>CM072895.1:13003462-15890962 GCA_037013685.1 Acridotheres tristis
GGCAGGATTTTCTCCATGGTGGTGGCTGCTGCTGCTGCTGCTGCTGCTGCTGTTTCTGTGGCTGCTTCCCGACTCAGAGGAAGATGATGATGAGCTGCTTGATCCTTTATGATCTGGATGCTATGAAATAAAAATAGGTTAAAACAATCTATGAGATAGCCTTTAGTTTTATCCTCTGCTGAAAGAAAGACTGCATAGACACTAATTGCAAATGACAACATCACACTGTTTGGGTCTAATGCTAAGGAAAATGAAAAGTGGCATTTCATAAGTAGTCAAATACATCCATATCCAGGAAAATAAAGATAATACAATTTTATGAATAACAGTATAAATCATCTTCCTTTTTCACATGCAGGATATATATAATAGCTGTACAGGTAACGCCTACAAAAGCCACTCCATTATCACCCTTCTAATATATGCTAAAAACACCTTTGTGCCATAATGTGTACTGAAACAGGTTTCTGAAAAAATCAGTGTAATGATTTTGCCATGGTTGCCTAAGAACTGTGAACAGAACCGATCCCACTGGAAGGTTCCACTATTTTGTCATTCCTCCATGGTCTCTGTTAACCTAGATTTGACTGCATTTGTGTGTCTTGACCCAAGTTTGAGAATTACAAGTGCTGCAACACCAAAAAGATGCAGTGTAATAACATATTAGTAACAAATCTGCTTTTTTTTCATCATCAATATTAATATTAGGCATTGTGGAATAGTCAAGGGAAATGGCCTAAACAAAGCCTTTCAGTAACAGGCTAGATCACATCAGCTGCAGCTACCATGGCAATGTGCACTTGAATTAGGCACCTACCCAATGGATGTGAGCAGACTTGAAGCGGAAACTGTATAATTTTGGAAGGTGGGATTCCTGTAAAATTCCAAAAGAAGTTATTACCTACAGTTCAGTCAAGACCACCTCCAGGCAGAAGTCAAAGTGTTAGACATTTTACCCATTCTGTGGAGATGTCGTGACTACTGCCACTGTGCACTTGGGACCTGCCGTGGCTGGTCTCAGCTCGTCTGTCAGATTTGCTGTGCCAATGGGAAGCACCTCTGCTTTCACTGCTGCTGCTACTCTGTGTTTTGGGCTTCTGCTCACCCACACTTCTCTCTCCTTCAGCAGCACTGGCAAGTGCAAATGATGTGGTCTTGGACTGCTTCTTAGCCTTATGTTTTATACCAGATGCTTTGCTACTGCTGCTGCTATCTGTGCTGCCTCTGGTACTGCCTTTGCTGCTGCTACTTCTGCTTCTGCTGCTCCCAATGCTGCTGCTACTCTTACTACTACTGCTTTTGCTACTGCTACTATTGCTCTTACTACTGCTGCTGCTCTTACTGCTACTACTGCTGCTCTTACTGCTACTACTGCTGCTCTTACTGCTACTACTGCTGCTCTCGCTGCTACTACTGCTGCTCTTGCTGCTACTACTGCTGCTCTTACTGCTACTACTGCTGCTCTTACTGCTACTACTGCTGCTCTTACTGCTACTACTGCTGCTTTTGCTGCTACTACTGCTGCTCTCGCTGCTACTACTGCTGCTCTTACTGCTACTACTGCTGCTCTTGCTGCTACTACTGCTGCTCTTACTGCTACTACTGCTGCTCTTACTGCTACTACTGCTGCTTTTGCTGCTACTACTGCTGCTCTTACTGCTACTACTGCTGCTTTTGCTGCTCTTGCTGCTCTCGCTGCTACTACTGCTGCTCTTACTGCTACTACTGCTGCTCTTGCTGCTGCTACTGCTGCTCTTGCTGCTGCTACTGCTGCTTTTGCTGCTGCTACTGCTGCTTTTGCTGCTACTACTGCTGCTACTACTACCACTGCTGCTACTACTACTACTGCTGCTGCTACCACCACTGTCCCCAAAGGGGTAGAACTTCTTTTCTTTGGCTTTGGACTGCCTTGTTTTCAGATTTATCTGGGTGCCTTCCTGTGATGCTCTGCCATCAGAATCGCTGCTGGAGGGGCTGCTCGTTGTATTCTCAGCACTTCCACTGGCGCTGCTGGCACTGGACGATGAGCTCCTATGTTTTCTTGTCCCCTAGTCAAGGGTAACATTGGAAAAAAATTATTTTTCTGTGTTCTTGCAGAACAACATAAGTAAAATCAGAACGACACAAGTAAAAACATAAGTAACCTCTGAATCTCTGCTGCCTGGGAAGACAAGGTGTGTGCTTGATAACATTCTTGCAACACATCACAATCACTCAAAGGCAATTTCATAATAATGTGTTAAATCTCCACATAAGCAGAACAATAACCCAAACACTTTGGTGATAAGGAGCGTGTGCAGCAGCTGTTGACCACACAATGACATGTAACTGGTATCAGTAATGACAATGCTGTAGCTGTCACTGTCTCAGGGCAGGTTGTGTAGTTGGTGTCAGAGCATTTTGCTGCAGTTGCAGTAGCTGTAAATAACAGACTACTTTTTGGCAACACAACAGCTATTTTATCTCTTACAAGAGATTTTCAGAAAAGCATACGAAAACAACCTGCTCTTTCTAATGTCTTTCCCTTGCAGAAGGATAAGTGCAAACAAAAGACCTGCCAAAAGACTTGTGTACCCAAAAGTCTGTCTTTATTTTCCACTTTGGCATAATATCTAAACAAAAGAAGATACTTAGTAGAAGGAATAAAAATAAGCTTTGTGTAATGTCTTCCACAAATCTAGAAGTGGAATTTTGCAGCAGTACCTGGTCATCAGTATCAGCGAGGATTTTCTTCACTTTTTTAATTGCTTCTTTTCTAGAAGATGCTTGTGCCTCTGGATCTTCAAATGTTACTAGACGTACCATTTTTGTAGGAGCTTGGTCTCCTGCTTGAATTGTGACTTGTATTTTTTCAATAGGTGCCTCGGTGTAAACTGAAATTGCATGACAATTAGTATTACTGTTACTATTAGCAACTGAATGAGAGAATAAGCCAATTTTACCATAATTTATTTAGCCATTTTTTCTCAAATATAAAATGATTCAATGATTATTATTGGTATCTAGCAACTTGGTTAAAAATTTTCTCTAATAGCTAAAGCACATAATGGCAACCAAATTTTAAAATATTATCAGGATACTGGATTCTTTTCAAGTCAATAAACAAAATGATCAGCAGATTTAAGTCAAGTGAATTGGATTGCTTAAAGACATAAACCACGGGCTAGTGAATTAAACGTCAGGCAGGAATTGAGGCTCAACTCTTGAACACTAAAGAATGGCCCAATGGTTAGGCCATTAGTTTGATACTTAGGAGACCTAGATTCAGTGGCCTGCTGTGCTTTTATTTCTTATGATCATGGATTAAGACATTAAGGACTAGATCCTGGCAGGGTTAATCCATAATTCCCTTTTAGAGTCTGGGTTTTAGAATGTAGCTACAGGACACTGCATCAGATCTGTTGCCCATGTCCAATTGCTTCGTGCTTGCATCCCAAATCCAATGATTCAGGATGCATCAGACACACTCAGCAGGCACAGATCAGCTCTGCTTGACGCTGGCCATGCTGAGTGACATTGCTGTGAGAGCTGGGAAATTGCTGCTCAGGCGAGTGGGGTGGAAATGGATTCCTGCTGTGAGCTTAGTCTGTTGCCAGTACTGGCAGGCCTGGTACGTCTAATTATAGATTTAGTGGTACTTAGGATGCAAAAAATATATATGTACATAGACATCTGTATCTATTTATCTATATGTGTGTGTGTATACCTTCACCCACTATTTTCTTTTTTGTGCCCACTTGTATTTACCTGGCTTGAAGCTCATTCTCAGGGCATGCTCTCCAACTAGGTAATAAAGAGGCAGGTTTTTGATAAATGCTGCATGCACGCTTTTCTTCTCAATGCACACTTGAACTCCAAACGTACTTGCATTGAAGCATATGGACTGCACAAATGGCTCTTTTTGGGAAGAAGAGTGTCCAGAAGAAAAGGGATTCCCAGATGAAACATCCTCTGCAGACTGTCTATCCTATTGGATAGAACACACCTCAAGTTTACTCAGACAACAGTGAGAGGAATACCTGCATGCTATGCATCATGCTATGGTAACAGTTACCTGTACTCTGCAGGGAGAATTAACCAGTTTTTTTGAGATAGCAAGACTGCAACATAGGACAACTTGGTTTTAAATTGGACAAAATTATCGTCTGAGTGTGTTGATTAGACTACCTACTGTAAAAAGAGCTTCAGGTTATAGGAATGGGAAATTATATTACAAATTAATTCTGAATATTTAATTTTGTTTTCCTGGAATTTTAGAGTGTTAACAGATTCTTGATAAAACAGAGTGTGCCTTAAACTGACTGGAGTTTTTTCCTTTGATTTTTGATGTGTCAGACAGCAGAACTTTCAACTATGTCCACAAAAATTCTGACTCAGATGAGGTCTGAAATGAATGTGACACTGTATCAATTAAATGTTCAAAACATACCAAGTATTGGAAATTTCCACTAAAAACTATGTAATTTACATGTAATAAGCAATGCTTGCAGAAGAAAAAATTAATTAAAATTGGAATCAAATCCATGAAATGAAAACTATGATTTCCTGAAGCAATGAAGCAAATACCTAAAGACACAATAATCACAAGCTTTCATTTCACATATAATTCAGGTTTGCAATTAGTTTTTTTAATGCAGTTTATCATGTCTCACAAGATTCCAGCCTTGCATGAACCCTACCAAAAAAACCTGGAATTTCTAGTGATACTGGGAAATGCTCCACCCAGTGCCACTTTTCATTTGCTGTTCATTTAAGAATAACTATGGAGTGCCAAGTTTTCAGGAAGGGCAGCACAGAGGCACAAAGCAGAAGAAAGCATGTTCCAGGATATTGGAAACTGCTCTCACTGATAGCACATTTGTCTATTGACTTCTCCGTAGGAAAATGCTGTTCCTGTCCTCTGATCATCTCTTATTTTATCTGAAAACCCTTCAGAGTTGCAGGATAACAATGAATCCTGAACAGGACAGTGTATTCCTTGCCTCTGTCAGTCTTTCACTGAATGAATTCTCACAGTGATGCCTTCACTGCCCATCTTAGAAAGCCTATCCTGATTTTACAGAAACCTGGCTCAGGAAGTCATGACACAAACTTTGCTCCATCCTTGAATCAGGATGTTTATAAGCATTAAATTCAGCTCTATAAGTCGAGCAGTGGAGCATCTTGTGGAACATTTGTGACTGCCCCAGGAATGTGATGCTTGCATAATGGTTGCAAAAAATTTTAAAGATTGTGGGCCTGTAGATGGCAGTGCAAAATTAATTACCAAAGAAAATGCTTTTGCTTTAGAAAAAGTGTTGCAAGTTTGATGTATTATAATCCAGATTTTAAAATAATGTTACTATAAAGCAATTTGTGTTATTAGATTGAACCTGACTTATTTTGAATGAAGCAGCATTGGTCAGAGATGAATTGTACCCTTTCCTATAGAGAAAAGAAATGGTTCCCTACTGTTTAGAAGCCCAAAAAAGAATAGTCAGACACTACATAATTTACCCCAATGTTTTGAGTCTCGCCTGATGCAGAATCTGAATTGAAGGACGTCTTCATTATGTTGGGCACTGCTTCAGGTGAAAGAACTGGAGTCGTCTTACTAGCAGCCAAATCCCCAATATTTCGTGTAACAGCACATGTCTTAGACCTGCAGAATAAACATTAGAGGAAATTGATAAAGCACTACTGAGGAAAAGACCTGAATAATGCTTTGTAGCCTGCACTCAACAACAAGTATCATACCTTACAAATTGCTTTATAGATATTTGCAGCATCCTTCCTGATAGATGTGTTTTCAAGGACTGCTAAGAGTCAATAAATACACAGACCAATCTCAGGGGCAGATAGTTCAGTTAGGCTTTTAGAATCATGTGTATAGGTTAAAAACATTATGGTTGGTTGGATCTTCGTACCCCAGTTCCATGAAAAAGAGCACACTTACTTAGAAACCTGGCTGTGGATTACATGATTAAATTTTTGAGTTTCCTATTTCGAGCTCCTGGAATTTTATATTTTTAAACTCATCTTCTGTGTATTCACTGCACTAGCCTTAGTTCTAATTTCTTTTGACATTATATTTGGAAAAATACTGCCATAAAAATCAACCTGGGGACAGGTGTCTACTGAATGCTGTTTCCTGTTCAATATTTATTAAAGTAGAATTGGAGAAAGGAGCATGAAATCATGAAAGTAAGTGTCTCCAGCTTGATTTAAATTCAGTAGTACTAATGGCTTGGCCATGACTTGGCAAGAGGTTGAGAGAATTGTGCAGGAATGTTAAGAGCCTATTTATGTAAATGTGTTCAGTACATCATTTCCAGTGTTGTGAACTCTAAGTGTATTAGGCAAGATCCCAGGTAAGTGATAGAAGGTGCAGCATAAGACTGAGGCTCTCATGGCAAAATATTCTGAACCCCTGGCTTCATACCCCACGTTCTACAGGGAACTTGTTACGGTGCTGTGAACTGTGAGTTTTGTTTTGGGTCAGAGAAACATCTTGAACACTGAAACGCTTTTGAGAGACAAGACCTATTTCCCTCAGCTATTAACACTGTGCTAGCTCTACCTTATTAGCAGTTTATCAGCCAACATGCGTCTCAAAATTCCCCATGTGCTCTTTCTCAAGGATGAAGCTGATCTCTTTGCCCCAGGGCTTTTGTGGTCTGCCAGTGGAGGTGGCTGCTGTGACAATGAATGGAAAGATGGTCTCAAAATGGTCTCTATTTTAATACGGTCCACACTGTACTAGCCTGAGCAATTCCAATCTAACCTATTTGAAAGATGAATTTGTATTCATTTGATAGCCCTCTCTTCCTCTTGAAGGCTCCCACCGTGCTGTGTGCAATGTAAAGCACACAATTGCTCTTCATGTGGAACACCTCAATAAAACGTGTGTCACCTGTGGGCTTTGTTTTCTTTTCCATCTCTCTCTTTTTTTAGATAAGGACATGACAGCAACGCTCCACGCTGGGTGATAGGAGAACCTTGAAGAATGGAATCTGAAATAAAATATTCTCCCTAACAAGCTGAAGGGATAAAAGAAAATACAAATCAACTTGCATTTCAGATGGCTCATCTGGGTAAAGAGACAAAAAGGGAAATAGTTTTATTTTAATCCCATTCAATAATTCAAATGACCACTGAACTGCAGGCTGGATCTCCAAGCAGAAAGCCCTGGGGTTTCTTTTCCAATTTTTTTAGTATTTTTATGCCAATAGTCTACTCCTGCCACCTAATGAAAGCGAAGGATCGATTCCTCCCTGTTGAGCACAGAGAGCCGACAAATGTAGCTGCATCACAGGTGACACATGTCAATGTCTGCAGAATCACACGGCACAGTAAAAATAGGCTACAAGAGCCAGCTCTGGTGCTTTAACAAGAAAAAACAGTCACAAAGAAGGCCTAAAGCTATGGTATGAAAGAATCTGTTCTCTCTGATCCCACACAAGGGAGAAAAAATAAAAAGGAGATTTTCCAATATGTATTAGTGCATTTTTTGGATGAGAGAAGCTGTGCTATAAGCCAAACTCACTGCAGGGGTAAGGGACAAGCAACTCCACTATGTTGGACTCACTGATGTTTCAGAAAATGTGGCCTTACACACATCTCTAACATGGGGACAGAAGAGCTCAAATGTCTGCTTAAAACAAAAAACAATCAAAAAACCCCTATTTTCCCAGGTTTTAAAACACAGTGTGACATCACATGTAAATATATGAGAAACAAGATACAATCAGCCAGCCAGATCTTTAGCTCTCTTTCTGATGTGGTGAAACAAAATCTTCTGCCTTTCCTACACATCTTCCTTCCAACTTTGGTGCAAAGGTGGTTTAAAAACAGGGACTTGGAGCCCCCCACCTGTTTCCCTTTCCTGCCACCCAAACTCACTCTGCTGCCTCAACAAGATCACAGCATATGCTGCCTCTTCTGCATTTTCTGCTATACATGGTGTAGTCATGTTGGACAAAGAGTTTTCTAATTACCTGGTTCATCTTATAAATAAGATGCCTATTTGAAGCAATTTCTGTTTATCTTACAGCTAAAATAAGCTAAAAACCTTATGATACAAGCTCTATTCATGATTATGTATATACTTCAGTAGGCTGTCATTATGAATACGTGGTATATTAGCAAAGTGCATTCTCTGGCAGCTCTCCATGTTTATACTTTAATCACAGAGCTCTAATTTCCCCTGAAATTTATTTGAATTTTACTTCTTTTTAAATTTTGTTTAAAAGTATGTTGAAGTAGCCATCTGCAGTATACTAAATAATTATGTTAAAAGAGCCTTAAAAATAACCATTATTTTTAATTAAATTTTGATAGGATTGAATTGAAACACATGCTATATATTCTCTCCACAGTAGAATTAATTACTATACTCTGATTTTTGCAATAGAGAGTTGAGCCCATATCGTGTTGATTTGTCTTGGGAATGCAACCTCTCTATCACCAAAGGTTTCTCTTTTTTTTTTTTTTCTTTTTGAGCCTGTGATTACTTACTCGAATTTCTCTTTGGCTCTTGAAAATTTATATAAATCCCACTGCTGTGACAGGTTATAACCTTTACGATCCTTTATGATGTGCAGGATAGAAATGAACTTAATGCTATTGAAAACTGTTTGCTTCCTGTGCCTGAATGTGAGATATGATGGGGAAAATAATAGCACATTCTGTCCAGCTTTAATGACATGGGACTGTGGAAGGTAACCTGCTGACCATCAAGACAGTGCCTAATACTAAAATATTTTGAACAGAGCTTACAAACACATGAAACATCAATAGCTTTCTAGAACTATTTCTTTAAGTGGGGAATTTAAATCTAACAAGGGAAGGTGTCACAATATCTCTAAAATATTGATTTCAATTGAATCTTTATTATTTGGTAGATATATGCAAAAGGAAGAAAGAGACTATGTTGAACTAAAATTTTTAACTCAGTCTTTATAGCTATATATAGATATATCTATATCTATATATCTATCTCCCTTTTCTCTACCATGCCAGCTTGTTTCTCTTCATACCTCTAAGATTTTACTTTGCTTGGTCTTTGACCTCCTCAGTGATGTGGTTCAATGTTACATTCTCTAGTTATTGCTTTGCCTTCACTTGCAGTCATTGCTGTTTCATTGCTCTGTGTGGTTTCCACTGGCCATTTGTTTTGTAACAGTGAATAGGAATGCTTTTTGGAGAGAAATTGATGGTGCTAGAAGTCATCTAGTGAGTATTAGCTTTCTCATATACTTGACATTATGGAGCTATTTCCAAGTGACTACTTCACTTTATAAATGGTAATGCTGGAGGGTCTAGAGCAGGGCTTGTGCTGGAACTCATGGGCTCCTCTGCTGTAATACCTTGTTTCTGTTACTGACTTGCTTTCTGCTTTATGGCAATGCATTAACCCTTTTTGTGTCTCATTTGATCTCCCCTTAAGTCAAAGGCGGAGAATATTTTTTATTTATTTGCAGGGAGGACCCTTCTGCTAATATTTCTCTCTGCTTGAGGCTTTAAACTCTCTATCAGTATTCAATATTCTCATTTCAGTTCAGTGTGCTTATTGAGTTCATTAATATCTGCCTCACCCTCTCTAACAGTGGGAACTAGTCAGAGTTATTGCCTGATGTCCCTGATGACCTTAGGAGCAGCCTGTCCTGGCCTCCATAAGAAACAACCAAAAAACCATGCAGCTAACTTTTCATCTCTGAAATGCTGAGATCCTCCCTACCACTGCATGGAGAGAACCTTATTACAACCACACTTGATGGAGTGGAGGAATTGTGTTAGGGAGGAGGATGAGATGTCAAATGCATGTCAAATGGTCTGTGACTATTGAAGGACAAAGGAAAATAGTGATTAGCCTAACTGGTGGCTAAATTGAGGAGACCTGCAGAGCGTCTCTGGGCCAGCAGCCATGAATGCTAATTGCAGCTGGATCAGGCAACTGAGCTCTTTTGTTACGGCTGTACTCCTAGAGCAGAAACTTGTTAACATTTCAGTGGTTTGTATAATCACTGATTTCTGTTGTCAGTGAAGCTTTTCCCTTTGTGATGAATTTTCAGCTTCTCTTTCTCAGGTTTTTTTTTAATGTGTGTGTGTGTGAAGGTTTTCTAAGTTTGGTCTACTGCTTTGATTCCTTGGACATACCCTTTCTGCTTCCTCCCGCTCTTTCCGTTTGTATTTCCATCTGTTTTCATTTGTTTGGCATCTGGCTACAACAGTTTTCCAGAGTGAATTGTAATTGCATGCACTGATAATAAATCAAGGAGACCTAACGGGTAAGAAAACCAAATGGCAGCCACAGGGGAACAAGGTAAAAACATAAGAGACACCAAACCCTCCATGCTTCAAGGCATCTAATGCAAATATATATAGGTTAACTGTTCCGATAGGATTCATCTGGCTTATATTTTACCTCGTATTTTGAGTTCAAATGTTTGTATCACGATGGAAATTTTATATCATTTGTGTTTCAGATAGCTTATGGAGCTCAGCAACTGAGATATAGTCCTAAGGAGGATTTTCAGGTGAAGACCACAGAAAGTAACACATATTTTCAAGCAAAGCTTTAGTACATGTCACTTCATTTAAAATAAACATAGAGTATACCAATCACCACCACTTATCCAAGCTGCAAGTCAAAGGCAAGATTCGTAAATGTATTTGGGGTTATTTAAGAGACTCTGCTTTGCTACATAGAAAGATATTAAATGCTATGCCTTACCTTATGTTAATTATGTTAGTCTCATCTTTACATGGCGGAATTTCAATTTTGATACTTTTTTCCCTCATCTGGATAGTGGCAACAACATTCACAGGTACATGAGCATTCATTTTGGTGCGTGCTTCCAGCCCTGCCTGGACTGTGTGTGTGTTGATTCCCATTACAAAGGTCATCTCCTTGGCCATGCTGAAAAGGTAGGATGAGGATATAATTATGTTCATGCAGCAAACAGCTGTTGAATATTTATGGCTTCCATCACTTGAAAATATGATTCTCTTATTTTATACTAAATACTTACATTAGACTCGCTTTGGATCTTAGCCTAATGTTGGCATTTAGTAACTCAGTCAGTCTGAAATCAGACTTTGGAGAAGGCGTAATCTGTGCTTGAACTATTACAAAGAAAGCAAAGAAAGGGTTAAAAAAGCCCTCCACTCCTAGCAAGAATGTTTGTATTGCTAAAGCAATGAGATATGTTACCATTTCCTGCCACTTTTGTGATAGAGGAGTAATAGAAGCTGGTCTCTGTTGGGAAGCCAGTGCAGGTGGGCACAATGCGGCGGATCTCAGAGGACAGGAGAGCTTTGGTCCACTGCCTCCCTACACCACTTTGAAGGCTACTGATTATTCTCCTTAGTGAAGGGATTTTTTCATCAGATCCATACCATGCCTGCAATTACAGAGTTCAACATGTCTAAATAAGCAGAACTTGAATATCATGATCCGTGTCATTAACTATGCCTCGGGAAATTCTGCCAACAATGATTATAAATAATCCTGATCAAAGCTTGACCTTATTTGCCTTGATTAATACTAGAGACAAAAACCCAACCATGAATTTATAAAAGGGAGAGAATTAACGAAAGTAACAGTATTTTAGAGCTTTTGATGCTTGGGTAGTGGTGCTTGAAAAATGATACCTGCAGTGCATTTTGGATGGCGTTTTTATCAAGTCCACCAAAAAACAGCTCTTGGCCAAACATCTTCAAGTAGCCTGATGTAAAAGGTTTGTCACTGGAGAATGCCTTCCAGTCAGACAGCTGTATGAGAAGATGAAAAAAGCCTGATTCTTCATAACATTTAAGAAAGCAATATTAGAGGATTTTTTCTCCCCCAGAATTTACCGTTTTCAGGATTTTCTTGAAGTCATAGTCAGTCTCCCAGTCCCTGTCAGGAGAGTAACCTTTAGCAAACATCTCCTGTAGTCCTTCAACTGTTATTCCTACCTGTGGGAAGAAGCAAAGTGTGGATACCAGTAGAGGACAGTTGTAAGAAGTGATTAGAGGGCAGACTGTGGGTAGACCCAATTACCTCCAAGGGATCAGCCACTCTTCCAAGGAAATGTGTCCGTAGCTGGGACATTGCCATAGCTGGAATTAAGCTACCTGCATTATTCAATACCAAATATTTAGCTGCCAGCCCACTCATAAGGAACTCTGCAGAGAAATAGGCAGTAAGACACAGCACAATTAGTTTTTAGGTCAGAGCATGCAGATTGTGTCTATTTACTAATTTAATAATCAGCATCATATGAGCAAGGCTAGAAAACTCAGCTGTAAAACAGCTATAAACAAAATATTCTGAATTTTCAAACTAATAATGGCCAAAGCTACAGGCTCACTGATCATTGCATGGTGGTTATGTCATTTTTCCAGTTGCTTCTGTTATATCATAGAATCATAGTATA
This sequence comes from Acridotheres tristis, assembly GCA_037013685.1. Lineage (NCBI taxonomy): Eukaryota > Metazoa > Chordata > Aves > Passeriformes > Sturnidae > Acridotheres > Acridotheres tristis. The sequence goes on from CM072895.1 coordinate 13,015,864, forward strand.
GTTTGGGTTGAAAGGGACCTCAAGGATCATCCAGCTCCAACCTCCTGCCATGGGCATGGGCACCCTTCAGTAAACCAGTTTGCTCAAATCCTCATCCAATCCTGCCTTGAATACTACCAGAACTGGGGCATCCACAATTTCTATGGGCAAGCTGTGTCAGTGTCTCATCACCCTCACGGTAAAGCATTTCTTAATATCTAATAAAAACTGACTCCCTTTCAGTTTGAAAACTTTGCCCCTTATCCTGTCACTCCATGTCTTTGTGTAAAGCCCCTCTCCAGCTCTCTTGCACACTCCCTTCAGGTGCTGGAAGGCCACAATTTGGCCACCCAGAGCCGCCTCTTCTCCAGATGGAACAGTCCCAATTCTCTTAGCCTTTCCTCATAGGAGAGGTGTGTAACCCATCTGATCATCTTGCTTGTCCTCCTCAAGACTTGCTCCAGCAGGTCCATGTCTTTCCTGTGCCAAGGGCCCCAGAGCTGGATGCAGCACTGCAGTTAAGGTCTCACAAGAACAGAGGACAGGGAGTGCAGAATTTCCCCCTTGTCCTGCTGGTCAGGCTTTTGCTGCAGCCCAGGGCACGACTGGCTTCTGGGCTGCAAGTGCACACGGCTGGCTCATGTCCAGGCTCTCTTTCTCCAGAACCCTGAGTCCTTCTTGGCAGAGCTTCCTTTGATCTGTTCCTTCCCCAGCCTGGATTGATATGCAGGCTTGCCCTGACCGACATGCAGCATCTTGCACTTGGTCTTGTTAAGCCTCCTGAGATTCCAAAGGGCCCACCTCTTGAGCTTCTCCAAGTATGGAAAATATGTCCATATCATTTACATGAAGTCACACTCTGTAAAATCAGCTTATGAAATGCTTTTATGAGACATCATTTAGGGCACCTTAACAAAGGAGATGAGAAATGATAAGAGAGCTGCCATCCTTTGCTAGCAGTTCAGGGAAAGTGACACAGATGTCCTGTAAGGACAGATGGCAAGCTATAGCTTTGTCCTCAAATGAGTCAAAGACTATTTAATACATCTAGTGCCAAATGCTGTAACCCTTACATTAAATGCATCAATTATTAAATTATTGTTAACTATTGAGTGAACTTTGAACAATCAGTCTGTTTCTATTTATTTCTCTACTTAGATTCATCATCTCTAATGTTCTTAGGTACAGATCATCAGTGCAGAACAGAGTCAGGAATTCTTCCTGGTCTTGGCACAGTTATATCTTGTCCTGTTTTATGAGTTAAAGTTAAGTTTCCTTAGGTTTCAAGAGGAACAAGGCTGACAGGATATGTAGGCATCCCTGTTGTGCTTCCCTGTAGCCCTTCCTCTCCTGTTCCTACACTATTTGGAGGATAAGAAAATATGTATGAACTGTAATTTTACCACACTGACTTCATTGTTTTGCTGTGTGAATCTACTGTGCTATCCAAAGTGCTGGGCACTATCTACCTACAACATATGAGATTCAGAAACAACTCCTGCAATCAAAACACAGGTATTTATGTCATCCCACTTTTGCCAGAGGAATAAGGGGAGAACATTCAGTAGATAGCAATGGTGATCCTATAAAAAAACCCCAAAAAACAACAAAGTGGTGCCACATTGGGACATTACTAGTAAGTTGACAGGAAACTTGGAAATGTAAAGACTAGTTTTTCTCTGCATGAGCTTAGCCAAAGCAATGCATTCCATGGACAGGACACTAAAACTGAGGCACAGTACTTTAAGTGAATTTGTTAAAGCTATCTTTTATGTTTTTACCACAAAACCCATTAGTTAAAAAGTCCATGGTGTTTCCTGATACTTAATAAGAAGTATTGCTTATAAATGATTAAATTATTATATAGAATTCATTGAACTGAAGAGAGCAGGAACATTTTCCATACCTCAGGCCTGACATAGTGCTAATGCTCCAAGAATATATTTGCCATTTCACTGTGAGAGTTTGGTGACACCTGCATGTGTCTGATTAAATATCTTGCCCCAAAGATGAGAGAAAACTTAGAGAGCAAAGAAAGCAGTCTTTGGTACACATAAACACTAGTACACATTTAATTATATGAATCTGTGCATATTGAGAGTCAGATTCTCATAGTCCTGACACTGAGCAGAACTTGAGTCACCCCTTTGATTTCACTAGCAATGTGTAGAGCATGAAACACTATTTGTGGTGGCTACGTGTGACAGACTCCAGATTAGAGATAGATTCAGCTGACATTATTGCCTGTCATTAAAAATTCAGCATTGAGCGCCAGAAAGATCTGTGATGCTGAGGGCAGATTTTTGTTTTTATCAAGGAAATAGGTGCTGCATTACAGCCGTCACTATGGTAACTCCTCCAGAATGGACTCACAGAAACACATTTTACCTGTGGCTAGTAGAGACAAATCAAATTAGAAAGCTGAAGGATGGATCCTCTTCCTATACTAGTGCACTAGGAGATTGACTTAATTTAGCTGTGTTATACAAGTCTAAGATTAACACGTGTGAGAAAAAGATCTTGTTTTTTTTATTCTTCAGGATGAGGACCTACCTATCCATGGTAGCCAAACTACTTACAATAGTCTTCACCAGGAAGTAACAACAATTCCCCGATGTTCTGCATTTCCAGGCTAAAGCCAAAATAAAGTATTCCATTTCACATAGCCCCCTACCAGCACCCCTCACTGTGTGAAAATTTAGATGGCTTAATTTTAAAAGTAAAAATTAGAAGACAAAATGGGTGCCTAAACCAAGAAATGCATATCTTCATGTTAACAGAAGCTATCTCTGTGTTTTAAGTAGTACAAACGTTCACGTGATATATATTAGTGACTGTGTTTCTTTGGGCACTCGCTACCTCCATCATCGAGGCAGAAAGCACATGTATAGTATATTACTGTGATCCTTGCAGTATGTATTAATTTATTTCTCTTATAGAGCACATTAAATGGTCACATAAAACCCACGAAATTGGAGCAAGACAATAATAATATTTACAAACCACACCCCTGTCTCCAAAAAGGTGGCAAAAGTACTTATACATTCATCACTGTGGATTTCAGATGTTTCAGAGTCTCTTATTATTGATTACTTTGAAAAGAATCTTAACACATTCCAGTGAATAACAGAAGTGCTAGAAACATATAACTCCTGATAGATAAACAGCATGTGTAAGGAGACTGTGTTTGGAGCTATAATCTCCCTAGTCTGCCAGCTTCATATGCCAAATCACTGAGGCTGTCATGGCCATTTACATAGGGAAGTTGCTTTTAAAAATCTACTGAGAAAAATAACATACATGGAAAATAGCAAAGGCTACCATGTGACTGAGCAAGAACCTGTCTTCTAATCTGGTCCTTCCCTGCTTTAACTACATTTTTATGTGCAACTCTGATATAACTGGCCAGTCTCCAGATACCCTACAGGGATCTGCTCATTCTAGTAAAGAATCTTGGTAAGAAGTTGCAAGAAAAATCTTTAGACAATAAGCCTGACGTAGCTGCTCATGGATGCAATGAATTGTCACATCTGAACGTTTGCAGAGTTTTCTGTTTCGCTAGGCACAACTGTTGGGGTGAAGAGTATTCAGCATCACATTTGAATGCAGCAGGAGTTGTAGTGTTCAACATGGGTAGAAATTAATCCACTTCAGCAGTAATTTAGGTCCCTTCTGTTTGTTTGGTGCTGAACAATGGTATGAAATTGTTAAGCACCACTGAGAATACAACATTTGATACAGGAGCATGTGCCTCCCTGACTAATGAAAACGGAGGGTTAGAGCCCCACAAGCCCTCTGGTAATTTCATGCTGGCAGTGTACAATGCAAAACACACAGGGACCTAAACACTCTTCAAATGGAGACCCTGAGATTCTTATATATTTTTTCACTGAAGATAGGAAAATACGGAGGAACAACATGCAATCCAACAGCTGGCTAGGAGAATTGGGCTCTCATACTGTACAACTTTTTTCCCCACATACTCACCAGTATATATTTCTCTAAATTCTCTACAAAATCTTCTGGATTTTACCTTTAAAGATACTGAAGCGGAAAACCTTGCTGAACTGATATCCAGATCTGTCAAATTTGGGACTTAGTGCTCTGATAGCCATTCTGCAGGCAGAAGCCCTGAAAAAGTTTGGTGAGCTCATTAACGTTTCAATTAGCTTGCAACAAGTGTTCCTTCTAGGAAAGGAATTTCCCTTACATCACTTGAAGATCTGGAGCTGTGCTTCTCCCCAGGACCCTCAGGTGAGAGTAGATGAAACTTGCCACTTGCATGCTGGGTTCCTTCAGCACAGCATCAGCCAATGTCATCACGATTGGAACACCCGGCTTGGTCTCAAGCAAAACCACTGCTGCCAACATTCGGATTCTAGGATGAATTTTTTGATTCAGGAAAATCTCAAGAGTAATAGCCTGGACCTGAAAATAATAGATACATCCAGTTTTACTATAGTTTTGAACATTTTGCTAATAACCACCCAATGCCAGTGAATGATCTTGGATCATTCACCAGTGAATTTCATCACTAGCACAGCAAAAATTTGGATTATTTAATTATTATGGCAACACTGTTCCTGGTTTCATAGTCTGAGGGCTGGAGGGGCATTGTGGTAATGTAGTCTCTCTGCCTACACAATCAAAGCCAAGGAACTTCACTGGATAACATCAAATCTTTTATCCCTTTTTGAGCTATCCCACTCTAGGTAAAAGAGATTTCATTAATCCATTACATACCTGAGAAGTGATTTCAGTGATCACTTATCCCTGTGCATAAAGGTACAACTTATTTCTAATTATGTATTCTTCTGGGGTACTTTCTGCTAAATAATAGAATAAAAATTAAACAAATAAAACCCAACATATTACCAGAAATATCTATGTCATATAGGCAGCTTAAACCAAAATTTAATGCAATAAATGTAATTTCCTTAGTAGTGCTTGTGGTTGATGTGTTTGCCCTCAGCAATATTCACTACCAAGATCAATTTTGTACTGGAACCTTTGCACTTTCCAGGGAGGCACAGGAGCCTCTGGCTCTAACATTAAAATGAATTTGGATGATGTGCCCAGTGTTCTGGCAAACTTTCTGCACAGCCCTGCCCTGCCTGGGAGAGTGCACATCCATGAGCTGTAATGAAGAATGACCCAGGAAACTTCAGCAAACTTTGGAAAACGCCTGACTGGTTTTATTTGTTTGGGTACGTTGATTATCAAGTGCCAATGTAGAAGAGGTTTGCAGTAGGCCTAATTGAGGTTTTTCAAATTAAACAGTAAAAAAAGGTCATGGATTAAGTATGTTTAATCCAAATATGGGTGTGTACCTAGCTGCAAACCAGGCATGAAACTGTTTTTTGGACAATAAAGAAAGTGGTCACAATCATTAACTTGTTCCAGATCAATCTTCTCCAAAGAAAATGCATAGAAAACAAAACTGAGTGGCCTGGAGCACCTGTGGAAAGCCAGGCCAAAGAGCAATCAGAGATGCAGTGCTGCTCTCAAATACCAAATTGGCTTTTTTCTTCCCCAGCAAATACTTCAGCTTCTACCCTTGCAATTCTCTCCCTTCCCTTCCCTGTATTTCCCTATCCAGGTCCTGCACACCACTAAATTGTTTCTTTATTCTTCTGGTTAAAAGCATACCCTGGCGCGCTATTGTCTATGGATCAATATGTGCACTCAAACTGGAAGGCACATGCAAAAAATGAGTATAATGGAAACACTGATTAGTAGGTCAATAGTTAATGAAAGCTTTTATTTTACTTTTTATATTAAGAATTTACTTATATAAATCAAAAAATTTCAACTCCAGGAAAAAAATCTTGTGAACCTTGAAAAGGTTTCCTTTTAAAAGCAGATTGCTTCGAAGTGAAAATGATTGCAAAGTGATGTCTGTGGTAGATGAAAGTAAGGTGGTGTAGGCATTGTATGTGAGTTCTAACAATTATCTCAGGGACAAAAGTCACATTTAGTAAATGTTCTGTTTATGACTTAAGCCCGCACAATGTCTGTAAATTTGTAATTAGGATGCAAACCCCTGGTATCTATTTACAATAAAATCTAGTCTTGAATTACGAGAAGATGTGACACTCAGTATTAAATGTCAATTTTCTGAAAACCTTGTTTTGTGGTTCTCTCACATACAGAAGGTGAAGTAGCACTAAACACATTTGGGTCAATAATTTAGTTTTCTGTCTAATGTCCTTGGAAATGAAATGTTTGCAATGGAAATACTGATTTGTCTTCAACAACAATGAATGTACCCATTTAATGGGATTTTTTGTTGCAGTCTGAAATACTGGAGGTTAATGTCAAAAGAAATAAGACATGCCTACCAAGGAATGGCCAAGTATTTTTTTTTTAAATAATGCTATCTTTTAAAAAAACAGATGTTTTTCCCTCACTGCCCATTATCTATCAGCAGCCTTGTAAGTGGAAGTCACAAGGGCAAAGGAGGCAGCTTTGTTCTCTTACCATTTTGGGGTCTTTCAGGCCTATGTTTTTCAGGGCCATCACAGCAGTTGCATGGACCCTGAGTGGTAAATCCGAGGCACCAGCTGCATATCCTGGCAAACACTTCTTGATGTGCTTGATGCTGGCTGGATGTCCTACATTCCCAAGGGCTTTCAAAGCCAGGGAAATGTCTTCTGTGCTAGACTTGCTCAATGCCTCTCCTGCAAAGCCATGAAGAAGCTGGAAAATGGAAACAAATCTGTTGAGTTCAATTCCAGCTCTTATCTAAATTCCATCCACCAGCCTGTTCTGAGGTTTGACTTCCATAATTTCACTTTGTTCAATTCATTTATTTTAAATATTTTCCAATTCTTTTTTTCTCTCATGAATAGAACATTCTATTCATAGAACAAGTATAGCCAAGGAAGCTGCAATGAGCAGCTCCTTCATCACTATGCCTTAAAGTTATCAAGTAAGATTTTTAAAGGAAAAAAATAACGGTTAGGACCTAGTGCTCACTGCCTTTCAGGGTAAGTTGGGAACCCTGAAATAATGCTGCTTGAACATCTCTCTCTCATGCTTGAAGACAGGTGCAAAAATACAGATACAGTTAAACCTTCAGACCCTTAAAAAAGATTCCTGATTATATGGCTGATGGTGGTGCCCTTAAGCAGCTATGACAGCCTCTTTTCAGTGTGGATTAATAGATGGAAAACGAGATCACTGCCAAAAAATCAGGTCATTTTGCAGCCTTCATTGTAAGCAACTGGATCACACTCCCATTAGTATGGCAAGATTAGAGGTAGTTGTCTGAAGGCTGAATAAGAGCAATGAGCTAAATCCTAATAGATACCAATTTTAAATGATAACAAATGGCTCTAAAAAGGAAACAGAGATGTTACAGAATAATTTCAATACAGATTCTGTACTTTAAAATAACACATTTGAGATGCCTTGATGCAGGAACTGTGCTTGATATTGCTAATCAAATGAAGGGACATCTGAAATGCATTGAATAAGCCTAAACAATCATTTGCTTTGGGAAAGAATTTTCATTTTCTGGCACAAGGCTTCTCAGATTTAATTAACTCAAGAGCATTGGTGGCAATTGTAACACAGGAGATGTTTGTAGGAATGTTGTTCCCTGCCTGTGTACTGCAGGGAAAACATCATGTCAGGCACTCAGTGTGTTTGGAACGCCCTGCTCTCACTGGGGATGGTGGATTGACGGGTGCCAAAGACTAAGCATACATTTCTCTTTCCCTCCCTGGCTGAGTGGTTGGCCCTTGTAAAACATGACATGCATTTTTAGAACTGGGAAATGCTATTTAATGACTACTCAAATTGTTTTGAGGCCTGCTGATTAAAAGCAGTGTAGAACAGGGAGGGTGTCACTGCTGTTATAACCACCTTATAGCCTGTGTTGATGACTGGGCTCCGTTTCTGGCTGAGATACATTAATTCTGACAAAAACCTCGGCTTTTGTGTCACTTTGTTAATTTATAAATATGCATAATACCTATATTTAAAGTATTTTTGAGAAATGTCATGGGACTTCATTAATAATTGGCAATAAAGCATTCGGAGATATTCAGATAGAAAGTGTTATGAATTGTTTGCTTCTTCCTCTCACTCTCTTTCGTGTGCTAATCTAAAGATTAAAATGCTGTATTTAACCAACTGGGGTCCTTTCCCCAAAGGAAACACTGTAGTGAAGTGGAATACAGCTTTCTGAATAATGAAAAAAAGAACTCAAAGCCTAATTTTTCTTTTAAATGGTGAATAGCAATGTGGTTACCTGGAGACATTCGGAGCAGGAGTCAGATGAGGAGCACTGTTTGTGGCACAGTGAAGCGTAGCTGAGGTGGCAAACCTTCCCAAGCACAGAGCTTGAGCGAGGGCAGTGCTTCTTTACAATGAGCTGGGGAGAAGGTAGTTGTTCATTACTATCATTAATGAAGAGAAACATTATTGAAAAATATGTTTCTGCCCAATGAAAGACAAAACCAGGCTTTTTGATATTTATTTTGTTGATGGATTTTCAGTTAATCTGTGGATAGTATTGTATTTGACAGTGTAATTGTAAAGTAATTCCAAGTAACATCTGGAAGGCAGATCTGTTTCTTTTACTGTGTTTCAGATTTAAATTTGGCATAGCCTATAATCCAAAGCAAAGAGATGACCTAGTTATGGAATGGAAAAATGCACGTTACTGAAGAAACATTCATCACATTTTACAATTGCCTCAGCTATAGGTACAATGAATTTGAGATTTGTTGTGAATGGACTTTGGTACTTGGACAGACAGGAATAAATTTTATAAATGTAGGAGCTGACAGGAGGCACCAGCTCACTGGTTTCTTGTGTGGGAAGCAGAACACCAGCACACAGTAACAGCTGGACTTTCACGGCTTTAACTCAGGCTAAATTCTAGTCTGTGGTTTATTGTCTCTACCTAGGGTAGGCAGAAATAAGTTCTTGCATCTGAGACTGGGATTAAACCGTGCATATTCAGAAAAAATGGCAAAAATTCGACTTTCTCCTACACGGCCTTCACATTGAAATAATTCCTTTGGCTTTGACAGATCTTCTCAAATTCATACCCATCCTTCTAGGTCAATTAGGACAAATACGTGGATATAACAAATATGTATTTCTTGCTCCCTTGTCTTTGTAGACAGTCAGAGATCTAATCTGATATAACTATAAAGAACATTTGGAAAAAGAGAGACTAGAAGCCACTGCTTCCAGCAATAACCTCTGTCCCTGAGGGGTATTTTAGTCTTTATTTCCTGTTTCATTCCGGACTGATTTTTGCCCTTTTGGTTTGCATTCCCCTCTCCTTAAGACACTTAGGAAACAAAGCCCTTTCAACCTCGCTAGAGGATATAAAACCTTTATCTTTTCAAAGCTTTTGCTACCTTGTCAAAGCAATAAATACAGCAGATGCTAGAATCAGCAAAGAGTGATTTGAGAGTGTTTAGAGAATCCTACCGTTGCTTCCTCCATCACATCCCGAGTTGGAGAGCTGGAGTGCAGAGCCACCAGCACCGTTTGAGTCACTTCCCAGCTGCTGAGCTCCTGCCTTTCCATTTTATGCCGCAGGAACCTCAGTGCACGGTGACTGGCCACTGCAGGAATTATATCCAAAATGTGGCGCCTGTAATGGGAAAGGCAAGCAGCATTTTCGCAGTCTGCCTCTGAGGACAGGCACTCCAGAGGGTCTCCAGCAGAAGCAGCACCACCTTTTTATTGCCTGTACCTGTAGGCTGGCCGACTGGAGAACTGCTTCCACACGGATTCATAATTCTCCTCGCTTGCTGCACGGAAGAGGTGCAGAAGCTTGAGAGCTTTTGCTGGTGTATCACTGGGCAGCTGGTCAGAGGTGGCCTCGACTAATTCTTGCAGGCTTTCCTCTATCTGCAGGGAGATGAAAATGCAGGGAGCTCACATGCATTGTTTCCCACATGCAGGGGTTTAAATCTCCAACAAAGAATCTGTCCAGTGGCTGGGCTTTACCTGGCTTTCCACATCTTTTATTTTGAACAAGTGGACAGGAAGCTGAAGCAATTCACTACCAAACTGATACTGAAGAGACCCACGATTCTGGTACTCTTTTGGTGGAACCTCTGCCGTCTGCTTCTGCACATCAGTCAAAGCAAGTTTCTGCCTGGAATGGAGAACCCAGGAAGAAAACATCACAAGATGCAGGGTACAAACTGAAAAAAAAACCCCAATGATTCTGCTTCCCCATATTGCAATGTAATTACAAAAGGTTTTGTTATTGAGGGCAAAGATATTTACAGATAGATGCATTTGGACATGCTGCTCAGAACCATTCTCTGAGAAGGTGTGCACTTGCACAGCAGGGCTCAGATCAGAGCCAGGCTTTGCCTTCCTTTGGGAATAACTTGGCTTGAGAATTTACGGAAGAGGGAGGTGAGAAGCTGTGGCCTGACGAATATCACAAGAAGTACATGTTGTGTCTTAAGGAGTAAACTATGGACCGCAGAAAAACACAGATGGAAAACTTACTCAGAAATTATAATTTAATTTAAACATTTTAAGAAGTTCATAAAGGCTGTTATGTGTCTGTATCTCTCCTGGAAGTTTCAAATGGAATTGAAAATTTTTAGATACAATAAGAAATGCTACAATCTTTTTACTTGAACTATTACAATTCCCTCCTCACTTTGTTTGGTAAGCTGAATATCCTGGGGACTACAAAAGAAGGTGCTCATGAGCTTTAAATTGGATTTACCAAACAAAAAGGGCCACATAAACTCAGGATTAGTCTTTGGAAAAGTGCTCAACCTTTTGAAAACTTTTTAAGAAGCAACAAACCTTCATCATTTGTTGTTAAGAATAATTCCAATGAGAGACTGTCTTTGTAAATATTTGCTATCTTTCTACATTTTCAGCTAAAGAGATGCAGCCTATCCTACCAGTTATGTTTAAAATGGGTCATTTAGGACACTATAATAAATTTAGGTATTTGTACTGAACAACTGAAAACATTCCAAAAGCAATATTGCTGTACTATAGAGTCTCTCAAAATCTCTGTAGAAAATTGGTGTGCTTATTTTGGAATCTCTATGATCTTCTGTATCATTTCTATTCACTCTTTCCATATGGATTGCAGAGAACTGCTGCAGAAAAATAGCATATAACTGCTTTACAGACAAGCCACTGGAATTTGAATAGATACTGCTACAGAATCAGTAGAGATTTTTTCTCTCTTGAAATTTTATACAATATTATTGAAGGGTATTTGGGTTAGTAAGTATAACAGATTTTAGCTCCCCCTTTCAAAGCATGATGAATCTATTATGTCTTCATTTTCATTGTTTTGGGAAGAGATATATCTGCCTAGAATAGATGGGAAAATACTGTATTCTGAAGAGAAGAGCAAATGAATGCTAAAGATAGGATTATAATGGTGAAGCAGTAGTAAAACCTCTCTTGGCCTTGAAAGGTGCTGCAAGAGTCTTATGCTGAGCAGGTCTGAAAACTCAGCTCCAAGTGCTTTAAGACCTTGATAGATTATTATTTTTAACAGAGAATGCATTGTGGAAATAACTTCTGAGACTTGAGTGAGATAGTCACATTTTCCCAACTATCTTATATTTGTCCCCTTCAGCTGGGTAATGATAAAAATGCAGAGAAAAATGGGAAAAGTAACGGTACTATCCTTCTGAAAGCTGAGAAAGATTTTACTGAAAACAATCTCTACAGACTGTAGGAGGAGAGTATAAAGCATCATAAGTCCATTGTCTCCAGACTAATGCTGACTCACAAAAACCTATAATTTCATAAAAGCACTGCAGTTGTGTCTATCTACACCTTGATTGCATAAAATAGTAAAGCCACTTTCATTTCTTTGTTTGTTTGCTTTTGGCTTTTTGATTAGTTTTGTTTAGTTCCAAATTGCACAAGTTCATTATAAAAATGAAGTGAATCAGTGAGTTACTGACACAAACTTTCTGATGTTGCTGTTTCCAAAACTGTATATTATACCAATAGATTCTTGCAGAAGCTAGTGGAGCAATGAAGATTACAACAGCTGTAGAGGGGGATTAAGAACACCTTCTGCACTGTGACATTTATGCAAAAAGCCTCTCCCTTCAGTAAGGAGGGTCCACAATTAAATAGGTAACTGAAAATTTTCTCAATAAATGAATTTGATAGATGAACAAATTTTCAAATACTGAAACTTTGAGTGCTTGAGCTAGGGGCACAATTTCATAGACAACCATATTCTTGTTTTGCTCCAAATTTCTTTAAGAAATATGCAATATTTGCTGTGAAAAAACAAATGCATTTAACATGCCTTATGCCCAATTGTTTTGCAATAAAATTCAATTTCCTATCACAAAACAGTTTTGATGAGAGATTTACAAGTTGCCCATGGTACTTAGGAATCCAAAGTCCTATCTAGGTTTCTTGTGAACTAGTCTCCATGGATCTCTTACTGCATTATTATTTTCCAGGGAACTCTTTTTCCTGAGTAACTGTCTTTCAAAGTATTTTACTTCAAATATATTAGTTCACAATTTCTCAGATGGAATTACATTTGTTTTGGCTTTTATGACATAAATCAAATATCCCTGAGAAAGAAAATAGTCAAGTCCTGCCAAGTTTAGCTAACAAAATTTGGATAGTGATGTGCATGTTTCAGATTTACAACTTACAGTGAAGGTTGCTTTTATGAGCTGTTTGGGATTTTATGTAATTAAATACTGGCAAACAATAGGCTGTGGAAGTAAAGGATTTATTTCACTTACGGACCTTCACTCAGATTTCTGAGTTGCTGAATTAAAGGAATATGTATTGTACCTTGCTTCTACGATAGCATTTCCTCCTGTTATCTCGTTGAAGGGTGAAAACTGGTGGATTTCCTCGACATCAGCTTGTGTAATTACAGCTTCACTGCGTGTATATTTAATTTTGTAGTTGTAAGTAGCAGTTGCACGGGAATTCTTGTTCCTCTTTATAATATAAAAAAAGCAGCGAAACAAAGAAAATAAAAAGTCATTGAACTTTGAAATTCTGTGACTAGAGGCTATTACATCACCCACTTCAACCCATTTATTTTCCAGGCTGTTTTGTTCATTGGCCACAAGAGCAATCAATGTGAATTCTGTGTGCTCACTTCCATGGGAGAGGTCAGGCATGCTGCCTGTCTCCATTACTTTTACTGCTAAGAAGTGTTAGCTGCTTTTTCCTTTTCTCAAATCTAAGTAATTGGTCATTCCCTCGAGAAGTAGGCAAATTTTCTGAGGAGAGCAGCTGCATAAACCACACAATTTTTTATTTCAAAGACAGGATTATAATAAAATGCAGCAGTACCTGTCTCGAATGACAGAGAATGGATATCGTGACTATTTTTTTTACTCAACAGAGTAGGTGAATTAACTCATGCTGATAATTAATGGTTTCCAAGCCAGCTACTTTGAGCTAGCTCAAGTGTGCTTGCAGTACTTGACAGTGTGCAGCCCAGACATCTGCTTCTCTGTGGGATCATTTTCACACAGAAAGAAAATATTGACAACTGGATATAGCAGATCTGATTCTTCCCTCGTTTTTAGTATTTCAAATGAAGAGATTGTGTGGCTATCAAATGGTGTTCTGCATAAGAATATAGAATACATATGCATAATACCACTCTGGTTTACCTGCTGGCAGGGCTTGCATGGATGAGTGTAAGCTGAACCTGTGACAATTTGAACTTTCTCTTCACAGCTGTTCAGGTCCTTGGATTTGGTCACATAGACTATGTTTGCTCTCCTGTTTTCTTGAATTGCATAAGTTGTGTTACAAATACCTCCAATCCCAGCCTGGCAAAAATGAGAACGGGATCAGAGAAATTCACTATTATGCAAAGCTTCACTTCACCACATGAAATTTCCTGTTTAATTCTGCATTTTCAAAATTACTAATGGAAATGAATTTTTCCTTTTACTTATCAGAAGCAAAATCGTGATGATCATTACTTTCATCTCTTTTTCATGTGTACAGGTCTTTAGTAAGCCAAATCAAGTTACATAGAGAGAACTAAACCTCCTCAAAGTCTCACTTGGAGCCCCAGGAAAGGGGAGTAATAATTTTCAGTTAGAGCTTTTGATTATGAAAAATGATTTGAAGAATATTAATAAAAAAGTGTCAAAATAATTTGATCAGTCAGAATGAAATCTTAACAGCAAAGTGTTTCAAGGTTGGAGATGACATTCTGCCCTCAAAACTTGCTTTTACAGACAGCTTACAAATGCCTATGCAACAGGCCTTGCAATATCAAGTGATCTGTCACAATATGACTGCCAATAATTAAAAAGAATTTCAGGATAACAGAGTTTTGATTGTGGGTCTTCTTGAGTTCACAGTTTTAGCTGAGCTCTTCAATAATATTTTGAGCATATGCATTTATAAGAGCTTTTAAGTCTCCACAGTCAGTGAGATTTTTGTAGAAGAAAAATGCTTGATTGCATTTTAGGAGGAAGAGTTATTTTCCTGATTTTTTTATTATTGTTATTTATAGCACAGCTAGGGCAGAGATCAGCTCTGGGCTATGTGAGAGCACCGAAATGGTCACGTGCTGTTTGGGAAGCAGGACGTACCCACTTCATCTTCAGCTTAACAGAATTCCCTGAGACACTGTGTCTTTGGTAAAGGCCAGAAATAGGAATTGCCCAAGCTTTCTGGAAGTCTTGCACTCTGCAAATACAGGTGTGGGTCTCTGCACACTGCAGGGTATGGGAGACACATCCAGACTTTAAATGGGAATGTCCAGCCCAGATTGTTCAGTGGGATGAAGCAGACTCCTGCCTAGCTGAACTTCATGGCTGTGTGCAGTTTATGGCTAGCTCAGATACCCTGAACCCAAGTTAGTCCTTTAAAACTCTCTGCAGCTCATATTTTGGGACTAATAATGTTTATCTTCCTTTCCAGAGTGACTCAAGATTGTCAAGCAAGGGTGCCAAAGCTCATTAATCAGTTGCTGTCTGAGAAAAGCAAAGAAAACGTGGAAATTTTTCTAGGAGGTGAAGTCATATCTATTGCCTAGCAGTGAGAGTAGAACATATTGCTAACTGAATTAGAAAGAATTAAGATGTGAAACTAGATATGAGAAAATAGTGTTGCAGAATATCCAACAACACCACCCGGATTTTATGTGCAGCAAACAGTGTGAAAAAAAATAAATAATCTAGTTCCTTTCCCAGAAACAATTCCACTTACATGAAAATAAATTCTAAAAAAATTAGAGTTACTCTAGTCTATAGTTTCAATAAAAATAAAATGAAAGTACAATAATTTCAAGGTTTTTGCTGATCTCTGAATTGTATGTAGTCTAATCAATGTAAATAAGGTTTTCACAAAAACTAAGCACATTGCAATATCTGTGGTGAATAGTAATATCAGGTGATTGACCTTGACTAATATATTAAAACTTGAAAAACAGTGGAAAATTCCAACAGAGCATCAACTGCAACTGTCAAAGCTGTTACAGTAATGTTATGAGATATATACCATTTTCTTCCTAAAAGAGGAGCTAGAAGAGATTAAAGTATATATGATTGGTAGAAAAAGTCAAATTACTGTTATTTTGACTCTAATATTAAACTATATTTTTAAGCTTGTTTTATACAGTATTCACATTTTATGTGGGCTTCATCTTTCACAGCTTACTTTCTCTGGAATCACAAGCCAGATTTTCTAAGGGTTTAATTCTGCAAATGTATTTTCTGAAATACTTTCACCAACCAATTTAAAAATATGCTCTTCTGTTGTCCTGTTTAAAAGTATATCTCCACCAAATGTCTCATATGAAACTAATAATTATTTCCTAAGCTTAGGTCTTTCTCATAAGTGAAGTTTATGTCAAGGATGAATTCAGAAAATGCAGTAGATGACTCTGAAGTGAAAGTTCATTTATTTACACAAACCCAAGACTCACCTCCTGTAAACTGTACGAATTCTGCGCCTTCTTTATGCTCAGCTCCAGCACGTTCACAATCCCTCTGTAGATGTTCAGACCATCATCTGAGACAGAATCAGGAGCCATAATGCTGCCAACGTGGCCATTGCTGTACTCGAACTTGATGGGGCTGCTGAGCTGCCCAGTGAGGGCCTGGCTCAGTTTCAGTGAGCGGGAGAAGGAGCTGGTGGGCCAGACACCGTTGTACTCTGCGGCTTCGATCGAGTGAACCTGCAACAAGGGGGGAATACAATGCCCCTTTTTTTATTCACACACAGAACCTCTAGAGCTTTAATCACATCAAAAACACACTTTCAAATAACACAAAGCCTCTTCAAAGGGGAAACTTAGAAGTTGTAATTTAGCATAACTAGTGTCGATACGCATATTTCTGTATATAAAAGGAGAGCACTGCAAAGGGCTGATATTTCCACAGCCACTGCACTTTGTTCTGTTTCATAGACAATCCATATTGCCAAAGGTTGACTTGTGCAAAGAAATGAGCCAGAGAAGATCCACATGAAGCAGGTTGCTACCCAAAAGTAGTATGGAAGATCTGCAGGAAATTGCAGGAGAAAGTTAATGTTGCATAAAGCATCATTAACTCCTGTTGTGAACTCTGTCATTTCCCTCACCGGGGTCACAGAGCACAGGCAGCAATCTGAAACTAATAAACACATGGCCTCTAGGCCAGCCAGACATGCAGAATTAGTTTGAGCAGTGGACAGCAGATTACAGAAATTGTACTTCCCAACATGTTTTGCTGTGCAACCAAAGGCTGAGGCACTGGCTCCAACCCCACTCTGTGCTTCATGCTCCAGCCTCAACCTCCAAACATGTGAAAAGTTGTGCTAAACTATGCATAACTTGAATAATTCCTACCCCATGGGAACGGGCAAGTTTAGCTTAGTTTCTCAGAGGACCCTTCCTTTCTATATATTTTGACAATTTAAAGAGACTTTTCTCTGACGCCTCAGGCTGGTGATGTGGTGCAAGACACGGATTAATTTCTCAAAAAGCCACACAAACTAAATCCTCATACAGCAAATCGCTGGAGACTGCACTTTCATATTTATTTTTGTTGTTGGTGGTGGAGATCACTGCCAACCCCAGTAACTGAAGCTTACAGGGAAGGCTGTTAGAGAGTAAATCCCTCATGCTGCCTCTTGGACATGCTTCTGGCATATTGCATGCAGGCAGGTTTGGGGCTGCTCTGCAGGGTCAGGGCGAGGTAGTTTTCCCCAGCCCTTGGGGCCCAGGCAGGACTTAGGCTGTCTGCTTGGTTTTGAACACAGCTGGCAATTCTTACTTGTAGGTTTGTGATGAAAAAATTGTCAGCTGGAAACTGCCCAGGGAACACAGCTTTTTGTTTGGGCTGAATGTGAACTAGTATGCTGCAGATGAAAGTTTAATTCCCTGAACCATCCCTCCAAACTGTCTAATTTAAATATAACAGCAGCAAAATAAACTTTCCCAGAGAAGAAGGGAAGAAATGTACTATTACCTTTATCTTAGAACTTGCCCAAAAAGTTATGTTTCTTTTCCTTTTCTCCTTTTCTTGCCTGAAATTATTTCTGAAATGGAAACTTTTCACAAATGCAGTAACACCAGTAAAATTGTGCTAGAAGGTTTTAGAGAAGAGAAGTCAATTTTTGGTGAAGATCCATCCTGGCACACCAAGAGCCATTTAGGCAGGAATGAAGGAGGATCTGGGATTAGGACAAGACTGCTTCTGTCTCTTTTCTGGCAGGGAAGCTTTCTACTCACCACTGCAGATGTGTGACTCTTATTTCTTTGGAGATTTTTGCTCTGAAATTCATCCCCTTACAAATGTCATGGAAAAACAATATTTCCCATCTAGATCTATTATAATTTGAACTTACAAAACCACCTAGTAACAGCAGGCTAATTCAGTCTGGAAGGCTACAGCATTTACAAGCATTTATCAGACAGTCACCAGTCTTTTTAATCTAAAGCTTTCCATATGCCAAATTAAAGCTTTTAAAAATATCATTTTTCTTTCCCATATACACAAGACTAAGTGGAGTTTGTGTAAAGCAATTGAGGTGTGCATTTCTATACACTCATTATAAGTGGGTATAGTCTGCTGTTAAAGACAAAAGTGTATTTCACATAATCAAAATCCTCAGTAATAACTCAGCAAGCAGTAAAATTATACAATTGAGGATGACAAAGAATGTCACTCAGGACCCTTCAGAAAAAAGAAGGATGACATTAATTATGCTAAATATTGAATCACGTGCAACTACTGTCGCATGTTTTATTGCCTTTTGTCTGCTGGTTATGAAATCAGTTGATTAAATAATCCTATGTTGTACAGTTTGAAACAATTGGATTGATCCAGTAATAAATTATTGTGCATTTCAAATTACATTCCATTGTCTCCCTGACCACAAAGCAGAAGAAATCCTTCAAGCCCAAGGTTGGCTTGAGCTGAGAATTACCTTGCAAAGTGCAAATAGAATTTAGGGCACTGGATAAAAAAAAACAGTGCTAGTTACATTATCCCTGAGTAAGCACAACACATGATGAAACCTAATTACTTCACAAAAGCTTAAAAAAGAAGCGAAGTATGATGTGAATTTTACCTTTCAAATTGAATACATTTTCTTACCCTAATAAGACAAAGTTTTGGCCCAATACCACTTATTTCCACTTTACTTTTTATTTTTATTCCAGCTCTTGCAAGTCCTTTCTCTGGAAGTCCACTGAGAAGCGTGGTTTCATAATCAAATGTATAAACCTTGTTTTCACTGAAATCGGGTTCTGCAAAGAAATGGTTCCCATAAAATATTATACAGAATGTACAGAATATATTAAAGTACTTGCATTAGAACGTATGGAACAAAAAAAGATGAATTTTTTCATTTTTGCATTGCACCTGAACAAAATTAGCCGTTGTAAAGCTATATTAAACCTTGATATGCTTTTCAGATTCTATTTTTAATTTCACTCATTATAATTTTATTAGTTGATAGGAAAATTACTTACGGTAATTAAGATGCTGGCTCTCTGAAAGAGAAGAAAAAATAGAGGAATGAAACAACAAAGTAAAAAAAACCCCAAAATGTTAATGTATTGTAGTATAGAAGGCTATATCTCATCTTGCTTATATAGCATAACCCTTTCTAATTCACTTCACTTCTATTTCAGCACGAGCCAAATCCTTCTTTTTTCTTAAAAAAAAAAGAAGTAATAAACTACTTTTTCTATAACGTGTTAAAGTTCATGTCTGTGAGTGAACTATATTTAGATTGTGAAACCTTTTCCTGAATATTCCTTTAAATTCATCAAAGCAGATAAGTTAGATACTTACCCACCAGGGTTACAACCAGGGCTAGTATCAAGCCCCTCATGATGGGGACAAAGTAAAGGTGAACGTGATGGGTTCCTCTTTTATAAAGGCATGTGATATCACATGTTTCTTTTGGCACATTATTTTGACAAATAGGTGTATTCTAGAATGCATATTGATCAATCAAAAAATAAACATTTCTGAGGTCACAAATGCTGACAACTTCAAATCACCTCCTGAATTCAGCTACCTTACTTTCTGTGTAGTTCACTACGTTTGTGAACCCTGTGAAATTCAGCAGGACACCTTGGCAGGTATATGCTTGAAAAGAGATTTAATTTTCAAAATATCCTGCTTGCAATTTCCCCCCATTTCTCTACATTCTATTTATACAGTAAAAAACCCCTAAAATTAAATTATACAAATATAGTTCCTCCACCACAACAGAAATAATTTAGCTTTCTTTCCATCATGTCTTCAATCTCCTGATATTTTACTCTTCATAAGAGTCACTGCTTTGGGGACAAACCTTGAAACTTTACTTTTAGAGGAGAATTTGTGGTTGATTTTACAGATTTAGGCTTGAGACACCTTCCAGCTCATAGGCATGCAATGAAAGACTGCCTTTCTGTGGTATCTGCCACATCTGTCTTTGCAAGGAGATCTTGTTACCCACACCTGGAAAGACAAAACTTGTCAGTATGACCATCACATTAGCCTGTGGCTAATAGTGAAAGTTTATACTATGAAAACAGGAGGGAAATTAATCTCTTTGTTTATAAGAAGAATCTAATAAGAAGTGAGTTACATTTCCAGCAGGACCTCAGTGAGTTGGGAGCATTGGGAGCTTCTCAATAGGTTCTCATGGGGCTTTTGCTGCTGTCACTCTTGGGGAAATATACCCAGAATTTCTCATTTGTAGCAATAACATTTAGATCAATCCTTAGTAAAATTATGTCAGGAGAGAGTTTGCTCCCTAACTTCAATTATACGTACTTTTTTTGCAAGTGTTTAACATTTACTTTGAATTTAAGCAGGTCTTTTGCTCAAATGATAAATTAAATATCATGTAAAAAACCACCTGCATACAAAGGTCACTGAGGGGGCAGGAAGGAGAGCTCAGGAATGCCTACCTGGTATTTCTGGGAGGCTGTGGAAGCTGCAACACAGCAAATACTGCACTAAGTCAGGCAGCCAGACCTTATCCTCCAGGAGGGGAACAAGGATTTCTCTGCTGGTGCTACCATCAGGGAGGAGAGGGGTGAAACCTAAACCCAGGTCCTGAGTTCTTCACCTTCAGGCCTGAAGACACATTTGCTGCAGGCCCCATCAAAGTTCTTTACATTATTGCTTCATTTACTTGGAGTGATGCCACCTGACTGAGGAATAATGAAGCTCATTATTGTGGTGCCAGGGCACCTGAGCTGGAGTCAGGGATGCAGTTGCATGGCCCCTCTGCTCCATCACTGCTCCACCAAAAGCCAAATCTCCACCAAGAGCTCCTTCACTGCTGAGACCTCCTGAAATCCCATCAGGATTGTAACATGAGAGCTTTCCTTCATGAAGAGAGAGATACAGAATTGTATGGGTAGTCAGATCTTCCCTGAAATGAAATCTGTCTAGTAAAATATTTAAATATACAGTAGACAAATGAACCATTAAAAGAGATTAATAATTGTAGTTTTGGTTCAGTGTAAGCTCAGGTGAAAAATTAAGTGCACACAGATTTTCCTTGATGTTTTCTCCTAGGCTAAGTCCTGTGAGTTAGGACAAGATACACCATGAACCCTGTGAAATTCAGCAGCACACCTTGGTGCTTTGAGATGTAGTCAAAAATTCCTTGCAGTTACATTTTCTGCAGCCAGAATGGAAGTAAATGCACAGCAGCAAATTAATACCATAAGTGATAACATACAAAACTCCTGCTATGATCACACTGCTTTTCTGACACTGCTCATCAATGCCACAGCTTGACCTCTGCAGTAATACTGGGCTATTATATTGAGCTCAACTACCTCCATTCCACAGGGCAGAATGTATAAGATAAAGTTAGATATATACAGAATTGTATGAGAAAGAATATTTATTTAAACATTGTTATTAATAGCTCAGTGAAATACTGTGTGAGGGACATATACATATTAAAACAAAACCATAGCATTTTTCAAGTTTAATAAAATGTTTTATAACTAAGGTGTAACATGAATAAATTTGTTCTAAATGGGTAGTGAAAATACTGCATTTCTTTTTTCTAACGAAGCACAAAATCTAAGCTTACAATCAGCATGTGGATACCTGATTGCTAAAATAACAACTATAATAATTAAGATGGTGCAGGCTGCCATTTTCTCTTCATTTACAACATGTACTCTCTCTTTTTAATAACTCCTCTCTACCCAGGCTTGTTTTCTTGGGGGAGAAAAGTGATCTCAGAATTGTTGTACCTGTTATGACTTTAAAGGAACTACCAAATAAATGCAGTAAGTAGAGAGGAGACACAGCTAGAGTTTGAGGGTCACAGCACTGAGCTCTAAATCCTTTCTTCAAAGCAGACACATAATTCCAGCTAGTTCTGAGGGAATAAACAGGAAAACTATCATTTTAAGGAAATAGATAAAAGGAGGAAAGGTAAGAGCCACACTTTTTAAAGGCAATATGGTTTTTCTTAAACATTCAACAGGTCATGTTAGTGAGCAAGAAAACATATGAAAAAGAAATAATCCACAATCAAACAGGCCCTCCACAAACAAATTCCAAATGCCTAATTTGGTTGCAGAGGAAGAAAATTTAATGTGGACAAAGGCTTATACAAAACTTGTATATTTTCCTTTTTTTTTTCTTTTAGACATAAACAATGAAGATAAGGAATTGTTAAAAAGCAATGGGAAATATCTTGGGATGTTTTTCTTTTAAAGAAGAAAATATATGGTGTTGAGTGTTACAGAGAATGTGATGGCTGTATAAGGAGTGCAGTAAGAGGAGGTAGACTGCTTTGATTTTACAGGGCACTTGCACCATAAATGAAACATGAATACAGCCTAATTAACCTGATTAGAGCTATTGCTTCTACACAGCAATTGTCTTTACATAACACATTCTGCTTGAGTCTTATTATCTGCAGTTGTACTGCCACGGATAGCTCTGCAGTCTCCTTGTTCTGTATTCACATTGCTGAATTATGGTGCAGTGATGCCATTTCCATCCTGCTAATGTATAGCCTAATGACAAAGCCGGGATTAGCCAAACAGCTCCCAGGCAACCATAGCAAGTGAAAATAGATATAATCTCTTGGTGAAGAGATTTTTAGCCTTCAGTTTTCCTCATTTCAAAAGATTTTTAAAAGGAAGCTTCACAACTGCTTCATATTTAACATTCAGTCCTTGAATTTTTTGCTCAAAACATTCAGCATTTGTAAGTGTGCCATAACCTCCAAGATAATGTTTCATATTCTCTCCAGAGACACTGTCTAATGAATAAGAATGTGTTCTAGGTTGGGCTAAATTGCCATATGCTGATTCTAGTACATTCACAAAGGGATTTTTTTCCATTAGATTGCTTTAAAAGAGGTCTTTGTTTTCTTTTTTTTTGAGTGTTATCCCGGTTTGATGCTGGCACACCTCCAATGGAGTGATGACTGTGGGAATTGGATACAAAGTTTGAAAACTAAAACAGGTAAACATGCTATTTATGTATTGTCTAGCTTTTCATGTATGTGTGGTTTGAAAGGTACTGTTGGTCTAGATTTATAGAATAGTGGTAGAATTTTATTTTGATAAATTTGCTTTTTGCTAATATATGCTTTTAAGATAAAGACACATTTTGGTGCATTTTGTGAAGTAGCTGGTGGGACTGTTCCTAAGGCCAAGCATGCATTGCCTGTCATTTCCAGATAAAAGAATGAAATTAAGAAGAGGAGTGTGGAATCTAACTCTGACATTCTCAATCTGAAAACAGATTGTTTTGATACAACTTAGTTTTACTAAGAAGCTCAAAGGTTTTTATTTGTATTCAAATATGGAAAACACATTCTGAAGCCTGACAGTCCAGTTCCATGGCTATCATCATTGGCTCATCAGCCAGCATACTGATTCAGTGGCCTCAGGATTTCCCCTCCCCTTTCAGGATATATTATTTCCCAAGTCATTCAGTAGGGTTAAATGTTAGACAACTTGCATCTGAAGTTTAAGTCACGTCATATTTGAGGACTGATGTTTGCTATGTAATTCCATTGCACTAGAAGATAACTAATGAGTTTATCTTAACCCTCAGACTTCACGGTCACAGAGTGATTAGCTCCTGTGGGGCTGGAGCTGACAGGACACCAGGGAGCCCTGAAATTCAGCCGTGTCAGGAGCCCAGCTCAGTCACTTGGGGGATGAAATGGTGACGGCACAGACAGGACACAGAGAGCTCTGTGCCCTCAGGTGCTGCTTGTAATGCATGCCTGGCTACAGGTGTCAAGGCTGGAAACTTTCCTGAAGGGAAGGATTCTTGTGTAATGTTTATCGTGACTGACTGTATAAAGTGTGGGCACTGCTGCAGGGAGTGAGGAGAACCCAGACCATCCCCTGTGCCTCAGGGTGGAGAGCAGGAAGAGGGAGAACACCTCGTTCAGCCTGCTCAGCATCACAACCCTTTTCTCAGGAGACACTGTGAGCACACAGAACAGCTGCCACTCCAGAAAACAGCCCACGACCCTCTGCCATACCGCATGAGGATGCCTTTCTATCCCTGCAGGAACAATGCCCAAGGCAGTGGTGGAACAATTTTAAAAATAAGAAAATTCTCAAGGCTTTCTTTGTTCTTTACAACAGTCCAAGTGTATTACACGGCAAAACTTCAGATTCTCCTAAGAAAAGAATTGGGCTTATTGATTTTTATTTTCAAAATGTGGAGTAAAAATACATAATGTTTTCTCAAAATTGTTATTTATATAGTGGATCCACCCAAAATGTGCAAAATTTTTATGAATGAAGGGGAAAACACTGATTTTTTCCTTAGAAGTCAATACTCTTAGGTACAATGATGATTTTTTTTTTTAATTCCATGGACCTTCATCTTAGTAACATATTCCTTTTTATCACAGAACTCTGCAAGAACAGGATGGGTCTGGATCATCCCTTTCTAGTGCCAGAGTAACAGACAGGTTTATGGTGTCAGGAGGAAGCTCACTATGAATTTACTCTCAATACAGAATATATGAGGTGAATGATACCTTAGTTTCACAGCACTGGGTCACTGTGACATCAGGTCATGGGTCAGATAAGATAAGCTGTGTATTATTCCTAAGGAAGGAGCAGATAATACCCAGCCAGTTCAAACAAAGGCATTGACTTTACCCTCACAAAATAGGTAAAAAAGGCAAAATCACCTACCAGTATTTAATGAATGACTATGACTTCCAAAGTATAAAAGGCCTAACCATATACAAATAAGAACACATTTTTTTTAAGTTAGTGTGAAAGTTAGTTCAGTAATGAATTGAACACCATGTTTCATCAGTTTAAAAGAAAGTTGTACATGGCTATTCCCACAACAATATGTATTAATCATCATAATATTTTCTGTATAAGACAGTTCCAGAAAAAATATTACATGAAACATTGATATTCATACCTGCTTATCAAGGACTGCAGCACTATGGCTCAACATTGCCCATAAAAATCAGAGGGCAAATTAACTCTTGATCACACCTTTGGCTAAAACCATGAAGACCTAATTTAATCCCCCTAGAATAAAGAATTAAGTCTGAACAAATTCGTATATCCAGGAGAAGCTGGATCTGGATGCAGATCCAGGCCAGCTGTCTTGCACACTTACACAGCTGCATTTCCTCTCATCTTGCAGAAAATCTCTTAACCATTTGACTGGGAACAATTCTAACACTTATAATAACTGTCTTTTCCTGCAAGAAGAACATATATCACTAAAATTCTACTCTCCAGTGTGGTACGTGCCGCCTTGATGTGTAACTACTCAAATTCTATTTTCAAGACTTTAAAATAGAAATATAGGAAAAAGTTAAAGGCAGGCCTCTGCTCTCTGTACCCTGCACTGAAGTTAATAGTATCTTTTCATGGAGTTTCACTGGAGCTATATCCAGTGTATGCTGACACTAATTTGCTCTTTGAGAATTCACTGTAACTTCAGTGCAAACACTCAAGGAGTAAAACAGTTCTCAGTATGAATAGGGCTTGAAAATCTGCTCCAGCATGGGTACCTCTCAGAACATTAAAAATGCTGTATGAGAACTTTATTGCAGAAACCATCCAATTTTTTAACTATTTAATTGTTTTTTAATAATAGTACCTAAATTAATTTCCTTTTTCTCACCTTTGGAGTGAACACTAGGAAGATTGTTATTTTCTTGGTTTTCAAAGGCAAATAACTAGGAAAGAAACGTTAAAATTTAATTTTCAAGGAATGCTTGCACTGATAACAAATAATGTCAATTTCAAAACTTAAATTGGATATAATTATCAATTTTTTAATTCTTCAGAGAAGGTGAAGGAATGAAGCCAGAGAAATTCCATGGATATTTTCTGCAGTTTTGTCTTGTTGGCTTTCCTTCCCCCTCTGAAAATTTATTTGTAATTAATTCACTGGCTGAATTTCTTCTGGAATAAACTGATATAGCTCCAATTAAATGGAATTGGTTCCATTTACTCCAGCTGTGCATTTAGTATCTTACAGTTTTTAGCATAGGAAGATGTTGGTTGATACTAACTTCTTGTTTTTCTAGAGACTTTCTAACAGGCAACTGAGTTCCCTTGAACTGATTATTTGTGCATTAACCCGCTAATTGAGTTATACTGCAAAACACAAAGAACCATAAGTACAATCTAGTAAATGATTCAAGCATTCCTATTCATCTTTCCAGAATTTCTGTGACACAAGTGAATGGAAATTTGTCTTCCTCTTGATGTAAAGATCGACTTAAGATCTTTCCTACAGCAAATAAAATTATTTGGTTTCATATATCTGTGATTTTTCTGAAGTAAATGTTAACTTTACCATGCTGTACTTGTGCACTTCTAAATAGATGCAGCATATACCAAAATCAGATGTAATAAATATGTGCATTTAAGCATATATATTTTTAAACTCCTAATTAATTATAGAAATATTTTATATTGTGTTCTTGGTCCAGCTATCAGAAGCATCTACTCCTCAGTGCAGGTGCCAGTGGCTGCCACCTCACACAGAGTCACAGCAGAAGAGCCTATTAACATAGCCAAGACTCTTAACACAAGATTTTCGTGTCTATAAAGCTCAGATATCTTTCTTAGTGTAACTAATTTATAAGCATTAAAGATTTTTTTCAAATCTGCCCGTGTTCATCCTCTCCAGACAGCCTCTTCTGTAGCAGCAGTGTGCTTGAGCAGATGATGGCAGTGCCACTGCTGAACTTGGAGCTAAATGATGCTATCATTTTAGGTAGAAATGGTGATGCTAAATAATTCAGTGTCTTTCTGGAAGGTAGCAGCCCTACAACCTTTCAGCTCTCCTCACCAACCAATCTACAAAGAAATGTTGCTAGGAGAAACTATGGAGGAGTGTGGGAACAGCTCATCTTCCAGG
This sequence comes from Acridotheres tristis, assembly GCA_037013685.1. Classification (NCBI taxonomy): domain Eukaryota; kingdom Metazoa; phylum Chordata; class Aves; order Passeriformes; family Sturnidae; genus Acridotheres; species Acridotheres tristis. Next base: position 13,042,671 of record CM072895.1, read on the forward strand.
CATAAAAGTAACTGCTGGTATCAGCAAAGGAAAATTAAAATATGAGACATACAGCTGTAGAAGAAAATACGCTCTACATGAAAGCACATCAGCAGCTCCATCTGTAAATTTCTACTCACTCAACATGTTGGGAAATGTATAGGAAAAGATAAAAGTGCATTTACAAAGACTTAGGCAATGTCTGAAGAGAGGGTAACAAATGTTCTGCCTTAATGAAGCATGGAAAAGAAACCAATCTCACAGTACAGTTTGAAAAGCCAGGCCAGTCACCTGGGAAACAAGAAAAAAGGGCAGAAAAAAAGGCAAACCAAGAAAATAGGCTATCAGCCTAAGCTTCACAAAGCATTCACAAAATATAAGTACCATAGACTTGTAAGTTAGTGGTTAATAGGCTCTAAAATGATAGAGCTGTCTATAGCACACATGGAACCACAGGTATGTGTGCCAACCTTATCACTGAAGATTACTGGAGCAGCAGGTTCAGAGCACATTGAAATGAAGACCATTATAGGAGTTCCTAGATACCTTTCTCTGATTCCAAGGAGCAATTTAGCAATGGGTTTGAAACAGTCTGCCTTTCCATCCTCAGTTACAGCAAATAAGATTTCATTGCCATTTAATGGGTAAAATTCCTCATGCAGGAGCAGTTAGACCTGTGGACAGCTCTTTAAAAGGGACCTGGACTGAGATGATGACCTCCAGCTATAAGAAATCAGGTGCAAAGACCACAACCGAAGGCAAAAGGAGGCAGTGTGATTCTTCAGAAAGAGTGGGAGGAATATCCCTGAAACAGGTTTGAGCTGCCTGCCATGAAAGGTGGCACAAGGTGTGAGGAGATTTGTGACAACTGTATGGAAGTGCAGGTTCAGAAAAGCAGCCAGAGATAAGGGTCAGGGTATTTTTTATTTTGCTAAAAAGCACAAGACACACAAGATGCTGACAAGAGCTTCAGATTGATCTGGAGAGCGGGAAGGGACGATGGACTTCTCAGGGAAGGAGCTATTCGATTTCTCGTCAGAGCACTTTGCCCTCACTGTCACTCATTTTGCTCTAGAGCCTTATGAGATCTTTAATCCAAAACAGGTGGTTTTGTCCTACTAATGAGACTTAATTGGAAACCTATTGTTTTTACAGAGAGACTCTTAGGTCTCCTCAATAGGCAGATCGAAATAACATGAGGGAAAAAGGGATTTAAACCGAAAGACACCAGCGACATTTTGTCCATGTTATTACCTCAGTATTAAGTAGTTTATTTTTGTCTCTCTGTCTGGGGGAAAAATGGTTTGGATTTGCCCTTGAATATGAAAGACGATAAAGAGGATTTAAACAGTTTAGATAAATACACAGTAAAAATTACTCTGGAAACAAATGAGAATAATTTGAAGCTACACAATAAAAAAGATAGAGATATATAGAAAATTCCACTTTTCCATTTTGAAGTCTATTTATCATACTTCAGATTAGAAGGCTGGAAAAAGGTGTCTACTTCAGTTTCTTATCTGAAGCCAGGAGCAAGTGTACAATGCAGAAAAAAGGGACCAAGAAAAACTTTTTATTTTTCTCTTTGATTCCTTCACAGATCCTTCAGAACAATATAAGAGAGCTTCAGATATTTTCTTTTTCTTAGTCTTGCACTTCTGGAAGACCCCTGAATTTTATATATTCTGTTTTTTTCCAGTTAGCTTTTCTTTTTTATCTAGGAAATTTATTTTAACATCTCTCACCATTTTTAGCTTGTCTCTTGCTTTGTCACATTATAGACACAGTGACTGTCTCAAAGACAAATGAGGGCAACAATATTCCTCAGATGGTTTTTGCTCTCTGAAAAAGCCCATCCTGCAGTTCTCTGAACCTCTCAGTAATGGGGGCTTCAGGAAAGACTGAGTAAAACCAGAGGGAGATGAGTACTCCTGTTAGGTGTCCAGAGAATGGGAGCTCCATTGAAGCCATCCTTTAGGTGCTGCTGCCTCCTCCTGTGGTGCTCTGACTATTCCACTGTGACAGAGATTTGGACACTGACCTTGACACTTCCCCTTCCTAATTTGGGAGCTCACACAACATGTGGGAGGCTCTGTCTTTCCCAGACTGCTCACAAAACTGGTCTTGTGTTCACATAGGCATTACTAACAAATGAATAAGCAAAAAAAAAAAAAGAACCCAAACCCAAAAACTCAACCAAAGAACCCCAGAAAGACCAAAGTGGAGTTGCCTTTTCTGTGTGTGTGTACTGTGTTCATTACCAGGGATGTTAATAGCTGCCACAGAGGTGCCAAAAGGCAAAAAGCCCCAACTTCACCTCAGCATTATAGCCCAAGGGATAAACAGAAAGTGAGTAATAACAAATATATCAGAAGAGAGTCCAAAGATCTGATTCATTTGCTGATGGTAATTTGGTGTGGTGGGAGGAAGGTGCTCTAAGCAGGGGTATAAGGAGAGAATGCTGACTTATGAGCTCCACTCCTACAAATACATTACTGTTTGCTTGTAAAGTACCAGAGACAACACTGCTTGAGGTGCATCTGCTTGAACGAAGTTAACAGGAATGCCATCTCTCCTCACATTTCTGTTTCTCATTCTATTTCATTAGGTAAGATCTCTCTAGTGACAATTTATCATAACCTCATTAGCAATCTCTGACAACTGCTTTCTCTCCAGCTTTGTTTTCTCTCAATTCTTATGATCAAGAAAGACACAGTTCACAGTTTTCTCTTCCCCGATGTTCTTCCATTTGTTTTGGTTTTGGTGTTTTTTATTTTTTTTTTTTTAATGAAAGCCTGCAGTATGTAATGAACGATTGCTGCCAGGAGCACATTGCAAAGTGTCTATGTGATGATTACGTGAGTGGTTCACAGTCTTTCACGTTCCATAGCATAGAAGTGAGCCTTTGGGGCAACTCAAAAAGTTTTAAAACACTTGATTTCATTCAGGGAAGAATCAAAGAGTTTCACTAGAAGAAATTGTCTTTACACATATAAAAAATGAAGGTTTCTAAAGGGATCTTTTGGTTAGATGACAGAAAACCTGCATTTTGTAATACCGCAGGGGTTCTTTTAATAAGTCACTGAAAAGTTCCATTTGACAAGTCAAACCTTAAATTTTTTTTTTTCATACTTATTATAGCCAAGGAGGTGCTAACCTAATACAATGGGCAAAGGAGTGTCATCACAATACAATAGACCAGACAGAGTTAGTACAATGCTGGGCAATAAGGGATCTCACTATAATGAGTGAGAGAAGCAGTGTCTGCAGCATAAGAAGCATGCTTCAGAAAAGAGAAAAGAAATGTGTTTGGTTTGTTACTGGTCATTTTATAACTGCAATTGTAACCCAATGCAATGACCTCTAGATGCTTAAGAGTCTTTAAAACTCAGAATAATTTCAAAGGTTCACAGGCCAAAAAAAACATTATGGTGCCTAACTGGGGGCATCAGTAACACAGGCTTATAGATTTCTGCACAATGTTGCCTCTATCTAACTTGGTAATTCAGAGTTACATCAGTGGTCTTAGGCTGAGGCTCAGTTTGGCCCTCTATATTGTTCACATTGATTCACTGTGAGAGCTACAGGAGCATTAGAGGGTGAGATGAGGGAATTTTCTCTTGACTTCTGCTTAATTATATTTGACAAAAATCTCTTCTTTTCCTGTACTTTTTTAGGATCAGTGTCCAAAATCTTTATTAAATTTTTGGCCCTCAAAATACTTTATTCCATTTATACTCAAATCTCAGCTTATGTTCAAATTTCAAGGTGCACTTGCTCTGGCATCAGGACAATCCTATAGAAAGTATGAAGGGTGTTTGGCTAGAAGAACATTCCCACTCACCACATCATTCTAAAGCACAACATGGGCAAAGGATGCTCAGAACAAATCCATACAATATGCTATATGTAAATCTCCACGGGTTTTCAGCAAACTACATTCTGCAAATTTATGTGACCTACTTTTTCAGATTGCTTAGTGCATAATAGCATCCTTGCTGTCAATCATACAGCAATTGCAAGTATAATACATGCCCTTGATGTGGAAAGAAAAGAATGAGGCATAACTGGAATAAAACTTGGGCAAGATGTAGAAGAAAATGACGTAGGTATGAGTTCAAATTTACAGCACAAAACCACAAATGCTTGGTTGAGGAAAAAGTGCTGCTCATTTGTTGAAGACCAGAATGAAATGTATAGGGTAGAATGGAGTAATTGTAATTACAGGGATACAGTTTGGACCACTTAGATATGCATATGACAGGCATCTGAAAGTCCAAGCAGCACCTTTCCTGATTATCCAGAAGCTCTAATGCAAAGCTTCGTACAAGAGTAACATCACAGAATCACAGAATAAGCTGAGCTGGAAGACACCCTCAGGGATCATTGTCCAAAATTATTGAACTCTGTCAGGCTGGTGCTGTGACCATGAAATGGGGAGCTATTCCAGTGCCCAAACACCCTCTGGGTGAAGAACCTTTTTCTTGATATCCAGCCTAAACTTTTCTGATGCAGATTTGAAGAGAGAAGGCAAACAAACACAATATGTTGGGGTAACTTGGTGCAGTACAGTTTAATGAGGAGTGCATTTCTGGACCTAATTTTTAAAACATTTTTAATAGTTTAGTGCTAACGAAAAATGGCATTCTTATTTAGCACAGAAAAGCTGTAGTGCTATATAAGCTTTAATTCAAACATGGCAAAACACAGCCAAGCTGCAAACATCAATAGAATGAAACAACACTTTTGACTTCAGTAAGACCCAATTTACAACTACTAAGAAAAAGAAACTATGAAATATTTTTGAGTTCCAATTGCTAAATGGCCTTCAGGAGTCAGAAAACTTGGTTTTGTGGTTCAGGCAGTAGATAAAGCCTGAGAAGAACTGGTTTCAATTTATGGATCCATACTGGTCTTGGAGCAAATCACACTTAATACAAAATGTGGATATTATATCGTGCCTGTTGGACTATAAACGTTTTAAGGCAGGGAAAATCTCTCACTAGGTGAAGACTCGGTATCTACCTCAAAGAAATATCTGTCTTGACTGAGAGGCTGAGGTATTCCTATATTAGAAATACTGATCAATAACTAAAACAAATATTGCTGTCTTTTCCCAACCTCCCCTGGTTGCTAGAGTTTATCTCAGGTGTGAGATTGGGTACACAGATTTTCTTCTGCACTTAGCTTTGTTGGGGGCAGGCAGTTCCTGCTTGCTGACAAAGATTAAGAAGGCTGGCAAAGAAGAAAATGAACCACGGTTGTGAGGGAAAACAGAAAAAAGGAGGAGCTGATGGAGGAAAATATGCTGGTGGAGATATTCTGGTCTGCAGATGGTGAAGGGCTTATCCCACGTGCTTCCACTTCACCATCTGGCATTAGCTAGAACAGAAAGTTCTCAGGGAGTTAGAAAAGGTTGCTTTCACCTCAAAAATGACCCAAATATAGGGCTAATGATCAAGGGGAAAAAAAAATGGTTATGGGAAAAAAAATGGTAGCCATGTATCCAGAGTTCAGAAAGTGAGGAGAAAGCATAAGCAAGTGAGGATGAGAACTCTAAACCTATTTTTTTTTCCTACCCAACATTCAGGGCAAAACTAACCCTTGCTCTGAATTCTCTTCACCTTGTTCCTGTGTTTGATGCCTCGTGCAGTCCTCACCATCCTACTTCTCTCATCCTTTCCTTTCAAAAATCCCTGCATTTGCAATATCACTGTGACTTGCTTCTAGGATATAACCTGGCACATGGGATGAGGGCTAATGGTTTCAGTAGATTTATATGCTTTTTGTTCTCAAGGGAGATGGCATAGGTTAGAAAATGAACTGCCCCCTCTCTATCAGTGTTATATTTTTGCTTCTCTGAGGGATATTTGGGGTATAATGTGGTGGGAAGATGTGTTACAGATGGAGCAAACATGGTGAGAAGTTGGTTTTATCTGCCTCAAATTAGACATGGAGACAGAAAGAGCAGCAGTTTCTGGACATTAGGAGGAAAGTTTGTTTGGCAGGGTTTTTGAAACTTGGTCACATATTTTTTGTTTAACAGCTTACAAGATAGTGTATTATAAGATTGAGTGAGTGTTTATTGATCTGTGTTGGGAAAAGAATATGGGATGCAAGTTGCTGGTGAATGGTTTCAGCTTATGTCTGAAAGGCTGGCAAGGATGGAGGAGGATCAGTGTAGGGCCCTGAACCCTGGAGAAATGGATGCTGACCACCCTACGTCTGCTCCATGGGTCCTCCTGGGGAGGAACAGTAGTTGCTACCATTCCATGAGGGGATTTCAGCACACACAGTGATTACTTCACTCTGGTGTTTTTGGAGGGGGACAGCAACTTCCTTCAGTTTATACCTGCACTTGTGTTTATTGTTAAGGGAATCTAGCTTCCCATTAAGTGCCTCTGAACTCAAATAGTTCCAATTGTTCTGCCTTCATTTTTGTGAAAGCATGTAAGGAAAGACCTATACTACCAAAGACAGCTCTGCTTCTTATTCCTCAAAAGCTTTGCAAAATATTCTTATTTAATAACTGTTATCTTTAAGTAGTAGCTGCATCTTTTCATAAGCTAATAGTTGTAAAGCACTGTCTGCTTTGCTTAATGATACTACTTTCCCAATATAAAACAGGTCTAATGGGTGTCAAATGTGAAAGCAATATTCCTGCAATTTATCACTTAAGCCTTCTTTCACTCTTTTGGGGTGAATTGTTGTATTTTTAAAAGGAAATTGATTGCCTTGAGTGAATTCTTTTGTTCTTCTACATTAACAATTCATGAATGAAGCCAATAGCTGCAACACAATCTTCAGTTCCTTGTCCCACCAATAACCTCAGCTGTATCCTGGAGGGTAAACTCACACTGCATCAATCAGCTGTCTCCGTGGTCTGTAGCACAGCCATGTGAACTGTGGCTTACACTATGTTCTCGTTTGCTCCCTTGACTTTTGGCAGTAGGGAACTCCACAAAAATGAATTAACTGCTACAAAGTTTTCTGGCGTGCTGTACTTTACATGATTGGAAAGTTATGTTACTAGAAAGAATATAGACATTTATTCTGAAGTTCAGAACCAAATGCCAATGGTCGAATGATCCTGTGCACCTTTCTTCTCTGCCCTCCTCTTTTCTCTAACATTGTTAAGCATTGGGACAGTCCAGTTTAAAATATTCTGGGAGATTAAAGAGGTTTCTGTTAGGGAACATTTTGGACTACTTATTTTTTTTTAAAATAACCCAACGACAGAAAAATAACCCAAAACCAGCCCTGTAAAAATGAACTGGGAAAGGCAAAGAAGGCAGCAGTTTAAGAATATATTAAGATTGCACCTGCAAATGAGTTCATTCACTTCTTTCCATGAGCAAGCCCTGGGCTTCTATTCCCAAATGAGAAATAAACACCCAGGGCTGGTCAGGCAGACATCCAAATGCCCAGACTCAGTGTAGCTGTGTGCCCACGAAACTCATACAGAGAAAATGGAAGCTGTGAATGTGGACTTCAGCCTGACCTGCAAAGCCAGAGCTGTCATGCACGAAAGCTCATCCAAGTCTGCTGTCCTGGCTGGCCTTCAGTCACTAATAAAATTTCTCTTGGGTGTGTCCTTCTCCTTGTTTCTGTTGACTGCTCTCTTGAAAGCCACCTGTTCTTAAGCACATATTCCTCCTTTGCCAGCTTGTATTTTGGCTGAGTCTCCACATAACCATGGGTATGCACGTGTCTTGTGCTCTTTTAGCTCCTCTCCAGCCAAAATTGTCGTCTCTATGCAGCAACCTGTACCCACACACAGCTCTGCACACTCCAAGTTGGACAAGAGCAGATTTCACCCACCACTAACACCTTGGCCTCCCTGGACACACTTACTTCTATCTCAATTTCATCATGGTACACAGTGTGGCTGGTTATAACAATTTGTACAACAACAATAAAAGCCACTGCTGATTTACAAAACCAACCAACCAAGCTAAATATCTTTCATTGAAAAGCCCTTTTTTTGTGACCAAACCCCAATAAAACTTAGCAAACAGTTACTTTATTTCCTCAGGAAAGCAATAAATTAAAATGCAAATAAGTAGATACCCCTTAGTCATTGAAACTATATTTAAGAGAAGCTCCTCTGACCTAATTGCTTCAGCATTTGACTTCACTGAGATAGAGGAGACACAAAAGATTATTTGTTTGCAGATTGCAAGATAACAAGCAGTACATCAGAAAATGCAAACCTGAGATGACTCTTCATACAAATGATCCTGGGAGAAGTTGAACAAGTACAGGAAAGAAAAAAAAAATAAGAAAGAGTCAGAGAAATGAATGACAGACTTGTAGGCTGTATGAATAAAGATGTAAGACCACTGAAATTAATCCATTTTTCTGTTTCACCACTGAAATTTCTTAAAAGTCCCCAAGAAATCTGGTGTCCACCTGAACCTATTTTTTTTCCCCTAGAATTATCCACATTTGAAACAAATATTGCCTAGGATATAACTAAAATGCATATTTTAGCTGATTTTTTTTAAGCTTTGATTTTGGTATTCTCTGAGAATTTAGAAAATAAAATAAGTCCTTGAAAATAAAGGGATTGACTCATAGAGATCACTGCTAAAATAGAAGAAAGAGAAGATGAAGTGATGATGGCACCTTTCACAAAATACAGCAGAAACAAAATCTTGGTTGTGCAAAACCCTGGCTTGGATTTCACCTCTACCAAAGCTGAAGTGGAGACATGAATTTGCCTTTCCTTTCCTATGCTCATGCCATTTATTCAGATAAATATTCAATGAGATTTTATTTACATGCTTATTATTTAACATGATATAAAATTATATCCATAGACCCAAGCTGCAATCGGGGTCCCATGCACACCAGGAAGAATTAATGAGATGATCTTACACGGTGGAGAGAGAAGATCTGCATCCTGTTCTTAGAGCTGTGGCAAGACACAGAAATGCTAAAATTTTCTTGTTTGTCCAAAGCATTCCCTGGAAAATGGGATCAGAAATTCCAAGTTGTGGCACAGTGGCTTTTCTGAAAAATATTCTGCAAGACAAACTATAAAGACTCTCTCGAATGTCCCTCCACCCCTTTGCTCCGTGAACTGGTTGTGCTGAGCCTCCAGGAAAGCCCTGACCAGATAACCTTGATCGACAAAACATTTTACAAAGACAAGGGCAAGGTAAACTTCCCTGGACTAGCCTGCAGTGTCATAAATGTTTGCAGAATTGACTGTTCCCTCCAGAGGCAGCCCCATGCTTCTCTGTCCCTGCTGCATACAAATGAAGTCACTGCACAGCACAACCAAGTGCATATGCTGTGGTGTGACCTCCTGTTTGGTGACATTCATTGCTCTGTGGTACTGGCTTTCTGAAAATCAGCTGGTACATGAATTTCTACTCTGATTTCACTAAAAACCAATCAATAAGGGCACATAGCTCTAGTGTTCTCATATACCTGCTCTGTGAATAAACTAAATGAAATATTTGCACAGACTTTTGTGAATCTTTTTAAAGATGACCAGAAATTGGAACATGTCAGGAGCTCTGGGGAGGGGACTACAGACAAACAGCATTGTATGCATAGGAACTGCAAAATCCTCTCTGCTGGGTGGAGGAAAAGGAAAATCAACCCAAATATCAATGAACACTTATAAAAGATCCTGAAGGATTATTTTAGCATAAGTTAGTATTGCTAACTCTGATGCTGGACCCTTGTGCACAGGTAATTCTGATGCAGCTAAAGAAGCATTATAGGTAACTGTTCAAATATAAGCATATTCCAGCTATATCTATACTTGCATAGAAATTTGTGAAATAAAGTTCTTTTGGCATGATAATTGTAAGGATATTATGGGGGATTTTTTTTTTGTGGTAAAAAGCAAAACCATTAACCAACCCGATTATTTTGTAATTATGGAGAGATTAGGTAGGAATTGGAAACAGTGGCTCACTTTGTATTCTAATAAAAACCTGGGGCAAAACAAACAAAAGTGCAAATAGCAGTTTCAGAATAAAAGGATATTCCTCTGTACTGAGTGTGTCACTAAGCACAACATGCCCCAGCTATTGAAAAATATCCATGACTAATTGGAAATCTTCTGAAACAAATTGCTACTAAGGCTCATACAGTGCTATCCCACTTGGACCAAAAAAGACCCAATGCCCCTGGTGGCAACACTGAGAAAATAGAAATACTTGTTATTTTCTGAAGTTCATTCTTAGGTATTGTCTTTTAGTTACAGACAGTACGTGTGGCTTTGTGAGTAAGATCAGCAGTGCCAGCGTGAGACAGGGGGGTTATTATTCCTAAATGTTATGTTATTGTTCTTAAAACATTATTCTGCTAAGAAACGGTGCAGCAAGATAAAAACAATGGTATTATACTCAGGAGAAAAAAACAATGGCTTTAAAAAAAACAACTCTGGGAAATGGAGAGGAGGCTTTGCAAAAGAGCTCTTGTTTTGCTTTGAAAGGGTTTACATGGGACTGAACACATATAATGGCTAAGAGCAGAGACCAGAGCATTTAAATGAGCTTTTCAGAAGTTTACTTAATAGATACATGTTTTACATCAGGGATAGATGATAGTAACTTTCCTTGCTCTGGGTTTTTGATTCTGATAAAGGTGTAGGTAAAAGATAAGCATATCTGCTCATGTTTATTACTGTTCTAGTGAGAGAAAGATATTTGATTAAAACTGTCATTTACTTTTCAGCTACAGAAGTTATATGCTAGTCTTTGGTGTTCAATAAGAGTTTTGTTACATCATCTCAAGCAATAAAAGTGCTTGATGCCCTGTCTTAAAATCCTACACCTTCTTTTCAGTCCTCTTAATTTTTGTTCCTGTCTTATTCCCTAACTCCTTTTCCAGCCGTCCACAAATATAAAAGTAAATGATTTCAATATGATGCAAAAGAGTAAACAAACCCTTACCCCGCAATTGTTCTAGGCACTGTGAAAGAACAAATAATCATTTTGACAGGTAGACAGGTCAAAGTGATCTGCTGAAAGTCTGCCTTCAAGAAAGGGCAGCAATGCAAAGCTTCTTTCCCTTTCTTTTCTTCTACCTTTGTTTTCTTCCCTTCCCCTCAGACTCCTAAATTTCAGGGTTACCCAACAGCATTCATAGATACTGATCTAAAATAGTGACTTTGTTTACAGCAAGCCATTTCTAAGGCAGATACTGCATAAATATGTCAACTTTTCTGCATTTTTAAATTAGTAGTATGAGATCCCTTTGCTTTTGCATAATGATATAGACCCATTGCATTTTCTCAATCTATTGCAATAAAATACTCTCTGAACATTAACTACTTAGAGGTATGGTAATAAGAAACTGTCTTTCAAGAGGAAAGTTCAGACATGGGAATGGGAAGGGTACAGCTCAGAAACTTTTTCTTTCTACTTTTCATACTGAAAGAAGACATCCCATCCTGTTAAAACAAGGCTGGTTTGAAATAATAATTTGAAACATTAAATTATGCACTTTAAAAAAATCATGCAAATTCTGCAAAATATTTATAGAGACATCGGTATATATTACACACATATGTTTATACAAATAATATATTTTAACATTCTATTTCAGGACCTCTTGTGGTTTTTTTCCTGAAAATTCATTCATGTTCTCAAGCTTTGGCCATCCCCCAGGCTATGGAGATTAGATTTTTCTCCCCCTAATGGCAGCTAGCACCAATCACCACTTTCCAGCACACTCTGGTAGTGCACGGACAGCCTTATCCTGCTCTGGGGACAAAGGGCAGTTGGGACACCTGGTCTGGCACTCCTGGCCGTGTGAGATTCACGGGGACTGCAGTGGGAGCTGGGGCAGGCAGGAGGCAGGTCCTGGAAGCAGGGTGGTGGCTGGAGGTCCTGATGCCCCTGTGGCCAGGGCTGCCATGTGGGTGTGGAGGTGTCAGGGTGCAGGGGTGGCCCAGGGCTGGTCACAAACCTGGGCTGTGTCTGCCTGTGCAGGGACATGGGCTCCAGGAGGCACCACCAACCCACTTTAGAGACCTTTGCATTCTGGTAGCTCTCAACTACACATTTGCTTGTGTTATTACTTCTCATGCTGGCAGGCTTAAACTACCAAGGGTAATCCTGGGACAAGCTACAATTACAAGTTTTTTCTGTTGTGGAGACATGACCTTTGACTGTTTGATTGCAGCTGGCTTTGGATCAGGGCCTGTAGCCAAAGCTGTGTCGCTAGCATAACGTGCAACACTCTCTGCAGAGCCTCTAAGTATAAGCCATCACTTCTCTGATGTAAAATACACATAATTGCAATGAGCTGTGAGATCCTCTAGCATTTCACAGCATATAGAAGAGATTTATTAACAAAGATTTTCTGTTTCCAGATAGAGAATTATACAGAAAGCCAAATTTTTAGCTTTCATGAAGAAATGAAGCCCAGTGTGTGAAGAAGGGGGGAATTTTGGGGGGTGTGTGTGTGTCTGCACATGGGAACACACCTTTTCCATATACCACTTGGTAGTTCTATGAGAACAGATCTTCAAAGAAACCAGAAAAACCTGACACAATTGTTGTAGATTTAAAGTCTAGTTTAGGTTAAAACACAAGTGCTAAAAGGTGGTATGGGCATTCCACATACTCTTGCTAGATAAATTTGGGTCATGCCTTTTACATACAGAGTGACGGTAAATTCTTATTAGTAATCCATACACAGAACAGAATTGTTACTTCTGAGTTCATGAAAGAATTGTGGTTAAGAATAGTTTGGCAGTCAGATTGCTACAAAGGTTATGTCACCATCTCAGCTTTAGGCACAACACAGGGCTGTCTGGATCAGTGAGACTGCCTTCAGCTTTTCTATGCTGTGCAAGCTGGGACCAGCCTACTCTGACTCTGACAGCAAGGCAGGCCTGTGAGAGGAGCACTGCAGCTACCAGTGCACTGAATATCACTGAAGCTTCCAGCACAAAAAAACCCCCAAAAAACCTCTCAAAAGCAACTGCCCTGTCAGCCTCTACATAATCCAGTTTATCTGTCACACATGCTTTGTAAAAGCATCAGCCTATTAAATTCAACAGTCAACTTCAAACTTGCTAAAAAGGGAACAGGACACAATGAATATATTTTGGTCAGGCACAGTACAGTCTTTATGGCCTTTCTTCCCCAGTACAGATATGCTACAGATGCATTTTATGTGAGTAGATCTTGTTAGACAAGCAGGCGTTTTCAAAACATTACAAATGCAACTAAGTATAATGAGTGCACTTCCAGAGAGGATATTCTGCTATGCTTCAGGCCTTGATTGGGCAGCTTCCTTAAACATCAGGTTAAATCCTTTCAAAGTGAAGTACCTCATAGAGGTTTTGCAGCAGTGCTCTTAATGACTGCATTAAAAAAAAAAAAATTGTCAGGAAATAGAATAAAGTCAGCTCTCATTTTCTTTTACCTCCAACAAACATATCCCCATTTTTTTACCCCACACACATGAATTTTGCGTGGAATTAGAGGGACTATGTGTTTTCTTCTTCCTCTCCAGCCAAGTATCCTCCAGAGGCTTCCCCACCTCCTTTTCTCCGGCCCTAAATCTTATGCCCCATGGTCTGGGGCCCCAGCGGTGCCAGCTGTTTCCAGCTGCGGCGGCCCCCGGCAGGTGGCACTCGGGCTGCGCGCCTCGGGGCTGCGGGGACGGGGACGAGGGGATGGGGATACGGGGATGGGGATGCGGGGATGGGGATACGGGGATGGGGATGCGGGGATGGGGATACGGGGAACAGGGGGGACGGGGATGTGGGGAACGGGGGGAGACGGGGATGGGGATGAGGGGACAGGGATGGGGATGAGGAGGATGGGGCTGTGGGGATGCGGGACGAGGCGGAGCGGCGCTTTCCGGGCTGAGATCGCGACAGCCGCATGTGCCCTGAGTGTCGCGGGTGAGCGCGGCCGTGTCGCCCTTCCCGGAGCCAGTGCGGGCTCATGGAGCAGAGCGGCAAACTCTTATGGAAGGAGAATTTAAAGCACAGTTATTACCCCCAGGGGGAAATGCCTGCATCGAGAGGGGAATATATGTATGCATACTGTAACTCCTACTAGCGTTAATGGGAATTATGTGTGTAAATCCCCAAATTCCAGCGTACAGAGATGAGAGTGTCCCTGTAAGGGTCTGAATTATGCATTTGAATTAAACCTGACTGTTGGGAAACTCATAATGCTGTGGCTCTTATTATAAATTTATACTTAGTAGGACTAAGTTTCACCTGAAACAACAGAGCCTAAAGTGTTATTTGTTCCAGCACATTATTTTGTTAGATGTGATAATCAGCTCACAGCAGGACTGCGAGAGGCTACTCAGCTTGTTGACAATTCTGGGTCCCGTCCAACTTCAAGCAGCTTCTGAAGCAGCTCCAAAGGCTGCAGAGGGGGATCCCAAACCTGGCTCTTCAGTAAGACATGGCCTGGGCATTGCTGACTGTCCACAGTCCCTGCCCAGGACATCCCTTTCCCGGGAGCAGAGTTACCTGTCCTGTTCTGTTTTGTGTGCACTCCCACCCCAAAGCAAAGACTACAGGTGAAACTCAGCTGCTGTTCCCAGCCCCCTGTATTTTGCCAGGTGGATGAGATTTTTTTCTTACGAGCTAAGTGCCTAAAAAAGCAGATTGAGGTGGAGGAGGAGCTTCAAATCAGTTCTCCTTGACTTACTGGGCAACTTTGTAGATTATTTCAGGAATTATGTGACCTAAGGGTATGACTTCCATTAGCATTACCTTTGAATTAGGAAGGTGCCCTTCACAGGAGCTTTTGTCCCACATTTATCATCTCAGCCTGTTTTAATCCCAAGTTATCCCTTCTCTCAAGGCTGCACATTTTCTGTCTGGTCTGAAAGGAAGGAAATCCTGTCCTGACCCTCATGTGTCAGCAGGATTTGGTGAGTAGCCATGGTGCTGCAGGACGGATGCCATGGAATTGGGGGAGTTCCTAATAGGGAAACGTGTCTAAAGAAGCCATGTCCATGGCTTCAGCCTGCCCTATCTTACCTTCATCACCTTGTTATATGGCCCAGCACCTACAGGGAGGAAAACAGAAACACACAGGACAGCTGTGGAGGGCCTGAGGCAGCAGTGCCTGGTGGCAGGGAGGGGTCCCCTTTCCAGGGGAGTGCAGCTCATGTGTCTCAGGGATGTGACAGTGCTGGGTGCCAGCATGAGCTCCACAGAGACTGTGTACAGGGATGGCCACAGCCATGGTGCCAAACAGCTGCCAAACAGCCCCTCACCCCTCCCGTGTGGTCATTTTCTCCTCCTTCCTGTCTGTTTTTTTTCAGTGCTCAGACACTTCTTTCCTCTCAGCTATCCCATGCGAGAGCAGCCATGCGTGCCCTCTAATCCTGTGCAGTCCCAAGGTTAGGCTGAAGCAGACCAGCACTTTATGCCACCCTAGATTTAAATACAAATCACAGAGGCAAAGAATTTCTTTACTGTGAATGAATCCTTAATCTATTGAATTATTTGGAACAGCACAGTTAATTATTTTTAAACCTCTCCTACCTTAAGCCTGGGTGTGCCTCCAACAAATTCACTTTCAAATCTTGGAATGGAATGGAAGTATTGCCAGTCCTCATTAAAAACACCACAAAAGCCACAGCAGCAGTGCTGTGTTCCTTGTAATGATTTGTTTTACTGGTAGATCAAACAGCCTGTTGACAATGGTTGACTGCAACCGACAGCCTCTTCTAAGATAAAGAAGTTGTACATTTTATAGATTATAAAACAAATTGAGTTTTTGTCCCTTTAAATTTTTTATTGGCTAAAATTGGAGAACTTAAGCCTTTGAAACTGCAGCTTGCCATGACATTACAATGAATTATAATCCTAACCTATTCATGCTTCCTCAAAGGTCTGACCCATTTGCTTGCCTGGCAAGCATGTTGTAAAATGTCCTGCATTTACATACATATTTTCAGGAGCTTTTTATTCAAGAACTGCAGCAGACTGGTGAAAGAGAAAGAGGCTGAATGGGCAAGAGTTCTTGAGATCCTGGAATTTTAAGAGTCTTGCAATATTTTGTCACAAGCTGAGAGCTTGAGGCAGACATTTTCTGATAAGGTTCTTAGTTTTTCATTACACAGGAGTTGAAATTTTTAATCCTTTCTGGCTCTGAAGATCTATGTTCCTGAACATCCTGGGGATGGAGCCCATATTGCTGAAATAAATCTAACACTTTTTAGATCAATTTTTAGGGTCAGATCTTATAGAAGCTTAAGGCAAATCAAGATTTTTAAAGACCGACTGCCAATAGCAGGACCCTCAAATCTGCTCTCAGCATCTTTCTTGCAACCCCAGATGTCTCCCTGCCTGAATCCAAGCTGTGCAGGCACCTTCAGCTCTGCCTGTGCATTTGCACAGAGTGGAGCAGGTAGATGGGGATGTGTGACTGAGTGGCACTCAGGACCCCTGCCTGGCCAGCAAACACCTATGGCCATCAGCACAGAGTGCCCCCAAAACATCATAATATCAACTTCACTCTTCTAGCAGGAAGAGAAAGGGAAGGAAGAGAATTGTTTATCCCTTCCCTGGCACATCTTTGTGGGTAAGAAACTGGAGCACCTGACTGTCAGTAAAGCTGCACAGTCGAGACAGCAGCAAGAAGGAGCCCTGACTCCTGGTCTCCAGTCTCAGGGCTGGTTTTGTTCTGTCGCTCTTCCTGCTCTTTTTCTGCTCACTCATAGCAGTGATAAATGAGGAGGTGGGAGTGGGGTGGTGGAAGTTTTGGAAGGAGCTGTCAGAGCACAGGCTTCCACCTACTGTCTCAGGCACTTCCAAAGGGAGAGACATTCGGGCCCCTCTTGGGCCCATGATTTCTTGCTTCAGCAGCTGACATTTGTCAGGAAAACATACCCCTACTGTGCTCAGCAGCAGCTCATGGGCAGGTTTCTGGCAAACACTCCCCAGAAATCAGAGATTCAGATTTGAACCCTTACAGGGGCTGGAGCACATGGTACCTGGGCCCACTGCTCCTGGTTACAAGGCACTTTGGGATAAGTGGCTCAGTGTCACCATTGCAGTTTTCTGTGAATCAAGAGCGTAAAAAATAGCCATTGCTCTGTTATTATCCAACTGGATGTAGGTTACATCTCCCAGAAATGCTGAATCTAGCACACAGTGATAGCAATTGCCTTCCTAATCACATCTCTGTTACAAGGACAGACTATTCCTGTACTCCTCTTTTTCTAAACTAGTTCATATACATGAGAAAAAATTGCATATCAGATACCACACCTCCTGAAAAACATCACTCTGGACTGAGCATTTTGTCCATATGACCCTTTCCATGTTCTCAGCCTCAGCCTCTTTCAGTAAGGAGGAAACACACACATGCAGAGTCCACAGCAAGCAACAAAGGAAAAGAAGGAAAAGTGAAACTCAGTTTCCAGGTGTTTTAGGGTGGGCAACTTGTGAGCAGCTGCCCACAAAGTGATGAGGCACCTCAAAGCACTGCTAGTGGTCTGCAGCCACCGTGGCACTTTGACCTCTGGTGGAGCTCTGTCCCTGGGTAAGGACCAGCTCCTACATCTGCATGTCTGGTCTGTCAGCCTGAAAACTGGATCTGAAACCCAGCTCTTCAAACTGGCAGTATTTCCACAAATGGTGACCTACTGATTGCACCCACAGTTTGGTGCTTATGTATCTTATTAAAAAAACCCAAAAACTGAAGTGGTTTAGTAACTCCATCACAGATTTCAGTGGGGTACTTGTGCTTGGGAGACTGGCTTGAAAATTTTGACCCGAGTATATGGGTTATTACCAGGTAATGTCCATTCACTCACAAAGAGGATCAGTTGAAAGCAGCTTGCAGTGGAACAGTTCATGCTACCTCTGTCCTACAGGGATAAAAAGTACTTTAGTTTCCTCTTCGTTGATCGGGTGCTTTCTCCACTGCTCAAGTCAGTCAAAGGAAGAAAAAAAAATTAACAGAGCTTTATAGAAATATTACATTCTTTCCTGGAGTGGAGGCAAAACAAACAGAAGTTTAAAGTAAACAATCTCTACCAGCAGATCTTTTCTCCTTTTATTGCATGAATTGCAATGCCCTTCAGCCAACAGAAGGCAGAGAAAGTTCTGCCAGGAAAAAGAGTTATTTGAAAAAGTTTACTTTAAACTTTTGTTTGCTTTGCTGCATGCACGCACACACACACATAAAAACAAAATGGAAAAAAGAAGAGAGAACCTTTCTTCTTCCACTCTAGTGCTAGGTAGAAAGAAAATGGATTTCTCTTTATTGACTGGTATGTGATTGGCAGAAGTAAAGGCAAGTTTCCTCATGGTCATGCCTCTGTGCTCAACCATGACCTGGAAGAACATTGTGAGAGATAAAGCAGGACTGTCTTGTTCACCAAGGACATGCAGAGTAGTGGAAAAAACAAAACATGACTGTCTCTGATCATTTCACTGATATAAACAAGCACAAAGCTACCAAAGCCAAACAGCACAATTTTATTCTAATATAACTGCTCAATGAATCCTTTTCTTCTAAATCTCTGTCCCTTTTGTAATGAGGACAAAAATTGCAGTCTGTTTTCATTCTCATTCTTGTAAATCTGGAGTAACTGGGAAAGAGATAAAAAAGCTCTTTGTTGGCTAGGACAAAAATTCTGACTAAAAAGTAAAGTGTTCTCAAAACAAAACCCATCACCTTTTGTGAAAAATGTTCCCATTTCTGATCGGTTCTAATGTTTTCATTTGAAATAGACTTCTTGATCAGAAGTTAATAAAAGTGTGTTGTGAAATACTCAGAGCATTTTATAAAATGTGTAACAAAAAATAGGCGGTTTCGTGAAGACTTTATAATAGACAGAATAACAAAAAGAGAGAAAGGAAGATAAAAGGAGAGTTCTAGCAATGTATAAGCAGGGGGGGATAAAGCTGAATAGCAGTTGGATTAGTGCAGCATGAGTTTGTTTTTAAAGTACATCCCTTTTCTGCACTTCCACCCTCTCCTGTTTGCCCCACAATCCTGACCTTGTCCCTCCCCATTTCAAAAGACCCATCCCTTCTTATTTCCCTTCTGACCTGCATTCCTCACTGCTGGCTGTAATGTGGCGATAAAGGCACCAGTAAACCCAGCCAGCTTGCCTAAGATCAGAAGATATGGGGGGTGATGTTAGCAAATTAACTGATTGGTATAAAACAAAGGGGAAAAAACGTTGTCAGGAAGCTGAGAACTTTTGAACCCATTTAAACAAATACGTGGCAGAGGAGCAGGCTTGTCTGTTACAGGAATAGCGTCTGCATGAGCCAAGCCGGAGCTTGGAAACTACAATCAGATGCAGCCTCAGAGAGCAGCCCCTGGTAGGGATGCAGAGCTGTTTAAGAAGGGGAGTTCCTGCCTTGCAAAAGGAGGGACACAATGGGATGCTCCTCGCTGCCACTCCTGCCCTTGCAGACCTGTGCTCCAGACCCTCCACTCTGCAGCACCTGCCAAGAGACAGCAAAGCCTCTTTGTGCACTCCCCTTGTGACTGTGTGTTCAAGGGCTCCGGGCTGCTAAAGAAAGCACGCTGTACTGAAAATTTTTGCAGTTAAGGCTTTGAGACACACACAGTCTCATTTGTTTAGTACTATTAACTGGCTTTCCTGCTTCTGCACCAGCACTAAGAGGGTTAATACCTTCCTCCTGGGCTGGCCTCCAGAGATACTGCTCTCTGTGGCTCCAGCTGGCGTTCAGAAATCTCCAAAGTTTTGCTGCCCTCATTAGGGACAGATGTGGGAGTTGCAATTTGAGATGTAGGGTCCCTAAAGCAAAGTGGTATAGCCAGTGGTACAGATCACAGAAAACATGATGAACACGAGGCTTTATTACCAAGAACATCACTTTCCCTCTCCTCCTCCACTTTGTCACAGAATTCCAGGGCAGCTTTCCCTGAGAGCTTCCTGCTTGGCTTTTGCTGCTGCCCCAGAGCCCCACAGCCTGGTGCCTTGCTGTGCTGGGCACAGTGGGAATGGGCCTGGCAGTGCCCTGAGCTGCATCCCACATGTGTCCCTCTGTCCTGACAGCACAGGCACAGCTGCCTGCCCCAGCCAGAGCTGGGCTCTGATCCTATCTTGGAATCAGCCCTGCTATTCCAGTACATTTATTATAACCAGCACCTAAAATAACCAGAATGCATCTCAGCCACTGCTGTTGTCATGAAAGTGGACAGAATTTTTCATCACCTCCAGCCAACATACTTGAGAACCACGTCTGGAGCATGCCAGGTACAAATTCCCTTCCTCTCTTCCTGATATAGAAAGGGGAGACCTGAAATATGGCTGCACTCCTGGAGAGGAGAGTTGCTTTGTCCACCAGCCTGTATCACTTCCATGCAGAACCTGACAGGTAAAGCCTCTGAGGTCAGCCTGCACTGGCACTGCACGGGCTTGGAGAAGAGGTGACTGCTTCCCTGTCACCACCCACAGCCCTTCCCCAGCAGCTCTTGGGCAGAGAAGAGCCTTGGTACAGCTGTCACTTGTACCATCCTCCATTAGTATGGCTTTGATTTTGGACTGGGGAGGAGGCCTAAAATAGCCACAAAACACGGGATCATTTCTGAACGGGCTTGAAGTACTTGGTACATAGTAGAGAGAATCTAACATTTTGGTCATTCAAGTAGTTAAGATAACACTGACCACTTGAAAGGATAGTTTACTTTGAACCATGGTTTTATGTAACTATTGTACACTATACAGAGAGAGCACATTTCTGTTCTGCACAGATATGCAACATGTGTAGAGAAAATATCTCTGAAATGGATGCAGCCTAATGTTGCCAGATGCAGAAGGATGCTACTCATTTGTAACTCACAGCACATGTATTCTATGCATACAATGTCTTTCTGAAGAAAACACAACCAAACAATACCATTCAAGCCATGCAACTGGATAAGCAGATCTCATAGGCTCATGGTTTCATGAAACCACAGCGTCTGTGGTTCTTTTACTGTTCTTTTTCTCTCTTACTGTAAACATTTTCCTGATCTTCCTGCAAGATTATGCTGTCTGATTCACTAATGCATAATATTTTTAGTCTAGAAATTTTGCACACAAATAATTCATTAAAAAGATCACATATAGGATATAATTGGGAGTTGCTTCAAGGAGCAGTTGATTTTTTTCACTTTTGTTTAGCTTCAGGGAAGACATAATTACAAAATTACCATTGGATGCCACTCTCATTTTCCCAATAATCCATAATCTGTTTGTGTTGCCCCCTATACCCTGACCCTCCTTTGAGTGCTACTCAGCTTCCTCAGCACCCTTTTCTTTTGGCAAATACAGTTATTCAGATAGGGAACCATGAGGTTCTCTAGATGATAGCTCTCAACTATCTATTTTGTACCAGAATTTACTCTTTTATCTTTTTCCTCCCCTCTTTGAAAACTTTACATATTAGGGTTAGGACACATTCATGCCTTTGTTTTGCTACTCACCAAGTATCACTGCTTTTATCTTTGTTTCCCCATTGCAGCACTGGCATCCCTGACTCACTCCAGAGTCAAATGTTGCACTCCATCCTTCTCAGCTCTGCTGGGGGCTGGAAGGCAACTGCAGGTCAGCTGTGGGAGCTGGGTGCACCACAGAGGGGGATTCTCTGGGTAGGGTTGTCCTCATCAGTAGCTGCCAGGGAAGGGTGGACACCTGGTCCTGCCCCATCCACTTGGAGAGGGAGTAAATGCAGCACTGCTCCTGAGAATGAGGAATCAAACCCCAAAGTCTTTAGGAGTTGTATTATAGGTATTAAGTGTCAATCATAACGAAGACAAAGCAGAGCTGAGCATCAGAGGGGAGATTATCCTTCAGCAGGACAAGGACTGTAATTTCAGTGAGGATATACTTTACTTTTTTCTGCTTCAATGCGACCCACCTGCCAGAGAGGAGTACAAGCTGCCTCTCCCTTAGCTGGCATCTACACTAAATGGGTTACAGCTGCTACTCACTTCATTTAGGACCTAACCCCTTGACGACAGAAGCCGTGACTTGTGCACAGGATTTTGATGAGTCCTAGCTGGGTATGTGCAATTGGCATTTCTGCAGCTCTCTTACACAGCAAGGAGCATATTTTCAGCTTAAGAAGTGTGACCTGATGTTTCATCTTGAGCATAAATGAGCTCATGCTAACATGGCTAAGGTGGGCATTTTTAAGTGGAGGGAAAAACCCCACATATGTTAAGTGATACGGACAAAATAAAAAATGGCTAAGGAGTGGTAATCAAAACAACTTGAAGTTCTCTTAAAAAAAGAAAAGGCTCATAAAGATCATGGAATGAAAAACAGCTAAATTAATTCCACTACTGATAATGAGCAGGAAGCCCAGTGCTTGGTAGCATGAGTTTATGCAAATCTGTTATTACTGCAAATTGGCATCCTAAGACCCTGATCATACAACACTTGCACATATGCTTAACTTTATGCACATGAGCAGCCTCATTAACGCCAACGACTTAGCCGTGCATAAAACTGAGCAAACACACGAGTGTTTGTAAGATTGGGATTTAAACACAAGGGAGAGAAAACAAATTTACTGTATCATCAACAATTATTTCTGAAACCCAGCAGAAGCCAAGGTGATGCCAGAAGTCTGCATAGTGCAGAAACATTCAAAGAGAGGGAGGAATGGGATTTTGAAGATTGTTGTCTTTGACTCAATCCATTAGACCAAATAATGGTGGTCCAGACACAGGAGGAAAACATCCCTGCCCAGATTAAAATATAACTGATTGAACAAAGTAAACTGGATTGTCTCTTAAAAACATAGTCTTCAAACTTAGTTATTATAAAGAAGAACAGTTTATAATCAACTTGGATTTGACTAAATTATTCAGCAGTGTCTCACACAAGTCTTACAAATTTAATTTAAATGGTTTTAGGTTTATGTGCATACAGAGCTGACTGCAGCATTTATATAAATAGTTACAATAAATACAAAGGCTTACATTGGAGGGAGGTGCCTATTGCACTGCAGTGAAGACTGATGGTCAGTCTTGGAGTAAGTTTTAATTAGAATATTCAGCAATGCTTTGGGAAACAGAGGAGCTTCCCCTGTGTTTGATGAAAATACACTTTTTTCTTGGAAATCCAGAAGAGTAAATACAATAAAATTTGAGTACTTACCAGCAAGGCAAGAAAAAAAACCAAGGAGCTGTAAAACATCTGTAGAAGTAAAGCTTCTGCCAAATTTAAAGAGATAGTTCTGGAAAAGGAATTCTGGGAAAAATGCAACCCTGCATTGGGAAAATGTAAGATAAGGCCTCTACAAAACATAATTGTTATCATAAATAGAATCAGTAATAATTTGTGTTTCATGATAATTTCAGTGTGCTTTTAAAGCATTTTTTGTTCCACTTGGAAAAAAAAAGAGTACATTCTGAAATGTCAGTTTTACTGTTACTTTGTGGTGTGTATGGATTTTTTTTCATACCTTCTGTTCTTCTGACCCAGTAGGACTGCTGCTGTCAATATTGCTGTGTAGCATTAAAGCTGATGGAATTATTGTATTTCACATTAGTCACATCTTGCAGCTTATTTTGAAGCAGCAGTTCCAGGGTCTCCGGGTTCCATGTGTGGCCATGGACCTGACTCCTGGCAAAGCCTGGATGTTCAGGAGGGTTGTCATGGAGATGCAGAGTCTGAAAACAGCAGTCCTGTCCTTCTGTGACTGCATCCCCATGGACAGGCTGCCCCCAGCCATGGCCATGAGGGCTGAGCTGGCAGGGAGCCAGGCAACTTGTGAAAATGCTTCAGCACATTTGCACTTGACAATTTGGTTGTGTTTAAATGGACTATCAGTGCACTGATGATCAGCTGTTTTCAAGTCTGTTTTTTTTCCATCTTAAAGGCTTAATTTTATATAAAAATTGCATGGGGGAGGACTCTGGTGAGGTGGCTTCTGTAATCTCACAGCACTGAATGTATGAAAACCAAGGGGAAAGAGGAACACAGGTTGGAGGAAGTTGTTGGCCAGTGGCCCTCCTCCTTCCACCTCTTTTCCCAGAGGAAAGAAAGATTTAACCTTCTTCATGGCTTTTGACTTTTTAATCTCATCTATATAGATTTCAGAGAAGGACATAGGGCTTCTCCTGGGATTAACTGGCAAGAGTGTGATTATGAACTGGCCTTTAGAGAACTATTATGATAAAGATATAAAAAGTGATATTATTGATGAGACAAGTGATGCTGGAGGTGTAGCAGCTGGAGGAATCAGTCCTGAAAATATTTTTTGTGCTTCACGTCATCATGTGCAGCATTGCTTTATATGTCTGGTCCACAAGGTGCACAAATCTCCAAAGTCCTGGCGCTGGAGCATCACCATGTTCTGTCTGAGCTGAAGGTTGTGGCAACTGGAGACTGCAGAAATGTCCAAAATAAATTTGCACTGTATTTATCTTGTTTTAAATGACTCCCTGCTTCATTCCAATAGGTAAAGAGGACAGAAGATCTGTTTATTAGCAGAGCTCCAGCAGACTGAACCTGCCAATGGCTATGGTGATCATATTGCAGTTTCTGTGAAATATAATTCTAATTCTTTGAGGGGATATTAATTTCAGAATAGATGAGTCTTTACCTTATTTACTGTATTCTGAAACACACCTTGAAATGCAACACTGAAATTTCTCTTTTGTTTAATGGAAAAAATTTCTTCATCAAGCATTTATTTTCAGAGTGAAACCATAACATTTTACTTTTTATCTCTCTGGTCAATCACTGATTTTTTTACTTTTTGATTTTTCCTGTTGGCCCCTCTGGATATGTCACACACCTCTAAAAAGTGTGTAATCTTAAAAAGTGTTGAACAAAATTCTTAGTTTTCAAACCAGTCAGCTAGTTGATCTGATAAACAGATTACATGAATTTACTTTTGGAAAAACAGTTTGCATAACAAAATTGTAACTAATGCCTGATTATTATTTTTCTGATTTGATACCATAGACTAAGAACAATCCAGGCTGGAAGGGATCTCAAAGGGTCATCTCATCCACCTTCCTGCTCAGAGCAGGGTCAGGTTGAGATCAGGTTGCTGCGAACTTTATGCAGTCTTAAAATCCTCCATAGATTTTAACACAAGTACACAAACTCTCTGGGCAATCCTTTCCAACACTCGACTGTCCTCATGGTGAAAAGGTTTTACCTCATATCTTGTTGAAACCTCTCTTTTTTTCAGTTTATGTCCAATGTCAGTCCTTTTCTCTCTGCTGGGTTGGGGTTCATGCAGCTAAGGGCTGTGACAAACAAACCCTTTAATTGCTTGTCAGAATATCTGCAAGCTCTAGGAAGGACAATTGCAATATCCTTCAGGGTCTGAGGCAGGAAATCTAAAAAAATATTTCTGCTCTTTATGTGCTGTATTAAAAGATGAAAACTCATCCTTGTATTTAAGGAAAACAGACTTTCAATGAAGATCTGACCTGGAGACAGGAGAGCAGTTTTTCCCATAAAAGATGTTCTTTCATTACAAAGACTATTGTAAGCTAAACATTTATGATATATTTTCTTTCCAAGGAACTTTTTTCACTCTCCCTGAGCATGCTGAAGTCATTATATAGTTACTAGAGATGCTTTGTCCAGATCAGCTTACTGTAGGTTACAGTTCTGCAGGAGATTAAAAATGATGGGCTGGTAGATATCCTTCTAAAAATACTCTTTTAAGTAATATATATCTGCATTTCCCAACTTTAGAAGTACATATACAACAGCAAAGGAAATACAGCAAATAATGAGGGCAAATGATATGTAACAATGAGAACTTTTACCAGTGTATTTATTTAAATGAATGGAAATGTCAAAATGTGAAAGCAAAGCACTCCAGTTTATTCACATATTTTACATTCAAAGGACCAGGAGAATTCTTTAGTAATTTTTTGAAAAATAGACTACTCCTTTTTCAAAAAACTTGACGCAGGCATGGAACATACTTAATGAAGCCCATCATTGCAGTGCATACAATGAAAACCTTGTGTATAAGGAAAAAAGGGTAAGAACCAAAGTTGATCATTACTAAAAAAGATTTCCTTTAATATAAATAAAATTCAGACTAGTGCTTTATTTTAACAGACAACACAACAGTGGGATTTATTAACAACTACATATTTACAGTGCCTCACGGCAAAAATACTGGGCCTCATCTGAGATCCTGGACACTTCCTGAGAAGGCAATGTGGGCAGGAAATTGCTCAGCACTTCACATAATTTGGGTGCTAAAAGGGTGAAATTAAAGCATACTTTTCAAATAAGTCAGATGCCATAGGTGGAATTGTTAATGCATTGTGTTTATGCTCTGATCCACCAAACTTGCACCTCGGTACTCCCTTTGATTTAAGAAGTTCTAGAGCTATTCCTAAGGTTAAGTGCAGGATTGTTTCAAACCCAGGACCCTCAGAGGAAGACAACTGCTTGACTCAAAGATGCTATGAGAAAACTGCTGTAATTGGAATTTTACACAGTACAGAGCCACATTACCTTGAATTTAAATCTGTGTTCTTCTGCATGGGTGATTTCTACCACTCTAATTTGATCCTACAAAGTCTGGATTCCAAGTATCTCTATGAAATGAACAACCTGTGAAAGCATCTTCTTCCCACAGCCTCCAAAATCATAGTGCCAGTTAAGCAGATCTCAGTCTTTTTGGCAATTAAATAAAACAAGAACCAGATCTTTTTCAAAGTATTCACAAAATAATCTTTCAGTTATAAAATGACTATCCCACCATTCTTGTATCAGATCTGACCTCAGCTCTTTAGATCTAAACAGTTCTTTAGAAGTTATAAAAATAAAGGATTGATTAATATACAAATATATATTTCAGAGTGATAAGAGAATAATATCAAACAAATTCCTTTTTTAATCTACTTTAAATTAAAAGAAATGTTTTCAAAAGTCTAAGCTGAAGCAGATCTTTATCTATTGACTCTTTAATGGAACCCATTCCCTGCAGATGGTCACATACAACTTAGTGTATGAAGTTCATTACTACAAAAGGATGGTGAACATGTTTCCACTAGCAAAGCACTTCATAAAAAATCTGCTATGCCAGTTGGTTTTTGGTATCTTGCTTTCAAGAATTGCAGATATTTTTAATATCAGAAACAAATCCTCAGTCATGAAGTCTTGAGGTTCTTTAAAATTTGTTTCTTTATCTTGTCTTTATTAATATTTGTTTTGCAATGATCCAGTTTGTTTTGTATACTGTTAGTATACAGAATAATACAGATGTTCTGCATGAATGCACATGTATGTACAAAACCATTAATTCAGCTAAGAGATATGCATGCTCACTGGGTCATTTCATACTTTCACAATACCATATTTTGCAGTAATATCCATAACAACACCATGTAGGTTGCTTCTTTCTTCAGCTGAGATGTTTTTGGGTGTTTTCCTTCCCTTTATCTCAAGCAGCCGAAACAGCAAGGAACATTTTTGAACAATCTGTAATACTCCTCCTGAATCTGAAATAAAAATATTGAATTCAAAGATGAAATAGATTTATTAATAGGTCAATATGTCTTTGAACCCATTTTGTACTGCTCCCGTGACTACATATTTTAAGGTGGGACTGACTTTTACTTTAGGACAGAGCACTGAAGAAAGTATCATCCCAGGGTAGTGCAGGTGAATCTTGCTGCTAATTGAAAAGACTGGAAGGAAGTTTTATTGCACCCAATGTCTTATTTGATCAGGTTAATGACACATTACCAGTTCTACAGTTAAAAAAACCCATTTTCTCATGTTTCATACTTCATTTTTAAAACTGGAGAAAATATGTGAGAACGTAAGAACTGGACAGAGGTTCTGTCTCCACTGAAAGCAGAAGCTCTCAGGGCTGGGCACCTGGACAGTGTAGGGACATGAGACTGAGTGACTTCTCACAAGGAATGGGGTACTTACCTTCCTAGACAATACACAAAGAAATATGAAGATGAACATCCCCTGGAATGCATTGAAGATTGTAAAAAGATAAGCAGTAACCACAGATCCCTGGACCACGTGGAGGACCCCAAAAATCCAGGTAGCCCCAAGGAGGAACAGGAGAGCAAGGGCACCTCGAGCACAGGATCTAGACAGGAAGAAAACATTGTGAACAACATGCAGGCACATGCTACTCTCCTTTTCCTCCACTTTGGGTGGTGAATGCTGCCTTGGAAATTTTTTCACAGCTGCAAAGGCCTGAGAAGTGCAGGTGCAGGGGCTGCTCTTCAGGGTGTGCTGTGGCACTGTAGCATGAACAAAGTCATATAATCACTTTGGAAGAGCAAGGGAGTAAAACTGGAGGGCCTTAAAACACTGGCTTCTTTAATCTTCAGATATGTTTTCTCTGGTGTACTGCAGCACCATATGATTTGATTTAAATCTACTGTTAGTGTAATTCCCCAAGGAAAAACATATGTCTGTTATGAAGCATTCCCCCACTTTTCCTCCTCCCCCTTATCTTCCTCAAAAAAACAACCCAGAAAAATGTTCAGTATGCTCTTAGGTCAGTGCATGTGCATGACATCAAAGGATTCCCAGGCTGCCTCTCAGGTTCATTGCAGAGGACGGTGCCAGTTGTAAAACCAGACTCTTTTTTAAATTGTCTCTTAAAAAAAAAAAAAAGAAATTGTTTTTAGAACACAAGTACTCTCAAATAGTTCCTGGGTCAGCATATTGATGCCTTAAAATTGTAGGAACTGATTGGCTATGATTTTTTTCCAAGATGCTGTAGAGCACTGTTCACAGACTTGAGTAAATTACAGCATGTTGTCTTGGAAATGAAGCCACTGATTACTTTCTTATTCATTCTCAGCTCAGTTATTGAAGGACTTCCTTAGAACAGCAGACATTTTTAGCACTGTTCCCCTGAAAATGAATAATTTTCGACTTCATTAGAAACAGGTCACCACATGAAGCTATGAAAGGTGAGGAATAAGAGAAAGTAATCAATCAAACAATTGCTAAATCCTAACTATAAATCTAGTGCAATGCATTGAAACTGCAGGAGTGTTCCTAAGCAACACAAACAGTACGTTGTTTTCAATGTTCCCTGCAGTACACTTCAGCTTTTCCTGCACAAACGGTTTTCAAGGTCCCTATAAATCAGTTTTAAAGAGAGTGAGTTGATGGAAAAATCAGCAGCATGCAAAGTAAAGAATCTGCTCCATCCCCCCAGTGCCACAGAAGCATAATGTCCTACTGCAGACTTTTCCCAAGTAACAGGAATGACTTCGATCTCTTATCAGTTTTACTTCAAGGCAAACATTTTGGTCCCATTTCAGGCATAGTTTTGAATTCTGGTTTGCATTCCATAGAGCCTGTGGAAAATACTTAAGATAAAAGGACAATTACTTCTTTAACTTTGCCTTCAGCCTTTACCCTCTGGTTGAGATGGGCTGCTCGTTTTCTTTGTGCATCTTTCACACACACCCTATCATACAAGGTATTGCTCAGTGGGAATAATGATTGCAAAATTTATGTCCAAATTTATATAAGGGTAATAAGAAAAAAAAAATCTTTCTATTTCTACAAGTCTCAGGATATTAAACTGTTACCTTTGAATACTCATTATCATCTCTGTCTGTATTTAAACCTGCAGAAGGTAGAATTTGTACTGAATGGCAAACTTACCTTATATTTTCATAACAACTGACTTCTGGCTTTAACATTGCAGTGTGTCGAAATACTTTATAAATAATCACTCCAAAAGCCAACAAATTAACCTGGGGGGAATGAAGAAAAAAAAAAAATTAGTTCAAACCAGGATACTGTTGAATGCCTATAACTGTTAAACATTTAAATGGAACAAGCCAGATAAAATTTCTGTGTATCTGAAATCTACAGAATCCCATGCCAGAAGGGGAAAAAACACACTCTCTTCTGATTCATTTCTATTAAAAAAAATGAGCCCTGTAATAAACATTGATCAAGCAGGGACGTAACCCTACCTTATCTCAACAGTATCACTACCAATAGTCTGCAAATGTTTATTGATTTAATTGGTAAATCTCTTCGATTTCCTGCTGAGATTATTTTTCCTAAGTAGAGAGAAAGGAAAGGAAAGGAAAGGAAAGGAAAGGAAAGGAAAGGAAAGGAAAGGAAAGGAAAGGAAAGGAAAGGAAAGGAAAGGAAAGGAAAGGAAAGGAAAGGAAAGGAAAGGAAAGGAAAGGAAAGGAAAGGAAAGGAAAGGAAAGGAAAGGAAAGGAAAGGAAAGGAAAGGAATTTTAAAAAAGGCATTAAAATAAGGAAAGAGAAATTGAGAAACTCACAAAAACCTGTCTGCCCTATGGGTTTTTTTTTTTTTATGTGTGTCTTTTGTTGCTGAATAACATTAATAGCATCATACATTTTGAGGTCTTTAGGGTTTGAAAACTTTTAAGTGACACAAAAATCTTAGAGGCTTACACAAATGATTAAAAAAAATCTAGCTTTTGTTGAAAGGCTTCTTGCTGCATATCTTTTATATTTTTTTCATAGATGAATAGTTTTGCTATTTTTTCCTTGATTTTTGTACAATGGCACTGCTTGATTTGAGTTTGAAACAAAGAAAAGCAACTAAAAGAAACAATATTTCAAATGATGCTGAGTTGTGGTTCTGATCCTCTTGGCTTGGCTGGGCTTCACTGATCTTTCAGTTAAATTTCTACTGCAATCCTTTAAAAATGTGGATGGTTGCCTTCTTACTTTGCAGCATTTAACATCAGAATATATTTAAAATGTTAGTAAATGAAGTAATTTTAGCTGTGGGTCATTCAGGTACTATTTGTAAATCCTTGGTTACAATCTCTTGGTCAGTTCCTGTGGGCTTCCAGCTGTAGAATGAATGGAATTAATGCCTTTCTCAAGCTGTTTCTCCAGAAAGACTGTATGGTTTTCCCCTTGCTTCTTTTTCTTTAAAAAAAGCCAAACCAAACCCAAAACCCAACCCAACAAACAAACAAAAAAAGGCTCTAAAATAAAAACACAGAGCTGTTGGAGCACAGCATGACTTGAAAAGGAATCACTTTCATTTGTTAACACTTGTAAGATATGTCCTTAGAACATTTTTGTTGTGTCAAGGGGAGAGTATCTGATATTAAAGCAGGCTCTCCTTTAATTAGCTGCATGCTCATAGTTTAATGCAGCATAATATATTTACAATTTGATAAGACAGGAGATAGAGCTGATGAGCAGTTTAGGGAATTAATCCTGCATTGAATGCCTTGTACTAGTGCTGATCATGAGAGCTATTCTGAAGCTCCTTATATTTAAAATTGTAATCTATGATATCTCCTAAACCAGCAGTTTTTCAAAGTTAATTATGAGTCAGTCAGCAGTTGTGGATAATTATATGCAGACTTACTTTTTATCTTGTATTTGTTGGTGAATAATATATCAAATAACTTCATGCATACACTGTAATCTCCATAACCCCTCTAATGTATTTATTAATTTGAAAAAGGTAGCGGGAAATGTGATCAAAATAGCAGAAGCATGGAGAACACACTGCTACTTCTTTAGAAACTGCCCGAAATAGGTTCTGTGAGAAGCTCTATGGGCCAACCCCCCTTACTCACAAAAACAGCTGCAGAACTGGCAAGGTTTTGCTGAGCAAGGATGGGGAGGGCAGCAGGCTCCATTTCTCCTTGTCCCGGTGGGGCTCCTTTACACAAATACTATTTGCACTGTCCGTTTCACAGGATAATAGGATTTGGCCCTCTGCATTAAAGTAATACCCATTAACTATGATCTTTTCATTCACCAACCCATCCTAATGGGAATAATCTGCATGTATCAGGGGAACAGGAGAGGTTAACACCAGCTTCTTGGAGTCAGCTGCCAGAACACAATTATTGTACAATATGTCTCAGGTAGCCTCACAGGAGGTAGTGTTACAGGGTAATGAGGGTGAACTTAACTTCTGAAACACCCGGTCATTTCCAAGATTTATTAAAGTCTGAAGTCGGTCTTTGCCCCATTTTTAAGCACTCCATTAATAAAAAAAATTCCATAGCAAAGTGAAAGCGCAGAGACTGGCTTTACACAATGCTTCAACCTAAATTAGAAGCCTAAAAACTGCATTTTGTTCTTTGAGGGGGGATGAAATGGACAACAACAAAGTTGTAGCAACTATCCTGTGACACAGAAATGAAACAAAACTTGAGGGAAAACAATAGCATGAACTCATGGGTAAATCCTGGAGAAAAAAAACTAACTAATGTAAATAACATGTCAAGTGTGGCCTTTGGAGAAAACTGGTAATCCAAAAGATATCCCAAAAGGTATCCTAAACTTAATGCATCCTGCTTCAACCTGATACTCTGCATGTTCTTTGCTATGAACATTCCAATGGCCTCAACTATTTCTGGGAAATGTAAAGTAAAAAGTTCATATTGGAT
This sequence comes from Acridotheres tristis, assembly GCA_037013685.1. NCBI lineage: Eukaryota > Metazoa > Chordata > Aves > Passeriformes > Sturnidae > Acridotheres > Acridotheres tristis. Next base: position 13,074,974 of record CM072895.1, read on the forward strand.
GGCAGGACTGAGTAGGAACACTAATAAGCTGGATGCATTAGGACTAAAGGGGAAATAGAACTGATATCCCCAAAGAGCTATACGTACTCCAACAAAAAGAATGAGAAGTCAAATCACTTACTTAAAATGCCTGGCCAAAGATACAAGCCCTTAAGACATTGAATTTGTATCCAAAACTGAGTTTCAAACAAGGAGAAATTGAAGCAATAGGCTGTAAAAGTAGTCTAAAATATAGGTGTACACAAGAAAACCTGGATCCCCGAATTTTCTGCCTGGGACAGAGGGGCTTCTGGATGAGAGACACTGAAACATCTAAAAAGTTTCAATTGCTCCTTACAGCCAAATATTATTTCATACTTACTTTGGTTGTAATCATGTGTTTTCATTTTTGTAATTAAACCACAGTCTTAAGATGTTGTTGAACAAACCTTCAATGATATTAAGACAGCCTTAAGGTGATGTGGCAAGCACAGGGCACGCTGTCCCCGGAGAGGGACAGGGAGCTGGGGCCGGGCAGGATGTGCAGGCAGCTGTGACACCGAGCCCAGGACAGGCTCTGCACAGGCTGGGGAGGGCCAGCCTGGGGACAGGCCACCTGAATAATGAGCACACTTAGTCTGCAGCTTGGGGCAAACCCCGAGCGTGAAGTGTTGTGGCATGGCCACGGTTTTATCGAGTGAATAATGATGTTACAGTGTGACACGGCGAGTTCTGGTGCCTTTGTTTGCAGTGCTATTACATGGCTGAGCAGTCAGAGAAACTGCTGTGTGTCCTGAGAGGGGCTTCTAGGCAAGTCTAATAGACTAGAGGGGAAATGCATTGATTCCAAGCCCTGAACTGAATAATTTTTTTGTATTTTATTTATTTAACAAACCACCCCAGACTGCAATTGGGCAAACAGTACACTCAGTCCTTTACATTTTACTCTTTCTCCTTACCAGGGCAATTCTCTGAAGTGCTGAGCATCCTCTGCCCTACCTCTTCTGTAATTCAGTGGGAATCATGTTTCACTCATCATTGCTCAGGTGCACTACAGGACTAATTTTAATAATTAATCTATTCCTTTTTTTTTAAGTGGTTAATCAAAGTCAAGGACTGATACAGAAAAAGCCTCCACTCACAGCATCTTCAGGGAATCAAGTCTCCCTAAAGATATTTGTTATAAGATATTTTTAGCCTTCTTAAATTCTAGAAATGTTGTGGTATATTTATGAACAAATGAAAAACTTAAAATATATTTGTGTGAAATAGACATTGAACAAAAGCAATTATTAGGATGCCATGAAATCAGGATTCTGTAGATATGGGCCACTGCATTTATGTGGCTGGATAATCCTGATTAACCCTGGATAATCTCTAAGGAGACACAAACCTGCATGAGCTGGGTTGTATCATATACCTGAAATGGAGTTTAAAGGAAGAATGGCAAGTGTTTGGTATATCTCTCTCTGGGACATCATATATGAAAAGGTTAAAAGGATTTAGGGTTTTGGAGTGACTTCTGGCCCCATTAAGCCAATATGCAGAACTCCAGTTTAATAGTAACACTCCTATTGCCACCAGCATTGTCAAGGCTTTATCACTGCACATCACAGAGAACAGCAGTCCCAAGATGTTCACGGGCAACAATGGACACTGCTGCAGCTTTTGCTCTGCAGATTAGCACTTAGATGTGTCATGGATGCATTCTTGGTAAAGAGCAGGACAGTGCAATTTTCCTGCAGCTGTTTTGGGGATCTCCACGACACAGTTCCCACATCAGAAATGTGATGTTGGTGGTCAGGTCCAACAGGCACACAAGGAAGAGTTCAGAGCAATCTGGAATGGTACAAGTCCTAGGATCAGATGTGACCCACAGCACTGATCTGGATAGTTTCCTCTTGTAGGAGAGAAAAAGCAATTTAGAATTCAAAGAAATTTCCTGGTGATCTTCTAATCATCTTGTCAACAATAAGGAGGCTTTGCCACAGGAGTTAGCCTGGGGAGCTCTATTCAATCAATCATATGTTATTTTAGAATAGGATGGGAAAGGCAGTGTGTGGAGTTAACCTGCCTCCACCTACATCTAGGATAGCTCTGAGAATCTGCTTGCAGATTCCCTCTGTCTCCCTACTTCCATGGCTACCTGAGGTGCTGCTGCAAGGAAGGAAAGCTGGGCATGGACAGAGCAAGATGCTGCTGCTCTGGTGTTGCTCCTATCAGGTGTGGGACTGTCCCAGCAGAGAGCACTGAGGAACAATCTCATCTATTGTCTAAGGAAATTACCAACTTCTCTGTAGATTGCTAGTATTTTGAAAACTAAGTAATAATATAAAAATGAGTATGTAGGTCCTAAAATCCTAAATGTTCCAGGCTGCTGGAGTTCTGCTAATGACACATTGCCTAGCAACAGCTATATTTAAAATAGATCCTTAATTCCACTCCTAAATGTACATATTTTACATACTAGAAGAGTAATGTATTGTCCTGTCCTGAAGTAAATATGATGTTACTGCTTCACACTGCATTAAACTCTCTCTGTGTAGATACAGAATGATAGTTATTGTTAGTTGAACACTGAATAGGATGAACTACACAAAATTTAATAAAACTTGCAAATAAAAATATTTGCACTCATGTTGAAGAGCCGTAATTTCTTTCATAATTAATTACAATTAAATTGTAAGACACTGTGTGAAGTGATCCATCATAATTTTGCCCCATCAAGGTAGCTGAAAGCTGTCAAATTTGACAACTGAGACATCTTTTTTCCTTCTTCCCCCCCTTCCTTTTTTAAAGCAAGGCAAAAAGCCCTTGAAAGCTCAGAGGGGAATGGTCTGTCTTTCATGGCAGTAGCTCAGTTAGCACCTGGACTTCTGGTGAAATTAAATGGATCAGGACAGGGCATTCAAAAAAATTTAGTCCAATACTTCTTTTCTTGAAAAATGTCAGTTCATTAGCACTAAACGACATTTACTGTTTTAGACTGCGTTTTCACCAGGAAACGCTTTCTGACTAGGATAGCTTTTCTGAATAAAACCAGAAAGGACACTCCTAAACAAAGAAAATCCCTGTGGACAGCACATTTATACAAGATGTTGGAGACATGGGGCACAATTTTCTGTTTTACTTAATATTCATACTAAGCTATGACCCTTGGTTTCTCCAGGCCCTGTATTCACTGCTACTGCTGGATCTATTCCATGGCATATAAATAATTAAATATTCACTGGAGTAGAAAGACCTGGATTTCCCTCACCCCTCAATTCCTCATGCAGGATTATCTAAAGAAAATTTTGTTTTCAAACACTGCTGTAATTGTTTAATATGAGACTGAGGTTTTGAGACTATTTCCAATACACATTATTTATAGAATGAGAAAGGAATTCGCAATTTCATGTAGGATATCTTTGTGTAAAAGATACACCCCAGCCTTTCAAAAGTTATTAAAACATTTCAAATACCAGCCTTTAAAGGCTCTCTAGTGCTACAAAGAAGAGAAGGTATAAGAAAGAAATAGCTAATTCTAAAGACTCAGACATACTAGTTCTGATTCAGTCTGAGCACTTTACATTCAAACTTCAAAAATGAAACCCCCAAATCATTCCCTTTTCCTTTCTTAGTCTCTGTCTCAATAATTGATGAAACCATCTATATGCTGATGTCAGATCTCACAAAAAAGAATGAGAAAATTTCTCCTGCTGCTCTCTTAGGCATATACTTGAATTTTTTACATATATCATATTGAATTTGGCTCTTTCAAAAAATGTCTGAAGTTCAGAGCAGCTGTATCTGTATCAGTCTGTACAATGACCCTCATTATGAGCTTTTGAATTAATGAGCTTGTGATGGTCTGAGCTCTGCCACAGAGAGCAATACATTTCTGTCTTTCTGGCTGGATGGCTAATGGCTGGGTAAAATGACAACATTCAGTGGGTCATCGTTATTTCAGACAGGGGAGAATGGAATTAAGCTATTAACAATACAACAGTTTAAGCTTCAAAATGAAAATGTATGCTATATTAATTGCATAAAATTGGACACAAGCTGGCAGTCAAACAGTCAGGGTTTGTCTCCTGACTGATTTATCTCATTACCATGTCCCCAGTGAATATATCTTCTCAAATGCTTTAAGTATACAGTCTTATCTGGAAGTAGAAAATGGAACAAAAACATTAATGAACCCCCTTTAGGCTGTATTTTTTGGGAAATATTTTCAATCATTCAGGGGTATAATTTTATGCTTCTGAGATTTTAATGATTTCACTTGTTTTAAAAGTTAAAACATAGCCAAATGAGTTTATTACAAATCCTGACTCAGGAAAAAAATGTTTCACATAGGATTGCTTTTTATTTATGAATACTTCAAAGTTTTCTCTTGCATACTTCAAGCTATAGATATAGACTCAATTAAGTGTTTCCTTTATATTTTTAGAACACTTAAAATAACATGTAAATAAATAAATAAATAAGTGGAGTTTCCTTGCTTTTCATCAGGGTAAACAGCTTTGCAGACTTGTACATTCAATGTTATTTCTTATTGGATTGCAAAACTAAATACATTATTTGCCATCATTTACTTGCAGCCAAGGGCAGGAGGGATGAACCAACAGAGCTGTACCTGACCTCAGCCATAAATGTTACCCCAGTTAGATCCAGTGGTAGGACTGGCATCTATTCTGCTTGCAGTGTAAATAATTCCTAGGTTTACTCTCCTTTTCCAATAAGCTTTTGAGAAGATGTATTGTCTTGTGTGTTGGGAGTGACATAAATCAGGCTATTTAATGAACCGATTCATCAAAAAGTTCAGACTACACATTGCTCCTATCCTATGGTTTCCTTGCATACATGGAAACCTTTCTTAGGCTGCATCTTCAGCCTCATGCAGGAGCCCGGCAGGAGGAGTTTTACATGGCAAAGAGGAGTGAAATAGTTGTATATCATCTTTTAGTACAACTAGCTTCAGAGACTGGATGAGCTACCAGGAAGGAGAAAATATCAGGAGCACAACAGAGATGTTAAGTCTGAGAACAAGCTGTATTTTCCATTTTGGAGGTGTGAATATTTGGTAGAAAGCTATCCATATCTTCCACAATTTGCTTTTTCAGAAATATCTATGATTCTACTGTGGGTATGGTCGCAAAATCCCATGGCGTGATTTATTCTAAACCACAAAAACTTCTTTCAGTGTCCAAGTGAGATTTCCAAGCAGAGTATTCCTGTGAAATTACTATTGGGAATTTAAATTTGCCTCTCTAAATGCCTGTCAGGGGTGAATCAAAGGGGCAGTAGAATAGTGGAAGAAAATCTGATTCAAGTGAGAAAATATGTCATGTAGATAAAGTCATTATGCTCTTGCTAAGAAAGTCCAAAAGACATCATCAGTCTATGTTAACTATCTAAAGCAAACCTATGGTGCCTTTTCAATGAACAATTTAGGGTAAGCATATATATTTATAGTAATTGTGCTCATAACAAGGCAACGTACAGAACCAACAAGAAAATACTAAACAATTAAAAAACCCCTAAAATTAAAAAACAACTTAGTCAGTTGTTTGGCTTTCTTGAATAAAATATCCACAAAAGCTGATTATCCACGGATCCATTAAAAGAGTGGGCACAGTATATCTTTCTAGAACTGAAGGAGGATGTGTGAGACATTAATCTGCACAGAGCTGTGGAACATCTCAGGAAATCTGCAGCCAGCTGGCACATGCAGGTGCTCTTCTCCTTTCCCTTGACATCCACCTGTGCTCCCTCCCATGCTGTGTCTGCTTGATTCACTCTGGGTGACAGAGGACATGCTTGAGTTTCAAGTCTAGTGTCCTTTCAGTGACTGCAAGAGAAAACTTCATATAATTTTTCTTACAGAACTATTAAGTTGTTGTTTTTAAAAAACAAACACTTTTGTCTGGAACATCCTTCAAGAACTCTTCAGCCTTATGTGATGAATTTGTTCCTATGCAATAACATAGGATCAAGTAATTGTTCTAATTACATTACTCTAATATGACTAATGGACATTCCCTCTTTTTTCTAATTATCTTCAAGGACCATAGAATTGGAGCTTTAATGGCAGAGAGAAGGAAGATAAAACCTTGATTCATGTGAAAGCTCTGGTCTTGCTGAGAGATTGCATCCATTGGGTTTGGCAATGTGGAAGCTGTGTTTTGGAGATTGAAGCTGATCCTGTCCACTGAACAGGGCAAGTATTTTCTGACTCAGTTATTATTTAGCACAGCAGGTATTGTTGCTGAACAGTGCTGTGGTTTGAACTAATCTGTTTCAAGCAAAGTTGCAGACTCAGTCTTTAATGCCACTATATAATTATTTCTCTCCACTTTATCCACAATGGCATAAGAAATACCATGGAGACACCTTTAACTGAAGCCACAGAGGGGCTAATGAAAAGGGGACTATTACTCTTTAAAAAAGAATAATAAAGGCATTGCTAGTCCCAGTAGGAATTTATTTCCACTAAAAAGGCAGACTGAGAAATAACACTAGATATAAAAAAATGTTTAAAACGACTATTTTCTGAACAACATACAGTAAATGGTAGAGCACATCTATCTGAGAAACATAACTAAGCATTTATCACAAAAAAACCCATAGAATTTTTCAGAGCATAAATATTCACTGAAAAATGTGAGATGTTTCTATGTTTTCTTGTGGTGGAAGTCAGAGGTCAAGCAAAATTTGTGACAATAATTCTTAGAATATCAAGAAATGTCAGGAATACTGAACGCGCAATGTTTCACTGAAGAGCAGGGATAATAAAGTGAGGAAGCCCAAAGAGGCAGTGGCCTTGATGACATCAGTGTGATGTGACTCACCTCAGAGGGGATGCTTTTTTCTCTCTCTTTTTTTTTCCTTTTCATATTTATTTTCAAATGGTAATGATGCCTGTCAGACCATATTCTTTACTGAAGTTTGAGAAAATGTAATATCTTAGATTCTTAGAATATTTATTTTTTCATAAGTTTGAATAGCCTAGATTAAGTACATGAAATTAGTGAGTATATGAGAAAACAGCACAGTAATGGATTTACCAGGAAATTTTTCTGCATTGATTGTGGCAGTATTACTAATCCTGAATCAACCTGAATGTGCAGAACTGAATAAGTATTAGAGCTGTCCATTAAGATTTGATAAATGCACTAGTCCATTAATTTTACCTTTTTTTTGTTGAATAAATTATTTGACAAATAATGGTAAAATTCATCAAATAAATTATCTGATGAATGTATTTTTTAAGTAATCGACTAGCTCTAATGAATATGCAGGCAGTTCCTTAATGAAAAGGATTACTCTACTGTTAGCCTGCTTTCATCACTCATATGTCACTTTTTTGTATTTTGCAACTGCAATCTGTATATTTTATTCATTTACCCATTCATTTATATAAGAAAGGTTCAAAACAGTATGGTTAATCAATCACTGAAGTTCTTAGAATATTTTTGCTTTACAGTTGATTACTCATTACATTTATTAAAAAGGGTTTGGATTTTCTAGGGACACTGCTCCCAAGAATTATTCCTGGCTTGCACGTTCCAAGTCAAGTGCATAAGAATGCTCTGAAAATTGCAGGGTTCATGTATAAGCCACTTTTATAGTTGCAAACACTACAATTACCAATTGTTTCAAGAAACTGGAACTCGAAGCCAAGCCAGACGCCTTCAAAGTCCCTAAAAACATTCATTAGAGGAGTATAACAAGGAATAGCATACTGGAGCTACCTCGTCACTGCACAGCACTGGGATGTTTGGATAAAAGCCACAGAGAGGATTATCTGGATGATGTTCAATTTTGGAAATGTTCCAACCTCAAAGAGCAAGTCTGTATTTTTTTATTACAGAGGTGATCTCAACAAATGATAGTGATAGATTTATACTGTCAAATGGCAAATTGCACCTATTAATGTTACAACACGTCACACTTCTGAGTCCTGGTTCCTCACAGGGGTGTGCCAATTTATTATGGCAGTGGCAGTAGGTACAACAGTCAGGTCTGCATGACTCTGTCGATACTGCAAAGGTACAAATCATGTTTTCATGGGTGACTTTGAACTTGCTCACAAAGCTCAGCTGAACAGATTTGATGGGAGAACATTGTGGGAGACAGGTATATTAGAAGGGTTGGCTAAAGCTGTACTTGGAATAGCAGTGATTCTTTTCCAAATTTTCCTTTTAATGTCTCATAGACTTTCATAACTATAGTGTTAATAGCCCTTGGCCAACCTTCCAGACATCATTTCTACTCCAGAGTGGCTAACTAATATATAGCTGAACCTCAAAATAGGTACAAGGACTTATGCTGTATCCATAGAGTTTAAAAGATGAAGTTTCCAAAAACACCAGGGGTGCAGAATAAAGCCCTTACATAGGTCTATTCCCACTCAGAAAGCTGTGATGCCAGACGTGGGGAAAGCCATGTTGAAATCCTCCACAAAGGGAAGGAGTTCATTGTTGACAGACATTACATGCTAATCAAAACTGCAGCCACATCACCCTGGTGGCAAATAGTAATTTCCATTCTACATACTTGTTACAGGGAGATTATTGTCTTAAGAGTGTATTACAATAGAAAAGAAAGTCTTCTATGGCTTCTTTTTATTATCTTTTTTTTCCTCCCATTTTCATACTTTTTAAATCTGGGATTTATGTTTGTCATTGCCTCAATCAGTCTTGGGTTGCTGTGTGCACGAATGTTTGTCCCTTAAAGCTTGAGATAAACTCATGTTTCTATTAAAAAGTTTAAATACTTGTTATAAACAATTTCTCCATACTTGTATGCTTTGATCTAATCTACTGCATAGTTTTAGTTAAAATGGTTGTGGTTCTTAAGATTACAAATATTAGGAGGAAGAAATAAATTGTAGAAATTATCTTCAGTTTGCAGCTTGTTTTATAAAGGTTTAAAATGCTCTTTTTTTTTGCTAAGTCCATCTAAAGAGTTCCTGACCTACTTCTTTTCATGCACAGCCACCAATCTAATAATAATAATAATTTTTAGATGGGATCAATAATGCCTTTGCTTTGCATTTAAGACTTCTAATAGAACCTTAGTATTAATAAGCAAACACCTTCAGAAGTAGTGTTTCTGCTTAGGTAATCAGAGAAGAAATTAATCTGTACTCCTGATAAACACTTGAGCTCCCTATGCTTCATTATTACTACAGATTTACAGCCCAAGAATGTGTTTGAAACAACGTGCTCTGAGACAGCTAACCCATTGGTACAGGAGTGGTTCTGTTCTTCATCATTTACATGCTGTCTCAGAGGCATATTACAGTATAATCCAAACCACAAATCTCCTGGGCCCCCACTCACAGAAATGGAAATCACTATTTGGATACATGGGCATTTGTCCTGACAATGATTTTAATGTTTCTGTGCAAGAATTTTGTGGTGAGTAGCCCTCCAGAGAATTGGTATCCATGGTCTCCCAACTATCTTGGAAAACCAGCAAATTCAATGCTATTAGTAGATGAAACTCAGGATTAAAGGTAAAGTTGAAGCTGACAGATTTTTCAGCCTTCAATATGATGGTTGCAGTGCCCTATCTGGTTATTCCAGAACAAAAGCGATATTTTCTTATCAGAGACCTTAATTAATATTAATTTTCTACTTTCTCCTTAGTTAGCTGTGTGCAGAATGGAAATATTGGGAAAAGATTGGCTCCTGTAATCAAAAAGGACTGCCAGAGTGGCACTACTTCGGAAAGAGTTTAATCTTTGTCATGCTGGAGCCCGTGCAGTGTTCTCAACATGAAGGCACGACAATGGAAGCAGAATTACTACCAACAATGTGCTTTCCATGGAGAAGACATCTGACACCAACTTCATCTTCTAGTGTCAGTGCCTATTTTCATAGAGTTTTCCACATTTTCCTTTATTACCTGGATAGAGCATGAACAAAATACTTGCACCCTTAGAAAAGATCCCTCTTGCAGTTCAGGCTACATTTTGCTATCACTCCATCAAAACAAACTGTCCAAACCCTCAAAAACACCCTGGAGCAGCTGAAGCACCTTGCTGAAAGCAGATTGCCTTTCCCTCCATGGTCTAGTGGCACATTGTTATGAAGAGACAATAAATAAAATTATGCAAATACTGTAAAACAAGTTAGCACTAACTACTTGTAGAACACACAAAAAGTAGCTGAACAATCACAGGGTTCTTTGCTGTTCAGCTTGAGTTCCTTTACATGGCTTCACTTAGGCAAAGGAGTGAGAGAAAAAGAAATTGGCTGCTCTCCTCGTCCGTAGGAGGGCTGCACTGGCACACAGGACTGGGTCAACTTCTAGCACCTCCCTTTTTCCTTTTAATTTGCAGGGATTGCTGGAAGATCTGGAGTGCTCAAAAAATGTCTACAGGCCTCAGAGCCCAGTTTGCAGGATCTGCTTCTGCAGCCAGCCAGATTTACAGCAAAGCCTTTACTGCAGACCCGCTCTGCCTCTGCGCCGTGTACCTGAGATCCCCACTGGGCACAGCTCGGCTGGAGCTGAAAACAAGGTTACAAATGCCTGCACTTGGGGCATTTTATATGTTTTGATAATGTGATTTTCGTGTGCTAACCGTACAGAGATACATCACTGTGCGTAAATCTTTACTCGAAGGCAGATGAGGAACAGGAATGAGAGAAATAACAACAAAAACTCCAGCCCAGCTGCCTCCCTGGAAGTAAAGATAAGGTCCAAGGAGGAAATAGGAAATTGTAAACTTAAACCTAAGAATTGTAAGAATTTCCTAGTAAAGGATGATGTCTTGCCGTGAGTTTATTCCATCTTAGTAACCTGCTGGACACCAGAGCTATCTGACCCAGAAGCACTGAGCCAAAGGAGGTTATGGTGCTTTTCCTCTCAAAATCTTCTGTGGTGAACAGAAGGGTGAGATGGGGAGGCATAACCTTGCAGCTATATCTGGCAGGTTATTTCCAGCTGTGGGAATTTGGTATGAAATTCGACCAGAATGATGCCTGATACTTTATTAAGCTTTGAAATGGATAATGCCTTAAAATAAAACTGTTTCACTACCAAGTTATATGTGTTAGGATCTTCCACTTGTTTTTTACAAATCCTCACATTATACCAAATAGCTTAAAAAGCAACATGGTTGTAACTGACTTGACCATAGGTGTGAGGCCTCACTATTGCACCCTCTCCTCCTGTTAGCTCCAGCTGTCACTGTCAACACAGTCATACAGAATAAAGCCCCATTACAGCTAGAATGGTTCCTTAAACTTTAGAGCACTTAGAAATGCTCCTGAGACACCAAAAACCTCTCGATTCAGAATTGAACATGTAATACCTGCCAAATGTGCAGGTTTGAAACCACTTCCAATAGGAATTAAAAAGGCCCTCTTCACAGCTGAAATAGGGCTATCAATACTTGACTTGTCTGCCCATGTGAAATAGCGGGTTCTTTTCTCTGACGTCGCAATTTAGTTTAAAATGGCTTTGATGATGACAGGGTACATGCGAATGATAAAACCACAAAGATGACAGTCTAATCTTACCAAGATGACCGATCACTGATAAGAGATTAAGTCACACAACATTTGAAAAACCAGATTATCTGTCTGCTAGGATGGTGTCTGTGTACACCTCCCGCTGAGCCATGCTGAGACGCCAGTGACATACAAAGACACTTCTCTGTAAAAACCAGAAATGCTTCACAGAATTTCTCAAACCATTGGGATAAAAGAAAGAGAGTAAGAAAAAAGAAATCCTCTGATATTATATTGAATTTTTTTGTCAAATTTTCATTTTTCAGACTAGTAAAGTATTTAGATGTACAGCATATAAATAATTTAGAGGTACTATAAAAAGATCTAAATTAGTCAATTCTGTCCTATAATTAGCACTCACAGCTATGCTGGCAGTGGGTGGGGGATTATTAAACACCTTTTATTATTGGCTTTATGTACTACAATAAAAAATTAAAATTATACTTACAAGAATTATTAGACATGCTGGTCCTATAAAACTCCATATAAAGTTATTCTTAGTGCTGAGCCAACATCTGAAAATTAAACAGCAGAAAATGCCTTGAAATGTGCTTTTGTGATTATTGCCTCCTTTTGTACAATGATTTAGACACATTAACAGTGACTTACACTTCTGTGGTGCCATAGTACTTGTATCCCAGTGCAGCAGAGATTCCAACGACCACGGCTGGACTGACATAGCCAAAGACATAGAAATTCTTGTGCAAGAAACCCTTGTTGTAGATGACTCCCACAACTATAAGGTAGAGGTGAATACCTTCAATGCACATCCATGCAAAAGCAGCTAGAAGGAAATAATGGAGTAGTCCAGCAGTAATTGAACAGAAGAGCTAGAAATTCAATCAGAGAAAGTAGGAGTCACAATTCTATTAATAGGCTTTTGTCAATATATATTATCATAGTGCATGCATAGCAACCCAGTGACTCTAAAGTGGTGATTCAGCTTGGTTGTAATGCTGCTTAACAAGAACTTGGCCTACACCCATTTGCACATTCGTTCATGAGTGTTTTCTCTAGCAAGTAGTAAAATAAAGAGACTACATTCAACTTTTAAAATTAGTGTATGTCTTCCCAGAAAAACTGTATAAATGGTTTGACTAGGTTGATCCTATTGTTATAGCTGAGTGGTCTATATGGTTGATCTACACAATGTTAATTTTTATTATTTTGATAACATTGTAATTAGGCATAACAAGGAATTATTTCTGAAATAACTTTTGTTATACAAAGTGTTTGTAAAATGACATTTTTCAATCCATCAGTGCTACCTCAGGGATAGCAGCTGATATATTTTCAAGTGATTTTAAATTCTATTCAGCTACTTATAGTAGGCTATTTTGATAATTTATGTATAGCCTTAGTTCCTAAAACTAATCTGAGATGCAAAAATCAACACCCTAGCTTTGTGAAAAGCAAAAGGGACTGGTCAAAGCCTCACATGAGGTCCTTCAGGTAGCAGTTCAATATCTCAGATGTCAGCTTGGGATTGCAGCTCTGGCCTGATTTTAGAGAAAACTGTCACCCTGGAAGCAGCCAACGTGGCTTTCTACAGCATCCTAAGTGAAGTGAAAATGCTAAACACATTGAGATCACAGTCTCAGTAAAGGTGACAAATTTTAGATGAAACCTATGGAGCAACGTCAATACACAGCAGCTCAGACAAAGCCCTTTAAATGCTTCTTTAAATGACCATTTTGTATTTCCTATCACTGTACTGGATAGTCAGGGTCACTATTGTAGGTCGGAAATGTGGGGAGTAGAAGGAAGATCATATCCTATATTGTATATTTATTTTGCAATACAAAATCAAGGCACAATTGAAAACTACCCACCTTATTATTGTTCATATTAATTCCAATCAGAAAAATAAGTTCCGCCAGGAAAAGGCTGCAGCAGAGGTTTTTGTGAATTGTCGTTCTAGTGCTTTGAATTTCACTGAAGAACCAGAATGTGAAAATGCACATGGAGAGGCAAATCAACGAAATAATTATTCCTAGCTGAGTGATTCTTGTAAGAATGCTATAATTTGTAACACCCTGGGGGAAAATTATAATATAGTATTTAAAAGAACAGCTTTGTAACTTCTCAAGAAAGACCTCATTCTATAATACAGCTCTTTACTTATTTTCTACAAAATATTAATCAAAACTGTTTGTAAGTTTCACTAGAAATGTACACTTTGGATAATCTAAAAAGTATTGGGTTTTCATGAGACAGATATAATTCTAGGGGAAATTGGTAATAAACTGTATATACTCCTGCTCTTGCATTTTCTGATATTTCTTAACAAAACTTTTTATTAACATCAGTATCTCCTAATAAGATTTTCAAAATCAGATCATTTTAGTGAATGACAAATACACTGGCAGTAGGACATCTATTAATATGACACAAACATTTTCTAATATAAAAGGACTTATCACAGCAGTGACTTAGATAAGCAAGACTGAATAACTGTCTTACTGAATTTGCAACACGATCAAAACAAGACTCTGAAATAACTATCACTTCAAGCAAACGCTATTCCAGATATGTGACATGAACTTTCTCCAGAAAAACACAAGATACTTCAATACCGGATGTGAATATTTTCTATATAATAATACAATTTCATTTGCTGTTTGCTATTTGAACAAAGAAACTCTGAAATACTTGACTGTACATCAGCAAAAGGATAGTATTCAGCTGACCAGAAAATGTATCAAGTATTTTCTTACAAAATAAAGGATGAGAGATTCCTCACCTCCCTGCCTTTCTTTTCAAAATAACTATATAAGTACCTGCAAAGGTTTTAAATTTGAACTGAAGACTTAGGATGCTATTTAGCAACCAGGAAACAGCCTCTATCAGCATGAAATTCACAGTGTGAGAGAACTGTCTCAATACAGTATATTCATGCTAATATTCTGCTTGCTGTCAGTTCTGATACCTTATAAAGCTGCCTCCTGAGGCAGGACCTGAGCTCTTGCAGATCCCCACTGAGACTCTGGAAATCTATGGGGCTTCTTAATATAAGAAGGACAGAAATTGAATGGCCATTCTCCCAGTTTTGTGCCGGTTGTGAGTGTCCATGTTTAATAGTCATAAACTTCAGACTGATTATGCTGCTGCAAACTCTCCAGAGAGAATTTAAAACAGATTTTTAGATGCCAAGGTTAGACAAATGGGTGGCAAAGTTTCGAGAGACAGAAATTCAGGGCCATATGGTTGCTGACCACCAGTGAATGGCAGATAAATCCCACGGCAGTCTTAAAGTGAGATTTAAAATGAAATGCAATGCTCCAAAAATAAGCACAACAGACTGTGTTTTTGGAACAAGATACTTTGCTGCATCACTGCTCTGTAATACTGCAGAAAGGACATAAGGAAATTCAAACACATATGGGACGAATTTTGTTTGCTTTGTGCACAATAAATTGTGCGTTTGCTGAACAAAACCAAGAGACAACCTAAGGGGGGGTAAGTATGCAGGTTGCACTAAAATAAAAACATAGGGAATGAAAACAGAAGAAAGTATCAGGTAAAACACTAAATTAAAATAGCACTTACAACGGAGCCACCTGAGGACATCAAAACAGCAAAATGAGTCAGATGATTACATTTGCATGAGATATGAGTGGAGTTGGAATGTGTCAGCTCACAGCCTTCTGTAGCCCAGTTGCCATTCATTGTATCTGAGTAGTTCCAAAACGCACATTTAATGTCTTTATCTGCAGTCTGGAACAGAAACAAGATGTTCTGCTGATGGCAAAAGGCAGGATATTTCCCATCAAGAGACCTTTTTTATGCTAGACCGTGCAATTCATGAAAAAATACTTGTTATCATTGGAAGGTTGGGAAACAAAAAACACGTTCTGCAAGGCCTATTCCAAGCAATTAGAACATGGCCGGGGATGGAAGCAATTTATTCACACAGTTAAAACCCCACCAAACATATATTCTAACCAGATTACTGAACCCCTCTGGCACCTGCAAAGATGTTGGAATTTTTACCTATTGAAAACATTGTTATGTATACACTTGCACCTGCTGAACTGGACTCCAAGGTTATAGCCACTTTGCTTATCCATTCCAAATGGGCAGCTCAAAAACTGAGACTTATTCTGCCCATTTTACAGAGCAATCTGGGATAAAGCCAGAGTCATATCACACCTGCTATATCACCTGCTACACAACAGTGATGAGTAAGACCATTAGTATTATTTAGTACAGTTAGTGCTTACTAAATCTAGTCAAAGACTAAATTTCCCCGGTAATATAGGCTTTATATATGCAAATTTATATAAATGTGATTTCTAACTCAGAAGAGAAGTAACAAATTTAAAAGCTGTGTAACCAAGGTTAGCACCTTGTCCCATTGCTCACCTCTCTACAGTTGTTTTCTTGTTATGTTTCTTATGATTCTTTGTGCCATGTAAGGTGATTTTTCACATATGAATGAAGCCAGCAAAAATATGCATTTGCTGGAAGTAAACCTCTGAGTTTTAAAGTATGTGTTCAGATTTCAGAAATAACAAAGCCTCAAAACTATAGGTTCTGCTATTACCCCCTAATTTCATGTGACCTTTTTTGCATTAACCTTGAAATATTACTTCCCTTTTTTTAAAGGGAAACCATTCTTAACCATCTGATCAACTTTCAGAAAGAAAACCCACCTAAATACAGAACACTCAAGATCCTGTAATATTCTCTGGTTCAGACAGCTACATTTTATCCATACTACAACCCAGCAAAGATGGCATTATTGCCCTTGTTTTAGTCTCACAGCAATTTTCCTCTGTACCATACTTAGGATATTGCACTTAGGACGTCACATTTGAGATTAATCTTATTAGAGTAATAAATGGTAACCTCACATCAGCAAACAACAGAATTATGTCTCAGTTTATCATATGCTGCAGGTACGCTTACATCACATAAAATGATTAGCTAATGTTTTGTTTTACTTGAAGCTGATAATAAAAACCTCTCTTACCTTGGCATACTTTAAGGTAAATGTTATTTTCTCAAGCTCATAGAGCGTGGGTGGATTTGAGCTAATTGCAACAGCTATAAGTGCTGAGCCTACAGTCTGTGTGTGCTCGGAAGGATCTTTGGAGGAGCGGTTTTGAGGTGATGAAAGCAGAGAACCGATGTTGCTGTACCGCAGAAAGACAACTGCAACAGTGCCTATCAATCAAACACACCATGGTTAGCAGTGCGAGGGTTTTTATGGAAGAACAAAATTGAAGACATTAAGGAAACAATAAACAATAGACATTATTGCTGCTATTGCATAAAATATGCAAAACAGATGGAGCCTTTGTGGAATACTTATAAAAATGTTTTAGAGACAATGAAATATAGCTTTATTTAAAACAATGTAACTGGCATTAGAAATAAAAATGTGTGTTCGCACTGGAAATACTAATTAGATATATGCATATGTATTTTTCCTAGAGTGATGTATGCTTGCTGCTGTTCTGCAACTGGTTACACATGTGGTGTCAACTCTTATAAAGTAAAATGTCTCACACCTGAAGTAAATACTGGACCTTTCTGAAGTACCTGGCTTGCTTTTGTAATGACTTCCATTACATTGGACCCAGGATGGAATACAAATAGGGAAAAGGAAAAAGGTATTTTTTTTGATTCAGTGCTGATCTTAAACAATGTAGTGACTTTCTCCCTGGTACCACAGTAAACCACATTTTTAGATACTGATACATGGCGAGATACTGATTAGATAGAAGATGAGAATTGAAAAAATATTTTCCATGCTTATTAAACTATGTGTTTTAATTCCAGAGCTATTTAAACATATGCATTTATATTTAGTGATGACAGTAGTTTTAAGCCCTTTTTGTAGCACTCTGAGGCAGATTTGGGTCCTGCTGGTTTTGGTACTAAAGATTACATGTTCTTGCCCCAGTGAGCTACTCTCTGAATGGAAAAATGCACCAAATTTTGATCAAGTAGCACAGAGAGTTGAAGGGACTGGTCCAAAGCCATACAACAGATCTATGGCTGAGAAAAGGATAAAGCTCAGATCTGTGAGACCAATACCTAGTGTGAAAACTCACTGGATACTCACTGTGCCACTGGATATGTTAGAAATATCAGTCTTGAAACAGTAAAGGAGAAAGGGTGATAAAAATACCTTGTATTCTTTGTGGTTAGCAGTGTGGAAGTTCAGCCTCGGTTAACTGCACGTTTGGGAGTTTTCTAATGGGTACAACTCTATCCAAAGTGTTTATTAACCCACCTACTCTCCAACCTTTGTTTCTTACCATTTGGGTGAGGCTCCTTTCTCTTCTTCGGAGAGATCTTTATGTAATCTCCCCCTGTGTATACATGAGGGTGGATGTGTTTCATGTGATGTGAATCAAAAGCAAAAACCTTGAGTGCTGCAAAAGAAGAAAAACAGTGTACAAATCACAGCTCCATTATGGCCTACCATAATTTAGAGTTGGGTTAATAAATGTGCTACTGAATTGCATAATTACTGTGAATTTTAAGACTCTATCCTTGTGCAAAATATTTCAAGAAAAATTTCATTAATATAACATGTTTGTTTAAACATCTATGTTTTGTTTTATTTCATGCATACATTTTGCTCTCATACATTTTACTCTTTCCATGAAAAATATAGTCTCTTACTTACCTTGCCTTAAATTAGGTACTGGAAAAAACAATGTAGGTTACTTTAGGAAGAGCTATTGCTTTATTAAAAATGTATTTCTGAAAGGGGCCACAAATCACAATTATAAAAAGGAAAGCATAAAATTCTCCAGTGAATAATAACATTTGATAAAAGCCAATTTTTGAAAAGTATATATTTTATGGTTATCTATCCATGCTACCAAACATACATTGCACCATGAACTAATGATGTGTCTTGTCAAAAAGCAAACAAGCATCACCCCTTAGGACAAAAACTACATTAGAGTCTATTGAGCTCTTTACTTGCTTCATTACAGTGCTGAGTTTCAATCACTCAGGATGGGAACAAAAAGAAGTCAATCAGGCTTTTTTTGAAAACAAAACAAAACAAAACAAAACAAAACAAACAAAACAGCAAACAAATCTAAAACTTGACTGATGGAGGAATATCACTAAGCTAGACCATCTGCATTGCTTATAGCATAGCACACAAAAATAATATGAGCTATTCAATAGACCAGCTGTCAGAAAATGTTTGTAAGGGCATAAGAAATTGTTTTGTTTGGCTGGAGTTTTATAAAGCTCATAGTTCAAGAGCTTGCATGGAAAAAAAGAAGTGGAGAGAGAGGGGTGTAGGTCTTATGTAGGTCTTTTCCAAAATAGTTGTATGTGGCACATATGAGACCTGTGAAAAATTTATTCATGCTGAAAAATAGAAACAAAAGATTTTTGGGTCCAATTTTTGGGTACAATTTGGAAATAGACTCATTCAGTTTGTAATTTTAGAACTAACAAAAAAGAAGGAATATAATCATTAACCTTTCAATATAGGAATTCCTCTCCATTCTCTTTATGCTTTTTCTGTCACCTTGGTGACTGATATCCAGTTCCACTGGAGACTGCACCTGAATCCTCTCTTCCTGATTTTCATGGCCTCAGCTCTTTGGTGATGAGAGCCTCTGCTTTCAAGCAAGGGAGGTGTGGGGAGGGGGCACAGGGGCTTTGCAGCCAGCACCTAGCACTGCCCTGGACCTGCTGCAGACCCAGAGGTGCTCTGCAGTGACAGAAGTCTGATTCTACTGAGTCTATGTCAAGGAATAAATCCCTCCCTACTTTTTCATCACTAATTTATTTTCAGAAAGGTGAGGGAAGAACAAGTGGTCTGACCTGCCTCGAGACCACAGTAGGAATCTTTCTCATCAAGTCATCGTATAAAACAGCAAGCTGGTGAGACACACTGAAGGACTGCACTAAATCTAAAATAAGAAATCAGATCACATACAGTTTGGGGACATTCAGAAAAATAAAGATGAAAGAGTGGCCATTGACAAAGGAATCAGCCATGCTTTATCAGGGTTTTCAAAAGTAGCTGGTGTCAGCCTTACTCCCCTCTCAGTGAAGGAATGGTAAAACTATTATTACCACAGCAAAATCAGCTGTATTGGAGGGAAAGACAGCAGCACACAGGGAGAAGGTAGGTGAGCAAAATGGTGCATTTGAGACTAACCAATTCTCCTCCTGGGGAATTCCTCTTAAAATGAGAAATTCCTGTTGAGATAAAGCCTCTCAAGATAAAACTCACCAAGTACAATCCTTATTCCAAGTTAATTTATAATAACTACTCTGAACCAAATAGAATAAAAAAAAATTTGTAGAGAACAAGTCCAAAATTTTGTTCCACTGGTGTTTTTTATACACATAAGATGCATAGGATAATTTTGTGCTTATAAAATGAATCTAGTGTGTGTGAGTATGGTCATAGTGAGACATTTAAAGAGAATATGAAAACAAGTTCCCACAGACTCTCAATTTATTTTTTTTGCACTGTTTAGTCTTTGAAAATTATGATACCTACACTGAAAGTCAGGTGTTAGTCACAAAAATCATACAAATTAACACCTGTGTCTTTCACATAACACCATTTCTAATCTTCATAATTGTGCTGAAAAACTCCTCAGTTTAATCCACATCTAAAGTACATCTTAGATTAATTTTCTTTATCTTACCTATGTCACTTGCATTAGCATCCAGCTGGGCTGTCTTTTTGAAGCCCTGTGACATGAGAAGTGTTGCCTGCTCTGCAGTGTGCAGCAGCTTAGTCAGGCTCCGCCTTTGGTTATCTACAGGTAGAGCTTCCCAGACTGTAATTTTGTCTTTTTGTAAAAAATTGTTCACAGTGTTGACCAAAACCTGTAAGTAAAAGCATGTGTTTGAGAAGAAGCTTTGGAATAAGGATGAACCCCACAACTGCAAGGCTTGATGCACTCACGTTAATGGTGGTGTTGTGAAGGGCTTCATTGTCAGACACAGAGTCACTCGTGGAGTTCCACGATGAAAAAGACAGTGCTTCAACATATGAAACCACTTCTACTGGTGAAAGTGGTCCCAAAGTATTTTTATTAATTTCTTGCAGCTTCTCCAGAGGTGTTTTCAAATGACTCATCTGAAAAATGCCAGAATTCATATCTTAATGAAACAAAGCCATATTTCTGCACGTGAAAATGAACCCAATAGACTGATTTCTGTTAATTAACATACTAATTTATAAGACACTTGTGCATAAACACCCTTACTCAATCAACAGGTTGATTTATTGATAAAGTGATTGATAGATTGATTGACAAATTATTGTCAATTATTGATATTACACATCTAGTATAACCTTCACAAGCAATTACAATTAAAAAAAATCGTGTGCTATCACTACAAAATTTTTCCCTACAGCAGCTAAGTTTTATTTATTCTGATGATCTAAAGTGAACTAGTAAATGTTCTGCAAAAACAATTAAATATCAGTGATATGATTATTCTGCTTCTGTATTAATCTATTGACTTTTTTAACTGAAGAGGTGGGAGCAGATGGGAAGTATTTTAATTTTTTTAGTTGTTTTTTTTCTCAAATGCAAATTACAAAGCATGTAGTTGAGTGAACTCTATTGCCTATTTCTCTTTCAGTGCTTCAGCTTATAAACTGCTAAATGCACTTACGTAAAACACCTACTTTAAAAATATAGGCAGGAGAGTGTGAGATGAAGATTAACCTTCCACATTTCAGTCTCATGGCTGAATAAGAGAAGAATTCTTCACAATACTAGAATCTAATTAAAAAACACTCAACATCTGATTTTGTATGATCTCTCTGCTATTGAACAGCTTTTATGGGGCTTGCTTTGTCTTTGACTGCAACTGTACAAAACTGGAAAATAGCCTAAAAATCTGACAGTTACTTACATGAAAGTATTTTGAGTTATTAATTTGTTTGGTTTGAGCATATATTTTAAAAAAATCTCACTCTAAGATTCTGCAGTAACATTTACCATGTCTTTTCACCTAAGTGTGATAAGCAGGTATTATATTTGATATAATGCATTACATTACAGGTAAACATAATAAGTATATTAATACAATATATATATAATACTAGGTTAATAAAACTCTTTAAAATAATATCTTTTTAATCCAGTAACTTAATCGAATTGCTTAATATCAAATGCAAACACATAAAATTGCTTTTAATTTATTTATGTTTATGCTTCATGTATTGTTTAAAAATAGATAGTAGAATAACAGATAGTGCATTCATTAATATATTTTAATTGGCTTCAGGAATCTCTGTTTCTGGTGAAAAGAAGTATTTTCTGGTGAAAAATACTCTGGCCACAGAGTATTTGTTTCTATAAATCCTGTATCACTTTACACACTTGCCTTTGAGGAATAAATAAACCTGCATATCAAGATGTTATGGCTCCCTTTTCTATTTAGTCACTTGTTGACATTACTTTTGTAAGCTATCTTGCCTTCCTTCTGAACAAGCAAATAATTGCACATCAGTAAATGCAGCAGTGTGTAACACCAGAAATTACAGAAACAGCTGAGTGATTACCACACTTCTGAATTTTTCATGCATCATGACTCACTTTGCTGGAAAGGGAACACACAGATTCCCAGCAAGTTATTATCATGAGTAGAACATACAACCCAGTTCAAATAATTTGAAATTATGAAAAAGCCTTCTGTAAACATGCTTAAGTTCAATTGTACGCTTCAAGCCTTTGTTAAAAACTGTTTAAGAACTATTATAATTGAAATAGAAGTTTGAAAGAGAAACAATTAAATGATTTGAAAATTAATCTACAAACCAATACTACTTACTCTGGCTAAAGTTCTATTAATATGTTCAGCTATACAGTCTTTGGATAACTCACACTTTGCCTTTGGATTTTCTGTAAAAATAAAAAGGAAAACTAATTATACATTGCAGCTCAATCAATACTCAATACATTCTAATTGCAAAAGCTCTTGTCTAGGTCATTGCCCAAACCACCAGCATTCTGAATTTATGTGCATAAAACACAGCATTCCATTCTCAAACTGCAATTACAAAGACTTTATATTGGCTGAAGTTATGGCACTGGATTGGAATGAGCTGTTTTATTCAGGTTGAGAGTTTGGTCTCTTTTATGGGACTTCTACAGGTGGAGTAGAGGCAGTTTGAATTTACAGAGAGGAGTGCAGATCTGACAACTGTGAAGAGGTAACCATTATTTCAAATGGATCTCATCACACTGTTTAGCAAAAACACATTTACAAAATTATTCTATTCTCAGGAATTGTAGATGCCACAGCCTTGCCTCTTTTTCATGTCTTGCTGATTAATCTAACTGAAGATAAATAGGCACTGGTGGGTTTCTCAGAAGATGTATCTCTATAATAACACATAAACCTTTATAATATCATGTACCTTGGCAGGAAGTGCCATCATTTGGCTTAAACTGCAATTTTCCTGTGGATGGTTGATAACCTTCCTTACAGGAGCAGTTAAACCCTCCATCCACGTTTTCACATTTTGCATGATCTCCACAGGCAACACTTCCTTCATTGCTGCACTCATCTACATCTGCAAATATCGTGAGAAATTGAATTTTTATTAAGTATTTACAGACTAACACCTTGCTGCTTTGTGGATAATAGCCCCACACACTACAAGCAGTTTCATAATAAAATTTCATGTAATAAAAAAAAGCGCAAAAACTAAACCCACAATCTCAATGGGAAACTCCCTGCCAATTATAATACTTAAGGATTAGAAAGATAAATCATAATTGATCATATTTTTATACCACCACTTTTATTACTATATAATACTACACTGCTTGTGTTTTAAAGCTATATTAATTCTATCATAACAAAATGGTTGGCATGATGCAAATAATCTGAAATCCATTTTTCAGAGATTAGACTAAATAGATTTTCTCTGCTCAGTCAGAAAAAGAAAAATAAAAACCCTGCAGACTTGTCTTTTAAGTTGCAGCTTTAAAAAGATGCTGCAAAAGCTCACTCTGTCCATCTTGTTAATTTAAGAATTAAACTCTGTGCCCTTTAAAGTACTTGGCATATCCTTTATTTATTTTTTTAATCCATATTTACATTGCTTTTGCCTAAAATGTCTTTTGTGCTTCTAAATAAATTGCCATTAGGTAGACAAGTTCAGTAACTGGGTGGGGCATAGCCCAAGAGTAAAACCAATGAATTCCAGTAAAGGAATCCATGAATTGATCAATTTAGGAGAGCTGGGTACTAAATCCCTGGCTAGAGTACTGATTATTTTGCATTATTTGGCTGGCTAAGGACAAAGATCAAATAACTCAATGGAGAAAGCAAACTGGGAGCTATACCAAATAATTCTGGAGAATGAAGTAATGGACTGTGAAGTGCTGTGCTGGAAAGGAGAAAAAAATGAAGAGCTTTGGGAGAGGTATACCTGAAAAATGAAGTGGTACATGAGTGGGTTTAAAGTAACAGCCTGAGAACTGAAGGAGAGGAAAGAGTGCAGGGAATGGAGGAGAGAGGATGACAGCTCCAGTCAAGAGCTGGTATGATGCTAAATTTTGGAAAGAAATTGGTGAAAAAAAGGAGAGGTGGTTGATTGATCAGTGGAGGAGAAGAGCTATCTAAATTGATAGGCAGGCTCTGCTCACCCAGGGTGGGTGTTAGGAACAGACCAGCAGAAGGCAGATATGAGGTGGCTGGAAATACACTATTAGCTTTTAGGAACTAGTTTCACACCCTGGTTTTGATACAAGAATCTTGGTGCTTTTCAAAAAGGAGAACAAAAAGGAGCAATAATGCATGTAAAATAAGGTTATTCTTGAAAAATGGAAAGATATACTGCGTTTATATGGATATATCGAGGGAATGCAAAAAATACCTGAAGGATACTTGGGGACCATCTGTCTATATGGACAGAGGTCTCCCTGGGATTCAAGGTTGAAGTCCCTCTCATATATCTCTTTTTCTCAATGAGCTATTTGCACCTGATATGCTGTGTTTTAAGCCCGAAGTTCAGAAGCTGCCTTGGAAAAGCAATTCAGACTCCTGCACAGACAGGAAGGACATGTGGGGCTGGAGGTGCATTTGCCCTCCCCAGCACAGCCACCACTGCTCTGCAGGGAGAGCCACCAAGAAAGCAATGTGTTTAAATGGCTTGGTGCCAGCATGGAAGTTTAAAGCAGGATTTTGATTTTCTGCATTAGGGCAATAGTTTATTTCCGTATTTAAAGCCCCAAATTACTAATGTTTCTCTTTCAGGAACTGAGCTTTGCATTATTCGTATTTGTATGGTTTCTGTGACCTCAGTATTCATAGTTATGGAGTTAACCACATTGTACATGAACCAATCTGGCAAAAGGGAAGGAAAATAGCATGATATAGTGCTACACACAGGATACCTCATAATTAAATGCTGTCATTTAAAGACATAAGGCTAGAGTTCTTACTCTTGGCATTTAAATAACCTCTCACATCAGTAAATTATGAAGCTCTGTTTGAAACAAGTGGGTGTGTGTCAATGCCGTGTTGTGTGACTGTAAGACAGAGAGACTTTGAATGAATTGAAGTGGCAAGGGTGAAAATCATTACAAAGCCAGTTTGTCTGAAAAGAAAACACATCACCCTTAAACCAAAGATTTCTTTGGCCTTGTCAGCTACATGGAGGACATGTACATCTGAATAAGTCATCATTTAATGCAGTGCTAAAAATCCAGCAATTGACAACAATCTTTGCCAAAACTATAAAACTATTTATAACCTATAAATAAAAAGTAATATTTGAATGCTGTTGAGAATATGGTTACTAAGGATCAAGTTTCCATATAATTTACTGATACAAATGTTTCGAAATTGTCATGATACTTTTCTTTTCATAAACTTTTATATCAGTAAATTATTCATTTGCTATTATTGGGCAGTCATGCAAATTCTTTTTGTAATTATGTCAGATATTAAGTGTAACGGAGATTTTAATGAGAAGACATGATTATCCAAAACAACAGCAGAAATTCAAGTATTTTGGCACATCTCTGGAAACAAGACTGCTATTTAAAGTCTGACGGAGACACCCTGTTGAGTATATGCAAATAGACTTTCTGCAGTTGAGTTGTCCATATGGAATGGCTCCATATCACGCCTATTTAATTTACTGTTTCCAGAAGAAAAAAACAACTCCTGGATGACAAAATTAAAAGGCAATATGCCTGATCTCGCAAGGTACTAATCAGCTTCGTATCCCTTTTAAATCAATGAGATTGTCAGGGGCAGCCAACAGTTTGTGACAGTTGCAAGCACGCAGCTTTTAAGTTCCTGCTTTGAAATGCTGTGCGCAGTAGCTGTAGGCTTTTGTTTCTCTATATTTTGTAGTTATGCCTTTTTAACCAAATATGTAATTGTTGGACCACACACGGACAACAGCTTGTCAGTGCTTTCAGCAATCCAATTTTAGTGGAGCTATGGGGTGAGGATCCCACACTCTCTCCTTGATGTGCTGTGGGAGCAGGAGTGGGCTGCCAGGGCTTGCATGAGCAGTCTTCAGAGACAGCACTTCCTGAGCTAAGGTTGAAGAACAGCAGCTTTTTAAACAGAAGAGCATTTGCCATAGCTCTGTAAAAAAAGCCCTGGCCTTTCAGTAAATATTCAAAACAAATCCTGGAGCAGAATTTTGAAGCTTTTATAATAGCTGCGATCAGAAAAATAATATCACCAACACCACTTAGGCTAGTGTGAAAATAGATTCATAACCTTTTATTTTATTTCTGTGCTTTGTCACTCCTCATTTACTGCAGTAGGCAAGGAAATTCCAATTAAATTAAAAGTACGGAGAACAGTTATTATGTTCAGTCTTGCCAATTACAGGATTGTACCTACATGGCTTTGATTCCTCACCAGCCAGTCAAGACAGCTTGATGTCTACATTATACCTTCTGCTTATTAGTAGCTTGCAAGTGATTGAAAAGTCCAATTGCAAAGGACTAGATATTCCCTCCCTGTGTCTCCACACTGTGGAAGGCAGCAGCACACACAAAGTAGAAATGAAAAAGGCTATGAATGGCAAAGGAAAAAGAAAAGTTAGCAATGCGGCCCAACGCCAGATTCCATCCACTGTACAGCTCCCTTGTCATAGCAAAAGATGAGATGGAGAATGGGTGCCTTCCCAGTGCTCTCAGAAACACCTGAAGAGAACTAATAGCATGTTCCCAGAAAAGGCAGAGTGGTGAGGACGTCACTTTCATTTCACAGATGGCCACTTTCATGTTTTTACTCTGTTGACTGGGGTGAAAAAAGTAGGTTTATATTTTGCTTTTTTATCTGCAGCTGAACTTTCAATAAATTGTCAAGTCTAAGGAAAAGTATGGCTTTTACACAAATCAAAAAATAGATTTTAATAGCTCACTTTCAGGACAGCAGAAAAATGTCTTCAGAAATGTCACATCTCTGCATTCTTATTTTTTTCTTCTCCATTACTTTTATCCTTTTCTTCTCTCTTTCCCTTCCTACTGTCCCGTTCCTCCTCTATCTGCATCTTTCTTTGTCATCTCTTCACCAATTTTACCTGATAACATGGGTGAAATTCTTTTGACCCTCAACTCAAAATTCAGTATTCTGACTGGATTAAGAGTGAGCCAACATTTCTTAAAGCTGTTGTCACAAGATTTGATCTACTACATTGGGGAACATTATCACTTTTTACTTGGGAGCCTGCAGTTTCCAAGGAGGGAAGTGTGTGCATGGATTTTGAAAGTGAATTGCACACCCATGGCTGTGTACCACACTTGCACTACTGGAAGGTAGGTTTGAGGGCATAAACAAATGGGGTTCATAATGGCATACTCTCCAAAATTCAACCACTGTAGTTTTAAAGTTACTGCTGTGTACAAATATACATATATTAAAAAGAAGATTTAAGACTTTGCATAATCTAAAAATATATTGTGGGGCCCTATAAACTTGTGTAGAATGGATATCTGGTAGTTCTGTTCTGTGATTTGTACTAAATAAATTGTACTATATTTACAAAGAAATTTTGGTATTTACTTCAGCTATCAGCCTGAACACACAAATTTCAGCTGCTTGTGTGCAAGTCATATCTGCTACCTGTAGAAGCAGAACCACTGGGTAAAAAATATCCTATTTTGGTTACCCTGATGGATAAAGAAAAAAATTAATTGTGGATCAAAAGGTTGTCTTTAGGACTCACATGTTGGTAAAGTAATTGGTACACTTGTTTAATGAGAAAAAGGTGCCCACAGGTAATTTTTTAATTCCAGTGTGAGTTTTGAAAGCTCTTGGCTCCTCCCTGTGGATTTTAAAGAAGTACTAAACTAAACTCTAGAAGAGAATAAAAAAGATCAATCTGCCCAGTAAAGAGGGGAAAAAGTGAAGAAATTACCAGGCATGGTAAGAAGTAATGGTAAGAAGTTAAAGTGACACAAAAAAGTCAGAAAAATAACTTTGAAGACAAACTTCTGAAGCTGAGGAAATATCATAATGTAAAAATCAAAACCTGGAGCAGAAATGGTGAGAATATTTACAGCTCAATGTGCTAACTGTCTCCATCCCAGCTAATTTAAGAATGATTCATAGCAGCTGGATAAAGCAGAGCACTTTTAGATGGATGTGAGCAATGGGCAAGAAATGTCGATTAGATCACTTTCTGGCTTAATATGCAACCACTCTGCTGATATTAAGAGCAGTGAGAAGAGAGGTTGTCAGCACTCACAAGCTCACAGGAGACATACCTAGACTGAGACACAGTCAGCATAAAGGTGTAAAGGGCAATAGATTTATTTCTCATTTTCCCATTCCCTGAGGACTTTTGCAACATACAGAGAAAATTACCAGGAGTTTGAAAAAAGAGAAATAGTTACAGCTCTTCCATTCAGAGGAAATCCTGAAGGATTGTATGGTTGTTCAGAAATAACATTTTTCCACAGAACTTTTCCTCCCCTGTAATCTTGAACATGTTCCATTCAACTGCTACAGAAACAGAAGCTAATGAATGGCACAGGAGGCAGGATAACCACTGATCTTGCTCGTTGTTTTTGATCAGACTTGAAAAATTATCAAAAGTATCTTAACCAAGTTTTCAAGATATTTCAAGCATACTAGTTAAAACTTATAGAGAATTTTGTTGATCTGAATGCAGAATATTTTGTCACTTTTTTCCAGAGAATATGACCACCTTGCTCTCAGGTCAGTGATATTGTGGCATAAGTGGGTGAATTGGTGATTTCTATGTTGCCTTAACTATACATTTATTGTGTAAATCCGTGACATGTGGATTTAAATATATTGCAAGCAGAGTCAAGATTCAAGTGTTACTGAAAGCAATGGCAGCTGTTCTGTTGTCAGGGAGAAGTGTGGGCCTGAACTGGAATATTAAACAAGCCTGTTCCAGTCCAAAATGTGGGAATTTTATACCCAGACTCCAAACTTCACAAATATGAAAGCATTTTGCTAGATTTCGATAATTAAGAGAAGCAATAAGATAAGAGTGACAATGTAATGCTATCTGGCAGACAGTAATAACTTACCCACGCAGGAGGTTCCATCATTAGGAACAAAAATTTGTTGGCCATTGCTGGGTTTGAAACCAGACATACACGTGCAGTAATAACTTCCCTCTGTGTTTGTGCAATTGGCATGCTCTCCACAAGGCTGAGTAGCATTTTCACACTCATTATCATCTGCAAGACACAAATTATGGAGAAATATATTTACATTTGATGATTGAAGAAAGCAGTATTGTATATGCTTAATTTGGCTCTGGTATTTCAGTTGTATAAGTCTTGAATGCTGAGCTGGCACTCTTGGTGTTTGTCTATATGGTTTTCCCATTGCCAAGGATGTAATCAGGTGCTCAGCAGCACTCATCTGCCCTCATCATGTGTGAATCAACAAGTGAGACAATCAGTGGGATACTAAAATGAATGGTTTAATTGGATATACACTTGGAATAAAGGATTGAGACAAGTGCATGTTCTGCTATAGTTGTAACTAATAATATTTTTTTCCTATTCAAAAATCTACAGCTAGAAGCTCACTCTAAGGATGTGTCTAGGAATCCTGAATTATAAAAAAAAACCAGAGGTAAAAAAGATATAAAGAAATCACCCCCTTGATTCTCTGACATCAAAGCAGAACCATTGCAGCTAAATACACAATTTTTAAGGCCTGTTTTAAAAGACCTTCTGTGGTATTTCTCAGCATTACTGGAAAACAGACTTACAAATTCATCCTACTACTGGCCTGAATCTTTAAGTATATTGCTTTTTCTTAGTTATCCCAAAGGTCTTAATAAAGAGATGAGCAAGATTCATGTATTGAGCCTTCCTGCTTAGCAATTGCTCTGCAAGTCATAATTTTGGTACCTGCAAAATTCACATGAACAATTTTACTGGACTAATCCCAGGCCTCCAATGATACAATGAAAAGGAATGATATACACAAGTTTGGGACTGTCATCTCTGCAGAGCTTCACCATGTGCTGTCATTATGACCATGGGGATCCAGCAGTCTTAATCAAAGGTCAAACAGAATCATAAACTCATGCTTTGAGCTGAAAGCATGTTCTCCTGCAATGTTGATCTCCTGCAATGACTCAATAAAACCATTTCCTCTCCAAAATCTTCCAAGGTTTCCTGTTGTCCACTGAGTAATTTTCAGATCAAATTTTTTAAAAAATTCAAAAGTTTCCTTATCCAGTCAGACTACTTATCAAACTGAGAGAAACACTCACAATACTGACAAATCCATCTTTCCAATAGCACATTTTTTGAAGTACCCCAAAACTTTGGAGCAAAAAAAATAATGAAAGTCTCACAAAGAAGGTGGCACTGTTGAGTGGAATTCTCTCTTTCTACATCATGAGAAAGGAAAAGAGTTAAAGGCTTCCTGAAATGTACTGGGATTTTGTTCCTGTTCTCAAGCGAAAGGTACTCATAACATGATGAATGACAGGAAAGAATTCTAACAGGGAGAGAAATAACAATTTATTGCAGAAGAGAAATGATTTAGGAGCATGACAGGGAGAAGAAATATGATTTCAGAAAAGACACCCAAGGATGAGCTTTAGAAAGGTGCTCCTGCTTCCTGATGGTCAGAGTTCTCATAAGCTGTTTACAGAGATAGGATGCAGATAAGGAAAGTGTCATGTAAGCTGGGACAGTGACATGATTAAAGTACAGCAAGAGCCACAGAGCCTTGCAGGAATACATTTCTGGAATATAACTTAGTCACAACCCCCAGCATATCTCAAACAGGGCATTTTTTAGGATTTGAAGTCTGACATAATTTTGAATGTGACTCAGTTGTCTCAGACATGCAAATATCAATTCAGAGCTGCAGTTTTCCTCAGGGGAATTTGGGTCAACAGTATCAAATGGATTATGCTCATTAAAACTAAAATGTAATGTAATTTAGTGAGGAATCCAAGTATAAAAGCACTTTGCCAACACAAGTCAACAATTTTTATTCTACAGCCGTGGTATTCATGAGAATACAACAGAGGCTGTATATGATTTGGATCTTAAAGAATGCCAAAGTAAAACCTAATTAGCCTAAGTGGAATTATGATAGGGAGGAAAAAGTGTGATATTGATCCCAGTTAAAAAAAAAGTATGAGAATATGAAAAAATCTGGTTTGTTATGCAGCATTGCAGAGACCAGGTCCCAGAAAAGTTTGCAAACCTCGATTACAAAATCCACTTCTAATGTAATTTTTGTGTGTCTGATTCCTTTGCAACCCAAATTCACTCCTGGACCCTAGCATTTAATGACAACAAAAAAAGAGTGGACTACCTTTTTATAGTTGTAAAATAAATTTGGTCTTGGGAAAATATTGCAGATTCTAGAAGAATATGTGTTGACTTTGGAAAGCTCATAGGATAGTAACCTTGGAAGATGAGAAGCAGAAAGTCACTGATGATGGCAGGACTTGATATAAAGTAGAAGAATAACAGAACTAAGGAATCTAAAGGCTAATGCAAGAACATTTCCTTTTGGATATTTTTCTAGGAGTTCAACCATAGTCCTCAATATCCAGCAATATTGACTTTTTCAGGTGATTGGAAGGATTTATAAGCAATATTAAAATTACTCACACGGTGGTTATCAATAAATTCTCTACATTTATGCCTAAATAACTTCTCTAGATTATTGGTATTTTTTCTCAGTATTTATGATGTCTGCAAGGGGTTTAATGGTGACTGTATAGCCTTAGTAAGTTTGCTTATTGAGAGATCTTTTAGATCATTACAGAAATATTTTGAACATTAAAGAACTGCAATAATTTACATTGCAAACACAAGAATGAATATTTTAGAGTTAAATTCATATGGAGCTTTCTTTTCACTATTCCCATGGTCTAAAGTAATACTGAGCAGACTGTGCTGGGGATAATTTACTGGACCACATCCTGCTTGTATTGAAATCAATGACGTGAAAGTTACTGACGTAAGTAGGCTATGGAAAACTACTGGGCTAATGAGAAAGGCAAGAGAAGAAGTCTGAAAAAAAAACCAGAAAGGATTTTAATATACAGTCTATCTAAACATACTTTTTTACACAAAATATTCTACAAGATAAAAAATGATGGCAAAAATATTATGAAGTTCTTTGTGCATACAACCTGAATTTTTTATTCAGACAGCACTCCAATGAGAAGCCCAGGGGCTTAAAGTAATATTCCAAATTTTATATGATTTATAATGTTGTTGGATTTGTGATTTAAAGGATGTCAGGAAAAAACAATGGGATTTTATAGATGAAAAAATGGTTTTTTTAACAAAATTTTCTGCCTATGCAGAAAGGGTACTTTAAGTGACAGCACTCATATAACCCACCTGCTTTGTTGCTACCTAATTTAATTGC
Organism: Acridotheres tristis; assembly: GCA_037013685.1. Lineage (NCBI taxonomy): Eukaryota > Metazoa > Chordata > Aves > Passeriformes > Sturnidae > Acridotheres > Acridotheres tristis. The sequence goes on from CM072895.1 coordinate 13,107,307, forward strand.
AGCATGTGTATTTAAAGCTGCACAGATACCCATTGAACACTGCAGGCAGTATTTCAGGAATACACATTGCTTTAAAGATTTTTTTGTCTCCAGTAAATTATGAAAAATTTGGAGACATGACTAGCCAAATGACAAGGTTAATTATCATGTCTAAATGGTAATGTTGCATTCAAGTCTGTTTGATCCACAAGGCATTTCCTGAATGGCTGCACTGTCTTGAGAAATGACAGCAGGGGCATGGAGCAGGTTGTTGGAATTCTAGGCTTGGTTGGTTTTTTGGGTTGCTTTCCATTTTTGGTTAGTTGGTTTTTTACATGGCAGTTCTATGATTTGGATTGCACTAAAGTCTCATCATTACCAATCAAAATGTAAGGAAGGTTATAAATAATTTCCAAGGAAATTTGTATTGAATAACTCAAAGATATGTGGGAGATATAGGATTGTGTACCTGAATACTGGTAGGATGTTTACATTGTAGAGTTGTAAAATAAAATCCATTTTCCATTTTTACCTTAAAACTACAGCTAGCATGCACTTTACTGTATATAAATGTCTTTATGGTTAGATAGAATCAACTACTGTTATAGTAATCAATGTAATGTAATCATACCTCTACTAGTCTCTTGAGAATGTATTATGGATCTTCAAAAGAAAAAAAAACCAAAAAATCCAAAACCAAAAAAACCAAAAAACCAACCAAACAAAACCAAACAAAAAAACCCTCTATATACCTCTAGAACTCCATTTTGATTTGAGCTAGTAATTCTATTTTAAAACACTTGGGCTCATTAATATGAGTACATTTTTGCAGAGAGAACATTAAATTCTTTGTATTCCATATCTCTTTTATAGGGCAAGGTTTACTGTACCATATATGGGAAATATATGGTATTTTAATAATGTATGGTTATGAAATTACAACCTACAATTGGAAAACAGCTACAAAATTACATAATTTGGGGTTTTTTTGTGACAAGCATTGAAAATTCTTCGAGCTATCATTATTTATATATATATATATCTTATTTTTAATAAATATTGTTATAATGCTGTTTCCTTATTTACATGCAAAATGAGGAAAAGTCATGGTAGTGTATTTATCAAACAGATATGGAAGATTTTCATTGCACTGGGCACATCTCTATGATAGACTTTTGATGATATGATGACATATAACATAAAAAGTTAGTTTTGGGGTGAAACTTGTCATGTTGATTCACAACCACAGAGAAGTTTCTTGTTTTCAGTTTTATAAATTTTGAAATAAATTGTTCCTCCAGTCACTTCAAGTAACAAAAAAAAAAAAAAATGGAATCCAAAGTTAAATAGAATGATTTGTGCATCTTCAATCTTCAATCTATGCAAAATGAGATTTTTGTAGATGAAGAGAATAGAAGAATTTTAATGAATTAAGAACTCTTGACCAGAGCTTGAATTTGATAACCTGAGTTTTCCCAAAGCCACACTGGAACAAGCATAGGCCCAATGCTGTGATTTTCATAAGTTTAATGAAGCCTGATGTTACTAAGGACTACAAGCAGCTCTTACACTACAATATATGCACATTTTATTTAGTGCATTGCCCCATGACATAAAGTTAACGCAATTAAAACATCAACAATTATTTTTTCCCTAATCTGTGCAAACCTATCTGTGGAAGCCAAGGCTGGAGGCCCCTGGGGCATAGCCATCCATCGGGATGGGACTCTCGGTGTGAGACGTGGACAGCAGAGGGGAGGAAGGAAATGCAGCCAGGGCGGCTGGGGAATACAGAGATTCATTGCATCCGGCTGTTCTCTGACAGTAGCCTCTGCTGCCAGAGCTGCTCGGGAGCCCCTGGGGGAAACAAGAACTACCCTTCCCAAGTGTAACCCTCTTGGGAGAACAGGGCTTGAAGTGCCTCACTTAACCCCTCAAAAGCAAGGAAATGAAAGGCTTCCTGTAAAACAAATTCCAGTGGTACTCCCCCCGCTGTGCTTAGCTTGTCTGGAGGTCTCAGAACAGTGGGTGATTTTACATACATTACTGCTGTGCTGCAGGACTGCCTCTGCTGCCATCAAAGCCCGAGTTAAGAACAGCAATACCATTAACAACCTTGCCTTTCCTTTCTTGTGATTTGTTTCCATTAATGGCAATTTAACACAATTTGTTTATGATTCTCCAAAGATTCAGCATTCGAGCTTGGTCTAAATCAGCATGAAAGAGCAGATGCTTAGAAAAACCACTTGAGACTGTAGAAACTGGGCTGGAAATCTCATTTAAATATGAATTGCTTTCATAATGGGCCTGATTCATCTTTGTCCTACACCTGGGCAGGGAACCATGCAGTTGCTGCACAGAAAATGTTGCCACTGCAAGCTCTGCCTTGTTAAGATTTCACATTTCCCTTCTGCCTTCAAGAGCTTTCACAAATGCCTTCTTGGGGCGTTTTGTAGCTCGGCAGGAGTATTTAACTGGTTTTAACTTGGTGGATCTGCAACAAACTGGTCTCCTTTAAGATCTTAGTACACCAAACAAATATTTTCTGTCACATCTTCATAGGCTATGTGTATATAAAGGGATGATTTCAGATCAGCAGCTCTTTCATGTCTGGATATAGTAAAGGGCCTCACAACAGAAAATTCCCTTTGTCCCAGTTTAAGGAATAGGACAGAACAGTCTAAAAGAAGGAGGAAAGGAAAGCTTCCTACATATTAAAGTCACACTCAGGTTGAGTTTCAGAGAATGGACAAGGTTTGGAGAGGTTAATATATTATCTAAACTTTTTCCCTCATCTCTTGCTGATATTTCCAGACATTATAAATTAAACATGAACAGCATTTATTATCGGGAAAGTGCTGATGAAGAAATTGTCATTTGTTTAGCCACACAGAATATCCGGCCTTTTCAACACTTGTGAAATATCTGAAAAAGGAAATCTATAATTTGTGATCACTCATACATGAAGAATGGGGTTGTGGTGGAGTATATACCATTAAAGGTACTAGTCCTTGACTGGAAAGAAACCATTTACCCAGAGAGGAATTTGCAAGAATTTGAGAAGAAAAAGGAAAAAAGTGCCTAGATTAGTGAAACTGAAGTAAAAGGAGATTAAATAATTGAAGGTGGGAATAAATATTGAGTGGTCCTATTGCACATTTCCAACATCACTTCCTCCCCTTCACCTCAGGAGAGCAGAGGTCTACATTCAGTGCATCAACACCCTCCCATCACTCTCCCAGAAGAGACCTCACTGACCAACATTCAGCAAGAAAACTTCAGAGCTGCAAGTGCAGAGCATCAGTTTGGGTGTCCAAACCACAAATTAGTTATTTATTATCTGACACCCCTTCCCTGGCTGGGTCATGAGGGGAAGACCTGGGAGTGCTATGAAGATTAACCCTTTCTGCTGCAGCAAAACTCAGAGCTGGTCAGGCGTCCCCTGTTTGGGGAGAGCAGGGTCTCAGGTCCCTGACAGGGGTGTGGGTGTTGAGCACAGCCCAAGTGGCAGCTCAGGCACAAGGGACAGGCAGCTGCCACTCACTCTCCAGGGTAGCAGACCACGACCTCCTTGAATCTGGAGTACTCCAGGATCCCCTTCTGCCTTTCTCCCAAGAACATGGCATTGATTTACCTGCTGAGAAGCTGGTCTGATGAGCTGTTAAAATGCAATGCTAAAGAAGGAGAGAGATTGTAGTAGTGTGATGCCAGAGACAGTACAGTGGGAAAAAGCCCCAGAATAGGTCGAAGATGGTCTGCTGATGTTCCAAGACTGGTTTTTGAGGTGAGAAGATGTGACTAGGCGAATTATTTGGAAAACTGGCTAATAGATACTGAACAGGAGTGGATAAAAAATAATCCAAATTTCAGTTCAAGTCACATGCAGCTCCTGGATGGCTATACTGTGAACTCAAGCAACACAATGCTCCCATCTGACAGGATGTGAACGAGTGAGATGTCACCACTCAAATCTAAACATTTTCGTCCCACGCAAGAGATTAGACAGAAGGAAAGCAGCTTAGGAAACAGTCTGATTAAGGGTGAATAAAAACTTCCAGACAACACTGTCCTAAATTTCAAGACAAAAAAAAAAAATATTTATTCAGAAAACACAGTCTGGAAATGCATCAGCACTTTACAGCTTCTATATGAAATCCAGAATGGGGCCATCATGGTGTGGGTGTGGAAGATGTGAAGAAGGTGTAACTGAGAGATAACCCAGCTTGACTGGGGCAGGGGAACATTGAGCATTATCTGATGAGCTTTATCAAACTTGCTACAAACATGCAGCAAAGGCTATGATAAGAAATGGTGCTGTTCTGTGTCAGGATATGGGCTTATCATCCTTCAGTCACTCAGGACTACATCCTAGGGTCTGGAATGTCACATGGCAACAGCAGCACTGTGTTCCCACTGTGCCAGGCACCTGGGGCTGAAAGCACCCAAATGCAGCTGTGCTGCTCTGGGAGCCCCTGGAAAGCACAAAGGGCAGTATCAAACATTTAAGGTCAGTGACACTGTGAGGTGTGTGAGCTCGTTGCACAGGTGGCACACAGTGATGGACACAAATGAGGATGTGGGGCTCTGCAATGATTCATAAAATATCTGCTCAGGCACAGAGCTAATTGGTAAAAGTAGTTTTAATTGGAGTTGATGGGATCAATTTTTTTGGGGGTGGTTCATATAATACACTTGGGAGCCAGAAATTAAGACTGGGTTGCTGAATTCCTCCCTGGAGTGGGCAGACAGGTGTGTTTGAACTAAAGGACAAGATAGAACACAGTTTCATATCTAATTCTGAAGGAGGCTTTCCCCTAGCTGATTTGTTCCATTGCTCCTTGTGGCAGGCTCAGAAATATGAGGACTGTTTCTGCATTTCTTTCTCAATGAATATGCTCATGTTTGGTTTAAGTGTGTGAAAAGTCTATTTCCGTAAAAGAGTCTCAAACTCACGAATGCCCAAGGAGGAACTCCCATTAGCCTACACCATTGCTATTACAGGAGCAGAAGTCAAGAATGGAGATCACACTGCTCTTACTTTCCTCACCCTACACAGATTTAATTACAAAACCCAACCTCAACATCCTGGCAGACACCCTGTGTCAAGCTTGCTGCTTCAGGATTAGACAGAATGTAATTGAGACATATCATTAGTTTCTTGGTTCACCTCCCTCAAAACCAAGGAATTAACACAAATGGATGAATGGGGATATGCTGGATTTGAACTGCTGGCAGTGTGCAGGTGTCAGTGTTTTCCTGAATGCTAAAAGCAGAAGTGTTTTAGAAACTTCGCTGTTATTAAATTACATAATTTCCCATCTAGCTTTCATTTTTGTTGCTAACTTGCTTGTTTTCACTGAAAAACATCCTTTAAGTGAAAAGTAAAACAGGAAATGCACAATCAGAATATTTTTGCTTAAAGGAAAGCAGCACAGCAGTCCCCTACTGAAAGGGATTTGCCAGTAGATAACCATGCCCCACTCCTGCAGAACTGAATGGGAGCCCAAGTAGAAGCTCTGTTTCAGCACCATAAATAAAACTGCATTTAAAAAAAACCAAAAAACAAACGAAACAAAGAAAAACAGAAATCCAACCAAACCCAAAAAAAACTACAGCCAGACAAAATCTGCACTCTAATTTCTCTCAGATTTCCCATTGCATTTTCCCTCTTCCATAATTTTAGCATAGAATCATCACCATCCAGGAAAGTAGATATATCAGAATGTGAGAGTGAAGTCTTGATTACATTAACTCTTTCTTTGGACTATTTACTTATTCTGTGTACACATCTGTCCAATACTCCAGTAGCCACTGTATAATAGTATTAAGGAAAATAAGACTCAAAGTTGTTCAATTACCAATGCACCTGGTTCTTGTTATTTCCAGCACTAATTTCTCAAAACTCTGCTTGCAGAACTTTCTGAAACACAAACTCAGTATGACAGAATTTTTTGCATGTTACATCAGAGCCATAAACACTCTTGTAGAGGACATAATTCTCCAGTAGCTGCAAAGAGCTTGTACATTACCATGCACCAAATCTTGTGATCTATCTGATCTGCATGCAACAGATGTTAAATGCATCTAAAGAAAGACAGTATAACCACACTAGGATTAGTCTGTTCACATCTAAATCCCAAAAGCTACTAGATGGATGTCTCCTACAGACAGTTACAGAGGGTATCACTCAGAGGCACTGATCTCTCTGCCTTCCTCAACAATGACCCATCAAACAGCAAGTGAAACACAAAGCTAGAGGTCAGGGTGAACATGAATTCCTACATCTCACATTTCCAGACTACCTTCCTAGTCCATGGGAGATAAACTGTCTGCTCACATTTCCCATTTTACCAGCATTTTTGGAAGAGAAAAGAGGAACTGAACTTTACCTAGAAGGTTTTTGCTAAATCCTAAATTTGGAACCATAGCATTAAGACTTTCTTTGGGTAACAAGGACAGCTAGACATGTAGAAAGGACAAATGGGCTCATCAGTGTTCAGCTTTTGAATCTGCTGCTTAAAAACAGGTAGTACATTACAAAGCCCAGGTATCACTGTGCTACATTTTTTTCCAAAGGACAAATCTATTGCAGATAGTTCCCTGTAACATATCTGAAACAGCATTAAGAATTGGTTTTGAGAGTGCACTATGTTCCATTTTGAATTTAAAAACCAGAATACAATAGAAGATGTGGTAAAATTTCTTTGAGAGAAGTAGTAACTCAAATAACATTGGAGGCCATAAAACAGTGACTACAGAAGCTAGTTTTTTTCCATTGTGGAACAGTATCCATTGATTTCTGAAACCACAGGCTAATTATGCTTTGAGTGGATGAAGTACCTTAAGGAGTCTGGTCTGGGAATCTGAGACACGGAGATCACTATTTACTTTTGTCACTCAATTTACAGTTTGAAAGACAGGAGTATCTTGACAAAATCTGATTGCCACTCTTCAGGATGAGGTGACCTAATCCTGCTCTATGAGACACTTGGACCTATATTGCTCTAAGCTAACATTAGGGTTAGGTTATTAGAAGAAGATGCTACAATAGTGAATAACGTTTTTATTTATTTTATTTTTAAAGTAAAAAATGACACGTGAAATATTAATCTTCTACAGTGGCCCACATAGCTCTCAAGTGGCTTGATGACTGTGCTTTTTTATATTAGTCCTATTAGTGAGTTATCCCATTTAAATGTTCTGGAATTCAATAGCTTCTCTTCTGGATAAGAGACTAAATCACAAAAGGAAATAATTTCAATCTATAACTGAGAAAAGCCATTAATTGCTGGAATACATCCAGTCTCCAAACCTGAAGATATCAAATATGGTCTGGCAAGGAGGAGACAATTAGGCTGAGGAATTCTACCCAGAGGGAAAACATGCCAGCATTATTTCAGCTGGACTAATGACTACAACAATAACCACTGAAGTATTTCCAGCTACTGTCAATGCTGCAAATATTTAACTCCATAGTCAAAACATCTTAACTACTGACAGTGATATTCTCAGAGACTTACCCCAGTGGATGATTTTGGAAAAAAAAAATCACTATAAAATCATACAGGTTTTGATGTTGTGTACTCCCCACAGCCTCCCCCCCCCCCCCTTTTTTTCCTCTTCTGATGTGAATAAAAGCTAAATTTAATGATAGGAGTGAAACAGGAGGTTATAAAACATAGGAGCAGTTAGGTCTGTGGTACTGCTTGGCTCTGTTAAAAGGTTGCAGGTATTTGGATGATTATAATAGTCAAATATCGTCTTAGTGGAATTTGCTAATTTGAAAAGCATCTAGCTCTCCTCCTTTCTGTAGCAACCTCTTCCAAAAACCAGACTGGTCTTAAGGCCAAATTTCCTCTTTCATCTCTCCCTCCTGAAACATACAGCTTTGAAGTGATGGAACTCATGGTCTCCTCATGCCAAATAGTCTGGGTAGCTCTTCCTGCACCTTTTTTTCTAAGGCATAAAATCTGGAAAATTTTAGCTTAATGTCAAACAGCAGAATGAGTAAAGCTACCCAGATCTCTTAATGATTTTTGATTGTGAGGGGAGTACACGGCATCCTAAATAATCTAAAGCCACTTTTCCCTTGCTTACTACATTAACAACTTTACCTTTCATTAGTTAATACGTCCTAGGTTGAACTATTCTGTTTATTCATAATCACTGTTGTCTACATAAATTTGTCATTTTCTAGTGAAGGCCTTTTTTCTCAGAAACAGGGCCTAAGGACTCTATTATCCTAAAGATACAAAACACTTAGTAGGCAAAAATATAAAATTCCATTAAAAACATATCTAGAGTTTGGACAGAAATAATACTTAAATCGTGGAATAAAGTTGAAATGTGGAACAAGTCAGAGATGAAAACACTTAAAAGTTTGTCTACCATAATACAACCTGCCACATAAAGTGCTATTATGTGCATTTTATGCCTGGGAGTACTGACAGGCGGGAGGGTGTGGATATGTTGTATAAAAGATGCTGTGCATCTTCTGGCAGCAGGAGACAGGCTGTGTGCCACGCTGGGGTGAGCTCAGAGGTGTGTCCTGCCAGGCAGTGATGCTATAGCAGTGCCACTCTCTAGCCAGGTGAATTTGCCCCTTAAATGTCTATTAATCTCAGTGTCTATTAGCCTGGCCATCACAGCACTGCTCGCTGCTGCTTGACCTGGTTTATCCAGCACTGCCCTCTCTCAGCTCAGAGACACTCAGAGAAAAAGTCCCAGCTACAAAACACTGCTGACACTGGTTAAAATGAGGGGTATAATTTACATACTAAGATGACAGAAAAGGATGATTGTCATAAGGTACTGAATAAATGCACGTAGAACACAACAGATTTCCACAGACTGCCATGCTGAAGTTCCATCTGAGAGGGAGGCAGTGCAGAAACTTTCACTAGCGTTGTTCTCCGGGTACTCAGCTTCAAATTTCTCAGTTGAAAAGGCTTAAATCTCGCTTCCCAAGAAAATCACTCAAAAATACAAAAAGAACCTTTCCTTCACATATTGAAATAAACCCCTCAAAGTGCCTAAAACTAAGTTCAAGCAAAAATAATCAAGATAAATACTACGATTACTGAATCAATGGGACTTGTAGAATTGTGTAGATTTCTGCAGCATGTTAAGCATCCCTGAAAATTGGGCCGTTTATTGGAAATGTGGTGACATGTTGCAAGCTGCAGTAAAGATGGTTACTTTGCTTTCAATCTAGGAAAACTATTATATTATGTATCAGATGTTTTATTTATCAAAAGATAATGCCTTTTGTCCTCTGCACCCACCTGTGAATGCATCAGTACAGGCAGTTCTATAGGATAGCCTCAATTTTGCTCCAAAAGTCCCAACACAATCAAAGTACTGAAAATCCCAGTTTCAGTTTGTTGGGAAATGTTCTCTATGCTTGGAAGTGTTGCAAATTTTACATTATCTAAGCATTAAACACTTCACTTAGAGTGGGTTTACATCTTAAATCTAAATTCAGACTATGGACACAAAAAGTAGTGCTTAAAAAGACATTTATTTTCAAATGGTCAAGCTGTTATGTAAGAAAATAATATATTAGAGCTCAAATTCTTATACCAGCTGCCTTGGCTCATGATCAGGCACTGTAAAGTTAACCTCCAGGACTTCATCCAGAGACTCAGTGAAAGATCTGGGATACAGAACAGCTGGAGCCAGGGAAAAGGGCATGTTGGGGATGGGACAGCATGCCATGCTTCAGGAAGGCTGATATTTTACAGAGGGCTCACTGCTGTTCAGAGGAGTGTTTTACCAGTCCTAAAATCTATGTAGGGATTTGAGTAAAGAAAAGGCATGCCTTTCCTCTGAACTGGTGACATCCATGTTACAGCTGCTAGAGACAACTGGCAGAGTCACTCTGTGAGTTAATGTTCAGGCAAGAAGGAAAAATTGTCTTCTAAGCAGGCCCCAGTTTTAGGCCATTAAACTGCAAGATAATGATGGGGTTTTTGAGGCACAACGAATTTCTTTAGAACTTCATTTGGTGCCTGTTCTAGCCAAAGGCTGCTGTGTTGTGATATTTTATGTTTAAATGTACCCTACTCTGTCAAGCCACCAAAGTCTTTAAAGTCTTCTCATCTTTACTGCAGACAGTACTTTGATCTCAATGCCAGAAAAGGTCAACACAAGAACTTCAGAATCAGACTTGTTTACATCCAACATGAAATACAAATAAATGAATGTGGCAAGGACATCTCTGGTGGATTAAATAAGGCCACGTTTTCCTAGTTCCACTCAAAATGTTTTTTTTTTTGCCAACCATTGTGCAAGCAATATCTTCATCAAATCGAATGAAATTCACTTATTGAGGCACTTTCCCCCTCAAAATGTTTCATCAATCATAGCCCAGAAGGGCTCTGTCATAGGATAATTGCAACTTGGCTTACCAACAAAGAGCATCCCAACATCCTCAGCTTCCTTATCTATACAATAGGCAGGGATGACAGCCATTTTATTAGCTGAGATATTGTTACCCCCATCAGATAAAATAGCATGTTTTGTTGCTTTGATGTTTTCTGTCACCAGAGCAGAGCTGTAGTTTCCAGCTGCATGTTTAGAGAATGGCTGTGGTAGCAGCTTGTGCTCCCTCACAACACCCCTGCCCACCAGCACCTCACAGTGAGTCAAGGGATGTACTAATTGCACTTTATCAGAAAGGAATTGGAAGACCAAACAGAGTTTATGCACAGTAATTTCTAGCCAAGACATAATTGCGGAGTCGTTTCTTGTCTAAATACTTTTCCTTGAGGAAGAAAAAATCACCAGAGAGTGAATTCCCTCTGAAAGCAGCCAGCTGAGAAGCCACACAAAAATGATTCCAGCCATTCCTGTTCCACTGTCTCCACATACAGTATTATTAATCTACAGAATATTTAGTGAATTAAAATCACATTTGGGGTAACTACTTACCTTTAAGAATTTTCCACAATAACAAAAATTATAGCACTCAGAAATATGTATCTTGCTTCCACATACTTGGTTAGATCATGCAGACTTTGAAGGCTAACAAAAAATCTGTCATGCAGAGCAATATGCAAACCCATTTAATTTTCTATTTAAATTCTTCCTGAGAGTGGACTTTTCTTGAATTTCAAAATAGCAAGCCTGTTAACCAAACTCTGAAGGTGGAAAAGTCTGCTTGTCGACACCAGGCTTTTCTCGCTGTACCATCACTTGGGCAAGAATTATATGAAGTGCTGTAGACATAATTTAATAATTCAACATTTGCCTGCTGCTACTGAAGACTTCTCATCTATACTAAGCACAGGGAAGTGCTCTGGACTGTCCAGTGGACTGCATGACAAATACTGTCCACATCTTTTATGCCAGCAGGTCCATAACAAACGGTTTTGTGATGAGGGATGTTGCTGGAATGATAGCAGGAACAGTACAATTAAAAGTTGTTAACCCAGCAGGAAATCTCATCTTCGGTGGCTGCTCAGCAAGGGGTTGCCCCTGATAACAAAGAGCAAAGTAAGCAAGTGTAAACTGTTCTGGCAAATACCAGCATCTCTGTTGACCTTCACAGTTCTACACATGCCATGTGCCTCTAGAGAATCAGGCATTTCCATTGATGCTCAATCCAACAGCCCTGACATAATGACACCTCTCCCTGCTATGCCTCCACCTGACCCACCCCCAAGTTATTCCCAAATGTAAAAGATGTGTTACTTCCTTTACACAGCAGTCTGCTTTCCTGATTTTCCACCTCCATACATGTTCCTGAAGACGCCTCCGCAACTGAAGGTTGTGAGCTGGATGCACCCTTGATTATATGACCTTGAGAGACTCACAGATTTCATTTTCTTTTATTGACTGTCCTATAAACTGTGGGTAGAAGCCCATGGAAGCCTGCAGAATCACTTAGCCTGCCTTTGTCTCAGCTCCCCATCTACAAAATCCTTTCATTTACCTTGTCTGTTTTGATTTAAACAAAACGAGCTCAAACCCTTAAAGGTCACATTTGCTTTGATAGCAATATGAACTCATTTGGTACCTTGATCTTGTTTGGGTAAGCCTAAACCATATAATGAATCTTAAGAAATGAAACAAACTGAAACTTCCTTTCAAACACTGCTCTCCAGAATGTTTTTACTTTGAGCGAAGGACGGTGCAAGATTAAGTTGCACAGTTAGAAAGGTACCTTATTACCCCATTAAAAAGCAGAGCTAAAAAGGAAATTCTGTCATGGATTTGAGTGGTTGGGAGGTTTAACCTTGAATACCCTTTTGGTATTGCAGAGAAGTTACACGTTGCTCATGGTTGTCTCTAAGCCCTGCAATGTTGTTTCCCTTGTTGAGCTCTGGAGATGACCTGGAGACACAGAGGTGAGGTCCTCTAGCCCAGGCAGCAGCTTCCCCCCTCACAGCAACCTTCTCAAGCAGATCTAAAGAAAAGTTCCTTGTCCTATGGAAAAAACGTTCTAATGTAGAATCTAAGGTCAAAATTGCAGACAAAAAGAGGGTTGTGATAGTCTATTTTGAGCAGATTTGCTTGTTATTTTCATGCATCAATGGGCACCTAAAGGCTAAAGTGCTCAGTCTTTAGAAATGCCTCCCGTATATGAAATGAATACTTTTACAACATTCAGTATTGTTTTTACTTAAAGCTTTAGCTCCTGAAATCCCATTAAGAACTCTAATACTTAAACAAACCCCCCCCCAAACCCAAGTATTAACAGCTCCTAGCAACAGAAATTTTAATCTATTTTAAATAAAAGAAAGTCAAATATTTTCATGGCTCTACTTTCCTGGTATTCAGGATAATGCATACATGAGGTCTGATTCACAGATATATAACTTGGTAAAAAAACTCTACAAATCCAGTGGTCCTACCATTTATCTCATTAAATTCTTTGGTTTTTCAATTTTGCAAATACACCCTGGGCATACCAACCATCAAACCTCTTGAAAATTAATAAAATACTGAGCTAAATAATTGTGCCTCCTTGTTTTTTTGGTGCATTTCTGAGAAGCTCCTCACAAGAACACGACAGATGATAAACTAACAAGAAGACAGAGACCAGCAAATAATCAAAGGAAAGTCAATGGCAGCTAATCACTCATTCCATTACCTGTAGACATTTCTTCAAACAGCAGCTTCTGACACACTTCAGTCTTGCAGCTCTGACTAACACCTACTGACAGACTTAGCTCATGTGTGTCTACCTGCTTCACAGAGTAAATAGCTGTGGAAGGGTCTCACCTTGCTTTCTACATTTAAAATCATGGAAGCACTTACCCTTCCTGCTTTTTTTCTTCCTTCTGCTGCTGCTCACTGCCATGTCTGCCTATACCCTGAAACAGACTGTCAGTGGAAATCTCAGTGCTGCTTCCACTTCCTTCCCTTTTAATAGCTAGTTCAGGAAAGAGGTAATAGATTGGCATCTGGAGTATTGGGGCCTGGGAAACTTCTCAGCTGGAATTGAAATCTTGTGTGTGTGTCAGGTGCGGTGAGTTCCGAGAAAAAAGTCAGAAACTCCCCCAAATGAACCTGAATCACAGCATGGAGATAAAAGGGGCTCTTTAATGAACAGAGTGCTACTTGGCCATTTATCAAGGATTATTCAATTATCTAATAATGAAACCTTTAGATAATGAAATATGTTTTGAAAGGTGGAGGGAGAAAAAACAACAACAAGAACTTTGCTGAAGCAGATGTAAAACTGACACATCTGCCTCCCTCGACACCAGCAAATTGGCTCTTTCAATATGTTTCATTTGTTCTCCTGCCAATTGCTGATCTCTCTTCAATTTACTTTCAGACTTGGAAGAAAATTAAATGGTTTGATGACATATTGGTGTTTTATCTTTGAAATGCAAAATATATATTTCAATGATCTTAGAAATGTTTCGCTTTGAAATGTTTACAATTGTGCGATGTTGGACTTGATCTCCATCTGGAACAAAAAAGTATAGCTCCATCTAACTAAATGAAGCTAGGAGTTTATCACAGCTGGTGATCTTGTCCACAGTTTTTTCATTGATTAACAAAGAATATATCATATACTTATTTAGAAATATGCAGTGTGAAAGGTGGTGACATCCTATATGCTTTAGGCATGCTTGAAAATATGTGTACTAGATGATTACCTAAAAATGCTTCCTAATAGCCTTAAATAGTCAAAATGAAATGACAGAACTGTCATCACAGCAAATCACATAGGGAAAGAAAAATGATGCCAGCATTAACTGCATCAGCCACCTGCTCTATATAGGTTATTAAAATGATGGAAACAGTATGTTGACTATTCCATATATGCAGGCTAAAACCCCCAGCAGGTCCAATGTTTCATAATACTACTTGTAATTTACATGCCTATAATTTATACTATACTATAATTTATATAACATTTCTCAAAATGCTGGCTGGAAAAGACGGCTACTGAATCGGGTACTCTAATTCCTTTCTCTGTGACTACTTCCTTCTTTAATCACAACTTGAAAAAAGAATTTTGGCACCAAAAGCACTTTGAAAAATGCATATATTGTGCTTCTTGATATGCTCAGGACTGTCTTGACCCTGTCGACAATAAATGGGGCACTCTTTATTTTGTAATGATGCCTCAATTCCACTGGGAACCCTTTGCCAAAGAGTTGGGGTCCTATAAACACCTATGGGAGGTTGTACTATGATCAGCACAGCTGTGGTCACTTTTATTCAAGCACAGGAAGAAGAAAAGGAGAAAGACAGGAGGTAATGGCAACATCCTCTTCATTAGCAGCGTTTTAGCATGAAGGAGTTTAGATGCAGTCCTAAACAAACCTGCTTGTCCTGAAAACCACTCTAATCACCCAGCTGCAGGCAGTGCCTGAACTCCACCCCATCCTTCCTACCAAGGCTATTTCAGCTGGCAAGAGCAGCTCAATCACCCCGAGCCCAGGAGTGCATCTCTACAGCTGGGCAGGTAATGTCTCATGTGCCAGTCTTGATTTCAGGTTCCTGCCCTAGGGATGCCTAATGTATTTTATCCAAGAATTGTTTAAAGTAAAATAATCCGTCATACAAATGAATGGAAAGAGGCTCATTTTAGGAGCCACTGCCACTATGACTGACCAATATAGATGAAAGTGCTTACATTTAGGCTTTCTTAACTCAAAGCAGTGGCTTCCCTCTCTTTATGCTAACTTTACCCATCTGTAAAGCAGACACATTACAGTTACCTAACTCAGAGAAATGAGATAATACAACTTTGGCAAAAGAAATGCTCCATCACATTGCTTTACTAGACATAAAAAGGTAATATGAATATATGATTTTAAATCAGCATTAAGATAGTGTAGACTTTGGGACATTTCTGATATTGCTTTGGCTGGATAATGTAATTTATTTTCAAACAGGTTTCTTGAAGTGCTTAATATTCCACAAAAGTCAGTCTTGTTACAAGATGTACAAAGTTAATCTACTGAGAAATCATAAACAACACTTTATCCCCCATTATTTTATTCATGAGAGCATTCTTCCAACTGGTGCAATCTTGAAGTATGGATTAGATTTTGGGATTACATAGCCATGCCAACAGACCCCTATGTTAGTCTGCTTTAAACATTCGTAATTTCCAGGGGAGGAAGGTGGTGTGAAATATTTAAGGCTGGCATATCTAGTTTAAACATCCTTATATTTTCTTTTCTTTCTTCTTTTGTTTTTGCATATTTTCATAAGGGAAAAAAATCTCATTACACCATTATCCATACTTTCCGATGTGAGTATTCTTGAGCAGGGTATTAACTATATTAGCACTCAGTTTCCAGGGTGGAAATGACAGCATCTGCCTCTGATTGTCCCAGCACAGGAAGTATGACTTTTGGGAGCTCTCAGCAGAACAGGCACCCACCACTGCCAGAAACAGGAATTTCTTGAGCAGGATTATATTGCTTCTTGTGTTTTTTCCCAGGAGCTGGACTGAAATTTGTGTAATATGCATAAAGTGTCCACACATAACTTACAAATCAGCCATCACATATTTTCAGTAGTATTGTTTTCACAGGATAATCCTTGATGACGTACAAAATGAAATCTATTATCTCTTTGATGAACGCGTTTTAAAGTCCAAGGAAGAACATGGGTAAGTGACACAAAGAAGAAAGTGAAGATTTGCAAGCGGGGACAAGAGTTGGCAGGAAGGAGAACGAGTATCTTCACAAGTGACTTCTCAGAAGTCATCTCCCCCAAAACTTTAACTCTTCTTATCCACACTTGTGCAGTACATATAAATTCATACAAAAGCTTCATTAGATATTATCCCTATAAATTATTTGAGAGACTTAGATCCCAAGGTCCTGAAGACATTGGCCAGAAGATCCTGCTAGATTGGATGCTGAGAGCTGTCTCCCATGACAGTCCTGGATACTAAGGCACTGTTAAATGTCTGTTTTGATGGAGATTTATTTTGTATGTTCTTGAAACTGAACCATGTCACATATTTGGCAGGAAATGTAATCCCTTCAGAAAGAGGATTTGATCCTCAGTGTGATCTTGCCATTCTCAGGCAGGAGTAGCTCTTGGTAAAGCCAGTGCAAGGTCTGTCCATGTATTTCTGTTTGAATAAGGGACAAGTCCCAAACATGGAGCTATGAGAGCAGACGCTCCTGACCCCACCAATCCACATGGCCCTGATGGCATGAGAAGAGATGTCCTACAGGTACAAACTGCACAGTGCACACACAAGATGCCTCCATCTGAATTCATGCAGAGAATTGCTGGATACTTTTGAAATTGCTTCCCAAACCCCCAAGTAGCATGTGATGCAAATAGCAGTAGAAGAATTACTATGAAGGACAGTAAGGCATGGCTCCTGGTTTGAATAGAATCAAACAAAATCACTGAATGAATGACAGCTTGGAGATCCTCCCTTGGAGCTGACAGCTCCAGAATTCCCCCATCGAGTTGATTCCTAGTTTTGAGACTCTCTTTGGCTCGCCCTTCTCCTTTCTTCTGTTCAGACCATCATGACAGCCCTCCCTCTGCTATCAGCTATACCATGCCTTTCTGTCCTTTTATTCTGACTGTCTCTCCTAAATGTAACTAGTCCCACCTGTCTGCCATTCCTCGTTTTCTGGTGGCACTTCTCATATGAGATTCCCACTGCTGAAGTACATGAGTTGGGATTTACTGCTCCCTTTGCCTGAAAACCTTAGGTGTGAATCTGAACGATGGCTGAAAATACAACATATCTGGGTTGTAGCACAGAATTTGATACAGTGGCTCACAAAATCTTATTAAAAAAATATCTTACACTGTCTTGGATAAGGGTGCTGTCGTGGGGATTGCAAACAGGCTGCAGGAATGTAAACAAAGGACAATGGGTGATATCAAACAGCACTGCACTGAGCTGTGAAGAGGAACCCAGCTGAGTTTCCCCAGGAGCTGGTGTAAAGCCCAGTTTCATTTTACATATTTCTTAATGCTCTGGAAAAAGAGATGAACATTCTGAGAATTAAATTCATGGATGATACTAGATGCTTTAAAAATCAATCAGAGTTATTCTATAGAGGGAAAGCAGAGAGGATGGGAATGGGAAGAGTCTGAGAACAGACTCAGCTATACAAATATGTGAGGAAGGGTTTTATGTCCCAGCTGATAATAATGGGAGGCCACTGAAAGTCCAGCCAAAAGCAGCTTACATCTGGTCTGTCAAAGGCTGGAGTAGAGAAATAACAACAAAATCAGCTAGGAGGTAATTATTAATTATAACATTTCTCCTAAAGATGCCAGATATTAATTCCCATTTTCTAGTCTCAGTAAATTTCAATGTTTGTGGTTTTCCGAGATTTTGTGTGGTTCCACACTACAGAGTAGCATGTAGCAATGTAATACAATGCCATGTGTCTTTATATAAATATATATCTCTTTTCTGAGGAGAAACCAGTGGTAAAAATCTTACCATTTTCTTTGTATGACTTCTTTGTATATGCTATCAACATGATGAGAACAGTAGTAAAAATTGACACAGAGGCAGTAAGCTCTTTTAGGAATTTCACTCTCCACAAGCAAAAAATCCATCCAAATGGAATCTGCCTAGAGGTGTAAAAGCAAAAAATTAATTCTGCATGTGCCCAATAGGTCCTATGTTACAGAATCATAGAATCATCAGAGAATAGTTTGGGTTTGAAGGGATCATAAAGATCTAGTTCTAATCTCTCAGCTATGAGCAGGCTTTCACTAAACCAGGCTCCTCATGAAAAATAAGATTTTTTTCCAGGCACTATGTTGTGTATGCTATGGAAACACCCATGCAAATATGCCACTGTTAATGTAATATGTGCAGAGTGCTTAACTATATCATGCCATTCCCCAACAGACTGTGTCACGCTCAGCACGTATAGCTGGAGGAAGAAGGTGGAGGGGGAGACATTCAGAGTGATGGCTTTTGTTTTTCTGAGTTACAGATGATGGAGCCCTGCTGTCCTGGAATGACTGAACACCTGCTGGCTCATGGGAGTGGTGAATGAAAGCACTGCTTTGCTTTTCTTGTGTGCATTACTCTTGCTCTGCTTGTAAAACTGTCTTTTTTTTCAGCCCACAAGTTTTCTCACTTTTCTGATCCTGTCCCCTACCCCACTGGGGAAGGAAAAGCAGCAGCTGTGTGGGGCTGAGTCTCTGGCTGGAGTTAAACCATGACACACTGAAAACCTTAACATGTCAGCTAAAACTAAGGTATCCATTAAAGATTATACTATTCCCTACTTTCCTTCCTGACTGGAAAACACTGGTATGGAAAACTAGAGCAAAATGAACCTAAGAAAGTGTATGTAGCACACACGAAAATCTCTTCAGGTTGCTTGAAGTCATGACAGAGGACATCTTCAGCAGAGGAATGAAAATCATGCCTGGCTCCAAGTACAAATTCCAAATGTTTGAGGAGCTGATAAGAGATGATTTTAATCCACTTTTTGAAATGCCTAGCACTGCTAGTGGCTTCTATTTTTTTTCAGAGACTACTTAGGGAGCAAGGTTAAAAATTTCCAGGAGGAGTTTAGTTGTAGTACTATCCAAGTAAATATAAATTTTGGTTTTATGCAATGCAATTACTTGCATGACATAAAACACTAATGTGTGGATGCTTTATATTTTAAGAGAATGTTACACCTAAAACTTCTTAAGACTGGCAAGGGGAAAAGTACCCAGACCTGAATCTCATCTGATGAAAGCTTGTATAGTTACTTTAAATTTAGAGAATGCCTTTCAGATATGATAGAAAGTGTTTTTAATGGGTTCTCATATTATAATTTTCTCTCTTTTCTCAAGAATTTAACACATCTTTTCAGTGGAATATTTGCAGAGACTCTTCCTTCCTCCAACATTTCTACAGAAGTTAAACACAAATTTGTCTAAGAAAAGTTATGTTGAGCTAGTTTCTGGCAGCAATCTGGCAGCATCTTTATATCTGCACAGCATTGTGATTATCTCACAAATTCACAATACTTTAATTCTGAACCCTACTATTTTCCATGGAGGCAATATCTTCAGTGCTAGTCTGAATGCTCTGAATGTTAAGTGTCTGGCTCTGGCTGGATTCCCTACATTTTTTGTCTGTGAACACGTAGCACATGGCTCTTGATTACTACTTTTAAATTGATCTGTGTCTGCTATGAAAATATATTGCTTCATAAAAGTCTTTCAGGGTATCAGCTTCCAAATTAATGATTTTTCTCTCAAGCTCTGACTTTGAGAGCTTACAGTACAGACTCATGCAGTCCAGCTACTTGAATCAAATTGAAATCCATCCATCTGCAATTCAGATCCAAATTCTTTCAGTGCTCTTGGCTCATCTCTAGGTAAAGAGCAGCTGTTGTCCTGTTAAAATGACTGTAAATAATCCTAGCTTCAAGCTTCAACAGTGAAATTCACCCTGCTTCACTGGGGACCACTTAGTCCCCAGGATGTTCCTGGGTTTGGTCTTCAGCAGGTGGAAGCTGCACGCTGGTGCTGCAGTGGTGCTGCTGCTCAGGGTCTGGCCCTGGCAGAGGCAGTGCCCAGGGGCCAGGAGGTGTGGCAGCCCTGCAGGGCAGTGTGTCCTCCTGGGGACACAAGGCTGAGCCAGAAACCCTGACTTGGGCTAATTTCACAGGATGCTCGCACCCCCACAACACAGGTGAGGAGGGGAAAAAAACCTAGAGTTTCTCTCTCTTGCTGTTTTCTCCTTTTTCATGCCAAATTAGCCTGTTACCGTGCTTTTTAGGGGTTACATGTATTCTGCAGCACAAACAGTACAGCACCAGAGAAAGGCTTGTTTACAGCACAGATTCAGTAAAGTGTTTAAAGGAAGAATTTTCCAGTAAAAAGAGATGGGCCCTAACCAAGAAGGAAGGTACTTGTTAAAGCAACTCTATCAGAATAGCAGATGAATCACAATGTGGTATAGCACTATTTGAAAGGATGTTTTGAATGGAGCTGTCAGCAAGTATTTTAATAGCAAGTCTTCAATTTCTGCTTTATGGGGTTTTTAACCACCAAGAAGAAAACATAAGTAACAAGGAGGGATTTAGGGATTGTTTAGTGTTTGGCTGTTCAAAGAAAGAAAAGAG
Organism: Acridotheres tristis; assembly: GCA_037013685.1. NCBI lineage: Eukaryota > Metazoa > Chordata > Aves > Passeriformes > Sturnidae > Acridotheres > Acridotheres tristis. The sequence goes on from CM072895.1 coordinate 13,127,835, forward strand.
CCCTCCACATGCATTGCAGCTGATGAAAATTGCCATTATGGGGTTTTTTACTCCATTTGTGAATGCTAAACACTGTAATAATGCAAAGTCCTTATGATTTTCTAAATCTCCTCAATAAGGAGGATATTATCTACTTATTTAATGACCCAATCTCTAATGGCAAGGAGCTGCTACCACCAGCAGCTCCAGCTCATTCACATAGCTCCTCTCCCTAATTAAAAGGTCTTTACAGTTAAAAATAAGGAACTATATCAATCAAAAACCAAAACTGCCATCAGATGATAGGAAAATAAAAGGCACTTCAGGGACAGATTGCTTGGCATCCACAACTGGGAGTATTCTTTTGAAACAACTCAGTCCTCCTTTAGGCACCTCGGATAGAGCCAGACAGTTCAAAAGTGCTCAACACATATTTCTTTGGAAAATCCATCCCTAACTGTGGCTTTGTGTCCTACAGCCATTGTGGCTAGCGAGACTCAGTCGTGAGTCACCTACCTCCCTGTTGGAGGAATGTCACCATCATCACCCCTTCTGCAGGGAACTGTAAAGAAATACCTGACTGTACTCATCCGTGCCCTTGCCACTGCTTGCTGCTACAAGAACAGAGGCAGCAGGTCTATTTTTACCACACTGCCAGTGAAAGCAGCAATAGCCCTGCTCTTGGATTTCCCTTGCAGCACTCAAAGCCAGATGTACATATCACAGCACAGACTCCTTGAATATCGAGCTCAAAATGGAACGTTGCTGTCTGCATGGCATTCCTTGAGCGTAATGTGCCATTGCCAGCTAAAAAGTTTCCTGCATCAGTCATCATTCTAAGGCCAAAACTTGAGTAATAATTTACAGCAAATGAAAGCTGCAGTAGCTTTCTCTAAGAACAGAGAATAAAGCCCAGAGGTTTTATAGCACATACCTCTGCTCAAAGAAGAAGCATTTGGTGGTATTAACATACTACCTGTTTATTCAATAGGAAATACAAAAAGTTCAGTTAACAGTTCTTTTTTTCTTCAGTCTACAGCTGTGTAAATATTATCCCAGTCTCTCCTTTGACATCCACCTAAACCCCAGACATAGTGTGTAAAATGATATAAATGGAACTCAACACTTGTGTAACCCATTGCTGTGTCCCAACATGCCTAGGACTGAATATTTGATTTCTGTGAGACCAGTGATGCCCTATGATGCATTCCTGAAGCGACCTCATTTTTTAAAACCAGCTTTACTATGAGTTTCCTAGGTTTTAACCACAGAGCTGAGTGTGATGGAAGATTTGTGGAATCACCATACTAAGATTTGCATGACAATACAGAAAAAGAAGCCAAATTGTAGTTCTGCATCATTTACAACTGCTGCCCTGCACAGTTTCTATTTTGACCCACTCAGATGAAAAGCTGTGTTAAGTTCTAGAAACTTCTCATCTCTGCTTTTGAGTCACTTTTGAAGGCTACTTGCCTTTCTCATTTTCCCTGTGGTAGCTAAGGAGATGAGAGTCTTTCTGTATGCACCAGATATCCCTTACACAAAGGGGGAGAAATATTGATATTTTCATATTGCACAGTGGGTCATATTTATGAATTGATGCATGCTTCATCACAGCTCTAATAATGGAACATTTTGGATAGGAACAAAGGGCCTGAAACTAGTACCTCCAGCTTCCTCTCCCTTCTGAACTTACAGGCCGATTTTGGAAAGGTAGAGCTTCCTCACGATCAATGTTACCCATGAAAATGATTTATTCAAGAGAAAAAGTAAGGCAAAGCCTTCATTGTAATACAATTTTCCACCTACTCCTTTCCCATCACCACAAGGAAGAAATGCAGGACTCGGAGCTCCTATTTAGGCCTGCAGAGCTTAGCTGAATTTCTCTTTCAGTCCATGCCAACATCCCGAAGTTTCTCTGGCATTTCTTTAGGGCCTCTGATGTTGCAGGGATCAGTGATGAAGACTGTCATGTCTGCAGAGATTATTGCTGCAATATCTCCCTGCCTGCCACGACACTCCTGATGCAAACTGTGAGCCAAAGCTGTGCTACCCTCAGCCCTTCTGAGCTTTAGGGGTTCCCAAAACCCACTGTAACATCAGGAGGGCAGGGAAGGTGATTGTAGATGATTGTACTCTGTCCCAGCTGGGGACTGAACATGAAAAGACAGGACAATGGTTGTGGGAATGGACCCACAGCTCATCTGCACAGATGGGGAAGGAGAGCAGCAGTGGTCTCCTAGCAAAGGATGAAGTCACCTTTTCATCTTCCACTGGTAAAATTCTGGGGAGGAAAACTGCAATACCTCAGGCTAATTTAACATTTTTTAAAATTGAGATTCAGACACTTTACAACAAATAAAAGGGAAATATATAAACATGCAAGTCACCATCCAAGTTTATGTTCTCCCTCACTGTAACTTATGTAGATTGCTGCCTATGTGCCTAGCTTTCATTACAAATAAAACATAAAAGCCAGGACATATCCTGAAGAATTGTTTTTCTTTATTGCAACATCATTACATGAAGCCTAGTAACATAAACAAAGATTAGACTTGGCTGTTTTGAACAAATAACCATTTATTGTCAAGGCTTTTCAGGAGCTTTCATTTTCCTTTTTGAAAAACAAGATCCTGTGCCAACCTAGCGAATGTGTAACATTAAATAATAAACAAAATAATAGGACACCCTACCACACTAGTTTATAGACAAACTCAGCGTCACAGTTGTACATGTCCAAGCTAAGGCAGAAACCCTTTAACAGTTAATTTAAGCAGACATTTTCAATCAAAACCCCACCAGCAGAGTCCCTTGGGACACAGCTGCTGTTCCTTAGTGCTGCAACCAGCCTTTAGAGCGGGAGGATGCACAGGAGGAGCAGTCCAGGGGCAGAGCTCTCCATGCCACTGGGACAGCAGAACACAGCCAGAGGACCTTTTCCCTGTTTGCTGTCCTGGCACAGAGTCAGAGAGCACAGGACAGAGCTGTCTCAGCCCCAAAGGAGGTTTGTGGTGGGCAGGTGGAAGGAAGGAGAACCCCCTGCACCCCGGCGTGTCTGCGGCACCGCAGCTGCGGAGCCTCTGGCCTCTGCTGTTCCCTGGATGCCAATTCCACCAGAATTCTCCATTTTAAAGTAATCATGAATCTCCTAAACCCAGCCAGGAGTAATCACACAACAAGCTATCCCTTAGACAATGAGCAGAGATTATTCAGCTTCCTTGTACCCCAGTAAACAGCAGCTTCCTTCCTGCCCCTGATTGGGGCTGTGATTAACCGCGCAGTTCAAGGTGAAAGAAGAATGCGGTTCCAGGCATGTATGGCTTCCTTTAACCTCAGCAAAACACAGGGCCAGATATTTCAATTAGTGTGTACCAAGGTCACAAAATCAATTTCTTATCGCCGAAAAACACACATACTGTAAATTTCATTTTCAAGTCATAATCTCTAAATTAAATCTGTGTACCTAAAAAATATACAGTGCAAAATTGCAGTCCTTCAGCCCCCTCCTTCTCTTACAGCCCAGCAGCATTTTCACAAACATCACCTGGCTTTGTTCTCTATATTTAGAGCACAATGTTTGGTTAGATTCTAATCTTCTTGGAGAACGTCATTATCTCTTTCTTTGGCAAATAGAGGTCCAAAGTGTCAATTACCTTCTTAAACTCTTTCATACACGCAGGGCTGAGCTGGGTTTGATATTCTGTCTGCCAACAGCTCAGTCGGCAATTTTTCACAGTCATACACAGAAAAATTGTGCACCATCATATCATCCTAGATAAATTACACATTTCAAATGTGGTTACATAAAACTTCACCACTCCTGTATATTCTGGCAGAAGAAAATAAAAAACAACAATTAAAAAAAGGCAAAAAAATCCAAAAGAGAACACGTTTGCAAATGAACTCTGTGAGTTCAATACAGAGTTATAGAAAAAAAATAAAACCTGTATAGGAGATTATTGGGCTACCATACATAAAGCAGTGTAGCTGTGCAGAAATTACATCATCTCATGTGTGTAATTCCTGATGATACAGCCATTGTTCTGTGGGTGACACTGACTGCATTGCCCCAAAGGCAGCTGCACAGTCTGATGGCTGCAGCAGCCTCTACCTTGGGAGAGTCTAGGTTGTGAAATCTCAAGGAAGTGGAATGTATGGAAGCGATTTCTTTACAATAAATCCTGGTCTTTCCCTTACAAAAGCTAATTTTGACTATACAATCACAGAATGAGTAAAACTGACAATTTTGAGATTGCCTTACTTAGAAAAGTCTGCTTTTATTCACGTGCCTACTTATACACAGGTCCCTGTCTACATGGTTGTGTGCATTTAATATACATGTATGAATATACATGTTCAGGAAATACTTTTCATCCTTTCACTTCAAACCAGTAAGTGAGAAGAACATATTGTTACTGTTGGACCTCCTGGGATTACTTCAGATGTTAGGGACACAGGAAGGGAATCATATCTCTGGTAAACACAAAGTAAGCAAACTCTGAAATAACAAGTTTATAGCTCCTTAAATGAATTTTCCCACATCTTCTAAACATGTAACATATTGATTCTTACTACTATAAAACAGGATGAAAGGACTATTTTCTCAAGAAAGGAAATTAGCATTATTTGGCAAGGGTTAAAACACATTTTGAATTAAACAAGTAAGAAACCATCCAAGTGCAAATGATCAGCCTAAAAGTTTGGGTAAATTTTTGAGAGAGACAAATAACTCTTTTCTACCACATCATCTACACAGATTTTAAAAACTTTTTTTAGATGCAAACAGGACTAATTTAACAGAGAGTCTGGATATGATTAAAGATATAACAAGAGGAAGTTTTGTTTCTTTCTGGTTCTTTCAAAAATGCATTACTGTATTTTAGTCATGCTCAAAGTACCGTTTCAAGGAAATGTAAAAAAAACATATGAAAAAAATAGCTGGTTTTTTTTCTTTTTTTTGGCTCAAATCTGTGAATGTAATGAGTCTATCTAAAATGCCCCTAAAATGGAGTTTGTCCAAGGCTTCTTAAAGTTAGGGTCAATGTTACAAATGGTTATTGTGGGCTGTGTCTTTGGCCTATTGGTGAAATCTGTTTTCTGACAGTAGAAAGAAGAGCTAATTCCCCGTCCCTCTCATTTGAGTGGGGAACTGGGAGGGATTTCTTCCTTTCTGGATTTGACACTTTGGATACATAAAACGCTTTGAGTCAAAATTTTATGGACTCAGCTGCTTACAGGGTAAGACAATTGGAGGGAGGCAGCCTCCACCTTGCCTTATTCAGCAGGGTTGTATTTTTACTCCAGACATCCTGCACTGCTTTCTCCCTGACTCATGTTCTCATGCATCACCAGGCACTGTTGTAACACATGCTCCCCTTTCAAATTCCTGACCTACTCTTAAAAAATTCAACTAAAACATAATTTGAATAGTAGCTATAAAAAATGAATTCAATGCTGCAGAAGCTGTTTTGACTAATACTGTTAGCCAAGAGTATGGCTATTTTCAGGAACATAAACATAACTCCAGCCTTTGTGGCTGGAAGGCAACCATACAACAGCTGGTTAGTCCCCAGCAGCCTACGGACATCACAGCCATCAGCCCTTCCCAAATTCAGAATAAAGTGTGACATCTTGCACATGAAAGGAAAAAGACATACATAAAGCTGTAGGTCCCCAAATGGCCAGGAGCCTGCTATGTTAACATTAACACCAGCACTTTCCTAGGCAAGTGGACTGTTATGCACCAGAAAATCAAATCCTCCCAGTTAATTTGTCCAGACTTTTCAATTCCATGATCTGCCTACAGGTTTAATCTGGAATGTGAAATCAAGATACCTCAGCTGGGTAACATCTCACAGCTCAGCAGTCAATCTCTGCACTCCAAGAAAAGTAAAAAACCATTCAGCTATATTATTACCAAAGAAGACACAAGGGAAGAAAAGTTTCTGTCTCCTGTAGAGGAACCCTGAAGGCATGGGCTCAGTTAAATATAAAATACCTAAATATGCAACAAACAGAATGGTGCCTCCCAACAACTTTTGGGATCACCAAAATGCCCAACACCTAAACCTGCAGTAGGAATTCTGAATTTGAAGGTGACTCCTGCTCTTTCCCTGAAACAATGTAAAAGCTCCAGCAGAATATAGAGGCAAAGCAGTAGAGATTAGGAGGTGCAGGAAGAGAAGGAGAAAGGAAAAAGGGTAAGGAGTATGTCAAAAGGACTGGGAATTAGTGATCTTCTCTGGCCCCCTGTATAGCACATCCCAAGTTTTCTGAGCTGTCACACGCTGAGTTGAGCCCTGTTAGTGTTTGGCTAAGGCATATCTTTCTCCTGCTGTGCTATGTTAGAGCAGCTGCAATTTGCCTTTTTATAGCTGGTGGTAACTGATAGCAGTGAAATGAATTTAGGAAGTGTGTAGATTGGTTCTTCCATATCAGTGATTTCAGACTATTTGGTAAACACAGAAGTGACATCTAGTGATGTATGCCTGCTGTTAAAAAAAATAAAAATAAAATTCTCCTTTGGTAAATCAACATTTAAATTAAATAATTTTCTATTGAAGAAAAGTTTTAGATAGAATAAAATTATTATGCACAGTGGTTTTACAGAGTCATTTTAATTTGAAAGCAAAATTTCCCTCTATAAAAACTATACACAAATTGGGTGCTGCAGAATGGCAACAATGACACCAGTGAATCCAAACAAATTCAGCGACTGCAATAAAAGTCAATGGTGGGACTCAGCAATATCACGGTAGAACCAGGAACTGAGTTCTCACAGGAAAACTCCTTTTTATAGCTGGCAAAAGCCAGAGAGTTGGTCTTTTGACCCTCCATAAAACAAGAAAATATGTTTGTGTTCAGATATTGAGCATGATTTCAATTTGATTCAGCTGGATTTATAAAAATCGCCCTGTGTTCTAACAGGGATTCTGTATTTTGATACAAAATACCACTTTGCACTGATGTATTTTTTACCTCTGTAAAATGATAAATCCTCCTACACTGTACTTCAGAACGGAGTTACTGCCTTGCTCCAATACTGCCTTGCTTTCTCTGACAGCTTAAGTCCTCGCTCAATATTTCTGGAAGAGATGTAACTATTTTACAAGTAGCACTGATTAATCTTGCAGTATAATTTGCAAGTGACATTTACAAGGGAATATTGTGTAGGGATATCTGGGAGGGATATTGTGTTCAGGCTTTTCCTGCTTGCCTGCCTACCCTCCTGGAACAAACAGCACTGCTTCATTTTCCTTCCGTATTTTACAAAGTTAAAGTAAACACTGTGATCACACTGTTTACTTTAATTTCCTGCAGTGTGCCAGCAAAGCAGCAAATTGGCAGTCAGCAATCAAGAAGCAGCCAGCATTTGAAACAGCAGAGCTGCTTAGGAAAGCATCACTGATGCCAACTCATTTTCCCCTTTGTTTTAAAAATAAAATATTGGCTTCTATGAAGATTTACTTCTACCCTTATCTTTTCTAAAGGATCTAAAATTTTGTTTGTTTCCTTTAATTTTCTTTTGGAAGAAAGCTGGAATTTGAACAACACCTAATTTATATGTCCAACTCTTCTTACATAAAAAAATACATTTACAACTGTGGCAGATATAGTCTATTTATCTGTAAAAAAATCCGTGGCATTTTGCATGAGAGCAAGTTAACTTGTCTATAAATCAGTTGTTTCTGGGTATATCTTTATTTTTTATGCCAAGAGCTTTAGCCCATGTTATTTCAATTAGGTGTATGATGATGTTAAGCCTGGTGCATTACAAACAGAATACACATCTACCCAAGAACAGTCCTAAAAAGCAAATAGATGTACTACCAGAGGTCATTCTTTCTTATTTAATACTACATAAAGCAAGGAATATAAATACAAAAGAACAAGTAAGAAAACTGGTATAGTATTTTGTACCTCAGAGGTGTAAAGCTTGACAAGGTGACTCATTTATGGCTTTCTGGAAGATACTGTACAGAGGGAATTTATTGCTATGCAGGTTATAATTCCAATATATAAAAGAGGCCAGATACCACAATCAGTTATTCTCCTGACTATGTGCATTCCTGCATATATTCTTGCTGAAGACAATGAGATTATGAAGAGGATTAGCTTTTTGTTAGAGTGGCCAAAGTATGCCTTCAGAAAGTCCAAAACATGACCTAATTTAAAGTGGTTGAAATCTTGTGGGAAAGATTGTAAAAGGATAATTATTTTAAAAGCCATGACTTTGACACCAGGAAATTAAATTCATATCTATGTGTCTTTATCTATACACAGCAAATCCAATAATCTTGAGCTCTCTGCAGTCACTTAGCCAGCTGGCAAAGGGAGCAAAGTCAAAACTAACAAACCCCATTCCTAAGGTATGTTGACATCAGTGATTCATGATTCATCAATAATGGTGCTAGGAAATAAATGTAAGAGGACATTATTGCCTTTTGCAGCACAGAAAACTCAAGGGAAAATCTCTAAGTGTGTCACAGTGACAAGACAGCGCTAGCAAAGAAATAACTTTTACAAGTATTTAAGAAGTGTTGCAGGCAAGTGAAAGTAGAGAAACAAATGTAAACCTTTCAGTGTAAGAATGTACCTGTAAATAAAAATGAAGAGTTTCTCACCTATGAAAGCTTAAGAGCACTAACCTGAAAATTAACATTTTCTGTTCAACATGTTTATAAGAAGGAAGAATTTGAATTGCTTGTTTCAGAATAAAGTCCCAAAACAATGACTGTTCTGATTTAATTGTCTACCAGGATAAGCACAATGAAGAAATTGGTTCTATGTTATGCAAAATTACTTATGTTGTTGACTAATTATGACTCTCACAATGTATCTAAATAACTAAAGGGGCAAATATTTAAACACAATGTACTATGTAGGCACTTTGGAAAATGCCTGTATTAGCACATAATTGATGATCTCCTTTGAAGGTGACTGCACTATCATTGCAAACGCCTAAGATTATTAACTGAATAAAAATGGGTAGCTATCTCTAGAACAGCAGACACACCTGCTGCTTTTGCCACACAGAACAGCAAGATCTCATACATCATTGAACAGCCGGGGCTTTGCTTTACATTTTCACATCTTTAAACTATTTATGATAGGGTGTAGCCTACATTTCTAATCCTTTTAAGAACCTACCCAATTAAAATTCTGGTTACTCCTTCATGCTATTAGAGGACTACTGCACAGTATTAGTAATGCACCGTGTTAAATGCTACCCTAGAGAAACATTGTCTGTCTTTCAGCCACACAGTTCTGATATAAGCTTTGCTGCCTTGCTGGAGAGTAAGTGACTTTGGTGGCTGTTGAGGTATTTTACCAGAAAAAATGTTGGTCTCCAGACACGGGACTTGCTTCAAACCATTGCCACTTAACTGCAAAACACCACAAATATATCTAGCATCTTGTTTGCCTGGACTGACATTGGAAATTTTATTTTAAAGACTGAGTTTTCAAACACTGAGTATAATTCTTAATAAATAATGAACTGATTAACAAGATTTGTGAATGCATATTTCACTACACTGAATTTTCTTTAAGGGCTCAATAAATGTTTTTATGAAATTTGAATGTAGATTTCTCTAAGAAAATACAGGAAAAAGAGAAAGTAAGAAAAAAGTATTGTGTAAGAAATAAAAGAGCATAGAAGGCAAGATAAATCTGTCTTCACAAATTTGGATTTAATAACATTATAATAGGTACATAAATAATGGGTGGGTTTAAGAATATCAGTCATGGCAGTGAGAACAACAGGTGTCTTTACTGCAAATTTAATTGATGATTCACAAAAACAGACTTTCTAGACCAGTACAGACAATGGAGTGGGTATCAGATGATGCTAGGTAAGTAAATACTGGTTTGATTTATTCCAGGCAGTATTCTTAAAATCGACTTGATTTTCTTCTTTCTCTACATTATTCACAAGTGTAGGTAATTGACTCTGCAAACATGATGTGCACTTATTGTTGAAACCAGGTGGCTTTCATGGTACTAAAACTGAACGACTGCAAGAGCAAAACCAGTGTTGTGAAAGTCATTTCTTACTTTCTTTTGACCAGCTTGATAGACAAATAATGATTAAGTGATCATGCAAGGTTAACATTAAATTCAAGCAATACATTTAGAAACTTTTTAACATGATACAAAGAAGAGACTGACAGAACATAGTTTGTTCAGACTTTAGAAGGGAAGGCAAAGGGCAAATAATAATGCTGCCTACACTACCTGATGGGAGGTCATGAGGGCTTATGGAGAGATGAAGCTAAACTATTATTAGATATGTAGTGGTAAAGGCACATGGGACGGAAAAGTTACAAGCTGCAACCAGAGAAACCTCAACCAGATATCAGAAAAAATATTTTCAGAATTATGGCAGTCAGACATTGAAACAAGGGCCCAGAGAGGTGCAGGTTTCATCCTTGGAGATAATCAAAATTCAGCTGGCCAAAGCCCTAAGCTACCTGCTATAAATTGAATCTGCTCTGAGTGGGGAGCTGGACCAGATGACCTACAGAAGTCTCTTCCAAACTAAATTATTCTATGATTTTGTGATTCCTCATTTTTTTCTTATTTTAGCCATCTATATTTCTCTTTAAACATCTTCACCTTATAAAAGGGTAGACACCTTAGAAAAAAGGCCCTTGCATTTTAAATTTTCCTAAACAAACATACTTCCAAGCACAGCATGGCAAATGAGGTATAAAAATCCAAAATACCTGTGGGCTGTTTTCTTACACTCATACCAAACCAAAGGGTTACTGCTAAGTAGTAAGTGCTAAATTTCCCAAGATGTTTGAAACACAAAAACCGACCTGGTAGGTGGTTACTGCTCATAACTACTTCTCAGAATACTGAAAACTGACAAGACTATGTGAATTTCAACCTGTCTGCAGCTGCACATAGCCATACCTAACAGTGAAAATAAATATTAGAGCTATTCATAGTGGAAGACAACTCAAATATGATGTCAGGAAAAATATTTTAGATGAAAGACAGAGTCATCCTAAAGTAAATCCCTTCATAGGATTTCTGACATATTTCTCTTGCAAGAAGTTATAGTATTAAAATCAACACTGGACATCTCTGTGGCATACAGACTTCCTTGGTTTTCTAGAGCAGCCCAGGAGCTGCTGTTTGATGGTGATCAGCTGTTGGGAAGAGTGGCCAAGTGCTGTGTGTGTGAGGCAGGGAGCCACCACACCAGCCCTAACTTCAGAAATCCTGAGCCAAAGGGAAATTACCGAAGGTGAATCAGCAAAGATTAGTTAGCAGCTCTCATGGAAAAGGAAAGCTGGAAAACAGGTCATACTCAACTGACATACATGACAAGCTGTATCAAAACACCAGGCTGAGTGTAATTTGTACAATTTCTCAGAAAATACTAATATTTTTTGCTTTGAAAACATGTTAGTATCTGACACTGTTGTGATAGTTTAATCCTTGAGCTAGTGGGCTCTCGGGTAAGTTTTTCAAGTCAGCACATAACAAAAAACATATAGGTAAAATCTGTTTACCTTTACAGACTGTTATGCCATTTCCTGTGTATCCTTGGGTGCAATAGCAGCCTGTTGTCCCACCCTGAACTTCACACCTGGCATCTTTGTGGCATGTCATGTTGCAGCTTGGAGAAGAGCAGCCATAGTCCAGCAGACTGGAAATCAGAACTGGAACAAAGGAAAATCAGACTTGTTTCATTATCTAAAAATTTTATTCTGAGCTCTAAAACAAGATCTGGGCCAAAGGTTTCCACAAAATGGGTGTATTCCAGTAAACATCATCACAGACTCAGTTGTAGTGCAGGATAGGGCAAGGGCCACCAGCTACAGGGGCACCTTTGGTAAAAGAGCAGACACCACAGATAAACAACTCAAATGTGTTCTCAACCAGTATCAAATTGGTAAACAGCATAGAAGTTACTCGGTGATCTGAGGGAAACATTTGGATGGCTTTCAAAGCTCTCTAGTAGTTTCCAGTAAAGCCCAGGCATTTATTTGCACTCTGAATTATGTATGGAGTGTAATCCAAACTGCCCTACAGGTCCGACGGAAAAATACCAAAGAGGGTTCCCCTGATCAGATATTTTATTCTTATAATAAATGTTCTTTTTATTCCTATACTTCTGTAGGTAGCACATAGGCATGGTCCGGTAGATTTAAGAGGAAATGTCACATATTTACATCATTATGACAGTGTCGTTTAAAAGTTATTTATGGTGTGGCAAATTATTTAAATTTTATCTCTTAAAACACCATAACTACTTTCCCATTGTATGAATGCATATGGTTTTCAAGCGAAAGTAAAAAAGGAATCTCCCCTTTTGAGAAAACTTTCAGATCACTGTACTATCACACATACCATATATTTGGTTAGTTATAAGGCATTTAGCTCAGAAGGGAAAATAAGTTTTTTATTTAGCAGTTTACAAATTGTTAGCAGGATGTAGTGAAAGTTATAGAACGTTAAGATCTTTCTGGGTGCTCTCTTTCCTTGCAGTTCTGCTTTTCCCTACCTAAATGCCATTCCAGATATTTGCTAGCCTAGTGTTACAGTTTAGTTGGCTCATGAAATCTCACCAATATGTTGTTTTCTTGGACAAATTAAGCCTTCACAAAAAATTCAAAAGACTAAAAATTGCACACAAATTTTAAATAATTATATCTAATCCAAGTCAATTTAGATATCAACAAATTTCACATTTTCTCTGTGTTTCTGAGAGGAGGGACTGTTGTCCATAGGGATAAAAACAGAAACCTGTGGGATTCTGTTGTCATTTTACTGTTTTCTGCATGTGAAATCTAAAAATTTCACAAACAGATGGAAAGAGAGAAGGAAAGAAAAAAACAAAACAAATGCACAGAAACTCACAATGTTTCTGTTTTTCTTTTTTAATACAAAAGCCACAGTGAGATAAAGAGAGGCATTTTGGGGTTTGGTTGTGGGGTGATACTACCCATGCAATTACCAAACCCAGCATCAGCACTGATCAAAGCTACAAGGACTTCTAGTCCTGTGTATCCAGCAGCTTCCAACCATCCCCAATATAATAATTTCTCCTTGCCAGACCCCACTCCGTTCTCACCTGCCACACGCTCCCCAGAGACAGAGATTTCACCTACCTAGGAATGGAAGCAGTTTCATTGGTGATGCTGTTGCTGTGCTGATGCAGTGCCTGGTGCAGAGCCCCTGTGTCAGAGAAAAACCCTCCTTGCTTTAAAATATACGACCATGTGCAAAATACGCACATATGACTGTCAGGAAAGCGATGTCCCGGGACAGGCACAGCCCTGACACTGCTCTTTGTCCCAAGCCTCACGCTTCCAGAAGTTCCTGAGGCTCTCAGGCAGGACAGGAAGGGTCAGGAGGGGCTGAGGACCTGGTCTGCTGGCAAGTAGGAAAGCAAGGAGAAAGCAAAAGGGAAAGAAGAGGCTGCGTCTTGCAGCGGATATCAGAGAGGATTGCGGGGTGAGGAGGTTAGAGGAGCATGGAGCTGTTTGGGAGAGGGGCAGGCTGAAGCTGGAAGGGGTGACTGCAGCCTGTGACAGTGCAGGAGCAGCAGGTGGAGCAGATGAGGGAGAGTGAGGAAGAGGTGGAGGAGAATAGTAACTTGCTCAGTGTTTATGACTCAGAGGTAACGGTCTACATGCTTCCTTCCACCTTTTCCTGCTGACATGAGTATATGTGAGCCCCAGACTCTTTTTGTTTGGAATCAATCTGGGCTAACTGCAGTTTTCTTACTGCTTTCTTCAGTTTTGAGATGGATCTTTACTGCAGTCAAGCAAGGTTGCTTTAAGGGTAATGGGATGTAAGGGAGGTACAGGAAATCACTGAACTCTGCTTTGTGAGGAAAACAAAGACATAGGCAGGGAGGAAAGAGGCAGGAAACTCAGAAACTGAAGGAGACCAAATTTCTACGAGTTTGTGGATTGTGTAATAGGGCATGTTCAATACAGCATTTGGCATGTCTGTGTTTAATGCAAGAGCAGTTTTATTCTCATTATAGCATGATGAGACTTCAGCGTGTCCTTATATCATGCATTGATGTGGCACTATTTTCTCTAATCTTACCAGGGACAATGTGCCTACAGCCTTTCCCAGCTTTCTGGAGATGACAGCTCTCATGTTGAACACTGTAAAACTGAAGCAATGACGTGTGCCTGTCCTTATAGATGCAAGCTGAAGGATGTGCACAAGCAGCCGTGCTGCTGGGAGACTGGAGAATCTCTCTAAGGCAAATAAAACACATGAGGCTGTGGAATGTCACTGTGACAAAATATGTCATGTCTGACTAGAAAGTTTTGAGGCTGGGACTTTGGTAGGTACCAGATGGGTCAGTCTGCTCTTGGGAACTATCTCTAGATTTTGCAACAATTTTTTCTAAACTTTTTAGGAACTATTTGCTCACCACCATTTTCCAGCCTCGTGGTCACTGCTGGTTGGAGTTCAGTGGGTAAAACTCTACTCAGGCCAGGGAGGTGTGAGGAATGTAGAAGTGGCACGTAGGTGTCTGGTTGGCACAAAGTACTTCTGGAATACCTTGGCAAACAAAAAAAGTCCTGGAGATGAAGCTCCAGGAACCGGATGTTAATTTCTGATGAACTGCAGAATAATGAACAAAGGGTCCAGGTGAAGGAAGACTTTTTTCCTCCTGTTTGACTTCGTGATGGGGGGAGGACTTAAAGGGTAAGAGAGGAAGGGACTAGGAATTTGTTTGTTTTGTTAACTTTTCCCGTAATCTAACGCATGGAGACACAGAGGAACAGAAAATCAGATGACCTGAGGACAGCTTTGATCTGCACGTCCTGTCCCTTGTGCTGGCATATGCTGTAAGCTCAGCTGGGCTGTACTAACTTACAGATCCTGCTGCTAAACTTCAGTGGAATAATAGGGGCTGAAAACTTATAATGCAGAAAATATATGTTATTGTTCTGTGTCTTATTACTTCCCAAAATCAAGCTAAAAGATTTTAACAGTAAGCAAGAGAGCAGGAAGTTACAACCTAAGTCTTAAGAGCTGGAAACACATTTTTACAGGTCAGAGATGTACATTTCAATTTTGTCTAGACATCAGCATTCTGCGAGGGGTGTCGAGATAGACTGGTTGGAGAGCAATTTCATAATGCCAGTGATAGTAAATTTATAGTAAAAAACCTTTTCTGATTCAAAGGAGAAATTGAGAAAAAAACCCATAATCTTACTATTGGGAGACAAATGCCTCCTTTGCTTTTTGCTAAAAGAGCACGTGACAACACCTTTTCACTAGTCAATGATTCAAACTTACAAGGGGGACTATGCCCATTGCATCAGGAATTTTCCATCTGGAATGGTGCTGTTGGCTTGTTCACTGCAGTCACAGGTGCCGTGGATGACATCGAAGGCAGTGCACAGGTCTAATTGCAACTGGTTTGCACTGTGACTGGCAATGGGTGAGGAGGGAGCACATAAAGAAGAAAGATGAGGAAGAACAGAGCAAGGACAGGAGAAGGTAGGCTAGGTCAAGAGCAACTCGGTGATAAAAGGAGCTTCGATCAGATTTAGAAGGCAATAGGGAGACAGTGAAGAAGAGGGATTTAGGAATATCTTAATGAGATCTCAATACTGGGAGCAGTGGATTACTTTTGCATTACACTGCTTTAAAAACTGGCTAATGTGAGTGTCATTTAGAGGCTGAAGACAGCAAGGTCGCAATAGGAATGGATGTGGAGAAGGATGGACTTGACAAAGATTTTATGGGGAGAATGAAGAGGAAAGAAGAGATTTCTGAGACATTTTGGAGATTAAACCAGGAGGATTTACTGATAATATCTATTGGCATACAGGGACAGGAGTTAAACTAAGTGGAGATGAGCAAGTGAACACACGAAAAGGAGACACTTTCAAATTTGTGCTGTCAAAAATTTCAAAAAATGCTGAGAAAAAAATATTGAGGTGTCACAAAACTGAAGTATTGATGGGTTCCTGTCTTTATAGGCAGGGAGGAGGGACATGCACAAACGTGCATATTCCTGAAAGAGCAGAGAATATGTCTAAGCTAAATAAAATGGGTACAAGAATGTGGAGTGTCAGTACTGCAGAATCCATCATTAAGAAACATTAAAAATTAATGGTTTGTGGAAATATTTCAAAAGTCTTTCCATTCTTATCCATGGAGAACAAAACCCCAGTTCTATACTTAACTATGTTGCTCATTTTATACATAGGCTCATTTATCTTTGCAGGACTGAGTTAGGAAGGAATAAGTAAATGAATATACACAAGTTAACATGCTTGACTTCAAACCAGATATTTCTGATTACTGATGACAGTGATTACAACGTCTTACACGTGACTGTAGAATTCTCAAGCTGATTTTTGTGCTGGTGAACTGATAGGAAGACATCAGCCTGCTTTCATAAATTATTGGGTATTTTCCAAGCTTTGTATCATGAAAAAACCCATTTATTTCTAGTGATTTTAAAGGTAATTGGGATGCTGATTGTACAGACAATGCTGTGAAAATAACATGCACAGCTGATGACTTTCTAGAGCTCAATCTTACATTGCTTTCAAAAGATAAATATAGATAAATACAGAGCACTGCTTTCATTCCAGAAACTGCCTATCGTGCCAACAAAGGAACACAACCTGAACGGAGATAGTATTAGGTGTGTTTTTTTAAATGAGCAGAAGCATGATCTGCTGTATTAAAGATACTGTTTGGTGTGATCAAATTTGGACTACTAGTTGAATATATAATAAAGAATCTCACTAAATTTGCAGTTTGCCATAGGTTGCAGGCCCCACTTTCAGACCACAACAGATCATCCTCAAAGGAGATGGTGAGAGGGTGCATCAGGTTGAGAGACCCTGAATGTCCCGGGTAGGGTTGATAAAACTTCGGCCTCCTAGGTGTTGAGTTCTGTGTATTTTCAGCACCCTCAAATGCCAGAATCTAACCCAGATAGATAGATATGGCTCCAGTATAATCCACCCTGCATGTGCAGAACAGCCAAAGGCATGAGCATGCAACACACACATTTATCACAAAGTACATTCATGTACCAGTTACTGAACTGGGATAATAAATATTTAGTGGCAATAATAAAATTATGATAATTATGATAATGATCTTTCAGTCTTTGCCTTTTTTTATGAGTGACTGTTGAGTCACCAAGTTTCCTGTCAAAAAGAAAATATTATGTTAAACAGAGAGAGGATGCACACATGCATCAGATAAAGCTTTTTCTCTGATGCTTGCTGTGCTTGCTGTGTTTTTTAATATCAAATTTATTTATTGATTTCAAATCAAGTCCTATCACTTCAAAAATTTAGATGGTCTTTTTAATACTTCAGAAATATTTCATTTATCCTTGTCACTAGGAAAATTATAGGGTTTTTTCTTCTAGTCACAGAAATCTGGATACAATTGAAAATGTACTTAAATGTCAGATCAAAATAATGAATTTCCATTATTGGTTAAAATTATTTTCAAATAAAAAAAAATCCATGGAAAATATTTTTCAAATACAGGCTACTCAATCACTGGACAGCCGATCTCAGAGGGCTCTAGCTCAAAAGTAGTGTCAGCATCTGTTTTATAACTGTCTCACCTCACCTTCCTGTCTGAGTGCTTTACAAATCCTTATCATTTTATGTGCAAACATCATATTCCATCTGAGCATACAGGGCTGAATAGATCTCTTGGGATGATGTAACTCTAGGCAATTCTGAAGCAATAAACACACAAAGTCACATAAACATATGCATGCACACATCCTCCTAAATCTGCGTAGCTATGTCCATCTGAAGGAAATGGCACATTTCAGTGCTCAGAGACAGTTCCTTTCTTCTCTTTGTTTTACCTCGGATGAAGTCATGAAATAAGGGAATTTAAAGTGAATGCAATGTTTCTGAAAGCCAGATTAACTGCCCTGAAATTGGGCTCTGTTTCTGCATCTGCTATAATACAGCAGAGATGTACAGATTGAGTATAAAGTTCCCCACAGCTAAAAGGGATAAAGTAATTCAGTTTCCGTGTCTGTTTGTATTCTCCTGGTCATGCTACAGTGAAATTGTAACAATAGTCACATCTCTGCAGGAGGAATAGAGTGAACTCCATGAATAATTACACCAATGAAATGCCAGACTACCAGTTCCTTTGAATGCACTCATTTTATACCAGAGCATCAGAAGCGAAGGGCTCTTACAGTGCAGGCTCACATCTGAACCACCAGACAACCAGACCGGGTCCTAGAGGCCCACAAGGACATCTTTGTGGTTTTCACATGGGAGAAGAGTTCTGACACTCCCTGTCTGCCTACCACAGAGTCCCAGACTGGCAGAGCCTGTCCTGACCTGTCCAGGTGTTTACCCCTCTCAGTGCTGCAGTCAATCTCCCAGCAGAGCAATATCCCACAAAATCCACCGTGAATTTTCTGTCCTCGGGTAACACTCTGAAAACTGGTTAAATTATAATATAGATTTGGGGTTTTATCAATTAATTTCAATGTCTATTGAAGAATGACTTGATCCTAAGCAAGGATATTGGAATTTGGTCCTGCATTCCCAGGAACCTTGATGTACCATGGGGCTGTATCTTGCAGTGATGCAGGTCGAAAGGAGCAGAGAGGAGGTGTGACCACAGGAATGGACAGAACTGTGGTCAGAATGAGGTATACACACTGCTGGAAAAGAAGATGCTCTTTTCCATCCTCTCAGTCTCTCACAATTACAGATGTCCTGGATAACAGTTCATAGAAGTTCTGGCGCTCTGCTGCTGCTGTGTTCTGCCTCACTTCTCACAGCCCTGCCAAGCCCACAGCCCTCTTCCCTTGCTCTCCTTCCTTTCTTACCACTTTACCCCTTCATCCTTTCTCCCACTGACTTCTCAAGAATTTGTTCATTTCCTATCTGAGAACTCTCACAGAAGGAAAAATACTTGAGGACCATGACAGGAAACAAAATAATACTCAGAAGAGGGAAATAACGAATGATCATTTAGGACTGAGAGTGGAAAGTTCATCATATGAACTGCCAAGAGTGCTTTAAGTCAAACCCAAACATCTGCATTACGAAGAACAATCATATAATCACTGACTTCTTGCATTATCCCTTCCCAGGCAGAAAGTACTCTGTGATGCATGGGCCAATAAAACAATTATTCTGTAATATTCCTTCTCTGTGATATCATCTCCTTCCTTAAATGTTTCAGGAACATGAGAATTTGCTGGGAACTTGTAATGTTTCGAGAAAAGTTGCCTGTAGTATGCAGAGTGTGAGGCATCTCCATTCAATGACAGCACAGATTACGCTTTGAGAGAGAGCTTGGACAGGAGATACAGGTCCTCAGGCAACCCTGATATTATCAAATTACTTTTTCTATCACATCAGTCACTTGGTAAAGCGTGTTCCTCATGTGGACTGACTCCAGAAAGAGGTTTCTCTGGACCCCAGTACCACAAAGCAGAGAGTTTGTAGCAGCTATGGAAAAATTCCAAGTTTTTTGTTTGGACCAGTGACTTAGAGCCATGTTCTCGCTCACTCATGCTACAGGGTCACGTTTCTCTGGTGTTGGGGCACTGATGGCTGAGTGCTGACAAGTTCTGTTGGAGCAGTTTAAAATGAAAACCTGAAGTATGCTGAAATGGTTAGCATCCTTATATATAAGTCTATAAACTCATTGCTAAAACTTTCTATCTGTTCTATCATGCTAGACATTCGGTTGTGGCATGTCAAAGAAACTCAAAATATGTTCCTCACAGAGTTGCATGTTTTGTATAGTGCTGGTGCTCTTGATGTTGTCTTGACTTTGAAAGTAAACTTGCAAGTTTAGCTTGTATCCTTCAGACCCCTTCTCACATGTACCTGCCATTTCACTTGGAGCTGTTTGACTGTGTCCTTTCAGAGTTGTCTTTTAGCTTAAAATGATGTAATTTTATTCCCAAAAAAAGAAATTAATTATAAATAAATAAATCTAGTGATTGTTGTTTCCCAGCTTGGACTCCTTACAGGTCTAGTGGTCACTACTTCTATCTTACATTAGCCCTGCTCATGGCTGGAGTAGGACTGAAGAGATATTTCTGCTCTGGATTTTCCCTCCCCCTAGCTTACAACACTTTTCCTTCCTCTCTGCTGCTGGATAGTGCGTCCATCCTAACCCAGAGGTTAGAGCTAATTTACACCCCATCAATAGGCACAAGTAGTTTAAATTATTTCTTACAGTGTTCATTATCTTGTACCTGTCTGCAGTGAACTTCATCTGGTATCTTGTTAGTCAGTCACTCAGGTTTTATTAGCTCCTCCTGAAATTCCTTACTTTGCTCCTTGGTTTATAAGTTAAATAATTGTGTATTGTCAGCAAATTTCAGCACCTTGTTATTCATTCCATTTCCCATATCATTAAATATGAGTGGTGAGCAAATAGCCGAGGAAATTATTCATGAATATTCATTTGAAGTTAAAAGCAAATTCCATTTTCACAGCATTCGTGACTAGCCCTTGTTCACTTTCTGCAAACAACTGAGTGCTAAAAATTTACTAGTGTAAATGCATGCAGAAGATTCACATTTTATTCCCATATACAAATAATTCATCCAAAAATTTTTACCTGCATGTTTCTAGATAAAATTCACATTTCAGTAGAGGAGATATCTCTGGAAAGGGGACAAAATCCCAGAAGCTAAGAGTATATTTGAAAGGCCTATTCCATTCTCGTGCAGAGACAATCTGACACAAGACAAGAGAGGAGAGAATGGCATTTCTGACACATCCCATTTCAACATCTGCACCGGCGTTCACCCAATGCCAAGCGAAGACCTGCAGCCTTCTGCCCACTGCCATCTGCATGGGCTCCTGACCCTATTTCCAGCTAGTTTGGTTTATGATTGGCTATTCCATGCATGCTGGCATTCTATTCCAATGCCATGGTTAGGGCATGGTGGACTCCCTGCCAGCGCTGGTACTGCCTGGCCGTGCCCAGCTGCAGGCTGCTGGCCATGGGCCCTGCTCTGCTCTGCTCTGCACACCCAGACAAAGCTTTGGGCAGCTCACTGCACCTCGTGGCTCCCTGGCCACCTTTGCCATTTCAATAAACAAGAGCCTCCCTCACCTGTACAGCAGAAGTTGCACTGCTTACACCAAGCACAGACCCTTTTAAAACATTACCCTGTGCATTTCTGAAACAGCATAACGAGATGTGTCATAAATGAAGACCATAAAAGAATGAGCTTTTTTTATAATGGCAGTTAAGAGCCCATCTAGTCTTTTAGAAATTGTGTTAAGAGTTGCACAGCAGCTCTAACCTAGATCAAAGTTATCTTTGGAATCCATGTATATGCTGAAAAGAAAGAAAGAGAAGCAAGGTTTGTGAATGAGGCAGGCTATCTGCAATACTGTGACACAGTGCATGAGAAATACCATTGCAGCCAAGTGATTAAATTGATTTGTCTTCCAAATGCCAAGAAGAAGTTGAATCAAGGTAGCTCATGAGCAGTTTAATTTGATTGTCCCTATATTTTATTCCCAGTTTTTTAGAAATGTTATCAATACTCTCTTAAGTGTGCATACAAGGAAAAGAGCATCTTCCTAAACGGCATCACAGCTGCTTCAGTAAATTCAAATCTATGCTCCACGTGAACACAATGTCACACACACATACTCATAGTGGACAATTTGGCCTTTTGGGTGATTAGCCTAAATTGTTTTAAGGTCTGCTCCACGCATTAGTGTAATGACAAAAACAGGACGGAATGGTTTGCAGTACTTAAAAAGCAGCAAGAAATATGTGCTTGCCTCAGTTGCATGTAGTTCTGTGCTTGAACACCCAGGTGTGGCGGGCATTTCCTGAATAAACTCCTGCCTGCAAGCTAAATTTAGTGGAAATTTTGCTCATGCATAGCTATAAGACTTGTTCTTTAAAAGAACTGGAATACAATAAGTCTGCTCATGAACTGCTTTCACTAGTACACTGAAGTCTTCACTAAATCAGATGTTTTCAGATTAAATATTTAAAATACTTTCAGAATACACTGCTGCTGTATGTATGTGGCCCAGTCAGTGCTGATTATATCATATGATACAGCTTTTTTCATAAGATTGCAGGAAAGGAGACGTGCAGATAGTCATATGCAACTTCCTTCACAGAAATGCCTGTATTTAAAGTGGAAAAAGAAAGGAAATTAAAATGAGATTCCATTGTTTAGATGAGAAAGTGCAAAGGTTCATGACTAAATTAATGTAATTCTGACTTTGACCTTTAGACAAAGCATTTAAGAGCTTTCCAATAATGACATCATATTTACTTGGTGCCTATGCCTTAGTTTGCAGTTTAATTGCTTAAAGAATAAACCAACTATAGATTTATAGTATATGCATGATATAGTAGATGTGTTATAACCCTTACACTCATCCCAGTTGCTTTCATTAATTCAAGTGGTGATATGCTGGACTTCAGCACACAAAGGCCTTCCCTATAACCTCACAGCCATGATCCTAGAAACATCTGGGTGCACAAATGGGTGCTCGTGAGAAATTCCAGTGTGTCTCAGGGAACTACAGGGATGCAGAAGATGAACGTATACATTTGCAATTCTATATTTCACATTGTTTGTCAATCTTCATTTTTAAAAATTCTCCCCTAGGTATCTTGAATTGTCTTTTATTTCAATATTTTTGAAGCCTCTCTATCAAGAAGAGGGTTTCCTTGGAGATTTTGAGATTTTGAGTTCACTGAAGTCAAGGGAACTATGCTGCTTTATGCAAGCTGGGGATTTAGTTTGATAGTCTCATCTTTGTGAATACAGAGCAGATTGAATTCATCCAAACTTATGAAAGCCACATGAATAAGTTTGTTTGAACAATTCTGTTGTATCCCCTCTGTATTTACAGTGCAATTTAGCAGGCTGAAATTAATTTTTCCTCCCTGATTATGTTTTCTACAGACGCTGGAGAGGTTGATGAGTACAATATAGTTCTAAATGATGTGCCTTATTCATGCTTTTTTCTTTATGTTCCATTACTGTAGGATTTGAGTGGAACCATATGATTATAGTCTTAGGCTGTCATGCAAATGGACTAATTTTGTTCCATTTCCCATTCCCCTCACCGTCCTTGTCAATGCAAAGGATAAATCTTGCTCTGTGTTCTGTTCCTCATAGACTTGCAGGGCTGTCATCAGAGTGGATTAATCTACTGCCTGTGTTATCACAAAATTCTCTTTCCTAACAATGACTTATCAACAAATTTAAAGCTTGATATGCTTTATACTCAATCTGTAGACTTAGTCTTGCAACAAAAATTGTAATGAGAGCTAAAAATGGTACGAAAATAATCCATTCTTATCACAGTCTTTGAATTGTAATTTCATGGATTTCCTTGAATACAGCATTTTACTGAACAATACCAAAAGAGAACACGATAGAATAACATATTTGAAATTTCAATTTTAAATGTCACCTAAATTAAGCTTCCAAATTGTTTAATTAAGTGACCATAGCTGTATTAGAGGTTATTGTCAGCACAATCTCGATGCAAGCAGTTCCTTCGATAAAAGCCAGGGTGTGGACAAACTATTACTCAACAGCATATAAAAACACCACTAAAAACAATTATAATGGTGGGACTTAAACCTAAACAAATACAAATTTTGGAGTTACTTCTTCCACATATAATCCTTTAACTCCCCCCTTTATGCTTGGCTATTGCATGGTTTTTAAACTGACGTGGTTGTTATACATTCTTGTAATTTATTCTTTTCTCAGGGTTCTCACATTGGTCTACATTACAATAAAAAATGTTTTAGGCATTTCTTTAACAGATTTAATTATCTGTGTTCTCAAGATACTAGATTAAATAATTTTTTTTTATTATTTTTCTCTCTGATGTAAGGTATAAAAGGCCAAAAGAAACTGAATTAAGCTACTCTACATAAAAATAATGCTTTCTAAACTTTAAGCTATTTTGGTTTTTTTTAGTGTGTTAGGTTTGTCTACATGGGAATTTTAGAATGGGGCATAGAAGTCTATGCTAGATGGTGTTAAATGGAAGAATGGACTCCCATGCCACTACCTAGAGCTGATTTACAGAAATTCATATGTTAACCATTTCATTTACAGATTCTGGGTTTTTTCTGACTTCATAGTTGTCATTTTTGGCAAGGAACCCAGTGCAAACTTTTGTGTGTCAGCTTTGTGATTTTTCTCACCGTGCTTTAGGAGATGTCTCCGACACCTGGCAGGAGGCCTGGGACTGGCTCTGTTAAACTGCCATGGTGCTTTCCCCATAACTCAGCTGTGTTTTGCCAGCTCCATTCCTAAACTGCCATGAGAGCAGCCTGGAAGACACACTGCTCACTTACAGCAGTCTTCAGTATAAGAAGGATAATGTCTTGTACTGGCACTCATGCAGTCAGATGGGTTTGCCCATGCAGCTTTGGAGGAGCAGCACTAAGATTTCAGAAGAAAGAAATCTGGAGGATGAAGTAAAAACCAGTGTGTGGTTCGTAGTGTTATTGGTAGTTTTGGTTTTGCGTATTTAGTTTTGGTTTTGTTTTGTTTTTCTTTGGAGGCCTCTCTCTGCAAATGCATTCAGAATGTGCAACATTGCTGCTTTCCTTGGCAAGCTGTCAGTGTCTGATAGGATGAATTCCTGGGAGGAAAAGCATTGCTGAGGAATTTTATGCCAGAGAATGTGATGATCCCACTAAGCTGTTTGATGCTCATTTGAAGGTAGAGTATCCACATGAAAACCTTTTTCTCCCTATAATTTAATACTCTTCTTTCTTAAAATACTGAAGAAATAAAAGCTTGAAAGTCAACATCAACAAGTGGAAAATGCACTGGGTATTATAGATGTCCCCTACAGACATTAAGGACATTTGGCTAGGTCTGTAACATACTGTGCTGCCTCTGGGTGAGAAATGACTGCCTCAGAAATGGAAGAAGAGCTGGACAATTCACAAGATAAAACCTGTCTTGAAACAAGTACACTAAAACAGACTGTCTGTTTTGCTGTGAGCTGTCCTTTTTGACATCCAGTCCCACACATCTCACTTCACACCCACATAAAAAGAATGTTTTAAAATTATAAAAAATGTCTTAAAAAGTGTTCCTACTTTGAACATTAGCCCATCAATGCAGCATTTCAGATCCAGTGCTCTCTGTCTGCACTACTGCACTGATGCACAGCTCAGTCTTGGGAGCGAAGTTCCAGCCCTGACTCTTACAAATTTCAGAACACATACACAGAAATGATGTGCATGAAGAGCTCTCATTGTCTGCAAGGTCATATATTTTATGAGCACTGTTAAAAGTATCCTCCTGGTCAGATCTCAGCATTTGTGTAGAAAGGTTGTTTTTCTCTCATTATGGTATCATGAGAATTTGTCACCTTTTCTTGGGTTCCTGTTTGGCTTCAACGATTTTTGAGAAACTTTCCAGGATGTTGGTAAGCACACTGGAAGTGTGCAGTGATAGAACAGCTTGCCAAAGTGCTCTCTGTTTTCCAGGAAAACAGGGAGGTATTGGGAGACTGACTGAGGCTTGGTCCTCTCTTGCCTTCAGTCATTATCACAGAATATTTTTCCTTTGATTTGGCACAGGGAGTAGGGGCAGGAATTACCATCTCAGTTTTATTTATTCCAACAGCATCTTGTAGACATTTGCTTTTGTGACACCCTTCCAGATGGGACTGAGCATGCAGCTGTTTGAGTCCCAGAGCTCTGCAGATGTCCAGATGGAAGACTAGAGTGCACAACAATCAGTGAGTAACTGGGTAAGTGATAGACCTGCTGCAAAGCAGCATTACCTCAGCCTTAAGGAGGATTAATTACAAAAGACCTATGATGCCAATTAATTCTCTTTAAAAAGTTGTGTGTGGATTCAAGGCACTTTAAGTCAAAGAACCTGTAGTTAATTCAACATAATATGCCTACATAAATAAGGAAGGGTTGAAAGATATTAAGCACTTTATATAGCATGTTAGCAAAAGTATCTGAGTTTTTTTCTTTTTTTTTGTAAACGTGTTCTGGAAACAGTATTAAACTGATCCCCCTGTCACCGGAGGTGGTCTTCCTAAAGCATAGTGCAACCTCCAGTTTTGTCTCACACACAGCACCCATTGCTGAATACTGAACATGAAGTTTGATCCCAAAGTGCTGATAAAATACAGCTGATTTCTCAGCTTAGGCTGACAAGACTTGTTCATGCTTAAAAAAATAATGCCTCAAGTGACAAGCCCTCAAGATTTCAAAGGAACCCTAAGAGAGTTTTGTTCAATCAGAAGGTAACAGAGATGCTCTTCCTGACACATCGCTGCAGTCTCACTGGAATAAGACAGACACCAAGGAGGGGGAAATACTACTGATCAGGTTAACATGAAAACTTTTTTGCAAGCACTAATTGGAATGCAAATCTTTGTACCATAAAAACCTGAGCTATGAATAGAACATTGGAGTTTAATTGATTAAATCTGTCAGTTTCTAAAAAAGCCAGAGATACATGCTCTGATATACTTGACTCCCAACAGTTTTATTAATAGTTATATGGTGCTTCAGCTTCCTTAGAGATGCAGATATAAAACACAGTATATTTTTACACTTAGGTAGATTTCCCATGAAAGGCACACGACAGTGTGACTCACAAGGTGAGCACACCGTGCCTGTCCATGGGGCTGGCACAGCTGAACTGCTGAGGCTGCAGAGCTGTACAGCAGCAGGAGTGAGGCTGACTGTCACTAAAGACCAGGGACACGTAGAGGTTTGCCATTGTTCCATGAAAGAAATCACAATAAATTGTAACAAACACAAGCTGTAAAATACCAGGAAATCAAAGAGAAAGAATAAGAGAAAAAATGAACTCCAGCTAATTGCTGTTTTAATTTCATCACCATTTTTCCAAATCTCTGCTCTAAGAAACCAACAAATGTATGAATCCTGAACTGAGAGATGTGCTCCCCTTTAGATAAGCATGACAGAGTGCATGGGTGTGTGTGTGTGAGGAGGGTGTTGGCCCCTCTGCTTATCAGTATGCTCAAGCTTAATGCCTAACGTGACAACTTCCCCCACAGCTGCTTTCTCATTATAACTCAAGTAGGTTAGTTTCAAAATCATGTATCCAGTAAGTCACTGCAGATGTTCACTGTCACCCTATGAGTCCTCTGCTTTATTTCCTCAATGTGAATTATATTTTTCTTAAATCCTGGACCAACATTTATCTGAACATATATCGGGACTTTTCAAAATTACTGTAATTGATCGTCTGTAAATTCCTTACCTATCTGAAGGCAAGAATAAAGCCCTAAAATGAAATGCCGTTAAAAATTACGGTATAAATTAAACTATAGAACAAGAATGCTTTTGTTAATCTTCCATCCTGCCCCCAAACTTTAAAAAATAAAAAAGACTTTGTGATCCTATGATCCAAAATAACAATACCCACGTATACAGCATGACACATGGTATCATGCTGTTTCATTAGTAAGACTCCTATATGGTTTGTGTTTTATTAATACAATAGTATTTAATAGATAGTTCTTGCACTTTGCATTGCATACCTGGTCTCATATTGTGGCTCAAATATTTAGTCTTTAATGAAGAGAATATGAAAAGAGGAAATAAAAAATTAATTCAATAGGCTTATATTTCTACTCTGTGTAGAACCACATGAACCTTTTCTGATTTTCCAGTGATTCCAAAAATCTGAAACAGTTCCAAACCACCTGAGTCAGAATGAGAAAGCATGAACTACCTGAAAAAATAAGATAGCAGTTTAAAAATCAAAATGGTAAAGAAAAAGGACCTTCAAGTAGAAAAATCCTTCAATTTGGAATACTGGAATATCAAGATATTGAATCACAGCAAAGCAATTTAACTTCTATTTCAGTTTTTATTTAAATTTCCATCAATCTCTTCTTGACCCAAACAATTCAGAAAAATTGAAATGGAGCCAAGAAAAAATTCATTGCCACCCAATCAGTGTTTTCCAAGAAAATTTGACCTACCCCTACTTTCTCCTGGTGCTTGGCAAAGAGATTAATTTATTTATGAATTTTTCAACTTTACTTTTTATGTTTTTCTATAGAAAAAAATAAGCACAACTGGGGAAGAGGTTCCAGCATAAATATATTTGACAGCTCATGGAGAGATAACTTGCTGCTATTAATCCCTCTGGCTAATAACAGCATAAATTTACCCTGCACAGAGTCCTCCTCCTAAGATATGAACACCCAAGTTTGGACATATTAAATAAGAAGTGAGAGAGTTGTTACAGTGCAGGTGCATTGAGGCTGGGTAGGTGTGGGTGGGTGTGGGCAGCATCACAGGGAGCAAATCCCAAAGCTGTGGTGGGGCTGTGGCACCTGTGGGTGGGTGAAGTGGGGAAGGCTCCTGCCAATGTTTCACAGCCAGAGAAACTGCAGTAAGGGAAATTTGGAATGGCCACACTCCCAAGAGTCCATCACTGACCTCACCCAAGCAAAGCCTGAGGGATCAGGGAAAAGGAGTCCCCTGGGGAGGTGGAGGACAGCAAATATGACTGTCACCTGTCCTTGCAGGGAATGCCAGCCTGGTGCAGGACACAGGTCAGATAACTCCTTCCATGCAAAGGAACTGGCACAGAACAGGTAAATCACTCCTTCCATGCAAAGGATCTTGGCCTGAAACCTGTAGAGTGTGGCTTTGTTCAAAATGTCATAGCAGCCAGTTTCAGGATTCAGGGCATTTCAGTGGAGGGGCAGAGACCACAAATAATGCTCTTTAATTAACACTGTACAATATGTTTCCTATACAGGCTG
The DNA here is from genome assembly GCA_037013685.1 of Acridotheres tristis. Taxonomy (NCBI): domain Eukaryota; kingdom Metazoa; phylum Chordata; class Aves; order Passeriformes; family Sturnidae; genus Acridotheres; species Acridotheres tristis. Next base: position 13,156,586 of record CM072895.1, read on the forward strand.
ACATAACTGTCTATGTTTCAAGTGGTAGGTTTATACAGCAATGGTTGGAAATGAGCAGATTTACTGCAAATACCACCATAAATAAACTTTCCTGAACTAACATTGGTAACACAAACAAATGATTATGTCTGTTGTCTGAAATGCAGCAAAAAGCAAAATTGTGGCAGGTGTGACACCTGATAGCTAAATTGAAATTTATAGAATGCATATGGCAGAACTTCATTTTTCTTTTTCATTTAGTGATCAAAAACTAGATGACAGACAGTGTAAAATGAAAACAGATGAAATGAATTTCCGAATGGATCCTGCCAAGTTTCATTTTCTCCACAAGTTCTTGGAAAGCCCAGAACCTATTCCCATGTGCACACACAGAATTTGCAGATTCTGCTCTTTACCTCTTCATCCTGCCATCTGACAGTTTGCCAAGTCCTGTGTGCTGCAGAATGATTGTGAAGAGAGGTCTGTTTATTATGGTAGCAAGATCATTCTGTCAGACTTGATAGCCTAATTTTTATATGGAGTATAAATAAAATATAATAATATATAAATATCTCTGTACACATGCACACATTAATTATAAAAGTTTTCAAAGTCACAGTCATTATAATGCTCCCTCTGATGAAAGCAGAAAGACTCGATAATAAACGAAGTGTAATGGAAATTTGATATGAGTTTTTAAATGTGGGCTGAGGTAAAAGGTGAACATAAGCAACAGATCCTTTTACTCATCCGATATGAAACAAGATTCTCTGTGGAATAAGTTTCAGACAGGCATGGAGAATTTATTTTTAATCAGCTTTAAAAGACAGTCTATAATAAGCATGCCCTTAGGCAGTTATGCTGTGCATGCCATCATAAAAAGAAGAAAAAAGAAAGAAAAAAAACCCTTACAATGAGGCTTAAGAAAAATGGTCAACTGAATGCTAGATTTTTTAATCTATGGTTGTCTTTGCCCCTGCTGCGGATTCCTATATCATCTTTTCATCAGGAGAGTTTGGCAAAGCCACTCAGCAGGTGCTGTATGTTGGGAGCCACAAAAATCAATATAGGGAATACGAAGGCAATTTTTAAAAGCTAATGTGTGAAACATTAAAAATCCATGCAGTATAAACCATGTATAATCTTAGCAACTCCCCAGCTCAAACTGATCAAACAGCAGAAATTGTGGTATATTGCACACTAAAGTGAAGTAACCTTTAAGGCTGAAGATGGATTCTTTTGGGAAAGTATTTACAATATGGTATATTAAGCACTTTGGATAGAAATAACATGCCTTCTCTAACAAGGATATACACTTGTGAAAGAAAACAACTGGACAGTGATTTCACGAGCTAAAGGAAAGGATTCAAGCTTACAGGGGAAAAGCTCAAAATTTATGCCTTTTCATAAGAAAATTATTGGATAATTTTCATTTCAGAGCTTTACATCATTCAATTACAGCTCTTAATTAGGACATATTAGTTGCAAATTTATGTAGTGTTTTCTTGGAGACAACATATGTCATATAGCACTGAAATTATTTTAGATAAAGCTTTATAAACCTCTTAAGCATCTAATGAGGTCCAGTGCTAAGAAAAAAATGCCTTTGGCAGAGTCTCCATGCATCAAAGATATCCCACTAAAATCGACGTGATTGTTCTGGGGAAAAAATTGTGCAAAACACCAAAGCATTCTACAGTCTACCCCAAAGAGATGAGAGATGGGGAGTATTTCTGTCTTGGCTGGGTAGCTGGAAACATGAAGAACAGAGACATGAGGGGACATGCCAAGGTTATGTACAAAGTCTTTGTCAAGGCAGGATCTAAATATACATCTTGAGAGTCCTAGAGGGCACAATATTGTCTCATTTTGAATTGAAGTACTCTTTCTAATTCAGTGCAATCTTCCAAAACAATTATAGCCTACAGCATATGCACAATATCCTTGAAAAAAATTAACATGTGTTTTGTATAAAATTCCCAGCACAATTATCGTCCTAGCACACTAGTATGAAATCAAGAATAAAGAGGTAGGTAAAAGGAAACAGCAATACACAGAAAACATCGAAAAATGGAAAAAATGGAAAATCTCCACCAAATCCCAAACAGAGAACAGAGGCAGACATTCTTACTCTCAATCCTTCCAAATTGTCCCTGTACTGGCTGACCAGATTAAAAGGGCAAAGGAATCAAAACGTGAGCCTAATTGGAACTTGTCTCAGTTTCTGTGCAAATACACAATATCTCCAAAGAGATGTACTTTACAACTTTGTGATTGGAGTAATATATCCCATGGCTCCTTTCTTAATTATTTCATTGAGAACTATGGAAGTCCCTTGTTAAAACTTTTGCTGTGATGTAAAGTCACACTTTTTATTATTTAACATTTTTGTGTTGTGAATTTTGTATTTGAAGAATTTTAACTGGAACATTAAAAACGTTCTCCTTCAGAACAGAAGTGTATTAAGTACAGAACAGATTTGCATAAGACTTCTTAAGAGAGAGACCGTGATTAAAAATGCCCCTACAACACCTAAAATACCTGCTAGCAGTCAAGAACTGAAGGAAGGAAATGAAATTCTTGAAAATATAATGAACTTCTATGCTGTAATATTAAAGACAAAAGAACAGAATTTTAAAAAATGTCCAAAAGAAAACAAAAGAAAGAAAAACAAAAGACTGAGTAAGATTTTTGAATAACTGAGAAGGAGAAACAATCACCAAAGACTTAGGCATGGAAAAACTACTGTGCAAACACTTCTCTTCATACTTATAATAGGAATTAATCAGAAGGAAAGATGTATTGGATGCAAAATCCAAGAAAATAAAGGGACAATGTAAAACTGATTTCAGTGAAGGGAATGTAAGCATATACTTAAGTCAACCAAAGAATATTTTGGCATCTGAAGGGTTTTGCTACCTGGGGACAAGGAGCTAGCAGAGATGATAGCAGGGGGCATCTGCTGATGGGACTGATTTTGCAGATCAGGCTCCACCACCCAAATGTTAAACAAAATGTAGTGTTCGAGTTTAAACAGAGAGGAAAGAATGAGTGACCGGGACATGTAAACTTTTAACCTGGCTTTTGTTCCAGGTGAAGAACTTGAAAGGATCACAGAGAAATTAATTTATGAGAACTGATGGAGTGGAAAGCATCTCAGCAGAATCAGCTTGCATTGCTGAACTCAAGCTAACATCACCAATCGACTTTTTCCACATACTGAACTGGGCAAAAAAGATGAGGTAAAATTAATCTGGACTGCAGCAAGATGTGTTGATCTAGTTGCAATCAGAAGAGCCACTGAGATAATGGAGATGAATTGCTGGCTCAGGATGATGATATGGTGGATGGTGATTAGTTTTCAGATAGAGTATTATCAGGCTGAGTCATGGTTCAGCTCAGCCAGCACCGTACTACATAATCTCTAGTGATTTTAAGGCAGTGATTAATTTGGTCTTGGCCAAATCTATTGTTGGAATTGGGAGCAGCAATAAAGATTTTCTTAGAGTTACTGTTATATACATTAAAAGCATCTGTGGGGGACTCTGGGTATTGATGGAGCAGCAGTTATGAGCTCTTATGTCAAGGAATGGAAGAGATAGTGAGTCACAATTTATAAAACAGTTTTTTAAGTGTTACTTAGAAAATGATTACAAATATACTGATAGGGGAAAAGCAGTGAATAAAGAAGGGGAAGAATACACATAAAATGGCCATTGAAAAGCCAGTTTTCTCCTGGGATGTATACAGGGGGACATAAGCTATGCTTATAGCATAGTAATGTGTATTCAGCTCGAGCTGAGTACAAAAGACCACCAAGCAGAAGCACTTGTAGTTTCTCACTGCTTCCAGGAGTGTGACAGACTGTGTGTGGTACTGAGTGGAGAATTCAGGTCAGCAGCATTCCCAATTCAGAAAGAAGCTTCAAAGCCATTCTAAATGGCCTCAATTACATTTAGAATACCACAAAATATGCATTTTATGTCCAGTGGATTTTTTGTAAATGAGGTCACAAAGAGAAAATGGTTCCTGAAATGGAAATTTAACATGAAATGCAGATTTCCCCAGTCAAGATGGCATTGAGCCTCCTTCTCCACAACAATCTTACAAAGGCTCTGCTTTGCCTGGCAGCAGCACCATTCCACATAGTCCTATTCTTTGTCCTCCAGTTTAGTGCCCAGGATAGGATTTAGAGAAAAGTACGTTACTTTGGAGATTGAAATAACTAATTTGCACTTGGGTAGGGGGAACATTCAACAGCTCTGACACTTTTTACTTCTGCACTGAGCTTCAGCTGCTTCTCCCTGGGTAGGGAACAGCCTCTGGACTCTTTGTCTTACTATTTCCCATGCTACTCACCATTCTGGTTGGTGTTCAGGATACTTGTAGAAGAACTGATAACAGCTCATAAGAGAACTGATCACCTTATGAATGCTCTGTACCAGCCCTGCTTTCTTGCAACTGGATTGGTTTGATGGGGGAAGAAAGATTTCAAACCCAGAAATGCTGGCAGTAGGAAAGGTATGCTGATTTGCCTCTGTGTGCTCATTCAGAAATCAGTCATTCCAGTCTCAATCCAGATCTGCTGGGACTGGAAGAACAGTCTTTGTTGTTCAATGTTTTCTTGATTTTTCCTTTATACATACAAAATTTTGTATTCCCATAACTCTAACAGGATGTGTTTTTACTTTTTCCTGACTCCTCTTCCTGGCAGGAAACCAGACAAGCCTCTCTGTATTTAATGTAAAAAGAGATAAAAGATTCAAGATGGTGACTTTGGACAATATTTTGCCATTATTCATTTCACAGAGTTTTCTTCTCAACAGTAGGTACTATTTCCAAAGTATTTTTCCCTGCTTTTTTAGTGTCTATTCTCTGGGAAAATGAAGAAAAATTATAACATTTTTAGGAGTGTCAGCCATCCTGACAAAAAAAAAGACAAAGAAACCAAGTTGGCTATATTTTAGCAAATTAACCATATGCCTTATATCAGTGTGAGACATGCCCCATTGAGAGGAAATAATCACCCCTGATTTTATGGAGATCTTTGCCAGGCTGTGGGCTTGGCTCCTGATCTGCACACATATTTATCAATGCTCACAGGTTTGTTGGAATTTTTCCTCTATGCTTATGCTGACAGAGACCAAAGTAGATGGGAAAAAGAAGAAATATTGTTTTAGTCTTACTTCCACAGAATGGACCTATATCACAGCATACCATAATATCAATGCAATAATATAAACACAATATTACAAGCTTGTGGTTCAAACACAGCTGTGGTTCACATTTCTTGATACAGTTTCAAGAGAAATATCTCCTTTTTCCTCCCCGTTGGAATAGACAGCGCAGATATTCTGACCCATAAACATTTGTGCACAGGTTCAACTTCTACTACTAATAGTAATCAAACCTTTCCACTGGCCTCATCACATATTTAAAGTTGAGTATAAGACCTAAGAACTCACAGGGCCAGAAATATGAATCAGGGTTTACACGGAGAGAATTGAGGTCCAGAGGGATGCAGTTGCCAGGAAGTGGCTATATATCAGAAGAAAAATTGAATTCAGACCTCTGAGATCCAGCTAAATCACAAGAGCACATTTCTCCTATTTAATCATTAGATAAAAAGTGAGATTGAAGAAAAACTTCAATTTGTTTGGAAACCTTTTTGCCTCCATTTTGGGACCAGATTTCTAAAACAGTGTCAAATTCAGCAGGGTAAGTGCCCACAGAAAATGCCAGTGAGAGACTGTGATTTCCCATTTGCTTGTTGCTGTTTTTTTTCTCTCCCCTAACAAGAATTCCTAAAATAATCTAAAGTATCTGTTGTTTATATCTGAAGAAGACAATAGTTTAAAATATGCATACCTGTTTCCAGTGAGTTGAAATCACAATGTAACTACGATTTTATTACCATATCTTTTGTTCTCTGGGTTTCTGTTTCAAGGGTTTGATCAAAATTAATGTGGCCTCTCTACCCAATGGCATTTATTTTGGTTATAAGATTAGAAATGTAAATTTGCAATAAAAGAAGAAAATAGGAAGCTGTTTTTAATGAATATTTTACACATGACTAATTAACAGAATCCCCTACAGGAATTTGGAAGTAATAAGGAATTGACTGAAAATAAATTAAAAATTAATAAAGGGGTCTCCAAACAACTTTGTTTATGAGCATTACCAGTTGCATTCTCAGTTATGAATATTTCAAGCTGCTTTACTATTCAGAATGTTTTATTCTTGGAGTGTTCATAATTTTAGAGGTGATTAGACAAAAAAGGAAGAACAACACAAAACAAAATGTCTTGAAATGATAAAGCCTACCTGGGGAAAACTTGCTAATGCACAAATAATGGCTTAATATCCATTGTTTTTGTCTAATAATACCTGTGGTATGATGTTCCTCTTAATCCTCATCTTCTAAATGGAGGGAACAGAAATGCTAGCTAATTCATTGAGAAAAATGAAAAACTATTCCCAGGAATTGTCTTAAGAGAAGAGCTGCTGTGATGCAGCTGTGCACAGTCATTAGTGGCTGTAAGCTGGGCCTGGAGGGCTCTGCCCTGGGGCTGGGCTGTGCAGCAGCACCCTGGGGACACCCAGCTGGGGTGTCCTGTGTGACCTGCACAGAATTCTCTGCTGATGGCAGAAAGCACCAGCTCCACCCAGCTGTTCTGCTCCCAGGTGCTCACCTAAACCTGTACATTAAAGAGCATTGCAAGATAATGGTACAAGAAATATGCCTTTATATGTTTACAGTGTATCTTCCTTTATATGAAGAAATATTACCTGGAGAGGGAGAGGAAGAAACACACAAATGCCACGTGTTCTCAGATGCCTAATATAATGTTTTAGCTAGGTAAAAAGTCTCTGAAATAAAAGTGATTTAAATTCTCTGGCATTGCCTTTGATACAAAAACTGATGTAAAAAATTCCTCAGAAAACTTAGGCTAAGCCATCCAACACCTTTAGCTGAGGAAGGTCAGAATATAAGCCTGAAGAAGAGAAAAGAAAAGGAAATAAATGACCACTTCAAAATAAACAAATAGATCCCCTTCACTGTTAGATGTTCTGAGATGATCCAATAACCTAGGTATCCTAATATCAAAGATATATTACAGCAAAACTAGAATGAAAACAATAAACATTGACTGAGGGTTTCTGTTTTGTTTTTTTGAAAAATGTTTGTTTGCTAATTTAAAACAAACGAAACCAAGTTTTGCACAGCTGGTCATTTTCTTTTCTCTGAACTTTAAGGACTGAAGCCTCTTCTTGGCTCATATGCACCAGGAACAGAGTTCCAAAAAGGTGACACAGTGGATTGTTCTGTTTTTTTTAAAGCAGTGGTGTTTCCTGCTGACACCAAATATTCACAGAGAAGACGCCTGGTATCTATCTTCAGAAGTAAAGAACCAATACATTCAGTGTAATCAGTGAAGGCTGTGTGAAGGTTCCTTCAATGAGAGCTTGAGGATCACTGCCCAGAATAAAATGAACAGCACAGTATTTTTGTAAACTTGTCCTACACAAGTAAGAGTATAATACTGTTGCTGCTACTAGTAAAAAATAATACACTTGGTCGCTTATGGAAAAGAAGTCACACACATTAATGTAGGAAGTTCTAACTCTTTGCTTCAGTGGCACAGTTTCTCTTCCAACAGAGCAAAACCCTCTTTCCTAGCTATGTGTTTGGGCAAGTATCAGTCCCATTTTTCTTCAGTTTCCAGGTAAATATGTCTTACATAGGCTACACGTCACCAGTGTTTGATGGCTCTTTTCAAAGGCTGTATCAGACAAGATGTATGTGTCTTATTCTTCTCTCCTCTGCCCAGGGAGACAGATGAATTGCAAGAGAATTCTGCTGTCTCCAGTGATAAAATTACCCAGAGAAAAATAAGGTTAAAAAAATATGAAAATCCAATCCCATCTTTTAATTCACTAATTGCTTTTACATTGTCACTGCCACCTGAGAAGTTTATAATATCTTAAATAATGAACTAACATTTAGAGGGTGACCTCCTCCCCTGGAAAAAAATCTGCAGATCTCTTGGGAATAAAGAGAATGATGACTCCATCATCATCAAATGCAAAATCCCTTAAAGTCAGTAAAACCCAGTACACTTTGGGCCTGGCAGTTCTCATCATAAAATTACAAGTTTCTGTTCCAATGCATGGAGAGACTAGGACTTCTCCATCACACAGGGGAAGGCCATGTATCTCTCTGATCAATAGTACAGACTAATTAATTTTGTTTCAGTTTTCTAAACCAGAAGTACTTCCCTGTGTCCTGCAGGATGAAACCTAAAAAATTCGTGGTCAGCTTTGATTTTAGGCAGACTCCAATGAAACCTTGGAAAGTTCCTAAGTCTCTGTATTCCTATCTGAACATGACAGTCTTCAGATGTCTTGTGTTAGCAATTTAAAACAATAATAGATAGTCTTGAAAAATCAAAGAATTCTCTCCAAGTGTGAAGTCCCTTGTTAGTCTCTGATCTTTTTTTCCATTGCCCTTGTCTAACAATGAACCGACTAAGTAAAGCTCCAAACAGTTTTCACCAGTCTGTAAATGTGACGTGTTTCTTAAAAATAACTGAGTACTATGATTTAGTTATCAGTAAAAGCTTTTAAATAAAACCTAAAATATATCCACATTGTAAAAATAAATTGTAACTTCTGAGTTTTATTGATAAGGCCATTTATTAAGGACTTTGGAGTTGATTTGCTCATTTGAAGATAAGCTTCGAAAAACATTTGTTGGATATTCATTCAATTCTCCACAGTCTTTGTTCATTCCCCTCTTCTAATGGAAACACATTTTTTTAGTTTTTTAAGGTAGAAAATCACCTTGTGTGCTTCTGATGGCCTGCAAAGACTGGACTGAAACAATGGCTGACACTGAAGCACCCATAGGTGCCAGCGAGCACTGAAGGAGTCCAACCATTGGCAAGGAGTTTTTATTGGCAGCAATGAGCCCATCCTTCCCATGGGAAGTTGGCCATGCACAGGAGCCGTGTGCTCTGGGAGTGTGATGGGACCAACCAACAGCTGGGGAACAGCTGGACTCACTGATGCTTTTGTGCTGCTAGAAAGGTGAAATACATGGCTCTTTACAAATAACAAGCCCATAGCCATTCCAGCTGGGAATAGTCAAGTTGCAAATAATAGTTGGAGGTTCCAGGTCAGTTCTCCCCAGAGCTCCAACACAGCGTGGTGTGTTGCTGTGTGTGACTGCAATGCTTTTTGCCCACAGGAGTGGTGGAAGGAAGGAGGTGCAGCCTCTCCTCTCCTCTCCTCTCCTCTCCTCTCCTCTCCTCTCCTCTCCTCTCCTCTCCTCTCCTCTCCTCTCCTCTCCTCTCCTCTCCTCTCCTCTCCTCTCCTCTCCTCTCCTCTCCTCTCCTCTCCTCTCCTCTCCTCTCCTCTCCTCTCCTCTCCTCTCCTCTCCTCTCCTCTCCTCTCCTCTCCTCTCCTCTCCTCTCCTCTCCTCTCCTCTCCTCTCCTCTCCTCAGCTCTACAGACCGTGCACAAAATTCAGCACCAAATTCAGCTGCCTCTTTACACAACCAGCTGCCAGACTGAAAACATTTTGAACATCAAACCACTCTACTGAAGAAGAAAACCATGCCTTTAGAAAAATAGAAAGATCAAATACAGGCCCTGGATGATGCTTTTCAAGAGTTCTTCTTCCAAATAAGCCCGAAAAACCAAAAGAGCAATTTGTGTATATTTTCTAAAATTTTATTGTACTGGCAAATCTTCCTCACAAGGCACAGGGAAGTAGACAATAAAGCAGACTTCTCAGGTCATACTGTTTACTTCGAGAAAACTGAAAACAAATAGAACAAGAAGTGAATGAAAATTTTGAAGTCTCTTATGTATAGTTTCTTCAGGTTCTCATCTTACAATGAGTCTTCAGAGCAGCTATCACAGGGTATAACTCTATAATTCATATTAAAATAAAACAGCAAGAAGGTGAGCAGTAGAGGTAGCTGTAATTTGCACTAGGCATTGTAGAAATACTTACAAATGATGGCTCTAATGGATTAAAAAGTTATTACAAAAAATAAATTATTAAATGCTAGAAAATGACATGCAAAAGTCTTGTGAGGGCATACTAATTGTGTATACACTGAGTCATGCTCCATGGGAGAAACAAAATTCCTTTACTTAAAAAATAAAAATAAAATAAAAAGGACGAGTAATGATCTGAAAACAGAAGTCTGTCCATGTATAAAGAGCTAAAAACGATGAAAAACAGATTGAAAAATGTGTTTAATTGACATTTCTAGCATCTGTTTTATTTTCATCTTCAATTAGGAGCCAAATCCAAAGAAAAGAAGTGTTTTGGCTCTGAGTCAAGTTAAATTTTTCTGGATTTAGTTTGTTTTTATCAAGTGCAGTTTCAATGTCTTTATTTATTTATTTATCTATTTTTATGGCTCAGTGTTTTATAGCACATCTTGCATACGTGGGTGAGTTTTAGATCAGGAATAAAGCAATATACATTGACATTTCCAGTAAAAGCTATAGAAATGTTATGAAACTCTGAAATGCCTTCCTATCCTCCCCACTTCTCCCTTCCCCAAACAACAGTAATTTCTGGCAGTTATTTGGACCCATTGTCTCTCCAGTGCTTGAAGAATTTTGAGTTCTGGCAAAAGCAATGTTCAGATATAATTTAGTCTTTTATTTCAGTTTCCCAGCAGAACTCTTCCTGCAACAAATTGAGCACAATTTCCTTTCCTATCATGAACCTAAACCATGGTAGGTTTATGTCTCTGCAGACACCACTCCTGCTTCTGTCCTTTCCTCAGGTTTCCTACTTGCATGCTGTCAGGACCAAAAACTCAGGCTATTTTTGACCTGGTGGATTATTTACCTTCCCCAGTCTCCTCTGAAGTCTGGTCACTCTTGTGGACTCAAAATTTCTGGGGGTGCAGGTGGTGCACTGGCTCTGACCATTTCTGTGGTGGATCAGATATCCCATTAGAATGATTCCAAACTCTCATGGAACCTACATGTCAAAGTTCACACCCAAAACAAATTAGGGGGCCCATAAGAAATCACTGTCTGTGATCTACTTGCTACCTGAAAACCTTGTTAACAAATCTTTAAATAAGATTTAGTTAAGATACAGCTGTGTAGGATCCTTACTTGAAAAGAAAAGGTTGTAAGCAAGCCCCACAAAATTTTTGTCTTTAATGACAATACACTGGCAAGGACAGAGCTTTTTAAAACAAAACCAACTATTCACTGTAGCTGTGAGTTTCAATAAGGTGTATTTTATTGCTTATTTTCCTTGTTGCATTACCCAGGGATTGTAATATAATTTGCTGGTGCCACCTGTCCTATTCAAATACATTAAAATAAGGATTCTTTGCTGTATTCTGAAGAACATAGCCACTTTGTCCTTTGATCTCAAACTTGTATTAAAAATCATGTTTGGATGTTTGATTTGTTTTTACAATGAGTAAGCAGGCAGTGTTTTGCAGTGAGTTTCCATAATCAGATATTCACTTCTATCAGGCACTTTAAAATAAAGTACAAAGAGTTGGCTTGGAGGAAATGTGAAATGCTATTCTAAAAGGAAGCACACTGATCAAAAATGAATAAATACTTTCAAATAATGAAAGACTATAAAATAAGCCAAAATCTACATTCCATTGCAGGCAATATATGAGGATCACAACATGTTTACCTTAAGTTTCTATTTAACTCTACTGACAGCTATTCCCAGTAACCGTGAAATGATGACTTTCATTCTCTTTCCCTTACATATGTGCATATATATATTTTTATATATATATATATATGCATATGTGTATTATGGCATCTAGATACTAGTACTAGCATTTCTTTTGTATGCTTAACTCTGATTAAGGCCTCTTCCCTGCAGCCTGGGAGATTGAATTACCTCATCCCAGAGTTTTCAATGAATGGTATTTCTGTGCTCACAAGAGCTGAATCCCAGGTATTAAACTGAGAGAGAGGTTAAGTGCTTACACCTGTCTTGCCTGGGACCCTCCTGCTTTGATACCATTTTTAGCTCCTTGTAAGAGATAATTAAGCCCCAAAAACACTTTCATGGAAGACCTTTGAGCATTCATGTACATCAGATCAGGGCTGGAATCTGCAGATTGCTGATCAAGACCCTTTCTCTTATAACATCAAAGTATTTCTTTTTTATTTCATGAACAGTCCTTGAAGCTGCTCCTTTATCCACTAAAAAACCATACTAGAGCCAATTAAGCTGTCATATGAAATTGATTGGGCATTAAACTGAAAAATCTATGTTTAAAGCCTTGCCTTCATGCAAGCTGGCTTTATAACTGGACTGACCTATAGCAAATAGTCAAGACCATCAGAAATGGTATGATGGACCATTGTATAAATGGAAACTTGCAGTCAGTCAGAAGAGTTTGCACTTCATTGATCAGCTAAGATGAGAAAAAAGATCTGTAAGTGCAGGTCTGAAAGTAAGAGGAGTTCTTTCACATCTCGTTTACCTGGACCAGTAACTGAGATGCCTGGATTCCTCAATACTTTGGAGTTGAATTTAAAGATTCAGTAAACCTAAATACTGCCCTAAACAATCTGTAGCCAAAACCTCAGACAAAAGAAAGGGTTCAACATCTGTCATGAGCATTTCTGAATTAATATGTTGTAGCAAAACTGTTGTGTATTTCACACACACACTCAAAAAAAGTGAATTACTTTTTGCATTAATATTGGCCATTCCAAAGGTGCACAGAAGGTTATAAATGTTAAATACTTTTCAACATGAATTATGTTATCAGTCATATATAGCAGTTACAAATATATCTGGAAGAAGCTGGAGAATTTAATCTAAAACCTTTATAAACAGGAGGATTGGATTTTGGCCAGCAACATCTTTTATCCAATGCCTTATCAGGTAGAAAGCTCTCTTTCCTGGTGAATAGTGCCCTGAGGGAGGGAAGATGGCATGAAAACTGAACACTGTAAATACACTGAATGATTTCTTTTATAATGGTGTATTACTAATGACTCCCTAGTTAAGATTGGGCTGAGATTTGCATTTAAATCAAGGCTGAAACAGCCTTATTTCACACTTTAATGGTTGAGTAGTCTCTAAATTTGGCACAGTAAAACTTCGGAGTAGAATTTTGCTAGTTACTTTCTTTAGTAAATATTTACTGCACAATTATTAAATATTTGCAAACGAAAGTTGCAAAGGAAACAGCTTTCTTTTTGTGTCTCATTTTCTTAGATTTTACAGTTCTCAAGTCCAGGAAACTTCACAAATATCTAAGTGCATATATATGTATGTGCACACCTTACAGTCCTTCAGGTATGTTTTTACCTGGTAAATGACTGCCAACATAGAAATCTGGAAATTCTGGATGAAGCACAAACTGCTGTTTTGCCAAACCAGCCAACCAACCTACTGGAGCTCTGTGTAGGGGACACCTTTCACCCAGGCTCTTGTTGTGTTTAAAATAAGTCTCTTATTCCTTGGGTTCACGTGTCCTTTTTTCCTGTCATATCATAATCATATCCATTCATATCATATCATATCATATCATATCATATCATATCAATCATATCATATCAATCATCACTACTGTATTAAAGCTTGCTACAATCATGGGTTTTTATGTTTGTATACTTTGATCCATACAGTCATAACTGTAATGGGAAAATAACACTGTTTTGTTGCAGAGATGCATAACAAGGTGATAGAATTAGAGAATGTACCCAAAGCTAATCATAAGGACTGGAAAAATGGGTTGTGAAATTGCGTAGGATCTGAGTGAATAATTTAGTTCTTCATTCCTGCTTGGAATATTTTCATTGCAAGCCTGTTAGCCCCATAACTCCTTCACTTCCTCACCTTTTTTATTCCAATGGCCAAACTCCCTGCTGCAGGACAGTCTCAGTCCTGGGTGCTTCATCACTTGGATGTGAGATGTTTCTTTTGTACTAAGCCAGAAGAAAATCACTAGACTGAAGACAGGCAAGAGGTGAGGATTCGAATTAGACTAAGTTTAAGGTGGGTAGGGTAAAGGAGGAGGCCAAGGAGAGAAACAATAAATCAAATGCCAGGAGAATATCGGGTAACTTCAGAGCTTATTTGCCTTTCACAGCTCCTATTACTGGGATGCACAATCCAATAACCCCGTCCATGGAAAAGAAAGCAAACAACAAACCTATATGGACTCCATACAGTATAGCAAATATTTGGTTTAATGTATAATATTACAATTGGATTATGAATAATAGGTCGAATTTCTCTTTGATTAAGTAGTGCTGGATTAGGAAACGAGTAACCTCAGATCAAACAGCTTGTGGAAAGAATTAGCACAGCTCTTGAGAAGCCTAGCAACTAGCAAAAAAGAAAAAAAGGGAGAGAAGAACATTAAAAGAGTGCAACAAATAGTTCCCAGCTTCAGAAGAGCAGAGGCTCTAAAGAGCAGTGAACCTTGGGTGCAAGTGAGAGGTTGCCACATCCCCATGAAGAGCACTGAAAAGCAGTGCCACAGGGATTTTCTCCTCTGTCCGTCGTGCTTCCTTCAGTTCCTCTACTATTTGTCTGTGTGAAAGACCCCTTTTTTTTTCAATTACATAAAAGGACAAGGAGAGATAAAAGATGGGTCCAGGAAGTTATGCTGCCCAGATAATGACCCTTTCTTTGTTAGAATTCCTAAATGTGAAATCCCAAAGAGAACAAATTCAGCCTCTCATCTTCTATTTCCCTTCCTCCTTTTGTCCATGTTGCTGTCAGTCTCTTTGACACGTTATTCTTCAAACACTCCCTATCAACTCTAATATTTCCCAAGAAGGAGACTCTTTTATGTTCTTCATCATCATGAAGACACCATACATTTCTTTGGGTCAATGAACAACTTTCTCTCTGACCATTCAACCTGACAAGTAAATTACACTCAGACTTCAGAAGAAAATAATACATCTATGACCAAGATCAAACAAAACCCATACTAACAGTGTGTGATTCACCATGGGCCCTTTACTCATTTCAGTGTTAATGGAAATATAGCTTATCAATGTTAACTAGCCTAAATATTTTTATGCTTTTAAAATAAAATAGAAATGTTAGGATTTCCGTTATCCTTAATGCACATAGCCTTTGATTATTTGTTGCAACTTCCACTGACACAGCAGCATTTTAAGAGAAAAGCTGCCAGGCCAAGCATAGACCAAAGGAAAGTGTAAATCACCTATTCAGAAGCCCTAACTGCCTGCGAAAGAGACACCAGTGGTGCACTTTAAGTGAGTGCAAATGACAATAAAGTGCTGCAGGTCATGGAAGGGAAAACAAGTGACTGCCAGAAAAAAGCCTGGTGATGCAGTGTAGGCAAAGTAGGGGACAACTGAAGTGATGAATATTTAGAGACAGGACTGAAAACAAATATTTCCACATATTTTAACTTAATTTAAATATGTTTTTTTGTAGAAATGTTTGAAAATTATTATAGCTGCAACAGAAATTGGACTATAGGTTTGTCTTGAAGTCTTTTTTAGGCTAGAGCTCACAATTTAATTCCTGTCCAGCATCATATACCAAAGAGACTGCTAAAATGAGTAAATATTGCATGATTGTCCTAATATTTGAAGAATTAGGTGCACTAAGGGTGTGGCATACACAAGCAGGTAAGTAATATGAATAGAAGAGATCAAGGTGTTATATGTGGGATTTTAAGTTTGAAGTACATTTCGCTGAGATGTGCATAGCTCACCCAGCTACTGCATAGTATATACAGCACAAAAGCAGAAGGAGATAGGAAATTCTCTATTAAAACAGGACAGTCAGTGTCTCTTCCAAACTACTTAAAAACTAAACAAATTTTTAGATGTCATTTATCATAGTTTTATACAATAATACTGATAAATAATTTTTTGTTTGTTTTACAAAAACAACTGTGCTATGCTATAAGCTGAAAAGCTTAGTATTAAACAAGAAACATTCTACAATTCCTCAGCTGAATCAGAATATCAGCTTAATACAGGCATTTCACATGGGTAAAAACAGGTAACTGGAACCGAAAAATAATAGAAAGAACTTATCATCAGATACTGAGTCTTCCTGCTATAAGAACAAAAATAACAACAGTGATTCATAGTCATGCAAAGAGAGGCTTAGCTGCTGAAACATCCTTTAACAGTATTTTTGGTCCCATAAAGATTTTGAAAATGCAAGTTCTCATTAAACTTTTTAACTCTTGGAAATCTTTGAGGAACTTGTACTTTAGAGAGGTGTGGGGGTGTGGGGTTTTTTTGGTTTTTTTGGGGTTTTTTTTCCATTTCTTAAGGTTTTTCAGATTTGGAAGTTTGTTGTTTGTTTGTTTGTTTGTTTGTTTGTTTGTTTTTATTGTACCTAGAAATAATAGCATGCTTTACAATCCGTGGTTAGAAATAGTATACACAATACACATCCCTTTTCTGGGCAAAGTTTGAAATACTGAGATATGGAAATTTAAACTCTTCAAAGAGTTTGTTACCTGCCAGAGTATGTAAGATGCTTTCTGAAAATCATTCTATTGGTCCATCTCACCCATTTTCTTTTTCACATCAAGCTTTCTACCTTAGTGTAGAAAGTGTGATAGTGTCCTTTTTTTAAAGTAAAATAATATTTTCTACATCAAAAAACTACTCACATGAAATCAAGAGTAGAGCTGAAAAGAAAATGAATAACAAATTTGCTAAAATCTCAGTAAAACAAACAACCCCCCTTCCTTTTTGTGTGGGAGGAGAAAAGTTATGAGCAAATTCAGGCTGACTTATGGAAATATTTTTACTCAAAAAATGAAACATTTTGTTTTGACATCGTTTGAAATTGAAATATTCCTTTATGGAAATACCAAAATCTTTCACTTTGATATTTTCTACGGGAACATTTCTGAATTTTTATTTTGAAATTAAGTTTTTCATTTCAAAAAATAGGCTCAAAAAATTAAATATTCTTTAAATGAGGAAGAATATTCTGCTCAAGGTAAAAGAAAAAAAAATTTTCCTTATCTTTAAGAAAACACATAAAAGGAACATTTTCCAGTTTTCATTATTTGTGGACCTATGCTTTTTCTCTAATTTTTTTTTGCTTACATCTGTTGCTTATAGTCAGAACCTAAAACAAATACTACAGTTCATCCACTTTCATTGGTCTCTACCACTTGACTTCACTGGACCAGTGCTTATTGAATGAACAAAACTCTATATTCTCTGTTTAGAAAGGAGAAGAGCACAGGAAGAGAAAGGGAATGCAGTGATCAGCAGTGTGCATATGTGTGTCACTGTCTGTCCATTCCTCTCTCCCTCCCTCATAGCCAATTCCCCGTTTTCCATCTGTTTAATTTGCTTAAGCAGTTAATTAATTTATAGGCAGCTTGTGTCAATATGTTTCGTTAGCAAGTAGCTGTCATAGGAGTATCCCATCTCACTAGTGGGAAGATGATTTTTAGTTGTCAGATGAGAATTTAGTGATGTAAATGTTGGTATTTTGTCAGAAATCTTGCTTTACATCACGGGAATAGGCACAGGACATCTTATCTACCTTTTGTTTATAGTGGAAGGATACAGCCCTGTCCTCATGGCAGCTGCCCACCAGGGAGGGAAGACAATTTATGCCAGCAGTTACAAGACCTGTTCAAAACATGCATACCAGGGCAGGATTTTTGGTTTTTTTATACTTTTTAGAGAAAAATTCTAGAAGCTGTCAGTGCCCTGTGAACTATGAGTTGTTTTCTTTATGCTTTTACAAGCAAAGGAGAAATTCCCTCACTGATTCTTTTAAGATCTTTTCTCCCCCTGATCTCTAGTTCCGTTTCATATTTGGTCATTTCCTATTTCACAGGTACTTTGGGTTTTCTCACTAGAGTGAGCCATTCACACATGGAGACGTTTCTTGTCAAATCAGGCTTGAAATGCCACTGCACTTTTGCTTTTATTAACCACCTTCACATGATAATCATCACCTTGCTTGCTGTGACTCAGCACTGGGCATTAGTGATCTGTGTGCAGCAGATCACTGCAGTTGGTGAAAAAAGTGGGTTTTCCCCTCTCCTCCCTGGTAATTGAGGCTTTGCTTAGATGGAAAATATTAACACCTGGAAATGAGGGAAAAACAAACAGCATTGTTGAGCTTCATTATAACTAAGAGCTTTACTAAAAGGAACATCAGTGCAATTAGAGTGTAATCCAGAGCCCATTAAAGTCATTGGGAATCAGTCCACTGAATTAAATAGGCTTTAGATCAGGCCCATGCTGCATATCAGAAGGCAGTGCTATCTGAGGGAGATTGCATTTTGAAGTGTGAATAACACTGCTGCACACACAGCTTTGCTAATAGAAATTCCAGCTCTGTCACATTTTCTGTTGCTGGCATCCTCTTTTCATCAACATTTGTCTTGTAGCAGATTGTGGTTATTATTCTAAATCCAAAGTGCTTTTTGAAAAAGCCTCATCGTCATGTGGGCAGATCTGCTGAATAGTTCTATAACACAGTGGGCATGGCTGTGGCCGACACAGAGCAATAATAAAAAGACACCTTGGAAACATGTCATTTTAATGCCCTATCGATTTTACAGACATTTTAAATGTTTTGTAGTTATGACTAAAATTGGCTCTATAAGCAGAAAAAGAAGCACGATCAGGGTCAGTTGCTTAGAATGCTTGAATGTCTTACAGAAGCCCCTTGTCAAAAGGCCTTGAAATAACCATACATTTCTCCCTGTAATGCTGCCAAGAGAGGAGAGGGCACAGAAAATATTCTAATCTTTAGTAACAACTTGGTCCCTAAATTCATTGGTGGTATCCATTGCTGGCCCAGCTAATTATGGTGAGTCAGGATAGGACAGATTGTTGCATTTACTGAATTTAAAATGAACAAAAATGAGTGTGCTAAGGGAGCTGGCATGAAATAAAATTCCTTCACCAGCATGTAGCACACAGGAAGGTACTGGCTCTCCTCTTCCTCCTTTTGCATGGATGAAATCTTTGTAAGGGTTGTACACCATCTCTACCAGCTACACCTGTGATCACCCATGGGCAGGGGATTTGTGCAGAGCCATCACACCTGTGAGAAGCTCCAGGCACCCCTGTCCTGCTGTGCTCGGGAACTCTGCCTCTTTCCTCCTGCTAGTCCTGCTTTCATCATGGGAGTCACTGTGGAAAAGAAAGCACAAGTCTAGAAGGAAGGGATTTTCTGACTAGGCCCACTTTTCTCACTAGACACATTTCCAGGCCTTTTGCAGAAGCTGTGTTTGTAGGAGAAGTGACAGGAAGGTAAAACAGGGATGCTTCCTATATACTTTACGATGGATAAGGGGATGAAGGAAAAAAGTTACGAAAGAGATGCAAAGCACCCAAGTAAAACAGTTAATCAGCTGATGTAGGAAGCTGAGAGCACATGTCTGCTCTGAATCATTCAGTCTGACAGGCAAGAGAAAAGGTGGTGGCTCTCTGGGGTTGAAGAAGGCCATGAGTGGAAGAGCCCATCAGTCTCTGACCTGAAGGCAACTGATGCAGCTCACAAGAATACAATGTTCTTTGGTGGGGGAGGTTATAAAAAGCCTTGAACAACATTCTTATTATATTTCAGGCCAAATAAGGCAATATTAATACTGCCCACTAATTTTCAGTGTTGTCTTTTTCCATTAGTAACCTTCAAAAAGAGTTACCAATGAATTCTGTGTCAATATCTGACATACGGACAAAGTAAAGAAACAGAACATGAAGTGCACTTGAAGAATCTGAATGCTTTGAACAAGGCAGAGAGAACAGATAGAAATAAGGGGGAACAGAAGACATATTTCTTTTTCACCCATCTATGATAAAATTCAAGACAAAGATTAAATCAATAAAAGCAGAAGAATATTCCTTTATCAAATTCTGGGATTGAACTACTAACTCCTAGATATGAGAGCTTACAAAACCCCCAAAAAACTCACTAGAAATGCTGTTGCTGAGAGCATTGAAGTTTTGCTACCGGTGCAAGTAATAAAGTATGGGAAGTCAAGATGTAGAGTTTGCTATTCCTGTTATAAATATGCATCCTCCTTCACCCAGAAGAGAAGATAAATTTAAATTCTCAGTTCTTCAATTTAGCTGCATCATTTGGAATTAATTTCCCTAAAGGAAAAGAAAAGGATCAAACAAGGTTGATCTCTGTTACAGTCACCAAATAAAACTGAACTTGACGCCAAATATTAATAATCCTTGGGCATAATCAGGGGTAGAAACAGCAAATTTCTGACTGAAGGCAAAATTAGTTAGCTCTAATAAAAAAGGCTTGGATTAAATTTATGATTTGCAGATGAACCATGTAATACAATTATATTCTGATAAAATCACACGTCAGAAAAAGGCCAGAATATTTTGTCATGATGCCCAGTGTCTGTCTTGGATGAGGTAAGTAAGAGTTTGTACTTCGGCAGCTGCTTTTTCTGAAGAAGCTAAGATGACTTACAAACATCACTTCACTTATGGAAACAACAGAGAATGGATAATTACAAGCTGAAATAAAACTGCCCTGGTGTGAAACTCAAAAACAATCCACAAAAGTTTAATCAGGTGGGAAGACTATTCTCCACTGGAAACAGCAATAGCACTTCAGAGATGTAGTCTGGACATACTTTTATGCAGAGTGGTCAAGACCTCAATTTCACATTTTGGATTTTCATATTCAATAGCTTATTACCCCAAGTACTTTTCTTCATCTTTAATTTAATTACAGTTGGATGCTGAAATGATGTGCATTGAATAACTGGTTCCTCTTCCTACAGCTTCTTTTTTTTTTTTTTCTGCCCATTGAAAACGTCTGATAGACTTACAATAGAAAGTGTTGTAACAAAGTGTTATCATATTGTGAAGGAAATAAAATCAAATTAACACTAATTTAATTTTGAATACAAGTGTCCACAGGAAGGTCTTAATGTGCTTTAGCTCCACTATTTAAATGGCCAATTCAGATTAATTTTCTGGTAGTCATGCAGATAAGGTCTTATTCAATAGTGACTGACTTCTCACATCTGGGCAACCATTTCATTGACAACTTAAAAACAGGGAAAGGTGTTCATTACAAAAGTGACACAGGAAGAAACCTATTTTAGCTATTGACTGGATAATTTAATTAGGAAGTGACAACAAGAGGATTACATCCAGATTAAAACCATAATAATACATAAATACTAAGTTCAGTAGTCATTGGCAACATAAGAGGAAGTGGATGAATTATCACAAACTTCTTGAACTTTGAATAAATCTAAAGGCAGGGACTAAATGTATCAACATGCAAAGCTTTGGAACAGGGTCAAGTCAGAGTGCAATAATTTTGCAATTTGAAACAATTTTGATTTCTGTTAAGGGCAACTTTCATCTTCTATTTTATCCACTCTGAAATAACGGTTTTGTACCATGGTGCCAGGCTTTGCCCTTTTAGAAATGAAATTTTATCTATCAGATATTAGTGGAATGTTAATATGTGCCCACATTCTCACACACTGGCATCTTAAAATGATTTTGTGAAGAAGATATTTTAAGTCATGCTTAAACAGAACGAAATAAAAATCAGCTCATACATATTCTCTGTATAACAGAAATTGATTTTAATGTCACTTTGGAGCACATACATCACTTCTGCACACTGCTTCCTTTGTATTTTCTGCAAACTTCATCTCCCCTCTAGGAAATATAGAATATTGCTGCTTAAAAGTGCATCATAAAACGTGTCTAATGGACATAGGTATCATATGCTGAATGTCTGAATTGCTATACTTCCAGATTCTGGTTTGGGTAGATCCCTTTATTCACTCTGCTTTGCTATTAACATATTTGAGGTTTTTTTTGTTTTCCCAGAATTTTGCTTTTAATTTTAAGAGATTTTCCTCATACTTATCTGCACAAAGATGGGATAAATGCATTAAGATGGAGGTAGAGAAAAAAACAAAGGAGACATCTTTTATTTTCTGTTCAACAGCATTTCTATGTAAGAGGTCTTTGCTGTGTTTCCAAAAAGCAATACTTTGCAAAAACATAGAGAGAAAGAACTTCATCTTCCTGCTTTCCTAAAATGTTTTCCTGAGGCAGCTCAAGGAAAGCAGTAGAGATAGACATATAATTGTTTTGATTTCAATAAAGCTAACCAATTTCACCTCTCAGGTCAGGTGTTATGGTGTGATAATGCCATTGAGATGCAGAGTCATTTCTAGAGCAACAAGCATTTTCATAGCCCAAGGAACAGTGGCCCAGCTCTTCAGCTGCCATAAATCAGCACAGTCGCACTGAACCAAGTGGTGCAACTGTGATTTACATAAACTAAAAACATGGTCCTGTGTTTCCAGAACCACGTTTTGTAATATCCTGAGGATATGTTTTGAAATAAATAAATAATTCAAGGCTGTGTTATCCACCTGGCAAGCTCGACTCGCTGTGCTGAGCCAACGCTCGAGCACAGCCCTTTCAGTTGACAGGCACCATTAACTCACAATTTCACAGCAATATCCACAAATACCCAGTCTGACTCCAGAATATTATGGAAACCACTTTCCCACCCCAGATCTCTATCGTGGAGGAATATCAAATTGCTATTTAGCACAAGAGTTTCTTCTGAAGAAATTGGCCATTAGATAGACATCTCACCCTTGCAGAGAGCATGAGGCTCAAAATCCTACTTTAATTAGTGTTTGATGAAGATGGACACCCAAAGCAGGGCACAAGGAAAACAGAAGAGCAGTGATATAAATAAAACTGGTTTATGTTGGTTATCAAGTGTTGTAATTTAACAGTATGAGAATTTTCTATACTAAACATCAGGAAGTATGTGGGAGCCCTTGGTAATTCCCCTCAGGCCCACCTGTATCCCATACTTTAAATTAAGAAGAGAGAAAAATACACTGGTTTAAATTTTACAACAATTTTGGCCTGAAGCAAACCTCACATTTTCCCCAACACAAATCAGCTGCATTTAATTCCCCAGACAGCTGGCATGAACACAGCCTCTCCACAGGACACCTGAATTACAAAATTAGCACATTCAGAACTCTAAATCACATTCCATTACATTAAGCCCTAAGGTCCAACATTATGGAGAAGGAGAATAAATTGCAGAACTTCTCCTGAATTAACCCTCTTAGCACACTCTCAAAGTTAAATTGCCCTTTCCTTGCCTTTATAGAGTCATGGAAACTTAAACACTCCCTCCTGCCCTTTCTCATCTCTTTCTCTTCTTGCCTAATGGCACAGCTTATGGGACATAAATTGAATACCTTGTCAAAAACTCACATTTGTAAATTAGCACATCCCAAGCTGTTTTGTCTCACTTAGGAAATGTGTGGGTTAATTTTTATGCCTGGTCCTTCAGACAGTACTGACCCACCCATTTCTCCTCAGCAGCAGTGTGATGTTACACCTGCCTAAAACCAGCACACGCCCATCAGGTTTTCTTGTGTGCAAGTTGCTGCAAACAAAGTAGTAATTCTTGGGAGAAGAGATGCAAGTTTGTGAGACAGTGTTGTGTCCTGACCTGATTAGATTGTTGCAAATTTGCTAGTTCTTGCTATTTTATGATTACATTATTCTTCTGTTGCAATTAGTGTGAATTTTGGTGTTAGGAATTGTACACTTAAAGACCAGTGTTTTACAGGTCAGCTTTTGACTCATTAGATGAAGACAATTAAAAAGGTAATGAAAAAGTAACAGCAGACCTTCAGGGAGAAAGAATAGGATCAGAAAAAAAACGACAGCCATGTGCTTAAGGAAAAAAAAGTATTATGTTTGAAAAAGCATCCTGTTTCCAAATTTTAGATTCTTCTTAATATTAAGTACTGAATATCAATGTAATGTTAAGATATTTCAAACAAGCATAACAATTTTTACATTTGCTCTACATGTGCATTAATAAAATGCCAACATGTGTGGAATTTAGTCCTTCCCCCCATCCACCTCACAGAAGCTCCTGGGCAGTTACTTCTGCATGTGTCTGCTATGCTGAGACATCTTCAAGGCTTGCTCCATTCACAGCTTCAGCTGTGCCTTGAGATGAAAGTACAATCAAGATTCACTGGTATTTGCAGGGAAGTTCTGTCATTTGTTCACTCCTTGTTACATTTCTTCATTGTGATAGGAAAAGGACTGGGTTGAATCATTACAGGCACATCCAGGACTTGTTGCTTGAAATTACCTCACATCAAAACATTAGTAATTTCTGCATGAAGATGCCTCTCTGCTGTTGAATCTGCTCTCCTCTGTCTTTTCTTTCGTACTTTGTTGACTGTCACACAGAAAAATTTTTAACAGTGGCATTCATTATTTATGTACCTGAAATGACTTATGCTGTGCTAAGCCCAGCCAGACAGTATTGCCTCTTCTCTAAAGCCAGGTAAAGCTATGCACTTCTATTGTATGCTTTCAACTTCTTTAATCACTAAAATCAATTATTTCTGAGGTGTTTTTGACTACATGTTCATTCAGTGCATCTTTGCCTTTTATTTCTTGTTACAGATATTTAATTACTATTGTATGGGATACCAGAAATCC
Source organism: Acridotheres tristis (assembly GCA_037013685.1). Classification (NCBI taxonomy): domain Eukaryota; kingdom Metazoa; phylum Chordata; class Aves; order Passeriformes; family Sturnidae; genus Acridotheres; species Acridotheres tristis. The sequence goes on from CM072895.1 coordinate 13,181,090, forward strand.
ATGACAACTGTGGCAATGAGTTTTGTACTTTACAGAAAATTTCAGTGCTTGGAGAATGAGAATAAGCAATGATTCAGTATTTATCTCCAAAAAACCTTCCTGGATCCACCTTTGCAAAATGTATTTTATAAGCAAATAACCTATGTAGTTTAAATTCTCTTGTAAATAGTAGATATAAAACTTGTGATAAAACAGACTGAAACAAATTGATTGTGCTGAGAAAAAAACCTTGCCAGCTAAGCTAAGAATCTTGATCTTTTACAAGATGTGCAAGGGAGCTGCAATAGTTGGCAATTTGTTTACAGATATTTGATAGCAATCTGTTTACAGATATTTGATTTGAGGAGCTGCCTCCCATGTGGATGCAGCCTGGTCTGGAGAGGCTCCTCCTTGGGCTGAGTCAGGGCTGCAGCTCTCAGGGCACCCTTGTCCTGAAACACTTCAACAAGGTGAGACATCAAGCTCCAGAAACCAAAGTGTGCTGAGCCAGAGACCTTGGCAGAGGCTCGGTGCACTTGAGGAGCCACTCAGCCACCAGAGCTCAGAGGACAGTCACGACAGCCAGGGAGGTTCGTGTATCCCACAGACCCGGGGAAAGGTACAAGGTTCATGGCTGTTTTCCCATATTTTGTTGGGCATGCCATGTGGTGTGCTCAGAAGAGGTATTACTTTGCTTGAGGGTCTTCTGTTGCCTTGTTGTTGCCTTTGGCTGAGCCTCACATGTCCTTTTCCCTGCTGAGGAAACCAGATGAACATCTTGAGGGTCACTACCCATAGGTAATTTATACATAAATCCTTTGCATCTGTTGCATGCATACATCCTTTGCATCAGGAGGCTAAAAGGGAAGACATCATCTTTAATATTAAGCAATCATATTGCAGCAGAGGAGAAGCTAAAAAAAATTATGATGGAACACTTCCATGAGGAAAGAACATGATTCTGCCCCCAGAAATACTGTTAGATTTTAGAACAGAGGAACCACGTTGTTAGACCACGTTGTCATTTGGTTTCTGGCTTTTTTTTTTAAGCTGAAAGCATAAAATAAATTTTGAAAACAGATTTAGTTTAAATATGTGTGTTGCTGGGTATTTCAAGAAAGGATTTGAAGGATTCAAAGAACTTAATGAAAAATAATAACAACCAAAGAGAACAATTTGCAGTAAGTGGAACAAATAGAAAATAATAAAAGCAAACTGATTCAGTCTAATCTACTGAAACTAAACTCTTAGCTGAGTACATGATAATGGAAATAATTAAAATTACTGATTGGATGGGGGACAAGAAAATAGCAATAAAGAATATTGAGCTAAAGTATGGGAAAAACAGATGTTTTTGCAAATACTGTGTGTGGTAGGCTTAGTGAGAGTACAAAAGTGGCAGCATATTTGAATATAAATAAATTTCTCATAAGCAATGTTTCCAGCTTCTTTTTCCTATGGCTTTTGCTGTCCTTTAGTCAATTTACTGCGAAATTTATCCTTGGGCATACTTTTTGCCTTCTCTGTCACAGTGCATCAATTATACTTCACACCATATAGTGACACTGGCTTGCAACATTGTCTTATGCTCTATTCTGTTATTATTTATGAAAAAAGATCCTATAAAAGCTATTTTAGAGGAAAAAAAGTCAATACATTTAACTATGCATTCTCTTCCATGGTAATTTTAATGTCCTGTGTTAGTTTCTGCTAAAGACAGTGTTAGGCTATAGAATTCAAATGTATTTTCCCTCCACTCTGCACAGATTCAATCATTGTATCTTCAAAGTCCATGGTGTGTGTTAGCTCATGCTCAAGAAGCCAGCAGTGACAGAATTGAGATGTGCTGCCTTTTTGGATTCTTTATCATCCTTGCCTGAGAGAAAGAATATTCTTTACTGCAGTCCAGTAGCTGTGAAAACAAAATTGAGTATTCAGTAAGCATCTACCTAACATTATTTATGAAAAAATAACTCAAAGAATGTTGGATGGACAGTGTCCATCTGGAAGACTAAGGGTCAGAAAGCTTGGGCTGTGTGATTCTGTCCCCTCCTGTTCTACCCATACCTTCTCTCTCTGTGTTAGCTTCCTCATCTGAATGAGTAGGGGGAAATGACTATGAAGATATATGTTTTGACAAGTCATTATTGCCATCAGTATATGATTTAGATAGGAACACTGCAAACCTACTCTTTCATCAGCAGAATCATATTTTAACCCTGCAAGCTGACTTTGCCATCCATCTCTTATTCTTCTAGTGTTTGGAGGAAAAATTATTTATGTTCTTCTAAAGCACAATCAAATAAGGTACTCATAAAAATACTACCTAAAGAGGCAGAGGCCTCTTTACTCTGAGGAAAACCCAGGTAAATTCATTAATCAGATTATAGATCACAGTTTTCTAAGAATAGCATTTACATGGAAATAGTTAGCAGAAAAAACTTATCTATTCCAATTTAGAAATTCCATCCTCTGCAATCTAAAAAGCTCCAGGGATGCCCCTTTCTCTCCAGAGATGACGTGAGCTTGTCTGGGACATGATCTTAACTGGTTTCTAATTTGGTGACACATAGAGCCCTAAAATTAATAAACACTAGCAAGGAGCCATGAAGATGACAGATGAACTGGGGCATCCATTATGTAAAGAGACACTTGGGCTCTTCAGCCTGGAGAACAAATGGCTCAAGGGGATCTCACCAATGTATAAAAATACCTGATGGGAGGGAGTAAAGGGGGTGTAGCCAGAGTCTTCTTCATGTTCCCACAGGAAAAAAAATGAACTGAAACACTGGAAATTCCTTTCAAATTTAACAAAAAGTATTATTTTTTTTCCCTGTGCAGATGATCAAAAGTAGGAACAGGTTAAACAGAGAAGGTTGAGTCTTCATCTGTGCAGATATTTAAAATCCACCTGACCATGCCCAGAGCAACATGCTCTCGCTGACCCTGCTTTGGGCAGGTATTTGCAGTAGATGATGTCCAGAGGGACATCTCTGCCCACCTCAGCTATTCTATGATCAAGAGGCCAGAGCTTACCATGCACTTTTAAAAACCTCACAGACATTTCTTAGGTGAAGAAAAAAAAAAAAAAAAAAGAAAGATTTATTGCAGCTCTGATGTTTGATGATCTTTACCCTTATCAGGTTCTCAAATTCATAATGAGAGACAAAGACAGCACATTAATATCCTTTTCTAAGAGAAAATACTATCTACTAAAAGAACAGACTTACCAAATACTATTTGGAGATAGCAACTGTGTTCAGTGAAAAGACACACAAAATCTGGATGAAGTCAATGAATTTTGCTGATGATACATAAATAGATATATTTTTTTTCCTTTTAATATTAAGCCAGGGGAAAAAATCCACATTAATTCATTCTTTGTCAGAGAATTCACAAGCTGTCTTGAGGGAATCACTCAGAGATCTGCTCTGATCTGCGAAGAGACACAGGATGGAAAGTTTCTTCTTCATTCCCAAAAGGCAAGAAAGGATGAGTGAGAGAGAGAGACTGAAAGACAAGGTGTCAAAATCCCACAAAATTTGCTATCACAAGAACAGGAGATAACTGAACAGTCTGAAACCTGACACCCTAATGTGTCAACTTGGATGGGATGTGTTACAGACTCAGCTTGCAGAAAGCTGTGCATTCTGTTATTTTAAAACATTGCAACCATAGCAGCAAGGCTAATTTGTTACATTTACATAAGGCATCCAGAGAGAGTAATTGTGTTGGGAAAATGATTATATCAGTCTAGAGTATTGGTGAAACAACTGTTTGGAACAGTCACCTTGCTCGGTGCAAGACCATACAGGTTCCCTGGTAAAGCAGACATAAAATCCCTTTGGGAGCTTGACCTCAGGCAGCACCTATTTGCATCAGATGGAGTCAAGATCTACAAATAGAAGAGTTTGTTTTGCTCTAGATTTGCAAAACAATCTAAGGTCCCCAGATAAATCTGCTGTACCTACATGAACTGAGCATCAGTGTGAGAATATTCTGCAATGAGGTATTGAAGTTTGACCTTGACTGTCTCCTTTGTACTCTGCCATAAGTGCCAAGAGAATGAAGAGTTATTTTAACAGGATGGCAGGTGTTTTCTTTGATATAGGCAGTGCTATGCCACCCACAGTCATTGGGAACAATCCGGGGTGGGTCCAAAAGAAAGGTTCTGGCCAGGTGCAGAGTGAACCGTGCTGGTAGAGCACAGCAGACTCAGAAAGATCTCTCCCGTTCTGCAGACTTTAAAAGAGTTCTTAACTTCCCTATGTGTTTTAGGGGTCACCTTCATTCGAAGCAAAGTTCTCAGGGAAAGTCAGCATGAAGCCCACCTTTTATCTTTTTTGACCATGCTCTTAATACATTAAGGAGAAATCTTTGTCATCCATTCACATGAGCTTCATGTGCAGGTACTGAGCAAGACAAATGATGGACAATATTAATTTTATTGTTAGAAAACCTAGAGTACCCCAGATCTTTGAAGAGGACATTTACATCAGTTGATGGCACGTTCAGATGAAGTAATATTTTTTGTCTTATTTTATAAAGGCAAAACAGAACAAATCCTTCATGATTATTTTGTAACACAATGCGCTTGCACCTTAGCCACAAAAAAAGCTGCAAACAGCTAGTGGTACAACTCTCCTCCTCCAGACTTTTTTATTTCTACTAAACTTTAAGACAGGAGCCCAGCTCTTTCTTTTTCAGCAAATGAATTCCATGAGTCTATTGGGTAAAGCAGTTCAACCAGAGTGATGTAATATGCAGGATGTTTGCAGGCATAGGTTTAGTACAACTACATTGTTCCATATTTATAAATGTGTCACTTTTTACTGGCACAGCTTCACACATTTTTTATGAGAGCTGCTCTTTTCTTGGCAAAACAACACATTCATTACACCAACATCAAGACTTCAATGAATAGAACCATGTTTGCATGACTCAGAGGTCTTACTCAGAGGTAGGGCAGATCGAAGAGATAAAGCAAGGGAAAGCATTCCTGAAATACAGGAAACCAAGTGGGAAAGACAGGGGTTTAGGAGGGAATGGGAAATGTATATATTCTGTGGTGTATTGTCTTATTTTGGAAAGAGCCAGTTCTCTAGTGGGTTTGTCTCTGATCCCTTCAAACTATTTTGATGTATACTTGTATGTTTAAAATTATTTCTCCTCCCTTTTATTGTGCTGTCATGTTAATGGATTCATGTGTCACTTTTTATTTTCATTACAATTTCTGTAAGGAATATGAAAAACTCAAATGCCTTAGTAATTTGTAAACTACCACAATGTACTTTCTTTGCCCTGACCTTGTCATTATTGTATAAGTAATTGGCCAACTATTCTACTTTTCTTTTTCATAGCCTTATTATAGTGGAAAATGAAAAGAGACTTGTCATTGACCAATCAATCAAAAATACACACCATTCAGAGATGAAAATAACAACCTCTCAATTAATTTAATAAAATTAACACTAATTATTATAAAAGTCTCCTGAGATAAAGACTGAGATCAGGACTAATGAGCAGACATTTAGCCATTCCTCTGACAAAGCCGGTAATAAAATTAGGAATGGGAACAGTTTAATTCAATCAGAAAATTGCAGTTCCAAAATTTCTACCTGTCTAGCAGATATTTAAGAGACCTCCATTTTTCTCTGTATAAAGAGTCAGAGTACATCTCATTTTGCCTGTTCTGTTGGCTGAAGTGTAGATCTGGCTGTAATTTCAAAAAATGTCTTTCCCAAGATACTTGATGACATTTTCACATTTTGGACCACCTCTCTGATGGGAAGCATAATCATTTCACTATTATGCTTTTATTTCTTGCAATAGCTTTAGTTTTTCTTACACAGTTTCTATCTTCAGATGCAGTAATTTTAAACTTGATAAGGAAAGGGAAGTCTTCTATTTTTTTGACCAGTGACCATAGCATTTGCAACAAGATACTCTGTGCTCTATCACAACAGTAACAATAATTTAAAAGAAATAAAATAAGCAATAGACATGACAGAAACTGGTGCTCCAGAGCTGGCGATAAATCAGTGAGGTCTGAGGAGAAGGGAGCCACTGGGGGAGGCTGCTTTATTATTACTATGGGAGAATCAGACACTAGTCATTTAGTACCTGATTTAAGGTAACACAGGCTTCAAAATGAAAAACTGTTCAAGGCACAAGCTTTTCATTTCTGTGAAAATAAGTATTGTTATCACAGAATAAGTGGTTATCACAAAAAGTATAGCCAGCTATAGTTATGAATATTTGTTGGTCCAGTATCCTGAGCAAATATTTAAAATTATGTATTCTGGCTCACTGTATAAAGATTGCATCTCTAATTTAAGACTAATAGTTAAAATTGATTACACATTGCTTTCATTTAGTTAAATTTTTTTCCTAGAAATTTTAATTGAGACAGCTTTCTCTCCTGCCTTGTAAAAAACTCCATCCAGAGATCCTTCCCAAGATATTCACCTGCACTTCACCTTCTTCTCTCTCTCTTCACAGGCTTCCTCTGCAAAAATCCTCAAGCAAGAAAGAGAAAATGGGTGCAGTTTTGAAAGAGGTCATCTGATCAGGCTGATTACCCGTTGGACAGCAGATTAGAGGGCCCAGGATAGGGAAACACTGATCAGGTAGAAATTATCTTTCTTTCCCCTTCTTTTTATTTCATGTCAGAGAGCACAGATTTAAAATGAGAGCATGGCCTTTGGAAAATAAGCACCTAAACCTTTCTGTCATATACTGCAGTAGTTGAGGATTATTAGGTTGCACATTATTCTCTTTCTCTCTTGAACAAATCAATTTACTGCTTGACAAATAAGCATGTAATGCAAAATGCCAACTTACAGATTGGTATTATTAAAGAGAGACCATGGTTTTATTGGCAGAGGACCATATTTTGCCTACGTTGCAGATCTCTGGCAGAAAGCTTTGTTTATAGGGGATATGTAACCCATTACATCTGGTACACTGTAAAGAAAATACAGATATCATCGAATAGGACTAAAAGTGAAAGCATTTGGATTGTCATGCCCCTACCACAGAAAAAACTGCCTGATTCTTCACAGATCCATCAGAATTGGGAACTAATTTGTTATAACTGATGAAACAAATATTTAAAAAAATTACATAGAAAGGGTTTAATATCTCAGAATGCAAAAGTCTTCAGTGGTCTGTATCTAAAAGTTTAAATAGTTATCCAATTTTCATTATGTTACTGAGACTGCATACAAAAATTAAAATCTCATTGATTAAACTTATTAAGATTGCATTCCAATAATCTAAAAATAATTTAATAGGAAGATAGGGCAAAATCTGCCATTAATATAGAGGTTCTGTAGTAGTTCTGAAAATTGCAATCAAAGTCTGGGTGGAAGAGGATTAACTTAAGCTGTCTCAAGTGTTGTCTCTTCTGTTGTATTGGTATAGTATGGTTCTAATAGAGAAAAGGCAGTCTCCATTTAAATTATTCATGGGTATTTTTTCATTAGATAATTTAAAGACTTGGTGAAATTTTTATGAAAGCCAGAGCCCTACAATAACTTTGACTCTGTGTTCCAAGGTAACAACCTTTTCCTCATAATTTCTTTTCTCAGTAAAACAAACTTTAAAATGTACATCTTTCAGGAGAAATGAAGCCTTGTAAACAAATATAAATATGCATAGCTCTGTTCCACATTGGACATCTGTCACTCAAATCACTGCCATGCCACAAGCTACCCCCATACTATCAGAAGGGAAACTAGATATAGTTAGGTGGGTTTACAGGATCATGTCTGCATGACTGACAGATGTTTGTATTCTAGCAACATTATTGAGTCTAATAGCTTTCATTTCTATGCTCAAAGTGTTGCACATTTACCTCCATATCTAAAAAAAAAATAAAAAAGAAAAGAGAAAAACAGAGAAATATTATGAATTAGTTCCTCCTCACCCCCCAAATAAAAACATTTTTTTCGATAGAAAGTAATTTAGGCAGCTGGTGAACTGTGGAGCTCACCAATCTATGAGTTCTCAAACACATACAAGCTGTGTCTTCATGGTTCAAGGAAGAACCAACATTATGCCTGGAAGGTTTATCAATCACCAGCTGCACAGTATCATCTGTTGTAAATTGAGAGTCTGATTAATGAGAGGGATTTGAGCATGGTCCTTGAAAATTGTGATCTTTATTGACTAACTGGACTGGTGATTTTCTCTTTTCATGTTGTTTGCACTCAATTTGTGCTGCTTTCTGTTACCGGTAGTGTATATTACTATTTCTGTTATGATTGTTTTCCACATTATATAAAGTCAATAGTGAAGTGTCGGGTGAAGCAGGCAAAATTTTTATCAATTGTGTACGAGACTTTTTGCCCTGCTTTTGATTTTCTTTCTCATTCATCAGTGATTGTAGTGCACCTCTGTTTTCTACTCTTTTCATTGAGGGAATATCTAGAAAATAAGGGGAATAGCTAACCCCATTGGTTAAAACAGCCTTTGAACCTGTTAAACTTTTCAGAATTCCATATTTTCCCTTAAGTATTGAATCAATATTTTGGAGGCAGTTTACTTTTAAAAAAGAGTGAAGTTTGATTTTCTATTAGTACAACCACATTAACTATTTTAAACCTGACTCTGATCACACTGTACCTTGTATATTTTTCAAGTGATAAAGTCAACCTATTGCTGAAGAAAAGGACTTTGATTTTCTATCCCTCAGTCATCCATTACATTTTAGGATCTCTATGGAAAGGAATAGGTACAACTTAAACTCTTCTGGGGTTTTGGTTTTTTTTAACTCAGTAAATTCTGTTTTTAATTTCATTCTACTTCCTTAGTCTAGTCTGAGGAGTGTACCACCAAATTCTTCTCTTGACTGGATGGATGAGCTAGAGCTTGTGTCCACAGGATTCCTAGCAAATGTCTCTCACAGAACTGGCAGAGCTGACCCTTTTCTCCTGAGGTACCACATTCAAACTGGGTAACTGACAGAGAAGTCAACATGCTGCAGAGCCTCCAGTAATTATTGACAATTGTAGGTCAGTTCTGTAGGCAACTTTACTCTCCAGATCAGCTTCACAATAGACCTATTGTAGAAACTGAATTTTTTAATGTGCTTTCTGTCTTAAAAAAATGGATGTAAATTGGGACTTTTACCTGACACCATAGTCACTAACACTTTTCTTTAATAAATACTTCAGCAAAACCTTACAGTGCAATCCCAACTCTCAAGCAAAAAAAAAAACCCAAATTACACCTTAGCATGATAAGAAATAAACGAATGTCGACACAGTCATTACATTTTGGCAACCAGACCTCATGAAGGACAATCAGCACAAGCCCCTTGAAAACTTTTAAAACTCATGATCTTGAGACATGGTGTGTACCCCAAGAAATAAAGCAGGTAATGGAGCAGAAGCCCAAAGCCCATGCCATTTTTTGCTAGAATGTTAACAATAAGCATCCATGAATGGCTTTTATGAACATAAAATTGATTTAGCATAGATCACCTTTATTATGTTCAATTGCTATTTTTTTAACTTGTAACAACCGAAGTCTCAAACCTCATTATAATTATTTGCAAAGGAGATCTTCTTTTTATAGTTAGGGAAGTTATTTTATTCCTTAGGTGGTCTGCAAGTAGAGACTGCTAGAAAGTGATGTCCTCACAATTGAGAGTATGACATCATAACCTCATTTTTGCAAGGGCTTTTGCTTTCTGCATGGTCTGTGGTGATGCAAGGTGGGAGTAGCAGGGGTCTGCACATGGCACCAGCATCACAGGCTGCTCTACCCAATCTATTTGCCTGGATAGCCCCCAGCACAGTCATCGTGAGGCTCCATTCTGGCACACAATTTCTGCCTTAGCAGAACACATCCCAGAAAGCTCCAACATTAGCATTATGAATTAACTTTGACCATAAGTTCTTTAATTTAACAAATCAGAAAAAACCCCACCTAAATCTGTTTGATGCCTCTATTGCCATCCTTCTCTAACCTAATCACAACAAACTCATCACACCAAAGTTTTAGGAACATGTTTCTGCACTAAAATACTTGTCAGTTTTCAGATTATGATTTATAGCTGAGTGTCGAAGCTCTACTAAATCCATGGTTAGAAGACAAATATTGATGCTCAACTAATTAGAGTGAAAAGAATTTCACAAGAAGGTCATTGCAAATGTACCCATGGTACAACATTGCATAATCAAATCCTGTAACTGTGAAATACTCTTAAGGCACCTCAGCTTGCTGGGGACGCAGCTGTGGGCAGACTCTCCCGGTATCTCAAGCTTCTCTGTGAAGCAGTGAAATAAAGAGGATGGAGTTAAAAATGCTGAGTGTCTCACTAATTTGTGTAATCTACTGGGAGGACAAAGTGGAAACCCCAGGAAAACTCCAGCAACTCTCAAAAGGTGCAGCAGAGAACTTTGCTCTTTCAAAAATTCAGCTCCATTCTCAGGAGGCTAAAGGGAGGATATCTGCCTTGAAAGAACAATTTCTTCAGCAGCAAGAAACTATTTCCACTGGTTAAATGGAATGAAATGCTGACCAGGACATTTAGTAGGAGGAATTTTCTTCAGACTGAAATTGCTAAAGATACATTCTCAAGAGTGGCTCTTAAGAAGAGGTGAAGCCTGGAAGCACAAATGCTAAGAAGCCTCAATAAGGGAGCAGGGACATTTCCAAAAGAATATAATTTGCTGGAAACTATTCTCAGATGTGCAGTATTTTGAGCAAGGAGCTAAACTTCGTGATGAACCCTGTAGCGTCAGTGATTTGGGATATGATTAGTGTCCCATTGAAGTCAGCAGGAGATTTCTTCTGCATTCAACTGGCTTTCCATTGCACCCTTATGGGATGGAAAATTCAGAGTATAATTTTTAGCCTAAGGTATACAGTCAGGGGAGAAAAAACACTGCATGCAACAAATCAACCCACAACCAGGCCAGCTGCCACAGATGAAAAAAAAGATACAGCCAGAGCGACAGCAGGCAGTATATCAGCGTCTCTGGACAGATGAGCAGGTGGGCAACATCCAGGCAGAGCGACTGCCAACGCTGCCCAAGGAGCAGCAGCCAACAGCCCAGGCCTCCAGGAACAGAGCAGCAGAGGTGTGGATGCACAGACAAACTGATGCACTTCAGTGCAAGCAGCCACGCTTAGCTAGCGTGACAAATCAAGGGACTCGGGGACTGTTCTGGACAGACAAAGGTTGAGGATGAGTGAATCAGTCCTGCTCCAAGTAGCAGCCCAGGAAGTATACTCAAGGCCCATTTTAAGTCCATTATCAGAGTGTCTGAACAAAGCCACCCCTTCCACTCCTTTCTGAGGTGTTAGTGGTTAGGCTGGCACTGAAGCTTCCATCCCTGTATTGCCACTTGGAGACTCACTTTTAACTCAAGGCAGCTGTTTATATCCACTGCTCAAAGGAAAACAGAGTCCCTGTTGTGACCTGGGAAAGGATGTCTGGAGGCTGCAGGGTGCCTTGACTGGACAGGCTGCAGCAGGAGCTTAGCACAGCTTTCTCACTCCAGTATATTCAGGGATGTCTCTCCCTTCCTGTCATTCCTTCAGGAAGCCGTGACCTCCCTGCTGAGCTCTCATCTCCTACCAGTCCCACACCACCACCACCTGATGGCATCAGTACTGGACTTAGAGAGGAATATAAAGCAGAAGGAGCTGTATTTGTTGCACTGAATGAAATTCGCTGCTATGTAGACAATACCAGCTACGTTAAGAAATACCTATGGACCTATTTACATCCAGCCACAGGCTTCACTTACAGTGACAAGCTTAAATAGGACAGAAGCAACACCCCACCTGAGCATTCAGAGCTTTACTGGAGCACACATGGGCAGCTTTCTTTTCCATTGTTATTTGTGCCATGTGGGGAGATATCACTGCCCTCTTTTCTGTGCAGGTCTAATTTATTTAAGACCTGCAGTAGGAAATATTTGGTTTGGCAATTCTAATGTGCAGCTCCCCACAGTCCATATGATTCACTTTTTCCTGACTGGCTGGTGTTGCCCTCCTGCTGTATTAGCCTGATACTGCCCTCCTGCTGCTCTGTCCACCTGCTTCGAATTTATTTCCAAAATGCATTGCTGCTGTAGGATCTTCTCCCTGAAGGTGAACAAGTTAATAGGTTTGCTCTACTTGATGTACTCATAGATTTCTTCTGCACTGGGATTTGACTACTGATTATGCATTTTTTCATCTTCTATTTCTAAGCTGAAGATAAAAATCCCCTAGGCAAAGGAAGATGCCTTAATGCAAGATACTTTAATCCAAACCCTGAAATGGGCACATATGAACATGAGTCCTGTGCTATTACCAGTTTTGTTGAGTTCTTGTTTCTTTTCAAAACAAGAAACAATGGGAAAATATACAATGTAATGTTGTGAAGTAGATCCAAAAGTAGACTAATATTTACAACTCTTGAAATTATTTCCCCTGCTCTCCTTCTGGAGAAGACCTGTAAATGTAACAGAATGATAACCTTCCTACAAAATATTTAAAACATGAAAGAGAATAATACTCCTACTATAGAATTCCACTCAATGATTTAAGTAATTTGTAGACAGAATTACATTTTTATTAAACCTTACACATGAATTTCTATACAAACTTATTGGTTTCAGCCTTGTTAAATTGTATGCCTCTCTTCAATATGAGACTGTAAGAGCTCCAACTGTGCAAATATTCTTACACATATTACAGAAGCAAATTTGTTGCTACCTTCTCTTTTTTTCTTCTCACCTAAAATTATTATATAGCATTTTGCAAACACTTATGGATTTGCTGAGAAAACAATTCCTTGCTGTGTCAAAATGACCATTTTTCCTTCTAACATATCTGTGTGTATACAGATGATGGAGGGAAAGTTTCTTATTTTCAAATGTAGTTGAATGAGCTCTTACTGGAAAATTAAGAATTTCTGGAGAGAATTTGGCAGAACAGATGTATGCTTTCCCCAAATGAGAAACATGCATCTGTTTCCTAGAAATCTAAACAACAACAGCAAAGAAGTCACACAAACAAGTTGTGTGGGTTTTTATTTTTTTTCCTACAGATGGTTTTTATTTTTATACAAAGAAATAAGTGAGGGGAAAGCCACAGTGGAAGTTTCTAAATGAAGCAATGAAGTGCATTCTTATCAATGAAATTTAAATGGTCTCCATTTAAATTTGTTTCATACAAATCTGCCCAATTGTACCTGAAAATCGTACAAAAGCCTTCCTTATTAAAATGCTGCCTTTCAGCCTCCCTGCTTCCATTTAGTCACAGTCTGATCTCCCTATCAATTCATTTTTTCCATTTCTGTTACCTGTAGATCATTTTGTCTTGCTCCTACAATGTGGATTTAGAGTTTGCAGTAAGGAACTGATATGATCCAGTGCAAACCCTTTTGATTAGATATTCCTGTTCCATGCTCAGAGCTGACAGGAAGGGTATGCTTTTTAATGTCATGAACAGCATTTCCCCTCATCCCCATAATCGTGCTTTACAGCCACTAAAGAGTGAATTAATAGAAGAGCTACCCAGACTATCAAAAATCCCCCATCCAGAATGGCAAAATATCGTATTGTAATTAAGAATTAGGATTAATTTCCTAATCCTTAAATTTTTCAATTGTCCATTTGAGAGATGGGTCTCTAATTAAATTTCACTTTGGTCACTGTAATGAAAACATCATCTAGAAGTCCAGCCTCAGTCAGCCTGTGTGGATAGCAGTGATAAGGCTGGATAATTGCAAGATTAATAACTGGCCTTTTATTGTGTCTGAAAGCAATGTAACAATATATAGACTTTCTGAGTAACTTTAAAACATAGCCACATTGTACAATATTGCTACCCTGATCACTTTTTCCTTTCACTTTTTTTTTTCCTAAAGCATGGGAACAATTGGACTACAAAGGTATGATTGTTCCTAGGTCATATTCTCCTCTAGGGTTTCCAAAAAGCAAGCAATGCTGCTCAGGCAGCTCCAGTAGCTCTGTGACAAAGTAGAACAACTTTCAATAACCGCTGTTATTCCTCTTCATTTACAGTGCAGGCCACAGGGTAACTGTTTAATGTGGTAGCCAGTTCCCTGAACCTCTTGTACATTTGCTGAAACATGAAGTATGTTTCTAACACTTTGAGTTTCTTGAATGAGTGTGGGATTTCAAAGTTTAAGAAAAAAATAACAATCCAGGGACTAATGCTCTACTGAATAATCCAGCTCTGGAGACAGAGCCTCTGCACAGTAGCATCCTTCCTTTGTGGCCGAGACACTTCACCCTCAATTAGAAAAAGGCACCTTTTAACAGACACATTTCCCTTTATGACTGCATGGTGATGCTGAGAAAGGGGTAGGAAGTAGGAGCCAGGCAGCCAGCCTGCTCTGCTAGGCTGCTATGGATCTTAATTAATGTGCAGAACAGCATGTACGCCTGGACAGTTTATCCATGTTTTCTGCATACAGCATGAATGCAAGTGAAACTTGAACCTAATCTAATAGGTGTATAAGTTGCATGAAAAGAGCTGGTAAAAATCCCTATGTAAAACAATCTTTTGTTAAACAGGCAGCTTGTGGAGGAAGTTGCAAAAATTGCCCAGGTTGCTCTGGAATCCCCTTGCACTGCCATGGAGCCTTTGGGAAACTGGGCACTGACTGCAGAACATCCTGCCCCTGCCTGCAGCCCGGCTCCCTACCACACCTTCTCCTGGGCACCATTCCCACTTAAGAGTTGTTTCCAAAACTTCTGCATAAAATATTACTTTCATCCCCGCCTTCCTCAGGAAATCATATCATTTTTCTCTCTCCTGCATGAGCTTTTCAGTGGCTATGCCACATATGTTGCCCAAAATGTCATTGGGCAAATGACACAAAAAATGTCATTGTAATATATACTCAAATGCATTTTTCTGAATGAGTCAATCTTAGGATCTGGTTTAACCACCCTGTATTAAAAAAACCCAAACAATAAAAAGCCCCAAAAAACTACCTAAGTAGTATTATTTTGATTGAACAGACTCAGTTTGCATCAATGTGGCAAATTCATTAATCCTCAGGATTTCTAAAAAGCATGTTCTGTAGAATTATAAATAGACATAAAAATAACTCTTTGGCCTTTGTTGAACTCATTCACTCTTCCACATCATCATTAACCTCCTTCTCATCTCCCTGTGCAACCATTCCCTGCATTAGGAGACTTTATATATCCTTCTCACAGAATTTTAAGATCAGTCAGAGAAGTCAACACCATTGCTTTTCATTTAACCTTCAGGCTGTATTTTTACTCTTACTTCTCTGTATGAGCACCTTAGTGTACATATTCCCAACATGAATATATACCTAACTCTGACCAGATCCAGAAACTCTGCCTCCCACTCAGTATCTTGAGTTTAACTGACTACAAAGATTTACATCGCTTTAGGACATGATTTCTTTGACATTTTTGATTGGCAATTGAATATTTCAAAAGTATTGGCCAACATAAAAGCCCCTGGGCCTTTACATATTACACAATTTTAGATGTGGAGAAGCATAGCCTTTTCTTCTATATGCATTAGCCCTGTGCATTTACTGTAGTCTAAATTGAGTTCCAACAGTCTGATTTCATTGAAGGTGGATGTTTGCTAAATCCTGAACAGAATTAATTTCAGCATTCAGAGACAAAAGTGGAGTACTAGTATTATGACACTTCAATGGGCTTTTTCTATTTTTTTAGTAAAAGCAAAGCTCTTAGATAAAAAAACTCTGAAAGATATGCCATGAGGAATGATTTAAGAAAATGTTTAAAATAAATTTTCCATTTTACAAGTTTTGTAATTTCATAGCAGAAACAAAAATCACATTGGATTTTTGTAAACCACTCTCCATGAAAAAAATCAAAAATGCCAACTTTTTTCTTTGTTTCTTTGCAAGTTCTAAGGCATCACTGCTCTTCTAAATGAAAATAGAGAGATACTGGAAGACTATTGAAGTGTCATCCAGTAATTTGAGAGTGAAATATTTTAATTGTTCAATATATTACTGGTTGGCAAGTGTACGAGAGAGAAGCATGTTTGTATGCAAGCCCATACATACCAGTCATAAAGAGAAAGAGGAGTCTTTTCAATTCTCAAATAACACAAAATCCAAAGGCTTTAGTGAGAGATATTACTTGGAAAATGCTGCTTAGTCTGAAATCTTCTGAAAAAATATAGTGATATTTCTCTTCTAGAGTTTGTTTATCTCCATCACATAGAACTGGTAATGCTCATCATCCTGCCATGGGAAAAACAGCAAGGGAGTCTTCTCTTGGAGAAAGGAAAGGTTTGCTTTGTGAGAACACTGAAAGCTTAACTAATTTCTATTGATAATCTCTGTCCTGACGTCATACAGTGTTGTTCCACCCCACATCCATCTGCAGTGAAATAGGATTATAGAAAAAGTTTGGAAAAGGCATGCAACAACCTAGGCCTGAGACTGCTGTCTAGTTATGGAAGGTTTTGCCATGCTTATTAGTCTTTAAGCCCTTAAGCAATTTTTTTTTATTGTTCTCCTTTAAATACTCCCTAGTCAGTCTAGTTGCACAGCAGCAAGGCTGTGTGCTAGCAGAAAAAAATTCATCTGAAATTCTTTTGTAACCCAAACACAATCTCGCACAAGCTGCAGCACACTGCATTTTTGTGGTTTCATTTTTTAAAAGCTGAAGCTCAGAAATACTCTATATAACCTGCATTGATTGGAAGTACTGCAGCATCTTAGCATCTCCAGGCAGTGAGAGGATCTTTCCTCCACTCCTGTAAGAGTCACATGATCGCTTGCTTATGTTTCCTACCTTAGTGATCCAGCTGTGATATTCATAAAGCAACCATTGAACCTCTTGCCTCTTTCTTTAGGAGTACCACAATGTGCAGCTTCCTTTGTGTTGCCCATATGCCAGCAGTCTTTTTAAAAGCCACTCTTGCTCGTCTGCTGATCATTGCAACAGACAGGAAGGTGATTTCAGGAGAGTTGCTCTGATTCCCACTGCTTTCAGTGAGAGAAGAAATATCTTCTCTCTCCTCTCTGAAAGAAGTACTTGGCAGAAGCAACAGACAAGTTCTTAAACTCCTGTCTGTGCTTCTTGGAACTGATACTAGTGCAGATCACATTCTCCCAATTAAAGACTGACAGAGTGAAACAGTCTAACATTTCCCTGCAAAGGTATTTAGAAAAAAGGATATTAGATGGGAAAATATTAAACAGTGAGTACAATATCTTTAGCAAGTCTATCAGAATTGCATCGTTTGCCTTTAGCTGGTGCAGATTTTTACTTTGTGTTCAGCATCATACACAATGAAGGACATGAGTGCTCTAGATACTTTTTTTTCCCATAACCACTATTCAGAGTGGGAGTTGTGAATATGTCCTTGACAAGACTTGAAATTTAGAATAGTTTCACTTGTTACTATTATTTTCTCAAGTTATTTCATGGACACTAGTTAATATTCCAGCTACTTAGGCAATCCTGGTCCATCCCACTGCAAGGAAGTCTGTCTCCAAATTACCAGATGAACTGAACACCTTGTTGTCCCTGTTCAGCGTCATTACAAAATGTCACTGGATACGGTTCCTAAGTGTTCCTGTATCATTGTGTCTCCCTCGGCCATCCTGCACGGAAGAATATCAGTTGTTAAGTCATTTTGTGCCCAAAGGGGAAGGAGTAGGATTTCAGGATACATTAATACCTCCACGAGGGAAGTGTGTTACACATGCTTGGACTCACTCAGCCTCAGCCCAAAGGAGGAGCCCTTAACAAGCATCACTCAGTGGTGTTAAGTAAGTGAACAAAGTAAAAGGGACTAGGACTGCTGCACTTGAGTCAAATGGCTCTGTGCACATCCAGATGCCTCTGTCACAATGACTGTAGCAAAAGTTTACTCCAGGCAAGGGCTACACATTCATATCTGCATAGCCCTTTTGACTGCAATAACACGTACCTGGCAGGAAGCATCATAAGCAAAAGAAATAAACACCAGAGGAAAGAAGAAAAGCACAGTCACAAGCGCCCCAGTTATCCAGAGGTGAGTATGAATTTCCAGGGCAGGAGAGGCAGTGAGGAGGAGACTGTGACCACCCTGTGACAAAGGCAGCTGTGAGAAGGGGCGGGACAGGGGCAGTGGTGTCTCACTCACTTGTGTCACCATTATAGGGGAAGTTTGTAGGAAGGGGAAAACCGGTGCCAAAAGGACAAGTGGCACTGTGTGTCCTGTGGCTGCATCAATTAACAGTTCAGAAGGCAAAGCTCTTCACTCTGAACCCCCGTTCTTGGAGGAGTGCGAGGCTACAGCTCAGATCAAAGAAGTGAGTGCATTGCAGAAATGAGTTTTGAAATGTGGAGGGCCCAGAGAGAATTAATAATAAATAAAGTACAGCTCAGAGGAAAAACTTTGAGTTTCTCCTCCAAGTTACATGGAGTGTCTGAAGTCAGTAGTAGTCTGTTTGTAGCTGTGAGCAGAAAGCAGCCCTATGTGCCCAGGCATTATCAGTCTTTTATTCAAGAAAACAATATCTGCTTGATAATGCATACACTGTTTTGTTGTTCGTTGTCAGTACACCTCCCAAAACAAGCTGTCCCCCTGTGGTTTTATAATCATGGGAATATTTTTGATGGCCCTGTTAGACGGGTTTTATTCTGGCTCCAAACATCTTTGGAAAATAACCTATTGAATCGCATCGGAAGCCAGGGCAGAGTTGACTTCCTGGTGGACTCCAAACAATCCAAAGGCTCTCCTTGGAAAGCACAGCCTGTGCTCTGCTGTTTGTGCAATGCCACACTGCCTGCAGCTGGGGTAATCGCCTCCATCTCAGCAACTCCACCCCCACCAAAACGGGAGAGAAAATAATGATCTATTGTTCCAGGGGTTTATGGAAGAACTTTTTTTTTTTTTTTTTAAAGTTTATTTTAGACACTTCTTTTAAGAGATAGCAGTGACCTGCTTGCTGAAATGCTTCCTTATTTCTGTGTTTACCTCCTGTTAGCTAGAATGCCAAATCAGTGCTATGATTACCTGGCAAGCAAATGTAGAAAAAGTATCTGTTTGGGACAGTTTTTTACTACTCTGAGGCATCTTCTTGATGTTCCATACAAAACAAATAAAAGCAAACACAAAACAAAAACAAAGAAACCCAACAAAATCACTTCTTTTCCTATTATCATATGAAGAAAAAACATTTTCAAGTATAAGGCAATGCCAAATGGTTCAGCAGATTTCAGAGACTTCGAGACATGACAGACTGCATCTCCTGCTGTTTACCAGAGGGATTTAAGTGGTTCTTTCTCTTAAAATAGCCATTTTTTTCTCTTCCTGAGGGTCAAAACTTGCCACTTCTACACCATTTTCAGTAGGTTTTTTGACTGTGCCATGCTCTGCCATGTCAAGAGACTGAAAAGGCTCTTGAGACTCCTCAGTCTGATGGTAAATGGGTAGAATCGGTTGCATTTCTGCAAATATTGCCACCTGAAACAGTAAAATGCAGAGGGAAAACACTTTCAGTGGATTATTTCACTGCATAAAAACCCTTCAGCATATTCTAATGGCAATATATCAAACTGGATTACATGAGTCATATTTACATTATATGATGTGACATTGTGACATATGACAGAGTACCTAAAAAGTCATTATGCCTCAAGAGCTTATAACTCAAAAGGAATTTAAAGGCATATTATTCAGCCATGCCCACCCACACCCTGCTATTATCTGCAACAGCAGGGGACTCTCTAGATGAATCAGATCTTAGAGATTCTTTCCATGTGCACAGGAAACACTGATTAATTGGAACAGTGACAAAAAAGTCTCTTTACCAGGTAAACAGAATTCAGCAGTGGGATTTTACTTAATGAATAGTATACAGTTAAGTACTTCGATCTGTGGAGGTGAGAGGTGGAGAAAGCAGCTCATATCCAATTGCTTTTTCATCTGCTAGAAGCTTGATATTATTAGCAGTTTCCTCCTTCAGTAGTCACCACAAATGCCAAATTTTGTGTCCCGTGATATTGCAGTGAGAGACCTCCCCAAATAAAGAGAGAAGCAAGGTAGGAATAGAAATCCTTACTCCATCTGGTTTCTCCATTAATATTAATTTCCTCACACTGGACACGTCTGTCCTCCCAGTCCCAGACTGATTCCCACTGTCCCTCCCAGTAAGCTCCACTGTCACCCCACTGCATTTGGGGATCCTGGTGGGTCGGGCACCTCTGGCATTCCCCAGCAAAGGCCCCACTGCTGATCCAACATGCTCTGGGTCTCGGTACACACTGCACTCTGGGGCATGGTTGCACCACAAAGCACACTGGATTTAAATTGTTTATCTGTCCAAGCCTCAATTTATGATCTCTATAAATGCCTTTAAAATGAAAGAACATTTTATTTATACCACCTTTGTTTGAGAAACGGGAATATTGTCAAGGGCACAAAATGCTTCTGGCACCAACTAGTCCTGCTGAAAACTAAAGGTACTTGGGCATAGAAGTCTTGTTTATGCCTTTGAAAAAATCTCTTCCGTTATCTCATCAACGCTAAAAACCTACAAAATAAACTCTGAATTCAAATACTGGCATCAAAGAAAAAAAGAGTTTATAGGATATGTGATGGTAGAAGACTTGATTTGGCTGCAGGGGCAGCCAGCAGCTCCAGCAGATACTGACTGGCCTGTTTGACCTCATAAGAATGTTTAAAACTAACTAAATAAATAAATAAAAAATTATCTGTCTATAGACTTGAAAAAGAAAAAAAAAAAAGGATGAAATAGACCTGAGGGAAGAAGGCTGCCTCAGAGGACACTGGTGGGATTCAGAGAGAAAAATGCATCATTGGTATTTTTTCCTTGCTTTAAGGAAACAAGGCCACTTCATATTGTCCCAGGTGGTGATGCAGGAAGATGATAAAGGTGTCAGAGGCAGACCATTGCCTGAGGGCAGGAAAACAAGCAAGAGACTCCTTGGCAATTTCATTCTAACCTTTAAGGGTTAAGGGAATATCAAAATATAGAACTTATTCAAAAAAACATCTAAAGGCAGCTGAGGAGGGCATACATATAACCATTTATGAGGAAGGGGACTGGTCCTCTACTGAATAAATCTAGAGCATCTTCCCTGATATTTCATTCAAATTAAAGAAAGATAACATTTTCATTAAGGGATTGATGTAATTTTATTTTAAAAACAAACCAATAAAAGACTTGAACACAAAACAACCTCATCCTTATTTTTTCAGAACTTAAATTTTCATTCTACAAGAGAACAGTGTGTATGGGTGACTAATAACAAACCAGCCATCTGGACTTCTCTCAGACAAACTCATGTTAATTCAAACTGCACAGGCAAAAAAATAAAATATATATTGCCTGCCTCAGAGCATTTGGGAAAGTGTTATGGTTTGCAGAACTGTCATGCACTGTCAGCAAGCAGAAAACTTTAGAGCATCTTTAATGTTACACCACAGTGCTGTTGTAGTTGACAATTAAAATAGTTAATGTGCAAGCTGGCCTTTAAGTGTTTCACTAATCAAAATAATGGATTGCTTTTGTATGATGACCCCACAGCTGTATCAGTCAGTGCTCATTGGACCAAAAGGAAGTTTTTAATGGTGCCCAGTTGTGGCACTTGTGTGTTTCTGTGGTGGTAATGAGGAAGGATGGGACTTTTACCAGGCTCACTGGGGGCTGGAGCATATGGGGATGTGGCCAGATATTACCTGGGCCAGTGTGACTCCCACAGTATCATATTCAACCTCATGGCCTTCCAAACCCAGAGGCAGCAAGAGGGATTTGGTCCTTTAGCATTTCCTCATTGCTCCCACAGGCACACAGTGTTTCCAAACCCTCTTGCTAGAGATATTTCTTGGCTATTTAGGGAAAGCCTTCCCCTGTGCCTGTGTTTGTGTGGATTTATGGGGCATAAGGAATGATAGGGCTGAACTTCTTGGCCAGTTGTTCAAGGGCAAGTGGGAATTCATGTTTTTCTCCCACTTACCTGTGCTCTCTCAAACTTACATTCAGCAGCATAAATAAACCCAGTGCATTCTCCTAGCCAAGAGAGATTAGTATACCTAAGAGTTGAAACCAGGGCAGATTGCATTTCAAGTAATTTTCCCATTCTCCCCCTGCCTCCAGCTTTTTTTTTTTTAATTATTCAGATTAAAAATGAAATGCAGTTGTTACATTATGATAATATCAAACTCATTAACATTAGTGAGAAAAAATGCAGGAGGTAACCTGCCAAAAGCTGTGCCTTCACTTTTGCATTCATTCAAGTAAAGTTCATTGAAATGGCAATTCATCCCCTTACTCTGGATTAGAATTGAACTCCTGGTGTATTCAAAGAACTGTACAAGCCATACTGGCTCAGAAGATGCTTGTAGAAAAGTAGTATTCAACATAACTTCTTTATTAAAATTTTAGTTCTGTGACCTTATACAGAAATTCCTTGTACAAGCTCAAGAACACCAAGAACACCTAAGGAACTTTGTCATGTTTATCAGTGGGTAGGTACATAGGTGTGCTCCAGCTGACAGTGTCTAGCACTACAGACCATAAACTTGTTAAGAAATACATTGAAATATCTTATTACCATTTACTACAACTGCACTACAGGTCCAAAATCACAGATTGGTTACTCATTTCCAATTCCCTTTCCAAGACAATTCCCCTTGCCTGCATCCTGCATTTTGTCTGAAAATCAGGCTCATCCCATTATAAACCAGAGCAAAGGAGCCTTTTTAGTCAAAAATACAGTAACCTTCTAAAGTTATTTTTTCATACAAGTTTCTATTTCTAGAGTTTAGGATTAATTTTTGCAGAACCTAAAACAACCAGGCAGGATATGGCTCCCAATTCCAGCATTTAATTACATGGATAAACACTTCCATAAATTATTAATTCTTTCCTGGGAACAATTTTTGACCCTATGGACGACAATGCCATCATTCTAGTTATTTCATTATATCAGTCTATATTATTGCCACATATTATTTCCCTTCCAAAATGTTTATATAAAATTTATAATGTGATGAGAAGATCTTCCCCCTAATTTTTGTATGTAAATGTAAAATCTTGTCCATTTCCTCACAGTATTTGTTCTGTTTAATTGCATTTTAAATGAACATAAAGTAACTACCCCAAAGACATTAGCATGCTTCTGCCAGGACCCTGCAGATTCTGCTGGCACGTGTTGAGAAGCTGCTGCATCTCAGATGTGAGCTGATCTTCACAGAGAGCCTGTCCTGAGGGTGGGAGCAGAGCAGTCTTACAGAAAAGCTTCGGGGAGTTTGCCACCCCTCCTCTTTTCTGATCTCTTTCCAGCGTTAGAAAATGTAAAGCCCAGCAATGGCTTGGAGAAAAAGTGGCTTTTTCTGCCATCACCAGTTCCTCCTTCAGCCAAAACAACTTCAAAACATACTGAAGAGAGAGTCAGACAGAGTTGGTTTGCTAAACCAACTGCAGGCTCCAAGAGCCAGTAATACTGAGAGCACTGGCAGCCATTCAGCTGAAATAAATCTCAGAAAGAGAGAGAACAGAAGACAGCACAAGTCTGAATTGATTTTCAGAGGTGTCGTGTTTGCAGCAGTGCTACAAGCACTCAGAAGCCACCTGTAGTTCTGCCCCCAGTGTTTGTCCAGGCTGTCTGTGGGTGAGCAGTGAGTGCCAGCTGCTCTTGGAGTCTGGCTGCAATGAGGGCACCAGATCCTACATCCTTTGCCCTCTAATGACCATTAAAGAAATCCTTACATTCTCCATTTGTAAGAGCTTTATGCCATGACAATTTCAGCGAAATAAGTCAATGGTCCTCATTTGGATACTTAAAGAACCTTAAAAGATTCCTAATTTATACACAAATATATAGGGATCATAAACCTCAGGTAAAGAGGACAGTTAAACCAAAAATCACCTTGCCATGAGCAGATAAGTCTTTTGAGGTTGAAGGTGAATTTCTTGGTTAAATAAGACCCCTGAATCTGTCATAAACCTAAGAAGTTCTCTGTAATTTTGTAGAAGACTAAGCATTTGGAGGGCTTTAATAACTGCTGGTAAGAAGAAAGCTCCACACTTTTGAAGTTGGTTTTCCATATGAAATGTATCTAGTGCTATTTAAATAAGAGATAAATCCTTTTTAGTAAAAGAGATGAATAAGATAAGTACTGAAGAGAATAGAAAGTATCAAGGAGATTTTCCAGTGACTTCTTGTCCTGAAAGGGAAATTTCTTGTTCTAGTCAAGAAATTAATTTGATCTATAGAACCTTTAAAACTATTTTTAATTCTTCAGAACTTGAAACATATTCAATTATTAAGAGTATTAATATATGTTCTCTTTTAGCAACATTTGACATGGTTATCAGCTCATCTTCAAAATTCCTGGCTTTTTTTTTTTTTTAACAATATAAAAGGATTCAGGCTGGGTGTAGCAATCAGCTTAGAGGCAGGGGGATAAGAAGTATATTCTATAATGTATACTCTATAGGACAGAGTCTGGGTGGCCCAAAAAAAGGGCATACTACAATCTTATCTTCTCCAGAGTAATAACCCTTTATAATTTGATTCAGTCCTTCATAGCTAAAAGGGTTAGAAATGTCAAGTGTCCTCATTTATAGCAGAGTACCCTCCCCAAAACACAACCCTGAGAAAAACCAAACTGAGCAAAAACTCCAATAACTTAACACTGACTCCACTAAGAAAAAGCAATGCCAATATTTATCCACTGTATTATCTGCCAAGAAGGGGATCTTGACTCATGCTGCTCAAAGACAAATATTAATAAAGATTTGAATTTCAGGCTCATGGGAAATTTCTGACTTTCCTCTCTGAATCAGGATGAAAAGTTGTTTTCCTTCTTAAAGCACATTTATATTTAAAACGGAAAACAGAAATAAAGAAATAATGGTTTTGGATTTTTTTTTTTTCAAAAAAACCAAATATCATATTCCAGCATCAGAATGTTAAGAATCAATTAAACTAAACAAAATAGGATTGTTTCAGTATGAATCTGTGTCACTGAAGTGCTATGTACATCATTAACACACAAATGGTTTTATTATTCCATTTTCCTTTTCCAGGATGACACACCAAAAACCAATATACAAAAAATGATAACATTAAAATGTTGCAATTTAACTTATGTAAGATATTGTGGTAGCTCAAGCTGACAGCTGTGTCAGCTTGATGAAAACCAAATGTTACTGAGTTTTGGTTGGTTTTTTTTTCCCCTCAGTTTTCTCTATTGGACTAATTAGTTTGAAACAATGTATCAATTTTTCTACTAATAAACAAAAATTTCTGTAGGATCCCATTTTATTCAGAGAAACATAGTTCCCCTGAATTCAGAGGAAAATAATTTGAATTAAAAAAATCCCTGGTGACTCCTTTGCATTCATTGCACTTCAGTCTCAGTTCTCCTTTCTGACTCTGACTGTATTTGCCTTGGCATGCTGGCACAAAAATTGTCTTCTTTGGTCCCAGTTGTGCTTGATATGGAGGCAAAACTGTTAGGTGACACCTGGACTAGTTTCACATCTACATACTGGATTTACATTTGAGATGCTGCTTCTCCTAGGATAACTCCTGTATTTCTTCAAACATTTGATGACATTTTACATCACTTTCCTAGAGCAGGTTTGGCTCCCTGTACAGAGAATGGGCCAGTTCTTACAGGTGTGTAAGAGCGAGCCCTGGTGTGTGACACTCAGGTTGCTTAGAATAGACTCACTTTCATAGCAGAGGAGTTTCCAAGAGGGATTTGAGCTTGGCAGCAGCATCAGACAAGATTTAGACAACCATAAGATAAATCAACTGTATCTATTTCAACAACCAAATCCATCCCATCACTCCGATACTTTTTCTTACTATGTTGTTACAGACATCAATATCACACCCTCGACAGAGCCTGGTTGACATGTAAAGGTGTCAGATCGCTCAGGTTGAATGGACACATTTTCACCAGTTTGTTTTCATCATGAAAGCCCCTCTCCCCCGCACGAAGGCAAATTATACCTACAAAAGTAATGACAAAGTCAGAGTGGACTCAGAAGTAATCACCCTCTGAATCTGAGATCCTCAAAACTTGTGACCTAAATCTCAGCTGATGGGCTAGGAAAGTGTCTGATACTGTTTCCAGAGCTGACAGCAGCCTCTGATTGCTCAAGAGAGAAGCAAACATAAGGCAGCCAGGCAAAATATTTGCTGAATGAAGGACAGAAATGCTGAGAAAGAAATTGCATTTCCTAGCTCAAGACAAGCTTTGTAAATGTATAAGGGAAAAAAAAATTAAAGTAGCTGTATCACTTTGTTCTTTTAGTTGCTGTCATGATGGTGCCTTTCTTTTCTCGTTCAGGTCCCTACTTTCTGTACTCATGGACCTGCCCTTTCTCCTCTTTCAGACTGAAGCTCTTGACTCCAGAGCTGCCAGGTCTATTTCCAAATATTTCCCTCTTGACTTTCCTCTAGACCATTTTATTTCACATACACATATTTTTTATGTTTTTTTTTTCCCTTGCTGACACTTGTAAAACATGAATATGTTCAAAAGCAAAAAAAAAGGTGAAAAAGAAATGGTAACAGAAAAACTGTAGGAGGTAAACCAGATGAGAAGAGGCTGAGCTTTTTGCAGGGATTGTAGGACTATGAACTTTGTCCACACAAAGGATCTGAAATAAGGTTTATAAACATCTTGAAAGTACACAAATAAGAGAGTTCTTCCTTGACAGATTAACAGTTAGTACACTGGCTAAATGGTATGATGCTATAAAACATAGCCTTCTATGTCTGAAATGTTTACCTAGAGCTCACTATAGTCAAAACACAGAAATTAGCAATTCAACAATGTCTTAAATTTGACCTAACTTATCCTCAAGAGAAGCTAATTTTTATCTTAGGAATACTCATTTATTCTTTCTAGTTTTATAGTTAACTCAGAGATATCATTCCAGAATTGAAAATTAGAAAATTAGAACGTGCTATCTTCTGGAGAAGATTTCTTCAGCCACAGATGTAGCAAAAACAAGGTAGTTTGACAAGGTGTTTTGAAAAGGAGAAGAGGGACAACTAGGACCATTTTGAAAGCACTCAAAATACCTGCAATGCAATAAACCCAGGAGAGAGATATCCACTGGGAGTGAAAACATAAGGGTGTTGGAATGGCAGATTCATACTGACTTCTGCTTTATATTCTATTAAGTATATGGTTTTGACTATCTGATTTTAAAATAGAATTTGGCTTCCTCTGCCCACAGGTCAGCATGTGTGGAGGAATAGCATACCATAAGCAATTTGGAAGTGAAGATTAATGGCCAGAAACTGGTGTGAAAATGATAAGGTCAGAAATTATTTCTCCCTTCTCGTGATCTTTTTACTGGATATAGGAGGGAAGCTGACAGAAATGTCCCACAGATCATTTGGAGAACCTATCCAAGCACACAGGCTCCAAGACAGGAGACACAGCAGGAGCCTTCCTGGGGCTTCAAACACAGATTTCTGTTGCAAAACATTATTGCAAGAGTACATCCAAAAGAAACTGAACTAAAACCTAGGATAACCCAGCTTAAATGATTGGAAATATCAATAAATTCCTCATAGCATATTACACATGTACTGGGTACAAGTCACAATGGTTTCTCTTTAGCAGGAAGATTTATTTCTCTCAGAGTTTATTATAACTATTGTCAAAAGAACATTTTATAAGAAACGCAAATCCTCATTTCATATGGCAAAGGTATTTTAATTTTGGTTTTTCATTTGTTTATCGTTTGTCTGCCCCCATGCTACCCTATCTGCACCCTCCTGAACTGAGCAGCACTGAGCAATGCAGTGAACCTGCACAATCAACACTGGCAGCTTGTTGAGGTGAAATATGAAAATTCAAAACCAATTATGTGGCATCTGGGAAAGATAGAGGGATTGGAAGTGAATGTGTGGAATCATCTATGATGGTCAAGTGCCCTTTAACTCCTCCTACAGCATGTCTTGCATGACTGTTAATGAAACTGCAGTGTGTTTTACAGTCCATCTTGAAGCACAAGCCAGGTTAGTATTTGTGGAGCCAA
Source organism: Acridotheres tristis (assembly GCA_037013685.1). NCBI lineage: Eukaryota > Metazoa > Chordata > Aves > Passeriformes > Sturnidae > Acridotheres > Acridotheres tristis. The sequence goes on from CM072895.1 coordinate 13,209,102, forward strand.
CAGTGCATACATGTACAGATGCCATGAAACCAAGCATAAAAATTAGTTTTTTGTTATAATTCTCCTCTGAAAAAGTAAGATACCACATATTGCATTGTTTACTACATTTTTACTACTTCATGTGTACTAAGCTTATATGATCCTTATAATTTTATGATGTATAGCAGCACATCAAGACTGGCATAAAAGTGTTCATTGTGAAGATTATAAGACCAAATAGCAGATTATAATACATGTACACACCAAGTGCTTTATTCATCTGAGTGTTGGGAAACCAAATGTATATGCTTTTGTGAAGAATGAAGACAACATTTGAAATTTCTCGTGCCTATTGAAGCCTTTTCATGCCTTCTGAGCAGACAATTAGGAGCTCGCACGTCTTTAAAAAGGCAATTATTTTGAGAAAATTTAGTTGTCTCTTCAGCCACATCGAGACTTCTTACCCTTGGGGACATTAGAGAGTTCTCACATACAGTGCCTCAGTGACCTCCAGGAGGTGTTTCTCTGCAGTTGCTACCATTTTAAAGATTTTGGAGCTTGATTTGGGACTGGTACTTATCCTTCAGGCCATTTTTTAATGCTTTCCACTACTTGCAGTAACAGCCTTGAGGTTTTTGGTTCTGGTCTAACTGCTGATCCATACCTTCATAGGACTTGGCGTCTTAGACACACCACCTCCATGAATTCATCCCCAGACCCAGAGCACTTGCTATATTTCCTCCTGATAAATAGCACTATTACATGAAAAATGATTTTGACAAACTGTCAAGTGATATACACTGAATAGCTTCTTACATCCTACATTACAGCTGGGAGGAAGCTCCTGAGAAATCCATGTTGTCTCTACTTCCCTGCAGTACACCCCATAACCCAAACCCAGACTGATCTCCTCTTCAGCAACTTTGTATTTACTAGTAGGGATTTAAGTTTTTTCTTTTCAGCCTGCTCAGAGGTGGGTGAGACACACATGGCACACTGCCCACTGGTCTCAGAGCTTTCCAGTTGCTCCCAGTTCTTTGAGACAAAGCAATGGTGCCCAGTTTGCCTGAATAAGAGTCCTGAGGCACCCAGGCTTCCCAGATCAGCAGATCTGCTTTTGGAGCCTGACCTCTCCTAAAGCAGCTGGACCTTGCAAGTGAGCCTCCTTCCTCTGCCCTGTGTGAATCTCTCCTGCACATAATTGCTTTGAGCAAGGTCTTCCACATCACAGAGGGCCTGCAAGGCACTTTCTCCCTGAATTTCAGCTACTTATCTACAGAAACTGACCTGCAACAAAGGAAAAAAATCAGAGGTAAAAAATGAAATTAAAACCCCTCTCCAGAATTATGCAGACCTAAACTTAGAGCTTATAACATCCACAGGATAAATGTACCCTCTTTGATGGTATAATTTTCTGTCAGCCCATGGAAGGAGATTCTGATATTTGAACTTTTCTCTACTTCTGCCAGTTTTGTTTTTTTTTTTCTAGATGGAAAAAGCCATTTCTAAAATAAATTTTCATGTTCCGTGGAATAGCCACTTGTTCTGAAAAAGTAATATAAGTTAATGCAAATTTAAAGAATATTTGGAGGAGAAAATGCAACAAAATTTCTGCATTCAAAAACCTACCATTCCTGTACAGACATATAGAAAAATCAATGGAACAATTAACAAATAAAATAACTACTTTTGTTTCTTACTAGGAGTCAAACAATCATTTTGATGAGAAAGGTAGCAAGCAGACACTTGGCAGATGAATAGATAAACATCTACAAGTAATATTGTGATTAAACTATTAATTCACTATAAAGTCTAAACATCAATAAACACTTCACATATATAAAAAACTCCAAATGTTAGGTAGAATTTCAAAAGGATTTATTTACCCATTCAATTTAGTGTGTATTTTTTTCCCTCCTAGATTCCAAGACAGTCTGTTTCCCTCGATTTATTCAAGTTATTTTCCCCCTTTTTACAGTCTAATAGCAAACGACTCAAAAATATGATAATATATATTGAATCTCAATGGCACTGGTTATTTGTGGTCACTCAGCTGTGTGAGGGGAGTCTGTTCTGTGCACTGAGGCAGGGAGTGAATCTGCTCTCTCCCTGCGAGCGCCTTCCCATGCAATACATAAACATTTGGCCTTAAAACTTGCCTTCCCGTGGGATAATGCAAAGGAAGGCATTAGCCCAAAGCGACTTCATGCTCAACTGAAACAGATACCCATAGGTTTCTTATTTTGGAGTATTCTCTTGTGTTTGGAAAGAACACTTCTATTGACTAGATACACTGAAAAAGTAGAAGAGTGCATTGCAAAAACCATAGGAGGTAGAAGCTTTCATCAAAAGAATATAAAATGGCAGGAGAGATTCTCTCGCTGAGCTATTGGACTGTATAATTGTCCAGGGATTTCTGTACTGAAGCTTGCAGAAGTTTTTCCAGTGAAACAGTTTTTCCACCAGAAAATGATAATTTGATACATTTGAAACTATTCACAGCTGTACATCGATTTCTTGTAAATTCCAGATGGATCATGATTGAGACAACTTGCTGAGCTAGTATTTCTACTTGTTTTAATGTAACAAGAGCTGATAGCAAGTGTTTCAAATTTTTATTTCTTGAAGTTTTGTAAGGTACCTAAACATTAAAATTTCAACATTCCTTCTTTCTGAGTGTGAAAGAAAACTTTTTATTGTATCAGCAGCTTGTGTGGAAGGACCATTGCCCCTGCCTGGAGGCCTCCTGGTGCTCCTGCAATCTGCTGGAGGCCAACAGAGTTTGCTCAGCAGCTCTCACCCCTTCTCCAGTGTTTCCAGCTACTCATTTTACACCGAATCAGGGGGCACTGTGTGTGTGTGTGTGTGTGTGAGTGCACACACTGTGAAACACTCATGCTTGCATATTTTTTTGATCCTGCCTAAGCCAGAAAAACCCACTCGAGCTATTCTATTGCTCCACATACCTCCTAGTTTGGGAAAAATTCTAAAATTTGAGACTTCAGAATGTTGCAAATCGGCAGCTTCCTTTTAATTCTTCCCCATACACTTATCCACAAGCACTGGTAGTGTCCATGTCCCATAGCCTCTCAAAATAAAAAGTACTATTGACCTTTTTGCAGGACAAATTCTCTAGATTCTTTGTTCCTCTCTTTTCTCTCACAGGTTTTCTGGCTTTCAGATTTGGCAAGTAGCTTACCAAAACAAACACTGTATGAATGCTGAGAGAACTGCATCTGATTAAAAGTTGGATGTTAATTGAACCCTATTTAATTTCTATTTTTAAACAGCAGAACAGAATAATCTCCGTTAAAAGACTGACCTTTGAAAGCCACAATGCCTGACTTATCTTGAGAATAAACTTTCTCTGTAGCTAGGCCTCTTTGCTGGTACATGACGCAGCTGGCTCTGAGTGACAAAAGCGATTTAAGTTCAAGTAAAGTATGCTAAAAACCACTGCTTAAATCAACTCAGGGTTTATTAAACTTCATTGTTGTTTGGCTTCATAGTTTCTGCTTTTTTTCCAAAACTGAAATACTGAGCAATTGTCTGCATGTAGAGCACCTCCACAGCCTGCTCTAAAAACTTCCACAAGCATTCTCTCATGAAATTTCAGGCTTGTCCACATTCTTCTGCAGTTTTGATATGGCCTATATGGTCTATAACTAATTTATACTTATTATACTTCCACTGTCAGCTTACCTGAGCAGTGCTAAGGAAAATAACATGCTGTATCACTGCACAGGTCTTGTCAATTAAATGCAGAAAGCACTTCAGTATCTGTATTCACAACCATATGGCAAAAGTGAAAGTACACAGAAACTCTTAGGAATATGCCATGCTGCCTGTAAGTGCCTTTACTCTGTGAAATACTTCAATATTGCAATAACATCTGCCAGCTGCAACTCACTGTGCTTCACATCCTTCACATCAAATCAAATGGCCTAAGTGTGTGGAGCCAGGGCCAGTGTCAGCTATTACGTGTCAGTTTTTCCTAAGGGGACATGCTGACAGACAATCAAAACTTTTCTTTAATATTTCTTATTGTGTTTCTGCTATTGAGACTACCTGTCACGTAGGAATCATTCTTTGTTTGTGATGAGAAATAAAAATAAAACCAAAAGAACTTGGATGCCCATCTCAGATGTTTGGACTGAGTAAAGTTTACTCATGTTTGGGTTAGTGGGTTTGAACAGTGGACTGCTGTGGTGTGGATGTGGACTTAGGTTGGTCATTTGGGGAAAGACAGACACCCTTAACTGAAAATATAATACTCCCTTGCAAAGGTCTAACTCTTCATATAGACACAAACTCTCCCAATGCACCACACTAACTGTGGTGGATGGATGTCACAGGTGGAAATGTTCAGCCTGGATGGGCTGAGCATGCAAAATCTGGGTTTTATTTGAACTATCATTGCAGAGCAATGAAATGTGATAACAAATACCTGTCATACCACATTGGTCAAAGTCTCAGCTTCTCTGGTATAACAGCAAAAGAAAAGGCAAACAAGCAAGCAAAACTCCCAAGCTCAAATGAACCCTTCCCAAAATGTAAATGTGGTTATAGCACGCTGTGGTACAGAGGACCTAGTGCAGTGGTGCCAGCATTACAGACTGCCTTTGTCCTGGGCAGTGGCTAAGGTAAACTTTATACTATTAAACTGATAATACATCATCTGCACTTTGTGCACAGAATTGTGGTCACGGTGTAAATTAGGAATCTCGTAGTTTGGGAACCTCAGATCTATCCTCTATGCTCTGACAAAATACAATTTTTCCTGCAGGGTCTGCTGTGAAAATTGCTTGTTTTTTTACCAGAGCAGCTAATATTTATATTACTTTAAGCCAAAGTATTTTTGAATCAAACTCACAAAGGTGTTTGTTCAATGTGACCTGCATGATGCACAGGATAACTAATCACTTTCTAGTTCAATAAAATCCTCTTTTCTTGGCTGCCATTTCATTGTCTGTGCCTCAGACATTTTCCCTTCTCATTCCTCTACATATCCAATACTTTCTGCCTCTGTTCTGAGTTTCCTCTTCAGTTTCCCAATTTTTTTCCACTTGGTCAATGATTTCCACTCAAAAGAATGGGTTCTAGTGGTAGTTCCTTTCCATGCACCATGCTCTTGATCAACTGTAGCCCTTTCTTTGTTCAGGATTTGCCAGCTGGGAAGTCCAGACCAGAGTACTTGAAACCACCATACAACAGACGAAAAGAAAGAAAGAAAAGTAGTACAGGTGGGAGAAGCAAATGGGGCTCACACTCTGATTCGTGAATGTAGGTGGGCATATAATGCTTTCTGTAAGAACCTGGAAGCAATAAAACTGGTGGATGGGAGGATTAGGCTGGATGAGTAGAAAGACAGGACTAAGCCTCAGCTTTGTGGAGGGCACTGCACAGAAATGGAAAGAAGGAAAAATACATCAAAGGGTTCAAGTAAACAGTAAGAAATTTTAGTATTAAACTTTGCTGATCCAAACTTCTAAACCACTGGAGGTTCAACCATCACTAATCTTGACCTCCTTCATTTATGAGAAAACAGGACCAAATAAAATCAGTTACAGGATTCTGGGCTATGGATATATCAAGTTATTATATCTCCTGCAACAAGATGCAGTGCAATGGCATGACCTGCACTTCAGCTGTAGTAGCAGTCAGATTTTTCCCCTGGATGTCACATCTTACTGTAATTTACTATCTGGAAGATGTGTAATTAAAACCATATGCTTCACTTTTTTTTTTTTTCTTGTGCACATGAGGGATTCCACATTTCTATAAACTTTGCCAATTGTAAACTCATCTCTCTCTCCACTAACCTGTGGCCCAATTGCATGTAATAAGAGTAATTTGGAGAATTATATTTGGTTACACTCTATTGCTGTAATTTGCTTCTTTCCTTTAATGGTCTGAAGAGTACTGAGCTAAACCAGTTAATCTGAAATAAGCTAAAACCGGAAGACACATTTTAAGAGCAGGCAATTATATTCTTTTACTTAATGCAACATCCCTTTGCAGTAACTTATTTCTAACAGCAATGTGCATTTTAGGACAGATCTCTTTGGTGATGCAGAGTACATGTAAACCTGTCACACTTGAGGAACTTTGATCCAGAGAAACCCCTAATGGGAGTAATGCTGACATACCTGGCTGCATGCCTCCCTTCTAACCCCAGGTGCATCTTACACAGAGTCACTACTGGAGTAAACATGTATCTGAAACATTCCTGCATTTTGGCTGTTGTCAGCTACTCTCCCAAGCACCCAGCCCTGAGCAGCCTCAGGGACAGGCAGTGCAGCAGGGATGGGTGCAGTGGTGATTCCCCAGGCACTGCCAACAGAACCACCTTTTCCTTGCCTGTGTGTTAAAAAGATAAGGAACACCCCAGAAGGAGTCATACTTTATCTGTCATTCACTGGGCTGTGCAAATAATTTGGGCATTTTTTTCCAAACTGAACGACTGGCTGAATTTTTGGCTGGATTCTAGTCACTTGTAGAGGTTTGGGGTTTTTTTGGCACTGTGGCTTTACACCCTATCCCTGTAACAGGAGCAGAGAGCTGTCAGATAGGGCAGTGCAGGACACAGACATTGAAGAAATGAGGGCTAGACACCACGATACAACACATTTTGATTCATCACTGCAGCTAACTCCACGTCTCATCTCTGGACAGCCTTCTCCCAGATGTCTCAGTAAAGACACAGCCACATAACACAGGCTTTTACCACGCTGCCTGTCTCAGTCTGTCTCATCAATAGATGGATAGATAGATAGATAGATAGATAGATAGATAGATAGATAGATAGATCAATAGAGCCCTGCAAAGATCCCAGCTGAACCTTACAGGTACGGACGAGGGCCAATGGTTAAGTTAGTGTAACCAAACTGCCCTGCCTCTGCTCCCCTCTTGTGAGACCACACCAGGAGTGCTGCATCCCACTCTGGGAAGGACCATTCCCAGAGCAGAAAGGACAAGGGCCTGTGGGAGTGAGTCCAGAGGAGGCCAGGAAGATGATTAGAGGGATTCCTCACAGGAAAGGCTGAGATAATTAGGATTGCTCAGTCTTGAGAAGGCTCTGGGGAGACCTCACATCAACCTTTCAGTACCTAAACCGGGCCTATGAGAAATCTGGAGAGGGACTTTTCACAAGGGTGTGTAGTGATAGACAAGGGGGAATGGTTTCAAACTGAAAGTTGGTTTAGATTAGATCTCAGGAAGCAATTCTTCACTGTGAGGGTGATGAGGCATTGGAATGAGTTGCCCAGAGAAGCTGTGGATGCTCCATCCTTGGAAATGTTCAAGACCAGGTTGGATGGGGTTTGGAGGAACCCAGTCTAGTGAAAAGTGTCCTTGCCTATGGCAGGGGGTTGGAACTAGGTGTTCTTTAGTGTCTTTTCCAAACCATTCTATGATCCTGTTACTTTAGTTGAAAGACACTCATATTTCAGAGGAGAATCTATTCTTTTCTAGTTTTTTCTCTCCTCCCCATCCAAAAACCCTAAATATTCACACACTGGACAATTTTTCAAGAGGACACTGTTTACAAATATGTTTACTGGAAGCATTCCTTTTAAAATCTTATTTTTATTGCTTAAAATAGTTTCTAAATTAAAACTTGCAGGCTAAACCCCAAGAGCATGTAACAAAATGCTCAATAAACTAAAACATTTTTGAGGCGGGAAAGTAAAGATTTTTGTTTCCTGTCCTGAAACCTTTAAAAAAGGAAATATAGCTTTGTTTTAATTAAAACATTCTTTCCTTCCAAGCATTCTCTGATATGGCTGTACTTACCACTACTTTCCAAATACCACAGAGTCATAGTCAATGCAGACATGAGGCATGCATTAACCTGTAATGGCATTTGTATGACAGTTGAATTTGTATGAATTGCAAAAATGGAAAAAGACTAGTGGAAAAAATGAAATTACAATTACAGAGAAAAATCATAATAGAGACATGTAAAACTGTAAAATAAAAAGTGGGTCTACATCCACTTTGTGAGCAAGAAAAAAGATTAAGCAGAGCATTACAGAATTTAATCTTTCAGGTTGAGATGTGCTTGGTAGCACTATCCATAATTCCAGAGGAACCTGTTCCTGTCTGTCATTCCTCATCCAACTTTGATTCTGCCTGACTGGAAGGAGTTGATTGCTAAGGGGCAACAACCAGTCAGTAGGGTTCTTCTGTAGACAACAGAAAACAGCATATATAGTGTGTATACACACATTATAAATACAACTGGTGCATTAATATAGGTAAGTGCATTTGACCCACATATTTAGTCTATTACTCTCCAGATCCCACTAATAGTAATCCCTAGTTCATGATAAAAATTTAGGTACCGCAGTTATAACTCACTGCAATAACTTGTTTTCTCTTGAACAGAGTATGAAATAAAAAAAAAAAAAAAGTGAAATATAGTGTTATTTTGGGGAATATTCCCTAGGGAAATCTTTCTGTTGTCTAGGGCAAATGTTTATGCACAGCATCACTCTGATGGACACTGACTCTCATCAGCTGTGCCAGAACATGGAAACCTGTTATCCTTCTTGCTTGACTGAAAAGTTAATATTTCTTGATGTGTTTTAGAGAGCTTTGCTTATGTGCTCTGTTTTACAATCTCACAAAAAATTCCCTGTGTACTAACCTGTTTTGCAAAAGAGCAGATGACCTTTGCCACGATAATGTCATTTCTGAAGCTGCATCTGAATGTGAGGACATCAGTTTGCCATCTTAAAGTGCATAGCATCTTGTGTGCATGGTGATAAAAGCTGGCTAGGAGGTTAGACAATCTTTCTGGATTTTTTTAAAAACTTATTTTTAAATGAATTTATAAAATATCCCAGAATGAAGAAGCCACCCCAAAAAGAGAAGGTTGAGAAGGAGATCAAGAAATAGGCTTCTATAAATCTTCAGAAAAAAAGCTTTCCTTCTTTACCTTTTTTAATCTTTTGTACACTAAAGTCACACCATGTATTTGGCTGCATTTTAAAACTACAGCAAGAGAAGTCCAGGTTACAATTTCAATGAATTAATCTGATTAAAATTAGGCCTCTCTTTACCCGTTTTTTGTCCTCAATATTCATCTTGCATTGGATCACAGTTTCAGACCTGTGTTCAGATGGGAGCAGCAATATTATTTTAAAGTTATTGATTCAGAAGATGGCAAGGAAGAAACTCTGAGTTGTTATGCTGAAAGCAACTGAAATGAGAAACCTGTCACAAGGAAAAGGATTATTTTGTGCTTAAAAGGGATTGGAGCCTGAGAGAGTCACACACCAAATGCACAAGAACTGTAGTCAGAGACATCACCTCTAACTATGCCATTAAAGGTGTCATTGCAGAATGAGGGTCTGTCTTAATCCTGGAAGTTTTGGAGACATGGAAATACACAGACCCAGGTGTACAATCAAGACTCCTTAGAGCAGCTGTTGACTAATTTGTGCAATTTAAGTTGTCTTACATGTCACAGTTTGTGCCCACCCTCACGCTTCTCAGACTGTGGCACTGTGCAAACACACCATGTGCTTGGTGTTGCCTAGTGGGTCTTAAATTTCCTTGGATAATACAGAATCAGAACAGTCAAATTGGTTAAGTAGCCTCGAGAAAATTACCCTCACAGGTACTGGCAGTTAATTACTTTCTCTTAAAATGTAGCAGAGATATAATGCAATCCTTCAGGGGAGAGAAGATGGCAGGCTCCTTTCTTTTTTTGGAGTAGACACCTGGGATTGCCTCAACATGTGTGGCTGCCACCCACGCCTTCATCTGGGCAACCTTACATCTGCTCTTGGCACAAATATTGCATTTTACATTCCCCTGAGGCCTGTGTTAATGCTTTTCTTGTATTAGGTGCTATCCATATATGCAGAGAAAGGACAAGGACAACACAAAACCTATGCCCCTGAGAAGGAATATGGCCACTATATTGCAGTGCCAGTTCAGTGCACTGAGCTCTTAAAAATGATGGCAAAGAACTCCCTAGAGAGCAGGACCCAACTCTGCAAAATACATTTAAAAAAATCTATGTGTGTATTAGTTTGGAATAAAAGTTGCTTTAAAATAGACCAGCTATCAGCATCAGAAGGTTGTGTGTTCTATTTGAGCAGCGAATATTTTAGGAAAAATAAACCTTGTTAAAAATATTAATCAGTGACTATGTGACAAGACTTGTCATTTTGCATTAAATGCTACAAATTTTCACTCTCTATCAATAAGCATAGTCTGTTATGAAACTGCATTATCTTACTGTGCTTAAATTAATCATATTAAAATATTTAGAGCAAGTATTTGTCATATTTGTCACTTTATGAGAAACTGACAGACTAGAAGTCATATTACATAAAGACAGGGGTCATGATGGTGGAGAACAAGATATTTTCAGACTTCTTGAAAACTCAAAGCATCTAGAGGGCCAGAAAAGTGAAACCAAATCCACCCTCATGACTTTTCCTAGATAATTTGACAAATAGGGGGAGTTTAAAGGGGTTTAAAGTGCCTGGAAATACAAGCTATGGGGAAATTAAGAGGTTTGTAGCTGTTTGGGCAACTGGTAAATATCTGCTCAAAAGCCAGCCTGGCACAACCTCAGTGCACAAGGCCCAGCAGGACTGTTCTCCCTGAGAGCCATTCACACCCCAAACTTGGTACAGGAGGTTCTTTGGGTAGGATGATCACCATCACTTTTCCATGATGGAGAAATACTGACTGCCTCTTTTGGCACAGCACCAGGTCTGGGTTCAGAAGAGATCAGGCTACATAGAAATCACGTGGGGTACAGTCACTAGAGAAAAATCCCCCCAAATTTGTTCGTACTAACATCATCTTATATCCAGTGTTAGGAATTCCTGCACTCCTGAGCAGCAACTTTTATTCACACACTTCAGAACGAATCAGTGGCAAGTGCAGGAGATGGCACAAACATGTCCTTCGGTGTAGTTATGCAACATACATTTCACAATTAATTATTCTAAAGAGATAAACTTCCAAAAACTGCCTAGAGAAATCCAGTATAAAAGCCAACATTTAAGTACTGAATATGGGAAAACACACAGAAAATTGAGGGCAGATATACATATTATTTTTGTTGTTTCAGTGCTTATACTTCAGTATCTGAAGCAAAAGTTCACTAGATGAGGCAGAAAAACATACAGATAGCAGCCAAATGAAACTGAGTCTTTGCAAACCATTTTCCTTACATTAAAATGGAAAACTAGATGCATCTATGCTTCTCAGATGTGTTCTTCAGGTACTTGTCAGGTGATAAAATTGGTTACAAATTTCACTACTGGCATAGCAAAATGAGCAGTCACACAACTTTGGTCTATGCAGCATTCATTAAACTCTGAGTAGCTTAGGCTTCCACAGGATAAATTTGAAAGGACTGTATGGGTATCCAAGAGAAACCATTTACAGGGGATGTAGGTTTCTGGATATGTTCTGTATTTTCCATCAGTCAGCTCCATTTAATAGGTCTTAAGTAAATATTGCAAAACCAAGGCACTTTTATTTATGGATATTGTAATTGGAAGAGGTTATACCAAGCACATGCGTCCAAGAAGATATTTGTTGTAAATTTATACATTTTAGTAGATATAGAGGGATTTACATCACTGTAAGAGAAAGAGCAACACTTTGATTTTCTCAGATACCTTATCAGGGGTAAGATCCCTTTCCATCAGAGTTATAATTACTTGCTAGTAGATATACTAAATATATGCTCCCAGGAAGGATTACTGAGTAAGCATTTACTATTAATGTTGCTGATAAAACATGGCTAAATTATTTTATAGCAGAAGAAACACCTGGGGGCAAGGGAAGAAAACTGCTTTTTAAGTCTCCCATGGCACATTAATGTGGCTTATTTAAGTGAAGTGCCGAGTGGTGATAGAAAGGGAATTTTGATGAAGTGCTCAAGCTCCATTTACTGTCCTGCCTTGCACTGGGGACAACAGAAATACTTAGAGAAAAGGAACTGTTAAAAGCATGGGTAGTAGCAGTATAAAACCTGGAATACTTTGTAAATAAATGCATCATCCAGCTTGCCAAGAATTAATTACCTCTTTCTACACTTCCCATCTGTATTATCTCATTCTAAACAGAGATGACCACTGTACTTTGGTTCCTAGATATTGCATCCTTTGGTGGATGCAAATATCTTAATTCTTCATTGGTGCAGCAAGATTTTGTTCATATTTAAGCAGTTTATGTTCCTTTTTACATCCCTTTGGGAAGCTCAGCATGGACATCAGTTTCCTTGATGATAATCTGCACTGCATGCCTTGTGTATGTCCATCATACATAAGTATACATGCCCCATCATCAGTTCTGAACAAATCAGCTCAACCTGAATATATGCAATTTTCACTGTTACTCTCCACCAAGAAAACCTGAATGAACAGCATGTACCACCCTTATGCTGCCAACAATGGAGGGATCTGACAGCCAGTGAAAAATTTTTAAAACTCAGTAAGGTTTCCTCAGGAAGATGGTCTTAACAAGACATTCAAAACAAGCAAAAACCCCAATGCATCCTATCTACTTTTCATGTATTGTTGGAACCCTTAAATACCATTTTTCTGGTGTAACTTCAAGAAACAAGAACACTGACACTTGGGAGATTATTTAGAAAGTATACAAACTGATTTAATAGCATTCCAGGAAAAGAGCAGCAGGCAACATCATCAGCCCAAAACTTGGCTTACTAAAACATTAAGACCTGCATGATTTCAACTTTAGCCAATAAAATCCGAAAAATCTTCAGAATTGATTGTTCAAAACTAAAAGCTATAATTTTCTAGTATACAGAGAAGGACAATTTAGAAATTTTACAGACAGCTTCATATAAGTCTATTCAATTATAGAAAGCTATTTTTCAAAGAGAAAAAAAACTGCAGTGTGGACTGTTATCTACTGTACTTATCACTCTGAGATTGTAGTTTATCTTTTTGTTACATACCTTACAGATACAGAGAGATACCAAGGCTTTCATGGCCAAAAAAATCAAATTCTCATCTATTTGAGAACCTAATTCCTGCAGTTTATAGCCTGAAAAATACTGTGAACATACACTGAAATTAAGTGTTTTCTAAATGAGAGAGCTGTTACAGAGCTGTGAGATTAGGGCCTGATGCAATTTAGCATTCCATTACAAAATCTATGTTCTAAATTCAGAGTCCTACAGGAACTTGTTTAGCTACAAGTTATTACACAATGACAATGCTCTTAGGAAGATATGAGGAAGCAATTCCTCTGTGACTCAGGTCCCTTCTCTTTGCTCTTAAAGCCTCAAAGAGCTCAAGCTGGACCACACTGCCATGCTTTCATTAAAAAAAACCCAGTATTTGTAGTGTGGTGGAGAGACTACATCAAAGAAATTCTGCTATGGTGAAGTTTTAATTGAAGTGCCCAACTTCCCAGTGAACAGCACAGCTTTGGTGACACCCACAAGATTGTTCAACATCCCTCCTCCAGACTGCCAGAGGAGCAATTCACTGCCTTCCTGCAGCCAAAGGGAGCACAGAGCCCTGGGCTGCCTGGGCACTGAGGCAGCCAGGGAGCTCCATGCTGGAATGGTGCTGGGGAGGGACATCTTGGCACTCTGTAAACTACTGGAAGAGAAAGTAGCAAGGAGAAAAGTTAAGTGAATAGTTCAGAAAGCAGAGCATCTGAGCTCTGCCTCAAAGCTTCCCATGCCCTGGGAGGGCTAGTGATGTCTTTGTTTCTGTCACATTTGAGGAAATAGACTTTGTGGAAATTCCTTCCAGCTAGAGACAGGCTGCACTTGTACATGTGACTGAGATATTCCCTGTTCCCTTCCAAATGCAGGCAAACCTACGTGGCCACAAACAGTGACTAATTGTTTGGGCCAAAGGGGAAAAGATATAAATGAGCTATTTCTCATTATAGTGTAAGAAAATATTGATTACACATACACAGATGGCAAATACTAGTCATGCTGGTATTCTCAAGTCTCCACACTGAGCTTGTCTGGTATACATTCATTATTTTTACAAGTTCATACTATGACTGTTTTCCCTATTGACAAATATGGGTTAAAAACATAATAAACAGAGTGGATTTGTGTTGGTATTATTAATGAATTGGCAACAACTGTCTCTGTGCCATTCATCTCCCAACATCTGTTTATATTTTATTTTAAATCTGTAATAACATTGCTTTGTAATCCCTTGATCTGTACAGTAATTTCCTTTTCTTCCAAGCCGTTAGAGGTATCTTTGAACTACTCAGGGGAAGGACAGACAAAAAACCAACCAAAAAACAAAGACTATTCATCTATTCCTTCAAGACAAGACCACTTTCATCATAAAAAATGAACATCATAAAAAATGAACACCGAAACGAAAGCAAAAAAACAAAGGTGGATGAACTCTGTACTGCAATGGGATAAAAGTCAGGATGTTTGTGGAAAACCATCAGTCATTATTGTTTTAAATTGCTCTTGATTTGTGCAAAGAAACAGACCAAGTCAGCCACGCCTAATCGTTCTTCAGAGTTATCTTGTGCATTTATTTGCTGCTCTCTGGCTCACCAGGAATTCTGCTCACTGTTTGTCACAGCTAGGAACAAGTCTGGTAAGCTCACCCCTTGTTGGTAAGTAGGCGTTGTTGCTTGTGGATATCCTGTTGCGTTGGACTCCTGGAGTCCTGGATTTTCTCATTGTTCAAGCCACAGTGATTCCAGGGCAGTGCTCTTTATGAAATACAATGCTACTTGAAAATTTGTCAATATGGGTTCTAAAAATAACTGAGGTATGAGCAAGTACAAATAACCTTCTCTCAATTTACTTGATTTACTCTATAACAACTGTGTAACCGGAAAAAAGAAAAAAAAAATCTTTAAAAACTGGAGTGAGAAGGCAGTGCCTTAGCTTGTGATTTATTGTATTGCTGAAGATATTGGAGACAATGCCCACTTTTGAAACAATGCACATAGGCAAATGATGTATTTATTACACCACTGGAAATGCCAAATAAGCTATGCCCAACAAGGAAAGTATTGTCAGGAAAGAGAATAACATCAAAAGATCTCTGGGCCAGCAAATCCAACTCAGAATAGTTCAAGTAATACAAAAGAAAAAAACAAGATTTACGGTTTTCTAAAGTTACAAAATTTCCAAAACTTGTGTTCTGAGGAGAGCACGTGCCTTTAGAAGAGCTGCATAAAGAAGATTATTAAAAGACCTACTTAAATTGTAGCGTATTAATGCATATATTTGATTTGAACATACCTTTTGGGATTTAACGGACCCTTCTAGATGTTAGTCGAAATGAGTAATATTGTGGAAGCCTCACACTACAAAGCACTCAGAGAATTTCACAAATACGAAATATACAAAATTATGGTTTTAAAAATAAGAATAATTAAAAAAACCCAATGAACCAGCCCACTTTTATAGCTCGATATCCTCTTTATTTCCCTGCTCCATGAAGCATAGGACATTCAAGAGAAGGCTGGAGAGAGAGACAGATAGAGTAATCTAAAAGGGACAAAAGAAAAGCAAGAAACATTGTTGAGGGAAACTGGGAAAGAAATGAGAGGCTTCAATCTAAACAAAAACAGAGAAAAAGACTTGGAAAGAATTTCAGCAAAGAGGTATGTTTAATTGCCTACAGCCCCAGGAGAGGTAATTTATGTGCCAAGAAATTATGGAGGTTTTATGTGCCTATTAGTCTGCTATTCAATTAAAAAATGTGTACTTACCATGGCAACCTCTATGTCTCACAATACACATGCTAATTCTAAGATATCTCTATAGAGCACCTCCTTAAAGAAACATATACCACAGCACCAGCCATCGTCTAGATTTCCACACTCACTAAGAGGCAGTAAAAGGAACAGCCCATACAAAATTTTGGAATTATAGGCTTGAGAGAAAGTTGGGTAATCTCACTGTACTGTTACCAACTCCATATGGGGACCCAGCAGTGTAATGCACTGCTGCACCTTAGGGCAGCTCACCAGACAATCTTGCCAGCATTTCCCTTCTTGTTCACTGAGATAATGCTCTTAAGCTTTGAAACAGTGCTGCTTTTCCTCTGGGATCTGCTTTGGACTGGCTGACTAATTCCTTAGGCCCTGCTTCCACTGAAGCTGTGTAAGCTATCAGCTGTACTCTCCTGTATTTAAAGTCTGCCAGGACATGCACCTTCCCTTTGTTTCAATAAAAACCAACAAAACCATAGTGTTTGCTGTCTGGGAATTCCCTTTCTCACCAGCCCACGTCAGATCTCACTGTTCTCTATAGGCGTTGTCCTTCTCCCTCTTCCTTATTTGAGCTTCCCATGACAACAACTATTGGCAAGGCTGATTTTCCACTCAACAACTTGCTTTTTTTTTCCCAGAGGAGCAGTATCTGTGGCCAAAATTCTTGGTCAGACACGTGTAATTAATGGATCAAAGCATTTGTCACATGCACGACCTGAGGAATGAACCATCTTCCAAAAAATGTATGTAAATGCATCCACAGCTTTAAGTATTAAGGAGAATTTCAATGCAATCCTTCTGAAAGTAAAGAAGAGAAAGTATTGAGGTGATAACCTATATTTCCAATAGCTTTTATGTAACTAGTTACTTCTTATAGTCATCTTTCTTCCTTTCACTGACTAGTGGATGCATATCAGATCACTCTTCTCATGGCCATGGAACACAGTAGTCCTTTTTGCTTGTCTGCAGCTCATTTAGGGCTAGTGCTAAAGCATACAGAATACAAAAAAAGGAATGCATCACCTTGTGTAAAGTTCTGGATTTGTTGAGGATTAAGTCTCAATCACATTTCAAAGATGCTTTGCTTCTTTCCTTGTGTCATGGTTTAACCTCAGCTGGTGACTAAACACCACAGAGCACCTTGCTCGCCTCCCCCTGCCCCTCACTGAGGTGGGAGGAGAATCACAAGGGTAAAAGAGAAAATTTGTGTGTGATCATATGAAAACAATTTAATAGGGAAAGCAAAACCCACTTGCACCAGCCTTGACACTCTGTAAGGCGCGATCAGCAATTACTGAAACATCCCTGTGTTATCAACAATGTTTCCAACAAAAATCCCAAACAGAGCCCCACGCAGCTGCTATGGACAAAATCCACTCTGTCCCATTCTGAACCAGCACACTTGGCTTTCCCTACTAACAAGGAAACAAGTAATTTATTAGTCACTGCCTTTAAACACAGAATATATACACTAAAGTTTTGGAGTTCCTAGACTGTTTTCTTCTTGTAAGCACTTCAGAGGCATATACTATGAGAAAATGCATACGAAGTCACCAGTTGATATAATTTATAGTCAAAAACAATGTTGTAGAAGTCTTTTTCTTTTGCAACACTTACAACAGGCTCAGTCCCATTCTTTTTGGTAGGGAAATACCTGTTAGGTTTAAGGAAGCACAAGCCACCACTGCCCTGGGAGGAGCAGCTGCTTTAAACACTCTAACTGATGAATACATTTGATACTTTTACCTGACATCAACTGAGCACAATGAAATAGCAACAAACTAAAACTTCAAATTTACGCAGATTTTAGTTTTTTTATCTGTGAGGAAGTGTAAAGTTTAACTCACGTTTCTGAAGTAGTGTCAGGCTGACAACAGTAGCAGCAAAAGCACAGCCAATTCACATCACTCATCCAATCTCATGAGAGGGGCAACAATCCCACTTAAATCTTCTCTGTCCTGAAAGTTTCCCAAAATGTGAATAAACAGCAAGCTGTCTGGCTTTTCTGGTAGGTAATGAGCCTTGCTGGCCACCTGGCAGCTTATCACCAGCTTACTCATGTCAACTGTGAGGGACCAGCACCCACACTTGTGTGAAAATAGGCTCACCCAGTAATAAAAAGTTTTCTTTTCTTTCCTCTCCCTTGCCCCCTCCCCTCACTGTTTTTCCCCACATCAGATTAGACTGCCTAAAATACAGAATAAAATTATGAAGTGTGGGTTGAATTCCAGAAAAATCCTGTTGATCACTTCCTACCAGGTTTACCTCCCCTCAGTGCTTGTCTTGGTGCTCTAAGGGCATCTTCAGAGGAAAAGAAATAATTTTCCTGACAGATGAGAAATGCACAATTCACTACAGAATGCAAACTGTACATTTGGAACTCTAATCTAACTAAGGAAAAGTTTTGAAGATGTTTGGTATGAGTGTGCTGTACTGAAAGTATAGTGCAACTCTTCCCACTGAAGGGAGGAACAGATCTGAGCTGCCTTTTCACATGATGGATGTGAGTGATTTTCATGAGCAAGCCACAGTGTCCTTTTTGTATTACAACTCCAGGATCCTGAGAGGGGAATGCAGCTAAAAGCATCAATTTTGATACAAATCCTTTATGGTCTTTAAATTGGGCACTGCCACTTTAATAAGCCACACCTGGTTAAGATTCGTGTTCTGCTGAATTCCTCCCGCTGTAATGAGCCCTGAACATCAGGCTGAGGCTGTGATCAAGACAATACAATTAATCACCAGACCGTGCACAATTTCAGTAACATGAAAATTGCACGCAGTTAGATTTTCTAAGTAAAACTAATATTTCATGCAGGGGAAAGGGTGAAGTTTCAGTGCATAACAAAAAAGAATTTCGGAGGTTTAAAAAAAACCTGGCAGTCAGCAGGGCCACGTGAAGGTGAATGCATAAATCAAATAACTATACCATCTGTTACAGAAAACTTAAAGGGAATTAAGTGGCCCATATTTTCTAAAAATATCTTTCTTCACAGTATGCAGAAGAACTGAATATATAAGGAGGAATACTGGAATTGGACTTTAATTAGGAAACTTTGAGTTTTGAATCCAACATGAGCTTAGTCAAACTATCAGGAAGATAAGCTTATTAGGAGAAAAATAGGAATGAATATTTGCATGGCAAAAAAATAGATCTTTCCGGTGGGAGGAAGAGGGGGGATTAAAAACATGCAGTGGCCCCATTTTCAATATTTTTTCAGCTGCAGCTTAAGGTGTCACAGAGAGACAAACAGTGACAGGCAGGCCAGGGCCAACTTCTGTTAAATTTTTCTATTCTGATGTTATCTAAAACAGACTGGTCATTTCAGCATCTTGAAAATTCACAACCAGAAATTTTCATGTGTATTTGAAAGTATATTTCCATGCTGCAGTGGTTTCTGTGTAATTGCAGTATTCACCAGAAACCCATTCAAAGGGCAGAGACAAAATGCAATTGTCATCTCTTTCCAGGCTCATCTCCAATGACAGCTAGTGGGAAGGCACAACTTCTGGAGAGCACTGCTAGTTCCTTTCTTTCTTTTCCCCCTGTGATGGGGAAACCCAGCACACATCATTAAAAGAAAAGTGTGGTAATTTTTCTCTACCATTAGGTTATGAAATCTCCAGGAGCCTTTTTTTTTTCCCCCAAGAGTTTGCACATCTCTAATCAAGGAATCTAGAAGTCCCATCAGCACAAAAATAATAAAGATTAAAAACAGCAGGCGAAATTAAAACTTTGTATAGGAGTGGAACAACAGAGACAGACTTCCTTAGAGAGAAGGTATATTTACTGGTGCAAGAGTTGATATAAAAAGCCTAAGGAGAATAAATTAAATGTGATGATACAACTAAATGCTTTAGGAAAACCATTTTCAGATGATGCAATTAAAAAGGAAGAAAGAAAGTAAAAGAATAAAAGGAATGACACAGAAAAGGCAAAGCGACACACAGACAGAGAGTAAACAAAATGCATTTTTAAAAGTAGCAAAAAGACTGATTTTGGGGGAATAAGAAATTGAGGTTTAAAAATAAAGAAAAATAAAATAAAAGTTTCCATTTTTTGCACTGCCACTTGTCCACTCCACCTTTCAATTTCTTCTGCTCCCCCTCCTCAATCTTACCTTCTCTACAGATATTCTCAACTCTCTTGGGAAAGATCTCCTATTATATATTTTTGCAATGTCTAACAAAATAGAGCCTTTCTCTCAGCTTCTGCCTCTTTGTATTACTGTGGCACAAACAGTGAAGAGCAGTAATGGTAATAGTTGGGAAAGCTGCTCCGTAATTTTTCACCTTAACATTTTTTAACAGCAAATGGCAGTTCTGTGACACTGACACAGTTCAACTAGGCCAATGATATTCAATTTTGCTGTCAGGAAAACTGGAAGAGAATACCATGTTAAATCCCAGTTCATCCAAAATAAAAATGCTTGCTACCTGAACTGAGCCAAAACACTTCAGAAACTGCATTTCATAACCTGCACATGGATTCATGGGAATTCATTGTTTAAGTAGCATAATTCATTTGCCATTCAGCAGCTTTGGCTTATTTGAAGCTGAAGTCTAGCTAGTCTGTAAGACATCAAAACAACAACTATTAAGGGGCCACAGAGTTTAGGATTGAGCTGACTTTAAACCTGATCTTTTCCAATGGAGAAAAATTCCCTACCTTTCAAAATCTATGAAAAAAAATTTGAACATTTTATTTTCCTTCAAGATAAAAACCCAAAATGTAACTATTAAGGATTTTTCACAGAGCAATTAATTGTTGCTAATTGTCATTACTGAGGAACCATTATTACATAGTAGCAATAACTTCATTTTGTGTCTCCTACACTGAAAGTGACAGGGAGTGACCACCTACCATGGTAGAGAAGAAAGCAGTAATTCTTCACAAGTTAGAAAACAATGGTGGAAAGTGCTACAAAACAGGCTGCCAAAGAAAGAAATAGGCGAAGCATATTTTGGTGCAGTTCAGTGGTGTAAAGAGTGAGCAAAAGATACTTTGCATACTTCTAGAAATGACTAAAAAAATGTTTATTTTTTTGTGTGTTTCTGGAAATGGGAAATAGCAGGAATAGAACTGTGCTTTAATTAAAATGGCTCAATAAATGGCTCCATAAAGCATAGGAAGGGGAAAAAAGGATTTCATTTTTCTTTGGTGTGCCTTGAGAAAGGCTGTATTCTCTTTTAAAATCTAATACAATTAATAGGAAACTGTATTTAAAATATATATATAAAATTAACATATATATGAGAGAAATCACAACAATAAACATTTTATTTGTGGGGTTTTTTGGAAGTCCTTGTAGCAGCTCTTTGTCATCTAATGCCTCACTCTGTGTTCGATAATACACATTAAATACTCTAAAAATCCTAATTATTAATAAGAAATTAACTGATTTTGATTGATCTGGTTTAGGTGACGCATTTCTTGTGTTGTCCATGGCTGGAAGCTCAGGACTGGTTGTACAGGCAGTTAACAGTGAGGTATATCCATGCTGGGGTGTGCACTGGTGCCCAGATGCTGGTCCTGAAGAAGAAAGCTCATGCTCATTGCTGAGAAATGTCACCATAGTGCTCAGGATCTTGGTGACCCGTAAGGACAAAGCAAGGAGCTGCTCACCTCACCCCAGATGCCTCCAGGCAGGGTGGAACTGAGCTTCCCTCGACCCAGACCAGAGCACTTTGACTTTCCCTCACCATGAGCAGTTACATGAACATTTAGGGGGTGTCAGAGCCCTGCTGGGTTGGTGTCCTGGGCTGAAGGGGTTCATGATACAGGAGGGGTGCATGGTGCAGGTGGGGTTCATGGTGCAGGTGGGGTTCATGGTACAGGTGAGGTGCATGGTGCAGGTGGAGTTCATGATACAGGTGGGGTGCACGGTACAGGTGGGGTTCATGGTGCAGGTGAGGTGCATGGTACAGGTGGGGTGCATGGTGCAGGTGGGGTTCATGGTGCAGGTGAGGTGCATGGTACAGGTGGGGTTCATGGTGCAGGTGAGGTGCATGGTACAGGTGGGGTTCATGGTGCAGGTGAGGTGCATGGTGCAGGTGGGGTGCATGGTACAGGTGGGGTTCATGGTGCAGGAGGGGTGCATGGTGCAGGTGGGGTTCATGGTACAGGTGAGGTGCATGGTGCAGGTGAGGTTCATGGTACAGGTGGGGTTCATGGTGCAGGTGAGGTGCATGGTACAGGTAGGGTGCATGGTGCAGGTGGGGTTCATGGTGCAGGTGAGGTGCATGGTACAGGTGGGGTTCATGGTGCAGGTGAGGTGCATGGTACAGGTGGGGTTCATGGTGCAGGTGAGGTGCATGGTGCAGGTGGGGTGCATGGTACAGGTGGGGTTCATGGTGCAGGAGGGGTGCATGGTGCAGGTGGGGTTCATGGTACAGGTGGGGTGCATGGTACAGGTGGGGTGCATGGTACAGGTGGGGTTCATGGTGCAGGTGAGGTGCATGGTACAGGTGGGGTGCATGGTGCAGGTGGGGTGCATGGTGCAGGTGGGGTGCATGGTACAGGTGAGGTGCATGGTGCAGGTGAGGTTCATGGTGCAGGTGAGGTGCTGCAGCTCAGCACAGCACAGTTGCACTCGAGGGCTCCCACACTGGCTCCTTCCACCTTCCTCAGTGCAGGCAGAACATCTGGCTCCTTGGAAGGGGATGTTGCCAAGGGCTACACTCTGGGAGGAAAACCAAACATATTTTCAAGACTAAATCAAGAGTGGGTTGTAGCAATGCCCCTGTCTCCGAGGCGTGTGCACTCACACACGTGTGTACGTGCACGCAGAGTTTATTTAAAAGTTTTATTGTTAGCATTGTAATTAGGCCCCCAAACATCCCCTGTGTATGTATCAAATTAAGCTCCAGTAACCAGGGATTTTCTAGCAATATATACTACGGTTGAATTCCTGTAATTCTCATATTAAAATCTTTTACCATAACAATCTGTATTTAAATAAATAGCCTGTTACATTGCTCGTGCTCACTGAGTGTTATTGCTGCCTCTTTCCAAGAGAGAGCAGTAGTGAATTGTACTATCATTACGCTGGATAGATTTACTCAAACACACTCAATTTACATTTTCGACTCTGTAACCTTTCAACCTATTGACCATGAAAAATGCTTCAACATAACGTGACACATATAAATGTTTAAAGTCCAAAGGGTAATTATCTATATTCATAGTTAAAACTGCGCCTTGATTTCACAATAGAAACCATATGTTCACTCAAAACACTTTCAATAGGCTAAATAGCACCCAGATTAACCCTGAGTTAGTTTACTGGTTAAAATAATAGCAGCATCTTCTTCTAATTCAGTAGTTCATTTATCATTTTTGATCAAGGCACTGAATTTGAACTTTCAGTATTTGAAAGCTTAACTTGAAAAGTAAACTGCATGGTAGAAACTCACTGATTCTTAAGTTTTATCTTTAATGCCATTTAATGTGCCTGATAACAGTTCAAAATATGTTATTTAGCTCCAAGTAGAATTCTATGTTGCCTCACATTTAATAGACTAATTTTCTCTCCCAGAAGAAAAGGGCAATGACTTTCTGACTTTTATTTTTTTTTGTCCACAGAACAGTGGTTAACAGAATGCCATTTAGAACAAATCTTGACTATTTTCTTTTATGAAAAACACCTTTGGCCCAAATGACTTCCAGTAAGTATGAAAAGCCTAGAGCACAAGTACAAGCACACTTGCAAGGCCTCTGCAGAAACACTAAGAAAATCTAGCAATGAAAGGTACACTAAATGGGACCTCATCTAGGTTTTGAAATAAGCAAACTATTAAGACATATATTTCCTTATCTTTTTTCTAGTAAGATAGAAAAAAAGATTATTTTGAGCCTTTGAAATCACTGCAGCAGAAAATTACAAACAGAAACCAAAATTGTATATTACAGCAGTAATGACAAGTCAAAGGAAAGAGACATACTTTAAAAAAAAAAAAAAAAGCAAACAGGCAAATGACTTTTCAGTGAGTGCCAACTCTCTGCACATTAAACTGGTTAAAAGCTCCTTCTCTCCCTGCTTGTCATGTCATTGTTTCCTGTCAGGCAGCAGAGAACACCTCCAGCTAGTACATGATATACAGGATGCTTCATCAAAAAAGGTATTCTCTGTCTTTGAATTTGAATTGACACTTTCCTTATGTATATTATAAAAGCCCCGTGGAAATGGCAATGGACTATGGTGTAAAAAAACCCGTGAATTTTGCAGAAAGCTTACTAGAATGCTGGTCTCATTTCAAAAGAACATTATTACATGTGGACAGGATTGCCTTAAATATGCACAGGTATAGCCATGAAAAAAATACCCAGAAAATAAGTCTATCTGGTCTTTAGCTAAGCTTCAGCTTTATGCAGTAAAATCGAGTTCTTGTGCATACAAGATGCTTTGTTCCACCTCTCCTGCCTTGGAACAGAAAATTATTCTCCTTCAGGGAGAGGCTAAGGCCACGTGTTTGGTTTATTAGAATAAGAGTGTTGTCCCTCATAAATTTGGAATCTTCCCTTGAACTGTTGCCATTCTAAAATGTTGTAATTTTACATCCATCATTGCATGATATGCCCTAAACAAGTCAGTGGAACCATTCACCCTTAGAAAAGCTGGCACTCAACCAATTTACTCACTCTGCAAGAGTCTTTATACAGTTCCCTTGTACACCTTTACCATCATTTATGCATCATTTACCATAAAGTTAGGAACTGCTAATAAATCCCTTATACTGGATGCTGTAAGTAAATCAGAAAGGTCTTTCATATTTAATATCACAACAACTCTGTAGCCTTAATTTTATCATATTGTAAATTATTTCTGGAAAAATCCTACTTGTGTTCCAGTGCTATTTATCAAAATTCTTTCTGTGCATCATCATATCAAGGCTGAGCATTTGGGTTCCTATGACACATATTTTGCAAGGTCAACCCAAGTTGATACAGGTACAGGCTACATGTAATTAAAATTTGTATTGTATGAACTTTGAAGACTATGATTTGTCAGAATTGCTTACTGTTGTTACCTCTGGATTTCAAAAATTCAAATTGAAAGGGTGTTTCTTTTTGCTCAGTCTGCAGTGAAATTATAGGAAGTGCTCACAGATGTGAGATTAGTGGTGCCACTGGAAGAGACTGGGCTGGAGGAATGCAAGAGCCAGAGAGCCCATAATATATATCAATAAATACATTACATTACTACCTGTCTCTTCCCACGTCACACGCTTACATTCCTGGTATGGCCTCGGGGAGAAGGTTGAGCAGGCTACAGAAAGCATGGAGCAGCTTCCCTTTGGAGCCTGTTGTGGCTTTCCTAAAGGCTGGGAGCTGCTGCCATGCCAGTTCAGCATCATTCTTGGGACAGGGACATCTGATCCTGCTGAGCTGCAGAGCCTCCTCATTTGTGAAAGTGGAAGAACATTTTGTGCACTTTTCATTACATTTTAGACTGAGACAAAAGGTGGATAACAAAGCCAGGTGAGGAGTCTTTGTCAGAAACTCAACCAGTAAAGAAGTGACATTGTTAATGTTGGTCAAGTGAAATCACTGCTCTGTAGATTAATAGATTCCTGGCTGGTAATGCCTAAAGTGATAAGAAAAGAGGGGCTGTAAGAAAACAAGGAGAGCAGTAGTTCCGGTTGAAAAAGGCTGGGATCAAATTTTTTTACAGACATAAAGACATCAGAGAGATTTCAGCATCATTGTTGTGTAAATGGTGGAATTACACTTTTTTATTGTACTCTATTTTACTGGCTCCCTTCCTTCCTGATTTTGCTCTTTTTTACGATTGAATCCTTCTGATCATCTATTTGAGCTTAAATTTAACACACTGAGATACCAAGCAATTCTAACATGTATCAAATACTCTGGCAATTTTGATTCTTTTCAGTCATTCTCTTAAATGTTTGTGCCTGGATAAGAGATTTATTTATTTATTTATTTACTGTTTAATTTTGGTTTTTTTATTGGTTTGGTTTGGTTTGGTTTGGTTTGGTTTGGTTTGGTTTGATTTTTTTTTGGCAGGCTTGGCCCTCAGAAGGACATATGCCTGCCTCTGAATAACTAAACTGAGCCATGACTTCCAGGACAAAAACTTCAGTGATTAATCTAAGTAGAAGGTAATTGCTAGGCTTCCTGCAATTTTCTTGTAGACAAACTTCCTCCTTTCTTCCAGTAGCTTTTCAGCAAATATTTGTCAATGATACAAAACATGTTTGTAGAATCTCTTAATATCAGAGGACAATAAGATTAAGGCGGGCTGACTCAGCTGTGTTCAAATCTATGAAACCTGCTCTTACCTGCTCTTTTGTAAAAGTCAATTAATACGAAGCCCTTTTTGTTAATTTTTCACATTTATCTTTACTGTCTTCCATTCTTTTTCACTTTTATTATTGTTAAGGGTATATTTTTAAATAATAGTTAATCATTGTTATAATTCTGAATTGTTATTAACATAATCTTCCTTTTCTATTGAAAGGACTTTCTTTCTCATTAGAAATTTTAGGAACACTTTAAATCTTTTTTGTTCTCACAGCCCCTAAACATTTCTTTTTTATTCTTTTCTTTTACAATTACAGAGTTGTTACAGAGTAATCTAATCTAGTTAACTTCTAATTTCAGTAGAATTTTTACGTTGTACAAAATTTCAGCTTTTTTTCTTGTGAAGACACATTGGTTGATTCTTTGATTAAGAGCTGTAGAAAAGAGGGATATTTTATTATACCTAATCTGCATCTTCAATGCATTTTATTTATCAGAAGTTAAGTTCTGGATCCTTTAGAGTCAATGACAACATTTATATGGACTTAGAAATGACTAAGAACTTAGGTTAGATGTCTGAATATAAATTTTCCCATTTGTCTTTGTATTCTACAATGGATCCATCATTTGCCAGACTTAATTTAAAAAGCTTATGGAATTTGGCTCCAGCACCTTCCTTTATTTTCATATCCTCATGCAAATCCATCCTCACAGTCAGAATTAGATCTAGGGCAGTTTTGCCTTTTTTTGCAAATGATGAAATTCTCTCTTTGACACAGCATGCTTGGATATATCTGTTTCCCAACAGATTTATGAGCAGCTAAAATCCCCCATGAAGAAAGCATCTTCCAGCCAAGAATTTTCTGTACCCTGCTGTCCTTATGTTTGACTGGTTAGTAGCTGATACCCGCTGTTTTTCAGTTTTGCTTTCTAGTGTCCCTGTATCACTGTTGTTAATTACTTTGAGCAACCTTGCAGGAAAAGATGTTTGTGCATTGATTAGCCACGTTGCTGCAAGTAGCACCAGCTTACTGGCTTTACCAGCATAACATGCTCAAGATTTCTAATGAATGTGCTGGAATTTGAAGGCTTGATCTATGCTACGTTGCTGTGATTTACCATGCTGCCTTTGTGATTTATATGCATTATTGGCAATTTGGAGAATGAAACAGTGCACAGAAATGATGAAAATAGCTGAATAAAATGAATAGCTAGAGTGAATTCCCTGAGCTGCACTTCTACAGATGTCGTAGTGATGAGACTTTGGCCTGGATTTGGATGGCTTCAAGTCCACATAAATTCCTCAATCTGATATTTCCCACTGGCTAGGTGCCCCTGAAGGCCTTGAAGCAGCTAGTAGGGAACACAGGTAGAGGAATCCAGGCTAGCTAAATTTGGATTGCTGTGCATGTCCCTGTGGCACATCACAGCTGTGTTTGCACAAGTAGGAGAGCCAAGACCTATACCCACAGATTCATCCCACTGATGGACGGGAGGGTAGTCATGTAATCACCTAAGCAAAAAGTTAAACACCTGTGCCTATGGACTCACTCAAATTCCCTTTCTGCTAAAGGCAAAGAGTGCTTGACATTTTTCATAGCTAAAAAAATTCAATGAGACTGGGAAAAGAGGTATTTTGACTAAAGGTCTGACAGGATTGATTTGAATCCCTTTACACCTCACTTGTGTCCATATTTTAGTTTATGACTCTTTAGAAAGTATCACTATTATTATTGCAGCCAATTTCTTGAGTAGGACTTGAAAATTTTTGCTGGTGTCCACAAATGGACTTGAAAACAGTGTTTCTCAAGCCCTTCTTCCTGAGGCACGGGTAAAATCTTAGGTTTTTGTGTATTTCTTCCATGTTCTTCTTGAATGCTTTTCCATGCTTGTTGTTTCTCAGGCAACAGTCCATGAGACATTTAGGACAAACAATTAAATGGAAACTTCTGTTAAATTTCGACTTACCATTTGTTAACAATAAATTGCCATCAATTAAATAGTTGGAAAAATATTTCCTTTCTATGAAGTTTTGAAGAAGAAACAACTGTCTGATCTCTTCTTTAAATAAGTTTACCATTTCAGTGGAGCCTCATCTTCATAAACAGAAGCGGATGGATGATGTTACAAAGGATTTGCAATCTTTAATGTTTGGTCTTTTTTTTTCTTTCCTTTCTGGTAATGACTGTGATTCTTAGAAATTGCATTAATAGAGATAAATACTTGAAAATGAGATATTTATTTTCAATTGATGTTTCTTTATACAATGTAAGCAGAAAGAAGGTTAACACTGCAGCAATGTCTGTGCTTCTTCACTACAATGCTGGCTGTAGGCTGGGTGACAGTCTGTATCTGCAGTACCTGTGGTTTTGGTGCTGATGTCAGATGCTCTGTGCTGAGCCAAGCTCACTGCTTAGGACTGGCTGAAGGATTTACAGGGCAATTCACGAGCAGGTGTGACCTGGGTGCACACTTCAATGGCAGGGTGCACCAGGAACACCAGAAAGTGCTGGAAAGCTGCAGCTCCCTTTAGCGACGCTGCCAAGCCTTGCTCAGTCCCTCTGCAGGCAAGGTCCCTGTGCAAGGGGTTTAGACTCAAACCCTGCCCATGCACAGAACATCCACGGGGGCCGGGGTCACAGGGGGTCCCAGTCAGGCAGGATGGAATCTCCTGGGCAGCAGGAATCTCCCTGGGATGTGAGCCCATGGCTGTGGCACAGCTGGGGCACAGCTGGGGCAGAGACAGGTGACCTCGGGGGTCTCAGATGGGTCCTGGCCACGGGAGCTGAGGGCAGCCAGGCAGATGCTGTGAGGTCTGAGCTCCCCTGCAATAGTGCTCATTCCCAAGCAAGGAGAACAGCTCTGAGCAGGATAACACCACCTCCTGCCTGGCATGGGGCAAGGGGCAGAAAGCCCCCAGGCGTGGGGAAGTTTCAGAGCCTGCTTCTGGTGGCAGAGAAATGCTCGGGAGTCTGGACTGAGCTCCCTGGGGCCCATGGATCTGGGCAGTCTGGCCAAGTGTGTTCCCTGCTGGGGTATCCAGGTGTGGCCTTTCCATCCTCCACACTGAGAGCATTCAGCACAGCTCTGGGCTCTGTGTGCCCCACACTGCTGGGTTTGGCACCCCCTGAGCAAGCATAGGAGCAGACCACAGGCTCCCCACAGGTGTATTTTACTGCTACAGATGCACAGAAAATTGTAGTGAATCCTGCTCAGCCCAAGAATAGCACTTGTTTCATGCTGAAGAATCCTTGGAGAGTTTAGCTGCCAAGCTCTAGGAATTTTTCAGAGTATATGCAAACTGGAATTTTTTTACTTGGGGTATATCTTCAAAGATGGATGCAGACAGATCTTGAAGCAGAACATATTGCCTCAAGCACACTGAATGGTTGTACAGTACTGGACCATATCTGGCACATTCCCAGCTAGCTTAAAGAACAGGCTGAGTAAGGTTGTGGCTGTCTGCACATTTCCATGTAACCATTCTTAGGTTCCTCAAATAAATTTTATTACAGAAAATAAATAAATATCATCTCTCTCACACAACCTTTTATATTTTTCCTTTTTATTGCAATTCTTTATAGAATTTCCAAACTGTCACACGGCTGAACTTCCCTGTTTATGTGCATGCACAGTATGAAAAAATATAATGGCTTAAAAACTTGGATTTAATGCAAAACAGCTGACAAATTTAGGCATACTTTTCTAAACCAGCTTTCCCTTATAATAACATTTGATTATTTCTAGAAGTCTGCAGTTGAGGTTTTTTTTGTGTATTTGTTTTGCAGAATATTTTTTGGTTAAGGAAAAAATTACTTCCCTGTGTCTTAGAGATCTTCTGTAATTTCAATTTACAGTATGTCTTCTTACTGCAATATTTGTTTTAGGGGAAAAATAGTAAGCTGGATTGACTGTGTCTGCAGCATATTAGATTTTATGTATTACAATTAAATCCCCCTCTGAGCCATCTGGTTTACAGATTGTATAGATTTTTAAATTTTAGTTTGTCTTCCCAATTGACCAAGATTAGCACCCCCTTTTCTAGTTTTACTCTTCAAATATTCCTTGCATTTTAACTTTCCAGTAAATGTAATGTTTATTGGCATATGAGGTGGTTAATAATCCTGAAATCATGGTTTCAAATATTATCACATGAAGGATATTTGCCAGGCAGAGGAGCCCAGAAGTGACCTTTCCAATCTTGCTAATTTTCCACCAGGTAGAGGATAACTCACCTGCATCTGCAATATTTCCTTGCTCTTGGTCGTGCTCCATATAGGCAACACTATAAATTCTGCTGCTCTTTTTTCTGGGAGTCACACTTGTGCACACTCGATTCTGAGTTTTCCAGGAGTGAGCAGAGATCAGATTGAAAGAAAGGATACTCTCACCAAAGCCAAGATGTTGGGTGCAAAATAGCAAAATTGCAAAAGGCAAACCCCTGAGCAAAGCGTGAAGCAGCACTGGACCTCTCTCTCTTTGCCCTGCAGGTTGCTGAGCTGGCTCTGCTCGGGTGGTGCCTGCCCTGCTGCTGCAGCCAGGCTCCAGGCTGGCTGCCACTCCTGGTGCACAGAGGCAGAGCTGGGAGGCAGCCCTTGATGCAATGCCCTAAGCAAGCACACAGTACATTTTAGGTGTTTCTTAGATAAGGTGAGTTGGAGTACAGGCCTGAGGGGCTGTAATTTTAGATGAACTTAAATTCTGTTTAGTTCCTGGGTCAATTGCTTGATCCTGCCACAATCTATTTCTTCTGAGAAATCTGAGACTAAACCATTGATAGCTTTGGACTGGGAACTGTGTAGATAGTTATTCCATATGCTAGAAGAAGGTCTTGGAAATTGTGGCTCCTCTGAATCCTGTGTGACAGGTTGTATTTTAGGAAAGCAGCCTAAGCAAAGGGTAATGTACATTTGGAAATGTGTTCCTTAACTCTCCAGGCAACAATTAAGGTTTTCGTGTTGCTATGCACATTTTTATTAACATTCTCTTGTTCAAGTGTAGAAATACATGATTAAAGCATGTTCATGATTGTTTTGAGATCATCGTAAGGGGGCAGCAGAATAGAATGATCATACACTAGGAATACTCTGTACTGATATTATTCCTGTATCTGGAATTAGTGTAGAAGTTTTGGAAATTGTGTTCAAAGAGTGATGGTAATTATCAATCTTGTAATGACAAAGTACAGTTTTTTGTGTTAAACTCATTTGTGCACACATCATAAGAGGGTTTCACCTTCCCAAATTATTTAGAATACTGGGATACCACACTGCTGAGACAATTGGTCTTCTCAGGTCACTGTGTTGAGGTTTCTGGTGTTCCCTATTCATAGGGCTATTGCAGTCTTTCTTCACAGCTCTTCCCTTGAAGAAAAAGTAATCTTGCATTTGCTCCCTTATATTCTGTCTTAACTCATGGACTTGGGCAGAAAAGTAGATTTGAATTAGAATTTTTATATAATCTCTGAGCTTTTGTCCAAAATTTTTTTGAATTGAAACAAAGCTATTATTTCCCAGACAATTATTCTTGTTACCATGGACAGAATTTCACACAATTTTTAAATATTTTTTTCTATTTACCATTGCCTATGGCCAGGCTAAGTCATCATATCAGATTTTTATTTTCAAGGGAGATATTTTCTAATAAGTTAATTTTCAAGAAAGACACATTATATTGTACTCTACTATAATATACTACACTAATTTCCTAATCATCTAATCATTTTTTATTATAATACCTAGTATATGTGATCTTTATGAACTGTAGTTCCTTTGCTAAGACCCAGTCTGTTTCTAAAGTAGCACCATATTTAACATGCCCAGCCATCATCTCATCCAAGAGAAAAGTAAGATAGTCAAATGCCTTGGAATAAATTGAATACTGAAAAAATTTTATGTGATCCTAGCACATCCACTATAGGCCTTGATATCAGTCTTGATGAGAAGAAAATTCCACAAACATCCTGTTTCATCTAATAAGAAGATTTTTCTCAAAGATTCTGATGAGATTTGTGAGTGGGATTAGGCCAAGGGAAAAAGAAAATTTTAAAAAATTGTCTGGTTACAACCAGACAGGAGGGAACCAGGCTGGAGGGAACTGTAGGGGAGGTGGAGAGTCTGCAGTGCCCAGAATATGCAAAACACAGATGAGAGTGCATTAGCCATCACCGTGCTCCCTGGTAAAGTGCTTCTGTGGTATCATTTTATAATTATCAAGCAGAGTTCTGAAGGTTTCATGACATTAACAGGTCATAATTATCAACATAAGTTGTATTCCAAGATGCCTTTTTTGTTCACCAGATTTATTTCATAGTTTTCACCATGAAGGGACTGACAATAGAGTATACATCACTGAAAATTAAAAAAATTAGCTTGAAACAAATTTTGGTAAAATTAACCTGGTAAAACTGTAGAGTAAAGGAATTTCTTCATAGTAGAAATTCTTAGAAAGCAAAAGTGAAAGCAATTACCAGATGAAGAAGGCAATAAGAAACAAAACCTAAATATTGTCATGATTAATATTAATACAAATAAAATTTTATGGAATGTGTATCAGACTTCTTATAAGATTGAAATAAAAAATGGAATCCAAGGAAATGGGACAATAAAGAACAGTAAGGAGAGGTGGAGCCTCAGAGGAAAGTATGTGAAGAAGAATTTAAAGGACCAACCATTGAAGCAAGTGATAGCACATTTCCAGATGTTCTTTCTGAGTTTTAAAGGGCTACAAATATGAAAAAGCTGCTCAGTAAACGGTGGTGCCCAACCTGCTGCTTACATCAGTGCTCTTGTCAGTATCCAGGTTCCAGGTGTGACTTGTACAACTACATATTTGGTAGCTATATCTGATTTTTGTGCCAAAGCAAATAACACAGAGTTAGTAGATCTAGGAAGACCAATAGAAAAAGTCCTGCTTTATGCAGCCAGGCAGAATTAATTGAGAATCAGTATGAAAAGGAATGGCCTGCTTATTCTCTTCACAACAGTTCTCTCACAAGAGCTTCCCAAAGAAAATAAGGAGCTATGGAATAGAAAGGAATGTTTTCATATATTGGTTCAAAGGGGAGAAGTGAGGTGCTGGAGTGCTTTTAATTACAGAGAGAGTTTTCTAAGTGAATCCTCTAGGGATTGATACTGGAACATGAGTTATTCAACGAATTTTTACATGATCTAGAAAGGTGCATGAATAGTGATGCAAAAAATGTTTTCCTGATATTATAATTCAGAAAATATCCTGAAAACTGACTACTAGCAGAACATTGAATTTATGTAGGAATAAAAGCATTTGAAGTGGACAATGTTGTGGATGGTCCTTCAAAAAATTCAAAGCTGTACTCGTGAGCACTCTGAAAGACAAACATTATGTGAAGAATTATTGGAAGGTTAGCAATTGGAAGGCTACAAACCAGAAAAGATGGTCATGACATTTTACAGGTCTTACTCCTCTCAAATATTGTGTGCCACTTTGGCCATGCTGTCTCATAAAGAACACATGTGGAATGGAAGATTGCTTGGTTTAAAAAAAGTGTTGAAGGGTTGGGTTGGTCTCTATAAGAGGATAAAATTAGAAAAATTAGCTTAGAATTTACTCTGTAAAATATGACTGAGATGCCCTTACAACCATAGATGGTGAGAATATGAGTAAGAAATAATATTATTCAATATTTCTAATTAAATAAGAATGAAAGTATTTTAATTAAATGATCAGATGATAGATTTTAAACAAACAAAATAAATCAACAAAGAAAGTAGTTTTTCACATGGCTTGCAATTGTGGATCTCACTAAGACAGGCTGCTGGAGACAGCAAGATTAAAATTAATTCAGAAAGGGATGTGAATTATTTTAAAGACAATCCCTGCTGGTTCCCTTAAGCATGTTGGATAGGAAACTCAGAAAGAATTACAACCTAAAAAGCCTTAGTGAAGGGGTACTCCATTTGCCCTGTTCTTTTTCCTAAAAATCTGCATCTGACCGCCAGCGGCTGGGAAAATGCTTCTGGTTGATACATTTGGATCCTCCTACTCACTGTTGTAACTGTTACTATCCTTGCGGCTGTGATTAGCAGGCATTTTTTTGGAAATACTAACAACAGCTAGACAATTATTCACTGGCATTAAACTCTCCTGTGTGTGCATATATGTACAAATTGCCTTGATTTCTTACAGTTTATTTGTAAACCAGATTCAATTAGCTTGGATGGACTCCTGCTACCATTTTTCATACACTGTTGAGTCAGAAAGTGGGCATAGTGGATTCAGTTTTGCCATGAGTAGAACCTCTTAAATATTATAGGTTTACTCTAAATCATTTTACCTCTGTTTAAAAGCCCTGTTCTAAGTCATGGAAAATGACTTAATCTATTATTGTTGGATCTATTCCAGGAATATCCATGACTTTCTTGGTCTCAGTATCATGAATATTTTATTGCATAGTAGAACGCTCTCTACATATTAGAGAGCCCATTTTTGTGACTGCATTTGGCAGATGATTGTGCCTTTGCTGTTTCATTACAGTTATTTTTACTGGTGTTCCAATACTGCTCAGAGCCCCCCTGTGGGTTGAGACCCCTTGGTGGTAAATGCTTTAGCAGAACTGGAAGACTCTTTGCTATCTGAAAACAGTGGTGGTCCAAACAGGTAAAACACAAAAGTGAGAAAGGAAAAGCATAGCAGAGCAATGAATTGACTTGCTCACCATTACAGGGCATGTTGATGATAGAAATTACAGTAGTTGTAATAATTTTGGACTTCAGCAAAGCTTTTGGTACCCTCTCTCACAGTATCTTTCTGGACAAAATATACAGTACATAGTTGAATAACCATGGCAGCATCTTCATTAATGATTTGGATGCAGGACTCAAAGGAAAAATGTGTAAGTTTGCCTATGACACTAAATTGGGAAGAGCTGTTGACTCTCTTGAAGGAAGGGAGGCCCTGCAGAGACACCTTTACAAATCAGAGATGGGCAATCACCAACTGTATGAATTTTAACAAGGGCAAGTGCCAGATTTGGCACCTGGGCAATGCTGCATAGACTGGAGAATGAGAGGCTGGAGAGCAGCTGTGGAAAGGAACCTGGGAGTCCTGGCTGATGGCAAGTTGAGCCAGCAGTGCCCTGGCAGCCAGCAGGGGCAACCGTGTCCTGGGGACATCAGGGACAGCATGGCCAGGGAGGGGATTGTCCCTCTCTGCTCTGCACTGAGGCAGCCTCTCCTCAAATGCTGGGAGCAGATTTGGGCACCACAGTGTAAGAAAGACATTAAACTATTGGAGAGTGTCCAGAGGAGACCAGCAAAGGTGGTGAAGGGCCTTGAAGGGAAGCTGTGTGAGGAGGGGCTGAGGGCACTGGGTCTGTTCAGCCTGGAGGAGACTGAGGGCAGAGCTCACTGCAGGAACAACTTCCTTGAGAGGGGAAGAGGAGCAGCAGGCACTGATCTCTGCTCTGTGGTGACAGTGACAGGACCCGAGGGAACGGCCTGAGGTTGTGTCAGGAGAGGTTTAGGTTAGATATCAGAAGTTTCTTCACCCAGAGGGTGTTTGGGCACTGGAACAGCTCCCCAGGGCAGTGGTCACAGCACCAGCCTGGCTCAAGCTGTGTTCGGACAATGCTCTCAGGCACAAGGTGTGACTCCTGGGCTGTCTGTGAAAGGTTAGGAGTTGGGCTCAATGGGTCATTGGGCTCAATGACCCCGATGAGTCCCTTCCAACTCAGCATATTCTGTGATTCTATGATTTTCTAAATCCAGCAGCTCTTTTTCACTCATCTGACTGAATATAACTGAAGTGTTATATTCAGCGTTCATCTTTGAAAACTGGGTTTACAAACTGTTTATACTTATAATTTATTTTTGTATCAGGTAAAATAAGTTTTGTTATATCCCCTTTATAGCACACAAGTTGTGCTTACTTACAAAACACCCATGCATAAGAAGACTTTTACACAGTACATTGCAGTTATTATCCTTTTTTTTAAAGAGAATTAACATCAACACGCTTGCAATATGTTTCTTACTGTAGCCAAAATATGTTGTGTTTTTATCTTTTATGACTACAGATGATGGCAAATCTGTTCTGGTTCAGAAGAATGGCAAAGATTTTTAACACACAGTCAAGGACTTTAAAAAATATAAATATACATATATGTATATACAAAATACTCCTCTTAGATTACCAATTTCTATGTTATTATATATGCAAAATATTAAAAAGCTTCTGCTGATATAAAACAGTGACAAAGGGTACAAGGTGTCAGTGCCTAGAAAAATGTGTTCATAGCAAATGTATCCAATAGCAGTTCTACAAAAAGTCCCAAGAGGCCAAGTTAGTTTTTAAATCCCCATGTGAGCCCTGGCATTGCAAACAAGGTACTACGAAAATTTCTACAGATGGCTGCTTAATGTGT
This sequence comes from Acridotheres tristis, assembly GCA_037013685.1. Classification (NCBI taxonomy): domain Eukaryota; kingdom Metazoa; phylum Chordata; class Aves; order Passeriformes; family Sturnidae; genus Acridotheres; species Acridotheres tristis. The sequence goes on from CM072895.1 coordinate 13,245,476, forward strand.
AAATTAATCTGACTCAGTAAGGATCATGCTAGTCAGTGGCAGTTATAATTATAGATCAGTATAAGATCTTGCTCTACAAATTTGTACAACCACAAAACTACCATACAAACACACGTTTATTTAAATACTTTAATTATTTACTGTCAGGATTTGTGACACATGTATGCTTCAGCTTGCAAACATTAATTCGGAATGATACACGACAGTGTAGCTAGCATAAAAATAAACAAGGTAGCTTGTTTATTTTTTAAACAAAAGACACCCAAATAATCAAACCCCAACCTGCAGGAGTAAGGAGTACCAGAACATGTAAAGTAATGAAATCAGACATAAAACATCTCATTTTGTGCCGCTGTACTCAGGAAGTCAAAAGAACAACTCAAGTGCAACATTCTAGAGAGAAAGAAAAAAACATGTAGGTATCCTTAATTTGGATGTACATTTACAACTTGAATAGAAAGGTATGAAAAATCTTCAAGGCAACTGATGGAAGTTTATTTAAAACAAAGTTATTCACAGTTAATGAGATTTGTGTGAATTTTTAACCATATTTTTTTTTCCTGAAGAGTTAAGTGAAGCAGCAACCTTGAAAAGCTCATCTGTTCTGATTACTCATGGCAGAAAACAATCCCTTGTTCTCTCTAAATCAACATGCACCAAAGAACTCACCATGGCAAATGGGCAGCAATCGACAGATACACACGGTTCTTGGTTTTTTTTCACTTTGTAAAAAAAACCCTGACCTTACTTTAATCCTGTTTATAATCAGTTTAATGGAAACTTAATTTAAATGAGATTATTTGGAAATGCTCTTTCCTTAAAAACAAAAAAAAAAAAGAGAAAGGGAAATAAAGAAAAAGAAAAATAGATGACAAAGAGAATTTAGAAAATGAAAAGACAATAAAGGGAGAGAAAGAAAGAAAGAAATACAGAGTGAATGGAATGAAGGAGATTGCTGAGTGAGGTCTACTGGTGTTAGACTTCAAAGTGACCATAATTCCCTCACTAGTGTATACTTTCAGATAGCATTGCAGCAGCATTTCTGCAAGTTTAGGGAGTGAAGGGTAGTGTTTAAAGTGGACTCTGGCATTTGAGAAATGTTCAAACTGTACACCTGGTTTATAATATATATAATGTGAAAATGGAACCTCAGCTTCATTGCTTTTGTCTGAAATGTTAGACAAACTGTAAAAAAAAAAAGAATTGTTTCAGTGATACACTTCAAGTACAAGCATTTGGACATTTTTTCTGAAGGGTTCATGCTGTGTCTTGTCTGAGCTCCCCACAACCACTGAATTCTTAAATATGTTTACTTGAAAAGGTCAATAGCTGGTTATCCTGTAAACTTTCCTCTAGGCTAGATAATAACAAAGTATTAGTTTTTGCTCATCTTTAGTTGTCAGCCACTCACTAGGAGGTATCCAGTGCACTCATTTTTCCTCAGATTGTAAATGAGAGGGATAAAAGTGAATCAGAGGCAAGCAGTTGACTGCCTTTATTTATTTTATTTTTTTCTTTTAAAATCCTGAAATAAAACCTTAACAAAAAAGGAAGAGACATTTAATTAAGTCATAACCCTCTGGAGTAGAAGCATAAAGTACATGAAGAAGCAAGCACATTCAGCACACGGACAACAAAGGGAAGAAAAGCTGTTTGTTAAATCAAACAATGCTGTATCTAGGTAGCTTGAGGTTTCCATGAGGCTGTTGCTGTTATACAGCAAGCACACAAACACTGCTAGTCGAGGGGTTTCTGTAGCCAGTCACATTGTTGTGAAGACTGCTTGGAACTCCGTGGCAGAAATCTGAATTGTAAGCACTACCAATAGAAAAAACTTTTCTTTCTTGTTTTATTCCCCACCCTCCCCTAGAATGTTTTTCCAGTCTGTTTTCTACAATGCTTGATATTTTATCTAAGGTTTAGCAAGGAAATTGTGTTGGTGAATTGGCCAAAGGGTCCAACACTGGTGTGTATTTTAGTACATGATGGAAAGTCATCCCCTAGACAAGACTGAAGCAATAGAGGCTGGCTGGAGGAAATGGTAAAAGCAATACTTGCTCCTTTAATTGCACGGAGATACTGGTCATTGATTGTCAAGAGTACCTTAAGGGGTGTGACTGCTACAGTGGAAGGTCAGGCACAGCAACAAGCGACTCCACTGATATATTTTGTCAATAGGCAAGAGGTCTGTGATTGCCCTCTCTGGCTAAGAACATCCTTGCTATCTAAGAAATAGTGCTTCTGCAACAATCAGAGGTTAAGCTTGGATTATAATAAATAAAATTAATGAGAAAAGTGACATATAATTGGTGAAATCACAAACACATTCGAGGTGAGTTCTGACTTGCTGTCAAGAATTTAAAGCACCACCACGTGAAGGAGGCTACCAAAAGAAGGGTTTTTCCCCCCAACCACACTACAGAACATGATTTCAGGGGGAAACTCAAGCTCAGAGGAATTGTGCACATGGGAAAAGGTCACACTGCCTTGGGTCCCCCTAGTTCTGAATTGACTTTTCCACCTCTGTTAACCAGGACACCTCTTCCTTAGCTTGGTCCATCATTGCTAGAAAGTTTTTTTTGCCACATGTGTGGAATTGGTCAGTAGGTATATAGTTACCCATGGAGTCTACTATGTTCCTTGCAACAGATTTTAGCCTGCATTTTAAGAATAGTTGGGTACTATTTGCTATTTGTATATTGGTAACCATGCTAAGAATTTTAGACTATGAATAATTTTTTATTTGACCTTTATCTGTATTCAAATAAATGAGGTATATTCTTTTGCCAAATTTTTGCTTCTTAATAGTCTCTAACAGCTAAGTAAGCAGAGATTTTCAATGACCATATATTTTGAATTTGATGATTTCCTTTAACGAATTTACAAGTTAAGATTTGAATCTAGTTCAAACACAGACTTACTATGAGAAAAGTTTCAGTTATTTGGTCTGATTACATGTATAAGTCTATTGGAATTGATTGTGGTTCCCTTACTAGAAGTGAACATTCTGATAAGAATATTTAAGTACTTCAACATTTGTTTTTCCTGAGCATTCTCTAATGCCATGATTATTAGAGGAGTTGACATTATTCTACGGATTAAAAAAGGCCAGGTCTAGTGAATTTTCTTTGTCTCAGCCACTGAAGAAAGAATAGGTGTTTAAAAATAGAAACAAACAGGTGGAGGGAAGTCATAATACAATATAATATTGAATTTCCCCTTCTCTTAGGCATTTAGTGCTTCATCCAGAGGATTCCTTCCTGATTTTCTGGTGCAAAGAAGTGTGTAGTATACCAGGTACAATTAATTAGGTGAGCTAAATAGTATGCAGAGATTAGCATAAAGAACAGTTAACCATGTCTGCCATATGTTCAAATGCGCTTTATTGTGAATGTGGAGGAATAATTACATAGTATCTGGAATATTGCACTTTTCTGTAATTTACATAGTAGTAAAATTATGTTAATAACCTCAGACAAACCCTTAAAAGTAATGAAAGCCACAGGTCAAACCAAAAATTTAATCCTACTTTTAATGGGGATCAAGCCAATATTATGAAGGCAGTGTATTTAAGCGTATTTAAACACCACATTCAATCCTTACCTGTGTCTTGTCACACAGCTTTGTTGATATAGGCTCCAAATTTTTCTCCCATGGGTTCTTTTGGCTGGAGTGGCAACAGGCACCAGTGTACTGTGGCTTGGCAGGTGAGAGCAGAAGGCACAACCAGCGAGTTACAGCTGCAGTGTTTTCTGCAATAATTACAGAGAATTGATTTTGTCAGATGAAATTTTACACATTGGGTACATGGAATATTAGTTCCAAGAAAGACATAGGAATGTATTGCAAAGGAGACAACCCCCACCATTACCCACAACCTAGAAAAGCTACAGAAAAAGCAAAGTGAGGTCAAAACTCTAAAAGCCATCACAAATGTGGTTGCCACAGTAGATAAAGTTAAAAGCTTTGAAATCTTCAGGGTGGAAGTTTGATTAACTTTCTGATGCTCCAGACATCCTCTTTGAATTTATTTCCCTCTGGCTAAATTGTTCTCTTGCATCTCGGCTAATATTTTCAGATATTTCTTAATATGAATTTTAGAATATGCACGTAAAAAACTGTTTCAGAAGGCCAAATCCATCTGATCAAAACAGAAACAGCTATATGAAATTCAAGAACCTGGTTGATCTGTATGTTGATTCTGCTGCTACTTAAAGAATCATGTTCTTAGTACTGTATTCTTACTCCTCTAGCAAAAACTAGAATATTTATTGTCATCAATTTAGCTAAAATTGGAGTGTTGGTAAAAAACTAATGTCTCTAATTTTGTGTTCTTTTCTGGATAGCTGGGAAGCTCCTTTTCTTTTTTTTTTTTAATTAGATTTGAGATGCTTTTTGTTTGTTCTTCTGCTGTCTCCCGAATAGGAAAAAAATAAATGTTATGCAAGTTTCCCACTTTGTTTCTGAGCTGTACCTAGTTTTTTCAACATTACATTTTCAGTACTTAGCAGGCCACCCTGCATAAGTAAAAACCTAAGAATCCACTTTTAGAGTCACGAAAGTAAGTTCACATTGTTTGGTTTTACTTTTTCACTTGACAATTCTGATAAGTGTTCAGTGGAATTACTGTTGGCATACTTTTCAAAATAATTTCAATGCAACTCTGGATAATTTTAGATGATTCTCTCTCTGTGTCCTACACTGCTTTACAACAAGCTTCCTCAAAATTCCCACAGAAAAATCTAAGGATAGGAACTGGGAGTAAAGACCTTTCATGGAACAGTGAGCATCCAAATCCTGATTCCTGCTTTCCTGTGCCTCTCAAAGAGGTAAGCACAGAGCCAGGTACAAGGCAGGCTCAAAGCAGAGAAGAGTTGAAGGACAACTGCAAATTCATGTTGCTCTGTCCTGCTCTGCTGCTTGCACTGACTAAATGCAAAGTACAAAATAGGATCTGAACAAAACACACCAATTTAATATAAATCACTGCTGGTACATTGTCATGGATAGACACAGACCCTTAAATGAAACTGTGGCATAAGCATTCGGCTGGCAACATTTCTTTTATAGGTCTTGAAGTGGCCTTTGCTTTATTAGCAAGTATATGTGTAATTCTTTTCACTGAGGCAATTATGCACAATACTGAGAATATAAAAGTACTAAAATATTTTTAGAAGTGACTGCATGTGCTCTGCTAGGACTGCAGAATTGTAATTTACTACATACAAAAAAAGAACATAATAAATGTTGCCTCACATTCTCAACTTCTCAAGTTTATATACTGCATTTAAACATTCTGCATTTTATTGCAACTATTTGGCACCAAATCTTACATGCAGTAAACCAAATATGAACTTATACTGTTTCCTCATCTCTGCTGTTATATCTGTGCTAATCTTTAGCCTGTGCATGGCTTTTCCTTTCAGCTATTTGTGGTTTTAGAGACCTTTCTAAGTTTCCAGTAATGCTGAATAGCTGTTTATAAAATTTCAAGTTCTCCAAGGCCTTTTTTGAATTATTTCTTCAAGATACTTTGCTTTTATGGTTCCATCCACTTTCATATATATTATGTGGTAAAATAAACCACTGAATTTTTCTCATCTTTCATTTTTCTTATTAAAAATGCATTAAATTATTTTCTTTTTTCTTTTCTTTTTTTTCCCCTCCACAATCCATTTTTCTCATTACATCTGAGTTCTACTTCAAGTCCTTCAAGCCACTGTTAATTTTGTTTTCTTTTGATAAGATGGAACATATTTGCCTCAGTCTCATTTGGGGTTTTCAGAGAGAGGGGGGCTATGTACAAGAATTTTCCAATATAAGTGGAAACTAAATTCTTTAAACCTTTTACTTGTTCCTCCCAGAATGTTGATTGACAAAAATAGTTCAGAATGGTTATAATGCCTTCTCTTATTTATTTCCTTGTTGCATATCTAAACCCTTGCTGCCATTTGAGTGCCTGATATTTCATTGGGGCTGAGACCTGTGCAGCATTACAAAACAAGTTCTATATTCTCCAGCAGCTTCCAAGAGTATTTGGAATGATTGTTTGATTAAGTAACATGGTTCATTAAACCTCTTTGTCTCTTCTTCCTCCAGATTTTGCGTTTTCTTCATATTCTGTTCTTCTCTCGAATTTAAATTTTGTTTCATGTTTTTTGTGTCTTCCATCAATCTTTCCCTTCCTATTTTCAGTTCTAATATTTCACTGCCATATATCCCCATTTCACACTCCTTTTCTGTTTAACTTAAAATAGCTCCTGAGATTTTTTTGACCTCTAATTTTAGTTTTCTTTCACTGTCCCAAATCAACTAAAATTCTGGATGCCAGATCTTCTGTATGTGAAAAAAGAAAATATATTTTCCTTCACTTCCTAAGTGTCTACTCTGTGAGTGAGAATGAAGGTTGAAATAAGGAAAAGGGAAAAGCAAAAAGAAGTGAGCTTTACTGCATTTAAATTTACTAGTCAGAGGAAAACTCTGAAGGAAGAGTGGCACCAGGCTGATACAGATTGTAATGAAATTAGCCTCTGGAATCTTGTACCTTTCACAGACTAACCATGAACCACTTCTTTTCCCCCATTAATGCAAGGAAAGGGAAGTGCAATAGATTCAGTCCTTGACATCGTTCTGATTAGAATTTACTGCAAAACTGACTCCAGAGCTCTCAGCAGCCTGGCAGATTACTCAAGGAAAACTGTATGTGAAACCAGTGAGAAATAGCTACAGGAAATCTATATTAAGCCAGATAACATGACCAGGCTTTTAATGAAAAGAGCGACTGGGTTCTGGTTGAGTTTTTTGTCACTATGTGTATGGTTCTTGTAGTTTGAATTAGGATGAAAATGTAAATATCTAGTGAATTACTTACCTGGTTCCTGGCCTTAATTTATGACAGCATCAATATACTTCAGAAATATTTTTCCTTTGACATTTAAATGAAATAAAAATTCCTTCTGTTTTATATTTTAAAAAAATCATATTTGTTCTGTACTTAGCCAAATTCTGCTCAGTTTAGGCCCGTGTGCTATTAGAATTCAAACAGTTGTACTTTGTAGATATCATTGTACTTTTTTTTTTTTTTAATAAATAGGAATGGCTTTGATGTTTTCAAAAATTACTCAGGGAATTTGGATTATCAATTAACATTCACTTTCATGGGAGCTAGACAGCTGTTTAATTTATTTTTACATAATGCCTTAAAAAGCTTCAATGCATACATTTAGCTATAATCTGTAAGAACTGTCATCTAATAGAGTTCCAAACCTCACACATAATATCTAAGTCCCTATTGCACTCTGTGTGCCCTCCTGTGTACCCTGGACACACATGGCCCTTAACAGACAATGTTATTAAGAAATCTTTCCATGGGTCACTAGAGTAAATTTTACTTGATCATGGTGTTTATGACTATTGATTGTTCAATTTTTCTACTTAATAGATGGATTTTAAAGAACATCCAAAAGGGGTCTCAAATTGTTTTTTGTCTAGAATGGTTGAAGTGCACTTATTGAGTCCATTTGGTAGTTAGCTATAGCCAAAACACATAAGTGGACTTCTGCAAACAGGGTTTTCACTAATGGGAAAAAAAAAAAATGAAGGGATAGAGTTATTCAGTAAGCAGTAGGACCAATGATGTCTCTTTTCTTACAGACATCTTACATTTCTCATTGACTTTGTATTTTCCATATTCAGAGCATCTCTTGAAGACTGTCTTCTCTCTGTCAGTACTCTGGATTCCCTCTTTATTGGTTAGACTGGAGGCAGTCTACTTTTTTCTTCACTTCAAGCTGAACATGTGCCTATCAGGGTGATTTTGTCAGAACACCGAATAGAGCAACTTTTCCTATACAGGAATAATGTTGATCTTGCTTGCCATTATACTAGTAGGAACTTTGAAAAATTTCTCTTTGTTAAACATCACTGAAATCAGCCTGTAAGTTCTAGAACTATTGGGAATCTGAAGGAGTGCTGTTGAAAACATTATCCAAATGCACAACACTCCTTTTTCAAAGAGCAGAACTAAAAATCTCACTGTTATCAGCCTAACTCCTGTGTTTCTGAGTTTGTAACTCCAAATAAATCATCTAATATTATTTTATAGCACATTTGCATACTAAATATGCTGATGTTTTAAAATTTATAATCATTATGTTATAGCGGTTTTAAGTTTAATTTCTACTCCAAAGAATTCAAATATATGTTATGAAATAAGAAAGGGGGAAATAAAATCCCTTCTTGGAAAGTTAGATTCAAAGCGTTTTCCAGAAATGACCATCAGCCAGTTTCAAGTCTGTAGGAAAAGATGCTCAAAGAACTCACAATTCACTACCACAAGAATTAACAGCAATGCTGATTAGGGCTTTCTTTCCTTCTACATTACAGTAAGGTGTGATGATCCACATTCATTTTAGGACTAAGAATTCCCAAATGGTCTCAGTTTAAATCATCTGCCTATACTGAGGAAATGCTACTACCCTCATTAAAACAGATCAGTCATGCTTGCCACAAGTAGAGATAGACCAAAAGGAAAGAAGGGGAAAAATTAAAAAAGAAAAACATGTTAAATCTTAAAATATTCTGGCTATTTTTTTTTCTTTGAAGTCTTTTCTCGGAGACAAGGCAAATATTGGTTTATAATATGTGATAAATTGTGAGAATGTATAAATGTGGTCATACAGTAAGCATGATGGAATTTGCTGCTGCTGCACTGCCTGTCTCAGACACACAGTAGGTTGCCCACTTTTCAGCACAGAGCAGTTACATTTTCTCAGTTGGGAGCACAACATTATATGCAAGACTACATTTCTCAAAAGTCCATTTCCTAAGTTTAGGCACTGTGGACCTCATCACTTCTGTGTTAAGAACACATGATAAGATATAACATGGCCATGACCATCCAAATCCCCCTTTTTTATCAGTAATATTAACTATCACACTGCCAAAAATGTCAAATAGAGAAGCAACAACAGGAACAGTCATTTACTTTTGGAGGAAGGTGACATTTCTGCTCTTTTGGTACATTAACTCCTTTTGAAATGCCACAGAACATACACAGAATTGGTGAATTTTAATTTTAAAAATTACTTATGCAAAATAGAACGCAAAAAAGACAGAGAAGGTTACAGTTGGAAGTTAAGAGATGTTAAAAGATATATATCAGGTTTGGGAAGCATCTAATAAAATGAAAAAAAAAAACCAAAATAGGTTTCCTCTGGGAGAAAAAGAAACCAACAGCAATACTTTAGTCAGAGCAATTCTATTCAAACAAAAAAGCAGGGAACAGCTTCATGGGTGGCCAAGATACAAAGACCTGTCCTTCAGTCCAACAAATGGCCAAGAATCCTAAACAGGAAAGCATAGTAGAAAATAAACAACTTGTTAACGTGAGCAGTAGCAGCTGGAATCAGGCTGTTCCCAACCCTTTAAAAAAATCCAAGATGTAAATAACTCAGAGGGATAAAGCAGGAGTGTTCAGTACATGGTTAATACCTGAATTACCAGGGTGCCACGTAATGATTTAAGGCACAGCAAGCAAGCAGGGGCAGCTTGGGACACTGAGAGCAGGGACAAGCTGAGGAACATGTGGTATAAGAATGATCCCAATACTGTTAGCTTTTCTGGAATGACTGAGAGGTTCAGAGGAAGCTAAAACCATCAGGACTAACACTGCTAGAAAAACACTAGCCAACTGATGAGAGATACTGTTTTTTCCTTACTGGCACTCACAGAGACTTACAGGGGCTAAGTGTCTCTTGATATTCATGGATTTGTTTTTTTCATTTGCTTGAAACAAATTGGAAAATAAAACCCACTATACTTTATTCTTAAAAAAATAGAAAAGTCTATGCTTTCAAAAGCTGTTGGAGTTTAAGAATTTTGCATGATGTAGGTATTTGCTACAGGATAATATTATCAGTTTATGTGTACCATAAATGCCTCACGATTCAAGCTCTGTCATATGAAGATGTGAAGTGCTGCCTTCAAAGGTGCCATAACACATTTCCAGTACGTCTCCTCATCATAAATTAGGAGGTTCCACTCCCGTAGAGTTCGGGAATAAGCAGCAATGAAGATCTAACTCCTCCCACTGCCAATCCTAAAGCAGCCCGAGATTCAGAAAAAGCTCTTTGGCACCTGTTCTATAAACCACTGATCTTGTGATAAAAATTATGGTCACCTGTATAAACTGTAGAAAAAGTAAGCTCTTGATAGGCGTTTGATTTCTTGACAAATGACATTAAAATTCTTTGCAAATACTTAACAAAGGGTTTGTAAATTTTAGCATTAGAAGAAAGTACTTCACATGGAAAATTTATTCATACAACTAGATGTTAAAAGAAAAAAACCCACAAACGAACCCGGAAATATATGGGTCCAAAGTGAAATTGAGTCCATGTGTCCATCCTCTATCGCTACTTCATAAACTAGCAACTCTAGAAAATAACATTTTAGTACCTTGCTTGGTCTCAGAAATGGATATTTCCAGATGATACTTAGATAAAGTGAAATGGAAAAGCATCAGAGAACTTTGTGTGGAATGTTAGGTGCAACATTCATCCAGTCCTTCTGTAGTAATATTCATTTACTGCAATCAGTCTGTCAATCCTACTGTAATTCAGACACTGTTTTTATTGGAGGAAGAGACACTATTAAGCTTAACATTACATAAACCATTATTAGCACTTTTAAAGGATGGAGTAACTTAAAATTATTTAAAATAGTGATAACAAGTAAGTAAGTTTTATTTAATTGTGGTAAAATAAAAAAGATGAACTACAAATATAATAGAATCATAGAATATGTTGAGTTGGAAGGGGCCTCGGGATCACTGAGCCCAATTCCCATGCACAGGACACCCCAGCAGTCACACCATCTTCCTGAGAGCACTCTCCAAATTCTCCTTGAACTCTGCCAGGCTGGTGCTGTGATCACTGCCCTGGGGAGCTGTTCCAGTGCCCAAACACCCTCTGGGTGAAGAGACTTCTGATATCCAACCTAAACCTCCTCTGACACAACCTCAGGCCGTTCCCTCGGGTCCTGTCACTGTCACCACAGAGCAGAGATCAGTGCCTGCTGCTCCTCTTCCCCTCTCAAGGAAGTTGTTCCTGCAGTGAGCTCTGCCCTCAGTCTCCTCCAGGCTGAACAGACCCAGTGCCCCCAGCCCCTCCTCACACAGCTTCTTTTTCCAGACCCTTCACCATCCTTGTGTTCTTCCTTTGGATGCCTCTACGAGCTTCATATTTTTAGCAATTCCCTTTTCTAGTTAGATTAGAAAGTCATAGTTGAGAGGAGCTGAAGGATTCATTTATTTGAATTATTATAATCTAAAAAGCAGCCTTTGATGTCAAGATGCTAATATTTGTCCCATGGCCCTGGCCAGAAGTACGAAGAAAAGTGGGAAAATGAAAAAAAGTCAGTGAGGTACAAAGCTCTTTGGAAATTTGTGGTGAAATTAGGAAAAGAAAAAGATTTACTGTAAGCTTTTATGGCAATTTAGATTCTGCCCTTATTTTAGATAGAGCCATTCAGCCATCTGATATTGGAAAGTGATGTTTTCAGGATGAGTAGTAGAACACACCTGCAAGGAACAATACTGACCCTTTTGTAATGCTAAGAAACATTTTATGAGTGGTTAGGGTTCATTTAATAACTATTCAACGTAGGCATTTTGGTTAACTGAAGCAGATTGACAATTTGAGTTTCTCAGAAATACAGATGGACAAGGTCAGTACATCTCTGTTTTTCATCCAGGCAGTCAGGTAGAAAATTAGCCAACTGAACTCCATAACTCCATCTGTCTTTTTAAAATATTTTTTCTCTTCCTTTTAAAAATTTTCCCCTTCTCTCATAATTGGGCTTGTCGATAAGCTTTCAGCTTTGGCTGTTCTTTCACTTTCAGCCTTTCTCTGTAGGCTGATATTGTATTGTCCTATCATAGCATTCCACAGGCTCTTTTCTTCTGTGCTTTTTGCACCACTGGCTACAGACTTTAAATTGAAGTCATTAAGTTGTTGTGCAATTTTTTAGACACATGACCACCAATGTAAAGGTCAGGTCACCCATTTCTAAGATAACTGCTGAGTTATATTTTATTGAGTATAAGCCTGCATAGACCTTGCTTGAAATTCTTCAGTAGGAAACATCCCTACATTGACACAAAGTGTGAAGTTAGATGAATTTAAATGTATCAGCCATAAATAGAAAAAAGACTTTCTTTTTCTGGCCCTATACTGGGACCAGAATATATGATATACAGCAGTGACATGACTCATGTGTGTCTGAGAAATTGAAGTATAATTCCTGATTTAAACAGATAAAGACATTGAATCATTATGTCCCACGGGAATTATCTAACTATTTTGAGTAACTGCCATTTTGTGGTTCTTAATAATTTTCTCTCTCCTACTTCTCTGTTTCTCCTGCCTTGTCTTGATTTCATGGTAACACAGAATTGAATTTTCTCTTAAATGTCATATTTAATACAGAAACCTTGATACTAAGAATGTTAATATCTCCACCCACAGATATTCTATCAGACATCATGTTTTAACCAATTCTTATATTAAGTACCAGCTCCACTGCAAAGGGACAGATATTTCCCGAAGGAAATGATTGTATTTGGCACTGGTGAGGCCTCACCCCAAATCCTGTCATCAGTTCTGGACCCTCACTGCATGACAGATTTGAGGAGCTGGAACATGTCCAGAGAGGAGCAGTGGAGCTGGAGAAGGTCTGGAGCACAAATCCCATGAGGATCAGTGCTCAGCCTGGAGAAGAGGAGACTCGGGAAGGGCTGCAGCCACCTGGGGGTCGGGGTCCCCTCCCAGGTAACAAGTGACAGGAAAGAGAAAAGGGCCTCAAGTTGCCACTGAGTTGCCAAGAACCATGGGAGGTTCAGACTGGATATTAGGTCAAATTTCATCACCAAAAGGCTGCCAAGCATTGGAACAGGCTGCCCAGGGAAGTGGTGGAGTCACCGTCCCTGGAGATGTCCAAAGGGTAGCAGCTGTCCTGGATTAAGGGTTGGACTTTGTGATCGTAGGGGTCTTTCCCAACAGAAATGATTCTGTGATTTTAAAGCTAAGGTAGGGATAATATTTTCTGTCTTCAGGGTGTGGTGCCATAGAATCCTTCAATAATAAACTTTATGTTAGTTATCAGCAGCTTCAAAAAATCTGCATGTAGGTAGCCTCATCTATTTCTCTGGCAGCACTCTCCATTTGGACTATTTCCTTTTAGTGAACTATGTAATTCTTTCTTATCCTAATCTTCAAATATCCAAAATGAATGATGGACAATCATGAAATACCATTAAACCACCACCCATTTCTGAGCTCTAGGTCAGAAAATAACATTGAGCAGAGTATAAGTATTAAATATAGAGGATGGGACAGTAGTAATCAAATGAATCCCTTCACAATTTATCATAAAGATATCAATAGTACAAAAGCTATAATTTTTCTGGTAATATGGAATGTTTTAGTGACAAAATTTTTTTTTGGTGTGTACCTCTTCTGAAGGAGAAAAATTAACACCATACTGAAAAAATGTAATAAAACCCTATAAAGCACAATGATGAATGTTTCTCACTACTGTTTTAGGGAGAAGAAACTTGCTACTTTAATTTAAATTGAAGCACATTTTTAAAGTTCCTGACCCCTAATATCAAAGTTGTAATTGTTCTACTTTTATGCAGGGTAAGGAAGTAGTCATGAAAAAAGACCCTAATGAGATCTAAAATAACTTTTGTGCATCAAAAATGCATTTTCAGAGTGCAGTATACCCAGTGAAGTCCTGGTAATGATCCTTTTCAGAGGTGGAAAGATGCCATTTTAAACATGCAGGGTTTTAAGATAAAGAGGCTTTAGATCATCTCACAGCATAATCTGTTTCTAGCCTTGAATATTCACACACTTTTTCAAGATTTCAAATTTGTGGAAAAGACAGAGAAAGACACTGACTGAGTTGTTTTTAAAAGTAACTTTAAAGTGCTAAGAAGTTGCAATCTTACAATAAGTTCCAAGAGAATTGGGTTAACATAGGGGCCAGGTCAGGAGGCTAGGGTGAATAAAAAATTAGTTCCAAGATTTTTTATCATGATATATAATTTGTTACATTAGCAATTTCACCACCATATAATATGCCTGTTATTACCCTTAACACTCATTTGCATGCAACATCATACGTCCTGTTTCACATTTTGAAAGAAAAAGAGTCCCAGTCTCAGGATGAAAGCCATCACTATTTGCTAATTAGAGCCAATACAGTTCTTATGCACCAGAAACATCCGTGCTTCTCTGGTTCTCTGTTGAGGAATGTCAGAAGCAAACAGCCAAACTCTTCTGCCTCAGGATTTATAGAATTCTATCAGTTCAACAGAGCCACGCATCTACAAGTGTGTCATTCTAGCCAAATATGCTGCCTTAATATCCTGCTAAAATATATCAAATTCAGTGAGGCAAGAGGAATCCAGGCACAACAGGTATCTTGTTTCACAGGAGGAAATGCTGCAACGTGAGAGGGAATTATGTTCTCTGTTGTATGTTTCAGCTGCTCTTGATCTGTACATTACACACAAAACTTTGTCAATGCGTCTGAGAAAGGACCAAAGCAAAAGTTTCTGCTTCCATCTGCAATGCATGCAGGTGACCCCAATGTTTTTGTTTATGACAAAACATGTCAAGGATGCTGTTCTGTACTGGCTGATGAACAGATGTTTAGGTTTAAGTTGTTGTAAAAAGCCCAGTTTTGAAACTGTGATTGGGACAGCGGCTATATATCACAATGTCTTGGATGAATCCAGATGGAGATGGAATAGAAACTTGTAAGTAATGCCTCTCCTTTTTCTGAATTTAATTAAAGAATAATTTTGGACATGTATGAGTTTAGATTATTTTTAAGGGCATAATTTAGGCTGTACTGTTAAATTCAATAAATGCACTAAATCAAATTTTTCATTACTATGGAAGGAGAACCAGCAATGCTTTTATTTTCATTTGGGTTATTAATGCAACTCTGGGATTCTGATATCAGAAATTGTGTTTTCAGAAATTGAGTAGAACTGCCTTGCTGAAAACTACTATTTAAAAATATCAGGTTGCTCTCCAAACAACATGGGAAAAGCACAGGTAATGTAATATTATTTTTACAAATTCATTCATCACAAAGTATATATCTTAATCTGAGTGTTCTTCAGACTGAATGTTCAGCACCATCTACCTCCTTCTGATGAAATGTAGTTGTCTTTTATATCACCATTTCTATAGCAGTGAAAAAGAACTTTTGACAATTTACAGGATTCGAAAAAAAAAAATTACCCAAACCTGTCAGTAGAGTTCTATGATGGTTTTGTCTGCTCTGCATTTTTTAAAGATCAAACTTTTTGCTGTCCTTACACAAATCTACACAAATTTACTCAGGAAAACTGAAGCAATGCAATTTTTTGAAGATTTATTTCTATTAGAAGTTTAAACACTGGCTTAGTTTTTTTCTTTTTTCCTTTTTTTTTCTTTAATGTAAATATATTGCATAAAAATAAAAATGGAAAATTAGAAATGTTGAAGGTGAACTGAACTTATCAAGGTATCCAAAGTATTTTGACTGAGGTGCTGTCAATTTCTATCATATTGTTCCATTTTTATGAAGTTCCATCATAAGTTCCATTTTTAAAGTCAAACCCTATTTTTTTCACCTGGAATTCCAAAATTTAGGAGGGAAACTTCCCACTTAATTAACATTTCAAATTATCAGACTCCTTGGCAAGCTCACAGTTCAGCAATCTCACATTCTGCTTCAGTCTGCAAAAGCAGCACTAAAGTAGTCTGCTTATTTTAACTCTGCTTTAGCATGCTATCTTCTGTATGAGGAGACAGAAATTAGCTCAACTCTTGAGTTTACATCTAATCAGAGTATTTTAAGACATACTTTATTCCATCTCTATCCAGGAAAAAAGTATCACTTGCATAAAAGGAATGGAAAGTATTTGTCCAATTAATAAGAATTTCAAATTGGTTCTGAAGCTACTGAAATGCCTGTTGCAATCTATGTTCTCTGAATTGTGCATTAATAAAAAACCGAGAAATTGATGGTTTTTTTGTACGTGGGACATGGGATGTTATAATCTGTGTTTTGACAGATTTGGGTACCTTATTTTGGAGAACACAAGAAATCTTTGATTACAATACAGATGAAAAATCACATATAAAATGTTCCATTTTAAAAATCTGAATGTATTTGTAAGGAAACATCAGCTATTATCAGAATCCTCTGAAGCCCTACAAAACAGTCTAATACATTAAAGTCAACATTTAATATGCTATAGCCTCATGTTTCCATGAAGTAGCTCCAAGGAAATCAATTTTTCAGCTCAAGGGTGTTTTGATTTGATGCAGTTCTGTAACATTCGTAAATGTTATCCAGAACACCTTCAAAAATAACACAATTTAATAATCACAAATGTTCCTACTCTGTCTTCATAGCACTGTTAAAATATCATGACAATGAGATTTATCAGATTTCATGGTACTGCAACGTGCACAGAACTATTTTTGGCAAGGTTTTAATATGACTAAAAGTGAATGAACTCAATTGGAAACTTTTAGAAAACTTTGCGTGAAAGTTTTGCGATATTTTCAAAAGAAATGCTACCCTCTTCATAAATGAGATAGGATCAAATTACAATCATGTGATAAATTCTTCATTTGTGCTCCAGGATATTGAAATTTTAAAATGTTCTCCTGAATCTGGCTGAGGGATTAAATGTTTTATCTTAGGCAGCATCCTGGGCTTTTTCAAATGGTAGTGACTGCAATTGCTTTGAAGACTTTTGCAATGAATGTTTTCTGATGATTTCTCCCTCATGTCTCATCATATTAAACATAGGTAGGTATAGCTTAAACTTCAGGCTCCTAAATTAGCAATTTGCCACAGTGTGCCTCTGAAATCACAGTGATTAGATGGAAATCTTATCAAGGGATTCAGATTGCATTCTCTGGATTTGAATGGATCTGTGGAGGCATCCATATTTCCTCACTGACTGCAAGGATGGTAATGACACTGAAAACAGGCTCAGTTCAGAGACTAAACACACCTCTGATGGGTCTTTGCCCTACAGTTTAATAGGGAGAGATTTCCTTGTCCTTTATTCTGCTAAAGCAGTGCTGCAGGCAGGCAAAAGGTTGATAATCTGTCCCCAAAAGTCCTAACAATCAATAAATAAGAGGGAGCTTTGTTTTAAAATATGAATCAAAAGCTGTATGAGAAAGTGTATATGTTACGTTTTAAGCCTTGCTTTGTGGGATAGTGAAGTCAATGATGGTCACATATTCTCTGACATCAAGATTCTCTCTTAAGTGCCTGGAGGCAGAAGATGCCTTGAAGCTAAAAATAGAAAAGTAATGACTGACAGTAAAAAACAATCCCAGAAGAGAGGCATTTACCATAGATACTCTAGTTCTTTGTCTACAAGTCTGTGCTTTAACTATGTATTGAATAAGCAAGGTCACTCTACATTGTCTACATCCTCCACGCATTCTTGTCATAGAAATAGATCCCTCTAAACTTCTTGCTACTTAAATGAAAGCCTTTTACTTATTTTTTAAAATTATTTTGTAATGTTTAAGAAGCCACAGTTCTCTGCTTGTAGTAATTGCAGTTAGAAAACAGGAACCCAGATGACAAAAGGAAAAATCCATGCATAATACAGCATAAATTTCCATTAAAACAATACATCCATAAGCCTTTAGAATGAATTCCATGAAAAACCTTTCAGTGAATTTACTATGATGTTTTGAATTGGCTGAAAACATTGCATAACTAAGAGAATGAAATAATGTGGGCATTATGAAATGATGATCCAGGCATCACTTGTACATTTTTTGTTGACTTCTTTTTTTATTTGGCATTTTGGAAATGTAAGTAATGATATAAAATTAATATTGTTCCATAGATCACAGATTTTAACCAGCCTATTGCATATCTTAACTTTGACAAGGAACTGAGCATTTTCCATGCCATGTATTTGCCATATCCTTATAGTTCAATTATGGGTAGAGAATTCTGATTTTTGAGTAGCATGAGAATACAAAACATATTATACAACTTTAAGTGTAGTATTCTGTGACTTTTCTCACTCATGAATTATATAAAAGCCATGAATATACAAAAATAATCTTCAATGTTGCTGTTTGACTCACTCAGCCTAAACTGTGGGGTAGAGAGAGCTCATAAATTTCTGGATCCAGATATTCCAGCTGTGGTTTAACTGCAAAGGGGACTGAGACATAGACATAGAGCATTGTCTATCTACTGCACCATGGTTTTTGGTTTTCCTTCAACAGGGAATGCAGAAATACAAACCATCAAGCAATCATGGCTCTCTTCAGTATTTGTCTGGGCTGTTGGGACACTGGGATAGAGAATCACTGACTTCCAGTGTATTGTCACATAAAACCAATCTAGGATTTTTAAAAAAAAGTGTGGGCCACTTCCCCCTAAAGTAATTTTCAAAGCAGTACTAACAATATTTTTACAATATTTTAAAAATCAAACTCCTTTTCTTTGTCTTCCATTTGCACCTTTGTCTTACCCTCAAATACGGTGAGGTTGTTTGTTTGTTGGTTTTTTTCACAATGATAAAACATGGAATTTAGAACTTTTCTATCAAATCCACTGACTGCTTTGCCTGACTAACCTGACCCAAAAGCCTATCTCTGGAGAACAGTTTCAAAAGCCTTAAATTGACAAACACTTTTTTTGCTTGTACTGTTCCTACCTGTGAAATTTAGTAAACCTACCATTTGGACATAGATTCTTGTAAATAACAACTTTACTTTAAAAATTATATTACCTGTCCAAAGCATAACTAAATATAAAATGCTTTGAATGCTTTTGTTTCTTCGAAACTGTAATTTTGATTGTCTTCGAGAAGCAGATTAGTATCCTATATACCCCTCTGTATATCTCAATGTGTCTCTGTTAAACATCAACAGCACAATTCCTAATTTAGGGACATTTATTTGAGTATTTAGATTGGAATTGAGCCTTTGTGGTTGTAATGTCTAAGCAACAATTGCTCTTGTGTTGTGTGTGCAGCTTGGTTATTTTCTGGCATGTCTTTGATGAAGCCTTGGGAGTAAGATGCTTCAGTCTGAAAACACTGTCCCAACAGCCTTACACAGTGTAAGGACTCTATGTTATGTATCATATATGCAATTAGCATAGACTCCTTTTTGGTTTTTTTCAAGTGATTCTACAAGCTGGTGAAACCATTGATGTAGGAAGGAGGGTAGAGGGCACGGTATTTGAAAAGTGGTCTTGTGGTGAGACTGATTCCCAACAGGCAGTAACTATTAGACACCAGGTAAGTAATGTTTTTTTGACACAGTGAGACTTCAGTGGCACAGGAATGACTGACACTGGCCATGTTCTTACACTGGCAATATGCTCTGGATCAAAACTCCCTTCCCTGGCACATATAAAAGGCTGGCTAAATGTCATATTTAGTTAGAACAGAATGTTTTGGTAAAGAGAGGAAAGTAAACTCCTGTCTCTCTGTAGGAACTGATGATCGGGAGACATGACTTATTGTCAGCCTTTAAAGGAAATTTTCCCTCAGTGCAGCTGCTAGAGAATGTTTCACTGAGGTAAATGCAATCAGTACTGCTAATGTAACCACCACTGAGACACCTCAGCTGCCTCTGCTTCAAGGTTGGATTCAAAGAATGCTGAATAAATGGAAAAACCTTGCTCAGAAGTCTCAAGCAAGTGGTTATAAAATATCAAAATCCACAGCTCAGATTGTAGTCTTTGTTTGCACTGGAGGAGCATTCAGCAGACAAGTGTGGTCTCCACAAGTTATATACAAGTGCCACATCCTTGAGGACAGCAGGGAAAAAGGTGGCTACTGCAGTCTTCCATAGAAATGGAATTTCTAAATGCAGAAAAAATATCTATATCTAGGGCACAGAGTTCACATTAAATCCTAGCATAAACTGCCTGACAGAGCTCAAGAAGCATTTGGACAATAGTTTCAGGTACATGGTGTGGCTCTTGGGGTGGTGGTGTGCAGGGAGCTGGACTCTGATCTTTGAGGGTCCCTTCCAACACAGCTTATTCTGTGATTCTGTGAAGTTCAGTGATGATCAACATCCATGCTATCAGTCATTGCACGTCTCTGCAGTGCCTTTAAGCAACCTGATTGTATACAAACTGCAGTGTATACACACTGCCCACACTGCACACCACTTACTAATACAGTGAAACAAAGCATCTGTCATAAGCAGCAACTAGTTTACAGTAAGGAAATGAAAACAAGAAAAGGAAAAGTAACAAGATACTAATTATCACTGTTGCAATTTTATAATGAGGAAGAGGCTCTTTATTCTCTAGATAGATGGCAGAGGTTTAACGAACAAACACGTGAATATCTTTTCTTAATCATTAAAAAAACCCAACAAAAGCCAACCAAAATGAACTTTTTCATTTTTATATTGGAGCCCCAGTTAGGTTTTTTTCAGAGTGAAATGTCTCAATATCACATATTATTTTCTTAAATGTATAGTGTCTTATTAACAGTGCCTGCTCTGTATGTTTTGTTTTGTGACTTCTGGCTGTCATTTAACGACCCTGTGCCTGCTCAGCCCTCCCATGCTGCTCACATCAGTGAAACACCACTAGTTTGCTTTGCCCTTGCTTTTTTAGTGATATTCTTTTTCTCTGTCTGTGTTAATTCCTTCCTCATTCTCGCTGCCTGCAGTGTGATGGGTTAACAGTGCTGGGGTGTTTTAGGAGAGGAATGTTGCAAGCTCTAAGCTTGATGCAAGTTTAACCACGAACACTTTCAAATGATTCTTCAGTAAAGAGGCTTCACTGATTTTGTTAACCTTAGGGACAGAGAGGAGTACTGGTTTTACAGAGAGTACTAATAATTTGACAAAAGTTTGCTTCATCTAGCTCCCATTTAATTTATAGATATTGGCAGTTCTTCTATGTTATTTATGTGATTTCAATGCCTGAGACTTGTGAGTGAGCACAGACAAAAGATCAATCTAGTGTTGAAAGCATCACCTTTTTAGAGAGGATCCAGAGTAACAAGTACCATTCGATAGAACATTATATTGAAAAAATGGGAGACCACTACTATTCACAAATGCTAGCATGGCCTCACTATTTATACAAGAAAAAACCAGCAATTTTCATTTTGCTTACCTCTACTTTAAATACAACATATTGCATGGGACCCGTTATTTCCAATAATTTTCAAGTTTTCTTCCAGTCTTCTCTGTTTCTAATTCTACACCAGACATCCACTTGAATGATATAAGCCATCTGTAGTTTATAAAACACCTTTAAGCTATTGTTTTAAAGTTTTATACCTTTTAATGTTTTCCTATTTATTTCCTGCTGATATCAACACATATGCTGCCAAAAGCAATCTTTAGTGGATACTAACATATTCATATTGAACACTTGATCCAGAAATTTTGCAGATAATAGGCAGAGGGAACATCTGTGAGAAGCAGATAATTTTTAATATTTATGGATAGCTCATTTCCATGTTGTAATCCTTAAGATGGGAACAGGTTTGTTAGGCTCTGTGCAATGGAAGATGTTTTTCTATATTCCCATCATGGTTAGGTAATGAAGGGAGAAGTGGAAGAGGGAACTCCAACAAGTTTAATAATTAATGATGGAGAAAAGATCTCTACTATTACTTGAATGAAATACAGAATAATTGTGAAAAAAAGAAGATGCTCAACACTCAGGATGATTTTTCAAACTGGATAATGTAATCTGGAAACCTGCTCTATATAGTAAGAATAATTAACTGTTTTCTGAACCTCTAAACAGACACAGCTTTTATTTTAAAAACTCTAAGGTGCAGCAATATGCTCAAAGCATTACCTCAGCATTAATAATGATTTACAAATTTTGCTTCTTCATTGACAATTAAGTCAGTAGGTTAAGCCCTTTCTTTGTCAATGGCTTGAAATTCTATACTATTATTTCACTGATATAGAAAAATCACCCACCTGAGACAAAAACACTTTCATACTGAATTTTATTCCTACAGCCATGGATGTAAAACTGGAGATTCAGAAACATGAAGATAATGAAGATAGTGAAGATGTGTAAAAGTGGAACTAGATTTCTAGTCCTTATTTATTGTCACAATAAGTTTGTGTGAGTTTGCGAACAATATAAATCATAAGTGCCTCACCTACTATCTTAATTCCTGCATTCAACAACCAAAAATCCACCTGATGCAAACCTCTTCCTTTTCACTTATAGACTTAAAAATTGTTTTACCTTCAATAACTAAATAATGTTTCACTAATAGGAGTAACACTTTGTCTAGCACATTATGTCTTAACAAAAGTGAGGAACGAATGAAAAACCAAGGTGAAAATCCTATTTTGGAGCAGCTCCCTGTAGGTCCTTATGTTAATCAAACATGTTTAATTTAAAATTTAAATTAATTTAATTTAAACTTGATGAAATTTACACTTTTCTGGTAAAAGGAAGCAGAATCAGACTTTCTTGTTTATCTGTTTACCTTGGAAATTCAGGATGGATTTTCTTGCTCTTAGGGCATGTCTGTGATCTTTTGCAAGCCACCTGGACAGAACAGGCCCAGTATCCAAAGATTCAGTGGGTCAGTTTTAGCATGGATGAAAAAATTCACATGCCTACCAACGGGAACAAAGACGTCAATTTTTTTTCTAAGCAGTTTGCTAACAGATTTTTCAGTACGATCAACACATCCATGTTTGAAATTGCATATAGGAGAAATTCTTGTAGATAAAAGCAAAACCAGTGCATTCTCTATTTAGCAAGAGTGAAAATGACTTCACAAACTCAAGGCTTCTCATTTCCCTTTACTCTGCCCATTTTATATCTTTTTTGAAAGTGTTCTTTCCAATAGTTCTTAGCCTGAAAGATTTAATAAAACATTTAGATATTAACAAAGCATAAAAAGCAAAAAACCAGTATCAGTAAGTCATTCACTGAAACAACCACTCTATGTGGTATAAAGTTTACACACCCATATGAAAACTTGTGTGAAAGCTGTGAAATCTGATCCTTACTGAACCGTCCTATGGCCAAATATATGTACTGCTTTATAGAGAGATACCCTTTTCTGAAAATCAAAGGGATGGTGTTGAATCTTTTTATTTTAAGAAATATTTCGTTGCTTGTGGAAATGAAGAGGCTGAAGTACATATAGGGAAGAATTCCAGCTTGTATAAACAGGCTCATTGACCAAATATCTCTTTCAAGTGGCATTTGCAAAAGACTGCAATTTAGAAATACTAAGAATGCAATTAGAACACAGTGGTGAGGATTCAAACTGGAATGAACAAAGGCTGAGATGCAGGAGGAAGTGTCTATCACCGTTTAAGGTTTGCTTCTCACACTCTCAACGGCTGCCTTGTCACTCACATGAAGTCTGAGTGGATTAGAAGGATTATCAAGTGCAGTATGCGTCTAATTCTGCTTCAAAGCTAATCAAAATTGGGTACACATGCAGTTATCCAATGCCAGCATCAATCAGAGTGTGACTGACACTGACACTCCCTGAACTAACTCCAGGGTGTTGCCCTACTGAGCACAGAACTAAGCATCTCAAAATTCAGAACTAAGCATCTCAAAATTCCCACTCCCATGAGACTCACCTGGACAAAAAGAAAAACCTATAGCAATTCAAATTCAGATCAGTTTTTTAAAATATATGACCAAAGCCAAGTTCAATTTTCAGCAAGAGTAGCACATATTGAAATATGCCACTTTCAACAAACAGCTGAGATTTCCCAGGGACACCATCTTTTCACACACCAACCTAACTGGATATTGCTTATCTTGAGGGATCAAATGAGATTCTGCTCCTGGTGTTATATCTCCAAGTAAACATGTGGTAAACAAAGGGGAAAAAAACAAAGGCACCAGACCTTAGACTGAGACTGCTGCAGAATACTTGGAGCCTGGTACATGCATATGAATGTGTTTAAAATGTGTTTCAGCCTTGGCTTCATTTCAGGTTTATTCAGAATTTCTTCTGAACTTTTAATTCAGTAGCAGTATCAGCAGCTCCTCTCTACTTTTCCCTTTCACAAAGATCTCAAAAGACAGACTGAATCTTTAGAAATATATTCTGACCCCAGCCTTTAGTGGGAAACAGAAAGGAGTGCATCCATTTAAACAGTGACAATGAAATACACAATTAACATTAAAAGAAAGAGGCAACAAAACACCTTATATTAAAGGAAAAAGTCCTTATGACATTGAGAGAAAGT
This sequence comes from Acridotheres tristis, assembly GCA_037013685.1. Taxonomy (NCBI): domain Eukaryota; kingdom Metazoa; phylum Chordata; class Aves; order Passeriformes; family Sturnidae; genus Acridotheres; species Acridotheres tristis. The sequence goes on from CM072895.1 coordinate 13,269,772, forward strand.
CCACAATAAAATTTAAATTCACAAAAATCCCAAAATTTATGAAATATTGTTTATAGTTGTGAATAATATGAGGGAAATGAAGTAAATAAACAATTTAAACAAATATTGAAGTCAATCAACACGTGGCTAACATCAAAGATTCAGGCACCAAGAATAGCTGCCTGAACTAAAAACTGTGACACAAACCTCCAAAAAATTAACAATTGCCAGAAACAACAAGAAATCCACTGACAAATGTAGAGCTAAAATGTATTAACCTAAGCAGATTTCTAAAGTGTCTACAAATGTCATCTGCTTAGTGCTGTTGCATTTATCACTAGTACGGTTGTCTTGGCAAGGAAGATTATATTTTTTTCCTTCATTATAGAATTTAAAGATATTAGGGATAAATTTCCCTAGAAAACTTCTTGATCTGTTTGTACCTTCAATATGTATTTAGGAATTATTCAAGATAATTGGTGCAGTGTCTTCACATAACAAATGTGATCCAAAAATCATACATAAGGCAAAAGTAGCAAAGCTTTATTTCCTTTGTAGATAAGGTACTGGAACGGGCTCTGGTAAGATCTCAACAAAAATCTAGTTCACAAGGCAGGTAGAAATCCTAGAAAGAACTTAAGAAAGAGTTACTAAAATGATCCTGACCTAGAAAACAAATTTTGCTATGCAAGACCAAGTTTGATGTACTCGCTTAAAAAAAAAGGCAATGGGATTACATTTTATATGTAGTTACAGAAGGAGAAGATTTCCACTAATTGAGAGTTCTCTATCTTTAATGATCAAGATGTAACAAAATCCAAGGATTACAGATTGAAACTGGACCTTTTTTTTTTTGTTTTGTTTTGCTTTCCTCAGCACCTATTATCAAGATTATTTTCTAAGCTCATCCAGGCATATTTCATCTAATTAATTTCTTACCATTGCAAGAGCACTGGGGATTAGTTCCAGTCTTTGCCTGTAGCATAGTTAAACCTCATGAGGTCTAAAATTCTTTGTTCTAATGAGCACCTTTAAGTCTAGAATAAAGCCTTGGTAAACCTTAATGACCTGGTATAGATGATCTGAGGATCCCTTCTGGCTTCAAACACCAGGAAACTTTGCAATAGTTTCAGAAATCATATTTATTAACCTATGCTATGCTTGATATATAAGCCACCTAGCACAGGTGATCAAAGAGAGATGTCCCCCTTGAGCCAAGAGAATATTTTAGAGAAGAGAATAAGAAATAAGTGGTAGTTAACTGAAAGCACTCCCTAAATCCCTGTATCATGAAGCACTCCATTAAAATGTTACTTTGAATCCCTAACAAGCTTCAATCAAGGCAGACTGTGCTCTTAGCCCCCAGTCCTGTAAGCACCTAATCCTCCAGCAGTTCCACATGGGTGCTCCTCTGTCTTTGGCTGAAGTGTGAAATATCTCATTATTACTACTGGGGCAACCAGGAGAGAAGCCAAGTCTGTTCTCACTGCAGAAACACATCACCTTGAGAGCTGAGGGAATGCACTCTCTTACACACAGGTTAGTACTCCTCTCCTGCAAGGAAGTAATGAGCTTTTCTTTTAGTATTTGTAAATGAAAACTAAGCCTTCTTAAAAAAAAATGGACTTTGTGTTCCAGAAAAAAGGAATGGATACCTGGGTCTTAGGGAAGAGATGGCATGTGAAAGAAGAGGGTCTCAAAGGATGGATCTGAAAAATGCTGGGTTCAATCTGCTACATTTCCTCTCCACATTTGCAAGGAGTACCAGAGTTTTCTCCAGTAAATTGCATTCAACATTTATACTTGACTGAGGTTTATGCAAACTTAGATTTATAGAACTTTTACTTTTGTGAATAACTGATCTAAAATCACCAGTATTTTCCTGATGTGAATTTGAGAAGGCTCAAGATGAAGATAACTGGTTATTTGCAATACTGTTTTCTCTATATTAACACAGATATTTATAAACTTATAAGAAAGTTGTTGTAATTCTTTGTATTAAATACAGTCTCTCAAAGAATTTAATTTTTCATTGAGACAGCACCCTTATATTGAATACTAAGTAATTAGCAATATTTAAATAAACTACTTACTGATGATAAGTGGCTATATAACAGATGCATATCAATGTGATGGGTTCAAAATCTCATTTAATATATTTTGGGTATTCAATTGGTTGTTAACCATTACTGTACCATGTGGTTGTTTGAAATATCTGTTCTAAGGTTTTTGAGCTGGTTAAAAGCATAAAAAATGCAACAACTGTGTTTTAAATACATAACCCCCAAGGTGTTACTGCATGTACTTAACGTTAAAATCTATGTAATAAATTGACTACTTTGACTTTCACAGGTGTTAAGTAGATATAGTTTTATTATTTGCCATGCAATCAGGAGAGATTAAATATCTTAATAAGATTCAATTAAAATCATCAGATATTTATGATACTCATTGTAAAGGTTCATAAAAAATAACCTGCCACTATTTATAGCTCTCCTCAGATGACAATGTTTCTGAAACAGACTGAACCATCACTGCCATTAGCAACAATCTAAGAGCAGGATTATTTAATTTACTGGAAAGTAAAGTACAAAAGTGAAGTCTAATAGATGGTCAATGAATCAATTATTAGTTGGGTAACCAAGCGAAATTCTGTGGAAAGAAAAACACTGCTACCTTCCCCTAGCAACAAGAAATTCCCCCTAATACATACTAACCCATCTTATTATCAGTTATCCAAGCAAACATGCATGTGTAATGACCTCCACTGATGAAAATTATTACAGCACTATATAGGGGTGTTTGCAGAATGCAATTTTTGTGATCTTTTGTCTTTGTAGTATTGATTAAATGAAGATGATAGCCTCTTAGTATGAAGTGTACCTGTGCTTTTCAGTCCTCTTTTCAAAGACTTGTATTGTATAAATTATAATTGGGAGGTAACTGAGAACCACAGTTTCTTATGAATCTGTCAGTTCCGAGAGAAATTTGAACTTCAAAAATTTCTTTCTTCTGTGTTTATTGTATATGTGGATCAAAAAAAGAACTCTCTGGGAACAAGCAGTCTTTGAGTAAGTCAGCATGAATTCTCTCTTACACACAAGCCACCCACCCAACATTAGAAACCTATGAAAAGATTAATAGAAGGATATTAGACCTTTATATCCATCAGTTTTTCTGTAGAGAATCTAAGTTTTAAAAATAGATATTGAGATAAATATGTTAACAAGAGAAAAATAGCATGTGTGAGAAATGTTTGTTCAATCCAGGAAAGTATATTTTTTCTGCTTTATTTATTTCATAAAGTTATTTCACAATACCCACAGCAACAATAACTGATTGAAGAGGATTTGCATTATCACAGAACATCCCAGGATGGAAGGACCAACAAGAATCGAGTCCAACTCCCAGCCTTGCACAGGACATCTCCAAGAGTTACACCATGTGCCTCAGAGCATCGTCCAAATGCTTCTTGAACTCTGACAAGCTTGGTGCCTAGCTGATAAATGCCTGGGCATCACTAAATGTATTATCAGCATAAAAAAACCCCTCATTATCAAGAAAATCTTATAACAGTTGCACAGAAAATTGATATTCTGGTTAATTATCACCAACAGAAAGACTTTATTTATTTATTTATTTATTTATTTATTTATCCTCTTAAGAGTGAAGAGCAGCTGCTCTGAGAGTCATGAGTGCTGGAGTCTAAGCAATGCATGGTTACTTGCCAGTAGTAAGACCTGGTGCTGTTGCTGTGACTTGTTGACACCAAGTGAGAGATGATGTGAGTTAGCAGTGGCATGAATGGATGTCTCAGGGCTGGTTCTCCAAAACCTTCATTACCAAATTGCTATTTTGAGAGCTTGGAAAAGGAGAAAATACCTATTCAGCAAAGGTATGGCATTGCTTTAGAGGAATTCATACTAGCACAAACCTTCCATTTCAGTGACTATTTCTCAGAACATTTGTGGATTTGTGCACATACAGTTACTTAAGTAAAAGACAGAGACAAGGCATCAATTATGAGATGTAATGTGGTCAAAAGTAAATTGTAATTCACTCATTGTCTGCTCTGATGCAGAATGGCAGAGAATAGCTGCAGGCATACTTAGATTTTGTTTTCACTGAAAGAGGGAGTGGCAGACTGCTGAGATCACAAAAGGGATTTTTTTTAAACACAGCATCTACTGAATAACTTCTCAGATACAGTCCCTCACCTTTTCACATTTTCTGCAAATGGCCTGCTTCCCAGCTGATCTTGGAGGAGCACAGAGAAGAGCGTGGCCTTTATTTTATGACATGTAACCAATGAACTTGCAGCATTTCTTTCAGAGATGAATTCTGTTTTTACAACTTCCACCTCAGCAGTGAGATTGCAAAGTGATAAAGGGAAGTCTCCACAAAGATATATCTAACCTGAGGTGGAAAATGAAATTCATGCAGAACACACCACCCTGTTAACTAAAGTCAGCAGCTGACTGTGGATGATCCTGGGTACACTGCAAAGCTATTCTGGAGCTGCACAATTACACAGGGCCTGAAACACCATGATATTCCTCTTCCTGTGTGAAATCTCAATGCAAAATTAAAATTGCTTGAATCAATGAATATTATTCAAAATACGCAGTTTGCTCATTCTTCTCCCAAATAATGTCCAGAAACTGGGAGTGTCTTCTATCCAGCATGCATTACAATAGGAAGTGAAATAGACACAATTTATAACCTAACAACAGAATATTAGGGCTTGGTTTTAGGAATCCCTTTGAAAGGAAAGTGTCTCTGATGAGCACTGTGGATAAAACATCCCTACTTAGAAACTGTCACATCTATACTTATGGTTAGGAAAGGTTTCTGGATTTTCCTGAATAAGAGTATAAACATGCTTAAAATATAATTTTTCCTTTAGCTGAGAGAGTGTAAGTAATCCAAACATGGTAGGACTAAACATTTTTCTTAGGTCCATGAAATTTTAGGAAATTTTTCTATTTTGAAATTCAAGGAAACAAAATAATTATTTTAGATTTTGAGGCAGACATTTCTCTAAGGTTCCTCTCTTCCGGAACTAAAATAGCATTTTACATGTATGAGGACTAACAAACCTAGTCAAATATGTATATCAGACCTAAAGGGTGCCCATATTTACAATCTTTAATTTTGTTTTGATTTCCTCTTCTCCCTTCTCATTTTTCATTTGCAGTTCATGAGAATTTTCTTTTGCTATTGCAGTTTTTTAATGACTTAGTGTTTTGTTGCTCTTTCCTTGAAAGCCTAAAATGCAAAAGATTTATAGACCAGGATTTTTTTAATTGGTTCTACTATTTTCCCCAGGAAAGGAGGGATGATATCTGGCATTTTTCAATTGGACACAGTGCACTTTTATTGAAAGTTAAAGATAATGTCTTTGGCAGTTCCTTTTTACTCCAATCTACTGCTTAGTGTCCTCGAAAAGAAAATTGGAGAACATGGCCACAGTTGGCATTTTGTGATGGAGTCCATTTTTCTTCTATTGAGGATGCAAGCAGTAGCTGACATTTCTCAATTAGGCCCTCTTTTTTCCTATTGATAATGAATTCTTTTATGTGGCTTTCACTTTAAGCTGCTCTGTACCATGGACTGCTCAATACAGTGAGTCTGACAAGTAGCTAAGTTGATAATGTGAATAGCTGTTTGTTATAATTTCATAGTATTTCCTGTAACTGCAAATGACACCATCCTTTGTTCTAATACATATAGTTGGGAAATTGGATTTATTTGTGTAACACTCAATAAAATCATTCCTTTACTGTAACACAGACAATTATAATAATAGATTTTTTCCCTACTGTTTAGCAACTAATTTTACAGACAATTAAATTACACTAATGAATAGATTAATCAACTTTATTGTGAATCAATATACTTGTTCTCACTATATTTTATTTAACAGCAAAATATGTCAACTTTACACATATATGTAGTAAAATATCCACTAGCCATTTATACCAGTGTCTGTTGAATCATGTTGAATTAACCCACTTTTTATGGATAATCAATCTGCATTAATTTGGCTAGGGTGTTCACTAATCAGATTAGGGATGTGCACATGCACAAATCAATTGTCTTTTAAAAGGCATGCTAGAGGAATCAGAGCACTGGCTATGCTGATTGTGCCTATCTTTTCAGTAGAAATAAGAAAAATAAAAAAGTTATTTCTATGCTGAAATTTGAAAATTCTGACAATTTTCTTTTGTTTCCCGCAGTGTCTGTTAGACATATTTATGCAGCTGTCCTAATATATGTGTTGCAAATAAATTTGTAAGGAAGTTTGCTCTGAGATCTAGTTTGATAAAACCTAAAAACATGAGCTCCCTTTTTGAATTCCTTTTAAAGCCTAGAAGTTCTTATTTTACCTGGCAGCAATATCAAGGATTTTTTTTATTGGCATGTTCATTGATTCAAAAAGTTTTCAAAGAACTAAAATCATCTTATTGTGGCCACACAACAAAATGACCTGCCTTATAAAGCAGTTTATGTTCTTTGGCCTAAGGACCTATCATGCTAATAAATGAGGACAAGGCCCAAGATTCTCTAGACAGAATGGCCGTGCTGTTTATTCAGAACAATTTGACTGTCAGCCCCCTCCATCTTTGCTTTAGTGTTATTTCCCTCATCAGTGCTACCTCCACCAAAAGACGAGGTTGCCTTAAGCTCTTGTGCCATCCCTGCACATTCATTCCCATGACAAAGCTACTTCCCAACACCACTCAGACAAGGAGAACTAGGATGGCTTTCAACAATCCTACACCTCTCAGGACCAGATTTAAATATAATCTATGAAAATCTTCTGTGTTTAAGTGGTCAGTAGCCAACATCACCTCATATTTAGACTATAACAGGAAGTTGCTATTAAGAGTTCAATTAAAACACAACATAACCAAAACAGCCTCAGTGTATTCTCTGAGCAGTATGTGATTTGTCTAAGCAAGGACTAATCAAACTAAAATAACATCCAGGATTAGGCAAATAATTTTCTGATTAAGAAGCAGATTTTCCAGTAGATGACCAGAAAAAAAAAAATTAAAAATGTAAGTTCATTAAAAAAAAAAAAACAATGCCAGTTATATGCTAGTTAACTTTGGGTACATGTAAGAAGAAAGTATTTTGAAGCTTGTGTATACTCTCTGCAGTGTGAACACATTCTGGAGTAGCATCTTTTTCAGAAGACAAGGTGAAGGATAACCCTCAAGGGCAGAGTTGAAAGCTCTTTTAAGACAAAATAGAAATGCCAATCAAAGTGCAGATGGTTTTTCTCTTGAGAGGTGATTATTTTTTCATAGATCCTTTCCTAGAAGGATGGCTTAAATACATCAACTAAACTTCATAGTAGCATTGTAATAGTAGAAACCAAAAAGAAATATATCTCAAGCATAGCTCTTCTTTTTAGCACTTTAGAAATACATTTTCACTCCTGAATAAAAAAACTTCACAAAACAAAAATATGAAAAAACCCCACAAATAACAACAAAAACTAAACAAAACCAAACACTGCACTTTTTTCTTTCTCTTTGTACTAGCAAAAACTCTGCATACCTGATGAACCTTAACTTACAGTTGTATCTCCACTCTAACATATATTTTCTGAGGCAGGTGTTTTTAAGCCATTTACAAATGTTTAACTACTTAATGTTTAGTCGCAGAAATGATAGCCTAAAAAAACCAATAAAGGAGTTGTACAGAAGCACAGATCTCAGATATATCTATTTCAGTTATGGACTAATGTCATTTAACAAACTGTCAGATAGGAATGATATTCCCTTTATATTTAATTAATTTTTATTATTTGATTATTCAGCTATTAGATTTGAAAGTTCTGCAGCGTAAAGTATGATTTTTAAGAAAAAAAAATTGGTAAAAACGGCTTGGAAAAGATTTATATACATCAGTGTACGTTGATACTAAAATCCCCAGATAATCACATTGTTACTAATTGCACTTCAGCAAACGACTTTGTTTACAGTAAAGAAAAGACTAAACTCCTCTTGTTATGGACTAGTTGAGCCAGAGAAGTTAAAAAGAGTAGGGTTAATTTTTTTCACTTGGACAGAATTTTGAATAAAAAAATATTTCTTTAATAACAGCTCTTCATTCTTATAGAAAAGGAAAAGAAAAAATACATCAAGAAAACTCCAAGACTGTGTTATGGGTTGGACAGGTTAAGAATGTTTAAGTCCTCCTTAGGTTTGAAAGTCACTGCTAAACTAAGCATGTCCAAAACTGTAGATGGTATTGTTATAGAGTCACTCTGGTAAATTACAATTTTGCTGTGGTAAGAATTGTCTATAATTTCTTATTTTTCATGGTCATAAGATTAATTGCAACTCGTGTAGATTTATAAAGCATCTGAAGATCATCTCCATAGATTGAATCTATACAAGTCACAATATAATAAAATCCAAAATGTTTAGCCCATGCGGAAGCAATATGCCTCAGGAAAAAGCTCTTGGCAAAGTTACTCCTTGCAGCTACCTCTCTAAAATAAAATTTCAGCTACCATTGCTTCTATAGGTGAGGGAATCTTTTATAATCACAGAAGAAAACAAGATAGGCCAACAACTTGTCTAACCTGTTATATGAATTCCATAAGGATCCCTGCACATCTTTCAGACACATACTGGGGCCAGAGTTTTAAAAATATACAGGGACAGGTACCCTGAGGAACTTGACATAGGAATACTTATGCTTTATGTCACTCTTCTGACAATCAGACCCACAGGAAGGCTCAAAAGTTATGTGAAGAGAGAAATTATCTCTAAACAGACTTTAGAAGCTAAAAAGCCAAACTAATCTCAAACCCTGTAAGACATCTGACTCTACTTATTGAGAGCATTTAGCTCTTCTGTAGCTAAACATCTAAATCATTCCCCTCCTCATCTCTAGGGGAAAAGTCCCTCTGATAGTTCAGATCTTGAAAATCTAATTTGAAATATTGACAGATGCCTTTCAGATTCTCAGTCTCCATGACCCAGACATATCCAGGCCTCTCACCTCCTGAGAAATTAATGCACCTAATATTGAAATTCTACTGCTAAAACTATTCCAGGTAGTGTAAATTCATACCAGTTGGAATAGGGTCTCTCATCTCAGGTGGTTTCTTTGCTACTTGATTTCACGGAAGAGATTAGAGCTGGTTCCTATTATCTGTCTTGTTTGGATTTCATATTAAAAATCCATCTAATGGAAGCTGAGTAAGTAGTCCAGTAAACCAGAAATAAAGCTTTTCTGGATGAATAATTTAGTATTTAGGTTAGAGAATTTGACTTGCTTCCCTGGGTGGTGCAACATTTCTTGCTCATTTATAGGGTTCCTTAGTTTTAAGAAGGGGCCTTGGAAGAATAAACAACTTATAGTTCTACTATTGTTGGCTAATAGTTCTGTTCCAACAATGAGAGATGTGTTTGAATTGCTGAGACTTTACAGAATCTAGAATGTAGGTTTTGTAAAACTTGTAACCACTCATAAGAAAGGGGCCCCAAAAGTTGTTATCATTATGGTGAAAATGAACAGAATGTGATTTGAGGAATCATACCTGCTGTTGGGCTTTTTACAGTTGCTAGTTGTAAAGATTTTATCAAACTCCTTAAAAAATATGGATCCTGGAAATTTCTCCTATTTTGACATTGTTAAATGATTGTTTTGGGGAAGCATTTCAAATGAAGGCAAGAGGCATGACAATAACAGCAAAAAAATGTAGTATTAAGTCTATACCTAGGCTGAATGGTTGTTTTATCCAAGAGACTCAACCTACATTGTAAAGGTAAGACTTAAAAATTAAATGGAAATAATACTTTAAGAGGATTCTATGACATGGAGGGATGAAGAAGTAGCTAAAGAATCTCACAACCGTATTAGTTTTCACTATGAATTAATCATAAAAGCTAAAACGATCAAAACTTTAAAAACCTTTGTTAGTGTTCTAATGAAGCAGAGCAATGAATGGCTAGTGAAATGAGGAAGCAGCTGATTTTACAAGATCAGTGGCAGCTGGAATTGTGCCTTGCCACCCAGCAGGAAAAAGTGACAGGACCTCCAGGCTTGACATTCACATGCTGTGAGTAAGGTGTTGATGCAGAAGGGGGAAAAGCAACCAGGTGGCCCAGTAGCTGCTTAGCTAAATTCACCAAAGCAGACTTAAAAATGCAGAATTCAGGTGTATTTTAAAGTTATTCCTCTTGATGCTGCTTCTTGGTTTTGTTGTTTTTGTTTTTTTTTTTTTTAATTTCATTGAAGTTTTGAGTTGTGGTCTGCTGAGCATCAGAAAGTCTCAGGTTTTGAGGTCAGGGCTTAGAACTGGTGTTTAGATGAAGTTTCTTTAAATTTGAACCTGCTCCTTTTTCTTGCTAATTACTTGAGACAGTTAAAAGGTATCAGGACCATTCAGGACCAGAGCAGAAATTCTAAATGAATGCAGATATCTAGAAATCAGGAATTCTGAAGTTACCAGAAATAGTCTGGAAGACATTTTTGAGCTCAGCACATGAAGACAGTTTCAACATTTTCTTTCCCACCCCGAGAGAGCTTTTATGCCCCACCCTATTCATCTTCAGTTTCCTTTATGATTTCTGCCTCCATTCTATTTTATCCTTCTGTTCAAGATGATGACATTTCCATTATTCCTTACTCATTAAAATCACAGAAATATTACAGCAAGTGAACCAAGAGATTTTCAAGGGAAGTAAGGGCAACCGAGTACCCAGTACCTACTCAAAGTCCATAGAACTTGGGTTCTTGACCTTTTTTATGTAATTTCATTCCTCTTCCCATAACTTTAAGCTTCATTTCCTTTGGACGTTTTCTTTTTCTTAGTATAGAAATAGAAAAAAAAAACATTTGAAGCAATGGGAATAAGAAAAGGAGACTTTTTCTAGTTTTCTGAAACCAAAAAAATAGTCAACATCTGCTGCAGCTTACTTTAAATGACCTTTTCACTCTGCTTTCACTCATGTGAGAAGAAATAGTATAGCAAGTAAATATACTGCTGTTGATCTGGAATACCAGTGATGTCAATGTTTGTGGCTATCAAGAACACAATGAATGCCCTTGACACTTAGGGCTATAAGAAATGAGGGTTTTTGAGTTATTTTAGTTTCTTGCTTCATTCCTTACCAAGGCATTATTAAAACTGAAAGCTCCACAATTTTCTCATTCAAAGACCTTTTCAATAGTTAAGAATATGCTTTCAAGCCATAACTGTATCAGGATGTGTGGTTCTGCCTTTGTCAAGAAAATATATACACATTTTGTTTGTGATGCTGTCTAAAATCTTGACAGCTAAAGAATTAATCTTTGGAAGTGTAGATTCATTTCTGCTGTTAGTTGCAAGTGAGTAAAAGCCTCCCTTTTATAGGCTGGATCCAGTGCCATATCGATTATGCAAATAGCCTTTGTGAATGCCTCAGGCATACATTGCTGGAACTGGAAGGCAAGTATCTCAGAAGACAGGCCTGAATTTTGAAACCAACGAGTTGTTCTTATATTCTGGCATTAGTAAATTATAAGCTACTGAGAAATAAGCTACTGGCAAAGGTCTCTGAGGAGACCTTGTAACAGCCTTCCTATACTTAAAAGGGGCTACAAGAAAAGTGAAGAGGGACCTTTTACAAGGTCATGTAGTGATAGAACAAGGAGTAATGCCTTTAAACTGAAAGAAAGGTAGATTTAGATTAGATATCAGGAAGGAATTCTTCACTGTGAGGGTGGTGAGAAAATGGCTGAGGTTGCCCAGAGCTGTGGCTGCCCTGTCCCTGATGGGTTCAAGACCAGGCTGATGGGGAGCTCTGAGCAGCCTGGTCTACTGGAAGGTGTCCCTGCCCATGGCAGGGGAGTTGGAACCAGATGATATTTAAGGTTCCTTCTAACCAAAACCATTCTATAACACTCTGATTCTGTGAAATCTGTTCCCTTTTTCCTTCTACAAGGCTCAGCTGTTTCAAGATGTCTTAAATACCGATTTTCCTTACAGGAGAACCTTGTTAGCAGTGTTCATACTGTGAGATGGCATTTTTTAATTAAAAAAATGTTTTTCCCTATGGGGAAAAAGACTTGTTTTAATTAAAAACAAACAAGCAAAAAACATAACAAAACTGACTTTGTTGAAAAAGATTGAATTAAAAATGACAAGGTAGTTGTCCTGAATAGCTCTTTTACTGCTCCTTTCTACCCCACATCTACCTCAGTTTTCTATTTTGATAAAGAAAGAAAGTCAGATAATTTGGAGACTAATGTGGGGAAAATAAATAAATAAAAAGACATGAAAAAAGTGGCTTCTGGTCAACTCTCATGATAATGATGATGCTAAGTTATTGCTTCTACTATGGAACTTCTATTGCTTTATTACTGGTCTTCCAGAAATGTCAGGATCTAAAGATGGTTTCTTTAGGAGAACAAATGGAAGCTTAGCAAACAAAAGTGAGATACACCTTAGAGAAAAAAGATTAATGAACTATAAATTTCCCTGTAAGAAAAGCAAGCTGTATCTTAACAAACTTGAAGGCAGGGAGCTACTGGGTAGAATTTAGAAACTCGGCTGTGAGAGACTGAAATGTTAAAGGTTCAGGACTCAAAAAATTGGTCATTTGCAAAAGCAGCAGGTGCTTTGCTGAGGCCAGGTTTTCACCTCAAAGCCAAACAAGTGGAGCATAAACTGGAAAGGGATGGGGGTGAAAATAGTTTTGCTCAGCTACCACACCTTAAAATTGAGATGGTGTCAGGTACTGCACAGAAAGCAAGCAGGAGGTGCCATTCTGCTCATTCAGTGTGTTCCACTTACGGTCACAGCAAGCATTACTGCAATGACCTAAAAGGTCTATATGGATTAATATGATAAGCCTGTAAGCATCCAAAAAAAAGAAATTTATGATTTTGGTGAAGTTCTAGTGATGATAAGAAATGATTTTAGGGCTGCAGAGAGAATGTTTTAATAATGAAAAGTGTGTATAAGGAGAATGCTATATTTTCTTATATTACTATTAAAAGCGTTTAGAAACTTTTTCACTTTTATATTATAATGATGCAATTACATTGATTTCCAGAAGTATTTATAATTTATGCAACTATTTTTTAGTGTCTGTGACTATAATCCAAATAAGTTTTGGAATCTTTCTTAGAATAAGGAATTTATAATGTGTTAGGCAAGAGATTGTCATTCATACTAGAAAGATGCAAGAAATAAATACTATCTGTGACATAAAGCATTTCCTTTTATTAAAGATCCATAAAGATCCTTGGAATATAAGACTTTTCAACTGGTCCTTAATTTAGTAGAGTGTCAAACTAGTCAACTACTATTGAGAAATTAGCTTTTTACAAATAATATAACAAACTAACTGTAAGCCAGCTAGGTGAAGAAGAGACTAGAATCTGTAATAAAGCCAACAGGAGTGAGTATGAAATATTCTATGAGAATCTGGATATTTTTCATGTCTCATTACCCAGTGGGATTGAATCAGGACTTTTTTTAAAAGCTTTGCAAAATAAAAGACAACAATGAAGCCCAATTCAGAATAAGTAAGTTGTTAATAGCTTCAGATATGGAAAATCCATGTGAATTTCCAGCTGCACTTCATAAGTTAGTAGGTTACAAGGTATTCTGAGATGAATATTTCTCAGCATTTCCATCTGGAACTGTTCCACTTCATATCAATAATTAAATGTTTATTGGAGCAAAGACATGAACTACTGACTTCCTCTTTCCAAGTGAGTGCCCTGAATATTGTCTGTTGAATATTGCTGCCATCTCTGGCCAAGTGAGTAAGTTGCTAAAGATAGAATAGCACCAGAAAGAGTTGTTAATAAAGTCTCACTCTCACTGTCTCTCTCCAGTGCTCTGGTAAAGTGATGAGGGCACATTTGACCCTGAATGAATGTTAAATATCAGTGAAAGTTCAGAATTTTAAACCTCAGAAACAAACCATCAGTTGTGATTTGAAATTCAGAAAGCTTGTGATTCCTATCTTGAAAACTCATACCTAAGATATTTTAGAAAGAGTAAGCATACTATTTTATTAAAGATGGAAAAACCTATCAATGGAAAATTATTTTGTAGAATTAACCTTGAAGCCAAAGACAGGCTACTTTCCATTGCAGGGAACTAAATTGAAGTTTTCTGTATTATATTTAAAAACATGATTGCAAGAAAACACATTTGGACTGTATATGATCTCTCTCTTCTTTATGCTCAGATCAACTTGGCTATATAAAATCCCTCTGAATTCACACCTGAATTTGGTGTGGAAATAAAATGTACTGAATGTTTGTGAGAAGAGAATGCTCTGCAGAACCAACATTTAGAAGATGACAAATAGCAGGTGGCTTTGAAAACAAATTCAAGAAGTGGAAAAACAAACCTAGAAAAAACTGCTTGAAAAAGTTAAACAGTAGGAGACTTTTGAGAAAATTCACAAATAGCAGTGAGACAAGAATAAGCTAGAAAAGCAACTGCTAGGAAAGCTAAGCAGCAGGAGGCATAGCAGCAAAACAGTAGTAAAACAAGAATAAGACAGGGAAACAGGAACTGAGGGAAGTTAACCAGTAAAATATTTTAGACAATGAAAAGTAGCATTTATACTAAAGTAAGCCAGGAAAAACAACAGCTATGAGAAGATAAGGAAGATCATGGTGAAATCAAAGAAAAATTCGGTTTTTGTGAGGAAAAAAACTTCAGTTCCTTGGCATGGACCAAAGGTATATATTCTGTCAGCCTCAGATAGTGACAGAGAAGAAACTACTGTACAGAACTGCTTGTGTAGAAATGTCACTTTCAAAAGATAATGCTGTATAACAGTTTCCAAGGTTACGAATAGAAAAAGGAAGACATATACATAATGTTTGTTTTATGTCTTCAGAAGATTCTCACTCTACATGTGGCTGGACTTTTAAGTAAAATCAGCTTCCTCATACTCTACAAAGATTTCACAGAAGACCAGCATGTACTGGGAGAGCTCATTAACTTCCACTGTACACATCAAAGGAGCATTGCCATGAGAAAAACCAGCATGGTTCCAAACAAGGAGATAGCAGGCTTGAAGAACAAGCAGTGAAAATCAAGACAAAGAACCAAACCAGGGAAACAAAGGAACTGGAAGAGTAGATTAGGAGCAAAAACCCGTTTCCTTACTTATTTAAAAAGCACGTTATACTGAACTTAGTTTAGGAAGGCAGAGCTGGTGTCTAGCAGGATAATCAAAATAGACTTACACACGGATGTTTTTTGTCATGTTTCATCCAAGTTTTAAGCAATTTGCTTAAAATGTTTTTGCATGCTGGGAAAAATGCAGAAATGTACTCAAGTTTCCCTTCCTGGAAGTGAGGGTTTATGAGCCACATATTTAACCAGGTATTGAGGCTGACATGACCCCATCATGTTATCAGGGTGGCAAACTGCAAGGATTTGCATGGGAAGTATCTTGCATGGCTCATCTGCTACACCTTGCTCTAAAGACAGAACACTTCCAGCTCTGGATTCACGTAGAATGGGAAGATGCTACCTTGCACAGATGAAAACTTCCATGCATAATCTTGTGGGATGCATCCTACCTCCGTTGTGAATATGGCTCTTCCTTGCCAACAGATTAATATTTTTGTCATTATCTTAATGACAGACATGTGGAGAAATCTGGAAAAATGAAAGGATACAAAACAAGAGAAATTAAGAATACTTTTGCTTCAGAAAAGCAATAGACACCTCATAAATGACTGAATTACTAGTTTAGAAACATCATTTAATTGGGATAAGTTCCGTGAAACACTAGATAAGAACTAAAAATTAAAATTTATTAAGGCTCATCCTAACTTCCATAAAGAAGAGGTTTTATGGCTACATTCTGAAACCCTCCCTAGAAATAAGAAAAACCCCTGTAATATTATATACATAAATATGAGACATAAAATACTGTTGAACTCCAAATTATATTTCCTATCTGACACAGAGTTGTGCTCGGCAAAACCACAATAACAAGCTGGCATATTTAGAATTCATTCTGATTGAGTACAGACAGAATTCATCTAAAATACTTCAGGCCAAAGTGATCCACAGCCTCTAATAGCCTTGTTTTTTTCCTGCCTGTGCACCATGGATAAATTGCACGAAGTCTCCCCTGGGAGAGGAGGAATGCAAAAGGGAGAAGGGAGTCTTGCAAACCCCTGTTTCTGTACTCCTTTGCAGAGGGACAAAGACTAAACCCTAGATTTTATCTTTTTTCTTTTAGAGCTGTAGAAAATACTAAGTTTCTTTTTTTAGCTTCTCAAAGATGTAGGTTTCCCAACTTTTTCATTAATAGGTGAGAATATGAAGATCAGTTTAGGAAACCTATTCAAAGTGAAAGACAGTAAGAATTTGAGTAAAGATATACTAAGGGTTAGGGAATATGGGAATATTATTTGTGGAGGGGATCTCAGAATAAAGCAGGGCAAAGTTTTCAATATACTATTCAAGACTGGGCAGCACTGAAATGATTCCCATGTGTATTGTGCTACCATTTGTGGTTCTTTTGGTTGAAATATTAATTATAGCATTTTCTAAATAATGGATTTGAGTATTATTATTACTAATTTTTTATTTAGAATATTTGAATTTTTTTTATCTTACTTGAATGTAAAGAGTAAAAAAGCACTCCTGATCAAAACGCTTTTTCAGCTTCTGCTGGTTTGAATTGCTAGGGGCTTTTTAGCTTAATTTTTAACTAACCATACTATTGCTTCATTTCTCACTATTAAGCAGAGTGACTTGTTATTTGGTGTGAAGGGCTCAGGACGGCAGAATAGGTGGTTGTGCTCAGATATATGAACACAGGAGTACATAGGATAGAGAGCAAAGACTTGGTGCCGTGTAATTTTTCTGTGGTTTGCTAACAGACTGAGGGCAGTTTATTCTCCCTCTGACCTATCATCTCTGTGGGTTCTGGTAGTTTTTTGGCTGATCAGCTGGATAAATGTGGTTCTACTTCAGCATTAATGAAACCGTAATCTAATTGCTAATTTGGTGAGCATCTCTTCTTCTCTGAAATAGTTTCTTTTCCTACTTTTTTAAAGGTTGAAGATGCAAACTTAACTAATGAAAAGTAAAAAGCATATGTATTTGGTAGATAATTTTTTTCGTCACATGAATAGGACTTTTCTTCAAAGAAAAACAAGAAACTGTACACATAGACACAACACAACAAAAACACAACACAACAACATCAACAACAAAACTCTCAGCCTCTCAGTTACAGCTGTAGTTTCTAAGTCCTTGAGAAAAGACATGCAAATCCATGGGTGGACAGGCTTTACTGATGAGTTCTAAAGCCTCAGGCAAAATTGGCACACCAGGAATAGACGAAACTGAACAATTTACTTTTTCGGTTATGAAGAGTAATCACTAAATATGTACTAATTTTATTAAAGAGTTTTCATATTTGGGATTTTTTTTAAAGAAAAATGTTGATATCCTTGCAGAAAAACACCTTTTGTACATTCTGGAGGAAATCTCTGATTTCTTTGGTCTCTATCATTGGGGTACTAATTATATCAAGCTTTAGACAGCAAGAGATATTTCTCTGGTACCTAGCCCAAACAGACCATGCCTCTGGCTGCTCCTACTTCTTAGTAATCAAAGGAGACTTGCAGTCATATCATTTGTAGCAATCAGTATAGAAATGATTTGACAGAACTGATGGAGTGAATTTGCGTCACATTATAATTTTATCCTTAAGTTACTAATTGGTCAGTGCAGTGTTCATCTCAATTACTGTTTTTTGTTTCTGTCTTATTAATATGTACTGACAGAAGAGAAGAGTGGCTTCCCCAAAGGGTGGAAAGGCCAGCTCGGGATCTGGAGTGTGACTGCTGGTTGACATTCACAAGATCTCTCTGTAGAAATTCTGTAAGGCTGGCTCTGCATGCCTGGTCTCTATCCCAAGAAGGACACTGAATTCAATTATAAACCTGCATCTTGGTGTTGGCTCCCTAAAGTCTCCCATTCTTTTTGCTGCAATTTACCCAAGGCAAAACTTTCACAGAGATTCCTTCAGATGAGTCTTGGAAACGCTTAAGAATCTCTAAATCAATGCAACTATAATGAGTAAATGGCCATAAGTGAAATTGCCACCATATCTAACATGATTAAATTATATTTAAATGAAACTCCACAGCAAAATGAGTGCATTTTCTGATAGAATCCTTTCAAATAATACTCCAAATAATGATAATGACACATTGATTTCAGACACTTACCAAACATAATATTTAATTATTCTATTTTAGATTTTAAAGTTACCTTTAAATTTGATTTTTCAAAATCTTCATATCTTTATATATGGTAATTCAAACCCTCAAATGTACAGACCTCAAATATTCATCTGTGTTTTTAAGAAAACTTTTCTTTCAGTTTGGATACAGATCCATTTTAAAGTTCAGAACTTCAAGCCCAGCTGTTACTATATACAGTTTAGCTTACATCTTATTGTGCTATTTCAAAAGGATATTTAAAAAACATCTCAACCAAGGAATAATAATTACCTAAACAGAATTTTAGTTCAATAGGTTTTTATTTTCTACTATTCACCTACAAATATTTAAGGAAAATGGGCCCTAATATTCCTCAGATTGGACATCATCCTTTAATCTCCTATTTTCAAATAAGCCTTCTCTGATTTCCTTCAATTTTGTTAGTTGAAATTTTGTATTAAAGCATAACATTTTTTCATGTGTTCTCAAGACATGGAAATGTTTTCTTTTAGTGTACACTCTTCAAAAGTGCACATATCAAAGTCTTTAAAACCACTTGGGTAAAAATCATCAATTCAAATATAATCAATAACAGATATTTAATTACATTAAAATGTAATGGAATACATCTGTCTCCTGAAATCAATCAATTTTTGACCCTCCTTTGTCAGCTCATCCAGAGATGGCTTCTCCCTTCTGACTCTTTTCTGTCTTTTTCTCCTTCCCCTAGGCCCTATCTTTCAAGCCCAAACCAGAAATCAGCTCTTTTGATATGCCTGTCATATCATACTTCCCCACCAAGGTGTCTTTCCAGTTGTTCTGGCTTATGTCAAACACTCCCTTCAATCCATAGCTCTTGGTGGGGAGATCCATAACTAGTTTCAGTGATATTTTTTTCCCTTCTCAGTCTCAAGACAACTGTGTAATGTGGAGAAAAACTTTGTTAGCAACTCTTATTAACCTTATTTTTAACTCTTATTAACTCTTATTATTCAATATTGCAACCAAGGAAGTAGCTCCAGTCCAATAGAGGTAGGAAAATAACTTACAGTCTTTCATAAAACATTCAAAAATATCATTATTACACATTCAGTACCATTAGTGACCTGTATTAGCTGATCATATTCAAAAGATTTGCTCATATTTTTCCACTTTCCAAAAATTATTATTTCAAAGGCAAACACAAGGTGATACTCACTTTAAGACCAAGCATGGTGCCATTTTGATGATCCCTGTGGGTCTCTTCCAACTCAGGATATTCCATGATTCTATGACACTTGGTGCAACTGACCAACAATTGCAAATGTGAACAAACCACTTTCTGGGGTCACAGTTCCTCTTCTGTGGATTGTTGGACATAAATTCCCTTCACTACCTCAAGTTACAAAACTAAGAGCAATTATTCTGGTCACAACATATATATTTCTAGACAAAAGATTGAATAAAGTCAAGTTAGGGATGCAGTAGTTGGAAAGTCAAGATGCTAAACATTGATTTACGAAGAATACCTACTTTTCATATAAATTCTTGTAACTCATGAATGGGAATGTCTTATATAGGAACAATTATTTTCTAATTCAATGACAGACAGAGCCATGATGTAGCCCAATGTAACCCTTTTGTTCAAAATCATCTGAGATGAGCAATACTTAATATACTACTTTTTTTCAAACAACATTCAGTCTTGGTCATAGTGCAAGAGTCACTTTTTTATCTAGTAAACTGTATCTGTCTAACTCAGGAAAATATTTCTTTAAAAAATTTTTGAAAAAGCTAGTACTTTGGGCAGTTCATCTTGTTTCGTTGGCCTTGTATCCTGGGCATTTAACATATACACACCTTAGCAAATTGTGGATGATCTTAAAAGCTATGGTTTATTTGACTATCTATGAGCAAATCAAATTAATTTGGCCCAATAAAGCATAGCCTAAATTTTCATGCAGATATTTGCAGTTCATTGTGTTGGATAGATGCAGTTTTAGAGTGGATATCAAGTGCAGTGAAACATTAAACCCTTTTACTCCTGTAAAGATAGGCTGCTGGCTGATTCAGAAGTCACAATACAGTTTAATTTCTTCGCTTCAGGATACAGATAAATTGAACATGGACAGACTAAATATCTGTCTCAATAATTTATCAAAAGGAAAAATTATGAGAAATTAAGATGAGAGGCATCGCTGTTATTTAAGAGCAATTTTTAATCTTAGATATTTGCAGTAATATTATTTTTCTCTATGATAGGAGATGTCTCATGTCATTTCTAAATTAAAAAGTGCGTATATGTAGTGGCTCTAGTGCTGGCCAAATGCCAGTGCACCCACTAGAATTATTTCCTCATTTTCTGCTGTGAGATAAGGATTAGGAGGAGAGCAAAGCAGGCTCAAAATTTTAAAGGGTATAAAGAAAACTTTATTAACAGAACTAAAAGAAAAATAATAAGAAATCAAAATAAACCTTCAGAACATTCTCCTCTCCTCAACTCCTCTTTCTTTTTCCACTGACAATATAAAGAGACAAAATTTGGTATCTTCAATCAGTTTATCACTTCTAAAACAATCTTCCTTCAGTTTAATTAGGGAGAGGAGTGACTCCTGCCATGCCATGGAGACTTTTTCACAAGAAACAGTTCTCTTGTGGTTTCAGTTTTCATGAATATCAGCCACTGGGAAATCTTCAATCATGAAGTCTCCCATGGTTTGGTAGTGTTCCAAACTACCAACTACGACCATGGATCATCTCAGCTTATTGGGGTGCAATTTTAAGGATGAGCTGTTCTAGTATAAAAACAAAAAAATCTCTTTTATCTCTGGGAACAGAGGTTTTCTTCTTCCATCGCTGGGGCGAAGTTTCTCATCTCTCTCATCTCTCTCTGTTCAAGCTTCTCATTGGATCACAGCTACCTCAGCATCTGCTTGCTTCAGGACGGGTGCCTCTGTTCATGCCTGTGGTTAAAATGTTACACATCCCAAGGCATTCCATGAGTTACAGGGGAAAAAAGAGTCCGAGGAGATACCTTAGTCTTGGGCTGAAATTCTCTTGTAAGGCTATGGTGAAGATATAATTGATACATCAATTTTCTCCCATCTGGGATTTGTCTTCTTCTTCACTGACCTCAGTATCTCCATGTTGTTTTCTCTACGTGTCTTCACCTTTTTTTTTTTTCTCTCACTCGAGAGAGGATTGATGTCTGCAACTTTCATCTGTTCACAGAAAGAGTTAGTATCTCGCCCAGGCCTGTGGATGGTTATATGATCTCAGCTGGGCAGTGGTGGCTCTGGCTGCAGGGCTGTTTTCCAGCTCCTGATGCAGTTAATTCCAGCTGCAGGGCTGCTTTCTGCATGGGGCTGCAGGGCCGCCTCTGTTTTTAGCTGCATGATTTTTCCACGGTGCCAGCGGGATGGCTGGGTGGCAGTGACATTCAGCAAACAGTGATATTTACATATGGTTCTCACCCAGCAATCAGATCTCCCTGAGGTACACATGGCATTGTTCTACCTGCCCCCATTCTCCACCAAAAGATGTCGTGGTGTTGGTTCAGCTGGGTAGAGACACCAATGAAGGGTAGTGGTTTTGGTTTTTTAATGTGATTTCCTGTGGTAGCGACTGCCAGTGGCTTAGGCTCACTGTCCAGTTTAGCTGTTAGGCTCACTGTCTGGTTTAGCTAAGCCTGAGTAGCTGGGGTGTTGGCTTCAGCCTGAGTGATTGGGGTAGCTGCTGATTTATCTCCCTGCACCCTGGCTTCTCTCTGGTGCCCTACAGTATCTAGCAGTGTGCAACAAACCTATGCCAGGCCCCAGCTTATTCCAGTGAGTTTTTTCCCCTTACAGTCATCATGGCACTTCTCTTTGAAGTATTTCCCCACTTCAGCTGGGTTCTGTATTCATGTGGAAAGTCTGAGTCTACAGGGTCAGAAAATTCCTCTCATTCTCCACACCACTCAGGATTTTCCACGCCTGGGTCTACTCCTGGGTCAGGGATCTCATAAGCATCTCTGGATATCTCAGCCCTTATTCTAGACAAGCTGCAACCTGTATAAAGGAAGCTTACCAGATAAAATACCAGGAAAATGGTATCTTTAACATTCAGGGGAAACTGAACATTGTCCAAAAGTGACGTAACAGATTCAAAGGAGAAGAAAGAAAGGAAAAGCTGAAAAGCCCCATCCCCTGCTCCTCCTCTAACAAACTAGGTACAATTACTAATAAACCCCCAATACATGGTACTGGAACAAGGCCACAGGGTAGGATGAAGAAACCATAAACCATACATACCAGGAAAAAACTCCAGTACCTTTGTAAACTCCCTATAAATCATTATCACCAAGCCCATCACAATAGCTATTCTAATCTGTGCCCCTCTACGGTAAAAACTATGTGTTAGGGACACTTCTGGATCTATCTCCAGATGAGAAAGTAAGCCTAGGGATCAGAACTGTATTAAAACCTAAAAAAAGTCAAGTCCAGGGACCAGAGACACATGAAGGCATCCAGCCAGAGAGAGACATTATGCATTTAAGCAACAAGGCCACTGACTGCATTACCCCAATACAGAGTAGGTGACACTAAAATGCAATCACTACAGGTTTTTTCCACTTTCATGAGCCTACGTGTTTGTCCTGGTTTAGGGCAAATTTAGGAGGAAACTTCCAAAGGGGTCCCTCTAGGAAGCAGATTCAAGTGGCCCCAAATGCTTCAGGAAAAGATTTTGGAGAAAAGTGGAAAAAAATTTGTTTATTTAACAAGCAAAGTATTCACAAGCATAAAAAATTAATAATCTTAAACAATAAAACCTCTCGCTGTTCTGAAGAGACGGCAAATTCAGAAAGTCCCTTTCATGGGGTGTAGCTCAGCTCACTCATTCTCTATCAGTCCCTCCTGCACTGGAAAGAGCCTTGTCCCAGGCCCTGGTGGGGCACAGGTGTGAGCTCTTGGTGTTTTGCTGGGTTTTCAGTCCAGAGGATTGCTGATGACTTCTAAGAAAAAGAAAAGCCACAGTCTGGGGAGCTTCTCAACCTTAGCTAAAAAAAACTAACTAAAAAGCAAGGGAGAGCTGTCTCCTGCTGTCTCTGCTGCACATAACACAGAGAAGGAATGCGAGGCAGCAAGTGCAGGTTCTGAAAACAAAGTCCACGCTTCTTCTCCCCCCTTCACTCTCAGAACCAGTTTTAAAGGTGCAGAACTTAATATCCACCATAAACAGAACAGATGATTGAGGATACAATCGTCATAAAGTCACCCTAGGACAGTATGTTACACGAACTGAGCAGTAACACATAGCTACAAAGGAGTATTTTTGCCTTTTGCTACATTTGTCTTAATGTTCAACATATAACCTTCTAAGGACTCCAAATTCTTTCTTTTTTGCACTTATAAGATAGGAACATTCATAACACTGAGACCTGAAATCTCAATGCTGTGCTTCACCAGCTTGTTAGTGTGTAATCCTTGCACCCCAAAAGACAGATTGTTGAGTAAAAGACGTTGTATGTGGGATGGAAAAATCAAGTAAGGGGTGTTTCAAATCCCCAAGTGCTTTGCTAGTGAAGGATAATTCATGCAGTCAGTTAATTATCTAAGAGAATCTGATGAAATGGAACTTCATTTCAACTCACTCTTTAAAAATCAAGATCCTAAATGTAGTTCTCTTCTTTCCTGATTTTTAGAATTTTATTCTGAGACTGCAAACAAAACTAAAAAAAAAAAAAAAAAAAAAACAACCCCAGCAGTTAATAAAATATTCTGCACAAATTATGTGAATTTTTCATTAATTTACTCTGAATGAAGGATGGAGGGCACTGGTTTTGAATAAAACATATGATCTGGTGATTAATCAAATCCCTTTTCTGATGGAAGCAATAATCTGTCTGGAACCTGAAGGGTATACAAGGACAAAAATGAATGCAGTGAAGAAAGTAGTATTCCCAGTCTGAAAGCATCTAACACTCACTTATTCAGGGACAAAAAAAGAATATATTTTTGTCTTTGAAAAAGGATTCATAAATTAAGGTTATAGAGTGGATAACATTAGATATATGTGACCACTATAGTAATTTAGAGAATTTAACTCTTTATCATTCAATTGATCTTTTGAGCAAAACTCTTCCTACTAAACAAAATATACCGTTCTTAATTTTACTTATGCATATTTTTTGTATGTTACTGTTTATCAGTTATAACCATATCAGTTATTCCCTGTAATTTCCCTTCATTTTGTATTATGTATTATTTGTTTGTCTATTACTTAAACTTCTGTGCATCATATATTAGATCTTTATGAACTATAAATACATGAAATCTTTAGTATTGCAGTATAAGCCAATAAACACCTTCATTTTAGCATCTGTCTTATTGTTTTCCTCTAATCTCAAAAAATTAAAGGTTTGGAAATTAACAACAGGAAACTAGATTTTCCAATAGACAAAACCAGAATTACTAAATTAAATCTATCATTTATAGAAAATAAGTAATAAATCCCAACGAATTAGATGTACTTCCTTTAAAATTTTTTTTTCATAGGAGGTGGTCAGCTACATCAACCAGTTGAAGGAAGCATATTAATTTGCTAAATCAATATGACTGTAGCCGAAGTTATTCATGTGTTTAAGTAACTTGCTGGATTCAAAATATTGAACCATATGCATTTCATATAGAGCTTGTACAATAAGAAATTCCTTACTCTATCCCTCCATTATCCAGATCAGTCCTCTCAACTGATTTCAGAAATGCTCTGATCATGTATTATATTTCTGGCCCAACAGATTTTGATTTGTACTGCTGAAGTCCTTACAGCAAACTGGCAAGTAGAAATTCAATTGCTGTTTGCTTAATACCTTTTGAAGCTGCAGTGAAAATACTGAGTTCTGGTTAAAAATTGCCAGTGAAAATTAAAGCAATGATGAAATGATTCCTTTGTCTAAGCAGCCTTGAGATGTCCTTTTTAAATTTTTTTAGCACAGCCAAAAAATCTTACTGATAATTATATCTTTTTAATTGTATTTTAATTATACATGTAATTCTTTAAGAAAAAGGAATTTTACTACTGGAAATTTTTTGGATAATATTTTCCTTTAGCTGATCTGCAGATTGCTAGTAATTTCTTAGTTTTTTACTATTAGAGCAATGACTGGCAGATCTACAGCATATTTGCTAGTGCCAATGCAGTGAGAAATGGCCACGAAGACAAATAGAAACATTAGTTCAGCATGAACTTTAAAATAGATCTGCCTCAGAAAGGGCAACTGAGTTTCCATTATAGTATATCATAATGTTGTCAGCTAATTACCTTCAATACCTTAAAATCTTTAACAGAAAAACATATCTCCATCCTTTTGCAGTGAATATTTCATATAGCATTAATGATATAATGACACTGCTTCAAACCCTAAATAAACTATTCAAAACAGATTTATTAAAACAATTGCCAGCATTTCAAACACTTGAAAGAAAACTGGTCAATGAAAAATTGCATAGCAATATAACACATAGGAAGGTATTTAAATCTAATATCAAGATATGAAGAATAACTGTTATTTCTAGGATCCATCATATTTATCACAAAAAAAAAATCTTTGGGTCTTCTAAAATGAAAAACAGGTATTAACACCTAGAATAGCATTTTGTCCAATTTCTTCCTTTCACAATTGTGTTCATTGCAGATATATCTGTCTATTCCACAAACCTATATCTTGCACTCAGCAATCTGAGGATGCACTATGTACACCATCTTTTTAATGTTAGACACGGATTCAAGATTTCTGATAGCAGTGAAACAGATGGATTCTAACTATCACTCCCGTGGGTTTAGTGGGCATTGGGTCAACTGATAATTAACTGTAGACAACTAAAAAACAAGAGTAAAAGTTAATAAAAGTTCAAGGTGGAAGATGATAATTCTAAAAGATCAAATCTTCAAGTCTCTAAATTCACATTTAAGCCCAATTAAGTTGCCTTTGAAGAGAATTTCAGTTCAACTGTGGCAACTTATAAATGAGATATATCCAATGATAAGATATCTCTTCTGTAGTCAGGAAACAGTCAGACTGAACAGCATTCATCATAAATATATGAATATATAAAATCTTCATAAATTAATGTTTACAGAATGAGTGGAAAATGAAAGCCACTTTTTAAAATGCTATTTCTTGCAAATATTAATCTAGCAATTGTTTTAGGAGTCTATTTTGAAGATAACCCTTCTAAACAGCCTATAAAATGTCCACTCCAGATGTTTTCTAGCCAAAGTCACCTGATACAGAACATTACTATAAATGCCAGTGTGTAACCATATAATCTGTACAATTATTATCAAATATTAGATTTTTAGGAGGAAAAATAGAACAAAAATCCTGTTGTAGTTTTCAATTAATAGGTTATTTCAAGTTATTTTAGGTTAAAGGACAATAGTACGTTATATATAATTCATAAACACTAAAGAATATTGTAAGAGCTCTTATTTTTCCTCAGGGTTTTTATCAACTAACCTTCTCAAGTTTACTTTTACAATTACGACATTACAGAAGCCCTGGGAAAAAAATAAATAGCAGTTTTACAGTATCCCCTGACATTTACTTTTATTCTCTGTTATTCAGTTGCATTAGCTTGTTTAGCTACTGTGACATTTAATACAAAAAATATATCTTATGCATCTAGTTAGAAAGGTCTACCACATACTTAAGGGGATGATGACTAGGCTCTACTAATCTATATTTTAGAAGCTTTTTATTCACTCTTCCAAAAAGCTATCTCATGGTTCAGATTACGAAAGCATTTGCTTGAAGTCTGATCAAGTTGATGCTATAATAGCTTTGGTGTAATATCATATTTTTTCCTTCCCTACTTTTCATTCATTTTCCAAATGCTTGCATAATGTTTTTAAGTTTTCTAATAGCACTGATATTTCCTGATGTGGGATGAAAGGAAGGAAATAGCTAAAATGTTATATCCCTACAATACAAAAAGAAAATCCTTTCAGATTATAAAGCCTGTCATTTCATCATTTCATCATTTCAAGTCAGAATTCTTACGACCAAACTTCTTAAGCCGGCTCCTATAACATCTGACTTTACATGCACCCTGGAAGGAATTACAGTTCAATAATACCCATTGAGATTTAATATTATTCTTTCTGGTATTTGTGTTTATGTCTAAAATACTCTTCTATGCCTGGCTTTTGATGGATGAGAAGATTGAGCAGCTGCCTCTTGAGTGCTTACAGGAATCTCAATGAAAACTGCATGCTCACAAAAATGCCTTTACATAAACAGGTAAGCTAAGCATTTGAAAACTCTGCAGAGCCAGGATTTACCTTACAAGTAAGTGCTGCACCAGGAAATCATGGCTATTTTCTTAGAACAAAGTCAAACCATTTTCTTCCAAAAAAGTTAAATCTGAATATTTCTTAATTATTCTCACATCTTATAGCAAAAACAAATCTGGTTGCTTTGCAAGTGTATTTTGACATTTCCAAATAATCTAATTTACAGGCCCTGTAAATAAGCTGCCTTGTTAAACACTAAAGAGATCAGTGCCAAAATTACAGATTTCTTAAAAACAAATAATGAAAGCTGTTTCACGTGAATCCAGCATTTTCTAAAGGTTCAACACTAAAAAGAAAACAAACTAAGCAAACAACAAACCAAAACAACAAAACTGTTTTTGGATTCTCTATACATTGTGGAAATATTCCTAATTAGCTGTGAATTGGTTTAACCAATAATCTGAGGTGTAGAGCTAACACTGATTGAAATATATTGGGAAAATCACGTTGGTCTCACAATTATATGAATTCATCTATTTGTTCAAAGATCAGCAATATAATGCTACTGAACTCTGCATTTAGTAAAAGTAATATGAGTGCCATGAGAAAGTCTATTAAAACGTTTTCAAATATAAATGAGGCATGGTGCTTCTCTCAGATTTCAGGCACCGAGTCCCTTACCCTTGCTTCTCTGTAAGTTATGTCTCTTATGTATTGCAGATTTTTGTTAGACAGTGTTGTAGGTCACTCATAATCAGATAATGTTTTCTCAGTTTTAAAATTCTTTTGAGTAATTTAATTCAAGAGTTTCTTCCAGCAAGTTACATTTGATGGTGAGTGTTGGGGAAAGTGACTTTAATGACTTAATTTGTGAATGACATAACCACAATATTTCTAAGCTTCCTTGTCATAAATTATGATTCCTATTTCTTTATGACATTAACAGAAGCAAAAAGTATTTCACCACTTGCTGGGTAGAGACTGGTGTTCCAAATAAAATAATGCAACTACTACAGAAAAAGAGGGGAAAATCTTCTCCAATTAATAAATTTTTATTCTTTTGGCAAGCATGACCTGAAATAAGCATTTCCATGATTATTACCTGAAATCTCAGAAAGAATGAAGCAGCTTTATTACTCCAAGGAACACATTCAACCTGCAGGTGACAGGGCACATGTATCCCCTCTCTCTCCTACATAGAAACATTCATATTTATCTGTTATCTTTTTCATGTATTGCTTTCGATTGGTCTACAAACTTGCCCACACCATTAGTTTATGTAATGCAGTTAATATAAAATGTGCTAAAAAGCACATTTTGATGCACCTGTTTTTCTCCCATATAAATTTAATGATGGAGATGCACCCTGGAAATGAAGAGCCCTCATCAAGCATAGTGCTTTCCCCTGTTATGTGGTGCTCTTATAACAACACACATTTTTAACCACCTTAACTGGGCTGCATCCTTGTACATAAACAAAAACTTTTAATCCCTCTGTACTTCTCTGTGCAATTCAAACTCACTGCCCTTTCCTACTCCCTCCCTTTTCAATTATAATAGCACAATACTGTCTGTCAGTGGAATATCTAGGCTATGTTTTGTGCATAACGTTTTTAAGGTATGACCTTTCCGTTTAAACAGGCAATATTTCCTTTCAGATGTTCAACTTTTTTCATCTTAATTACAGTATTATCCTTTTCCCTGGACACTTGAAAAATGCAAACTTGTCCCATTCATATAGTACAAAGGTCATTTTAATGTTTTTGCCACCTGACCATGTCAGCTCTCTTTCCATACTTCCACTACCTCCCTTTCTCTGCTTATTTTCTGCACTCATTGCAACATACACTTGCCTGCATCACCAGTTTTTTTTTTTTAATTTCCCTTTCAGACTTTCTACCTTGCTACCTGTCTACTTTGCTGTCCCTCACTTTCTGTAAAACCCCAAAAAGCTACCAAACCAAAGCACCTCGTTGTAATCTCTCAATCTCTTTGATTCTGAGACATCAAACAATGACAGTAGCTTTTATTAACTACAGCACTTCCTATCCTGGAGAGCTATAGCCCTGTTTCATTGAGCATATTTTCCTGTCAGTATCCAAGAAGATAATAATTTCTATTTAGATTGCTGTCCTTCTTTGCTGATGTTTATAGCTTCTCACACACCACCTTCTTTGTGGCTGTGGCTTATAGGTATTACAATTATTAGAAGAAAGGTCTCTGAGGGCAAAGCACTTAAAGCTTAGGGCTGCCTCAGAAGTTGTTGATTACTGTCATGTCTAGTTTCAGTGAAGAGTGAACTATATGCATTATTCCATTTAAATATTCCTTTCAACTGTGTCTACTAATGTAACAGTTGATATCAAATCTAAAACTGAGTTAAACACTTTATCACGACTCATCAGGAGATACAGTGACAGTACTGCTGCCCTTTAAGGAAAATTATAAATGGTCAGATTCATGACATGACAAATTGTCTAGCAAAATGTGGTTTGCAGCACCCAAGCAGCAAAAAATAACGCTTAAGTTTCCAGAATACTACCTGAATAATAAAGCAACAAGTAACTTTAGAGGGAAGAAATTCAGACTTCCTGGAGGAGTCCCAGAAGATAATTACTTATAAAAGTCAAACTGTTTCTCCAGAAGATACCATTCTCTAAAGAATGCAATGTAGGCAGGAAAAAATACAGAATATGGGATTATGTGTCTGGATTCTGCAGAAAAGTCAGCTTGACAAAAGGAATAAAGAGAGTGCTACAGATGTATACTTAAGTGATAACAGCATGCTTTGTTTTGTATGTTTAGGGCTTTTTATTTTTTCAATTGTCTTTCATAAATTTTTGTAAGCATATGGTATATTCTAGATATTGTAAATTAGTTCCGTGTATTTTTTTTGACTAGAGGTGGTGCTCAATACAACCAGATAATCCCCTGGCATTACTACTCAAGCATGTGGTGAACCTGTATTCTGGTGACTGAGATATTCAGTTCCTTCAGCATATATACGGGGTGGTAAAAGGTTCCCAGACAAACTTCATTGCTTGTTTAGTAGCTAATATCATAGGGACTAGTGGCAAATGGACACTATCACATATAAAATATAAATGACATCTTATGAAAGAATATTCAAAGGCTTTTTTTACTGTGTTTTCACACAAATAATGATGAAAGAAGAGACTTTCACGCCCAAACAGGGACTATAGTAACAGTCACATACTGAGAGAATCAATGGATAAGCTGCATTAATCACATGAA
Source organism: Acridotheres tristis (assembly GCA_037013685.1). NCBI lineage: Eukaryota > Metazoa > Chordata > Aves > Passeriformes > Sturnidae > Acridotheres > Acridotheres tristis. The sequence continues at coordinate 13,300,501 of CM072895.1, forward strand.
AACCATTTTTCCACTGAAATTCTACTACAAGATGATTTTCTGCTAGGACCATTCAGCTAAGCTTATTGCAGTAGAAGATAATAAGATTCAATCAAAAAAGGGTTTGTGTTCTTCCCCCTCACTGCCAGCAGGATAAGAAAACTTGCTTATGAATTTGATCGTATTTGGCAAATGTCACTTATTTCCTACCCACTGGTTCAGAAATCTGTACAGGAGCACGAATGACTTGGAAAAGAATATTCCCAAGGAGGTGCTATATTATATCACCTCGTGAAGCTACAGAGATGGCTCTAATTTTAGCAAGTGCTGCTGTGATGTCACAAAGATATTTAGAGGAAGGATATTTTGGCACCAGCCACATACAGTGCTAGTCTGTTATAATAGAATCTCTGGTTTGGAAATGTCTCTTTTAGCTGAAGACAAAACAGAAGGAAAGAAAGCACCAGCAGAAATTTATTAAATGTAATTTTTTTGCATAAACTAGCCACATATTTGTTTTAGGCAGCATGTCACAGATTAGTCAGCCATTTTCATTCATTTCTCACACTTCAAGTAGTCTCCATTTATCTATTTACAATTAAATAGGAAATTGCAAATATGTATTATTTTTGGATTGTGGGCAATACAAGTTTATATCTAATTGAATATGCAGACAATAATACAGTCTCTCTGTATTGTTGTTGCTGCTGTTAATAAACCCAAAAGCTTTTGTGGTTTATATGATCAGCAGAAAAACAAAGTTGAATTACAGCCTTGCATTCAATCTTTGTTTTGTGTACAGAAATTGCCAGTTTTTCAGAAAGTTCAATTTAGAGACATAGGATCTAGAGATAGGACCTAGAGACCTATACAGTGTATTTCTACATGCCAGTGCCAACAGTCAAAGCCATGAGTATTCAAAAGAAAAGCAAGACATAAAAACATTTGGAAATATATTTAGATTTCTGCAGAGTGCAGAATCCTTTCATTAATTTTCTAGGAACTTTACAAAAACTACATTCCACATGATCCCTCCAGAGACAATCTCAAAAGTTAATCATCAAAGGGGAGTAGGAATAGAGAAAAGAAAAACAAAGATGCAGAAGGGAGGACTTCTTTCAACTCACATCTTAATGATCTGTGGAAAGATGAGCAGCAAACACCTGACATATAAACTGTGTGTTTTTAAAGATGGTGAAATAATTTGCTTTATGACCTTATACAGGAAAATATCCTGCCAGCAAGGTTTCATTTTCAAGAATGCATTTCAGAAAGTGCAATAGGGAGTTAGAATCACAGAATCCCTCATTTTATTTCTGTTTCTGCCACTGATTACTTGACACATTAAACGTTATTTGATCACAATCAAGTACCTGAAGTACCTTCAGTCTGGGAATACACTTATGTTTGTATGTTATCAAGCTGCTGGAACAGTTGGCACTTTTCCAAAACCAAGCATCCTAGAACAATTACAGGAAACAGATGGATAACATATTCTGAATTAATGTTATATATAAGCTAGTATTGCACAACACACATGACTGAACTGAAGAAAACTTCCATTCTTTTAGTGATGCCTTGAGAGGCTACCTGGAACAGAGGCTAGACAGTGTTAAAGGAACACAGTAGGTATTTATTAAAATGCCTTCAAAGGACACACCTTGGGCAGGACACGAGCCGAGGTTACACCAAGATGGGCAGTGTGTCACACGTTTTCACCCTTTTATAAGTTTTGGTCCATTTTCATATTGGGGTTAATTGTCCAATTACAGCTTCAGGTTATGAAGTCCCATCCTCCCAGTTTGCTCTCCTCAATTTGCTGTTTATACTTTTTGGGCCTGAAGCTGTAAGAGTGCCCTTGGTTCTCAGGCTGGAAAAGGATTGTTTTGTCTAAGTAAACTGTCAAGAGAACTTGCTAACACTTTATATGAAGTTCAGAGTTTTATACTGATGCAGTACAGAATCTGGAAAATCTGAAAGCTAAAACTTAAGTCATCATTTGCATGTGTTTGGAGAAATCACCTTGTGATGATTTCTCCAAAAACTTTGTTTTGATATGTTTCTTGGTAGATATTTCTTGCATGTGTCCAAACTAAGGTTGGCAACAACAGCAAAAACTGATGTGTCCAGTGCCTGTAAATTGAACCTTTCAACAGGTTCAACAGAAGTTGATGATGGAAACACAGTACCTGTTTAAAATAAAGAATGCTATGTAACGATATGAAGTTGTTCATATTGTTCCCAAGAACAATAGTTTACAACAACAGCAGAACAATGAGATATACAGCAGCTCATGTAGTCTTCTGGGTACCATATCCTATTATGTATAAGACAGAGAGCACAATTGCTTACAATTTAAGTGTGATGTGCAAAAAGTTTTATTGAGTGGCAAAGAGTGTGCATAATGGTGCAGAGAGCCACAATTGGCGAGAGATACTTAATTGCTCTTTAAACATTCTCCTTGCAAGGATTCTTAGGGCTTGCAAAATACAAATCCATGTATAAATAGTTCATCAGCTCGAGCGGCTTTGAGTTGGTTTAGGAGTTTCAAAAGAATGTTAGAAATGTGGTTGCAGAATTTAGAATGCAACTGCAGTTCAATTGCAGCTACAGTTAAATTAGGTTGCAGTTTAAGAATAGCACACAAAATATTTCTGTGTCTCAGAGTTAGGATTTACACCTATATAAAATAATCATTCCATACTGTTTAACGTTAAGAATTTGAATTTTCCTGTGTGCTCCTCCTTTATGGTTGTGCATAATCAGAAATAGCAGATAAAAAGCTGTGCTTTTACCTGCTTCTCATCCCAGAAACAAGAACATTCAAGAGTGGGATTACTCCGTAAATTTATCCATATGCACCACAACTGCAACCATGCAGGATCCTCAAATGACTATTTAGTCAACAGACACTTAAACTAGTTTGCACAAATCATTTAAGACATAATGGACGAAAGATATAAGAGTTATGTGAAACACAGGAAGTGCAGATGTATACAAAGTACAGAGTACCTTTCTCTTTAACCACACTCCTGCTCTTGTGCAGGTGATGATCTTCCTCAAATCACAGGCTTTTTCAAATCCTATTGACTTTTGTAGTCCTCTATCTGCCTTGCTTACTTTTGCACATTTTGTTACTTTTCTCTTTTTGAAGTCTAAATGTCAATGAAACTGGGCAATTCCAGCAGTCTGATGAGCACTGGAAACAAAGGAAAAGGAGACAAAAAATTATACAGTTAGGACTGGGATAAAAGATGGGATCTGCTAATTTTTAAATCAGTGTGAAAATTGCAGATGTTTCCAATCAAACATTGGATCACTCATGTTTTGAAAAGCCTTTTGAGAGAGGAATAGAATTGGCTTGATGGTATTTTGAGTCACTGAGATTCATTCTCCTAGATTTCAAATATATCAGAAACTGCAATGTTAAGAGAATACATTAGCAGCATATCTAAATATCAACAAATAAGATTTCAAAAGAGAAAAACAATAATTATATTTTTATAAATATAGGACATTTCGAGATTTTAACTCACTAACACTCTGAAGTATAACATGGAATTTTCCTTCCAGTGGACAGTTTTAAATATAAGCTATATTTTAAAAATACTCAAAAATGTGCAACTGCCTGCAAAATAAATGGTAATATTTACATAAAAGGAATTTAAGTGCTTGTTGAAAGCAGGAATTAGGAGTATTTATGCATGCAAATACATGCTTATTGGACAATCCAACTGTACGTTCTTACAAACATACAATAGGTTTTAAAAAGATAAGGAATACCAAAAGCCTTCAAAGGTGGCTTGATCTGGAGACAAAAATTTTAATTGGCTTGCAATTGGCATTGATTAACACTCATCTTTTCTACATTTTTTTTTTTAAATAGAACTATGAAAAAGATTTATCTTAATATGAAATATATATCAGAAGAGCATAGGGTCAAATCTGACCTGCATTTCAAGTAAAAGAGAATTAAGCCTTTAGTGAGCATACATTTTTCCTTTTCATACCAGTATATACAATATTCTGACTGTCTTGCTTTTTATATTCAAAACAATTGAATGTCTCTATTGTGAAGATTAAATCAAATGCCTCGCAGGTCCCACTTTTAGTTTTTGCAAACCAAAAGACTACACAAATAATTGCACCTTGAGCTGTGCATATTTTACTTTTATGAATCTTGTTAATTTAAAATAGGAATTTTCAAGATCCAACACTTGAATAACACATACAAATTCCACTAATGGTCACTATTTAGATGGAACCAGGAAGGTTCAAATTAAAGTAGGTTGTCTTGAATACCTAAGGTTTACCAGCAAACCTGAGCTGTTCAAGAAACTTGAAATCCAACTTTAAATCTCAAAGGGCAGGTTTTAATTTATTATTATTTCAAGTAAGACTGAAGGACTATTATGAGAAACATTCTTACAGTTGTCAAGAAAAACTGCTGTCAGTTTTCTCAGGCTTAATTTTTATTGGATATTTTAGTAATGAAACAGCTCCTAATTCTTCAAAGCCTGACCTTACAGGAAGTTTACAGTGGAGAGAGTTTAACAGTGGAAAGTTTAACAAAGTTTTCAAAGAAAGATGCCGTCAGTTCAGGCTGGTCTCTTTCTTCATAACTGTTATTAAGTACTTTGGTAAATCTGGTATCCATACAGCACTAACTCAACCATATATTGATATTACTATTTACAAGCTGATGAGATGCTAGGTAGATACCAGCACAAAAATAAGAATTCTTCTCCATGTCAGTAAGATTTCTAAAGATTAACTAATACTACTTAGTAATAATCCAGGAAGACATTCTCCAGCCTGGTATGCTCTACTAAATTAAGAGGCCCTTGAGAACAAGAATTTACAGACATGGATGATCATAAAAGCATTGTATTGATGAACTAGTCTACATACATCCTGGTCAAGGTTTTATTCCAGATGATGATTATCTGGGACATTTTTAAAATATATTATCTATGCCAAGAATTTAACTATGAAATTACCATTTCAGTTCCAATTCACACAGTTTAGAGTTGACTCTGAGGCTATATATTACTGTGCAATCTTTCCTTCCACTCTAGTTTTATACTTGGAAACGTGCTCCAAAACACTCATTTTCTACATAGTTTTCTGAGAATGATCTACATTCCTTTGCATAGCCAGTTACAGGTAGAGGCCTTTATGTTATTGCTTTCATTTATGCATGAAGAGCCAGTATGTAAAATGTCTAGGAAATCAGAAATCGAGAACAGTGGGATTTCTGCTACCTGATATATCTCTTCCAGACTTGAGTCAAATGCATGGTACCCTTAAAATAGAGCACTCCTGTTGTAAGTAGTGGCAGGGACAACTTCATATGCAGACATTCAGCAAAGCTTCACAGTTGGGATGCATGGTTTCTAGAAATTAAACTGAGGAGTTTATAGTGTATATAACCAGCATATGTTGCTTTGAGAGTAACTTTATAGTTCACCCTCTTAGTTTAGACACAAAGCATCTCAGATGTATGCCTTTGACTGGGTAAGTGAAAGTCAGGACAATGATGATTTCAACATTCTCCCACCTTTCCCTAAAACAGACTGTATCTACAAAATACAGTACACAAGGGAACACTGATTCTTCATCTCAAGTTTGCTGAGCAATGGAGGTAGTCTGCACTGTTTTAGCTGTATCATCCAAATACTGCAAATACTTTTTGAACACTGACAGAATTCTGTGGCTTCTACCAGATTACCAGTTGGCCTATTACATTTGAAATCTCAGCTCTTCATGGAGAGAAAAAAATGAGTCCTCAGGATGAGTTGAAGATGTTTATATTCAATAAAAAATTCTAAATTTCTTCATCATAAAAGTTGCCTCAGAGCTATGCATGTTTTACACCTTAAGAAACCTTTCATAACAAACAGCATTTTTGAATCCTACTTGGTTTACCATACTAGGGTATAAGCAGTCCCTACTCTCTTTCTGCAGTATTATCTTTATTTCATAAGCCTACAGGACATGATTTCCCCTTTAATGTCACCTTCTCTCTGCTTCATTATTTTTAGACATCACTTATGTAATACACTGGCAGAGAAAAGATGCTTCACTGTGGTACCATGTAAATGCCAGCTGTGTTTTATCCCCCCATGTGCCCTTTGAGACTGCTTCAATTTGCAAAGAACTGATTCTCCTTGACTCAAAATTATGAAAAAAAAGGAAGAAGGTTTGAACTAACATCAGCAATCTGACAGTTTTAGATTTGCATTCTGAGAATTTGCATATATCTTATTAAAGCTTATTTGACATAGGTTTAGAATGTATACATTGACAGTTAATTTATGAGGTTAACACTAAATGCAAGCTCTCTTAAAATTAATTGTCACAAACTGACATCTGATATTCTTGATAGACAAAGACAAGCAGTTGCTTCAAGAAAATTTCAATAAGATAGCATTTTGTAGGCAAACACCCTCCAGAACGGACTGGTCTATTTTTGGACCATTAACAGCCAGTCCGGGCTTCAAATGCTAAATTTCATTAGAGAAGATTTTCCTAAGTGTTCTAAATGAGGTGTCTTGCACAGGTAGTGAGCACATAAAATGGCAAACTTTTCTCAGTTCGTTTTACAGGAGGCACAATTGATTACTTCATGATTTAGGAGCCACAGTGGTCAAGAGTGAATTAAATCATAGTCATATTGATAAAATGAAAAGAAACTTAAATTTTGCAGATATTTAGCATTAGAATGAATGGTAAAAATCAAGACCATTTGAAGTATTTTATTATGACTGGCTACATTACAGGGTAATATTTCAATGTCAATCTTCAACTGATTTTTTTTTCAGAAAGTTTCTTCTCTGTTAAAACGCTGAAAGACATTTTGGTAACATTGAAAAGCTAAAAAGCCTACAAATTATTAAAGATGCCTGATGCACTGGGAAATTTTTATTATGTTTAGTTTCTATCAGAATCTGTAGAATTTATATTATATAATTCCAAGTGACAGGTGCTATGGAAGCAGACATATTACTAATTTTTGCGAAATTCCACTGCAGCATATTAATGATGAATATATACCAGGAATGAAAGGCAGAATACTTTGGCTAACCAGATTGTCATAATAAATTAATGAGAAGCAAAAATCATTGAACAGTCATTCCTATTTTAAAAGAATGGAAGAGAAAAAATATCACCAAGCTACCACACATTCTGTCTGCAATTATTATTAGATTAAATATGTTCAAAGTGATTGGTTTGCCTAATTTTTTGTATTCAACATCAACGTTTTTCCTGCCAAACTTACAGTTTTATTATATATTTTATACTTGCAACATGATCTTCGCTTCTCAGGACTTACTGATAAGAGGGAAAGTAAAAAAAGCAGTGTTGAATAAGTAGAAACCTCTTTGATGATGTTTGCAGAAACAGTTATTTTCGATGGCTCAGATAAAAGGCCTGTATTAGTGTTTACCTCTTTCTAGATCTGCTGGTGAGGTATTTTAATTTCTAGCAGAAAAATAAAATCCTTTCTGTTGGGAGTGACAGAGCTCACCCATAACTCTTAGAAATAACTGAGGTAAAGCTCTGAAAGCTTGGTCCTACACAAACTTCTCAATACTACTTCTTTGAGCAGAAGATTTTCCTTGAAGTTTTCAAAAGGTAGCCTTTGGCAGGGATTTAAGACCTCCTAGGTTTCTGAAACCAATGTTATTCAGCTACTGAAACCAAAGTATGTTCTGCTTTATACCATAATTTTGAAAAGAGCAAACTACAAATATATTTATTGCATTGTCATGTGTTTTATCAAGCGCCTTTCAGAAGAGGACACTCCTGGTTCTGAATGATTTTTGGTTTTTTTTTGCTCCCTGTGTTCACTGCTCTTCTAGTCTGGCACTCATCCATCAGATGCCAAATGTTTCATAAGCATCCACTTCCTGAAGGAGTCACAAGCCAGGCTACATCTCCCTTATAGAATGGATTTTGGCATTTCCAGCAGTAACTAGTGGCCCAAATAGTTTTGCTCTCTATCTCATGACACACTGACTTTGCTCAAGGCTCTTCTCCTAAGAGCTTCTCATCAAGGATTTAAATTTCATTTAAATTTCATGGCAATCAAGTACATAGAGCACTAGACCTTGCTAAAGAATTCCTTTACCAATTCAGTTTTCATTCAGGAATTCCTGTCTTGTTATTACAATTCCCTTCTCTGCTGCTAGAACAAGCATCGTTAAAAGACAGAAAGATCCTTTTTTTGTGGTTTTCATATCTCCAAGTTCAGATGATGCACACAATAATGACATCTATAATATTTCTCATTGAGCTGAGGGTGATAGTGGAGCTTGAGAGGGTTATTTAATAGACAGAGAGAAATAATTTCTCAAATAGCCAAATGCTTGACAGAACTTAGGTGATCAGAAGATCTACAGGCTTCAGAATTTTTCATTCAGGAAAAAAATGCAGCCTATCAGCAAAAAATGCTTCTAGGAATATATCCAAGTCACTTTCATTTTGATGGACAACACACCTATCAGTCTTTCCTAGTTATAAATCTTTCCATGGTCCTCTAGTATATCTCACACGCATATCCTTCCTCATGGATATATTTATTTTAATAACTGAGCATGGCTTACATAAACGGCAATAGTTGTTGCCAGTAAGTCATAATAAGGCAGATACTTCAGGAAACATTAAGCATTTGCTGAAAAACAACCATTACAGCAGTGGGTTCAGTCCTAAATTATATTGTCAGCTTTTCCCTGTCAATGGATGCTAAACCCAGCACAAACATCATGGAATCTGATGGCTTTAAACTTGCCTGCTGACTGGAAGAAGGAAAGAGCTAGGAGACTGCAATGAGAAAAGCAAGCTTAAAAAAAATTGAAAACTTGAATATAAGCAATCATCTTCATCCTGACTTTGCCTCAGGGGACTGAGCCCTGTCTTTTCTAGGTATACAGACAAAGAAAGTGTCAGTTTTATCTATATGCAAGCCTAGAAAAATTAAAAAGTATTGTTTGAGATCTGATATAGACCAAGGGAAAACAACTTGATACAGATATTTTTTATTAAAGTTTTACTTTTTTGCATCTTTTTCACATTCTTTTTGTATAATAGCAGATATATAAAATATAATCCTTACAGCAGATGAAAGGAATAAAAAAAAGGAAATAAAAAAAAGTAAATTTTGTCATTATGTAAAGTTCAGAGTAGATCCAGGCATTCTGAAAGTGTACAGAATATCTAAAGTGTTTATAATACCATGAAAAATCCTTTCATATCTTTGTATTTGGCCCATGGAAAAACAACTCAGAATGAAATGAGTTTTATAGAAAATATTTTGATGTACCCTTTTAATAACTCAACAACGATCCGAAGGGAAGACAAAAGATGGAAGAACAATTACAATTCAAGAATCTTAGGCTGTAAAATGCCAGGATGGAGTTGAAAAATCAGGAAAGCTTACAAAAAATTCCTGATTCGAATTTAATCTCCAGGTGCAATCGAAACACTACATGATGCAGGTTCTCAAATTTCAGAGAAAAAAAATTAACCAGATATTTTCAAGCTAAATATTCTTGATTAATAGTGCACTAGTATAAGATGTTTTATTCTAGGGTTTATTTGACAGAACTTATTTAAAGTGCAGTTCAGGACCAAGATTAAAACAGAAGTCCCAGTTGCTCAGTTATCCCCATCCTGCTGCTCAGAGGATGGCACACAAGGCAAGGATGCTCAGTCAGGCAAAACAGGACTTTATGCTAAGTGGGCTTGTCACCACTCTGTTAGGAGACATTAACTTTAGGAAACCCATTTGATGCTAGCAAAACATGATGTCAAATGTCACCTAATGAACATGCAAATCATTCTTTACTTATCTAAGCCTCCAGTGAATTTAAACCAGCATTGGATGGCTGGTAGTAGTCTAACATAATATAACAAGATTTAACAAAACAAGAAAGAAAACGATCTTATTGTTAATATATCTAGGGAAGAAAGAAGAAAAAAAGTAAAAATAGAACAATAATTTCTAGTGAAGCACAAATGAAAAAGGTCACCTTGGCCTAACCTGTTATCTGGGCATCCTCAAGAACCAAAGATCTAACAAAATTCCTGTTAAGTTTGTTTTGAACAGAGAAACAGAAATACTGCTGTAAAGTGACTGTTAAGAAAAGATACGGCCAAAGGGTGCCATAGCCAGGAAGCTGAATCAATTATCTAATTTTGAGTACAAGGTAATTTCAGACCTGGCTCTCCAAAAAGAACTTTTTGATCTTTGTCTCTTTTCTCCCACTTCCTCCTTCTTAAATGAAACAGGTCATAAAATAACCAGATTGCTGGGCAGCATATTAAACCAATTAATTGATTAAAATCAAGGAAAAGGAGTAACACTTTGGTGTCTCTATTTGAAACATGTATCTTCTTTTAATCATTCTGTCATTGAAATTTTATATTAAAGCAGCACAATACAGGCATCATTTTGAAAAATTATTTTATTTTTGTAGTGTAGAATGCAGCCTTTGAAACTGTAAAGAAATTTTCTTCTACCTGCTTTCTAGGGGTTTTTCCTATTCAGTGCCTATTACAGAATGCTGACTTTCTGTCTGGTAGTTACTATAATGACCAACAGCATTTGGGACTGCCAGTCTTCAAAATCTGTAAGTGGGCTACTGCCTGGAGGTATATTAACCACAAATTTTTTGAACTTTACATTACTGCTTGCCTGAACTGGATATTTAGTTAATTTCTTTCTGTGCATCTTTGATCAAAAAATGGATTGCCATCTCAATGTTGTTGTCATTAAGTTCATACCTTTTCCCCTTTTATACTATAAATCTACTTTGTTTGTGACATTTTAAACTAACAGAATACAATGCTGGGAAAATAGACTGCATTGGAAGCAATTGCTCAGAGGAGAAAACACACACTGCTTGGCCTTCATATGCCTCTTACTGCAGACGTAATGAATTTATAACAGTTTCTGCTTCTTCACACCCCAGCCTGGCTAGGCAACAAGTTACAACCAGTAGATCGATTTTAGCTAGTGAGTCTCAGCTGATACCAGAAATGTTCACTACTGAGTCTGCAAAGTCACTGAAGATTTGGTGTATAAATTCAGTAAGACTTAATGCAAACATCCAGCTGGGAATTTAGCAGATGGTCTCTGGATGCACTGTGTCAAAAATACACACCTATACCATAATGTTGCATTTACATAATACTAAGCATATGAAATATTTACTCACTTGCTTTAGAGTTTTGACCCAAAATAATTAAATGCTCCTGGAATTAGATATCTGTTTTCAAGTTTATGCCAAAATGTTTAGTTCCTGGTACATGTACTTAAAACAACTTTATAGCAACAGTGACCTTTCTTGCAAACCCCGAAGGATGTATTGAATATTTTTAGAAAATTATCACTTCTGTTAAACTGGATGGCTCTGTTCCTTATGCAATGTCCTGACAGCATGCATACCTTCCATATGCTTGAATAATACTTTATAGTGAGATTTTAGGAGTATAACCTACATTGGGATGGGTGTGTTTTCCTATGGCAAGGCAAGAAGGTGAAGAAAAAAGTGAACACGGGAAAACATCATCCAGACTTCCTTTATGACCACTATAACAGCTGAATGCTCTACACAGCATTCAGCATGTGAATTTGACCTAACAAAAAACTCCCTTTACTCCCTCTGTCAGAGTTTTAGAATTCACTGGCAAACTTATTTATTGCCAGACCCAAAAGGTCTCAGAATAGGAGTGATGTCTCAGCTCACATTTCATTTTGGGCATCTAAATGTCCAGAGAAGACATAAAGACAAAATCACACATACTGTTTTTTAAAGTGGCTATATAAATAGCCCTGCCATCAAAGCAATCTTGTTTGCTAGGAATAAACACTTGGCAAGCAGGACACTTTCCATTGATTCTCTTCTCAGGATTGCCCTTTGATAGCTGATTCGTAGCTTCCTTAAGGTGCCGGCACAACTATTGAGTTCTGTGTAGTTAACAAAGCTTTCAATGTTTGGTATCCAGTTCATCCCAGGTGGGTTCAGTGACAGATCTGGAGGCTAGAGATGCAACTTCTGAACACACCACTCTGTTCTTTTCTAGTTTCAAAGCCCTTTCAGTCTGCATGACTGTTCTGATCGTTATGCTATGGGGAGAGAAAACCAGACCATGGAGAGGCTGACATGATAGAAGAATCTATACCTAGAAAACACTATGATATTACTCTAAACACTTGTTTGCTAATTCCCATCTGTGCTGCTCCTAAAATACATTCAAACTCTGTCTCTTGATGTATTTAGACTGATAAAAATGATAAAATACATCACTCTGGCATACATACACTATGTCAGCATCAGCTGCACTGTTTGTGATAAGAACCAAAAAGACTCTGTTTATCATAAAACATATTCTCCCAAGCTACACTGCTCTAATAATGATGAAAATTGCATTACAGTCCTACAAGCTTAACTTCTTAAAGTCAGATGAAGTAGTCTAGGGTGTACAAAAATGCATGCATATAACATACATAGACAAGAGCATCAAACTGAAACAAGGCACAGTTTCTTTAAATTTGAAGATATAAAACAAACTGAATGTTTGAATTAAATGTAAATTGTTATAATTTTGGGGTTGTAAAATTTACAAAGCATCAGGAAATGGATACTGGAAAACATTGTGAAAAGCTTTAAATTAAAATATCAGACTCCAGTCAATATCAAGGAGAACATAATGTCACACAGCTCTGCAACCAACAGTAAGGACAAGAGTATTATCACCTACAGAGGCAGCACTGGTGAGAGTCCTGACCTAGGGCCCAGTTAGGATGAAGGACTGAAACATTCCAAAAACCTTCTTAAATGAAGCAATGGATGATGCTCCAATGGTAACTTTATAAAACTACTGAAGTGACTGGACCTACTACAATCAGCAGTGAAATCAGTCATGTCTGCTGCAAACTTTCTACTTCTCTCTGCTCTTGGATACAGACAAGGAAAGGAAACATTAACTTTCCCATCTTAATATTTTCCTTATAAGCTTTGCTTATGATACACAACAAGCATTGGCATTCAGAATTCCTATAAATTTTAAAGTAGAATGGTGTAACTTGCACACTATTTGTTATGAGAGGGTAAAGGCATACTCATGCTGTGGACATTCGGTAATCAATAATATACTTTGTGAAAAGTAAAATCTGTAATATTTCACAACTGAGTGTTTATAATTATATACAAAAGGAAAGAAAAAGGAAGAGAACTCATGAGTACAGGAAAGGTAGGAAAGAAGGAATATGAGAAGCACTGTGAAATACAAAATGTGGCATAAAAGCAGTAAAACCTACAAAAAATTCTTTCAAAGAACAGGAAAAGAGATACAGGAAAAAAACCTCATATCATCATCAGAAACAGAGTTGTATCTTTTGTTTTAAAACCATAAATATTTAAAAATAAAGTCACCATCAAGTGAATTAATAAATTCTAGAAGATGCAATCTTTTATCTGGGAATATCAAGTCTCTAAAAGTCATCAATCCATCTTTTTATGGAAAGACAGAAATAAAATAATAGAATATTAATATACTTCCTAATTCTTAAAAAAAGCATTTGTGATTTTTAAATGTAAATATTGAACAATTAAATCCTGAACAGGTATATGTAGATGCCCCTGTAATTATTTGCATTCACTGCTAAAGCAATTTAATCAATCTTATCTGTAATTCAGTTAAAGATGCAAGCAACATATGTAGATAAGATACAATTGTTATTCCCTCTTTTTTTTCTCATGCCAACAAGTGTTGGTTGGTCAGGGATTTTTTTGCTATGATTAAGTTTAATTTCTCCTTCAAGCATGTAATGTTGGCATTTTTGGTGGATTTTGTTTTATGAAATGAAATGGAATGCATTCTGCTATTTTTATTGTTTCCTCTCCTGATCATATTTGTGTAAGTTTATACAGAAAAAAAAACCTCCAAACCCAAAACACTGCAAAATAACCTTCCAAAGAAACCTTCCATTTGGATGTTTTAGTACAAATTCAAAAAGATGGTTTAGCATAACAAAAAAAACAATTGCAATGTAACTAAAAGCATGTCAGAAGATTGTTCCATTATCACTAACAGTTTAACACTCTACATTTCACATACATTTACTGTAACAGCACACAATGGTGTTCACAGTTTAGAATTTATATATTCCTATAATATCCACAAAGTACTTTAGAAATCTAAGGGCACAGGTTTTCTGGATAGTAATTGTATCAAGTTAGGTGCTGAGAACATTTAACTTTTGATGCTTCCAGGAATGTGACTTAGATGTGTCAGTGTTAGGTCCCACCATCAGTAAGCATCCCCTCCTCAAGCAGTCAGCACTGAAGCCATGGGATTTGGAAGCCTGAACTTTAGTGCTTTTCCAGAGAAGCATTGCACAACAGGATATTGCAAGTGAACACTTTTTTTCTCACTTTCTTTTTATACTTTGTCACTTGTTATAGAAGGTACGGCTATGGTTTATGGATCTTATCACAAAAACAAGGTAACGAGGGTTAGACCTATCCTTATCAATTGTGTAATTTTCCAATCTATGTACATTTAAAGTCTTAAATGCTGTCATCAACTGAAAGACAGAAATATTCTTGAGAATACAGTCAGAGCAATAAAATGTCATATTTAGAAAATGAATTAATACTAAAACACAAAGTGTTTTTCCATTTAGTTTCCTTTGGTGACCAGACACTCCAGTGCAGCAGAGGTAAATACACTACTCTGGAGACAGAATAAATTCTATTAATCTAGTCCTGCATAAGAACACCTTGACAACTGGGACTTCTAAAAGATAAATGCTTCAGATTAACAAGCTAGATGTAATTAATAACATATCCCATAATCTAAGAACATTTTCTACTTGTAGCAGCTTTGTATTCAGAGCTCAAGTTCTGAAACACTACTGACACATTAATTTTTTTAAAAATATTGTTTCATATTTAAATTAAATGAATTAATTATAATTAGCTAAAACAATTTTCTGGCAACTCATTATTGTGGGCTATACTATTTAATCTTGATAATATTTGTAGTAAACAAATGCCAATGAGAATAAGACAACCCAAATAAGATCATAAAAAATCACTGCCATGTACTTGAAAAAATTAAAGACTTTGAAATTGACAAGAATAATCCAAGATACAAAATAAGAAGTTGATCAGTCTCCAGATCTCCTTTAGGATTTTATACCATGAACACAGTGTATAAAGCAAGAGTTGTGGATATCTGAGTACAACAGGAGAAATACACTGCTTCATGCTTTTCGTGATATAACATGCACTGTTTTATTTTAAGTACACTATCTCCCTTGGGAGCAACACTAATTACATGCTAATTCATTTTAATGCTGGCACATTATCATCTGATAATCTTGCAATTAACTGAAGTCACCATGAAAGAGTGTGAAGAGGTCAGAGAATCAGAACATTGGTAGGTAACAAGATCTTTTAGTCAATGGGATGTTTTAAGAAGAGCCAATAGAAAGATTTATGGGGTGGTGTAATAATGATATAGATTAACATCAAAATTAGCCTATAAATGGATAAAAAGCACAGTAGAAATAATATAGGCAAACTAAGTTAGCTACAATTTAATGAGGTGGAAAAACCCCTAAAACCATCAAAAATATACTAGTACCTTTAAAATTTTAATTTATCAGATAAAAACCAAAATGTCTTTAAAAAGATGGCTGGTAAATGCGATTCTATGAAACATGGAGAATTGAAAAAATGTTTTTCAAGAGAAATATTTCCCTTTTCATATACTTGGGTCCATGAGAACAATATTCTTTATGACAAAACAATAAAAATATTAAGAAAAATTGTTGATATGGTATAGATCAATTGCAAAAAACCACATAACAAACCTGGTATTACAGCTGTCTGTGTTGCTTACAAGAGCTGAGTAAATACTTTGATAAATACAACTTCTTTTCATAACTTGTGTTTGATTCACACAGAGATTCTTTGAATATGCACAGATGAAGAAATATGTGTGTTGTTTGCCTACTGCAAACATTTGACATTTGAAATTCAGGCTGTGTTGGTTAGCTTTGATTAGATACATGAATTACACAGGATGTTTGTTCACTGATTGGAGCCCTTAAAAATCAGGTTTTCAGGATGAATATTTACATTTACAAGCTCAGAATTTGATCACCTTGAATATCTTCTACAAGTCCATGGAAATTGCTAATTTTCTAAAACGTTTTTGCCAAAAATTCTTGTGCTCAATACGTATAGGTAGGGAACATACCAAAAAGAGGAAAATGTATGAGTGTTGACAAGCTAAATCAGAGCAGGTACTTACTTTACTGAAAGTGTTTGTGATGGCCTAACAATATTCTAATATCAAAAGGCAAGTAGCTTTTCCAGACTACGGAATCAATTCAAGTAGCAAAATCACTTAGGAGAAGGCAATTAAAACATATGAGTCAAATTCAATAAAGCTTTCAAAGTGCCTTAATTGTAAGTTTTGGATTTTTGTGTGTCTTCTCATTTGCTATTTCTCATAAAATCTCTTTTTGTAGTTTCCCCCACACATTTTTCAATTGTCCACATTTCAAATGCTGAAAGGGTTGAATTTCTGGAAGTTAACATTAGCTTGTGCTAATAAATATTTTTGCCCAAGAAAATATATTTGAAATTACTAATATGTAAGAAATAGCCAAGCCCCAAAATTTTTAGATTTTGAGTTTAGGAAGTGTCATACAAAGAAGGAAAAAGATATATTCAGAAAAATAAAATTAAATTGAATAACATAGTCGAAGAAAAAGACCTGATCAGACAGAAGTATGAACAGAAACATCTAGAAAGAAAATGACAGCAAGGAATTTAATCAAGTTTAAAGTTGAATGGCAAAGTATTGGAAAAACTGATCAAGAGTGGTCACTTAAATGATCACTTCAAATGACACCCTGAAATTATAACAAAGACTAGCCTGTTTATAAAGTTAGTTCTTTGAAGATATTTGAAGCTATTTAAACACAGTACCCAGCATTCTGGAATTTTAACTGCCCCCCTACAGCACATGATAGGCAAAATATTCAGCAATATTAATATATTTGAAAATATATAATGAATATATAGTTCTTCTGGCAGTGGGTTATGTAAATGTAAAACATTAATAACTTGACAATGGTAGCAGCATAATGACAAGAGACAGGGTTAAATATTTGCCATATGCTTATATGAGAGTAAATTTTCTTGGTTCATTTTTAGAGTTATTACATCTTTATTAATAATACCTAGCTCCTAAAGCAAAAATAGTTTTACTTCTACACGAAAGTGTTCTACTCCTCATTATTTGTGTTGCTCCTATATGCATGCATACTGGGCAAGACTTTAGCACAAATGTCTCACTAAAATAATCTTCAATTACCAAAGAAATCCAAATGAAGGACTTGGGACATCTGCATTAATACCAATTGGTGATTAATGCTGTTTAAAAGATATCAAAGCATCAAAAAAATCAAAATCACCACTGAAAATATCACTATTGACACAGTGTAGGGTATATAGCAGCTACCTGTGGCATCATAGTTACAATGAAATTATCAGTGCTGTGCAACCCAGAAAAATAATTCCCTCTCTCCATCCCACCCTCCCACCCAATCTGATCAAGAATAAAATGTTGATGAGTATGTAAATAATATATTGATATGATGTTTAGCATCTAAACAAAGAGAAAGTGATCTCATTGCTCAGATAGTCCTTTCAGGAACATGCAACTTTAATTTACAACATCAAGATAAAACAGAAACTTGAAGAAATGAACCTATTATTTCTGTATTCACAAATAATATTCACTATACTGATAGCCCCAAAAAATTATCTTCCAAGAAATTATCAAGCACTAAAAAGCATACAAAGAAGGACACAATCTTATGACTCTGTAGGATTTTAACTAATCTCCTGGAGTGATGAGAGATGTCTGGAGAAACATTGACCTAATCCTCTGACTACACAGCAGGGCACATCATAAGAACACACAGTCTGGTAGCCATAAAAACATAATTTTATAGCAATAAACTCTACTGCCTTAATAAATGAAATAAAGCATTTGTAAAGACTTTGATCTATTTAATAGATACAAATGATGCTTTCATGCAAGGATAGAAAATTTAGTCTCCATAAGAACAGTGCAGGCAGAAAAAGGATTTATTAAAGTAATGCTACTTAAAGTATTGCTTCATGATAGTCCAAGCCCACATTTAGACAGAGCCCCACTGCTCACTGTTCATAACTAGAATCCCTGAAGTCACTCAAGGGAAGTTACTCTGTGCAAATCCCTGAGCTCAGAGATGAGTGACTCAAAGGGAACTCTCAAAGCATTGTCACAGCCATGGAAAAGCCTGCCTTGGATTGTTGGGTTAGAGCCACTGGCCACAGCAGGGGCATCCTGGTGAGAGGAGGGCATGGGATGGGAGCAGCTGCAAGACCCCAGCTCAGGAAGTTATCCTGGCCAACTCCACCTGGACACACGCGGGGAAAGCACCATCTCATTTCTGGGTGAAACAGGAGAGGAGGAACCCAAACCAGGGTTTCAAACTTCACCAGCACCCACATGAGATTTGAGGATGGTGGTAGCTTTTGGGCACTCTGATTTCAAGCATTGATGTTAGAATTATTCACAGGCAAAGGAAATAACTACTAAGAAACCTCTCTCCTTCATGGCACTGGGGAAAGAACTGCATACCTCAAGGAGCTAATATCCCAAGGATGCTGCTGCACAGAGACCTGTATGACCAAGACAGTACATTCCAGGGAAAAGCCAAACAAACAAAAATCCTCTGTCCTGGAACAGAACCCAGCTGGACTGGCCCTGTTGTAGCCCTCAGAGACTGTGGCAGCCCCTTTTGATGCTCTGCTTAGCCTTCTCCTCGAGGCCCCCAGCCCATTTTTGGGGCTGGACACAGAATGAGAGATTCCCATATCTCCCATTCCCTGCTGTGCCCTGGACAAAGAGCCTGCAGTGCTGGACGACTCCCTGGAATCCCTGGGCTCCCTGGGATCCCTGGACTCCCTGGGCTCCCTGGGCTCCCTGGGATCCCTGGGTTCCCTGGAATCCCTGGAAGCCCTGGGTTCCCTGGGCTGTGATACACAGAAGAAAATTTTCATAAATGAGTATATTCGAGTGGTGAAAACCTCTAGTCCTAAATATGCTCCATCGAAATAGATACTTGCACTTGCTAGTCCAGAGGTATTTTTGTTTTTAAATAGTAACATAGTTCACTAACAACTTGAAGTATCATTAGCAGCAGTAAAGAACAACTGGAAATGCTGATAACATTTAGTTCAGGGAAGAGAGGTAAGTTTTATAGCAGCAATTCATTGGCTATTCATTTTAAAAACTGTATACATTTAGTAAATATTAGGGCTTTATAAATTCTTTAGTGAATGGAATTTCCAAGGATAAGCAAAGATTATCTTATACAAAAATCTAGACATTTTTCTTTCAAAATTTACACATTTGCCCAAATGTGATTACATTTTTGCAAAGCATGAGTTTTTTTACTGGCTTTTATTGGTTAGCATCAAGGGAAGATTAAAATTGTTGTGATCACAATTACAATAAAATTATCTTTTTTTAAAATAAAATTAAGCCCTTTTTCTTTTATTCATCACATTGAGCAAACACTATCCACACTTGTCAATTATCAGACTTTGTAACACTGAACCTTCTTGTTCCACCTGGACATTGTTGCATTAAAATTCAGAGAGTGGGAAATAATACCCAGTGCTGCCAGTCAAGTAGGAATCCTTTCCTCTGTTCAGCAGGAGCTGCTAGGTCTTAACGCATAAGATATCTGGGGAATACTTCGGGGTCTTTTTATGTATGAAGGAGCATAAAGGCAAGATAGAGATATTGCTGGAAGACAATGAGGAGAAAATATTAATCTTAGCTCAAAACCAAGCTCGCAGACTTTGTCTGGAAGGCACATTTGGATATATACCATATGAGCTTATGATAAGGAAAATTATTATTTGAATATTCCAATCTGAATGTAGCATGAAAATATTTTTAGTGATTTAGCCAGTCACTGAAACCATCAAGGTTACTCTTAACCATGAGTAAATTAGAGATATTTTTACTTCATTTAATTTGTAATTGATACAAAGCTGTCATACTGAGAAATAATAGTGTACAGGATTTACAAACTCTTTCAAAGCTTTGCTTGGCCCAGCAGTTGAAGACACCTGCCAAACCACAGTGATAACAAGAGTGGTGACCTCTATGTTGTACTGTCAATTTCTGTTTCTTGCTATCATGTCTAATAAGAATTCATTTTAGAACAAGGGGTTATTTCAGGAAATTCTATCAGGGAACAAGTATTGAGAACTGGAACTTGAACAACTGTTACTTTGCTTATCTCTCATTGGGTGTTTTTCAGCAATGGTATGAAGCTTTCATGCTCATCTAGACAAGCCTGAAATGAATAATTTATTATTACACTATGAACCTAAATTTCAAAGAAGGCAATAGTCAAAGTCATAGATGATATACCGGGTCATAAAACATATTGATTCTTCTGCTGTCTTCATAAAATGTGATCTTGAATTGATATAACTCTTTCTTTTTCTCTGTAGAATATAGTTTAATTAAAATGAATGAGAGACTTTTGTTCTCCATACTGAGAACATGAAAAGCATCTTATGAACTTTATGTGGATCACTAGGAAATAAATTCTCTTAGATGTGTTAACAAAACATACTGAATCATGAAACATCTCTCCTAACTTTCAGCCTCTGACCTGGACAGTCAATTGAATCTTCTCAAAGAGGACAGTGTAATATGATTTATTCATGACCAAGAGCAAAAAAAGAGATCTCTTATTGTAACATGAGACTCACTTTTTCTCCAGAGAGGAATCCTCAACTGTTTGTAAAGAACAATCTATACCCAATGAGTTATTACTGCTGATTTCCTGTTCAGAAAATTAAGGCCTTTTATAGGTGGCTGTTTGCCTTTGGAATTATCTGGGTTTTTCCTTTGTGATCACCAGTATTTTTAATGTTTTGCTGCCTTTGTCCAGCATTAGCCTGTTAGGTGATGATACCTTTGGGAACTCCCAACAAGAGATCATCATTGCTCACAGTTGGGAAGTCTCTGGGTTACTTAACTACACCATCCCAGTTGACAAGAAATGCAAAAACCTGGATAAATTAGTCATGGAGATGCAAGAGCAAGATATTGGATGGACTGGAAGATGTCAGAGCCTGGCCTGGCAGCTTTTCAAATACCCACAAGTAATTTCATATAAGAAGAGGATGCCCAGGGCTTTGGAAACAGAATCAAAACACAATTGCAAAAGTTTGACTATTTATTGAAAATTAGATGTATTTACCTTTAAAATGAAAATCGATTGCATAAATTGTCTGTCAGAATTATTCCCCTAAAATAAAGGAGGAAAAGTCAAAAGTTATCAAATTTCCCTTATAATACTCATGACAACAAATCATGATAACAATATAAGAATCTTAGCCTAATGCCTTACTGTATTGATTATTCTCCTTAGAGGAAGTGATGATCAATCTGGCTAGTGCAAGAAATCAGAGAGACACTTGGGAGCAGAAACCCACTAGTCCACTCCATGCTAAAAGGCCACTTTTCTGTCTTCAAAGTGTGGCATTTTTATCATTTTTCTTTTGATTCTTGATATAAGCCAAAGTTTTAACTTCAGCTTAAATCTTTGTGTCTGGAAATTCTATAGCATCCAGTAAAACATACCATATAAATTGTATCATGAGCTCATAAGACTGCCATTCACTGAGATCTGAATTTTTTAAATTTCAAGAGTAATGGTAATTTTATTGTAAATAACCTCTCCTAGTTCAGGTCACTAGTGTAGACACAAAGTTTGGGGAAATTGAATAAAAAAAGCTGATTGAAGAAGAGCACAGCTTTATCCTTTGTAGCTATGAAATCATTAACAATGAAATGTCCTTCCTTATAAAATCTCTCATTTCTATCATAAGAAAAACATTAGTACAATTTTTAAGTAAAAAATTAATATCCTATTTTATTGAGATAACTCTAAGTAGCAGGGTAATAAAAATTAGAATTTTAAATAATATTAGTATTACTAAAGAATTTATAATTGAATGACTTCTTGTGAGATTAAATTTGTTGTAATATTGAGCACATGCTAAAACCTGGAAGCCGGAAGCACCTTTGGCCTATTTTAGCATAATTAAACAGTGATAAAACCTCACTTATTGTTCCACTTCCCACAGAATAAAATGTAAACCAAATGAAATATGGGAATTGTATGTGGAAGAGGGAAAAAGATTCTTGCAATGTCAAAAGAAGAAAGTTTTGTTTTTCTCTCAAGATTGAAGCACAATACTTAAATTACTAAAATTACTGATAACACTTCTTAGAATTGAGTATTTCATGCCATGCAGTTATCTAGCACCAATGAATTAAAGAATATTAAAATATCTACAATAGACTGGACTGGAATTTTTTAGAAAATGTAGAAAAAAGGGTACATATTTAATATTTATTATGACTAGACTATAATATCCAAGATGGTTCCTATGGGGGGAAAAACATATTACTCTGCTTTTGATGTTTGATTAGAATTTTAAATATGTTAGACCCACAATCCTTGGGACATGAAAGAAATTATATTGAAAACAGTGGAATTTCTGGGGAGAGACATCTTTTATAGTTAGACAAATTTAAAAGAATTTTGCCAGCAAAACCAAAAAAATGGTCTTATTTATGTTTATTCAACAAATACAAAAAAAAAATGCAGAGAAGGGATCAGATTTGGTGATTGCCAAGAAATCACTAAGTACAGCAACAAATTTTTCCCATTTGGTTGGGGAAATAAATATAATATTTCACTTATTTCAATGGAGAAGAATGACCAAGCTAGAGGAGTGTGTCAGCTTTTGTAGTTTTACTTTGGAGTTAAGTGAGGACACCTGAGGTCAGAACAAAATACACCAACTGAACTCCATAGAAATTGTAATAAAACAGTTTTCTTAACATTTCTATTCAACAATTATGGGTTAGTACTTAATGGCATTGTATAACCTTTATCTTAAAGAAAGCATGACATTAATTAAAGTAAACCTTATTCTTCCTTCCTGTTTAATATCAGGTCATTCTGGCCATCTTTTCCACTCTAATTCTCCTCAAGCCTAATTGTTGAAAGGTTTAACAATTATTTTTCATATTTTCTGGTAGCTTAGACTCCCTTATGCCCCTTAGTAATCCTGTTCTTAAAACACTTCACCTAACATAATTTCAACTCCCTTTTGTGAAACAGGATTCCTGTGTGCCTGCAAGCCTCTGCTAATTACTCCATTGAAGACACACAAAGTTGTAAAGTTTGTAGCACTAATCACAAATCTCTTTTTAGCAACTTTTCCTAATTTCCATGGCACAGGTAATTTTCTTATCCAATTTTCAGTAATGAGATCATGGCACTATTTTGGTATATCCACATGGTGGTAGGCGTTTTTCTGTTTCTTTCTTAATTCAACAAAAATCAGAAAATTTTATTAAATTATGAAAACAATGATTACTCATTGCTTTGTAATGAATATAAGATCTGATTAATTTAAAATTAATATTAAAATATTACATAAAACCATTGGAAATTTCCTCAAACTACTAGCTTGTAGATATTACAGATGATCTTCCCTCTCATCAGATTACATTGGAGGTGTTGAGTAACATAATGGAGAAACAGCTGTTGGAAAAACGAGGGGAGCCTTCATCTGCCTTTCTAACACAACAGAATTCTACTGACTAGAACATATCCAGGCACTCAGAAGAAGTATTTAATTCATACTGCAGTGAATGTACATGCCTTTACACCTCTGTATGTTTTTTCTATGTCATTAATTTAATTAATTTTCTTTACCTCATTACAGTACTTAGGATAATACATTAACTGAAAAGTTATTTCTATGAAGAAATACATCTCTGGTGACTATGAACACAACACAAACCTTGACTACTTTTTTAGGAATTAAAAACCTTCATAGAAGGAGATCTAGGGGAAGATGAAGTGAGGGATGGGGTTGTTTTGGTTTTAATATTTATAGTTTGAGTTAGCAGTTTAAGGAAAAATATCAAAACACACAAAACTGTATAGAACTTCCACTGCTGGGTGGTTTTGAGGCTGCTGGTTTTCTGCAGATCCAGCATACCATATCCTGTATTTGGGGAGTTTTGATGGAGGTCAGTGAGCTGCATCCAAGAGCTTTGCCTGCATCTTCTCTGGTACAATTTATTTTCTAGTCTTTTTTGTTTTTTTACAGATTCAGGAGGGTAGAACCTAACTCAGTTTGCAGCTGCCCTATGTCTTCAACATCACAAGTGACTTCTTGAGATACCTCAGTAATTTAAACATACCTTTTTCAAAGCTGTGACCTGAGGCCATTTTTTATTTTCCTCCTCAAAAACCTGACAGAGAAATCAGGTACTCTTCAAAAATTCCAACACTGCTTAGTTCTTAGGACAAGAACTATAAAGGTTGGAAAAACAACAAAAGCACTTGGAGTCTTACTGCCAACTTTCCTTGCCACAGCACATTTCCTTTCTGGTAGATATGGAGCTTCTTTCTTTACTGCCCCCACAACTGGTGGTCTTCCTCTTTGTCTCGACTTCCTAACTAATTTTCCTGTTCCTGTGATTTTGGAACTAAAATCATCACCCTCATTCTTTATAATTATGCACATTTCTTTACATTTCATCCTCACTGAACAACATGTTATATCAGGTTATATAGTTTCTCATAGTTTTAGTATTGTGAATTTTTTGTTCTATTTTTGCTGGTTTGTTTGTTTGTTTTGGTTTTTTTTTTTTTTTTCTTTGGTTGGTTGACTTTTGCAATTGGGTTTTTTGGTTTTGTTTATTTCCCCTTTGTTTGTTTTTTTTTTTAAATCTTTTCAAATTCAACACCAAAGTAAAACCCTGTAATTCAGAACCACAGGAAGAGCAGTTATGTAGGTGGCATACATAGATCAACAAAACTAGGCTACATTCTCTTCAATCTTATGAAGACCTGTCTATCCTTGCCTCCATACCACATCAAGAGTACTTAGTGTAAAATTGAATGAGTAATTTACATTCCATGGAGACATTCTTAACCTTTAATTACTTTTTCCTATTCTGTATCTCATACAACAGAAAGTGGAAAATAAATACTGTGTCATCTTTTCTCGTTTTTAATCCTGCTGTGGTATTTTTCTTCCCTGAGCTAGAATGCTTTGGGATGGAAGGAACCTTAAACATCCTCTAGTTCCAAACCCTCTGCCCTGAAAGGGACATCTTCCATTAGACCAGGCTGCATGATTAACTTTTTAGCAGCTTGAATCTTTTGCCATATATGATATAAATAATATATATACTTTTACCTTTGCATAGATCTTTGTGGTTAACATTGTTTTGATCACTGAAAAGCGTAATAGCTTGACTCTATAGATATAGGTAAGTTATGAACAGCTCACAATTTATTATGATCTGAAATCACCTGTTAAGGGTAAATATGGGTCATAGAGATGCAATTGTAGAACAATTTTTCAATCATTTATCTCAAACAGTAAGTCTGGTTTGCAGAAATAGATGACATGATCTGTCAAAAACTGTGACCTGTAAATCTTGTCCTGCTCCATACACTATCCATTGTCACCTAGCATCATTAAGATGTGTATATTTTTTTAATGTTGTGAAATACATAATTCTATATGATCCAAATTTTTGTTTTTAAATTTAGTGGCTTTTTTTAATGTTCTCATAATTTTTTTTTCAATACTGCTCTTTGTGCTGTGGTTAAATAGGAAGATTTTATTTTTGGGTGAAAAATGAAAAATAAGATTAAAAATAATTTTTTTGTTTGTTTGTTTGCTTCTAGCTTGTAATTTTGGTACACACTGAACTGCACGAATATGTACAAGACCATGATAAGATCCATCATATATTTATTTAGAAAGATAAAATCAGTTTACCTCAGAATACTTTTCATTCCTGGTAAATCTCTTAATTCCATTTTTGAGTGCAACATCTGAATAAAGAATATGCCAGAAGGTTTATTATTCTTTAACTGCATTGTACTTAAACAGTCATTTTCCTGTTTAAATACCAAAGATCAGATGTTTATAATTAAATTCTTAGCAATATTATGTACTAGCATGACAGCCATTATATACTCATTAGGTTATATATGCATGTCCTAATACTCCTATAGTTCTAAATATGTAATAATAATTTAAAAAAAACTAGCTGGAGTTGTCTTGAACCTAGATAATTTTCACTTGTCAACAAATTAGATTAAAAGCATAGAATATTGAATTTATGGAGGTCTGAACAGAAAAATAAAAGCTTGATAGAGTCATGTCTAAGTGAAATAATCGATCAGTGTAGCCTTCTTGTGTTTTCAATATGATAAACCTGGCTAGTTTTCTATATACAGGAGCTGAAAACCCCAGCGGTATAAACTGAATCTCTCCCATTGACTCTTCCTGATGATTTAGTAAATCAGTAAAAAGATCTCAAAATTAAAAGATGTAAAAGCACTGGCATTGATGAGATGAATTTATAAAATTAAACTACATATTGTCAAATCTACCAGGGCTTTTGGGATCTAAGAAAAATGAATGCTAAAATAGGTAATTTTGTTTTACCTCTTCAATGTCTCAAACTCAAATACATTTAGCTTCTTGAATCTTTCAATTATTATTTTCAATACTTTTGAATAGATTATTACACTTTTGTGGATCTCTAATTAAATAAATGTAATATATTAGTACTTAGGAATAAAGCAAAGGTTGACTGAGAAGGCAGTAGCTTCTTAGAACTTGGTTCCACCCATATCATAATACAAATAAATTAAACACTGATTCAACCTGCCTACTGCCTTGGAGGTATGATCTGCCTTTGAAGTCCACTTGAGGGCAAACTTGTTCCTTGTGCTACTTTACACACTGAAAAAAATGTGTATTAAAAATTTGATTTAGTTCATATTGAAAGTGATACATCATCTTCTGAAATGAATTAATCTCTCACTAAAAAGACCAATCACCTTCAGCTGCAGATAGAGTGCATCCTCTATTAAATCAGATGCATTATTCACTGCATCAAATATATCACTTGTTAATTAAGACTCTACATTTGTATCAAAGCCTTGAATCAAATATATCATCCATTAAATCTTATCAATATTGAATAAAATAAATTGCGTGTTAAGTGGAAGCATCACCCAATTATAACATGAAGCCTAATAATGTTATAAAGTTTTGCAGTGCTTTCCACTGCTCGAGTATATTCTGACTTGTGTTTAATATTTTGACAACTTGAGATCTCAGAGAAATCTCAGCCAGCAAGTAGCAAGTCTTGATGTCTTTTTCCTTGAGGGTGATATAAATCATTCTTAGATTGTTTGAATGGCCCCATAAAGCTGCAAGGGGTGCTGTTCCTCTCAGGAGAGGATCAATAAAGTTAGGTCAGAATGAGAAAAATTATGACCCTTGCAAGTGTTAGTGAAGTATCCTGCAAGATGCTTCATCATTGACACGAAATCAGTGACAACTGTGATTAATGGCTCCAGGCTGGGTGGTTCTGGGAGGGGCTTTGTGAGGGCAAATGCACATGGCCAGGACTGAGACAGGACATGCACTTGGTGGCTTTAACTGCACTGTCAGGTGCCACCAGGAATAAAACACAGCTCCTTCCAGACTCATAGAGTGTGACTAAATGTGCTGTGATAATGCGACTGTGCTTCTGCTTTGTGAACCTGATCACTTGTAATGAGTACCTCTGTTTCTCTGCACCTAGTGCTGATTGAAGTCATCTTGAAGATTTAGCCTAAATCTCTCAGGTGAAAGAGAGGTGCGCATATCTATGCACAGAAACAAAGAAACGCTTAGCAGTAAGAAAGAAAATTTCAGCAATGACTCCCAAAGGCACTTTCTAAACACAATTCTTTTAACTTCTGCATAACTTTAAAGTTACCTTCATGTCAATATTATTTTCCCTCTTTATGTGCTCAGGCTGGAGCAAATTTACATGCTATTTAGATTAATCAGTTATTCTGGTTATATCTGGTATGAAACTTTGTGCTTTTACTCCTGCATGCCTGCTGAAATTTTAAGCTATTTTCTTATTTGTGTGTTTTTCAACCCACATTGCCAGAAAAGCTGTTTAATTCTTTGCTCTCTTTCCTAACCCAAACCACATTTACTTACTTAAAATTATCTTTTGTTTCCTGGGCATGTATTTTTATAGTTTCTCTATCCCTTTATCCCTTTTGCTAAGCATCAGGACCATTTTCTGCTATCTCACTCCAAAACTTATACTGTTTTGGTCAATGGATTACTCCCATTCTAAAACATTCCCCATTTCATTATTTTTGCTTGTACACCATTTCCCCTGCCTTCTCTTACTATTTCTTTTAGCTTGAGCTTCACTTTTTCTATTTTACTTATACTGACACAATCAAATGCAAACTTTAAAAAGCCACAAGCATTCCCACTATAAGATTATTTGAAGATATAAGAATTTTAAAAATCAATATATCTTGGATTGTTTAATCTTTTGGGTTAAAAGGGTTCTTTCTGTTTTAGTTATTTATATTTCTTTTTGCTTAGTGTCAAGAAATATGCCAATGCTCCTCAGTAAAAGGAGACTGAGATGAAAGAAGAGTATCAGATACCAGAAGTATCACAGTAAAATTAGTAAGTTATCAGATCTGGTCCCTAGTACCTTATTTTTAATCTTTAGTCCTGGCCCCTTAACTTTATCGACACTTTCTATAAAGGGAATTGCATTTCCTTTGCCCAGGTTACAGTTTGTGGTAGACCTTCACAGTTTATCACAATTACTTAGAAAATTTCCTCTTAGATTTTCAGTGTAGGTACTGTTACAGCTTCCCATGACTCACCACACATTGGTGATATGATTCTTTGTTCCTTTTCAGGGTGGCAATTATTTGGTTTATATTTGTTGGTGCAGCAACAGGTAGTATGCTGAAACATATATTGATATCAAAGAAAAGAAACAAAAGCTAAGTAACTTAAAGCAATTGAGAATCTTGAGAAAAACAAAGTCAAATTATGAGATTTGTATACACTGTGTCTAAAGAAATACGTTTTTAGAGAGTTGTACTACCTACCTGCAGTTGGAGATAACCAATATTTCCAAGACTGATTCTGTTTGTCTCGAGACTGAGATCCATTAAACTTAATTACAACAAGAAACCTATTTCTGTTACACAAATAATATTCTCATGTAACCTAATTTAAAATAATTGCCTACATTGCTTTTCAGAAGGGAAACAAAAACTAAAAGAAGTGCTGACTTATTGAAAATGGTTGTAATTATATTATTATGTTATATTTTGCTTACAGCTTTTCTGGTACTTTGGTTACAATTTTTTTAAAACTTGAAATCTGAGGAAAATGTAATGAATTCACTGGTAGTAGAGAAAGATCTGGATAAAAAACTAATTTACAGCTTACAGTTCTAGGTTGAACAGATATTAATCCAGAGAAAAATCGCTAAGGGTTCTCACTGTTGTGTAAATAACTTTTATGTTGCACTGCTATGTAGGCAACCTTTATTTAATATAACAGAAAATAAAATAACTTAAAGCATTAAACCAAATGGTTTAATTATGTCTTAAAAACAGCAACAGGACAATTATTTTCACTTCATTGACACTAAGAGATCTGAAATGAAGAAAAGGTTCTGTCATATAAGAATTATGATTTCTGTGCTGAATCATGGAGCCAGTACTAGTAAAAAAAAAGGTCCCATTATCAAGTTGCAATTGATATTGTACCTAGGTGCTGGCAATTATTCTGCAATTGTCTAAAGAAATAAGCAAATCAAAATCACAACCAAAAAAAAAAAAAAAAAGAATATGGTTGCAGTTTGGTTTTGTCCTGTCTGTTCTGATTCAGAAATTATATACACTCAATTCCCTAGCAAAAGGAAATATGGTCTTTTTCAAATAAGTTTGGTACTGAGTGGAAGTAGAAATGGGATCAGCCTTGATAGGACAACCTAGCATCTTCTGCAGAAGGATATGTCTCGAGAGTAACCTTGAACAGAATAACAGGCATGAGGTGAGAAAATATGATTGGGATAAAATGATGTCCTAGTCACAAAGAAAAATAAGAGAAAAGAAAGAGTAGCAGAGTAACACCTGGAAAAAAATCAGACAGTGACGACTCCAGTTCCCACTTCCTCTCTAGGCAGCAGCAAAACCAAGGCAAAGTAGAGAGCAGCTGTTTCATTAACTTGCATTAACTATTGTGGCTGTCTGATCCAAGCACACCAGTCCCTGGAAATATTGCCTATTCTTTCAAAATAAAGAACAACCTATTCTGTGTTTGAGTATGCCAAAGACATCTCTTACCATACTATTTGCATTTCAATAGCCACGATCAAAAAAAGAAGCTCTGGGACTGGATCTTTACTTATACAGCTCCAGGTGAAGCTCAAAGCATGGCTCTTTGCATGGCAAACACTTCTAAAGATGTTCTGCAGTAAATGGGTGGAATACTGCAATATTATTATGTATGTCACTATTATGTGACCTTAATGCAATAGGTCAATTAATCCTTTTGTTTAAATTCTCACCATCATCATTACTCCAAGTACTTTGAAGACCACAGAATTCTACAAATTTCTGCATATTAACCTACAAGACTATTAGAATAAATAAAAAAACTTTGAAAAAACACTAAAACATGTGGAGTTACTTTGTCTACATTATTAGTAAATTTTGACTTTCTTGCTCTTGTCCTGATGAATAAGAACTCTATGTAGTTTTCACTAGTTCTTACAGAGCACTTGGAGTAAAAAACCAGTCCCATGTCTTCAGGAAACTGTATCAAATTTATATACCTCATGCCTATGCAACTAGAAATTCTTTAATGAATAATTACAAAATAAGCCTATAGATAGATGGATTAAATGCAGCGGTACCAGAGACAAATATTGTATTTCAGCTACACAGACAGTAAGTTCACTGACAGAAATATCTATAATGTATTTAACTGTTTATATATCATTTTGAAAGGGATATGAATCAAATTTTCAGTACAAAACATTCCCAAATAATCAAATTCCTGCTAGTCATCACTTCAAATATTTTAAGTGAGAGTACACTAGTAAAGGCTGATCTTTTCATTTACTCAGAGCTATATTTTCACAGACTGAAGTTTTTAAACATTTCAACATTCTCACTAAAATTGCCTGAAATTTGCACTTTTCTTTGAGAAAGAGATAATCTGTTTTTATGACTCTAGCAAATTACAGCCTTTTGGATTTTTTAATATGTGAGATGTTCTCCAGATACATAAAAGGAGAGCAGTAGTGGATATACACCTTGTGTGTGGTAATGATGAGATGTATTCAAGCTACCTACAGTATGGGCAATCTAAATGCTTTTTGCTTTATTTTTTATTTCCACATATATTTTTCAGATACTATTTCAAAATCCCTGCTGAATTCTCAGACATTAAAAATTGAGATGCTTATCAGCAGCACAGTCATCAGCTTTTATATATATCCATCCTCTAAGCATGATTAGAAGCCTGTTTCATGCTTGCAATATTGTAGAAGAAATTAGGGGTGGTAACATGCATTTCAGTGGACATATATAAATGTTTTCTGCAAATATTTCAAGTAATATGACACAATATTAAATTTTAATTAAAGTTTCTAGGAGTTCTGTAGCTTTGACATGGTTTGTTCACTTATTCTAAGATGGTACAAGTTCTGTTGGCACCTAATTATGAATAACCACTGACTAGACTGACCGTAGAGATTTGCAATTTAGATGATACTCTGTAATAAGAGATTTTAGATGTGAGGGAGAAAGGATTAAACCAAGCAAAACTTTGTTGAAAGTGTCAGAAAGTTTAGGGAAAGACCAGGATTGGAATTGATGCCGTTTTCCTGTATTTCTCACAACAGGATATGCCATTTTTAGAAGGAATTAAATGATTCTACATTATACAACAAGGAGCCAAGTGATAGCACGGAGATGATATGGGATTAGGAGATCTTTGATATTAAATTGTTACTGAACAGCTAGAGAGCAAAATATTCTGCTATTTATTGTAGCATCAACTCAGAGATGCCACAGTACTGGGTGTCTCTATTACAGAATTCCTATCACAGTGAAGCAGACTTGTTCTGGATGTGGCCCTTTCTGATTCAGAATTAAGGTAAAAAACTGCTAAACTGCATGGATGAATTCCTATACACATAGGCCTGAATTCATGAAGTGATGTGTTACCTACTTGCAATGGATTTAGAATCTTAAAAGTTACAGTGATCTGTTTTACAAAAGTAAGGCATATCAATCTTTAGAATCTGTCAAATCAGTGCCTTCCATAACTGTTATTCTGCTTTTCTGAAAAGCAGATTTTTCATCTTTTTCCCATGACTACAAATCTTGGTTTAGGACACAGCCAGGAGCAAAAAATAGCAGGGAAGTTTTTCTTTGGATCCAGCTACTATTAGGAGATACTCCTAACAATAGGATAGACTTTTGTTTGGAGATTTGCAGTGTAATCCCAAAGATACAGATGTTTCAGAAAAACTTTAATAGTTGCAGGCTCAGCTGACAGTTGGATGTAGACCCATTTTTACTTACATATTACAGTTATGTTTACTAAATTTCAAAGGAAAATATATAACTTAGTTTACTATGCTGACAGCAGTTTAGGAATGCCCTTTTTTCTGGGTATGCTGTTGGCAGTGACTACTAGAACACCAGTGACATAAACGAGCTGATTACAGAAAAAATAGTTCTGATTCAGTAATATATTTCCAAAGGTCAATGAAAATCTTCACTTTTAAAATCCTTTCAATCCTTATTGACACTACTTGATGCTGCTGTATTATACTACATGTTTAAACTGTCTGTCTTTAGAAATGTATCTTGTGTTTTTATAGCTCAAGGAAAACAGCATCTAAGTTTTGGGACCCCACTTCCAGTTCCACTTCTCCCCTGATATCCCTATCTTGTGCAGATATGGTATACATGATATAAGATAATTAAAATAAAGACAGTGTTAGTGATACTAGTCTTTCAAAAAAGTTTGGATGCCGCTTTCTAATCTGTCAAGAGACAAAAAAAAAAAAAAAAGATAATTTAGAGTATCTGGTAAAATTTACACAATTTAGTCTCATAGAAAAATTTTGCCTTCAGATACATACTGGTTGACGTTATATTTGTTGTTGTCAAGGGAATTACACCTATTCTTTAAAGCTTCCCCTTCAGCTGTTTAAAAGGTTATAAAGTCAGAGTATTTCCCTTAACCCTTAATCTGGTCTCCCTGGTATATAGAATTCATGGAGATTCTTCTACAAGATTCTTCTAGTCAGTGTCAGGACTAACTTTCCCCATGTTATTCCACTGTAAAATATAACCAACTGAAAACTGTATAGCAACCCTGTACAGTTTATTATCAGCATGAGCGATTTAATTTCTATATACAGCATACTATGAAGATGGGAATACTTCAACTGTTAGTTAAGTTCTGGTTTCTATAATTTAAATATGAGGGCGATCTTGTCTCTATGAAGATTTACTTGTTCCAATGCTTCAAAAAAAGTTTTATATGTGTAAATCTTCTAGGTGTACTAAAAAGAGGATTTTATCTCTAACATTTGGAGAGGATATAGAAGAAAGGAAAGAATAAGTTTTAATGAGATTTCCTTGTGGGATGTAGTTATGATTCTGTTATTTATTAGTGGACAATATATTTGAATGTGAAAAGCAACCCATTATAAGAGTGAGGTGTTTGAATATATATCCTTTGCTCCACATGTTGTCATTCAAAGTTGTCAGTTATATAGAGGTTGAGAGGTTCTTTTCATTTTTGAATGAGAGTTTCTTTTTTTTTTTTTTCTTTTCTTTTTGTTCTGGTTGTTTTCTTCTTGGTAGGAGGAAGCAGGAAGGTTAACATATCACAAAATAAAGTAGAGAAATTATTTTCAGGTTTCGTAGAATATATATGTGTGCAAGACATGATTGAATAGCAGTGGTGCTCAGCATTTTCCCTCTGTTGTTTTTAGTGTATAAATTACTTTTTCAGTTATTTGAGTTTATCTTTACCAGTCTTTGCCTTAAGAAAATTCAAGTTGTGGGAGGGAAAGAGGCATTGTATTATTCTGGGAACATACTATTTCAGAGCATTTGGAAAAGGAAATACAACAATACTGTGCTGTCAGAGGTGTTGACTATTGCAAATTCTCATTAGTCTTATGTTTGCTGTCTAGCTAATGTCTAGCTGACCTAGGTAATTTTGTTGTAATAGGTATCAAATCAGTGAACTGACTGGGTTTACTCCAGTGTATCTCAGTTCCACTACAAATATTATATATAAGCACAGTGCTCTGCATTTTCAATTGCCTGTCTAGGTCTTGATTTACTTTGACATTTTTAAAGGTTATGGCATCTTTCTAACAGAATTTTGACATGCCCATCTCTTCATGATTAGCCTATATATTCTGAACAATGAAGACTCGTATAGATTAGTTCAAAGTCAGTTCCAAGTACAGATTCGTTTACAGTCAGTTCCAAGTACAGTAAGAGTATATGTAACCAAGTATATCCAAAGCAAGTAATCTCTTACATTTTAAAAGGAACTAGACCCTAATCTGGTTAGGCCAAAAGACTGTAGAGGGCAGTATTATACCCTCACCAAAAAGGACTTTCATTCCAGATGTTTGGCAATCTGATTATCAGGTCCCTTACACCAATAGAATAATGACTCTGTTGATGTCAAGGAAATTACATCAGTGTATAGGCCCAGTATTTCCAAATCACTGCATAAACTTGACAGATAGAAAATCAATAGTACACAATTCAATCATACCATTAAGCTGCTTGACAGAACGTATATATGAACAATTGATGAACCAAGTATTAAATGAAAGGGTTTGGCACTATATGACTAAGTGTATAATTGATAATTATTGATTGCCATATGAAAACATTAAAGCACATTCAATACTCTGGGGAGAGTGCTTCATGAGGTGACATACAGCACAAGTAAAGGAGAAAGGAAGGCTCTAAATATTAGTAGAATAATATATTTAGAAGTTTTCTGTAAGTCCTTTGATTGTCTTCTTTTGTTGTTTGTGTATGATTTTAGCTTATTTTTGTGTTCTTTCCAGAAATGGAAAAAAACCCCAAAACCAAAACCAAAACCAACCTCCTGCTAGTACAAACTGATTTAGAAATGTAAATAGAAAAATAATAATAGTGGTGCCACTATAAGATTTGATTTATAAGTTTTCAATTTAAATGCAATAAATTAAACATCAGTACAACGTAAAGTGATGACTTAAACTTTGTTAAAAAGTATAACAATTGGGATAATATATTTGTAAATATTTAATTACAAAACAAATGATTTCAATAAAATAATGAGCATGAATCTTTGTCCATGAAAACAAAATTAGTCAATGACAGACATTGTACTGGGCATAGTGGATCACCAGGGATCTGCAAGCTTTTCAGTTGCTTTGGAAGACAGTTAATTCATTTGACTCACAAACTATTCATATCCATGGGACAAAGAGGTGATGTGATCCACTAGCCTCTAAAGGTAGACACTACTAACTGGTTTCACGGAGCAGAGAACCCTGCTGTGAGCAGCTGGGAAGCACAGAAAGGAGATTTTTGTTCCAAAACAAGTTTATTCACTTCCTCTCCCTGCAGCACTGTGGGAGCAAGTTCCACAAGAGTTAACAATTATTTCTGATTCCTAACTAATTTCTGGTATGATATTCATCAAATTGTGTTCAAATCAAATGAAAGGCATTATTGTTTGGTTCCTGCAGAAGGAGCAGACTTAGCCTGGGAAGCTGTTGTCCCTGTCTTGTTCCCATCCTATGTCTGTGTGAGCAGAGGTGAAGAGGAAGCTGCACAGTGAACTGCACTAAAGAAATGAGGGGTAAAGCCAAAAAGGAACTAGTAAGGGATAGAAGATTTCTTTTACTCATGTCATTTCCTCACTCTGCATTTCCATGTGGTGTGTCCACAGCTATGCTGGCATAGGAGAAAGGACAATATTTGAGTGGGAGAAAGGCTGTGAGCAGTAGCTGATTAACACCACTGAGAGTGAAATCACATGTTTTTGGAGTCTAAAGTTCTGCTTCTGTGCACAGACAGAATTTCACTGCTTTTCTAAAGTCTTGACTCCTCACGGCCAAAACTATATGTGAACTCAGACAGCATTAAATGATTTTTCCTAATGTTTCCAGCATGGGAGCAGAGAGAATTGACTTAGTCTGTTCCTGTCCAGATGATTTGATTTTCTCCAACAATATACTGTGCGATTGGAGTTCCCCTTTTCCCCAATATCTCTGTAGGCAGCACACTGATGTGGAAGCTCTGCATGGATGCCCTCAAAGCTACTCAGCTCCCATATTTGACAAAAAATATGTTCCTATATCAGCGTGGCAATGAGTTCAGAGCTGTATAGCCACTCATCTTTTAAAAGGGCCGATTAGCTGCAGTGCACTGCTGTTCTGCAATGCCAGAAACACCCACACCTCCGTCCCATTGTGCAGCACAGGTGGGAATCGAGCACTTCAGTGGAGAGAACTGTGTAGGGGGATACAAGGAGAGGTGAGCAAAGGCTTGGCTCCTGCAGGCATTTCCCTACGTGACAGCAGCAATGGTGTTTGATTTCCAAGACTAATGTTGTGTCATGAGTCATAACTAATGAATAAGACTAATAATAATTGTGTTAGTGTGGCTATGTAGTTCCCTGGGTATTAATATTTCTTCAGTTCTCAAAACACACAAAAGATGAAATTTATCTTTCTGGAAAATGTAATATTTTAAAATCTGTAGAGTCAAAATTTTATTTCATGAAAAATTCTTTTCCTGTAGCCATAAACTGAAAAATCAGTACTTATATTTAACAAAATACTTTATCTATGTTTCAATCAATTCCAACGTTGTCATGAGAATCAGGAGACTAATGAATCCTTTCTTATTAGACATAATTTACTATAGTGAACAAACAGGAATTTTTAAGTTTTGTTTACCCATTGTGACACTTAAGTATCTATGCAATGAGAAAGAAACATGTATTTGTAAATTAAAATCCAGTTTGTACCTCACTGGCATTTACTGACTAATTTAATTAAAAGTTCTTTGTAGAGAATAAATGCATAGAATGAACTTCATGAGATAGTGCTGTAAAAATATTTTACTTATTTGGAGATAAATGAAGATATAAACACTTATTATATGTTCTCTGCACTACATATTATGATTGCATAATATAAATCTATTCTGTACAAGCCAGCTGATGGAAATAGTTCTACTTTCACTATTTTCAACAAAAATGGAGATGACCAGACATGTTCATTTTCCCTGGGATACTGAAATGTGGCTTTCATTATTGCTGCTGGGCTTTTCCTTATCCTAGCTGCAAATTCAGTCAAATGTTGAAAGTGTGCCCTCCAACCATTTGAGATGCAGTCCCAACTGCAACTTTACTATGCTTATCAGAAGGAAATCCATAGAACATTAAAAATGAAAAATTCTTGCCAACTTCCTCAGCATATCTAATTTTAAATTTCAGGCATGAAATAAGAATTAAAGGATGTCATAGCACAAGTCACAGTACAACACTAAAATAATCTAGGTGAGGATGCTCCATTTGCTAAACAAGCTGTTTCTCATTGATAAACTTTGAGAGTCAGTTCCACTGTGGCACACACAAGAAAAATGTACATAAAAGTTTTGAATTACAATAAAGTGTCATGTAAAAAGTTATACAGCTCAGCAGGAAACAAATGTAGGATTTTTGCTCTATGCGTGGTTGCTGGTTATTTGGTTTAATTAGTAACACTATGAATGGCAATGGAACTTCCTAAGGTTAATGAAAGCTAGTTCTGAATAAAACACCTTATAATTTGGTTTGTATCTGAAAGACTTCCATCTGTAGTTGGCACTTACCATCGTGCAGAGCTGTATTGAACACTAAAGTCACTGATAGTATCAGTATGGTGTATCAATAATAATACAGGTGCCACCTGTATACAGAGCACTTTTGAGATTAAGGATTAATTTAACTTCTTTACAGTGATTGCTTGTCCCCTATCAGCTTGCTGGGTAGAGTTGCAATTTGCCTTTTTTTACCTCGGAGAAATTAGGAAGTTTCTGCTTTATAGACAGTCTTACTTTATCCAATAATTTAACCTTTGCCATCATCACCACATTAAAATCTACCAGTGGCAGTCATTTTCTATAAGAACCGTTGATTATTTTTCATGACACCCTGAAATAGTATGGACCAGTTGACCAAAATATTTATGGAAGTGAGGCTGAATAAGAAAATTTTAAAAATAACTCACGATTAAGTTTACATTTACCTAAATATTTCTAAGAAATTAATTGAGCATGAGGAATGCTTTTCTTTATCTTCTCTGGAGTTTTAGCATTGGAATACTTTACAAGTAAAAATATTGTTTGGTTTCTCTGAGGTAGGAAGAAAAAGAACACGTCTCTATGTATTTAATTTTATAAATTTTCAGCCTAAGATTTTCCTTGAGTTTCAGATTTATTTAAATTAAAGAAAAAAACCCTAAATTTTCTTGTTCTGAATTTTGAAGCCATACATATTCTTCTGTTTTATCGTGTCTGTTTTTATTCCTCTGTATTTTTTATGTGCTTTGGGTTTTTTTGTGGTTTTGTTTGTTTGTGCATGTGTACGTGTGTATGCATGGCAAGCACACAAGTAATGTCATTGTTTTAAAAATTTATTAGGTTAAATTTTTTTCCTTTGTTGGTTTGGAATATTCTTACTAACGGTTTCAAAAAAGACAACACCCCTGTCTAATAATCACCTTTGCTGCATCTCTTTTTAAAAGTAGAAGGGAGAAAATGGCTAGGTTATTTTTAGGAGGATTTTTAGTTATTGCTACTTTTTTAGAAATTAATATTATGTGTCAAAATATTAAGTTATAACTAACCATCTGTTATCCTTATTGCCTCCTCTTTGAGTTATTATTAATTTCCACCTTCCTTCAAATCAACCAATACTCTTTTTATGTGCATATTTGTTCTAGATCAAGGTTATCTCATCTACTGTCTTTCTGACTTTTTTTAAAAGGATCTTCTTGATCTGGGCTAGATCCCTTCAAAACAAGCTGGGAATACATTCTCAATAAGCTGACCTTTCTTAGTGGTCTTCTGTTGATCCTTAAATCTACAGGCATGCCAAAACCCAAAGGAAGCTATTAATCAAAATTATTGACCCTGGAGTATTTCACAGCCATTCAAGGTTTTATCCCCCAACAACCTTATGAGTGAGGAAGGCACTGATGTAGTGCCATGAAATGGGAAGTTGAGTCACTGCAATGCATTGTTTGTTTGTGGTACGTGGTTCACCAGGACCCCAAGCCTCCAGTGGATGTGTCTCCCTTCACCTGTCTGCTGCACTGCCCTTGCAGTCCAGCCTGCACCAAGCAGAGTCACCAGTGGGGTTCAGAGGTCTCTCTGCCAGGTGGGCTCCCCGGAACACAGAGACAGAAGGAGCTGTGCCCTGGCTGGAGCTCTGAGGCAACTCCATTCCTTAAACTATGTTTTCAAACACTTTGCCCTCCTGATAGCTGTGTCACAGAGCAGTGCATAGAGAAAGACCTGTATTGCCAGGTAAAGGATAATGAGCCTGTTATAACAGCATGACAAACTTCTGCTGATATGCAGTTACACAGTTGACCTTAACCATTTTTTCTGTAGGGCATGAAAACTTGAGTAGTGTGGATATGAGCCAGGCCTCCACATGGCCACGGGACCAGTATGGTAGGTTTATCGAGGAACAGATGTAGCTGGAGACATTAATAGTAATATGTGAAGAAGTTAGGTACTATATTTAACTTGAAACAACAAAGAACTAAACATCCAAGATAAAATTAAAGACATCATTGTGATGCACATGCCTTCCACAAACTCAGAATTAGACTTCTGTTTTTTTCTGCCTTGATGAAAATTATATTGGACTCAACAGTTAAGTCATCTCTGCAATGATTGCAGTTTCCCAAGCCCCAAATTTTGTGTTGTCTGTATGTGCACACATCTATTTTTATTCATTAACATATGCATTTATTTGTAAGAAGGTCTGCATTCCCTTACACTATCCCATAATTGTATGACTCTGTAAGAAGAACATGCAGTATCAGAATTTTACTATCAATAAAAGCAGTAGATAGAGGCTGCTCAGTTTTTTGGATCCAAGGAAACAAGGGTTGGAAAGATTTAGGCATCAGGTCCAGTATATGCTGCTGAAGTGGAAGTACAGAAACAATGTGGTCGACACAAAATTTAAGCAAAACCCTTCTTCATGACTCCTCTAATGATACCGAAAATGCTCATCCCTTCATTTTGTAATAATCATAGCAGCTTATAATCAACCATCCATTATAATGAGGAGATAAGCAGGTTGTGCACAACTATGTGTGGGTAGAAACACGTCCAGTGTAATTTTCACACGGAGCAGTGGTAGTCCTCAAGGATTAGAAATATTTGTATTTTTCCTCTTCATTGGTTATCTTGGCTTTCCATTGCTACATTAGCGAAGAGTTGATTTAAAGAAATTTTGCACTTCTGGTTTGCTTTCCAGTGACACGTCATAAAGCAGTTTTCAAAGATAGTCATAATGAGTGTTTTACAGATTGAGAAACTGAGTCCAGGCAACTGATTTATTCAAAATTATGCAGTGAGGGATAGAACCCAGGTTTCCTGGCTCACAGTTCATTGCTCAAAGCACTATGTAATGTTAAGTTACTTTAGAGGATACCTTTAGATGGCAGAAAGTAACCAGAGTAGAATAGCATCTTGTCCTGCTATTCATGTGCAGTGTGTGCAGTCAACCTCTCCATTCTCTCATTCCTCAGGGGGTCCATCATCTCTCACCTCCTGTTTGGCAGACCCTACACTAAGTAATGCTGCACAGGGTTAAGAGAAAAGGAAGAAAGAACCAGAGAGAAGGGATGGCAGCTGTGCTGCAAAAGGGAACTACAGCAGCCCTTTTTATTCTACAAAGTGTTTAGCATTCACACTTTACATTTTAGAAGAAACTTTTATCATGTCTATCACAGAGACACCACAGGCAAGGAAACCAAGGTTAAAATAATAATTAAAAACTCTTATTCTGCAGGATATGGCTGAGATTGTTTTTAATTCTAATTTATTTTGGCAATTTTTCCTGTAAATATTCTTTTATTATTTATAATGTTTATAATGTATGAATTCAATCCATGATCCCTCTTCGCCAAGTTCAGCCTCACTTACATCTCAAATAAACTCGTATCCAGCATTTACAATTTGCCAGTTAGCAGCTGTATGAATAATGGCAATGATTGCTGAAAAAGAAATTCCTTTATTGAGGAATGTTGAAAGAATAGGTTTTTAGGGGGAAACATGGGAAAGATGTAAATGCAGATCTCAACTTTTATTCACCGCATCCTATCACAGACACTGAGCAATTTTTATGAGTTTTTTATGCCTTTATGTTCTAATATATCAGTCAAAGGCAGAGCAGACTAAGAGGTTGCAAGCAAAAATTTGATGTTAGATTTTTAATGAGAGTTGCTTTAAAAGATTATACTGTAAATTCACTTCCTACCTGACATCATGAACATCTTTGTATAAATAAGTGTTAAATGGTATGGCTTCTTCAACTCACAATTTAGGTCGCTATGTAGAGTACATTTCAGAGCTGTAGAGACTTTTTTCCTTTTCCGTTTTTTTAAACTATTTTTCTTGTAATTTTGACAGCATTCACCCAACAAATATCTTCAAATAATAATTTGAGGAAGCTGACAAGGTCAGTTCATAAGAAACAGAAAGTAGCATTATTGAATCAAGCTTGGATTAACTGCATTGACAAACACAGACCAGAGTGAAATTATTTCCCTATTACATTTTGATTAGTTTGTGGTTGCCTTCAATTTGTAATT
The DNA here is from genome assembly GCA_037013685.1 of Acridotheres tristis. NCBI lineage: Eukaryota > Metazoa > Chordata > Aves > Passeriformes > Sturnidae > Acridotheres > Acridotheres tristis. The sequence continues at coordinate 13,342,471 of CM072895.1, forward strand.
TACCTTTTAAGAGAGTCTGGATTGCTCTGTGGGAGCCTCCCTGACAATATTTGTCTCGGCGTGGTCAGTGGACTATTGAGGTTATAGACAAAGAAAGATTTTTGCTTCTGGTTGGTAAAATCATTAAGATGGGGTCCAAATTTGGAAGACTCAGACACAGGGAAGAAATTCATGCTGGATGTTTGGAGTAAGACACTAGGACTGGTGCAGGAAACACTTACAGGAGGTCAGCTTTAGATGGTAGAATTTGCTCCAAATTCTTGTATGAAGTATATAGTACTAGTTTACTCCTCCCACATTACAAGGTATTTCATTTTATGATTTGAAATTGTCAGTCAAAAAGAAGTTGGCTACTCCCAAAATTTTCAAAGTGGATGTTGCCCTTTTAATTCTGGACATAATTGGGAAAAAAACCTCAAACAAACATGAAAAAATTCTTAAACTTTTTTATAATCTACTTTCAATGATATCCTAAGATGTTTCTTTCCATTGCAATTGCAGAATTTGTTCCATCTCTCAAAGTAATGTAATATTTATATATAATTAATGAGATTTTAATCTTGTTAAGCCACTGAGCTTGAAAGAAAAGTACATTGTTTCTAGATTTATGGCATATATTTATTTTTTATTTACAGTTTACTAGAGTAGGAAATTTAGCCTAGTCTCCCTTCTCTGTCTGAGTGTTCCCTCCTCTGCTGATAGACTTCTCATTCTTCTGCTGATTACATTTCTTTCTGATTGGATAAAAATAAAAATAGTCCCTCAAATGAGGAACTCATTCAACAGCAGGCACTGAAAAGCCTCCCATGTATTTTCTCCTGCTCCTGAACACATTCCCAATGCCCTCAGACAGGACTTAGGTTTCTTACATTAAAATAACTAATTTATCACAAGGTTGTCAGAAGTATAATGTCTACTGCAGCGTTAAAATGTGACTAAATTTACTAAAGCTATAAATAGGCAAGTGTCTGTAATTACAGGATGCACATGGACTAAAACAATTTTTGGCTCATATGTTCCCCTGATTTCCAATAAGATAACAGAAGAATATACCTGTATACACTGCCCTTTTCAAAAGCCTCAGTCTAACCCTTCTCCTTTGAGCTTTTTTACCCCTGATGGATGGAATTGTGAAAGAAAACAGCAAGTTACAAAAAATGATGATGAATATTTATTACCATCTGAATATTTATTTTCATCTTATGAACTATAATTCATAAGTGTTCAATTGCGTCCAATTTTTTAAAAAAGGGCCACCCCCTCTCCCTGCCAAATAAAAGAAAAAAAAAAGAAGAAAAAAGTATACTTGAAGAGATAACAATAAGCTATTCTTGACCTAGGTGGAGCCAAAGAAATTTTAGACAAAAGACAAAATTTTAAATCAGAGATATAATTGAATGACCTCTGCCTGCAAAACTATGCCATAAATTATCTTTACACTCTGTGGAAACATTCTCCTTTGCCTTTAGAGTAAATCAGACAATTTTCAGGCCAAACCAATTTTCTAAATCATAATTAGACAAGAGGCTAAAATAGGTCTTTGTAATGGAAGTGGGTTATAAATTTAACATGATATCCATAATTCATCCCTGAAGAAAGGTCGTTTACATTCTGAAAGCTTGGATAATATAACTTAAAGAGCTGGCCTGCTAAATGGTGTAACAGTCTATCTTGCTTAGTTTACTTTAGAATTTTGATTCATACTGTGCTCAGTTCTTTTCCCAGTGGGAAAGCTAGATTCTTAAACCTTTTTCTCACACTTATTAAAATAATTCCCTCCTCACCAGGACATCAACCTTGGGCATGCCCAGTTCTTTTGTTAATAATTTTGTCTTTTTCAACTCTTGGATGGGTTCTGAATTATAATTGACTAGCAAAAAGCTTAATTTTTGTATATATACATATAAATGTTTAAAATACTATTCTAACACAGGAAGAAAACATCAACTGCCATTCAATAGAGCATTAAGCATTTAACATACACAAAAGAGTGGGAAAGACATGTTTGAATGACTATGGCAAATATGACAGTAGGCAAGTATATGTTTAACAAAACCTTTACCTTTTAAAAAAGTGAGTTGCAATATATATATTTTTCATAGAAAGATTAGAAATTCTTGGTATTTCACTAAGTAACCAATTGGATTTTCAGATTACTTTCATTATCGTGTCAACATCCTGCTAATTTACATTAAAACTGATTCATTTAAATAGTTTTTTTTCATTGCACTTTCATTAGTAAGAAAGAGAAGAAAGGAATATTCTCCATAAACTGATAACAGCTATATTTTCCAAGAATTTTTAAAGAGAATATTGACTTTAATTGTGCTACAGCTTCTATCGCAGTACAGAAAAATCTATAACGTTTTTATTTTCATAGCATTGCTTCCACTGCTTCAGGTACTGATCAGAAGTTTCTACAATGCAGATCAGAGATAATTATCACAGAATAAATCTGACAAGTTGTTGCTCAAGGCCACAGTAGTTCATTTATAAAACTAAACTATACAGGTACCAAAATAGGAAAGCCAGAGTCTCTTTTACACTAGATTCTAAATCTCTCATTTAGCTAAATGCCACAGTAGTCCCCAACAGAAGAAATCATCACTCTCTAACACACTGTACCAGCAAGCAACCTGCTTACTGGATCCTTGGTGATATTTCACATTTAAAACATTTGGCCAAAAACACTGACCACTTGCTTTGCTCTTACAACAAATTTGCTAAATCCATTCCCTTTTTGACCTCATTTTCAGAAACTGTGTTTCACCATTCTGGTCTTTTTCTAGGCCACAAGCAAGAGGAGTGGCCCCATGCCAGCACTGTTTGTCTCACTCAGGGCTGTTTTGAGAATGTTGAATCAACATCTAATTGAGCAGACAAGCTGTCTCTATTTGCCCCTACATATCCATTTGTGGTTTTTCATCCTCCCGCAGAAAGACTTTCTCATAATAAGCCTTTGATTGGATTGCAAGCTCTTAAAGTCAGGTATTGGCTTTCTACTAACTGTGTGTACAGATCAGCTTTAATAAGGCCTTGAAACTTGTTTGGCCTTTGGTCAATACTGTGATAGTAACAGATGATAAGTTTATCCAATTCCTGACTTTCAATACTCCTCTGTTTTTCTCTACAACACACTGAATGCTGCCCCTGCTGCAGCATTTCTTTTTTCTGCTGTAATTGCCTTCCCTTGCTTACAGCCTAGTGAATAATATATGCTCACATTAGAGTGTTTGGCCCTGTGGGAGGACGTTCCAGTCACCTCAGTGTTTTTTTCAAACATGCTACTGTATGTGACACTATGAGATAAAGTAAGTAAACAACCAGATTGCAGTTTGAATGGGTGCCACAGCTCAAATCTACAAATGCCCAAACAGAATAAAAAACCTTTCTGGTCAGCACCATATATTTGATAATTGCAGGAATATCTTGCAATTACTTTAATTCTTTTGATTTAAGGCATTTGCAGAACAATGAAATGAGGATTATTAATGTTCTCTGAACATTTTACACATGAAGAAAATTAGGTCCTCTGAGGTAAAATGACTCATACAAGGTCACACAAGAAGACAGTAGAACAAGAAACATAACTTGTTTTTTGTATTGCTATGTACAATTAACCCCATACATAATAGGTGAAATTCCAGGGAAGTCAACAACACTAGGATTTTACTGAGTTCTATGGTTGCAGGGCAGGCCAGCAGGTCACAAAACATTTGCAATATTCTTAAGATATGAAGCCTGTTACAAAAATCGGGTAATGTGATTGCACAAGATCTACAAAGGCAAAAGGTGTACTTAAACAGAGAAATACGAAGGCTTACAGCTGCTTATACCAGAGCACAAAATGGGCAATGTGACACTTAGGCAGTAACCTTTCCTTTGTACCATGCACCACATTTGCCCCGTGATTGGAGGGAGTAAACTCAAGGACAAAGGGAGCAAGGACTAAGCCATTTGGTAATCTTATCATGTAGCTTCTGCAAAACATTCCCTGCAGTGTAGAATTGTTCAAAGTTGCACATGCTGTGTGTTGCTGAGTGAGAAAACTGGCTGAGGTGTATTGAGAAGAGAAAGAAACTCGGTGACCTGTTAATAGGCATGCTGTGTGTGGTCTCTCCTGGCTACGGGTCCCTGTATTAGTGATCAGCTGTATCCTTTTCAAACTAGACAGCGCTTAAATTTCACTGTTTGTTGCAATGGTTTTGAGTCTGGGAGACGAGCAGTTTGTAAATATTTTTCAATAGCAAGTGACTCCTCTACATCTCAACACGAGCAACTTTCTTCCTGCTCAGTTCCCTCTTCTCATTCTTCACACTGAACATACATGACCTGTTAATTAAATCAAATACAGCACTCTAGAAAAGCTGGCTTTTAAATCTAATACTATGGATAATAAAACTAAAACACATACTTAAGACTATTTGAAAATATTGGTATCTAATGTTTGTCAGCTAATACTTTTGTATCTCTTTAGAAGCCCTGATTTTTGAAAAATGATGAGGAAATATAATTTCCACTATATCAGGTTAGATACTGTAGGACTATATTTTCTTGACATTTTCAAAAAACTAGGAAATAGTGAACCTCTGGATTAAAAAAAAAAAAAAAAAAGTAGGGATACTGCTTTACTTGGGCACACAACCTGAGACCAAGCAAGAGAATTTCCAAAGATGGCAAGAAATATCCACCTGTACATCTGTTGTTACGACCTCCGCTTTCTAGTGGCAAGTTTTCTCACTGGTCTGAAAGGCTGTCAAAAACTACAACGATGTGTGCAAAGTGCTGTTAGCTTCACTACAGGAATATCTGCTGAGTAATAGCTAGACAAAATATCTACACAAAGAGATTTTTGTCTGCTTATTTTCCTTTCAGTTTGGATGGTGGTATAGATGGGAAAAAACCCTAATAATTTTAAAATATTAATGTCATAGTAAATAGCTAGATAACTGGGATATTGTAGACTAAAAAAAATATATAGAAATAGATTTTTAATTATTCTAAAGTATGGTTCCGTGAATACAGAGAAAAAATATAATTAAAGCATAGGATACATTTAAAATTGTGTATATATATGTAAATATATGTATCTTATATGTAAATAGGATACATAAAACTGCAGAATTTGTGTATACCAATAAGTCACAATACATGGCAGTATGCCATGGAGGTAGCAGTTACAACTCTTGTGGAAAAAGGACCAAAAATCCTGTAAATGAACAGGATAAGCAGCCTGTTGCTCTATGATAGCACAAAATCTGTTTACAGGTTTCTGTATATATATATATCTCTTTCCTCACCGAATTACAAGGATCTCTTAGTTTAAATACTCCTATTTTTACTTTTTTTTAATATGAAAAAGGTAATCCTAGTTGCTCGGGGAAGACAGCACAGCAGTGTGAATAATAACATCTCATAACATACTAATGGAGTGTAAATTCAGCATTTTTTAATGAACCACAGTTGTTTCCTGTTTTCCTCATTTCAATGTTGCATCATAGAATGTTTTATGAATGTTTTTCATAAAATAATGTGGGGCATTTTTAATATTTTTAATAATAGTGTGCTGAATTTGGATAGTTTCATTTGCAATTTAAGTAATGCTTTGTTCTGATGAGATCTCTGGAGGTGGTTTTGACATTTAAAAGTGATGTGAAGAGATTCAAAGTGATTAAAGCTGTCAAATGTTACCCTAATTGTGTGACTGCAATCTTTTCAGCCTCTTTCAATGAGTGTATACATTATACACGCTGCACAGCACTTCTGTTTAGATTGAGGTTTTTTATTAATGCCATCCTGATTGACAGAAATTATTGCAAGATCACAAGTGGAACTAAATTAGTTTGCCACTGCATTCAAGCAACATGCATAGCCATGAACTTTTAAGATGCAGTTGTCTACTTCCTCCTTTCCCCCCTCCCAAAAAACAATGTTATGGTGATATCCTTCACATTTATAGTCATACTGGTTCGTAGGAATAAAAAAGTTTTGCCCATATTAGAATTATTTTAACCTTCAGTTTGTATTCAAAATGCTACTTGACAGGTCATTTATTTTACATATGGTTTCTAGCTAAGAAAAGTATTAGATATATTCTAATTAATTATGAACAAGTCAGATTTTCATGGCTGATATTTTATTAATATCTTGCTATGTATTCATGAAAGCTGTAATACTTATTGATACCTTCTTGTCTATTAAAAATAAGAAAGCTTCAAAACCACTTTGATACCCTTAGATATTTATGTCTTAGCTATCTGGAGTAGTACTATTCCAATTATTTAAGAATATTTGGATATGTAATGGGTTTTTTTTTTTTAAGGTAATTAGGTCCAAATGCAGTACTGCCTTCATAGATTTGTCTTTCTATAGTAGTAGGAATAAAGGGTAAAAATTAAATGTTTCATGAATTTTTTGATCTTGCAGAATACTTAGTGATGGGGGTATGGTTTAAAAACCTCCGTGTCACAGCTGTTCAAACAGCTGGAATGAAATGCAGTGTGTGCTTATGACAAAATGGCTGGTCACATGCAGCAAAACGTGGATGGCTGCAACCATAACCAGGAGTTGCTGCAATATTAAATGCAACGACAGTTATCTTTCTGAAGATTCTTTAGACAATGGATAAAGTGTCTGCTGGCCTCCACATTTCGAGTGACCACACAAACACCGGAAATCTTGAAGCTGCTCTCTCACATATCCTGATTAGTCATGCTGCCAAAAGAGCTAAGCAAACATGTAGGCTCAAAAAGAAATCAAAATGAACCTTAATACTGATGATGACAGCAGCACTTACTATGACAAGATTATCTCAACTGAAAATACAGTAGTGAGGACATCACACTGCAGAGAAAAGTTTTTAATGGGCTCCAAACTCTACATCAAACACCCTTACAGCTAGGAAATGACAATATTTGTTAATATTACAATTTGAAAGAAGAAAGAAAGAAAAAATCAGGGAAAAGTAAAATTTGGGTACAGCTCCACCAGATATATGTTGCAAAGAAGCAAAGACATACAACATACAGAAATTCAGTTTTATTTATGAATATTTAGAGGATGGTGGAATGAATTTCAAATTAACATTTCATTCATGCCTGTCTTGTAGGTAAGATGATCACAGTGAACAGGAGTAGGGGCTATTACCCCTATCATCTTATGGTTTTTTTATTATTATTTAAAAAAGACCCAGTGAAATATTTACATAGGATGAGTCTCAGTAGCACTAAGCTATGAGGCAAATAATGCTTTAAAAATTGCCCAATAACTGCTACAATAGGAGATAGGAGGTAATTCTCCAAAGGAATTTTTTTCCCATGTGTTGTCCAGTTAAATTTGCTTGCAGCTTTTTCCTGCTCAGTGGTTGATTGTTATCTGGGCTACAGAGAATAGAAGAATTACCATGTGAAATGTTAATTGTTTTAGCAGTAAATTATTATATTGCTTACTCACTGGTGGTGATTTATTTTCAGGCTATTTTAATGCCATGTTTTGCATTGAGGGAATTATTTGTGTCGTTGATATCTTTGGAATGTTGTGCACTTTTCAGTCATGTTGCAGTCTCTTGACAACATTGTTAAGAATTAATTATAATTCACAATTATAATGGTTAACAATAAAGCTCAAGTTTCGATGGCTTTACTGTCTGATGAGGCTAAGTAATAGACTTGGGTGAATAATTCATAGTGAATAATTTATTCAGTGAATTTGCCAAATAATGTCTGCAAATAATTCTTTAGATTGTTTGCAAGCAGTTCTTTGTCAGTATTCCCACATTTGAAATCTGAGCTCATTAGAATGGACACATGGTCTTTATGGTGTTTTCCTAATCTTTGGTAGTAATTCTAAACCAGAGTATTTTAATTTACAGAACTGATAATTTGCTTTTTATGAAAGGTTTCCCAGTATTTTCTTTAAATTGAGCAATAAAGCAATTGGCTAAAGTGCCTTTACATTCAAGATTAAATTAGAAGTATTTAGATGAGTAATTTCTAAATTAGTTATTTTCAAATTCAGGTTTAATTATTAAAGAATTATAGCAATTTTAAAGCACAACTCACTCTTTCTCAGAGTTAACATTACTTTACAGTAGGAGCTGCATCTGGTGTTGGCTGCCTGTAATTGTCGGGTGGGGAGGTGTCTAAAAATGTTCAGAATTCAGCATTCTGCTGACAGGTTTGATTTTGTTGTAAGGCAGAAAACATGTGGGCTCAGTAAGCTAACATAATTCAGCTAAGCTTAACTAAACTGCGTCCTTGATCAATGATTTAATTACCTCGTCATTCAGCTGCCTGTGATGGTGACCACGCTTCCACATTATTTCACACTGCTGGGTGAATACCTTGTGTTACCACTGCAAATGTTAATTTATCTTTGTCGCTCAGGCTGCAGCACTGCCACTGCTTTGCTCTCTCCAAGCTGACTTTTGGAACAGCAAGTGTGCAGCTGCTGGAAGCTGTGCTGAAATGAGGCTGCACACAACTCTTCTGAGGAAGAAGCTGCCTCACTGTTTCATAGCAGGAGCTTATGTTCTGAAAAGAGAGCAAGCGGGAGTGAAAGATTTTTCCTCAATTTTTCCCCCCCAGTTCTCTGTTAAATGAACTTAAATCCACAGAGGAGTTTTATGTAACTCCACGGTGACAGAGCATGCTGTTATCAAGCACATGAAAATGTAGGAAGAACCACACTGAGTGAGACCAAAGGTTCCACCTTACTGAATATTCTATCCTATGCAGTAACCAATTGCAGATGTTCAGGGAGGAATATAGAAAATTGATGAGTACAGAAGGCTTAATACTTACCACTATGTAGATTTCATAAAAGCCAGTAGACTGTTTGTGCCATCTGAGGGAAACTCATGCCAAAGCTCTTTGCATTCCAACACTGCTTTTATATTAGTGGCTTTTCAGAGTTTGAATGGGAAAAAAAGAGAAAGACATAAAAATTGAATAAACTTGCACCCAATATTAATATATAGGAAAAAAGAGATTCTCTATTAGGAATTGCACTCCTAATATAGGAGTGTACTCTCTGTAAGTGTACTTATAAGAGGAATTGCTCTCCTTTAGCTGGAGTAAACAAATCAATACTTTATCCCTGTAATATCTGCAAAGTTTTGGAGCAGGCAGGATAAAACTACAGTGATGATTATGAAGTCCTTCTGCAGGCTGTACGTATTACATGGTAAAAATAAATCCTAAAAGAAAAATAAAATGTTCAGTTGTTACTAATTAACTTTTCCTAAGTATATGTGTACGTCATGTCTTCTTTAAATATGTGTAAATATTTATTTGGAGGTGAAATCTCTGGACATTGAATAAATTCAGGTTTGGCTAAAGTAGTATCAGTGTGCCTAGTCTTTGGACATGATACCTTTGAAAGGGCACTATCTCAGCACTTTTACTGAATGCCTCACACACCAAAATTGCCATCCTGAGATAAAAGTCTGACTAAAAAGGTCATCGTTCAATTGACGTCTGAGAACTTTAAAAGTTCAATCCTTGTCAATCATTGAGAGATTTTCGGATCTTGGCATTGTCCATCACACAAGGGTTTAACAGTCCTGATATCCTGCTCTTCCCGAGGTACAGAAGATCCATCAAATAAAATGCTAGTTTGGGCTGAATTTGGAGACTAACTTAATGGAAAAAACAAACAAACAAACAAACCCCAACAACACAAAAAAACCCAAAAAACCAAAAAACACCCAAGGAAAAAAAGAAAGAAAAAGAAAAAAATTTTAAAAAATTATAAAAGCTCTGAATACTTTAGAACATAATGCCTTAGAAGAATGAGAAAGGACAAATTGGACAATGACCGATGAAATCCTTTTAATCTGTCCTCAGTTATGTAGGAAATTTGATTTTTTCTAATAGGGAACTAACATAGGCCCTGTGTCACTTGCAGCACAGATGGCTGTGAAAATGTGAAGTCTATTCATTTGGAGTAAAAACACATCCTCATTCCAGTAATACAGATGATGGCAAAAGAGACTTTTGCTACATATGAAACTACATTTTCCTAGAAATGTTTTGTTTAGCTACTGCAAATACCTAGTAAAGCATGGACATTTCAGATTAGCAGGTTGTACTGTTTGGTATATACAATTTGAAAAAGAGGTGAAACAGGGACTTTCAAAATGAAATAGTTAATACATTTAACATTAGGTAGAGAATACATCGATATAAAAAATTTTACAGAAAATCAGGCTGTGAAAAGTCAGTGCACATGTAGGAGAGAGAGGCGTCCTGCACCTTTATTCGAATAAAGGGAGGAGCCCACGGGGCACAAGCCCGCAGGGTTTTCTCTCTCCAGGTTCTGGAGGGTGCAGCCTCCTGTTACCCTGAACTGCAGGGTGCACCTTGTGCTCTTCCTTCCCCATTGCTGAGGTCACCAGGAAGGTTCAGCCTTCCCGAACTGCCTACCACACATCCCCCGTTGAACCTGTCATTTTACCCCAAAGATCAGAAGTTCAGGCTGTGCAGACCCTTGTCTGTCTCAGGAGTCAGCCTGCCTGGGCTCTGTAACACCCCTGCTGCCCAAAGCCAGCAGAGGCACTGAGACCCATTTCAAAGATATTAACACCCATACCTTACCCATCGAATTGTTTGTAATGACATTAGCACACATCTTCCCAACAAAATCAACATATTTTCCAATAGCTGACAACTCTAAAGTTTTATCCTGTTTCAAAATTAAAATTATACTGTCTGGAATTATTGCATTTTGGGAGTTCTCTTAGAGACCTTCTTATGGCTCTTCTCACAATGAAGCACTTATTTGCAAAACCTCTGGGGAGAAATATTCTTATACTTTTAATTAAAAGCTGACATTTGGGAGAAATTAATCACTCCCAAATTTACTTCAATGTTTGTGATATATTTTTAACGTAAGGCATCCCCTGTAACTCAGAACTATTACCATACATGATCCAAAGCAATGCTGTTTTACCTAGACTTACCTTGACCCTTGGATTTGCTGGCTGGAGGCTACATGGGCCCTCAAGCCTTTCTTGCTGCCTCTCTGCACTGGCCACCTGCGTGGCAAAGTGCCCTTTGTCACCTGTGCCTTGCCCCAGCTCTGCACTGCGTGGTGCTCTCTCTCTCTCTGCAGTCACTGCCCCTGTGCTTTGCAGGACTGTGCTCTCCTGTGAGCTCTGGGAAGTGGCTGAGGATGCTGCTCTCTATCTCACAGCCCTCTTCATTTTCCAGTCACAGAAGAAGGATCTGAACAGGAAAATCGGGGTGATAGGTAGGAGTAGGAAGACACAGTGTCTCAGAATCCCTTTTAAAACAGGTATTTCAGGCTATTCTTGCTATCAGAGCAGTGGAGACCTTAGGCTGCCTCTTTTCAAGAGAAGGAATTGTAGACTGTCCTCATCATGAAAGGAGTGTGAATGGCCTGTAAAAAGCAAAGATTTCCTATGTGCGCCCTAGGGCACCAGTAAGCCTCAGGAAGGTTCCACATTGAATGTAGTTTTTGTCTTCCTTAGAAGCAGAAAAGCAGTCCAACATCTTGGGATGCATGCAGGTAACAAAGCCAGGCACTTAGGTAGCCGAGAGTCAATGCTTCAGTATGAAGTAGTTTAGCTGCTGTTACAAATATTGTATAGAGCAATTTTAGGCTAGTGGGAAAGAAAACTTGGTAAAGGAATAGCTTATTCAGGGCTCTCTACAACAAATAACTGTAAAAAGTTTTTCAGACACACATTTCACAGAAGAGACTTTGCCTCCTGATAGCAAGCCCACTCTGCAGGCTTGGAATCCTGGTGTGCTATTTCCTTATGCTGGAAAGATACGCTCCAAAGTATACAGTAATACTACAAGAGAAGGGAATAAGAGTGGGCTGAAAGGCTGGAGGGGGAGAATGAGTCTGTGAAAAGATAATATTTAACACTTGTGGGTAGCATTTCATTTTCCTTGTACTTCACAAACATTGACTGATTAATAATCTCACAGCAATACACTGAGTCAGGTAGTGCATTTCCTTCCTATTATTATTCCCAGTTGGTGGTGCTACGAAATGTATAGAACTAGATGGGGATGGAGGGGACACATCAAGAGCTGTCTGAATTCTCAGTAGTATCCTAGAGAATTCTTCCTTATTATTTTGATTTAAGCAAATTTTAGCTTTTGAAATTAGAGCCCATAGAGTGCCTCATTAACAACATTTTGCTGGCAGTGCTTCCTTTTTTTCATTTCCAATTATAAGGCAACAAGTGAGTTCTTTCTTTGTGTTCGACAGCAATGCCAGTCATTCGTGTTTGCAATATATTTGTTGTTTCTGTTGGTGCAGGGAGGAAAGAGGCACTGAGTGCTGGCAGTGAGTGGTATGCTCTCAGCAGCTGTCACTGCTGTCAATTACTTGGTTTTCATTTAAAAAAGGCAATATGGGATCTTTAGCTTTTATAGTACCCAAGAAAGGCTGGTTGGTGATTATTGATTTTATTTAGTCCAGGGGAGCTGCTCACACACAGACTACAGTGGGTTGTGTGCTTCCTGCTGCTAGCTCTCTTGCCACTTACTGTTTTCAATTATTTATAAAATCCAAGGCACATCTCAGAACAGTTCAGCACAGCCTCTGAGACAGGCTGCTATTACTATGGTAGTGCTCCATCCACGTGCCTACCATTTCTGTAACAGGAATTGACATGAGCAAATTGCCCTAATGAAGACTGATGCATTATGAAGGACTGGACAGCAGAACTAACAAGTTCTGGTATAACCATCACAAGCTGCAAGTGCCATAGCCCTCACTTTCCAAAGTAACCACCACTGGCTATCAGCAATTTACTGTGCTCTTCTGCAAACGAGTCCATCCATTCTGTGTTTACCCTACCTTCTCTGAGTGCCTCATGAGAATAATGATATGAGCAGGCCTGTTTTCTTCAGTGACAGAGAAAATGCTAAAAATGTTTTTTTTTCCACACAAAAAGATCCATGAAAAATTGTCAGTGAGATTTTCAGAAGCTTCATTACAGGCAGATATTGAGAGAAGAAAAAAAAATTTAAAAGAGCCTTAAGGGGAAAGAGAACCAAGAAGGCAATTTTTATTACTCTGAAAGGGCTTAAGATGTTCTAGTTATCTTCAAAGCTACACCAGAACAGAAAAGGAGTCAATTGCCATTGTTCAATGAGGAGTAAGCAGAATATAAAAGGTCTGATCAAAAAAGAAAAAGATATGAGGATTAGTTAAAAAATAATTTGTTGACTGTTAAAGAGACAGAAGTCTAAAGTTTCTTCAAAGGAATTTCCAAATATATCACTGTTTTACTTATATTGGTAAACTGCATACCCAAAGATGTTTCTAGAAATACAGTACATAACTCAAAGTGTGGGAACCCTATTAATTTGCTTTCATAAAAGGGCCTAAAATAATTCTGTCCAGAACAGAAAATTCATATTGCTAACAATCACAGAATATAGGGTAATGACATTTAGAACTCATAATGCTGAAAATTGAATACAGTATTGTAGGTGCAGATTGTTACTTTCAAGAAACTGACAAAAAATTTCTCATTTAATGGTATTAATGTACCTTTTTATAGTAAATTGCATAGAAGTCACTTATTTTGTACTTTTTGCTTTTTCAGAATGGTGTTTCTAACTTCATAGTTCTTTATTTGATTCCCGGAAAAGGGGGGTAGAGTAAAACTTTATCCCTGATATATATTTTTTTAGGTTTATGTTTCAACCAATATGCTCTTTAGTGTTTTGCTTTCTTTTTGTCTTAGTATGTCCCTAGAAGAAGTAATGTAGCTTTTAACTATATTTCCATGAAAATTGCTGAAAAAATACTTCTACGATTTACTTTGAAAGCATATTTACAATTTTTGTGTCACTTTTGAAAGGAATTTTTTGCCTTCATAACTCATACAACTGGCAAAGGAAGCAACTACATAGAACAGTGTACAAGAATGAATATATATTTATGGTAAACTTTCTAAAGTACTCTCTCAGCTGCAGTCCCAAGTGCTTTTAGAGGTTTTGTTTCCTAAAGGGAACAAATTTTTCAGCTACAATTTTCTTTAAGAGTCAGCCATTGATTATGTAGTTCATGCCTTCTTCCCAGGATGCTGATACTAGGGACAAGGAGGTAGATTCACTTTTCCAGCCCCTGGCACATAAAATTAAGTGGCATAAGAAGCCTAAACATATAAAGGAAAGTGTTCCACATTTTCAAGGCCTATGTACACTGTAAGAAAAGGAGCTAAGATACTAGAAAGCCACATTGGAAGGAATAGAAGTTTCATCATTCATGTCAGTGGAAGTGATAATCAGCCAATATTAAAACAAACAAACAAAAACCCCATAACAACCTTTTGTTTAAATGTAATAAATGTTTCAAATTTCTTTTCAGCACTTGTTCATCCAACAAGTTATTATGTCAAATAGAATGTGCACTGTAAAAAATATCATGCAAGGAGAAATACAGGAAAGTTGATGTATGTAAATGGCACTGAAGAATGAAGATGCAGTTCTAGACTTCATTCCAAAGAAAGTGTTGTTTGGGGATGGCTTCTGTCACTTGTCTGAGGATTTGAATAAAAAAGGTCAAACTCAGAGCAGGAGGCCTGACCAGAAGGATCATTTTTCAGGGTCAAGGCTTCTTGTAACACAGTCTTCTCTTTTGTACAGGTAGATCTTATTTTCAATCTTTGTCTTAATTTTCATAGTCTGAATAAAATTAATAGAACTAATTTCTTGACAGATTTAATGTTTTCCCTAAATACTTAGAACAAGCAGACAAACTGTAACTGTGTTGGAACTGTAAGAGAATGTTTATGAGAGTATTCATCACGACAACTTTATACACTTCTAGATGTGATTTTTTTTTAAACCATATTTTTGTTATTGTATTTAAGATAATAATCTTGGAGGACATAAGGAAGAAATTCAATCCCTTTTGTAGCATTTGTTGCTAGTGAGTCAGTCAAAATATCAGATAGGAAAGCTCTGGTTTGTGTTACAGGTTATAAATACATGCTGCTTTTAAATCCAGATATGTGATTCATACACTAAATCTTTTCTTTCCTAGAATGTACTAGAAAGCTTGAAAAGAGGTAAAATAAAATGCTGGTTTCCTCTGAAGGAGGGCATTTTTGAGCTTAGGCATATGTTATACTGGGAACGTTTTGAAGCTGAAAAATATGGAATAGAGGCAATATAAAAACACTTCAGAGTAATTATTAAAAGCAGCTTAAGTCATCAGCCTGTTTTTTAGACTAGAACACATGTATATGCTCATTAACACAAGTACAGGGGCTTGAGACTGATAGATGTGAAGGATCTTCCTGTGTGAATTCACCTGTAGGATTACAGTCTGAATAACAAATGACTCATTTCAGACCACAAGTTCTATACCTCCATTGTCAGAGTGAACAACAGGTCCAAAGAACTTCAAAACTAAGCATTGTCTAGCATCAAAGACATTTTAATTTTAGTTAATCAAGAATTAAATAAAAATTACAGTACTATGAGATCATTGCAATCAATTGGTGGTTTTTGCATTCAGTATAGATTTTTACAGATCTGTTTTTTCTTGAATTAAATGGCAATAATAGTAACAGTAATAGCAATAGCCATAATGAAAAGGCTTCTATTAATTTGTAAAAACAAATTTATAGAAATAGGAAATGTTCAACTAAGATGAGTATCCTATCTGTGTGACAATAGAAGTTCGGTTTAGAGAAATCCCTTTATTAAAACTATTTCAAAATCTTTCCAGCAATTAAGAAAGTCATACTGTTTACCTCAAATTGAAACGGGCATCTTGGGACTTTCCTTTTTTAGTTTTCTTTTAAAAATAAAATAAAATAAAAATAAATAAAATATACACTCTCCCATTTTACCTTTGCTATTTTCTGAAACGCCAGTGAAGTCACTAAGAGTCAAATAATGAAACTAAGCTGTGTGGTGATGGAGTTGTTCTTGTGAACACTCCCACACTTACTTACAGGGAAATCAGTCCTCTTAACTCAGAACATCTGCTATTTTTTACAAAAATTAATTTTCAGTCCAAGTTTCACTTGTACTTCTAGACATTAGGAAAATATTTTCCTCTCTATTTAAACATGTTCTTTTACTCTCAAAATAGGAATGAGGAATGAAGTGGAATTTTCTATATATCACAGAAAAATTTGTGAAGAAGGCTCATGTAATCTTGTAGACAAAGTGCACTTGGATTGTAGAGGTAGTTTTAGAAAATATCTAGCTAGACATCTGTGATATGTAGACATCATAAGGTTAGTCATCCTTGATGAGCAAAAAGGTTCTATTATGTGGTTTTAGAATAAACTGAGTACATCAAAGATAAAAGTCTTGTACTGTCAAATTCAAAGGAGAAATCAGTGGAATTGATCATGACAATACATTATATGAACAATTCTTTTAGATAGAGCTTTCAACAAGACAACAGGCTGGACCATGCAGATGTTTTAGTCCCTTGGAAACTGTCCCATCTACATTTTGGAGATAAACATTTAATTTGAAGACTTCTATTTTTTCCAGAATTCAATCATTCTGGCATTGCTAAAGATTTTGAATTTAATTATTACATGATCATAAACTTGACTGTACTTCCTTGCTCAGATCCATAATCAAATAATCTTACCAGAATTTATATTTAATTTAGTATGCACTCTTTCTTATTGAAGTTAATCCTTCATATACTTTGAAAAGCTGTTACTTCAATTACCAGACATACACAGAGAATGCAGAAAGGAATGCTTATCATTAAAAGTGTTCATTCCACAGAAACCATCATCAGCTTTGATAAACAGATAAAACCTGGGAAAAGTTTCATTCTCATAACCACTCAACTTTCAGATACCAAAATATTAAATTCTATGAAATGAAGCTTTGTAATAAGTGGAATACTGAAATTCTGTCTGGAGTTCTGAAGTTTTCATAATGATTTGGCACACAGCTAAAGAGAATACCTTTTGCATTGTGTACTTTACTACAATGAAACTTTCAATAAATCATGTAGCTATTGAAACATAGAGCATATATCAATTGAAAATTTGAAAAATTAACATTTATTTAGTTTTACTGCAAAAATCCTTAAGCCATTTTGCAGAGTGCTAAACCCTGGGGGTTTTATTCTGCTTGCCAATGAATAAATAAATAGTGATTAATTTATATTATACAACTTAAAAATGTAAACCTTACAAAAATGGTATGGTTCATTAACTCTAAGTCCAAGTTTAGGTATTTATTTAAAAGCCTGTCAAAAATTAGAAGGCCTCATGACCAGCTTCTCAACCCTTTTAGAGTAATGAATCTCTATGGAAGTTCATGTCAATGGGTATTGGGGAAAATCTGGTTGCTAATAAATGGATAGTTGAAGAATCCTTTTTTCAGCCAGCTGACATTCTTGTTCAGGAAATGAAGCAGGAAACATTTCATTAACAGTGAAAGAAAAAAAGAAATCTAGTGAAAAACAAACAAGGCAGAGTCAAAGATCAGACATGAAATGGACGAAAATTGTCCAAGCTCCATTAAAAATAATGCCACTAGACACCAGCTGAGGTTCAGGATCTTGCTTCTTTAATTAAAGTTGATTCCAAGATATAAAACAAGGACCACTACCAGGCTTTCTGTCTTATTGCATAGCTCTTACCTACACTATTTTAATCAAATTGATCTTGATAAAAATAGATTAGCATTCATCAATATATAGAGAGAGCATAATATAGGAAAAAACATATCCTTGAATCATAAAATTATTATAATTTACTGCATGCAGAGGAAATTTTCAATGAAGTTGAACCTTTCCTCAGCTCAGTGGCTGTAATGTACCTGAGGCCTGTGGGCTGCCTGAACCAATTAACAAACTGGACTATTTTTTTTTCAATGGACAGAGAGACATAAAGTCAATTTTGTTCTGAGTTGTTCAGGATAGATACCTAAGGATACAGAGTTGCACTATCCATGCTGAGGTGATTGGACTGGAAATACTGAAAATACAGTCTGATCTTCTGGTTTTGTTTCTCATTAAAATGTCTGTAGTTAGAACCAGTTGGTTCATATAATTTTTAAAGCAATGGATACACTATTTTAATCGAGGATAAATCTGGTTAGTTTGTATAGGAAAGCCCATGTCAGCTTTTACTAAGGTTAATTGGGGTGTGCCAGGAAAAATGTCACCTCAAGGGCTTTCCTAAATGCTGTGGACTTCTTTCAGAATCTATTCAGAAGAATTACTGCATTCTGTTGCTTCATTTATTTTGCTTGTTCCCAGCTTTGCCTGATGCACAAAGACAAAATTGTAGTACATGGATTCTGGTTTTGTGTTTAAGTTGAGAACTGATTTTTAGTAAGGCAACACAGCCTCTCTCACAGTCTTGGCTCCTGGGGGCCCCCAGACTGGACAATAGAGCAGCACCACTTTTATCCTGGACAGAACAGCTGGCATATCCTCTCTGTTCTTGCTCCATATCACAGTGAGCAAACCCATTCATTCAATTCAGAGAACTGTTTCAAGGCCACTGCTTAGGGACTTGCAAGTTCTTTTTTTTACCGAAGTAAAAAGTTAGGTGACATCTTAAATTGATAAAGAAAGAAAAGAAAATATCTCTTAACCTCTGGTGAACAGGATGATTTTCATCCAATGGAAGTCTCCTCACACATTTCATGGAGCACATACCATCAGTGCTCCCAATAAAGGCAGTGAGTTTTCAGCTAGAAAAATACTTGTCACAATTTATATGGCTCAAATAGGAGGAGACTTGGATAGAGCAGAGCAATCCAATTTGAGCCACAGGTAGCTGCAACTCTAGAAATGTGTGCTTTTTCATTAAAAGACCTTGAGGGTTCAAGTCATGACTGAACAACTTAAGATACAACCTGAGATAACAACAGAAATATTCTTTGGTCTACCATGATCTCTGATGCTAATGTGAAATAGATCACAGATTAAAGAGTAAACCCCAAAGAATGGACATGAGCTTATAAGCTTGAAAAGAATAATTTGTTTTCCTTTCTCCAATATTCTCACTTAAAATATTTCAGATGGGTTTCAGTCATTCTTTTTATGTTTACTAAAAAGATATATAAGAAATGGAATTATGACAAGTCTTTTAAAATTCAATTAATTTCTATTGTGAAATCATCTTTCAATAAAGACAAGAAAATCCATTCCCAGGAATAAGACTATATTTTATCCCTACTTAGATATCAGATATTGCAGTCACAAATGTAGAGAACATTTTTTCAGGTCTCAATTGGAAAGTACGTTAATAAATCTGAGGAAAAATATACTTTTTCTTCCTGTAGAGTAGCTTATTAACTTTCACTGTGAAATCTGAAATGTGATTTAAATAATAAATTGCAGAGCCTAGTATCTGCTCAAGATAAAAACCTAAAAGATTCCCATTCTCTCTCCTTTTACTTTTATACAGCAAGCTAATGAGGCCAAAAACCAAAGCAAGGATTGTTTCTCCTGTACAGTCACTGACTGTTTCTTTGAACAAACATCACTGGGATGTACGCACATATTTATTTCCTTTATTTAATTTCAACCCCCAAAACCATAAGGAAAAAATATCAGAGTATGAAGATCTCAGAAAAAAATGGAAATCAGAACATTAAATCAAGGGGTAATTCTGGATTCAGAGTGTAAAAGTTCATGTCTAAAATTTTTTTAAGCAATATTGAAATGTTACTAAATTTCGGTTGTTGTTTTTTTTTTTTTTAACAAAGATCACATCTTATTTTTATGTTCAAGTTTGAACATTAAGTTCAATGTTTGAAAATTTAAGTAGGCTTTTCTAGATGCTTTTGTTGAAAATCTGGACTTTTATTGATCAGTCTGCAACTTATCTGTTACGCAGGTTACAACAAAACACAGGTCATCAAAAAACCCCAGAGGATTTAAAGGGCAGATTTCAGGAAATATCAAGAGGTTGCAATAAAATATTTGTCACGATTTTTAATCTTAGAGAGGTATATTACATGTAATAACAGTGTACATGTTACTATTGTCTTTGTTAAAAATGTTTAACAGTAAATTACTGTTAATAATTTGATTTGTAAAGAAGAAAGAAACTTCTTGCTACAAAAATCGCCTTGGTATTTAAGATGAATTTTAGGATGAAACAGATGTTTAATATTTTCTTTTGAAGCAAATAAATAACCACTTCACTATGAGTGAAATTATGCCAAGCCTCAAAGTAAAAATAAAAATAGAAAAGTCTTGTGGTGATGTATAGTGAACTTTGTCAAAGCAAAGGTATGGAAACACTTTGAGACAAATCACACCTCAATTTTAATGAAATTGCATAGGAATAACTTAACTGAAGATTTTCATCACTATGTAATTTGGATGTTCTTACATTGCTTCTTGTTCTATTCTTTTTTAGGAGTGTATGTTTGTATTTTCTGAACAGATTCCCTGCTTAATTTCATCTCCCCCAAATGAATGAATTTCAGAGAGAATTTATATGCATGCAGGAATTAGTGTGCATATTTGAATTACTCATATCATACATTTATTTGTTCAGAACTGTCGAGATTCAAGCTTTAAGTCAAATCTGACACTCATTGGCACCTGGACAAGCACATTAAAGCACATGTGGTGTGTTAGCACCCAATTTGGCTTTAACTTTGCACGTGTCTCCTCCTATAAATTTTCTCCTATGCATCAGTTTCCATGAACACACAATAATTCAGAAGGGCAATGATATTTCTCTGTTTCCAAAATACAACAATATGCTTGTAGATTCTTAAAACAAAATGCAGGATAGATAATTTGCTTAGCTTTAGATTCTAATGTACAATATATTTTCCCATCTCCTCCCATTTAGTGAAATTACTCCAGAAGAAAGATATCCCTTTTTATTGAAGTATACCAGATTAAAGTGAATTATTAAAATGCATAAAACAAGACAGTAATATATAATGTGGTTTGTGACAAAATGTACTGTAACCTTAACTGTAATTATATCAAATATATTGATTTAAATTTCATAATCAAATTGTGCAGGTAACGATCCATATCTTTGGTAATTGAGTTGTGTGCACAAATGTAATTATAGTAATGGTATAAAAATTTGATGATGCCATCTAGATTAGATTGAACTTTGGGTGTACTTTAAAGAATATTCAGGGATTCATAAAAAATCAGTTTATGTGGACCTATACCGTAACACTGGACTGATGTTTTCTTGAGAATGGAGTTTGATCCCTGTTAAAAGTGTGGCCAGAAAAGTTTCCAACCAGGAAAGCATCTTCAAGTTATATTCTCCTGTTAAAATATAGAACACAGCTGATGAAAACCTTTGTAGAAGACAGCAACTTTGTTTTGTGTAGAAGCAATTTCAGGTTTTCCTGAATGGGCTTTTTTTTGGTT
The DNA here is from genome assembly GCA_037013685.1 of Acridotheres tristis. NCBI lineage: Eukaryota > Metazoa > Chordata > Aves > Passeriformes > Sturnidae > Acridotheres > Acridotheres tristis. The sequence goes on from CM072895.1 coordinate 13,363,822, forward strand.
AACAGCACTTTTTATAGATGCTAAGAGCTTCAGTGCTCAAAAGCATTCTGAACTTCTAAAATAATGACCAGCAAGATTATACTTTGCAGTGCAGAAGGGAGAGGTATTTAACAGTTCTCCACATTACTGAAATTATTTAAGAAATAACCCAAAGCCCTCACCTCTCAGCAGTTCTTTACTCAGTTCCAAATGGTCCTTTAAATAGTTCCATCTGAAATGAGATACATACCCTGGCTTTGTTATCAGATGCTTTCTTGTGATGGATACAGCCATGGTAAGCAGTGCCTATAAATTTGCTATAATCACACATTTTTGTTTAAGAGTGAGCTACAGAAGTTCCAAACAAAATTTTTAAGATCTGCAGTAAAAACTGAAAAGAAAAAAAGAAAAGATACATTGAACTATGTCCCTGTTTCTGGAACAAATTCTTCCTTTTGTTTTGTTTTCAGCTCATACAGACATTATTAATCTTTATGGTCTCTATGTGTTTTTAAATAACAGATTTTGACTCAAACGTTCAGTTAATTTTTTATGAGTTGATGTGAATTTTAATTTAATTAATGGGAATATATTGGAGCCATAAAACAACAGATATTTTCTGCAATATGATAAAATGTTCCTCACACAAATATATATGTTGAATCCATAAATAAATTCAAAAACATATGAAATTAGTGCATGCATTTCTTGCTTTTCTAAATCTGCATCATTCTCATACCAACATTGTATGGTTGTTGCTGGCAGAATCACGTATTTAGCAGAATTTTAATTGCAGTATTGCAAAGGCAAATAAGACTAGATTATCTCAGTACTCGAGCATATAGATTTAAAAAAAAATCAGTTATACAGAATTTCAGATTAATCAAATGTGTTACTAGAAAAAGTGAGATTCAAAAGATGTAGGCACAATTTGAATATGTTTGTGGATAGTGTTATGTGGTTGGTAAATGTTCATCTAATTAGGGTTTTCTTGGATCAAGTGCATGAAGAAACGTTGTATGTTCTGCCATGTGATCATGAACACCATTCAAACACAAAGGAGAAATGTTCTTTAGAATTAAGAAAAATTTCCTGGCACTTATCTCTTTTTTCTAAGGCAAATGTGACTGTATGCTCATGGAAAGATGAAATCAGAAAGAATATAGGATTATTTTCTTATTTATTTATTCTGTTTCTCTGTCTTTATTGGCAGAAAAGATAGTGTGTGTAGGAGATGTAGGGGTACATCTTGTTTCCTTGTCTTCTCTATATCATCTCTAAAAAAAAAGGATAAATAAAAATATTCAATGAAAAGTCTTTGTTCTACAAGGACAAAATGTTACTTATACGAACAAGTCTAACAATGAGGACAACAACAAAAGCCTTTTTCTGAACAGAGGTGAAGAATAAAAGGTCACAAGGAACCACACCTCATGTTATTAGTTTGCTCAAAACTGTGACTGTGTTTTACAGCAGCTTTAAAGTAATGCTTTTTCAGATTCTATTCATGTCACAGAAAAAAACACTAATATCGATTTTTGCTAATACAATATAAATGCTTCCCAGGTGCATTAAAGTCAGTGACATGTAGTTTAGCAGGCGTTTCCTCAGTTACATGCTTTGTAACTGAGTGTACATGCTCAGTATGCTTTGCACAAACCTACCTGTAGAAGGAGGGGTAGATTCTCTCAGAGTAATGGCCAGTCTCTGTCACAACATTGGCCAAAATTGTCATATTGACATATGCTGGGCACAGAACATTCCCCAGCCATATGCATATTACATTATTAGTATTCATATTGTATTTTGTCTAAAAAAATATAAGCAAGGTGATTAATCCAATTGATGATAACAGTTTTTGCTTAAAAACGTGTGGGAGCTCCCAGCTGCAGTGCACCTAAATTCTAATTCAGAGCATCTAAGTTCATGGGACATATTTTGGCCAAGAGAAATATGAATCACTAAAAGTTTGGGTTGCCTGAGCCTTATCATAGCAGTGACTGCTCTGAGCCCAGCACCTACAGGGAGAAGGTTCTGATTCACCTGGTAATTATGTGCATGTCAGAATTTTAATCATGTCACTTGAAAAGTACTGTAAAACAGAACAAAGAAATATGTGCTTGTTAGATACAGTTCTTAAAAATCTCATTGAAAAAGAAAAAAATAGGACTGATTAACAATTTTTCCATGTTCTCAGAAAGTCTAGAGAGCAGACGTATTTCTAAGTATTTGAGGTAAAATGTTAATAATAAGAAATGGTCTTAGATTTGAAGTGGAACAGAAAGCAAGATTATTTTTTCAAGGAGCATTTGTAATTAGGTCTGTGAGCTCATATGTAGCCACTGCTATGCTTTCCAGTGCATTGAGAATTTGGAAATTTTTAAAAAGGTCAAAGGAGTTATACAGTGACATGGTACTAAACAAGAAGAAACAATTAAAATTTTTCTTATTTTTTATATGCTTATGAACAAAATATATTTTTACCTTTGATATTTCTTAAATGCTATGCCTATTTATAAGCTAATAGAGCAGGCACATCATGATTACACCCCACGGTTTTTGAAATCTAGCTTAATCCTCAGAATAAAAAAATTATCACTTAAGAACGTATAAGCAGTATTAGAAATTCAACAGGAAAGATAACATTCAGATAATCTTATTCTGATTGTCAAAATAATCTTGTATTAAACTGATTTTTCAGTAAAATGAGTGGATTTGAGCAGGATTTTTTTTAAACTTAGTATCAGTTCATTTCATTTTTTTACACCTCTGTAAGTCAGCAGTTGTCAGAGGCATAATTTGTTCTTCTTATGACATAATGCATTTGAATTTATTCCTTTCTCTTTATTGATCTACTTATGAGTCTTAATAATGTAGAATTATCAGAATTTCTTTGTGAAATAATAAGTGAAGTGCTTTTGGAGGAAGGCATTTATTTTTTGAGCCAGATGCAGAAACACTAAGAATATTGCTAATTGAGACTTAAAGGGATCAGAGAAAAGAATTATAAAAGAAAGAAAGCTGGCCTGAAGTGTTCACAGAGAAAAAAGAAACTTTAAATGTGAAAATATCTATGTACAGTATTGATCTACTTTTTATTGAATACATTTTTTGTGCAACACAATTGTGTGAGTCAAGCTACTATTCTGTAGTTTATACTAAAAAGAAAAGCTTTCTTTTAAGAATAAAATTGTAGCCCTCAATTTCTCCATTCAAAAGCTTTCTGAATGAAATTCAAGATTATCTTCTTTTTTTTTTCTGAAGCAGTTAAATGATTTAGCTGTTCACAGTGTAATTGTCTCCTAATTATACTTTAGATAAAAGAAAATTTTAATGGTCTTGAATACAGCAAGCAAATAAAAACAGAGAAAATTATCAGAAAGTTCTTGCTGCTCTTTCAGTTTCATGAGCTATTCTACAGCAAGATAAAATGGAAGTTATGAATACTTTTGTTTCTGAGAGATGTTTAACTTCCACAGTATAAAGCCCTTACTACGCCATTCAGTAGAAATAATCTGCTGCTTTTCACACCTCCTAGGCATAAAGCTGTTGAAGAAGCTATTCCTTAAATTCCCGTAATCAGCCACCAGACCTGATTTCTAAAATCCACAGGTGTCTTTCTCACATGCAATTCCTGCTTTTTGAAAGATTAATCTAAATTATTTAAACAATTGAATAGATATGTGCACTTACCCGTATTCAGCAGAACTCATTTACTTCTAACTTTGATCTCAGCAGTCCCAGTTCAATAAAATACATAATCACATAAGTGGTCATCAACATAGGGATATAATAAACAAAAAACATAGATGTGCTGCATAAGCACCTGAAGTGTTTGGGCATGAGAGCACTTACATACTGGAAGATACTCCTGATTTAAGCTTTTGGGCTCTGAATCAAGCATCTGGAAGGTAAAAGAAAGATTCATTCACATTGTGTGTTTTGTGTTTAGGGCTATCACTATAGATTCAAATGTGAAAAATGTTCTTTTGCCTTACATACATTTGTAAACATTTTTACAGCTCACAGAGTGTGATTGCAAATGAAATATTAACACCCTAAGAGAGACTGGAAACAGCTGAGGGTCATTACAGGGCTGGCCACAAAAATTATCAACTGCACTTTCTAGAAATAGTGAGAGAAGGTAAACCTGGGATATGAATATCAAATTGTTAATTGTTCAGAGCCATGCACATGTTTACAGAGTCCTGGGAAAGCAAGCAAAGGGTAACAGAACCTTACAAAACCAAGGTCTTAATAATAAATACATATTCACACAATCAAAAATTATATTTTAGGAAGTAAACAGCAGCATGCACAGTGATTTAAGATTACTGTTTAGAAGCATTTTGGGGGTTGCTCTCACTTATATCCTTGACTTTCATCTACCAGTAAAAAACCAGATGGTTTTATAGTACTTTTAGTCAAGTTCCTAATTGGGTTACTCAGATATCTAAGTGCATGACTAATGGGAGTTCCCTGATAATTAGAGGTGAAAAAAGTGTTGAAATTACAAGACTAGAAATGGAAGCTTGGGTTTTAAATACTGTTCCCCAAAGTATATGTTCCCAAAAAAATCAAATTTTCTCACAATTCAGGAAATTGTTCCTACTATTAATCCGAATCCTCACATGTACAGCCCAATTTCTACATGATATGATAGTTCACGACGGCAATTCTTAGTAAATGGCAGAGTCAATTCACAGTACAGACCAGCAGCCCAGTCATCCTCCTGGAGCTTTAAGAGTTAAGGGTTTCAATTTACTTGGTGTTTTTTTGAGAGAATGCTTTGGGATAAAAACAGATAAAGATAAGCAATTGGGAGATAATGTCCTTTTTTGATATATATATCTAATCACTATTACCACAGCATAAATAAAAGTAAATACTATGATAAAGAAGATACATTAGAAGAGATAGAAAAGTGATCATAGAATCAAATGAAATTACCAAGTTTACCTATTCAAAAATTTGGTCCAAAATAATGAATAACAACAACCTCTTCCAGGAGGCTTATGATGAAAATCCATGGATAGAAATCTCATATTTCAAATGCTTTCAGAAGTCCATTATTGTTTGAGTTGATGGTTCTGAATAAATATCTTTTTTTAAAGTTACCTGAAAAATGTGACTGAGAATTTAGGTGGATGGAATCCTCCCATAAACTTCAGAGAGGAGTATTTGCTTTGCTTCTGCTTTTGCAATGCTTTCTCAGGATGAAAGGTATAAATACCATTTATACCATGTACTTATTTATGCAATTATTCTCATGAAGAGACCCTGTGAATGAGAGCTGTACAACATGAGCAGCTCAGAAATTGGCTCTTCTACTAAGAAACAGGGTATGTTAAAGTAAAAATCTGAAATTCCCATTACACTGTAAATCTCTGATTTTTTTTTTTTTCTTAATTGTAAGGCTCTATACCTTCAAACTGACACTTGGAATTTTTACCCTGTACTTAGGGCTGAAGTAAAGGAAAAAACAAAAGCCAAAATCGATTACAGTTTCAATGAGAATAAATGAAGAAATTATTACTGTTTGGCTTGATATTGCTGATAAATAAAAATTATGCATTTTAACATTGCAATTGTCTTTTAAAATATGTTAGGTTTTTTAAAAAGTAGAAGTTGTAATAGATGAAAATATAAATTGAAAAATGAATCTTCTCCAATAACATTTTTGAAATAGCTGTATAAGTAAAACACAATTTTGCTATGGAAATGGGAATTACTGCTGTAGCCACTCTATCATTTCAGCAAAATCCTACCAATAAGTTGCCATAGAGTTTGATTCACTGCTAAATATTTTGAAGCTGTTCTAGAATGAATGGCTGAGACAGCTGTAAAAATTGAGTCTCCAGCACTTCAGCTGATTCAGCCAGGAATTAGCCATGCTCAGGAAGTCCTTTAAAAGATACTCTATTCTGAGGCATCAAACCATGAAAATATGTGGAGCTACTGTAATTGAGCAGTGCTGAACACATGTCCACATATTAAATACTCTGATTTAAACAGTAGCACAAAATCTCTGCCTCACACTGAGGCTTTCTGGACAGTGTTCCTATTCTCTTAAACGTATCTGTCTTCACAGAGTAGGTGGAAGAAAGGATAAGGCCATGATTTGGAATCTTTACGTCCAATCTTTCAGAAAATCCTTCCCTCCTGGCTTTGGAACACACCAAAAGGACATTTTTCTGGCCATGCAACAGCACAAAGGGTGGGATGACCCTTCTCCAGGGTGCTTGTAGAGAAACTGCCAGTCTCACGTTCCTTCATCTGCTCTTGAAGTGCTTAACCTTCTCCTCGCAGTTTGGCTCCAACGTGCAATTATATACAATTATCAGCACTTTGATTGTAGTGTCATCAATTACATCAAGGAAAAAGTTCTAACCTTTATCATTCTGGGGAATAAAAGTAGAAAATTGAATGATGAATGGAAAACAAATGAAAAGAAATTAAGTATTATTAAATTCGTTATTGATTACTCAACTTCAGGAATTATGTAGGTATGAATTGATGCTTTTTAACGCTCAGAAATGTAATAGCTAATAGATCTTCAGTCAAGTCTTTGCAGTTAATACTATCTCATTACCCTGCTGCTCAATACAGCAACAAAAACCATCTTTAAAACCCCTGGGGCACTGTCCTAGAGTCTAGAAATTTTAGTCTCTACTCTCTTACTCTATATGACAAATTTAGAAGGAAGTTATATTATTCTGATCAGCTCTACTGTAGTCTTAATACTTTCAGAACTGTCAGAATGTTTCAACATCTGCTGTGCAAAAAGGCAGTGAATGTGTAATCCAATTTTAATACACATTATTTCATCACCATGTTAGTCCTTATGATTCAATTATCCTCTCAGTGCAGGTCCTGCAGTTAAGTTCTAGCCTGGATGTTTGTAGGCATGACAATCATGCTTTCAACAATGGAACTGCACAACCTGCACTCTCATTTCTGTGAACTGAGATCTACTTACACTTTTCCCTAATAGACCTATAAAACTGGTGTGCTTTAGGAAGTCCTCAAGAAGTTTTCACTCAGGCATGAACTTCCCCTGAGGAGACCAAAGTACACTTTTTTCCTAAATGGACTACATATAAAGATGCCAAGATTCATTAGTGTATGTTAGGTAAACATTGCTGCAATTTGGTTTAAGGAATGGGGAAATTTGAAATCATTGAATGATTATGTAGAAAGTAATTTGCTAAGAAGTGGCCTTGACTTGGGGAGTTACAGTAATAGTGTAACCGTGTTTTCTGTTCTGATCATGCTGCATTGTCTGGGTGATCTGAGCCAATTTAGCAGGTATGTCTGAACAGAAAATGCTCTCTGTGCTTTGCAGTAACCCCATTCCCTAGGAATTGTAAATGGCCTTTTACATGAATTTTAAAATAACTATGGGAGGGTTTTGAAGATAAGACCCTTTTTTCCCCCTTAAAGATATATGATCCTCTTGAATTTGTAGACATTAAAATTTAAGTTTTAGACGTACAACTTTTTTTTTTTTTTAATTGTGTTTGATTTATACTGGCAATTTACTTCAAAAGTATTTTCAGAAACAAACAGCAAATTTCTCTTTATATTCTTGTGCTTCTCTAATCTGCTAGTATCCATTTATTACATGAAAAAAAACCCCAAACCACAAAATAGGGGAAAAAAATCTGTTATCCCTTCTTCTTAAATGTTTGCCATGTCTGTGAGCAAGTAGACACTTTGAATTGTCTCTCAATTTTTTTCCATTAATAAATGATAGCAAATATTCATTAGGCTGTGTCATAATCCCAGTTAGATATATCTAAGATCCAGTAACTCTTCAACTGGACAATTTTTGAGCATTTTTCTTTTTCTTATTCTAATTGTTCTTTGGAAGTACAGTAATGCCTTTTTAAGTGGTTTTTGAATCCATATTTTTTTAATCAAAGCTTTCACATATGCAAGGATTACTTCTTAATTCACTATGTCTTTCAGTCTTAAAGTTGAAATGTATCTGATTTCTCATTGTGTGCTTGCTTACATTTCCTCTTCCTACATCATTGTTGATTATGATTATTTTCATTTTTTACTTCCCTAATTTGGAATGGATGTTTGCTATTGAAGAATTGTTCTTTTTAATCTAATATTTTATTAAGCAAAAATCTATAGTAGGCTTAGGTGGAATAAGATTAGATAGAAAGTGAATTTTCTTCTTCCTATTTTTCCATCTCCATCTCTCCATTTTCATCTTCCATAAGATATCCTAAAGCAGAGCTATGCAAAAAGAGCATGGGTGCTGCCAAGGACACCTTTCCTTCAGTGTCTTTCCTAAATCTGGTTACTCTTCTCCAGTCATATTTGCCTTGGTTGGAGTATTTTTTTTTACCCTTCTACAGCTTTCCTGAGAGTTTTATTTATAGGAAAATGAAATTATGACAATGAATAATTTTTTGATTTTTTTATACCTAATCATATTGCTAACTTTTTTTGAAGGCAAGATAGAGCAAATAGCCATCTTCTCTAAAAAGGCAGCTTAGCTGAAGGTTATGTGAGTTGGAGGCCTTCCAATTCAATATTTAATCCAGTGCAAAGTGTTTTAGTATACAATAAGGCTAACGTTATCAATGTCATATCATTATGTTTAGTCATTTTATACATCTTACATATGATTTGTCTGCCTGAAAGTGTATCCTTTTTTTCATAGCTGTGTTAGTTGATCTAATGACAGCTACTACTTTTCCCCTGTGAATTATCTCACATATCCTTAGACCTTTAAGATAACACCAGTGGAGTTCCTACTTGTATATTCTCAGTAGCTCCAATAAAAATTAGAAATTAGAGTGAACTCCGTTGACAGAGCATATTTGGCATACACACGATTCATGCAATGAATTGCAATACATTGAACTTGGATTTGCACATATACACATGAGTTTGCTAGAGGAAAAATAAGACTTTGTTCCACCATAATATTCTTATCCAAGCATAGGTGTCATTCTGTTTTTCCTATAGCTTGTTAACACACACTATTCAAACTATGCAAAGTAGTAAAATTAGATTAAAATCAGATCTTTTTCTTTTTCAACACTAGACACTCAACTGTCTGAACTATCAGTCCCTTTCAGTTATTTCCTCTGAGATACCAATTTTGCAGCAAAACGGTGTCTACTGAGTTCAGCAGAATTATTTTCAATTTACACAATGTGAGGGAAGAACAAGGCCTTTACTTGCAGGTTTCCCATCCAGCATTCTATTATGCTTTCATATTCACATGCATATGTACACACATAGATATTGATATGAGCATGCAAAGAGTCCATTTTATTTTTTCCAGGTTGTGCTTATACAGATGTTAATTTGCATATTTGGAAAAGTTAGCTTTCATCCTGGAGAAGTGGGGAGAAAAATAATAAAACACGTCTCATTTTATAACTCATAAAGCCTTTACATGTTTTTATTCTACAGCTGAAATAAGAGGGGGGAAAATCCCTTTCTCATCTGTCTCTGACTTCAATCACATAACTGTTCACAAAATAAATGTTATTCCTTCATGTCAGCAGACTGTGAAAGTGGGGCTTGAAATGGCTGCCTGATTATAACCTTAACACCAACACCTCCTTAATCAACACTCCTTAACTCCCTCCAAATAAGCTCTATGATGTTATGATTTATTATATTGACTATGGCTTTTTTCCATTTTGCTTTTTAGGATATTGTAGAAAGTTGTAATTTAGTTTCTCCCCACCCCCTGCTTCCCCTTAGTGAAGTGAATGCCTTTGATTAGATTTGCTAGGATTTAGTTCAGAGGGAATTTATTTTTTTTAAACTTTACAAAAGGAAAAAAAAAGAAAAGAATGTCTAAAAGAATGGTCATTAATAGGTTCACTACCAAAATAAACCAAAACAAAATCCACAGTATTAGATCTTTGATATAGTTTCCTTTAATATTTTACTTACTACATAAAAGATAGCAGAATTTTCTGCTCTCCTAGTACCTAAATTCACTTTTTGAGGAAAACCTTGAATCAAAAAGATAAGACTTCATAGATTTTTGAAGCAGAAGAGGCAATTTATTCTCTACAATACTTTGCAGAATGAGCAACTATTTCTCAAGAGTTTTCAACCAATTATAAAATGAAACATGCCTTCTTATTTTGAACAATATATTCCTCCTATGTGGAAGAGATTACTTATACTAAAGGACATGTATCTATTAATAACTATCAGAGCCTAAGAAGAGCTGCACTACATCAAAATACTATTTTGGAAATAAGAACATAATCAGAAAATATTCCAGACAATTACAGTCTTCTGCAATACATTATTATCTGTAACCTTGATCCCTAACCCTGTCATATAAACAGTTTACCTGTTGGGCATATTATCATCTATCATTTTACAATGTGATTTTTTGCCCCCTCAGATTCTATTGCATATATTGTTTTGATGCTTTTGAAACGGATACACAGTCAGACTGACCAATTATCTTATTCCTTGCCTGGTAAGGACAAAAAATATTACAAATCTTAGGCTATAGGTGGCTTGCATAGCTATCTAAGGAAGCAGAAAAGATTTTAACAGTTATTTTATTCCATGCTATTTTTGTGACTGTCAGCATGATAAAAATGTTATTTGCTGAAAAAGCTTTGGTGCCCTACTAAAAAATCTCTACTTTGCTTGAGAAATCAGGCTTACCTCAATCCATTAAAATTTGGAATAAATGTAACAATTACAATTGTAAGAACAAGTGATTAATGTCATGTGTGCAGTGTTATTTAAATGTGCAGTTCTACTGGAACCAAATTTACTTAGAGATGGCATTATGATGCCAAAAATTATGCTTTGAAACAAATTCCAGAGAATACTGCATCTAAACATTTCCACACCTCACACATTCATTGTACGATTTTAGGCTTTGCAAGCACTTCCCTGGGCACCTCCTTCCAGTGCTCGACAACCCTTTTGGTGAGGGAATTTTACCCAATACCCAGTCAGAACCCCCCAGGTACAGCTTGAGGCCATTTCCTCTTTCCTGTCACTTGTTACCTGGGAGGGGACCCCGACCCCCAGGTGGCTGCAGCCCTTCCCGAGCCTCACCTTCTCCAGGCTGAGCACTGATCCTCATGGGATTTGTGCTCCAGACCTTCCCCAGCTCCACTGCTCCTCTCTGCACATATCCCAGCTCCTCAGTCTTCTTCTTGTACTGAGTGGCCCAAAGTGAACACAGGATTTGGGGCCAGGTACAAGGGCATGATGATCACTTATTTCTGGTCACATTTCTTCTAACATCCATATGAAATAACTTTGTGTCTGTTTTCGTTTATATAGGTACATTAGAGAGCATTTTTTTATTTACTGTACAGTTTGGAAAGTTAAAGAGAATAGGAAAATAACATAGACAGGAGAACTTCTTTAGCATTTAGAATTAGCCAAAGGTACGTCTTCGTTTTCTTACAAGGCTTAAAAAGGATGCAAACTATAGGTAAAAGAGTATCCAGAATGAGAGAAATAGAGGTATTTCAGGCTTGGTTCTATATGTATAAATGTGTCCTTACACTGTCCTACTGTTTGGATTTTTCAGGAATTTTATAATATTTTCAATGTCACATAATATGTTGATTAATAACACCTGCTAAACTTTTTTTAACTCCTTATACAAAGTTTTAAAATATGCTGAATTTGAGGCTTTTTGCTCAACCTGCCCTGGAATTTGCCCACCCTTTAAGGATATATCTGCCAAGGAAAATATTTAATGACTTGCAAATGAGAAATATTTGTGATGCAGAAAAAAGGCACATCAAGTTTTCCTGAGTAAATTACATGGAAATGGGTCAATTACATAGTATGAACAAAAATAATAACAACAAAAAGAAGAAACCTTCTCTATTATGTTGTTATCCAAAATATTACAGTGACAAAAGTTAGAAAATTCAAAGATGCCGCATAGGCAAGATACGGCCAAGATACAGACATCAAAGTTTTGGGATTAAATTCCAATTATGTGTCTTCTTTTGCAAAATGACTCTCAGAATTCTTAGTCATCTAATTCTGTGAACTCCCTATTATTACAGCAGCATCAAACTATTGTAAGGAGGGCTGGTTCTACTTCAGGGCAATTCCATTTTTAACCTGTTAATGGGTTGTTCTATGCGCAGTTGAATTTCTTTTCTAAATGTGTAGAATTCAGGCTAAGAGCTAGGTTCGATTACAATGAAAATTAAAATAATGAAATAAATGTTCAGTTAAAATGTTGCAGAAGTAAAAAATAAATAAAGTGATATCTTTGGTGAGATGATCCTCAGTATATTGGTCATTGTGTAAATAAAAAAGGCAGCAGTCTATTTAGATTCTAACGATATAAAGGAGTTTCTAAAATCCTTTATCTTTTTCTGAAAAGGAGATGGAAGATGGCTTCTCCAAAGAGAAGACTGAAGATTATTAGAAGATCCTTATTAGAAGAATGCTTTATGAAAATGATACATGGAGATCCTCTCTGCTTAAACAAGCCAACAACCTTTCCCTCAGAATGCCTCTGCTTCCTTCATCCTTCCATCTGACGGCAGATTTAGGCTCTTTAGGAAGAGCCAGAAAAGAGACTCTCGAGTCTTTGGGGTCCTGTTGGAGCGTTGAGAGCTGACAGTGGAAGTGTGTGCACTGACTTCTGTGTGAGAAACTGCTCCTTCATGCAGTCCCAGCTTCAAGAGAAGCAGTCCTATTTCAGGAAATAGATAATATACATAAGCATCTCTCACTCAAACACATTAACTGCTTTTAACATTATAGACTTGTTCAGAAGCTGAGAAAGAGAAAATGCTAAAGTGCAATTGTTCGGGAACAGAATAAATCTGGGAAAAGGGAGAAAGAAAGGAAAGTAACTACAAGAAAATTAAGGAAAAACAACATATATGCCTAGAAAAGAAAATAAACCAACTATGAAATTACTCCTCAAAGATAAGGAGCAACTGAAAGTAATAGACCTGGGAAGCTTCAGTCTTCCAGTCAGGTGACCAAAGTACTCAGAGTCAGCTAAAGAAGGGAAGTGAATCACAAGAATACTGGATCCTGGCAATAACTTTTTGGTGTGAGGTTCTGTTTGTGTTTTCTTTAGAATCATAAAGAAAGAGAAGGGAAAAAGATTACCTGTGGATAAATAAATGAAAGTGAATTCAATGAACTGGTCTTAAAACAGCAAATAGAGTATTCCACTGCATTTCCTTTAGTTTTGACTCACAGTGTGTATGAACTAGGTAATATTGAATTGATCAGTTAATCACTCTAAATGTATAGATGGGGAGAGATGGTAACTTATTTTAAAATGTCTATATTAATGTTATATATTAATTGGGAGCAAAATCTAAAGTAAAAAATACCTTTAACCAGGACAAAACCCCAGTGATTCCTCTGTGCTCACTCTTAAAAAGGATTTCAATGCCTCACATTAACTAATGCTATATCAGATAAGTCAGTGACCTAAATATATCTTTTTTTGAGAAGGATGTGATATCTTACTCATCACTCATTCACCTAGCAAAAGTGATTGTAATGCTGAAGGCTGTGTATGTGACCTATTACTGCATATATAATGGCTATCATTTCTGTTCTGTGCAGATTATGAATCAACCTTTAAATCAATTTTTCGCAAAGCTAAGTGGAAACCAAGCATGAGATAAATATCTGTCCATCAACTTCACATGATACACACTCAAATGATGTTGTTGGAAGTGAAAAGACAGCCTTTAGTGGTTGCAGGAGCATGCCTGGAACAGTGCTTTGACATCAGTACGAGTGTTTGCAGTGGTCCCCAGAAGCCATCTGCTCAGGGCTTCTCCTCGGGCTGCACACAGACAGTGCCAGCAGCGGAGTCAGCAGTGTCTGATGACCATGCCAGAACTGGCACATCACCCCATCCTCAGCAGTGTGTTCCTGCTGCTTCCCTGGCAGGGCTGCCCTGTGCTTTGCCCTCCTCACAGCCCTGGGAGCCTCTCACGGGCTGTGACACTGGGAAAGGAAAAGGGTCTGGCAGTGCTGAAAGCCCCTCTCTGGAAACACCAAACACGTGCCTCCAATGCAGGTATTTTTGGCATCCAACATGAAGGTTTTCCCTGTTGTTAGACTTGATGGAAGGCGATCTACTATTTCTGAATTACAATTTTACAGTCTTTTTGGGGGTTTACTCAGATGATGCATTTATGAAATATTTTATAGATTTTCGTACTTTGCAGACATACAAAAAAATTAAGACACTGCACTTCTGATACAGAAATAAACACAGAAGTAGTTAACGGGAATTATATTTTGCTGTGATTTTATTCAGTGAATTTCCTACTTGGTTTTAAGTTGTAGGTCTATGCTACATTATACTTTTGGAGTCAGGTTTTTGGTTCCATTATTTGCATATTAATTTCGGCCATCGCATGTCTCATTTTTGACAGGGCTTAAATAGGTTTGATGATTGATTTTAAAATATTTGGAAACATACAAGCTGAAAAAATTTAATGGTGCAGACTGAATTTTCCAATAATGCTTTAAATGCTATGGAAATTAAAAGAAGTTTGTAAATTCAGTAAAAGAAGTGTGCAAATTCAGCACCTTTCACAGAAAAGAGATTTCTCCAATTGTAAATACATTAGCCAAAGTTTTTAATTTATTTAAAACTTAAAAAAAAACCCCAAAACAAAAAACAACAACAAAACCACAATACCTGAAACCTTGTGCACTCAGATTTAGCCTGAAGTAAATTTTTATAGCTAAGTAATAAACAACTGAAAATAGGTTATATAATAAAAGTGCTGACACCATCTTAACTATATCCTGGAGTTGCAAACAGCGATGCTATAATGAGTCAGACTCATTGTGTCTTTCTCATCCACAGTTTCATTTTTAGGAGTCCTATACTGCTGATGGCCCACATTTGCATTGCATAAACTTGCATGATGAAATATCTTACCATTTCATCTGAAAAGTATAGAGCAGTGATCATTTTTTATTTAATTAGTTCTGAGTTTGCCTAAAGGCTTTAGGAACCAGAAATTTTTTAGGCTTGTTTTTACAAATTAGCTGTGAAGTAGAATCTGTCTTTTCTGTTTCTCCATCAAGGTAATGTGCTTTGCTCACATTTATCTTTTCTTTTTCCTAATGAGCTATTTCTGATAGTCAGCTGCTTTTTCTGCTGTATAGTTCACTGAGGGCACCATGTTATCTGCATTATTCATCACTGCAACAGTGGCATACCTTGGTTAGAATCTAAACAAAAAACAGTTTCTAGGCATAACTCTTAGTATTCTATAAAATCATGAATTATGTAATTCACAAATCTCTTCACAATAACATCACTTTTCTCTCTGTCAAACCAGCTATTTTTATTTAATATTGCTCATCTGCCATATGGACTCCTGTATCCAAGTTAATTTTGAAACTGAAATATGGCAATACACTCTGAATCTGTAAAATAATTGTCCAATTAAAACTATTTTAGAACACCTCACATACAAAATAATTTTATATGATTTTTCACATCAAGAGAAAGAGGGATTTTTTAATCACCAAAGCATTGCACAAATATCCATATTTGTAGTAGCTCAGAGTGCTCCTCAACGAATTAAACATGCCTCAGTGAACAAGTTGTATCATTGTTTGAGAAAGCCACAGCAGATGCAGCTACTGCAGAACAAATGTCAATAAAGAAAGATATACATAACACTTTATTCCTGATTTCTAGTCCTACTATTCTTAGATTATTCTTAATGTTATATATGTATGCTGTATGCTGTTGAAATTGGCAGTATGTGGAAAACTATTCTGAGTTTTTAGACTCGTTTTATGATTAATATTGTTAAAATTTAGGAATTTTTTTTGTCATATAAATAGGATGATTTGCCTCCAGGAGGAAAAAATTTATATGGTTAGACAGGTATTTGTTATGATGAATTAAAGAAATCATTTGTGATGGCACATAGCACACTTTCTGCTAAAGCATAAAAGCATGATAAGTAGCACATTGGAAATCAGCATAAGCAGTAGTTGGTAAACAGCCACATACTGCTTGCTAGTTTGACATTTGCTGGACACTGCACATGACTCTGGGTGTTTAAAGAGTGCTCCTTAATAACAAAAACATAGACCTGTCTTCAGAAATGTCCTGCAAAGGACACTATTCCAATTGTGCAAAATGTGCTCTGCATTATCAGCTGCATTTATTTCTGTTGCTAATTCAAAGTGACCAAAGTCTTATCATAACATTTTGTAACATCCCGGTCACAAAAAAGGATTTTTTATTTCAGTATGAATCTGTCCTAATGTTTTGCTGCACCCATACAAAATCCTTCATAGGGATCAAATCCTCGCTTTCAAAAAGAACATCCAAGACTGTGGGAGAATGCTCACTGATAACCACAATTAGATTCTCACAAAACTCTGATAGTTAATTAGAAACTATGCTGAGCTTTTCCCCACAGTGTCATCACTTGGTGGTTTATTAATAACACAATGGAGATGTAAAATGTGTTCAGTGTGAGAATCAGAAGGAAAAGGATGGTACTTCCCATGCCACAAATGCCTAGTTACTGTGTGTTCTCTCCATGTTAGCAAAGTTACTGACTGGATGTGTCTGTAAAATGGCTAATTTTATATTCCTAATCTAACTGATAACTTCCTTTTCTTGGGAGGCCAGTTAATAATATAGTTGGAGTGGTATCTTCTAAGTATTTTCTAAGATACACTCTTGAGAGTGAAGAAAGGCAGAAGTCTCTGATGAAATGAGAAACGTTTGAAATAAAGTACTGATGATGTAATGTACGGGGTCATTTATAAGCCTTGGTTCTATCTGTCACTTTGACTAAGAGGTGCAGAACAAACACATTTAAATGTGTCTATAAGACTACAAGCATCATCAAATACTTCTAGTAAGATCCTAAGCATTGCTATTAAAACACTTGATCAATGAAATAGAAAAAAGATATAAAAACTTTTACAAATGATCCAAAGGCAGAGAGGCATTTTAAATAATGAAAAAGAGTGGTTGTTCTTGCCACATGATTCTCTTTGTTTTAGAAATGGAATGTAAAAAGGTAATGCACCTTTTAATAACATCACATGTTAACAAAGAGGGATATTTTATAGAAAGAGCAACTGTCCAAGAAGTAGTAACAATGAAAAAGGAGTGGCATTATGAGAGATAAGCAGATTTACTTGATTTCACATAACAAAAGGCAAATGCAGTACATATGTAAACGAGATACTTGATCAGCATAGGCAGTTATTTTGCACTGGTCTTACCTCTTCTGGAACACTTTTCATTTTATTGTCAGCATCCTCCATTAAAGAAGGATGATACAATTTGCAAATAGTTCAGAGAAAACACATGTAAATGCTGTTTTACTGTGATGAATAGATGAGATAGATACTGTTTAATGCCTTTAATAAAGATGAGACAAAATGTGCCCTCAGCAAGCACAAATTGTGAAGAGCTGGCAATACCCTGGAGGGGAAGGCTCAACAGACTGAAGAAATGGGCTGACAAAACCCTTTCAAAGGTAAATGCAAAGTCCTGCACTAGGAATAGCATAAGTCATGCAGCAATATATGCTGGATGACAACTGGATAGAAAACAGCATTGGACAAAAGGACATGGAGGATCCCAGTAGATTACAAGATGCACATGAATCTCTAATTTGTCCTTGTGGCAGAGAAACTCAATTACATTAGCAAAATTTAATTGCCAGCAGGTGAAGGGAAACAAACTCCACCTCTTCTCAGCACTTGTAACTTCTCTGAAGTATCATGTCCAACTCGAGCAGAGTGGCACAAAGTTGGAGCACATATTGAGTGGAAGAAAGTTTGAGAGACCATTCCCTAACTGAGAGGGTCACAGGAAGATTTTATTACTGTCTTCAGCAGAAGGCCATGGAGATTATTCTCAGAAGTGCATTATGTGAGGATGAGAAGGATGGGCACACACTGCAATATGAGAAATGCTGAGAAGATACCAGGAAAAAGAATTCAGAAGGGGACTGCCAAAACCTGAAATAGGAGTTCAGTGACTGTGGAATCTCTATCCCTTGAGATCTTCACAACTCATCTGGGGCAACCTGATACAGATTATGTCTACTCTGAGCTGTGAGATCAGGCCAAAAGACACCCAGAGTTCATTTGCATCTTAAATTATACTATGAAATTATTCTAACACTGGGAAACAGACATTACAGATTTTCAAAGAACTGACTCTATTAAGCTGTGTATCTCAGAATGGCCATAATTTACAAATATTACAGAAGAAACAAAGTGTCATCAATTGAAGACAGTGGATCTGAGGAAAGACCCAGATTTTAGAAGCTTGAGCCAGATATTCTGTCTAGATACAACATACACACTTTCTAATAGCACAGATAATTAACAACTAGAAAAACATTGTGGTGGAGAACTTCATTAGTATAAATCTTCAAATAGATATTAGATTTTTTTCCTATAGATAACCTGTGGCTCAAATGGAAAATAGTTCAGGGAAATGCTGTGTTTTCCTTTAAACAAGGGGTCAGATTATGTGATCATAGGGATTCTTCTGGCTTTAGAGAAAATGAATCTGTGATCCCCAAGTCCTACTTTAACATCATAATGTATATGACACACATGCTCCAACTGAGCACTCGCTTCTTCAAAGTGATCCCCTATGGATTGTCCAGGACAAAGATAAAGACAAAGAAAGCTTTTGAACGTGTCTGAATTGGAGCTGTCTATTCTATCTTTTAATCTAAAGGAAAATAACATATCAAATGGGTAGATCTGGGGTCAGAGACTTTCTAGAAGCAACTGTTACAGATATTCTCCCTAACTCTGAGCCACTGGCACAGTCAGCTATAATTACCAGCAAGGTTATTATGCATCAACAATGACAAGCCTGTATTTCTACCAACAAATACTTGAGCTTTAGGGGTATCCTAAATTAGCTTTTTTTTCTTCCCCCCTCAAGACCTTGAGAATCAGAGAATACTTTGGAGGCTGAATGAAATATCCAGTACAGAAAAATGTATGTAACAGAAGCAGTGAATGTATTTCTGTTATAAAACAGAGTGTGACAGGCCTATTTTGAAAATCTGAATAAAATTCCTCACCGAATTCTGTTGAGTATTTGAGCATTGATATTTGTACTGTAGGACCAGAATATTTCCTATGGTTAATAAGCATTCTCCAGCTCTTGAAATAAGTTTATGAATTTTCTCAGAAAATGTGGAATTCAATATATAGATTGGTATGTTAGAATTCTCTTTGATGTACTAACTGTCTTTTTACTGACCATTATCCTTCTGTAATAAGGAATGTGAATTCATCTCATATAGACCTTTCACAGGCTTCATGCTTTCAACATACATTGCACAGGCATGGCTGTGTATTTTAAGCACTAAGCCATTAACTTATTATGGTAGAGCATTATCCAGCACTGAGTAGTATTGTTACAACTTTCCTCAATGTATTTGACATATGGAGAAAAGTTATTAAACCGACTGGATTTCTAATTTTTTTTCTAGTAGATTGCATATGTACTAATAAAGTCCATGTAACCTGAGTTATTTGACAAGGGACCAATCGGGAAATAGTTGCTGGGGGCCTCTTTCATCTCCTGTAAAACTCACAAGAGACAGAAGTGAAAACTGGATAAGATTTAGCTGAGAAAAAGATGGTTAACACGCATCACTGATTACAAGGAAACAGTTACAGACTTTATTTGACTCTTTTTTATTTTCTAAATCCAATAAAAACAATATTAATAGTTTTGATTAAGATTTTTTTTTCTGTAGCAAAAGAGAAATTTTGTACAACTGATGTAATATGATGTCAAAGAAATAATACTGCAGGTCCTCCAAGATGAAATTCTCATTGTTAATCTTAGGTATTCCAAAGGGGCCTACATTATCAGGTCTTTATATTTTGAGCTAATAGAGGCATAATACTAGAGCAAAGCAACAATGGAAGAATATACAGTCCCCTGTGGCTGCAATTGAAGCTCTAAAACCCTGTTTTTCATTTTTAAACTGTTCCTCTGGGCATAGGTAATGTTCAAAGAAGCATTTTAAAGAGAAAATGAAACTCTAAAAGCTTTAAAATGCAGTTGCAGGAAATCCAAGATGTTGTCTGTGACAACTCCTATCTTACTGATAGTCTTATGGGAAACAGCAACATTCAGAGCTGCTCTTTTTACACCACAGCACTTTAGAAAGGTGGACCATGGCTTTCTAGAGGATCACTGCAACTTTGACAAATCAAAGTCCTTGCCATGAAAACAAAAAATCCAAACTATATTTGAGAGAAGTTTATTCCAACTGGAACACCAGAGCTTTTGAAGGCAAAGAAATAAAGAATACAGTAATGTCGAGTACATAAAGAAAATGGAAACAGGAAGAAATCTGTTTCAGCTTGTGGCACTCTAGCAATGACAGTGACCATGCAGTGCCTATGCCAGAGCTGGGTGAAGGGCTGAGGACAGGGACTGCACAACAGGCAGGTGCCTGGGCAAACATGGACCACAAGTGGGCAAGGATGTAGACAAAACCTGTCAGCTCTCACAACTGTGTCTGGTTTCTGGACAGAGCTAGACAAGTATTGCCAGATCATGAATTTTTATTCTCGATTTCTATCTTAAACATCATTTGTGAATAAATAAAGGAAAAGGAATTTTGCAAGTTTTGGATTTGCAAGCTTCTTGGGATTTCTGGGTGATTAATAAAACACTTGAAAACTGTAGAAATTAGAAACTTTCACTATTTCTCAATGGACCACTTTCTGAGATCATCCAGATTCCACTGGGAGCTTTCACAGTGTGACATCATTCCCTTGTCCCTTTGGTACAGATTGTTAGTCTTCAACTTAAAACAACAATGTTAATCTTCTATTTTTTTCATCTTTATAAAGTCTTACTTAAAGAAGAAGCAACCAGTTAAACACCAAGTTCTCTTACAGAGGGAATGAGAGGAAGATGTATTAACAGCTGATCATAGATGTCTCATTTCCTTGGGAAAAGATGGCAGTGATGATAGAACATTTTTTCTGACATTTAAATGAAACTGGATAAAAAACAACTTTGAGGCAAAGTCTATTTCAAAACCATCCAAAATTCTTTATGAAGTGATCTTTAAGTCTTTTCCATCCTAAATAAATCCTAATTTGTACACTAATCCCTGTACAGCTGTAAATGTGTAAATGAAAGTTAGTTATATATGCTTAAAGTGTAAAGTTTCCATTAAGTGTACAACCAGACACAAAGAAATAAAAAGTTGGGACTCAGAAGCATTTTCTGCAAGGACATACCATTATAGGATAAGAATTTCAAACTGAGATAGAGGGGGAGAAATCCTCTGAAATACGTTTATCAGTGAATGACCCTGATCAGCTGTGCTCCATCTGAGGAAGATCATTACTGTAGACGTCAGGGTAGTGTAGGAGACAGGTTAAAAAATGGGTTTCAGATTATTGACACTTACTTTTTATTAAAGTTTATTTACAGCTGGGGATAAGAGAACATAGGCCCAGAATTAGGGAACTTTTTAAAACTCCAGAGATTATATCGTTGAAAACCTTTGCAAAATTCTTAAAGTTTGTATTTCTTGAATTATTCCTATCTGAATGGATGTCTTTCAAATGCAATGCTCTAATTCTTTCAAGTTATTATATTTTAATGTATTTTTATTTATGATCTGTTTTCTGCTGAATTTCTATCAAAGTCTGAGCCTTTCTTGCACAAAAGATGTGCTTAAAAGCTTTGCTAAAGAAGGAAAGGATTAAATAAGTGTAATGATTTAAGTTCTCTGTCTAGTCAGGATTAAAAGGCAATATCTAGCATATAGCTGCCTGCCCAAAGGACAGATTCTATTGGAATTGCACTTTGAAATGTACAGCTCACCTGCAACTATTTTCTGTTTCTTTATAAATGGGAGAGTCTCACACAACAGATGCCGATGACTGATGCCTAAAGGTGTGCATAAAATTAAAATGCACCCTTGTATTCCTGAAGGGACACAGTCTTCTCTAATCAATTGGCAAAGATAAAAGAAGACTGTAAAGCTCTAACTCCTTTAAAGTGAAGCTTGCTCTAGGAGAGAAAATGGAGTATATTTACACATAGACTGAGCAGTAAGGGATGGAAAAGCACACGGGTGATGGTTGACTACTTTCAACGAAAATTCAAAAAAGAAACTTCTAAATACTGATTTCTAGGGAATTTTCTCAGCCAGCTGCAGCTGATAGTTATGTCCTGAACATTTGTATTTTATTAATAAATATTTAATAGAAGAAAGGCCCGGGTGCAGACACATTTCTGTACTGAAGAGTTGATGTAAGAATATATATTATTGTTGATAGTTTCTGAAGGCTGTTTAGAAATAATAATGGAAATAAAATATTATTAAAAATCAGACGTAGTAATTCAATACTGCAAACCATAGTAATACATTTACATCACACATTTGCATCCTCATATTGAGCTGCTTTATTGAGCCTCCTTTTAAATTAGGTAATGCTAGTTAAGAAATTGCATACAGTTTTGTCAAAAGACATGAAATGATGAAGAAAACAAGCAAGGTGGTGTTCACTGGAGCCTAAAATGCTGAAGGGGCCAAAAGTTTCAATCTTCAACCAGTTATAAATGTGAAAACAAACTGTTGAGTCTGTCTAAAATCACAGAATCATAGAATGATTTGGGTTCAAAGGGACTTTAAAGATCATCCAGTTCCAATGCTCTGGCATAGACAGGGAAAGCTCTCACGAGTCCAGGTTGCTCAAATGCTATCATTATAATACAGCAGGCAAGAAGATGCAGAGTACATCTTGATATGGCTCATTTTGCAGCTCTGAGTTTTGAGAACCCTGTTCCCTGTTCCAGGGTTCCTTGACAAGATAACTTCCTGAAAATCATATTTCTGTGTCACTTTCATTAATGATTGTAAATTCTCCCTTTAAAACACACACTTACTTGCAGTACATGCAAGTACTGATATTGACATTTGGAAATACTGAAAGGATAAATAATTAAACCCATAACTATTAAGGCAACTCATTCCTGAGTTCTAGCTTTTGTGCTCCTTCTTTTGGAAGGCAGTTCCAGAAACATGTTATTTTAATAGTTTAGAACTCTCTCATTTCCAGCTAAATACATTTGCAGTCATCATAATTTTTTTCCTAGTGACAGCACTGTCCTTTAGCTTATAGTCTCACAGCTCAATATTTACTCCTACAGTGTGGTTTTTATAGACAGCAATCATATGTGCTTGCAGACTTCAGTTGTTTTGCTCAGTTAAACCATTCTGACTCTAAAATCTTGCAAAACAGACTCCCCAGTCCACTGATCATTCTTGAAGCCTTGCTCTGTAGCTTTTCATGTTTAAGATGACTTTTCTTGGACGTCTGTACCGCTACAGAGCCCAGTGTTCAGATGATGTCTCCCCAGGTTCTAATGCAATGGCTTCTATGGAAATTCTGAGCTCCACAAATTAGAGTTTACTGAAGCTTGTTGATGTTTTTTCCTCCTCTCCATCAGAGGAGATATTACAGAGGGTAGAGAAAGAAAAAAAATCGAATATATTTTATGTTTATAGCTTTAAAGAGATGTTTTATCACTAGATTTACACGCAATAAGTACCAGTAGGGATAATTCAACATGGTTTCTTGTCATACTCAAGTGAGGCTTATGATTCTATTTTATAATTTTTGAAACAGTCCAAAATATTATGCTTCAAAGTACGTAGTAGGGTTAATATACTATATTTCAATTTTTCCCATCTCTGCGGAACCTAATTATTGTTGGTCTTGAGACTGTAGTCTAAGAAATATAACTTGGAAATACAAAAATTCAGATTTAATATCAGAAAAAATGTAGTCTTTTATTTTAGTGAAAGAAATGTACAGCCTGTATATTTGGAAGGAAAATCCATGTGTGAATCAGAAAGAAGGGACAAAAAATTGTGACAGTCATTTCAACGGATTTACTTTTTCAGGATTTTTTTTTTTTAAAGATAGAAAGACACCATAATAATGTAGATCAGGCCTATACACAGTGATCTAGTATCTGATAAAATATAATACCTGTGGCAGATAGGTGTTTTTTAGAGAAATGTAATGTACAGAACAAGGCATGGAAGGTTAACAGACAAATTACCTTTTGATACCGAATCTAAGTTTATGTCAATAGCTAAAGAAGGATGTTTTGCATCTCTTGGATCACTGCAGTATTAATAATTTCTTTTTCTTAAAAACGCAATTCAGTTCTAATACAAATGCTGGAGTACACCAGCACACGATCTAATGATCTGTCTTTCCAGACAAGCCTTTGTCAATGCAGTACATCAACTGCTGCAGCTGAGACCAGGACATTTTTTTGCACAGAGCAGAAGGGAATACTCTTGATCCATTTCAAGCATTATTTGGCACATTTCAGAATCACAGAAGAGGCAGTCGAGCTCTGAACTTTCTCAGCTTATGCCTTCAATCAAATGAGAAGAGGGAACTGTTGTTTTTTTTTTCTTGCATACTTTTTGTAACCCACCAACTGTTTAGCTTCAATGGTAAGCACACAAATCAATATTTTTTCATGACGATAGCATACCCACCATTTTATGTGGATATTATCTCTTTGCTCCTTTAAAAAAAAAATCTCCAATTTCAGCATGTTTTTGCCCTAAGCAGACTTCTTTTATTAATTTCATTGATCTTCATGTTTGGTTTGGTTGTGGGTTTTTTCTTTTTTTTTTTTTTTTAAGCTCTTCAATTGCAGAATCTCTTTTGAAGAGCACTGTTTTGTTTATTTACTTGGTAAACGAGGCTGGTGAGCACAGATACTGTGGCAATGAGAGCCAGGAACAGCTTGCTAGTGTACTGGCTCAGCAGTGCACAGAAGCTGCATTTGAGCTGCTGAGGGGTAGATCTTCAGCTTGCATAAATTGTCATGGCTCTTTTGATATCAGCACTAGAGTAATAACTTCAAACATCTGAGGCTTTGCCCCCTAAGCCTGAGATGAATTAAATGATGCCATAGAGTGAAATTACTATTATTATTATTATTATTATTGAAATCTGTTTTTCTCAATTCTCCTGCTCCTTGAAATTTATTGATCATTTTCTACCTAACATCATGTCATGAACCCAGCATTATTTCCTACACTGTAGCTCTTCCTTGTCTTCTCACCGTTCCCAGTGTTTCAGCCGACTTAGAAGTATACAGAGTTCATAACATATCTGTACTCCACATTGTTATGCATGTTTTCTTCCCTTTTTAAACTTATTTTTTTATTTTTACTTGGCTGCCAAACACAATGTTAGGTGTATTGTGGTCCTCAAGTTGCACATTACTGAATAACAGATTGAAGGAAGAACAAAGGAATTCTTTCAGATCTGACAAAGCCTTTAAGGGATCTTTTGTGAGGGGTCCTTCAGTTGGTGATTGTATTTCTCTTCTGCAGATATCATTCAGTCCTGTGAATCATGCAGATGCCCATGACCAGAAGATGTTGGACTCTGACATCTAGCAGATTTTGCTGAACAGCCTGGAAGGCTCCTTTGTTATTCAAACCACCAAGTGAAGGACAAGCAGCAAAGCACCTGCCCACCAGCCACAATGTGCTGGACAAGTGACAATGGGCTGGAGTCAAAGGCTGCAGATACTGAACGGCCCATGTGAATTCAGGAGAGAGTTTTCACAGGTTCATCAATAACTAGCCAAAGAAAACCCTCCAAAAGCTACGTGCCATTTCAAGAATTTCTGAAAGATTTCCGTTTTGGACACTTGAAATGGATTTCACACATTCAAAAAAAAAAAAAATATTTGCAGCTCACCAGAATGGGTTGCATTAAGCCAAAGAAGTGGAAATTAAATAGGCAAATTTCTCAGTATTTTCTCACTAAAATTAAAAAAAATATTACAATATTTGAATAGATTCTTTTGGAAGAATAATGGCAGTGGAAAGGCTAATTATTTTTAATTAATACTGTTCTTATTTGTTGTTTTACCTACTGTTGAAGACGATTGATTAATAAATACAGAATGAAGCAGATAGAATTCACCCCACAGTTATAAATTACTCAGACTTAACAGTGTTTTAAAAGTGATCAATTATTTTCTTCGCGTATTCTTCTAAGCACCAAATTGTTACACATGAATGCATTTCTAGAAACACTAGAAGTGTCTGATCCTGAAAATAATGTGGGCATGCAAATAAGCATACTTACATCAACTGAGGTTAGTAGAACCAGTCACAAGTGTGATTGTTCTGGTACATGTATGAAGAAGCAACTGGGTGGTTGGTATGTGAAACCAGCATCACTACTGCATGGTTCAGGGGAAAAATCTATCACTGTGCCTGTAGTTTTCCACTGATCTGGATCCAAGTGTTCTTTTAGTGCACTGTGTTTATCTTCAGTCTGCTCAGTGTCACTAAACAGACATAGAAATAAATACACTCCTGTCTTTTAGAAACCTCAGCCCAAACACCTGTGCCTGCTATAGCAGTACAGTTCTCCATTAAGAACTGACAATATATTGATTAAAACAAACTTAAATTGGTGCAACTTACTATGGATACTCCCCAAATGACTAGATTATGAGTATCTTGAAAGACTTTACACTTCTCACAAAGATAAAGAATTTATAATACTATCTATAACAATGACATCTGCACTGAAATATATATAGCAATTGTAATAATAGCTGCAGATTAATGCACTACCTAGACGTTAGCTACCAAGAAAGCTAAAGCAGGTTGGCATATATCTAGTCAGCAGTACTTCCACTTTTATCAGGCAAAAATGCCCATTTGCCTTGATCATTACCTCATAATTATATTTTAAATTTAGAGAAAGTTGCCATAGTTAATTGAAGTATTTAATCACCAAATCTCTATATTTTAATATTTAAAAAAGCCAAAAATAAAAAATATGCACCAGAAAACTAGTTTCAAAACGAAAAAAAAAGACAAGGTATTGCTTTCATTAACTGAAATCAACTAAGCTCTTTTATCTCTTTCTTCCTGCTGCAATAAAAGAAGACCTGAGCCCCCTTTGAAACCAGCGCAGTGTGATCTGAAGAATGAAAAATGTTGATTGACTGGCACTGCATGCAATAATTTGAAATGAGCATAATCTTTTCAGGCAAAAATGGAGCAGTGCACTGTTGATACATGTATGAAGATGGACCCTCCCCACTGCCCAGGGCAGGCAGCAGAGTGGGGCTGGTCTGTAACCACGGCCGGGCAAACATGACAGCAGCAGCTTTTCCACACAGTTTTCAGCTGATCTGTAATGTCACACTCACACTGCTCCACGTTTGCAGCTGAACCGGCCCTGCTGCTGCTCCCACGGCCGTGGGGCTTGTCCCCAGCACTTTGCTCCTGGGATGCAGAGCTCCCAGCTCCATCCCCAGCCAGCAGCCCTGGTGGTGCTGGGGGCAGAGCACCATCACAGGCATGGCTCAGAGATGCTGCTGCAGCTGCTCTGCTCTGCTCTGGGAGCAGCACAAACGCTGGATTTACCAGTCCTGGCCACTAGCACGCTTTGTCTCTTATTAATATTACAGAAGAATAATCTGAAGGCCAGGGCCAGACACAGGCAGGGTCCCCCACACGGGCTGCAGGGCTGTGCCTGTGGCTCCAGCAGCTGCAGCAGCTCATGGCCCAGCTCGAATGCAGATCTTACAGCCTGGAGAGAGGGCTGCAGATTTCTCTTTTTCTGGTTGTGTTTCAGTAGCTCAGTATTTTTATGTCTCATCCTTGCCAGCTTGAAAAAAAAGACAAGACTCAGGAGTCGTGCTTTTTGGAGAGGTGATGATTTTTTTTTCCTATTTGAATCCTTTGTTATAGGTAATTTACTCAAAATCCAGATGTAAAATTCATCTTTAGCCATAGAGTCAAAAAAAAAAACCAAAAAAAGGGAAGAGCTGAAGAACAGGTACAGATGTTCTATTTACCCATTCAATCTCTGAAATTATTGCATGTGGCATAATCCTGTACGCCTATGAAATATCTGACTTTTTATTCATGGAGATTCAGTATTATGCTGCAGAAACAATAGAGTTTTCTTTTCTGCAAAATGTTTTCCTTCTTTTAAATGACAATATCTATTCCTTTTAATTTTCAGTGAAGCAAGTTTAAAAACAGTATGGATAGATGAGACTTTTAATACAACATTCAATTGGAAAATAAACATTAAAATGAGCACAATTAAGTCTTTTTTCAATAATACTTGAATTTGAAAAATTAAATATGTAGAAGCTATAAAAATACTTTGTTGATTCTTTCATTTTAAAAGTCTGTTTATACCTGAAAGGTTTTGAAATCATCTTGGGTTTGCAAAGCCTTAACTCAAAAAATTTCACATAGAATTTTTTCACAGTTCAGTCAATTTTTGCTTGTTATAGGAGAATATTAACTGGCACAGCCTTGACTCTTGTTTTAGCTTTTTTTTTTTTTTCCTTTTTGCCAATTAAAGTTCCAGGTTCTGCTTTTATATTTTTGTGTGCTATAGTTAGGTTTCCAGAATAATTTAAATACCTGCTACATAGCAGACTTTTTTACTCATTGCAAAGTTAATCAATGCTGTATTCTGTCTGCTTTCCTGTTTCCCACTTGTCTCTTAGGCAGACTTGCTGCTTTGCTCCTGTTTGGCTGTTTTAAGACCTGTGTCAGTATAGCTGGTTTGCTACAGTGTCACTCCAAACATTGCTATTTGAAAATATGGACATAGAGAGGCATAACTTGGGGGGAAATAGCACAATGGGTTAGATCTATAGACCTTACAAAAGGTGATGGTGCCAAAGTAGTGTGCTCAAATAAGGGGCTGCTCTTTTCAGCAGTGCCTGGTCCTGTCTCACAGGTAGGAACCAGTAGCCAAACCAGAGATAACATTTCTTGCAAGAAAAACATGATTTCATGACAGGGAAAATGTTTTTTCTGCTAAACTCTGTAAAGCTCATTGTATTACAGATATATTACATTTCACTGGTCTCAATCAGGGCTATTCTTGTTAAGGCCTCCAGTCTTACCCCTGGCAAAGATTTCACTGCAATTAGCCTGTTTAAACAGAGCCATTGAAAGTTTTCTTTGTCACAGAACTTCTGGAAAAGGCCTTAAGGCAGCTCTGTGAGAGCCAAAGGATAATAATTTCACTACAGAGCAGCGTATTTTAATTACAGTATAATTAAACCAAATACTGAAGCCATGTCTGACAACTGGTCAATGGAAAGCTGAATCAGAAAGCCCTGAAACATTTGAAATTACAGGTTGAAAGTTAGAGTATAATTTTGGGCTGAGGTCTGCACTACAATATGTAAAGCTGGATTGGCTGCTGATTGAATCTCTATGTGGAGCAAATCCCTGAAGAGATCTCTGCCTCACTTTTGTGAAGCACTGAGTAATCAGCAAATCCCATCGAACTTCTGATGGTTTCTCAGAGTGGCAAAACTCCACTAATGGATTGAGAACTCATGAGCTGCTACAGTTCATCCTGCATGAGAGTCTTCTAATAGACATGAGGAGAATGGAAACACCTCAAAAATCCACCTTTGTCCTGTTTAACACAGGGTAGGAGAGTTTTGTATGGTCAGAGGTCTGGTGTATTTATCAATTGCCTTAACAAGCATACTTCTACTTTTTATTACTGAAATAGAATTCAATACCAAGTTATTAAAATGTCATTAAATGGATACCAGCTTAGCTAAGATGATCTTCTTAATAATGCAGGCATATTCTGATTTTCTCCATTTATAGTCATTAACTTAATTTGATGACCTATCTAAATAATTGCATGTCACAAAGATACAGTTTTTATAATTATTCAGAAATCAAAGCCACCCCACTCCCCAGCAAAAACTTGGGTTGATTTTTAAATTTTTAATATTTTTTTAAATGCCTAGAACAATGTCTTATGCTGTAAAAAGATATTCTGGGCGCCACATCACCAAAGATATTTTAAAAAGATGATTCAATTAATACATAACCATATTTGAATATTTCATGCATTTACAGAAATATTTAATGGAATTAGATTCAATGAACTTCTAACAGTGAGTAGAAATAAATTATTGCATCCTTACTGTCAAAGCAATTTCAGGTTTTGCATTCATCCTCTGTTGAGCCTTTTAGCTTATTTCAGTTTTTAAATCACACACAATAGAGGGGCCTGCATCTCTGTGATTTATAATACAAAGGAACAATTATTTCTGCAGGTAAAACTGTGCTTTCTGGAAAAGGTAAGATAAACAGATGTGTCTAAAGCATCCTCAGAAAATCATGGAGAAATGGCTAAATGTATTACAAATAGCAATAATAATAAAAAATACAGCCATCAACTGTCTAAAGTACTTTGTGAACATTAACGTGTCTACTTCTACAATTCAAGTGGCTATAAAAAACCTGAGAACAGAAAGCCAAAACCTTTTGGATAATCCCTTAAGCCCCCAAACAATAAACAGGAACAGGTTCTGACATGTAATTTATCAAGCTGTGAAGTTTCTATTCTTATGAACAAAAACCTAGTAAAACAAAAATAAATGAATAATGTGAGCACAGTCTTGGGAAAAGTTGAATTTCTAAAAAAAAACTGTGCAGCATCTTTTCTTCAATTCCTTAAATCAAGGCATTTACACTAGACCAATGGTAAAGATGTTTTAAATGCATGCAGATGAACATAGGAAAAAAAAAATAAGTTTTATTCCTTGACTTTATAAGAACTTCTCGAATTACAAAGGTTTCCTTGTTTGACCTAAAATTTTCTTTGGCAAAGATTTTACAAGCATTAATATTTACTCATTTATATGCAGCAGAACAAAAATGCCTGTAGCATTCCAGAGTGTGAACACTACATTAACGACATTCTAAACACCCATAAATATTACAGGATTGGAAAAAAGGTTGTTAACACTTCTCAGAAGATTCTTTTTCTGGTCTATGTGCCTCTTCACCATGCTCAGTGTTGCTTTGATGGTATTTATAGTATTCCTTACTAAACAAACCAACAAAACCATCACAGGAAGAGCTGTCCTATGAGATTAATTGTTTTATACTCTGTTAAAATGAAAAAAAATAGCCCAATTTCTCAGTTATTTTTTACAAAAGCTTCAAGGACTATTCTTTTCACACAAATAAACATGCTTCATAATGTGCAGGAATTTGGGTCAGTACAGATTTCCCAATGTCTTTCACTTACTCTCTATGTGTAAGGAGCTGTTTGTTTATTTGTTTATGTGCTTGGTCTGTGCATCCCAATCCTAAAGCTCATGTGAAGACTCCAATAATTGCACCTGTGCTTCAGATTTAGTGTAGCTTACCTTCTCATTTCTAAGCTTCAAGATAAAATTACTCAAGTTAGTTTCTTTGAAAGAAAAATATGCAATTTGATTTTCTCTCAGAGAAAAGTGCTCTAATAACTTATGGTTTTTCAAAAGGAAACCTAAGGCGTGCAATTTTAATGATGGTTATACTTCAGAAGTAATAACTTTTCTGTTGCCTTTGCACATGTTCTAAATTATATTCAAATTTTGACTCAAAATGGAAAGGAAGAGGCCTTGCCTAATAGCTCTAGAGGAAGGTTTATGTTCTTAAGTGTCAGTGACATATTATAAAATAGTTAACTGATGAAGGCTCCTGTCACAGAATTTTTTTGACTGATTTTCATTATATGACATGCCACCCCTCAGCTAATTTTCAAAGGATTTGTTTTGTTCTTGGGCTGATTTTGCCCCAGTGGTGCTGAAAGTCACTTTCCCAGATTTCCTCTTTGTGAAAAGTGGGTTTGTTCTGATTTTGACCTTCATGTTAAGGACATATTTATTTAACTCTATTTTTCCACCTCCCATTTGCAGTCAGCTGTGTTGTGTTCATATGATCTCCCAGCCACAGCCAAAGGACTCCTCTCACAGTCTGCAATGACACGTCTTCTGAGAATTGCACATTTCTCTGCACAATTAGAGCTTCAAATAGTCTGTGTCACATACAGCCAAGGCCTGTGACAGCTGTCACTCAGCAATACTCTTCCTGACAAAGAGAGATTATAACTTCACAGATCGTGCAGGATTTATTATTTGTATTTAATTATCCTCCAGTGGGAAATAATAACTGCAGTTTTCCTTATGCTTTATCTTGGTGCAAGGTTGAAGCTTGTAATCACATGTACATTTCTAGCTGCCTTAAACTAGGTTTTTTTCCTGTTTGTTCCCAATCTTTGCAGCCTCAGGGTAAACTCTGCAGTCTTCCATTATTAATTTAGACAGATACAATTTCCTAGCAAAATAATTAGTCAACATGTGGCAAACTTTTGTAATAAACTAGATATAAAATGAATAATTAAATTTCTTGTTAAATCAATAACATTGATCTTGACTTCTCTTAAAACCAGATTGTAAGAGTGCAATTTCTTCTGCCTTCTGAATTTTGCATCTTAGACTGACATTTGATTTCTATTTGACAGATATTGAACTTTAAATAGTTTTATTTTCTGTCAAAGCTGAGGCAGTGAGTTAAGGAGCAGATTTTGTGGCTGCAGCGCCAGAAAACAGCTTCCAGTCCTTTAATGTCTGCCTCAGATCACCAACATACCCAGTCTCATGTCTTTGCCACCTTTTTAGACCTGAAGTTCTCAGGGTTGTGTTTAAGACAACAAATTAAGTCACTGAAATATAACCTGCTGTTTTCCAGTTGCAGTTGCAGCTGCTGACACGTTCTTGGCACTATTGCTGCTCTCTTTTTGAAGAATTGTTCCCAAGAGGAAATGACATTTAATTGTAGGCTAGGGTTACCTGAGCCTGGTTTGATACATTCGATCTGACTAACTGAATACATTCTTTTATAACTTTTTGAAGGATTTAATGACAACAGGAGCTTGTTCATTAACATGAAAATTGCAGTTTTGTCTTTGCAAAATCAAGGCATTCTTTGACATTCACTAATATCAGTCTGCCTTATCTTCCAGCACAAGTTCATACACCCGTGAGAGTTCCTCTTGGGGATACTATTTTATTATGCCAGAGCAATGGTTACTGATCAATGGTGTGTGTGCAGTTAAAGAGCATACCTAAAATGAACTATAAGTTACATGACCCTTGCAGCAAATAAAAACCTGTCTTCTGTAGCCAGTGAAAGTTGTCAGGCATCCACTGCAAGGCCACAGATGCTGTCACCCCACTAGGGAGCTTCGTGAAAGAAATACAATTATAAGCATGAAAGTCTTTCATTTAATCCTAACTATATTTTTAAATAAGTTGACTGAAATGGAAAATGCTTCAAGAATATACTCTTTTAATAATCCACAAGAGTAGAAATCCTTTCAGACTGTGCATGGTATATGTAACATAACTATTAATCATTTTGCCTATTCGAAGAGAATGTGTCTCTTTTCCAGGCTGCTTTGTCTTGTGCTGTCTTTGCCAAGTGTCACTAATGCCTGCATTTACCAGTGGAAGCATCACCCAGAGCAGATAGACTCACTAAAGGGGCAAATGCCAGCATAATTCTCCAACCATCTGCTTGCCTGGGACTTGCATAGGAGATGTGGCCAAACCTGCACTCTGCCCTGAGATTACTGGATGCCATAATGAATGTTTGGCACAATTAGCAGCCAGAGTAATTTAGAGAAGCATTCAGACATCTCTGGCTGATGCCAAGAATCTGGTCCCACGTATCTGGAGCAGGACTGGAAGTGTGAAGGTGACACACTGCTAACTTTGAAGCCTACCAACAAGTTGTGTTCTGCATGTGCCATCAGCTGATAACCAGACCCTGTATCAATCTTATGGACTTGACACAGAAACAAAAATTCCTCTTCTGCCAATTATTATAGCTGGAAGAAAATCAATCCTATTCAAACACTTAATTACTGAAATATTATATTAATTTTATCTGTAAAGGTTTGACCTCTTCTGTGCTAACATTTAGAGAAATTAATCTGAATAGGAAAGCTAACCTCAGAGTATATGTACTACAATATCCCTTCGAAAGTCTTGTCACAGAAGCATTACACCATTAGAAAGTAGGAGTTAATAGAAAATGTTTTAAGAAAAATCTGGAAATTGAATCCTTGTAAGTATTTTTTGACAGTTTTGAATTTTATGTACTAAAATGTGAGAATTTGTGAGCTGACTATCCAGCTACCATAACTTTTCTTAGTTGTGTAGCTCTGGTTACACAATCTTTCTTCTACTGCTGCCTTGAGTACAGACCTCCTCCTTGATTCACAAAATGTAAATTTAATATTCATGTTCTAACAGGAGCAGTTCCATCTCCAACACAGTAATGCCCTAGAAGGAAGACACACATTTCAGCTTTTCACTTGTACCCAGAGTGGAATGCCTGAATGGAATTTCTGCAAAAGCTGAGTTCTTAAAGGGTTTCAGCCTCTGCAGATGATGGACAGTATTCAACATTATGTTAGCAGAAAAAACTCATGTCAATAGTTTCCTGATTTTAAATCCTAGCTATTAACAGTATTCATTTTTAATTGAGAAGAAAATCAGCTGACTGGTTTTCTGAAAGAAATCATAGAAGAAAAATGCAAGACTTTTCTGATAAGACAACCTGGAAGCCCCATTTCTGCCTTTTTATATACAGATTTGTAGCAGGTGATTCACTAGTCAAAAACTGAAAACCTAATTAACACCATGCCGTTCTGCCAGTCTGGCCTTTTAGTGCAAAAGTTTATTTATGAATGTGGTTCTCAGCAAACACCAGAGTGCTGAGGTGTTCTTACAAAGATTTTTTTTTTTAAATGAGTGTTTTGAGTTTTATGAGTTTTAGGATGTAGAGAACTTCCCATAAGTAGCTATATACGGTTTGCCTAGTTTGCTGTTGTTACAAAGACATATGTTTACATACATACATACATACATTTTCAAAACTTCCTAAGTAATACACCGAATTCAGCTGAGATACAGCAAGTCTCACTGAATATATCTCCAGTAGAAATCACTTTGACCTGTTACAGTCAGTACAAATCAAAGTTATGGAGGTAAGAACAGGAAATATGACTGAACAATTGTTTGCAGACAAATTTAAGGTCATGGAACAGGTTTATTTCGTAGCATGCAACAATATTAATGGTACCTTTATATTGTCCTATGAAAGGCATAGAAGCCTGTAGCCACTGTAAAGAAAAATAATATAATCTGGATTTTTATTCAAAGATTTACTCAGCAATAAAAATATACTTGAAAAAGATATCTTTGTCCTATGTGTACAGTAATCATCCAGCACCATCATTTTGAACACCTAAAGCTCTTGGTTACATAAACAATTTTAAGTATTCCCATTTACTAGACTGTAGGAAATTAATTTGTTTTGCAGAATTGGAAAGTGAAGCAGTAGTGAAGGCTGATGTCTCAAAGTTTGATTAGTTAAAATGAAGCACTTAATTCGATGATTAAACATCTTCATTTCTGAAGGTTTTTAAATGCACTGACCACCAGCTTTTCTGCAAAATTTGTAATCTAGGGATGTATAAAAAATATTTTCCTTCTTTGTTATTTTAAACTGTAGACAACCAGTGAGCAATATGCATTTATATAATCTATATATATATAGATATATATGTATCTTTTAAAAGTGCCTTGTAATTTCTTGTGAATGATGTGCCATTCAGAAGTTGACAGTTCACAATAATTTAAAAAAGGATTAAGCGTTAATTCAGATAAATAAATATATCAGATAAGTCACTAGATTTCTAACATAGCACACACTTTATAGGACATCAGGACAACTGTGTGAGACTAGGGAGAGTTTCTCTGTTGTGTCCTTTTAATGCAATTTTCTACTTTCTCTAAATGGGGAGAACAGTTTTATTTACAATATAAGACAACTGAAGAGGAGAATTGCATGAAGATTCTTTTATTTTAAAAAGCATTATTTCCACCTTGTCTAAACCAAATGGTTCTATTACTTTATTGCAATATTTCACATTGCCTGTGTTTCTAAGGTATTTGCATTCCAAGGAAGTGTTTCCCAAGAGCATCTTTAAATGGAATACTTTTAAATATTTTGAAGAATCTTCTTTTGAGACTTTTTCACTTTCAAAACTCATAGTATTGTGGCCATGCTTTTCAGAAAATAAATGTGGCTGGCAGAACATTAGGTCCATACAAGAATATTTAAATAAAGCTGTGAAATTTTTTATTGAGAGATTCACTTTCTCAAACAGCATTTTATCTAGATTTGGAAACATTGTGACATACATACAGAAGGAGTTAGAGTTGGAAATGTATAAATATTTTTAGCATATCTTTATAATTTCAGTAATGTATTTCTCACTTTCTGTGATGGTGGAAGCACCATCATATATCAAATATGGAAGCCAAAGTAAAGGTATCAGTCTCATTCAAAAAAGCCTTAAACAAAGTATATTGAGCACGATGTAAATTTACATCTTATAGTACACAGTGAATTAGCACAATCATCAGCAGAAGAATGGATGAACATTGAATAGAAAGCAATCATTGCATATCAGTAAAACACTGTTTTTGCTCAGTGGTTTGTAACCCTATTTGTGACTTGAGTGTCTCAGTTGAAAGAGTATCTGGGAGTGGGATACAGAAGGCAGAAGGAGAGTGGGGATTTTCTTTCCTTTTTCTGTGTTTCTGAGTCTGCTTTCCTGTTTTTTTTTTATACACTTCCCTACCACAATCCATTTCTCAACCACTTCATAATGTGAGTTCAAATGAGGTTCATAGCCCAGTGGATAAAGCATTACATTGCTAAAATATGGTTTTCCTTATCCCTTAGAAAAAAAAATCAGCCAGTCTGTCACTGTTTAATGTTTCACTGGTGCAGTATCTTTATTTTAAGTGTTGATGAATGCAACCATGACAATTCATCAGCAACCAGAAGACTGTTCCTTTATTTACATAAGCATTTACTCATCCTTTTTTGCTCCTTTTCTCCTCTATCCCACATATGAAGTAGCTCACTTTCCCAGCTGTTAATGTCTGTCTGTGTTTGCATCTATTCTGATTTGGAAACTGTGATCATCAGTCCAAATTTTCACGTGAGATTTCCTGTATTGGAATATTATAACCTCCTAATCAGATCAGATACTACCTGTCACAAACAAGTACTTTTATCCTTTCAGTGTGCAACTATTTATATTTAGATATGTCACTTGAAATATTTGCAGTACTAATGCATAACTTTCCTACTTTTTTTTTGTTGTTGTTGCTTATTGAAAACTTATAACCAAGGAACTCTCTGAGAAGGCCTTCACCTGTTTTCTAAGCTTCTCTGTCTCATCCCTCTTATAGTGTTATCCCTGTTCAAAAGAGATTTTACAATAATTATTGCAATAATCACCCAGTGCTAAATGTATAGTATGTTGATGTAATGACCTGCATAGATCAAAATTACTACCCATCAGAGCACCTCTCCCAGAGAAGACCACTCCTCAGTACAGCAGGATTTCTGCTAATGACCTTTCTATCCCTTTTGCTCGAGGAGGACAAATGATCCCATTTTGTAACATTTGGCTAAACAGCTGAATGATGAAGTAGTGAAAAACCCAGTAATTCTAAAAGTGAAGCAATGCTTGTGCAGCAAGGCTAATTTGGATACCTAGGGTCTCTGGAGGATCAAACACATACAATTGATGTGCCTAATTAGATTGTGGAAGGCAGAAGCTTCTCATAATACTGTTTGCACTGTTAGCTTCAGATCTGAAGTTTGCAGAAAAATTAGTCTAAACTTTAAACACCAGATAAAATGCAAATGTTAACTAGACTTAATAGAACTCTAGCTGTTAGTTAGCCACGTTTCCAAGAGAAGGGAGAAACTCAGGGGATGATAAACACGAGAGAAGTACAGGAGATCTGTACAGATGTTTGAAGTGTGTGCTGCTGTGTTTGCTTTCCAGTGAAGCTTTCAGCTCAGCCCATCTGTTGTACACAGCGTGCCACACATTGTGATATTTGTCTACACCTTGGCCCCCAGCCCATGTGGTTGGTACCAGGCTCCACACGTTCCTTGGAAGGATGCTGGGCTGTGTGCTCACTGCTGGGCAGGCAGGGACCAGGGCACAGTGGGGACAGCCACCTTGCCACACTCAGCTCATCACTCGGGCATCCACACTGGAACCAGCACTTTGGGTCGCAGCACAGCTGACCCAGAGTGTGCACAGAGCTCTCAGCCTCTCAGACTGCTGGTGACACAAAATCTCTATAACAAATACATTAATTTAAATCATCTTCTCTGAGTGAATCATTCTAGCTTGGAGCCAGATAGTACTGATGTTTGCAAGATGGCCTTATTAGAGGCTATTTATTTCGATATTAAAGAGAACAATGTAGATTGAAGTCACAAAAAGAATTACAAAACCTAATTTATGGATTGCTCCAACTGGAATCCACATTTCTTCCAGGCAGACAGACTTTTTTGTTGTTGTTGTTATTAGCTTAATGAGGAGCATAGTCTCATTTCATTTCCTTTGGAACTAACTTCTTACTGCTCGGTCAGTTTTCATAATGCTGGGTCTCATCCAGCTGGATTTGGGCCCATTCTGGTATCATGCTGCTCAACTAGTTTTATAGCAGTTTATGGCTCATATAGTTAAAAATGCCACCTCTTCTTTAGACATAATAATTTATGATATTGAGCATGTTGAAGTGGCTTCTAAATGTGCCATCATTCATCTTAAAAATACAACAATCAAAACCACCACTAATACGAACCTATCCATAAGCACATTCACATTTTCAGTATTTTCAGTATTCATATTTGGAGTAGTGTGCTTTGCAGAATTTTGAAAGTTTATTCAGCTGTAAAAAACCTGGGTAGAGGATTTTCTCTGTAAAATTGTGCTTTCCGTTATTAATGTCTAATCTGAAATTCTTCTACCAGAATGCTCCTTGAGCCTTTCCTTCTACCAGATCCTTACCAATTAAAAAACCAAAAAAACAACAAAAAAACTCTATCTCTTAGCTGCACAGATATAAACCCTAAGTAAAGGTAAAACTTAACACAGAATTTGGCTTTCTGTGCTTAATTATCTTTTTTTGGCTCTAGAATCCTAGTTGGTCCCAGATCTCTCATATGATATTCAATTATTTTTCATTCATATGTATTTTCTCTCTTCCTCCGGGGCTTTCTCTTTTCTAGGCTGTGTTCTGTAAATACTGTTTTCTAATCCTTGACTCTTGTTTTATCATCATGTCTTGTCCCCATCAGATCCAACTGAAGAGCATTCTGCACAGCCATGATCTAGGAAAGCAAAGCACCAGGGACTGTAATTACTGGTGTTCTCAGCATGTTCAGCAGTGTACTGGCAGCTCTTGGAACTGTTAACCCACTACATACATGCTGTACAATTTAAGCAACTTAGATCACAGAGTCTGTCAAACAGCTATTTTGCATAAGTAATTTGAATAACAAAGATAGTTGATTAAATATGAAATGTATATTCAAATATTTTTTACAAAAAATTAAAGATTAAGACATTCTCTATAATGTCAAGGGGAGTTTCACATCATGGACAGAGATACATTAGCAAACTTTGCAGAGACATTTACTAAGGACAATTACACTGAAGCTGTAAAAAATGCCTCAAGTAAAACTGTATGTGATATAAACAAAATGTATCCAGACAAATAAAAGAAATTTAAGTACTGCATAGGTGTGACAATAGGACACTTACAGATGCTGATGTGCTGGTTCTGCTTGAATCGTTTAACTTAGAGTGCACACAATGTGCATCAAGGCAAATAGTAGTCATAATTTTAAAAGAATAGACACCATTAAAATTATATCTAAATGACATAAGTTGAACATATCAGTAAAACAAAAGTGTATAGAAATTACAGTCTTTACGCCATATTTTTGTTAACTAAAGGGTGCCAAGATATGATTCATAAGTAAAAGACAAGGATAGAAATAAGAGAATATAAAAACAGAAAGGAGATAAGGCTGCAATTTACTGAGGTTTTGATTGATTGAAAAGGGAATTTCTAAGATTCCAGGTCAATATTTTGATATTAAAATAGACCTTTGAGATATACATCACCACCACCTTCATGTCCAGATTATACTGGGAACATAATGTGTGGACACAGCACACCAGGCCACAAAGCATCTGCAGTGGGAATTCCACTTGGACAACACTGCAGGCAATGGAGGAGTCTGTTGGGCACCCATCTACCAATTCAGATACTGCCCAAGTGGATATAATTTTGTCCATATTATCTTGTTTCTGTTAAAATTTTTAAATTCCTATGACATTATTCTATCCAAATTAACTGGAATGAATGTTTTCCAGCAAAAAACTCATGCGATATTATGAAATATTCTAATAATATGTCCATGCAAAAATATATTTACTGAGCTTCTCTGAACTATTTAACATGGATACTTTATTAAATATCAAGAGTCTCTTTCGTGCTGAAAGCATATAACTTTGTGGGACAATCCTCTGCCTCAAGAATACTGAGGTAACAGTGCCCTAGTGTTTGCTCATTTATATACAATTAACATCTAGTTATTATCAAAACTGTCTTGAATGCAAAAACAAGTA
Organism: Acridotheres tristis; assembly: GCA_037013685.1. NCBI lineage: Eukaryota > Metazoa > Chordata > Aves > Passeriformes > Sturnidae > Acridotheres > Acridotheres tristis. Next base: position 13,404,277 of record CM072895.1, read on the forward strand.
TATCACTTTGTAGCAGGAGCAATTTACAAGATTGAGTGGCTATGAATGCTCATATTTGCTGAAAGCAAAAATTTGAAAGAATGATGAAATTTTCTACATTCTTAACACATGACTTCCCTTTTTTCCTTCTTAAAAAGATTCTAAATTACTAATCTTCTAAGATTACTGTAAAGGGCAACAGGGGCAGAGATTAAGCTACTGACTGTAATCCTGCGGACTGGATACCTGTAGCACAACTTAGAAACAGATGAAATGATTGTAGGCAAAGTGGAAATGAAATAGTGTCTAATGAAACTGTTCTGGAAAATGAGTGAAATACTACTCAGGTGTTTATGGCTTTGCTCATGGCCTGGCCATTGCCATCTAACAGTTACAAAATGGAATAGCTCCCAGGATTTCTGGGAAGGCAGGAGCAGGTGAGCCCTGAAGGCTGAAGTAAACTTGCTACCTCTACCTGTCCAAGGGCACACATGGGAGAAGGACTGGTATTATTATGGAACAACACAAATTTGGAGACTGGAGCTGGAAACGAACATACAGACAACCAGAACCATTAGGTCCAAAATTCAGCAAACACAGAGGACTTGCTTTTTTCCAAGTGGTCCTAGAGGAACTAGGAACTGGATCTCTGGCAATTGGGTCTGCTTTCTGCTGTGGGCGTGTTAGTACAAGTACTTGACTGCCTCGTGCTTGAGTGAAATAGGATAGCTGATTTCTTCAAAAAGGAGACCTATTAAGCTGCCAGAGTGAACCTGGAATATTACATACACCTATAAAGCCTTTTGAATTTACTATCATAGTGAAACACTGATTTATACACTATACTTGGATGCCACTTTTACATGTTATACCTTCAATGCATCCTGCACTACTCTGTTGATGATTGAACAGTGGTATACCAATAAATAATTATCAGGTGGATATCACGAAAATGGATTTTTCCTTATATTTATTAGCATACTGAAACTAAATATACTATAAATATTTTAATGAGGATATTTTATAGAAGTGTGGCTTTCAATAAATTTTAGATTTTTTATTTCCATTTTGTCTTTTATCGACACAAAAAGAAATTCATTTGGTTCTTGAACAATAAATTTATAAATCTCGGTGTTTATATGCATATTTCAGTGTTGGCTGAGATTGTCAGAAGTAACAGCTAATCTTCTTTATGTAGCAGGGTGCTGAGTAGGCTTAAAAGTCCTTTGCTTCCAGAATGCAATGTAATTATAAGACGTGATTACAACTGATTATAATCAATCAGCATAGTCTTAAGTGTAATTTATATTGCTGCAGCTGTGGTTAGATTAAATCTTCATATAAAATACAATTTCTCCAAGATATGTAAAATTATTTGAGCAAACCCAAATACAGTAAACTCATAATGCCATAAATATAGAGTAAACGATGCCAATTACATAATAGTTTAGAGCTGCGTGTACCACAAAATAAGTTTCCTCTCAAAGAGGATATTCTTGATTCAAGACACAAGATTGTCCTTTTGTTATTGTGACAAGACAATGTTTCTGGCCTTCTGAACCCTTCCTTATACCATTTGTCACATATAATGTGTCACCACCAGCACCAGAACTACCATAGGCAGTAAGAGCTCTTTTAAAACAATAATAGAAACTAGGTTTGAGGATTTACAGAACAACATGTTTTAGCTGGATAAGACACATGCTAGCTGTCAAAAACTGCTGAGCTCTCATTGCTAATCAGCTAAATAGCTTTGTGCAGTTATTCCCCTCTGCCTGTACCTCCATGCTGTAGCTGGGGAGTTTTGCTGCAGACATAGATCACCAGATTGGCTCCAGCCCTTCTGGAGAGCCCTGCCAGGAGCCCAGGGCTGCTGCACTGTGCCTCCTGCTCCCAGGGCACAGCCAGGACACCGAGCCCTGCTCTGTGCCCAGGCAAGGCTCGGCTGCCTGTGCTCCTCTTGTATATTGGTCTTGGTCAGGGGTTATCCTCAGTTTACAGCCTGCAAAGTGTCCCTAACAATGCTGGCTGCCTTCAGTGGGGACAGGTGGATGGCTAATGGAATGGTTTCTCAGCTCTTTCATTTTTCCACGCAGTTCCGTGTCAAAAAAAAATCTCACCAAAGGTTATCTTGTCTGGCAAGCCGAGATTAGAAAAACTGCATCAGCAAAAATACCATTCTTACAGTATAAGAATACATGCATACGTGCACAACCCCATCTCAAAATTAAAAATTAAAAAAAGTCATTGTTTTGGGGGGTTTTTTTACGATTTCAGTTTAGTTTATGGCTTTAATGTTAACAGAAGGCAATCAACTGTTTCCTTCCAAAAAATGATAGAGTATGAAACTTATGAAAGAACCTGGTTCTCCTGGTGCTTAGAGCAAAGCTGTTCACTATTATCTCCTAAGATTCTGAATTCTTGCCTGAAGCCCCTTCGCCCAGTTGAATCTGAAGTAAAAATAAGACTTTGGGTGTATAATACAAAACCTGATTCAGATCTGCCTAAATGAGAATATATATCTCCCAAAGCTTTCTCAATTAAAAGGAAAATCCATCTGTTTCCATTAGGGAAGAAAAAACAAAACCAAAATACAACTATAACCAAGCCCAAAGTAAAACAAACAAACTCCCAAGCCCTGTGGCTTTTAGTAGGAGAGTATTTATTGCTTGCTTTCCTCCAGAAATAATGAGTCATGACATCAGTATAAAATTTAGAAATAACATCCCTAGAGCATTAGGTTGGTTGAGATAGAATCTAACTACTTTGAAACATTAAGGATTTTATATTTTGAGTATGAACTTTAAATTTCACTAGCAATTAACTTCTTTAAAGGGAAATTAATATTCTTGAAATTATTATACATCATCAAGACACTGTGCTTTAATTTTTCCGTGCTTAATAAAGGCACATTTAAAAGAGTAAAAAATGTGTGTTCAATAATCTAGAAACTGAGCCTATTTAATTCATATATTTCTTAAGAGAATCGAGGGGCTGTGAACTGTAAAAATGTATAGAATAGTGTAAAAATTTATTTTTATATAATTAAAAATATTAACCAGTGACATACTTAATCCATTGATATTCTGTTATCTCTGTATTTTGACCTGTGGTGTCTCTGTACCCATAAGCTGCTTATTGATATCCTTAATTTATGAGCTTCATCCTCAAAATGAATTCTTGTACCACTGAATTATTTTGTTTTAAACCTTGGTGAATGATTTAATTCTTTGCTATTCTACTTTAGTTTGTATGTAATATTTTTTAGAGCAGTATCTGAGAATACCCACTAGTGTATAAAGAAACATAAACAATATCTGCTTTACATATTTGTTGTTAAAATAATAAATATTAGAGAAAAAGAGACACAAAATGGATAGAACAAAATTTTATAAAAGCATATCATCAAAACACATAAAAAGCCAAAGAGGATGTTGGCTGCCATTGAAAGAATCAATGTGTATGTTTAAATATGAATGGTCCGTACCCAAATAGTATTTTCCATTCAGATGAAGTAGTATTTTAAATTCAACAAATTTCATGATCACAAGCCTCTGCTATGATAATATTTAAACGTAGTTTTTTTCCTAAATATTTTTAACCTGCTATTTTCAAACCAAAATTCTTAACTATGTTTATTTTAAATTTAACTATACTGAACCAAATATGGCATAATTTCAACATTTAAATTTTAGTGTTCTTCAAATTTCCAGTTATAAAAGTCGTTTTTCTTATTCAGTAATGAATCTGTGTTTGAGCCAAGCAGCTGCATATGAAGGCTGCCAGAGTTGTTCTTCATGTACTTTTCAGTTAGCTGACTTTAAATTACTCACTTAGGTGTAGAAAAAGCTATTTTATTGCTTTAAAAGTGGAGGTCAGTATGGTGTCAGCCAATGGACAGAACCCTTATGTATGAAATTGTTTTTGATGCTTTACATTTTTAATTTTAATGCATTTCTGTTTAATGTATTTATTTTGATAATAGCCTCAACATAAAAAAAATAATTTTAAAAAGAGACTAAAACCCTAATTTATCCTGAAAACCATTGGTAACATCTTTACCTCTTCATTTTAAAACAATTGCTGGTCAAGTTAAATACCTACCATTCCCACATGACTTTTCTACTCAAAATAATCTCATAGAACTCCAGATATCCTGCAAGTTTTGATTCAATCTTTAAGTGTGCTCTTCTCAACAAATCCATGGCTAGACCAAACGTTTGAAGCCGTGTAAGGTGTTGGGAATCCTGTGGGCTGCTGAGAGCAGCTGCAAGAACAGCTGGCAGCCTGGGCGTGTGAGCAGACACGGCTCCACTCCTGCTAACAATGGTGGCAGGAGGAATAAAGGATGCTCGGGCAGAACCTGCTGATTTCTCTCTGCCCGCTTGGATCTTCAGTTGCCTCAATTCCTTTCACATCCACTATCAAGAGACACCTTGCTGAAGGGGAGCTGGATGCCTCTCTTGAGTCAAGAAGTATCAGTCACTATATGTATTTGTAAATATTCAGCTGGGGATATATTTATTAAGTCTATTCACTAAGATGATAGTATTTCTCTAAAAAACATAACCTCAAATAAACTGTAAATAATTTAAGTAATATCAGATATGGACTTGCCTGCTATAACAGTAGTGATGACATAGAACAATTTTTTTCCTTTATGCATTAATATTCGGAGTGCAATTCAGAAGTTCATTTCTATGACACTCTGGAAAGTGACTACAGTAGATGGTTAGTGAATTTTAAATTTAATATGGCTCAGTATTTTACTAAAGGAGAAGCAAATGCCTAATAACAAAATTCACAATGAATTATTTCAGAAGTTGCTTGCCTAGATTGATAAGAAATTTTAGAAAACATATATTTATGTTTTCTAAAAAAGATTAATAAAATGGTGAAAGAGCGATTACAAAGCAGAACAGCGTACTTTTTGAATTATTGGAATACTCTTAGCTAAAAGTACATATTCAGTTATCTTTAAACAATTCTTATTTATCCATAGCAGGGTCAGAAGCTCCTACTTATTAATTATATTAAAAATCCCTTAGTTATCTCTTACTCAATTATCTGAACAGTCTCCATGTCCAGCATGACATTTAGATAATGAACATAGCATTTTAATAGTATCACTAATACCCACATGGATTTATTTAGCACATTCATAAATCTCTAATTTTCAGGGGCTCTTAGAACCTTAAAATCAACATGACCAATGTGTTATCCATTTCACTTCAATCAGAAGTATAAGAAAGTTTTGAAAGGGTAAAAGTTAAAATTAAATTCCCATAACCAGTTTGTCAACCAGTAGATATTGTATTAAAATATGAGGAACAAGATGCAAAGTCATTTTGCATTGACTCAGATTTTTGTTAACATTCATAAAATTTAGCTCAGGCCTTCAGTGGAGAAATGATAAAAATCCCCTAATTTCCTTAATGTGTTATTTTTTGTGATTCTCAAAAACTGCTATTCAGTAGGAATATTATGGGCACTTTATATTTTTGGGTAACCCATATGCAGAAAACTCTTTGAAAATGAATACCCCATATCACAATTCTGCATGTAAATCTGAAGTTATTCTGCATTGATTTAATTGTGACATTGGATAATTGCAAAGATCTACCCCAGTTTAGAAGATTGCAAATCTTGCTTATTGTTGATTTAAAGAATTATAAAGGATGTATGACAACAAATGTAAGGTAAAAAATAGTTCTGGTCTTTCAACATCTGCAGATAAATAATGAAATACTTGTCAGTGCCTTTCATTAAAAAAGAAAACAGTTTAAGATATGGGAATATTTTTATTATTATTATGCAGCCTTTAGGCTGTGTTTGAAGATTTATTTTCTATTTAGAGACAATGACAATCAGATTATTAAACAAATATATGGCATACCTATTTTCTCATTCAAGTTGTGTGAATTTTTTATCACGTTTCTGTTTCATCCAGGAGACCCCAGTATGCAACATATGAAAATTTAAACAAAAAGTCCTTTTTCTTCAAAGGACCTGTTTTATCACATTTGATGAGTACACAAAACAATAAAACAAGAAACATGGCATTTGTCTCATCAACCAAATGGTGAATTTTGTTCATTATCTTCTTTTTTTAGCTTAAAGAGAGCTATTTTATGCCAATAATCAGCTATCGTTAAGAAAATCTGTTTATGGTGATTTGCATCCATAGCAGCAGAATTGCAAAAATGAACATTTTCATCTTCTCTGCCAAATGAAGAGTTTTGTTCCATTTTAGTGAAATACTTTAAGAAAAACTCCATGTAAATTTTAAATTAATAATTAAAATGTATAATTTATATTTTCTAGTTTAAACATTCACTTTTTTATGTTTGCATAGTACTTTTAAGCCCTTTCTACAGTCATCTAGGATTGATATCAGCCTTATAAATTGGATATATAGCTATTAGGTATCTAAAATAGGGGACATGACAGCAATGATCAATAACAAAATTTACATTAGAATACTAATTAATGTTAAGAATAAAAAATAGGGAAAGTCATATAAAAAGATCTTTAATGTATATTTTATTTTCCATCAGACATGCCTATTGCTAAATCAAAAAAATGATAAATGGAAATCTGATTTTAAGAATATAGTAATAAAAAAATATTCTTAAACTTTACAGTTTAAGAAGGTATAGAAATATGTCTTCTATAGAAGTAATGTAGTCTGGACTTATAGATGAGGATCTGTAGATTTATAGCATGCATTTAATTATTTTTTCTTGAAGCACATATATATGAAAAGATTATGTAGATAAATACAGCTCTAGGTTTGTGAATGCCTTAAATTTAATTTTAAGAAAAAAATATTTTATATCAGCAAGTCCAATTGCATATAACCCATTGCATGATCCCTTACAAAGTCAATATTTTTTTCTGCATGTTCCTCTGCTCCTCATTATAAAGCTGCATGAATCATAGGCCATAATCTAAATCTTGACTTCCATTTTGGAATTAAAGAATTCTCTGCTATTGCCACCATGACAGACTGGTGATTGCCCAATCTACAGAGCAAAGAGCCCTAAATCCTGAACCATAAGATTGAAAGAAAACAGAATGAAAATGTGGTTGAGGGAGATATTACTTATCCTAAGGAGGCAATACTGTTTCAGAACATTCAAAGCAGAGTAACCCCAAGTTTTATTTATCTGTCTTACATAATTAAGTGTATTAAGCAGTTTTGTTTTAATGAACATGAGTAGGAAGATGATGGGTGATAACAATTGAGGTAATTCCATTTCACCAGTGATTTCTTATGGCTCAGACAAGTGTAACACTCAAATTTGCCACATGAAATTGTTTGACCAGTGATACTAATTTGTCTTGAGGAGCATCTTCAGATTAGTTATGACTATTTGCTATACCTCAACCATGGAATGTTATAGCAGTTTTTCTGATTGTGTTTATGGTCTTAATTAATATGTTTCCCCTATAAATCAAAATCAAAGATGCATAGTCTTCACTCCTGTCTTTTTTCCATATCTAGTGGTTGCTGCTGCCAACAATTGATGCTTAGCTATGTTTTTCCCCAAATCCTGAATTGTAAATATGAGGCATGTCTGTAGCTTCTTAATTTATTTTTCCTTCCTTCTGAAGGAGGAAGCACTCACCAAGCACTAAGGCTCTTGATAATCCATTAGAGTTCAATTTATTTTCTAAACTGTAATAATTTATTTTTAAAAGAAGTGTTTAAAAGAAGAGCTACTTTGAAATGATTCATGAGGGTCTTTACTAAAAGTGAAAATTTTAGTTTGCTTTAGAAATTCTCTTCGTACAGCAAGTCATAGGTATAGGTATACCAACGCTTGAGTTTAAAGCAGACTGACTTATGTCAGGACCTGGCTACACATCCTCTAATCCTCTGTAATGTTTGTTTTCAATTATTTCTTAACAAGTGTGCTATTGATCAACAATTCATTTGCTCTATAAGTCCTTCAAGATTGATTTCTACAAAAGGAGATCTTTGAGGACCAAAAGTAACATGGGCTCCTTTGTATGAAGACTACGATTGTCATTTCCACTTCATAGCTGCCTTCTTGTTTCACTTATAGACACCATCCAAGAGGAAAGCATGTAATGGATAAAAACACATTGATTGCCATCTGACTTCCCAATTAATTTTCAGATAATGATGAGCATTGTAGTGAACAAATTCCCATTCTATCCTGTGGCATGAATACAAACGTTGCTTGGGATGTAATTTTGGTTGCAAGAAACACTGGAAGGTTTTGGAGGGCAGCCTTAAACTATCAGGTTTTTTTTTCCCTTTTCTTTTTTCTTTGTTTTTTTATAAACTGGAAAGATAAGCGAGGCTGCTTTACCTGCAAATTTATGGGGTCTCAGTTAGATGAGAGCTTTGAAAAGTTGTGGCTTAAGATGAAAGGAATTATGAAAATTGGAAAATAGTACAGCAAGAATGGAAAGAAAAAGCTAGCAAACTTATTACTTCTATGTAGGATTCATAGTAACTTCTCCTCAACTCTTTCTCTCTTCAAGAGCTCATTTTTTCTCTAAGGAAGAAACAATTTTTGAAGTGAAGTATCATTTTTTCTTTATGGCTGCCAACTGGTGTATTGATGCTAAAGTAAGAGCCAGCTTGTTCCCCTGAGATGGAACCATTTTAAAGCCCAGTGTGTTGAATATTTATTACAGGCCTAAATTATTTTGTGGAAAGGCTTCACATCAACTCTTTATGCTAATGTTCATTTAGGAATACTGATAATCTACAGCAGAGTACAAATTCCATCATGATAATTTATTTTAATCCCCATGCCACCCATTTTAGGAAATTTTTTCTCAGCAGCTTTCTTGTCTGGAAATGAACAGCACTGAGGTCAGTAATTGCTGGAGTAACAGCAGGTTCCTGAATCTTAGGGTACCAAATGAAGGAGGAAACACATCATGAGAAAAATGAGAAGGTTTTTTTTCTTTTCTTTTCTTTTTAAAGGGAAGCTAGCAAAATTTAAAATAGTTTAGTCTGTAGAGTATTTCTGGAACATCAATTTGATGTCTCAGCTTCAGACCATAGCACCATGAATGGGGGGGTTGAAAAATCAAGTTTGCTGAGGAAGAAGCCTTTCTTTACCCTCTCTCATTTGTGTTACAAATCTCCTTACAGTAGATATCAGTAAGAAATTGAGGGGATGGAGTCATTGGGGTTCATTTCTAAGTTACTAACAGCGAAGGGTTTGTACCTACTGACAAATAGTTAAAGTGATATAACCTAGTTTCATCACATTAATTCTCACTATGTCTATTAGAATGAAATTTGCTATAACATAGATTAAGTTTTTATTCCTTATTTATGCAAATTAAATTGAATCGATTTGTTATTTAAAAAAAAAATAAAATTACCAAACAGAACTGAAATACTTCATTCATACAGGTCTGGAACAGTGAAAATTCTGTTCATAAATTAACTTGATTCTGACTGTAAACATGTGCTATTATTTTTATGGCCACTTCTATTTTCATAATACCATCCAGTCTAAAATAAGACTGTACCAAACAATATTCAGTTTTGTTGTCATTATGCTTTGAATTTCTAGAAGTGAAACATTCCTATTTATGGGATGTGATTCTTTGACAATGCCTCAGATTTTAACAGGATTTTTGACTTTTATTTCAGATAACCAAGTCCTAAAATGCTTGACCTTAAAGAAATACTGTAGTAGGTAATTAACAGATCTTAAGGAATATGGCTTAAATATTAAATAGAAAAATAATTTTGCATTTGCTTCCCTGATAATAAATGGTTGGATTAGGGTGGGCAGTAAATAGCAAAATTCAATTGCAAGCAAATATCAACTCTGAAGACTGATCCAAATAGCAAGCCAAGGTGCCCATAATTTCTGAAAAAAGTGATTGTACCATATTATGATGTATTATTTATCTTCTCTCTATATTTTATACATCAAATGTATACTATTATCTACATACATAATACATATAAAATATTCATTTTTGTGATTACATTCTAATGTTTGAATTATAGATTCAAGCTGCATACTGAGGTTCCTTTGGGGAGAGAGACTGTCAGTATTTTTATGTTATCTTAATTTTTAATGAAAAATCTTACTGGGCTGTTAGTTCAGACTCTTGTTCAAGAATAGGTTCTAGTGCCTGTCTAGTGTTTACAGGTCATGTGTCAGTGGCCACCTTTGAGGACTGATTCTGATGCTAACAGACCTGCACCACTCATTACCAGCAGATCCTTTTGCTACTCTGTTAATTTTTCCACAGATATTCTTAAGTAAAATCATTAACTGGATTGCCCCTGACGCAGTGCAAATTATCACTTGGTTTTTTTAAGCCTTCAACCAATAGAAGAAACTATTCACAAGGCATGAAATGTTTGAAAAGTCACTGGGGCAGTGTCTTATAAAGTTTTGTTTTGAAATGTACTGTAACACATTTTTCTTAAGTTAACATATATCAGTAACATGTAATTTGTATTTATGTTAAATTTAATTTGTTTAAAATCATTGGAGTCTAGGGGATGGATTTAGTGTGGGTAGAAAATCAAGTTACCTGAAATGAAAAATAACAAAAAAACCATTCAGCATTTAAGATGTTAAGGTAAAAAACAGGACATATTGGTACTTATTATTTTTGGATAAGATATGATTTCAAAGGAAACATCAAAATACCTCTATGGGCTAGCATGCTAAGCTAAGAAGACAGCTGCTCTTGATTTCTAATGCCTGAAGTCAGGTCAGGAATACCAGCTGTGATAAATTGTAAAACAAGTATGTATAGTTTGACAAGCCAAGTAAGGATTTGCTTTCTGGAGTGTTTTAAATCTTTTGTTCTTTAGTTCTGTCCCTCAGAATCTCAAAGTTAGCTAAACAGAGCCCAAGATCAGGGGATTGTAGCAACAGTGGAGCTCGTTCTGTGCTTTGTGTGCACAGAACTCTCATCCTAAATCTTTAGCTGCTGAAGTTAAGAAGAAACTCTTGAGCACTATAATCCTAATTAGGGAGGAGGAATATGAATGGAGCTCAGCAGTAACACTGTATTACCAGTAACTAAAACATGCGCTCCTCTCAAAAATATTTTTAATATCTACAGATAGATTACAATAATTACAGTCTATTAGTATTCTTTTATTATTTAAATATTGCACTGTGATAAAAGAATAGTCATTAAATGTAATTATGAAGAATTGAGATAAAGAAATTATTTGGAAGATATGTGTTTCTGAGAACAAAACCAGTAATTTATCTGAGTATATTCCACACAAAAAGAAAGCACTTGTGTTATTACTATATTTACTCATGGATTACCTCATTATTGCCAGTAGTATATCTAAATTCTGTTCTGTAGTGTAATGGTACCATTTGCTTTTGAAAGGATTATATATTAAGCCTTCTTTGGCTTCTAAAAATATTAAACTCAAGTTTTCAAAATACATATATATATATACATATATACATACATATATAGTTTCACTTAAAAAAAATTAAATCTTATCTTCTTGTGAGAGACCTATAGAACCATACATGGTGTACTGTTTGCTTTACCATATCTGTGTCCAGGCACTCAGCACATCTTTCCAAATCTAAAGGGCCTCAACTGACAGCAGGAAAAGTTCTGGTACACTGGGGAAAGAGAATGTGGCACCTGTGCAGGAACTTAGTGCCCCACATGTCACTTCTGGGAAAAATCAGAGTGCCAAGGTTCAGCTACTTAAAAAGGAGCTGGGAAAAAGCTCTGCCACAGCATCCATGAGCTACCCTAGGCAGTCAGGATATGGGAAAACCTGAAAGAGACTTTCAGCATTGACATGTAGACAGGATTCCTGATTTTAGTAGCAGGTTTTTGCTGCTGATCCTCGGCATAATTTCTTAAATAACTTCCATGAACTCCTCCCTCACATACGTGCTTTTGAAAATTCACATAGATTGATAGGAAAAGCAAAGTCATCTGAAATTAGTCAGCTTTGATTACACATTGCTATTTTTACAACATAAGGTTTAAAAAAAAAATCAATATCTTAAGGTGGTTTAAGACTAAAACACTTGGGCTAAACTCTGGACTTTATAAGAGTTGGACAGATAATGTAGTAATGTTTTAATGGTATGAGAATTTGACTCAAGTTTGAGAAGGTGCTCAAGTTCTCTATATTTTTTATATAAAAATATGAGTTATAGACGGTCCCCAGACTGAAATCCAAGAAATTAAGCAACTTCTGGAAGATGGAAATAATTCATTTCCTTCTCCCCCCATTGCTTTAATGTTAATACTGAAGCTCTGTTTGGTGCAAAAAAATTTAAAAATTAATGCAGCTTCTGTTTGGTGTTCACTTCATCCTCTTATATATTTATTATCATTTCTTGTTGAGGTGCAAACCACAGAATATTTTCAAAGGCCATTGTTTAATGACAGCATGCATCCATGGCTCTGGTGGAACATTTATGATGTTTTATATAATATTATCATTATAACAGTCAAAAAAACCTTAAAAAATCATATTGTAAAGGCTGCAAAGACCTGGAATACCTTCATGAAATGATTTATTGTAGACTCAGGTCTGTACCCTTTTCATGCTCTAACTATCTTAGTAAGAGGAAGACTACAGTAGGCTGAGGGATGCACTGAGCAGTCCTGGCCACATATGCCTTCTTCCATATGCTGACTTAACTTTCTATTCAAAACAAATTCAATTGTTCAGGGACATTTACATCTTTACCTCTGCAAGACATCAAGGGACTCACATGGACATAAAGGAGATATGAAACTTTCCATTGTGTGGTTTGGAGGAAATTCCTGGGGACTGAGCTCAGTGTAAAGGTGGTTTATTATTGGAACTGGAATAAGCAAAGCTTGTCACCACTGATTTGAATAGCTGACATAAGGTAGAATCCATTTGCCTTCCCTAGATGGGCACTTCTGCTGCAATCAGCAGGAATTATTTATGTGCTTATTCTTACATTTAGATTTGTAGCGCTTAAATCCATGCATGCAAGCACATTTGGAAACTCCTTGTGGCAATACAACATTTTGCCTCCTTTCTTTCAGTATTGTTTTGGTTGTGTTACTTTGATTGCTTTCTTAAAGATCAGTCATTCTTAATCAACGGTATTTATATGATTATTTAAATGATACATAGTTATGCAATTAGTAAAAGTGTTTAGTCATCATCTGTTTTGAACATTGAATTACAATTTTAAAATTGAACTTCTTTATCTTAGGGACATTTAAATGTCTTTCTCAGGTATGTGGCTCCCATTTTTTCTGGTTCTACTAAACCATGAAAAAATGACAAAAATGAGCATAAAATGAACACTTCTTCGGGGTGTTATGATGAGAATATATCTACAAACATAGTCAACAAAACTACAGAATAGGGCTGGACCACAATGCTCAGATGTATATTTTATTTCCCACCCAGACACTGTGACAGAAAATCATGATGCAAAAACTACTGCCAAATTGATTTTGTCTCAGAACTGCACAGAATACCCTTGTAATGACTCAAAAATTAAAGTCTAAATATTTTGATGAGGATAGTTTCATTACATTAGGCACAGATTAACTTATCCTACTCAGTGTAAATGAGACTAGGATAAGATAAGATGAACCCACTCTATTTCCACTGTTTATTACAGTCTTGAATCTGATAAAATACTTAGCATTGATCACTGGGGATGTGGAAAAGCACACAAAGGAATAGAAGCAGTAGATGCTAAATGATTGGAATTTTTTTCTGTAAATGTATTACATTTCAGAGGTTAAGTGGGTAAGGGAAAAAAATGCACTGAATATTCACCTCTGAGAGTAGATAACAAATTTGGTTTTCAATGTAATCATGTCCAGAAATCATTCTGTTTTCACAGCTGCATGCCACTGCACACCATTTTAAACTTTGCATTTTGGCACCAGGAAGGAATAAAAGGTTAAAACGTGTGGAACAAAGATATTATTTCATGTCCTTGCCAATATTAGAATTGAAAGAGGCCTCACAGAGGCTGGGCTGTGAATTTAATTAAGCATCTTTTTAAAGGGGATCATAAAATGGAAGAATTTCCTTTCCACTCTTGTGACAACTTCTTGGAGTACATTCCTTAAGTGTGGGTTGGGAGAGGAAGGAAGATAAGAGTGAGAACAGAGAGGGGTAGTTCCCCTCTTACACATCTCTGACCACATCGTCCAACGAGAGAGGGAAGAGGTAGAGAAAAAGCAATTTATTGGCAGTGTAACCCAGCTACAAGCCACTGTTTTCCAGAACTCAGACACAGATTCACATTATTAATTTCCAAAATTCTTCTTGAGACTGCCTCTACAATGAGTCTGAGTCCCTCTGCTTTATGACTGGGATGAGTCTAAGCCTAGCACCATGTCACCACTCACAAATAATTAAAAATCTCACTCTGAAGAAGTCACTACTCTTTCTGAGTTGATCACAGAACGACAGAATATTCTGAGTTGGGAGGGCCCCACAAGGAGCATCCAGTGCAGCTCTTGAGTGAATGGCCCATACAAGATTGGCATGGGTTCAGTCAAACCAACTGAGCTCATCTCAAGGCCAGTATCATGAAATTAGCATGCAAACATAGGATAAGAATGACTGTCTTTACTGCTGTTCAGAAGTCCAGCTGGCAAAAGAATTGATTCTTTATAACTTTATTTCCCACAGTATTTTCTGAGTCAACTTGACCATTTCCCCTTTTGATAGGAAAGTAATTCTGTAAAGTGAAGTCACTGAACCAGAAAACATACATTTGGTCTCTCTGATTTCTAGTATTCACGACCAATTGAATGCTTATAGAAGTTAGTGAAAAATAATCCTGTTTGATTCACTTCTCATTTTAAGTTATTTACAATACAGAGTATGCTGACTAGCACTTTCCTGTGCTGTGTGAAGATATAAGGCTTGGCTCACAAAGAGATCTGTGAGAAAAAAAAGCTGTAAAAATACTGAAGGTGTATGCCTTTACCCCCTTTCTAAAGAGATATAAAGAATTTTGTTCACTACAGGAATTTTATAAGGTATATTCTTCGAACTCATTTATTATTTGATTATAAACTAAGATAATGAGAAAAGAATCTTCTGTATAAACTACTTTCCTCACAAAACATTATATTTTTTCAAGTTTCATTGCAAAAACACTATTTGAAGTATTTGTTTTCTGTGCTTATGCTAATTTGTTCAGAATACTGATATTTAAACTTTTTACTGGATCACTTAATATTTCTTATAAAAGCATTTCCCCTTATAAAAGCAAAATTTTGTTTGTGTACAAAATTAATGTATATGGAGTCAAATTCTGTGGCATCAGTCAGGGTCAGTCAGCAGTTGGGAAAGGGAATTTACCACTTTGTTCCGACTCTGTTCTGGTTTACATACCAAAGAGTCATTTCAAATAGAGCAGGATATACACTGAGTCAGAGAAGAAGAAAACCAAGATCTAAACATGGCAGTTATCTGACCAAGTTTCCATCAGAACATTGGCACAGAAGTACAAGAATGTATGGAAATGTTTTTACAGGAACTCTTTAAAAGATGGAGTTTACAGGAAGTAAAATCATCTCTGCATTAACTTTTATATTGTTGTAGCCAGCCTTCTTTAGGAAAAGATTTGGGATAAGAGCATATTTATCTTAATTCCAGAATGCATATTTCAAAATATCCATTTCTAAGTTCCGTTTTCCATTTCTGCTAAATTAGTTTCTTTTTTTCCAGATATCCCACAGAACACCAAAAAGCCTACTTGATCCCAATATTAGTTGCTTTTTTTTTTTTTTTTTTTTTTTAATTAGAGCAAAAGTATTCTGAATTCTGTAAATACATACGGGCTATAAGAAATTTTGAACTTAACCCATAGCTTATTTTTAAAAAGTGATTTTACTTAGGATAACCTTGCTGCAATTTTCTGATATACAGTCAGAGCTGGAGAGATTGCAGTTGCAGACAAGATCATGAAGAATATTTTTAAATTCAATCATGTTATTCTGTATCTGTGGATATATTCTTTGAGATTTATCATTCTATATCTTTCTTCAGAATCATTTTGATGATTTGTATGGGTAACTGGGTTTATCAACCTTGTTTCCTTTTTAGCATATTTTCTCTAGAACTTGTAGAATTGAAACCTTTCATAGCCTCATAAGAAAACATTTTGGAAAATAGTTATAAGGAGTTGGCAATAATAAGTATGGCAAGCCACAAACCAAAATATTAAAGCAAATAAGAATTAGAGTCATAACAACTTGGAAAACCTGCCCGGAAAGCCAATATTTAACTTTCAGAACTCATAAAATCCAGCAGAAGTTTAAATAGAATTCCACAGAATTTATTACTTTGTCTTTAATATTATTTTAGTGTAGTTTTTAAATAGCAACATCAACAACATAATGAATGATTTGCAATTGAAAATCATTTGCTGAATGACATCAATGTACATCAGATGAAGACCTATCAGTTACCTTAAAGCAGCACAAAAATTTTAATCCTAAGTATTCTATGTGCAAAGGTATTTAGGGGGCGTGTTATTTTTGTTTTATAGCTCAGATATTGATGGTCCAAACCTACTAATGTTAAGTTTTGTTATATTTGCATTGTGAAACTGCATTCATTTTAATTTACTGAAACAGAATCATTTTAATTTACTCTGTGCACTCACATTATGAAGTGTAACAGATTTCAGAAAAAAAAAATGACGTACATTTTAATAGAAAAAAGAGTTCTAGTAGTGGCAAAGGATACGTTTTTTGTGATCTCTGCCTGTCTTCTTGCCATTTGTACATGGACTGAAGTGGGAAAATATTCTTGGGAAATCCTTTCTTTACTATGATTAACATAAAGCTTTCAGAACTTGTCTTCTCACTATTAATGATAACCTATACATCAATTGAACCTTTTTCTTTCTGATTCTTATCATTCTTAGTGTAAGATAAATTAATTTTTTTTTTAATTTTTATTATTTGTAAATGCTTTTGTGCAAGAAGAAACAGAAGTCCAACTACACTTGTACTTTATACAGGATGATTACTTGGTGATACTGGCTTCTAACTGAGATTCAGTCAAAACCAGCTGTAACTTACCAATAGAAAAATATGTATTGAAAATAGTGAGAAATTTGAAAAGCTTTCAGATCAGAAATGCTCAGATTTTTTATTATCTTGTAAAAAATATATATATTTAGTCATTTATTCTACAATAATCAGGAACATTTGGCAAAATATTGCAGATAATGAAAAAAAGAGTAAGAATTAAAGGCCAAAACATAAGCATTACTTTCAATCTTTTAAATTATTTTTTTAAAGATAAATAATTTAATATTGATATACATAATGAAAGAGATCTGTGATACATAAGAGTGGAATAGAAGAATAGAAAATATAATGTTAGTTCAGACCAGTCTGTGACGTGAAAATTTCACCTGTGACATTGAAGCAATGTCAATATCATTTGTTGTGCAAAAGCAGAGCTGCACAGGCTCACACATTGACACACTGAGAGTTTTCTCTCCTTATATTAACAACAGACCCAGTATCAACTATACAACACTGGGGTGAAAGAGCACCTTGAAACTGAAATTGTTCTTTTTTGAATGACTGTTACAATTATAATATCAAAATAAACCAGAGCTAGAATGGTATAGCAATGCTCTTTGAAGAGAGATGAAGATTATTTCAATTATTTCAATTATTTTTGCTTTCTCTTATTTTCTAAGTTTTGCTACTTATAGAGTTATAATTGCCAAAACCTGGTTATGAAAGAAAAATAAATTGCCAACAACTGTGTAAATGCCAATGTCTAGGAAAAAACCCACAAAAACAAACAAACAAGCAAAAAAAAAAAAAAAAACCAAAAGAAAACAAACCAAAAGCAAGCAAAAAACCAAAACAAATAGAAAAACATAGTGGGAAAATCAAGTTTAGGTCAGGCAGAAATGGAAATTTTTAAAATCTAGATTAATTTAAGCAGAATCAAAAAATATTTCTGAAGGCTTGAAGAAAACATAGTTTTTAAACTTAAAAAAAGCAAAAAGAAATATTTGAATTAAAAAAAAATCTTATTTATTTTCATATTCAGTCAGAATGATACAGTCATGGTCCTTTTTACCAGAAAATATATAAATTCTCTCTGCTGTAGAGTTTGTGATTTTCGTTCTTCATTCAGACCATTTTGAATCATGCTATAGTGAAATCACATATTTCATATACATTATTTGCTGTTCTCTTTAAGAACAGGAACTTCTGTCTTCCTATGGAATAATAAAATTCCAAAGATCATCTGCCTCCTGTCAGAGCGGATTTCCCCCGATGGTTAGACATTGTTACAATTATCCATTATGTTGGCATTTCAGTTTCTTTTGAACTGTATGATACATCCAGTCGCTACAACTGTTCCCAAATCATCAGACAGCTTCCTTGTTTAATGTGGTCCATGGAGGGCAGGAATAAATTACCCTGGCTCAGGGATCCCCCGTGTATCTGCATTGCAGGATTGTCAGGTGCTCAGTGTTACACAGAAAAAATATTCAACAGTTGAGGCACTGGAAAGGATGGGGAGAAACTGTAAATACCCTGGTAGCAATGCTGGTTGCAAAAAAAGAAAAAAAAAAGAAAAAAACAAACCAAAACAAACCTGACATGCTATAGGAAAATATCCCTTAAGTCCCGTACTTTAAGGATTCTGGTGATCCCAGCCTGCTTGAGGTAGATGAGCAAAGAGGGACTCAGTGCAGCTGGACTGTGCCAGTTCTGTCTCTAATGGTCAAACTGCAGGACCCAGGCTGGTTGGTGACAAAAACCTTCTTCTGTTCAGCGATATTTAGTTCTAGGAGATCTTGGTGTGCATAAATCTAGTATCAGTAAACTAGAATGATGAACAAAGAAAACTTTTTGGGAGATTGAAAGTCTTCTGACAGTGGTTCTAAGGAGAGCCAGAGAACATTAAAGCAGCCTCAAGACCAGAATAATGCAGATAATATTAAATTAATAATATATTAAATACAGAACTCCCCATGAGCTCACGAGATTAAAACCTTTTGCATCCCAGCCTCTGGAGAAGCTGAATGAAGGTTCTGTCCAGGGGAAGCCAGACAACACCTGAGATGTGGGAATTTAATCCTATGACAGAATCCGAGTCCTAGTCCTCACCTTGTTGACTGAATCCCATGACTTCTATCATCTCAAAAAATAATATCTACAGATAAAAGAAAGTTTGCATTACCCTTCTTCCCATCCATCCTGTCTTAAGCACAATCTTTCCAATTTACTCTGAAAAAAACAATATCTACATTCTCTAAATTTCTAAAAACATAACTGTGAACTAGTACCATGTGTCACACAAGTATTAAGTATTTAAGGAGAGAGAATAGTTCTGGGTGACTGAATCGTAAACAAAGTTTGTTTAAACAACTTTTGTTACACTTTTGCTAAGATTTGTGTTTGCTTATCCAAGCCCCAACACATAAGAAATTGATAATAAATCTGACTGTTATGCTGTTATAAGTATAGGGTGTTCCACACAGGCATTCAGAATTTCAGTTAAATTTTGGGAATTTTACTTATTCTACCATGAATTCACAGAATTTCCACAGTACTCTGTTTTATCTGACACTCTGCACCAAAGAGAAAAAAAGCACCTAATCTAAGCTAGTTTGATTGTCCAGAGTGCTTATGCCATGATTGTTCAATCATAAACTTATTTGAATTCTCCTGTATAAGTTTCTGATGTTGTATCAGACTTTGTCCTTAAAATTAATCAGCTAGGTATTTCCAAGAGAAAACCTTCTGGAATATTATCATATCGTCTAATGACATCTCCATGGCCCACGTATGATCTCTTTCAATTAGTCAGTCTTTGTTCAATCAGATCAGTCTGATGGGAGTGGACAATACATTTGAGGCAGAAGATTACAATGAGGGACATTTCCTCAAAACTGTTGACTTTAATTATGAATAACTTTGCGTTCTTATTAGCCAGCTTTTCATGTAAAGGAAATATTTTATAAAAATTAGATTAAATTGTTATTTTCGGTGGAATGAACATTTAATGATGCTGAACCAAAATTTGTTTGCTTTTTTAATAGTGACTTAAATACATTTTAAAAACAAAATTAGAAATTATTATGAAAAATTGTGGTAGCACACTTGAAAGAATGTAATTTTAAGTATCTGCAGCACTGCATCCATTTTCAGTCTTGGAAACCCTTTATAATTTTTTTTCACCATATGTGGAAATAAAAGACTTAGATATATATTAGAGTTATTTATTTGGAGTTAGTTTTTTAAAAAATTTCAATCTTAAATTGTACTGGTCACCAGGCTTTTATTTATGGTAGTATCAATCTGTTTTTGTAATCAATAAGAGAATCATATGCTATATATGACACATCAAAATCTGCCTTTGAAAACAAATATTATCAAATAGTAAGAGCTAATGGAATTCAACATGGTATACAGCAATATGGGCAACTTAACACATCATGACATCAACAATGGAAATTGCATGAATTGCATTCTAGACTTGAACTATTTTTCTTCTGGACTTTTTGGGTCACAGAGGAAAATTTAGAGATAAACTAAGGTAAAATTCAATATATCTGTGATTCTTTTCCAATAAAGATTATTTTATAATAAAAATAACTTTAGCCCCCAAATTACCTCCTTATTTACACCAAATAACACCTTCCAGCTAGTGGAGAGGACCTTGTGCAGCTGAGCCCTGATGGCTTGTGGTGAACTGCAGAAAAATGGGGCATATTTGCACTTTTCCAAGGGTGAGTGTGAAACAGAACCACCCCACCCCAGGGAGGTCCAGAAAACTCAAGGGACTTCAGGACATTCAGGAACCAGGACAGCTAGCCAGACTTCATTGGGGGTTTTTCATGACATTTTCTCCTTCTGGTTGACATTTCTTCAAAGTTTTCTTGCATACCCCTAAGCCCCTGTTAATGATTTTTTTGTTTGTCTTCTTGCCTTTATGCAGAGAATATGTTGTTTTGTTTTGTTTTTTTCAAATGAGGTTTTAAAAATCCATTTCATAGGATACATTATTTATCTAAAATAAAAAATAATATGTTAAGCCCTCTTTAACCTCTGAATCTACGTTCAGTAAACATAATGAATAATTTGAAAATTATTTATGCTTTGACAAAAATGAAAAGCAGCAGTAAAATGATAAGTGAAGTCGAAGTAACAAGATTTTAGCTATGTATGTATGGAAGTAAATTCACATATTAAAAAAATCTAATGTGCCACAGAAGGCCAAAAGAAAGGCTGTTCACTGCAATGCAATTCTCTTTTTATTTTTGTTTTCTTCCTCTCACTTTTAGACAGTTCTAAGGGAAGCTGCCACAGATTTCTACAATATGTCTTTTTCTGTTATGCCTTAATTCAGTGGATAACACATTAGCCAGTCTTCATTTGTACTGTGTGTGTACATCAACAACACTATATGGAAAATAAGCTTATGAATGTTCTGACTTTCGCAGTATTATCAATGCCACTGCCTGCACAATTCGGTAGCTACTAGATGAGCCTTAAAATTGCTGAGAAAAATAAAAATAGGCAGCAGTAGTGTCAACACATGGCAGTTTGTTATAGGAACACATTCGCTTCAGTGCTGTATCTAAATTCTTCAGATCAATATGTGATTTGTGGTTCTTCAAATACTCAATTATCTCAGGTTTTGAAGATCTTGCCTGAAGACAGTAGAAAGAGTATTGATTTGTCTTTAATATAATACTTTTTGAAAGCGGTTCTTGGAACAATTTCAACTTTAAATGTCATGTTTTCCTATAATTATTTTGATCAAATAAGTATAGTATTTGATCGTTATAGGCATGGGTAATTTTGCCAGTTTTTACAGAAAACATTGCAGGATCTTTGAAGAAAATAGTTGTTTAATCCTTTCCATTTTCTCCCTTACTTACAATGTACGAAAAAAGGTAGTTACAGTGCTGTGATCTAACACACCAGTACATTTTGAACTTTTGTGTTGTATGTTAACTGCAGCAAAGATTGTGGTGATGAAACATTGCAGAGCACATTCAACAGACAGAGGACACTGAAAACTGGACATTGGGTCATTGATAGTAGGTAAATATATGGCAGTGTTTATTGTTTCCTTTTTGAGAATGAGAAATACTACAAATATTTCAGTAAATGGAAGCATACATGCTGTGATAAATGGCCATGCTTCAGTTCTGCTTATTTAAAGACAACTGAAGCCAAAAATACTCTGAAGGGTTTAAGATTATTTGGGAGATGGGTGATCAGAAGATGAAATTATACTTCATTATTCCTTTCTCCAAAAACAGTATGAGCAAACAAGACTGTAATTATGACTCCTTTAATTAAAACAATTCATCGTACAATGGTATGTGTGGAGAAGTCTGTTGCTGTTTTTTAAAGATCTCCTCCCTTAAATTCCTTACTTTTATTCCTTGTTTGAAAAATCAATGAAAAATTTTTAAAGAGCCAGGTCTGTGACACTGGAACAATGTTTTCTGTAGTGACCTGCTGCTACCTAACTGATCCATGCCACAGAAGTCTTGTGCCACACAGTGCATTATGATAATTGTATGTAGTCAGGTTAAGAGATTTTGTAAATCAAATGTTTCAAAATGGCTTGTCTAATAATAACACGAATAACCCAATGAGTTTTTACAAATGGAAATAAGTTTGTCTTGGACTAAAAGAGGAAGTTGTTAGGAAAATGCAAATCTCTAAGAGATTCAGTACTACAATATTGCAACCAAGAGCTATCTAAATAAAATGAAGATCCAACCCCATTTTTTAAATTTTTGCAATATAACATGCAAGTGAACACTTGGCTCCATCATTCTTTGCACTGAAATTATAGCCACTTAGGCAAATGGACAGCAATAAAATGATGAAAAAGGATTAACCTTATTTAACACTGTAATTTGTTTTCTTCGGTTGAGACTTCCCTCAGCCTCTTTTTTGGATGAAATACAGTCTTCCTTCAGGTCTCAGAGGAAACAAGCGCTACCATTTTATTGGAGACATAGAAGGACACTTCCCTGCCTTGGGGAGGCAGCTGCAAATAGTCATGAAGGCAGAACAGCATAGCAGGGAAAGATTTCACCCATGACCTACTCAATTTTGGACTCTGTTCAGGAAAACACTTAAGCACACATTTCCTGCTCCTTATTATGTCCCACTAGAACTTAAAGGCGTGCTTAAGTGTCATTTGGAGAAGGAATGCTTTCCTGATCAAACACAGCAGAGAAATGGACTCCTGTCCCACCTCCCTGCTCCTCTCTTCCTTCCTGAGCCGTGCCTGTGCCAGCACAGGGCAGGGATGGAGCTGCCCTGGCCACGGGGCCACACCTGCACCTGAGGGTCCCTGTGCCACAAAACACCAACTGTGCCTTCCCCACGGTCCTGAAAATCACTGTGCAGTCTACCCAGGGCTTAATGAGCTGAAAGAGAAAAGCTGTTGGGAGCGTCTGCTTATTTTATATCAACAATTAACTTCCTTTGTTCGTGATCTATGCAAATGAATTGAAACTTACAATTTAAAGGTATCCTCATTTGGCACTAATGATGGAAAGTTCATCTGTGCTATTAGCTTATTTTCATGTTGAACAGAGTTTATTTGCAAACATTCATCCACTTTTCTCTTCTTAAAATCTGAACTGAATACGTATGGAGCTACGCTCTGTATATTCCATATTAGTAAGCATTCCTGTCTTGATTGTTTGTATGTAAGGCTATGAAGCAAGAGAAGCTCCATTGCTGCTCTTTGCTGGAGGGCTAGTTCCACTGGAAATGCTAAAATGATTTCACTGCTCTATGTATAATTCATTGAAATGTTTTAATGGTCAAGGAGAAATGGGAAAATGGGCTGTACAGTGTACATATGCTAACTGTAAGGACATTACTTTTTTCTTTGTCCAGTTTTGTCTCCAGGATTTTTTCTATGCACACACAGATTGTCGTAGGAAGCAGTTTAATTTCTAAATCTGATTTCTTCTGTTCATAATAAAATCTTTATTAAATAAGCAGTGGAGTAAAGCTAAATTAATCATGAGCAGCTAGATCCACCAATGCACTTATGTGCAACAACTGTGAAAATGACAGCACATAACAGTTAGGCATCTGCTCCCTGTAGCTGCTCTGTGCCCTGAACAAGGTGCCCAGGTTCCTGCTGCATTTTATGGAGGCACTTGGACCCTCTGGATTGAAGATCATAATGTGTCCATGGCTATGCCACAGTTAGTGGCAAGAAAAAGCTGGGCACAGCAAAATGGATCTTAACCCGAGCTCTTCTCTGAGATCCTAAAGGAATAATAGCTGATAAATGTGGCATGGAGGGTGGAGCATGATTGTAAGCCTTCAAACACAGAAGGAATTCACATGGAACCTGCTTGAGAGCCTTGTACAGCTCTCCTTTGTACAAAGTGTGTGGTTGGTAAACAAAACCCAAAAGCCAGCTGTGCTGGCTGTTCCCTGAGAGGCTGTGCAGAACAGCCTGGGTCCATCGGGGGAGGCTCAGCAGGGACAGCCAGGTCCTGCCCTGAGCTCAGTGACACAGCGGCTGCTGCCAGCTGTGCCTGCCATTCCCTCCCTGACACTGGGCAGTGAGCTAAATCCTACATTTGCTCATCTGAGAAAAAGACAATAATGACTACATTTACCTCAGATGTTAACTAAATGCAAATTATTGTTTTCCTGAGTATTGTACTCACCATACCATAAAACAAGATCTAACCTCATTCTACCTCCCTGTGAG
Source organism: Acridotheres tristis (assembly GCA_037013685.1). Taxonomy (NCBI): domain Eukaryota; kingdom Metazoa; phylum Chordata; class Aves; order Passeriformes; family Sturnidae; genus Acridotheres; species Acridotheres tristis. The sequence goes on from CM072895.1 coordinate 13,428,995, forward strand.
CTCTCTCCAGTAAACACCTGAAAGCCAGTTTTGCTCAGCTATTCATCACATTTCTACTCTTACATGTTTTTGGGGCTTTGCCTTAATTGTAAATTAAATTGAACTGTTTCAACCATCCGTCCTTGAAAAATACAGAGCATAAAATGCAAATTCAGATTCAAAATGCATATTCACATTACTTGGAAGTAGGAGACCAATTGTTAATTACCAGATCCTGTGTGGGTATACATTTCTTTATATATTTAAACCTATTTATCTACATACATTATATATGTATATATATATATACACATACACATATAAGTATCTAGTCATCCATATCCTTTTCAAAAACTATTAATTTTTGTTTGAATTCAACCAATTTACATAATGTACAAATCAAGACAGTTGTGCAAGCTTCAGAATTGACCTTCCTGAAAATCACATATTTCAGAGCGGGTTTTTATTTTATTAAAAGGATATTTGAGAGTCTGAATTGTTTCTGTATAAACAAGAAAAAAAATCGTGTTAGAAAACTATGGAAATGGAAACTATGGAAACTTATTCAATGAAAATGTTTGTGCTAGAGTTATGTGACAAGAATTTGTGGAATTACTTCTAATATGAAAATGTTCTGTATGTTTTGCACATGGACATTGATGTAAAATATTAACCACTCAACACTGAACACTGTCAGATGAGAGGAGCACTAAAAATATGATCTGTATGTTTCAATAACCCTGTTTACTTGAGATTGAACCTCTTGTTTAGGCTTGTTTTAAAATTCTAGCACTTAGAAAATTGTATTGTTTGCTGTACTCAGCTGTTAAATATTATTATATTACTTTAAATATATGGTTAAGAAAAGTGTAATTCTCAAGGTGAGGCATTTTGTAAAAAAAGAAAAACAAAAAGCTGCTTTGAGACTGTTTCACTGCTATGCTATAAAACTCATCCAAAATATATATTTTTAATAGAAATAGAAGCCAGCATAATAGATGGAGAGTCTCAAAATGTAATCACAAACCCTATTACTGTTCGGGGTGTTATATCACCAAGAAAAGGAAACAATATGCACACAAATACAGGTCTAAAATTTAGCTTCCTTTATCTTGTCACCAAGTTAGGAGGTAAAGGTCATGCTGCAAAAAAACACTTTATAACAACAACTGTTTGTTGGTTTGTACAAATTTTTTTTAATGAAAATAAGATGGAGCAACATTCTGTGGCTTATTTTGCATTTATAAAAAGGGCTAATGCTGATATTGATGAAGTCCTTCCCGGAAAGGAAAACTCTTCTGCTTGAAAGTGTTTCAAGATCACTACTCCACGTGCAAAGAAACGAACCTGTCATTATCTAAATCAAGGAAAATATCAGAGCGGGAATTTTCCTGAATCCAAGAATCCTCTGGAGCTCTTGCTGCTCCAAGACTTGGGCAGCCGTGGCCAGGACAGGGATAAAAGATGGACATAAAAGGGAGATGTTTTTGGCTGTAGGTCAGAAGACACAGTGCACGTTTCGTCCCTCTGGGCTTTCTCTGGAGGCTGTGCAGGGGCAGAGCAGCCCGGGTCCCTCCTGTGCCCTGCCCGGGGCTCTGCTGCTCTGAGCATCCCGGCGGGATGGGCTGGGCACAAAACCCTTCCAGCCCACACCGGCTGAATTCACCAGACACTGCCTGGTCCCTACTCTGCGCTCACTCACAGAAGCACATTTCTCTTCAAAAAACGTCACCAATTCACAGATTTATGCTTTTGTGGCAATGCAAGCAGCTTTCACATTTAATACTGCATTTTTAGTATCATGATCAGCACCTACATTACACAGCAGGAGAAATAGAAATATTGAAAAAAAAGGAGAAAAATATAAAACTAATAACAAACATGACCTTTTTTTTCTATCATTAGAAGAAAAAATATATTATTTTAAGATTTACCCTCCTCATTAGTAACTGGTTTATGCTATGTTTAAACATATGTTTTAGATAGCTTATATTCTACTGAAGAACCACAACAGTTTTCTCTGCAGGTCTTATTATTTCACTCTGTAAACCATGGTATCTTTTGAAGGGTAGAAAAGGAAAAAAGAATACATAGTCTTCCTCAAATGAAGAATAAAAATAGTTACTCTACTTTTTTGTCTTATTAAGATTGATCTTTGCTGTAGCTTATGCAACACACTAAATTACAAAATGAGGCATACATACTAATCCCTAGAAATATTCAAACTTTTCATTTCCTTCCTCTAGTTTCACAGTAGGTAAATTTCAGTGGATTTGAAAGGATGCAAAGATAGTAGCCATGGTCTAATACTTTGAAGAACCAGGTCTACCTTGCTCAGCACATTTAAAAAAACCACCAAAACTTACTATTGTGTACTGCTGGCAATACAAAAAGCACCAGCACCACTTTACATATTTTGCTTAACCTCTTTTCGTTTCTTTGAGAAGATGCAGAGTTGCAGAGTCTTAAGAGGAATTGTAAGGGCAAGAGACTAGTCATTAAATTCTTATAGGTGATGATAAAGGCTAAAGGCAAACAGTTTGTTCCCAAACAACAAGACTACATTGAATGATTTTTTTTTTTTAAAGAGTAGATTAGCACTACTTGAATTTTAAACAAAGTTTGCCAAAAAAAGGGAAAATTACATGAGGCTCAATTAAAAGAGCAGAAACAGAAAAGGTGGCAGTTCTCCTGAAAATTCTTTACTACAATTTTGGAATTGGAGTGATTAAAAGTAATCAAGCATTTGGAGCAAATACTTTTGAAAAACTATTGACAAAAAAAATTTCTAATGTTTTCAACTCACAGTGAAAAGTGTAAGGTTTGTTTCAATATGAGCTGTTCCTAACTCATATCTGTAGCTCAGGCTTGCAGATGAATTTTTAATTATGAGCAATAGTGGTGTCAAAACATTTCCAGAGAGTATAATCTCAGAAAAGGATTCCTTCAAGACATTGTTTGTGTGCATGGACAGCATTAGACTGAACGAGTCTGAGTACTGTAGACCTTCACAGAGGCTGAGGGGAGAGCTGTGTGTTTCACCAGTGACATGTGGAAAAGCAATCAGACACTGGATTACATGGCTGTCACTGTCCATTTGCCTTCTTTATCTCTACTCACTCTGAGCTCCTGCAAGTAATGACATTGCTGTGTAGAGCAAGACAAAAATGTGCAAGAAAGAATGGGTTTGGCATATTTAAACTTTGGGTTTTCAATTTATTTGCAAAGCAGTTAAAATTTCTTTATTCTGAATGTATTTCTTCAATTATATACTTAAGGAATATTTGCTAAGTTATAAAGGTTACTTTGCATTTATAAAGGTTACTGTTAAACAAATGGAAGGGTTTTGTGGTTCATTAATCTATGTTCAATGTTCACCTATATGTAATCTATTATTTCATTTCCAATCAGTTGCCCCAATCTTTGTATATGGTCTTTGTATTTATAAATACAAGGGGCATCTAAAAGAGTTTGATAAACTGATATGTGTAAAGAAGTGGCATGCCTGTTGTCTGGGGAGCACAGATTTTCCTGCACATATTTGCTACTGAGTCTGGGTGTGAAGTTTCCAGTTTACCTGTCTGCAGTCTATACCTTCATACTACAGTTCAAATGACACTCAGGTTAAAGTCAGTGTCTGTAAGTTAATGCATCTTCAACAGCAAAGTAGATGAATACAGCAGTGAGAAAGCAAATAGCTGAAGAATTTTAGGCAACCTGTGCTGTATTCATTCTCTCCTCTGCACATGAAAAGACATTGTTTTGACTATGCCCTTGATGTTGGAAAAATAATAATAGCATCTTGCCTTGCTGAAAAATTAGAAAAACATAAGTCTCTATATACTTTATTCAGAAAAGATTTTTCCTCCTAATCTAAATGTATCATTTAGATACAGTTGAATTTTCTTAAATGTAGATGCAAAGCCTGCAATTGAATACTTGAATTTTAGTGGTTCAGGGACAGAATTTTGCAATTCTTTATCATTACTTCAAACCAGCAGTAAGCAGTGCCATCTTTGGGGAGCATGGGGAGGAGCTTTTTTAATTTTGATTTGTTATGCTGCAAACATGAATAACCTTGAATAGACTTAATTTTTGCTTAGAACAGAATAACACTATGTATCACTGTAATTAATTTAGACTCTGTGAGTCATTTTACATTAATTTTAATAAAAATGATACATGCACTGGAGGTGGCCTTGAGAGTAGACATAAATTAAATGAAGAGAAAACTAACATGCTTGCAACATACACAGTCTATTGGCTTGCTTTTTCTTACTGAACTTGCAAAGAATATCTTTACCAATAGAATGCTCATTAGAATTACTTTAATGGTCATTAAAGTAGATATTAAAACACATAGAAATGATTACATAAATGCCTGATGTGTCTTTTAGCCTGTTGTATAGAAAATACCGCAAACTACAAGCATTGCTTGCACATGGTACAGCTGAAGAGTCAAACTGACCTTTCTCAGAGCTTCTTCCATTGACAGCATAGCATTTGATGGAATAAGTCATAATGATTTTAGCTTTGTATATTTAAAGGAGTAAAAGATGATTACATTCTGTGGAAATAAACAGATAAGAACTCAGTGTCCTCTGCAGCTGATGAATAAACACCCCAAACTGCATAGTACTCTGGGGACTGTAAAAAAAAGACGGAATTATCTGTTTCAGCCTCTTCCCTTATACTTTTTTTCGTAACTCTTTACTACTAAGGACCTTTGACTGCAGAACAGGGCATAGCTTAGTAAGGTATCTTTCAGAGTGAAATCTGCTTCTTTGATCTTTATTCATTTTTGCTTTGCAAGTTCAAGGTAAATGTTTCCCTCCAAATCCCATGTTCAACAGCCTTCTGATAAAGTTATTCAAAGTAAGTAATATCTGCTTAATACAATATTTTCCCTCCTTTAATTAAAACTTGATCCATTGCTAATTTGACTATCAAACCAAGAAACAGCATATTTGAAAGAAATGTTTTTTTCTCAGGATGCATGTGAAATTATGTAGGGGAAAGTTCATTACCTGAGCGATAATAAAGCTCCAATAAAAAACAATATCCAGGTTTTTAGTATCTTGGGTTGGGGAGGAGCAAAGAATAAAATATATTCTAAGCAATATATCTGAAGACTTTGTATCTCATTTGCATGCATCAACAATTAAATAAATAAATAAATAAATAAATAAATAAATAAATAAATAAATAAAAGGCCCCAAGAGGACAGGGCTTGTAGAAAAGTCAGTTTGCTTGTCAAAGTGAGTTCAATACAATACTTTTTCTGATACTTTATTGAGTCTTATTTTCATTATCTTATCTGCATGTGCTTCTTCATCTGGCTGGGAGGATTCACACTGCAGTAAATCACACAGCATACTCTTTTTTCCTTCTGACATTATTCTACATTTTCATTCATTTTCAAGTCACCATTTTTCATACACATACCAGGTCAAATCCATCTCCCACTTAAATCCAAGTGTCTCAATGACTGTAGTGGGAATTCAATCAAATTATATTCCCTATGCCACATCAAATTCATAATCTTTATTCTTAAAAATTTGATCCTTGAACACTTGCAAGACTATTCTTTAGTTGTTCCTTGGCAAAGCCTTTTTGTTATACCCATGTTCATCTTCCCATGAAAACACCTGCTGTCATTCTAAATACAGTATTTAGCTCTTCACATGGAAGGCAACAAATTAAGGACCAAGAAAGCAGACTTCAAGCCATGTGCATCTTTGCTCTCATCTAAGTTATTCATTCTGTAGTTTACATGATTAAAAAGCTTGTTAAAAAAAGGAATTAAAGTAATTGTCATCTGTAATTACGTAGGAGAACATGCACTCGGGAAAACTTCAAACTCACTTTGTGATACCAACGTTGGCAACACAATGATGAAGAGGAAGTCTTTCACAACCAGACATTACCCCATCAATCAGTTTGCAGTCAGGAGAAAAATTGACTTTGTCATGATATGGTTCTTAAAGCAAAAGTAATAAATTCTATAGAAACAGCAAGCCTACAGCGTAGCTAATTTATTCATTATCCACCCCAGAAAAATAATTAAGTCATGCTTTCTTTCCTGGCTCTTCATTACAGTTTAGCCTTTTTCTGCAACAGTCAGTGACTGAATGCTTATTAAAATAAATTAGCTGCAAAACTTTTAACTCTGTCTTAAAGAAAAACTAATCCACTTTTCTAGTGGAAACAACATTGATTAAATAAACTGAGTTTCATGCCGAGACGACTAATTCCTTTAGCCACAGTTTCCTATCTTAAATCATGTTGTATCTGTATTAGTTTGAGAAGTATATAATGAGCTGTGAGTTTATAATTGGTATTAACCTCTTTCTGTATGCATTTCATTTTTAGCCAGGGTGATTTTAGTGATGGAATGAAATCACTATGCAGCCTATAGATATTCGTGCACTTGTGGATCCCTTCTTTCAGGATGCACACATGCAGTCATTCAGACATACTCTGTTTCCCCTCTGATCCAGCTGTTTCAGACAGGCTGCCTTGACAGGAAGGAACTTCATCCATACCAAACTGCTTCACTACACAGGAGTATCACTTTAAGAACGTAAGTGTTTACAAACTTGCTCATATTTCATATAAGAAATGTGAGCATTTAAAATAATATTTGAACATGACCCACAGACAAGCTGAATTAACGAAAACATTCTGTCAATTTGTGTTTCACATAAAACCACATCGTACAAGGCCAAATGCTGCAAAATGGGCAAATAAAGCTGAAGGAATTGTCACTATGTACTTGTGTAGAGTAGCCCACATCATTGTTTTAAAAAATCTATAGGCTCATACTTTTAAAAGCAAATATTTTCGTTAATGCCAGCAGCAGTAATCAACCAACAGTTTGCTAAGTAAAGCAATCTAGTGATGAATCAATCAGATCACACACATACCAGCTGCCACAACAAAAGAGATAATAAGAATTTGATGTGAAATAGTGATTAAATTAATATAATTAAGCCAGGGATAAATCCATCACCCCTTCCCAAGACCAACCTTGTCACAGGGCATCAGAGGGGCTGGCTGATGCAGAAGCACAGCTCAGCAATAACTGCAGCCTGAGGGTGTCGACATCCTTTGCACTCACAACAATCCCCTGTGCACTTCCAGTGCCTCTGAATATTTATAAAACCCTCAGCCTCATCTTCAGCACCCCATTCAGCTCCTCTGCCCTAGGAAGAGCATTTTTCTAAAGAAGCCGTGTACATCATGGATCTTAGTCCCTCTAGTCCCCCATTACCAGCTGCCAAAGCTTCTCAGGATGGCACAACACAGAGCAGCCAAAGGACCTGCTGCTTGAGGCTGGCTTTTGTCCCAGTGCACAGGAACCATTTTGATGAAACAGAGAAAAGAAAATATAAAAATCTCCTCTGCCACACACGTTGATGGATCCAACTGCACTGCATAGGAGGCGAGAAAATCTGCGAGGGGCGACGCTCAGATTACAAAGGGCATTCATCAGGCAGGGCATGCTCTCAGCTCCTGTTAATTCAGCAGCAAAGAACGAAGTACCTGATGAGCCTTGGTGACTGCTCCATCTTCTGGGCTGCCTGGGTCCTGTGGGGCTGAGCAGGGAGCACAGGGAGCACAGGGATGCAGGGATGCAGGGATGCAGGGATGCAGGGATGCAGGGACACAGCACCTCTGAGGGTCTGGTGTGGCCCTTTGTCCCCCTGCCACGATCTGCAAGACCAACCCACGCAATAACCCCTCAAACTTCCTATTTAAAACCCCACAGGTGCTGCAGGACTGGCAGGGCAGAGGCAGAAAACATTCTTTACTGTCACTTCCCCCCCCCCCCACCTCTCTGGATTGTTTCCCTTCCCTTTCTCTGCCCAGCTCCTTTTATCTCCGCCAGGCTGCGAGGGCAGGAAGGGAAATGTCTGCCCTGACAGAAAACTCCTCTTCTGTGGGCAGGAGCTCACCCAGGAGCTCCGGCTGATAAAAATGTTCTACTTCTTGTACTGATAACACCTTGGGTCTTTGCTTTACACTGTGGTTATTGCATAAATTGCATAAATTCCACCTATCTGTCATTCCTTTTTACATTACAGCAATAAGCATATGAGAAACCAAAGCCTAATAATCAATTGAAGAGAATATTTTTAAAAAAAATTTAAAAATAGTGATTGCTCTATATTTACACCAGTGAATTATTCAGAGAAGGTAGCTTACCTAATTCAGGCAAACAGCAGGGTCTACGACAAAACTGCTTAGAATTTTTTGCTGTAGTAATATGTTTATTTCTTCTAAGAGCTGAACTTTAGGAAATATATTGCCTTTGTGTATTAATACAGTAGTGAAGAAATTTACAATTTTCTGGTATTAACTTGGTGCTAATATTTTCCAGTGAAAAATCTTCAGTTATATGTGTATATCCATAGGAATATTTAAATTTGATTTATGTGATATATTTTTATCTAGTGACAACTGGAGAACTCTAATAAATTAAAGAAATGAAAAAATGTCCTCTCTCTAGTTTTACTAGATATACTCACATCAATGGCAACTTATTTAATTTCATGTGTGGCACTGCCTTTCTGTTCCTTCATTGAATGATCACAGATCTTATCATTAATTAGCGTTCTAGGTAATTTTTAAAAAAAATCTATAAAAATATTTTCTGAAATATAATTTTCAAAATATTATTTTCAGCATAAAGTAAAAATTATTAGTTTCTGGTGGACCTTTTCTCAGAACCCCAGGCTCAAGGTGGAAGCAGATAGTATAAAGAAGTTCGAGATAGTAGGGAATTTTTTATAATACTTTGGTGAGAATATGTTTTGAAAAGGAAGTGCTTCTAGGAGCTTGATTATTGACACTGGGAGGAAGTCTTGAAAGAAAGGACTGCTCTGCTTGCTAAGTGACCATTCTGTTTCAGTCTGGTTTATATATCTAAATAAAACAAGTTACACTTAAAATATAAGATTGCCTGAGTTTTGAAAGCTGCATTAAGCAGTGTAAACCATGTAGAAGGACCAAACCACCAGGAGAGGGAAAACAAATTCCTTTATACACTCGTTTTTAACTAAATTATTCTTTTGGTAGGATTTTAAATAATACTCTAATTTTCTACTAATATTCACAGAATTGAACTCCAAAGTGGTTTAAACTGAGTGCATACCTAAAATCATGTGTGTGCATAGGTGCATATAGGTACAAACATTCACTGCAGTGAGCACACAGCTGTGGACAAGGAGGGACAGTTTAGGGGCCAAGATTTATTCTGATGAGACTCCAGGAGCTGAGGTTCTCTTCTTGCACTGAAGAGTGTCCTGTGAGCTCACAGACACAAAAGATGACGAGATTGTTTACATATTCCCAGAGTACTTTAAATTTATATTAAAATATAAGGTTATCCTTTATAAAATTTGTGTGGCAATTTAGTAAATAAAATATGAAACTATGAGGTGCTGCAATAAGAGAGAGGACTACTGTGTGTTATTTATCTTGAGTCTGTCAACAAAGAATATTTCTGGACAGTCCAAATGTTCCTTCAACCTTTGCCAAGAAGATTTTTAGTGCCCCTTTTTGAGCATTTCATTATTTTTTGCTCCTCATATATGTTATTTTCCCCTGTTAATCAAGCATTTGAAATGCTACTATTTTTATATAGTAATTGGAAATTCATAATTAGCTATTAAAAAAGAAGATGAGGGAGAATGTGTAGTCTAAGTACATTATGTGATTTCTTTTATTACAGCTTCTCAGATTATATCAAAATTATAAAGAAGTATAGGGTAAAGAATTAACACATGATATTCTTGTGCACTTTTATTTTTACTCCTGTGTGACTATAAAAGTTTTTTAAACAATTTTTTTTAAGAAATACTAAAAATGTGACAAATCTGATACAATTTAATTTTGTATGTCACATGGTCCCACTTGCATAGCTATTCCTCAGTACTCTTAAGGAATGTTGAGAGGAATGAGATCTGACATTCTTGAAATAATAATTCTCCTACAGCCAGTGGAAAGACACAGGCCACTCACAGGCTTGGGTCTGGGGAATCCAGAGCCTCCCTCTGGAGTCTCTGAGCTGACTCAGAAGGGACCATATGGAGTACAGTTTCCAAATTAGGCACTTCAGAGTGGCTCACTCTCATTATGACTCACATTTTGTGTGAACACATTTTCAGGAGTTTCAATATTATGATGTCCAAATCATAACAGCAGTCATGTTTCACACAGATTGAATGTCAGCTGTGTTTCTAAAAGGCTCCAGCAATTTACTGTCTTTGGTCTTCCAATCTTCAGGGCTTGAGAGGCCTGAACTCTAGCACACGTCAGTCCAGGGTTTTAAGGGAAACAAAATGCAGTTTCTTCTTCTTCTAGCACTTCTTTTTTCATCTCTATGCTCCAGTGTACTGGATCCTGCCTTCATAACAAGGAATGTATGAAAACAGGTGCTGAAGAACTGTCCTGAAAGTCACTCAGCTATGAAAATAGGTGCTGAATGTTTAATTCTCATAAAATTAGGACTTCTGACTTTTTCCAGCAGATGCAAGTCCCCCAACTTCATACCTAGCTAAATGAGGCAACCCCAATACTTGGAAGAGTCTGTCCTTCACAGTCTTATGCTAGCATTCATTAAAGTTATTGTCCTCAAAATGGAAATTATTTTCTTTTCTTTTGTATGTTATTAGAAAATAGGAATTAGTTATTATTTACTGTAACTTACAATTCTAAATATTTTCAAATTAACGCACATGCTGTACATTTTCAATGAACTAATGTGCAATTTTTAACAAGTGAAATATATCAAATGAAAATGATTTTGTAGTGATCTAAACCCAATTAACCTCAAAGAATGTTATATGAACATAGACTGTGAAAGATTTTAATTATAGCAGTAAATGCTCTGCAATTATTGACCGAGTTTGGCAGAGATATTTTATGTTGCCTACTGTTACTATGTACTGGTAGGTTTTTAATTTGGAAGCAGAAAAAATTAATGTCAAATCACACTAGTAATTTGAAGAGTCATGGATTGAATACTTGTTGACCACTTGAAATTATAATTCAGGCAGTCTTTCCAAAATAAAATTTCCGTTAATAAAAAGGAAATAACCATAACTATTATACTACAGGTGTGTGCTTGAAACAAAATTAAATGAAAATATATTAGTAAAGGAACAGATATCAAGTGCCAATTGCTGATTCTAATTATGAAAATGTTTGCTAGTAATCTCATTAGTCTGCTTAGAAGTCATCAGTTACATAGAGCTCTCTGGCTGTCTGAAACTATAGTTTCAGGAATAACTATGATCATATTTTTATAGCAGCTGCATAAAGTTCAAAATTTTTCCAACCATTCCTCCGTACATAAAGTTAGCAGTAAAACAGTCGAATGCAAAGACATTCATGCTTGTAAATACATTTGTTATGTCTTCATGCCATTTGGGGGTTCAAAGAGACAATACAAATAATCTTCATTAAAAAAACCCCAGTGTATAAAATTGTAAGTGTAATAAAACAGAATTTAAGAACAAAACTTATGTTTCTTTTTTATAGAGGGAAAACAAATCACTTCTCTGCATTCATTTGCTGTTTAATTTAAACACTCACAGAAGAACAATAATATTCCCATTTTACAGAGAAATACGAGGAAAAGAGAAATTTAAACATTGGAATAAAGGCTCTGATAAGGGATTCACTATGAAGCGATGTTCTTTCTATTAAGAAGCTGTGGACATAGCACGTATTTTGTGCTTTCATGTTATACAAAGCTCTTCTTGGACTGCACAAGGTAATGCTGCATTTGACACAGAAACAGAATAATTTAAGTTGTAAGGGACCTCTGGAGATCATCTGGTCCAACCTCTTTCTCAAAGCAGAGCCAGCTTTGAAGTTAGAGCAAGCTTCAAAGTTAGACCACGTTGCTCAAGGTCATATTCAGTCGAGTTTTGAATATCTCCAAGGACAGAGATTTCACAACCTCTCAGGGCAACCTATTCCAGTACTTGACCACCCTTATTTTGAAAAAAACCTTATTTTCTTATATCATGTTCTACACTTAGTTATAGTCTTCCAGTAGAAAAGTCTTGTCCCATGAGGTAAAAAAGAAACCTTTAAAGTAAGTCAATTTCTTCATATTTTTTGGGTTTTTTACTCAAAGAGGGGTGATATTGACTGCAGAAGGCACAAGAAAATCTTTGAAAGAACAGAGCTGCTATTAATTTACTACATACAACTTTTGGAGGTCAGCTGTGCTTGAAAGACATTTTTCCTAGTAATTGTGTAGAGCCTGTGTTGCCATTATCTATGTATTCTTGTGGTTTTATAAGTTAATTAAATCCAGGAAACAACATTCATAATTCTGAATTTGAAAATATATTCATAAAGATGGTATTTGATCTCTTAGCCAGCAAATTTTTACCCTTGGAAGAATAGAGTCCTAATGATCACAAAAAGCCATTTGTCTGCAGGGTAAAAGGTTTGATCAATGTAAAATCATCAGCAGAGAAGACAAGAAAATAGATTTTAAGAACTTCTCTCCAAAAGGAGCAAGCATGATCAATAGGCAAATTGACTACTTGAACAGGTTTATATCAGAGGGAAAACCTGGCCTTGAAGGCAGAGCAGAGAGGCCCACAGGAGGAACCTTGGACCCCTGAAAGATCTGATCATAAACCAAAGCATCCTGTGGAAAATGAAATGGAAGGAAGTTGCTTGCAGGGTTGTGTTTTTCCCTCCTCTGATCTGTCTGCCATGTCATACTTATGAGAAAAAAAGGAATTGGATAAAAAAATGAATTCAAAATTTCCATTTTATTTAGTCAACCTACCTCCAAAGAATAAAATAAGGTGGAATGTTTCAAGGAAGATACTTCTATTACAAGGATTACAAATAGATGGAATCTAGGTTGGTTAGAATAAGAAACTCCTAGCATGAAATACTTTTGTAAATGCTCAGCTAGTATTTAGAAGAATATTCATCAATCATATCATGTTATGTCTTCCTATAGTAAATACTAATTAGCTAATTAAAATTGTAATTAAATGTTTAAATAATGGCATCAAACCCCATTGTGTAGCAAGTCAAAAGCTGTGGGAAAAGGCACGGAAGATTTCTGGCATTCTGGAGTTCCTCCTGATGTGCCTGGAGTGAGTTTCAATACTCTGCAATACTTTGTTAAGGAACATAGCCTTCCTTCTCTGCTGTCCCTTCTGTCCTGAATCTCTTTATTTTAATATGCCCATAATTACTCTTTTTAGGATGCTATGTCAGTCTTAGGAGACTTATTCTCTATGTAAATTTTTTTCTTACTTCTGGACTTAAACTTGTATCCTGTGATTTTTCTCAAAGGACTATGAAGCTCTGGTTCCTTGGGTGGCGGCGGGGGTGGATTTATTTTGCATTTTCCTTTTCAGTAGATTCTTGTGTAATTCAAAATACTTTCAGCCAAAATACTAACTTTTTTCATTCCTGAAGCAGATAAAGTTGCTGGCATAATTTTCTTTATATAGTCCTCAGAGTCCGAGGTTTAGGACCTTAATTTGAGTTTGACAGATCAGCTTAATTTTACTTTGAAGAGAAAGAAAAAGAAAAACAACAAAAAAAAAACCCATCCACCATGAACTGTGTGAGCATTACAATAAAATAACCTTGAAGAGACAACTTAATTGGTATTTAAGTGATCCTGAATTACAATGAAATTCCTATGGAAATGTGAACAACCACCTGCATATCAAATAAAGTCATGAGATCATTGCTTTTACAGTAAATATACTTTTGATCGTTAAAACTGCATTTCTTAAGGAATATATCATCAGAAAATAATTTTAAAAATTTAACCGCATAGAAATGCATACGTGATGCATTGTCTTATGGGAATGATTGGGAATAAGCAAGCCCTAAGTGTTAGGGTGAGCTAAGTTCATGCAGAATGACCTTGGAAAAGTCATTTTCACCTGCTTGTGCTTCAGCCAACCCAGATAGAATATTGCATAAAAAGCAAAAGCAAATTGATAAGCAGATGCTGCTTTTAAGCTGGCCATTAATGACATACATGAATTTCTGATGTGTATAATTTCACACTGAAGGCAGAAAGGGTGACTTGTATTGGTGCTTCTCCTAGTTTTATTTGGTTGGTTGGTTGTTTTTTAATATATGTTTGGTTTAAATATGTGGAAAAAATATTTTTAATGGAGAGCTGTTATTCAGTGTTCTGTTCCTGCCCCTTTCTATATCTTCATAGTAAGGTGCTGTGCTAACTGTGGAGAAACAAAATTCTCTCAATGTGATGTTGAGCCTGGAAGACATCCTGACATTAGCACAAGCATGATAAGTCACACTACACATGAAGCCTTGCTGCCCAAGGGACTCACTGTTTTCCCTTTTTCCTGAGATACCTCTGCAACAAGAGTTAACGATCTCTGATGTCAAAATTAGAGATAACCAAGCACTCAAGAAAAAGAAAACCCTTCCAGAACAGAACAGCTGCTGGAGACACAAACTCAAGCAATTCTCCTCTCAGGTTCTGCAGCTAAACCAAGGATCTGCCTTTCTCTCCTGTGCTCACTGCAGTGACTACACAGAGAAGCAAATCCTAATCTGTGTGAATGAAAATTGGGAGAAATATAAGGAAAATAAAACATGTAGGTGTTTTATAATTTTTGGTAAAATTTACACTATTATTTTTTCCCCTTCTCCTAAAAACAATAACAATATTAAAAAGAGAAAGATAAGAGGCAGATGCAACAGAGAAGGTGAGTTAGGAACATGATGGAACTCCTGACCTGGAGTTGCAAAGCTGCTAAAAAAGACTTTCTAGATTGGTGTCAAGTGGTTTAGACTGAGACATTTTGGAACTAAAGCAAAGACTTTAGCAGGTTTATTCCAGGATAGATTGGATTTCAGTAAGGGTGAAATACATCAGTGATCTTCTGGGGATAGCAAAAAGAAAAAGTGAGAAAAGGTAATGAGGCATATGACTTTCCTGTCAGTCTGGGAAATGATCTTCCAATATGTGGAAAAGTAAATTTGATCCCAATAATGTGTGCTATAGATTATTAGGGAAAGATAATAAAACAGTCAAAGAAATGTGGTACAAAGTGTGTTACCCCTCCTTTCCCAAAAAAGTCTTCAAATTTTATATTAAAACCATAATGAATGCACAATTGAATCAGTCAAAAAATAAAGTAAATTTAAAAAGAAGAAATTCATCAGGGAGGAAGGAAGGCAGCTTTGTCATACAGGAAAAGAAGCACACTGAGTTCAAACCTACCATGACTAATTTGGCTATGGCAAGATACATTATTAATATGAATTTTAAAGAACTGAAACTTCATGTGTTCATTTGACAACAAATAACAACAACAAAAATTCAAGTAGTTTTAAATAATACATCTCAAAAAAGGTAGAGATCAAAATAGTGGTGTCTACCAGTACTGATGATAAGTCTATTTTTTTTCAAGTTTCCGGTTCCATACCTTTGGGCTGAGATATAAAACAATTTCACTCCTCATGACAATTTTTGCAATTATCTCATAGGAGCTGCTGGCAGTGCTGCTGTGATGTAACAAAAACTAAAGTAACTGGCAATAGACATGAATAATTTAGGAGCCAGAACAGCTTCGTGACATGCCTCAATTATTCACAGAATGAATTGGTGGTGACGATGATGATGATGGTGATGATTCAGAGCAGCCTTTTTTCCTCTGTTTCACATTGAGGTCCAATATTACTTTCAATTGCAGTGGGTTAAATTAGCAAAATTCTGTTCAGTGTAAAATGACAGCCACACTGCAGCACTTGGTTCTCTCCAGAGCTTTCTGAATCTGCTAAAATGTCTTTTAGATGTGCTACAGGGCACAGTGCAAAGTGCTGTAACAGAACACTTAATCAAATGCTTAACTTTAAGCATATGTGCAATACCATCCTCATTCAGCAAAGCAGTAACTAGGTGATTAATGTTAAATAAATGGGACAAAGTAAAACCATGTGCTTAAAATCTAAGCCTAAATGCTTTCTTGAGAGTAGAACATATAACTCATTTCCTTAAAAGAACCATATTCCAAATTCTTGACTGAGCAGTGCTTGCTGTAGATTGAACAATGTCATACATGGGCCTCTGACAACATGAGTAGGAAGAATTATTTCTCTGTAGAATGAGAAAATGTCCTGTTTCCATATAGTTAGATGACAAATAAACTTGTGGATGGATATCCTTTGTTGCTCCCAGTCCAACATTTCCTATAAGTGAGACTCCTTATGTATTAAATTTGGTCATGGAGACTAACACCTCAGGAAAATAGTTTCTCTCAATAATGAGAAATTGTGCTGAAATTCACTGATTAAGGAGTGGTGGTGTTACAAAGAGACTCATGGGGCCCAAACACACTCTGGTGTACCCACACTGGTAACAACACTGTATCTGTAAAAAACCTATAAATCTTTCAGTGTAGTTAATGACAGTTCTAAAGGTTTTTAGAGTGAAGTACCATGTTATAGGATATGAACCTGAGCTATAGTTGTCATTTGGACGTCTGCTCCCAATAGTGATTTTTCTTTTCCCTTGCATTTCCACTCCTAAATAAGTAGGTGTTCTTTCACAAATTGTTAAGAATTGTTCTAACCAGGTTTTATTTATTCTATTAACTGATTAATCATTTAGAAAATATTATAGTATGGCTACTTTGTGTCTATTCTTTAAAGTAAATGTATTAAGTACAAAAAAGCTCAGTTCTCTGAACTGCTACCACATTTTTCATAAATAAATACATACTGGGATATGCAAAAGTAAGGAGGTTGGGGAAAATGTAACACATCTCTGCCACCACAATCTCAAGATATTTCCAACATGCATCTCACTTTTCCTAAAAACACTCTGCACAGTAGTTCTAAAGACAGACCACTAAAAAACTTGTGTGCTTACAACTTTGAGTGTTACTAAGTCCACTCAATTATCCTTTAATCTGAAATCTACAGCACTACTTCAGCACCTCCATTGTGTTTTGTGACTCCAGCCCCCTCTGTCCTGAAGCTTAATTGCACTGCCACTACTGTGATTGCTCGCAACTTTGTATTGTTATGCAGAATGAAAAAGTACAGCTGGTATTATAAAGAAACAAATTAATAACAAGAAATTGTGAAGTTCCTCTCTATATTTTTTCTTTCACCATGTGGTGATCAAGTATTTTAGAATATGTTTTTTTATTAGAAATTCTCTTTGAAGTCTTCCTATTTGTTAAATTTTCAGTCCACTACAGTCCAAAATCAGTTCATTTTGAGTTATAGATGTGCTGTAAAATTAATACTGGAGGTGTTCTATGTAGGTGACTGATACAAGTGCATACATTTGTTTCCAAATTCCAGTAGGCAACATCAGGGTCCAAGAATTCCCATCTAAAATTTTGCATTGTCTGAAAATTAAACCTTATCTTCTTAGTGCAAGAAACAGGAGTTCATAATCCCCTTTTTTTTAATTCCATCCTTCCTTATTAAAACACAACCATGCTACAGAGAACTGCAGAATTCTGGAATATATTGTGATTTAGAATAATGCACCTATACTGCCTGCAGCATTAAACTTTAATTCCCACTGGACAGAAAGTTGTTTCTTCAGAGATTACAGACCTGAGAAGTAACAGTTTTCTTTTTATCCCAGAAAAGAAGATACTGGTATTTTCTTTAAGTCTGGAAAATCTTCACATTATTCCTTAACATGTTGAATGACCCCATTGTAGCTGTACTTTAAAAAAAAAAAAAAAAAAAAGCATTCTTTAGCCAGTGAAGAATGGAACAATATTAGATTGAAACATTGTCTATTCAGAATTTCCCTTTATTTTAGGGGAGGTAAAGATTCATTGTCCAAATGCTGCATAATAGTCTAAAGGACGTGCTTCAGGGAACACAGTGGGCTGGGAGACATGTATGCAGTTCTCTGGTCACTGGTGTATAACTAAGTAGTTCAGATCTATAGTTTGCTTCAGGCCTGCCTTGCAAACAAATGGGAGGCTGGGATTTACAGCACATCCGGTACCTTTTGGAACTTGCAAAGAAACACTTTTCCCATGTTTTAAGTAACAATGGCAGATAAAGACTGTCAACTTAATGTCATGGCAGATTGGAGGTGTCTATTGTTCTGCTTTCAGACAGGCATGGCTCGTCCAGCTGTGGAGCTGCTTAATCTCTGTATGATACAGCTTGGGTTTTCTCTGTGATATAAACACATTATCATGTACAGACCTTGGCATCTGTCAGCTGTAGCATGAGCATCTCAGAGGTGCCATTATGTTTAATTCAGACATTTCTTAATGCTGAAGTGTGAAGTGACCAAGTTTTGTAGCCTTACTCTTTTAATAATTTTCAAAAATCGTTTTAGAAATGCTTGTAAAGATCACAGTTTGTGTGCTAAGGACATTTTGGACAAGATTAAATAAAAGTGAAGAAATAGTATATAAATTTATTTTATTTAAAAATTTAAAAATTAAATATGAAATGTGCTATGAAATGTGATCAAGGAAACTAAAATTCCTGAGCTAAAAAGACCAATTTGATTCTTAGATTATGGAGATGATATAAAATGTGAATGTAGGAGAAGCTGCTGCAAATACTAAGAATAAAATAAAATAAAATTAAAAAAGTAGTGAATATCAGCTGTACTTCATGGATGTTTCAGTGAGTGCTGATGAATTTGTCGAACAAATTAGTTTAGTTTTAAATTACATTATGAAAGGTCATTGAGCAATTTTGCTTTTACATTGGTCCACAGGCTCAAACAGTGAATTAGTTAAAAAGAAAAGCACTTCTGAAAGAAAGTATTCTTGTGAAGCCCTGTAACTGAAATGGACAAGATTTGCACAACTCTAATTGCAATCATTGCACTGCAGGTTGCTGATTATTTAAGACTGATTTGTATGAAACATAGAGAAATTCTGAATATATTGAGAGCCATGATTGATATAATAAATTGATTGATATAATAAAAGGCTGCATCTGCTTCCATGAAGGAAATAGTATCCAGTTAGACTCTGAAGCAACTCAGTGTATTGCAAAAATATGCAAAATAAGATTAGGAAAGGTCTTGTAAACTAGCAAATAATTGTATCAACTTATTTGAAATATTAACATTGAAATAGACCTTTTATTTGCATGACAGTCTTCATAGACATCTGTGAATGAGAGCAAACAGCTTTGCAAGTGTTTGACTCAGTGCTTGGAAAATACCTATGAAAAAAATGAGAGCTTGAGCTATTCAATTTTTCCTATAATTTTTTCAGATAGAGATTATTTTTTTATGATTTTTTCCTTAATCCTTTAGGGCCAACTATCTTTTCCTGTTTCAAATCCTCCAAATATTGTCCTCTCTCCTGGGTTTTGAAATTGTTTTTCCTTCATTCTTTCATTGCTGGAGTTGTGCTGAGTCTGACGAGGCAGAGTTTGATGCTCCTGATGCAGATGTTACCCTACACCCCGAATGCATGGAAATGCATTAGCACAATCATCTCCCCAAGATAATCAAACATTTCTGCAGGATGTGATCAGACTGTGAGGCTGCAGCCTTCCAGCTCATTGAAAACTACAGAAATCTGTAAAACCTTCATTTTATTCAGATACAGTCTTTGGATTATAAATCAATTCTCTTAGTCTGTACAAAGTCAGGTAGGTGGGGTTTAGATCATACCTTGGAGTTGTGCCAGAGGCAGATTCTGGGCCTCTACTCCACCCATGTGAGACTCCACCTTGAGCACTGCATCCAGCACTGGGGTCCCCAGCAAAGGAAGAACCAGGACCTCTTAGGGCAAGTCCAGAAGAGACCACCAAGAATATAAGAGGGATGGAGCACCTCTCCTATGAGGAAAGGCTGAGGGAATTGGGATTGTTCAGCCTGGAGAAGAGAAGGCTTTGGGATAACCCAATTGTATGTGAAGGGAGCCTACAAGAGACCTAGGGATTTTTTACAAGGGCCTGGAGAGACAGGGCAAGGGAGAATGGCTTTAAACTGGCAGAAGGTTTAGATTAGTTATTAGAAATGCTTTACTGTCAGGTTGGCCAGACACTGGAACAGGTTGCCCTGAGAAGCTGTGGATGCTCCATCCCTGGAAGTGTTCAAGGCCAGGTTGGATGAGACTGAGTGACCTGGTCTAGTGGTAGGTGTCCCTGCACAGGGCCAGGAGTTGGAACTAGATGATCTCTAGGGTCTTTTCCAACCCAAATCATTCTATGATTCTATAAGGTGGCTAAAATTAAACATAATCCTCAGCCCAATTTTAATCATCACTGTCACATAACGTGGAGTGGTCTTTAAATTACAAAGGGGACTAAAACTTCAGTTGTCTACAAGGTGTCTCTGCTTTTTTTATGGTAAATATTGAGGAAATCTCTCAAGAGGTTTCAGCTCCTGACTTTTGAGGGAGATACACTTATGCTAGGTCAATAATTTTGTCCAGAACTTATGCAAGATGAATTTGAACTTCACTGCAAATCTGGGTTAAAAAGTCAATATTAAAATATACAAAGTCTTTTCATCAAAAGAATTTAGGGTAGTTGTGGTCTTACACAAATGGGCACAAAGATCAAATGTTTTGTTTTTATAGAGATTTGCCATCTTTCCTTAATAAGGGATAAGTTTTACACAGTTTTTTTCCCAAGTGAGCAGGAGAGGACTTCTTATCTCAGACCTTAAAGAGGCAACACCATATATTTTCCATTAGTCACTCAATATTCCTTGTAAATGCTCTGCCAGCACTTACATCTGCTCATCAAACTTTCACCAAATGTCAAAACTCTCTATTCCAACACACATGACTAAGACAGAAAGGTTTATCCTGATAAAAGAGGAACTCTTCAGAGAACATACCTGGTAACCTTCCAATGCAGGAACAAGAATGTCAGGCTTTCATCCCAGTAGGGTTGATGTAATGACTTTTCTAAGCTCTTTATAAAGTACAGATCCTTCAGATGTAATATTAGTTCTTGTATTTCCTAAAGATGCCCATAAGCAGCACATTTAAAGGTAGACTCTTAACAATATATAGGCTTTGTATGAAAAGTCATTAGCAGTTATCTGTGTGACAAAGTAGCTTTTCCTGTGGTAGTGCTCAAGAGCCATCTTATTGGTGTTTGCCATAGTGCAAAGATCACCCACAGCTGTGCTTCTCAAATGCATGGAGAATGTTGTCCTTTGTGGTGAATAACTTCTCCAAGGGAAGGTCAATCTGGCCTTGCCTCCATCCTTCACTGACTTGGAGACCTCATCCAAGGAGCTGCACTGGATCTCAGCTGAGCAGACATGAGGAAATCCCAAATGCCCTTCTGGGAGGTAACACTCTCAGCTGTGCGCTCCTTCCTGGCCCTGGCAGAGACCCTATGTCAGTATGACTACAGATGATTTCACTGCCTGCAAGACCTCCTGTCTCAAATGCAATTTCCCATTTTGGAGGGAACAAGGAGCATTTTGTTTATTTCACTTGAGAAAACAACAAAAAAGAAAACTTTAAGAATAGCATGAATCTTTTGATAGCATT
Organism: Acridotheres tristis; assembly: GCA_037013685.1. Classification (NCBI taxonomy): domain Eukaryota; kingdom Metazoa; phylum Chordata; class Aves; order Passeriformes; family Sturnidae; genus Acridotheres; species Acridotheres tristis. The sequence continues at coordinate 13,450,480 of CM072895.1, forward strand.
GAAACTAGCAGTTATTTCCCCTGGATTGATTCAATTGGATCATTAAATTTCTTTTGTTGGGTTTAATAGAGAATGATTGAAAAATCAATGTATACATGCTTGAGATCATGGAAATGATGATATGTCAAAATGTCAGAGGGGCTGAAGGGGTAATGATAGAGTGTGGAAGAAAAGTCTCCCTTTGACTGCTGTACTTGGAAACTGAAAGGCTGAAAGTTTCTCACTAAACACTGTCTTTTACTTTTTGAAGCATTTGACATTCATTGTGCCTCAATACACTTTTTAAAAAAGAAACCATTTCCCAAAGAAATCACAGAAATTATTCTTCCATACCCAAATGAAAGTGACAATAAATTGGTAAGTCTTTCAAGAATATTTCAGCTACATGTGAAGTCACATATGATAGTCAGATAATAAAATCAGTGATGAGAAAAAGAACTAATTGTGGAGTTTACATAGTGGATGCTGTCAGTGGCAGGTATGTCTAAAATTTTAAGATGAGTGTATTTTGAACTGTAGATTTACGAAAAGATATGTGAATGTCAAAGCTTTAACTAAGTTATCAGACTATGACTCTATTTTAACCTACAATATGAGTTCCACATATTCTTGAAGCCTGAAAAAATCCCTAAAAAGTAAGTATCATTAATTAAATATGTTTCGGACATTTGCATAGTACTTCAGATCACTTGTCTTTTGGTTCTGGCAGATTCTTTTTATTTTGCAGTGTATTACAAAAAGATACTTAAAAATACTAGAAAAACACTTTCAGAAATTTTGCTTCTAATTTGCCTGAGCTTGAAGAATTGTTTGATAACTTTTGAGACCTCTTTTGTGACACCAGCATGGTTTTTACTTCAAGGTGCTTGTTCCAGCCATTGCAGTTAGGGTTAACCCATGCTATGAAGGAGCTGCAGGTGTCCTTTTGAGGCAGTTTAAATTTCCTTTGCTATGTGCAAGGATGAGAACGAGTGCAGATCGTCCCTTTAAAAATTATTTCTCTGAGATCCATAAGAAACCCAAAGAAAACAAAACCACCACCAACCCTATGTAAATATAAATGTACATTTATGAAAATGTTATTGAAGTGGTAAAATTTAGATACCCTACAGCATTCTGTTGATTTATAAATTGCCAACTGTTTCCTACAGTCCTTTGTCCAAATCAGAGTTTGGAAAATAATTTCAGTTCTACCCCTATACAAAAGCAGTACAAAGAGAGAGAGATTGGCCCTTTGTATTGGTGTAGGCATGGGCCCTTATAAAACTTTGTAAAATGAGTTCTTTAATGACTTCTCTCTTCATGACTATGGAACTCATATCTACAGTTACAAAATACATTTCTTCCAACTTTAAAACTAGAAGAAAATCATCTTGTTTTACTTCTTATGGTTTATATTACAACATTTAGGAGTCTCAGTACTGACCTCAGACTCCACTATAATGTAAGGTAATGGAAGAATAAAAAAATAGATTTTGCTTATAAGAGACAAGGGGTAGATAACAGACAGAAGGGGGAAAGGAAATCTAATTGTCATGTTATGGGCTATGCTTCCTGCAAGACAGCAACTGAATTTAAGTCAAACATTTTGTAGCCAGGTGACTTTCTTTCACTGAATATGATATTGACTAGAAAACAGAATTTCTGTGTTGTATTGAATAGTTTATTTCTGTCAAATAAAATATTCATGAGGGTAAAAAATAACAAAAGAGTTCAGTTTTCCATTTACAAGGAGAGCTTTTCAACCTTGTTTTGTACTGTAATTTCTTTGTTTAAAAATAGATACCACTGAAAATACTTTGAAGAATTGAAAGAAAAAAAATAATTTTGATATTTATAGAATAATTTCAGCTAACAAACCTTCTTTCTTTCCCCGCTTTTTGCAAACAACTTTTGATTCCCAAAACCCATCCTTCTCTTGCTTCTGCATATAATGTAAAAAAGCATTTACCATCCTTATATAATATGGAAATGGTGCCTTTGTTTGCACAGATCCAACTAATCTAACCATGAGCAGCAGCATGACAAAACTGGTCTTTTTCCTTTTTTTTGTTTTCTGACATGTTTATGTTACTGGCCAACAGGAGAAAGGAGATTCCAGTCTAACAGCCAGTCATCTCAGTCATGGTTTGTACCTTAGGGACTAACACAGTGATAGGCCAGAGTGAAAAGACAATGTGGCTACATGCCTAGAACTGCATTTCATAGTGAAAAGACCATAAAAACCCATTGCTGGCCATTGTAGGTATCACCCAAGGCCTGCCTGACATGGAGCTAAGGATGAAACTGAAAATCAAAAAGAACAGATTTTGGCTTATAGAACAGAAACAGAACCATTGGACTCATTTAAAAAATATCAGCAAAGTAACAGGTGATCTATTCTAGTGGAGTCACAAGCAGATGCACAATTTTTGAAAATGTGTATTTAATGACTCAGATGGGGGATGATGAAAATATAATCATTTACCTGTGACTGCAGAGACATGGTTTGAACTGAAGCAGTGCAAATCAGACTATTGTAGCTTCAGAGGCAGTAGGTCAGTACCTGTTGTGAGAACCATAGGTGCTAATAACATATTCTGTGGTTCATGCCAAGGTTATAATGAAGGCATGCTTAACTTTCTCAACAATTTTGATTGCTTGTTTGGGGTTTTTTTCTGCACCAGATATGAATGTAAGGATAATTACTCCTAGATTTAGACTCCTAGAACTGATAAACTTCTACTACAGTGATTTTTTCAGATGCCTACCTGAGTTTAATTTTCAATGGTTTCCTGGTGCTGCTTTTCCCCCTCAGACACAAAATTACCCTGATCTGCTGCTTTGATGGTTAAGAGTACCCATGAATCTTTACTGTACCTTACAAGGATTTTCTGTAGCACCAAAGTCATATTAGTCTCTTGGATCATCATCATCTGATCTTCTTAAATTCTTGCAGCCTGTTAAGCCTCTCTTTTAAAGATGGAAAACTCACAAATTATTAATGGATGATTCTGCTCTTTTTCTGTCCTCTCCAATTTTATCATTGATTTCAATGAGAAAAAGATCAGAAATTGAGAACTTGTTCCTGGTAATTTAAGTGTAAATTAAAATTTGATGGTAATTTCAGTGAGATACCAATTGTAATATGCTTTTTATAAAGCAGTTTAGTGAATTAAAAAAAAAAAAAAGAAATAAATGTGAAATAAAAAGTGAATAAATGTCATCCAAATAAAGAGAAATAATAATAAAACTTCTTGAAACTAGGTATGATCAAAGGATAAAACTGTGCTTGGTCCCTCTTAACCTTAGTGAATCTTTTTTACGTGGAGTAAAGAACTTTGTGGTGTTTATGCTGTTATCAGTTACGATGGAGCTAAACTTGGCCATTTCAGTATAAATCAAGAATAAAAAAACCCATTAAACATTAACTGGCTTGTTTAAATACACTTTTCCATCTCTGCTTCCCATGCTGAAAGAATCTTGTTAATTTGGTGATTTCTTCACTAAGAAAGGCTCAAAACATTCTTAAAAGGTCCTTTGGGCTGCCGTCCAAAAATACCCTTTAATAACACCTTCTATTTACTCTTTTTTAGTAATCAATCAGACCTCTGAATTGTCATCATGTCTAAACATTTGCAACTTATCTAACATTTTGCACTCAGCAGTAAGTCTTCACAAAAGACTCAAGAGCTCCAATCTTGCACAAGCATAATTGAAAGCTGCAGTCCTGATTTGATTACAGCTGGTGACAAAAATTGAAAAATAAAAAGGTTAGCTTTTAACGTGCACAAAGTTAAGCAGGAGTTCTAATTCAAATAATTGAATGCTAGCGTGGTTCATTTACCAGGGGTTGTAATTGCACCAGATTTTTTAAAAATCTTTTTAAGGTTATCTTTTACTGAGCTTAAAAGCAAGAATGTCTAATATGAATTGTTTGACCATAAGCTTCCTTTTAGGCAACAAGCTATACAAGCTGTAAGTTGCCCCAAAAAACAAAGTTCATAGCTATCTACGTATAATTCATCCTGCTGTATGCAGCCCTAAGGTGACAATTATTTTTGAATTCCATAAAAAATAGAGGTCTGATATTATGGCTAACACTGAATAGATTTTCTTTTCCCTTCTTACAGCCTGGAGAAGACCTCATGGCTGATAAAAATATGTCACCTCTAATCTTATTTCCTATTCCCAGACTATATTTTCAGCAAGATTTTGCATTTTACAATCGGTACAGCACTAGATTTTTCCATAATAAAAAGAAAAAGCTACTTTATCAGGGGCTAGAATGATTGTATAGGTTATACTTCCTTTTTATACTTCCGTTCTCTGAAAATGCTTATTTTTTTACCAGTATTACTGCGCCAGGGTGTGGGGATGGGGATAGCAGTAAGGGTTTTACCTTATTGTCTGTACATTTTCTAGGAGGAAAATTAATTCAAGGGTGACTTTGTAATGCTTTTGAAAATTGAGTAGAAAGACCTCACCAAATAAATTGAATGTATAATTTATTTTGAAAGATGCAGTGATATACTGTGTTTTAATGACATTATTTTTGAAGTTACATGGAAAAGCGCTCGTTTTTAACAGCATCTTCTTGTTTCATACTATTGTCAGTGAAAAGATGCTTAACTATGGGAGAAGTTTAAGGTCCGATCTATACCAAAAAGGACAACTTCAGCACTCCATTTGAAAGATAATGATAAAATTACAAGTGAATATTTTATTGTAATCATAGTCTCCTGCCTGAAATTTTCTCACAGTTTCTCACACGGAGAGTCCATCATATATATGTTATTCACAAGCCAGTTTGGACTTTTAATGGTCTGAGTAACAATCTGAAACAGCCACGTGCTCTGTATCTTGTACCCTCTAGGTCAATCCTGAATATCTGACAGATCTAAGAAAATACATGGTGCTCCACTGTCCTTTTGAAATTCCATTATGGCAGTGCTGCATACCTTGACATAACACTGTTCCTTAAAAAGGCACTAAAAGAGCATGATCTTTTTGCACTCTCCCAACTAGAAGCAAAGAGAAAAGCAAAGTCCTTAAACAGCTAGTTTCTCCTTGATAGTTTCATTTTTAACATCAATAAAGTTTTCAGCTTTCTACAAGGTATAATATGAAGTTAATCCAGTCCTAAGTTCCTTAAAAGATAAAATAGAAAAGCTAAGGAAGCTTAGACAGATAATTACTTCCTGAATTTCTGTCAAGGTACTCAGAAACTTTGCAGAAGAGTCTCATGATGAAACAGCAGTTGCAGAAACCTTTAAATTCATTACTGCTAACACAAGCCATTTATTAATGAGTAAATAGTATGGCTGTATAGATTTTTATAGAGCTTCTAAACCTATAAGGAACCACATCCTCTCAGAATAAATTTTCACAGCACTGCAGGTTTGATGCCCACTCACCAGAAACAGCTTGAAAAATAAACAATTAAAAGAAAAAAAGGTGTCAGCGGTTTACACTGTCACAGTTCAGAAAAATCTGAGCCAGCACTGTGACTTTAGAAAATTTTGCAGAGTCTAACTTATGACTTTCATAAATGAAGCTTTAAATTTCTGTTCTCTTAGGACTGACTAAAATTGAGTTGAATTTCTTGAATGCTCATGCAAGCTTATTTTTAATCCATGCATAGAAATAATCATATCAAACTCCTTCTATGATCACACAAGGTCTATATTTGTGCCTGTTTGCATGCTTATGCACAGATAAATTGTGATGGGAACTTTATGTCTCCAAGAGCCATAAGATATGAGTATGTAATACCTTAAGAGTGCGAATGGAAATTTGAATCTTCCCCAGTGTACAATATGACTAGCTCAGGTCAACAATGAATGACTATTTCTTCCCCAGTCCCAGATAATACAAAATCAGAAGTCAATTGTGCCACGGAAAAATATGTCCCACGGGGAAAGCAAGTACTGTAACATTTGGTATATATTTTTTTTTCTTGTTGTTTGTTTGGTTTATTTTTAATTCTATGGAGAAGCATATATTCTGATACTTTAAAGACACTTGCCAGTCCAGTCACCACTTACAAGGGATAACAGCTAAAACAATAATTCATTAGCAGTTTCTATTAATCCAGAGAACTAAAGAATTTATAAAAACTGTATTAAGCCAACTATAAGTAAAGAATTCCATTTAGGAAGTTGCTATCTCTACATGTATATGCTGGCTTTATACAGCTATCTTCTCAGGGTATCCAGAGCATTTGATATATCCATGGGTATCCAGCAGTTAGAAAAGGTTTACCCAGGAACTGCTGACTTAGTTTGGCTGCCAGTGGACAGTTTTGCCTAGAGGCATTACAGGTGGAAAGAGGCACAGAGATGCACAGGCTGTTTACACACATTTGGTCTGGGGAGTCACAACTGCCCTGACTTGCTGTTTCCCCCACACCATCTGCTTTAAGGTATCAATGCCCCGATTTAGCCACTGACAAAAGGAGTTCCAGAAAACTTCATGTTTCAGTTTGGGCTTGACAGGTACTTTGTTGGGTAGGTGTGCCCAGATGAGATGAACTGAGCAGCACCCTGGGCTGCACATCCCAGCCAGCATGCATTGTGTTTGAAGGCAATTTGAGCTAACCCTGTAAAGTAAGTGGGCTTTATATACTGCTGAATTTCAGCTGACTTCCTGTGGTATCACATATTACATTTGCATTAAAACCAAATGAGCTCATCATGATTAATGTTACTACAATAGACACTGAAGGAATTAAAAACGATTACCCACTCATTGTAAAGGGTTGCTGATAATTAGGGCTATTACACAAAAAGGTACATTTTAAGCAATCACCACAGTTAATTCACTCAGCATTATAGTATGCAGTGCTGATAACAATGTGTTCTCTTGGCACTCCTGTGGTTCCCACATGTGTCCATCAATAACCCATTGTACTGTGCCTTCACTGGTTGAGCACCAAGTCACAAACACTTCAATAATGTGCTACCTGTTGTGAGCATTTATTATGCTTTTTAAAAGTTATTTTCTAACCATTAGCAAAACATAGCTACAGAAAGCATTTTCAGTGCTTGGATCATGATGTACAGTTAACTTTAATAAGTATTTTATTAAATAAAAGGAGAATGGGTGCTTAATATGTATGGGAACTTCTGTGTATAAAACAGGCCTGTAAGGTTAAAAATCAGAAGTTCAACCTAACAAACCACTGTTTAGGAGGCATTTCATCTCATTTATGGATTGCTTCTCATATTTTTTCTCACCATTTGATGCTTTTTTCCCATGACTGAAGTCAAGGTGGGAGGTACTAGTGTCAGAGGAGGCTTTCTAGTGTCAGAAATACCAATACTGATATTAAGAGGTCCAATGGGACAATGTTTAAATTTTACATAATGTTTGACATGACAAAGTTTAAGTGTCTTCAGTGTTTCTATTGTGCCTGATTGCCTGAGACAAGTTCAGGGTCTGAGGATAGCTGGTATATAAGCTACTGCCTTAAGGGTTCTCACATTATTTTAACAAACAGCAAACCATATCTTTGGTAGAAACCATCCCATAACAGCCCATGAGTTGTTACAGGAGACAGAGCTTTTAGTGGGTCTGACACTCTGTTGCTATCAACCTTCCATTGATCTGCTGCTCTTTATTGTTGGTTTCATTATTTAACACTCATTTCATGTTACCTACCTCTCTTAAAAATAAACATGCAACAAAATCCTCATCAATAATGAAAAAAAAAATTGTCTTTTAATACAAGATTTAGCAATATATGCTACTTAATATTCTCCCAAGGAAGATTAAAACTATTACTTTGTTTAAATTTAAGCATATGCTTAATCAATTTCCTGAATCAGGGCTTTAGGAGTTAGACAACATTTTTAATACATTTCTTTTCCTAAGGACTGCAGGATTTGCCCTTTAGGTAAGACTTCTTTTTTATTTAGTGGAAGTATAAATCACTTTTATAAATGTCCTTTCACTAGCATAACTGTCATATATTTCTCTCTTCTTTTGTATTTTTGACAGTTTTAACTTGCACAAAGCATCTAGAAATCATGTTTTCAACAAATGTATTCACCTGTGGATGATAAAATGAAAGAGGTGGAGGCTAATAGTACTGAATTATAGGGTGGCAATTCAAAGCTATGAAAAGAAAGTCTTGAGGTCTGCTGAGTGCCATACCCATTAAAATGTCGGTTTTCAAAACTTGATAAGAAGTAGAATGCTGGCACTCTGCTTGCTCTTGTCCTCAGTGATGCTGACAAACATACACCAGTCTGTTACCAAGAGTAGAACTCTATTTTTGCAGGCCAGTTCATATACTGGGAATGGTGGTTCCCTGTGAAAAAACACACTACGGGTTTCAATATCACATTAACAAGTTCCCCCCCCCTTTTTTTTCACCAATAAACATTTTATTCCAAAAAATAATAATTTTAAATATTGTAGCTGCTTTCTCTAAGTGAAAGGAAATATGGTTCGATTATAATTCTTAAAATATGTTATAATTGTAAAATCAAATAGTAATAAATCCTGAATCAATGATGAGAAGCTGATCCTTTAGTGATGTAGTTTAACATTTCTCACTTGGATACATTTATCTCTGCTGTCTGCATACTATTTAATCAGAGTCAAAATTTGAATCTTTTCATCTGTAGACTTCAGATTTCAGCTAAATTTTCAGTTTGAAAAAAGTGAAATATGGATTAATACTATTTTGTCTAATTTAGTCAAAGAATGAAGTAAGGAACAAAAGATATCTTAGAAAGGACAGGTTTTAAGTTGCACTATTTGTGAGAAAGGGCTGTCCATTTTTTGGCCTTGTGTATATACGAGTGTTAAAACAACTGCAGAATCCTAAAGAACTCCAGCATTCCCACACTGCTCACTCAGAAAGCTTTCTGAAGGCATCACAAGGGAGCAGGCTGTCTCGTTTTGTACTGTCAGTGCTACTATAGGCATCACCTATAGACAGCACCTCAGTGTCTATTTGCATCTTTCTTCATTGTTAATGTCTTATCCAATGTTTGCAGAAATCAATGGACTCGGTGGCTGAAAGGGGATGTCATTTTTTGAGCCCCACTTCTTGTCAAAATGCAGTGTGGAGGCTGGGAAGGAGTGAAAGTTGTTTATTTGACAGGATTTTGGTTTCAGTTTGTTAAAACAAACTGTGAGGAAGAAGGGAGATCGACCAGTGCTTTAACTTGAGTGCTGGTATGCTATATTCTGCTCAGGACCCCCATGTCATACTTAAATAAGGGAAAAGGTGCTTTACAACTATTGCAGCTATATCAGAGAAAGGTAAAGGAACCTCCTCGGTGAAAATGTGCTGTGTAGTGTGCAGTAATTACATTTCTAGACTTAATTAAATAGGAGCAACACTCTCGTATAGCAACATTTAAAAGCAAGTTATTTATAAATATGTACTTACAGCAAAACTTATTTGAGGACATACTACAATTTACTCACTAATGATGCTTTGTCATTGTGTGCCTAAGTGCTCAGATCTTTATTTTTCTTTTAGTGCATTGTTTCCAAGCTGAATTCATTCCAGCTTTGCAGATTTAAAGTGAAGACATTTTTGAGGCATTTGAGTGCAAATTAAGTGTCTGTAGAATGACAGCAAATGAGAGCACTGCTTCAGCCTGCTTCAATAAATTTATAAATGAGTGAATACACATTTTGCCAACATTTACATATACATACCCACGCAAGCACACACAATCACCTTCAATGTAAGAATATGTATGAGCAATTTCAACAGAAAGAATAGTTTATTCTGGAAAATAATAAATTGTTGAAATGAAAGGCTCTGAACAAAAACATTTCACAGCCAAATAGAGAGGCCCTCTGTGTTGACCACTTATTCAGCAGCAATCATTTGTGCAAGTCAAATTTCTGACTGGACTATGGATTTACAGCAATGGATATAAAACAATGCCACCCACTACTGCAGAACTGGAATAGTCCAGTAGACTTTGAAAAGATGTTCTTTCCTCACAGAAATCCTTGAAAAATAATCTCTTTAGAAACAAATCCATTTGCATCAGATGTTTTCTTTTTCATAAGTAAAGACATTTGCATGAAAAAAAGGTCTTGATTTTGAAGAGTCCAAATACTCCCATAGTTTATTTCTTTATTTGAAGTCATAATTCCTGCTTTGTGACATCATTTTTTATTACAGTGAAAATGGCTATTATTGAGGAAACAGAGGCATTAACTGCAGTCCTGCTGATTCTGGGAGTAGGAGGGAAGGAGATGTAACTTTCAGTAGGTGCACTTTTTCACTTGCTAGCACTTTTGCATGGTTTTTTGGTTTGACCATGTTTTCCAATGTGTTCAGGAGGCATTGCATTCAGCCTCCTGAAAACCCTTTTATATGTGTAGGTGGGAAGTGAGCAGAAAGATATGCATAAAGAAAACCAGATATTCAAAACTGACTCCCCATTGTTGATTAAAATAAATATATATACACACAATTTTCTCAATTGTCATCGACGCAAAGTGAGACTTAGAAAGAGACTGACAATGAGAACGCAGATCAGATATTGAGCCTAATGATGAATTTTGCTGTAATTCTGGATGTCACTCAAGTATTGATGAAGGATTCTCTCAGGTAGACTCAACAAACACTTTTATGGAAATTGAGTGTGGCAATACCAAGACCCAATTAGTATCTTGCTTTTAACTCTCTCCTTAATTTAGAGTTTTTGATGCTCAGAAAAGTTTCAGATTGATTGCAATATTTTGTAAATAAGTCCTTGCTATAAATTGTCCACTTAATGCCATGACAATGGGTGGAAAAATAAATTCCTTATAAACCAGTATTTTTCCTGCTTGGAAACACATATATCCATTCAGCATGTTCATATTACTCAAAACATGGGACTACAGCTGATAGCAAAAGGTTACCATATCCTGTAGATTTTGGCCCATTTTGAAGGTTCAGTAAGGCACATATTGTACATTTCTGCACATACTTGGCTTCTGCTAACAAAGTGGTTAATAGATTCTATTAACACTTCTTTTATTAACACAGTAGGCAGTAAAGGACTTAAAAGAGATGTCCCAGACCATCCTACACAGCCTATCATTTCAGGTGTTAATATGACTGAATCCCATCTGTAAATTGATTGCATTCCCTCTGACAGGCAGATATTTGTCCTGTACTACTCCTAGTAGGAAACAGAACCAAAATGTGAAGGTCCCAATTCCTCCCAATTCCTGTGTTGCTGATGTCATTTAGCAGACATTGCTCCTTTCCTACCCTCAACCTTTCCAGTACTCATTCAGAACAGTAGCACTGTCGATTTCCCATTCCTTTTCCAAAGCCAGGGATGATGCCTGGGTCACTGCATTACTTACAGGGCTCTGCAAGCAGGGTGCCCTGACCAGGCACCAGTTTGCAGCTGCCCCTGAACTGGAACCAGTGTAGCCACACTGTGCTCTATGGGTTTATAAAACCTTTTCAAAGGCTGGCTACCTAATTTAGCCTAATTTTATCTGTGCCAGGATAGACATGTCCTCAGTCTCCTCTTGTGGGTTCTCTTTTTCCTTAAGGAAGCTATTAGTTATTCCTTATGACTGCTTTGGTTTAAATTCATGCTTATTCACTGATATTATGAATACTTTCAGAACACCATGAATGAGAGCTCTGTACAGAGGCAGGTACTTGTCAGGTAGAAATAGCTTTCTTGATCATCCTGGATTTATGTCTGTTTGTTTCACAGCCACTTTGACTAAGCTGCTCAGACCTGTCTCCATGACCAAGTATTCAAAATTCAAATTACTGTTGTTAAAAACTGATTATTTTATTTTTAAAGTCTGCTTATAAAGAGCAGTCATCAATGAAGACAGAATTTTGGGAAATTTAATAAAATAAATTTCAAAGAAAAAAGAAACAAAGAGCTGCAAAATATTTGGTTGGTAATGTGTTTATAAAATGAACTTGAAAAAGCATTGTCAGAGAGGCAGGAACAGAATCATACTGTTCTTGCATGCAATAACTGGTGTTCCTCATTAGGAAAACAGAGGAGTAGGAAACTTGAAAAGGGAATCAACATTTCTGGCACAGGTGATGGGAAACCTCTGCTCTATTGTTGCTTGCTGAAATCATTAGATATTGGTGTTTTTCCAGGGCAGTCTGTGGTACTTGTCAGTCTCACATCATTAATCAGTGACAAATTTTTCACAAATCCTTAATCCCATGTTAATTCAAATAATTTTGCAGGGAGCTGCCAAAAATTACTTATTGTTCTGTTAATCATTACTAATAGGAACAGAGGACTGCCTTGAATTTCTTCATGAAAACCATGCTAATTAGAAATGTCTGAATACATACAAGTCCTTGGAGATTAATTTATTCATCATAATCAGTTAATCACTTTTCCTTTACATAATTAGACAGCTCCTGGTGGAGAGGAAGACCCCTAAGTTTTCTTGGAAAGAAGTAGACTGTAAACTGACATTGGGAGAGTTATATTTTCCTTTGTGGGCATAGGCATTAGTACAAGTGGGGTTTTTTGTCCATTCGCCACAAATGAAATCTCAAATCAGAAACACTTTTAATAAATATCTTTTCTAAAGCTGCATCAGATGAAGTTTTCTACAGGCTTGCCCTTCAGCTGTCCACTGGGGCTAGGCTCAAAGATTGCTGAAGAAACTGGTAAAGTTTTACTATTGACAGGTCCAAGAAAACTGCTCACTTTGCATGTAGAGGGACATACAGAGACAGTCCAAATATTTAACCCTCTTGCATATTTCACAAGCTGAGCTTTTCTTAACCTCACAAGAGATTTTCATATGCCCTTCAAAATGATAGCAAAAGTATCACCATCATTTACCTGAGTGGATCACTTTTTAAGTCCCCTGATAATCCATTTAAGAACACTCTTGTATCACAAGTATGGATTTACTAAGGAGAGCTAACAGGGAAGCTGTCCCATTAACATTCTCTTTCAGAGAATGAATTCTCTACCTTTTGATCTGGAAAAATCCCAGGAATTAAATTACCCAAAGGACCCTGTGTGCCGGGGTGGCAAGTGCTGTGGTTTTTAATGTCCTTTATTGCACATTGATTTATCTAATTATGCTGACCCATTACAAGCCACTGAGAGAGTATAAACACTAAATGCTCTAGAAATAAGTGCTCTGTACTCTTTGCTTACTGCTAACTGTTCAGATAGACTGGAGAATAGAGAAACACCCCTCTCCTCTCTCCTGTATATCTGTAGAGCAAAGAACAGTTTTCTCCAGTATTAATATTTTAAAAGATAACTCCTACAGTATGTCTTAGTTCTGTCAACCACTGAAATAAACGGCAAGATAAAGTCTTTGCAACATAATGGTGACAGATCTGTAGCATAGATACTCGTTTAAATCTGGATTTTTTTATCCCCAAATGGTGTGCTATTCCCAGAAACTGTGATACCATCTAGTCTCTTCTAAATAATTATAACCTCAAAAGGCTTGGTTTAGAATAAAACATTTTGCCTATTAGGCAAGCTGGAGACTGGCAAAGTCTGTGGCTAGATAAAACCCATTCTGTGCCATCTTATCTTTGTTTTATTGTCTTGACAGAAGGTCCAGGGCTAGATGAGGAAGAGAGCTGTCAGGTGGAATTTCACACATTGCTTTTGGGATTTTGCAGACAGTATTATTTAATGATCAACTTTTTCTGAATGTTTCTAAGATGCGAGCTTATGAAATAAAAAAGGTGGTGCATACACACACATAACAGGTCAAATAACTGTCTAAAATCATATAAGCAGAAGATGACAGAATTTTGAACTTAGTTACTGATGAAGAATGAAAACTATTTAAGTTTTGCCTGATGTTTGAGGTACCTGGAAGTCTTCTGACTATTTGGGTGATCTTCAAATTTTAGTGATCATGTCAATTAAAAGAGACATTTAATAGTGAAAATATGGACTAAGAGTTCATGACAAAAAAATGTCATGAATCAAAATACATGCCTTTATGTATTTTTTCCCAGTAATAAGAAAATGAAATATTTTTGTAATGTCTGTGTATAGATATAGCTTTTGTGGACTTACACTGCCTTTACCAATGGTGCAGAGCCAGTAAAAGTCAACTAGTCTCAGTTTTTCAGATGTCTGCCTGCATTAACTGCCTGTTGATGATATTTGAGTACTACAGAGCTCTCAAAACCTATTTAGCAGAAAAAGCTAAGGAAGAATAAAGGATTTTCCTAATCATTACAATATCCACGTTCAGAAAGTTTCTGCAGATATTTTAAATCTGTCTGTCTTTACAAAATATTTGTTTTGCAAAGAAATGGGAAGCAATTCAGATAAAATTGTTGTCATTTTTTAAATCATAGCAAGTATGCAGTTATAGAAAATGGCTACAGCAGCTCTGATGTTCACTGAGTTTCACTTAGAGTGTAATGTTACATTGCATCACCTTTCCTCTTGAACAGTAAATGCAGTAAGAAAGCAAAGAAACAAACAGAGATATAAAGACATATTAGGCAGCAGTTAAACTGATAGCCATTAAATAATTATAAAAATCTGGGAACTTATAAATCTAGAATGAAAGAATTGAAAAAAAATATTTTCTTTGCTTCTCTTTACATTTTTAATAGAAGCCCTAAGATTTTAGTAAAATCATTTAGTAAGGTAGGTAAATTACTTGGATTAACAGAAGACCAAATGAGAATGCTTGTCCTAGGCCCACACCAATCCCATTAAAAACCCCAAACAACAGAAACAAATGAACAAACAAAACCAAAGCAAAGAGAGTTGAATTGTTTCTCCTCTGTGCCTTTATTTGAAGTTCATGTATTCCCTGGTTCTCATGTGAGCAGTGTCCTGTGTGGCTGTCCTTGTCATTTGATATTTCCATTTGCAAATGTGAGAGTTTCTGATTGTCCAGATAAGCTTAAATATGTTCCCAAGTAATTTAAACTCAACAGTTATTTAAACACAACAAAAGTCAGAGTATTTGGAGGTTTGTGATCCTGCAAATGATTTAAAAATGAAGGCATTGTGTGACTCCGACTAATAAAGGTATTTTAGCCTGCCAGATTTTGGTTTTATTTGAATCTTTTTAATAATGTTAGTCAGTTCATGCAGTTCATGTATCAGTTCTGCAGATTTCGTTTTTACTCCCTTTCTGGATAAGAAGCTGCAGTGTAAAGGTGCAGGGTTATCATACTATTCCCAGGGAAAGAATAAACACTGTCCTGAATAATCCAAAGGGCTCTTATTCCTGATCTTGATGAAGTTCTTAATGACTTGTTTTGTATTAAAATATTTCACCAATTTCACTCTTTTATGTTGCAAGCAAGAGTGTTAAAACAGAAAAGTAACTATTTCCCATGCTTTATTGAAGAAGAGAATCTAAGTAAAACGGACATAAATATTAATTTATTAACCTACCTTTTATTGCTTATATCTTGCTAATACTTTCAATTTTGTAAATAAAGGCTTTATAATTCTTTGTTACACTCTTCTCCTAACACAACTAAAAATCTTGATAAGGAGATCATTAAAATCAGGTAAAAAAAAATAAAACCCAAACAAGTTTGGCTTTTAAATGTATTTTATATCTAGTCTAAAGTTTTCTTCTTTATAACCATCCACATAGCCCACTGAGCACGTAAAATTCTGTAGCTAACTGCAAATTGCTCTGAACCTATATTAGCAGAGCTCTCAGAGAAGTGAGCCTTTAGAACAACCAGTGACTGGCACTTACAAAATCGTTCTCATGACCCCCAGTGTGAGGAGGGGGGATCTGACCTTTCTTTCACGTCAACAATAGTGTTGTTACCCAACCAATGTGCAAATGGATAAGAAAATTCTCATTCATTTGAAGCACATTTTCTTTGCATCATTTCAGGAAATGCTTGAACTTTTCACCCTTGTTTGAAGTGAGATCTACTCTGTCTCTGCCATTGCTTTGAGAATCTGTTCATTTTTCTGCACTCTGTTATCATAAGCAGCATCTTTCTGATTACACACTAGATTTTTTTCCAATCTCATTTTAAAACTACCTTGCATAAACTGGGGAAAGGGACACTTATTGTAGCACAAAGCCAACAGAAATATTGTATTTTATTTGTCTTTAAAGCAAGAACACCTCCAGAAGAAGTGATAAAAGAAAAAAATTTTGTGCTGGTTAAATCATCAGTGGGTTGGTGTTGGGAGATCTAGACAAACCTCCAAATATCTGAAAATACACATCCATAGAGATGCATTGAGAGGGACTGACTTAAAACCAGAGGTTTCTGAACAGAAGAATAGAGATTATTCTGATGTTTTCATAATCATACTTCATTATGATGATGTTTTCTTTGGGTGAAGAAAGGAAGTTATAGTTAAAATACCATAGAAACATAAAATACCTGGTAAACCATGTGCTGCTTCCATAGGACAATTATGTTCCAGATTTTGCTCTGCCTGATTTAGAATAAGTGCCAAAGTCTTACAGGAAAAATCACTTTTGTTCTCTCTCACAACAAATATTTATACTTTCAAAGGCCACAGCCTACTAGAAAATCAGGAGGGTAGCCAGCTCTGAACCTTGTATTCCATCTCATCCTTTAATTATGCGTAATTTTCTTAAGCACTCTCTCTGAGAGTTTTCTGGTAATTTCACTGTACTTTTTGAATATTTTACATAGGTTTTGTATCTCTGTATAACCCTTAAAATTTTGAATTAATCAAAATTTCTATTCTTTAGCCAGCTTGTCATATGCATAACTTCTGGCTCCATGCTTGCTTCTGTCTATGAATGCTATCTGCACTGGCAGACATGCTAAAAAGCATACGAAGGAAACCCAAATTATTAAAAGAGAAATTATTGCTCGAAGGACAGGATATGATATACTGTGGACAGACCACTGCCTGTTAATCTTGGAATTTCTCCCATTCTAGTTTTCAGTCCCCTTAGGAAAATAATTTCCTACCTGTTACTTGTTTTTTCCTCCTAACCTATGTGTTGTTGTGCATTTCTCAGAATAAGGACTGTCTCTTATTATTTATGTGAATACTGACTAGCATAATTAGGCCCACTCCTGGATAATACAAATAATAATCACTAGAAACCAGCATATCAGTGGTCCCAATTCTTATGGCTGCTTTAACTGAGTTCCCATTATAATATTTTAAAATACATTAATGCAGAAAGTTCTACTACTATATTATGCAATTCAATGTCTTTTTCAAGAATATGACTTTTGAAATAGCAGAAAGTTATACCTGTAATAAAAATAGCATGTATTTACATATAATACTGTTACACATTTTATTATATTTGTCTTTATACACTTTGAAATATTTGATGCATCTGTATGGGTACATATTTTTATACTTACATACTTACCAAGTCAGATAATCTGATGTCTGAATTTAGTGATAACATCCATCATCATGAGTTAAAAGAAATAAGAGACTAGCAGAAAGCAACAAATACGTTGTTTGTCTCCTTGCAGAAACAAGAGAATATGCAGTACACTTAAATTTAAAAGAAAAAGAAGGGATTTGTATTTCAGGAACAGGAAACCGTGTGGTGAAATAAACCAGATTTGCTCATGGTTTTATTCCCTACTCTATGTATTATGTAGCAAATCCACTGGCATAAAATAGTCTGATATAGTCTGTAGAACTAAACATTATCCTCACTCTTTTCACTTTTATTTAGTCTGTTAAAAAAAAAAAAAAAGGTTTTGTAAAAAAGATACCTACCATTTACAGTGATTGCTTCGTAGTAGGAAATTTCTGGGCAACACTATAAATTCAGATAACACAGAAGTTTTGCAATGCAACACCAAAACTGAAGTGAGAATATTAAAAACAATCATGTACATGCTTCATAAACATCTCAATTTGATAATTCAGTAAAATATTAGTAATCTTAAATGTCTCAAGCTTAAAACGCCAACGAAGCTCAGAAACTAGGAATTCATATATGAATTCATATATGGTTTTGTTGAGTAATTTTTCTCAGTGGACCAATCTATCTGCAACTCCAAATTCACTTCAGATTTCACATGACTGGAGTCTAAGTGTCCCTGGGAAAGCTCAGCATTAAATATCTTAAAATACTCAGCTGTTTTTGACAAAAGTACTCTTAAAATAAGGCTTCTGGCTCTTTTTTACAATACTAGGCATTGTATTGCTTGAATTAAATTTTTACGTAGATATATATGTGTATATATATATGTATATATATATAATTATTGTTGGCTGTGATGAAAAATGACAACAAAGTCTTACAATGTCAATTAGAACAGTTAGTCTAAAATGCTTCCTAAGTTCCACTGTTATGTGATGAATTGCTGATGAAAAACAGAGAGATTTGATGTTCAGCATTGGAAGACAACGATAGGTTGAACATTTTTCTAGGTCCCCTTGAGCTCAGCCTGGTATCAGCGGAAGTTAAGGCGAGTCTTAAATGTCTCCAACTAATAGTTTTCCTGTATCCCCATTTGGAAACAAGCCTTCCAGTCCCAAGCCTTCCCTGGTGAATGTCAGTGTTAATTGCCAGAGGCAGAAAGGAGGCTCTTGGCATTAAAAAACACATGGTGCAAAGGTTCTACAAAATCTAAGTGCTGACTGAAATATCAGCTAAGAAATTGCAAGACATGAGATAATTGATATTTTGGTATATAAAATGATGTACCCAAAAATGGAAATACAGATTAATACGAAGCAGTCTTCCTAGATAATGCTATCCATCAGAACTTATTTTTCTTCTATCTTTCTGGTCCAATTCATTTCATGGTCCTTCTAAAAACTGACCAATTTAAACAATGACAGCTAACATCAGTGATGTTTTAGTGGGTGTTTTTAAGAGCTAAAAAGAGGGAATATCAAGTATCCAGGACCTTTGTTTGTTCAGCAGCTCATCTCTGCCAGCTGCTCTCAGCTACATTCTAAGGCACCCCGGTTTTGTATTTTACTCATCTGATGGATGTTTCTTCTGCAGCATATTACTGATATGCCTGTCTAGAAGGGTTTGATATTGTTCTAGTTCAGGGTCAGGTACCTATTTTCTCAGCATCCAAATGATTTTCTGTATTTAGGCTTGTTTTTGTTTGGGTTTTTAAAACTCCGTTGTTTAATGAAGTTCACATGTCTAACCAGTGGTGCTAGGACCAGATATATCTTGGGATTTCTAGGTAATAGCACTCTGTTCTGATTTCTATGAATCCAGAGATACATGCAGATAATCAATAACAAAGATTCATTTTCATTTTTGTTTCTTGAGCCCTATTCTTATTCTTCATTGTAGAACTACGGATTTATGTAAGTGTGTTTTCTTCTTTTTCTCTTGGGAATAATAATTATGCATTGTCACTTTCCCTTCTTGCATGTTATTCCAGGTCTGGCATTTATAGTTTGATGCTGCATTTTATATTGGTCTTAGTCTGTAAAAGCCTAGGAATCCTATTACAAGTTTAGATTTCAATTAATATTCTCAAACAGAGCTAAAAATAGTAGCTGTCATGTTATATTCTTTCCCAGCAGGATCCAAATGTCCTCCACTGCCTCTAAACCATAGTTAGAAGGACAATAATCACACACTTTATTTCTCACTGAAGGAAAAGGCACAGTACTTTGCTCTTTCCTCCATTCCCTAATTGGCATTGGTGTTTATTTGCAGGCTTTTTATACTAGATTGCCTGACTGATATGATAATAGCATAATTCTGCAGATCTGAAAGTTTGTAGTTCTGTTTAGGATCTGAAAGCACTTAACCCAAGGTAGGTATGAGTTGCTGCCTCTGACAAATTCTAACAGAATTTAAGCTCCCAGGACAGATTTCTCTTTAGGTATAATTATCTTGCATTTCCATAAGAGAAAAATCAACTTAAGGTCATGATGGTAGGGTTCTTATAGTCCATTCAGGCTCAGTAACAAATCTTTATGTGTAGTTACAACAAGTGCATTTTAACATTTTGTCACAGCAATGATCTTGTCTCAAAGCAGAAAATAGGGTTAGCAGTCTTTGCCTTCTTTGTGAAAGAAGAATGAAAAGATGCAGTTGAAAAAGGACAGGCTTGGTTTTTGAAAAACTACTGTACTTTGTTCATTGAATATATAGAAATCACAGTATCTGATGATTTATTTATTCCAAGAGTTTATTTTCTTCTGAAGTTAACACTGGAAACCCTGACACCTTACAGGGAGTGCAACAAAATTTCCTTTTCTTAAAAAATTTTTAAATTTTATTTTGTTCAAAGTCAAAATAGAAGTAGCATATCTATCTGAAACATTTTACTTGGCAATCCACAGAGGAATATTTGATCGCTTTTGGGACATTTTTATTATTCATTTACATTCATCCTCTAGCAATCTCTGTAAGAATTTAATGGATTATTTGAATGGCTTGAGGATTATTTTACATGGTATATTTTCATTTTCATATATTTATTCTGGGGGAAAGAAACCCCTAAACCATATTATTATCTTTGTGATCTTTCTTTAGAGAGTTGGTAATGTAAAAATGATGATACTCTAACTTTATTAGCACTCCCTGGAAGGTGGTAGGAGGTCAAAAGTTTATTCCAATGACATGTTTGAGTTGGCTTGGAAACACTGGAATTCGAACTCATGACTTAAAAATGGTTTAAACAGCTGCAGCATTACAAATTTGAAAAGATCTCTAACTTTCAAGAACAATTTTGTGCATTTTCTTATTACTACAGAAAGGAAAGACATCCTAATCTGAGAACCAATAATCACAGGAAAGGTGTCTGGACTGATAGCCCTGAAGAGTGAAATTCTATGTTTGTCCATCAGACAGGAGCTGCAGTGTCAGCCTGGGTGGGACCAGAGCCTCCGAGCAAAGGGACTGTCCCCCTGCCTCTGCCCAGCAGCTGGGGAAAACTGCAAGGGCAGAAAGCAGTAGAGGGAACAGAAATTTGAGAGCTTTTCTCAAGTTTTTCCTTAACTTACTCTGCACATTTTGTACCTTAAAATCGCACTCAAAGTACATCTCTCAAACAATAAAATCTTTTGCTTTATATATGCACATACTCACTTGGCAGTCATTTAATTCATTGCCACTGTATAGCTCCCCATTAAATAATAGAGTACTTGCAGACATTAGGGATGACTTTTCCACTCGAGCTATTTAGTCAGTAAATCTGATACATCAAAGTCCACAGAATTCAGCTGAAAGGCTCCCATTGACTTCACCAAGATTTGCATTATGCCCTGGAGCAGTTACATGTGCCTACACACACACTCACATGTTGATTAAGGTATTGTTTATGGGCTGTGAGGATAACTTCTGTATAAATTAAAGACATTTTGTGCCCTCTAACTCTACTCCTGGACAGGTGAAATGATCAAGGTTTACTGGCATTTTTGAAGTTCAGAAAAATACTGCAGTGTCTTCAAATGTCTTTCCTCAGGGAACAGCCAAGCATTCAATCAGGCCAGGAAATTCAGGGGTTTAGAACAGCCTAATGCCTATATCTGGCAGTAATCAAAGAAGGGTATTGAAAAAGGAGGAGGGAAAAATAGGGGTTGGGGGGAGAGAGGGTGAGCAAGACAGGAGCAGAGGAAAAAGGAGAGGGGGAAATAACTGTGCCTACTGTGGCTTAAAGCACAATAATTTAATTGTCACTATGCAATCAATAAAAATGTAACAGCGTGAAGGGAGCGCCACAAACAGATTTACTTTGTCTTAAATGGTATGTACTAAATGAATGTTTCCCAAACTGAAAAAGATTGACTAGTAAATTAGAAGAAAAATTGATGTTATTTTACATTTTCTGCTTACCTACAGAAAAAGACACTCATTTGCAAGAAAAAAACTGGAAAATTGCTTCTTTTTCTCTGGCAGCCATTCTTTCAGGTCATCCCAAAGAGAGGCAATAGGCACATTCTGAAGCAATAGTACGATTCAGTAAGCATCCTGGCTTAGGGAATCAAATCAGTGCAGTCACCACATTGACACGAGTGGATTCCATAGGATCAGGCCTTAGAATTTAATGTTCACTTATAAATGCAGAGAAAAATGAGAAATATAAAGCAGTATAAACCGTAACACTGCACAGATGGAGTTTTACATCCTTACGTAAATATGCTAAAGTTAGCAGGGAACCATGAGACAAATGAGTTCCATCCTCACAGACACTGAAAATGCAGCCAAACTTTGGAATTGGCTCTGATGATGCAGGCAACCTGTGGTATGCTGGTTTCTATACCAATTTTAAATGAAAATGATCAAATGGTGCATAAAGTGCCGTGAAACAACAGCACATTCTCATTCCTATTCCAGCCTCTTGTGGGACTATATACTTACAGTAGTGTTTTCACAGTTGAGGCCAAATCCCTTCTTCTGAACATGGCAAATAAAGAAATTAAATGAAAAAACTTTTAAATATTTCGGGGTGTTAGCTATGTAATCTTTTTGTTCCTAGAAAGTAATTGTTTTAAAAATAAAGCAAAAAAGTTTCACAGACTATGCTATCTTTGCCTTTTAAAAACTGAATAAACAAGACTTTGTGTTCCATTTGGCTTCACTGAGAATTTATTAGCAAGCAGATATAATCTAGACAGAAGAGACTTAATCCTGAAGAAGCTTATTTATTAGCACAGAATAAGTAAACATCTTAACCTGTTTGTGTTTATCTTCACTTTTATTTGATTTAGCTCCAAATTCAGAACAAAATTCTAATTCTTTCAATCTGGGGATATCTTTTCTGTCACCACAGTGCTTAACTTTTTTTCTGCTAGATTTGTTAAGTCAGCAGCCTCAAAGAAACAACTTTTTTTTTCTCTATAATTCATTCTATAGCATGAGTCTGAGCAAATGTCCTTCAAACATTATATCCCAGAACACTAGCACTGCATCTGAGCACTAGTACTGCATTCTATTAAGTTGAATAAGAATGAGGAGCCATGTGTGCAAGGACCAAAAATTCAAGCCCCATTTCTTTTAAAAAAAACCCAAAGTAACCAACCACAAAAATAATGTAATATATTTGACTCATAAAACCATTTTTACAACAACTGACAGAAGATGAATAAAATTTGTTTCCTTTGAAAATATTGGGATGCCTTGTTTCTCACATGGCAGCCTCAATTGCTGTGGAAATTAGTTTTCTCTGGAAATGCCTATCATAAATAAGATTTACTGACTATTTCTCATTAAGATGCAGTAGCTAATTGTGTTGTTCACAGAAAAAAATGCATAGTATATGCATTGTGCTGAAAGGCAAGACATTCAAGTATGACTTGAAAACTGCCTGGAAAAGATACAAGATGATTGAAGGATTTTTCAACCTGTTTTGGCACCACTACTCATCATTTAGCTTAGTATTTTGAGAATGCTTTCATGTGAACACTTTTTTTAAAATAAACTTCGCATGGAATGAACTCTATTTTGTATTCTTAATGTTCAAAGTATTGTTTCTAACATAAAACTAGTATTTATTACGGAAGTTAACTGGAATTCAAAATTACAAAATAGTGGATTGGGGAATAATTAGATCATAATATGCTCATATTCAGGTTACTCATTCTTGAGGTGAATTCCTTGCATGGGGGAGAGGCTCCACTTTGTGAATTTTGTTTTCCCTGCATGAACAGCAAAATTAGCTGTGACCAAAATCATAACCACTTTTAAGAAATTCTGAATGTCAGTTGTTATAGATAGTTGGAAGACATCTCAGTGCAAATCTGCTTATAGGGCATAGTTCACAAAATTTAAGACTTCATATAGACATTTCACTTTGTATCTGTAAACAAAGTCTGGGACATATTTTTAAGGAAAATATATGTGTAGATTTGAGTTGTTAAAAATTCTTTTCCATATTTCCATAAATAGTCTGAATAACTCTCCACAGGTAGAGAATCTTAAAATCTTTCTGATGATGCTAAGTTATTCACTTGCATGACAAGTTTCCACAGTGAATCTGAAATGAAATAAATAGTCTCTACCACACAATGAAAATACATGTATTTTCAAGTGCATATGTAAGTCAACTTCTTTTGTAACAGGTGTAGAACATGTACATCTAGAAGAAGGCCTGTTTTTTCAAAAGTACATTTATTTCTGACTAGTGGCATTCTGATTATACTTACACACAATATCTATCTATATCTAAAGGCAGAGAATAAGGATAATAGCTGTGCTATTTTGATGGAAAATAATATGTACCTTGGTTTATTTGTATGGTAGTATTCTGAATTTACAGTTCTAAAAGAGACTGTAGGCAGAAATGAAAAACCAACTGCAATAGTGTATCTCCAGGGACAACAGCCAAGGTCCTTAGGACTGTGCAGTAGTCTTTTGAAGTTCCAAAGCTATCTGTCACCAGCTCCAAAAACTCCTTTTTTTCCAAGGTCAGTAACTCAGATCAAAAATATACAGTGTTGCTAGAAGTCCTGATTTTCAGGGAAAAAGGTGCTCGGAAGATGCTGAAAGACAAACACAGGGTAAGTGTGCTTATTGTCTCTATCAGGGGTTATCCTCAGGACTTGATTATCCTTCAATTTGAATGGAAAGCATGCAGGTATGAACTAAAATATTGTTTTCTTTTGCCTGTGAGACCAAGTTCGTGCAATATGCAGAAGAATGATAGCAGTTTCTAAGACCTGTTAGAAAAGCATACCCATGCATGCTCTTGTGTCCCTTCAGAAACATTCAAGCTGATCCTGTGATGAGCCTCTGGACACTGCAGAAAAGGTCAGTCTCAGGTAACGACCCTAGAAAGGTTTCTCTACATACATCCAAAATACTTTCATAGTATATAACCTGAATTTTATGACCTAATAAAACAATAGAGTTTTATTATTAATTGAGTATATGAAAAATTATGTCTCCTTTGGCCTGTACTCAAAGAATGTAAGAAATCATCTTGGAACTTGGATGAAAGAGGTATCTGTTGTGGCTGGTGGAGGTACACGCATTGGTTAAATAGATGGAAACCTTTGGAACACTGCAAGGAATTCCTGACCAGAAAAACCTATTCTAAGTACTTTTGCCACAGAGGCTAAGGCACCTCATGGAGGGCTCATGAGCAGACACTCAAGAACAATTAATCAGGCAGAAGTTCAGAAGAAGCAGAGAGCAATAACAATAGCAGCCCAGGCCTTCAAACTACTCTACTTACTCAGCTTTCTGTTTCCCTGATCCATCCAAGAGAAAGAAGGTGCTTCCTTTATGTCTTCATGAATTTGGCTGTGAATACCTCTACCCTTCAGGTAGCAGCACATCTCTACTTTTTTGCATGTCCTGAAATGTGAGGAAGAGATTTCTGCAGATCTTTGGTAGTGCCCAGTAATTGATGTCTGGCATTACTGAAATAAAATTGGAATGTGCCATATGTTCCCCTGGGAGAGCCTAACTCCCTGCTGCTCTCTGTGAGCTACTGCTCCTCCAGGCAAACCACGATCCCCTGGTGCAGCCATTCCTACCAGTGCCTGTCCAAGGCCTTGGAATCGAGAGGCAGGAGAGGATATAAATCACTGACAGCTGCTGGGCTTCCTCGCTGCTGAGATGTGTGTCAGGCAGCCCCGTGACGGATGGGGGATGTATCCAGCAGGAGCTTTCATCCTGCAGCTTTCATCCTGCAGGACCCAGACAGGAGTCCTGGAGGCCAGACACACGGCTGAAGGCTCTGACAGCAGCACAGGAGCCGGCTGATAAAGCTGCTCCATTGGCTTGTGAAGCAGCTCTGGTTTGTATTATTTCAGCCTTCTGCATAGGGAAAATCCCAGTGGGAAGATGAGGGAGAGCATGCAGCTGCAGCTGGTGCTTTCCATTTTGTCAATTCCCAGTCCCTGTATGAGGCCCTACCCAGCTATGACTGCCAGGACAAATTGGAAGAGGCAAGAGGTGACCTCAGAGGAGGAGTTGGGTCTGTCTGACTCTGCCCATCCAGTTTCATAAAGCTTGTAGGCAAGCAGTGTTCCCGAGTATCTGGAACCATACTGAAGAAAATTGTGGAAAGTGTATTATGGGGAACAATTATGTGCTACTAGAGGATTGGATTAGATGACCTAATGGGAATTTTCCACTTGTGATTTCTTTGATTCTTTGATTTACATTTTCAAATGTTTTGCTCTCTGAGGGAGAACAGTGAAAAGGAGTGGACATGATCAAATAATTAGTAACACTGGTCTTTTAACTTTTAGCTGAACATTTTTCAGTTAGTTTGCCAGATATGTAAAAAATGACACAGAACTAGGTATTTTATATAGTGAAATATTAATGCTGGCTGGGAATGCCAGGCTGATATTGGAACTAAGTAAAAAACTGTGTACTTGACTGTGCCAGTGAAAACCAAGATGACAGGTTTTATTTTAATTTAATAAAATCTGAAGGTAGTACTGTGGAAATCTGGCCAAGGCTGTCTGGCAGGCTGCCTTGAAGGGAGTCATTGATAGTCCCCTTCCTTTTTACTTTATTAACTTCACCATTTTCCGCCATTTAACATAAAAAAAGTAATTTCCCAAATAGCAGGATTCCTTAGTTGTTTTATCTTGCTCATCTAGCATCCGCATTTTATAAAGCATTTCATTGAAATTAGGTTGCCTAAAACTCGCAGCATGATCAATCTGCATTTTACTGAGATTTCTTTTGTAAATTCAATAAGATGCTGTAAGTCAGAAGCACCATTTACATACATGCCACTATGGAGAGGTGAATGGAGAGTAGTAAATACTCTTGGGACCTTGAGGGGACATTTATAAAAATGCAGGATTTAAGATTTCTTTTTTTCTTTTCATTCTGTGATATTGTAGGGACAGAAGACTATATATCAAACTGAAGGGTGGATTAAGAATCATTTGTTGCAAATCAGTCTTCTAATCAGCTACTCAATAAATATCCATTTTTAGCTATTAAATCAGCAGTACAAATCAGCAGGAATATTAATCCAGAATAATCAAGGCCAGACTAAATAGGTTTTAGTGCTCTGACCCTCTTTGTTTTATTTCACCTGACAGAAGACTTATGGCACCTTCCCACCCTATGATGCTGATGCTACTCATAATCTTATCCCAGAGAATTACAGCTTCCTGTAACTCTCAGCTGTATTATGGATTTATTTTCTCTAACTAGGCAGTTTCTAATCACCTCATGCCCATAATATTCACCCCAATACCTGCTGTATTAAGTTTCCCATCCTAGAATCCATGTCCTCTTTCTGAGATTCCAGATAGGAGCATTGTTTCCCTTAAAGAAAGTGATATGAATGTGCCTAAGAAAGTCCTCCTTTGTTTCCAAATACTTTATTCTAGAAAGTCTTATGAACCATATAGACAGTTAAATATTTGGACAAGACTTATGCCTAAACTTGTCTCACAGATCTTTATATCATCCCATCACCCTTTTTCTTTACTATCTTTTGACAAATCCACCCTCATAAGGCAGCGTCCAAATGTCTTATATTTATCTGACCCCTGAGGAAAGTGATTAATTATGAGACCCACTCATTCAAGTGGGCTCTGTTGGTTGGAAAGTTTGGTGTTCCACAAAAGCATAAAGAAGAAAGTGCAATGACATTTGCAAAGTCTGTGGACAATTCTTAGCAACAGATTAAGAGGAAGCAAGCCTGCACTCTGCAGCCCAGAGTATTGCTCCAGTCACTTGTTTGGCAGCTGTAGTAAATTGAGTAACTGGAAAGACTGAATCAATTTGTTCATTCTGTGAATTCATTAAGCCTCAGAAGACAGCCTGTGGGCAGGGTCCTTAGTCCTGTGAGATTTGATATGTTTATTCATATTAATGGATTCACCAATGGTGAGCAATTTTATTACTCATTGCAATTGTTCTTTGTAATAAAAAATAATGTGCTTCCTCAGATCTTTCACTTTGTTTCAGCTAGCCAGAATGTGTGAATTTAATAACCATTTACAACATTGATTCCAATCTGGATGAAAACCCTTACAACCAAAATTGAGCCATTGTGTGGCATTATCTCTCTGACATCAGGATACAGGCTGTATTGAGACTTGCAATGCTTCATAGCCAACATTATGGGATGACACAACTAAAATTGAATAAGGAACAGACTTCTTGTAATTAAATTGCAGCTATCAGTGTGAATACCATCTATCTAATACACAGCACACAAAGTGAATGGAAGCATGCAAACGTGTTTGTAATGTTTACAGCAAACCAATTAAGTCTTCAGGTTCCCTATTAGCAGCAATATCACTCATCTGTTCAAGCCATCAGCAACTTCCTTTGGTGTTCTGTATTCTGACTGCACACAAGAGAGAACTATCTATCTGGTTTTCCCCATATCATCTAGCAGCAAATGATTCCAAAGATAAGTTATTTCCTTCATGTCTAAATTTTAATTATTTTGCTTCCCACTAATTTTAAGAAAATGGAGCCTTAGTCAGTATAAATTGTCATAACTATTCTGATGTCAGTAACAATTTCTAGTATCTGGGAACTTGGCCCAAGGCCACCACTTTTAAATCACAAGTTTAGACAAATGCAACCACAGTGCAAGAACAGATAAGAAAATACTAAACCTAATAAAGTGAAATCAACGTTTCACATACGTTAGGGTTTGAACATTATACAGTTCATTAACAACAACAAAGTTCTACAGATCCTCCATCACTATGGTCAAAATCCAGCCTACGTAAAAAGCAAAATATTTTGTACTATAATGAGAGCATTTATGACAATTGTCTCCTTCTGTTCTTCCGCCACAACGAATAAAAAGTGCTACCACAAGAAGCCAAATGAAAGAGGCCAAATTAATATAAATGGCTATCTTCAAATACTTGTAAGGGATAAGAAATATCAGGATGACACTAAAAAGAAAATAGATACAGCTTTTGATACTGCTTGAGTACTTGATCTGATCAAGTCTACCCAGGCTGAAAGGATCATTCTTGCTTTGTGGATTTGTGAGAAGTCAAGGTAGGTATTTTGTACACCTTGACTGTAAAAAAATACATAATGAGGTGTAACATTCTGGCTGTCATACATTTACTGTGAGAAGTAGTAGTTTTCTATCTGAAATCTTCAATACCTAATACTTTCCCCTTGAAATAAAAATAAAACTATTGAATTATGGTACTTAGAAAATTTTTAAATAGCTGGATTATAGGATGTGGAAACCAGACCTTCATCTATTTCAATCAATGCTGAGATGTGTTAAAAGCAACCATTTTTATACAAGGCAATCCAAGATCCTTGATGAAATTTCTACACACTTAGGGAAAAAATTCCTAGACTCATCTTTCAATTTGCATCATATAACTGAATACACATATATATTGTAGATATCCAGTTCAACTATTCAATTTATTTAGCAGTTAAACTCGATGAAGGAAATGAGCTATCGGATTATTTTTGTTTTCCTTTTGCACTTTGATCATATTTCCAACTGAACCTTAATAAGAATTATTTTTCAGCACTGATGATCTCCACATTATCTATGATAAATTTATTTCAAAATGTGAAAGTTATAAAATTTGGAACTTAATAATCAAACTACTGGAATTACTTTCTTTTAAAAACCTGTACGTTTGATAGCAATAAAATAACTAGGATATTTTTCCAGATATACTATAGATCGTACATTTCAGGTAATGGATCTGAGGTTTTGTTGCTTCTTCCTGCAATGTAAACCTGTTTTGTCTGTCCATTTTTAAATTAAAAAATTATTCTTGCATGAGCGTACTATATTGGTAGATACTTAGAGGACTACAGCTGAAGAGGGAGACTCTCCAAAAATGTTAGTCACAAGGAAGTTTATTTTACACAATTAAATGAACGTGGATCAAGCTAAACAGTTTGGAAAACAGCATTAAATTGCCCAGTGCATCAATAAATAACTGGCTTTCTAGTGCACAGAAAATTTAACTGATATACTCACGGAAAATTCCAATCATATCAGAATATTCAGACGGTTTTCATATGAACAAGTAGTTAATCTAAGAATAACAGAAAAATGGAGACATTATGTCCTTCACATCTGCTGTTTTCCTTTATTATTTCCTGTATCTAGAAATAATTTTATTTATTTCTCTATATACCCAATAAGGAGTCTGTTCATTTCTCCCATCCTTACTTCACTACCCCATATGTCATCAAAGCCAATCTGACTCTTTGAGAGTGGGAATATTCATGATGGAAAGATGAGAATTTTCTATAAAGAATTTTTAAAGGTTTTGGTTTTTTTAAAAAATGTTGTGTATATTATTTCGACCCACTACAAAAAGTTCCACATTAATCATAAACTTCAATCCTTGATAAACATTATGTTTTAATGAACTAATAAGAATGTTTGAGTTACACAGAGAGCACAAAGAATGTGACATGTATTTAATGGTTGTTGTTGTGTCATGTTCCAAAGTGTTTTCTGTAAAATGTAAGAACTGTGTTGTAAACTATTTTGCCTGAGGAGCCTTATTAAACTCAAATGATTCAAATCCATATGATGTGTCTGGGTTAGATACTTTAGAGAATATAGCACCAGGATGTGCTGCAGTGGGAATTCATTAGCCCAAGTTAATGTGTGGCCTTCAGCTGCAATAGCCCCGTTGCCTGCTAGTGAGGAATCTGTTCTTGAACAGAAGCAGAGGCAGATCTCTTTTTGTAGTCCAGGCAAAGGAAAGCTTCACCAGACTTCAACACCATTCACAAATATCCTCACTATGAGTCTGATTTTACTTAAAACCTGTATAAATTTACCGTTATCCATATGGAACTAGCATCACTGAGAAAAATGGGCAATTCTACCCTAGTGTTATCTTTGGATATGCTAAGCCGATTTTCCAGCTGGTGCAAGTTAAGTTATGGCAGTTATATTAAATGATGCCAATATACACTAATTTAGAATGAGTTCCTTCATCATTAACATGGGTATTTTAGGAAACCAATTTAGAACCATACATTATGTAGACTCTCTTCTCTACTCATCATCTCTCATCTGATATTTGATTAGTATATCGATTTCCTTTTATTAAAAAAAAAAAAGATCAACCCACTCACCTCCTTTTACCCTCAACTTCCTCCAGATGCAGAATGCCACCTGGATTAGCAAATTGATCTATTGATAATAAACACATTGATCTTCTTTGCCCTGCTGCAAACTGTAATTTCTCTATCCTTAATTTTTTTCTTCTACAGAAATTTTTGGTATTGGCTCCTCTCTACTACTGACACCGTTCTTGTGAGTTCATTCTTCAACGACTCGTCTATGGTTTTTTCAGTATTAATTCTTTAAAATGTCTTTGCAGCATGAAGCAAGATATAAGTGCTCCTGGTGTGTAAGCAGAAGTCTCCCTGAAGTGCTAAAATAAACAGGTCAGTGCAGGAGTAGATATGATCCATCCATAAACTTTATGGGACACATCTGAAAGGGCAGAATTAGTCTAAAATAGAATGTCTGGGACATATCTCAAGGCAGCTGCATTGATAAATTGTTCTGTAGATGGGTTTGCTTGGTTGGAAGAGATGTTATGTTACACATCCAGTCAGGTGTTACAAACTGATGATGATCACATCAGAAGAAATTTCTGGAAACTTACTTTACTACAAAAATCCCACACAACCTTGTGAAACCAAGGTCCAAGACAAAGAATGAAATTTAGGCACTCCATTAGAAAGACACTCTATACACAAAACACCTAATATTTCAAACTGTTGTGCTTTCAGTGTTGATCATCATGATTAAACATCCATATCTCTGTAGCACCTAGAGAGCAGTTGGGTTACAATTCTAGTGGTACAAAGCGACAGTCCCTTGACAAAGATCTAAATCAATTTCTGAGATTTTATAATGTGCTTTCACTATTCCTGGGAACTGAGATCGTGAGAATGGCACTACAACAAAATGTCCACTTGTCATGCCTGGAATTCCATCAGGGAATAAGGAGGTCCTGAATGGGGTGGTATTATTGCCATGCTCCTTCTCACTGGCATGGTGATCATCTGCCCCTTTTCTGGCTATTGTCTTGTACTGCCAGAGAGATGTTCCATCCATCTTTTCCACTTTCTACAGCTGTTCACCAAAATTGACTTATTTAAACATTTTGACATTGTCAAAATGGCATACTTTTATAAAATTTAAGCATTGCAGCTGAATTTATTAGAGTGCTAAATAAAAAAGAAAAGAAAAACAAAAGAAAAAAACAAACCACCCCAAAAATAAATACCAACACAATACCGCAGCAAAATAATCTGACACATGGAAATAACTTACCATGAAGTACCTTTGGAATTAAGTTACCTGAGATAGCGAACACCTTATAGTCTCTAAAAGAGAAAAGCCTTTTATTCCTTTCCTATCTTCTACTTGGATCTGCCCTGGATTGTGGTGGCTGTGATGCTCACCAGGCCCTTCAGAATGAGGGCACAAATCTCTGTGCAATGCAGTCACTAACCTGGTGGAAATCTGCCTGTTTGTCCTTTACTGCAATGCCAAGTATCAAAATGGAGCCAATGCAGGAAAGGGTCAGAGAAATGCCATGGAGGAGTGTGGAAGAGGAACACTGCAAGGGACAGCACACTCCTGTTTCAGTGACAAGAGAGTTATTAGGGATACCTTGCACAGCCTGACCCATATCTGAGGTCACTGTGGTTGCCACAAGCAGGTTCTTATACAAGGCATTTTTGCATAGAACTATTATATGAATGGTGAGTACGCTTTCCTTGGTTTGGTAAGAACTTCAGATTATAAAATTTACCCATTTAAATAGCTCAGCACCTGGATCTGTAGTTTATTACTTGAAAAGATTATCAGGGAAAGCTACAAGACAGATCTAAGGCCAGAGAGGCAGGTGGTGTAACACAATGTAGTACTGCTTCCTGATCCAGATCACATAAAATAAAGCTAAATAAGATATATGAGTTCAGCAAAATGAACAAAACTAAGATGCTTGAATCTCAAATTTTTTTTATTTTCCTGAGAAATTAATGAAGTATTTTCATGAGAAATTAATGTACGGGTTCATTAACTTCTGGAAAGGAGTAAAACCCAGATGAATGTGTTCCCCATCATCCTTCAGAATAATTTTAAACAAAGCATGTATCCCATCATAACACAGAGAAGATGGCATAAGTTTAGTTTCCCTTCATAAAGGTCTCTCACATGATTTCCTGTTGTGGTTTAGCCTGGCAGGCAGTTAAACACCATACAGGAATAAAGGTAAAATTCAGGGGTTGAGATAAAGGTGCTTTAAAAGGAGAGAAAAGGAAAGGAAGGTAGTCGAACAATAATAACAGTAATAATAGAAACTGAAACAGAATACATAAATCAATGTGATGCCCAATGCAATTTTTCACACCCACAAACCTGTGCCAAGCCAGTTCCTGAGCAGAGGCCTCTAACCAGCTTTGCCCTGATTTATAAATTGAATGTGTGTTATATGGCATGGAAAATAGCTTTGGTCAGCTGAGTCAGCTGTCCCAGCTCCTCAGAACCCCCAGCCTGCTTGCCGGTGGGATGGTCAGAAGAGCTGAAAATTCCTTAGTAAACACTGCTCAGCAACGACCAAATCATCCTGTGCCATCAACACTATGCTCATCCTAAATCCAAACTACAGCACTGTATGAGCTGCTAGGAAGAGAATTAATTCTATCCCAACTGAAACCAGGACAAAAGTAAAACATGGCAGTGAGTCTTTGAGAAGATTAGGAAAGGCACTGATCTCTTCTCAGCAGAGACCAGCAACGCCTTCTTGCCTGAAGCTGTGTTGGGGAAGGTTTGGGTTGGATATCGGATAAAAGTTCTTCACCCA
This sequence comes from Acridotheres tristis, assembly GCA_037013685.1. NCBI lineage: Eukaryota > Metazoa > Chordata > Aves > Passeriformes > Sturnidae > Acridotheres > Acridotheres tristis. The sequence goes on from CM072895.1 coordinate 13,484,133, forward strand.
GAGGGCGACTGGGCTGCCCAGGGAAGTGGTCATGGCACCAAGACTGCCAGAGTTCAAGGAGAATTTGGACAATGCTCACAGGCACGTGGTGTGGTTCTGTGCAGGGCCAGGGATTGAACTCAATGATCCCTTGCAACCTGAGATATTCTATGATTCTATAACCCTTATAAGTCCCTTCCAACTCAGGTTAATCTATGGCTCTAATATTCTATATTCTTCCTATGTACAAAACCAAATTGTTCAAAATTGTGATTTTTCAAAATGTAATACTCCCATCTCTTTTTTTTTTTTTTTTTTTTTTCTTGTACTGAAGCTAAACTTTTCAGTAAAAATACATCTGAAGTTAAACTGCCATGGGAGTATGTAAAAATATACATATACCAGGAGACAGGGAAAAGGTTTTTGTTCATCTTCTATCAAGTCCTACTTCAGGAAACATCTATAATTTGGGAAACCATTTTCAATATTTAAAACCCATTTAAGTCAATGGAACCCTTCAGAACATAGTAAGTGCTTTTGTAAATAAGGAAATGTTTTTCCTCTATTTTCCTGAGGACAGCAAATCTGGCAGAGTCACTATGCCATGTTATTTAATTTGAATAGAAAGATTACTATCTTTGTCATAAAAGGCTATACTCTTTGGCAATATGACATTACAATGTGAATTAAGCATGTGCTTAATGGCTTTCCTAAACAGCACTTATTCCTGAGTGAGAGTCAATATGATTTTCCGTTTGTGATTTGAGATGCCAACCTGAGCTGCAGATCTGGTCTTCAGGTTTGGTATGAGGTTTGAGCAAATTTGAGATGAAAAGCCTTGCAGATTTTAAGAGTCCACAATGTCACTTCTTATAGCAGATTAACAACAAGCATCATGGCACAGAGGAACAAGATTACTGAACAGGAAAGAGATAAAAGTTTAGGCTGAATAAGTGAGGATAAGGTACGTGGTGTAATAGTATTGTCTCAGTACAAGAGAGTTTAGAGCATCAATTAAAGAAGACAAATTTCAGATCCTAGAAGATCACAACTGAAATTAAAATTAAAAAAGTAAAGGAAGTCTAGAAATGAAATCATCAATGAAATGAGATGCACAGTACTTGAGAAATATCCATTTACATTCTCACAGACAGCAGACAGAAGAGAAAATTATGTTTTAACCCCAACTCTTTTATTATGAGATGTATCACCATGCAGAAATGTGGTAATTTTTCCCCCTGGGATTCAAGTAGATGAGATTTTAGTTTCCAGAGTATTTACATAGAATGTTCTTTAATAATGTATCTATTCTGAATCAAATCATTACATTGCATATGCCGTCTCATAGCATGGGATATCTCACTGATGTAAATATTCAATATAGTTTTTTATTTATTCTCAACAGATTTGGTTTCAGTCTTGATTTTTGGTAATGTTTTTAGCACTTGATATCATCTTCACTATTCCAAAAATGAATTCCATAAGTATCCTTAAAATTCAAGCTGGGATTTCACTTAGCAAATTATGAAAACATCTCTGTTACCACTTGCAGATACACACATACATATGCACACACATATATACAAAAAAGTACTGCAAAAAATATATTTCACATCAGTGAACGCATGGAAGTCAGATGGATATTTTTAGCAGAGTGAACCTTTCTGCAATGCAAAACCCTTATTCTGATCTTTTTATAATAATCATATTATTATAAAAGGTTCTCCAGCTGACAACAGAAATGTAAGAAATTCTAAAGATTCAGGAACTTCTTATCAAACAATTATTTACCTTCAAAAATTACTGTGAATGAGGGTTGCATGTCTGTTCAACGTGGAATTCTTCTTTTTCTAATACCTCCAAGCCCAGTGGTCTTGCTAATAATCTTAAGATTCTTTTCCTTTCTTCGATACAACCCTCTTGTTCCATATTGATCTACAAGACAGTATTTATTAACATGTTTGCATCTATGGCAGCGTGTCAGCAGAAACCTCTTTGTCACTAGAGGGCAGCCAGCATCTTCTGGAGAGCCAAGAGAGCTCTTCATGGAAATCAAGTTCTGACAGTAGTCGCAGAGGACATGATTCTGGATCAGTGGGCTGTGTCTCAGCTGTACTAATTTTCAATAGAAGTAATTAGCAGCATTCCGGGATTTTATCTGGGGATCAGATTATGGTTGGCTGGCTCTTTTGAAGGCAGAATATGAAGACTTGTGAGTGTGGACTTACCAATGGCTTTAAGAAACAAAATTTGGACATTAATGATGCTATAGAGCTAAAAAAGCCCTCCTCCATTTCCAAGTGAAGGAAATTTCAGAGCGAGTTGATGGAATGGGAGCATTAAATGTGGTCAGAATATTCCTGGAAGCTCAATCCCATTTTATGTCTTCACAAAATGGACAAATAGAGAATGGTGTGTTTGCTGTGTGTGCTGCTGAGTGCCTTTTGCTGACCATAAGTGGGTATAAGCTTGTGAATGAGGCAGAGAAATGATCAAGTTTAGCTCGAAACTCTCACACCCTCTCAGGTATCTGGCATGAGGACAGAGGTTCATCTTGCCCCTCTCTGGGAACAGATTTGCACACCAGTAAGTACCTAGGCTGCCCTCTTGCCCAAAGCTGACTGTCATCAGCTCCTGCACTTTGACCCTTACAGAAATCTGGCATAACTAGAGTCTCATGGCCTTCTTAATTATTTTCAAACTGTCAACTTTCTTCAGTATATCTGTACAAAACAATCCTCAGTTTTTCATGCTGTGAATATATATATGTGAATATATACACAAGGATCAAAAAAAGATGCTTAATTAAAGACTTATACTTAACAACTCTCTTGCTTTGCACTACTGTCAATTTTTTTAACATTACAATCATATTGCAAGGTATTAAATAGTTTTACTGCAATATGCTGTGCCAGGATGCAGTATATCATATACACATACACATATATATAAGTAAAATCTTTGCAAAGAGGATGATCCCATGTATTGTTTTTCCTTTTGCATGAAGACAACCTAATGGAGTATATCATACTGAAAATGAGCATATGCTAAAATGATTAAACTAGAGTAGGGTGTGGATGCAACAATTTCAGAGAATGAAATAGTATTTGATTTTGTATTCTTGCCAGTGAGTATAGTCAGGACCTAATCAGTGTTTCACCTGAGTGGAAATGGGGAGAGAGGTGATTTGGCACCCTGCTCACATTCTGCATTTCCTGCCCTTGATCTGCAGTCTGTCCAGAGACAGAGCCATAACCAGTGTTCAGGCACCTCTGCAAGTCTCTAGGGCAGTGGAAGCACAAAGGTCTCAACCCTAGAAATGAGAGCAATTTTCCTTGGGTAGGAGAATACGAGCTCCATCAAGACCTTGACTCCCCAGTTTGAGTTCCAAGCCTTCCCTACAGAAGCAGCCCTGGCTCCAAAGGGAATTCTTTTCTTTCCTCTGTGTGTTCCAGAGCAGCCAGGAGGAAAGTACCAGTTTCCTCTGGGAATTTTTGTGACAACCTCTCATCTCACCCTGTCTGCACCAGCACCTTTGTCCTGGGAGCAGGGTGGCAGGGAAGGAGTCCCAGCACTGGAGCAGCACACAGACATACACACTTTTTGGGAAGGACAGAGCCCTTCTCTTCCACCCCGCAGAGCTCCTTTATGCCAAATCCTGATGTTAATTCCTAGCACACTTCAAAGTCCTGGAAAGAGCAGAGGAATACTTCTATGCCAATAACCAGTAATTCAAAGGAAGAGTTATTTCAACTGCTTGGAGAATACTGCAGGAGTGAAGGGTAAAGTCCTTCTCCAGTAAAAGAAAAGCACAAAGAAAGCACTTGATAAATTATTTAACTGACAAGAATGTGAAAGAAATTTTCATATATTTGTCTGCAGAGCTATGAAATGGGTTCCAGCATTGAAAGGTTCCTGATTAGGGAAAATTATCTCTCTTTGGGAGCAAGAGGAAAGGTTTCACATTTAGTTTTCCCATTGCAGGAAAACAAGCATTTTTAGCCATAATATGATGTGTATTCTTTTATTATTTTTAAAAATAAATATATTATTTAACCCTTTTTTATTATTCTAGATTTTCACGTGTCTTTTCATACACTGAAAACTCAGGACTTAATACATAATATAAAAGCATGAAAAAGCATGCTTGAGGTTTCTATTTTTTAATATGAATCAAGTCTCACATGTAATGACAAAAAAGTAAAGTTAGGAAGTTATTGCATTTTCTATCCAACTGTCAATAAAAATCGAGAGAGTTTAACTGTATCTATAATAAGGAAATGTAAGCAATTCACAGTAATTTCTGTATGAAATCTTTACTTTTGTATTTGTTTTGTTTTTTGCTTCAGTGCTGTAAAGATTAGAAGAAACACAAACACAAATATTTCAAATAGTTGTGTCCAGATGCTTCGCAGCATTTCATTGTCTTCTAATAGATAAATGTGCTTAAAAAACAGATTTCAAAGCGAAGTAACAGCCAATGTGTGTTTTACTACATCATCATAATGACTTAGTTTATATTTAATCCTTCCACTCAACCAATAAAGTACTTCAAAGAAAGAAAAACCCTTCAATAGGAGCCTCTATTGCTTTCAAAACCACATGAGCCTCTAGACTGGCACCAAAATATGAATTAGAGGCTTATGATAAATTAAAAAATCAATGAAGTATATTTTAAATGCATTTCATAAAATTTAATTTACACGTGTATTAGAGATGGGCATAGGCTTTCCAAAAATGCTTTGGGCAGCTCAAAAATACATTCATTCCTGCTTGCCTGTTATGTAAATGAACCATCCCTATATATTTTTACTAATTGCAGACTAAATGCAGCTGTCTGCATTTTTATCTTTTTCCTGTCCCAGAGACATTATCAAATTATTAGTGAATGCTTTCAGCTCTTGATGGGGATAGAAGAAGAACAGTACTATACATTACATGAATATTTGTGCTAAGTATTTGTAAGCTGGTTCATTGTGGGACCCAGTGTGTAACAATTCTTGCCCTTGAAAATACTGATCTTACTTTAAGGTGACAAGCTTTAGTGATTGACATAAGATTTTAAGCTGAAACATGTATGACATCTTTGGGATTTTGTTTAGTTCCAAATGGTAAAATTGTTTTTTCTTTTAATATGACCAGGAACTGAAGTGCACTTAAGTTGGAAATAAGATTTGGCTTTCTTTTCTTTTTTTTTTTAAACTAACATTCAATTATATTTACACATAAATATGTTTAGAGGCACTATTGGTACAACTACAATAGGAATTCAGACTCCTGAGACAGAATAAACACAATTTCACATAAAGAACAAAAATAGCATGGTGCTGGCTTAGCTCAGTGGGTTTTGAAGTATATCTTAATGCAATGCTTGTGTTTGGGTCAGTTAAAAGAAAAAATGTTGTTATTAATATCTGCCTGATAAAAACTAATATTGCTCTTGGCAATCAAAGAATGAAGTGTTTTAGCTCACAAAGAAGTCTTTAAAATGTAAGTATGTTCTATGAACTTCATATTCTTATATGATATTAACTTTGAAAAGAAATAAGAGATAAGATCTTTGTTGAGTAAGATGTGCTTACTCTCACATACTAGAAATAGCTATACAGCCAAATAAACATCACATTGCACTATCATATAGATTTCTTCTGTTTTTCAAGTGGTCAGCGTTTTGTGGTAGCATTAATAGTTATTACAGATTTAAATGGACGCTCTCTGTCTGTAACTGATCGACAAGATCAATAATTTTAAGATCAAATACTAACAGCAGTCTGTTTTTTTCTTTAATCACTGTCTTTTTGTTTTATACCCATGCCTACAGCAAGATCCTGTTTTCTGTATGTAGACAGAGCTTCCTGCTGTGTGCTGTCGAAAGAATGAGAAGACAAGATGGAGAATCAATTTAAGAAAAAAGCTTTAGTTGACAAAGCTTTGCTGTAGATCAATGGAGTCTAGCTAGTTAAAATATCTTTGGGAGCAGAGATTTTACAATCATGAGCTTGGATATAATCAGTTTGGCTTTCCCTATTCCATTCATATAGTATTTTGCCAGATGAAAAAAAAAAAAGTATACAAATACCAGACAGTTGAATGCCTTTTGGCTTTGCTGTGGAACAATAAAAGCAGCTTTAAAATTTATTTCCTTGACACACAGAAATCCTAGTCCTTTATTAAACTTGTTCTTTTAAAAGAGACAGTATTTACTTAAGAGTGATCTTTGTTACAGCAGAGCAAGCAACAGTTTACCCATGGAGAGATGGAATAGCATCCAATTCACAGCCTGGAACTTAGGGGACCTTTTTTTCATTGACTCACTTAGTCTTTTATCACTTATTTGTTCTAACAGGTTTCTTAGCAAACACAGGATGTGTACAAACTGATATAAAGCACAAGTGTTCCCGAGCAGGTTTATCCTTATATCTGATATTTGTTTAATCGTGTTTCAATAAATTTGTATACCAGCAGTAATTAGTTGTTCCAAAATTCCTAATGACGTGGAATGAAAATATTATGTAACTTTTTTTCTTAAATACACATTTAGGATGAATTAGAAACAATCCAATCACTTTCATGTATGCTGTAAAATCATTCAGGACAATAGTCTTAGGCACATGGTGTAACTCCTGGGTATGTCCTACACAGGGCTAAGAGTGGGTCCCTTCCAACTCAGCATATTCTGTGATTCCTCTTTGAAAAAAATCACAAAACATTTCAGCTATATCACCTAAAATCACCTAAAGAAAAAAAATGTGCACTTAAATTACTTAGAAACAAACCAACCCTGCAAGTGGTTTGAAAAATGACTGGTCTGGTTCAGTGCCTACTGAACTTTCACATAAGTGTACAGTAGACACCAAGCCCTTTACACTGAAAATGTCTTAGATGCTTAGGAATTATGTCTGGATTAAAATATTGCCAGTACATTTTATCTGTGGAGAAATTTGCGATTCACAGTGTGACATATTCAAGAAATCAGAAAAGAAAATTAAGCACGTATTGTATGGATAAAAGCCTTACTAAACTCTGGACAAGATTTCCAAAAGCAACTGGTAATGTAAAGACTGTTCTTTAAAGAAAGAAGAGATAATATTTAAAGAGGTCCATCCAAGGAAGATGAGACTTCTCCTTTTCTGAAAAACCAATCTTTCAACAGACATTTTTTGAAAGTTGGGTCTCTAAAATTGCTAATCCCTTCCACAACCTTGTCTAGCAGTTAGCATTAATCACTGCAGACTGTATGCCATTTGTCTCTGAGTCTGCTACAGAGTTTACTGCATCTGTGAGAATTTTGTCTTTTGAATGCAAAAGGATGCTGTGGGCTCCTAAATACTGGGTTTCTGGTATAATGTATTACTTCAGACGCAGTTCTGTTTCAGTAAATATGAGGGCACTGATAGTTAAAAGGCCTCTGCATTTAAAGTGATCATCTATAATTCCACTGAAAATGCAATTAAAGTTTAAGGAGGATGTCAAAACAGGAGAAGTATAAATATTTATATAGAAAGTAATTTCCCTATTTCCACGAGTTATTTCCCTTCAGTAATGTCGATGTGCAAAACCAAACTACTGTGATTGAAAGGGCCAGAACATGCCTACATATGCATGCACAGATTTGTATATATGGATGCTAAAGGAGTTACAGGTTATTCTTAACTTTTTATGCCCTTAGAGCTATCCTGACTCACCTGGAGTTCTCTGTACCTACTTTATCTCAAACCTATATGGCTTGGGGCAAACTAAAACAGAGGCAGTGAGATGTCATGCAAACACATTTTGTTGGCATTCAGGAGTGCCTGCAACTATATAATTTTATACTGGCAAATTATTAAACCATTCCCTGCCTTCCTGCATCAGCTTAATTTGGATCAACCAGCCAAGTTAATTGTTACCAACCTCCTTGGACAAACATGTATTAGATCCAAGAAAAATAATTTATCTGTACAAAATATGGCTTTTTTGGTTGGGTTTTTTGTTTAGTTTTTATTGTTGTTGTTTTGTTGTTGTTGTTGTTTTTTGGGGTTGTTTGTTTGTTTGTTTTAATACTGGACATAGAGGAAAAGCAATCGAGTGCACTTGCACTAGGTTTTATTATTGAAAACACAACTGTGATGTTGCCTCTAGGTGGGCTTTACATCTTTACTCATTTTAATACTGAATGCAAATATGACACCATGAGGGAAACATCTGGGTTTCCTCCTCATATAGGAAGGTCTCACTGAGTGCATTTACAGAACTCTACATGGATAAAATAGGTATTATGAACTATATTTCTTTTATGACATGAAACCTAACAGTGAAAAGGAGTGTGTACAAAAATATCATTAATCCCTTGGTGATTTGGTCTTCACACTGTCAAAAGGTTTTCTGCAGAATCAGAGGTTCATTAAAAATACAGTCACTAGTAATTTCTTTGACAAAGAGAGTCTCCTGCATAAATTAATGATGCACTCTTGTATTCTTTCAGCCTGTCCTCCAGGAACAGCAGAAGGAGCCCGCAAGCTTCACAGCATACAAGTAACAGTAAAGGTGCAAACTGTATCCCCCATTCATCTTAATGATGTGTTAACTTCTAATCCTAGTTGGGACCATTAAAATACTGGATTCTTTATGTGGAGCTTTGAAGAACTTCCTTAACCCTTGCATTGCCTTGGCATCAGATCTCCTGGTGTGCCTGTTCATTACACAGCATACGTTATTACTATCTTTATTGTTACTATGTGATATACATAAATAAAGCCTTGAGTGAAAAAGTGAGCTATGAGTTAAACAAGTTGTCTTCTTCAAATACCCGTTTGAATAAATTGAGAAAAAACTTTCTGAGGAATCAAGAGGTAGTGTTCTGATAAAGCAGTGAAGTGGGAATTTTAGATGCTTTACTTGCTGGTGGATATAAACCTCTTCATATGACCTTGGGAAGGTCACCTGCTCCCTCATTACCCTCATTTGAGACTATGCTCATAACAAAAAGAATCAGAATAATAAGTACTCTACCACAACTTACAAGTGTGCTGTGGGGAAAAATGAGGCTCTAAGTAGCTGATGAATGCTGCAGAGAAGACCACAGATAAATCATTAAAATGTAGACGTCAAAGTAATTTTAAGGTGCAATTGGTAAAAGAAAATAAATTACATTAAAAGCAAAGAGGTGAAATAATCTGAGTTATATAATTTTTTTCTGCATATTTGTGGGTTAAACATTAGATACTTCCTTATGCACAAAAGTTCCCTGGACCAAGGCCATAAGGGTCTTTACAAAGACAAGATAAATTCTTCAGTAGCACAGATGAGAAAATATGAGATGGTGACCTCTCCTCATGACCTTAAACTAAGAAAATCCGTTGAGTCTTGAACAGCATCATGAAACAAAAATTCAAAGCAACTTTTGTATAATTCCAATCAGAAAAATATAATTATGATTTAGACAAATAATGTCACAGAAATGATGTTTCTCCCCACTAGCAAACTGCTTAGGCCCCCAGTTCAAGTGAAAATCCATGTAAACCACCTGAGTTGAGATTGTTAGATTAAAGCTGGGAATGCACCCCTCCAAACAAGGGTTCTGAACAAAGCACACCCCATGGGTATTATATCCCCAAACTCAGAATGAGGATATAACTGGGGAGCAGAAATTAGCTCAGTTGGTTACAGCTCTGTGCTAATAACATCAAGGTCAGGACTGATCTGTCTATGGCAATTTGAGTTGGGTTTGGTGATCCTTGAAGGTCTCTTCCAACTCAGAAAATTTTGTGAAACCTGTGGAATAGGTAATGGAGAGTGGGGAAATTTAGGGCTAAATTATAGAGAATTCTGCATGTGAGAAGAAAGAAAATTTAAAACAGGTATAGGTTCAACATCTTAAGCAGTTAACATGATTTGGGCATCTGGCTCTGAAAGCCTGTTTGCAAACACAGATTTCAAAGGAAGGGAGGCATCTTGGCCTGATTCATCTTCTGGAAGCAATAACATCAGCTACTTTTGCATCTAAACTTTATCCTCCATTACCCAAATGTTTGTTTCATCTGACTTGACTGTTTTCTGACTGGCTTGGACACCTCATTTAGATGCCTCTTTTCAGTTTCATCTATAAGGACTCAGTTTCCTCCAGGCATGTTATAACTGAGATTTGATACCCAGCTTGGGTGTGGAAATCCCATGAGTGAGAGAAATGCCCTTACAAATTTTGGTCTGCATATGTGTGCAAGTATGAGCAGTTCTGTTGTTTCTTACTCTGGTAAATGGGATCATCAGAAGGTAAAGGTAATCTCCTTATAAGTTCCCATCATCAATAAGGAAAAAAAATTGGATTATTTCTTTGAATCTGATCTTCCTTGCTTTATTAGGTCCAATGGGCTACACAGAAATTATTTCTAACCTGTGTTCTTAGTGTGTGTCCCTTTATTCTGTTTTTCCTTTGAACTTCCTATGTTCTTCTGCATAAAAGTAAAATTTTTCATTCATCATTAAGCTTGTCTAGCCACAATGTGGGTTGAAATCCTCAAAAAAATTTTCAGGCTGCACAGTTGGAGGAAACTACCTTTGCTGCACACATTGATTATGACTTCATTATTTGAGGGATCTACTGAAATTCTCTACTGTGTTACCATACTTTTCACAGCCTGGTTTATTTATTCTCTTTTAGGTAATAGAGAGTCTTGGGCTGGCCCCCATTAATGTCAGACAGGACTAATTTCACCAAGAGAAAAAGGTTGGACATTTTATTACTGGTATAAATAAAACTGGGATCAGTACCTCAAGATCCACTATTCCTTGAGCATCTTATTATTTCCCACAAAAGCTGTTATTTCCAGGGGGTGTAAAAGTCATCTTTGTCATTTGGAAGATTTTGAATGAAGCCTTATCCACCTGAACAGCCTTACACAGATTCTGAAATATGACCAGTTTTTCTCCTTCCAGCTACTGACATCTTGGCAGGGTATGAATACTAAACTGTGGTGGGAGAAGCTTCATTTTGTCTGATATTATCTGTTCCTTTTCATTTTCTCCTTCTTGATATGTTCTTTAATACACGTATTTTTCTTAGATTCACTGAAAAAGGACATTTTCATTATTACTAACTAATCATGGTTGAGCATCCTATTACACTTCAGCAGCTAAGTTTAGGTCTAAAGTACTTAAATCATAATAACCCACCAACCTCCAGTGAGAAACTAATGAAATTATTAAACTGTTTACTCGTTTTGAAGGATCTGGTGTAAGATCAGCATGAAGGTTTCCAAGGTAAGCAACCATTCTTACTTGGAGTCGTATTCATGCTGTGTTTGCTGCATTTGATTATGAAGCCAAATACAAACCACACTTCAGAGGCAACACGAGTGACTCAGGGTTGGTATTTTTTGTCTTGGGGTGCTGTCAAGGAAGAGAAATCCTGTGGAAGGCAAGAAGTGAAACCTGGCTTGTCTCTGTGTTACTGATCTCTTCTGCATGTATTCAAACAATTGAAAGCCTTTTGATGAGATTTTCTTTAAGTTAAAAAAAGTTATTGTTCTGCTTTACTCACTCCTCGGTATGAAGACAATGCTCAGCTCTCCTTTGTAATTAATTTTGTGATGGCTGTGATTTTAATACAGAGATTTTAACTCAAAGGTTTTAACCCTTTTTGATGAGAAACTATTTTTTTTTCTTAAGCACAAATACCAAAGCAAAATCACTTCAAAGAGAAACTTTCACCACGAGTAAAAAGTCCTGAATCTGAAGCAATTCCTCTGATTTTATTGCAGGTTTTTAAAGTTCTTTTCTCTATTATATCAGATGATTGTGCTTCAGGAAAAATAGGCTACATTTCAATGCTTATAAGACAACATTTTATTTAACTACGAACTAATTGTACAAGAAAAATATAAACAAAGGATTAAAAAATTGCAAATCTTGAAAGAAGTTCTCAAATTATTCATGTGTATTTTAATATTAGCCTAGAAATTTTATAAAAATACTCCTCCTGTTCTCAAATGATTTTTCCTTTCTTATGATCTTAAACCTTTATTTTTCACAAGAATAACAGCGTTTAATTCAGAGTTACACTGCTTGCAAGCAGGAGCAGAATTAAGCCTCCAAGCTCTCTTGCTTTCTGGAATTATGTCTCAGGGTTTTTAAAACTGCTTTTCTCAAAAGTCTTTAAAGAATATCTTTCAGTAAATAAAAGCTCTTGTGCCCTTGCCTTCCAGTTACTGCTTCAGGTGTCTAGACATCTCCTTGGAGGCTTTTGCTGCTCTGTCTACTGCAATTCATTTCAAATCAGGAGAGTAATCACAGCAAACATGCTATGGAAATAGATCTCACAGCCATGGCCTGATGAGCTGGACACACCCCCAGGTGTGCCTTTGCTCAGTGGGACAGTCCCAGGAGGAATATCCCTTCGGAGGGAACAAAGGAGAATGCAGGTGAGGGCAGGGAAACAAATATCCGTTGTTTAATACATGTGTGCAATATTTGTAAAACAGGCTTGTGCAATAGACTTGGGCAGATACTGATTTAATGTCAAATTATTTTCATTTACAGCAGTGAAGCAGACCGACTCTGGATATTTTTTTACTTCAAAGTTATTTTAAAAATGTTATTAGTTCTACAAATTCTTTGGAAAATGTCATAAATATATGCATATAACATTTAGGCAGATTTTTTTTACTGGAAACCTCTTCTTGACAGAGATTTTATATCATTGTTAATTAACAATTTCTATAAACATTTATGATAAAAGACCACTTTTATATGAGAAAAAGAAATCACCTAGTTCTGATGAGATTTACAGTATATCCACAGATAGAAGAAAATCTACAAGTGTCCATATTTCAAGAAAAACACAGCTTCTAAATTGGGAGGCACAAAATTACAGACATAAAAAACATTTTTTTCTTCAATAAAAAGGTCAGGAAAAAAAATGTTGGGACGTTCATCAATTTGATTGTGATAACAGGTACATCCCTAGAGACTGTTTCTGAAAAATCCATCCAGGATATTTGCACTTCCCGTGGGCAGGCTGCTTCCCACTGTAAACAGCATGAATCCTTCCACCGACTTCAGTGGGAGCTGACAAAGGGTTTTACTCATGGTAAGAGATAAACTTTTCAAGGTCTTGAAAGCACAAAGGTCTGCTTTTCTGCACCCTTATAGACCACCAGGCTAACTGAGAATGTTTCCTAAGAGCTAACCTCTGCTGTTTGATTTCGTTTCCTGAGGCTCACATCACCTCATTACCACTGGCTGTTTGATTTAAAAATAAGCAGGACTGGCAGGTTCTGGCTAGTGACAATTTTGTCAGACTTGAATTTACTTCCCTTTCCTCTTAGAACAGAGGAGCCACTTTTCTTTCTGATGACTGCCTATAGATATTTACCAGGTTGATTTCATTTTCTTCTGCTGCAAAGGAAAAAAATAAGTATGACCTTCCAGCAGACAAAGGTGAAGCTTCTGGGATTTTTTCTTCTTTCATTTTATGCAGAGATGCTACTGATTTTGGAGATATTCCCTATATGTATATAAAACAAAAAATAATTCTGAAAAGAGTAGGAAATGTCGAAAGGGAAATAACTGCTGTATTCCCAATAGCAGCTTTCAGGAATGCAGAGAGTTACATTTATTTACTGGTAGAAGCCCTCAGTTCCAGCCAGTCATTTAATGCTGTGTGTCAATACTTCATAAAGGTACCCCAGATAATGAAATATTTCTAGAAAATGATTCTTCTTGTAATCTCTAGGTGACTCTGGTTTGTTTTTTTTCCTTTTGTTTTGAGCTTAATTTTTTTTTTTGTACACACCTTCTGTTTGATCTTTTAAGAGCTATCTCTCGTCTCAGGATAGCTACTTAAGACCAATTTTTTTTCATTTCTATGAATAATTAATCCTTAACCCTTATTGTGTTTCTCTGAATTACATTATAAGGTGAGCTTCAGATGATATTTCTGAAATGAACTTCTCACACATTGTCCAAACAAAATCTTATACTGAAATTGGTCTCTAAAACCTAGTCAGGGATTAAAAAGACAAAAATATAGAACTGTAAAATGCAAAAGAAAACTTAAAATATTAAATCAATAATTATATTTCAATAAAACAGATGAGATGAGATGAGATGAGATGAGATGAGATGAGATGAGATGAGATGAGATGAGATGATGAGATGAGACATCCTGAAAAAATACAAGTATGTAGCTCTTTCCAGGAGATTGCCACACTGATCACTGAAATGATGCTACTAACAGAGATTTTTTGTTTGTTTATTTTTTAATCATAGTGATTCAGATACAGCTTTGAAATTGGAAGCTGTTCCTCATGAAACTAATATTTGATTATTTTCTACATGTAAGGCACAGCAAAATTCCAGTCCCTAGGATTTTTGAGAACACATACCCCATAGCTGGAGGATCTGAATGACTGAAGGAGAACCACATCAGAAAAAGATATTAATGTGTTTGGAGATAAGCACTAGAGATACTCCACTGGAGTGACAAGTTTTACAGTGAAAGAAATGGCAAGTAGAAGTTGAAACTAAAGCTTTCTCTTAAAGTTATGATAGTGTATGATTGCATGCTATTTTTCTTTTAAAATACACTTTTGTTCTCCATATATACAACTTTTTTCCCACAAATAATATGCTCGTTGAAAAACTGGACAATGAGTATAGTGTTAAGTGTTACTACATACTCAACAAATATTTCAACAGAAAAATAAATTTAAAAAATTCTAATCCTTCTTGATTATCTAGAAACCAAGGGAAATGCTAATGGAAAGATTATGAAAAAAATCCAAAATTATTATGATTTTGCATTAAAATGCTAAGATTTCTATTTGCCTAAAGCTTACCTCTCCTCTTCAAATAATAAACTTAACTTTTATTTTTTTTTATTCTCTACAATAACAGCAGTAATATTTTTGCAAAATACTTAATTTCTAACTAATATGTTTTGGTCATTGATCAGAACAAGATCAATTTAATTAGATCAAACTAATGACCTTCAAGGTACCCAAATCAAGTCAGGAGGGAAATAAAAGAACTTGTGTAGTTAATCATCAGTAATTTCTTTCTTTCCTTATATTGGCTGAGGATGTTTTCATAAGATTTCAGCCCTGGTTTGTAGAACAACCTAACCAAACCAAAGGAAACAATGCATGCCGGGCCTGTTATGGCCTGATTTCATTGACATTTCCTCTGGGAGGGCATAATTCCAAACCTAGACTCACTAACCTTTTGTTCAGATACTTGCAGTACTAGAAACACCTTCTAAAATCTTGCTGATTATGATCATCTTTGGGCTGACTTAAAAAAGCATATTAAAACAAAACAAAGGAGGTGTTACCCAGGCACCTTCACATTCTTTTCCTTTTTTTAGCTTGGACAGAATGCACCAGCCTCACTGGCTGGTGATTTGCAGAGGCTGTACAGAGATTGCCTTTGAAATTTTAATTGATTTTTTTAGAGTGAAAAAGTTTTTTCACACCTTAGATTTAATGCCACGTGGTATAGCTCAGATAGGCTCATGTCAACACTGCCACCTGATCTTAAGATTGAAGCTGGTGCCATGTATTAAATAAAGGAGAGCCCCATGTGAAACCATCTCTGGGAAGAAGCCTGGCCATGATGGTGAACCCAACAGAAGTGTTCCCAATAATCTGCAGATGTAGCAGCACATGAGGATATAGCTGCTTTCACATAAAGTCATCTATTAAGGGCACAGATAAGTCTGACCTACTAATTAGTACCTGGACTTTCAAATTCCTAATGAAACCAGGAATGTGGTTAGGGACCACAGTATTTGCATCAACACATCTCAAAGTCAGATGTAACGAGCAAGATTATCAAGTTAACATTTTTTACCCACACAGTGACTTCTAAAAAACCAGTTTCATGTCGTTAAATCTTCAGATCCTTATTTGAAGACAACAGAAAATCGAGGACAAACTCCTCCTTTTGTTATCCATTTCCAGTGGATGATTGCCTACAAGTCAAAAGAAAAAAAGAGAAGATTTTAAAGAATAAAATATCTGCAATTTCTAATCTGAATTATTGTAGCATTAGATTTCCATCACTAGTTCTATCTTTACTTTTCTAATTCAAAAGAGCTTATTTCACCCTGGAAAGTACATACATATATGCTGCAATCAAATCAGCCTTCAAACTTGTTTTTGATAAACTAAACAGACCTGGCATTTACTCAAAGATTTGAATAATTTCTGTGACTTTTTTGTTCTTCATGTTTCCCAGATTTTAAACATCCTGTCGTGGAGTTAGGCTTGCCTGTCTTCCTGTGTCAGACTGGCTACATGGATAAAAACCACTTTCCTGTTTTCATGCTCCTGTTTAATCACAGGCAATATTGACTGCTTTTGCCACAGCATTGCTTTAGAATTTCATGTTAATTCTTTTTAGAGCATATGCTTTCCAGGACACACTGTGTTTTTCATCCTTTGTTCTTGCTGGATAGCTTTTTCATGACCTCAAATTAGTTTTTCTACACAGCCCAGGTCATCAAGCAATCTTGGTCCCTGTTAACTGCTCTCTTAATTATTTACCCTGCTGTCCTTTGTAACTGTGCTCAGTCGTGACTCAGAAATGACCTCTCCAGGCAGATGAAGCATGGATAACTTGCCTTCTGAGATACCAATCAAGTCCTCATTCCTGTGATGAGATGTACATTTGTGTGTGTGAGGGAATATGCACAGCTCACCCTGGGCAGAGGTGTGGCAGGGCTGTGAGTGCCATCCTCCCACAGTCCCAGCTGCCTTCATCAGCCAAACTGGTACCTGCCCTGGGCAGGTGGCATCTGCTCCTGCCCACAGCCACCAGGGAGCAGGTCACTTGTAAATGTTCATCCTTTTTTATTTGTTTTTTTTTATTGTTCATGTCTTTTTCCAACAACAATCTGATATTTATGAAATTTGATCACCTTCTGCAACTGTGTGAAAATGTCAGCCTATCGATTAGTCATGGGCTGTTGATTGTAAGGATTCACTCAAAGGCTCAGTATTCATCATTCATTATCTGAGTGGTGTGGCCAGGCGTCCGAGTCAAATAACATTTTTACTTTTCCCTGATTGATTAATTGACCTTTTAAAAACTTCTTAAGGCTTCTTTCCAAAGCAAAATTTTGCACATGAGAGATAGAGAAGATTCTTTCTTCTGTATTTTCTGCTTAAGAGAGATGCTGTGAAATAAACTGCCAAGGCACATCCCAGGTAAAGGTGAGGAACAGCTCAGAAAGGAAGGAGTGGTTAAGAGGAACATAAATCAAAATTTTGTAGAAAATAACTTGCTTTGTCAAGAAAACGGACAATGTTATTCAGTATTTATGTTATCCCAGCCACATTAAAAAAAAAAATAAGATAAAGATATTTTTTATTGAACTGATTCAATACAGATCCCCAGGCATTTTGTCACTGTCTTTAAGGTCCCTTTTTTTTTGTTCTTTTTCACCTTTCTGACATGATGTTTCAACTTAACTGCAGAAGACAGTAGAAATCTTCTGGAATTTATTATAGCATTTATTCACACAGACATTGTGTACTGTATCAGAAACCATTTTTTTTTTAACTCTTCCACCTAGCCATGGGCTAGCAGTGAAAATTCACCCTCTGGACAGTGTCTCGCACATATGAAGGACATAGGGAGAAAACACTTCATTTCACAGTCACCTTTCATTAGGTCAGTAGCTTAAATACAGTACTTTATCAAAGGCAATTAAAGAATTAGTCAGTATGTAACAAAAGTGCCTCTCCTTTCTCCATATGCTCCTCTCTCATACCCAACATATTATCTTAAAAGGATCTGCATGACTTGCTCACTGGTCTTGGGCTAGAATTTCAGGTGTGGGATAAGAAGGCTTATGGGTATATTTTATTATTTAAATCTTCATAAATAGCAAAGCAATTTATAATAATGCATTACAAGTCCCCAGAGTTCCCACCTACATTCCAGCTCTCACAGTTCTTTCCCATTTTCTAAGTGCCTGGGGAAAAGTGAGTCCTGCCATATCAGTAATCTGATGACAGGGAAGTAACATCACTGATTCTGACAACAGAAGCAGATGAATTGTGAGAAACCTGAATTATCAGATCTTTAAAATGTGACACCAAGCTTTCATCAACTTAATTCATTAGCTGGTGTAAGTGCTTAGGAAGATAACTTGTTTGGACCTTTGCTCTGTGTTGTTTACATTGTGCTGTGGGCTCTTCCTATGGAAATGACTGCATGTATTGACCAGGAGATCCTGAGAAACTAACACTGGGTCCAGTATGCTATAAATGCTGCAAATCCAACAAATAAATGCAACAAATATCGATTCTTTTATGTCTCAGGAAATATTTTTCCTTATTGCATCAAGGTTTTCTAGACATAATTTCCATGATCACTTCCTTCTAATTTCAGAGGACTAAGTATGAATCCATAGGTTGATATGTATCTATTTAAGAGAGCCTTTCAGTGCTACAAGATATTGTTAATCACTCAGGTAAGCTCAGTGGTAATACAAGTTCCTACAGACGGTCTCCAGAAGTCTTCTAATCATGTTTTATGGCACCAACGTTTTTAGTTTACAGTGCTGCACTGGATTCTTTGGAAGAATATGTTAAAATTGTCAGTTTCTAAAACACTATACCATTTTTCAAAACTTTCTGGTCAAGAGGAGTTATCTATGTCTTTGAGAAATCTTTGAAAAGGCTGTCCTGACTAATAATTTCCCAGTGGTGGTAGCACAGGAGTTTCTGCATGTGCATACAGTAAACAATTAATTTTCAGTGTGCTCAAAATAACTTTTTTTAATTGTTATCACTGACCATTACTAAAACTTTGTTGTTAAACTTCTTCAGTGATAGAAAAGGAGGTGGAAAGCCTGATAATCCGATTTCTTAGATATTTCTTGTAACAGAAGGCATGTGCAGGACTCAGGTCGTATTTCCAGATGACTCAGTGAAAGATAATGCAAATAGATAGTACTTAAAAGAGTTGCATGGTTGCTTAAATTGTAGTCTGGAATTAAATTTGTGCCCTTAAGCCTCAGGACTAGGAGAGAAAGTTTTTCTGAGTGAAGATTAGATCAGGAGAAGGGAAAACTTCCCATAATATTACTGCTCAACATGTAAAAACCTGAAATCCAGAACTGATTTCTACATCATGTATCCCCATGGAAATGTGTTTTCCAGACCTGCAGGTAAATTGCTGCTGCTATTTGAGATATCTGCTAGAGGATGAATTCATCAAGATAAATGGATTGGTATGTTTTTAGAGATGTTTAATTCTGTGTATAAGAGACCATCTGTTTTCTGATAAATGTACTTGCTCATCTTTTTGGGCAGGTTATTTTATTTGTCTTTTAAGCTTTACTTCTTTTTTTTTTTTCTTTCTTTTTTTTTTTTTAGTAAACACATTTCAATAAACATCATAAAAAATAATCACAATCTGTAAATGAAAACCAACTTATGTATCTTTTTTTCTTTTTCCCTTTTTTTCTTTTCTTTGAAAGTTTTCTTTTGCTTAGCTCTTCAGTTTTTTGGTTGGTTGGTTGGTTGGTTGATTGATTTGTTGGTTGGTTTTATCTCCCAGGTTTTGGGGAGAAAGGAACTATCCTATGTATTTTCCAGAGCAGTCTATAGGCTTGCCATGGTTATGTTTGCCTGTCCAGATCTGTAACTTTGAAATGCCCATGAAGATCTTTCTTAATAAGGATTTCTGTTTATGAGCACCTTAAGCAAAATAAAAAAACCCAAAATAAGACAAACTCAAATGCTGAGTAATTTATGAAATTAACTTCTTTGTAGTTAAGATTGTAACAGAATCATATGCCCTGCAGAGGGGTGCCAATAGGAGCCACTATACACAAGTAGTGAAATTCTTACAGTATCTACCTCACATGCCCATTAGCTGATAGGAATCACTACAGGAGTGATGCCTTGGGGTTCTCCAAGCATAAGGAGTATTAAGAAAATATCCTTGGTAGATTACATTCAAGCATCTCATTGCTAACAAAATCTGTCATTTTTACTTGTGTTAATTATGACTGAATAAAACATTTTTTTTTTCCTTAAGAAGCTAAATGGAATTCACAGGTAAATCAAACTTCTGGAATGGCTGTAATATTTATGAGTTAAGAATTGACAATTTAAGAATGTCCTCTAATATCCTTTTTAAAATGAACATTTCAACAAACATTCCCAATAATAGAACACATTTGCAAAAAGTAAACACAAAAGGAATAAACAGAGCCAACACCGATTTTCTGGGAGCATACTGTCAGTACTTACCAAACAAATGAAGAAACTTACCTATTATCATTATCATTATTATTATAAAAAACATTTATGGAACTTTTCTGAGGTATTCTTCCAGGCCATTTTCTGCAATTTATCGTGCCAAAATATGGAAACCTGTTGAAAAAAAATGAGGAACTTCTGTTTTGTTTTCTTTGACACCAAATTCTGCACAAATTTAAAACACATTCAATTTTATTTATTTTCTTTATTTCGATAGAAGGAATGTGTTAGACAAAGTGGTTATTGATTTTAAATTCTCTCTATGTTTTATGCCTGACAATAATCACGAGTTTACCTGAGAACTCCTTTTTTTCTGAAGAAAAAATTTAGTGTTGTGTCTGTGTGTTTGTGTGTGTATGAGAGGGAGGATGATAGATTTTGGTTACACAGTGTAATCTAACATTGGCGATTCAACCAGGATAAACTCTTATGTGTTCATAGACATCCAAATGAAAAATCTGACTTACTCTAGAGGCAAATTTACTGGGAACACAAAGAAGGTGGTGTACTTGGACTTTACCTCCCACTTTCCTCCATCTCCTATCATTTCAGCAGTGATGAAAAATGCTTCTGCATATCACAAAGCAATTTTTTCATTTTTCTTAAAACCTTCTTAAAGTCTTCCTCCTAAAATGTAGTTCCAATGCCATGGTAGTGCTATAAAACTGTAGGCACATGAGTCAATAATTATGAGAGATGTTGGTACCTGTTCTTAGGACACAGCAGCTTGAGTTCATAGTGCTCACAGACATCAGCACCTCCCAGGAGATCCAGATATGTCCTTGCATCTAAATCATATAAATTTAGTCCTCTCTAATCTTTTTAGGATAATTCTAATTTTAATTTTTTTTAATTTAAATTCTAAATTTAAAATTTAAATTTAAATTGGTTCTTTTACTTTGCTTTGTATATAGCCCTGAACCTTCAAGAAAACCTTCAGAGACTGATTTCTGTTCCTTGTAGGTCAACAATATTCAAGAGCCTTCATTTTCAAGTGCAAATGTTAAAGAGAAATTTATTCTAAACCCTAGGAGGTTATTGAATAGTACTGAACACAAGAAGTAAAAGAATAAGAGAAATAGTACAGCATTTACAGTTTAATGAAGTTAAGACTTTCTCTGGAACAAAAGTAATCCCTCAAAGTAGCAGGTTGAGCCTCAATGGCCTAAAAATGGCCAGATTACATCATAATAAATCTTGTCTGACCCTTCTTTCCATGGTGCATATAGTGCAGGTCTTCAGAAAAGTTGCTCATAAACCTGAGTTTTCCCCTAGTTCACTCCTCTTGAGAGTTCCTGATTTCCTTTATTCTTACACTGAATAACCCTGGGCTACTGGGACTCATTAATTTGAGCTCTAACAAAGAATAGCTCAATTGAATCAGTCATAAGTTAAATACATGGCACTTTAGGCTTTTTGTGGGTTCATCATCTATGGAGAACACCACATCTCAACTCTGCCTCTTATCTTGGCAATAACACCTGCATTTTAGTACTCAGGCACAGGCACGGGCAGAACTGGCTCTTCTGTGTTTTCCCAAGACAGGGCAGGAATGTTTCTTGCCCCTATCAGTGCAATTACACCAGCACAGGGTAGAACACACTTTATTTTTTTTTTCTGAAGCTAAAGCAAAGAACTTTATAATGTGATTCTTAAATCACAGTATGTAGGCTAATTACTGGTATATATTGAAAACACCTTGTTTTATGAATAGAAACTCGATTGCATGGCATGTGACAATTAGGATTCGTGGCCCACCGAGTAAAATGCAAACTAAATAATCCTTTAGTGCAGGAGCTAGCCAGAGAAAACACAACTGGTTACAGAGAGGATGTCATAAATGTATAAGAAATGAAGTATGCAATCTCAGAATATGGAAAATAAGTATAAGAGAAAACCACAAGTAATTTTTTCATATTTCAAGAAGCCAGGTATTTCCTTTTGATGAATTATAAGGTACTGAAAAGATTGACATTAGATTCCTTGGATAATTTCTTTGCTTATTAATGTAACACTTGGTTTATACTTGAAAAATACGGGTTTTCTGAGTTCTAGTAATAAAAAGGTAAAACTAACTTTAATTTTTTTTACTTTACTTTACTTTACTAAGGAAAATAGTTTTTAATTATTACAAAAAACGAATAGCTATATTTTTTCATTCATGTAATACACATTTTTACTTCAAACAAAAGAAAACTAATTTTCCTCTTTTATTCAAAGATACATTCCACTGTACACAATGGATGCATTCCACTATTTTTCTGAGAATTAACTACTCTAAATCAAGCAGTTAACATCGGTAGAGACTGGGAATATTTCCTGTGGGGAGTTATGTCCTCATTCTTGGCAGAACTTTTGCACAAAAAAAAAAAAAAAAAAAAAAAAAAAAAAAAGTTTGAGGTTTTTATTTTAAAAGAACCTATATTATAAATTTCCACAGATCCTTTAAGACACTTGTTTAACAAGTATTTTGATAAAGTCGGAGTAACTGACTGTGCTATTGATTCAGAGAAATCAGCAGTGCTGTTATTAGAGAGAAGGTTTAAGTGTAGCATAGAACTATAACATTGGGTCAGGTTTCAGCCTCTGAGAAGGCAGTGCCAAACCAGAGATGTGCTGAAGGAAACCGGGGGGCAGCTGCACTGGATGATAAGGTGCATGAAGAGATGAAGTTAGCAGTAAAGAAAAAGGTTCAGTGATGCAAATAGCTGAGGTGATGATTGAAAGCAAGCCTGAGGAGCAGCTCTGGTCACAGCCAGTCAGTTCAGATACTCCAAGGAACACAATTCTAACACTCTGGCGATTGCAGGAGAAATCTGCCTCCTGTGGAGCCACGAGTTTTGCAGTGAGGCAATTTAACAACTTGGTAGTCTTCCCAAATCTGCCATTGGCTTGTACTACGACTAGTTAACCTAGTGAGACATTTCAATGAGCTAAACAATTAAGCTGGGACCTAAACTGTAATTTTGATGTGGTGAAAGGGAACTGTAATCCTATGACTGTGAAACTTCAATCTTAATAACTCTAATATGGACATAATGGCTCTTTTCTTCTTTATTCAAGTTGCAGAAGCAGAAAATTGAAGGAACAGAAGTGTGTTTTCTTTGGAAAGAACTCATATTGGCATTTATAAATCTGTAATATCAGATTTAGTCTCTATCCTTAGTTTGGCAAGGCTCAACAGAGTAGATTAGCCCCAGGAAAATGAAAGGCTTAAACTATAATTAATGCATTAAAATCACCTAAAATTAGTCATTGACACACAAGCATGTTTTATAATTTCGTTTGTATATCCATGGAAATTAAAGTACACATTTGTTCAGAATGTCTGTTAAAAAACTAGAAACAGCTCATGTTCCATTAAATCCCTAAAAAAAGACATGTATAGAATTAAATGATGAATAATTTTGTGCTGCTCTCTGTGCAGACACAGCACCTGTATCACTTCCAGATAAGGAAAATCACACTGTGTGTGCAATGCTAAGAACATAAGGGCAATGAAATCTAATAAAACAGTAGTAATGGGGGACTTCAACTGTCAGTGTATAAACTGGTCATATATCATATTGGGACAAGGTTTAGGAAGCAATTTCTTGACATTTTAAGCAATTGTTTCTTGGAACAGCTTGTTCTAGAGCCCACAAGGGGAGAGGTTATGGCCCTAAGTAACACACAGAGAGTTATTTCAAGAACCATAACTGAGCCACTAAATAATAGTGCCCAAAACACAATTACATTCAGATCCTTGTGGGAGGGACTGTGCAATAACATGACATTAACTTCAGAAAGGATAAAGTATTAAGTATAGGGAAATGGAAATCACTACAGAAAACTCTGCCAAATGCAGAACCCATGTGCCCCTAAAATAAAAGGCAAGCTAGAAAATTGCAGCCTTGGAATCTGCAACATGGCAATGACTTACCCACTTTGCCTTAAGGGTCTCTCAAGACACATGGCCATAAGCAAAACTGGGAGTGGGAAGACTTGGTACTATTAGAACTAAAGCCTCCTCTCCTGCCATGATATCAGAGATGATATTTCTGTAGTGCTGACATAGCTACATCCATTTTTAACTGTGGTGCCTGATTGTTCATAGATCTTGGTTCAAAATCTGGAACATCTACTCATTGATTATTCATAATACACATAGACCTGCACAAGTTTAGAGAGCATACATTCTGTTCTATTTTTCTCATTAATAAAAAGTGAGATTTTTGGCATCCCTCATGACAGTTTAGCTAAGTATTTGGAGAAATTGTAAAGTTTTGTTATTTATTTCCATGGGACCAAACTTAGAAGAGTGCAAGATAGTTTTCAGAATCTAATGCAAAATATTTGTAAGGATTTTACTTCAATTTAGTTCTTGCAACCAAGGAACACTCCAACTCAAATATTAAAGATGTTTCTATGAAATCTGGCATTACATCTGGACATCTTTTTATCACTGGTTATATCTAAAAATAAGAAAATAATGGGAGGATGAGGTCTATATGACGTGTATTCAGAGTTGTGATTTGTTACTTTTTGATGAAAATAGGACTGCTTGTTTTATGATGGTTAATGCATATCATGTGTTTCTGGTTTTCTATCTCCATCACACTTCATTTGCATTCTAAAAACAGAAAAGTTTTTCAACCATTTTATGAGATAACAGAACATGACTAGAATAACAAATACAAGAAATCAGCAGAACTCTCTTTTTCTTTTTAGATTTTTTCCTAATGATTCCCATGACCCACATTTTCTGTCTTACATTTATGCTGTGTTATTCACTGGTTTCTAATTGCTTACATCCTTCCCATGGGAGCTCGTAGCCTGGCACCTTCATTTCACTTCCCACTTAGAGGTTTGGTATCCAAATGCTGTACTGATCATTTCATCTTTTTTTATTTTCTCCTATTCTTTCTCTAACCTATGGCACTTCTAATGAATGTACACTTGAATTAATGAAGTGGCTCTGTAGCAGAAAAGAAGCCACTTCCAAAATACAGCTTTTATGGTTTTGTTGCTAAGAATTTTCTTTTGTAATCTCTGTTGTTAACTCAATAAACATTTTAACCACAAACAGTATGACTAAATTCCTACAGTAACTAACAGGTTACAGATTTTATCCACCTGATATGAAAAATTATTGGTTACTTGCTAGAATCTCAGAGCTCAAAAATATTTCCATCAGCATGATTGTCCTATTCACAGCTGCTCAAACAGAAAACAAACCTATAAAATGAGATTGTGAATAAACAGTAGAAAAGTCAGATCATTACTCTGCTAATACTTAGGAAAGTTGTTCTCCTGAATTTCATCATAATCTAGCTAAGCTGTACCATACTACTTTGGAATGTCTGCAGTATGTGCTATATGAAAAGGAAGAAATACATAACATATCAAATGGTAGAAAGAGGCAAAGAAAACCATCCATCTATGTCTCAAGGTACAGATTCCTTGACCTCTTGAACACTTCATAACTAGTGGTAGGTCATGTTCATCTGTTGGGAATGCTGGAAAACTGCCTCAGCTCCTGTATTAATATTTCCTCCACAGGCTGAGAGGACAGCCAAACTCAGAGCAAGAAAAGATTGCATCAAGTAAGAATGTTTAATCCTAAATTGAGGTCTTTTTGAGGAACATATTTTCAAACTAATTATTTTTTCCTGGGTCAGAAAAAGCAGGAGACCTCCTGCTGTCTGGACATGAAAAAGTACTACAAATATGACTCAGAGCAAACAAAAATATACCCTATATATACACATAAAGTCAAAAGCATGATTTTCACATTCATAAATACTGAATTAATGACACATCAGATTACCTGTACGTCATACGTTTACAGCTATAAAACACCCTGAAATTGGCCTATTATTCATTTTTATTTGCTACATTTTCTTTAAATTACATACAAGGAAATTGGTTGCAATTTTAGCATTGCAAACCCACAGCGTTTGACTGCATACATATTTTCTTCCATATTGCAGTTAGAACATACATCATTTAATAAATCAAGTGTATCTATTAGGCTAAAGGTTTAAACATTTGTTTCATGAAAGATCATTAAATATAAAAATCAGGCTTGCATGTGCAGGTCTAGAACACATAAAATTAACTTATATATGTTAAAAAAAAGAGTGATGTAAATGCACACAGTACCTTATATAAATAAAACAATCCTAGACAAGGAAAATCATAAAAGGATGTGGTCTGAGAAAGCAATGAGCATGCAGGCAACCACAGAAGACCTTTGAACAACTCAGCTGATTTTTTAACGTGCAAACTACATGGATAACATTTTTCAGGATCATGGCTTCAGATATACAAGAGCTGAATCTACTGAGGTTAATTGAAGTCCCTTTCTTCTACCTACCTCTACAGAAGTATTATGGTGTGTATTTAAGGTGAAATGAATGACCAATTCAACAGTAGTTTTCTTGTGTAAAAATGAAGTATATATTCAGTTTTGTAAAAACTGTACAACACAAGTGAGACTTATGGTGCTGCCTGCAGATAAAGTATCTATGTTTCTTAAAACAACTAAACTTCAAATATTCATGCTTTAAATGTTTACCAGGTGGCTTTAGGAAAACATAGCAGAGGACCAGGATGCCCTGTAAGTGAAAGATCAGTGTTTGTATCCTGCCACTCCTGTTTCCTTCCTGTCCCTAGTGGAGTTCAGCCCCATTTATTGTGATTCCTGTTTTTTGAAAAGATCCACTCTTGCCATAAGAGATCCTAGCAGCAGGTGATGTTGGAGATGGAACAAGGTTGGCAGACTGTCTCTTGCCTACACCCATTGGAATATACTTTCTTGCTAAATTGGGATTTTAGTCTAGGATTCCCATAGTTTGCTGTAATAGGTGCAGGTGAAACCTAAGTAACCAAACATGTATCTCATTCTCATCATCTCAGATCATCTCACACTAATGATGTGATGTGATCTCACACTAATAATGGGCACTAATGTGTTCACATAAATAATGTGCATCTTGTATTGTTAGAAATCATTGTGTGCAAATTTTGTAACACAAAAAGTTTTTGCTTTGCTAAGGAATCCTGCTTATTGGAAAAATGATATTGCATGCTGGAGTTTGTTTGCTATTAATAACCTGACTTCAGTAGCTCACCATTAAGAAAAGTTCGTATACACTCATATTTACCAAGAGCAATCAGTGGTATCACATTTGAGAGATTAGCAACTAGTGGATTAAAGTTTCTGAACCTTAAAAAATTTGCATTATAATTCTATTTTGAACATCTGTGGTGCTACTTAATAGTGATTACACTGAAAAATTGGTGTCAGACTGAGCAGCCAACTGATTGTACAGTTGTCAGAGTGATGCTGGGAGGGTAAGTTAAAGTATTACTCAAACACTGCACTGAAGACAGCCATATAAATCTTCCTAAAAATACAACAATATTGTTTTCAGAGCGAGTCTGGACAGTATGCAGTAATAAAATATGAAAATATCCACTGAACAGTAGATAATATGTAAAAATAATGTGCTTTCCCTAAGCATTTATCCAATAGACTGATGAAAGAGAGGCCTGTGGAAATAAACCAGTGTGTGACAGTGTAATTAAAGAATGTATCATAGTACAAACATACTGGGGACATAAATAAGGGTTAAAAAGCTGGCCTTAATTCTGCTGCATAATCATTTAGAAATGAGATTTTGAACTCAACATGTTTTTAACATATTGAAATGTATATTCTAAAATGCTGCAAACACATTGCAGAGTATATATAGCTGTAATGACGAATAACGCATGAAATTTTAAAAGCATAACACAGATCTCTTTCTATGTCAAAGCAGGATCAATTCCATCCATGTCACTTCTGGCAGATATTTGTCTAACAGTTTCCTAAAGGCTTTCAGTGATGAGCATTCTCCTCAGGCAATCTAATCTAACATTTCCCTCACTATCCTCACTGTTCAAAAATTCTTCCTGATATATAACTTGAATCATCTTTCATGCAATTTAAACTCCTTATTTCTTTTTCTATCCATCACAAACATGGACAGCAGCTTGTTCCCTGCCTCTTTGCAGATTTGTATGTATCTGGAGACTGTTATCTTGTCACACTCAGTCTTTCCCTCCTTAGGTTGAGCAATCCAGTTTGTTAACTAGGTTCTCCAAGGTCATGTTTTATAAACATCTGAAACTTCTTGTTATAATCCTCTGACAAGCTATAATTGGTCTCCATTTTTATGAAGTATGGTACATAAGCTGAATTTAATGTTCTAGCTACAGACCACGAGCTGAAGAGTACTGCTCTAGCCAAGAAGAACAAAGGGTTACTTCACATGAAGCATTTAAATAAAGTGTGTCCATAAGAAGTTAAATACCATTTACTAATTTTTAATCTGGCACATAGGTTTAGGGAGGTTAAGTATCAAATTAAAGATCTTTTTTTTCTGGATGTATGTTTGCCTAATTGCCATATTACATAGTTATAGAGTGAAACACATCACCAGTGATATATTATTCACTTTAGCCACTTCCTTTCGGTTGTTCAAGAATGGCAGCTACAGTGAATAGACTTATAGTTGTGCTAAAAAGCTTTTGGCTATTGAGCCATGCTAGCTGTCATCTCAAGTGAATCCTTTCAATCAACATTATAAAATATGTTAGCAAAATCCTCTATGATTAATTCATTGTAATCTATCAAACCTGAAGGAACTATTAGGATGGAAAAGTAATAGATTCTTTTTATTATTGTTACCAGAGTCACAGCTGCTTAAAGAAGAATGAAGAAACAACAGGGTAGGTTGCATTCTGTACTACATGAATGTACACTGAAGATTTTTCCGTCAGAGTTAATGACAGGCTGACTCAGGTAAGAAGGAATTTGGTTTTAGGAAAATACAGGCAGTATTTATTTGTAAAAATAAATCTGTGCACAGAATTTCAGGCAAATAAAAAACATATAGTTTCTGAAGCAAAGGAGCTCTAGATGTGCTACAGTACATTGGATAGAAAAAAATTACCAAAAAATTACATGACGCCTTCAATAAATATTTACTTTGCTGTTTAATAAATATTGAATAACTCTTAGAAATTACCAGCTACATGACTGAAACAAGATTCCCACCAAAGTAGCTAGTATTCTTTTGCAGAAAGAGTTTTAGTAAGCTTTTGTGATATATCTTTGTTTTTTCTGAGTGCCTAGGACAAGTATTGGAAAGCACAGATGCAGAGCAGCTCAGGATCACCAAACTAGAAAATGTGTCTCACCTTTCTTTACTTTTTCCCAAATAATATTTCTGTGACATCAGAGCAGCTGAATTTCCACACTGTCCTGCTTATTCTTGCTCAGACTCTGAACTGAAGCAGCCCCAGACTGCCTTTCCCTGGCTGCACTGCTCCTGAGGTCAGAGGGCAGCACATCAGTGATCATTCTCAGTCAGCTGTTTTGGCTGTTGCCTGTGTTGAGCTGAGGATGCCACCATTCCAATCATGCTGTTAGCTTTTTAGGCCAGAGGCTTTCCACAATTAATGTCAGCTGGTGGCTGGGTTGCATCCAATGCAGGGTTTGTCTCACATCCACCATCTGCACTTGGTGTGCTGGCTGTGGCTGCCAAACGTCAGGGTCCCTCCAGTCTGTTCTGCTGCTGTGGACACGGCCCCTGCCAGAGCTGCCATTCCAAGGCAGGCACGAGTTATCTGGGAAAGAGAGCTGTGGATTCAGCTTCATGCTCACACATCTCTGTGCCAAACTTTCTACAGGCTTTAGTAAATGTGGCTCTTACTACTCTGTCATAAAATGTTTTGCACATCCAGCCTGTCCAGGGGAAGATGGACCGATAAGTCTCCAATGATAAGCTTGGATGGGAGATAATGTGATTCACAGTCAATAATGATGGAGACAGCTTCACCTGCTTTCCTGCAGCACGGCTGCATCTGTACTCTACTATATGTCCTTAGGAATTTTTTCCACAGTTCAAGCCTATGTAACTGAGGTACTCTGATAAAGTTCTTGATAAATAATTCATCTGCTCATGTATTCTTTGCACATACCTGCAGTCAAGGGCTTTCATTCCTCCAAAAACACAATAAACTGAAAGACAACCACTTGATATCATCTGCAATCAGCTTATTTTTTAAAACATTTTAGGCAGGAAGGAAGCAACAGTCCAGATATATTCACATGTACTGAGCATGACATATGGTTTTACTACTATTTTACTAGTTTTGTGTTTATTTCTCATTACATTCACAATCTCTAAAATATGGTAAATGGATGAATTTACATTAAAATTCTGATTTATATCAGGAGTGCAATTTTTCATATAAATGCCTACTTTGTTTCCATTTGCTGAGATTTGAGTCATATCGCTGAGTGGTCTTGGAGCTTATGAGCTGGATGCCTTTCAAATGAAAAATAAACCAGAAGCAAAGTTCCAGGAGCAAACCCAATGCACTCTGGCTGCTAATAGGCTTACAGTTCACTGGAACTGCCAAGAATTGCTATGAAATATCTCCCCTCCCCAAATATAGACATCTGCACCATCTGTTTTATTCTATAGATCTACTATCATGTTTGAGTATGTCTGACATAGATGGAGCCATTATGAATCATTCAGTCCATTAATAGAAATCAGAGTTTTTTTAACTTAAACTGCAGTTTATACTTGTGTGTATGGATTTCAGACTGGCTCCCCAAGGCACGACTGCACAGAATTAGTAGGCTCTTCTTTACCATATGATCAAGATGTAATTGGTTTAATTATAAAATCTAGAGTGATTTTGAAAGAATTCATGAATGATTATGTCTCACTCAGTAACACTAAAACAAAATAACACAATGATAGAATGCCAGGAAACATTGATAAAAATGATGCCTCTCAAATGAGTGTCTACAAAAGGTACTTAAGCAACCTATTGAAACAGAGTCTGGTTTTACTTCAGTTTATGAAACATTTACATTGGATGCACACAAACCTAACTTCACTGTTTCTTATGGTTCTTAAATTATGTTTTGTCACTGGCGTCAGTGAGTTGTGAAAGATGTTATAAACTATGAGGGAAGACATTTTATGATTTATAATCCTGATCTCACTTGCAAGACTGTTTGCTATCACTGTAACTTAAAATGATGCTTTAATAGTATTGTTCTTACTCTTCATTGCAACACAAAATCATAAACTGATAATAACAAAATAAACTGAAACATCCATGCATAATCAAAGCATAGAGGAGTTTAACAATTTCTCCAAATTTCTGCTAAGTAAGGTACTTGAAAATACATCTCTAAAATGTATATTTTACATTGATTACCTGTAAAATGGACCCCATCAATCTTTGTGGATTCTGCCTGTTTGGGTTCAGAAGCATGAAGAGCTTCTACACAAGAAATCCAGTTGATTTAGTCACATGCTGAGACAGTCACAGGGGCAGATCCCAGATGAGGAAAACTCCACAAGACAGGAAGACTGAAAAAATGACACTGCATCCATTTATGAGGAAAAACATTTAGGAGTTGTGGAATCAATCAAGTGAAACCAAACTAGGAGGTAAATGTAAGCTTTTTCCTTTGATTACATGTTTTCACATTCTGAAGAGTAAAAAAAAAAACCCAAAACAAAAAACAAATTATTGCATTTTGTTCCAAATTGCAAAAAGATTTTGAGATACTAGGTCAAACAATGTCCTTTCAGAGACCCCAGAAATAAAAGAGACTGCAATTCCTCCTTAAACAGAAATACACAATCCTGGGAAAAGTCAGCTAGGTGACTGGACTGTGATCTTTAGCTGAACATGCAGAAATGTTAACACTGCCCTTTCTACTTCTGCAGACCTTCAAATACAAGAGTTTTGCCCCTTTTGACCCAAGAGAAGGAAGTGGTAGGCAGAGTGCCAGAAGCTCAGTAAGAGACTTTGTTGAGACCTAGTCAATTAAAGGCTTTAAATGTCAAAAACAATATTTTTAAGCCATTCTACAAAACCAGGCAGTGAAAACATTGGGCAAAATTGCTAATGTCCAGTTGTGCAGGGTAAATAAGCTAAGGTCCTTTAAAGGAACCTTTCATTCTACCGTTTTGATGTTAAAAAAAAAAAGCCCAGAGCCTTTCTGCTGAAAACAAGAAAGTCAGTGTGCAGAGGCACACTGCATTTTAGAGCATAAGTGAGATTTTTAAAAGGTTTTTAAAAGGTTAATGTTGCTGAAAAACAAACAGGGTATATTTTCAGCAATATTTTCCAACGGAGAATCTCACCTGAAAATGCTTTCATAATGACTATGTCTGCTAGAGGAACTCACAAGGATTTTTCAAGTGCTTAAAACTTTCTGTTACTCTCTTGCCAGCCCTTCTTTTCTCTGTGAGGTCCTTCTGGATAAATCTCAGCCTCACCAATCAGTGGCAAAACTCATCAGTATTTCACCCTTCAAAGTTCGTTGCAAGTTTTCACAAATGGAAAAATGGGTCTTGGTGTTCAGAGAAGGAAAGGTGCAAACGTCTACACACCCTGTGAGAAATAGAATTCAGTAATTAATCTTTTCCATATTTTTGGCACATTTTGAAAGAGTAATTTTTCTTGACTTATTCTTCAATACCCATGCAAACTTCCAGCCATGGTATGATTTCTCTTCTTTGACAGTGAGCTACAGAGATGACATGCGTAACATTCAGATCAGGACACCAAGTGACACTGCAAGTACTCTTACAGCTTTGACCTTCAGCTCCTCTTCCACTCTGACTCACACATTACATTACCCATCAGGCAGCAAAAAGCACTTTGCTGACAAAAGCTGCTTTTCACTTACGCTCAAAGTGGTGAAAATATCCTAGGTAAAAGGACTTTTTTTTCCCCCTTTCCTTTCGCCATGATGAATGCCAAAGAAAATTGAACAAAAAGGGGAACAATTTCTTTGGAAGTACCTAATTTTTGACACAGCTCTATTTTCTGCCTGATTTAATGGGAGGCAGGAAAGTGGCAAATTTAAGAGCAAACTTGAAAATAGTCATTACATCGGTTTGCTGACCAGTTAGTTCAGCAGTGAATGACCTAATTTGCTCCCTAAGACTCTCTCCTGTTTGATATCACAAGAAAAGCTCTGTGTGTTAAAATGTGCATCTCATTACATTATGCAGCACAGGCCTCCATAATGTGACGAGATATGACATGAAGTTTAAAAAAAAAATACTTTTGTGCTTCTGCTCAGAGTGAATGTTCCAATATTTTAAAAGTCTCCAAACATAGGTGCCTCAGAAGTCACACTGCTGTCTTAGAAAGGCACTGACAGAAACTGTCCACCTAATTCTGGCCTTAACTAGCTCTCCAGTTTAGTTTTTAAAACATTCCTTTTTTAGTTCCTGGGCCAGATAAAAGGAAATGAAAACTCTCATTTAGAATTAACCATTTCCATGCCAACAATGAAACATTCTGTATCCATCCCACAATAGATTTGAATGGGCAGAGACCAGCTGATCTCAGATTAATAACAGCTAAAAGCATGGCCCTCTCCATTTCACAGCCTCGTTGTTCAGGGTTGTGTTCTGACTCTGGATATTCTGGTCTAGACTGAGGATAACTCAATTGAAATCAAAGTTACTTAGCCTGGGCAAAGTTAAGACTCATTTTGCATTTTCAGTTTTACTCAGGGGTTGAACTCCTATTGTCCTAGAGCTGATGGGGAATTTCCTAAAAAGTAGCAAGAAAAACTGTGCCAAGAAATCCCATATTTCATCTTCTGGGAGATTTGTCAAGGTTCTTCTGTAATTTCTTACTTGCTCCTCCACCAGGGGAATGAAGATTAAACCTTCCAGCTCAGTGTACCCCTACTTCTACCTACATTTTTCCAGAAGTTTTTTTGTGGAATAGCACATAAATATGTGCTATTATTTAATTGAATGAGGCTGGGATGGGATCGAATGGAGACACAGAAGCTGGTAGATGTCTGTGGAGATCTCTGTGTGTGCATGTGTGTGTTTTTGTGAGGCTGGGGGATGGCAGGGTGTCCAGGCAGAAGGAAGACTGCAAATATTTGACCAGCTGCCTCTCTGCACCCCACATCTGCAGGGTTTGGCTGAGCCCAGCCACTGCATGCACACCAGGCGATGTTTTCCCTGTGATGCCCCTTCAGGAGAAAGCTGGGGGCAGGGATACTGTGGGTCTTGCCTTTTCAGGCCACTCCACTTCCTTTCATCCTTTCCCACCCCACAGGAGAGGGGAACCCTGCCATGAAAGGTTCCCTCCCAGTGGGGACCAGGAGGCAAAAGGTACTACCTCACCTATTTTCTTTCATTCAAATGGATTTAAAAATCTGATGTGCAAACAGAGCTGAATACTTATCAGGCTGTTACTATAGCGCCAGCTCCTGAAGCCTGGGCTGAGTCCTTCCTCAGTCAGGGAGCTTTAAGTCAGGAAATACGAGTACAGGTGTTCAGTCTTTATAGAAAACCCGGTAGTGAGCAAAGGCATCATTAGCAGAGATGCACATTTGATGTCCCTCTTGGGTGTGTCCTCTGCTGCTGCCCCAGCACACTGTGCCACCCTGGTGTGTGGGAATGCAGGCAGAGACCAGCCTGGGACAGGCAACATCCCCCGATCCCGGACCGAACCCCACCCTTTGCTCCTGCTCTGTGCTGTGCCCAGCAAATCACCCCACACAAACTACAGGACACGGCTGGAGGAGCAATGTGAAGTTATGGGGGCAAAGACAACTCCTGATTACGAATGCCCTGAAAAACCTCGAGCTCCTGAGCAGTCAGATTGCACTGCTCTAGGACTTGCTGCTGGTCCAGGAGCCACTTCAGAGAGCTGGAGGCGAAAGCTGATCTGTAGCTCCCATTGTTATTTAGCACCAAAACCCTCAACATAGTAATGGGCCAGGAGGAACAGATATGTACCATAAAACAAAGCAAGTTACTAACCCACCTTTGCCCTCTGAAGTCTCTGTAATTATAAAAGAGTTACCCTGGAATGAAGTGATCATCACCAGGGTAAGAGGAGAGCTGCTTTAAATTCCTTTATGCCACTGTCTGAATTCTGCATATGGAAATTTCATTGAAGGCAGTGTTTTTCAGTCATGATATTATTTTGTGTTTTGCCTATGAATGGTGGTGAGTCAGTTCTATCAGGCTGTCAAGTGACTTCAGAAATCTGGAGAAAAACAAAATGAAAAGAAAACCTAAGCAATCTCTCACTTTCCCCTGGTATGTACAGGAGTGGCTTTTCCTTCCAGCCAGTTATGTGTTTGTATTTTCTTCATTCGTTCTCTTTGAAAACAGACACTTCTTTGCTGAAATCCAAAAGTTCTGACTTCACTCAGTTTATGCCTCATTATATACTGGAGAAAGACTGGTGTCTGTAGTCCCTGCTATACTCTGCTGTTTGTCTCCGGGAATGAAAGATGAGGCAGAGAACCATAGATGAAATCCGGGACCCATTAAAGGCGAGGGGAGTTTTGCCATTGACTTTTCTGGGGTCACAGTTTTGCCCTAAGTCTTTTATTTCCGTCTTGTACAATGCCAGGCAGCTGTCAAAGCTGATGCCTAGTGCCTTCATTAGACTGACATGATCAGATTTCAATTCCACCAAACCTAAACTGTTGGCATCTGCACGGAGTTTAGACCAGAGAAAAAAGCCATTTTTAACACAAAACATTCACACCTTTATGAAAGTATGTAAGTGGTTCCTAGTATGAATACACATCGGGAATGCACCTAACAGTTTTGAAAACAGTTCAGTTTTGCAGTGATATAAAAAAAGCTGACAGTGCAAATTGTGAGCTCACAAACTTTATTGCTTCCACAAGAGTTCTTCACAATGCAATCCTCATGATTTGACTATCATTACCTTGAATTTTTACCAAAGCAACATGGAGGTCTTAATCTTTTCTGGGAGCAAAACTAAGCAAGTACAAGTAATAAGAAGAGTAATATCTGCACAGCTTTGGAAAGAGTGAACATTATGTCAGCACATCTGTGCATTTCGTTTGGACATAGAAATTAATTACCTGGAATTGACTGACAAAGCAAGTACAGCTTTCAGATCCTTTCTTCAGTATAGAATGCTATTGTAATAGCTGTTTAAGCTCAAGATGTTTCAGTTTCCATATGCTTTGAAATTTTTACTGTAATATCACAGAAAACACAAATCTGAGTGCAAATTGTCTTCCAAACACAAAATAAAGCTTGAAGTAGGTACCTTTGTTTTATAATTATGCAATTTCAGTGAGGATATCCTCAGTCTAGTGAGTATTGTCCTCTTCAGAGGATAACAGAGATTTGGCTACTCTAATGATGCCTTTGCAATAAAAACTCCAACATGTAGAAATTACAAGAGCAAAAAAAAACTCTATAACCTGAAGATTTAAAGCAGCATTTTAATTTAGCTTTTTAATCTACTTCCTGCTTTTTCACTCTGAACCAACAAAATAAAACCAGACATTGCCCAGCATGGTTGACAGAACAGTTCTAAGAAAAGACTGAGTTTTCCAGGATGTATCACCATAGGAGTTTGTAATAAAGCTGCAAACTTCAGAAAAGGTGAGACTAAACTTTTCACAGCATTTTCAGCCTAGATACAGCCACAGCACACGATCCTGTGCTGGGCAAAGTGACTGACAGTGGTGGGTGGGGGCTCAGGCTGGAAAAGGTCTGTGGGGTTTGGGCAATCTGCCAATAAATCCGCATACTGCTGAGGCTAAAAGCCTGAATGTGTTCACGTTTACCCTCATATTAAGCATGAGTAATTACCTTCCAATGAGTGGAGTTGCATGCATGTAAAGCTAATGCAACAGGGAAGACTCTGT
Source organism: Acridotheres tristis (assembly GCA_037013685.1). Lineage (NCBI taxonomy): Eukaryota > Metazoa > Chordata > Aves > Passeriformes > Sturnidae > Acridotheres > Acridotheres tristis. Next base: position 13,521,117 of record CM072895.1, read on the forward strand.
CCATATGATGGGGAAGGCTGCTCGTATAGAATAATAACCCCCCACTGATCATTCCCGTATTTTTAGAACTGAACTTGGGCTGAACCTCTCTCAAGGTTACAACACTTTCTGGTAAGTTATGTCCAAGCCTTCTGCATTTTTGGCTCCTGGCCTAGATAAGGACTTAAAGCACAAATAATCAGCTTAAGGGCTGCTTCCCACTTGAATCAGAGAGGAAGTAGGGGAATCTCACCAAGCTGCCTTTTTTCAGATGATTTCCAGCCCTATTTCTAGACCTGCAGGGTCTGTGAGAAAACCCTGCAGTGGAGTCCAGCCTATTCTGGACCTGCTGCCACATTTGCTGAGTCTCCAGAGTACCCAGTGGGGCAGAGATCTGCCTGGTGGCCCTCTCGCTGTACAGACCATGGGTCTGGTCTGGAGGAATGCCCTGCAGACATCCTGCACATCTGACATGACTTCAGTGAAATCCTCTGTTGGCGTCCATCCTGTCACACATCACTGAGATCTCAATCTGGGTTTCTTTAGAGGAAATAAAAACATATACTTGTGTACTGTTCTCAGCCAAATCCCAGCTACAAAGGCTTTAAATAATTGTCCCCAGATTTCTATACTGTCTTCTTTCTTTGTGCCAAGAATTTTTTATTCTTTCCCCTATCTGCCTTCCCAATTTGAAACTTGTGTCTTATTTGTTTTAATTATTTTTTTTAACTTTTATTTTTGTTGGTGGAAGCAGAGTTTCAGAGAACATGAATGAGATGCATGTTCTTACAGGAAGCCAGCCTAGGTTGTGCAGAAAGTCAAAACGATCAAGGTCACTTGGAAGTCCTGAATGTGTCTCCCTGACCCTGGCCACAAAATCCTAAATTCCGGTCTGGGTCACCTCTTCTGCTCTGCATAACCTGCACAGACGTGAAAAGCTATTCAGTCCTTTGGCCCTGCAGTTTCTGTTGGATAAAACCTGTTGGTTTCTTGATTAATGTTTACTCCGTAACTTCCACGTGTGCTCTCCCTGGCCAGCTCCTATTTTCCTTTCAATCCTGTTTTCTGGTCACACTGCTGGCCCTGGTGTCCAGGGAGCTGCTGTGAGCCAGGGCCAGTGCAATTATTGCTGCACGCTGTTATATGCAGGGTATGTTCATTATCACTGCTCTGCACAGACCACGCTCCAGCAGAACCAGCTGATTTCAGAGCACTGACCAAGGCGTGATACAAGTGTCTCTCAATGGGGACAACTGCTGGGTGCATTCTTTTGCTGATTAATAAATTAACTTTCAGGAGGGGCACTATTTTTCATTCAACTAGTACTTTTTGCCTCCTCCTGAAACATAAAGAAAGTTTAAATAGATCTTTTAAGAAAGCCCTAAAACCTCACCGGTTTTCCTTAAAATCAATACCTTTGTTATTAACTAGCCCAAATTTAACAAGAGAAAAATAAAAGGAATTAAAACTAAAGCATATATGTTCACAAAAAGTAAATTTGATTTTAAATGAAAAATGGGTTTTCCTCTTCTCTCCACTTCACTGCATCCTCCAAATTTGTTTTTAAAATTTAGTCCAGAAATGTTTTTCTTCACTACTTGGGTTTAAAGTGTTGATTCATCAGAGGGGGGTTGTTTGTTTGAAGTTCTAAAATTGCATCCTTTTACTTGGATTTGTCTCATCAAAATACATGTAATAGTTATAAATTGCTAGGATATGTTCAGTGATATAACACATTTGCTTAAACATGCAAAATGATAAGTCAGATTCACAGAAAATCTATGTTTTTTATCTTTATGTAGCTCATTTTTTTTACTATAGCTTCTCTAGGCAGCATAAGTGTCAGGAATAACATAAGTGTCAGGAATATTATGTTCTTAGACGCCTGTCTCTAACTTCCCTTAAAAGCAGCACTTGACAAAATTATGTTGACTGGTACTTTTTAGAATAATTGCAATACCTGGGTGTAGCAATGTTGTCCACAGTAGAAATTCTGTAGCTGGCACTCCATTATTAGCATTTTGATTGCACCAAATTTATCTTGAGATGAAAAGTAAACATCATTATCCTCACTGGAATGCAGTATATTTTTTTTTTTGCTCAATAATTACAGGTCTGATCATTACCATTGCCTTTCTTCAATGACCCAGGAGTAGTAGAATATGGAGGTAGGATTAGAGTAATGTGTGATTGATGATGGCTGCTTTCATTACTTTATGTGGAATAAGTGAGCACCTAACAGATGGATTTCATCACTATGTAACATATAAATTCCAGTATATGATAAATTTCTGTACCTCCAGTGTACTGCAATAATCTTTGCAGAAATAATGTATTATTTTGGTGAGAGCTTTCATTAAATTACAGTTTATGCATTTCATTATACAGAAGAGTTTTTTATCTTACATTATTTTTTTTAATTATTATTATTATTATGCAGTATTTTTTTTTAATGTCAAAAGATAACCTAGCAAATAATTTTCAGTTAAAAATGCAAGGCTAGAGAAGATATTATTAGGCTTTCCATGTTTTGTGGCTCAGAGATGGTTGTTTGGCCTGAAAGCTTTTCAAGAAATTTTACTATTAATTGTTACACACAAGTAGATCTTTCTCTTTTGCCTAACGATGAAGGACAGATTTTGACCTCTGCTCTGGGAAGACCAAATTAAGTAGACAGCTGAGGCTTCTCCCAATGAAACAGCTTTTATAACCCAAGGTTGCTCCTAAGAGCTGTTCTGGCATAAATATCTGCAGTCAACTCTGTAAAGATGGATCAAAGTTCTTTAGTAGAAGCAAAGCAGACTCTGTGTTCTGCAATGTTTCCAGACTGCGAGTATAGATTAAAAAATGCATTAAGTACATAGTAAAAATTGTTAAAACAGCATATTTACTGATTTGCCAAGGTCTGGTCCTTTGCAGTGTCATGTAATACTGTTCTAGTTTGTTCCTTTAAAAAGCTTTCAATGGATATAAAGAGGATCATTCATGAACTGCCTTTTGAGGTATAACTGAAAAAAAAATGTGGTCAGTGTATTTTTAAAATTTCCTGTATTATTGGCTCTGTAAAACATGAAGGTTTTTTTACACAAGTGAATCCTTGCCCTTTTTAAAGACATGAGCTTGGTTTTCCTTGCTTCTCTCATACAAGCCCAAAGTTCTACAAACTCTATTCATTGTATAATCTTCTGCAGACTGAAATGACAGAATCTATATATTCACTCCCCATAAAAGTAGGTCTTTAAGTTCAAGCCATAGAAATATGCACACTTATTGCTCTAGGATGTCCTTAGGTGCATCTGAGTACATTAAAAAGGATTTTTAATCCTAAACATAAAAACAATTTTATTTTTGTCAGGCAAATTTCTACATTAGGCCACACAGAGCAAAAGTTCCAATCCTTTACTGACAGGTAGGGTGTCACATATCTGAGGTAACTGGATTTTCATTAGATTTCTAAGCAAAATATTTTATAAGCTTTTTTAAATAAACCAGATTTCCCAGTGAAGTAAATGTTACTGCTATTTCTACATGCTTTTCAAAGCACTGGTATAATCCTGCAGAGTGACTGAGTCCCCTCTGAGCTTGATCAGATGAGACAAGCTGAAGTGCTTACACATTTCCTTAATACTATTTCTTTTACAGGTCTTCTCTTATGAGAAACTCTACGCAGAAAACTTCCATAGATTTGATGTACATTTAACACACTAAAAACATACATGGGCACATTTTATTCCTCCAGAAAATGAATCCATAAGTTGTTGCTGACTTTAGCTGACCTTCATGCAAGTGTTTCATGATCAGTATGGAATGTGGGATGTCTATGTCTATAAAATGTTTTGTTTGAAAATATAGTCCAATAACATTGATTTATGGTGATGTCTACTCTCTAAACCCTTATGGATAATGCATTTAGAATGAATGAAATAGTGACAGTTCATCGCTCTGTGTGAGGTGAGCAGTCCTGAAGCGTGAATCACACTTACACATGCCTAAGTTATCTAAGTTATTGTTAAAGTTCAAAAATACAGCTTATATTTCAGAATTCTGGTGTTAAATAAATGGCTTATTACTGCCGTCAACATTTGTGTCTTCTGCATGTCTATTCAATATTGTGAAAAAGTAAGAATAGTTCAAGAGAAGTTTCATGTTCAACAAATAGATTTTTAAAAGGAGAAAAAAATAGGGATTTTATAGCTTGTAATTACATGTGTTTTAAATAACATTGGCTAACTGTAATATCCTGATGTGCACTGCAAAAAAAACCCCAAGATATTAACATTGAAAACTGACAAATCTGGGAGTTGAAATTGAGATTTATGTCATGGCAGGTTCATTATTTACTTCTCTGTGGATGCATGTCTCTTGTAATTGCATTGAATTTTTTTTTTTTTTTCAAAAGAGAAACCATAAGATACATTGCTCTAAGTTCCCCTGGCTTTCACAGCAGGCTGCAACAGGGTGAAATCCTAATAACTGATGAATAGCTCTCCAGTATATGTCCCAAGAGAAAAAACTGAAAAAACCCACTACTGTTACACTGCTGTCTGAAGGCCATTTAAAGGCAGCTTGTTAGTTGAACTGAGCAATAGAAAAAATGCAGTTAAACTGTTTTGCTAGCAGGTGTTCCCACTGCACTGGTAAACTCCTGAGTGGTTTAACCCATAACAGAGACATAACAAAATGAGGGGATACAAAAGGACCATTTTTTCAGGAATTATCCATTAGATAGGAATTTTGCAAATGCATCACTATAAGAATAGTGGCAGTGTTTTATTTGTGGAAGGTATATGAGGATGAGATTCAAAATGTGTTATGCAAACTCACTGTAAGCAAATACAATCCCACAAAGCCTTGCCCACGTGGCTAATCTTGCTGAGTCCACATAATGAAGTCAATCAAAAAATATTAAGTTAAAACATTTCTACTCAGTTTTCCAGTCCAAATTTAGAAGAATAACATTCATATTTGATTCTACCCAGATATAAACAACCTCTCTAATTTGCAAGAATCCATCAATGTCTGCTCATAAATTTTAATTCCAGATGAGTGTATTAAAGAGCTAGAAATGGGTAGAATCAACACAGGCTACCCAAGGCCACGTTGTGTTCTTCCCTGTCTGAGAAGACAAGTACATGCTATGAACAATCACTTGTTAGTCTTTAAATCAAATCTTTCTGATTTTACATGTAGCCCATGCCCTATTTTCAATCCACTCTATAAAAAACACCAACAGGCAGCTGGTACAGACCAGACATGAGTTCCCTGTCCATGGCAGAGAATTATAGTTCCCCTCTGCAATGGCATTTCAGTTTCATTCTTTGAAATACATTATAGGTGACTCTGGATTGATGTTGGATGGAATATCATTATATGATAAAATAAGGCCTCTAAAGATATTATATGTCATTTAGTATGAAATTCTTACTCAATCTTCAAAAGAGCTCCTTTTTTTTCAGACTCCAGGCTACAGTGCCAATAGAATATTTAATGGGCAACTCAATGAAATTCCCAGTCATCTGGTATAACATGAGAACAGTACAGAGTGAGAAGTGCACCACTAGAAATCAATACTAGGAATTTAGCTTCTTCCTTTACTAAACGTGGAATATAAAGCCCTAATAAACTCTTTCTTGGTAAGCAATTTTTATCGTGTCTTGGATCTTTGGACTGGGGGCTGTTTTGACATTGCTTTCTTGGGAATGACCTTCCTAGCTTAGAAAGCATAGAATGCCATGCAAAAAAATAGGCATAATTTATTACAGAGGACATTCTTTTCTTCCAAACTTCCTCTTCCTCACATGGAATCTATTAATGCTTTGTTTAAGATCCTTGAGTGCATAGGACATACTCTCCTGTTTTCTTTATATTTATCTTTGACCCTATCACAGGTGATATACTTAATGCCAAAGTTGATACTCCTTGTAAAACGTGTCAAGAGGTTCAGTACATCCAGCCTGAAGGAAATAAATTTTAGATATAAATGGGAATGTGTAAGCTGTAAAATTTTATGCAGTAATTGAATATGTTCTGTTTAAAGTCACTTTAAATGTACAACAGCAAGAGTTACTACAAGGGGAACTGGAAAGTCATATAATAAAAAGAGAGAAGACAAAAGAAGGGAACACAAACTTGGAACATAAATGTCCTTATCTGAATTTATTTTTCAGCTCCCCAGCTGCCAATTATTTAAAAGGTTTTGGTCTTAATATGAAATAAGAAGAAAACAAATGAGGTTAGTTTTCAGTTTTGATCTAAAGGTTTTCTCCTTGCTTGGGTTGTCAGTGAAAAAGATAAGAAAACATTTGGTCTGATGCTTGCAAGCTCAATGCAAGGAAAATATGAATTTGTCCCACCCTAGCAAACCAGCTTGCACAATTGGACGCTCATTCTAAGGTCTAAATATTGTTTGTCTATTGACAACAGAGATAATAAACTGGCAAGATATCTGCTGTTCCTGGGCTCTGGTCAAGTGGACTCTTCTCAATAGGGTTTTCTATTGAGTTTGACAGTAGTTGAGATTACAGAAGGAAATCTCAAAGTGGTCTTGAAAGGGTCTTTGGAAAGATTGAGACTGTCACAAGAAAAGATCTCACACATGCAGAGGACAAGTGGATCAAGAAGGAACGCACACAGGCCATGAAGATATTGTCATTTTAAAAGATGGCAGCTGATTTCCAGTACAAAGAGAAAATATGGAAATTTTAGCCCCTGAAAATCAGCACAAGAAGTGACATGAAATAGAAGATGGATGTTAAAACAGCTAAGAAGGAAAACTTGAAACTGAGTAAGATTGTTAAAGACATTGAAAGTAAGCAAATTTCTGGAAAATTCCAGGAATGTGTCAGACCACCAGGAACTGAAGGAACAACACACACACACACACACAAGGCAATATTCTTTGAATCAGTATTAAACCTAGAATATGGTGTAAGGATCTGATTCACCCACGGATCAGGTTTGCATGGTGTGATCTTGCAGTCTGTTAAGAGGCAAAGAATATTTTTTACAACCTCCAGCTTTAGGGATGAGTCACTGTAGCCCTGACTGGGTAAGTCTGAGCAGTGTCTGCTGCTCTGAGCTGTGTCAGAGCCATCTGCTCTGCCTGCAAAGCCAGGCTGGTTCTGGCTGTTGCCCCCCTCCTCACCGGGGTGCACTTGTAGGATTTGAGTGCTGGGAATCACTAAAAACACCACCCATTGATCATGGGAAAGTGCAATCTGCTCAGAAAAAAAGTACATAGAGCTATAGTAAGACCTTTATTTTCTCAACATTTATATAAGTATGTCAACCAAATACTGTATATTTCAGTACCAAAAATGCCTCCAGGTCTTTGTCCAAAGAATAACATACTTTTATTGCAGTAAAAGGAGTCAGAAGCAGCCAAACTGATGGCAAGTAAACCTATCCAATTATAGACAAAGCTGTATGGTAGTTTCAAAACACTGAACCACTCTGCAGAGCCATGCACTGATTCACTAATCACTCTCCTTTACACTTTAATCAAAGCAAATATAGCCATCTCAGCTTGTTTTATCCAAACATTTAAAAATTTTTCTTCTAGTTATAACCCCCTTATGTAATAATTTAGCACAATTATTTCTTACATGTATCCCATCATCAGTTATTTCAGTGCAAAAATAACCAGAATAGAGTTCTTTGTCAACATAATATGAACCATAAGCCAGCTTATTAAACCCTTTTGGGGGACTTACCTTGCTCAGAACACAGTCATTATGGGGACTTTTTTTCTTTTCTCGAAGTAAATCTGTATATCTATCACATTAAAAACGCCATTTAAAGTTTCTTAGCATGAAAACAATCAGTTTCATTAATATCAAAAAGATTAACAGACAAGAAGTGGCATTATCATTATATAATAAACAAGAAAATTGCCGGTATAGAGTTTTATAACAGAATATTCACTTTACAAAATCTGAGGGCTACCATCAACTCTGTAAAGCAACACAAGCTGAACAGTTCTCTGAAGGTTATTCAGTCAGGGATGGCAGGACAAAGCAGAGTTCTGAGGTATTGTAACTCACATTTCTTTGCTGAGGTATTGTAATTCACATTTCCTTGCTTCACTCATTAGGCACGATTTCTTAATTTAATTTTTTATTCTCTAATACTGTCTGAAGTAATCATAAATTAGTGGATAAAACAGAACAATGAAAACCTGGTTATTTCTTATCTAGCAATTATGATTTTATTCCATGAACTAGGGTATTAATCAGTTTCCTTTCCCCCAGCTACTTTTTCTTTCATAATTGTGCTTGTGATGGAAAGTGGTTGAGTACTTAAATTACTTCAGGGTTTTCCTCCCTTCGGAAGACAGAGTTAGCTATTTATAGAGACTAAGTCTAGGACAGGTTTGAGCATCTACCTTCATGAGGAAGCTGAAATCACCATCACATTCAAGTGTAGGAAGGCAGAGTAGGTAAAATTCTGTCTCAAATGTAGGTCCACTTTAACCAGTAGTGTAACTATGAACTACTTTTTAGCAGCTGTCTGCTGTGAATTTATGATAACTGATGTTCATTTGAGATTAGAAATCAGATTAGTTAATTTGAAAGGCATTGGAGGAAGTTCCCAAAGGTTTCAGCTCTATAATATGTTGAGTCACATGTCATGTCTTCCATCAGTAGATATTTGTAACCAGAAATTGACATATATTTCAGTGGTAAATATAATAGTTTTGAAATAATTCATTCTAACACACTTTCTCCAACAAATTTTTTTCAGTGATGTACCTAATTTCATTAATTTAGATTTTTTATTGAGATAGCCACAGAAGTCCTAGATAAAGTGTTCTTAAAATCTATTGAGAGTTGGAACATCAGTTATCATTTTCTGATGTTCTGTAAACTAGTTTTTCTAATGACTACTACAATAATGATAGTTGAAGAAAGATAGTGCTGGTTTTTAAAGTATGTTGTAAATATAGCATAGATATCTATTCAAATAATGTTTTACAGGGCTTCATGCTGTGATCCTGTTGTAATATCAGAAGTTAAGAGTTATTTTCACACAGGATCTACAAGGGGGGCAAATGGCAATATAGGTAATCCAGCATAAAACACCAACAATCTGATTCCATAAACATATCAAGACAGTAACACTTAGTGGACGTTGCAATATACATACATATTCATTTGTATCTCTAACAGGAATGATCCCAGGTTTCTTTTGAGGTCCATTTAATTAAAATGCAGACTTCCTAAGTGCTTACATGGATGACACAGGCCTTTCAGAGTGGGAAAGGGGAAAAGAGTTTTTTTACAGGACAAGTCTGAGCCAGATTGTGGATCTTTGCTCTTTTCAGATTTGGAGGTTCCCATAAGGACAATTAAATTTGCTGAAGAACTTTGTTTCCAGACTCTAGGACCTATGATACTTAGGATGTTTCCCTAATAAACCTGTCTTCCCACCAAATCAGAGCTTATTCTATTTCTAATGCCAGCCATGAAAAGAATAGGGCAACTCCTGCCTGATGCATTTACTCAGGAAACATATTTTCCATTGTTTTGCCCAAAAACTGGTTTCAGATAAGTAGTAGTTTATATAAATGGGCTTTTATTATAGATGATACTTATTAAGAACAGTCTTTTACACATACATCACCAATGTAAGCAAATGTGCAAAGTGTGCAAAGTGAGCAAGTGTGTCAAAACAAGGCATGTTTGCATTAAAGGAGATGGATAACATTAGGAGACAGAGGAATGGTATAAGGAAAAAAAGAAGGAAGATCTGTGAGGAGTGAAAGAAAAGACACAGGCCTAAACCACAAAGCAAGGAAGCAGGCTGAGGTGAAAATGTGAAAGGGAGGCTTGAGGTGAAAGGTGACAGGATCAGACCTTGTAGTCTGGAAATCTATATAAAGGAAGCACAAAGCCACTCATTCTGAAACAAACAATAAAGTGATCCTTGTCCTCTCAGTAGTTCCAAAGGAAAGGGCAGACTGCAGAAAGGAAGGAAGGATCAGCAGGCTCATCTAGGGAAAGGGAGAATCATATCATAGACATATTTTAATGCACGGTGCTGGATTTTTATTGCTTGCCAAATTGTCTTTTCAGATAACACACATGAATGGAATTTATAGTGTTTCATTCTCTAATACAAACCATGCTTTCTCCTTTTATCAGCTCCATCCTGCATTTGTTGCGATATTCAGCTCATTTCCCTCTCAACATATTCATTGCAAAGGCTTTTTGGACAGGAAGAGCAGAGAGGAAAATATTTTAAATGCATGCAACATTAGAGTCTAGTGCAGCTCTGAAAACTGTAGACCACCTTTTCAAATGACTCCTCTTTTTGCTGCAGCTTTCTGGAACAGAGCTGACTGCAGTGACTGACTGGATGGAGCCTTCCCATCATTTGCTGTCTGAGTGAGCCAGCACTGGCAATACTCACTTCCCATTCACATGAGACACGGGCATAACCTTCATATAAAACAGGATTTAACAAAACAGTGAAATCAAGTCTTTCTTCCCAATATGAGAAGAAAGTAGACCACCTTTTTGTCTAAACTGTCGCCAAAACAGGCTCAATATTATCCACCCTTTCAAATTTTCCTTACACTAAGACATCCAAAGACAATTTCCTACTCTTAAAGTTCAACAGAAAATACTGATCTGCTGTAAATTTGCCTTTACATGCATGGGTTCGACATGCACTCCTTTTCTTAGCAATCTTAATTAGCATCTTTTTTTTTGGCTGTCACCTATTTACAGCTCCCTAGTAACACAGGAAATTCTCTCTCTTTGGTATTAAACCTGTAACTATAATAATCCAGGTACTTTGAAGTTGATATGGAACTCCCCAAGAAGCAATGCCTATCTAGGAGTTCAGTGTTTTTCATCACGTACCATATGGAGCATAATGATGATTCCTTCAAAACTTTTCATGCGATCATTTTTTGTTCTCTTTTTACTCTGAAGGCTGAGTTCCAATACAAAACAAATTTTCAAATGAAAACCATGAAAAAAGCTTGCCAAACATTTCAGTTTGAAAGTGTCAAAACAAAATTTTCTGACCTTAACAGAACGTCTTTTCTTCCTGAAATAAAATTGTCGAATTTGTCAGGTTTCTGTAAAACATTTTACTTGGACGCATTGGCATTTATAATCTCTGATAAAATGTTCTGTCAAAATATTCCCAGCTGGCCCTATAATAAGGCAGTAGAGATTTCCACCAACTGAAGACAGGCCTTTTTTGTTCAGATACAGTCATTATAAGAAGAAATATGTACATACATAATGAAAATACTCTATGTAGACCCTTGTTTTTACTACTCTTTGCTATAGTTTTCTCCAGTATTAAAAATGAAAGATCAGGATGGGAATGTTCTCCTTATATTTGCAAGTAATCAATTTAAGTTACTTTGTTGAAACAATAGGGAAAAAAACCAAACCACTATATTAGCTGAAAAATATTCAGCTGTTCAGGGAGAGACTTTCTGCACAAAGTCTTAGTTTTTTTCATTCTTCACAAAAAGTGCACATTATTAAACCATGTGCCATGCTGCAAAAAAAAAACCCCACAAAGATATTACTTTTAGGACTGCAGCAATCTACAAATTCAGCCATGTTGGTGTGAAAATCCTATGAAAAAATATTGTTAAAGAGAGCAATTTCTTTTTCTCCTGAATAAAGAACTTCCTTTGTATATTAAAACCCCGCATTTTGGCAGTATTCAAAAGTTATGACATATCACTTACATGGAAATGAACTCTATAATGAATGTTCCATGCTACCCATGTCATATATTCCCTGGCCCTCTGCTGAAACCATTAAACTGAAGCTCCATCTGGTTCTTATGTCAGAGGACTCCAGCAGACACTGGCATCACTACTCAGTAATCTGTAAAGATTTTATTTTTGCTACATGGATTTTTAAACTGTGTAGTGAAATTGATGAACAGACCACAAAGTCATGCTACTGTAAGAGAGAAAATTGCCAAAAGATGACAGAAGGCAGTAGAGAAATAAGGAAACAGAGCTGGGCTAAGGAATTAAAACCACTCTCAATAAAACTTTTCTTTTTTCCTGAAGTCCCATTGCAATACTAAGTTTAGTGGCCAATTTAGGCTTCAGCTTGGATTTGGATTTCTTGGGAGAGAGAAGGGTAGGAAGGCTGGCATTTCTGAGGTGGTGCAGCTACACAGCCCCTCATCCTGAGCTCTGCAGCCTCTGGCCCTGGCAAAATCATGGAAGGGCCAAGACATTTCTGCTGCCCATCCTCATCCTCAGCACCTCACCAGACATTAATGCAGGCCAACCAGCACTGATTTTATAGCATGCAGACTCAACAAATGAAAGTAGTTAAAAGCATAATTTGGAAGGATGTTTATGCAGATCTTATCAATGAGAAATGGAGCTAGCAAATGTCTATAGTGAAAGTCTGCTAAATGAACTTTTTAAAAACTCATAAACAGGCTCATTTCTCTAACAGATTGGAAAGAGTTGTTTAGAGTTCCTAATTCAATTATTAATATGCTATTTTTAATGTTTTGTTCTGGTAGTAGTCTAATGATATGCTGCTCCCTATTTTTAGTATATATCATCCTGCATCACAGCCACTGGATATGATTTGCCCAAAATTCTACTTTCCTGACTGTTTACCAGCTGATGCTTTTAAGCGCATTTAACTGGGCAGACTAGTGAGCTGCTGAAGACATGGTCAAAACTTCCTCAGCCTCAGCTAATTCCTATCTGGAGATGCCACTGCAACTTGAAGTGCACAGACTGTAACTTCTTTTTTTCCTGCTTGGCAGTGATTCACAGCTTCCTCTCATTTGTTCCAGTAAGTTTATTCTCAGTGAAATCCAAAGAGGTTAAAAGAAAACAAGATCTGAAAAGAGCTGAGGGGGCAGGTTACGGTGTGTGGATGTGCACAGCAATGCTAAGGAAGGGAAGAAAAGCAGTAAAAAGCAAGCTCTGAGATCCTGAGGCTTCCTTTTAGAGACAGATTTGCAGGAGGCATAGGACACATACATATTATCTGGTCAGGCCAAGACACAACCCCTATTTCTTTTAGGAAGATATTCATACTATAAAAAAAATACACATTTGCATTACGGTATAAAATAATTTTACATCAGTAGTAGTGCTATGAATTGAAAGTGTTGAGAAAGACAGAATGAGGTTTGTAGTAAAACGAAATTATAAACATTGTCTCTACTGAGAGCAGCCAGCTTGAAGTAGATAGCAACATGGAAATTCATCCCACTTGAGGATTTCATCTCCCTAAAGACAGCTAAATACAATCCTAGCTAATGATTTTTTTTTCACTTTCACTTCAAAATGATTTTTAAAAGCCTGTGCTGTCAGTACAGTATTCTTCCAAATCTGAAGGAAGTTTTCAAAATTACTTATTTCTTCTTTTCTTTAATCAGAATTGTGATAGACATTTAATTTCCTAAACTTGGGTGACATGAGAACAAAAGAATATCTTAAAGTTTTTTCAAATATTTTTATCACAGAGAGTGTCCGCTGAGTATAGCATGTAGTTTTCAAATTTAATCTCTTGAACTCCTATGTTTTATAATATTGAGTTTACACATTGAAAATTATATACTCTCTGGTGTTAAAAATTCACACAGAACTTTATGAAATCCCAAACTGGAAATTTTCCTCACTTCTTAATAAAACCTGTTCTTAAAATTAAGTCATTTAAGCATTTGAGGAATGCTTTGGAGATTAAATGTCAAGCCTCAAGAACATTAAGACTAAGGTATTGTTTCTATCGATATCCTTTGCCTAGAAATCCACACTCAGCTGTGAGGTTGGGGCAATGAGTCAGTGGTGGCTGAAATTAATAAGAGGCTCCTTTTCTAGTTCAGTGAATAGCAGCTTATTCCTTTACTGCCTGTTGCCCTGTATAGTCACCTTCCAATGCCATCTCTTTTTCTCCTTTTGCAGCAGCTTTGCTTCAAACATAGAGAAATCAGCCACTCCAGGTTTTGCTTTCTTTTCTTTTTAAAAGCAAGAGATTTGTTCAGTGGTTTTCTAGGTTGTTAGTGATTTGGGGGTTTTTTTGTATGGATATCTATGGGTTTTTGTATTTTTATTTATTTATTTTGATTTTTCCTCTTAAATAATAGTTCTACAGAGCAAATTATCTGTGATTAGTTCAATATTATTAAGTAGCCAGTCTTCATTGCATCCATAGACTGTTGTTGAATAATTTACTACTTCTATGAAGCTAAGTTCCAATTTACTGATACCCTATTTGAGAGCTGCTAGTTGAAAGTGCTAGCATGTACTCCTCATGTCTAATACCATGTACAGGTATTACACAAAAAGCACTTTTCTGGAAAAAACCAAACAAACAGCAAATTCAATAGAAGTTACTATTTGTTTGAAGTGTGTTCAAGCATGTAAACTTCTTGTTTGTACATGGTGTGTGCATTTTAAATTTAACATTATGATGGTTTCATCTAAAACACCTGATAAACCAAATTTATGGCTGGAGAAGGGTATTGTCTCTTGCTTGCCTCCTTTTTTATCATGTAATCTGCTGGGTTTTTCTTCCCACATATTACAGATTCTCTCAGTACTGTGCCTTCTTTATTATACAGATATCTTAATTTTAAGAACTAGGGCTATTTGTCATGATAGGAAGGAGCATTATAGCATAATGAATACTCTCATTTCCTCTAATTTTTAATAAAAGGTTTAAGCAGTTAAACTGTGCAATCCACTGGTGTTCATTAATGACACTGCATATTTAAATGGTGTATTTATTATGCAGCCATATAGACAGAGTGGAAAAGATGCTCAGAGGGTATTTTTTAGTTTCCAGTTTCAAATGTTGCAGGCGAAATGTAAAAAGACCTTCTCTTGTATGTAGATGCATCTGGAAATTCCAGATGAACTGCTTTGTAAAATTGAAGGTGCCTCTTTTTTTCGACATTAAAATGTTTTCCAGAAATGTGGATAAACAGATTCTTGGGCTTTCCATTGGCAGAACACAGCTTCACTGGGAGTCAGTTCTCTGTCTTACCCTCTGCTGTAGCTCAACAAAACAGTGCACAGAAATAACCCCTGTGCTTTCATCTACAAAACACTGAAGTGATTGACTTGACAACCATCTTCAATACCCTTGTGATCACCTGCTCTTGAATATTTTGGTAACCATCTTCCCTCATATACTTTAAGAAGAGCACACTGGACCTGGCTGGTCCTTGAACTGTCAATACTTATTATACCAGCTCTCCCAGTTAACATGACTCCACTACATTCATCCTTCATATTTTATATAACTTTGGTCAGTGCTGCAAAAATGAATGCAGGATTAGCCCTGAAAAACAATTTAATCTTCATGGTGATTTAATTCTAGGCCTTTCTGAGGAAACTTTCCAAAGGTGCCCATGAGAGCTGTTAAATTATTCATTGTGAATAATATTTATTCCAAATACCTTTTCCTGTTTGAAAAACAGGCCTCGTATTTGTTCAGGATTATCTGCCAAGTAGCCTAAGGGATAAAGTCTCTGTCCCTGGTTCAGGGACAAGTAGTCAGCTCAAGCATTTGCCTGCTCCTCACGGTAACCCATTGCAGGTGATTTCACACGTGCAGCCAGCAAGAGTAGCCAGACAGAAAGCCAGACTAGGAACAAGCATTTTGGAACAGATACATAGGAGCTGGTAAAAGCATGTAATGCACACGCATGTTAATGTTTTACACCATAATTACTTGAGTTGGAAATGGTTTTCTTTGCATTTCAGGATTCCTGAATTCCAGTAAATAATATGCCACAAGTAACAACAGCTGAACTTGCTGTTTCTGTTCATTCACATTGTCTCAATTCACCTGCATTTTTATTCGTGCAGCTGAAGAGTACACTATGATAGTGACATTTGCTACAGAGACATTTCCCTGTACAGAAAGCCTGATCCTTTTCCATTGACTATGTTGCTTGCAGCTCTTGGACTGATAACGATTTTCAGTCACTCCCAATCTGGCTAATAAAACTTAACCCAGTAATTTAGATGTGAAGGACTATTGTGTGATTATTACAAAATTTCTGAACTCCTGCCCCCTCCTGGGACTATTCAAAAATAGGTGTATTTTTGGTGCCACAGAATGATAAATTGTAGAATATTTCTGGAGTTTAAATATTTCTGAGAGAGCAATTCTTCACACCCTGCTGTTTACAAGAGAAATATTGTCTACAAATAATACATTACATTAACTGTCCTCTTTATCATAAAGCCATGTTGAATACTTGTAACATTTATAAAAAGACACCAACTGATTGCAAGATGAGCGTTACCCTTGAGCAAATTATGAACACATTTATTTCAGTCTTATGCGTTTGAAACTAATTTTCTGGTAATATCAAAAGTGTTCATAGAATTAATTTCCTGTCAGTTCAGCAGTATTCAAGTGAATATTTTATGATTTTGCATTAGCTGTATTTGTCTAGAGTTGTGACATGATCGAGTCATTCTCTGAGGGAAACACATTAATAATTAAACTCTGTCCAATGTGGAGTGCTAAAGATGACAGCATAATTGTACATTTCAGAGACCGTTTCACAAGGCAGAGAATGAGAATTGCCCTGACACCATTTAAATGTCAATTTAGAATTTCTTTCTAAAATTAAAACAGTGTTGCAGAAAACAAAGAGAAAAAAGGAGGGGATAGAAAAACTGAAGCAAAATTAGAATCCTTGTCCCCTTTTTTTGCGTTCCCTTTCTTTTAAAATGTGAGATAAATGTAAATGGCATTCCAAGAAAAAAAGGAGAATGGAGAAGGTAGATAAATGATTGGTTGTAAGACTTTCCCCCCTCCCTTTCTTTTGGCTGTATAATATCATCACTGGTTGTAGTGCTAGAGCTGTTTCGATGATAAATGCAATGTGTATAGATTAGCTCCAGAGAAAATACTGCTACCTGACACTGAAAGCTTTGATTGGTTTCAGCCCTTACATTTGACTCTTTTTTGCCCCGATAACTTCAGCAGTATTTTAAGATTTTAATCTACTTTCTAGTCAAATACCCACGGATGGATCAGTCTTTTATTTATTATTTATGTTTCTTTTTCAGCTTCTGAAAGTAAGACATTATTGGGCTTTAGCTAAAAAATAATTCCAGAATTTCTGCAGAATATATTTTGCAAGCACTTAAGCTTCTGTGCCTGTATTATTCTGGAGAGACAGCTGAGCCACATTTACCAATTGTGTATGCAGACCACTTAATGAGCACATGTTCTTAGAAAATGCATAAATTAGAGATATATCAATGTTTCCCTAAGACCCTCTTTTCCCCCCACAGCCTGTGCCTGTCAGCATGCCAAAGATCCTCTTTTTACTAGAATCCAGGTGATGCCTCTCTCATTCCCTGCATCTTTTACCACTTTCTCCCTACAGTTTAATAAAAAGGCCCAAGTGAGAAAATGTAGCTGGATGGACTCAAGCAAATACAAATAAATGTAAGGTCTCCTTTCTGTCCCTGTGTTTTAGATCCCTGCCATGTTGCCTTCATCTTCCATTTTCCTCTCTCCTGCTTCAGCCTTACAGAGCTCACTTAACTGTTCCTGCCTATTCTGTTCAGCTGATCCCCTCCTGATAAATCCTTCCTTTCATATAAAAACATTTAGCAAATTGTATCTGCTTCTTACCATCTCTGTGTACATTCATTTGTGCTAAATCTTTTCCCTCATCCACATTTTCCATCTCAACCATTTAGATTATAAGCACCTTAGGAAAAGCATTTGCTGCTCTGCCTCTGAACCTCATCTACCACAATTGTTGTTACTTGGCCACTAACATATGAAACATGATTGATCATAATAATTCATTTCATTTCACTCAACCCACTTACATCTCTATGGTATAATTCAAGAACTATTTAAGGCAAACAGGAGCTTTCAGTGTATACAATCCCTGTGTTTTAAGAGGCATGTTTCAGATTTTTTTGTCCTACAAATGTGTAAAAGGCGTATTTGATCTCAACGATGTGCCAATTTCAAGAGTTGGTGTTATTTTCTGAGCCAGTTAAATGAAAAGGAAGCAAGCAGAAGAGAAATTTCTATGATGCTAAAAGTGATTGATGCCCCTTATCACTGTTTGTATATACTCATAGCTGGGATCTCACTAGAAATACACTTCTCAAGTACTACTTAAGTTTGTATTTACTAAAGATGAATTTCACAGCAAACTTCAAAGTTTAAATATCATTTTAACATATTTAAGGAGCAGTAAAAAAGAACATTATAGTATGAAATACACATTAGAAAGCCAGTGAGTTTTTGCACCTCAATTTTTACCTGTACATTTCTAAAGACTGAGAATGCTGATGGAAAGTTCAGACACATGGAATGAAAGAGAATAAATTAAAAACATGATAATAAAAACTATTTAGAGACCTGTACTATGTGAAACCATGACTAGGCCAAATTACAACAAAGTGAAAGAAAACGTTTCTCATGTTAGATAACTAAGAAATAGTTGCTTTAAATGATATCCATGTCTGTATAAACTAGCTGCTAAATAACTTGTGACAAGTGGTTCATTTTTTACTGACATTTGTTTACACTACTTTCCTGTTTCAGTACAGCCGTCCATGCTGTGTGAATTCATGCAGCCAGTAAACCACTTTTAAATTCTATAAAACTAACTAAAGCAAGAGGGGCTACTTTTGACAGCTACTCTTGACTCATATAAAAAAATCCATTCTAACTTTGCTATGAACCTATGTCAAGAAAAATCCCCTTACTCTAGTAAAATACTTGACCAGAGAATACAGCACAACTTGTCAGTGTTCAGTACACTTTTCATTATTTCTGAACACACTTTTTCCATGTCCCTTATGCTCTCCACTTTCAACAACTGAATTGCCTCTAGTATTCAGATATTAGAGCTTGAGAACAACCAATTGTTTGTGTTTGTTGTTTTTTTTCCCAAATATTTAAGTTTATATGATATTTTAGAATAGATTGAAGATTTTTTCAACTGTCATCCTTTGAAAATAGCAAAAATATGATGACACTTAGGGATTCACACGATTAGAAAGCTGATAAATTATTTCAAATTCTAAGAGTAGCTAATATTAAGGAAGCTGGTGGAATTTATCAGATATGTTTTTTTCTTAGAACTTTAAAATACTCCTCCAGAACATTATTTTTTAAGTAATTTGTCTTTTATTTCAATGGACTTATCTAGAAGAGAGTGATGGCATGACTCTATGGCCATCTAGCACTTAAAATTCTGCCCTTTTTGAGCAAAGAACAGTATTCACACCTGGGAGACTCAAGTTCACTAGGTCCCTTTGGTCAATCTGTGGCCCACAGTACACTGAAGATGTGTAAACCTAGTTTAATAAATATTTATTGGTCCTGAGTATTCATAGGAAATTAAAATGTTAATGGTAATGCTTTAACAAAGTCTAATGTTGTGCTTGCACATCCTGGGATTAATGCACTACAAACCCTTTCTCAGCAGTAGAAAGGAAGTTGACCAGACTCTTGGTCTGCTATTAAGTTCAGCAATTTTTTATTTTAACCACCAAGAAGTCCACAATAAACTCTAAACAAATCTTTGGAGACTACACAGTGTATTTGTAGCAGCAAATATTTGTATATTTTCTGTATCTATGAATTTTCAGATTGGAAATAAAACCTGTAGGCAAAAAATGCAGTCCTTCAGAAGAAATGAGAATTGGCACTGTTCTAATTCCAAGTCAGCTCCAAATATAGAACCATCTCCTACATAAAACAAGAAAAAAGCAACACCACGTCAGACAAAGCCAAATTCCAATGAACAGAGAGCTTCAGTTTAGCACTTGCAGTGGCAGGCACAGGGAGCTGAGTCAGTAACAGCAGTGTGAATTCCAGCATGGCTTTCTGTTTTCTAGTCAGGTTCTTCCCCACTAACTGCTGTTTATTTCACCTGTGTTTTAAGGGCTGCTGCAATCCAGTCTAGGGAGGAATCCTTCACTTGGTTCATACAGAATAGCCTATTTTCTTGTTCATTATACTTTAACCTTAGAAACATGTATTTCTTGATTAGGAGTAAATCTTCAGAGATTTTTCCTTCCTTACTATTCCACGTTTTTAGTAACTGAAACCTCAATTAAGATGTCATTTCCCTCATCTAATGTCAATGTTGTAGGTTTTTCAGTTTAATTGACACTTCCTTTCTTTTGTTTTGTCTTAGTATACCCTAGATTTTAGTATGCTGAGCCTTATTCTTGCATTACAATCTGTGTACAGTGTTGGTACAGTTCCACCCATAAAATTTGTCCTTGCATTCATAGCTAGCACATCATTAATGCAGAGGAGGACACTTCTGCTATTATTAGTAGCATCTGACAGAGTGAAGATCTCTTCATAACCAAAGGAGACAGAATAACTTCCCTAGACAGTGATTGAAGGCACTCAGGATCCTACTTTTTACCATGTATTATGTAAGTCACTTAAAGTTCAGTGTCAACAAATTAATGTCCCATTCCCTAAAATTAGAATTTTCTTACACAAAACTGTTATTGCACCAGTTTATGCTTACTTTTTTCATTGAGAGTTGACATTTTGAATAAAAAGATTAAAAATTATTATTCTGATTTAAAACAACAGCATCAACATCCACCCCCACCACCCACCCACCCATCCCAACACACATCCCCACCATTGAAATGAAAATCACAACAACTGTCCTCCACAAAACAGATTGGTTTTGCTTCCTCTGAGTGCATGAGGAAGCCTTAGAAAAACAACACACTGCCCATCCAAAGCACTGGCTATTTAGAATAAATGTGTCCTGCAGGAATTCATTCTGGATCTCATGTTTCTGCTAATGATGATGATTATGATGAATAACTGGCTTTTGCTGTTGCTTTTTCTGCTGATTCCTCAGTTCTTGATAGAAGTATTGTTGCTACAGTTATTGCTGCTGGTCCAACTGCATAATGTGAGCAGAATCCACAGAGACACAAACAAGCTCTTTAGCAGCCAAGTGAAGAAACCTGTAATTTTACAAACAGGAAGAAGCAAAATTGCCAGTGATCACCAAGCAGCGCAGGAGGTGTGCCATAGAGAAAATCCCAAACAAAACTGGAAGAGATTCTGGGTCATGATTCTTTAAAGAAATTTGGGGGCCTTAGGTTTTGGGGGATTTTTTAATTTTTTCTTTATATTAACTGGAGTAGCCGTGTATTAAAAAAACCCCAAAACCTAACAACCAAGCAATCGAGGCAGGGTCTGTCTTTATTGACATCATTGGCTCAGATGTAACAGACATTGGCAGCACAAATGGTCACTGTCAGAGCCAGCTGGGGACATGACTGTTGGTATTATCTTCTGGTAAGTGATTCCCAGACATATTTAGATTACAACTCTTTTGTAAATAGTCAGCTTTTTTCCTCACATACTTTATAGCACTTAACATGTATGGCTCTCTTTAATGAACAGGGCTACCCTAAAACACCCTGAGAACAAAGTAAATCTAAGATAAACAAGCATATTTTAAAAAGAATGGCAAACATAGGAAAACATTTTTCATCTACAGCCAGTAGCTAAAAACCTTCAAGTGCTACAAAAAGCAACAAATGGTCTTTCTGATCAGCTTTGGATCCTAAAAAGATATCAGCTGTTTAATCTAGGACATAGAGTATCTCATTTACAGCCAGCATAATATCATAAAGATCTAATGACTAGCAAGATACTACATGATACTGTCTTCTATTAATTTCTTTATAGTCTTGTCCTGCAGCACAAAAGCTCCTGTCATTAGTGCAGCTGATATTTTCATAATTTAGGGAACTTGTATAGAATTAATGAACTAATGACACAGAGTTAGAACATTACTGTATTTCTTTAAGTATGTGTAACCAGGTATTTGGCCTTACAGGCAGGGCTCCTAGACTCTTCATAGATCTGAGCACAGATCTGCTCCTAAGGCTTAATAGAAGTTAAGAGATGGAAACATCTTTGGACTAAAGGTTTTCTCCTCAAGAGAGCTAATTTCCTCATGCCTGTCTGCAAGAGATCGGTATCTTTCCACACGCTACTTTCCAAAACACAGAAAAAAACAACTTGTTAAGTTTTGGTGTGGAAAAAGAAAAAAAAAAAAACAAACTCTGAAAACTGTGAGAATAAGACTCATGGGTGAATTTAGACTTTTAGGACAATAGAGGGGATATTACAATTTTGATTTCACAGCAGGACAGAGGGCCATTGTTTAGATGTGGAATGAGGGCCAGAAATCAAAAATTGTGAGGTTTAAAAATGCAGCCTAAGATGCACAGAAAGGTCTTATGTCCATGAGGTCCTGGAGAATATTCCTGAATGATCAAAAAATGACTGATTTATTTTCTTTTGTTTGAGATTTACATCCAGATACACAGTGAAAGCCAATGATTTCTCAGAAACACTATGTAAGGACCAGTTGAACTTGAAACTTTAAGTGTTAAAGCAGAAGGCTTATACCATCAGAGATGAGAAAGAGGACATTTGGAGACATACTGACATGCCACTGGGATGTTTTTGTCAGACCCTTCAGATAGCAAGAAGATTCAGCCTGTTGCAGCAGTCTGGTATTTAATGTGAAAGCTTAACAGAACTCCTAGAATTAACAGTCAAATTTGCTGATATTTTTAAACCCTTCAAGGATTCCCAATAGCTTCAGTATTTGAATACTGAAGTATTGCAGCTGATATAAATGAATTGGTAGAAATTAAAACAAGGAAAGAAACAACATCTTTAAATAGCAACATAAAGAGAAATTTATAAAGGACTGTGCCTTTCAGTGTAGTTCTAGACAAAATTTATCCTTAAATGGCTCCATAAGTCCCTTGTTTATATATTATGACACGTACTGGTAGACTGGCTTGAAAAGAAGTTCTCATTACTGAAGAGACTAATTTTTCTAACACCAACTGAAGTCAGTGGCAATATTCCCATCCTCTTCAGTGGCTTCAGCACAGAGCCAAACTGAGAAATTAATCCTGAGACCAAACATACCATTTGCAGCCAGGATGTCACATGACTAAAAGCCTTTTTTGTAGAGTGTTGCTTATTTCAGTTAATTTTATTTTATTATATATTTAAAACCTCTACATTTGGTGCAGGACAGGCACTTGAGAGATGTTAAGCTTCCCCTATTAAAATGACTTGTTTGTACAGGCAGAGTGAAATTTAACAACACCAAATGCACGAAAGGATCCTAATGTGTGACAAACAGGCTGCCTGGTCCCCTCCCCTGACCTCGGATGCTCCAACTCCCTCTAAGGGAACTGTTTGCACTGGAGCCCTCCCATGGGCTGGCATGTAAATCTTAAAAATATCTTCGAAGCCCATCTGCTGTAGTGCTTCATTTTTAATGAAAATGGAAGGTGCCAACCATAAGTAGTTTTGATACGCCAAGTCTCTCCCATCGTGCCAGCCTGCTGCATCTCAGAGGAGTCAATTTAAACACACACATATTTCCAGGACTTGCTGGTAAGTTTATGATTAACTGTCTTTAGAGATGAAATATAAAACCTCAAAAAGACCAAATAATAAGCCATTTTGACAATTAAGCTCTAAGATTGTTAGCTTCAAGCTAGTCTTACGAGTTTTGTTTAGTTTGTTTTCCACACATATTCTGTACAAGATTTTTATCCAGAAATAAACCTCTTTCCAAAGAAACTTTATTATTTCTCATGTCAACTGGAGCATGGATTTTTTTCTTACACCAAGTCAAACCCAATAAGGATGTCATCAACATAGTGCTAGATATTAATGTTGAATGATTTTATTTTCTTCTGGGGTTTTATATTTTGCAGACATGTAGTAAGGAAGCCAGCATAAAATAACTAGGTATTGTCCCAAAAGATGTCTAATTTTGCATCATACTTACTTGTCCATGCAAGTTAGTTTGCTACTCATTTCAGCAACAGTTCTTAAAAAAATCAGGGAAGCTTTTTTTAAATACACGTTTTACCCAAGCACAGGAAGTAAAATAAAAATATCCAGATGCTTGAGATATTGGTCAACATTAATTCAGAGAGTGTAACAAAATTAATGTTAAGAAAACAGACTTCAGAAAATAGTTTCAAAAATTTGTGGTTTATTATCCTCACAGTCTACAGACAGAATGGGAGTTTCTTTAATTGCTTGCCTCAGCAAAGCATTGGAATAATACGTAGGTAATGTCTCAAATATTTAAATAAAGTTTTAAAACCCCAGAAGTAAAGTAAATCCAGATATTATTGACACATTAGCAAGGTCACAGAATTTACAATTCAATGGAAATAGAGAGGTACTAAAACACTCTGAAACTTGGATTATTTCTTGAATACTGCCACAGGAGCATTACATATTTACTGCACTACCTGGAGTATGATATTCTATAACCATTTGTATTCCTCCTATAAATCTGAGAAAAGCTCTCTCTACAAATGATTAGGGGATTAACTTTCCTTGTGAGTAGGTTCACATTATGCATGGTCAAAGTCATATCACAGACACACATGGAAAAGAACATTTCAAGGGTTATAATTACATTCATATGTTGGCTAATTGGGCCCTCAGGGGCCTCATTCCTAATTATAAGAGGGAATGCAGGAAAATATCAGTAAAAAAGTATGTATAGAATGAGTATGAGATTAAATGGGTTATGCTGGCTGTATAAAAGCCATAAAACTTGATAGGAAAGGAATGCAGTGACTTGCCAAGTATCTCTAAACCAGAAATGTTTTTTTGATGTCATTATCAGAAGGAGATGGGAGGAGGCTCTGTTGTTTTAGAGGAAGTCTGCAAACATCTCTTGTAGCCTCAAGTGGTATTTTTACATAGTTCTAAGAAAATCAAGTAATGATTGAGCCAGATGACAAAGAAATGGAAAAAAATGAAAAACTTTTTATAACTTTGAGATCAAAAGGTGAAAACAACCTAAAGATCAGGAAGAAGAGAGTCTCACATTCATGTGTGTCCCTGAGACCTATTAACCAGAAATGAAATGCTCTAAAAACTCCAGATATTCATTAATTAAAATTGCATAAGCTTTAATGACACTGTTTATTAGTTTAGCTAAGGGCAGAATTTTTATCTCCCATAATTGAAAACTATAGTTTATTACCTTGATTAGACACTAAGTAAAATATACAGGCTTTAGTTTTTCTTCCATGTCTCTCAGAGGGAAATGCCTATAAGAATAAATTAAAGAATTTTACAAGGTTGTAATTTATTTTATTTCCCATTAAATGGTATCCTTTGGACATATCTATAAAAGTCTCACAGTTTAGAGTAGATGTGTATGTAATATTACCTTACACCTCATAAGAGAAACTGGCAGGAACCCTGAAGCTGAATAAGAACAAGATTGTCTTTATCTCTTAAACCTGTCATTTTAATTTTCCACTCTAGACATTGCTGTATAAGTAGCCTGACTTAAGTTCCTGGTAACTGTTAGACCACATTCTTGTAGCATTTTGAATTTAGTACCTAATCAAATTGCTTTCCATATTCTTATCTTGATTTATATGAACGGGTATATTTGTGAGTATACCCAAAGGAATACAGTATTTTACAGCATTCTAAATGCAAATCCTGTTTTCTTATTTATGCTGTGGCCAGTGTAGTCACACCATTAAAAAGAATTTTAAATGAAATGCAGAAAAATTGAAATGACAATCCTAGCCTTCTAGCATCTTGAACAACCAATCTGAAGCTCCATAAATTGTGGCAGCATGAAACTGATGTGAATGAGTCAGGCTTTCAGGCTTCACATGCTCAAACTGATCTTTGTGAAGTTGAAATTAATGCCCAGAAAAAAAAAAAAAAAGAAGAAAAAAGAAAATTTTGTTTGTAAATAGCCAAGTTGTAATCATATAATACTGCAGTTCACAACATTTAGAAGACTACTGGTTGAGCCAGCCAGTTCAGTGAAGGCATAAGGTGGTGAGAAGAGGAGGTGAAAAGCAACTATTGATACCTTAGCAAGAAAACATTTAATTAGTCACATTCCTCCCATGGTACACTAGCAAGTTTTCGTACAAGGACCTGAACTGACAGGGTCTCTGTGGCTACACTACAGTATCCTCTAGCCCAGCTGTAAGGCTGATGCTGTCAGCCTGGGATTCTGGGATTAAAGAACATATTTCTTATTTACTCAGATGTATACCAAGACAGACTATTTTGCCATAATCTTGATAATGTGAATAATTTTGCTGTCTTCAGGCTTCTGACCTAACCTGGCTGAACTGACTGCAAGAACTAAAATCTCTGAGTCGTTATTTTAGACCATTTTCAGTTTTGGGAAACCAACACAGCATTATCAAGTACTTCTGACTTGACATTTTCATCCTATTCATCATTGACAGAGACATTTTATAGTCATGTGGTTTCAAATAATTATTAAAAGCTAAAAGCACTAGTCTGCCCCTCGAACATAAACAAGGGAAATCAGTGCTGATGCCAACTTCCTTTCTGAGAACATGGAGATATGAGTGCTGCTGTGGTGCATAAAGGAGGAGTTAGGAATATAATTGAGGTTAAGTCTGTTTCCTCTCATGAGGAAAAGAAGCGTTTAAGTAGGATTCTTGATATGTATTCCAACACAAACAAGAGTAAGAACTGACAACGTGTTCTCTCCTTGGGGAAAAAGAAATAAAAATCAGAGAATGAGAATTCCAAACTGAAGTAGATTAATTATGAAAAGCTGTAGGTTACAACACTGAAGCAAGCTGACTACGTTTAAACAGCAAAAGTGGTAAAACTCCTTTTATTGTTAGGGAATGACTAAGGCAGAAATTCTGAGGATAATGTTGTTCAGAGCCTTTTTTTGAGTACAGATACAGTTTCTTGTAAAAGGATTCAATAGAGCACTGTTGACTAAAGTGATAAATATGGATGAAGAACACATTAAAAATTATCAAAATAGAATAAAAAAATGCATAGGTATTATGAAACAATCTCTTAATTTTTATCCATAGTACCTTAAGGTTTTGAGTTTTTAAGTACTTTACATGGATAATTGCTAGAAAAAATTGTAAAATTGCTGAAGAAAACTTTGAAAATCACTGAGGTAACATCGAGAAGGGAAAAAACGACATTATACATATGAAGAGATACTAAATAAACATACTGTGATAGAAAAAGTCATCTATGGAGAAAAAAAAACAAAAACCACATTGCAGTAAAAGAGGGATTCTATGTAAACCAAGTGTCAGGAGACAAATGGACCAAAAAAGTTCCACTCAAACTTGGTTACGTGGTGAGACAGGACAGAACCAGCCCTGCAAGACATGGTGTTGGAGTAATGAGGTAGAACTCATTTACTAAGTCATTACTATATAAAAAAATCCCACATCTAGAGGCAGGCAATTTTTAGCAAGTTATTTTGCAAATCAAGGAGAATTACCACTGGGTGACAGGATGTCAGTCATGGTTTCAGTTTGTTTTGTTCTTCAAAGTGCCCTAGAGATCAAAATTCCCTTACTGAACACCAGCTAGCTAATGGAAGTGGTGAATCTGGCAGAAAACAGACACTCAAAGGCGGGAAGTGTTCTGTCCAATTTCCACAGCAAATGAATGAGGTCACTGAAGGAGAAAGCCAAGGAAGAGTTTTTAATCTTTTGGGTCAGGTGTTCAAGTCACAAGAGCTGTATTTTCCTGTTTTCTACCTGTGGAATAGGTATAAGAATTTTTTGCCTCTCACAGCTTTTCTTTCTTTTTGTTCACATTCAAAGATTTTCTTACCTCATGGCTGTAGAGTTTCTAATATTCATGGTGTAAAAATGGGAAACTGGATTTTCTGGGAATTCCTTGAAATCAGCCAAATGTCTACTTTATTTGTGCAACATCACTACATCACTATCTGAGAATAAAATAAGGTATTGTATAGTAAAGCACTCTACCTCCAATGCAATTTTTTTTTCCATGAAGAATAAATATAGCACTCAAAAGGAAATTGTTCTAATATCACACCATAGAAAACTTTTTCTTGGTTATATTAGTCTAATGTTATTCTAATGGAATAAATTCTTCCTACTTCTTCATAAAGGAGTGATAGCTAGCAAGTAATGAATTAGAAAACTTATTCAGTACTCTTACCTCTGCAGATGGTCATGTTAAAATGATTTTTTTGTTGTTTCACAGAGAAAAATCAAGAGGGGAATGTGGGGGTCACAATTCTTGGTCCAGGGTAACTCTGTTTTGAAGGATGGCTAAGACCACATACACAAAGGGGAGAGTAAACTACTACGAGGAGCAGACCAGTAGCCAAGGTGACCACTTTTCACAAGATTCTGCCTTAATTATCCAGATTTTCTTGAACTACTTTGTGATAAGTTTGATCACCTTTCCTTAGCAATTAAAGTCTCAACTATAACAAGAAATAACCCCAAGATTTTTATGAAATAAAGCAAATTTTTACATTTCCAGCAAATTGTTTAGTTGAAAAAGGAAGCAATATGTTATGATAAAAAATCATGCTGAAAATGAAGGGGCTAGTTAGGAAAACCAGGTATAACGTTTTAACAGTTACAAATGAAAATTGGAAACTGCCACTGCCTGGGATATTTTGTAATACAGACATCACCTAGAAAATTTCCAGTTGAGTTTACCTGACTCCTTTTGTCATTCACAAACTCACCGGAATACAGTATATAAGAGTTAGTCTGAATTGATCAGATAGAAAGATATTCGTGTCTCTTCAGTGACATCAGTCATGTGCATACTGTAGTTCTCTGAGTATTGATATTATGAATGTACTGCTCTGTTGAATAGATATACATTCAACTTAGTTTCCAGTTGTTTAGAGTGATAAAGCAAGACAATTAAAAGTTGAGTCTGCTCTGAACAGCCAGCTCAGTTATGATTTCCCTATTCACTCCTGCTTCCTGGGTTGTTTTTTTTTTTGTTCTCCACTTTCTGAAGACCCTATTTCAGTTTCACTAATTGAAAAGCAAGGTGTATATATATCCCTATTATCAACACTCCTCAGGGATGGGAGCCTTGTGAAGGTATTACACAATTTGTTCCACTACACAGACTGCCATCCACCATGGACCTTGAAGAGAGTGCAAGTTCACAATCCTAAATTAATACTTATGTATCAAGAGGCAGATTTATATTCTTTACTGTGAAATAATGTACTTCTTTCCTTAAAAGTCTTTTTCAGTGTATATGCTGATGTAAACTGAATGCAGTCTGAGTATCACCACTATTATATACCTGAATATGCAGTTCAATGAAAAAACACATCAGCAAATGCACAGTAAATAACAGGCCTGAAATATCACAAACCTGCATTATATTCATAAGCAATTTCAACTCTATTTGCTTAGTTTTTCAGAATATTTTGGTACAATACAATATATTGTGCAGTTTAGCTGTAGGAAGGTATAGAATGCAAAATGTTTTTCCTTCTGTCTCTGGTTTGCAAATACAGGAATAACTCCATTCTTCTGTTCCCATAGTCCAAATTACAAAGTCCAGCTCTGTCAGATCAGATTTAAAGCTCTGGTTAATTTTAAAATATTTTGCTGGTATCAGGTTACCCTTCCATTTTTTATACCAGCCTGCAGAAGCAAGTTACTGTTCTCATGTGGTCTACAGTGTGATATTAATTTATGTAGTCTTCATAATGCAGCCAAGACATGTATTTGGAAGAGGAAGATTTACAACATTATTTACCATCATATTTACTGCAAAGTTATCACATGTTAAGTATCAGTTGGTTTCCCAGCTCCATGAAAAATTGAAACTGGGGCTTCGAAAATACAGACTCATTTTCAGCTAAACTTTTTCCTGGAGGAACAGAAAAACAGGTACTCATAAAAACCTTAGTTTATCATAACAGTAAAGTTTTTAAGAAAATTATTTAAAAAAACAACTTTGAAGTAACTTTAACGAATCTTACAGTATCTCTTTTTTCATTGAAGATATTATTTAATCAGGTTCTAAATAACTCATTCTATGACAAAAAACCTAAAGTTATACCTTAAGAATAAAAGAAATGTTCATTTATACCTAGAAAAATCAGAGAAAAACCTGGACACCTGAGCCTATTAAAATAGTTCTATTTCTCATATGAAAATGTCCAAGTCTAACATGATCCATTAGAGAGGAGAACCTTCACCTCATGGACCTCATGAGGAGAATGGAGGAATTAGTAATTTATAACTCATGGTGGAGAAGAACAGAAAGAATATGAGCAGACAGCAATTTATGTATTCTCTACAGATAGCTGCAAAACAAGTCTTCAGCTTCAAACCAGAATCATATAGACTTGCCACAGAAGAATGAACCTTAGAACTCACTAAAATTGGAAAAAAAATTGTAATTATTGTCATAAATAAAAAAAAGGAAAAGTCCTTCAAAATAAAAGGATTAATTTTTTTTTCTAGCCTCACACACAATTCACTGCTGATCTGAACCATTTCATTACTCCATCCTCAATTAGTCTCAACAGAATACTTCATAAAACTGAGCTCTGTAAGACACAGTTCTTTTGGTTTAAAAGGGGTTAGGAGGTCATTCAGGGTTTTGCTCTTTCAGCCTTAATGCTACATTTTAAATAGAAAGGAATATTTTAATGTCTTTCTCTATTGAAACTTCTCATTTATGGGGTTATTTTTCTAAGATAGTGGTACATGATATATAACCAGAAATTGTAGCTCAGATTCTAGTACAATATTATGTCGTTTGTATTAATCCTCAGTACTCAGCAACTGTCACCTATAATTCAAGTCTTTTAATCCTGTTTTATTCTATTCTAGAAAAAAATTGAAATAGAAGTGTAAGTTTACGAAATTATTTGCTATTATCTCTTCGATTTTTTTCTTTTTCTTCATGTGTATAAAACAACTTTCTACATTGCAGCTGTGTTATTAAGGACTGTCCCTACTGTACATTTTATGAAGTGGTAGGATATATTCTTTATACTTGCATAAATATTTCTAATAGAAACCTCATTTTCAGTTTGTAAATGATTTTAAGATGTAGATAAATTACATGTTACTGGTGAGATATGTGTGAAATACCCAAAGAAGTCAGGTTAGGGAAAATTATTAACTGTCTATCCATGGAATAATACAAATAATTAGAAGACATTTTTTCCACCATGCATTCGAGGTCTTTGGAGTGTCCTGAATCATTTCTCTTCCACAAGGGAAAAATCAGGTCCTGGAGCATGTGGTGTCTCACACCTTTTTAAACTTGGAAGCCTGATGAACACTTACAGTATGACTTTCTGCAGAATCCCAGTCTCTCGTTCTGTTATTCCTCTAGAAATACTGGAGGAGTTTTTTCTGTGAGTAGTCTGTGTTCATGTTTCCCCTTTCCCAGAATCTTTGCATGGGAGCTGCCCTTCAGGAATATATGCAGAGTCCCTTGTGTTAATGGAGAGTAGTGAGGGGGAGATGCACTGAGGGTCTTTTTTCTAAATTATACTACATAGAGGTGTTTTTGCCTCTAAAAGAAGGCTCTACAGCAGTGACAGCTATAATTAATTTTAAAAGTAAAGGGAAAAAAAAATGTACCGAAGATTTCAAAGATTCAAGCTGTTATAAATTTTGCCTTAGAACATATTTGTACAGAATTGCATCACTTTATAAAAATGCAACATTCAGATCCAAATGAACACAGGTAACTTAGTTCCCCTTAGCACAATTATTCAAAGTGTGAAGAGATATGGAGAAAGTCTGTTCTGCCTCGGGGTCTCTGCACAGTGACCCCTCCTGCCAGAGATCTGATGCTGTGATGTCTGATTCCTGCCCTTATCAGGAGCAGTGCAGGAGCAAAGTGAAGTCTGGAGGGAGCTCTAGCTGGTGCTGGGCTCCCCTGGTCAGCCCAGAGCCTGCAGCAGGCAGAGCAGAGCCGGGATAATTCACATTGCTCCCCTCGGGGCTGCAATAGGAGCGACAAAGCAACAGGTGATTAATGCTGTGAGTAATGAGCTAAACGGGCTGCAGGAATAGGCAACCTGTCCATTCATATGGCTACCTCATTAAATTCATACATGAGTGCAAATATATTGTAAATTTCAATTGTTATAGTTTGTTACTCATATTATAATTAACACCAGACCTTTTCTTTTCTTAATTTAGCTTGCTTCTTGTGCAGTTGTCATTACTTTTTAACTACTAGGAAACCTGACATTTCAAAATCCGTCTTGCCATTCATTTTTAATAACATTTATAAATCTCTGAGGTAGAAGGAATTTGTATACATTTTTAGAAAAACAAAATCAGCAGGAATTAGAAAATCCTTAGCAATGCTTTGAGCTTTTTTCTGATGAAAAGATAAAAAACCAAAGGAATGCTGACAGGTTTTTTTCTGTATACTTCTACGGACATGAGGATTTCATATTTAGAAGGGCTTTTGAGAAAGAAACATCTTTCTAAAACCCTTAGGCCTTCAAAATGATTTGCGATCCTGGCATTTCTCCATTTCTATATCTGTCTGTCCATCTTTCAGCTCAACTGGAAAAATGAAATGAGTAGGTGATATAAAAATAAGTCAGTTCCTTATGCTTTCATAGGTAACTCAGAAACAGGTTAACTGGAATTCATTATGCACAAGTGATAAGCTGAAATAAATGGGCTCAAGATTCTGATGCCCTATACATTTCCTTTCTTGCTTAGCTTTTACTTAGATGCCTTAAACAGATATCAAAGTATTGTTATAAAAGTTAGTCAAGTACAACTTATTAAGATTTTCTATTACCTTCCAAAGAGAAAAAGCATGTTGTCTTCCAATATAATGAATAATTTTTCCTTTTTATTAATTTAATTTTAATAATAAATTAAATAATTCAAATTCTAATATATATATTTTTTTTTTCACTTCCCAAAAGTAAGTTGTTTTCCAGTTTTGCTTGAGAAGAATCTTGGCTGCAATTGGTTGTGGTGTTATTCTCTGACCTTTCAAGAGATATCTCCTTTTTAGATACAGCACTCTTAAAACAGCTACTATTGCTAATGCTCACTGTTGAGAAGAATATTAACACCTCCAAAGTACCTATTTTTCAAGCCACCATCATCTATTAATTCAAGTCCTTCTTAAAAACTTGTTCAGTAGCATAAAAAAGTGGGTAAATATCAATTAAGAGTGGATTATAATAGATGTATCAAACACTGCCTAAGTAATTATATAATCTCTTCTGTGTAAGCCTTGACCCTACTTGAACTAATGGTGTAGTAATGGGCAAGAAATGATGGCTTTCAAGAAAATTCTGCATATCAGAGATTTTACTTGTGCACAATTATCCTTCCTGTTTTACATGGGCACTGAATAGAATATCTTATAAGGCAGAACAAACTTTACCTTTTTCCTATTGTTAAGAATGAAGGAATATGTTTTTATTAATGAGGGACAAAGTCAGTTGTTCAAATATGGTGTGTTAGAAAAATCTTTCATTCTTCAAATGAATGAATTCACCTCTGCAATATTTTCATATGTCTAATCTGAGTCTTTGGAACTAAAATAATTATTGTCAAAATATTCTTTTCTCACTTGCAATCACTAATGGGACATTTAGGTGCTATAATACTGTTAATGTAATACCATGGTAAGTGGTCTGCAGTCAAGCTACAGCACAAATGGAAATCTTGGTAACACAGGAAATGATCAAATATACCTTATGGAGTTTAGCTAAAATGACTATTTCTGATATGCATTCTGATAACTAAATACTAAGATGCTTTGCATAATCTCTTCAAAATTCAGCAGTGAAGCAAATTTCAGAAAGAAATTAACAGCTTGGGAGCTATTCACCCTCTCCTTTTTAGTGGCCTTGAAACCTTCAACTATTCTAGGAACACACACAGAAATTTCAGCCAGTTTGCCCCCTGCTTTTCATGGGTGTCTTCTTGGCAGATAACAGATGAGAGTTACTCGAATCATCTATCAAATGCATATAGCATTTCCAATATTTCCCTCTGAAGTATAGAAATAAACATTACAGAATTTCAAATTACATTTGATAGATGTAAGCATTTTGGGGCACAATATCTCATTCACTTTACATTTTACTAAGGATCTGTGGATAAGCACTTCTGGGCCACAGGATGTAGGAAAAATAACAGAAATTTCAGTGGGAAATCACAGAATTCTCTGTGACTTGCTGTTTACATTATGATATCATGTAAATCCAGTGCACATCTGTAGAAGGATTACTAAATGTGTATAGATTTGAAAGCCAAAGATCTTACAGGTTCATTAGAGGAGACACATATAGAGGTAAAAGAGGGAGAGATTATCTATAATTTTAACTTGGCAAACAGTCACAATATTACAAAATTCTGACTCATTCAATGATTTGAATAGAAATAGGTAAATAAATAATATATAAAAAATCTTTTGCCATTTCTTATAAAAGGGCGTCTGTTTTATTTTCTAGATGATTTACAAAATTGTATGGGCTGTTTTTCTGAATGAAGAATTTTTGTTTGGTTGGGCTTTCAATTTTTTCTTTTTTTTATTTATTTTTTTTTTATTTTTTTTTTTATTTTATTTTTTTTTTTTTTTTTGGGAAAATTTATTAGAGAGACAATGCAATTTCAGGAAGTGCATTTGTCTCAGGGCTTAAGAAGCAAGAAATAGATGAGACCAATGGTTTGTGTACAGGAGGTAATGCTGGGGACTATGACCACCCTGATTCCCTCCCTAAACTCCAAACTGTAGGGTTGAGGATTTTTGGGGGAATTTTTTTGTTTTGTTTTATTTTTTGGGGTTTTTGTTTCTTTGTTTGTTTGGGGTTTTGTTCTGTTTGTTTGTTTGTTTGGTTGTTTTGGTTTGGTTTTTTTTTTTTTACATGAGTGACAGAACAACAAAATACTGTTAGCTACTATTAGCAGGTTTGGGAATCTTTGATTATGTACTTTTGTGCTTTGGGGTAAAATTTCTGTAGACTGTTTTAAGGTATTGATCTTCTATTTTTCTTGTCTGCACAAATGTATGGCAAAGTGCCCTACAAAGGCCGAGCTGGAAGCAGGGTTATAAACAAGAGCCCGTGGGCTGTGTTTGCCAGGGAACATTTGCTGTGTTGAGTAACTTTCTGCTTCAGCACGATTTTCCACACTAAGGGCCTATCATTTTCCTGTAGTCTTTAAAATTTCAGGAGAGGAGCAGATACAGTGGACAGTAAATCCAGACTGAAAAATGTATTTAAGTGAGGTATTTACATCTCTAGTGTGCTGCACTTGCCCGCCAGTGGAAATTTAGCAAAGACCACCACAGCAATTTCTCAACAGCTGCAGTGGTTATGCCTCTCCTTATGACTGACCTAGATGCTCACTTATAGCCATTGCAGTTAAGCAGAACAGATCTGGAAGATGTGCTAGAGAAATATAACCTACTTATGGAGGGAGAAATACATGTACTTGATATTAACCAAAAATATACACGTGGACTCTTGACCTTCAGAGGAAAATCATATTACTAGTCTTGTTTAAAGAATAAAAAAGAAGAGAAAACAATCATAAATGTGCTTTTTAATAGCTCTTTAAAGAAACTATTTTATGGTTTCTCTGAAAAAAAATTCTTAGGTTAAAACCATATTAAACAAGATAATTATTTTTCAAAGTTGACTGCCTACTTGTGCAGGAAAATACACATTTTTATAAGTAATTTAATAAAAAAGGGGTGGGTGGTGCTCTCACAGCACAGCTGGCTCACTGTCTGATCCCTCACTCACCTCAGAGGTGCAGAGGATACAGAAGATACATGATGTGTCTCGTCCAGAAGAAGAAAAATAGTCAAAAAGTAAGTATGATCCAACCAGCTGCTCAGATATTGAGTGATATGGTCAAAAGATGCAGGTAAGCTCAGGAGAATGCTGTTCTACAGCCCAGGCAACTAAATAATTGCTTTGAAACTTTCTCAATTGTGTCTGAATGTTAGTGGTTTTGAATTTTTATGTATATCCAGTTTGCCCATGGGCAGGGTTGCCCTTCTTAATAACAGTCAACAACAGTTCATGAATCACTGAGCCCAGTGCTTGCACACAGAGGGATAGAGGGCATTGTAATACATATATCTGAAATTCAGAATAAATAAAAAATAATAAATTAGCAGTAAATATCTGGAACCATGGCTCTCAGGCCATGCTGGAATATATGAGAGAGTAGTCATAATTAGGCATGGAAAATTATGTGAAACAAAAATATTTTCAGCATTACAGCAGATTTTTAATTTCTTTTAAAACCTGATAAAATTGTTTTTACTGTATTTGTCTGTACCGTGCTTAATACAAAATTTACTAAGCACACCTGTTACCTCAGTACAACTCAAATCAATGGCATCTCACAGTACCTTAAAGTCTTGCAATGAAACTTTACATTGCCTTTCAAGGAAGGTAGAATAAAAGAAATAGAAAGCAGATCCCAAATTGTAAGGAAAAAAGCAACCAAAAACATACCAGACCATTCCAAACAGTTATTTCAACCTTTTTCATGGATTCATACTGAGTGATAACAGCTTTCAGGGTCTGGTAATTGCTACTTTGGGCTCTCAGATCAATGTAAAAATTCAAAGAAACTTGAAGCCCCAAAATATCTCATTGTCTGTCTGGGCTAGACACTCAGACAAAAGCCCAACATTTGGGCTGAGCGAAAGCATTGAGGGAAAATGTACATTCTTCTCATCTCTGGTGCTGTACTGAATCAAGGGGCAGAGTCACTGTGTTGTCAGCAGAAAGATATCTGTGTACACGAGAGTTTTGTGCTTGCTGTTAGAACTGACAGCATTTCCCAGCACCTTCCCGTGGTACCAACCAGCACATTTGTCCACCGCAGGACCGCGGTGTCACTGCCTGCCTCGCCAGCCACCTGTGCCACCATGGGCCTCAATTACAAGCCCTCATAAATAAATAACAAGTCAATCTGACAACTCACTGGCTGATTGAGATGAAAAATATGTTGAGCTTTGTGAATTTTTAATCTGGAAGTCAAAGTATGACACGTTACAATGATAAATATTTATAAAACATCCAAACCGCTTTCCACACGATCTAATTCATATTTAAAATATCTTTAAAATATATCTGAATTCAATGAGGTATACTTACAGTACATTAAAAGAGAATGGAATAAACTTAACAGAGTTAACAGATCCAACTGCAACGGAATTTTGCTGTTCCTAGCCATATGGAATGCCTTCTGGATTTCTGAGGTAAAGCAACAAACCTCCTTAGACAGGTAAGGAGCCCCCAGCAAACATTTCCCTTGAGGAGCTGTATTGGGCAACCCTGTAACAAGGCTCTCAGTCAAACCCTCACTGCCCTCTGTGCCAGGAACCAGAGGGTGCAACAGGTTCCCATCACCCCCAGTAGAAGCTTGGCCTTCTCTTTCAATCAGAAGTACTTGAGAAACGAAATTAAATCCTTTATGTTTCAGGAGTTAAAAGGTCACGTGACGCCAGCTGATTCCAAATAAGCACACAAAATATTTTTTAACTCCGTGGTTGTTATATATGTACTATTTATACCTAACTGTGTTCCTTGGAATTTAATAGTTTCTTTGAATGGGAAGAATTAATTCACTTTAGCTCTAAGCTATCAAGAACTGAATATCACAAGAGAAAATACTTGACATCTCCTAATCCCTAAGAGGAGTTATAGTAGAAAACACGGGATCAACTTCATTTCTAAAGGGTCAATACTACTTACAACAAGGACAAGTGGTACAGTCCAATCAATGTTTGAAGCCCCTTATGTAATTAATGATTTCAAGTACAGCTTTCTTTGGTTTTTTGTTGTTAGTTTTTATGAACTTTACTAAAAATATTTTCTGTGTTTTGCATTTAAATTATATTTTTACTCACAATTTTCCTAACCTCAACTTCTTTCAGCTGAATCTTTTTTAACAGCAACATCTGTATTTTATAAACAGAAATCTGACCACCCATTGCAAATAGAAAGTGCACTGAAGAGTCTGTCCAAATCCAGGCTAGGAAAAAAAAAAAAAAAAAGAAAGAAAATTGAAATAAACAGAAAATAGAGCTAGAAGGAACCTTGAGAGGTCATCTCATCCATTCCTTCTGCCCCAAGGCAGAATCAGTTATACCTAAAACATTTCTGACAGATGTTTGTCTAACCTGTTTTTTAAGACGTTCTGTGACAGAGATCTCATATACTCCCCAGTATATCCTAACGGTTAACCCTCCTTTTAGTAGGAAACATTTTTTTGTTTTGTTCTTCGCCTTTGCTTTTTCTATATTATCTAATTTAAATTTTTATTGCTATAATTTAAGCTTATTGTTTTCTGTCCTCTGCATCATGGATACGAGGCAGAGATAATTCCTGTGCTTTGTGCAGCAAAGTTTTGCCTGTTTGAAAAGTGTTAAACTAGAGGAAGAGTTCAGAATACTAAAAATAGCCTCCAGCATAGTAAGTGACCAGTAGGGGGAAAATGGATACAAATGTGGAATGCATTGGAAGGGAGCCCAAAAAGGCAAGCGAGCCATAATGATCTGATAATTTGGCTAGACAGAAGGGAACTTGAATAAAAATTGCACATATGTGGCTCATATTGAATACCCACAAAAGATATGCATGATTTCTGGCACACTGAATCACAAGCTATTTAGTTTAGCAGTAATTAGCAGTAAACACTGGGGCAAAACTCTAAAGGATGAGGTTTGTCCTGGAGTTTCTTTTGGAATGTTTCAGTGTTTAGAAGACTAGGAAGAAAAATGTTCCTCAATTTCTAAGAATTACGGAAGCCCAAAACAAGTAAAGCTAAAAATATATGAGCTTGAGGCAAAAGGTGGAAATTAAGGTATCTCTAAATTCTAAAGGAAGGTAGGTCAGTGAGTTGGAATGCAGTCAAATAATACCTTCAGAGAAACAGTACTAAAAAAAATGCTGTTCTGCAAAGATTGATTTGATTGCTTCCTAAGGACAATAATAAATAATAAAAAAATTTGAAAAAATACGCATAAACCAATATCTTCTCCAATAGCAGAAGAACAAATGCATAGTAAAAACTCCAAAGTATGACAGATATAAAAATATTTCAGGGACTTTTCAAAGTTCTACTGCAAGCATCAGATTCAAGATTACATTTACCACACTGCAAAAGTAAGAAATTGGGCTCAATTGATCTTCAATAAACTCACTCTTTTGGGCAGAACCACAGTATGTAAAGCACAAGAGATAATTTCAGACTGTAGAGATAGAAAATATGAAAAACACTGTATATTATTTTGTGCTACTGCAGATAAATTAGCAGGAAACTGTATGAAGAAAACTCATCACATCCTTAAAGTTGATTCCTTTGACCAGGTTGTTTTATCATCTTAAAAAATGAAAATACCCCCCTCTGCCATGAAATCTTTATAAAAACACTTTCTTAATTGCTTTCTTTACTGATAATTTTTCTACATTTTTATTGTTGGCAATTAAAAGCACGTTCTGTCTTCTTGCAAGGTGAATAAAAATTAAATATTCATTTAAATAATCTCCATGCTTATGTTCAATAATCCAAATCTAAAATATTATTAATGTGTTAAATTATTAAACTTAAATTATAAGGCTAAAGCTTTCAACTTGCAGAAGTCTCCAGGGTAAGTCATGGCACTGTCTGTTAATTCATTTTTACAAACACAGTCTGAAGCTGTGGTGACTGAATGTATACACATGCAAAGTATTTATATGAGAAAAGACCTTGAGCAATCACCCATTTTACTTTATTTTTCTTTTCTTGGGCCTAAATTTAATTCAGTAATGATAAATTCCTATCAGCAACATTCCCTCGCCATAACAGAGTGGTGTTTGATGTTTCTAATCTTCATTGCATTCTCTTTATTCCCCTATAGTTCCATATGAGAGGATTTAGAATAAGAATTTGGATAGATCCAGCCCACAGTATCCTGTGGTTCCTGTGTACAGGATCCAGCTGAGTTTTCTGGAAAGGAAAAGAGGCCTCACTGCCTCTCTGTGTGTCTCTACAGAAGGCTGTGCAGAGACCTTGATTATTCTTCCTTCCTGTAGATACAATGAATTTTCATTGAAAATGTGTTACTTTTCTGGTGTATGTGGGGAAGGGAGTTCATGGTTCAGTGTGTCACATTAGCATCTTCACTGTAATAGAGCTGGCCAGATACTAGGGAAACATATATATTATATATTTTAATTTGCAGCAAACAGAGCTCTCAGAGTCCTGGATGCTTTTAATTCAACTGATTTAACCAATCATAAAGTCTAAAGACCAAATATGGAATCAGTCACTATGAGAAGCAAATATAACAAATAAAATATTAATTTGACTAATTCTGGTGTGTATTTTCCTCTCCAGTCTGAATGGTAATGGGATTTACGAATACATATCAAGGCAAGAACAAACATAAAAAAGTATTGATTTATGTGATGACGCTGAGCACAAAAGAACTACAGAGTATAGTGAGTACAAAATACAGACAGAGATAAAAGAGCTATCACAATAAGCAAACTGATAGCAAAGGAAAAGCAGGGAAAACACTGCTTTTCAGTCATGCCTTAATGGGATGATTGCATTCACTAGCTTTTCCAAATACTGATTTCCACTTACTATAAGCCTTGGGGATATACATCAAAAAGTGTTTCCTGTAATTAGAACTTTGTGAAGAATTAAAGCATTGACAGTACTGAGTAGCAATGAAAACAAAAAATTCTAAAGTAGCTCCATGAGTGTTTACAAGCTGAAATATGAACTTGAGCAAGCAGTTAGCTCTTTGGAATGTCTCAACACATGCTACTTCAATGAATTGTTGCATTTGAATATGTAGATGCATTTCTCTTAAGCAAATGATCAAAAAGATTCCTGCCTAATTTATGATTTGAATATATTTTTCCATCCAAATATTCAAGTTTCAAGATCTATCCTGGTAAAATTCTTGTATCCACATACACTAAATGATAGAAAAGACGGAGCTAAGTATGAAAAATAAGGCTCATGGTATTAAAGAAAAAATGGGGGTAATACCACGTAACCAAACCCACTCCATTCATAAAATTCAGAGATTTCACCAGAACTAAGAAACAAATTAATCTCTCATCATCTACTTACTGTTCCTTCTTTTCTGGTATCATCCATGTAAACGTGCTGGTGAGGGGAAAAAAAAAGTCATTAAAACACTCTGTCTGGTTACCTGGGTCAAGCTATTACAAATTTTATTGTGTGAGCTCTAGTATCAATGACTGTTTTCTATTTCTATTTCCTTTTCTCTTGCTTCCCTTCTCTGATTTGTCTTGACCTGCATTGTTTTGTTGGCTTCTCTGGGGGCACCTGGGAGGTCGCACTCGGAGGTGTTTCATTCTGCAGAGCCGAGTGCTGGGCAGCCCCTGCCGCCCACAGCAACCTGCAGACAGGTTCTGACAGGACTGGGCTTACAAGAGAGCATGGGAAAACTGGTATTGCTGCAGCATTTCCTAGGCACTGTAAGCTGTCTGCCATATAAATTGTTCTTGGGTTTTGTGTGCAGAAGTGATAGAATAAAAATATAATTTTTCTGAGCATCCTGTTCTCGATGTCCTTCCCAAAATGTAGCTGATCTCCCCAGAAAACACAGAGCAGAGAAGTGCTTGAAGTAGAACTGGGGTGAAGTAGGAAGTGGAAAGTGGAGGACACTGTGTGCTCAGTCTTGCCCTTGTCAAGCACAGGGATACCTGGAAGAAGTGTTCCTGTTTAGAGGAGTTATTCAATACTCAATCCTGCACAGGTTGGTGGTTGATCCTTTTTAGCCCTTCCTGG
Organism: Acridotheres tristis; assembly: GCA_037013685.1. Taxonomy (NCBI): domain Eukaryota; kingdom Metazoa; phylum Chordata; class Aves; order Passeriformes; family Sturnidae; genus Acridotheres; species Acridotheres tristis. Next base: position 13,562,749 of record CM072895.1, read on the forward strand.
CAAGTCACTGGTGCTCTTGTTTGAATCTGGGTCCAACGAGCTGATGAATGTTGTGGATTTTAGGCAAGACCCTGATCAGATTGTCTGTCATTTCTGCTGGCCCGTCTTGGGTGAGGGTGTTAGGGGATATATTCAGGCAAAACAGAGACCACTGATATATTATGGGGAGTTTGGAAAGGGTAGAAATTAGTCTTGTAGGTGAAGTGGACAGTGGGTCCCCAAGAGGGATCATGACTGGATGTTTTCTGACCCTCCTTATTTTTACACATGAGGTGTCCAGGCTATGATGCTCAAAATATTTATGACCCGAGTCCCAGGTGCCAGGAACCCTTGCCAAGGCTCCAGAGCTGCCCACAAGAAATCTCAGGCTGTAGCTTCCAGATGTTAACAAACTGGGGTGCACAGCCAAGGATAAGATCAGAGAAATACCTAATGAAGATATCTGTCCTAAAGGGCTCACTCACTGTCTTTAACCTTCCTGTTCTATTTCATATGGCACCTCTATCTTTGCAGGTAACTAGAGAAAAAATACACACTGCCAAATCAATACCTGAGAGAGAAAAAAAGGGTGCAGCAGTTGGTACTGGCAGATACCAAAAGTAGGCTGTCCATATCTCATTCACAAGCTTATAGTAGATCAGAATTTCAGCAGCTTTGCTAAGCAATTTGTGCTTCATGCCAGCAAAGTGACACAGGCTGTAGATTTCCGGTTCTTCACAAGATTAATGGGCTTTAAACTTGAGGTGAAACACGTTTTAACAGTGTGCTTATGTCAAAAAGTACCCTGTAACTTTTATTTTGAGCGGTATTAATCCTACAGGCTGTTACATGCTCGCTCCTTGGTCCCGGTAATGAAGATAACCTGCCTCTCTTTTGGCACTTGGATTAGATTTTTCTGGTGTTTATAAAAGATAACAGAGGTCTCTTTAGGACCCTCTGGACAGCTCAGCAACATTAACAATAGTTTCTCTTTATTTCAGTGTTCTTACAAACTTATGGTCTGGGGTCAGCTGAGGCAAATTGGCAGAGCCTAACCAGTTCTCAGTTGGCATAATTTTTACCTTGGCAACATTTGTTAAGGAAAAAAGGCTCAAACAAAGAAACTCCTATATTTACTTAAATTGCTTTAGATTCTTCTTATTGTGATTGAAAATGACTGGCAATCTGGAGGGACAAGCTGTCCTGACTTAAACATTCCTCTTTAATACAATGCTGCTAGAACTATACTTGTTATGAATCTGTTCTCATAAATTGCACTTACTAATTTATGTGCTGATGTGTTTTGTAGCTTGGAAGTCATGACTGCTTCAGCACTATCGTGTGATGAACAGGAAATAAATGCTTTGCTTTATGCTGATGGATTCTGAGAGTTGGAGCCGGACAGATTTAAATCAATTTGTGATAATGACATTGTATACCAACACATGATCTGGAGTATGCACAAATATAAAAGAGAAACAATTAAGGACCAGCTGGGGATACAGACACAAAGAATTCTAAAGTAGTAGGCTTTCAAGTCATCAAAACTGCAGGATTAGTGGGTTAGGGACTAATATGAATCCTTGTGGGTTATATACGAACTCTTGGGATCAATTTCTATTTCAAATAGTTTACATCCTTTCTAAAAATATATAAACTAATACTCTAAACTTCACACATGTGTATACTGATGAGGGCACAAGGGAGCTTTCCTTCTTCAGGTAAAAGCTAGTGACAACCTAAGAAGGTTCTGAGCCGGTATTTTCATGCTGAACTTCAAAACAAAGCAGAAATGGAATTCAGAGGGCGACCAGCAGTGAGCTCAGTCTCTGTGCTAAGTCACAAACCAGCTAAGCAAACAGTGAGAGGGGACAACTGCACCCAGGAGAACATAAGTTCTTTGTGCCTAGATGTTTCTGTGACTTTCTTTGTTGTGAGGTTTCATAAAGTTTAGCAACTTTATTATAGAAAATAAGTTTATAATATTAAAAAGGTGGGGAAGAAAAATGAATACTGCTGGTCATTTTGAGGAATTGGAAGTTCCTTTTAGAGGTCTTGTATATTGTCCACCCTGCAGCACCAGGGACCCAGGCCTTAGAAATCTGTTTAACAGATGGTCAGGTTTGTTGGGAAATGTATTCTGTGATGTCTCCAGATAATATTCCAGTCTGCAGCAGATTTTTCTTGCCTATATCATCTGTGCTTGCTCCTTCAGGGGACCATAAAACTAGTTTAGGACAATCTAATCCTACTCAGAGGTACTCAGCCTGTTGTCTGTAGGCCCCCATCTCCTCTGGGAGCTGAGGTAGGAAGGGGAGTTTCTAGAGTCTCACTTGTGGCTGGGCACATCAGAATTTGGGGGATCTTGGCTGCATGACAAACAGCACTAGGCCTAGATTGTTGGCTGCAGCACAATCTTTGCTTTTCCTATTCCAGGAGGGATTATATGTGCACTTGTGTGGCATACCTGAAGCACACCTGAATTCCCAATGTGAATATACCCTCCTAGAGGCAAGGAAAGACAGAAATAATTTTGTGATTTCTGGAGTTTATGCACTTCCTTTCCTGCAAATGGAGAAATTGTTCTCCCCTGGTCAGGTGAAACTCATTTCTAAGCAGGGTCCCTACGGGAATGGTATCCATGTGAATCAAGGTTGCCATTCTCTAGTGCTCTTTTAGCTTTCCTTTTTTCGTTCAGCACCCACTTCAGGCTTCTCAGTTTATTTCTGGACTGTGTAATCTAGCCATCATGTGTTTAGTAACTACTGTGGGCGAAGATATATTACTGGGTGCACACTGTTTTATATTCCAAGATTTCTATCAGTTTTTCAACATAGAGTTGGAAAATATTTTTTTAATATTTTAAGTAGACTTGTCTGCTGTATAATCAGTAACTAAATTAGACTCAATTAATCCGGGCCAGACGCTGATCCCCAGTATTCCTCTACAAGCCTTGAGCAGGTTTTTGGGTTATACAAAATTATATTTTGTGTTCAAATGAACACAGAATCTGGCCCTTCATGGTCTACCAAACAGATGCAATTAAACTACATCTTCTCTACCTGCTTACATATATTTACATTTAAGGATATCAGCAGAAAATACCATCAATAGATAAATTCTGGCTGATTCCTAAAAGCATGCAGTAATATAAAATATTTATTTTACAGAGTGAGATGCTTAATTGTACTCAGACACCTCTGGAATCCACTCTCATTCATTTCTATACGAAAAGCAAACAGACAAAAGTCTGGCTGACAGCTTGCCAACACGCTAATTAACTTTCAGCTGCAGCATTCCCAGTCAGCCTTCACTCACAACCTACACACCCCGCCAGGAAGCACAACAACAAAATTCTACTTCAAAATATAGAACTGGACAGAATATGGAGAGTGGCTTCACAGGAAATGAAAATGTTCTGCATGCAAACATAGGTTATACCTTTTTATTATTTATTTAGGGTAAACCTGCATGTAATTCACTCATGGCTCAATAGTTCGAATTTTATTATTATTCCTCTTAAATTCAGGAAATTTAAAGATCTGTTCTTCATCCACATAGATAAGTCGCCTCTTTATTGTTTTGCTGCTGCATATATTTCCAAATGTGTGCTTTTTGCAGTGGAATACAGTACAGGTGGGAACCTTCAGTTTCCAGCTTTTTAGAGACAAAACCTCATGGCTGAGAAACCCTTACAGACCCTCTTCACTTTCTAGTGCTTGCTCAAGTGACATTGATGTTTGGTCTGTCTTTCATGTTTTGCAGGCTGTTCAAACTTTCCTCTAGTGTAAGACACAAAATGTGTGCTTATGGGAAAAAGAAGATTCCTAATGTAAATACAGATTTAATTCATATTTGTCCTCCTTTGTCTTTAACCAAAATTAGCCCCCTCCCACCCCCACATCTGTTCTGCCTCTGGTCTCTTCCCCCCTCCCATCTGCTCCCGTTCTCTCTTCCCTCCTCCCCCATCTGCTTGAACATCACTAACCCTCCAGGGATCCCTTTTCCTCTCTTTGACTCCCTGCCTATCTCCCAGCTGGGCTTGCCTCTGCTATCTGAAAGCAAAATGATAAAAACAAGTGTTTAGGATGGAGAAAGCAACACAGTACTATTGTTAGTGAACTTCTGCAAATTCCTCTCCCTGTGCTCCACAGAGAAAACAGAAAATGCCTCCTTGACTTCTGAAGCACAGTAATATCACACCACATCTGAGAGTTCCCAGAGGGCTCTGGCCCTTTTAATGGATGCAGTTGAGTCATTGATTAGACAAGCGCCCCAAATGTTTTGCTTGCAGTGTGAAGCTTTATTCTCTGGCCTCATTACCATGTCCATCGTGAATAGTGCCAAATAACAAAAGCAGCTCTTAGGTACTGGGTCAGACTGTTTTCAGTTCCCATCACTTCTGGGAGCTGCAGACACGCCTGAACTGGCTTTGATGGCTGCAGGTCCAGGCCATGATGAAACTGCAGTTGACATCCAGTTGCAAAGGTCTTTGCAAACACCGTGTTTTCCACACCACCCATTTTTACATGGGTCCTTTGATTGCCCTGCAGTTTCACTGCCCCCAAAGTGGCACATCAGAGCAGGGGTGGTTCTCTATCAGAAAACTAACTTTCAATTATTTTGCTGTTATTGGCTTTTCCTATACACAGGGTAATCACTGTGGCCCACACCTCAGGTGTTCATCAGTCGCTAAGAGAAGTTTGGCAAAGCACTCTGGTATTTTTCAAGCATTCTTTCATGGAGCACGTTTCGGTGATAAAATTTTAGGAAGCATTTTTTGGTGTTATGTAGCTTAAAGCAATATTTTATTTTGACCAGTCTTTCCATGGATGCACAAATTTACTGTAAGCCTTAGGAACATTTGGTGAGGAGTTACAGTACTGTATTGCAGAAATCAGCCTTGAACTGCTTTGCCTGGAGACCTGTCAGCTTTATTTAAAACTAAAACAAAATATCTGTATTGTTAGGGGTGTCTAGCTCCACAGTTACTGCCTTTTCTCCAACCCAATGTTAGGTCAGTGAAAATATTTTTCAAAATCATATAGAATTGAACAAATTGGCACTAAGCATACATGAACAAAAAAAAAAAAAGAACTGCGAATGTTTGCCACAATACTTTCACCTATTTTAAAGCAACTTTGTAGTTGGAATATTAAAAACGTTTTAAAATCTTGTTACAATACCTTTCTGTGTCACTTTATTGATAGTCTAAATTTTTTCATGGTAGATGATTTATCTCATAAATTTTGTGATCATCAACTACATTTCTGGCTAGTAGGGTTTTAAAATTTGAACATGAAAGAAGAAGAAATGTGTGCTTTTCGTATACAGGTTCCTATGTTTCACTGTTGCTATTTATCCAAGGAAAGGTGATGATGTGCCTTAGTAGAAAAGTAAATGAGAACAACTTTCCTGGAGAAAAGATAGCTCTATTAGACCCCTGATATCTTCAGTGAAAGCAATTGTGCCTCTTCAGAGAACATATGCTAAACATGTAGCATGAGGAAAATATATTTTAGTAAAAAATAGAATTATTTTTATTTTTATAAAATTGAAATAATTTTCTCTGAAACATTAAAAGAAAAGCAAGCACCAAAAACCAAGCCAAAAACTGCAACAAAACTTTGCTTAGAAACCATTCCATGAATTGTTCTTCAGCCTCTTGTTTCTTTAGCAAGGACAAGGAATATACAGTCCCTACAGGCTTAACAAGGTTTATGTATTTTTCTTGTATTAGAGAGTAGGATTATGGAGACGGCAGCATCCACAATGTTTTCAACTTTTATGACAAATTCAACTACGTGTTTTTTCATGTGGATTTGCAATCCCTTTATGAATAGCTGGAGGGACTTCTTATGTAAAGTGATTGGGAAAGAGGAAAAAAACAATCCAAATGGTATTGAACATTAAATATTAAAATTACTCCTATAATATTTTATATGTTAAGAATCTTGCAGCAATTTAAAACATTTAATGAATGTTTACATCTTATCTGAGAGGCAGTGTTTATTTTGCCCATTTTCAGTGTGCAGTATAATGATATGCTGATTGAGTCCCGCAGGAAGTGTTCCATAGCTCATTTCATCAGATTGAGCCTGAAAGGATATAAGTGATTGCCCAGAAAATCTGCAACAGAACAGGAAATGGGTCCCAGATTACACAATTATTACTCCTGTACTTTTAAATAAGACTACTCTCCCAACAGAGGCCCCAAGCTGAAACTGCTACAGGATTTATTCTGAAGTTGAATAATACCGTTAAGATAAAATATCCTAAGGTGAATTTTCAGAATAGAATTCAATCAAACCTCCAAAGATAAATTTAAAACTGAGTTTTAGGAATTAATCTGCTTTTTTTGCTTGGATAATGAGTCTAGTAGTGTTAAACCAAATAAAATATATGCAATTTTTTTAAAAAACATATAGGAGAAAAAAAGAAACAAAAGAAAAAGAGAAGGTTGCTATATAAAGCCCTAATGAGCAAAATGTTCTGTATGGATTATTTTTTACTATTTAATTTTTGTTATGTGTTTTGCTTGAAGAACAAAACCACGGTATTTGAAAGGAAAAAAAAAAACTAAAGACAAGAATCTAAATACAATCCAAAGTGATTGTAAAGTTTTCTCAGCCTGACTTCTACTTCAGGTTGTTGGTAGATTTTATTTCTTTCTCATTTGGAGGATCTCATTAGGATTCTAAAGCCTTAGTGAGGACAACAGAAGCCTTATCTTTTGAAGTTCTTTATTGAATAGAGCTCAGTATTTTGCACAGATGAATTCCATTTCATTATGATTAGGGAAAGGTGGCATTTTAGCATTTTGAAAATGTTCTCTACTTTCATGTGTTTAAGTGTGCATTCTGGTGCTGTCTGATTTCCTGGAATTTTCACTGCATATTTTCCTAGAAAAATAATTTCTACATAGTTTAAGTAGAATTGGGGCTGAGGAGGAGGAGGTTTGCCTTTAACCATAAGCAAACTTGGCCCTTATCTTGAGAATTTCAGACAATGAACATTAAATGTTGATTTGTAGCTCAGTGTCTTGTCACAAGATATCAATTTGACACGTATGGGAAATATTCATCAATTTTAATAAAGTCTTGCCTCCCCCTTGAGTTAAACAACCCATAAAATTCTCTGTAGGACAAAGACGTAATGATGTTCAATATTATTATTTTAGAACAATATTTAAATGTTGTAATACTCAGTTTTGTATCCCTTGCTGCAAGAAAGCCAAGTCTATACAGCAGAAAAATGGATGAGTAGAAGTCACTTGTATAACTAGATACATCTTTGGGCTGTTTACCAACAGCAATATTATCATTGAGACAGGGGGCTGAGCAGAGGTTCCAAATGATGTTGGGAATACAGGCAAGAATTTTTTTCTCCAATATGTTGAAGGTAGCTTATAGATGCTCATGCAAAGTGAAGCAATTGACAACAGCCTAGGTGTACCAAAATGTAAGAAAACGTAAGATAAATTTAACCACATCAAGGGAGAGAAATGCCTGTCATCTATAAAGACATTCCTAGATTTGGTTATAAGACTTTTAAAAACCTCTGTCAGATGCTACACAGTCAGATCAGAAACTGGTCATTATGCAATACACAACTGCATTGCAACTGCTCATCAAAGCCTCTTACCAGTGAAATGAATAAAATTATGTGTTTACTTTAAAGAGCTGGAATACTGGTTTTGTACAGGAGTGCATGACTGTGCTCCCTGTTCCATCTCACAGCACACTGGCATAAAGATATTTAAATATACTTGGACTTGGTCCCTTCCAACTGAAATATTCTATTCTATGTTTTTCTAAGTAAATAAAGGGAAAATATAAGCACACCTTTTGCAGAAAGCAGATACCTGCAAATGTAAGATGTCACCAGGCACCACCAAATTAAAACCTTGCACTGGCGAATCTCACAGCTTTCTGTTTCATCAATAATTATGTTCTTGACTAGTACATAATTGTCTGATAAGAAAAAGTAATCAATATCCTGGATTATTTCTTTTTAATTTGGGTACCTTACTATTTTCTTGATTTATTGGTGAAACGGAAAAATTGTGAAATAAACTGTAGTTTAGCTCTTTGACTTAGCTTGTTTAAATCAGGTAGATCAGATCAGGTAGATCAGATCCAGATAAAAATACTATACATTATTTCTTAATAAATAAAATTCAAGGAAACTGTTCATTTACACTCCAGAACTTGAAACGAACTTTGAGCAAATTATTCAGTGAGAATTATTTGTTCAGCTCTCATCATTATACCTTTGGTTTGCTTGATTACTACTAAACAGATTTTGCCAGAATAAGATATTTCCAGAGACCGAATCAGAGTTATGAAGGTGACCTTCTCTTACACCACCAAAATTAAGATGCTTTGAATTATCAATTTCAAATCCTCTATCTCTTTGCAAAGATCATATGCTATGTTTATTTAGTCAGAAAAAATTTTCAGGTCTTTTTCCTTTGTTAATGTATCACATATACAAATGCCAGCAGTCAACAATCATAAGAAACTATAAAATATCAAATCAGTGAGCACAAGCAATAATTGAGGAAAATATTGTCTAAAAAACAAAGTTCAGTTTTAGCTTCCAGTTAAAGTGAAAAATTTCCTAATGTTATGACACAAAAATCCTTTTTAATTCTTGATTTTCTCAGTGTAAGGTAAAGATTTCTCTTAACATGTTCAAATTCTAAATATAATCAGGTTTCATGTTCAGCTAAAAGTATATATTAGTTGGTTCTGAAGGTTATTATGAGATTTGACTTTACCATACCACAATTTCTCATTTCTTAAAAGATAATTTCTTAATCTAGAAAAAAACTTCTTGCTTCCAATTTAATAAATTTGTTGTGAATTTTATAAGAGAACTGGAAGTTTGGGGAGGGTATAAAACAAGAACCTGCATTATCTAGCACCAAACTCATTTTAACTCATCTTAAACCTGAGATAGTCCAGACTTGCTTGGTGGACTTTTCTAGGCAGACAGGATTGGAGTTCAACTAAACTTAAAAAAAAAAAAAAAAAAAAAAAAAAAAATTCATTGTTTGATGTTTGTCCTAAAATATCCTTTCTGTTTGAATATAACACAACAGGAGAAGACAATGTTAGACAGTGACTCTAAATAGGGATCAAAAAATACTGCTTTTTTAATGCTTTTCTTTTTGAAGATAGATGCATTTACATCAATTCCTCAGAGTCAGTCTGCAGAAATGGAGCTTCTAGGATTTAGTAAGCCACGGAAATGCTGTCTGGTGCAGGTCTACAGTATCTTATGAATGAGTACAAGCCATTATTACAGGCCCTTCTAAATATCTCTGCTGGTTCTCAAATTTGTGAACCGAAACCACTACAACATCTAATGGTTGAGAAAGACAGATAAAACAACCTGTAAAAGAAAAAACAACATGGAAAAAATAGGGTTTTTTTAAGATTCTGAGTCTTCATGCCCATTAGCTTCTATTTATTTAAATGAATATAACAGGATGCTGTCATTTAAGTTAACAGCTTGATTTCTGCTTAGAGATGGTAATATCTATTTTGTTTAAAAGCAGTATTAACGGGGACATACTTGGTTAGCAGTTGAATAAATATGCACATGAACACAGTTGCTCTTGTTTAGGGTTTGCCTGTGGTCCCTGTTGATGCTGTAGCTGGTGATGGGGATGTGCCAGGCAGGACATGGCAGCAGCAGCAGGAGGAGGAGGAGGAGCACCAGAGGAGCCAGGCACAGAACGAGACCCCCACTTCCCAGATAAAGACACCACCACCTGAAAAAGATAAGGGCAAGGATTAGTAGAATAAGTGTGTTTGCTGGCAATCAGCATTAACTGAGCCTTGCTGTTTCCTGGGGGCTGCTGAAGTCACTCTGCTCCTTCTGGACTCTGGAGCTGGTGGGGATTGACTGAGCCCTGCGTGTGGGCTGCCTGTGCTCCTGATTCCTGCTCTGGGCAATGCACACCATCCCTGCCACTAATCCAGGCATGGACTTTGTCTCCTTAGTAATCAAGGAAAATGTATATGCATTTGTGTGCCTGGGGTATGTGCTCTATGAGAATGTGTTCGCTTTGTTTGCTGAGAGTGCTTGAGTTACTTAAAAATATATATATTCATTTTCTGCCTCCAGTTTGGGGTTGGTGGGGCTTTTTGGTGTTTGGGTTTTCAGATGGGTTTTCTTTTGTTTTTTGGGGTTTTTTTGGTTGGGTTTTCTTTTTCTTTTTTATTTTTTTTTGGTGGGTGGGCAGGGAGTGTTTCTTCTCCCAATAAAGATTTCGTAGAAGTGTTAAAAAAGCTGCTGTCAGCTGCTGACTGAGTCTGTGTTTTACATTCTGTTTCCAACTTGGCAAAAATCCTAAAATTAATAAAATGATGTGGCGCTCCTCTTGGTAATTAAAGGAAGATGATTATTCTACAATAATAATCCTCTTAAATAGTGAGGCATATAAACAATGGAAAGATAACTCTTTGCTCAGCAATGTAATATATTGGTAAATAAAAAAACAGATTACTTTTGAATTGGTAAACAAGTAATCCTGTTTGTTTCAGTCAGAATAATGAATCTCTATTTGTGTAACAAATGTGAATTTGGTTTGTGACCCTGAAGATATAAGGTGGAATCTGGATAGTCCATGTGTTCAGAAATAACTGTTTTATCAACTGGCTGATTCTGAGCCTGAAGCATACATCATGGTGAAGGATAACAATCTATTTCATCCTCCTGACTTTATATATTCTGATAAATTCTAAACAAATAAAGGTGTAAATTTCTCTGCCTTTTTTATTTTTTTTAAATTCCAAGACTTAGAACTAAGTTGTCTGTGCTATAAATTTTATACAGATCATAAACACTTTATGCAAGTGTGTTTGATGCTTGTTTCTTTTATCTTGGAAGAGCAGAGCAGGTTCCTTAATACAGGCAAAATTATTTCTAGTGCAGAGGCAATCAGCCCTAGGCAAGAATACTTCCCAGATGTAAACAGCTATCTTCTGAGAGAGGAGAGGGTGGGAGAAGGGATGGGAGCAGCCACTTTGGTGCATGATATGGGAGTGGGTATTTTGTTAACTGAGAGGGGACCAAAGGGCTCAGCTGGTGTTGCACAGTGGAGCAGCAGTGTGGGGTGTGGAGCCCAGTCCTTGCAGTGCAATGAGCTCAGCTCCAGGAGCAGCTGGGTGAGCAAGAGCCAAACATGCCCTATAAACCCATTTGACATGGGCCCAACTCAGAATGCAGACCACAAGACCTGGATCCTTTAGCTGTGGTTGATGTTTGGATTTTGGTGTTTTAAATATATTATAATACTAATCTGTTCTATTATTATGTCCATAATACTTTGACAAATTAACTAGAAATTTAAGGAAATGTGGCAATGCATCATGTAAATAAGCTTATGTCTCACATTCTATAAATCAGGGCACAATTTTTCCCCAAAATTTTTGCTTCTTATGCAAACAGAATGACTCAAGATAAGAACAAAGATGAAATTGATGGGTAATGGCCACATGTGTGTCAGCCATGGGAGTGCTGTTGCAGTTTTCAAGAGTACTGAGAAATATCTGTAAAGTTGATTCACAGTGCAACTGATGTAGCAGTGAGCTCTACTGTGAAACTAACGGGAATAAAATTAGCCTTAATCTAGCATTGTATGTTTAGGCTTCAACATTTTTCCCTTTCAAAGTAAGAAAGTACAAATCACTGCTAGATTCCAGCAAACCTTTCCTGAAAAGTGAAAAAAAGTACAGCAGGAGGGAGTCAACCCAAATTGTCACCTGGAAATCCCAAGTTACATATTTATTCCTTTTGTGTCAAATCCTTTCTCCTTTGCCATACCACAGATTACTGGTTTTGGAGCAAATGATTGTGTTTGTCCTATCCTTTCTTGGATGAAAGCACATTTAGGTTTTATTCATACTGCTTCAGAATATGTTAGGGTTTTATGCTTATGTTATTCAAAGAAGTTCAGTCAGGTTTACACAAAGCAAGAGGAGTTCTGCTTTTGGAAAGCTCTGCAGCTGGGCTTCTATATGCTGAAAAATCACTGCTGCACTTCCTCGTTGTCTCTTTCCCACTGTTGGAATAAAGGTTTCTCTGACAATTTGTATGTGTTTTGAATGTGGAAATGGACATACTGTCTCTTGACAGGACTTATTTAATCCAATTTCTGATGCTATTATCACTGACAGCTTTTAGGGGAGCAGCTGTAGTTTTGATTTATGTCCTCAAAGAATTTGTTCTGTCAAAGAACATTTCCAAATATGTTGGGACACATAAATCCTTCTCAAAGGGGATCCCTTCCTTATGAAATATAAAATGATAGGATCAAGGGATTGCAAGTGTTTGACACATTTCTCATTTAAAACAATATATAACCCTTTGGGTTCTTAAATACACTTTTGTCTATTCCAATTGCTCTTAAATCAAAAATCCTTGAAGACAAAGTTAAGAGTGGTAAGTAAGGACAACTTCTCAGGTGTACCTCTCAGGGAGCAATTAGATTGATCAATTTGACCTCAGTAGTTCAGTGCTATATCTAGATCCTGGCAAAGCATATATTGGGATTAAATATTTTTATTAAAGATTATGTTATATGAATTACAAATTTAGCAACTAGTGCTTATATAATTAAATATGTAAATTTAGCAATTATATTCCAAATTCTACTGCATCAGTGGCAGTTCTTAATGAAAATAGAATTGTCTGAATAGGCTGTGTCACTTGCAACTCTCTCTGACCACTTTCCACACATCTCTTGAAAAAGACTGATCACAAATTTGTTAAGTAGTGTAACTTATGGGCTAATGTAGGGAGACCTTGAAAATAAATTATTTTTCTTGTAAAAATCCTTCTAAAAAGGTGTAACTATTATGGTGCTATAAATCAAAATTGAGTTTGCATGAAGTGCAACTCTAGAGATTTTTATTGTATAATGGTTACCACTGATGGTGCCTACAAAAATTATTATTTTAAGGTTTTTTAGGAATAACAACCTCCAAATATATTAAATTATTTCATTTTTCTTTTCTCTGGTCAAAAAATGCACAAACAATACTAAGTGGCTTTGTTCAATTGATCCAGAACCAAATGGGAACAATTTAAGAAATTATTTTCTTACCTTTCAAATAAAGGATAGTTTAGAGACCTATTGGTCACACATCTGACCTCACTTGCATTAGCTTACAACTGCAATCGATTGAGTTACTCTGGATTTATGGCAGTACAACAGGGAGTATATTTAACAGTAATAGGCAGGGTTGCCTAGGTTCTGGAAGACAGAGCTTAGCTTTTAACTGCCTGTTCCTGCAGTCCTGAAGAAAACATTTTCACTGTCTCAAGACCTTTTATTTTCAGTTTTTCTTTCCTTTTTCTTCAGAATAAGTAAATAAATATCTCAAATAGGTGAGCATTAAAACTTTATTTAATCAAACTACGAGGCAACTGGAAGTAAACTGTGTTAACACTTTCCATAACTTTTTGACCTTGTGAATTTTTTGGACACCCTTGAGTTTTTATCTTATGCTGCATCTGAGAGTGAAATCCAAGACACCGATTTGTAGAGCTGGATATGATGCAGTTTTGAATGTGCTTCTTCAATGAGCTTGGTCTTAACAAAGATTACTAATTAAGAGAAAATTTAACTTGAACCTTTCCTCCTAGAAAAACCGTCTGCTCTCAGCTTGGATAAGTGAAGTCTTCAATGAGTAAAAAACTGCCTGGATAGTTGGGCCCAGAGAGTTGTGAATGGACCTAATGCAGCTGGCTGCTAGCAGCTCAGTTTTGGGGTCAGTCCTGTTTGAAATGTTTGCTGATGATCTGAACTTGGGTGAATTTGCAGACAGCACCAAGTTGGACAGAGTATTGACCTGCCTGAGGCTGGGAGGGCTCTATGATGACATTCCATCAGTGGGCTGGGGACAATGCAGGTGGTTCAAGGATGAAGTGCCACGTCCTGGACTTAGGTAGCAGCACCCCTGTGCTGTGCTCCAGGCTTGGAGAGGAGAGGCTTGTGAGCTGCTCAGCAAGCAAAAACTTGGGGTGCTGGTTGACAGCCACCTTAGCATATGTCCAGATGGCCAAGAAGGCCAAGGGCATGCTGGCCTGTGTCAGCAGCAGTGTGGCCAGCAGGAGCAGGCAGTGACTGTCCCCTGCACTGGGCACTGCTGAGGCCACAGCTCGAGTCCTGCATGCAGTTCTGGGGCCCTTGCTTTAAAAAGGACTTTGAGGTGCTGGAGTGTGTCCAGCAAAGGGCAACAAGGCTCATGAAAGGCGTAGAAATCTTGTCTGATGAGGCAGGGCTGAGGGAGCTGGGTTTGTTTAGTCCTGAGAAGAGAAGAGGGAAGCTCATTGCTCTCCACAACTCCCTGGAAGAAGGTCAGAGTGAGGTGGGGTTGTTCTCTTCTATTGTCCCTCCAGTGAGAGGACCAGAAGAAATGACAGGGGAAATCCAGATTAGACAGGAGAATTTTTTTTCGCTGTTAGGGTGGTCAGTCATTGGAATAGGTTGCCCAGGAAGGTTGTGGGATCACCATCCCTAGAGGTGTTTAAAAGACTTTTGAATATGGCACTGGTTGATAAGGTTTAGTGGAAGTGCTGGGGTGACACTTGGACTTGATGGTCTTCAAGGTGTCTTCACACTTTGACGATTCTATGATTCCTGAAGCACAATGCTTTTTAATATTCTTCTTATTATTTTTAAGGTTTTTTTTCTCTCAAGTCTTGGTGTCAGTAATATGGCTGAGATGTTCTGTCTTCTGTATAATCAAGACTTCAGTTATCTCAGCAAATTTGGAATGCAGTTAATTGACATAGGATAAAAATTCATTTCAGTATTTAGGAGACAGTTTACCAAATACAATACCATCCATAAGCCAAGACACCATGCCAAAATGTAATTGCAACTTTTAGCTAAAAAGATTTTTTCCCCTCTTAAGAAATTATCCAGGGTCAATATGAAAAAATCCACCCAGTGTGCTCAAGACACACACGTTCTGACTTGCTGGAACTTGTTTTGTTCTGAATGTCACTATGCAAGGTTGCTGGATAGCAGTTGTGTGTCCTCTTTAATTTTGTATATTTTGTAAAAACCTTCTATAGTGTCCATAAATTTAGTTGTACTATCAGATCACATACTGGAATGACAAAAAAAAAATACAGATTCTCAAAATAAGAGAGTTTTTTTCACCTGGAAGAAATTACTTTTCTCTGGATGAATGCTTCAGCAGGCTTCCCAGTGATGTCTCCTCAGGCTGCTGTCACCTGCTAGCACTACTGAACCTGTCAAGAGCTATTGGGAAGTATCATAGATTTCTCTGTCTTCACCTTGTTCAGATCCTCAACAGGAGAAGACTCCTATTTTAGGCTCAGACAATTGTTTGATATCCAACATGTCTCCATTTCAATGCTAGAAAAATTAAATTCTTGAGAATTGTCTTGAAAACTTGGCAGCTAATAAAGAGATGCATGCTAACAGGTATGGCATGATTGTACCACATATTCCTGTTCTCAGGGAGATGGAAAGTCTGATCTAAGACATCACTGTAGAACTCCCAGAAAATCCTTTTTTGTAGCAGCCGTGTTAAATGTTTTATTTTGTGGTAGGTTGTGAAGTGTTCAAGTTAACTTTTAGCTGGTTTATGTCACATTGAGATGTGAGGAGAAATAAGCAGTCTGTGCTGGTCCTAGCTATCTTTATTCACCAAAAAATTTTATTTTTGATAATGAGGCACTTTTCTGGTATTTTTTATGTATGCCTTCCAAAATGATATAAAACTACCATTTAATAGATGGGACTTAACACTGTATGCACTTGGGTATCTTTACATCTGGCTACCTCTATGTTCATTTGCAGCTGGAGCGCACTGGGGACATCCCTGCAGAGTATCTTCTGTTGCAATTTCTTCTTCAATAAATCAAGGTCATGTGCTCTGATATGCCTTCTGAAGAGGAAATTACATCACAGCTGGAAAACCTGGACAGAGTGCTTCAGAAATGTACTGCAGATCCAGTTCAACATGATAATGAACCTTTTGTGTTCACAGAATGGATATGAGGTAAGATACTGTGCTACCTGCATTTTCTGATGATTATGGTACTGATATCTGGTATTCAGAATGTATAACCCTTACAGTTAAAGGTTCAGCAAAATCATAATTTTTGACCAATTTCTGTTTTTACTGTTTTATTTTATTAAAGATTTGGTGAATCATATGCTCATTTTGTTGAGCAATATTTCCAATTCACAGAAATTTGTGTGAATGGAACAAGATTGCTTCCACCTTTGTGGAAACCAAGTCTAAAAGAGAACAATGAACACAGTCCTGGAGAAAATGAGCAACTTATGATGATATCCAGGCAGCCCTAGAATAGTTTGCAGTAGTACCTTTACCAAGTGGAATTGCTTAAAGGAGTCTCTATATTACAGAGAAAAGATAGAATACCTACTTAAGTACTTCTAGCATAATGCTATAGATATGTCACAAAATGTCTCAGAAGAGCAGCTGGGGGATGCTTGTGGGGAGCATATGTATGAGCTTGAAGAAGCATATGTATGAAGCGAATTTTATTACAGAACAGATGTCAGATATGTTGAACTGTGATACAATGTAGATCATTTTATTGGCTTCCTTGTAAAAGATAGTTTTGAAAGAATACTGACTAATCTCTTCTTTCTTGTACATTACCAAGGGAGAGAGATAAGTCAGTGACCAACTTCTTGAAGGGATGAAGGACTCCTTCAAGGTGAAGGAGGCCAAGAGAAAAAGGTCACTTTCCTTAAGGCAAGGTAACAGGAGGTTGGGGGGAGGCATCCACTGGTGGGTTTTTTTGTTGTTTTTTTTTAAACACTTGGCAAAGAGGCCCTTGACATTTCTTTCTTTCCTTTCTGAGGCCCTGGCTCCCAAAGGGAAAAAAAAGAAGATGAAAAAGCTCATAGGAAACACAAGTGATCTTTATTGACCTGTGACTTTTGTGTAACCATGGCCTCTGGCATGTGACTCAATGTGCATTTCTTGTCAAAACAGGTAAGGGAATTGTGCACTGCCCTGAAGGAATGTATAGTGTATGTGTGTGTGTGTGTAGAGTGCTGAAAGGCAAGAGATTGATTTGAGGGCTGAGGTGAGAAGAGGAAGATACAGAAAAGTGTGAGAGGGAAAAAGCACTGTGAAATGAATTACTTTTTGTTTCCTCTGTGCTGGTGGAGGATTGCCAGAGTTATTGACTTTTTCTTCATTCCAACTCACTGTTGTTCTTCTTTTTACCAATCAAAACTTCATATTTATTTTGATTCAGGAACCCTATGGTTTGTGCTTTCCTTTTTGTCAATTTGATGAGGTTTCTTAGATTTAATAAACATTTCCATCCAATATTTCTGTAATTGTATGCAGCAGTCATTGTATGGATGTAACCTACAAGGAAAGATCTGATAGGTGATGCAAGACGAGCTGTGCAGGAACCATTGGCCTTACCTGTGATGGTTGAAGCAGTTCATACCATGGAGGTAAATGTAGAAAATATTGTCCTGCTAGTTAGTACTGCTAAGGAGGACAAGGAAGATATTGTATTATTTTAAAAGGTTAAGTCAGCAATTAAACCAAGGAATTGGGATCCCAATCAATCATTCCTGGGGAGAGGTGGAGCTTGGAAAGGGACAAGGAGAGACTTTCTCAAAGCATTCTAGACATCTAACTAAGCTAGCAATGGCTGTATTTCAGGGTCACTGCCAGCATCCCTGTATTGTTGTGCCAGAAGCACAGGGATTTTCAGGAAAAGTGCTGAAAATGTGCTGGGGCATCTCTGAGATCTGCCATCTAACCTATAGTTTAAAAAGTGAATCAAAAAAGAGGTGGCATTTAGGACAAAAGGTACAAGTATATCTTATAAATTTTGAAATGTTGTTCCTAAAGCCCTTGGTTTTGTAGGGAAAACAAAGTAGGTGAGAGGAAACAGACTTATACAGAAAACCTACAGCTAAATCTGGCAAACCTGCAAGATATGCAGGCACCTTCTTCCAGTTTTTGGGTCAATAGGCATATACAGCAATGCGTCTTTCTGCTTCGCTGGAGGCCCAATTCTCTTCTTAAGAATGAGTTTTCAGGCAGCAAAAGCAAAATACAGTGAGACATTGGGCACTTGGAAGGGAAGAAAATGTGGGCCCTCTGCTCCCTAAATTGCCAGAAAGCTTCTTTGGAATTGGAATGAATAGGCTATTTTTTATCAGGTGGGAGGCTCTGCAAAATGATGACCTGCCAGCAATTTATTCATACACAGCTTCCATAGACTTGGAATAGCTAAAAATGATTCTTGAATATCTTGTCTGTGAGAGTCAAAAACTTGAGTAAGGCAGTTCTGGTCAGGATTTCTGGGTAAAATGACAGAATAGATTGAGGCCAATTTTGAGGATTTGACCTCAAAACACTTGAAATGAGGAATGATTTATTGGACAAGACTAGAGTGCCGAGTTTAGAGGAAGCTCTCACAAGAATATAATAGCAGTGAATTGCCATAAAGTCTGCTGGAATTATGTGAAAAGTAGATTGGTCTCTTTCAGTACAGTAAGCTTGAAAGAACTGAGCAAGAATGGTTCATGGAGATATTATATTCTTGGTGAGGTGTGAGGTTTTTCTTTGGTAGGCTCAAAAATATGTGAAAATTTGAGGAAAAACTTGTGAAACTGGACTAAGGTCACAAGTGGGGATGAAGCTAAAGGCTTCCTTAAATGATTGGATTAGGTCTTTGTACAGGGCATGCCCTCCTGTGAACTAATTGATGGCCAGACCTGACCTAAAGCAAAAGCATCAGTTAGATTAAGTGTCACAATATATGTCCTTTTGTGGTTTGGATTTTTTTTTTTTTTTTTTGTGTTGTTTTTGATTTTGTTGTTGTTTTTTTTTCCCAGCATTCACTTAATTGTACTTCACAGGCCAACGATCTTTCCAAACCATGTAAATGATACCATGCACTTTTTTCTTGTATTTTAAATACCCGAGTTACTGTGTACCTTTTGGCTTAGGGAAAGAATGAGAAAAGAGAACATTCAAAGGAGGATTTAGGAAATAGCTTGAGAAAATGAAGCATGTGAATGATATTAACACAAAAGTGTTGTGTGGACCTTCTGACCTTTTTGAATGAGTCTTCTGTGTGCTACTTTCTGAGATTAGTTGACATTTTTACAGACCTTGTCAAAGACAAGAAAGAAAGGATAAAGGTGGGAGGGGGAAAGACAGCTCACTGGTCCCTACTGTAAAAAATACCATCCAGTCCCTGTGAGGTTACTTTTCTGGTCTCACTTCATAGAAATATTTCACCAAAAAAAAGACAATTTCTCCTTGTGCTTCAAGCTGACTCCTGATCCCTCACATCAGATTTACCTAACTGTTTCATCCTGGGAGCAGTGAGATCAGACCTGAGAGTTCATGTCAGCAGCAGCAGTCTCTCTGCCAGATGTGCCTAAGGGGCAAACAACAAAGTGCTTGCAAGCTTTCAGGGGTTTGTTTTCCATCTCTCAAAAAACATCCTGAACAGCTGACAGTAGCAGCTCTGCTAAAGTGTCCCACAGAACAATCAATCTAAATTGGAAAATATCACAAAAAAACAGCTTTACTCTCACTGGTATTGCCCTCTGCCCCAGGACTCAAACTTAATTTGAAGAACGCTTTGAGGAATGATAATTCAAATTATTTTTCAGTGTAAATATATTGAAGATGTGTTTATAAATTAGAATGGTTGTGTCTGCTCTGGTTGTGTGCCTCACAAGCATCACCCCACCTCACAGAGTCAGGCACCCTGGCTTAGGTGTCTGTGTGCTTTATGAGCACGTTCTGCATTATGTGCCTGAAGATTAGGTACGTAGAAGGCAAAGAGTTGAACAAAAATAATTGATAGGAAACTGAAAATAAACATGATGCTCCACCAGGAGTCTGCAATCCCCTGCTCCAGTTAGGATTTGAAACTGATGGCCATTTCCTGCAGTTTGCTGTCTAAGCCACACTGCTAATTTCTCACAAAAACATAATGAATATTGAGGGGTAATGGTTTATTTTTCAAAATAAAAAGGGGCTCTTGCCTACCCCACAAGAAAGGTTTTATTCCTTGATTTGAAACTAGGAGGTGGTGGTAGACCTCCCATTTCTCAGGAAAGTCTCCCAGGTATTGGCTTACTGGGAATTCTGTCTCTCAGAATTTCTTTCCTATTAAAACTGTTTCACTTTGTGTAAACAATTAAATTTTAATTAAGCTTGGTGAAAAAAAAAAGAGAAGAGAGATTGACTCTATAGCCTGGTGGTTAGAGCAATCATGTGGGAAAGTCAAATTCAAGACCTCCATCATTTAATTATTTATACCAAATGGAATAATGTCAGCTGGAGGGAGTGAAAGATTTACCTTGGACTGTGCTATTATCTAATGGTTACAGCAAGCTCCCAGGGGAGTGACAAACTGGACTTAAATCCCTTTGTCAGACTGAAACAGGCAGGGTAATGAACTTGGGTCCACAGAAGCCACCTACTCTAACTCACAACTATTCAGCTGTTGGCAGGGGTGGAGTGGGAGCTCGTCTACTTTTTTTTGTGTTAGTAGTGCCTGATGTTTTCAGGCTGTTATTGGTTT
Organism: Acridotheres tristis; assembly: GCA_037013685.1. Taxonomy (NCBI): domain Eukaryota; kingdom Metazoa; phylum Chordata; class Aves; order Passeriformes; family Sturnidae; genus Acridotheres; species Acridotheres tristis. The sequence goes on from CM072895.1 coordinate 13,583,335, forward strand.
ATTTTGGCAGGTGTTCTTATAGTTAAGATAACCAGAGGAATGCTTTGATTTTGATGCACGTGATGTTTGTTTGCTTTAATGGTCTAGGAGGGCTCCTCACCATCAGGACTTTACTGATTATGTGGTAGTTTGACCAGTATATTTTAATTCAGGAAGCATCTAAGTGCAGAGAAAAGAGTAAACATGTTTGAGGTTAGCCAATGACAGTCTGGACAGCAGGAGGTTTGCAGAGCAATGCTTTCCACCCATTGTTGATTTTATGTGTTATAACAATAGTGTGAACTCTTGATACAAATGTGACTTAGAAAATTTTGAACTTTGGGAAGTTAAATGCTTCCAGATGAGGAAGAAACAAAAAACTCCTACAAAGATCTATTTTGGGCTTGGTTGCTAAAATTACAGTAATACATTAAGCCCTTTGTGAATACAGAATCTGAAAAGGTTCGTGCTGCAAACCATCATTGGTAGCTGTGTCACAAGCCTGAAATATGCAGCACCAGAAAGATTTGAAAAAGTACCAACTGAAAATAAAGCTTGGCTGAGGTCCTTTTGGTAGTATTTGGAGAAAAAAAGTTTCACTGAATCACTTCTAACATTATGCTTTATGCTAGGAAATGTTACTGCATTTTAGATCCTACTGAGAAAATTATACATGGTCCTTGGGAAATAGTCTTCATTTTAATTTGTCTAAGAGGAAAATGCTATATGACCTTAAGCTGTGTTGACTTTTGACTTTCAGAGTACTTTCTCCTCCTCACAAAAGATCCTAGTTCACTCATTTTTAGCAATCACCACTTCATTTCATTTCTCAGCACACAACATTGTATCATTGGGTCACCTGGCATTGTTATGTAATGCATAACCCCAAGTATTTGGGACTGTTACTCATATGACAATAGCCCTATTTATCTATTTAGCTACTTGTTTGTATTTTATGAAAACTGACATGAGAATTTTTATGCGTCAAGTATTCTGAGAAAAATAACTGTAAGCTATTCTGGCACTTATATCCTTCAGAAAATGTGTGTCCTTGAGATGGTCAGCTACTCCTCTGACTTCCCCAAACCTCTTCAGGCTGAGTCCTCCACTATCCATGATTCCACTTACAATATTTCATGCATGTGTAACCCCCATAACCTTTAAGGTAATCAATGGACAGTTAGACTTAAAAAAAAAAGAAAGAAAGAAAGAAAGAAGGAAGGCTGTTAGCCCTACTCCATTCACTCAAAATTGATGGTGTTTCTTGAGCCAGCACTGTAAACAATTTTCAGCTTTAACTGTGGTGTCTCATTGTGAAGATGAAAGTCATAAGGAGAACTATTACCATAGCCAATAGTATTACAACATAACTAAATATCCCAACATAAATCCACTTTGCTGGCATTTTAAGATCTTCATTTTCTGTGGCATCTCAGCTACCATACTTGGACTTCCCACCTGTTTCTAGCAAAACAAATGTATCCTTGTTGTATACCATGGTAGAAATTCTTGTAAATAAGCCACAACAGGATAGGCCTTATTTTATGAGATTTAGATTTTTAATGGGTTAATTTTCTGCTTAAAAAAACCAAACAAAACAAACCCCAAAAATAAACTAAAAAAACTATCACCAAAATAAGGAAAAAGCCCAACTCAAAGCAATTGTGTAAAATTGTGTTTAAAGAAGTAAATGATGATGTTTTGCTGTAAGATTGGAGAGAAAAGACTACAGATTCCTCCTTTGCCAAGGATTTTGTATGGTGCAGACAGACCTGGACTAGGGAATCAGATGGGTTAAAGGAGATCACAATGGCAGATGTGATATCCCTGGGAGAGATATTCCAACTGCAATAGTTTCAGGAAAGGCTCTTGGGAGTCCCTGTCATGGAACAAGGATTTCCAAGAGCAGAAACAAATGGACATGCTATCTGTCCTTCCTTGAAAATCAAAAACCCTGGAAACCAGTGCTTGCAGTGCTTCTAGTAGCTTCTACCTCATTAGAAAAGATAACCTAATCCTCAAATTAAAGTAGATCAAAAATACTCAGACATTTAACTATTCTTCTGGATTTACTGACAATGTGAAGTATATTGTATGTTTGAATTGAAAACTCACAATGCAAGTTTCTTTGACAAGTGAAAGTTAAACAAAAAGAAAAGCAAATTGATGTTTTTAGATGATCATTAGGCTACCTTGGAGACAGATAATTTAGTTCCTTTAGTATCCTTTAGTATCCTAGAAGGATTCTAGAGATACTGTATTAACCTAAGCTTTTAAAAGGCTAAACGAGCAACCAAAGAGACATTCTGCTTTGACCAAAGCAGAAATGTATATTGCACGTCAAACAACTGCATATCAAAAGTCTTTAGAACATTGTCTTCACAGGGAAGAAATGAACTGCTGACATTAGGACTATAAGTGCACAAGCTCACAAATCCCACCTGAACTAAACATAGTATTCTACCTTGTACTTCTACAGCATTTTCCTATCCAGGACTACAGAGTGTTTTATAAGCTTTGAAATGGTTGAAAAAAAGACAGGAATGTGTAAACTGAAATCAATCGTTCAGTTTATCTGTCTTCCCAAGATCCACTTAAAAATAAGCGGCAGAGAAACTAACAAACCGAGAATCTTGAATGGCAATTTCCTGTCAACACATGGAATGATAATTGTCAGACGCTGTCCATGCTGCACTTCCCCATTGATACTCTGGAAGGCAAATAGGTTTAAGAACATTATGGTCAAATATAATTGCAGTCTGTCATTGCATGAGCCAGGGAAAGGAGTGTCAGACTCATCTAAAGCATCCTCAGATTTCCAGATGTCTGCATTCCTAGACATACCTGCAAGTCCAGCTAAGCTTCATAATAGGATTCACTATTTCATATTTGGTCTTTTCTACAGAGGAAAACATAAGCCTTTTCCAAAATTTTGCAAGATTACACTTTGTACAACTGGAAGTGTTTTGGTATTCTGCAATCTTTTTAGAGCCACATAACTGTAATGTGTGATAATGACAGTAAAATGAGTTTTTTGCATGAAACCCTGTTAATATGTTGGTAGTAATTAATATATTTTGAACTAGAGAGCTACAAAAATATATGATGTATATGCAGTGAATTGTAATGGGAGATGTATTGAGACTGGTTAAACATTTATCTACAGAAAAGTAAAAAATCAATTAAGTTGTTTTAGAAGTAAAGATTTTTTTTCAAGGTTATTAAGATATATGTAAGCAATCTAACTATTGTTAATAATACATTCTGACATTATATAGTGCTGTGCACATGGTTCTAGCTAGTGAAATATAGTCTGGTGTGCAAAACTTAAGCTGAACTAAGGTACTGAGGTCCAAAAAGGAAAATGTTTTGGGTTTTTTCTTCACGCGACAAATATTTCAATCCTTTCAGCTAAGTTTTATGCTAAGGCAGACAATAAGGTCCTGACTTCTCTATATGCATACCTTGCTATAGGATAGAAACTTCAATTCAGTCCACCTCTATTATGTCTGCAAATGATGAGAGAGCTGCAGGAGGAGAAAATACTACACACAACTTATCCACAGGTATATTTTCAGAGCAGATAACAAAAAATATGCATGTTATGAACCTGGATTAAAATCTCTTTCAAGGCAGGGACACATGACACTGGATACATTTTCAGAGCAAAAATATTGCCTAGTGTTTGCCTCCAGATAATTTAATTTGATTTGATAAAGTCGAGACAGATGGTAAATTTGTTTTGAGAATCTGAGATAAAATGCTAATTTAAGCATGAGATCTGAGTGATCTTAACTGCACTCTGTCTGCTCAGTTCAGGAAGGACCAGCTTGATGGGGAACCCCAAATTTCCCTCCTTCCTCACTCCCTTTTTACACCTCTGAGGATGCTGCCTCCTCGCTTGCCTTCTAAGACTGCAGTCAGAGTCTTGGTTTAAATACTTTTTCTAGTGAATAATTTCTACATTAGTTGTTTTCTTTTTATAAGTCCATTGGGAAGCAGTATGCTTAAGGAAACATATAGCTGAGGCTGCCAATTTGTTGATTTCTAGTTCCCCAGTTGCTTTGCAAAATCATCAAATGATGAGGCAGAGAGATTTGTATCCAGGAGAGCCACAACTTACTTGGCTCTCTCACATATTCTATTTCAGTTCTCACCAAGTCATCAGAACTGTTTTTTCCTCGACTGAACAAAAAGAGTCACTCAACACAGAAGTAATTTCATAATCTCTGCTAATTTGTCCTAAATGTACGTATTTCCTAGTGAACAAAAAGTTTTATTTATGTTACCATTTATTAGCAATTTTATTGAATTTGAATACTTCCCCTGAAATGACACCAAGGCTTCCACTTTGTTCAGTTTTCAAGTGCATAATAATGTAAAGTTGTGTTTAAAATTAAAAATATTTAAATGAAAAACCTTTACATCTCTTTTTAAAATAAATTTGAATTTTTTTTGTAAAAAAGGTAAACAGGTGCACTAAATAATGTTCTACCAGTGTAATGTTTTTCATTAGCAAAATATTGACTTTGGTCTGAAGGGAGCAATGACACCTGATTTATGGGTGCTAAATCTGAGTCAAATTTTTCTCACAACTTTTGCAGTGACAGATATTTACACTTATTTTTGAAGTTCAATGAATAAAAAGTCATTCAGAAATAAGGTTTTTAGTGTTATTGTCAATAGCTTAGTTTTTATTTCAGTTAAAAATCAAAAAATTTCAGACAACGTGAGCAAAGCTAGTGTCAGGCTTAGGAAAAATGTTCACTTCTGTTGCTATGCTATACCATTTTTTAAAAAAGAAATGCAGGAAAAAAGAGTTGATCACCATCATTAATCGCTGTTTTAGATGCTTGATGCAATGAAAGGATTGAAAGGAAAAAGCATTAAGATTATTTCATACCTTGTTTAAAATTTCATTACAGTCCAAATTTTTTAATTTCACCTATTTCTAGATTCCATCACAAATGGTGTTCACAAAGGATAGACATATTTATTTCCTTTTGCCTGAAAATCTTGTGGTATCTGCTGTAAATTTTACCTGCACACAAATGTTACCAGCAGACAGGTTTTTGACATTACAACTCACCCCTGCAGTTGGCATAAATGTGATCAAAGTAAAAACTAAACAGGTTTGAAACCATTGTGGAAAAGGCCATCATACAATAGTTTTGAAGAGCACTAATTTTAAATTTAATATTTACCAGTAGTAAAATTTTGAAATTAAAAGCAAAATGTGTACGTGATGGTTTAAATCTTTTTGTGTGAGTGTGAGTTTACATCAGAGTTACTGAATTATTTTTTCAAGCACAAGAGCTTCACTTCACTTGCAAGACAAACAATGTGACTACACAGATACATTTTGGAAAATAGCTAAGTAACCACAAGTAATATAATTTTTAAAAATCAGCTATACAAAAATTCATATAATCCTGTAACTATTCTCCAAATACATGAGAATAATAGGACTCTTTCCACTGCCATAAAGATGAGACAAAATATTTAGCAAGAGTGAAAGCTTAGTTAAGCTCTAGTGGCAATATTTTTAACAAATAAAATAGAAAATACTTCCATTAGATGTCAGAAGACCAGTCAAGGAAATAGAACTTTTTCTATCATATAGAGCTTCCCAGAAAACAAAATAATTCAAGTAACTGGTATACACAACTTTTTCATAGACAGAAATTTACACATTAAAAGAAAAAGTTTGCCAAATGTTTCTGTGAAGAACTCAAACCCAATATTATCAATCATTTCTAAGTTGCAGGAAAACTTCAAACCTTGGGATTGTTGCCCTGCTAAAGAAATTTTTCACAAAGATATATTCAGTGATTTAGAGAACTTGCATTTCCATTAGCTGTTCTGTTGTTAGGTTCCCAGACTTGTCAGTCTGCCACCTTTCACAAATTACATTTGTGAATTAAAAACAAAAGCAATTCCTGCTCATTTCTTTTGCTGTCTGGAATACTATTATTAATTCCAGATATTATGCTGATTATTTGCATTACAGTAGTCAAAACAATGATGAGGTATTTCCCTTCAAAGATTGCATCTCATTCAAAACACATTTAACTCTTATGTTTTGAAGCATTTGCACAGACTTTTAACTATAGGAATTTCATGCCTGGCAATATTTTAAACAATTGCATTCCAGTGAAACTGCATAACCTGGAAATTCCAATACAACTGAATAATCTGTTATCTACTGGAAACAGCTTAATTTTAATATGCTGCAGTTGACTTAAAGGTTAAGCAACCTCTTAAAAGAATGTGAACTTGTGAATTAGGGAGGTCTTATACTCTCAGGTGGCATTTTATTCACCACAAGAAGTAACTGCTAATGAGCTCTCTAGCTAGCAAAAGCTAGATGTAAAATATGTAAAACTTGAAACGTCTAGTGTTTCTGAAAAAAATACTCCATGAATTTGGTTTATTAGGTAAATTATATTAGATCAAAGAAGGAAAAGGTAAAACCAGGTGTCAAAAGCTGAGAATGACCAACAAATCTAATTTCTAATGTTATTTCATGGTCTACTCTTATTAAAGTATTTGGTTAATACAACTTGAAAATTGAGAATTACTTCATCTAAATGCGTGTTGGATTAACATAAAAACCTCAGTATGATGTCTCAAAGTGCCAAAGAACACGCTCATTATGTAGGAACCAATTTAATCTTTTTTTTTGGTCCAAATCAAGCTTAAGCTAAGTGAAGAGTCCTGATTTAGACTATTTGGGCTAAAAAAAAAAAAAAAAAATCCTCTCCTTTGAGAGTTCGTTCCTGAGATAAGAGAATATGGGATTCTAATAAGAACCACAGAACGTGCTCCAGCACACTGCACTGGAGAGCTGAATCACTGACAAGTGCAGGAGAAAACCTCAAAGGACAAATCACTTGTAGGAACAACCGTGTCTTACCCCTGGGGCATGGTAAGCACTGCTACTCTGAACACTAAGGTAATAATTATTTTGAGTCCCTAATTTTCCAAAGCACTGAAGGAATTATATAACCTCAAAACTGTTCTACAGAGTATCTGGGCATGTGCAGAGCTTCTGCTTGGTTCAGTGAGAATTCAGGACCACCATCAAAGAGAGACTTTGATGCAATAAAATGGGATTTCAGTTCATCATAGACACCCAGATGGAGAGGAAGGCATTGAGAAGCTGTAACTTATTCATGTTTATCTTAAAAATATTTACATCCTCCACATGCTTCTATTTTTTCTATCTGAAGTATTTACTCAAATTTCCAAGGTACAAATTTTCTTCTTTTGAGGTTTTTTTAGTGATTTCTTCATATATTCAGATGTACTGTTCATCCTGCAGTGTGCTGAATACTCCTCAAGTATGCAGTAGTTTTGTTCTGCAGACTGGCTCTGACTATGGAGAAGAATTTTGTTTAGTTCCTTTCTCGTTCTGAAGGTTAAACTTTCCTCTGTCCTTTCTTAGGGACTGTGTATTAATTGGGTTGATTATATATTTCACATTACAGCTCTGGGACCAGAACCCCTCCAGGGAGTGATGCAGCTTCTAAATTAGACCATCTCACCCTGACTGCGAAGTAGCAAATCTCAAAATCCCTTAAGCAGAGTGGTGTAGGCAGATGCCAACTAAATACATCTGTCCATCTGCCTGTAGTCCAGTGGTTAGGACACCCCCCCCCAGAGAGACAAAAAACTCCATGATTTTGAAAGATATCAGGGAAAAACAAGTATAGAAATAGGGTGTTTTGTATGTGAAGTACACTAGCTCAGGAAAATGTTTTAGTAGAGGAGAGCTTCAAATGCACTTTGTGAGGTTCCTGCTCCTCCTGGAAATACCAACCACATCTGAACATCCACAAGGACCTTAACCTCCAGCCTAGAAATAGGATGTTTCTGCAGAATCTGCATTTGGGCTTGAGCAATTTTACAAGTTTAGGAAAACTTCCTGGAAAAAATCTTTTGCTTCATCTCACTGGCTGAAATAACTTCTGCTGCCACATTTCAGTGAAGGGAGTGACAGGGGTGTTATGGGGATTAGGACACTGCTCTGTGGGATTTGAGTTCCCATGCTCTTCCTCAGGCAGCCTGTGGATCTGACTTCTGCATCTGACAGATTGCTGGAAGAAAGAGAAAGCTTTAATTTATGTTAACCAGGAGCTCTAGCAGCAGTCATAAATATTGCTTTAGATATAGCAGATTAGGCTGATCTACCATTGCTTTCTAGAACGGGCTTCTTTTATCTGATGCAAATTACAAACGTGTTCTTTTCTCTCAGTACCAGAGAGATACACACAGAGTTTGATGAAAATGCACCCCATGGTAGATGGTATGAATTGATATGGAGGACTCATTGGAAGGTACTAATTATAAAGTCTCTTTTTATAGATATGCCAGCAAAGCAGTGGTACATCTTTATCAAATGGCAAGAGAAAGCCATAAAGTATTTCTTTATTTTTTCATATGACCTACTGACAAATAAGTCTGATAGCTAAAATATAGTGAGAAAAGTTGTTCTCTGGTCATACTGTTTTAAAAAAAGTTGTGTTATTTTTGAATCTCCTGAGGTATTTATATATTTTCATATGTCAGTTTGTTATATACCCATATCTGTTGAAAGCTATTAGAAACTTAAATGGAGTTTCCCCTTAAAAAATAATTTTGAGATTCTAAGTTGCACTGCTTCTCAGATTCTGTGTATCTTCCCACTTCATATGTTATCAGTTCCTGATTGCTTTGGACGTTATACATCTCCATTATATATGTTACTACTCAATGCTTGAAGAATCATGATTTATCAAAATTGATAAAAGAATGCATCTGGGATGCAAGTGCAACAATGTGGTGATTTCCATGTGAAATAATTTGAAATGTAAGGTATAAAATAGTTTTTTGTTACTGCCAATTAAATATAACAGCTGATGGGGAATTTTTCTTTTCCTTAGTTTACCAGTAATAAGGCTTCCCAGAGAGGTAACTATAGAATGGTTGGAAGCAGCTTTACATTTCCTTGGTTATTGATGGTCCTTGACTGTCAGTACAGACAAGCTGGCTTTAACTTTTTTTGCACAATATAAAAGTGAATAAATTTCTACCACATTTTGTCTCCAGCATCAGTATTGTCTATTTCTGTTCTTAGTTCTAGTTCTTCTTTTTTTATCCTTCCTCTTATTAGGAAATGGCCTAATTACTAGTTTATCCTATTCCAAGATGGCATATAACTCAGGGGCTTGAATTACATTATCTATGAATATTCTACATTTCCCCAAACGTCTTCTGATGAGCAATTTGGCTTTTAAGGTGCTCAGTAAACTGATATTATTTGCATATACATTAGTCTCTAAGCTCCTCATCTAGGGAGCACCATTACATGCATCACATGCCCACCACTTTAGACAGCACTTTGATTTTTAGCCTTTAATTACACAGCAGATATTTCAAAATGTTTCTACCATTAAAGAAAAATGTTAACAGATAATTGGGAGTAAAAAAATATGCATAGAGAAAGACAATGTAAGGTTAGCATATTTGTTGGTAAATGTCTGTTCTCAGTCAGCAACAGCTGCAGTTTAATTAAACTCAACTGTTTGCAGGTGTTTGCAAGAGAAAATTGTATAGATATGCATGTACATATACAATTCAGCTGAAGAGATTTACCTTTGTCAAAAGTCAAAAGCTTCTAGCATGGAGGCATCTTCCTCTGTAGTCTTGTGATTAACGTTCAGGTTCCTTTCTGATATGTAAGAAGGAGATATTATCAGGGAAAAATCCACAAGAAAGCACTGTAAAGCAATAAGGAAGGAACACCAGCTGTGCTCATAAATTTAAACAGTTAGTATATCTGAAAAGCATTCTCTGTCCTAAGACTGGTATTACAGCTAGCTGAGTTTAGTGCATCAGACAATACAAAAGGATTTAATATGTGTTAAAGAAGGAAAAGTAAATACAAAAAAAAAGACTTTTTAAAGATCAGAACAGCTTTAGATGTTGTGTGGATCAATAGTCGTCTCATCACAGGTAAAAGTTCACTAGATAGCATATTGAGCTGCAAGTTCAAAATGTCAATAAGGTGTGCAAAATTTAAAACCAGGACATGTTGTAGGATAGTTCTACTTAACTTTTTGTTCTTGAGTTATAAATATTTCTGCTCAGCAGAGGTATTTGTGAAAGTTGACAAGAAACTGACACCACTAAATCATTTAAAGTTCATTTATTGCTCACTGTCTAATGATCTAGTCCAACGAGAAATTCTATAAATATACATGTACCTATGGAGATTTATAACTAGGTCAGAATGCTGCTTCCACATCTATTACTAATTAATTAGGTGCAAATAGAAAAATACCTCAATGACAAAATCTATAATTTCAAAATTTGTGTTTTACTGTGGCTATATCAGCAGCACTTGCAAGTGCTCAGTTAAAGCAAAAAATAGGAAACTATCTACAAGTCTCAATTTAAAAAAAGAAAATAAAAAAGTAAAGGATTAATTATTTCAGACTGTACAACATTCTACACAATATGTGTTCATTTCTGATCTCTAAACATTGTCTCTAACATTTAACTGGGTAAAGCAAGTGATTAATGCTTGTGGTCATCCTGCAGCAATTCTATTAGACTGCCACAGATTCAACACATTTTCCCATGAAGCAAATTATTATTAGTGCTAATTAGAAGGGGAGGGAAATCATAGATGCTCTTTTTTGTTATAGTTAATTTAGTAGCACATTTAATCATGACAAAAATAAAACTTTTTTTTGCTACTTTTAAATTTAATTTATGAAAGGGAAAAAAGTAGGATACAGCAACAATTAAATTTATTCAAAATCTTTTTGACCTATGAGCCAAATTTTCAGCCTGGTGATTCATAAGAAAGTCTTTATTGACCATAGGAAATAGAATGCCTGCTTTAGACTTGTAAATGGACTGGTTTAAGACACCAAATTCTAATCAAGATTAGTTTTGAATGTTATGCTTTTTAATTTGTGTCAGAATTGAAAAACCATGACCAAACTAATTTACTTTTAGGTAATCCAGTAGCATAGATCAGATTTATGCTTTATAATATAATATATTAATATTTTTAAAAACTAAAACACAAGATGCTTATAGGCATTGTATAATAAATTGAGACACGTAAAATATTAATTTTTTTCTAGTCAGAAATACGTGTATATATAAACACACATGCAAATATAATTTGTGAGGTAGTACAAATTTTTGTATTGCAGGTCTGTCCTCTAATCCTTTAAAAATACTCTGTGTTTATGATTAGTGTGGTTGTTGAGAGGATTGACTTTTAGGTATTCTATTCTTGATAGTTCTGTGGCTTCACCTGGACCCACGGTTACTTTTGATTCCAATATTTGATGGCATCCTACTTTTTTCTAGGAAGTGCAAGAACAGGTTATGACTAATTTTAAAGTTTGAGTTTCATTCTTTGGGTTGTCTTTCCAGTGTTAAAATATGACCAAAATGTCCAAGCAATACTGCCCATATGATTTGAATTTTGTTCCACGTGTAATGGACAGAGGAGGTTTTGTGTTTATTAGTAAGTTAATGTCAGCACTTTTGAGTTTTTGATTGTTAATGAAAATGCAATGTGAGATAATTAAGCAATAATGTAGTGTGCAGAGCTTTTTTTAACAGGATAAAGTCATGATGAAGATGAGCAGAGTCAAGAGATTTAAAGCAGAAAGCATTTTTCACCTAATTTACATTCAAAAGAAGTTTGCTATAATGCCAAATTAAATTATGTGAAAAAATAAATTACAAGGCAACTTTCAATAAAATTAGTTCATCTATAGTTTAACTAAGGTGGCTATTGATTTTTACACATTCCTTATCTTTTATTTTACCAACCTCTCAACTGCAGTATTGTATCCAATTCAGAAGGGAATAACAAGAGAAGAACAGGAAATACACTCAGGGCAGAGCTGTGACTGTGTAGGGGATAACTTCTACCTTTTAATTCCAAATTAGCATTGAAAACAGTTCACTAGAGTCTCTTTTCTTTCTGCTTGGGAAAATTAAATCTTTCAATGCCTCTAACAACCCAGAACTTACTGAAAAACTGATGTTTCAATTCAGGCTAAGTAAAATAAATTACTTAAGAGTAAGTGGCACTTTCTAGTGTCTTGGAAACGTTAAGAAATCATCTCTTCAATAGGTGCTAGCCTGGTCAGAAACACTGGTATGGCTGAGGAAAGTGCTGTCTTCCACATGGGCTATTTTTTAATGTCCAGTGCCTCTGACTCCAGTGCAGGTCTGGAATTGCCATTTTCCAGACATTTTCTGTACATTTGCTGTAAAAAAGACTGAAAAATTCCATCTTACATCAGATGAACGGGAAATGAATGAGGAGAACAAAATATCAGTGGTCTTAAATCATCTGTGTCAAGCCCCTTACACTGTGCTATCAGGGAGGTAATTCAAGTTGCAGAGCCTGGTGAGACAGAGGAGCAGCAGAGCCATCTGAGCCATGGTATGAGATACAGCACTTTAAGACTTTATGGTGGCTTTGAGTATAGTCCATATCCAGATATACAGTTTTTCAGCCAAAATTAAAAGAAATTCATTTACTTGCAAAGATCCAAAGATATGTAGCTGAACCTATATGAAGAAAAAAAAAAAGTAATTTTTTTTAAGATGGTAAATTTTTAGTAATCAGCCTGAAATGAGGAGATATCTTTATTGCACTAAACTAAGGAAAATGTGATTCTGGTTTTCCAAATTGCTTTGACTACAGGAACACAGGTCAATGTTTCAAGTTGTCAGAACAATGTCATCTACAGCAATCTATCTGATGGCTGAAGACAAGCTTTTTCAAGGTAAGTGAAGGGAGTTTGCCTTATCCTATGTTTTCAGTGCTATCCCTCCTTATATTCAAAGGCAGTGAGCTCACTGCAAAGAAAGCACACGAAAAAAGACAGCAATTATTTCCCCTAAGGCTTACCTGGCAGGGAAATGATGAAATAAAATGAAACTATGGATTGGTTGGTCTAGAGGAACAAGGAACAGTAGGAAAGAGAACTTGAAGGCAGAAATGTCAGTCATGTGTGAGGATAGTGGGATCTTTTCCTTATGCATGGTCCACTCTATTTTTTCCTTGTTCCTTCTTTGGAAAGAAATCCAGGTTGCATTTGTTCCCATTTGGATCAGTCTTACCATTACAAACAGACTGAAATGTGGCAGAAAATTATGCTATTTAGAACTGCAATAACTAAGAGCTTAGATGATTGCCTTATTTTAGCACACAGAGATAGTCTAAAATGTAATCTTATGGAAAAAATATAAAAATTCAAATTAAACCAATGATAGAACTAAGTCTGGTTTAGGAGATGAAATAACTTTTTATCGTACCTAGAAAGTTTGTTAAAAGGTCTAGAATGATCTGAGAAAGTTGCAAACTGCTTTAATAATTGAAACATACTGACTTGGATTTGTGATCTGTTTACCCAGCCAGCTTCTCAGCTGTAATTTCCTGCAGAATTCAATCTAATTTAGAAAAACACCTCTTTGTAAGGTATTCTATGCATTTGCATTCATTCTGTCAGTCACTAATTCAAAAGTGTGGGTTTTGGACAAAGTTGGTTGCACGTATTAAAGAAGTGACTGCCGTTTGCTCCCTCAGATTAACAATGTGATCCATCATCCTACAGCATCTTTTCCAGAGCAGTGTCTTAAGTGATGACTTATTGCTTGTTTGCAAAGAGATTTGAATGGTACAGAAAATGTAACTTATTTTTCTCTCTTGGACTGAATTTTTTGTTTACTAATTGGAACGTCATATGCAGTGAATTATTCAACATAAAGGATGATCAAAAGGAATGTCAGTAACGAAAAGCAAGCACACACACACACTTGTAACTGTGTGTGTGCATCTGAGTGTGTCTGAGTGTCTGTGAGTGTGTAAGAGTGTGTGTAAAACTCTGTAAGTGTGTCAGGGTGTGTGTAAGAGTGTGAGGGTGTGTGAGAGAAATTGAGGCAGACAAAAGAACAAGAAATTAAAAACATAAATCTGAAGGATTGAAACACTGGATACTTGTACCATTCACAATAGTATAGAGAATGTTCTCACACCCACTTTTAAAATAATATATCAAGAATACATGTTGAAATTTTCTTTGTTTCTTCTCCCATACCTAAATGTCTAGATAGTGCTGATTCACTGCTGGAGAAAAGCCATCTTGTCTTGCAAGAGGAGCTATTGTGCTGTTATGTTAAAATTGAAACCTATTCCTGTATTCTGAAATAAAACCATATCACATTGTGTAACTCTCACGTTTAGCTGTGCCTAAGATTTGGCTAAAGACCTTGGAAACTGGTAGCCAGATATGTAATGTAAACTTTTTAAACAAATAGGTCTAGTGCACATAAATGACCCATTTTTTCATGTGTTTTCATTCACTGTTGTAAGATTGAAAAACGTTCTAAAGGTCCAGTTATCAATGGTTCCATGTGTAGTTTTGTTCAATATTTTCATTTAGGACCCAGGAGATTGTAGCTACCTAGTGGCATTGAAGGAAATTAAAATAAGTGAGGTTTGAAATCCAAAGCCAGACTATTCAAAGCTATTCAATCCAAAGTTGAATAAACGGTCTGAAAGAAATGAAACAGAAGAGCAGTGGGGACAGGTGCAGCACTGTAAACTTTGGCAAGAAAGGAGAATAATAAATTATGGAAAAAATATGCAGAAAAAACCACTGAGGTTTATTATTTATCACTGGTGAACATTAGACACAACATCATGCTTTATCGAAGATGATATACCTGGGATTTAAAAATAGCAGATACCAAATCAGTCTAAGATTTTTTCTTTTCCCAAAAAAAATGTACAGGTTGCATGCACTATTTTAAATCAAATTTAACTTTATTTTTTTAATATGGTGACTGCTCTTCCCATTGTCCATTTTCTATTCCTCATGCCTCTAATCCTTACAGCCTAGTGGAACTAGGCAGAGATTTTTTTGCTGAACCAAACCAAACCAAACCCAACCGACCCAAACCCAACCCAACCCAACCCAACCAAACCAAACCAAACCAAACCAAACCAAACCAAACCAAACCAAACCAAACCAAACCAAACCAAACCAAACCAAACCAATGAAGTTTTCAGCATTTGTTAACTGGGACTTTGCCTGTAGGATGCTCAAGGTAGTGCACCAGCTGTACTCAGAAACAGGATCACCTCAGCTGGAGTTCTGTGTGGCCAGTTCAAGGAACTGAAGAAGAGAGAAATAAAAAAGCCAAAGTCCTTATGTATAGTTGAAAAACTTTGTTAAAGGATTTACACAATAACCCTCAGGTATAGAAAAAGACATTGCATAAAAAAAATGATTAAACTGTTCCACTTCTTAGACAATAAGATGGAAAGTAATGGACTTGAACTGCAGCAATGTACATTTAAGTTGGATATTAGGAAAAGCTTCCTAATGGTAAATGTTCTTTTAATTGTTGTACTCAAACAGTAAGAAATCTTCCCAACATTGACTCGATTCTACTCTTATACTGTAGAATGAATGTAGAGTGAAAAAGCATCTTCTGATATCACAGATCAGCCTCCTAGAAATGCCTTGAAGAACTGCTCTGCCCTAAACAGAAGCATAACAAAACAAACAAACAAACAAAACCAATAATCACTTTAATAGCTTAGATTAATTGAATTTTTTTAAAAAATCTATGACTGACAATAATGGAAAAGACTGAGGTTCACAAAAGTATTGAGAAAAAAACATTTCAAATACATTGTCTCATTCTCTAGTCTAAGAATAAATTCTGCAAGATTAGGGATGACACACAATATAATTAATACATAAGGAAGAGGATAAATTCTAGCTTTCAGTTATGGAATCATAATCAATGTATTAGTGTGCAAATCCCAGTATGATAAAAAGCATAGTTTAAACTACTTTGGGATTATTCTAGCTAAAATGTACATGAGAAATGTAAACCATCATTAAAACATTTATTCCCTCCTTCACTAAACATGCAGTTTGCTGCTTTTTATTTTAATTACTTTTTAACAAAATTTAATCACCCTGAAAGATGTTATATTGATATCTGAAGAGAAAGAAGATCTTTGTTTGCCTACAAAAGAACTGCAGGACAGGAAAAAGAAAAATACTTTGCCATGTCTCAATCTGATTTAGGAGATTACTTAGAAATTGTCTTTGCTGAGACTGGAAGCAAAGTGGCTGGTGCTTCTTGATTTGGGTTTATGGATTCTAACCAACAGCCACATAGAATAAAATCAAAGCATTTTATGAAATTTCATGACCTATCATTTTTGAATTGTATCACATTCTGGAAGCACGAAGGAGAGAAAATTATAATTATTTAATTTTAATGGGTTGCAAAATGATTTTATTTACCCTCTTTTTTCTTTTTTTTTTTCATTTAATATTTCTCCACTGACAGGAGCAGTAGTCACTCTTTAATATCCTCTGCATGCTTTTCAGCCTTATATTTAGGTTTAACACCAAAATAAGATGAAAGATAGCTAAATGCTGTGGAACAAATCTACAGCAAATGTCAATCATCACACTGATTTTACATCAATTTCATAGTTGAACTATGCATAAAGAACTGAAACCCCACTACAAATCTTCTTATATATTTAATATTTCAAGACTGAATATAATTTAAGTTGTTTGACTTTCAGCTCACAAAATCTCAGTACCATAAATATTAAAAGTGTTATAAATATTGATTTTAAAATATTTGGTTTTCTGTAAATATAATAGATGTAATATATTTTCAGTAAAACATCTGTTAAAAAATGAAGATCTCCTGTTCAAAACTTTTGAATAGATGTTACAAGAAGTGATTTTTATATAGACATTTCTCTATTCAGGGAAGCTTGTATCAGTTTTTCAACTTGAGCAAATGTATAAGTTGTAGAGCAGAATAAAAGCATCTAAGCAAGACACATTTTCTGTTTGCTTTCATTCTATCCTCTTGATTTCTCTTGTTCTCTCTATTAAAATTTTAGCATGTTTGAAACTGCTCGTGATTTTCAAAGTAGAAATCTAATTCCCCACTTGAACTGAGATGTCAAAGAATATTCCCACTCCTTACAAAAGGCTAGTGTTAGCAAATGCTAGAAAAGGACCTTTCTGTTTATGGAAAAGAGATTTTTGTTAAAGCTGAATCTACATTGCTTTTACTAGAGTTAATTGTAGAGAGTGCTTCAATGAAATAGAGACGACCATCTTAAAAACAAAAGTATTGCATATTTTCTAGTATGGGTGGGTACATAAAGGTCCATAAATATTTTTAATAGTGCCTGCATAGGGAAATAACAATGAAAAATAAGCTCTTAACAAGAGAAACCATACTTGGTTCCTACACTCACGGTCCATTGTATTTATGTGAGCTCCCCATGTTAGAATGATAGATAAAACTATGAAAAAAAAAGTAGAAAAGCTATCACAATTATGTTGTTCATGGAAGGACTGGAATCAAAACTTGACCTGGTACCACTTGTGCTGAAGTCTCTTTAAAATGTGGATATTAGTAGTGAACAAAGGGTTGTGTCTGTTCTTATTGTCCTGCTTATCTGCAAGATTTCCTCGATGGACAGAAACAAGTGACAAGGAAAATTCCTCAAGATTCCCTGATTACTTTCCCCCTCTTCTTTTGTCAGTAAGAGTTTGATGAATAAGACATCAAAATTGAAAATTCTGGTAAAGCTACTTTTCTAGTCACAATAAAACCAGTCTATTACATACTGTACAAAACTAATCTAACTGGAAGCACAGCATTTATTACTGGTAATACCTTCTCACGACTTGTGCACATGACAAATTTGATTAAAGAAATGTTTGTTGGTAAATATATGCTGAAATCTGATTGTGTGGTGTCTGAGAGCAAGGCACAACACCAGAAGAGTATAAATGAGATTAAGTGGAAGGTCCAAGGGAAAAAAGTACACAGAATAATTGACTATATATATAAAATTGAGATATTTGCTAGCTGAATTTCTTTTGTAACAACCTAGTGTTTTCTCTTTCTAAGTAAAGGATAATCAATGGCCATGAAGAGGAACTGGATCTAATTAATAAAATGACTACTCCATTTCCCAAACATTCAACCTCAGAAAGCAATGTGCTATTGATAAATGTGAAATGTGTTCAGGTCTGCTGATCAATTCTCTCTTTTAGATACTTACAAGTGCTTTATGTTCCTTAGCTTAAATTAACTTTGCCCATCCAAATTGGATGAGTTGTTTAATGTGGTTATATAGTGCTTTCTGAATTACTATGTTTGTATGCAAATAGTCATTGGACTCCATTCCAAAGGGATTATTAGCAAAGCTTGTGTCACTTGCATAGTCACAGTTTCTTTGAAATAATCAAGAATCTAGAGAAATATTTAGTCTTTTCTTCAAAATAGTTGATATTGCTGAAATTATTGATACCACGCTATGTTGCAGCCTGCTGTTTAGATGACTCTAGTGTTGAATGTAATTGAAGTGACACATTGAAACTAGAAGAGTTAAAACCAGCAGACCGTACTGATGGAAAAATAATAGTTTGGCTCTTGGGCAGTGTTTGCTTTCCTGGTTTGTTTTGGTTTGGGGTTTGGGGGGGGCAGAGTTTGGTTTTTTGATTTTTTTTAAGGGGAGAATGGATTAAATCCAGGATAACTGAGCTGCTGTGTTATTTCACTGACTGTATCCATTACTCATTTGAGGTGCACCACATCACTTCACTACTGGCAAAGCAGAACACTCTGCACAGGGCTTGTGCTGGACTGAGCACTGGAACAGGTTGCCCAGAGAGGCTGTGGGATCTCCCTCACTGGAGAAATCCCAGCACCGTCTGGATGGAATCCTGTGCCATGTGCTTGGGATGACCCTGCCTGAGCAAGAGGTAGGGGCCATAGGACCCCAACCTGACCCATTCTGTGATTCTGTGAAATTACATCCTCCAAAAGGTGTGTGTTTCTCAGTGCATACGTTTATATACATATATAAACTATTTGCCACATTAGAATCTACCAAAAGATGTTCTGATAGTAATAGCAAGGTCTGGAGAAGAGAAAATAGCCAGTGAATGATTTATATCATATTAAAGCAGCATTACATTTGGAAGCAAAAGTTTTTAGTGGGAAATTGTGAGCAGTGAAATAAGCCTGATGTCTGAGGGTGGAAATATCACATCAATTTCCTTCACTTCTTCTTACTGGGAGCAGCTTTTATCTCGACATCCTTTTTTCTCTAATGACCAGATATCTTCATATCTGTTTTGAGTTACTGCAGCTATTATTGAGGGTCCATGTGACATCTTGGACAAAATAAGAGTTGGATGGAAATAGTTAATAGAATATAATTAAATTATAGTGTTGGATTAGGATGCGATTATATGGACATCTGGCATTGGATTTAAGGAGTTTAATGCAATTTTTGTGTTGCGAGTTTAGGCTTAATAAAGGTCTCTGCAGCTGCACTGAGCCTCTCAAGTATTTGTATTTTGATCATCAAAATAAACACATGCACTGCATAACAGTTACAAGCAAATGATGATGAGCTAACAGTAGAAAGCTTAAATGCTGTTTTATAAACATGTTAATAGAGTTTAGTAAGTTTCTGGTGTACTGAAACATTTCACCTCAGGGAGACTTACTGGTCAACATCTATCAGAAATTAAAGTATCTCCATTCAAAAATCCTGTGTCATGCCCTTAAGAATGAATCCTTTTTATATCAGATTGCTCCTACTCTGAAGGATTCTCTCATCAAGATCAGGGACTGATCAGAAGTCTGTTTGGCTGCCACATCTCTGCAGCTCTGTACACAAGAGCCCACCTGAGCTCTGTCTCATGCATCAGCTGGGTTTTTTGGGGGTGATCCAGAGCTGTTTATTAAATTATCACTTCAATCTAGTTCTGAAAAATAGTTTCCATACAACTTATTTTTAATTTATACTTAATTATTCACACAGCTTCACTTCCAAACAAGTACTTGAACTTAAGATCCTACCATTGCTTTAAGTAGTCTGTTTAATTTAGTAACAGCCACAACAAAGGGAAAATATGTTTGGGATTCCTGATTGATATTGTACAAAATGAGCTGTCATTTTTATTATACACCTTAAGGCTTATAGGTTAGCAGAGTGATCTCAAATTTGTCACTAAAGAAAAACAGCTCTCTTTAAAAACCTGCTTTGCTCATGATCTGTAGCTGGTTGGACATTCAGATGGTTTAAAAAGAGTCTATTTAATTTTCCAGATACAACTATATACAGAAACATTATTCATCAAAGCTTCCCTGGGTGGTCAGGCTACAGTCAGAAAAATAAAACAATCACTATAATAAGAGATAGAGGAAAAACTTCTCCCTTGCCCTGTGGTGCACACCAGCCAGCAGAGCAAGGCTGCTTTTCTTTTTTGCCTGTGTTTGACCAAATTCTGCCCTGTATTGACTAAATGACAGACCAATGGCAAAGACAGACTCAAGATCTGAAGTATCCATTCAGGACAGAATAAAGTGAGAAGAATCAGGTTATCTATGCAAGACTTTAAATCCTAAAGTCCTTAATTGCTATGAGCTCTCACAACATAGATATTTCTCAGTCCACCCTCCAGGAGATGAACTGCTGCCAAGTTATCCTTAATTATCTGGATCACACAGTTTGCTGCAATGTATGTCCTTGAGCTACTCTGAGGAGATAGAGACATAATAAGCTTTACTGTAACAGGTGTTAGGAAGGTGGTGCTTCTTCCCTGGAATGGAGAACAATCTTTTTATCTGCTGACCAGGAAATGTAAGTGGAACATCTGCAACCTAACAGCTGTTGAATGTCACTTTGGCTAGATCAAGGGCTTAAAATGTGCTTCAGTAATCTGCTGCAGCTTTTACTTTTAAAAAGTACATCTGTGCTGACAGTTTTTCCACCAACATACTCCCAATACATGTTAAAATGATAAACAAACCAGCCTAAAATCAAGGTGATAATGGAAGATACTGGAAAGCTCAAAGATATTTCAAGTTGAAATTATACTTGCATAATCCTTCAGTATAATTAATGACTTTGAAAAGAAAAGTTTCTCTCAAACCCACAGAGCTGTCTTGTTTAACGCCTTTGTGATGCACCTCACTAACATAGAGCTGTTGAGGGGTTGCCTGTTTGAGCTGTATAGAATCTATTCTTTTGTGATAACCATGAGCATATTACATTTATCCTTTGAAGTTTTAAACGCTGTCTTGCCAGGGGATAATAGACATTCAATTTTCACTCATCATATAGAGCCCAGTAAAATAGTTGGCAAAATCAGTAGGGGGCTTCTGCTGATTTAATTGTTCTTGTTTTAAGATCACAATAAACTACATGCAGCAACTAAGCCATCAGATTACTAATAATTACTTTTCTTGTAATTATTTCAAGAATAACTACTTTGTATGACATACATTGATTTTATCTGTTTCCTAAATGATCTTTTGCTATTTAAAAGTGATTAGAAATCTATTTACCAATGCAACCATGAGGGAATGGCATATTTTGAGGAAGAAATGTTGCTAGGCTGAACTGGGAAATAATATCACAGCTTAAAATGGAATGTAGTAAAAACTATCAGTTCAAGCAAGGCAAAAAAGGTACAATACATGAAACAAGAAAATTATTTGTATCATGCAATGAAAAGACACCACTTAGGAAAAGAGGCATTTCTGTTTTTAATACTAAATTTCTCACTCTGATTTGTCTCATAGCCCTTCATGCAGACTCACATGGTCTTTTGTCATCTAATCTTTGCATGCATCTCATCTTATACATTATATATTGGCAAAGGTATTGATAAGACTTTCATTTATTGGATTAATATTTATCTCAATATCTTCAGATATTTAAACTGAAATAGCGTGTCAAAATTTTGCAGAAGTTAGCATTGAATATTTCTATCATATAAAACATAAGAAAATTTACATGCTAAAATATAAAATTAAGAAATAAATTGACTGTGAACTACTAAATGATTAGTTTTGGAGTAGTGAGATTAGCAACAGTTTAAGGATTTAAAAGCATGAAAAACATTCATTAAAACTTTGATCATACATTTTTTATTTTAAAAAATTAACCAAAGTAAAATAGTTTAAAGCTAAATGGAACGATTTAATTTTGCCATTTAATTTCTCTGAACAACAAAAGAAAAGATACTTTGATCTTTTCTACCGGAAATAGGTAAGCAAATATATAAATTTGTAATGTAGTTGAGTTTTTATAAACCAGAATTATTTACAGTGCCAGAGAGGTTCTATTCAATGAAGTATTATATTAGATTAGGTTTCAAGAACTGAAAACCTAAAGAAATAACAAAAAAAATTTGTGACTGCAGTCTGGGACTGCAAGAAAATCAAGACCAAAAATATTTAGTTCCAGATATAATTACTAAATTATGTAGATAATATGTGCACCAGAAATTATATAACTTAGCCAAAGGCAGACATTGAAATGAAAACGAAGGTTGGTGGAAAGGGCAAGAAAAAGGGAAAATGAGCTTAGGCCAACTGTGAGTATAGAAGGTAGCTGCCTGAGAAATCTGATTACTGTAATAGATAAGATTTCCAGATTAGAGAAGGAGGGAAACATTGCAAACATGGTGTAAATAATGGAATGCAGTGTTTTACAAATTTATACATTCAAAATTAATTGAAACTATCTTGGTTGAAAGATTTGCATTAATTTTAAATGGACTGAAGAAATAAACAAAGAGCTATAATTGAATGAATGTAAGATGATGAATTGAAAGGAAATGCTTCGTTTGGAACTGTGAAAATAGGTGGGGACTCCTGCCTCAACTAACTTCTTTAATGGTCTGAAAGAATAAATATGTGGTATATAAATGGCTTTTGTGCTTTATGCTAAAAGACACAAAATCCAAACACCCATGAGGATAGAGAAAAGAATAGAAAGGTAAATCATGAAACATTAAATATGTAGGAAAGAAGTCTATAGAAAATTATTAACCTGAGAAGAATATATGCCACAATAGATTTGGAAGAGAAAACATGATTGAAATAGTGATTTAAAGGGGAAGAAGAAAAACCTTAGAAAGCATGTAGAGCTAAGTACACAGCTATATGGAAATGCAAACAAAGGATGCACTTGAACAATGGTTCTCTCCAGAGCAAGTGACAACTGCTATGGACAGACATACTCATAAAAGTTTACGGTCTCCAGAGGATTTTCAAAGCCCTTTGTCTTGTTGTTCCAGCTTTTACTTTCACAGACTATGAGCTAACCAAGAGCAGTGTGGCTGGCCACAGGATCAGAGACCATCTTTCAAGTTTTGCATTTTTTTAAGGGTTCTTTTACCCCCTTAATCTGTAGAATTATTTTTTCCTCATATTGTTCCAAGAGGATCTGCTATATTTACACTCTTCTCCTTGGGCATCTCTTGCTAACCAGATCTTTCCTATTTACTGTTCATGTTTGCTACATCTTTTGTAAAGTTTCTTATCTAATGCTGTCCATAGTAGTTTGATCATCCTGTCCTTTTCCACTTCTTTCACCCTGAACCTCTGAGTCTTTCCCCTTATTCTTGTATCCTCAGAATAACATTTTTCAATTCCTTGAAAGGATTTTATTCTTTAGAGATGGTTCTTATGTAAGCCTTTGAACTTTAAGATGGTCCTGTAAGCCACAAATGCTGCAAGCAGAACAATCATTTTATTTGAATTTCATAGGGAAAAGACACCAGAGCAAAGAGAAGAAAGCAATTTCTCATTTTCATAGAAGGAAAACAAAACCTCTGAACTATAATGAAGGAACAATATGCAAAATTAAAAGTTCTAAGATAAAAATTCTCAGCAGAAGAATAAAACAGGAAAAAGATCTACTATCATTCATTGATGGGGGTTCACCAGGCAGCTACTTGGCACAACCTTCCTCAGCCAACCTGCCTCTGCCAGGTGGGATTGCTGGGCATGGGAAGTTGCTATATTTTTTGAAAACTGTGGCTGATTTTCGCACATAACATGACTCAGCCTTCACGATTACTTCTCAACTGTATTGTGATGAATTGCTTCTATAAATTACAAGACACTGTTCCCACTACAAGTACAAAACCTCAGAACTGTGTGGATAGAGTAGCTTTGCAATTGTGTATTTCAGACATCAATATTTGTAACATTCTCAAGTGAAATAAAGAATATCATGAAATTACCTAAACTTAGCCTGGATCTTTGCAAGTTACCTGAACTTAATAAAATGTAGGTCAAGAAAAGTTTGGTTTATACATCTTTATTTTATTTCCTGCATGGCTTATTGTGTTTGAGGAACTCCATCTTTATTAGAGTCCTTAATAACTCCTGAGGCAAAAGAAATCAGATGGTCCTCTCTCTCTGTTTCTTCTTGTTATTTATTTTATATTTTAGAATATGTCAGATAAATGGAAATTTTGTGATTGGTTTTCTCGAATTGATCACAGAATAGCTTTTGGTGTTTCAGGGCTTAAACACTGCAAAGTATATAAATTAATAGCCTGTGGCCTCCTGCCTGAAAACATACCTGGGGCATGTATTAATGGACCAATAAAACATGGCCTGTCATACCTTCATGTTATATTCCCATTCCATGTGAACAAGCCTGCTTCCAGAGCTTGCCACAGGCTATCTGGTATTTCAGCTCTGTGTCTGTTTTAATCTCTGATAGATTTTATCCACTTTCTGTCAAATCCTGAACACTCGCATTACAAAGTGTCTTTTCATGTTCATTAATGCTTCACTTTAGTTCTCTTTGGTTTTGAGGTGTCTCTGTTACCTGAATCCTTCAAAAAGGGTCCATTTATAAAAAAAATCACGTGCTCCTCAATGTCACATAGAAAAGTTAAAAAAATCACTTGCTTTATTTCACTGAAATTTTGCAAATATCTGGCTTAGTTACAGTTTAGATAGTTCTGCAGTTCAACTTATACAGTTTCAATGTATAAGAAATATTTGCTTGCTTATTGTGACTCTTCTCATGACATTAGCTTACTTTGTCACCTGTAAAGATTATTACTTCTGTCACAACCCACCCCAAAGGTGGGGTAACAAGAACTCTTGAGGTTCTTGTTAATAAACCCCTTGGGAAGATTAGAATGAAACACTGGATGAACAGTATTTATATATATATATGTATGTATGTATGTATATGTATATATGACAGAATTTTGGATCCAGCAGAACCCCAAAATATCGTAGAATTCTCCATCTATAGGTCATGCTGAAGAATGACATTTTAAAGATTATAATTTAGAAAGACTAGAGGAATGCCCCAAAACATACTCTGCAATATCCTCCAAACGAAAAAGACCTAATTTTTTACTCCTACTTTTTTCAGGTCTATGAGTCACATAGCTCCAGGTGGAAAATGCAGGAATAAAATCAATCACCTCCCAAAAGGCATTTTGACTGTGGATTTATCTGAGCTGATTTTAACCTACTAATTTATTTTATGTATTCATTTGCAATATCTGTGAAAAATTTATTTATCAAAGCCATATAGCATACACCTTCTGATTAATATCTCTTGCTTTTTAAACAGGCTTAAGACTCAGATATGGTTCTAATAATACAAGGGAAGGTGAGCAGAGCTAGCCCTGAAATGCAGGACTGGTCCCCAGCCCTGTGTCCCTGAGCACCTCAGACAAGTTGAGGTCACAGTTTTGCCCCCAGCAAGTTGTCCCCAAGTTCTGGGATCAGGCTGCTGCTGCTGGTCGTGTGTGCTGCTGTGAGGGGACCCCCTGAGCCCATGTCACCTGCCTCTTCTGCTTCCCCACACTCAGGGTTAATATACTAACCCTGAAGTCAAACTCAGAGAAATTCCCATTACCTTCAGAAGTAATGGAAAGTCAGATTTTTAAGCACCAGCCTTGCAGAGAGCCAAATATTTTCTCATTCTAGTTTTTACCTTTCAGTTTTTCACATAGCAATGAAAGCTTTTTTCCATAGAATAGCAATTTTTTTTCACCCTAGGAATTATTCTGCTTCTGTTTGTATTGGCAAGTGGGCATAAAATATAAAGTGAATTATTTGGTATGAAAGAAATCTATAAAAATTGCTCGTAATTATTACCATGACTCCAGTCCAGAACTCCTTATTCACATAAACCTGACACTTCTGTTGTAGCTGGTTTTACTTCAAAATAGAACTTAGAAAAACTCACCCACATTAAGCAAGTGCTGTGAGATTTAAGAAGGCAGAAACAATTGTCGATATTTATGCTTAGGCTGAAACAGTATTAAGTATATTAGTGTTCTCAAGGCTTGCAAAGTCTATCCAACACTGCAGTCCTGACCTTGTCACGTTTTCTGACCAAAGTACTCCAGTGCTGTGCAAGGTGAAGCCTGGGCTGCCTGAGACTCACATTCGGTGTCCTCCTTCCTTCTTTTGTCAGCTTCAGAACAGAACAAAACAAGCTATACAATCATGATATGTATTTCTAATTCAAAGTATTGAATTGAATGTTGAGTCATTGTAATGACCTTCTTGTCTTATTAGGAGGTATATTTCCTCACATATTATTTGTTAAAAAGTTACTCAGTAAGTCTGATAATAAGTGATAGTTAGCTCAAAGTCCCTGTCTTTTTTCAGTGCTGTTTACAAAAAATGTCTGTTGTACAGAAATAGTGTGTCTGGTCTAGTAAATATTTATTCAACAAATATTCCCATGATGGTAAATGTAAAGATTATCAAAAGGCCCATAGCAGGAAAGTTCCTATGACTTCAGGTAACTCGTGATTTATGGCATTGCTACTTCCCATTGTTGAGGAAATGAGGCTTGCAACTGACTAATGTTTCTTTTTATTTTGTTTGCAGGAAACATTTATAACTTCCTCCTGGGATTTTTTTAGAGCTACATTATATGATATTCCCAAACTATTTTGCACTATTGTTTGATTTTAATTATAGTTGAACAGAAGTAAAACCTTGGGAATACTTCTAATTTGCTTAACTCCTTCCTGCTATGTCTTGATAAAATTTATCCTAATTGATTATTGAAAGGAATGGGTGTATTTAAAATCTAAGAGATCTCAAGGATAGCTACTGTCTGCCTGTGTAACTTTCATAAAGACCAAGCCATAGAACACAAGTGAACAGACTGGGGAGATGCCTGATGCTCTCAGACCTTTAGCACAGGCTGGAAACGCCTCAGGAGCAGAGGGAAACCCAAGGGGTTTTCTTGATGGACTTTATCCCATGTCACTGTGCTGATGGCACAGAGGGGAGGCTGTGGTCACCCAGACCACAGTAAATCCACTCTCCAGCTGTCACATTTCTGGCCCCTCTGGCCTCAGGAGCTCCAGGCTCTGTGCTGCTTCCAAGGCTCTGTGCTGCTTCCAAGGCTCCTCGCTGCTCCCAGCTATCTGTCAGCACTGCCCCTGCCGTGCCTGTGCTGATGAGTTACTCCTGCACAGATGCCTCTGGGACTGCTAAAAAGGAAGAGGAAAGAGTTTTATATCTTTCCTCAGAAAATAGGAGATCTAATCTATATTAACTAACGAGCACATTCCCACTGGTGCAGGTGGGTGGACTAAATTGCCACACAAGACGATGTGGCACTCAGGTAATGAACATACATTCTTTAAAATGCTTTTATATCCACTGATGGTGTGAGACTCAGTTCTGCCTTTATTTATGGATTGTCTGAGTTGGAAATGAAAGTATAGTAATTCTTTTGTGATGATTAGTAGCCTCAGAGAATGCTTCAACCAAGGAGAAATGCTGATTGTTTATGAGGTCAATCAGAAGGCACACCCCAACACTGCCTTTCCTAGCTGAGCTTTCAGCTACATTCAGTCATTTGTTATCTTGCATTGATAAAGTTAATGCAGAGAATCAAAGCCAAGCTTATATCACCAGTAAATATTATGATCACATACATCTGCAGAGCACACAAACTCTGTCCTCACTTAGCTAGAGCTTTTAGAAAACCTAAACACAGCACTTGATTTATGAACACAGTATGACATGTTTTGTCTATTGATGAAATGCAAAACATTTATTTCAATAAGTTTGAAATAAATTATTAAACCAGAAATTATTTTTAGCTGAGGTCATGATTCTTAATGATAGCTACTCTTTGATAGCTATCTTTGTTCATAAATTTCAAAATATTTCATTAAGACGGCTGAAATTATTAGAACCTGTCTTGCGACAGGGAAACAGAGTCACCCAGTGAGCTACACCTACTTTTTTATTACTTAGTGAAGCAATGATAGTCTTCATTCTTCCACCTTCACTGGAAATTTGCCCAGACCAGCTTGCTACAGCTTATAACATGATGCCCTCAAACACTTAAAAAGTGTTTGTTTTTTTCTGTTTTTTTTTTTTTGTTTCAATTTAAATAACCTGCCTAAACATCCATCTGCATTTTCTTAGTAATTTTATGTATTCTTGACAAACGTGCTCTACAAATTACCTGCCTGTCTTCTTATGACCCTCATTCCCTCTTGGCACCACCAAACTTTCTCCAGCCACTCACATGATACAGGAGGGTGTCTCTGTTCAAATACAAGCATTGTCCCACTCGATGTCATCCATTGCCAGTTACTCTGAAATTTTTTTGTTCCACTTTGACCATATTTCTTAGGATCTTAGAATTCTCAGGTTCTGACATTCACAAATAATTTGTGTTTGTTTGTTTGGTGTTTGCTCTCCTATTTACGAATATTTTGCTTTTCAGTATCTTGTGAACACACTCTCCTTTGAACGCACCTGCCTGAGTAATGGTCATCATCAGAGTTTAACAATTCTTCACCATTTCTTGTCAGGGAAATACATAAATAGCCCTAAAAAGCTTCACATACACTGAGCAGTTCTAAATTCTTTGAAAATTGTAAGCCATACTCATCAAATTCTGGGAGAAGTACAGTAATGTGCCATGATGCCTTTACTCCTATGGTAGGTCTTAATTAATGCAGGCTTTTAAAAGAAATCTTATCAGGATGTCTAGATTATCCTAGAGAGAATCAATTGACTCACACTATTTACAAAGCATCTCAGCAATCATCTTGGAACAAACTGCTGCTTTCTTTTAAGGTTTTGATTAATTATTGATACAATTACATTTGTATCATACCAGAATGAGCAGACACAGAGTATTTTTGCTGTTTATGAGACAACTTTTTCAGTATCCATAAAGATTAATTTCAAGAAATATTTAGTCTTAGCTGTGTGAAAACCCATTGTGATTTGTGGCAAAACAAAAATCTTCCCCCTGTTCTTCAAAGCTTAATGTCTAAATTTTCACTCTATGGATACATAGGTACAAATTTTAAATCTGCTAAAAGAATTTCAATTCAGACTTTTTTAAAAATGAAAACTAGATTTTGACTAGATAAGTAATTTAATTTTGGAGAAAAAAATCCTGCTTTAGACATATTTAAACCCCAAATATATAGAATCTTGATGCTTTGCCTGGGTTTTGCTAAATTTTATTCTATTCTTCTTCAATTTCCAGCTGATTTTTAAGTCTCATTTACTGAGAATCCTATTAATTTTTTTCAAACCTGAAAATTTTCTCTGAAACAGCTCCAAGATGAGACCTTTCTCTTACTCTGAAGACTTAGTCACATCTGCAAACTCAAATTGTCCTGTTAGAAATTGCAAGAACAGTCTACTTTCTTTGCTTATTCTTAACATAAGAATATTCATCAGGTGTTCCAGAATATACTTCAAATAACCCTCTTCATTTTCCTTTAATCCAGTCCTGTTTTCTGTATCTAAAATACATTTATCAGTGTCCAGTGAAATAGTGACCATATTATTGGTCCTCATTTATGAAAAATGAGGTTTCCTTCATTCAGTACCGACTCAGAGGATGAGTTCCTGCATGCAAAAGGATCACTGGAGGAAAAAGAATTCACACTCCATTATACAGAGACCCCCAAGAAATGTATCAGTTCACACCTTATAAAGATCCATGATATGGTTCTATTCCTGGAAATATGATTAAGTAAATCACTTATAACCCCTGCCTATTTTATTAAATAACGGCAGACTCTGGCACTCTAAATGCAGATTAAATAACTTTATTAAGAAGCTAAAAAGCACTGTCAGAATAATACAATAAAAAGTATATTCCGAAACTAGCCACTGTCCATTCATAATATTTCGAATGCAGCTCAAGACAACAAATGTTCTAAAATACAAAAGGATTTTTAAGGCACTTTTCTTAAAGCAGTAATCAATATCTGTGAGTTTCCAGTCTGTTAAGAAGGTCAGCAGACAGTGTCTGAATAAGTAGATCACTTGCTGTGGTCTTTAGATATTTTTGTTTGTTCCATGGAGATTTGAAGCACTGATTGGTAACCTTTTATTTAATAACTTTGCATCTTTTGGCTATAATTTAATTTTAAGTGCAGTAAAGAATTTATTTTCTGTGAAAAAAGGACACCACCTCAAGTAATAATTCCTCCTCTATTAGCTAAATGACTTCACTTTGCCTATACTTCTGTCCTTAATCTTCAGCATAGTGACAAATGACTACACCCCCTGAAAAGTAGCACATCCTTTGGGGAGTTGACTTCAGAAACTGGAATCATTTATAATTGCCTTAGAAGTCGTATTTTCACCTCTCATTGGGTCACTTTCTGCCACTTTCAGCCTAAATGGGGCCAATATGAATGTGACTTATTTACTCTATGGAAGTTCATTAAGTTTTGCTCAGATAAAAGCTATAAGAACAGGTTCTGTATAACAGAGTAGTAGCTTCAAAGTTATGGACCAGGCAATTAATTCTGAATTTCAGTGGAAAATCTACTAAAGTTCTATTGCAGCCAAATTAACGTCAAAAGAGTCTATGAGAATTAATATTCCTGCAATAAATATCAAGGACTTAAAAATGATTAAGCAATTATTGTTAAATGTTACATGATAAAATGGCAAAAAAGCCTTAAAGAAATTATGAAGATTTGCCACGTCCTTACATCATACATGGGAACATCTCAAGGCTTGTCTGTATGCAATAGAGTGCAGCTGGTTAAGGGAATTGTGAATTTATGGCACACTTGATAATCAGCAGTAGCTCACAAATGCACAGAGTATAGCTGAAGTTAAGGTTGCTTGTTCTATTTTTGAGTTATAATAAGTTACTGCACATGAAGACACTCTCAGTGCTGTATCCTCTGGCAAGTCAAAGAGAAATGCACTGCTCAGTGTGAGCAATATCTGCTGATGAAAACCTTTTCCTTTACATGACTTTTCAAAGAGTAGGAAGAATTCAGAATGGGTCACAAACCACAAACTTATATTGATATAATTCACTATAATGCAGCTTTGAAATAATTGTTAATCTACTTGTCTTCCTCCCTCATAACTGAAAGCATACTGAGGACTTATTATGGAAATTCACATTTTAGTTTATGCAGACTACATCACTGGAGTGAGGACTGAATGTAGATCAGGAATTCAAGCAGCTACATTCCAAGTGCATCCTTCATTTTCATCCAGTTGAAAAGCTACAATAGGCTGTACTTGAGTTAGGTTTTGAGTGAACCATAAATGAGTGCATAGGCAAATCCAAGGTACTGTAACTATTTCAATTCCTGCTGACAGTGTAAATCTGAACATCTACTTCTGTGCTTCCATGGGTCACTGCATATACCATGATATATGTGCAAGATGTAGGCATTAACCCTACTCACAACAATTAGCTATGATTTTTTTTTCTTACAGAGCAGCTAGAATGAAAGCCATGGACCTAATGGGTTAGAGAAAATTTGACCCAATTTCATTCTGTCTCACTAAGAATGTATTTCCAGATTGTCAGTCTTCTTCAACATCAGGTTAATGTGTTTCATCTCATATTTAAAATTTTTTATTGTTTAATGTATTTCAGTTGTAATTAAATGTAATGAAAATATTTCTCAGATTGTCCTTGACTGTGTCTTATTACCTATCCCTTTCCTTCCCTGTTTCTTTTTCATTCAGAAGAAAGAATACAGCAGATTATAGTCAAGCTATAAACTCTTTGTCGTTATTGGGATGTCTTTAATGAAACCTGAATGCATTATTTCCCTATTGAAACGTTCCTAGCTTGTGTTGTATAAAGTCACTTTGACTGTCTCATAGATATATGAGATAGTCAATATTAGAAAATTCTAGCCCCTTGATTGTATATCATGAATCATTCCAGATCCAGAGTTTGGAATACATGTTAAAAAAGTTTCATACTTTATGCATTTTGGCAGCATCATTAGCAAAACAAGAGTCACCTGCAAGCAAGAAAACTGAAAGCTGGGCATCATTTTGTAATATTCAACCTAGAGAAATACCTTATTTACAAAGCTGAAATATCTATATTTACTATTTAACTGTAGTTTTTCCTATGGCATTAAAACTCCTTTGTTTAGTATAAAATTTGTGTAGACAGCCCTCTGCAGAAAATAATTATCTTTGCCAGAGTAAAAAAAAGTCATTTTAGAAGAGTCTGGAAAGAAAAAAACAGGAAAGAAGACAAGAAAACTAAATGGAAAAAGAAAAGATGTCTGGAAAAAAAGTAAATAAAGAAAAAATCACAAGGAATGTAAGAGACATCAGGTTGGTCTGCTCAAGGCCATGGAGTTCGTAAAAAACATAAGACCTTATAAAGACTGTCAGCAGAGGCTGTCTAAAAACTTGTCAAAACAACATGGAATTAAACAAAAAAAAAAGGCAAAGGTTGTAAAAGAAGTGAGAAGCTCTTCCCTTTCAAACAAGGTAAAGGAGCATACCTGAAAGAAACAGGCAATTTGCTTGCCAGAAGAATTGAACTCCTGTTGATGTGTTACGATGACGGATGGCAGAGTCATCTAAATCGTTTGCTTTCACTTTGCTGCCTGATTACTGCATGTCATCAGTCTTATTTAAAAAACAAAAAAAGAATTAAGCAGTGATGAGAAAGGTCATCTGCTCGTGTTATTCTGGCAGTTGTACTCCAAATATCCGTGGGAGATCCTGAGGAGTTTTGTGCCTCTAAGCCACTGCAGAAGAAGAAGAAAAAAATGAGAAAATTATGGAAGACAGTAATATGTCGTTTTCATAACTCTATTTAATACTTTTCCTCACACAAAAGACTTCTGTTTTGTCTATCTTCCTTGCATGTTTGTACCTAGAAAATAATGGAGAAACTCTACTCCTATCTTCCAGGCAAAAATTAGAAAAGGTTGATTGTGAACAGCCAGTATACATCTACCACAATGAGATTTGTCATGAAGGTCAAAGTATATTCCTATTCCTTGGTCAGATAACATTATCTATGAAACTTTAGAGCCAAATACTTACACTTAAATGAAAAAATAATTGTACAATAGGCTTTTTTAAGTCTCTCATTTTTTGTATGTTCTTTTCCACAAATTTATTAACTATAATATTTGTGAAAGTAATCACAAAAGCAGTGTGTACACAATTTGAATTAATTCATTTAAAATCTAAAGAATATTCGTATAAATATGTTTGCTGTATTCATCCAATTCTAATTATTGCTTACTTTTGACATCTGTGAAAATCAGATAAAGTACTAAAATAGAGTCTGAAGGACTAGTATGAAATGAACATGCTATCAAGTTACATCCTTTAGAAACTATATAAAACTTTAACTACAAATATTCAATTCAATTATATTGCAGGAAGTCATTGGCCAGTTTATTAGTATGATAAAAGTATGGAAATTATTGCAGTTTAAGAACACATGGGGGGCACTACTATGTTAATTGCAATTAAAGCCTGATACCAGTTCCATGTAGGAAGTCCAAGTTTTCAGTGATTTTAATGAGAGCAGAAATGTTAATTAAAAGGCTTTTACTTTATATTACTGTCTTGCTAATAAATCTAGGAAGTAAGATGACTATTGCTGACGAAAAGACATCCAGCCAATATCCCCCTTCCTGACCCTGAGCCCAAAGATCCAGCAGAAATGCAGTGACCACCCAGCTGGGTGGGCACTTCTGTGCCCCAACCATTAACTTTTGCTTTAACCATTAACCATTACTTTTCATTGCTCCCTCATTGCATAAACGAGGCGTTGAAATTTTAGCTAATTATATAATTAGTGGGTTTTGGTATTTCCATCAGAGCCAAAAACACAAACGCTGGGAAGCAATAAATATCCAGTTAATTTTGCTAATGCTGGGGTAGAATCACAAAGTTGTCTTCTCCCTTCTCAATGAAAGAGAAAAAACAAGGACTTTCATTCTAACCAAAAGGTCCACCCCAGAATTCAGTACTCATCTGGCTTGAGCTGAGCTCTTACAAAACACACATGAGCTACATTAACTTTTTTTATTGCATTTCATTTATTCGAGTAGCTTGTACCTTACAATATAAATTATTAAACCTCTCCACACCAAACTGCTCTGAATTATACCACACTTGGGCTAAATATTGGTCAACATGATTGATCATGCTTTATGCAAGCTGAAAACTATAACTACATGTTACAAGCAACAATAAAGAAAATATTGGAGGCAGCAGCTGCATCTGCCCAAAGCATTTTGTCCTTGCTGTGACAACATCCGATGGAAAGCTCCTGCCATTTTTTGTCCTGGGTATAGCCAACATAAGCAAGGGGTTTTTTCCCTCTTTCTTCCATTTGTTTGTATCTCTAGCAAAAAAGGCATGGCAATAGAGAAGAAATACATGTTAGAATTAAAACACATTTCAAAGCATCATTCGAAGCATCCAGAAGCAGACAAAGTAATATAGAGAGATATTGCTGGCATATCCTTTTTCCCATTTGTGTTCCTACAATCTGTCCTTCACAATGGGCCATGAATATTCTTTAAATTTAGTTTAAAATTAACTTGAACTTCAGTACTCAGTTCTTCTGCATCTGCATAAAGGAGCTGGCAATCTTTTGCAGGAGATGCTTTTCTGCTCTCTTTGAGCTGCCACTCTCCTCTCCACAGACAAGCCAAGCTGTCATTTAGGTCACTGTTAGGTGACCTGTGCCACACAATAATCCTGTGGTTAATTCTGCATTTTGCATCTGAGCTGCTAACCAAAATTTTCATATAGTGGTAATTTATTTAAAAATTATGTAGTCAGAGAGTCTTCTTTAAGACTGGAGGTAAGAAGGAAAGAATTAGAGATTAATTCTTCCTGCCTATCATTTAGTACTGCAACCTCTTTCAGTTATGAATGCTGACGTGTATGTGTGTTGCAAAGTCCAAAACTGCACAAATTAAAGTGAATATGTTTTGTCATCTGCTTTACTTACAACGTTAGCAACTTTTCTTCCCAGAGCTTTCATTTTCCCCTTTAAAAGACACTCAAACACATATCAATAGATTTCTTTGTGACTATCTAACCGAGTTACATTTTTTTCAGCAGTAGTAGGTGTTGAAGAATTTGAATTGAAATTTGAAGGTTCCTGGCTCCCAAGCCAGCAGGAGATGAGGTTTAATTGCTTGGAAATACATTTTCACAGCTGATACTGGGGAACAGAAAAAGTCTGTATGTCAAGAGCCTCTAAACTAATCATTTAGCCATAACATGCACCACCCCATACCTGGGGACAATGTAACTGTTAACAGCTTGAAGCTGTTGAAAAAATAACCAATGAGAAGCTTTCCTCTAATTTTCTAATGCTATTCTTCACCCTGAATAAACTAATAGAAGAGAAATGTCTTATTTTCAATTCTGTCAGTTCAAATGAAAACAATTGAGAGTTCACCTAGTTTTAGAACTGGAATTTATTACATCTTAGGTTGTTAATTAAGGCGACAATTTTGAAGTTGCTCATGTGTTAATACACTGGCTATATAAACTCTGGGGCTGTCTGGTATATCTGGTTACACTCTGGAGACTTAGATTTGGTTTCCAGCACTAGAGATCAGGTCAAGAATTGCAATAACAATTAGCCATTAGTCACTAGATCTCAATTTACCATAATAGGAGGTCATTACTTTTGAGCATTTTCTCCCTGGAAAGGAAGAGGAAACATAGGAAACTCTTAACATATTGAAAATTGGGATATGGAAAACTTGGTTATGACCTCTAGAAGATAATAGGGATAAAAGGTTTATTTCTTTTTGACCTTACTGTTTTACTATGGGGTAGGCTCTGAATATATTTACTGAGTCTAGTATAAGTTAGTCTGTATAAGTTAGTCTTCCTTTTTCAAGTTTCAGTGAAATGGAAAATCTATCTAATCTCATCCAGAATCAAACAGGTTGTGCCTGACTCAACACAGGCATATGAGAGACAGTGAGAAACCTCAGCTGTGCAACATCCCACTTCTTGCTGCTGTAATTATTAATTATTCCTTTCCCACGGCTCTCATGAAGGACAGAGCAGAGGCACAGGTCTGCCTTTGTCTGTAATTCACCCGGTAACCTTTTGCACTGCCAGGAGCTCCCCTCCCTCCCTGGGGCTGCAGAGGGGCAGCACACTGCACCTGTCAGCACAGGGCTCCGTGGATTTGGGCTCTGAGGACGAGAAGGGGTACGTGACACTCGTGTAGAGGTTTGCTCTCCTGCCGCACAGGAAACCCACAACAACTCCCTGACCAAAAGAGTGTCAGTACTCTGCACCACCTGGGCTTGGCTTTGAAGGTGAGCTGCTCGAGTTACATGGCAAGACTTGACTTCATGCTCTCCAGAAGAAATATTTTATATTAAATCTGTAAGTGCCTATAAACCTTTAAGCATGAGATATAGCTGAGCTGTTCCTGATTAATTTTCTAATTCAAGTTTTTCAAACAACAGGGAGGATATAGATGAACACTTACCTCCAGTTACCACTTGAGAGTATCAACTTGGCAATGATCTCTTAAAATGAAATTTAAAAATGAAATTAAAATGAAATTGTTTTTCATAAGGAATCCCTGTAAAGTGCTCATGGTTTAGCAGGAAAAGTGTAGTGAAACTCAGCTTTATTAAAAAAGTTAATCGTTGATGAAGAAAGTGGAAAGACATAACAGGAGAGAGAGCAGATAGCATCTCAGATCAGATCTTTGTTTTTTAATAGACAGTAGCAGCTAAAAAAGAAATTGCAAGAGAAGCTTCAAAACTTAGAGGATATATGTTGTGAGTTTGTCATACCTAAAACTGGTATTTGTAATTAATATAAACAGAGAAGCGATGCCTGCTGGTGGCTTTGCTAACAATCAGCTGACAGATAGTTAACTATAGAAAGGTCAAAGGTCAGGGCTTTTAATCTATAGGTTGATGATCCCTTGGGGACAGTGTGGTGTGAAAAAGAATTTGGTATGCTTGATGCTATTATAGGCAGGATCAGCCTGTCAAAGTCCATTAGCACTCACTTTTTCTTCAAATAAGCATTAAGCCAGCTTTTGGTATAATTTTTTCAAAGTAGATTTCTTATCATTCTTCGTAATCCTTTATAAGCATGAAACATTTCATTCCTAATATGCTAAAGAGTGATTTTTTACGAATTTGTGAAATGTATGCTGTACTCTTCAATTAAGTCTATTTGGCACATTGAATATATTTCTGATAGGCTTAAAGTTAAATTGAAGAGTCTACAAAGAAAAAATAGTCATCTTGAAAGTGCAGCTTAATGTGTGGGGCACAGTGTTATCTTGTGTTTCTTGTTTATAGCATGACAAAGACCAAAACAAATCTGAATACTCTATTTAAAAGAAAATCAGGAATAATTTTAGTCCCACATTATTGCTTTCAGACACAAAGTGTTTTAACTTGACATTTTCTCAGAATATTTTATATGTTCTTTGACTCTCTAGATAGCTGTAAGGGAGAAAAACTTCATTTGCTTTCCACATTTGTTCATTGCAGTTTCAAAAACACTTCTTATAATGACCTTGAAAGTAAAGGAAGTTGTGAAGGTCTTTTGCTATATGACATTCATTAGTAAGTAATGCAGAAAGAATGCTAATAGTATGTTGCTGAAATATGTAAAGAACTGTATTTTTTTCATTATGTTAAAAATCAAGACATGTAGCTTAAATGACAATAAGGTGTGGCATATGTACTGAGAATATTCTGAAAGCTTGTATTAGAGCAAAGATCAGTTAAGAAAATGTAATAAGAGCAAAATGAAAACAAATTCCTCAGCAGATTATAACATATTTATAGCAGTTACATAATGCTACGTTTAAGTATGATTTAAATCTCTTAAGTAAAAAGTTATTACATGCAGCTTTGAAACTGACTTCTGTCAGCTTCAGAACGTGCAGCCTTCCATCCCATATGTCAACCTTTAAAAATAGATTTGAAAAATAGAATGAAATTTTTTGATGTTCACTATCATAGCTTTGGCTGTTTATGTAAAAAAAAAAATCAAATCAATGCCTCCCAATATGTAATAAATCTTGACTTTACCTCCCCAAAGATTGCATCTGTATGTTCAGAGAGGCTCAGTCAGTCTGGTTCATTTGATGGGCAGATGCATATCATGCAATACTTGATGAGAAACTTGTGAGCATCCTTTGGCCATGTCTACTTCGAGCTGTCAGATGGTTTTCTCTTGGGTATCTTTCCTTTTGCTGTGCATCAGACCAAAATAATATTTTATTGTTGGTCATAATTAATAATTCATTGAGATGCATCAAATGAACACACACACGAAAAAAAAGGTGGATATAAATCTTATTAGGTCCCTGGATAAAATCACAGTATGCCTTTGCATTTTGAATTTCCAGGCATATATTATATCATCCAATATTGAAACAAGCTGAGAAATGTAATATAAAAATTTGATAAATTGCTTTCTGCCTGTAAATGAGAAAACAGACTTGTAAAATGTGAAATGAACCATTCTGGCAAAGAAGAATTTGAGTTTAGAGTGTAAACACTTGAGTTAATGGCTAGGGTATCTCTGAGTCTCAGAAGCTGTGGTACACAGGGAGGGTGAAAGTGAGGTTATGGAAGCTCTTCAATATTTTACTTTGAACATCCTTACAGGCCTTAATTAGACAGATTACCTGTTATGCATGGTGCAGTGTGCTGAACACTTTTTAACTGGCTTATCCTCAAGGCAAATGGAAGGCAAAGTCAAAAAGAATTACACTCTACACAAATAACAATGAACCTGTTATTAATGTTATGGAGAAAAAAAAAATTGAAACTTTCCCAGTCCATACGAGATTTAATTTTTGACTAACAAAAGAGTTTTTAAAATATTTACTGACCACTTGAATTTTTGTACCTATTCTGTCCACCCTTCAGTGCCTCGATATGAGTGAAATCGTAATAACATTTAATGTTGTAATTGCTTGACTTTTCTGATTTATGTTGCTTTTATATATATAAAAATTTGACAACATAATGAAAACTTCTTTGACATGAAAATTAAGAAATGCTTTATTTATTTATATAAAGTGGATATTTAAAATTCCCAGTTCAATTCCATATCTGTAATAGAAAGCAGAGAGAAGCAGTGAGTGTGTTTATCAATGGTTCCAGGATACAAGTGTTAACTTGCTGTATATATGCTAAATTCCTGAATCTATTTAATCGGTTTATTCAGCCAGCCACCTACAGGGAAGGTCACCATGTCAAGCAACGCTGAATGGTATTTTGTGTGAATTGGGAACAGAACTTTTAAAGGCTAGAGGTTTAGGAACATAAACCAGATGTGCTCATTTGAAATAGTCTACTTATTAAAAAAAGGTCAAACACTTAGATCTTTTTAAAATCTTACTGTCAGACACACTCCATAGAACTAAGAATTTTACTGTTCTGAATTATATGAATTTCACTAATTTCTTAAATGAAATATGTCATCTGATCTTTCCCATAAATATATTACTTTTTTGTTTATCATCTAATATTCCATGTAAGAATTTTATTAATTCTATCAGATGAACCTTTTTCAAGATAATGACTTTAAAAATCCCTTTACATGTTTTTATTTTTATTGTTCAAAATTCCTGCAAGCAATTAATTCATATACTGGTTTACAAAACTGTTTTTTCAGTCAATAATTAGCACAGCATAAATCTAGATAATGATGTGATAGTGTCGAGATGTTTGTTGGTTTGTGGTTTTCGGGGGGAGGGGGTTGGGGCAGGGAGAGGAGAGGTTTTTCCATATATCCATGTCTAAAGATGTTCACAGGAGTCAAAATAAATGTCATTTAATTATGGGTGCAATTTAACTCAGTTGGTCACTCTGTCAAACTACTTTACTAAACCACCTACACTGACTGGCAGGATCTCATTTCTTTCTATCCCCAAATCCGTAGAGAGGAATTTTTAGGACTTTTTAGAAGAAAAATATTGAAGTGCGAATCAACCAACTTGAAAGATACAAAGGGAGAAGGAATCAATTTTTTTCCCAACTTCCACACAGAGTATGGAATATTCAATTGAGCTCTAATCATTCTGCTTGAACATCCAGTCCACTGAATGCTCAGAAGTTGCTCAGAGCAGCAAAGGTTGAAAGCATCTGGTCTCCTCCCATTCTGAGTCCCACCCTTCTTGCTAGAACCCCTCAAGGGAACAAAGCAGGAAAAAAAAGAAAAATAAATACCTGATAGAGCAATCAAAAGTTGCAGCAGAGCAGAGAAAATGAAACACCTGCCTTTGATGATATACAGCAACTGATTGCCACTAAATGTCTGCAGTTCTGCTTTCTCTGGTATGGATTACATAGCTACTGACAATTTTCTTATTTCAACTACTTTATGATGTTGAAGGTCATAGGAATTCTGGAGTTGTAATGAACAAAAAGCAAATCTGCTCTTTGGAGAAGATATTTTGCCTTCTGCTTGAGCTACGTCACTTTCTGTCCCTCACAGTAACTACACAGAGCAAGGACATCAACCAGAGAGTGAGCTGCAAAAACCAGCCAAGAAATAAAACCACAAAAACAGCTCACCAACCGAAAAAAAAAAAAAAATATATAACTGAGGATGGTTTTGCTTAGGTTATATTCAGATGGTTTGCTCTGTTTTGCATTTGAATGCTTTCCACAGAGTGTTCTTTATTCATAGTGAACTGCAGATGACTTTCCCTTTCTAGGTCAGAAACATTATTCACCCTTCAATGTACATCTCCTTTAAAAAAAAAACAAAACTATCTTGAATTAAATTCTGGGTTGTACCCATTTAAATTGTGTTTTGGAATTTATTTTTTTTTCCTTCTGATGTAAAATCTGAGTAAAACATATTGAGCATAATCCATTTTCCAAAAGAGACTTCTTTGGATTCCTAGTGTTGCTTCTTAGAATAAGAACAACAAAATTTGTCATATTTGATAACTTTAGAGCTTTCTTCTAAATTTTCCAAAAAGAAAAACTTTGAACAACTTTATGGCGATTTCATAGACCTTAAGTACAAAAATATTTGATAAGAAAAAAGAACTTTCTAAAAGTAATAATATTTTTATAGATATATGCAAACTTTCAAAAATAAATAAATAAATGAGGCAGATATTCTAAGAACCTCCTTTTGCTAGTATTTATCTTTATGACTGATAATTTAACTGACCTTACCTGACCTACCTCTTCTTTGGGTCGTTTATTGAGGTAGCATTTTTAGGTGTTAAATGCTCTTACACTATCTGTGATAAAGCTTAGAAAGTTTTGTCCTCTTTTATCAATTTTATTAATTGGACATGTGTCCATCTGACATATAAGTTTCAGAAGTTGACCACATGGAGTTTTCTTTAAGTATGTGAATAATGGATTGGTTCATTACTACATTAGCATTAGTTCAGCCTTCTGTTTACGGATTAAACATGAAGACAGTTTAAAGTTAGTATTCTGAATACTGAATATTTACAACAGTTCATTTTTTTATAAAGTACACTATTCGTACTTCTTTTATTTTATTTGTGGAGTTAATAGTAAATGAGAGACATTGCTTTATTTCAGAGGCAAAATAGTACATTTCCTTCTGGGAAGGCCTTTTCGAAGAGAGCTTACAGAAAAAAATGCATGGGATCAAAATTTTAGGGCTGTAGCACCTGCAGTGTTTCTGTTCCTTTTGAAATGTCCAGTTTAGTATTTCCTACTTTTCACAAACCAATACTATATTTTAAATTTATTTCAATCTAATTAAAGTAGTAATATCAAAAATCATCATGGTATACAAGACTGTGAATGAGACTCATTCAATTATTGCAAGGTCATGAGAAATTGTAAATAAGTATTTTAAATTAGCACATATATCTTTAGTAATTCATCATTATTTGCTTCACCGTTTCCAAAATACTATTCTGCTTCTCAGTTATGATAAAAAAATAATTGACTTGCTTTGCAAAAGAGAGGTTATACTAGCATGAAGCTTAAAAAGATATCTGATGGAGCATTACTGTTATGCAGATATCCAAGGATAAGCAGCCAGAGTAGTTCAGAGATGAACTGTGACTAGATAGTGTGAAAAGTCTCCGAGGAAAAGTTAAAAGCAGGTGAAGCAAAGTGACATTTTAAGAGGCTGTGCTGGAAAGCCAGACAAGCTGGACTTACTCAGCAGGTCCATCTCAGCTGTGTCTGACCTTCTGTGAGGAGCACCCTGCAAATGGAAAGGAAAATGCTGCAGTAGCTCGGATTTCCTGGCAACTCTACCTCAGCAGTGAAGATAAAAATTGCTGTTCCATACTCTCTGACCCATGAAGCCTAATTATCTCCTTTTCTTGGTTAAATTGATAGCAAATCAAGCACCTTCTCATACTCCAGTATTACTTCTGAATCTCTGCTTCATTCTTGCTTTTCAACAGGAAAATTGACCTTACTGTTATGAATTTGAAACAACCCCAGTGAAGGTCAGAAATAGGTGGAATAGCATCCATTTTAATGCAATTTAATTAGCACTGGCTGTTCAGAGGATTCTCCCAGTATTGTGCTGGCCTCACTGCATCAAGGTCTTGATCTGACTCATTGGCAAAATGCTTGCTTATTTTCCAAGAACGGGATTTTGCTATGTGGTTTGTGGGATGCTACAGTCTTTGAACATATTCTTATACAAAATATCTTTGAAAAACAGCCCCAAAACCAATTTCCAATATTTTCTGCAATTGCGTTCTTAAATTTTTAATAATTTTTCCGTAATCTCTTTGACTTTAATCATCCTAACGATTTGTGAGACAATGGAGGGTAGCATTCTGAGCTTTTATTGTATTAGGTACTGTGCAATGGGAAAACGGTGTGTCTTACCCAAAGAAATGTTATTCTTTTCCACTTTCTCTGACAAAATGCTTTAGACTGTTCACAGTTATCTGCCACCTGTGCAGTTTAATACTGCTTCCAATTATGACAAAGTAAACGTATGCTGTAAAAACCTCTGCTGCTTTATATTCTGTGTGCCACCTAACAATCTTCTGCCCTGTTTGTCTTTCCTACTGCTGTTGTGCTCTGGACTGATGGTTTCAATGATTTTTCCCTTCCTAATCACTGTGCTGGATGATTGTTCTATTAAAGTCAGAGTCCCTACATTGGTTTCTTGCTTCACACCTTATTATTTTATATTTTTCTCACACTTATACAAACTTATCTGAACCTCCCTGGCCTGAAAAATAGTGGGATTCACAAATAAGGAAGCTGAGAAACTCTCTTGGTTAATGGTTTTGAGTTGTAACAGGGTTCCTCCTGCAGTTTTAGAGAATTTTGTTGATATCAAGGAATTCATTCAATCAGTCAGTTGAAACCTTCCTGGACTCAGACAAACTCCTGGTTCTCCTCACCTTTTGAAAGGCATTGGTTTTGCATGAAGGGAATACATATTTTGGAGCTGACATGATTTCAGCACTGTACTGACAAAGGCGGTTCTATACAATTTTAAATTTTTTCTCATTAAGAGCAGAAGTTTAAAATAAAACTTTCAGATAGCTCTAATAAAAATAGGAAAGTGTTTCTACAAAACACAGTTTTGAAAGTTCTGGTCATGACTGTTTTCATGACCTTTTTGGATCTATGAGAGACATTTAATATTGGACTATTCCTAAAGATATTACAGGCCACGTAACTTACTGGACTTGATGGGTTTTAGTTGATTTAACTATATTGTTCTATCTATTTTTAATTCCTGAGAACACTTCTACCATTACATTCTAAAAGGCTGTAAAGAATGAATGTTACCAACTCCTTGGACAGTACTCATCTGCTGAGGGAAAATCTCAATCATACTCCCCAAAGCATTACTGACGAAAAGAATATTTTTTGGTTAAGTACTGCTTAATGCAACTGGTAAGTGCTTTGTTTGTACTACATTTTATTATAGTAGTCAAACTTACTCCCTTCCATTGTCAATTTGCAAAATACATCATCCTTGAATTGCTTTTTGAAGAAAGGCTACTGTGTTAATATATCTATTTCAATAATTAATGGAATAATAAAGTAAGCCTAGATTTGACTGTGTTCCCACTGAAAATGCAAGAAAGAAAATTAACACTAGCTGTTTCCATTTTATCAAAATAATGGAACAAATTTTTAAAATATAAATTCAACATTTAAACTTTTTTAAAAATAATTTTCTTCTTTTCCAGTGAGGCTAGGCATTTTTTACGGTCATTTTAAGACGCTGAAAAACACGCTCCATTAAAATGTCCTTTGTGCACTAAAATAAATTTTGTTCAAATTAAGGTTTTGTAAACTGTGAATTGGGGCTTGGATGAATCTTATAAGTAATCTTTAAAATCCTTTATTTAGTAGTGATTTAGTTTTTACTGATTTCAGTTATAAATCAAGTTTTCTGATGAACAGAGCTTAGAAACTTAATATCCTGAGAGTCACAAAGGAAAAACTTGTAAAGAAAATCTCAACAGACACCAGAATTAGGAGATAATAAAATAGGAAAATAGACTGCAGCAAAGATAAATCATTGTTTTACTGTTTTGGCTTGGTCTGTTCTTTCTAGAAAGATGCTCCTTTGGAGCCCTGTTATTGTCAGGGTCCTCAATGAAAAACTGGTGAAATTATTTCTAGTAGTAAAATGTGTTTTATTCATCAGGAAGAATTCAGTTCACAGTAGTCCTTAACCTTTTGACCTTCATATTCCTTGATGAAATATAATTTGCT
This sequence comes from Acridotheres tristis, assembly GCA_037013685.1. Taxonomy (NCBI): domain Eukaryota; kingdom Metazoa; phylum Chordata; class Aves; order Passeriformes; family Sturnidae; genus Acridotheres; species Acridotheres tristis. Next base: position 13,628,193 of record CM072895.1, read on the forward strand.
TAATTTTGTTTAACCACTCGCTGAAGAAAAATTATAGCAGGTATACTTGCAGTGCCGTTTAGAACATCTAGCGTGTTTTGACATTTTGCATCCTAGCAAAATTGCAATTATAATGCTTTAGGTATACCTAACATGCCCTGACACTCCATTTAGAAGAATGAACATGGCATTGAAAACTGTTTTCAAAAAACATTTATGTTCATGCAGTATGCACAGAAAAAATAACTCAACAATTCAATTTGGTTTTGAAATCAAACTTCAAAGGGTTTTAAGAATGTTTATTACAGAAACAGAACATGCATTTAAAAGAACAGAGATGCAGTTAGAATTGGCTAAATATCTTTTCCCGTACAGTTCAGAGAAAAATATTTTAAAGAAAAAGAATAACAAGTAAATGCTAATCAGAAATTTAAACTCCCCTTTGTGTACCAATAGCCTCTCTCCCTCTAAACGCAGGTATTTTGGGGAGTTTAGCAACTTATGTGAACAAAAGTGTATTGACATGAATATTTATCAAAAATTAATAAGAATCACAATCATGATATTAAATGTGAAGAGGTATTTGAATGCACATTTTCTGAAGTCTTTCTATTTCTGAAAGCTGAATGGGACACAAGATTTACTAGTGTGAGCAATGACTGATGGCATGAAAGAGCAGAATTTAATTTCAATATCAGGCTCAGCTTTCCTCCAGGACACTTGGCAAAATCTTAACCAAGCACCTGAAACTTAGAGTTCAGTCATTTGTTTGTGACTTGGTTTCTGTTGGCAAAACAAATTTAACGAGACGCCCTTCCTCTCTGGCACTGTTGTGGCAATCTGTGCCTTACAGGGTGGGGACAGAGGGGCTGCAGGAGCCAGGGAGCCCCCCGGGCTTGCCCACATGTTCCACTGCACACTGATCATCTCTGCAGCTCCAAGCCTGCCAGCTCTGCCCTTCAGCCTGGGAAACTCCACTGAGCTCCAGAGCAGGGAGGGACCACACAGCCTTGCTTTGCTTTTCCCCAGCATGTTTGGCACTATCTGAGCAGGCATGTTCAGCATTTCTGCTCAGCTCTCTTAACATACCTTGACACTTGCAAGAAAGTCAAGAATAATGCAGACTCTCATGCTTGACATCTGGCCCTCGGTGTCACTCTTCCTTCCTCTACTACAGCTACGGAGAAAAATTCTAAGAAAGCAGCACAGCTTCTCTCTAGGCCCGTTCTTTGACAGGCTGTGATATATTAATAGGAAGCACTACTTTAAATTACTTTGGTAAACCCCCAAAGAAGTGATTGGAATGAAGAAATGTGACTCACATTACCCAGGTTTGTTGAAGGGAGTCTTAATGTCAGCTATAAACAGCAAAGAAATCATTTACAACTAGATATAGGACAAAAAAACAACTGATCTTTTAGGGGGGCAGCCTTCCTCTCCCCTCTCCCTGCACTGTTTTGGGGAATCTGCTTTGCACGAGTACCTGAAAGCTTTCACAGGTAGAGAGGCTTCTGTAGAGCAAATAATATTCTCAATATTACATATATTTTTTACTGCCTTTCTCTTTACTGCATACTAAGAATGCTATTGGCACTGTAAGTTATTAGCCCCAGGTTGCCCAAAGCCCAAAGCCCTTTGGGTGCTAAAAATCCATTACTGTGGTATTTATTTTGGAGCTACAGACTTGATGAACAAGGGAATAGGGTAAGATTTACTCTGGTATACTGAGAATTTCAAAGAAACTATGCTTCGCTGAATATATGGATTTTAAATGTCTCTATTATAATTTCCATTTAAACATTTCCTAAAATCTTACCATGATATTATTAAGAGCATACAAAATTTGGAAACTGAAAATGCAGAGGTAAACAAATTATTTGTTACAAAAAGGGCCTCACAGGTCTCAGGGGAAATAGAATATTCTAATATCTGTTTATACCAGCAGAAGTAAATCATATTTGGTAAACATAATGTTAGTCATTTGCAAACATGAAAAATTGTGGGGTTTCTTTTGTTTGTTTCAAAGACTTTGCAAAACACAGTGAATTTATTTGAGTTCAACTGAATAGTAAGACTTTGGCTGTAGATGGAAATTCCCTTCTATATAAACATGGCATTTTCTTTGCATTTTACCCTTCCTTCCTTCCTTCCTTCCTTCCTTCCTTCCTTCCTTCCTTCCTTCCTTCCTTCCTTCCTTCCTTCCTTCCTTCCTTCCTTCCTTCCTTCCTTCCTTCCTTCCTTCCTTCCTTCCTTCCTTCCTTCCTTCCTTCCTTCCTTCCTTCCTTCCTTCCTTCCTTCCTTCCTTCCTTCCTTCCTTCCTTCCTTCCTTCCCTCTTTTCCCTTCTCTTTTTTTTAATTTGTCTTCCCTCTCTTTTCTCCTTAATTTTATATTCCTCTTTTTTGTCTCTTTTTTTGGGTGCAAAGGCATACCTTAGTTTGCAAAAACCAAGTTAATTTTCAGTAGGTCAGACTAGAAAACCAAAAGGAACCATCTGAAATGGCAGCTTACAGTCAAAATCTCTGTGTCACAGTTTCCAAATTATTTTTGTACTGCATTTAATTTTGAATGAAGGCTTACTTTCCACTTCTCATGACAAGCTTTGAGATTTTTTAACTTTGGATTCCAAGACATGAGAAAGATAAATCAAATATTGCACTGCTTCTCATAGAACAGGGTGAAGAATATCTGTGGTCTGAGCTATCAGGAAAAAAGAGAACAAACCAGGTTTCAAACTATTTCAGAAAGTACAATTACTTCAGGAATGGTGAAAATTATCAGAAAACATGAAGGGCAAAAATAAAAGTTAAAGAATTGAGTTGCTCGATGTGTTCTTGCTGAAATGAAGAACTTTTCCATTTGAAAACCCATCAGAAATATTTAAGTGGTTTAGGCTCTGAGGTATTTGGCACAGCTGCCAACATGCACCATGTGCTGTGATGTCCATCAGTCCCACAGAGTGCACCCATCATGTTAAAGAATCCCACCACACTGCAGACAGCTAAGTTACATAAATTCTTTAGGGATAAGAGGAAGATGATTTCAGGAGGAAGGGACAAACCTAAAGGTAAGTTCAGCTTGTATTCTAGTTTTCCTTGTTTATCCTTCTTCTGCTCTTATCCTATCTGCCAGATTTCAAGCTTCACTTTTTAGCTTCACTGACTATGATAATTCAGAATATAAATATCAAACATACATGTCTCAGGGTATGGTATTCAAATTATACATAACAGAAGGAAATCTGTAAATATGTAAAGTCAGTTTGAAGTAACTATTAGAAAGCTGTCATCTTCCTAATAAACCATCATAAGACGTAGGTCATATCTTGAGAATATTGTACAGAAAAACATTGTCAATACTTTATTTTAATTTTATATTTATTGTGAAACAAACTGTAAAATAAATATTTTAAATAAATTAGTATTTTCCAGAAAACACAATTTGCTGTCCATTCAGATTGAATTAGACTCGGAAAAGTACATTTTCCCACACTCTTCCATTCTATCCATCTGATTAATACAGTGCAGTTGCTGTACCATAGTACAGCCAGGGGAGAGATGGATTAATGTGTCAACTCAAATTGACAGTAGGATGACTAGTAACCTTCTTGATAGAATTCCATGGGGTTTCAGACCTTCTAGGTAAATGCTCATAGCCAAAAACCTGGTTTTAAGTGAAGATATGCAATTGCTGAAGTAGCTTTTATTCTGACACAGAGTACTAAAATTAGGGGGTTTGTAAAAAAAAAAAAAGTTAAATTTATTTTTCTCTTTGACATTTATTGAAGCAGTTTTTTTCCATCTTGTTCTAGAGACAGAGGAGCTTGCTTAGAAAAGTCAGAAATTTTAGACTAAAAGGACTGCTGATATAAAATGTATCAACCATAATGTTAATGCACATAAGGGACTTAATTTTTAATCCCAAATGATATCTAGAAAAATAATAAAACTCCAAACAGATACAAAATGTCTATAGGAATGGGGGTTTGGCAGCATTTACTAAACATCCAGGCAGTGACCTTATGAATGCAGTGCTACCAATGTAGTTATGTGTCAAGTGAGGTTTATGAAACATCTACTTTTCTTTCTAAATACAGTTGAAATCTGGCCCCTAGTGTCCTGTCCAGCAGGGTGTTACCTGTTTTGGGATGTGGCTGGGTCCAGCTCTTCTGCAGGAAGAGCAGAGTGAATACATGCCACATGGGAATGAATTCCCAGAGCAGTTGTTTTGCTCGTCTTTACTTCCTAGTCCCAACTGGGGTCAGATAGCTGCTGTCTAAGACAGAAAGGGAAGTACAAGACAGACTGGTTCGAGTTCAAGCCTTGGCCCTCAAGGCAGTATGAACACATTTGTAAGGAAAGCCTGTGTAGATATTGCTTCAGGCTTCCCTTTTGTGCTTATTTCATTCTAGTGCTTCAGGTGAAAATCAGTTCCTACGGATACAGCCTCGTGTCAATCAGGTTTGCTTTATTATTTTTTTTTAAGATAGTGTCTCAAATGGCAATTAGGTTTTTGGTTAATGATGTAAAATATACATAATTAAGTATATATGTAGTATAAGTATATATGTAGAGGATTCACCCCTCATACACAAGAGTTCAAATTCAATCCAAACATGTTGCAAGCAAAACCAAAAGTTGTATGCTGCAGACTAAGCCTCACAACATTAACTGTCCAATCTTACAGAATTAAAGATTTGAAAATCCACTGATCAATGCCTCCTGCCCACTGTCAAATATTAACTCTTCTGCCAGAGCTCTCATTTGCACTCTCTAAACAACTGTGTCTCACCCTTCATTCAGAGAATGACCTTTTGTATCTAAGAAGAAAATTATCAGCAAAACTTATTTTAAATGGTGTGAGATAAAAATCCTATTTAATCTGCAATAGTAATTGCTTTATTTTTAGGAGTCTATTTTCTGAAAAGTATGAATTTATCACCTGTAGAGTTCTGAAAGAGTTATCATTCATGAACATAAAGATGCAGATGTTTTGATTAGGTAATTGTATAATTGGAGATAGATCTCCAAAGAATTTAACACCCACCCTCACACTGCTGCTGGTAATGAGGAGCTGCCCCTCAGCCAGCCAGGGTGGGCACAAGGTATTTTGATGTCCTTGAGCTTCTAACAAGAAAGACAATGAAGTGCTAGCACAAATGGCCCATGAGGGGCCAGTGGGCTCCTTGGCTCTGGGGCAGACAGCACCTTCCTCTCCACCAGGAGCTGCCTGGGGACACTGAGGACACAGAGCTATACCTCCGTTCAATTAGACCCTAAAATTAGGCAGATCATTTCAAGATTGTGATGCTCACGTCTGACAGAGACAAAGTGTGGATCATCTGCAAGCTTGGAAAGATTTTATGGAGCCAGACATTGCCCATTGATTACACTTGGCCACTTATGATATCCCAAGGCTTCTCATCTGACTATGAAGGCCAGACCCTTGGTATGTCTCTATCAATGACTGTAAACAAAACAAAACTGATTTGCTTTAGATAGGTCGCCAGTGTGGAGGGTGATGGTTTTGTCTACCAAGGTCTAAGCTGTTCAACGTGGGAAATCATTTCTGAAAGATTCAACAGGAATTAATCATTTGACTGAACCTAAAAAAGTATAACATTTCATTCTCATCCTGGTTGAGACAGATATATCCTAACTCACAGTGGAAAACTAGTAATTTGGAGTGTTTGAGCAAAGGGAAAACATTGGACAGTGCAGAACTTATTAATACTTAAGATGCCTCAGGTGATAATTTCTCTGCAGGAAAAAAAACTTTTAGAAACTGATTACTGAAACCAAAAGGTCTTATGGAAAGTATTAGGCTTCTTTAGCATTTACTCCTAATTTTTAGAATTTCAAAGAAAACTGCATTTTTCATATTTGTTAAGCTGACTGCAATAAGCTATAGCAATGCAGCACATTTTTCTTTGCTTAAATTCCCTGGGTGGTTGAAATCCTGGCTGAAAAAAATCTTTTCTATTATATTTTATAAGGCTGTCCCATAGAATCTGACAGCATTTATAGAGAACATTAAGATGCACTAATCATGGCCAGTATTTCAACTTTAGAAATTTTTTCTTGATTTCACATACAGAAAAATGGCCAAGCTCAGAATGCTGTTCAGATGTAGCAAGCTTCCATCTCTCTTCTTTATCCATGGGATAGACAAATTATTCATTATTACCAGTAAACTTAAGTGCATAATTGAATAACATGAATTTTATAGAATGTACAAACAAAATTGAAAGACCTACCTGCCCAGGAAAATTATTTCCTGAAAGCTGTAGGTCCTGATAGAATGCCAGCAGGTTACTCCCTTTCTTCAACAAGCTTTTGACTGTTCCTTAAACTTTTGAACCTAAGGAGAACTGAATTTTTCTTTCTTTAATATGGATAGACAAAGGAAGTGCTCTTTCCCAAATATTTACTGTATCACTGTAATAAAACACCCCAAAGGCCTATGCACAGTATACCCTCCTAAAAGGAGTAATGCAGATCTCTCTGAAGCTGGTCCTACAGGTTTTCAGAATTAATACAAAGATTTCTGAAACATATTAGTTGCAGCTTTTTCTTCTGTGATCATTAATAAGGTATCTGCAAGATCTATATTACATGTCCCTATGCTTTAACTGTCTGCCAAAAGCACCTAAACCTCCCTTGCTCTCTTCCCCCTTTCACCAGCAGCAGAAACCCAATGGACTGGCAGATTATGGTAAATTAGAAGCAGTGGTTTGATAGTGGTTACTATCTAGACTTCAGCTGTGAAAAGCCTTCCATAACAGCCTGTGAAATCCTTGGTGTCTCCAGCTCACACAGCACTTCAAACACTGGCAGGAGGTGAGGAGCTATCAGTATGCCTCTGTGGTTCTTCTGAGGCAATTTCTTTCCGTTTTGGTTCATCCTTTCAGCGTGGCGACCCCATGCATGCCGTGGTGACACATCCAAAAGGATCAGTCTCAATACTGCATGGAAATGCAGTGGTGGCAGACATTCAGCTAATTACAGTGAGAAAAGCTCCAGTGGAGGGGGCAGCTCGTTTACCAAAAGTTTGCTTAACTCACACTCTAACACAAATGCTGTAAAGCTGCTGTCTGCCTGAAATATCCTGTCCAGTATGAAATATATGTTAATTTTGCTGTTTGGATCTTCAAACACTGTTCCATGGTGGTCTGTCTTGTCATGTAAGCTTTAAGGCTGAATTTCAATTTGTTTTCTCTAGAGAAATAAAAGCATGACATTCTCAAGATGGCACTTCCTGACTCACATTAATACATGCCCTGGTCTTGTTCCTGCCTGTGCCTAAGCACCTGAACATTGGGAAACAGTGCTGATGGGGATGAGGTGGTGACAGGGTAAATGAGCAAACATTTAAAGCAGAGTGATGGATTTTTTAACACACATTTTACTGTTCCATAGAAATTACAGACTGAAGAAATCTTGTGGTTTTTTTGCATTCCTCGAAATTGTTCCTATTCCCTAAACTCCACTGATACATCGCCTAATTTAATTTTAAAAGAGTAAAGTGATAGTTACTCACATTTTCCCTTTTTTTTTTTTTGTTCTTACTTATAAACTCTGTGCACCTGGGATTTCTAAAAGCTTCCCCTTGCTCCACTGAGGTGTTTATCTTTTCTTCCTTATTACTGTTTTGGGGAAGAAAATGTATATCTGGGGCCAATATGGTGATTACTCACAGCACTCCCTAGTTAAACAGCTTCAGTGGTGTGGTTCCTCTGGGTAAAAGTTTACAAGAATGCCTTTGAACTTTCTCTTGAACAGGGTTTTCTTTACAGTTTTTTTTGACACTGATAATTCTTTGTCAGCTCAATCCTGATGTGGTAGCTAACCTTCAGGAATATAATTAGTAGAAAGAATATTTTTTTCTGCTGCTAATATGCTAGGATATAGTGTACAGGCATTAATAAGAATATTCAAATGCATAGAAATCCATTCCTTACATATAAAATTTCTAGTTTAGAAAATGTTGGTTGTATTTAATGTTGCTCTGAGAAATGATTGTGCTGAATGCCATATACATTTTAGAGATAAAATAGTTTTTATTTATTCAACTGTACTAATTGTCCCAAAGCATTAAATAATGAAAAATCCTCTTACATTACAGTCTACTAGCAATTCCTTAAAAACTGCACTGTAATATGCCTTAAAGAAATATATGCTTTTCGTGGTTCAATTACTGTCATGGCAAATATCCAGACCAGTGAACAAAGACAATAAAATACCTTGTACAAAGTTAGGGGCCCCTGAACACTTTTATTATACTGTGCACACTGGAATCAATGAAAGAGTTTTTAGCCACTCTAGTCTGGGAAACCATCTGGTTTGTTCTGTTTTGAACAAAGAAAGCCATTTTTATATTCGTGCTTTTCCCCCTTATTGGAGGGGAGGACTTATGCTGCCGTAGAGAAGATTGTGTCAGCACTTCCTTTATTAAATCCATTATAGGAGCCAAAAGAGAGGCTGGAGAGTCGTCAATGTCCGCAGGTGGGGGCAGAGGGAGGTGTGAGCTCAGAGCAGTGGGGACCTTCCTGCTGCCCCCGCCGTGCTCGGGCTCCAGTGACCTCCCCACTGCATCCATCCGGGAATTCACAAACCTTCCTGAAATTGTCACCTGGTGCTTGCTGCAGAGACCATCAGAGGAGCAGGAGTCTGTCCATGGCCATCCTCTGGGCACGTTCCAGTGACTGGAACCCATCCCTGGGTGACATCACCTCCCATAGGGGCCGTCACTCGGGCAGGGCTGTTGGAATGGGTTTGGGGACAGGTATGGGATGGAGGCAGGTGTGTGTCAGCTTGGGGTCTTTCCTGAAGCAATTCCTGAGCAGAGCAGGCTTTGGGGCTGCAGTCCCCCCAGCAAGCCGAGGCACACAGAGTGCCACCCGCACTGTCACCCTGCAGGCAGGGGACACTTGCCTCTGGTGAGGGTTTGTGCCAGAGCCCTGCAGCTCCTGGTACCGGGTGCTGTCGAATATAAATACAAATACAAAATAACAGAGAAAACGAGGGGGATGCCAATGGCATTTCAAAACTCTGAAGAGATACACTCCAGCTCAGATATACAGCAGGAAAAGCTGCAGAAAATGTTGAGATTTATTTTTTTGTTTCACTTCAGAATTAAATAAGTTTGTAACTGCTATTGTATCCTGTGGGAATTTCTATCCTCATGAAGTAGAGAAACATATTAATTAGATCTAGCTTTTGTTTCTTAGAATTTTTTAACTATATTTTGTGTTCAATACATTTTATAGGCCAATAAAATCAGCATTTGATATTAAAAACACAGACACTTCCCTCTCAAGATTCCTATTTTGCTTTTCATTAAAGCAAAAAGTCTTACAATACATTATAGTTTAATTTTTTAAAAGTAATTTTTTTCTCTTACATAAAGTTGTAGACCTGAAGCTTTCTCTTGCAGACTCATTTGCAAATGACCTAATGCAAAGACAGTGAATGGTAACATGATGGGAGAGTTGTTTAAATGTATAAAGGAAACAGCATTTTTTAGAAACATCCTGACATTATCAGGCATCATTATTGAAGTACAAAGTAATGAAGGTAAGAAAGGACTTTTATGCATAATACCCAAGCTAGAGCATTTGAGAGAACTGGTGAGTCTCACTGAGCTTTGCTGGTTGTCAGGTCTTGATGACACATTAATAGGATGTACAGCTCATCTACTTGATGTGTAAGTTTAAGAGTTACTCCCTCAGCTGGTATTCCTTCACCATAAATAGCTTGTGTAGGAGTTCCCACACAACTGCTGGGTCTAGTCAGCCAGATCAGCTCGAATGACTACCAAAGGTGATTTAAAATAACTAATACCTGTTGTGTTGTGACTCTCTATTAAACAGGCAGACAGAATTGCAGCAGTTTTCTTAACAAATAAAAATATCCTGTGCTTAAACTTTAGAAATGTTTTATTTTGATTAATCAAGTCAGTAAGGAGTCTTCTCCAGGCTAATTCATGTGTGTCATTTTTGAACTATCTTCTGTGTCTGCGTAGAAAATGACCCAGAGCTGGTATTAAACCATGTACTGACCCCAAACTGAGTGCTGCTCTGTGTGAAATTTGGCACAGCAGATTTATATTGTCTTTGCCGTACCTGAAGAATGCCTTGAGATATCATCAAGATTTGATTCCAAACGTATTTCAAAGGCTTCTAAAGGACAACAAAAGGTGTGGAGAGAAGTTACAGATGTGGATTATAGATGACAAAACTTTCCTGGACTGAGATTGCTGAGATTGCTTCATCACAATTGTCCAGTTCATCAGAATTGTCCATAATTAAAAGTCTTTCTGTTTGCTCAAGAGCTGTGAATATCATGGCATAGCTTTTCCACCAAGCAGATGTGCGACACAGACACTTCTCTTCAGTGGGAAATGGCTTACACAAAACACTTTAACCCTGAATTTCTCTCCACCAACCAATGTTATCCTGAAGGAATAAATAGTGTAAGTTACATTTCTTCATATACTGGTTTTGGAGGTATCTTGTACCATTTACTTTAGCTGCAGTCATTGTAATTTAAGTCATCTTTTTGAATTGATGAAACACTCTGAAAGATTATGATCTGTTTATCTGGGTTTTGGAAGAGAAGTCATTGTGGTCTGATCTTGCCAGGTTAGGTGCTGAATGGTGAAGTCACCCACATATATGAAATTGCTTGCAGATGGTTAAGCGTGGAAGCTGAGCTTAATCTCCCCATTTCTCTAGCTTTTATGAAACCTATTTTCAGGCATGGGGATATTTTATTTTATTACATTTACTCATCTTGATTTCTCCTGTGACTAAAGGATTCTTTCCCCAGCTGCTTTGTTCTTAATTGTAAGTGAGCAATTACTTCAGGATGTGTTACTTTTGTAGTGTAAGCTATTCCCAGAGCAAAAGAAATATTGAGAAAGACAGGGTGTGCCCAGGATATTTTCAAAACTCTACCTTCGCTATTTTTATCTCTTTTTTTTTTTTTTTTCATGCTGCAGGATTTTTTATGGCATTAGTCTTAGCAGGGTGGATGCAGTGTGATTTTCACAAATGAGATTTTCCTTTCCCAATTATGTTGTACTCTATTTATGGTTGTTCCACTAAAATTTAACTTCTAATGTTGTTTTTGTAGACTTGACAATTCCCTTGTCTTTCTGTTTCTCATGAAAAATGCAGAAAATCAGCTGCATCTCTTTATAGTGTCCATTAAATTCTTTAAGAGATTCATGTGAAGTCTTAGAAAGATACTCACTAATGAGATATGAATGCCATATCTTGGCTGACTACTTAAAGAACTACTGACCTGTTCATTATAAAAACAAATTTTGAAAGGCATGGTATTTATATCTTATTTATAAGACTCCTAATTCAGCTAAAATAAGATCTTATATAAAAATAAAATAACACTAGTAAATGCTTTATGAATGAGGATTCCATAAAAAGAAGAAGTTGTTTATAAAAGCTGTACAATTTGCTAGGCCTTCATGGATATTTCTGGTCTTGCAAAATTTGTGCAAAGTCATGCCATTCAGGAGGCATCAATTAAGCAATTTATTTATGCAAATGGTGAATGTAGTAAGTTAATTAGAACAGCAATGGGTGTTTGCTAGAGATTCCAAGTTTGGCAGGCTAATCACTCCACTCTGGCATGCTGCATGCCATTTGTCCCTTAGGCTTCCCATAAAAATCAGTCAAAACTCCTCATAAAAATGACAGATTGCTTCAAACTCAGGAGCTGTGTCCTGAATATGTTCTAAATAGGATTTGGTGTTTTGGGGAGAAAATGGATTTGTAATCAGATGCAGAGACCCAGGAGAGAGAGGACTAAAGCAGACAGGAAGAGAAGATTAAATGAATATATATGAAGCTTCCAAAGAGCATTTTCAAGTAAGGTATGACTCAGGATTCAAATTTCCCTATATATGCACACAAGACCCAGACTGATGCTTTCCAATATCATACTGAATCTATTGAAACCCTCACAAAAAGGCCAAGGTAAATGTTTAACTGAAAAAAACCCAAAACCCTCTATGTGTTTACCCAGCATTTCATTACTTTCCACTTCAGGAAGGAGATGATCCTAGATAAGGCTGATAAAGAAAGTAAATCTCTCTGATACTCCAACCACAAAACATCAATGGTAATCTCTGCTTAAATGTTTCTGAGTTTTCAGCTTCAAAGGCTGGCCACCAAACCAGTGTGCTGGTGTAATTTTAATTCTTTTCATCATGCCATGATTAGGTAGGGTCATTTATGTGTACACGCTGGCACTTTAATTTGGTGACATTCATTTTATTCTTCCATAAATAGTCAGTTGATCCTTTGATTGTTATTCATGTATTAACATACTCAAAATATGAAAATGTTGACTGTCCAGATCTTCTATTTAGTAGCTCTCTGTCAGTTTATAATTTTTTGTGTGTGTATGTGCATGTGTGTGTGTGCGCATGTTTTTTTCTCTGATTCATTTAAATTGCTATTTCTGGTGCTGCATTAACTAACTACATTTTTCAGGTTTTTTTTAGCTTCTATTACACTTGAAAGGTTGGAATAAATTCCATTTTACTGCCCTTATTTTGGCAGACACGTGTACTGAGAACATGCAGTTCACCCTGTCCATCCGACAATTCTGGCAGCATTCACTGAAATTGCAACATCATGGGTCAGAGATTTGTAAGTAAGCCACAATCTACATGGCACAGTAGCTGGAAGTTCAGGTTGCCCAAAATGCACGGGTGTGTGTGTTTGTGTCCATCTAAAATCATTAAGTGATCCTGATGACATGTGGCATCAGAGAGGGAAAGGCACAGAACAGTCAGTGTCATATCCACAAAGCTGTAAGGATGTTACAGTGAATTTAATGTGTTTTCATTGCATCATCCATAATTTTATTTAAAATTTAATGTGGTTGTTTGGGCTTTTTTTTGTAAAGTATCTGTCATGTTTAGAACTGCATGGAAAGACCTGCACAGATGCACGTGCGGAGTGGGGGGGTACTGATGGCTTTTAGCAGTCGTTTTTTTATCCTAGATATTTTTTTTTTTTTTAGTTGCAGAAGAATTCTCACAATTAGATCTTTTGCCACACTAATAACTGCCTTGCTGCTCTGATAAGATAATGGTCAAATGTCTCACATCACTCTGCAGATAAATGCTGGTTTATTTTTATGAAGGAAATTATTACTTTCCCTCATTCTGCTGGAATGGGTCTATATTTCTTCACTCTTTTCAGCCTTTAGGGTGGGCAATATATTTGAGTCCTTCCTTTCTTTCTGCAGCTTTTCAGTTTCAATCCATCTACTAAATGGGAACAACATCATCCATTGTTCTCCCTTCTTGCATTTTTCTTTTCCTTAACAGTGATTTGTTTTAACATCAAGAGATACTGAAGATTTTTTGTTTATTACTGATGAAATGGCTAGTCATCAGTTCATCCCAGGGGAAGAATCACATCTCCAAGTGGAAGGAACACATCACCTTTTAAAAGGAATTGATGATTGAAATTTTGATGAAATGTAGTAATCAAAGTGAGAGGATTACACCCACAATGGCCTTCCTGAGAAATTTTCAAGCTCCATATAAATCTCCTAATCCCACCTACAGTCCTTCTTTTATAAGTACTACATGTTCTTATGTCACCTCCCCCTGTAACTTTGTCCACACTCTCAAAAAATTGGTGTAAAAGCTGAAAAAGAAGAGTTATCCCTTGTTGATGTGCAGTCTTTTTTTCCATCTGATAGAGAATACTGGCACAGAAAAGTTCCTCCAGGAGTGCTCATTGCTTGGTAGTACCTGACTGGCAAGTGACAGCAGAGCTGCAGTGCAGGTGGTGCAAAAAACTGCCTCACTCACGGTTTGCTGATGAACACAAGTCTGAGGGCTTTGGATCCACAGACTTGGCTGTAGCCAATTCCTCTTTTGTGATTTTCCTATTTTCATTATTTTTTGACATTTCAGAGATGAAGCTTTGTTGTACACCACAAAGCTGTGGCAGTGGACCAGGGAGATAAGAGTTCACTGAGATACAGAACATATAGCCTAAGAAAATGTGTGAAAAATTGAAATGACAAGGGTGGGTTGATAGCTTGTTGCATCTGAGCTACAATACCTTGGCTGGAGAATTGGGTAATTGGAGATACAGTAAAATAAAATGTGTTGGCTATGCCTAGAGAGAAAAATCTGAAATATTGAAACCTCCCAAATCAGGACTTATTATAGATAGATTAACTAATTCAGCTTTAATATAGGAATGCCACAGATAAAATATGATCCATATAGTTGATAAAGTCTCCTTTTAAACATTTTATACTGAGCTTGTATAATTCAGTAAATAAAATGTAATGTAAACGGATTTCAATGCAAGTACCAAATAAAATACAGCAATGTCTAATCAAATACTATCATGTTCAAAAAAACAATATGAAGGAGAAACTAAAGATATTAAGACATAGAAAAACTTTCCTAAATAAAAAACTATAATACTGATGTCACTTAATCAGATTTCTTTTCTACTACTGTTAAACAATCTCATATGAATTATCTCCCATTATCCAAACTACACTCTCTCTTTTACATTGGTATGTCTTCCCATCAACTAGAGAATTGACAGGGTTATATCTTGGCACTTCCTCGACAGTTTAAAGCAAGTTTGTTGCCTGGTCTGTCAAAAACTAGAGCAAAGATCTATGTTTAGACCAGTATAATTTTACTTGTCTCAAATAATCATTTGCTGTACAAGTCCTGTTGGAAAAAGTGGTGATAGGGCCATAATTTGCCCTATTTTCCACCCTTTCCATCACACTGCAGATATTAATAAAACCCCAGCTGTGCTCCAAAGCATTTATTTTCTTCTACAGGCACAAGTCCTACAATTAGAAGCAACCCTGGTGAAGAAGGTTTCATTGGATGAGATGAAAAAGGCAAATCACAGTTCAAGTTATATCAATTGACTCTTAGGTATGATGAAATAAATTCAGTAAAACTTCTATCAGGTTTCTCTAGCAGCCTTGTTCTTCCCATCAGACTATCCACAAGGAATATGTCACATCAAAATGCCACTCTGTTTGAAACAGCCACGTTCTAGCTTGTCAAACTCTGCACTTACATTTGCAAATTAATTTTGTTGGACTTGGAGTCATTATACAATACCCTCACAGCATAAATGTCATCACAATGTGTTGTTAATGGATTGAGTTTCACTGGAATCTGTGATCCAAATCTGAACCTGACCTTTTTTTCTTAGATGCATAGTATTGCACAGTGCTGAAACTGAACAAACATTTAAGTAAACAATCCTTTCAAGCACAGGAAGAATTACATTGATTTTCCTCTGGAAAGCAAAAATCCAACACGATGTGACTAATTTTTAAACATCATTTAGAAAAAAGTTCAGTTTTTCTGAGTAAATGTTATTCCTAGAAGTCAGGAAATATTTTATGAATAATGTATTTTGTAAATAAATTTTAAAAAAAATATAAGATTAATTAGTTTGGTTAACCAGTATCTAAAATAGAGGAAGATTTGTTGCTAGTCTCTACAATCTAATTCTGAAAATATTTGGTCTTCTTTCACAGGCAGTATGTACTTAACTTCTTAGTTGTAGGAATACTGCCACATTTCCTTGTGTTGGTGAGTTTATAAAAGCAGCTTCTCTTAGGTGTCAGATGAGCATAAAACTTACAAATATAAATTTACAAATAAAATGAAAAGGTTTTATATATTGGATTTCCATTTGTTCATTTAAGAGAGCAATCTCCCAGCTGAACCTGAGAAAGGGCCTTCTGTCACAACACACTGAGAACAAAACAAGCAACCAAGCCCCCAACAGCTTTCTGAAACTTCCTAATTTAATAAAAGCTGCTGGAATTGACAAATTCAAATGCATTTTCCATGGCCTCTATGCTCTTGTATTAGAGCACAGAGAAATAAACACATGAAATCTTTCAATAAGAACTTGGTTAGCATGGCATAGATTTCTCTGGATAAATACAGCATGGCTGGCTTCCTACTCTTCATGAGTGAGTGCATTTACATACACAAATATTTCCTAGATGGCTCCTCCACTTTTTATTTATTTACAGCTAATATTTGTTGCATATGCCCTTTTCAGAAGCAACTTGATGTTCCAAAATCCTTTCTGAGTGTAAAAATACAGATTAATATTCTGCTATATAAGCACAGCTGTGATGATTGGTAAACAAATATATGATACAGGTCCCTTCCCCCCCACCAAATACATTAGGTGGAGCTCTAAAGAAGCATCTTTACTCAGACAGAAGAGTTTTTAAATAACTATTTCTATTGCTTATGAGAATGAGTGCTGTGAGAATAATGTTGAGTGCTAAAACTTGTTTTACATGACAAAAATCACAAACATCACAGAGATCTTTTAATGATTCACTCACATTGTATGTGCTGTCCATAGGAGGGAGAAAAAAGAAAAAAAAAAAGACAGAGTTATATTATCCTAGTTCTTTTGAAACTATATAGATTGAATACATTGATTATTAAGTGTGAGCAGTAATTCCTGAAAATTAACATTATGTCTCTCTTTCTAAATGTTTTCTGCTATCTCGCAGAGGAAAGAAGGAAAGCCCAACAATATTCTTCACAGTGGAAATTAATGTATTCCTCAGATAAAAGAGGCTGCAGCAGGGGAGTTACAGGCTGCTGCCTGATGGGCCAGTTTAGCTTGCTATTATGTGCCATTGCTATTATGTGCCAGGGCTCCTCCCCTTCAAAGCCCATCCTGCAGACTGACTGGTGGTATTTGAGGAAATTGGCTACTAGACCACCACCAGATTAGGTCCCATAGCCACTTGTCATCTCTCTGATTTTCTAACTAAAAACACGGGGGAATTGAAGTGAGTAAAGCCCACTTGCTAAGAGGTTACTGCAGCTGATGTGATCATTGTTATTCTAACATATTCTTATCATATTAGCATTAGCATGTTAGTTGTAATAAACAGAGCAGGATGAAAATCTTGCTGAGGAGTGCATAACAGCCACATTGCACTGCAGCACATCATTCACCTTCTCTTAGCACCACAATTATGTGTTGTCCAATTTTCTTACAACAGTGAGGTACAACGATTGGATTAGTTGGAGATGCCATAAAGCTTTCAATATTGTAAATTTTTAAGAAAAGACTAGCAAGATTAATCATCCTGTCAATATTGACATATTTGTTGATATTGCCTGGAAGAGTGAAAGGAGGCTTGAGATGCCTTTCAATCCATTTTGTGATTCTAGGGCATTTATTAAATTAATTGGTTTCCCGATAATCTGTTTGAAATGCAACACTGACAAGTATTTTAAAAGCATGATAGTAGAGTGTATAAAACAAAATCTAAGAGTTTAAAGAGCACACAGCTCATTTTAAAAAATGTTTTCTCATATCCAGGGCCAACATATTTTTCAAGAGGACATGAGAAATTTAAAAGTTATTACCCCTTGATTTAAATAAAAAATTGCATAAAATCCTTGCAGGGTTTCTACTGCCCATGTAGATAATGGAAGTACAAGAGGGCAAGAAGACCTAATAGACTTTATTTCTCTCCCATATAATCCACTCTCAACAGATAAGCAGAACATAACCCAAAGTAAGTTTATTGTAAATAAATCTAAAAGGACCTATTTTTTGTCTGTCAGAGGAAGATAACCTTTCTCTAAAGTCTCCTTTTTAAAATGTTATAGCCTAAAGAGTGGTTTTCTCTTAATATAAATTTTGATCTTTGTTTATAAATAATATTGCTCAATAGTGAAATATTTTTAAATGTGATTTAAGAAACTATCCAAACTACTGTGGCACTTAATTCATCACAACTTTCCAAAGCAGTAACAAGTGAGGAGGAAATCTTTCTGCAAAAGAATTTCTTAACTTTTTAGAAATAATTGGTTTTCTGTGTGTTTTCTCTCATTTATATGCTGCGAGACCTGACATCTGTCCCTTTTGCTGTCTCCTTAACATCGGAGTCTTGCAGGCTGCCATGGGGAAATTCCATTCCAGGTGGTGCCCTGTGCTCATGTTACATGATATGAAATTACTTCATTCCTGTAATTTCATTGCTTAAATAAAAACCATGGGTTGTAAGGTTGTTCCTGAAGTATGGTTGTTTTTTTCCCCCCCATCATGAGTAACACAGAACCAATATTTTTTCTGTAACTGGTGACATAACTGCAGATTGGGTCACCATTGGCTTGCAATCAGCATGTTGTATTACACTTTCATGTGGAGTAAGAACAGTAATTTGCTGGGAATATTTAGTGCAACCCAACAAGAATGCTGTGCAAGTCTTCACAAAGACTGAGCTGGATCTTCATTTCTTTTTCCAGTCAACTGCTGAAAAATCATAACAGTGAAAAAAACCAAACGATTGTGTACAAATATTTCAGTGCCTTGATAGACCTTAAATGTAGAAGTTAATATTTAGCAAAGAAAAGCATCTTTCTTACTTTCTTTTTATGCATCAATTCACATTTTTCTCAATTAATTTTGTCCCTTCTGCAGCCATTTCTGTACCTCTGAGTGGCTCTTTCCTAGCACACACAGACATTCTGCCAAGAAATAACATTGTCCACCACTGTGAACTTGCCCAGCTCCACTGATTTTAGTAGCACAAGGCTGATTTAGACCATCTGATAAGCTGACCCTTGGATTCTTACCTTTTTTCTTTTTTTCTTTTTTTCTTTTTTTTTTTTTTTTGCTGCTGTATGGCAGATAATTTTTCTTCACACTGTTATTTTTTGACAGCACATTCTGACTAAATAGAAAATAAGAACTAATTTCTTCAGTTTCATGCCTGAGGAATCTTTAATATGAGAACATTTTTGTTGAAATATTTGAACACATTTACCACACCCTCTCCTTCTCTTAATAGCTCACCTCCCACTTTAGAGTACGGGCTCTTAATAAATATTTTACCTGGAAAAGTAAAAATTTTATGTCATGCCATGGTTACTTGCTAATGATATTACAACTGGTAGAAATGTAAATCCTGGTGGAATTTTAGTAGTGTTTATTTTGGTTATTTTTCCAGACTGCAAGCAGTGACCACGAATACTCTTACTAATGAATTATATCAGGAGGAAATAGATCTTAGTTTCATTATATGCAGAGAAAGGGTCTCATATTTATATCTATTGCCTATTTTTTGTGAAAAAAAATGTAGGAACCTTTTCCTCAGTGAGGAGCTGGTAACACTCACAGTCATTAAATGTTTTTTGGCCACTCAAAAGCATATAGAAAAGGGCAGAAGTCTTTAGTGGAAGTGTTCATTTTTAAAAACCACTGGGAGCAGAGCAGAAGGATAAACATCTCTTATTCAGGGGTCCTTTGGGGCCCAACTTACTCATATTAAGAGTATATAAATCTCTCTTCTGGCTTCTTTACCTGATTCATTGGAATACCATAAGTACTTCACAACTCTTTTCTCATTAGCATCTCACAAGATGCCACAAATTTGCCAGGTAATTCGTCTCAGAATTGTAACAGATTTGGATCTCATCCCATCTGAAAATTAAAGGACAATGAACCTGATTTTTCTCTTGACTTAATAGAATGCAGTTTTCAAAGGTTGTGTTTGTGCCTTTTTGACCGGACAAATTAGTCATTATGTCTTCTTAAACAATTCATTAGTTACTAATGGCTGCAGTGACATCTGCTGATGACAGTGAAGCTGATCAAGTAAGGCTTTCAGTACTGCTAAATGCATCCCCTCATAAATTCCTGGGTTTCCAAAGAGTGTAGAAGAGCAGACAGAAATTTCCTCTTGAGCAATAATTTATTTATCCAGAGTTGGAACCTCTAACTCTTCTACCAAAATTTGAACACAGGCGTGTACATATATATGAGGTCTGGGAGCTCCGTGTCTGGGAGCTAAGGGGAAAAGTTGTAGAGAATTCAATTCACATTGGTCACCTATCTTTACATCCAAGTTTTGACAGGTCACTCTTTTCAAGTGTGGGCGCCAAGACACCAGGAATTAGATGGTCAGTTTGGGGCAGACTCATCTCCACACAGCAAGGACTCTGCTCAAGCACTGCAATCACCCAAAAGCCTGAAAGACTTTAGGCACATTTTGCAGCTTTGCTAGATTGCTCCTGTGCTGATGGTTTTAACCAACACATGCAAGCTCCTATGAGTAACATCAGAACCCTGGGTAGAGAAATGTCTAATGCTCTTACAGCTGCTCCATACTGAGCTTTCTGCCCTGAAGAGGAGGGTGAGAAACCTGTTTGTGTGACACTTGCTGGTCCCTCCTACAAGCCAAACTGAGGCTCAGCATGTTTGGGAAATGGTGAGTAGTGAGGGACCAGCAATGTGTTGGGGAGAGTGGCAGTCATCAAACACTATGGAAGAGTGCTCTGACCCTGTTAAGCTACTAGAGGCAGGAGTGTGTCACTGGGGACAGTGTGACATACTAAGGTGTTCATAAAACAGCCCTACCTTTGTGGACCTGGCCTCTGCTGTCTCACAGGGTAGGGCAGAAGACAACAGCAGGTCTAGGGGGTAATGCTGCCTTTCAGGATTGACACCAGTTATTTCCTTGCCACAGGTGGCAGATCTGGAAATTATTAAGAAATAATTATTAACTTCTATTGTTTCTTCGAGGTCTAAGGCACCATACCACCTTTTCCTTATCTACAGGACCTTCCGTGAGAGTGGGAAAACATGTCACTGAAAAAAAAAAGTTGGAAGATGAGGAAAAATGCTTTGCTTGTAACGTGTAAATAAATATGTATATCCTTTAGATTTATTTCCCAAGTTTATGGCGATTCCCACTCTTCTAATAAAGCTTTTTTATTCCCCAATGTGCACATGGCCTCAGAGTACTTGGGTGTGTCAAACTTCTGACTGTAAAGGGTACTGGGAGAGAGGATGTTAAGTTTCCCCAGGATTCAAGCTGGTTAAGTTATGTTTCAGGAGAGAATTGACACATACTGAAACCAGCCCTTTTGCTGCCATGAACCAGCTGGCAGAAGGGTTGCAGATAGATTACAGACCCAAGTCGAGATTTTATAAGTATCCTTAAAGAATAGAACATAATTTACCATGTCCAGCAAAGGCACAGTGGACAAATCCGGCTCTTAGGTATAACTAAACAAATGACTAATTCTGGATTGATTTATACTAGGATTATTTCTTTCCTAACAGGTGAAACACATTCATATGCTCTCAGATTATCAGAGGGGTAAAGCAGTGTTCATGCCCTGTGTGAATAAGGCGATCACATTTGAAGGAGAAGCTAATCCAGCATATGCTGTTATGGAAACCTTTTACTGCAGCAAGGTTTGCTATATGTGAGCAATTTAGTATGTAAGCCAAACTCCAAAAATGTGTTCCCATGCTAATACAGGGATGGAAATGAAGCCCATTTACAGGCCTTGATATCTGTCCTGCACAAGAAAAAAGTGTTGCTTGCATGCTTCAGTTTGACAAACCTCACTTCTTGCGTTCTATAAATTGAGCCTCCAGCCAAAGTGTCTGTGACAGAGATGCTTTGGGTCCCCTCATGCAGCCATTCATTTATAATTTTCCAATTTTTAAAAAAAAATCAGTAAATTTTTATTTGAAGATGCTTTATTGAAAAAAAAATATAGCAGTCCAGTTCAATAATTCCATTAGAAAAAGTTTGGTTGAAATATCTTGATAAAACTCTGCTTTAGAATTTCAGGAATAAAGAGGTATTTTTATCTTGAAAATACTTTCAATTTTTTTTTTTGTTTGTTTTGAGACAGAATTCAAATGCATTTGGTAATTTTCAATATTTTAAAAGTTTTAAAATTCTTATGAAATAGAAAGCCAGTTCCCATTCTGCTGAATTTTGAAGTATTCAGAGGATAATTCCGCTAAGAAAATTATTGAAAATCCAGTAAGTGACCTCAGAGAGAATCCCTCAGTATACTGAATTTCCTCTTGATGTAGCAGAGAACAATTAGATTTTTAGAAGAAGAAAGAAAATATCTATTACCTGTTCATGCTGCTAATGGTCACATCCACAATCCAATGCATTTAAACAGTTCCAAGTGATTTAATAATTGCCACACTCTTACAAAAATAGCAATTTTCTCATACCCCTGCAATACAGAAGTAGTTTTCTAGTGTGAATGTCTGCATCTGCAATTATTCATATTCAGTGACTTGAATTTTTATAAAAGGTTTTTTCTAGCAAATCATTTTAACTCAGTTTGTAATCCTGCTTTGCAATTTAAAAGTTGAATTAATGTTTCTAGATTCCATTTATACTATGGGAACTATAATGGGAATGATTTCCCAGCCCACTGAATTTGCAGCAGAATTTTCTTTTGCTTGTTTCTTTCTAAACTCCTAGTCCACAATGCTGGATTAACCTTTCTTCATGAAAATGGCTCTCGCATAGGGATTGCCTTCACAACAAAAAGGGAAAGCTACACACCCCTGCAGCAGCCTGTTACACACTTAATAGTGTTTGCAAACTACACTTCTTTGTGCCTTCTTTGAAGTTAGAACAATGCCAAGGAAGTTAGCCTGGTGACAGCTAATTTTTCTATTTTCTGTCCATCTTCTGACAATAGGAGACTGCCTTATTCTGTTTGCAGGTCAAGTACAGGCATGATGACAAATCTTTAAGTGCACCCACAGTGCTTGCATTGCTCATAAAACATTTTTCCATACATGAGAGTTTATTGTGGCCATACTAGACACTAGGAGGGAGGGAGGGAGGGAGGGAAGGAAGGAAGGACGGAAGGAAGGAAGGAAGGAAGGAAGGAAGGAAGGAAGGAAGGAAGGAAGGAAGGAAGGAAGGAAGGAAGGAAGGAAGGAAGGAAGGAAGGAAGGAAGGAAGAGAAAGAAAGAAAGAAAGAAAGAAAGAAAGAAAGAAAGAAAGAAAGAAAGAAAGAAAGAAAGAAAGAAAGAAAGAAAGAAAGAAAGAAAGAAAGAAAGAAAGAAAGAAAGAAAGAAAGAAAGAAAGAAAGAAAGAAAGAAAGAAAGAAAGAAAGAAAGAAAGAAAGAAAGAAAGAAAGAAAGAAAGAAAAAGAAAGAAAGAAAGAAAAGAAAGAAAGAAAGAAAGAAAGTCAGCACTTTACATATCTGTGTGAGTAGCAGATAACACAGCTGTCTCTTTTGATGATAATGAAAGAAATATATAATAATATATATTCTATTTCCTTTTCTTTCTCTGTTATTCAAATAATCCTATTCTGATCCTAGTTTAGTACTAAATAAGTCACTATTTTAAAATTCAGCAGTCTCATTTTGTCTAAAATCTCACTCATCTTGCTCTCAGGTTTGAATTCTCAATTTCACATCTTATTCACAGACTAGAATTACTGTTGTCATGTGTTCAGTCCTGCAGATTCCATAACTATGTAAAACCAGGATAAAACAGATTTTCCAATCTGCCTCTGTCCCAGACAGCAATGTTTGATTAAGTGCTGTGAATGCCTTGCTGAAATGTCACCAGGGGTTTGGCTGCCCACTGCTCTTTGCCAAGTGCACTGCAAGGCCAGTGTTTGGCTCAGTAGCTCTCCTAGACAGGAGGAGACTCTTAGCCTGCCTACACAGCAGTATGTGTGGCTCTTTAAGGGCAAAATCATCCTGTTAGATTTGTGCACTGATCTAGACAGATAAACAGAGCCAGTGGTGCTGGGGCAGTCTCCATCCCAGTGTGGTCCCTAAGGCCCTCGGTCGTTCAGCAAGGTCAAACCAGCAAACAGAAACTGTGTCAGAATCAGCTTTGAAGCTATCCCTAAGGCACAAGCTCCATCCATCTCTTCCATCCACTGAAAAACTGGGAGAAACTCATACTGGATGCTGCTGAGAGAGGCTTGAGAGACAAGGAGCACAAGTGAGAAAAGGGCATTTGTTTTTCTCCTGGTGAAGGTTGAAACATTTCCCATGTTATTAAAGAAGATAATCAGAAATGCATATTGTTACATTAATGCTAATCATATGATTCCTTTTGATTGTACTAAGCTTTGGATGATTTTTATAATACCTTAAGTAATACAATATGGGATGGTTGATTATATTTTAAGAATGTAGTATTTACAATACTTTATACAACCACACAGCTGCCACATTTATGTTTAAATGTCAAGAATTTATAGCTATATCATAAGACACACAGTACTTTGGAATAGTTCTTGTTTCTGTGTTATTTAATGAGAAAAAAAAGTAATTAAAATCATTGCAAGTAAGGAGGAGAAGGTGTATGGTGCAGAATGACCTGGATAACCAGCTAAACTGGGTATGAGTAAGGTTTGATTTTTCTATGCCTTTGAACAGGTGAAAATGCAGCATTCACAGAAGTGACAGTTTAGGAAATGCCTTAAAATCAGGCTGAATCATATTGCCTGATATCCTGACCATGTGACCACGGACATCTATAAGTGAATAAACAACAGCAATACAGTGAGACTGCAATTAATCTTCACATTTGATCAGAAGAGTATGACAGAGAAACAAGATTAATTGTATGATAACCTGAGCAATCCACTTGTAGAACAGAAATCTGGTTAATAACAAACTGCTCAATCTAGTTGGTAAAATGACTGCAATTTGAAGAGAAAAACCTTCAGATGGTTTTATGCACTTTTATCACCAAGAGTAATTAGTCCACTTATGATTGTGGTGTAGTTGCTCTCCTTAGCAATTGGCAAGTTAGGACTGGTAGATTACTTTATAAAATTTGGATTCTGTTTAAGATATAAATTAATTAAGAGAAGTTTCAGCTTTATAGGGACCCAGAAAATCTTTCCTGTTCTTATAGGAAGAATGGTAGAGTCTAAAGCTTCTCCCATTGAAATCAATGGGAAATGCTCCACAAAATCCACAAACAAGAGGCACAAGGTGTGGCACTATGGCCTACTAATGTTTTGCTAAAACCTATCTTGAGAATGCTTTTACCAATTTACTTTTTTTTTTTTTTTTTTTGTAATTGGGAAGAAACAAAAGCAATAAAAAGTTAAATTTTAATCTGCTATAAATTGTCCTGTTGGCTTTATTAGAGCTCTGCCAAATTATACCTACTGATGATTTGGTCCATGAGTCTTAAACTATGGGATAAAACATGAACTCTCAAAATGTAGAGGTAAACAAAATCATTCTTAGTCAGTAATTAGTCTCCTAAACTTCTAAACTTAATGAGCTGCAAGCAGCTGAACTTCCTTCATTTCAATGCATTACTGCTCATGTTTCATGCTACTTTATTAGATTAGCTTGCAAATTAACTTACATTAATGAAAAATGATTAAACTTAAACCAATGGAAATTGAATGGCTTAACTGTAAAGGCATTTGAAATTGCTTTTAAAATTAACAATGGATTTATTCTCTGATCTTTCCATTCTTATAGTTTAGCAACATCTTCTTTTTGTGGATGCATGGGGTCTACAAAGCAGTTAAGGGCTGCTTTGTAAAGTGACATCTCAAGTCTCTTCAAGCTTTTCCCTGCAAACTTCGTTGTTTAAAGCAGGCTCAGAGACACTCAAACAACACAGAATAGCAATGGCAAGAAGGCCATTGCCACACTTTATCTGACTCAGACCCAGGCAGTGGAAAACCTGTTTTTTCTGTGTATGTGATGCAGGTTGGCTTAGGATAGTAACTCAGAGGATGATTTCGGAAGAACTTATGCATTTGTCTTTTATGTCTGTGTACTACATGAAATTTGCTTGGTGATGTGCTAGAAAAGGTAGAATTCTCAACTTTACTTGAAAGAGTTTGTTTGGATTCCTGTAGTAAATTACATTATTCTTATGTGAAAAGTAAACAACATTGAACAGTATGCTTTTAGAAACACAGCTGAAATTGCTGGTGTTTGTTTTTATGGAGTATTTTGACATTTTTCCATTCTATTTTAAGTATATCCACCTGTTACTACCAAAACATACCACACAAATTACACCTTAATTTAATTTATGGTATGGAAGGACCACACGTTCATTCTTCAGCTGATTTATAGGTCTCCAATATAAATTTGAAATGTAAGATGCCTGCAGAAGACACTGAGTTTACCAAAAGACGTATACCAAGAAATGAAGTGCCCATATCCCACAGAGGCACAGCAAACTGGTGACTCTGTGTGGGGATGAGCAAGAAGGGACACAGCCTGCAGGGAGCCCACAGGGAGCTCTGTGTGACTCAGGAATGCAGCAGTGCTTGGCAAAGGCACTGCTGCTCCTCAGAACCAGCAACCTTCACACCTCCAGCGACCAGCACAGCCCTCTGCTATTGCATATTATAATAAATAATTGCTTTGCTGAAAGCTGGATGTTTCCTTTACATGAGACTCAAAAAGGGAAAGATCAAATAAAGTCTAAACAATACCTTATGGTACCTTCCTGCAATTAATTTCATCCAGACCAAGGCATAAACCTTAGGTGATTATCAAGTACTCCATGAACATGCATAACAAGACAGAAAGGGTGTATTACTCCGTGCTACTTTGTATTGCAATTTACTATTATTTACCCTTTGAAAATAAATGGTGAACGAGGAAATAATGTGTTTTGAAAACACAATATTATGGGGAAAAAACGCAGAGTTTATAAAGTAATTAAAGGTTCATGCTTTTATTAAGTATCTAGATTTCATAGAACCTTAAAGGTATTTATTTTGTTATCTCTGAGATCTAGAAGATTTTATTTTTTCCCCCTGAATAGCCCAGAAAATAAGATAAAAACTATGAGAATTGTTAAAGCTACAAAAAGTCTTTGTGTTTCCTTTTGAGGGTAAAGGTAATTTGTTAAGAAACCTCCCTGACAGGATGATGAAGCATAGTTCTTTTATTTTTTCCCCACAGTGTATAGCCATGAGAGCCAAAAGAAAGCTAGTCTTACTGTAACACATTGACTGACAATTTGGTTAAATAAAACCTCAAATAAAGAAAAAACCCAACATAAACAACAAAACCAAACAAAAAACACAAACAAATGAACAGCCAAGGAAATCAGATCTTATAATGGCACCAAATTGGATTCTGAAATAAAGTATACAGCTCTGAGGTATCATCAGATAGTGAGATTCAAAGAAAAGCACAGCACCTCAATTATTGCAAAAAGTCTCTTAAAGGATGCTGTCACATGTAGAAATTTGTCTCCACAGTTGTACTGAAAATTTTAGATTTCCTATCATTATATTTTATTATGCCTCATAAAATTAATAAATGTTTCAAATGTTTGGCGTACTCTACACATCAAAGCCTTCAGAATTTTATTCTGCGCTTTTAAAATATACATGATAATGAAATTAAGCAGCTGAACAGAAAGAATTTATTTGATTCAGCCTTACACTAAAACCCCTTGAGATGTATTGGCTTGATAACACATACTGCATTGAGGCAAGAGCTTTCCAAAAGCCATGAGGTCATCACAACTCTCATGATTTTCAATAGATATTCAATTCTTTTACTTAAATTACTGGTCAAGCACTTCCCTGCTTCCCACCACTGATGTCATGGACTGCAGGTAAACTGGGACAGCATTTTATAGTGCTTTTAGTCCTTCAAGATGAAGTTAGATATTTTAAGTGTTTCACATGAAATTTATTTGATTTTTTAAAATTATGCACTGCCTCCATGTTGCACAAAATTCCATTCATTGGAATGAAGCAAACATGGCAAAGTTTCAAGTATTTTTATTTTTTAAAAAGCTAATTGGTAACTTGATCCATAACTAACTGCTCCAAAATAAATATGGATTTAACTGCGGAATACAGAATAAAAACAAATTTCTTCTAATAGCTGCAATAGCAACTTTAATGCATAAAGAATGATTTTTAGAGTACAAAAAGTCATCTGAAGTTTTCTGAAATGCAAGGTGATAGTATCATATTAAGTAGCATTACTTTGTGTTGAAATATATGACATAATTAGGAAACAAGATGAAAAGTGGTTTCCCTGTGACAAAATAATGCATCTGTCATAATGGTATTACAAGTTCTAACATTTAAGTTTTAATATTTTAAAATTGCAGGTAAAGTTAAAACTTGTTCTTTAAAACACTCAAAAATTATTCAGTTTGGTGAAACAGTGAAACTTTCTGCCAGCCCTATTAAAAATGCAATCAGTACCTGGCTTCATGATTGAATCGCTTGAAATAAATAATCAGCCATGGACTGGAGTGCTCACTTGCTTAGCCATTTCATATTAGTATTTTGAGAGCATTCCATCTTCATACAGCTTCCAGAGACAGCAAAAGGTAATATATCTTTCCTTCTACAGAACTGCTGGGAGTTCAGGATATATTATCCCCCTCAAACAGATAAAAGTGGTAAAGGTAAGGATTACAATTCACAAAGGAGTGGAATGAGGTGCTTAACACCTGAGGATGTGGAGACAGCCAACCACTGAGCACTGGAGCATTTCTGTTTGCCCAGCAGCCAGGGCATGATGCCCTGGCACAAGGTGGCCTAATGACATCAACTTCACTTGGTACCCAATAGCTCTGTGAGAGACTGCTTTCTTTGGAGACTCCTTGGAGAATTCAGGTACACATTCCTTCCCTTCTTCTCTTATCTTAGATGAACATTTCTGATGTGCCCACATGGAAGGGTTTTTACAAAAACTTCCTCTTCTTATTTTCCAACTTTCCAGTTCCCACTGCTTTTCTTGGAACAGTGCAGTCTCCTAAATATAGTTACAGGTCAGTGCTAGCTAATAGTTCTTAAAGATGAGTGTGACCACAGTTTATATTTCAGTCTCTAGCTCAGATGGTAAAATTTTGAGTTAAGGCTTCCAAAGACATTTAAAATCTGCCCTAAACTTTCTATAATAGTACCTTAAGTCTAAGCATCTAAAGAGTGATGGTTTAAATATTTCCTTGTATAAGCTAGCCCTTCATCATAGAAGCACTCTGAAACACTCTGTTCAGGAAATGTAATCCACTTAGTTTTCCAGCCTTTGTAAAAATGTCCCAAAGATCTTATGAATTCACTTTTAGATTTATTTTGCTAGGTCCTTCTCTTTCACTTTGTTTCCTCTATAACTATCACTGGGCTCATAAGTATCTGCTGTTTCACTCAATGTATACATATTAAAGATCTGTCTGTATTTACAACTAATCATAATGTTTACATGTTTTCCTGATAAGGATATAGACTTTCTCTCCCTAAGAATGGCTTAAATGAGGCAACAATTATTAATGAATGTACATCTGCTTTAGTGATTGCATGGTGTAAAAGTTTCTAAAAACACTAAATGTCTTCAACTTGAGTTCATGGACTCTGTTCGTGAAACTCAAGGAAAGCTGCCAGAAAGAGTTCATTTATCAGACACCTGCAGTCCACAAGTGAACTTCAGGCAGTTCAGTCATGAAGAGGGAGCAGTACTCCCAGATGCTAAATTTCACTGACTTAAGTTGTTATTTTATCCTGCTGTCTCTCATCAACACATACAATGATTCCGATTTTCCTATCTGTACTCCCTTAAATGAAGATATACTTACCCACAGGGCTGCTACAAAGAAGGGAAAAATCAGGGCTGTTTCTGCAGAAGTCAGCAATCATAGTATATCCCTCTCCTTCAGTTTAGCAAAACAAAGGAAGATAAAGAACACTTAAATCTTCTTCAGGGGAGTCTCAGCTAGATTACAGCTGCCTTCATCAACCTTTCTCACAATACATATGCAGCACCTGGCACAAAAGTCACAGATGAAAATGAATCTCACTAAATGATGCTCTGTACTTTGGCTCTCTTGGTGCATGAACTGCACCTTAGTAGATGTAGACAATTAAATAAAATGGTGCAGCTACACAGTCAGGGAGAGAATTGCATCTTCTTTTAAAACATCCCTTCTGGCTACGTGTGATAAATCTGGCTGGAGCTGGGGACCCGGGCTGTTAATTTGAATTTAGATATGCACTCCTTTCCCCTTTTCATCTCATCTGGCATGTACACTTCCGATGTGCCCACGTGGAAGGGTTTATGCTCAAACTTCCTCTTGTTGCTTTCCAGAAGTGTTTGGGAAGCTGACCATGAGCATGTCGATGGAGGACAAAGCAGAGGAGAATCCCAATGTGACGCTGCCGGGCCGGCAGCATGGACAGCTCGAGAGGCCAAAGGGAAGGGCTGTAAATCATACTCACAAGGAGATTGATGATGTTTGTGCAACATGCTCTCAGGGTGCCAAAGAGGTGTTTGTTCCTGAGGCTTAAGAATTATTTTTGTGGAAGGCTTTTATCATTAAAGTTGATGATGTGCCTACAACCAGGAAAATAAAAGAGCGATGCTCGCAACAGAAGAGTGATTTGTATCCTTTTGCATGACAAAAACTTTCATCATCCATCCCTTTGACAGTTATGATTTGTTAAAGTTTTCTCCAGGGTGTTTGTAACAAAGATTTGAATTTATTTTTATGTGTTTTGCATATTTATTTCCTCTATGTATGAAATCACTAGTATTTAACAGATCTAGCTCATAGTTTGTATCTAATTCACATACAGGAGAGACCTCTTAAACATGTAGCCTTTGTGTGCAATAAATTAATTCATTGTAAGAGACTGGTTTGTTTTATCAAGTGTTAATTAAAGTTGGTTTTGATATGAGACAATTTTAGAGAAAAAAGCTAGTATGCAGCAGCCCTATTAATTGAAAAAGTCAATTTAGAGTTGCTTATATATTTCATCGTTATTATTTTTATATTTTCTGGGCAATTATTGAGAAATCATAAAAATCTAATAAACACATAAATATATAAAATTACACACTTGTTTGTGAGATATACATTTGAACACTCAAGTACATATTTTAAATGTGTACAACAAAATTATAAGAATGAGGATGAAATAAATGCCAGTCTTCTGTTCTTACAGATTTCTTGCATCTCTTTTTTATTATTTTATTATGGTAATAGAGTAGTAAGAGTAATTTTTGGTAAATCAATATTTTCTGCAACAACTAACGAAGGTAATTGTGGGAAAGTCAGTGTTAGTGTGAAAGATTGCTTTATTGTGCAATCAGATATCCATTATTGTGGGTCATGGTGTTGTTTATTTTACATGCACACTACTAATGTGTTTGCAGGTCTAAAAGGATATAGCATAATAAAACATCAAGAAGGATATGACATGCTCCAGTGTAAGCAACTTCAAGAGTCTTTACTCATATCCCAGAGTTTATACATGGCAACACATTAATCATAGTCACTGTGACATTCAATAACTTGAAATTGTGTAAAAATAAAAAAAAAAACAATTGTGTAAATTGTTACTTCCTTGCTGCCATTTGCTAAAGTCATATTGTACAGATAGCTCAGCTGTATTTTCCTAAGCTCAGAACCTCACTGATTGAAGGAGTGTTGGGTGAAATGGCTGAGCTGAAGTTCATTGGAGACGTCCCCCTGACAGGGATGCCAGCAGGATTTTAGCCTTTCATTTTCTCTGTAGTTGTCTAGGCTTGCCTTAACCCCCAAAATGTTTTGAATTCTGCAGGACTAAAGAAACCTTGCTGCAGCTCTGAAGCTTACTTGTTACCCTTACTAAAGTTACACTTCATAGTTACAGATTTCCATGAAACTGAGTTTTAGAGAAAGGCAGGATGCTGCCAATAACACAGCAAGTATGTACAAGGTACTGTTCAACATCAAAGAACAAACTGATTTAGGAAATTTTTCCTTTCTAGAGCTGCTAATATCTCTTAGCATCTTCACAATATTTAAACATCTAGACCAGCAAAGATTTTAATTTGAAAAGAAAAAATTGGCAGGATATATTACGGTGGTTAATTCAACACATTTCTATATTCATATCAGCCTGTAGCACACTACAAAGTTTTAAAATTATTTATCACGGTGAGTTTTTGACATAATCTCAAAGATTCAGTAAAGCTTCTGTTCAGAGGACAGAAAGAGTCATTGAATATGCATTTAATTTGATTCTCTACAAATACTACACCACATAAGCACCATCAGCTGATTAAAAGGTTTTCCAGGGAAAATTGGAAGCACAGCTAAGAAGCACTTTCCTTTATAAAATAGTTCAGATTGTGTCAAACACATGTAAAAAAAAAATAAATTGAATTAGTGAAAATACTTAAAGCTGTATTTCATCACAAGCAAATCTTGAACTAGACAAGTGATAAATATATGCATATAATGATAAGCACATTGTTCTCTTTTTGCTGTGACACATTAGATTTTATATTCAAATAAATTTTTTCTCCACTTCAGGATCCTTCCACAAATATTACTTAATAAACTGTAGCCTCCACATAATAAATGCAAATACTTAATCTTAAAACTGTTAATTTCTACTTTCAAAAAACTTCTGTTTAAAAAAATGAAACTAAATAAGTAAAATAAGTTCAGTATTGCTCATTCAAAGAAATACTCTCATTTCACCTCTAATTTTCTGTTGAAATCAAATACTTTCCTGGCACAAGGGATTCTTAAGAAAGAATAAAACCATTGTTTATTTCAAGTATTTTTTGATTATGAGTTGAATATTATATACTTTAGTCAAGCCAATTTTTTCTTGCCAAGAAAATATTTTAATAAGATATATGCAGAAATTACCAACTGCAGAATTCCCTGTTTGTCTACAGAAGATTTCGCTTTTCTTACCCACACAGAAAATTAGGACCACACGAAGAGGATCATGAAAGTTCTCAGGAGCACCATTTTTACAAGGACCTGAGTCAACAGGATGATAAATTCCTGAACAGGAGAGAGCATGGTGTCACCCACCCATTCAGCCACACAACTTGGCAAACAGAAGTGTTTGGTTGCTTCTCTGTTCTCTGCTCATCTCATTTACAACATCCCTTCCCTTCTAGTGTCTTCAGCCTGGCTTTTAAAAGTGTGGATAGATAACAGGTGGTGATTTATGCAGTGAACTTTGAATTACATAAAAAAGAAGAGTGGCCATGAAAGCAGGTTTCTGAAGCTTTCTGTTAAATGGCATTTTTCCACAAGTGGAAAAGAATGCTTGAAAGATTTCCATGTCATCTCTGCAAAGAATGTTTTCTAGTTGTAACTGCCTATGAATATTCTGATTTAATCGATAACTTGAAAAAAAATGACCAGTGGTTAAAAGTTTCTGAAATATATTCTCCTTTAGTATGAGATATACTTTCATCTGTGAAAATGCTAAATTATTCTGACCAGGTGTCAAATTGTCCATGAAATGTCTGATTCAAAGTTATAGATTACTTGGACATCCCATAATTCTTTATTTCAAACCACAGTTTTAATATTTAACTTCTGCTCTGAAAATACTTACTAATAATTAATTTGTCTGGGGTGAAACTCTTCCCCAATTCATCTCCTCCATCTGCTTGCACATACTGTGAAATTATAATCAGCTGTAATTTGTGACAGAGACGTGCCAAACATTTCTAAAACAATTTGGAAAGTGACAGACTGGAGTCCTTGCCAACTTGCACTCCATGCAGATGCTATTTCTTCTTCTCACTTTCCTCACCAAAGCTGAGTTTAAAAAAGAAATCTTGAAGTTCTGTTAAAACAATATTTGTGGAAACCACTCCACACTATTTTGTTTTCCTCCTGAGTTGTAAGAATTTAGGGTCTGACTCCAAAGCTCATGGGAATCAGTAGAAAAATTCTGGTTGATTTGGCTGCAGTTAGCTTAGATGTTAGACAATTCTTCCATAGATTCCAGATAAACCCTCTAATTATAGACACAAAATAGACAGTATATATTCTCAGAGCTTCCTTAGTTATTCATTCACTCCATAGTCTTAGGGCTAAAGGTGAATTTACAAATATAAGTGACTATTACTCTTAAGATAAATAGCTAGAATTTGATAGTACAATTAATGCTCTAGGTGCTTGCACCAGCGTAGTTACCAATTATTTCTTATTGCTACTCTTAATTTCTCTTGAATTTCAAAACAAAAGATACATTTTTATTTCCAGAGGTAGATTAGGAAAAGATTAGAGAGGTGGTTAAAATATATCATCAAACAACAATAAAGCTTGTGGATTATAGGAACTATGTTAGGTTCCTCTCATATGACTGAATTATTTTGAAGTTTTGAGTTCAGAAAAACACAGACCACTTGAGGTCATGAGATTCAAGTTACATTAAACTGTACAGTTGTGAAGGGTGAACAACATCAGTAGTTAATCAGCTTTTTTCAGAGCCCAAAGCTTGCAAATTCTGATTCATGCTCATTGATTTGAGACTGGAATTCAAGTCTTTCAAGAGATCAGCATAAGGAACTATTCATATGTTTGAGATGGTTGCACTCTTTCTAGCACAGCATGTGACATGGAGTTCTATGTCTGCTTCATGATGTTTTTGGAGATGGTATAACATAGACCTTAGAAAAGAGTATTTAGATTGAGTGCCAATTTTTTTTCTTCAAGCATAATTTCTGAAATTATTTTCCTATTTGGCTAAAAAGTGCATTTTAAGGACTTTTTTGGCAGGCTAGGTATGTATAAAATAGGAAAAATTTGAAATAATATAAAAATGTAGCAAAAAACTTGTACTGTTCTTTGTTTGGAACTACAGGTTCAGTCAAATGTTGTTTTCTCAAACTTTCCTGTTAACCTGGATTTTATACCTTTTAATTCCAAGCAAAATGCACATCTGGGATTACCAAAGGAAAAACATCTAGAGTCCTAGATGGAAAGGAAACTGCTGGATGCCTTAAATAGTCCAACTCTTCCCAGTCCCCACCATCCCAGGCAGCTGTGCTGGCAGGACAGAGGTCTGGGGACAGGAGGGGTGGCACAGGCAGTGGCAGCAGCCCTGGGTTTGTGCCCTGGGTTTGTACCCTGGATTTGTGCCCTGGGTTTATGCTCTGTGCCCTGGGTTTGTGCCATGGGTTTGTGCCCTGTGCCCTGTGCCCTGGGTTTGTGCCTTGGGTTTATTCCCTGGGTTTGTGCCCTGGGTTTGTGCCATGAATTTGTGCCCTGGGTTTGTGCCCTGTGCCCTGGGTTTGTGCCCTGGGTTTGTGCCCTGTGCCATGGGTTTGTACCCTGGGTTTTTACCCTGAGTTTATGCCCTGTGCCCTGCCTGTCTCTCTGGGAGGGCCACACTGCTGCTGCCAGCTCTGCCTTTTTTGCTGCAGGAGGCCAGTCCTGCATCCCCAGGAGACAAAGCAATACTTATTGTGCTTTACCTCCTCTTATGAAGCAGCTCACCCCGGCTGTCTGATGAATTGGGAGTAGAAGGGAACACGGTCTCTCTTGTTGCTACTGTCACTGTATTTGCTTCCAAACTGCACACATTTCAAGCCACTAATTATATGTGGAGCAAAGTGTTTCTACTACATTGGGAAATCTTGTTTATTCAAGGTGTTTATGGTTTTTTCAAGGTAAAGCTCACATCTATAGAAAGAATTATTTCAGACTTAAAGGCATGCTTAAGGTCCCTTCTAAAATGAGGATTTGATGTACTAATAATGCATTTAGGTGTGACATTTACTTCCATTTTACAAGACTCTGCAGTTATTTGAACCAGAGGCAGACATATAAGAAACAAATAAATGGAGATTATAGGAGGAAAGCTGGTATATGAGGTTCTTTCTGCCAAGCAATTTAGCTATAGGACAGTACAAGCTTGCCAACATTTTTCAGAATTATTTTCCCTCTAAATGCCATGGACAGTGTGCTAGAATCGATAAGGGGAATGTAGCATTAAAACCATTCCTTT
Source organism: Acridotheres tristis (assembly GCA_037013685.1). Classification (NCBI taxonomy): domain Eukaryota; kingdom Metazoa; phylum Chordata; class Aves; order Passeriformes; family Sturnidae; genus Acridotheres; species Acridotheres tristis. The sequence continues at coordinate 13,663,771 of CM072895.1, forward strand.
CAGTTGCCAGTAATCAAATGTGACAACTTTTCACCATATGTGTAAAACTAAAGATGGTATAAGGAGTACAAGAATGCTGTGCTTATCAGCAGAGATGACAAAGAGAACTAAACCAGATATTTGGGAAAATAATAAGGGCTACCCAAAGCAGCATGAGGGAAGAAGCATGTGAAACCAGTTCCATTTCTTTCTTTAACTGAGTGGTTATAACATATATCTGTTAGATTTTATTTGCCTAATCTTATTCAATGTTTCTAGTTCATTTACTCTTCCTTTCATAATTTTTCATTTACTCCTCTGAGTTTTAAGCCCAAATCACATTTGGTTTGAGAAGACTAAATCTTCCTGATAAGTAAAAATTGATGCCATTAGGTATTATGTGTTCCATGCCTCTCATTTCTAAAACTATGATTTTTTTTTTAAATTTTCTTAAAACAAATTGAAAATTCTTATCTGAATCAAAAGTAGTCACTGATGTATCACCGAATGTCACAGGATTTTGGAGGCAACAAATCAAATCAAATTGAAACCCAGGTCCTCTAAGATCCTCAGATACTTATGGTGAATAATCAAGTTTACATTAAGAACTGAGGCTTCTGGTTTTGAAACCTTAATTTTATACTTGCAGGCTTTTTGGTACTACTGCAAGGGTTTAACTATACTTTCTGTTGGTAAATGAAAGACGTTTCTTCACATGACTCCAGGATGTGGGGCTCTTAAATTCAGAAACGTACTGAAAGGCTTAAGCTGCATTAAGTTATCTGGACTGCAAAAGCCAACTGTCTGACAGGAAAAATTATGTATGACTGCAACACTAGCAGCATAAATCAGCCTATTCCTTATTCTAATTCTTTTAACATAAATTTATATTTCTTATCAAAAGTTTTTCAGATTAAAAAATATCAACCATACCTACACATTCAATATAATATTACTTTTATACCAGATCAAATAAAGCAAGAAAAGAAGAATGTCTTACTAAGCCAGCAAAATATGTGTGCCTTTAACAACTCCACTAGCTCAGGGAACAAAACAGGTATGTCTCTCGAGCATGGAAACAAGTGCACCACACTTCCACAGCCTCATGCACAACCTTTACTGGTGTTACTGGGCCACCTAATGACCCTTTTTTGGCTTTTGAATTGCACAAATATATTAGCTTTTATTTTAAATAACTTATATATTAAACGGGTTCACAGGCTTGTAGTAATTAAAGAGTCAAAGAAAAGAAAAGAAACAATGTTTTATGGCAGGACCTACTGCTTGTCTTCTGGTGCACTCTGGCCTTCTGATTTGTGAAGAGAAGGCTTTCAGAATGTTGTCCACTATTATAGTTCCTACAGTTAATTAAATTTTAAAATTTCCCCTTTACAATTTCTGTCAAGGAATAACTTATGGGAGTGCCAGCTTTAAGAGCTCTGCAGGCTGGGAGTGCCAGCAATTCTGCTCATACCTGCTCTGGGGTAGCTCTGTGCTGGGCAGCTGCAGAACATTTACTTCAGTGTAAGAGAATTGTGACTTCCTTGTGATATGCCAGAGTGGGAGACTGGGATCACAATGGAAAAATAATAAGCACAGCATTCAAATTAATTATTAGAAACAACCTGTCTCAGATGTGTGAGTAAAAATATTGAGTCAAATTCTGATCTCACATGTCTTGGTGTAAATCCAGAGTAAATACATTATATTCAACTTGTATTGAGATAAAACTCTCAATGCTAGAACTTTCAAACTTGAATTTATAACTGGTGAAAATACTCACACCTCATCAGTCACCAGTTACATGGTTTACTTTCTCTAGTGGATTTTCTACCATCACAATCAGCTTTGTCATTCCTATCTCACTGCCTATGAACTCTGTTTATATTCATACATAAAAAAGACCATCTGGGCACTTATCCAACACTTCTTCAAGAAAAGACAAAATGCAGGCAGCGCTTGGGCATCTCCCTGTTCTGAGGGGAGACTGGGCAAACTGGTATTGCACATGTCTGGGGACTCATGCACAGACTTCAGAGCAGCAGTTTGTGGAAGGGATAAAAAGTCTGGCTGACACATCTGACAAGGGAGAAACTCTCTTAGCTGATGTACAGTGTGACTGCACCAACGAGTTACCACGAAGTAACTGAGAGACTTAATTTAGGATTTGACACATGAATGGAGAGGTGAAGCTTTAAACATAAATCTGGTGCAAATCACACGCTGAAAGCTTCATACAAACAAGCAGACTGTACATTTGAAAGCGTGAGAGGCGCTGACAGACAGGCATTTGAAAACATGATAAATGGAGTCTGGATTCATCCAAGGTGAGAGTGACTATTATTGGGCTAAATCAAAGGAGCTGGGAGAGTTTTCTGAGTTCTTGAAGACAGCATTGTTTTGGTTTAGTATGGCTGACCTATTCTGGAGTTTATAATCTTATCATAATAGCTTTCAAAATAATCTTTTCCAAAGCAACTTCCCATATAAGCTCTGTTGCTCCAGGTAAATATAAAGTATCTTGACCCAATTGTGTTTAAGGGGCTGGCTTTCTCAAACTTTGTAAATATAATATTTCTTCATTTACTGATGCAAATGCATAACTGCACAGTTTGCCTACAGTACTAACATTCTTAAAATATATGTCTATGGTAATCTTTTTGCAAGTTATCTGTGTAACCACAAACTTCATTCATAACCAGATTTTTAATATTTTTGTATCAGTATAAATCCATTCATAGACTTATAATTTCAATACTTGTGTTTTAACTCACAGGGGATATCAACTCTGGAGCTGAACAATGCCTACACCGAGCAAATTTAATCTGTGCATGTATAGAGAAAATGCTTCATCTATTTTATTTCATGTATTGAGAGGTTAATTAGAATATACAATTAAGCTAAGAAAAAAATAGAAGAATCCTATTTTCCTTTCAATTGTACAAAATACAAGCCTGTGGGCTTGGCAATCACACATACCCTTTTGACAGGTGTTAAGCTAAAAACTAACTTGTAATGCAAGGGTTTGTATTTGACTAACATAAACATATTCATTTTGTTTTTACACAAAGGAAAAGAGCAAGCCACTATTTTGAAATTTTTCTCATTCATGTAATTTGTAAGTTGGATCAAAATTGGCAATGTCTTCAGTCACTCAGCAAAGTCTGAATACACCAGTTCTATGTTACATTCACATTATCATACTTTGTAAGATGCTAACAAGAAACTGAACAAGGCAGAACAAATCCCAAGGGTATTTGAAACAGCATCTCATAAAGTCTATTAAGGAAATTAAACTACCCAGGGAACACTCTCAGATAGATAAATAACTGGTTAAATTTTAAGTTTTTATACAGAGTGAGAAGGGTATTCCCAAGTGGAAGTTTATGCTGTTCAGTATGTTCATAACTGATCTGTAATAGAGGGAAATAGTGGGGTAGCAACTTTGCTGATGAAACTAAATATATTCAACACAGGAAAGGTTAGATTCAGCCATGGAAGGCTTCAGAAGCTTCTAATATCATGAAGGGTCAGAAGATTAAAAACAGTTAAATAAAACTAAAGTAAACAAAAATTGAGACATGGGGGAACCCTTTATTTTGCTTATGAAATATTTCTGAAATGACAATTACTTTCAGGAATGAGAATATGCACAACAATGCATATGAATATTTTTTAAAATCAGGCTAATCTTTTTAAAAAGTAGTAAAAAGTCAAGTAAAATATAAGAGATTATTAGAAAGAACAAGAGATAAAACATAAAGCAACATCCACCTCTTAAGCAGGTAAGGCTTTCTTTATTCCTTTTCCACTTTCAGAAACTACACAGTGGAATTCAATGTGGAGGAAGGTGAGAAGGATGAACAAAGGTGTGGAACAGCTTCTGTACAGGCAAGAGTCACGATTAAATTGACTAGAAGCACTTAGCCTGAATGGTTGTAGAAAGATGAGAGAAATCATGAGTAGCATGAAGAAGGTGAATTAGTAAATGATTGCTCACTTTAGAGTAAAAAAAAAAAAAAAAACTAAAAGAAAGAGTGAGTTACAATAGATCCAATTAGCAGGTGGCAAGTCCAGAACAAACAAGAGGTGCTTCTGCAAAGAATATGCAATTAAACTGTGACACTGTTGCTGTAAGATATTGCAGATGGAAAAGTTTGCATGGTTGCAGATGAATTCATGACAGGAAAATCTGCTTAGGACAATTAAATGCAGACACCATTTCTGCAGTTCAGGAGCTACCTGAGACACAGATGGCTGGAAAGTATTCTGCAGAGTATCCCAGCATATAATATCCCTATCTACTTGTCCTGCTCTCATGCACTTTCATTAGGCATCTGGTACTGGCAAGTGCTGAAGAGAGAATCCTAGCCTTGACAGAGGTGTGGTCTGACTCCATATGGACATTCTTATGTTCTTATATCAATCTGCATATGATTGGTTAAATGGGAAATATATGTGCTCCTTTATTTAATTACTTTCTTTATTAGCTCATTTAAGATGCTCTTTAGTTGAGAGCTTCTTTGGAAGACATACCTTATGAAATCAGGATAGAGAACTGGTAAGGCCTTAACAATATATAGTAATGAAATACTTTATTTCCTTTAGTTTTTGCAAAAGTATATAAAATCTCATTAGTTTTGCTGAGTTGTAATATTTAAAGACTTACAATGATTTTGGTAGTAACAGTGGGTTTGATTTCAATAAGTCCAGGTCAGGAATTTTTGCCACGCAAATGTATGCACTATTCTATGGGAACAAATTCAGTCTTGTTCAGTTACATTTCCAAAATGGAATAATCAGATATTCACTTGCTTTAGTTTTATCCAAATTGGCATCTGTGCCATTTTTTTACATTCACGCGTTCACAGAGAGAAAATTTTTGGACAGAATGCAACAACAAAGTTTTAAATCAGATTTATTTTCCAAGAGTACTTTTTATACATATCAAAGTTTTGGCATTCATGATTTTTAATGGAAAATTAAATTATACACAACTTGAGTTTAAACATATAAGAACATAAAGACAAGCATGCATTGTCCATAAACAGGATTTCCTATAGTAGTCCACAGGATTAGTTTGGACTTCCTTAGATGGATTTGTAAAACCTCATGAACATATATACATCTTTGATACCATAAATATTTGTAAATCTGTGCATTAAGAACTGGCAAAACTGCAAGTCTGCTTAATAACCATAATTTCAGAGGCCAAGCTAGAACTACTGTTTTTGAACTTGTACCTAGCTGCATGTTGGTATATAGAATTGCTTTCCGTATATTTAATTTCAGCAAGAATTTTGAATAAAACACTCCACTGAAAAGTCAGCGTTCATTTGAAAATTGAAATTTAATTAAATTTTAATGATTTTTATCGAGATATATATTGATAAATCCTTAGAATTTGATGGAATTGAGTAAAATTGCCTCCGCATAGACAGTTACAGACATTATGTCTTATCTAATTTACTTAAAGTCAGCTAAAACTAATTTGTATAGGCAAATGGTTCACTTTGATTGTATTTTCACATTAGGGAATTCAGATAGGAAGGTAAAAATTTAGCTATTAATGAAAAGGAATCTCAGTTTACTTTTCTTTTGCTATAATACAAAATCCTTTTGAAGGGATTTCTGATTATCAAATGTGTCCACAGAAAGTCACTTAGGATTTTAAAATGCATCATGAAATTATACAAAAGTTAATTTTGCTAACTGAAACCTTTAAGATTTGTAAATACAATTATATTTAAGCCACAGCAGAGCACTAAGGTTTTCTATGAGACAAAAACTACCTCCCATGTGGATAAACTATGAGGTTGATGGATGATTAGAGTACTACAAAAATGGAACCAGAAATCTGCCCAGTAAAGCAGCTTGTTGCATTGTCATTGTGATAGAGGTATTTTGGGATCTATTCTCTAAAAATGCAGAAGACCAATAAAAGGTCACATACAAAGAGAAAAAGTGTCCAAATGGGAGGCTGTTGAAAAGGTTTGGGAGTCAGAACTGAACAAATGAAGAAAGTCAGATTGATTTTGCCTGGCCTACTAAGCTAGTGTAAGTGACACCAATTTCTGTGCCAGAGGCATGTGACAAAGAATTAAGGTGATATCATTTGAAATTGTATAAACCCATTGACTTCCTAAGCTTATGACCAGGTTTGAGATTGCAGCTTTCACCTCCAGACTGCATGGATTTGAAGTCTGGTTCCACTGCCAAGAAGCTTTTGCAATCTGAGTATCATGCCCATGTCATAGTCAATATACCTTCAGGACTGCAAGTCTACATCTCACAAGTCTAGAAGGCTTTGCATGACTTGGAGCATTTTTTTCTCTAATGCACAGTGTTTGTTCTGCTGGCCTACACTGGATGGGCTTTAACTTATACTGGTCTTCTGTGTCCTCAGAGTGTCACTGCTGTTTAAGCAAGACATTTCAATCCCTGGAGCCTTTCAGAGGCTGAAGATTTTCTAAAATATTTTCTAAAATATCAAGCTAATTTAAAAGCATGAAAAGCTTTTAAAATGCCCAGTGGACAGATTAAAAACAAGAGACAAAGGACTAGCTTCTCTCTGTAAATGTTTTTCTGTGCTTTCTTTACCTTGCTCTATGAGAAAACATCAGCAAAACACAAAATTCTCCTTAAGGAGACTTAAGGAGGAAAATGCAATCTTGTTTCTGGACTAGTACTCAGTGCATAGCTCTGTGGCATGATGTAGACACAGGGAGAAATGTGTGAGCTGCTCCCAAATAAGATAGCAATAGATCTGCACTAGCCTTAGTTATCCTTTCAGCATTTGAAATTCCTGAGACTACTCTGCCTGGTTTTGGTCTGGACTGGAGTGATTCCAAGCAAGGGCTGCAGTGCTGGTTCAGTGTTAGAAAAGGAACTTTACAGAGGGGTCTTTGACCTGTCCTTGGCTGCCTAACGGCAGGGGGTACATAAGATAGGACAGAGATTTGTTGGAGATGCATAACAGATCAAGAGGTAACAGACCTGTTGGAACACAGGAAATTCCAATCTCATATAAAGATGAAATTATTTTACCATAAGGACAGTCAGAGCAGGAATCCAGAGGGGCTGTGGAATCTCCATCTTGACAGATATTCAAAACTGGCCTGAACATTGCCTGAGCAACATACTCCAATTTAAGCAGAATTTTGGACAAGATCTCTGGAGGTCCCTTCCAACCTAGTTTATTCCATTACTCCATGCACTTCTCTACCCCTCTCTTCCTCCTCACCCCCAAAAAAAAAGAAAAAAAAAAACCCCCAAAAAAAAGAAGCATAAGGATCAATGTATTAAGCACTTTTTTTGGAGTTTATGATATATTGGATTTTGGTTAACAGGTGAATTAATATGGCAAAGTATTGTCCTAGTAGATCAAAGACTTTAAAGAAAGATATTTCTGACTGACTGATTCAATTAAATAGTACACTGAACTATAGAATCTGAAGAGAAAAGATTTTTTATTTTTCCACCAAGGCTTGCATATGCCCTGAAGTATTTCTGAAAAGCCTGTTTCATGCAGAGTGGCTTTTTGTTTAACGTCCCATAAAATGTAAATATATGATTAATATATTATAATGATTAATAAACTCTGTTATTATCTGGGACTGTTCAATGACAATGATTTTATCATATGAACTACTGAAAGAAGTGTGTTCAGAACTGGGCTTGCTCCACATCTTTTCACAAAATCCTTCTTTACAGTAGAGTGGAAATTGCATAATGACTGGTAAAGTGAGCAAGCCTCTAAGTCTACTCTGGTTTGCTCACTGGAGAACAAGAGGCAAATCATTCACACTTAAAGGAAGGCTGCAGCCATGGAACCCAGCAAGGGATCCAGGCACAATAAAAGGGATGTGCCCCACAGTCACGTTGCAGCTTGGATAAAAATGATGAGAAATATGCTTGATAGCTGCACTTAGAAAGCTCAGCAGACACTAATGCCAGCTTCTGATGAGGATGTTGAAAGCAAATCACTTCCAAAGAGATCCCCACTTTGTGAGTTGTGCTGGTGCATCATTCTCCATTGCCACTGCTGCCTACCTGCCTCCACTTCATGTCACAGAGTTGTGTATTAGTGTTGTCAATCTTTTGAACTTACATAAAATACATACCTTTATTGTAGAGTATCTGGTAATATCTTCATTCTAATCTCTTTATATGGGTCTATGGAAACTGCATTCATCAGAAAATATCTGCGAGTTAACACATAGGTGACACACAGAGAAAGAGTGGATATGACTTTATCGTGATTACAATCATAAATAGTAGTTTATAAACTATAAATTAGAATTTTTAACAAAATTGAATATAGCAACATTTACTATTATTGGCTTTCATAGTCCTTGCCCAATATCACTGCAAGTGATCATCTCTGCCTTTCCAGCCTTCCAGACTTCATCCCTAGCATTGTTGTTCTTCTTGTTCCCCACTTTAGTCCTGAAAGCCAGAGCTTAAAAAAGCCACAATTTCTGTTGTAGTTGGATATTTGTATTGCGTTGCAAAATATGGGAGCCCAGGACTAGGAATTTCTGGGACAGCCCAGACCCAAACAGGAGACAGGCACAAAGACCCTTTCCAGCTTGCTCAGACAGAGCAGGACTCATGACTGCCTGCCCCAGTGCCCTAATGGGGTGAGGGCAAAGGGAAACCCTAAAACTTCTCCACTGAGCCTTTTCCATTAAGGCAACAGACTGGGGAGTCATTGCAAGCCCCCATAACACAGAGAAGTTGCTGGTCTAGTTCAGACTACACAACCAGGGAGCAATAGTGGATTAAAGAAGCTTTTGTCTCCTCACATCCTTCTTGAATGTACCCAGCTCAGCAATGGCACAAATGTGGGTTTAGTCCATTGAATTTGTATCAGAACAAAGAATAGTTGCCAACTAATCATTTAAAGACTAGGCAGACTCTGGGATTGAGGCAGACAAAAGCTCCCTAGTGATCTTTATATACCTAGGTACCAGAATCGAACTGCTCATTAATCTTTCTCTAGAACAACCCTGTAGAGTGACCTACATCTGTGCTAATAATGTTTCTGTATATTTTGCTTTATTTCATGAATCCTGTGCTGAAGACTTTGGTGTTAATAAAATGTATAGTTAGTTTTGATTGCATCATTTGTGGTGCATTGTTTTGGAGGCAAGTTACAAAAGAGAGAATCATTTCATTACTGAGAAAAGTGTTTTGACCTCATTAGTTGAGCAAACAGGAGATTGTTTGAACCACAGGCCCCTGGGTATAGCAAAACCTTGTCTCAGCCTAAAACTATCTACTGTGAGACTGGAGTCTGCACCTCAGAGATGTTCTTGAGACCTTGGGTGTCCTTTTAAGCCTCTGGCTGAATAGCAAGTGCTGAATGGACAGGGCAGTGAAATACCTGAAATTAATCTAACTCATGTTAACATATAAAAGAAAAAATGTTGCAATTGAAATTAGGTCTCTCCTTGAATGGCAACTGATTTGCAAACAAATGGAGAAAAATGTCTGCCTAATTCTGGTGCAGAGTCTCACTACATGAATTTTGCTGAAAGCTGGCCTTGCAGGAATGAATTTGTCAAATGAAATTGCAAATGTTTTTCAAAAGTCTGTACAATTTTGCTCAACCCTGCATTTTACCTGATCTGTAAACCGGAAAATTAATAAGTCAAATCATAATGTTTATACCTAAAATTAGTCACTATTAAAATTTTACAGAGTATTTAAATTCTTATAACTTTTTGAAAGTTGATGAATTCTTTCCTCCTATGGTACTATATAAGGTTATATCTATTTTCTGTCTTTAAGAGAAGAGATGTTTACGGTGGCCCATTTCTCTTAGACTTAAAATATTATATTTAAATCTAAACAGTTTGGAATTAGGGCTCTTCAGACATTACAAAAAACCCCAACATTCAATGCTATAGCAACTTAATTCAGGAAGCAGATTGATTCACTCAAGCAAACTGTGATGCATAGACTTTTACATCCCATTGAGCTATTAAGTTGTAAGTCTGCGCAGACATAGATTTTATTTTATTCATAATATATGACATCAACAATTTTTAAAAGATTTAACAGATTAAAATAAAAAAATCTTATGACAGCACTGGAAAAAGCCATTTTGCAGTCACTTTTAGGGTCCTGTTCTGCCAAGCTCTTACAGCCTCAACTAATATCATGCACTGAACAAAGAAATTCAGCTCAGTAAAGAGTCTGGACCTCTATTAGAGGAAAAGAATTATTCTTTTTGTTCCATAGAAGTCAATTGATTTTTTTTGTTGACTGTAGGTGGATCAGAAATTTTATCAACAGATTTTCAAACCTATTGCTCAGATTGTGTGTATTTTAACTTGTTTTTCATATAGATAGCACTTAGACATGTTAAACATGTAGGAATACAATGACTACCATAGCCATACCATCTAGAAATTCGGAACATTACATAATTTTATGATGACCACTACCCTCTGACTTTATAAAGGTAAAGCTGTAGTGAAAAAATATGAAAGTATCCAGCTATAGTGGACTTTTTCATTAACTTTGTCCATTAATAAGTGCATTACGACCTGAAACTTGAAACCAGGCCTATACCTTACAGTTCTCACCCAGCTGAACTATGTGCATTTTTGTAATCAATGTGCACAATTAAGCTTTTATGTCAAAATGAATGATTCAGCATAAAATGTCTATGTTCAAGCACAATATAAAGAAATATGTCATATTCACAAGAAGATTAGGCTGGAAGTATTTCCTGCTGCAACATGACTGTTCCAGCTCATGAGATCTGCATTCTTTATTGTATAATATCACTCTTCAGAGTGTTTGAATCTGGCTCTAATGGACTGTGCTTTCTTAATAAAGGCACTGCACTGCCATTGTGTTACACAGACAAGGAATAAGAGCTGTATAAATGTGGTATAATTGGGTTATAAACATGTCAGACTTGGGACACATCTGGAAGTGAGCATCATAGTGGGCAGGTGCCTTCCCTGCTCCCTCTATACATTGCCTGGGATTGCCAGTAATCTGTCTTCCAAATCCATTTCTGGCTCTTTTAGGACTTCTCTTTCAAAGGAGGACAAAAGGAGCAAAAATATTACTCCTGCCTCTCGTCTTTCTTAAAACTAAGTCATTCTAAATCCTTTCTCCAGACTATTCTGGAAAAAAAGATGTCAATGAGCACTCACGTCTTCATATGATTCACCAGACAGATGTCAACAATGAGAACCTAATTTATAGCTTTTTGGTGCTTGTATAGGAAAGACAAAATAATCATCTCTAACTGCAGTTAGGGGGGAAGAGAGGATTTCCAAACCCACTAGATGATAGAAAAATGCCAGCAGCAGAGCATAATAAATTCATTGTTAGGGTAAGAGAAGGTTCTGCTGAGGAGAGTAAGACAAGCACACTCAGGTATTGATCCTACCAGAGTCCTTTTTCCTAAATATTGCCCCCCTTAATGTGCCTCACAAATGAAAGAAAATAGTCTTCAAAGGCAAGTATGCCTGACTAGACACAGTACACCAGCCCTGAAGTTACAGCACTACATTCTGTAAATGGCACATTCTGATTTCTAGTAAATCTCAGCCACACAGAAACAGGTTAAATTGCAGCAGAAAACCAACCAAGAATTGCAGGCCCGCTGTGAAGAGTAAATGGAGTAATAACATTATTACTGTAGTGAGGAAGCAGAACAGAAAATTGAAATCAGAATTTGTCTGTGACCAGAAGCTGGAGAGACACTTGTGTTGGCCATTGACTAATATTATATTTCCTCATAAACTTCATTTATTTCTGCTGTTCATTGAATTGGTTCTTACCAAGATTTTGAAACAGAAACTTTTGTAGTGTGTTGCTGCAGCACTGAAAGGTGCCACAGAGGGCAGCTGCCCTTCACTTTGCCAGCGAGAGTAGAGGATGGTAAAATTTACGTTCTGTTATTATTGCTGCTGTCATTTCATATACTGTTGTTTTAAAACTTAAAAAAGTCCTTTCAGGAGGTCTTTGTCTATCACATTTCTATTGAGATAATTTTCTTTTATAATGTCTGAAGGCAAGGAAATCAAAGACTCTGATCTGTCGAAGAAGACAAAAATATTAATGATATCATACTTTCATTTTGTATATACTCTCAAATCATACAGACAGGATAACAAAGACAAGTTGATCAGAGAAAAGGCAGGATATCATGTGACCTGTGACCTGTAAAAATGTTGTCAACAGTGTTGAATTCACCATTACTGACTAAAATGGCAATATCTTGGTATACTGTGCAGGAAACTAAATCTGTGTCTCAACACCATGTGTTTTTGTGCCTTTCTCTCAAGATCTCAACAAGTACATTTTTTGAGCATATATTTTACCATTCTTTGCATGTTTTGTAAACATTTGCAATGATATCACTTGTGAACATCTTTGATGGTGCTTTTTAGTTTTGCTGCAAAATGCTTAAGAATTGGAAACCCTGCTGTCTGCTGAACTCGAGTCACAACTTACATCTCCATGTGTTATTGTTAGTGCTTGGGAGCAAGTAGATTTATCCACATCGAGTAGGTGTAACATGGCATCTGTTGAGTCCATTGCCCTCACAGAGAAGCTAGCATGGGGAGCCTCATAGCCAGAAAATTTGTAATTAAGTAAGGCAAGACATTAATTCTCTCTTAAATCCATGAACATGCTTTTTGTGGAAATGAACAAGATGTGTGGAGAGACAGGTTTTCTCAATTACCAGGGTTAATATTCATGTGCAAATACAGACTCAGCTAAACCCCACACATATGTCGTAATGTCTACATTCGTCATCCTTTTTTTTTTTTTCTATTGGGTATACAATATTCATCCAAAATACCCATAAAAGACTGACTGCAAAACTCACATTTTATAGCTTTCCCCAGGAATGTTTGCATTAAATTGCTTTAGACTGAGAAAGTTTCATTGTGATCAAGACCCAAGAGACATAAAAGGAACATTAAGTATGGGTCATAGTGTGAGTTTATAAGTTAGGCTTCTACTTAATTTATATTACAGTGGCAATGTAAGAAGTTTTGGTTTACCAGTAGTACAGCTACACCTTGAGTTAAATGCTTTCTTTCCACTGGCAGTTTCAGGTGCCTGCCTCTTGTGGAAGAGTTAAATATCTTATGTGTATGTGTCCTGTATTTCATCATTTGAGAAAAATAAAACTTCATTATCAGACATAAGAACAAGTGCTGCTGACATCTCATCTGAAGAAGCTGTGCCTGTATTTCAGTGGCAGCTTCATTTCAAGTTCCTCTTTGTTCCTGGATCAGTGCCAGTGTTCAAATCTCTGCCTGAAGCTGGCACATGCTGTTTCTAAGAAGAGCAAGAGTTTAACATCTCTATTGAAAATTAAAGTGTGCCCTGTGATTGGATCAGATTGGCTAAGTAGAATTCTATGGTTTATAATTTCTTTAGTTGGACATCACAAATCACAATTAGAAATACTATACGATTAATCTTTTTTAAGTTCTGAGACATATCTGCTCAACTTTTGAAGCATAAGGATATCTTAACAAAAGAGGATAGACTCTAACAGATAAACTAAGTTCCATAATCTTTTACTGTATCTGTTTGGTGGTGTTTTTAAAAGATTAAAATGACAAAAAAAGCCTTGATCAAATCCAGTAAGCTCTAGAGTTTAACCCAGATATCTAATATCACACTACACCATCCTGGTCAGAATATCAAGGGGGAAATCAAAGCAAAAGCATTTTATTTTACTCATTTGTAAGTCAAACTCAAGTTGCTGTGATTTTACTGCTTTAAATATTTGCTTTCTTTTGTTTTCTTTAGCTTTGAGTATTAATTTGCATTGTGTCTCAATTACCTTTCTCTGCCAGTAGATTAGAATTTCTCAAATAAAACACTTATCATAAATATGTTGAATTTGACAGGAGATAATTTCTGAGGAAAAAAAAAAGTGGTGACATACGGTTTAATATTCCTCAAATTTTCTGATCAGGATTTTCTTGAGAGAAATATTTCTGTTTTTCATTTTCACTACATCATATTAGGAAATACAAAACATCGAAGCTTGAATGGAAGGTTTTGAATCAAATAAAAATATTTTTCATAAAACAACTCCTTTGGTTTTCCTTTTTATTATATTTTGAACAAATCTTGCTGAAAGTTAGAAAATTCACTGCTTATTCTTAGTTCCTATGGAAGTTATAATGTTTTTACACACAATAGCTCCTTCTGGCATGATCTGCTACCTTTTTCTGGCTAGGAACTCTTTTCTGTCCAAATGTACAAGCTAGGTGGCAGCTTCATCTGATTAAAATGCACAGAGGTGCTAAGCGTGGCTGCTCATTTACACAAATTACTGCTCTGTATTGCCCTCTGTAGAACTTGTGAACATGCACCATATGGGGAGGGGAATCAGGGTTAAGGCCATGTCTCCTTATTATTGATTTAAAGGTGGACCATGGTTCAGTGAGACTTTCTGGAGCAGGATAAATTTCAGCTATCTTGAAATTAATTGTAGTGATGCCACCTATCCTATATTATACAATGATAATTAATTCAAAATGTTATGTTGGTCCATTACATGGATTAGAATTTCTTAAATATTTTCTCCAGAGTTTTCACAAAACCTTTATAAAAACTTTACATTCAAGTAATATTTATTCAATGGTCCTCTCCTCCTCACCACATTTTTGTCTGGGCAACTCTGCTGAACTTACTGTGATAAACCTAATTTGTGTCACTGCTAAGTCTCTCTTCACACTCTCAATTCTAATTGCTCAGAAGTAGCAGGATCTGACAGATTGTGTCCAGCCTCCTCTTGCTTATAATACTGTTCCTTTCCTTCTCTTCACCTCTCCCCTGCTCCCTAAAAAAAAAAAAAAAAAAGCTGCGGGGTAAAGTGACCCTGGCATAATAGGTGTTATAGAGATCTGAGAGTAGTTTTACAAGGTGCTGACCATTTCCAAAAGTAAACCATAAGCATCAAAAAGAATTGAAGGGTCTTACATTATAGCAACTGCTCGTCCTACACAGGCCATATCCTGTGGTTTCTGAAACGCCCACTGCAGCATTCCTGCATTCTCAGCACTGTGCAGGCTTTGGCACTACACCTTTGCACTTCCTGGGAGAAAAGAGAGAGGTTACAGAAAATAAAGGGCATGTAGCACTGAAATGATCTGACAAAAACTGAATATACAGCTCACTCTGGTTCGCAAATGAACAAGGTTTGTTCTTGTTCCCCATCTGCAGGAGGGAGCAGGAAGCATCTCCCTGTCTGTGAGATCATGTTAGAGATAAAGCTGAAAATGAAATTTCATGCCTCAGTCCCAGGAAATATTGAAAATAAGGGCCGTAAATTTGTCCCCAGCTCATCCAGGTACAGCCACACTGCATACTTCACCAGGATCATTATCCTAATCTATTTTTGCAGATGCCTCATAAAATACTCCCAATGTTGTCCTCACTTGGCTGCCCCATTATGGTGGTTTAGGAATGGACTCCAATTTAGTGCTCCCACTAAAACCGCCATGTTTCTCCTTCTCCCTCCAGTGAGATAAGAACATTTTTTTGGTAAAAACAAGATAAGAAAATGAACAGTAACAGCAACAATCTTAATAACAAAAACGACGAGAAAAAGCAATGATTTACACAGACCGTGACAATGAGCAAATACTGGACTGCTCTGTCAGAAGGAACATGCTTTTCCTCAGGGAGAGGGAGTCTCTTTTCCCTGCTCCTGGCAATGACATGAAGTGGTATCAAATAACATTTGGGTCCTGATTATTGGAGAAAAAATTAACCCTGTCCTAGCTGAAACCAAGATATCCATCAAAGCACAATGATCTCACTACATCATGATGAAAAGAGTGTCAGCTTTTGTCATAATCCTCTGTGTTACTAGCAAACAGAGACTGACTTCATCAAAGGATTTGGCTTCTTTGTGTATGTGCTGATATTGTAGGGAAAGTGATTTTTAAACATTAAGGAAACACTTCAGGAGGCAAGTAGCATAAACTTTTTGCTTAGCAAAAGCTTTGTTTAATGTCCAAGACAAAACATCCCTACAGAAGTAAGGTGAAGGCAAATATCTGATTCTTGAGACAGCCCTCAGAGACCAGGAGTTGATGTTCTTGTGGCCTTGGATCAGTCCAAGACATTTGAGGTTTCTGTTGGACCATGTGGACATTGCAAACATGGAACACCTAATGGAATAGAGTGTTGAAACTAAGGAGACCTCATTCAACCTGCCACAGACCTACACAAAGGTTTGCAAAGCAACATCAGGTTTTGCCTGAAATACAAGACTCAAAATGGTACTCCTGAGTTGAAGAGATTTCTACAGGATACATTCCTCACTTCCCAGAGTTGTCCTTCTGCTCTCTGCCAAGGCCCATTTAAATCCTTATGCAATATGCATTTAATTGGTTGGTTACTACATTCAGGCTGGCCCACCAAGTGCAGTGGGCTGTCCCAGAGCAGTCCTTACCTCTTTAAATTGTACTCTGTGACATTCCCATAGATCAGGCTGCTTTATTTGAGTGGGGTTTTCTGTATTAGTTATGAGCAGCAGTGTCATCCTGTTAACCAGTTCAGCTCCCATGCTGGATGTGGGGACAGGAAGGAAAAGACAAACCAAAACAGTCTCAGGGCACTATGTACAAGGCACCATGAGGCTGGGGATGCAGCAGTGTTGGGTGACCTGGAACATCCTGGCACCAGCTCCCTGGACAGCACGGTGTGTATCAGACAATGAACAAGCACCACTGCAGCCTGCCTGCTGGCCTAAAAAAGCTCAAAGCTCCATAAAAGAGCAATGTGGAACACTGAACCCTTTGTTTGTGGCCTTATAATAAAAGGAAAATTCTTTCAGCAATGAGGTATAGTGAATAATACTGAAAAGGAAATCCCTTTGACTGTAAGGCATTCCAGCTGCACAGGATACCTTCAGGGATCCCTTTATTCTTTGCAATTTGGGTATCTTTACGTATTTAAGAATTAGTTTCCCTGTTCATGCCACTCTTGTGCTGACTATCTTTCAGATTTATTGTTTGGGGGTTTTTAATTTATCACTACAAAAAAATGGTCACCTTGGATAGAGGAAGACTGATTAAAATTATTTCTGAATTCAGAAAAAGTTCCTTTTAGTATTTAAAAAAGGGGAATAAATCTGTTTCCTGGACACATGAAAAGTTAGATGAAAACCAGTTTTCATATTATTTCTATGCTGTGAATGCATATTCAAAGTATTCAGGTTACCACAGTAGCTTTACTCTGAAGCTAACACAACATCCACCAGCCTTTAAGGTAGAAAAGACATATTTTTATGTGCTGTGAAATTTTTAAAGTTGTACCTCATTGCAAATGTAGCTGGTAGTTCTCACAGTCTGGTGTAATTTTAGACCTCTAAAAATTTGGGGCCTTCTTTTAACATCTTCCTTGTTATGACCTCTTCTCTGTAACTGCAAATGTTTAAAACCAAATTTTATTCTCTCTGATTTCTTCTTCCTGATATTTCTGTCGAAAAGATAAAATTAAAAGTAATAGAGAGAGGGAAAAGATTAAAATTGTTCATGGATGCATTAATAAAAACATTCAAAAAACATACATGTTCATTTTTCACCAGGGACTGCCTCAATTAAAATTTGTTACTGAATTTCTGCTAGTCTTTCTAATTCAAACTGTGACATGATGTGAATTACTTTCCAATCTAGTGGCATAACTCTACATTTACACTTAAATATGATTGTTTTGTGGCTGGGTTTTCCAAATGAAATTATAAAAATTACATAAATTTGTGTTGTATGTGAATATCAAGGGCATATTTCTCACCTATTATTTATCAGTAACCTTATAAAATAGCCAGAGAAATGTATTGTCTGAAAAAGATATTCAGAGAGCAACAGAAAAGCAAAAAATCTCGGAATGTTAGAGACCAATATATTTTTAATGTTTTAAGCCATTATTTATGAGAAACATTTTCAGATGGTTTGCATTCACTTTAATAACTAGTTCCGACTTAGCCTTTATGAAACATGTTTTTGTTTGTAGTAAGTTTTCTTCTGATTTAATATTGCAGCTGAAATTGCTTGATATCCTTCAGTGTCTATGAAGGAATATAATTTTCAAGACAGGCTTTCATATCAGTTTTAAAAGAAGGGAGGGATACCAGTGATAGTCTGGGGACTCAAGAGTGCAGATGGAAGAGGGAGGAAGGGGGGGACATAAGGGAAGATTTTATTTTCAGTTTATTTCCAATGTCTCCAGCACGGTTAGTTTGATTTTTCCTCTTGTGCTCCAGATTACAGGTGTTTCCCATTAAGACAAGTGAACTGACTTTAATGGCCTCCTGCAGAGCTGTGGGCACAGAATACCTTCTGAGAACTGCCAATAATTATTTGTCCTGGCTTTGTTTCTGGAGATTCTACTTAAATTGGTTCAAAAGCTGATAATCTGTTTCATCCCTGAAGATTAACCCCCTTGAAAAAAGGGAGGGGAAAAAAAAAGTGTGCTCCACATAATTGAACAGAATAAAAGAGCACTGGTAGTTTCTTTGTTAAACAAGAGAATTATTTTTAAAGTATGATAAAAGGAGACTTTGGAAGAGCACTCAATGTGAAGCACCACTGTTACTACAGCTTTACCAATTCCCTCAACAGCCTACATTGGGACTAGTGATAAATCTAAACCCAACAGGACCTAAAACATTTGTTACTTACAAATGTTTATATTATGAAATGCTGATGGCAATATCAGCCCCAAATAGTTACTTACACCATAATTAGAGTTACAAACCCCATGCAATCTGCCATCTCTTGGGCAAGACCCCATGGACAAAGGTTCACTTATTTCATGGATTGCTCTTTCATATCTTTTAAGAGCATCAAATGCCTAGGTACAGGTGCAGGTTCTTGCACTGCAGCTTTTGTATCAAGATTACAAAATGAAAAATCTTTCTTAATTTCACCACACTCTGACCATCACAATTCCAATAGCCTGAAGTTTTCTCTGAAAACTTCAGTTCAGCAAGACACTTGAATGCTTTGCAAAGTCAGAGCCTATGAGAAGTTTTGCTTCATGGGAAACTCTCAAAATCTCCAAGATAATTGTCAGGAGACCAAAGAGGACAAAAGATAATTGTCTTTATAAAATGCATATTTATGTCTGTGTAAAGAGCTACATCTTTTAAATTTAACTGCATTTAATATATGTCTGACATTTCAAACCACCATATAGTTGAACTTGGAAAATGAAGCCACAATTGTGACTGGCCATTTGAAAATCCTATTCACAGTGTTCTCAGTTATACTTTCACTTTGCATTTGGCATGATCTCTCACAGATAATGCATCTAGCCAGTACACAACAATCATTCAGTCTTCTACTATAACATGGGCTACAGTGCATGGACATGCAAATTCCTTTGTCATCTGTATGATTTGCAATGAATAGATTAAAGAGTGAAATTCAACCAAATCCTGATCCCATTGACATTGAATTCAATAGGAAAATAGGTTGAAGAAAAATGCCATTAGCTGATATCTATTGATATGTAAAATCTAATTCAGTCCATCTCTGCTTTGATCTTTCTCCTAATAAATTTGAGTGCATTTTCCATAGGCAGATAAAAACAGCGTGTATTTTATCTTAGAATCAACTATTGTACAGTCACTTAGTTCATGTATTGCATATTTTGAGACTTTAAAGAAGTTCTACAATAGCATAACTTCAGAAGACTGCAGCATAACTGGAACCAAAAGTGTTATTACCTTGTTTTCCACAGAAAATTAAATGAGTAGTTGTCAAGCAGGTTGTTTTAAAAAGCAAAACTACCTATGAGACATCATTTCATAATAATGAGTTGGACTTGTGATATGAGACAAAAAGTGTGGTATTTTTTCTCTTTTCTACAGTCAAAGAGGCAGAGCTGCAGTCAGTATTCAGGAGTATGACAGCTTCAGCTGCAGGCTCAGACATGGAGATGGGTCTGGTGAGCCACAGACAAGGCTGTCTCGTGCTGTCATCATATGTGCAAATATTGAGATGAGATGCTGAGGTAAGACTTGGACAGGGCATAACTTGTATCACATTGTGGCCTCTCTGAACCATACAGACACAGGCCAGGTGGGACAGGTCACCTTGGAAAGCCCGAATTAGTGTAATCACACTAATTAAGATATTGCAAATAATGGTGCTAGTAATGCTTGTAATGCTGGCCACAACAGTGTCAAGCCTCCTATGAGCTCTCAAACTCACTGAAGCAGCTGGGTAAATGCCCAGATGGTTTGCCCAGAAGAATACATGTGTCATAGTTCTTCTGCAGACTAGCATCTCCAAAGGTACTCCAAATACATGTACATAGTCCCCAGCCATCACTGCTGGTACAGTTTAATCATGCCAATGTATTCCACTGCTAAGATCCTCTCCTGAGAGGTGGAAGTAGCTCTTGAAGAACACATTGTGTACAGTACCTATTTTCAGAAAAAGAAAACTTTTTCAGCGAAGCATATGATATTTTTTTACAAGGATCTGAAACCCAAATTAGAGAGAACTATAAGGAGATGACTATATATTATGCCCAATTATCAAATGCTTTTTCTATCATGTTGTGTATCACTTTCACTGAAATATTTCATACATTCTGTTTTCTTCATCCATAAATTCATCATATCTGAGACAGATCACAATTAACACATTTTTAATGGCATAACAAATACAGATAGTATTTCTATAAAATAAGAAGAACAGATTCTGTCAAGTCACAAGCATACTGATATGAGCTCCTGCAGCAAACAGTCCCTCTGTGTAGCCCTAGGTTCCTTTCAGAGTGATATCAGCTTCCACTTATTTCATGGTGAATATTGCAATTCTAAGAGGACAGGGTCAAGTCCCCAATGGAGTCAGCTGTCATTCTAAATGTAGTACAATTGTGTTTTATTAAATCATGATAATAAAACAGAGAGAAGGGGAGAATAAAGAAAAATGAAAAAAAAATGCAATGACTGGGGGTTTAGAGCGAGTCTACAGTGACATTTTAGTTTTCCTTGTTCAAGAGCTTAGGAAGCACACATCCCCCTCAGCCCAGGCACTGTGCTCTGGTTCACTTGTCTGAGTGGTCTCAGGATGCACAAACTGGGTTTCTTTCAAGGGCAAATCAACTGGAAGAGATAATCCAAGATAGCACGAATGTGATTCACATGCTCACTCAGTTCACAATATCAGATTAGACTTGCTCCAAAACAGCTCGCTGAAACAAATTCAGGAGTTTTGTTCTCCAATCCTCTCCTGCTGGGCTGTACTGCCTGCTACTAGTCATGGAGCCTTACTGACCTCTTTTACTCGTCTTGTGAAGTCAGTCTATTACTCTTCAAGATTCCTGATTTTCCTTTTCATGGGTACAAGTCCATTCAGCCCCTGAAAAATCTTTTTCTGAAGTTAAGGACAAAATGTGATGTACCAATGGGTTAATAAGCAGAATGCAGCAGGATAACTACAGCAAGTTGGGTCTTCTGCTGCTGCAAACCAGCTTTCCTCGGTTGACTTTAGTGGAGTTATGCTGATTTACATTATCTGAGGATATAATCCAACATATTTCAGTAACTCAGATGCTGATTTTAGCTGGAAGTATGCATATTATAAACACATGCTGGGGCCCTGAGGGCACTTCTGGTAACATTATTGATTCCTTGAGAGAAGCATACTGGGGTCACTACAGTTTGCACACACGTATATTTACATTAGTGGAATTAAGGAGAGTTCATCTGCTGCTGAATGGCTTTTCATATCTTGACAAGTGTCAATCACATGATGCACTTCTAAGTAGTATCTAGCTGTGTATAACAGTTGATAACCACAAAAGTAATAAAACAAAAGGAAATTAAATTCAAACAGATTTTACTACAATAAATGCAATTTTTTTACAGCAACAACATCCCCAACCACTCACCATTGCTTTTTGCTTATGCTTTTCTATTCACCTACAACCAATTTAAGCAATGTATCTGGAGAGGATTTATGTAGAGGCTACAGTACTCGAGTTTTAATTCTTTAGTCCAAATCCTCTGAAGCATTGAAATTTCTTCTAATTTCTTTTTGAAATTTGGCTCTGAATGGCTCAGAATATTATTATTGCATCTAAACTATAGCTGAAAAGCTCTAAAACTGGTGAGGAGACATCTTGCTATTTTACGTATACTAATATAACATTTTTTAAAGGGTAGGCTTATAAAAATGAAAGGATATAAACACAGTTGCAGTTGAAAGATTATATGGATGTAGTTATTTCTTTCTTACACAAGTGAGGTTGATATTCCATACCTGTATGCTGATTGTGCCTGTAACAGTGGTGGATCATGATCCTCTCAGCTCCTTTCTGTCATCCAGGTTGAGGATTCAGCTATGGCAGAGTCCCTGCCTTTGGTTCCTGGATCCCTGCACACCACAGCACAGAGGCACCTGGAAAAGTAGGAAACATCCTCAAGGGACTTTTTTTTAAGATGAAGGCTGAATAGTGTTACAAGTTTAATGCCTCTTTTGAATCTGTAGGTTAAGGAGTGTATTTGAAGTATTTTTGGAGGATCAGTCACTGTGGCAAAAGAGCTATTTAACATAACTTTATCACTATGCTGTTATCAAAAGACCAGGAGTGTGATGAAATAACTCACAGTATGATTTAAGCCCTGAGTAGGAAATCTGATATAAAATGAACAGTATAACTGTTACAGCTTTGCTAGCATGCAAAGTTTGTATCACTTAAGTGACTGATTTCCCAGGGCTTTCTGCTCTTGAAAGTTGGTAGAGACATTATAGTTTTATTCATTTAACTATCCATCAGCAGTTGGCAAATTTCAAAGTGACACTTATTTTGGCTCCTATTAATCACATTTTTTTCACAGCTGTTACTTGAATTTCCTTTACAGAATTTATTAAATTTATATGAACATTGAATCTGTGTCAAATGTGACCTGGGAATGACCTTAAGTATAATGAAAATCAAAACCATTTCCCTGTTTTCATTACTAGAGTTTAACCAATTATTTCAAAATGAGCTCCCTCCTATTGGTTGGGGTTTTTTTTCACAGTAATAAACAATCTCTTTGTGTCATAAATGATGAAATGGACATACTGTGAGAATGAAAAGGGCACAAAATGCCAATAGTAAACAGAAAGCAGGTAGCATATTAATTTTTTCCCCAATAAATTTTTTCAAGTACTTATTTTTCAATTATATATCTGAAAGGGGAATTTCTTACCTTTTACATGTGAAGCTCATTACATAAATGGAATATTTGGCCTTTAGATTTATAAAAGCTAGCAGAGAGGAGGGGGTAAGGAAAGAACAGGGGGTGAGGAAAGGGAGGTTTGCAGAAACATGCATATTTCCAGAGTCAAACATTTGAAGGACTGTTTTTTACAGCTCAGCTGGGACAATACTGGTCTGTACACTTCCTTTGGCAGGTCTTTTTTTCTTTTTTTTTTTTTTAATCTTTAAGATTTACACTCTCAAACAAAATATTTATAAATGGAGTCCCACTTGTCTGGTTTGAGAAAGAAATGTGCTAGAAGCCCGGTTACCAGAGAACAGCGTAATGAGTTCAGAAAACATATGTTTGAAATTTACTTTAGGTTTGCAAATTTTAGAGAGATTTTTACCCTCTGGGAGTAATGCAAGTATTTTACCCTTTGAATTAAAGGGAGAAAAAGGTTGCAAATTTAAACTATGCCAGCCGAGAAAAAAAAAATTGTGTTCTTATCTGAGCCTGACAGATGATGTCTTGGACCCATGGATACGGTCATAGATATCCAAGCAACTGATCAAGACTTGACATTTTTAATCTATCTATACAGAAAATATGTTTTTAAAATCATTCACTAGTCCAGTTTTCTACTTGGATGATGTCCTTAATAATATTTCCTTCCATGTGGCTGAGCAAGACAAGCAAACCTGTTTTCTTTCCTGAGTTCTTTTACCACCTCGTGCTCAAATCATTCACCCAACCTGGCCAGTACTAAAGCACAGGTGGGTCTCCACCATACTTTGTCTGGGCAGAATTCCTGTAGACGTGCCAGAGATGGTTTCAAGCCAAGCCAGTGGCCAACTTTGATCAGTCCAGAATTCAAACTATGCCACAGCTGTCTCCCCAGGCCTCCAAGAACTGAAAACACCTTCACATCACAAGCCAGAGTGAAGCTCAGCAGAAGCACCTTGCTCTCAAGAGCAAGCAGCTCTCAAGATAAGTACCTTAAACTTCTTCAGATACTATATGCAACCAGCAGCCTCTGCTAAGGCTACATGATGCAAATATTCAATACAAATTCATCTAGCTTATGCTTAAAATTAAACAGGCATGTGATATTGCAATTAATTCTTAGTATGTATCCCTGCCCAATATGATGCTGGAGGAAGGTCCTAGGACAGTAATTAAAAGCAACTGAAAAGCATTCCCAACCACAGATACAATGACTACAGCCTACTCTTGCATGTTTCTGAGAATGGAGAACAAATTTCTCTTTGAAAGGTTGAGTATTGGTTTGCAATCTATTTTACATCATTCATCAGTTGAACAGAGATAACCCAGAGGAGTCTAATGGAAGAAGAAAATAAAATGACTATGTGAGAACAAGTAACCTGAGGATAAAATGCAATATTCACAATGCAGGGTGAGCTATCTATTTTTGGGAACAGACCTCAGGCAATGCTAGTAAAAATATGTTTGTAAATTATGGACTTTTAATAAAACAGAGCAGATTAAATACACAAGTGTTAATTTCTATGTGTAAGTGAGATCCTCTGTGAGAAAAAAAAAAAGCAGAATTTTGCACAACTAGTAGGTGTTGTATTTTGCCTGTGGGGAGAACAGCAGTTGAGAGAGAATTACAGTAGTCTAGCTTGAAAAAAACAACAAAAAAACCCTAACTAAGCTGTTTGCTGCTCTTGGCATTTTAGGTTCATTGGAGATGTTTCATACCTCATCACCAATAACGACAGCAACAGAAAACAACTTTATATTATAAGCCTTGCTAATGATTTTGTTGTTGCTGAAGAATAAGAGAAACCCGATTTGTATAAGTTGAGACAGGAAAATCTGGACAGAACAAAAGAAAAATGAAAAATCAACTAATATATAAATTAGTTTCTAAAATGCTAGGATTTTACAGCCATAGAAATATACTATTTCAATTTATGTTAGGCATATTAGATATTCAGCAAATATCCGAATAGGATAAAAAAGATATATATGGTCAAATATCAATATTGTTCCAATCATCCATGTAAGGAAATCTTTCCCTTTAAGTCTTTCCCTGAATTAGATACTCCTGAAACTTTCCAATAAATATTTTTGCAATCAGCTGGATACATGTTAATCAGCCATAGTGAAAGCATGGCTTCATTCTCTCACAGAGCCTCTTCTGATGTGTGTTAGCTAACCTGTTGTTTAATTAAGGACTTGTCTTGGTTATAAGCTCAGACACTGACTTTTCATTAATCGCTGGTTAAAGTAATATAAATTTCTAGTCATTCAGTCTAGATTCTTTGTCATCCAAGGACCCCACTCTGTTATGATAATGACTTTTTAAATAACTTGGAATTCTAAACCCAAGGCTAAGCTGAAGACACTCAAATGGTCCCACAACCATCAGATGGCAAGGGTATTGAATCTCATTAGTGATCAAATTACCCTTAGCATTTTTATTTGTTTCTAAGACTTTTTTTCATTCAGAGTAGCACAATTAATTAAATGAGGTGACAAACACTTTAAGCCAGTTGCACATTTCCCATCCTAGGCTGGAAACAACTATAGTGAGAGCTATAGTGTGTGTCCAGGACTTCTGCACAGTTGCTTTGCTTCTGATTTTCCTGAGGTGCTTGCATTTTCCAAAAAAAAAAAAAAAAAAAAAAATTGTATAAGTGGTTAGAAGAATTATTGCTTCTAAGGGTAATACATCTTTCTGACAAAGTACCAAAACACCCTAAATCCTTTTATAAGCAGGTTTGTAATTCACAGAGATTTTGAATAGTCCTTCATAATATTTCTGATACTTCTATTTTTTTAAACTTACCTGATAAAATTCTTAAAGAGAATTCAGAATACAAGGCATTTATTGATGTTAGAATAAAAATAAAACATAGTCAGAAAAACAGGAACAAGATATAGAGTTGTTTAGTATGGCAAAAATCAACCAAATATTGTAAAACAAACAAAAAAAAAACCCACCAAACAACAAAAAACAAACAAACAAAAAAATAATTTATTTAATTAAATAAATTAAATACTGGTTCTATTCACAAGGTATCAAACCTACTTCCAAGACAAGTAACATCACAAGAACTTTTACAAAATACAGAAAAAAAGCCACTTTGCACTTTGCACTTTGAGGTAATAGAAAAATGTATCATTTGGATAAGATAATATTGTATTTATAGCCTGGAACTGCCATGGTCCTACAGCCCTGGTTGGTCACTGAAAACTCATCTTTGATGCTAAGACATGATCCTTCAGATAAAGACTTATCTAATCCTTACACTGCTTTTATTTTCCTTAAGTAAAAGAGGTATTTTGATATATTGTACTTGAATCTAATAGAAAATGAGTGATTAATTTATTGATTTATTTGCTTAATTCACAGAAGAATCATAGAATACGTTGAGTTGGAAGGGACTGACAAGGATCATTAATTACTGAGGAGAGGCCTCCTAAATCTGTGGGACAGCTGAAGTCTATACAATTAATGTTAGCAAATTGCACATTTTTACACTATCTTGTGAAACAATCGAGATAAAGAGTGAACATCAAATGTTTCTTAGCACTCCAGATTTTTTATATCAAAATTGAAGGTAAGTTCCTATTTTACTTGCAAAACTCATAATTTAGGAATTTATAATAACCATGCTTTAATTTGTCTTGAATTGAATATTGCAGTCAATTTACCCAAGAGGTTGCAATCTCTGTAATTCTTCTTTCCTCAGACTACTTTCCTCAAGACATGGAACAATCAGGATATGAGGCTGATGATCTGAAAACACTGTTTCAAAGGCCTCCAGTAATATAGTTACATGAAATTTATGTAATTTTAAATCATGAGAACAGCTAATTATTTCTTCAATTTATTAAAAAAACTTTAAATAATAAAGGGAGTAGAATTCTGTCTCTCTAAATGAAAGACCTGCCTATGTCCGATGTAGATGCTCTTTGGTACATGTTAATCTGACAGATGAATACTAACAGTGCACATACAGCCTCATGATACAGTCACTGAACAGTAATAGTGCATAATCATTTGAGTTAGGAGAGGACTGCTGGAAATAATCACCACAGAATCTCAGTCTTCTATGTCAAAGCAGATAACCATGAAAAAATCCCTCTTCTTGCCTAAGCCATTGATATAAATGTGAGAGCCCATCCTGCAAGCCATACCCACAGGCTTGCTGTGGGCAGGGATAACAGGAGGAGCACATGAGAGCTACCAAGAGAAGAATGTTTCAGCAGAACAGGACTTGGGGCTCAAAGGTCACAGCTCTTCGTACCCTCTGAGTGCAGAATTCAACCACATTCTATTGAAATGTAGATAATGAAGTACATAGGCAATCAGCCAAGTCACACTCAACACCCTTTTGGTGATGATAAAGGAAATTTTCACCTACATGCATATGTAATGCTCACATGACATGAAAAGGGTCAGGCACCCTTGAAAAGTTCTAAACAAAATGTAATTTTTCAAACCTTCAGACAGTTCAGTAGACAGAGTCACAATAACTACTTTTTCTAATAACTTTCTAGTGGTATTTGATTTCCTTTACTGGACAAGATACTCCATTCCCATCTGAACATGTACATTTAATAAATAACTTTATCCTCTCCTACAGTTATTGGCATTTACTCTTCCTGTTATAAAATCAGAATAGAAATGGCAATGAGGCCTTGAACTGAAATAAAAAATGCACTTTTTCATGGGGTGTTTTGTTAGCTTTGATGGTATCTCTATACACCCTGATGTTTAGGAAACTTGGTTCATATTATTGCAAACAGTATTTGCTCCCCTTCACTGAGGTTCAGATAGAGGTTTTGTATTCTCTCAAGTACAATAAATGTCACAATGCTCTTGTGTGGTTTTCCATTGTATGTGTTCCTGCACACCTCTTGCCAAGTTTTGACTGTATGGTCAAGATTTTTGGACAGGGTTATTGGAAGAAAACTGAATGGATCACTCTCTATTGCTGTCTAGTCTAAGAAATTGCTTCTAGGTTGATTAGTTCAGGAAGCAGAAGAGTAATTAATCTCTCCACTACACATGTAGCTAGAAAACATAGTCTCAGATTACTGAGTATGACAGATTTTCCTCTGTGCAGTCACAGATCCTTTACCTACTTCCCACTCTTTTGATAAAATATTGCATGCCATGTTTCAAGATTAGCTTATTTCATTGTTAGCAAGAAGATTGACTTTAAAATGTAGAATGTATGTACTATTTGCCACTTCTAATGTGGGCTTGAAAAATAATCCAGTTGTCTGTTCAAATGTGCTGAGTTTTTATCCAGATTAATGGGAGTGCTAGCGACAATTGGACTTGAAGTTCTTTAAGGTCTCTTCCAACCTTGATGATTCTATGATTCTGAAATAATTTCGGAGTAAACTACTTGGTATTGAAGCATACTCTTGACTCATGTATGAAAAGTAGCTGTTTTCCTTAGCTGTGTGTACTTGTATGGACTTGCTGACTACTTCATATTCACATCATAAATTATGATAGCTCTGATTTGCCTTCACTGTAAAATTTAGTCTGTAGTTAAATGATACGATTGTGTGTTACTGATCGTACAAAACATAATTATGTTTAAATTCCCACTTTGAGATTCTAATGAAAAAGCATTCATAATCTGTTCTATTTTGTGCTAAAATATTTCCCTAATGATTGTAGTATATGCAGAATGTAATGTAGATACACATGTATCCAATTTCTTAACCATGATTGATGTAAATAGATTGGTGGTATTTGCAAAACACGAAGCAGGAAATTTGCTTACTCCAGACTAAACAGAAAAAAGGAGTCCCAACTTACTCCCATCAGCATTCAAACACGCACAGATGTAAAATAACTTGAGAGAGTGCACACAAAAAGCGGCTTTTTGCCCTGATATATTTAATGTGCTTTTTAGGATTGAGTTATAAAACTACGTCTTAATGGTCCCTACCTCATGAATGCCTGTATAAGAAGTTTGATGTACATCATATTCACTAAAACAATGGAGCATAGAAATATACATTCAAAATATGAAAACAATGGTAACATAATGTAATTATGTGAAAATGTCTGAATAGAATTTTAACAATAGAAATCAAGACAATGTGTGTCACTCCTGCCCAGCATGTATAGTGGAGAATTTTTGGTTGTTATTTGAAGATCCACAGATGTGTGTATGAAACACTCTATGCAGAATCTACTGCCGAAAGATTTCAGGAAAAGTTTTGCATAGGTGCATCTTTACTCCTGTCTTACAAATGTCTGAAACTAATCCAGTATGCCTACCTTAAGTTATGCCATACATTTATATTTAATTAGGTTTCATTGATAGCGTCCATCTCTGAAACACTTTGGGAAAAGTCCCTCCACTCAGAAAGGCCAAATAATAGAAAATCCCATACATGTGATGGTTTAGTTTATTAAAGTGCTGATGCCCCATCCCATCAGTGCCCTTTAGTTTTTCCCTGTTCATTTGCCCTTCAGCACCAAACCTCCCAGCTCTGCTTCAGCTCATTGTTTCAGTTCCTGCTGCTTCCTGCAGGCACCCTCCCTGCTCTGGGCATGTTCTTCCAGAACAGGAGAGACAAACAGCTCACAGACTCAGAAACCAACGACCTTTCTTGTAGTGAACCTTGATGGAAAGATGTGTACATTTTTACCCTTTATGTATTTTGACTAAGATGTTCTAAGGCACCATGTGGCCACACAATATTAGCAATGAGAGGGAGGATTTATTAGGTACTAGACATGATCTCAGTTTCAGGTAATCTGAAAACAGTGTAGTCATAGTTCTCTTGCTATTAAAATCCAGGTCATAGTAAATAAGTGGTGGAAGGAAGGGCAGGAATTTAGGTGAGGGGTACTGAAAGAAAATGTCCTAAAGCAGGAACAAGAGCCTAAATTGCAGATTCCAGCTGGAAATCTGTTTCAGAAATCCTACACAAACACTGTTTTTTCTTGACAGTCACAGAGCACTTAAAAAAAAAAAAAAAAAAAAGGGATTTATTTTTCTCTCTGCTTATCTTCAGTAATATTAGTTTTAATTATTATAATACCACTGGTGAATCATTGCTTATATTTTAAAAGTGTTAATTGCAAAGCATAGTATTTAGCATCTATTTATATATAGTTTTTAAACATACTTCCAAATATTTTTATTTTAAATTCATTTGCCCAAATTACAGTTTTGCTGTTATCTATAAAAAGAGAGTTATGCTTTCACAATTATGTTCCCATACAGGGCTTGCATACATGAGGATACTAAGGAAGTTAATATAAAACCACCACAGTATAAATTTAGAGTGCGCTAACAATAATGCCTTATTCAGACCTTATTATTCCAAGACAAAGGTGTCTTTTTTCAGATTAGGGTAATGCACTTCTAAAATCCACACAAAAAGGTAAAGAAGTATAGACATTGCTGAATAGCTATTTCACCCTAACCCTACTGTACTTCTCCTCACATTTATAAACCCTCAAAGTCTGATCCATATTTCTGTAATAAGGGATATGAAAAGTTGCATTCAACAGCAATGCAGCCCAACAACATCAAAACATTGCATTAAATGCATTCAGAAATTAATTTATTGTTAAAAAAGGGGGTTTTGTAATGTTTTTAATGACACCACACAAGTGCTTAAATTACTTTAAAAATCTGTATCGTAAAAACATCTACTTCTGGTTCCTTTGAAGTAGTCATATTGGCAAAAAAATTGCTACTGAATTAACCTTCAAAGCTAATAGAGATGAATATAGCCCTGGTGGAACACTATCACATGAAAAGGTGTCTACAGCTCATAAATATATACATGTTCTTCACCCTTAATACAATGTTGTCCTTGAGAGTGATATTACTGCTGTGTTATTAGCAGGTGTTTTGCATGAAAAGTGAGGATAAGAAACATTAAAGTAATTGGGTCCTGAGCAATGTCATATTAGGAAGAATACTCTTCCAGAGAAACTTACATACACATCCTCACCTGATGATGAGATCTTTTTATAATTTTCTGTTGCATTCACAGCATTCAACTCAAATGGAGTATAATGGCTTTATGTGATGAACTTCTTGACTTCCATGCTTGAAATTCTCCTCAATATCACCTGGAGAGGCAAATTTTCAACCTCAGACTGAGCTCTAATTTGTGTGTCTGTTTGTGTACAGAGTGCTGTCCCACCCCGACTGTACCCCTAAAATTCCCATTGCTAAAGTTGCAGGAGCAGATCTTGAAACGTTTAAAATACATTTGAAAAAGTCTGGAAAGATCGATGGGTATGGGACTCAATGTTTACAAGTATTTGAATCTTTTCAAGGTTGATAATGATGTCAAAGAGAGAGCTCAGAGAGAGAGATTTAATCTTATCATCCAAAGCAGACTTTGCAAGACTTTTCTTTCTATATGTATCTTCTACTGCAACCTTTCCATTCAGGAAAAGCAATAGAGTTCTTACCCCTCTTTGTTTATTTGCTTTTATAGAAGTTTTAAGTATTTAGTTTTGGATTCTCGGGTTTTTTCTTAATGTACTTGAAATTTGCCAGTGATTTAAAAAGCTGGTAAGGGACGCATCAAGTGATTGTGGACATATTGGAAAAAAAATAAAAGAACGGAGTTAAAGAAAAACAAAGGTAAGGAAGGCATACAATGTAGCAGTGGAGAAACACCATCGACTTTTCTACATATAGATTTTAACTTTCCCTTCTGGAGGAAAGCACAGGCAGTTACTAGGAGACTGCTGATAGTTCTCTAGAAAATAAATGGATTCAGCTTGCATATGAAACAGATAACCTTGGCAGGAGAATAAATGTGTTTCTACTGTCCATACTTGCATTAAACAGTTTCTAGGCACCACAAAAATTAGATAACCGTCTCCTAGGAGTAGCAAATGGACTAAACAGTAAGAAAAAGAAATTGCTATTAGTAAAGAAGACATTAGTAAAACTAGTTCAGAAGGGAAGAGACAAACAAAATGAGGATGGGGAAGGAAGTGAAAAACCTCAAGTAGTATTTCATAGAACCAAGTAATGACAGAGAAGAAAAAGCTGAGAGTTATGGAAAAGTCATGGTGAGGTAGATCACAGAAAGGAATTGAGCAATACAGGAAAGGTAAAACTACAGCTGCAAAAAGTGCTTCGGGAGGACAAGTTTAGGGGCATGGAAAGTTTCTGATTACAAGACCTGTCCCACTGCTGAAAGACATGAATGGAGGGAAAGTAGAAGATTTCTGAGATGCTTGCTCAAGACAAGTCATGCACAAGACAAGATCTTCATCTGCTATAAATCCAGGAAAATTCAAACACGTAGTTTAGGCCACCTCACAGCTAAGTTCCAATGACACTTCTTACAAAGAAGTCCTTTCACGTTATGAATCCACCAGAAATGACAGGTAATTGAACACATGAGAACAGCCTTGACCCAGGGAGAATAAATTTAACAAATTCCTAAATGCAGAGTCTTATTCCACAATAAGTTTCATGAAGCCCTTTTCAGCTGAGAATCTGGATCATTTTTCTTATTTGCATGTAACATAGAATTTTGTAAACCAACTAACACTTTTTAAAATCCATAACCCCTGAAATGCTAAACAGAAATCTGCTTGACTTACCAAATCATTAAAGAAAGCTTGTGAAAATTAGTTAGCTTTTTATTTATATAGTATCATTCCTCCAGTCTAGCTTCTATTGCAATAAAATGTACTGAACATAAAATCCCTGTCCAGAAGAACTTAGGATATAAAGAAAAAATACAAGAGCTGGTAAAACACATCAATTTTTCATGCTTAGGTATTTCAGAAAAACAGCCAAAAGTAATTTTATAAACTTTACAAAACAACCCACCTCTGAGATTAAGAACAAGCATGACAAATTTCAGCTGGAAGAATAATTGTTTGAGAAAGTTAGTGGCAGCTGACAATAGAAAGTAATAATGGAAGTGCCTTGTCAAGCATAAGTATTATAATAGTAGCACAATGCTATAATGAGAAAACATCTAATTGTTTCTTTGTTTACTTGTTTCTTAAGAGGTCTCTAAAAAGATGGATGAAAGAGAGCAATCCAGTATCTTGCCTCACATAAACCAACTTTGATCCATTTAATAAGACTGTTTGAACATCATATTGCAAAATATACATTACTTTTTTAAGCACTCTATTACTCCCAATAAATATTTACTGTCCTATTTTACATCGTCCAAACTCTCAAAAAATTGTGCTGAAATTAACTCAATTTTTAACTTGTTATATATTTAATGATTTAATCAGATGAACATTTTGCTGATGAGGAAAGTGTTGAAATCATATCAACCAGAATCCCAACAAACAAGCTTCTCATTACTTCCCAGATCTCTTAAACTCTCTTTAAAATAAATGACCGAGTTTCTCCACGTTTTAAATGGTTTCAAGTATTTGCATACAAAAGAAAAACAATTTACAAGGGAGTGAGCCATGCTGTCCTGTTAGCACAAGATCACTTGTAAGCAGAATAACATGGTAGAATCTCTTTTCTGAAGAGATTTTCTGAAGTTGCCAAGGTTTATTCTCCAATGTTGCTTAAACTGCTTTGGTTCTGCACAAAATGCACATTATTGTCTGTTATTGATCTGTGTATGGTCTGTGCTGTAAAGGCTAAAAACAACATCTTTCTGCTCTATTAAATTTTCTCCTTCACTTTTTCCATCAGCTTACATTAATATATACAGAATAGGAATTTCCATACTAGATAGGCTTCGGTTTCTTTGTGTTTGAAATAAGATTGGATTTTAAAGTCTTGCCCATTTTGAAGGATTAAGCACCATATTCCTGTTGGCCCAGCTGGAGCACAAGGCTGCACATGGGCTTGAACGTCACACTGGGCTGTGGGGCAGGGAGGGAAGGGTTGTCCCTGAGCACCAAATCACCTGGGGCCTCACCTGCCCAGGTATCACAGGGGATTGTGGCACCACCATTCTTTGAATTGGTTGGTGGTGATGGGCCTTCTTGAACAACCTCACTCTTCAGTAACACAAATGTTGAAACTTGCAAAGCAAATGACATTCCAGGAGAAATTTTTGATCAGGAACATATCTCCTGATTTGGACAAAGGTATATTACATATTACATTTGCCATATTACAAAAATAATTTAACCAGGATGGAAAGATTTTGAATAAAAGGGATTTTTTTTCTCTTTTTTTTTTTTTTTTTTAGAGGAGCTAAATTTAAAGTAGTTTCTCTAAACTTGCAAAACTACGCATAGAAAATTAAAAGAACACATTCCAGAGATACTGAGTACCTGTCATCAAAATTACAAAAATAAAAAATTTCAAGATTAAACCCTGACTAGCTACAATAATGCAATATGTTTTAAAAAAGAACTGGAATTCCTGAAAGTATATCTACATTGAAACCTCAACTAGATTTAGCTTTAACTTTAAATAATACTCTTTAACCAAAGAAAATCCTGAAATATTCTACTGAAAATCATTAGCAGAGTGGAGTCAGTGCTATGTAAGAACTTAATATTAATTTTGAGGCAATGAGATTATAATGGATTTTATTTACTAAAAAAATTTAGCCAAAACTAAATGTAAATTCTTTGGCAAAGAAATATAATACTTCCTAGAAAAAAACTATGCCTCTACTGTGGCATTTTTAATTCTGTAGGGAATCTAGTTTTTGAAACTTATACTATTCTAAATCACTCTGAGATTCTTCAGACTGTGAGCTCTTGAGACAGATACTTCAATTTGTAACAAATCTAACTCAAAATGTTCATTTGTTGCCTTTAAGGCCTCAGAGAATAATAATAACAGCAAAAACAACAAGAATAATAGTGACATTGACAATCAATCTGAAATCTAGAGTAGAATATATAAAATTATTATAAAGTGGTTTTGACACCCAGCTGTAAATAACGTTATTTTGAGAGTATTATTGTACATCAGCTGATGAAGATATTTTTATACCTATATCCTATCTCTCTACTACAGTGGGCAGTCACAACCACTTACTCTCATCATCTCCCCAACTGAAATAAAATTTGATAGAAAACATTTCTTGGGGGATAAAAGAGAGATGCAACATTGTACGTACAACTGCATCATTTGTTTGCTAAGAGGTGCTTAAAGAATGAAAGGACGTTTTATGTAAATCTAACCTTTTACAGAGTTCAGCCAAGAAATTTCATAATGAAAGATGTGCTCCTGCAGGTGTGAAGAACTCGATGTGCACAAGGTCAAAGAGAGGATAGGTTTTTATGTAATAATTAGTAATAGCTGATTCGTACTGGCAAATTGCACCTGCCTAGAAACAACAGTGTATTGTAAAAGTAAAATACAGCACATTAATGTGATGAAGTTTATGTTTCCATCATATCAAACATCTTCATTAACACTCTTTTACACTGCATGTAGCTGAAGGAAGAAAGCAATTAGAAAGTTTCAGATTTTATGTTAGAGCAGGGAGTATTTGATCAGTGGTTTTACTCACTGAATAATGCAGATTTATCCTAGCCCACACTATTCAAGAAATTTATATCAAAGTCAGTTATTAGTTTCAACTAAATATAGTAATTAGTCCAAAAATTTATGTTTTGTTTCAGAAGACAATTTTATGAGAAGATAAAATTTTTACTAAAAGCCTTAAATTAAAAAAGATATTACAGTCAAACCATTTTCCCTGCTTTTCATTTCAAAGAGAAATCTAGAAAAATATTTTGTTCTCAATGTTCTGCTCAGCCAGCAAAGTGAAAAAATCAGTTATTCACACAACTCTATTCACTAATACCCCATGTGGAGGAGTAGATTGGATGACTAATCTTGTTTGTTCCCACATTCCACCTCCACTTGCTTATATATCTGCTGAGAAATAGCATCCTTGAGCTTCCAAAGTCTCGTGGGTTTTGCCCTGATGCTCTTGCAGTGGCAATGTGGACTTTGTAGAGAGTGTGCCTGTATTAAAATCAACATGTACTCTTCTCATATGTTGCAAATACTATTAGAAAGGAGGGTTTCCATGATAATGAAGATAAAAATTTGGAAAGAAACATCACCATTTCTGAAGAAAAACACTGAGTTAGACTTATATAAGTCTTTTAAAGTTATGTAGAGAGACAATTTCCTCCACAAAGATT
Source organism: Acridotheres tristis (assembly GCA_037013685.1). Taxonomy (NCBI): domain Eukaryota; kingdom Metazoa; phylum Chordata; class Aves; order Passeriformes; family Sturnidae; genus Acridotheres; species Acridotheres tristis. Next base: position 13,700,067 of record CM072895.1, read on the forward strand.
TCTCATAATGAAATACTGTGAAGGCATATGAAATTTAATGAGTTTGGAATGGATGAAGGTTCCTGGTTTTGCAGTTTCTACATGACTTTACACAGACATGAACAATGTATATCAAAAAAAGAAAAAAAAAAGTAAAATCTCAAAGAAATCCTGCTGTAGCCCAGGAACATTTAAACAAAGTTAAGGTAAATATCTGGGACACAATATAATGCATGTGCAGAGAAACATCAAAAAGGCTAACTAGCAACACAAATATGATAACTATAATTAGTGAATGAATGATGTAAGACAGAAAACAATTATTGAAAATGAAAAAAATATCTATATGGGTGCCAAATTAGTCTATGACATATTTTCTAACCCGTACTTTCCTCTGCTTCTCCTCTTGGCCACTGCTCTATTCTGGGTGACATAGTACTTGGATCTGATCCTATATTTCTATTTTACACACATCATACAAACCATGTTTCATAAAGAGAAACAATAAAATTGAATTGACTACTCAGTATGGTATCATAAAGTCTAGATAGCTGTAAGAACTAACAAAGATCTCAAAATGTCATAACTTTAGCTGTTTACCAAAATATAGTCCCTTTGAGGACACATTTACTTTTTATCCCTTACTTTTTTTCCTGAAAAGGCTTTAAGATCATCTAAACCTAGGGAAATGGTGTGAATATCCACACACACCCCAGTCAAAATTAACCATAGAGACTTGCTGAAGTGGCTTTGTAGGAGTTTAGTGCAGCAGGATATTTCTTACTCTCTTTTTTATATAGGCTTTTGTGTAGTTGCTTGTTATCCACTGATGCACAGTGTAGGAGCATGTGAAACAGTCCAAGAGGTATCACTGAGTATTTAACTTAGGCACCCTCACAAGGAAGATATTGAAAATTCACTGACAACTAAGACAGAGGTAACTTTTGAGCCCAATTAAATCCATTACCCTTCTAAACCCCCATGATACAAAATATGGGTAATCACGAGTGTTTGTAGGCTAGAGACAGCAGGTCAATATTATCATTGTTTGAGCTGACAATAGCAAAGAGAATTTTCAGTCTTAAGAAGTGCCTTAATTGTATATCCATGCAGAGAATAGAAAACTATTTTTAAAGTACGCTTCTCTTTTTTATTCCTCAGATTATCTGATATGTTAAATAGGCTCCTGACAGTGCTTTTTGACCAGATTTTCTACTGAATAGACAAGCATGATATCCTACTGCCCAGAAAAGTCATTCTTATATATTTACAGACTTAATGAAAAGTCCTTAAGAAAGATAGGGCAAACGGGATCTTACAAATGCAGGTCCCTGCACATTTTCTGTGATGTCACTATATTTTTATACATTAATAAAAACATGTTTAAAAATATGAAGAAGCACATAAAAGAACAAAGGAGACTCCGGAAAATTATATCAGCAGTGAAGACATAAGGAATGAGCACTCAGAGAAGCTAAAAGGTGAAGTGATTTTTCCTGCATTACATTGTAGGTCTTTGTCCAAGGCAGGACTGATGAGTTCCAGCTACTGAACCACCCCTCACTTTTTTTTCCATTTTCTAGGCATTAGTATTAGGAATGTGTCCCAAAGTTATCAGATGATAATCTGCTCATCTTCTTAAGACCTATAAGACCTATTCTAATTTCCCAATCTCAGGAATATTTTGGTCAGCTGATACATTTCCAAAAATCTAAAAATAATTAATCTAAAACTTCTAAAATATTTTAAGGAAGCTATGACTTTCTCTGCTATTCAAGAATAATATTGATATTTTCTCCTTCACCCTGGATACACCTGTGGTTTTAACCAAGAGTATCCTAATCAGACAAAGATTTTTTTCCACATGGCTTCTAAACCTATACTTTCATGAGCCACATATTTTCAAATGACCCCTATACCACTGAGAAAAAAGCTAATTTCCAGTACTCACTTTCAGCTCTGGGAAGTCCTAAAATAGCAGGCTTTAAAACTGCTACAGGTTTATGTCCAAAGAGGTAAGGATTAGCACGTCATTTTTTACATCTCCCTCTGAGCCATACCCTAGTGGGTTCATCATAACCAAGGCACCTGGCCTGCCAAGCAAGGGAAATGAAATGAAGCCTCTGCAAAAAATAAAAATCTAAAAAATTAATTTTAATTCTTTTCCCCTGGATTTTAAGTGCTGCATCTGAAATGTACAACGGCACGTAAAATGTTGTAGGAGGTTTTTAAAAATATAAGTTTAGGACAAGCTACAGTAATGTGCACAGCTTCCCCACCATAGAGAAAACACTCCCTGAATTCTTCTCATTTGCAATGTTTGGTAAATATTTTCTTGCAACTTTTGCTATCTAGATATACTTTGGGACATAACATACTTATTCTTAAAATTTAATTTCCACTGAAATCACTTTAGGCACAAAAGAATCTTGAAAAGACATCCCTATTTTCCTAAAGATGCAGGATACATGAAGATTTTTACAGTTGACACCAAAGACAGACTGTCAGGGATTGCACATGGCACTGGGTGGATGTGATGGACAGAGACGCAAACAGGAAAAGAAGAAAACTCAAAGAGAACTTAGAGAAGAACCTACGAAATTAATGCTAAGTGGAAAACTACAGAAAAGTGGATAATGGAAGGACAATGATGGTGTTCTTTGCCTCTAGAATTTTAGAGATGAGCAATAAAACAATTTTGCGGTAGATTTCAGAGTTTTATGCAACATAACATTTTCACAACAATACATTCCAGAATGAAGTAGGAATTAAAGTTCATCTCAGATGAAAAATATAAAATTGAGTGTGGGGATCATGGGGAGAACTGAATGCCACTGGACTCAACTAGCTGTTCCTTTATTGCCTTTGGTATTCAGATGACATTTACTCTTACCCTTTTTTAAAATCCCGAGGGAATCACTAAATTATATATGCACATATATATCCAGTACAGAAAGCTGAAAAGTACAGTTTGCCTTCAGGGCCTGCAATTAGGGATTTGCTAAGTCAGCTATGTGCTGTCAGGGAATCAAGGAAATCTCCATTAGAATGCCATTAGGACCTGCAGAAAAGCTCTGCATTTCTTAGCCCTATTGCTCTATACACACTCTATTATACTCCAGAAAATTTCCATATTTTTGCAGAAACATGTCTCCTTAATTAATATTATTGGAAGTTCTAATAGGTTTGTTTAGATCAGCATAAATGCCCTTCAATCATCCAACATAGGGTGGATTGAAGTGGGCAGTCACCTGGCAGCCTTCCTCATTGGCATGTTGAGTCTTTGGCAAGAGTGGGTTGAGCACAGTTCACTCAGAACTGCTGAAAAAACATTTGATAGCAGCATTTTTTTAAGATTTGCCAGTGAACAGTGAGATCAATTTTAACTCTCATTTGCCTGGTTTGCCCTCTGACCTCCAAATACAAATGTTTGTTCATAGGCAGCTGGTTCTTTTAATCTCCACATCATTGTTGTGTGAATATTTATACAAAAGGCAAAAAGGGAGCAATAGAACAGGAGAAAAGGAACAGAGCTTGGTCATTTTTTGAGAATTTTTATAGCGATATTCTTGGTAATTGCAATCTGCATTAAGGTCTAGGAACCAATAGGAAAGATTGAAATTGCTGACATTTCATTAATTGTAAATTTGTGAAATGTGTTATGGAACTTTTTACTAGGACATTTTGGCAGGGCAAATGGGTAGTGTAAAGCCCTTGCATTGTGATATACATGCAAAACTTCACAGGCTCATCTATTCCATGTACGTTACACCCACGGAAAGAAAAGCTCACACGTGATCTCACTTAAATGAGTGAGAGTGCTGACTGACCTGGAACCTCAATGTTTTTGTTTCTCCTTGATCCAAAAGAGTTTTGAAAAATAAACTATAGGAGCTAGGTTTCCCTCCTGCTGGAGGAGTCTCCTGCAAGAAGGAAGTATCCTGACATACCAAACTTGGTATTCAATCTATGCAAATGTTCCTTTACAATAGCATTATTTAAATGCACCTACCTGAAATTGTCACATAACACATTTCTATCTTATTTAGTACTATTGTATGTAACATACTACAACATACAGGAACCTCCAGCTATGTAGGGAATTTTTGAGCAGTAGTACAACTTGGATCTGGCTGTTCTGGCCACTTTAAGAAGCATGCTGCTTTCTAAACTAATACAAATGGAAAGAAATTGGCAAAATCTAGCAGGATTCCATGGCTCAGTTCAGGTCTTCCATGAATACTACAAGTCTATCGTGGGGTGAAGAACTTTGCCTCCAAAGCCTGTCACTTCAACAGCTCTTAGGAAAGATACAGAATAAAAGGATGAGCATTTTCTGGTCACCTACCAACCACTTTCTTTTTAGGGTGACCTTTACTATAGAATGCACATTGCACAGTCTGCAGTGTTTTTTCCTTGATAAATTTAACCATTCCCTTGGTATAACTGCCAACCTCTTTAGGAATGTGGAAGGTTTGTGGAAAGGCAGATGATGAATTTCATGTAAATTGTATAACAGATTCAAATCCTTCACACGAAACATGTAAAAGGAATGAAACAGAGCTGTCTCAGGTAAGTGATGACACAAGGCACTGCATCCTGAAAAAACTTAGCTGAAGGAATGGAGTGTACCTACATATCTAACATCATTATAAAGAGGTAAGAAGTTGAACATGTCTACATTTCTTTTTCAAGTTTCCCAAATGGACTAGTCCACAATTCAGACTAATGACTTGTAAAGCTTCCCCTTAAAAAAACATAGCAGTTTTGAGCATAAAATGGTGTCTGAAAGTAATATATTCCATTTTTATACTTACATAACTTAGAGCAAATTAAACTGACATTTTTCCCATAACTTAATAAAAAAATCCAGTCTCTGTTCAAAATCTTTGCTTGCCAAATGCAAATCAGAATTTTTTCTGGGTTGCTTTATGAATACACGAAAATAGGATACATAACAAAAAATCCTCACAGACCTGTAACTACAGAAGTGCCAAAGAGGCACTGGTTGGAATACAAAACATCATCAACTGACTTACCTCTTCATTTATCTCCTTTGCTAAGTGTTCCTATATTGTAAATGCTTTAGAATTTGTATAATTTATGTAAATTATTAAACACCTGTTCTTGCCCCATAAAAGAAGAATATAGAACAATCTCTTCAGTTTAATTGATTCTTGGCTTGAGTTGTCATTATTTTCTCAGCAAATACAAAGAAACTGTAGTTCCCTAATGGTCAGATTTTGTTGGCAAAACACAGATGTTCAGAATCTACCATTCTAAAATTGATGTACTTTTGGTCATTTTACAGAGAAAATGCCATTAAAACACAATTAGCAAGTCATTGATGAAAAACAATGACACATAGGTTCTGACAATTTACATTCACCTTTCTTGCAGATGTGGTACTGATGGATAATGTAGTTCAGTTGGATATATCCAAACTATCAGAGTTTTCTGGTGGGAATTTTCTGGTGCATTTATCACTAAATTGCTTTCACGTGTCTCTCCCATAAGCTGCTATCTGTTCTGTTTCCATTGGGACAGTGCTTTAGGGAAAGTACTTAGAAGAAGGGAAGTCCCTAGCAGAAGATGAACTGGGTGCACCTCTGAGCTGTGGGTCATGGCACTAGTTCAGAAAGAAGATGACATGTTTCACACAGAACAATTGTTTTTGGCCTTCCTTTGTCCATGAGAGAAATTACTTTTTTGTTCATATCACCTTGCAAGTTGGAGCAGTTGCATGCAGTCCCCTCTGAGCCAATTTTGAGAGCCTGCCAATTGCCACTCAGCACTGGGGGAAACTTGCACCTTGCCCAGTAATCATGGCCTGCTCACTAATAGGCCCAGTTCAAGAGATCATGACCACTAATAAAATACATCCTACTCACTTGGACCCCTTTCTTCACTGTGTTCAGCTACACTGGCCCAGCTGAACTGAGCAACTGAACCAGAAGGAACAACTCACAGCATCAGCAAGCAAGGAGCTCTTGTTTCTCAACAGTCTGGATGGTGCTGGCATGGGATTTACAGTGGACTCCTGCAAGATACAAAATATCTACACAAACAGAACAAACATAATTTATTAGAGCAATTAGATCCATTCATGGCCTAAAAATTTTGATATTGCAATCATTCTTACAAGCTTTGTGCTTTGTAGTTTCTCAAGGATGAGCTCAGTTTCTCGTTTAATTACTCATTCAGCTTGTTCTGCATTATATTTCCCCATACAGACATTGGTTTTGGTTCAATTTTCTAAACTTGCCATAAGACATGATATATTATAGTTTTACTAATAGAAAAATAATGGATATTCAAAGTAAATTATATTTTTATTACATTTTTAAAGTCCTCATTTGGGGAGCTCTAAGTTTGAAGGTTTGAACGTCTGACCATTTGTTGAGTCTGGCCTCCCATGCTGTGAAGTGCTCTGTGGGAATACACAATCTGGAATATACAATCTGGACAGAGAGCAAGTAATTTTCATACCCATACATTGCATTTGTGCAACATACAGAAATTAGACTGAGTGCACTGCACTCTGTGAGAGGAAGAACAGTGGCTCACCATGGTAAGAAGGCTGGCACATGCCAATAGGCTCAGTTATTACAATCAGCCTGATGTAGAGGAGAACTTGGCTTGCCTTACTAGAGCACTTCCAGACCTTATGTTGAATACAGAGGGCAAGAGACAACTAATTTAAGCTTTATCAAAATTTCATTCTGCTTTAGATGAAGCAGACAGAAAAAGAGAAAGGCAGGACAGTTTAAATGAAACTAACACCACCATATTTCTTGAAACAAACCAAATGTAAATTTTTTAGTGTTGTCACTTGTCATGGTCAAATCATCATTTCCTGAGTCTTAGTGGGACTAGAAAAATAATTACAATATTGTAAGAAATTCCTTTTATTTATTCAAAACTCTGGTAGATTTCTGAAATTTTGTAGTAAATGAAGAGAGCAGTCCTGCTCTCTCAGCAGTGCATGGCATTCATTCTCAGGGACATAAGTTCATCTTCCTACACCTGTGGTTTTACAAGTCCCTCTCCCCTGAGCACGGAGCCTCCTACAGGTGTGAGGTCTTTTTTCTCTTTGCACAGAACACAGAATGCCTTCAGATCCCTGCACATATGTGGACACATATGGCTTTTAAGCCATCCCCCCATACCACTTGATTGTCTTTAGTTTGACAGTAATCCCCTTCCCTGGGACATAATTCCTGCCTTTAATGTGGAATAAACCTGAAAGCTGGAAGACATCTTCTTTACTTCTATAAACAGTTGTGGATGAATGAGACTTATCCTGTTTGACAGGTTTTGAAAAGGCTCTCTATGGTTTTTATTAGCATTGTATGAGTAACAATGGCTCCTCAGTTATAGCTAGCTTTAATGATTGCATAATAATGTACTTGAGATAGCAGGAACCTATTAAATATATTCCAATAATTATTAAATGTATTACATGTAACTATCTGACCACCAGAAAAGACTAAATATCAGAATATCACACTTAACACTTAACATCCAATGCAGAACATAGCTGAAGACAAAACCACAAATGTAATAACCAGTATTGTAAAAACTAAGCTAATAAGTAAAATTAAGAGAGACACATTTTGGTTCAGATTTTACCTCTAGTCCTTGCTTCCACTATATGACAGCTATTTTTCTGTATAACTACACCCTGACTACTTTTATCCTTTACTTCTGCCAGTCTCATAAGAGGTGGGAAATGAAAAAAGGCCCTTGCTGGTACTTCTAGTATTCAAAAACTGCTCCTGGCTAGTGGCCTTTAGCAGCAAACTGAACTTGAAAGGACATTGCCAGAGCAACATCTCGTCTCCTGTCTAGCCGTTGAAAGTGGTCTAGAAACAAAAAGTGTGCTAAACAAGCTTGTAATGAAAATTACTATGTTTTTTTCATGTCTGTACAGCATGGCAGATATTATCTTTTGATAGGCAGAAAAGCTTCCTACATTTCTGAATGAGTTTGTTTGGATCCGTACAGTCATAGCTTGAGACTGCAGAGTTCATGCTCTGGGCAAAGGAATCACTTGTTTTTCTCACTGAAGCTGTCTCAACAGGAACACAGCAACTGTTTAACAGAGCACAGTGCTATCCATTCTGTCTGACTGAGAGAATGAATTTTGTACTGGATCTCTCACACTCACAGGCAGCCGTGTACATTATATGTGTGTGTGTGGATACACACTGACAGCTCTGCAAGTGATCTTAACAAGAACCTTTTTAACACACTCCGAGTTTGAACCAGAACCTCTGGTTCTCAGCTACACTAGAAGTACACAAAAGATAGCAATTTAGCACAGTATGCCTTGTAATTAGTTTAATCATTGTCAGCATGTAACTATAAACCAAATACTAATTAGCCATGTTAGTATATTGATGGGATTTTTCTTCGTTGTCTTTTGAGTTAAGTTTTCTGTGGAAGCAAGCTGAGATCCCCTGTGAGAAGCAGGAACGCAGCTTTCCACATATGCTAAAATGTGCAAATATGGGAACTACTAGGTGCCTGTTATCAAGCACCAGGTTTGGCATCATTTACAAATCAGCAAAAGTGGAAGGATTAAGACATTAGAAAAGCAGTTCTGCAAATGCTTGACAGCAGTGACGGAGATATGACTGACTGCAGCACTTGGTGCAGGACCCACAGCTGGAACTGCTCCAAATCTCAGGATGTTTCTGATCCACAGATCTTGTTCATATTTTTCTCTGGTTTTTAGTGGTTGAAGGTGATTTTATTATACAGTTAGATTTTCTTTGTAAAACAGAATATCAAATGCTTGAAAGGGTGATAGAGAGATTGAGTCATCTTCTTATACCAGTGCAAAATACAATTGTAAATACTTACTATTCATTTCCAACCTGTGACTGTTTCCTCAGTTACCCTGTCACATCTTTCTTTACTCAGGGTAATAAAAGATTATCACAGTCTGCTAAGATAAGCAATGCAAAGAGATTTACCAAGAGAGAATTTGCCCCAGTGCAGCAGCAGTCTTTGGTGGCATTGCCAGTAGCAGGCAGGCACATCACAGTGCTTCAGGTGTGAGAACACAGCCCCAGCCCAGTGAGCTGCCTCAGGAGGGCTAGGCAGACCCTGACACCTCTGGGAAGGTCAGCCAAGCAGTGGAAACTGTGTCAGTGCTTGAAAAACCTCACAGCTGTCTTTCAAGGGACAAGGGAGCTAGAGAAAAAGCTGCAAATAGAATAACTATTCAGGGATAGATTGATGGGGAGGGAAGGTCACAGAATGGTTATTAAGAATGGAAGTGGTAACAGCAGCAGCAGAAGCAATTTTACCTGACCAGAACACATTCAAAAATTGGCCTTTATTTGTACCAGCACAAGAAATTCTCTTTATCTCCTCATTTGATGGGCAGAAGTTAGGAAAAAGAAATGGAAGGGATTTCCCCGGAGACCAAGTGCTCCTTCTCCTCCTATAGCAAAGGAAAAGGAGTTCATTTCATTTTGTTGTGCAATAATGCTTAAAAGGACCAGTTTTAGGAATAAAAAGGTCCCCTCCAGTCATTTATGATTTATGCTGAGACAGTACAATGCCAGCATTTCCAGATGTTCAGAAGCCTGCTGGAAAACAAAACATATTTCCAAAAATTCCTGAGGCTGGAAGTGCAAATCTCATTCACACTCGTGAGATCTTACATAAACAGTGCCTTGCTGCTACCACAGGGCTGCTCATAAGCACTCACCAATGTGGAGAAAGCTGCATGTCCTGTAAGGCTCTTCAAGCTTTGTAAATCTACAGACCAGACACAGAGTTTGTGTCCGTGAGCTGCAGTTCCCACACTGCTCTAAATCTGCTTTGCCATAATTAATCCCCAGTTCAGCTACCCCCCAGTGCAATTGTTGCCATTTATACCCACTAAGGATCTGTCCCTGTTCCCAATGAGGATAAATTCCTTGGACTCATCTGTACTGTAACTTTTATATTTGGCTTTCCATGTGTGTTCCCTTTTCCATCTATAGAGAATTTTTCCATGTCCTGCTTTATTCCATGAAAACTACACTTTGGTACCTAATTTTTGTCATGCAAAATGACCTTTCCAAAAAGAAATTTGAGACCTGGGATGGCGTTTTGGTCCTGAATTGATTTAAAAGCACTACTAGTTTAATTTAGATTTCTCAGTGGGCATATTCATGGGGCAGAGATATTTCTAGTATATATGTATGTGCCCTCACACAGACACATTCATACCCACATATAAACATAGACTTGAGGTCAGAATAAGGAACTCAGAGGACCTACTGTTGAAACTACAAAGGAGAATTTAGCTTAAGGTAGTGCTTATTACCTCTTGCAGTCAGGCCATTTATTTAGGTCCACATGAAGGCCCTAGTCTGAAAATTTGTCACCAATATTTTTTTCTTTAATGCTGTCATCTTTATCCTAAAATATTTAGATGCATATTTGAATGTGACTTCAGTGGCACAGAGAAAAGAAATAATGAGTGGTTTGAAGGTTATTAGAAGCACTATTAGAAGCTAGAGAATGACAGGACTATTTATAATCATCCCCTTACATGAAGTCATTTGATTTTGTGGTATGAAAACCACAAATACTGTTTGTGAACAAGACATCCTCAACTTTGGCACAAGAATACATTCATTATTCCTTGTAAGTAAGACCCATTATGAGTAATGATGTGTCAAAAGTCAAAAAAATGTTGAAATTCCGATTCAGATGTAAAAAGTAGTACATGATGAATCTATGTGTGAAATGTATTAAATCCAGAGTAGAATAGTATTTCTGTCTCCATTAGCAACAAGAAGCCAAGAGGATGCAGCAAGTGACTTAAAGAAAAGATTGTTTGTGATATGAATGACAATTTCCAAGACAGAAACCAAAGTGGTGGCACAAACAACCAGGCTGAGTGTCCTCCCTAAATCCCAGTTCAAGTGTTGTTTTAAACCAATGAGGGAAGCACTGCCAGCCAATCATCTTCAGATTATTTATTGCTCTATTTTCACATATAGAACCTTTCTGTCAGCTATTAGCAGTGATTCAGTAGCACTGCAGGTTATCAGTGTGTAAGGGAAAGTTTACTCCAGAGACCTCACTTTATCAGTGCTTGCTCTACATTTTTTCTCCACTCTAATAGCTACCCCAACTATGATCCTTCTCACTATATTTGCCTCATTAATGAAATTTTACACAGTTGTCTGACAATTCAGGTTACCCAAGGATTTCTTTTCAATGAACAGTCACTTGAATGAGTACAGGTTATCTGGGAAGTGACAGTACAGCTCTCTTGGGAAAATAAAAAAAAAAAGAAACATACAGGTGACATTTCCAGATATGAGAATGTGATAACTTAGAAGGGAAGCACAAAACCCCACCAGTTTCACCATATATAAAGATCATTGGGTTCCTATGCCAATACATATGAGTATGTCTCAAGATATTGAAGTTCACTAACACAGGTACAGGTCCGTTGAATAAGTAAACATTCTTCTAACTATCTTGAGGGACTCAAGACTAATAAACGTCTGATTTATTTAGGACCAAAGAGTTTTGATGTATTTTTAAATTCAGCTTTAAATGTGCTTATCTACATGTATCAGAAGGCAGTCATGTTATTACTAAAGAATACATACAACACTAGCTTATTTGTTCATTTATGTTCTGTGCATACAAGTTATGTAACTTCACTGATTTCCCGTTCTCATTTCTGTTTCCTCATTCCAGTTAGTTTTACAGCCATAACAAATTACATTTTCATTTCAAAGTCAGTTTCCTTTCTTTTGCCCCTGCTATTCTTTCCCCTCAGGTTTCCAAAAGTTAGCTTGTGATTTTTCAGATAAGCATTCCCAGCATGTAAGACTCTATTAACAGAAATTCAGAACCAGAACATAAAACTTTGTGAAAAGGTGCACTATAAATATGAATCAAAGTTTGACAATTTATTTTGCAGAAGAAAAAAATCCCAGATTGCAACTACCTAATATTTTCGATTCATAACTGTGGTAATGACAACATTTGCTTTTATAAATTGGAGTCAAATGATGGTAATTTCCATTTGCATGTGATCAGTCTTTCAAATATGGAAGTCCACATTAGAAAACTGCTTCAGTGGGAGCAAAGTAAATTAGCGGCGGAGGCTCCAGATTTGGGCTTAAGAAAAACACTACAGTCACAGAGTAGCACTGAGGGGTGTCCTCTGAGGTACTTAACTTTTGGCATAGATGCATGTATAGCAAAGGAGCAGGGCTTTTGTCTAATCCACAGCATATATTTTATTTGCAGCTGATCCCTTTACTCCCTGTAATAGGAGCTAAATCTTCACACCTGACAGACCCTGACAAAGGCCTGGGGACAGAGCAGTGTGCAGGCTTAGCCTCTTCCACCATGGTGTGAAAAATAAAAAGCCCTGGAAATCCAGTGTTTTCACATTAAACCTTCACAAGGGAACCCACTCTGAAAACCATGAGGAGTTTTAAGTCTCCTTCTCCCTTTCCACAGTTAGACCTAAAACTGCTATTGCCCCAGGACTCTGTATCCTTGGGACTCCTTCACAGCTCCTTTTTATCAAATGGGGTTGAAATGGGCCCCCTTATAAGCTTACAGCAACTGGGAACCTGAGCCAGAGAGGAAAGGCAGTTAGTTATTAGCAAGTTCTTCCAAGGGAGCCTAAAGGGGATTGTCCACCAGTGTTTGAATATCCAGCTATCAATTCACAGCACTTCTAGCAAGAAGGGGGAAAAACTCCTGGCAAATGACTAACACATGTGCATAGAGCAGGACCTTAGCTCTAGATGTACTAATAACTGTGACTTTTTGTACCATTTTTTTTGGAAGAGGTCAGAGGAATTTAACAAACAAGGTACTACCAGGCTTCCTGTTACTTGTAATTACAAGAATGGGCAATCTTTCATTTTAATAGGTCACATGCTTTTTTTTCCCCTTGCTAGCATTTCTTATAAGCAGACAACGGTGTTAAGAAGGAAAAAAAAAAAGGAAAAAAAGAAAAAGAAAGGAAACCATTGCCATTTAAAACTTAAACTTTGAGACTAAACATTAACTTTGCTGGTATGTTAGCAGAATCTGGGACAAATCCTGCCCTAACTCAAGGAGTGCAAAGGGCCAGCTCAGAGCAGCATGATGCATAACAAATGAGCTGTCTGGAAAAGGTAGGAAAAGGATGGCAGGAGAGGAAGAGGCATTACAGAGATGGGAAACAGTATGAAATACAGTTCAAAGACTGATTGTACAGAGGTGTTTGAATGCCCTGTATGAATGCACAGCTATTACTGCTTTCCCCCAGCAGATTCAGGGGCAATAGAAATATAGAAAAATTTGCTGTTAGCCAGCCAGAGCAGTCTCTTTTGGGAAGTTCTACTGTGGTTTGCTGGCTGTCTCAGCAAATCCTTCCTTACTTTTTCCATGGTCAATATGTCTTTGCTAAGCAATGGAGGATGTGAATTGGTGCTTTGTTTGTATGCACCAGCTGTCAACTGAATGTGCAATTTAAGTTGTAGATTGAGACACAAAAAAGACATCAATTTTCCTAGGGAAAAAAACAAACCAACAAAAAAACCCAACAAACAACCAAAAAACCAAACTATTTTTTTTCTTTCAGGGCTCATATATTCCACAGATGAGGGAATACTAAAAGAATAACTGATGATCAGCACAGTCCTCCCTTGGTAATTACCACAGAAACCCTGAGCATACATGTTTTAGATCACACTAAATATCTTAAGCTCTTTCTGCTTCTATTAAAACACACTGCTTTTTATTATTACTACTATATGTGCATAGAGTTTTGTTATAGTTGTTTTGCACCACAGATCAACGCCCTCTCAACAGATTATGCTGAAAAGCAGAGGTAAAATAAAACCAGGACTAGAACAATTAGTTATATTTTAAACCAAACAGGATCTCGTTATCATGGCGTTCTGTACTTGTGGAACAACTGGTAGAGAAAATATTTTGCAAACAATTGTACTTCTAAAAACTATGATGACTTAGTACTGGTACTAAAATAATTGTGAGAAAATATGAGACTGCCATAAAGAACTTTAAAAAATATCAACAATTTCTAAGTAAGCTTTTAATAGTTAATCTTTAAAAGCTTAACAATAAACTCCTCATCTCAAGAGGACTAAATGGCTTGTGAGCTCACTAGCCAGCTCTATACAGACCCCCTCGTTCTCTCACTTTCACCTCCACACTGCAACCTCCTGGCCCTGGCAGAAGCCACCACCTGGCAGACCTATGGAGAGGTGTTCCCATCAGGCACCAGCACTACCACGAGTAATTAGCACCCTTGTTTTCTGCATAAGGCTGCCCACACCATGAAATCAGGCTCCAAAGCTCGTTGTGGTTCAGCTCCTGGAGGCCAGGTAAGGTGTTAGACCTGCAGTAGTTTGGGAATGGGGAGTGAGGGAGCTGCTGCATGGGCAGTGCAGCACTAGGGTTTAGGAGTACCATGCTTGGAGAATATCAGCTTTCCTGTAACAACTACCTGCGCAATAGATAATTAATTTTGCAGGAATGACAGAGGAAACAGTCCCTTAGAATTGACACCATGAGAACCAAGCAGCTGCAGAAGAGTGTGGGAGGTGTGGGGCCAGGCTGACAGCAGTCAGCCGTGCAGACAGGGACTGCTCTGTGTCCCTGGTGTTGGCTGGCTCTCACTCTGCTGTGGGAGCCCTACAGCCTGCCCGAGGAGCAGAAACCTCCCAGCTCTGGAGAGAGCGGCCCCAGGTTGCAAAAGGGACACCAAGGGCATGGAGAAGAACTGCTTCCTCCCCACAGTTCTTTGCAGTTTCATGCTAATGTACCCCACCTCTGTTTCCCTGGTTGGCCCGTTGGCCTCTCCACCCCTTTTCTCCTTACATGTGTGATCCCTACAATATTCTCCCTTCCCTGCTTAGCCATTGGCTCCATTTTACCACAGTGTCCCCGCCCCCTTTTACTCTATTGGTTGCTGCCCTTGGCCCCGCCTTTTCCCCGCCCCTGAGCCCTCAGCCCATTGGCCCTGATGCTCTGCTCCACCCCCTGTCCCTCATATTTAAACCTGGACCCTCTATTTTTCCCTTTGTCCCTGGTCCTTTCACTTGGGCTTGGGATAAATGTGCCCTGTGGAACAGTACACAAAGACCCTTCTCACCTCTCCTTTATTTGTTGCCCAAGACTCATCCAGAGTGTGTGGTTTTGTTTTCCCCTGTGAGCGAGCCTGTGCCACCAAAGCGGTTTCCTCCTTACCTGGAGATGGTTTCAGAGTTACAGCACCTCCACCTCCCCACACCACAACACTCTGCCATGAAGGGTTCTGCTGTGGGCAGGATGAGATGGATGTGTGGGGGATCCTGCTGGAGATGCTCTGCTGCCCAGTGTCTGACACGGACTAACAACAGCACTGAGCCATTGAGCTGAAGTGTACTGTTTCTCATGGATGTGCCACCATTTTCTCTTGGGGAAGGCTGTCCCTACCACTTCATCACTGGCACATCTATACCACTTTCTTTCCAGTGATGGATTCTTAGAACAAAAATAGCACCCAAACTCCGTGCTCTAGGGAGCGCTGGGCTCTCTTCACACAGTGCTGGGATCCCACCCACCCTGTCAAGCACTAGGCAGCATGGCCCCATGGAATTCTGGCTGCAAAGAGCAGCGGTGAGAGCTGTTTGTGTGCTCACAGTGCCAGCCCCGATTGCTCCGAGCTAGAGAGGGTGTCCCAGCCCGGGCTGGGCAGGAGCTGTGTGCTGCCTCTGCCTGCACAGCCCTCGCTGTCCTGGAGCCAGGATTTACTGGGGCTTAGGGCCGGATCCTACAGGTGCTGAGCACCATATGGCGTGCACAGAGCAGCCTCTTCCCACACTCCTCCTGAGAAGTCAGCACTTTTGAACTTTTACTTTTCAAAGAAAAATACTGCCTGTATAATAGACTAAATTTTGTAATAAAAAGTGAAAGGTGGGAGCTAACACAGCACCATTTAAAGCTGCATCTGGAATACAATTGCTGTTTAAAACCAGTGGGGAAAAGCAAGATATGAAGTATCAGAAGAGGGCTTAGAATGGAGCCCTTTCAAAAAGAAGAATGTGTTATAAATAATAAACACATATACAGTTGTACATGATATAAAACTAATTCTATTTCAGTGCCTTGGTGGCATTAATAAACCTCTCAGCTTTATTCTTCTGGTTTATGAGATCACCAGCATCCCTCTATGGAATTACCTACTTTTCCACCACAATGTAAAAAATCATTAAGACAGTTTTTCAATATTTTGTTATTGTTTGACCTACAGATTAATATGCCTCTCTAGAATTTGCATCTTCCCTATTGTCTTAGAACAAATTACAGCACAATAAATGCTGTCTGACTACAGAGTATTGTGTAGCATTTTGCTACATGCAGTATAGTTATGACTGGCTCCTGCATCAGCAAAAATTATTAGAATAAAAATGTTGGGTTTTAGGAGCTTTGAGATTGCAACAAGGTTATAGATCGGAAGATATTTTCTTGCACTAGTGCCCTTGGGCTTGGGAAAACAATCTGGCTGTTAAATGTTAATTGCTAAATTAGTGAAGCTTAAGTCTAATGGAGGCGGCTTCTTCAAGCTGGAATGACTATGTTCATGAAAATAACCAAGGAGAGCTGTGTAAAATATCTTTCTGCAAAATCTGAAAGAAAACAAAATTACCTGCATTCAGTATCAATTCAGGCAGCACTCATGGAAAGGTTTGCTTCTTTTCATTACTCTCACTTAAGGGAAAATTTTAGGAGTGCTTTCTAGTTCTGCACTGAAATCAAGAAAAAATTGCTGTTTCATCTGGGTTTCGTGTGAAACCCAATAAACATTAGCTCCTCTCACTTGGTTGTTGCTTAGAAAATGTGATTCTTTGTATGTCAAAATCATTTTCAGCCTGAGGATCGTCAAATAACGTTAGGAATTCTAGGAAGGGCAGACAAGTAAGTGAGAGCCTGGGAAGAAGTGATGAATAACTAGGATTGTTTGGGGGAAAGAAGCAGTGCAGGAAGGAAGCCCAGGGTGTTTATGTGAGTAGAGGAACTGGAACAAAAGCCAGTAGAGCTGGGAAAAGTTAGTCAGGGGAGCAGCAGTAGGAAAGGAAAAATATTAGGGATTCTGTAAAAGGAAGAAAAAGGTGATGGTACCAGAGCCTGTGTGCAAGAAGCAAAGGCAACTTAGGAATCAGAGACCTGTCAGAGAGCCTGTGTGAGAGTGATGCACCAACTGTAGTAGTGGAACAGGACTGTTGACACTAGGGTTAAGTTGCCTGGGGAAAGAGATGAGGAGTAAGCAACACTTATTGGTTTTGAGCCAAAAATCACCTGTAAGTCTATTTTAAAAAATCCCAAAAAGCTTTAAACAATAACAGGGTCAGCAAACAGGATTGCACTTACCTATTTGCTAATTGTAGAGCTCCCTTTGTGCTACAGCTGAGATATAGAAACAATACAGACAGAAACTGAAAAATTAAACACAAAGCAAGGAAATGAAACATGCATGGATACACAATAGTCCTTAACTACACATGTTTAATGATCATAAGCATTTATGTATACTGCACACAGCTACAGTCATGCTCATGGGATGAATGATTTCCACAAAATAAAAACAGCTGTGGGGAAATTCTCTCAAACTGTAATAGGAACAATAAAAGCAGTAAAATTAAAAGATGTACCTCAAAATATTATTCAAGTTGACAGTCCATATGCAACTATCTTTTTATACCAGATACAGCTCAATTAAAATGCAATTATAAGAACAATATTTGCACCATATTTTGTGCATGCTCTGAGAATAGCACCAAATACTCTAATATAAGTTTATCTTTATAATGAGCTTTGGGTTATTCCATGAACATGTGTATCATAATGAGGACTGTGCGTTATACCCTCTATGGGACATAGAATAACGGTTCAATGTAGAGATGACAAAATACCTTGGATGGAGTGAAAGGAAGAAAAGTGGAATACAAATGACAGAAATTTACATATAATAAGATTTCCCAGCAATATGGTGGTGGGAAGAAGCATGACTTTCAAGGTGTGAAGGGAGGGGAATTCCGTTTCAGAGGTCCTTGGAGACAAACAAGTCTGATTCCTTTCTGCAGCAGACTTGGCAAGGAAAATTCTTTTTCTGCTTGCCAGAGGCTCTAAGATTTCTCAAATTCCCCATTCCTCATGGAGATGAACCCAGACCTGTGGGGTGAAGCAACGTGGAGGAGTTAAAGCACTTTCCCTCTAGTAAAGACATGAATGTCACATTGAGTATACTGACTGATGTTTGTATTAATAATGAGTTAATTATTAGGTAGGTCACTTACCGTTTTTCCTCTCTCTCTTTTTCTCTCCCTCTTACACTGCTTTTCAAAACTGTTAGGTTTAATCTCACTAAACTGCTGTGTTTTTATGAAAAAAAAATGTTAGATATCAATTTTGGAAAATGTGATTAGTAGCAACTGCAGAAAATATCACCATCATATAAAACAATTTTTTGTTTTTCCTTTTTTTTTTTTTTGGTAAAGTACATAGAGAACATTTAATGCACACCTTTGTTATAGCAACTGTCAGCAAAGGTTAACCTTTTAAGGACAATCATTGCCTGTACATCATGAATTTTTCAGTATCCTATCTTTTTGTAGTAGTTCTGATCCTTTGTCTTTGTTTCCATCATTATGCCATTATTATAATCCCACTGAGGCCTTCTCAAGTAGAATTAGAACAGCACTTAATTACTGGAATTAGAAATGACAAATATCACAGTTTCTATCCGGTTGATCTTATCTAAGCTCTTCTGTTTATGAACTTGCATAATCTTGAATCAATGACTTCTAACATTTTCCAAAGGCTCAGAGAAAGATGATTTTTTTTCTTCTGTGTTTACTTTCTACTTCTTTGTTCAAAGTGAGACATTTTTGGCACTATGTGCATTGACAACTTTGTCTAATTCTGTATTACTTGATATCTACATTTTTCCTAGCCCTCCATAACTAACTCCTCTTTTTCAACTTGCACTAACAGTGGGATAATCCATCTTCAATAAAATCACACCAAGTCTATACTCAGAGTGTCTCATAATTCTACCCATTTTAATTCATGACTATCTGAAACTTTTTCCTTAACTCTGAAATTATTTGTCTTTCTTGGTCTGAATAGTTGCAAATTTCTCTAAGCAAATATAGGAACAATAATTTTCATTAATGTTGCATTTGATATTCACTTGGACAAACATGATTCAAGTACAGAGGTAACTGAATTCTTATCTAAACTCTGCACATTATTCTTTGATACTGGAAGTGTGTGGGAGAGAAAAAAGACACCACTGCCCTAAATTGTTTTGTTTTGGTTTTAGTTTGTTGGGAGTTTTGGGCTTTGGGTGGGGTTTTTTATATTAGGCAATTCTCACTTTGCTGCTTTCTGTTCCTATGTTGTCCACTCAGCATCTCTGTCATTAGCCTGCAGTTATGCTAGCTATTATATGTAATTTTGCAATTAAAATAAAAGCAAAGTATTCTAAGTCTCTTCAAACGAGAAATAAAATTAAAACAAAATAATATGAAATCGAACAAAAAAGCCCAAATCTCTCTGTGGTGAGGCTGAGTAGGCTGAGTATAATATTGAGCTAAACCCAAAATCTCTAAGGCTAAAACAGACTTCCTGCTTTTAGATACCAGGGGGCCTGTTCAAATGATTCCAAGCACAATAGTTGCTCATAATTTAGAGCATCTGAATTGCTTTAACAAGCTGAAAAGCAGAGATGTCCAAGCAGATGTGTTGCATCTGAACAGTGTATTATTTCTTCTATTTTAAAACAGATGCATTACAAACACAACTATTAAAAGAGTCTGATTTTTTCCCTAAATGCTTCCAGTTACACATGTGCTTATTTCTTCTTAAAGGACTTTCCAAAGAATAGTGTAATTAGCTCTGTGCTGAAATAACTTATCTGTGTAACCCATTATTTAGGAATATAGAATTATTTTAAGATTCTTTATTCAAAAGTTTCAATTTCTTCTGGTCAGCACACACATCTCTAGAGTTTTTTTCACCTCTCGTTTGGTCTGACTTAAACCTCACAAAGTGTTAATCTCGCAACTTACTAAAATTAAATTATTGCTAGAGAGCAGAACTATACAGAGTACTGTGAATTATACTCCAGAATTCTTTGAAGTGATTTCTCTTCCGTTCAGTTTTGTAAACATCTGATTCCCACTCCCAGTTTCAGGGACCACTGTTCCCTTGCTTTTGACTTTAAAATCTCTTGCCTGAAGAGTAATTAAAAGTAACAGTTGCTTTTTGATGGATCCTAGCATTTCCATAGCTGCTTTCCCCACTGTTTTAGTTTAGTTTATCACGTCATAGATCCCAAATTCTGTTGCAGTCCAAGGCACAGAAAATATTGAAAAGGACTAACTATAGTTCAGAAGATACTGACATCTATATAAGACAAGAGAGAAATACATCATTTTTATGAGTGATGGGCAAATATAAAAAGGGGGCAGAAAGTATCTGGTTTAAAGAATTAATGATATGAGAAAGGATGTCCTAATGAGCAGATCATTAACTGAATGTCTTGTTTCAGCTCTCCCTCCATCACAGTCCCTGTTAGGTGTCTGACTCTCACCAACTTCAAAGGGAATTTGCTACCTAAATACCATGGCAGATATGGGTGTGAGCCTTTCTTTTTTTTCAACTATTCAGCTATAAAATGGGGATAATTGTACTTCCCTTGCTTTTCATGCAGTTACATTTGGGTATTGTAAGGATGAGTAAAGAGGAGAATGTGAACTGCTCAGATACTACAATAATAAGAGCTGTTTAAAAAAAAAGCCTAAAATAGGAAGAAAACTATAAGAGTAAATCATCAAAGTCTGGTAAAATGGCAAATGGCAAGGAGAGACTGTCATGGATCTAGGAAGAAGGTCTGGACTGGCTAATGGATATAAATTACAGAAGCTCCTGTGATATTGAAAAGTCAGACAACTTGGGAATGCATCTGAATTCTGGTTTCTTATCCAAATTCAATCCCAAACTGCTACCATAATACAGAAGCTTTTCTCTGCCTTTTCTATTGCGACTTTTACTGAATAGATGCTTGCGTCTGTAATACTGCTTTTTATGCTACATCAGCATGTTCAAGTGTAGAATCATATTACAACGATAAATTCCTATTAAAGGATCACATTCTAAACTGAAAACGTTATTATTGTCATTTCTTTCTATCTGAGAATCTTTTGCATGTGGAAGTATTCTAATAAATGTGTATATTTGTGCATGAAAGAGACATTTGTGAGGGACAGAGAACGTTTCCTCTGCATTATGTGCAAAGAGAGGAATTCATCCTTCAGCTATAATATATTTCCATTCTTACACATAATCAGCATTTTGTGCACATATTCGAAATTAATTTTTCAGCATATGTCAGCTTGTAAAGTTGTAGAATCTACATTTCTATATCAAAATTAAAATGTGTTTAATATGGGGAAAATATTTTCATCAAGTTTAGAAGAATGAACATTTCTATGTCTATTCACAGTAACTGGCTAATATATTTGTAATGTAGCACATACAAAAAAGGTGATGTGTTTCATTGATATCATACACAATTTGAGAGTGAGAGTTCCTTATGGTCAAACGACTGTGAGATGGCTTGCAAGGGCTTTCCTTTGGGCAGATGTTCAAAATCCTTGGAAATATTTTCAAGCAGGCTTACCAAAGCAGAGCAAATTTTCTGCTACAGCTTTATTTTATAGGAAGGCTTTTGGCTGTAAATTGTGCAATAATGAAGGAAGAAATCTGGAGAAAAAAGTGTTTCTGTGAGATGCATAGTGAATTTCAAAACAAATTCAGGTCCCATGAAAGGACCTGAGTTTTGGGTTGATATATGAGCTTGACAGGGCATTATAGCCTTCTATGATGACCACAACATATACAAAAGACTACTGAGATATCTCAGTTGTGGAAAGGATGCACCACATCTTCTAGTCATAGCTTATTTCTGATGCAATTGAGGAGGGAAGGCAGAGTGATTTACCTACATTTCACTTGTAGCTCTAGTTCACCCTTGAGGATTGGGATGGGAGACATTAGGACATGATCTAAACTCCCCCTATTTATAATGCATTTCCCTTTATAAAGTTGAAAATACAGTGCATGAAATAATTTGGGCTTAAAATGTTTGTCTTTACTTTTAATTTCCAGTACATACACCACATTTTTGGTCTACTACTACCAGCAAAAAGACAGTGCAAAATAAGTCCAGAATTATGTTATACATTCTCTTCCTAATTCAGTCGTTTATGGGTCGTCAGCAACATGGCAATCCTGTTTTTAAAGGACTTCATCAGGTGCTGTGAATTTAACAACAGAGGGGTTTACATCTGAAGAACAGAGAAGCATTAACCAATATCTCCAAGTCCGTCTGTGGATTTCATGAGATCATGCATGACAATTTGTCATTGATGTATGTCATCCATCTAGCATTACTATTGTATTGTTTTGAGTATTAAAATAACAGTTTCCAGTCCAATTTACAATCTGAAGCAATTCACAAAGCAACAGTGCTTTGTACCATAAAAATAGATGCCAGAGATTATTGGGCAAGGTGGTGTCATGTCACATGTGAGCAATTCATTAATTAACTGCTTGAAACTGCTATAAAATAATAGCCATGTCATCAAGATGAAACTGCAAAAGTGCAAATAAAATAAAAGTGCACTAAGAAAGAAAACAGAGCAGTTGTTATTAAAATGTCCTCAAGTTACTGTTCATTTTTACTACCCACTTCTCTGGTCTTTCTGGTGCCAAACCCAAACCTAAACTGGTACCCCAAAGACCTTTACTTTATGTTACTTCTGGCAAGGCCTGGCTCCTCTGCACAGAATGCAGAATCAATTTGAATTTACACTATCATATTTTAAGTGCACAGTGATCCTGACCTGCAACTGTGCCAAGTTTACACTTGCAGATTATGGAAGATGTGCCAGAATGTTGATGGACAACATTCAGCAAGTATGACTAAGTCTGGGAGTTTATTCTTTTGATGTTCTTTCCCTGCAGTCAGTTTTATTTTTTGCAAGGCAGCTGAAAAGGTTTCTTGCCTGTAGATTGTCTTTGTGTCACATTCTTCTACCTTTTAAATGCCCCATGGAAGAAAATCCAAGGTCTCTGCAGCCTGGTTTTGTAGCCACTGAACCTCCAGCAGCCTAAAGGCTGCTCTAAAAGTGCAGAGGCAGCAAAACCCCACCATGGCTTGGGTCTGTGTCTCTCAGATCTCAACATCACAGTCACAGATCCTGACTTAATCCCTCTTTTGTTAGCAAGGTTAATTGTTGATTGAACTTTGTACTGCGAAATGATGACTCCCACCTCAAGAGTCTGTGTTTCTCAGGTTCAATCTTTGGTGGACTATTTACAGAAGTTTACCAGCTGCTTTAAAGAGAACAGCTGGAGTCAGAATCTATGAAGAAGGCCTGATTTTTAATAATCTTTTCTTACATAACATGGACATTTTAAAACTTTATAAACAGACATAAAAGACAGAATACAGTCAAATCCCAAGAGCTACATATGTTCATAAATTCCAAAGTAACATAGAAATTGTTTCTAATTTTGTAGCATAACTGATGGTGTTTAGGAGCTGGAAAACTCATCCAAGACATTGTAAATATTTTGGATACAGGCACGGATTTTGGTGCAGTCTGCTCTGCCCAGGACTGCCCTGAGGGAGTGGCAGTCTGATGCTTATCACCAGAACTTTTTGCAGTTGGTCATAAAGAGTAAATGCAGTGACATTGGTGGACTTTGTCAGTGTAACCCACTACAAAAAAACACTATAAAAGAGGAATCAGTACCCCAAGCCTACATAGTGGTTTCTGATCTCAACTCCATATCATGTTTCTCCTTGACAGAAAATTTTTACAAAAGACCATGTCTGTCTAATCAAAGACTTGTAGCATGTATGAGGCTTTAAGTACAAAGAACTCAAAAAAAAAAATCGCTATTAACTTGAATTATTTGGATTAACAGAAGGGAAACCAGTCTACAGTGACACATGATGATCTGAGAGTGATTATGCAGTCCATGTAAAAGAAAAGTAGATAAGTGGGTTGTTAGAATTATTCAATGTATTACTAAATGAGACCTGGCACTCTGTGATGAAAATGAGACTATCTGGGTAAGCAACAATGATGAATTTCTCAGACTTACACCATACTTTAGCCTTCTTGATCTCTTTTTAGCTTTAAATTTAGCTTTGTAAAGTAATGCTTCATGAGGCAACCCATCATACCATTATTGAATACTTGGAAGAAAAAAAGTACTCTTAATAGGAGCCAGGATTTTTCATTGTTCAGGATTGTTCATGAGCTTAAAGAGATGAAATATTTCCTTGTCAGTGCTTATTCCACACCTGACATTTCTCATATTTGATCAGTTAATGGTTATTGCCCACTATGCTAC
Source organism: Acridotheres tristis (assembly GCA_037013685.1). Taxonomy (NCBI): domain Eukaryota; kingdom Metazoa; phylum Chordata; class Aves; order Passeriformes; family Sturnidae; genus Acridotheres; species Acridotheres tristis. The sequence goes on from CM072895.1 coordinate 13,724,514, forward strand.
TTTAAAAGGTCAGGTAAAAAAGGGTTGTTAAGTCTCCTTCAATGAGACACATACTGGGAAAGCCTGTTTGCATCTATATATCTCTCTTTTGAGAGGCATAGATATCAATATTAGCACTTAACAAGAACATACTTAAGATAATAGTAGCAACATGTCTGGATGCTCTTCAAACAAAGATCTATGAAGCAAGATACCACATGTAATATTTTGCTCTAAGTCACTTGAGCTAGATTAAGATGTTGAATTCAACTAAATATATTTCTTTTTAACTCATTCGCTGTGGAGCAGTTGTTATATCCAGGCTATTTCTAATAAAAAGTGAGAAGAAAAGGCTTTTCCAAAATTTCAGAATTTTTCCAAAGAAGCAGTTATTAAATATGTTTGGTGGCTTTCCAGGAGTTTAAAAAAAAAACAAAAACCAAAACCAAAACAAAACAAACAAAAAAAAAAAGGGCAAAAAACAAATAAACAAAAAACAAACCAAAAAAAAAGGGCAAAAAACAAAGCAAAAAAACCCAAAACAAAACAAAAAAAAGCCAAACCAAACCAACAAACAAAAAACCCCACATTTGAACATTCAAAAATATTAATGAAAAACATGTATTTTTTTTCTGGAAAATGTTCTGACCCATTTTTAAGAAAGGAATATGCAGATGATTTCTCATACAGCTTTGAGGGATTTTGTTCATTCTTGTTGGCGATGTTGCTGCCTTTTGTTCTAAAAGGAACTCATTGTATATATTTCAAATTATTACTTTGACATGCATGAAAAAGATACTAAGTTCTTCAGACTTTTCAAATCTAAACAAGTGGTGAGAGCCATCCTGTCTCAGTAGCTTCTTACCAGAACCTCAAGGACAGAAGATGCACAAAGCTTGTGGAACCAAGTGAGCAAGCAAATTAACTCTCACAGTTCAATTGCTTTCCATGCAAGTCATCTCTCACCTTCATTTATAATCTGGCTATTTCCATTCACAGATACATTCCTGTTTATTGGTTAAAGAACTTTTTACTGGTGTCAGAGATATGTCAGAAAAGTATTTTGCTCTCACCTCCATCTTCTTCACAATTTTCTAAGTAGCCCTAATTGACTAGATTTCCTTGTGGTTTTGGCAGAATAGCTGTCCTAGCCTGGGCCCAGAACCCCCAGTATTGTGCTTAACTCTTCATTCTCATCAGAATAGACTTAAATCAGCTGTGAAATGAAGACTGAAGCAGTTGTTAAAATACCCAAACAGCAATATTGAATATTGACTGTCTAAACAAGAAATGCAGCACCTGTTGGTCAGGTGGGAGAAGCAGCAGAACCTTTTGTCAAACACAGGCAGCATAATCCATGTCATTCTCTGATTGCAATGATGAGCTTTTCAGCAAGTCATCATCTTTGCAGATCCTTTCAGATCCCTCCTGTGCCTAGCTCTGTCCTTGATGCTCTTCCAGAAGGAAGCTCGATTTGGAGTCCACTTCATCCACAGGGTCCACTGCTAAATATTGGCATTATATGAGAAACCCCTTCATGTTGTTGCTGATGTTATTCCCATGGGAGTGTGAAGTATATTGACTTAAATGATTTTTAAGTGTGACCGCACTACATGTTAAACTGGTAGAGTGTAACCCTCCTCAGATTTCTGAAGGTTTGACCCAGGTAGGATTTTAACTTACTCTCCGTCCAAAAACAGTGCATAGCAAGTGTAAAAACTTGCAAACATTTAATGAACAATGGAATTACTACAGAGTAGTTTGCAAGCTCTCCATTCAGCAGAATATCTGTGTACATTATGGGGTTTGTGTTGTAGTTTCCCAACTGAGACATAAATTGCCTTAAACTGCAGACAGTTTATTTTGCAAGTATAAAATAGATGGTAAATTCTCATATTACATTAGAAACCTTGCATGTATGTTCTGCTACATACATAGATAGATAACATGCACTGCTAATCTCCGTGTGCTTCTGGAGACAGCAAATGGCTATCACTTTGCATTAATTGTATCAAGAGAACTGATTTTCAGATGCAAAATTGAAGAAAAAGGATCCAAGAAGTCAATTTGCAGTATTAGCACGAATTTATTATACTTCATTATTTCATATCTCTTCATGATGTCTCCTCTCATCTACCTCCTTTCTCAACTAAATAGGTGCTATTGTTCTAATCTCTTCTTATAAGAAACCTTTTCTTTTATCTCTCCATCTCTGGTATTTTTCTTTCTATATCCATTTTAAAGACCAGGTAACCAAAGGCAAACATAACAGTGGAGGTAAGTACCTTCATTTTATATACTGGCATGTGTAATGGTTTTAAGGTTCATACAGGATATAAGTCACACTTTTCCCCTCGTTCATTTTTCAAAATTCAGTCACTTCGGGACTTCAAATGTTCAGAAAAGTATAGAGGTAATGGATTATCACCAGCACCAAAGGGCTTACTGAAAGATAGATAAATCATGATCAGCAGAAACAGACTTGGTCTCTGATGAATTTGAATAAAGTGTTTAGCACCTTATATGTCTAAATGCTAAAAAAACAAAAGTCATATGAAGTAACAAATATCAGATATCTCCTATAATTACTGGTTTATTTTAAATATATTAATCTGAAAGGGAAACTTTGCTTTTATTAACCCTATCAGTTTCTTTTGCTGAGGTAGGTCTTGCTTCATCTGCAGAGTAAAGCATAGTACAAAGGCACATGAACCAACACCAGCCTACTCCAACCTACACTAACAACTCACTGCTGTGCAGTTTACTACAACTTTGAGAAAGCAACCACAGTTGAGCAATAGCATTATTTTCTGGCTAGATCTTACTTATCACATGCAGGACATACTAATGAAGTAAAATGTTCTAATTCTGGCACTCAGACATTCACCACACACTTTTCACTTAAATATGCACCATTGCAAGGAGTTCTGACTCAGGGCCACAGGTCAGGTACTGAACATGTTTCACTTTACTGTAACACCTTAGTGTTGAAAATAAATGAACTTCCCAAAGTTCTCCAAATCTTCATACTACAGCATGCTCTGATATCTCCCAAGAGGCTGTGTTTGAGCTGACAAGCCCTGGAAGCACAGCTGTACTGCACTGCACTTCCATGAGCACTAGCAGAACCTGTTTTCTCAGCAGAAATGAAGCAAGTGTTAGGGGCATCAGTTTCATTTAGTCTTTATCTGGTTCTACAAGTCTGGCATGAAGCCATACCCATGTCTTACTGAAACCAAAGGCAAGGTTTTTATCCCCTAAACATTAGTAGTGGTTCACTGAAAGGCTGAATACAATGCATATGGCACAAAGCTCCCATAAAATTCTACTCATAATCAACATCATATGAAATATGCTGCAGTTGAAAAGATTTCACAGGAAAGTATCCAAATCCAATCATACACAGAGATAGGAAGAAAATAGGGCATTGTGATGTGTGCTGAAATCCTGGATCTAGAGTTATGTATGGAATGATTCTGTGCAGCAGAAATTCCCCACCTGTTTCTCTGTACCTCTTAACCATGCAGCCCACAGCCTAATTCCAAATCAAAGGATCGTCTTGACCTGAAGTGCCACTCTCCCTTTGTTTTCATAAATCTCTCAGCATACACAACATTCCTTAAACAATTAATAACCATCTAACGCTTCACCTCAGCCTCTGTGGGTGATTGGATTTGTTCACATTAATCTGTACTTCTGTCCAGATTCCGTCTCAAATTCCCTGTGCTTGTTCTGTCAACTTCTGCTTACAATTTGAGCCCATACATCACACTGGTACTATTCATCTTGGTTCACACTGAATGATGATCTCAGCATCACATTCTTCTTTCCCAGCTCTTTTTCTCCAATGCAAAGCAAAACAAGACAAAAATCCCCTTTTTTCTCTTAGGATTGTGAAAAAATAAGCATACAACTGTTGGTGCTATATTCTGTTTTGTGGAAAACATGAAGAAAGAGGGTGCTTGTCAAAGCTTTTGAGGAGCAGGCTGTCTGTTACGCTTCCAAAAATATTCCTGATTTCCAGAAATGAGGCAAATGCTACTTATTTTTAAGTGAGTTGTATTAAAAAATCCACTGGGTAACTGGTCAGCACAACCCGATTGAGGTAGAATAGCTGGCTGAGACCTCACAGCACATTGAGGAATGTAAAAAGGTGGCTGCAGTAGTTTGTGATCTAGTTCAGAAGTTGTCTTCTGCCTTGTTCAAATAAAAGAAATGTACTCTGTGTTCCTTATCTCATCCCTACTCATAGTTGAACACATCACCTGGAAAGGATGCCACAAGTGTATCACAACCTATTTTACAGAAACACAGTACACGGGGCTGTTTGACATTAATTGGATCTACCCAATCCTCACATGGAGGCCAATTTGGCACAAATAAAATTTGTGCACTTTTCACATGCAAGGCTGGAATCCTACATCAAGTTGATAAAAAACAACATTCACTAATTAGCAGCTTCTGCATTGTCATCTCCAAGATAAAAGTTGCCAAGTGCCCACCCTCCTGCCTCAAATTGCTCTTAGTCAGGCTGTGTTACAGGCAACATGAAAATAAAACCCCCCTCCAAATTGCTCCGAGGTGACTTGTACTAGAGCTCAGCAAAACTGCCAGTTTAGACTACAGGGAATCTCCATCTATGACACCCTCATCACTTTTACCTTGCAGAATATACTTTAAATTAAAACAGAAAGTGAAAAAGACATGCACATGGACTAAAGCTTAACTAGCCAGTTTTATTTAAGTGCAAAGTAATGGCACTGTAAAGGGCAGTACTGCTGTAAAACAGTTTCAGATTATTACACTTTATATAAAAGAAAACAAACCAGAAAGAACAAAGTTAATTAGTTTGCAAAGACAAAGACATGTTAGTTGCTCAATAAACATTCCATGAAATAAAATTCACTCAGACCTTTTGACATACCATATCAAACAAAATGCAAGAACTACAATAATTAACATGAGATTCTAAATATAGTGATATCGTGTGTGCTATTAACCCATCGTTTCATATGCCTTCACTCAATAGATTTTTTTTTTCCTTTAATGGTCACGTTATGTTGAGTCCTGAAAATCTCCCTGGGGAAAAGGCATGTGCAAAATATTGCATAGAAAAGACAAAAAACAGAGTAATATAAAGTTCATTGCTCTTTCTCCGTTTTAATTGTCATCTACTTCTGGGAGCAGAGAGATGCTACTTTTTATGATAACTCTGTAGCAGCTGCACAACAGTAGTCTGTAACTGGCATTTTTTATACATGATGGCCATCACCATGAAGTCACAGAGATGCTATGACAAACCCAGACACAGCAAAACAAACAGAAAGCTGAACTTCCTCACAGCATCTTGTACACCAGCATCAACCACAGTCCTTTCCCAATAAAACAAAGAAGAAGGCTTCTAAGGAATATACTCACCTGGCAGTCTGCAGGCAGAAGTAAAGGCTTAAAAAGTTCAAACAAATGCAGATACTTCAAAGGAAAATTCTACTTCATGATTTAATACCTTATGCAGACATCTTTACCAGGCATCTTTTAATAGATTAACTATTCTGACAAAGCTGGGGACATTCTGTATGTCTTCCTAACATTTTACCAGAACATAAATGTGTTTCATCACATACAGCAATTTCACTCTCCTTTGGAAAAGGAGAAAAAGCCAAAGAAATAGTCATAGCAGAAAAGAGCTTATTATGGGTATACAAAAATGTTGATTTCCCTCAATCCAGAGATATTCCTATGAAACTAGAAATAAATATCAAGGTAAATGGGTTTATGCAAAACAGAAGAGTCCACCATCACAGAGGATATTCTGCTCTTCACTGAAGTGTCTTTTCCTGGACATGCTAATCCTTATGGACTGCACCAGTGTATTGCATGTAAGTCTTTTGCTAGAATTATAAATAATTGCTATTTTTTTAGTTCATTATATGAATTTTTTATTTATTTATTTCTCAAAATTCTAAGTGTGTTAAAGCTTAACATTTTCAAAAATCACCTTTATAAGATTCTTGGTATTGCGATGAATTTTTAAAATATCAGTCACTCCAAAAAATATGTTTGAAACTCTTAACATTTAAAACAGTTTAAAATAATTCCCATTCCAAAAGTATTATTTGTACTAATAATTTATCTCAATCAAAAGCAAAGAATAACACGGGATTATGTTGGCAGTTTCTTTTCATAAGAAACTACCAAGCAAGCCTAGACTGAAATTATTTTACCAAAAATGGTTTCTTAAAATGTCTCAGAAAAAATCATGGAGAAAATAGTTTGTCTTTTTCAACAGGCTTTTACTTCAAGTGCAATTCTGAAGGCTCATAAGTTTTAGATAGTTCCCTTACAGACATGCTTTATCCTAATGAAGGTAAAATTAGCTATATGCAAAGTTTCAACTGAAAAGAATGTTCTTTGTAACCTTACACAAAGTTAGGGACATGCAGCTCTAACAAGGCAAGCAAATGAGGACTTGGGCTCGTGGTTACCAGGGAAAGAGGATCTTTTCCCAGGGGATTTCTGTGGTCTTGCCCTGACAACCCGAGGATGAATGTGCTATTAGCTGTGACTCACATGTGTCCGTGACACACACCAAGCTATTTTATACCTCTGAAAACTGATAAATGTCTTGATATTGTCATCTGCCCTACTCCCTTGTAATTCTCTAAATGTGTTTTTAAATGTGTATATTTGCATATGTGTGTATATATTGCAAAGGTACATACATACATAATAATGGCTCTGTACCACCGACTCAGCTATTCAGAGATGGAAAACAATTGACCGAATAATTTATATACATATTTATATGTATGAATTATAGAGGAATGGATGGATAGGTCAGCAGGTGGATTCATGAATAGATGGAAAAAGTGTACATTTCTATGTGTGAATAAAATAATATGGAATAGCATTCTTAAGGAAAAAAATAGAAGAAATTAATTGAATGTTGCCTATTTTCAAGCAATAATAAAAACATTAAATGAATTAATCTCGATAAATGCAGTGATGATTATGATAATGATGATAATAAAAATAATAATGGCATATTTAACGTAAAAATCTCTGATCTCAGGTGGTTAGAAGCTTAGCAGACCTCAATTAATCCAGAATCATAGCTGCACTTTGCTCCACTGCACTTTCATTCCCTGCTGTTGCATGAGGGAACTTGGGTTTGATTTTCAGCACTTGACCCAACAAACTTTCCAGAGAGAAAGCCATTCCATCAATATGGAAGAAATACAATAAAGCCAAGAAAGAAGATGGATGATCTGTCAAGCAATGAGAGTCATTTCTCCTCTGGGAGAATGTACCACTTCCACAGTACTCTCCATCCCTCCCTGATCAGGATGCTGGTGTCTGGGTAACTTGAATCCAGTATTATTTAATATAAAGAATAATAATGGGCATTAATCTCATGTGATTAATGCATATGAAATCTCACATCATATTTATTAAGAGTGCAAATCATGAATTTCTAGCTTAATAAGAATGATTAATTGAATCAAGTGTTTAATTTCCTCTCTTCAAATCATATCTTGATGATTCATGAATTCCATAGCAAAGTCATTTACATTATCATATCATCAGGAAAAATAGTTAGTTGTTAGGAAGATCAGATTGGGAGGTCGAATACTTATATTTCAAAAGACTTTATTTTGTTCAAATGCAGGGAACATGTAATGGGCGCAGTGAGCTGACCAAGACAAAACATTTGATCGTATCAGAAAAACAATATCTCTTGTATTTTCTGCAACGTGAAAGTATGGCTTTTTCAAACTACTTTGACACTGCATTGAAGTCTCCTTAGCCTTGTGCTGTGCACACCAGGAAGTTTAAAATGTTAAATAATGTCTGAAAATACCCTAGAAACTCAGGTTGCTTATTAAAGGTTTTTGTTGGGGCTTTTTTCCCCCATGTTTGAAAAACTTCTTTGTTTCAGTAAGGGTAAATCTCTTGTGTTTTGTAATGCTGTTATTGAACAAGTTTAATGATTTTCTGAGGACCTCATCTAGCAGCATTACCAAGCAACATGAGATTAGAAACGTATGGTGATGTAGGCTCTTCTAGAATAAATGAAAATATTTTATTCAGCTACCAAGAAGGGTCTCCTGAGATCAAATTAGAAGCTAGCTGTGAAGGGAGATGTTTAGGCATGCTCTGGAATAATTTATCAGCATTTTCTGCTTGTGTGAGAATAAGTAGACATTAAGTTTAGATTAAACAAAGGAGAAAGAAAACAAGGTTTTTTAAAGTAATTTGACTGCTAATGATATTTCTGAATTATTCTCAGTTTAATAGTTTAAGTAATTTGCAATGATAATAATTGTTCCTTCTAAAGCTCCAATAGTGTCAATTCTATCCTTGCTGCAATGAACTTCCTCCAAGACCTTCATATGGACAAGCAATTGCAAACTTATGGTGGGCTTTGTTAATTATAAATTCGTTTTCTTCTTGACATTTCTTGTCGTTTAATTTAATTTAATTACATTCATCAACAACAAGAGAAACTGACTTAAAAGCCCATTAAAAAGAATAAATGTTTCAGGGTTCTGTATTGTACTTGTTTATCCTTATTTATAATGAGTCTGTACTTCCAGATAGGACAGAGGGTGTTTAATTATTACTTTTTAACAATAATGTGTACTTTCCTCATACTCTTCCAAGATAAATGTGCTTTAAATTCTTCTCACCCAGATAGAAATTGTAATTGTGATTTTTTTACTCAGCTGCTATAATCTGGTTTACAAAATATTTGGAAAATTATGAATGTGTTTAAATGGAATACTCAGATGACCAAACATGCATTGTTAAACCTGTAAGACAAACTAGAAGAGAGGACAATTTGTCCCTAAAGGAAAATAATATTGTAATATATGTCACAGATGCTCATCATGAATGAAATGTGACTCCATGAAAAATCTTGTTGTAACTGCTTGCAACAAAAATGTCACACCACGAGTGACCACAGAGTACACAGAGCTGGAGTTTGCTGGTATTGTCAGGCATTATTAAAATTATATTTGTTTGAGCTTCTCGGGGAGTTTCTCTTGTTAGGATTTGCTGCTTTGTCCAGTCAAGATGTACCTTAGAACTGTGTCAACTCCTGTATGGCTGAGACAGCCTGGACACATCTTCTGGCCACAGCAAGCCCTGTTGAGGGTCCCTGAGAGGCAGGAACAATTCTTCCCAATGCAGGAGTGTGAGATGATTTTACCACTGCTCCTTTTGTCCTCTCCAGACATTGATCAACATCTATTCATGTTATGTGCCTTTTTTTTTGGATGTAACAGCCATCCAAATCACATAGGATAGATGCAAGATTTGGAGAAGTGTTTGCAAACAGCAGTAGAGGAAAGAAACTCTGATATATGTAAATATTGCATGGTGTGAGGAGTGATTTGTTACACAGCTTCTAACCTTACTGTTACATTGCTACACTGTCTTTTTGGTTCTGGCCATGGATTAGAATGGGCCACATGCTCCAGCAGAATGAAGAGACTGTTCTTGCTCCTAAAAACTTGCAGTCTGACACTGGCCAAGAAATCAAAAAGATGTAAGCTTGCTCCATAAAGTAATGTTGCTATCAGAAATTGTATCATATCCGCAGTGCCCTTTTCTTAAGGGATTTCTGTCCCTATCGAATGTCCACTGCTAACTTAAAACCAGCTGAAAATGAAAATATGTACTGGAAAAAAAACAGTCCCACACACACTAATATAACACTGTGAACAGACTCTCATTTGTTCTTGAGCTCTCCATTTTATGAGGGAGAAAAAGAGAAACATTTCTTGGCTCAGCATCTCCTCCTCTGCATTTCTGCCAAACTAAATGCTTGACAAGTGCAATTTTACAGCACATGTTTGATGTGAACATAATGTCACCATGTTTGGCATTCCAAAAAAAAAGCTACAGTGGAAAAAAGGGTCACAAAAATGTTTTGGTTTCCGGGATGTCCTTTCAGTATTGTTTCTGCTCTCATTTCCTTTTCAGAATTTCAGAATAAATGCTGGATATCTCAGGAAGGTAAGGATGCTTTGTGGCTTCTGCCAGGCATGCAGCAAGCTGGTAAAATTTGTGGGCAGGAGCAAGGGCAGAACAAGGTCCAGTGTAGCAATGCCTCGTGCTGCCACTCTTCCAGCCCCAGCAGGGAGGCCAGGAGTGCCCCTCAAAATTTCCCTTTCACCTCTACAGGTTGTCCTTGGAGCCATTGGATTACATTTGCCTTCTACTGGAACATACTGGCAGGCCATGGAAAGTTTTATGTTGCTTCCCAAGTTCTTGCTGCACAGATCTGACCTACTTTTGCCCTGTAAAACTGCCATTCTGGCACTTTTCACAAGCACCAGACATAGGCCTCTGCATTACACAACTGCACATTTTCAAAAAAGAAAAGGGAAAGTCATATACATGACCTCAAAATTAGAGGTGAAGCAATAACTTTTAAAACTACAAGCCCTGCACATGTGTAGGCTGCACTGCACTGTGGTTATGACTCATAAGACCTAGCTCAACCTTTTTATTTCAAATATTTCACCGTGATTATGAAAGAAAATATGCTTTATAAAATAATGTGGTATGAAGTTCTCTCTTCACTGAACCCTTGACCATTCTATCCAGCCTCCTTGTAAGCATAAGTAGCTCCCATGAATACAAAGGTCAGAAAGACTTGGTTCAAAACCTGACTCAAGCAAGTATACATTTATTTTCTTTCCTACTCCCTGTGGGGAGAAGAGGAGAAGAAAAAAACAACAAAACAAAACAAAACCACACACACACAAAAAAAAAAAAATCCAGAAAAAAGCCGCCAAACCTCTGTGGCGAGAGACAGAAAATAAGAAAACCTGGAAGATTAAGCCTGCTATACAAGATTTGCCTCAGTGTCATTTACTAAATCCTCCCTTCTCAAGGCAAGGACAAAGCCTTTCTGGAAAGCACACCATTTACATTAGCTCTGCAGATATTGGTGAATGTATCTAATGAACCTTTTTCCTCAGATGAGACATGGAATAAAGACAAAGCTCTTGTGAAAGCTGCAATAAATTTGGCTGGAATACCTTCGGCATTTTGTCTTGTCCAGCACGAGTGACTCTCATTCTTACTTCAGAATGTTAACAGATAAAAATTTGGTGGTCTCATCCTGTCTTCTCTCAACTTGACTGATATAACTTAATAAAACCCTCACCACCCTGCTCTGTTTCCCTGTCTCCCCATTCCTGGAAGTGTCTGTATAAAACACCATTGATTAAATTATCTCCAGCTATTCTGCTTCAATCATATCAAATCTCCTCTTGAATCTTTTTCTCAATTTCCTTTTTATTTTTTTTTAACAGCAACAAATTCAAGATCATATCCTGTTTGAAGTTCCACAAAACTTCATTATAAATCACACAATAACGCTGTCTCTTCAGTTTCATTTCTGGACTTTTTTTTACTCTTCCTTCATTCGTGTTTGTTACAGCATTCTTTATTACATTCTCTAATGCCCCTTCTTGAGGCTACAGTGAACTAACTCGTGCTCTCCCCACACCCATCTTTTATCACCTTCTAATCCATCTATAAAACTTACTTTCTCACAGAAGCTCCTATCTTGTTTTCCCTGAAAAATTTCATTATTAGCACCTGTCTTTGTGAGGCTTGTCTCTAAGGCATGTGAGGGTTTCTCTATGCTCTACATATTTGCCATCAGATGGAAGTGATTGATGATAGCAATTGTAGTTTTTACATACCTTAACAGGTTTTATAATGATGTTCTTAATTTGGTAACAATATAAATAAGAAGTTTCCTTCTCTGTGGATTCACTGTCGCAATACTCATTAAGAGTTTACCTCATTTATTAGATGCAGAGAACTGTTTACAAGTTCTGTCACTGTACAAAACAAATAGTATGGAATTAAGTTCAAAAAGCTCCAGCTCACAGATAGATATGAGACACTTACAGAAACATGGGTAACATATAACCCAGTTTCTAGTGAGGCATATTCCTAGGAGAGACCAGTGATGGGAGTAAGAGGGGTTTCCAAAAAGTACCAGGCACTCACAAGTTTTTGTGTATCACTGGCACTAATTATTCTTAGTACCTGCTGACATCAAGGATACTGTGAAAACATGGGTTAGGAGATTAAATTTTATCATGATATGCCCAATTCAGTCTGTACATAGGTTGGCAGTTAATAGCATGTACTTTGAATTATTGGACTTTGTGTTATTTCTAACCCATACTTGTTCTTTTTTCCTTCCACAAATCTCTTTCCTACTAAAAGAAATTGCATTTACCTTCAAAACTACATGAAGGAATATTAATATAAAAAAAAAAACTAAAAAAGGAAGAAATTTTGGGGAAATATATACTGTATTGCAAATTTAAAGCAAAGTTATGTTTACTGGTAGATTAGCATTTTTTACTTCTTTATTTCTCCCAAATTTATTTTCCCTGCCCTCCAGCATAAGACAAAATTTTTCTACTAGGATTCTTGGTGATCAGACATGAGATTTCTATCATCAAAACAAAAGTGGAAGGAATTTCTGTTTTTTAACAACCTCCATCCAGCCAAGGTGCAGCCTGACAAACTGGTGACCTAAGTTAATTCCCTGGTAGAAGGGCTGCTTCTTTATCCTCTGCCCATGGGGGACAGGCCAAAGCCTCTTAATTGGACAAACTAGAAACTTCAGGGATGTGGAAGAACAGGTGAGAATGTAAGCGATCATTATCTTCAGCCAGTAACTGGCAACCAGATGCTCCTGAAATACATCAAAAGAGTTTTCAGCAACACAGGGCTTCCTGCTCAGGGGGAGCAGCGTAGGTTGTCTTCAGCCAGAAGAAAGTGATACACAACCACAGGTAACTCTGTTTTCGCTCTGCCAAATTTGCAACCTTTTACTTCTCTGTCAGGACAAGACTCAATAAACCAAGTAGACATTTTACATTTAGTCTTGCATAGATATGTTTTTTCAAAAGCTGAGTTAACTGGGCTCAGTCTGCACCTGAATAGTTGGATCTCAAATATTGCACAGTATCTTTCCTTATCTGATTCTGTACAACAATACAAAAGTAAGCTCTTGGACTCTGCATTATGCAAATATACGTGCCTGGTATTGTCATCTAGGAGACTGCAGATCTAATCTCTTGATTTTCCCACTCAGTTACTTGTTTTTCCTCTCTGTCCTCCCAAAGTTCCAAGCCAAAATCGAACTCCTTTGAAAAAAAATTAGCATTTGTATCAATTTAGTGTTTCAGAGATGAAACACAGTTGGTCTATACAGTTGCTGAACAACACATGCTGACAGAAAAATCCTAATGAAAGATGATAGCAATTAACAAGAACTATCAATGTTGAAATCCTTTGCCAGAGAGGAAGAATACATTTCTGCCTGATAACCTGAAAAGAACAATATCCAATTTGTGGGCATTATCCACTCTTTTGAGAGCTCTGAAACTGTAGGATTTTTCCCTGAGTTAATTTTAAAGGAATGCCTGACATTTTAATAAAACTCTCATCGTAAATTTTCATTTGGGCTTTTCAATAAATAAATAAATTAATTAATTAATTGATAACAACCAGATTTGTCCCTATAAGCTGTCTCTGTGGTGAGGAAAAGTGGGCAGGTTTCCCAGGACCGCACCTGGAATCTGCTGGTTCGCTCTGTGTTGACAGTGGGAAGATACAAGGAGTGTAATAAAAAGGGAAAGACTTAGCAAGATGACTTAACACAGATGCCTGTGACCTGTTTTTATTGAACTGGGCCCCAGCTTTAATAGAGATGTTGTCACCATTGTTTGAAATGCTGATCTAACACTCCAGTTGAAGTAAGAACTGGACAAGCTAAGTAGCTAATTGCTATTCTTGGCTTGCTCTCCCATACACTGAATCCTCGATGAAAAACAACATTGCAGAACTGTAAAATATCTCAGAAAGAAAACTATGCTCAGTGGTTCTGACTCATACCAACCAAAGCAAGAAAATGCAGAGAGCCAAAGGACTCTCCTTAGTCTATTTTTTCCATGTTGTGTCTGGGCATTGCAGGGTTTTCTAATACAACAAAATGTTCACTGAAGAGCCGTGATGTATCTTTGCCTCCTGGGGGGTGAGCTAAAGGAAACTCATATATTAAATTTCCAGTTCTAACAGTGCCAGAATTTAAGTACAGATGAACCTTCACTATACTATGAAGGAGCAGTACAGGTTTAAGCCAAATATATTTAGTTTCTTTGGCTGAGTTTCAATAAATACTTAGGCAAATTTGCTACATGGGGTTTCCCAGCTCCAAGTCCGCACAGAAATTTAACTCTAAAAATCAGATCCACCAAATTCAGGGTAATTACTTTGGTTACAGGCCCGTGCCTCTGTCTTCCAATTACTCTGGTAACTTTTGGTACAGACAACCTGAAGTGGGCTTGCTTCTCTTTCTGGAATTATTTTATGATGCCTCAGGTATATTCATCTTTTATTAGCTTTTGGAAAAGGTCCAAAAAATAATGCTGTGTCTCAGATTATTAGTTAACCCACTAATTATTCATAAACACTCTTGACAGCTGCATTAGCTGCCCACTGTCACTATCCTCCAAGAAGTTTTAATATACATCAAGAAATATTCATGTATAGCTCAAAGAAAACCAAGGCTTTGACTGCACAAGTGAGACTTTTCACCCAGAGATGTATGGAAACACTGAATATTGGGGAAAGGGAAGCAAACTCCTCACAGTTTTAGCAGGGATTTATTTTGAGCATTCTCTTCTGTTTTCATCTACCTGATTAGAGCATGGAATACTCAGGAGCCAGCAGTGCTTTCAAGAATCAGAAAGAGCAATTAAATTAACGGTTTTGTCAGAGCAGTAACAATTATATTATTACAATATAGCATGGCAGTATCTAAAAGCCTTAAACAAGAATATGGCCTCATTTTGTTAAGCCTTGGAGAAAAACACGATGATGTTTCCCCCCCTTCCTGCCCCAAAATGTAAATGGATAAAGCAAACAGCAATTCAGAGGGGAGACTCTCATTGCTGTTTTATAAACAAAAGAATGAACCATTGACAGACAGGATGAGTTACCCAAAGTCAGAGGAAATCTGTGGCAAAGTGACTGAATATGCTTCCCCCAAGCCATGTGCCCTAAATAAAAACCTATCCCTCTTTCAGGCAGCAAGAATTTCAAGTCATGACACTCCTCATAAAATATGCAGACTTTCTGAGAAAAAGTGAATTTTCAATTTACTGATAGATTAGTAAACACGATGCCTCTGGGCAATTTGTACGATATTCTTAGAAATAAGTAACATTAATCAAATTTTCACTATGGACATAATGTATACAGTATTTGAATATGCATTTTTAATTCAGAATGATGTAATTAATGAAAGAAAAATAGATTTCAACAACATGTAGTGCAACTGTAATTTATATAGCTTTAAATGCAGATTTATAGCCAGTTTGTCATGTGCTAGTGAAATGTCTGCATAAAAATGTGTGAACATTTGTGCTCTAACAACTCTGTCAAAAGAACATCATGGTGATCATTTGGCAACATGTATATGTTGTCTGATGAACTTTGCTATAATTAATTATCACTGCTATTGAACATTTGATTAAATTAATTTTCTAAAATATACAAATGATTAAGTGAGAATATGAGAAGATTTATTGCACATATTGATAGCAGTAAATTCTATGTGACATTTTCCTGTGTCTAATATAATGAAATAGTGAAATTATAATTCTTTAGAAAAGAATTTCAGAAGAACCTTTTGGAAAGCTCTGTTCTAATATACATATACCCAGGAGTCATTTGAATGAGCTCAAGATAACCACAGTGCTGACCCCTGCAATACAATCCCGTCACTATAAAATGCTGCAGAGGAATATTAGCAGAACAAAAATAATACCAGAGTGGTGCATAGTAACAGGAGTTATTGCCTTCAGTTTAAATTCAGGGCTTAGCTTAAGAGAGCTTCATCCCTTTCAAAACACAAAAATACAGAGCACTTGCTGAACACTTTCAGCACTTGCTGGAATACAGAGCACTTGTCACATGTCCTATTTTTCAGCTTTTTTAAGTTGACCCTGTTCATTGTACATTGCACTGCAGGTTTTGTATCAACAATGAATGGTAGTAGAATGTATTTTCACTGAAATTGGAATACATAGAAATAAACAACTTGAAACAACTCTGTTATTTATCTCTTACATTACAACCATTAAAATACTGAACTAGCGCTGGAAATCAATTTGCTATTGTTTCAAAATATTGATCCCAAGTTTGTACTAAGCAGGTTTTTTGGGTTATAGTTCCACAGAGAAAATTAATTTGCTTATATTGCATTTTGCAACACATAATGCCCAAGTGTTGCCTTGCCCTTTGAGACTTCTAGAGGAAAGAAATTTCCTTCACATCAGTCACTGCAGCAGTTTCTGCCAATGATAATGGTGACTATTGAATGTGGTGGCAAAACATGAACCCTAGAAACCATCATCTGTCTCTTCAACACACGATTTTATGTTAGACAGGATCTCAAAAAGTTCCTCCAGCTGGGGCATTAGTAAGGGCACACTCAGAAGCTGTCCCTTACTTTTTCATGGTCACCTGATAATGAACACCTTCTTCCAAGTGGGTCAAACACTTCTGGGTGGAAGGCAGAAAAATCTAGGCACAAAGAACACATAAACCAATGTAAATAGAGTGGTTTTTTCCCTGTGGTATCTGGACTGCACGTCAGATTTAATATATGAATATTGCTCCCTGTGTAGGACTCACTGTAGCTTAGCTTGCATGGCTGCTCAAGATAATAAACAGGCATAATCCTACATTTGGCTTTCAGCAACGCCAATAGCATCCTGTTATCTTGTTTGATGTTAGCAGTAATGTGAAATAAACTAAATTTCAGAAGTAAATCAATACTCATTTTGACAATAAATGAAAATTATTAATAAATGCATTTTAAATTTATGTACAAATGCAACACTCAAGAATGTGGAGAAGCAGTGAAAGTAGCATCACATATAAAACAACACTTTCAAAAGTCAATCGTATGTTTGACTTTAATTTTATACTTCTGTAAGGATGTTGAACTTTCTTCATGAAAATATTCCAATTAATGAAAATGCAAAGTTTGTAAGTATGTTTTTAATAATAAACGCAATTTATTCTTCTAATGAATCTAAATCCCACAGAGAAAGAAATAAATCAGTATTTAATCATCAACAATTTTGTCACTTCACTGGGAATGTGACCTTCTCCTTAATTTATCACATAGCCACCAATACTTTGTACTTCCCTAAGGGCTTCTTGCTGAAGTTTACCAATCTTTTACAAGTATCAGCAATTTATTTTACCCTACTTTCATGCACATAGTACTTTACAATCCTTGTGTTAGAGGCTACAAAAAAGAGACACTAATTGTTAAACTTTTTGCTTCAAGTTGCACGGGAAGATTGATGACAGAAAGAAGCAAAATTCAGTTTTTGTGACATACTTTAGCTGCCAGTCTGTTTTAAATTTTTGATTCAGGAACTATTAAAAGAAAAAAAAAAAGCCTTTGGATCTCAAATTAACATGTAGGTATGGAAACTCTGTAAAGATCCACCTGCACTTTCTAACTGACCCTCTCTGGGTTTGTGCTGACTTTCTCTTAGATTTAAGATTAACTTCTGGCTGTTAGTGTCTAAATACTCATTCAGACAAAGCATTTTGTTTCCATACCTCTGCTTCCCAATTATTTTGAAATGGCATCTGCATAAGGCCCATATCTTTACTGTCAGTCTGGAGAATCCTTCTACTCAGAAAAACGTGTGTGTGTGTACCACAAATATTAAAGATTTCCCATCTGTCACATCTTTAACAATTTATGTAAACTCCATTGCTGGGAAAAGAACCCAGAAATTACTGAAATACTTTCACCACTCATTTAGCTAAAGGATGCAACAGCTATTGACATACTAACTGTGGATCAAGAGGGTTCTTGTAGTTATATCTCTAATTCTGTCCTCTTAAACCTAGCAGGAGATTTGAATTAATTATACTGGCATCAATGATATAAACAGACAATTCATCTTGAATCATTCAATAATCTTCAGTAAATGATTAATACACTTTTAATCACAGAATATCTGGTATCTTTCCAGTCAATATTTCTCATGAGCCTAAAAAGATACATTACTGCAAGCTACAGATCAGTTTCTGTTTTGTTAGATCCAACTAGAAATGTCTTGGGTTTATTTGGGAAAGGAAATTTAATGACTGAATTTTTCAAATCCAGAGGGAAATGATTGTGTAATATTTTGCTGATTTTCTTCCAGCTAGATCTATTTGAATATAGAAAATATATTGGTAGTTTTATTACTAGAATCTTAGGTCTGTCATATCCAAACTAAGTGAACTGTCTTTGAATTCGGGTTCAGTGTGTTATTGTTCTTTCTTTAGGGCATAACAACATTCTTTCATGGAAGTTTGGCAGTCATCCATCATCAATGCTCTCCTTGGAGGTTATCATGCATCATGGAAAAAGGGCCTGCCCTCTCCCTACCAACAATATTTGCCTCAAAGGAGAAAATGCCCCCTCCCCACGGCTCTAACTTCCTTTCTCTGACAAATCCATAGTCCAGCAGGAAGTGGCAAGGTGCCTATCGCTGCCCTTTTTGAATATCAGACCTCTGGGCATTTCAGCATGACACTACACCATGAGAAATGCAGGATGAGGCAGAAGACAATGTAACTGAAATGTCAAAGGTTTGAGTTCAATTTGGTTTGAAGGATGGCCAAAGGCTCAGATCACTTCTTATTTTAACCAAACTATTCGTAATATACGTTGTCACTTTGTTGGTAATGGAGCATATTTCATTTGGCTGGTCCAAAGAGAAATAGTACCTACCCTAGGTGCACGAAAACACTCTCTGTACTAGGAAGAAAGGTGGGGATATTTTTTTAACTAAGCTTATATTCTTCTCTACTTCTATTTGGTCTCAGTTAGACCTCAACTATGAAAATACATATTGTCTATTGGACTTCACTTTTAGTGACAGCTTGCTTTCTTAGAAAACCTTAGAGAAGCACATACACATTCTGCTTTTTGCTGAAGACTTAATTTTGGTATTTTGTGAGTCTTTTCTTTAATCTCAAGCATCACTTTACATCCCTGGGACAGTGGCTTCCACTAGTCAAGCTTCTCGGCATTACCACAATACTGAAATAAATGTACATAGTTTTTCTCTCTACTCAGGGAAATACAGTGTGCTTGTCTGAGCATTCAGGTCTTTTTGTTTGTTTGAATAGGGGATGTGACCCAAAATACCTTTTAAATAAGACATAGACTTTTAGATAAAATTTATTGAATTACACTACCGATTGGTGAAACTGTTAATTTGATCTAAAATTCTATTTGTCATTCCAGAACTAAAAAACAAAAAGACAGATAATAAATTCCATTTCTATTCATCATACTCATTACTATGCAATTTTATCTCTAATATCTAACTGACATCCTGTAATTGGGATGGTTTCATTCCAAAACTTACTCGGAGGAAATCAGGAAATCTTTCCATTTGGAACAGCTAAAAATTACAACGAAAAATATCCAGGCCCTTTAATTGTATTCAGTATTTTCTCTCTCTCTCTCTCTTTTTTTTTTTTTTTTTTCCCCCAAATCTGCCCCATCTTGAAAATATATTTCAAAGTGGCATCAGTGTGCACTGACACTCTGCACCTGGAATATGCCAAATGTTCCCTTATGGTTTGGCAGCCTGGATGATAAAGGTGAAGAAAAAAATGTATGTATGTTTCTTCAATAGCATAAAATTATGCAGAAATGCTTATATTATAGCATATTAAACAGCATTCTGATATTCAGTTGCAGTGAATAATAAAACTAAGATTTTTATTTTACTGCCCACAGTTATTCTCACAAAAGAAGTAGGCTATCCTCTTCAAATATTCTCTTCAAATAATCTCCTCCATCTCATATATTATAAGTAATATGGTGGATTCCACCTCCTTGAAACTTAATCCTTGATCAGATATTTTATTTGGTATCTAACACACCATGAATAAAACCTACATTAAATGTTATAGGTATTGAGACTTTCAGCTTGAGGACTTCTCACACAGTTTAAGCTGGCATTCTCACTAAGAAGTTGCCCTGCTGCTGGACACAAATGGAGCAAAGAGCACCCAGGCAGCAAGCAGGGCCCTTGTGTTCTGTCCAGGCTTCAGGGAACCCCAGCTCCTCCTCAGCTCATGGCAGGGCTGGGACAAGAACAAACACCACTGCTGGAGATACTGCTCTTGAGGGTGAAAACCCAAGCCAAATGTTAATTGTCAAACCCAGAATTGCAGCTTTTAGAATCTCTGCTCTGTATTAAAGTCAAGTTTGCTGAGCATCATGAGTAGGTGCAGGCTTTGTCAGACAAGGCAATGCTGCTGCAGGACAAAGGCTAACTGCAGATTGTGGTTACTCCTGTGGAGCCAGCTTTAATTTTCTCTGCCTCTTACTCATATACAAATGATTAAGAAGAAATTTTCTCATTCCTGCCTTCTTATAAGATTAGCTTTCTGAAAACCATTTAATTTGTTTTAAATAAAAAATATGTAAAGCAAGGATGCTAAGAATTTGTGTTCAACATATGTCTTTCCCTTATGTACTGTAGAATACTCCCCAGCTGAGCCTCTGTCCCTCCTTACAAGACCAGCACTGCCTTTTATTCTCAGAGATTCACATAAAGATTTCAGAGACTTTTCCAAATCTTGCTTGATTTATCACTGTGTCATATAGTCTAGCACAGCTGAATACTAATATTCATGGCTAGCTCTGGAGTAGATACATGTTCTACTTTGCTAAACTCTTTTGCAGTCTTAGTTCTTAATATTTTTGTCAGCTTGAACAATTGCACTCTTAACTGCCAAACTCTTTCTCTAAGCACTTTGAACACTCATCACCTCTCCTCTCTTTCAAATCAACTGACATTGTCTAGAAATTATAATTTTTGTTTGTTTTTGGAGTTTATTTCAATCAATCCTTTAGAGTAGATTATTCTCTCTATATATTCTTGTGTTGTGTTATTGTTTTTTTTAACATTTTGAATATTAGTAGAGAGCACAGCATAAATAAGGTTTATGATTATGAACTGTCATTCCACACTCCATGATAATGATAAGCAATCCCTCAAAAAGCATTGCCTAGTTCAGTTTTTTCCATTAAGTGTGTACTTTTAGTAGCCATATAGTTTTACATTTGCTAGAACCAAAAGTATATCTTTAGTCATGGTCTCCAAGAAAATGAAATCAAACAGGGTCAGGTATTCCAGCCTTGTGTAAATAAGTATATTTTACTTGATCAGTTTTCTAAATGTTTCCAAAAATCTTCTAACTGTTCCTTTCTTAGTGCACATTTCATTCTTTCTTTAAGAGGTTTTGTGTTTTCATGGTCATCAATACAATACATAATCTTTGTTGAAACCTTTTTTTTGATAACCCATTTCTTTGAAGCTCTCATTTATTTGCTTGTAATTTTATGAGCTTAAGTGCCACCAGATCCCAAATTAATTGGAAGAAATGTAAAACCCCACTTGAGATGATGCCACCAATGTGCTGTCCTTGTCCCAGCATCATTTTTATCAATTTTATCATGTGGTGCATTATAAACACATTTTTCCAGAATTTGAGATTTTCATATGCAAAATGCAGAGGTGGGCTATTCCTGGGTAATTTGCATTCCATAAACAGTGTGCTCCTTTTTTTAACCTCTATATCTCATCAGTCTACACTTCTTTTTTTTTTTTTTAATCAATTAAAGGTCACTTCTGATTAGTAGTCATGAATTCAGAGCAAACAAACATTAGTGATCTGGACAGTTCTGGACCTGGTCATCTGCATTATAATCAAACTACCTACATTTCTACTTTGAAGTATTCCTGTTGCTTCTTTTTATCTAATATTTCTGGAGAAATAGTGATTCACACCCAAAGTACGTATCTCAGCTCCCTTGGACCCTGCTGCCTCTTCCCAGCACTTAACCTGCAATGAGAGAAGCACAGATTTGAGTTCTGGGGGAAGCAAAGCTCAGAGAATCAACCTGAACTCCAAACTCTGCTGTGGCCCTGTAGCTGCAGCTTCCCTGGCCCACTTTAACCTCTTAACACTTATGAGGTGGCACAAAAATCTTTCAAGAACTCTGTAAAAAATGTTCTTCTTCCTAGATTTAGCATGCAATGTTTTCAGAATTATTTGTCTTATCTAAGGCAAAAATCTCAGTATTTCATTCTGCAAGTCAAAATTTTAGAGATTTTTTTTTTTTCACATCTTAGTTCCCATTTTCCACCTATTGGTGAGTTCACATGTTTATGTTGGCTGAAGCAATATTATTCTGTCTGAGGAGGGAGACCATAGAAAATATTTCTTTATGAAAAGCCTGTAGCACTAAAAGAAGGCCCCTTTCTATCAGCCACCCAAAGAGCCTATATCTGTATACATCCATCTTTGGGAATACACATGAAAAGGTGATTTTACAATAATATTTGGAATAATTGCACTCTGCCAAACTCAAAGGTGGTATAAGCAGGTGTCGTTTCATTGAATTTATTGGTATTCACTTCACCACTTATGGGTTTACTATATTTTATTTCCAGATTTAGTAGCACTGGCATCAAAATGAAGCCTGTTTTGTCCCTTCAGAAACTGAAGCACTGTTTGCTGTCTACCTCAGTCTGCAATTGTACAGCACACAGACCCTGACCTCCTGCTAGTCCAGCCCATGGCAGTTTGTTCTGCTGGGGACAGTGACAATTGGGTTAGCATGGATGTGTTGAAGCATAGAGTCTGTGGAAACTGAGCCCTGGCCCTGGCCCCAACTCAGCCTCCAGGAATTTAGAGCTACCTGAGATATTCCATAATATGGGCTCTATGGGGAAGGAAATATTCACTGCTAATTAAAACATTTCTTCTGTGGGTAGGAATCAGTCATTAGGAGCATATTGCTCTTACAGAGTGAGAGTGAAATGGCAGCAACTGATGGGTGTAAGCATCAAGGGTATCAGAGGTTACTTCTCCTTTGAGAAGCCAAGATGTTTCTAAGGGAATTACCTCTATGGGGTAGGAATACTGGTAATTGCCTAGGCCCAGTGAAAAGCACAGGCTTGCAGAACATACCTACCCAATTTAAGATGAAGAGTACACGGATGATTAGAAATCTGTGAAGCTTCCTTGCAGTCCAGTTTTCCAGGACTGCCTTTCCCAGATTATTACTAGCCACAAGTGCACACTTACAGGAGCCATGTTATCACTTTCCCTTGATGCCCCTATATTCATTCAAGTAGTCATACTGAGGAGAAAGCTACAGCCAAAAGGCCACTGAAATACAGAAGAGATCTAAGGAAAAGAACAATTTCTGGAAACTGTTGCTTTCTGTTGCATAACTACCTGGAGTGAAAAGGCTGCTATGAAATATCTGCAAGTCTACTCATCACGAAAGGCAATCTATCACAAACTCTGTAAGTCTGTCTGCTTAACTACTTTTTTTAAGCAATGTTGATGACTTGCTAAAAACAATCTGAGCTAATTCTTTTTAAATACAAGCAAATGGCAAGTAATTACACAAACTGTGATTAAGAAATTGCTGGTAATCACCAGAATACAACAAGTAATGGATTGAAGTGTTTCCAACAATTTTTAAAGGTGTGCTTTTTCCCTGTTTCATTCCAGTGGTTTAATTTTGTTAATGTGCTTTGCTGCTGAGAGGGTTAGTCCTGATTCTTCAACAGGATTCAGTGCTGTCATGGGTTCTGTGGTCATGCAGAAAAGATGCATGGTCCTGTGAGCCCACATATATTGATTCACATATCTTATGATTACCCAAGTGAGAGCTTAGGTCCTCTTCAGGTGTTCATTCAGATGTATCTCAGCAAATCCTCCTTGCTGTTGAAAGGACCTTACAGGTCTATTTAGTGGAGGTCTTCCTGATTCCTCAAATAACTTCCTTTACATGACCTAGTTTAAAGCCAGTCATGTAAAAAGCAAATGGCAAATGAAAGATGACTTCATATCTGATGTCTCCATAAATGTGTGTACCTCAGATATAAAAAGCTGGGTTCTAATTTACTAGAAAGCAGAGGCTTGATCGTGGTGCTATGCTGGGCAGTGTGCCAACCCACAATTTACTGCTGGCCTATATTAATGAGGTAACAAAGTACACTAGGTCAAAATTTCATGAGAATTATAAGGACCTTGCTGGGACAAAAGATTTCTGTAATTCTTAATCATCATTCTTTCATGGGTATATCCAAAATCAATATTGTTTTTCTCATTATTAAGAGAAGAGAAAACTGAAATAGCAAAATAACACCAAGTCTTAAGCTACAGTGCCATGTTTTAGTTGGCAGTATGTCATACTGAAAATTATTTTTTAAATTCTGGGCAATTTGTAAAGTGCATTCTAACATGCAACATGATACTGTGTATAAATATATATATATGTACATATATATATTTTTACTATATACATTATGTCCACACAGATATAATTTCACTTTGATGAGATAAACAGACCTTTCCACAAGAATTCTTTATATGCTGCACATAATGCAACTTCTTCTGTACAAGTGGTATGTGCTTTAGAGAACTTTAAGAAAACACTGTGTTTAAAGTAGAGTAATTTACATTAAACTGCTTGGCAGCATGGTTCAAAATCTGATGGACAAGAACATATAGATTAGAATGGATTTTCAACAAGTCAGTAGCATTTCATCTGTGGCTAAGAATAGTACTTTGACCCAGTTTTTTATCCAATTTTCATACAAACAGGCATAAATTCACCATGCAGAGTCTCCTATACTTATCCTGGGGAAAAAAAAAAAAGGAAAGAAAAAATAAGGATAAATGCATGTGATAAACTCTGATAAATTAGAGGGTTTCTTTCCTCTGCTATATCAACAAGCCAGAAGCTATTTATTCAGTTTGAACCTAGCAGATATTCCCTTACAGTTTGGAAGAAAACCTGATAATATGACTGTTGGGTGTAATCCTGCAAGGATAACTTCACTTGCTGTCTACCCTTGTGTAGTTTGTGGTGCACATGGCACAGAGCACGGGAGATGCTGAGGAAACACAGACTTGTCTCACATGGCAGGAACCACAAATCAGTATTATGTCACTCACTCTCTTTAACACACCTGTCCCAGGTGAGGAGCTGTGCTTTGCCTTCTCCTCAGACTGCAGGAAATGAGCCAATGGACCCAAGTGAAGCCACTCTGAGACATTTATTTCCCATGGATTAACCAAGGGGAGTTCACCTCCCCAGTGCTTCCTCTCATTCCCCACTGAGCCATGCAGGTAGGCTCCCACACAATGGCACAGAGACAATTGCTACTGTACAATACCTATTTTAGCTGAGAGGTTAAAAGTTTATTAAGCTGTGGAAGAAGTCTGTGTTTATTAAGTCTGTAAAATCTAACACATTATAAATGTATTATTGCAGATTTTACTATCAGAAGTGAATTAAATTGGAATGCATTAACTTAAAACATATTAAGCAAAGACTGAAAAAATATAAAAATGGTTAATAGCCATGTTCTCAAAAAAAGGCTGTCTAAAGCAGCAGAAATTGAATTTATGACATTTGGGGAAAGAAATGGTCCCATTTGTGTGAGAGTTTAGTTACAAGATAGCTTTAAAATGGACATAAGTTCAGAATGTAGGGGATCTTGTATAAATCAAGAATTACAGTGTTCTAAAGCCAGAATTTGTGAGTGGAATGAGGTGCTGGCACTGCAAACCTGCATTTTTTAATGATGCAATACACCAACTTATTTAAACCCCTATTCCTGCTCAAGGCCAAAATTGAGCTCTGAGTCAGGTGACTTTGGTAACTGTTTTCTATGAATTTGTGAAGAAATCTTTCTTTTTTTGAGGGCTGGGGGAGATTAGGAAGAGGAGAAAAAGAGTTGTAAAAGGCTGTAAAAAAGTAGACTACGTATATTTATGGTTATTTATGCATATATAAAAGAATAGATAATTTTTCCCACTGTGTCTTTCTGACAAGTAAAATGAGGCAACACTTGGATTGCAAGTATGAACTCAATGAATAATGACCACAAATTATTAATTGTAGTTTAATTGTTCAATGTTAACAAGTTAACAGAAGGATAATTTTCAAAGAAATTTTATTTACAGGTAATCTTGAATGACTATGTACAAGACATGATGTAGGAATACAAATGTCCATGTGGAAATTTAAGGGAGCACGATGTTTTTTTTAGAAGAGTAGCATACTAAAATAAATTTCTTACATATATGTATATATATATATATAGCATTAACTGCCAGACTAAGATTTATATATGTTGTATATGTTTATACCTTATATAAATTGCCAGATGAGGTTCTGTCATTTTTCTTTCTGCTTCTTAGTACAAATAGGAAAAAGCAATCTAGGAAGAGCTATCAATAAGGAGCACAGACCCTTGTTGTACTCCAAACCTCTCATGCTATTTCTAGTCATTCCCTGATCAGCATGATTGGTTGCCTGTGTACATTTTAAGCCACTGAGACTGCCAGCTCTGCTGACACTATGTCAAAAACCTAACACTTAACAAATGGTCTAAATTTCTTTTGACCAAAGCACAGATAAGCCCTATCAGCCTAAATGCTGGGGTACTGAAGGGGATTGTCTAGATTTGTGCTATCCCAAAACTGTAGCCCATTTCTAAGGTTTCTTTAACAGTGGCATTAGCTGAGAAAAACCTAAAGTAACTACAGTGTCAGTATACAGTGTTAATACTCTTAATGTAGCAAGATTCAAGACAATTTCTGAGCTTAAAACTTTCACAGAATAGTTAAAACAAACAAAAAAAACAAGCAAGCAAAAACAAACAAACCCTAAACCCTGCTTTTATGTGTTGCACTGTTTAACACTTGTACATTAGGATATCTGTGAGATCCAATATTGATGCGAGCCAAAATAAAATTCCAGAGCAAATGCCTTCTGCTATTGGAAAATTGAGGTGTCATCCCTGAGAAAGAGATGTGTCTCCCCACAGTGACTCTGTTGTTTCAGTAAACCAGGAAAAATGAAAATCCTCTTCTTGACGGCAGAGAGAACATGAGCCAGATCCTGCTAGAAAACTTGTCCTAAGCAGAAAGTCTTCAGAAACTGAAAAATGTGGGAGCTCCTCAGAAGGTCAAGAAGCAAATAATTGCAATGGATCTTTAGCTGATCCAGACCCAGGCCTCTTTTGCAATTCACACTTTATTCAGAAACAAGCTATGTCTAACAAGAAATTAAAGAGTAAAAACAACTCTGTGTTCCTTACAAATATGCTCCAAGTAAAAAAAAAAAGAATAAAAAAAAATAAAAAACCAAACAAAAACAACAACAAAAAAAACCCAAACAGATTGCAAAACACATTTAAGTTCAGAAGATGCAGACTTCCAGAGAGACTTGAAGATAGAGACTTGCAAAATAAAAGTATTTTTCTGTGGTAATTATCTTAATTGGATCCCTCTTTCTTTTTTATTTTTATTTTTCTTTCAATTTTTTTAATGATAAATTCATGCTCCTTTTCTGTGATATTTTTTCTGTTTAGTCTTGTAACATAGACTTGGAAAATGACTTTTTAGAACACAATGCTTTTATACATAATACAGTTTTGTGAATTTGCATTTCCAGGCCAGTGTATGGGTTATGTTTGTTTTTTGCTCGATTTCTCAATTGCCTGCAAAAATCTATTATGTCATAAATGGCCAGTGAAGTAAAAGGCTGGGAGTCACTTCTGGAAGATGCATGACCCATAGGAAGGCTTAAGTTCAACCACCTTCTTTTTCACTGAACCTTAAAATGTTACATTTTGTCTGATGAAGGAAAGCTTTTTAGAAGAACCTGCTTTTTAATGAAACAGAAAACCACTGAGTTCAGTTATTAAAACTATACTTGTCACAAAAATATGAATCACTTCTTCATCAATGTGAGGGTTCTGGCTATTCACTGTATGTTTAACAGAATATAAAAATATAAGTCCAAAGACTTTTGGAATATGCTTTGGCTTCTTTCCTTCTGTTTAGTCTTTCGTTTCCACTGTAGTCCACCAAAACTTAACTTTCCAGCAAAACTAGTTTATCATTCTAATCAAATTGGGCATACTCCAACATTGCAGGCTTTGTGGTGTACTTGCTACCACAAACTGCCTTAGATGTGCTCAGTATGAGAAAAGGGTTAGTGAGTTTTTTGAAATACATTTTTACATTTGCTGAAACTGAAATCCTTTAGCAGTTCTAGAGGCAGGCACTATATAAACACTTGCATTATTTTCTTTTAAATATATATAGAAACAGATTAAATGAGAGGTCATTTTTATTTTGCAGCGATTATTTCAATTCTTATTTTTAATTCTGTGTCTCAAAGAGTGGCTTATAAATCACCAAGGTCAGCAGAAATTTCTACCTCACTTTCTATTTGCATCATCAGACAACACTAACTTCTCTCACTCAGCACAATATTTGTAAATCTCCACAATACTTTTAAATAAATGTAAATTAGTTTCACAGAACTCATTTTAGGTAAAGAGAAATTTTCCATAGTCACATATTAATAATCACAACTGATGACAAGAGTAGGATTTCTGTACTTATGAAATTTCTGTTAAAAAAACAGTAATACTTCCTACAGTCTTGTTTTTTAGAAGGTATAAGGAAAAAAATAGACTGTGTAAATGAAATGTTAAATTCTTTTAATCTTTCAACAGACTGCTTTAAACAATAGTGTTTCTTAAAATATACTTATTGTCAGGATATCTGTTGAAGCCCCATTATTCATGAGGCAACAACGGTATTTTCTTTGCTGCATGTATTCTTTAAACTTCTCTGGGGATATGTGTTTCATTCCAAGTAAGACCACAGATTTTATTTTAATAAAAGAGATTTAGCTTTGTCTATATATCTACCCCATCATGAAAATTTTCCTTCCACTGGTATCCATTTAACCACTTCATGCTTTCAAACCTTAACGTATGTCTGCTTCCATTTTGTTTACAGGATTCTATGCCTTAGACCAGAGAAATGTAATGGAAATCCGACTTCCCATTTACATTTAATATCAATGCTATTTTCTAGAGCTGAAATAGATTATTTGCCCACCATTATGAGAGCTCTGATCTAATGAAATATGCATATGCATATAAAGTAGTTGAAAAGTCAGCACAGGTGTACATCTTCAAGTAGAAAAACAAAAATTCTTTGTGAAATCTCTAGCTTCAGCTGAGATGGCTATGTCTGGATTATAGATAAAAGAATAATATCCAAGTTAGTAGTTCTAATCATTCAAGTGGCAACTTGCAGAGATTGTTTTCATTCAACAGAACCTTGGTCTCATTCTGGTTTTGCTACTCATTTACTGTATGGTTATAGAAATATTGGATTCCCAGCATACCAGTCAGAACACGCATATAATTCTATTTATAAGTGTTTTTACAAGGCTCACTTAATTACAGACAGATTCTGATGATGTATTGAGTAGCCCCAATGAGTTTATTGAGTACTTCCAGTGACCCCTTGCAGGAAAAGGTGCTATTAGCATCAGGAAAAGTGGCTCGATTGATTCCTCAGTGTTTAGAAGATCATTTGAAATCCCCAAGTGCTAGATAAATGCAAAGTTATATGTCATGTGTAACTCATATGGACTATGAGAAAATAATTTTTATGCAAAGGAGTTCACTAGCATGCACCCTGCCTCCTATTGACTTCATTAAGTCCCCGTGTGGGAGCAAGAGGCAGCAATTTGCAGATCCCTCTGAAGAACTAGGTCTTTACAAGGTAATCTCAGCATACATCATGTGTTCAGCAATGAGTTTGATGGAACATAAAACAAAATTGTGGTGACAAGCAAATCCATCAATGGCACACCCAGTAGATTCCAATTAAGTTAATTAGAGTAGACTTTCTAATGAGTGGAATGTCAAACACTGGATCCATGCCCAATGCTAATCATTCATTCATTTTGCTGCTGGTTCTAATTCACATTTTGCCAAGGAGGTTTCATGCATTCTGACACCAAACTATGAGCAAAGTGCTTCTGCTTTAGAAATAGAAATAGAAGTACAAGCACAAGTTTGACACACTAATTAAATATGCCAGGGTGCAAGATATATTGCTAAGTGTTATTCTGTCCCTATAAATGCAGGCATCAGCCAAAGCACAGGAAGGGTTTATAAAAAGTCCACAGAATAAACAAGATAGTGACAGTCACTATCCTGTTAATCTGAGAAGTCTACTGAAGTGGCATTGAAAAAATAAGGAAAAACCTCAGAGGTAAACCTGTTACACTGAAAGAGTACTGAAGTCAGAGTATACCAAAACAATGGAGGAGTAACCACATGAATATCAGCCAAATAATTTCAGCTAAATGCTTTGTATATGTCAGAAGCAGAGTTCCAGAAAGATTTCCAGAAAGGTCTAGAAATATAGATTGCTAGCATCCAGGGGAAATACTCTCCTGCACCAGTATCTTCAATAGCTAACATAAAAGGTTAGCTTCCATCTGCTGATAATTAAGCATTCTTGAGCTTATTTTGTATTAGCTTCAACAGCTGATGAGGATGGATGTGCATTTGGGCACCCAGTTGTGCACTGGGGAGGCAGCAGCACCGACACACATCCATCTCTTCTGATGGGTCAGCTACAAGGACAGGAGCCTTCCCCAGGGCTGGAGGAAGGGAGGCAGCAGGAAAACCCCAGTTCACAGCAGGTATTCTATCCAGACTAATCTCTCGTGCACTTTCTGGATTTGCTACCTACTTTCTGCATGACAACAAACCATATCTGTAAGAGCAGATGCAGAACATTACACCTTCAAATCCATTCTTAGGACAGCAGGAGGTACAGGGGATGACTATCTTCAATATACTCTGTAGGGAAATAAGTTGAAGTTTCCACAGACTTGAAAGATCAGTTGGTACTCATGAACATTTTTTGGTAGCTCAACTGAATTAGAGAAACAATTTTAACTTAAACAGGGTGTATATGGTCTATGCTTCCTATGTCTGGAAGGAAGCTGAAGCTAAATTTTCTGATTTTTTACAACAAACATAAAACAGACTAATCTTTTAGCTACTCTGTGGATGCTCTCCTGATGAATTGTTCATAGAGCTCTGGTTCCTCAGTTCTGCCCACTCCTGCTGATGTTAACAGTACTAAGCAAGGTGGAAAGTGAAGCAGAGACTGCTCTGATTAAGGTGGTTTCCCAAAATATACCTTCATTGCACAGAATCTAGCACTTTGGAGAACATTTTAGTGATCAGGTCAACAGTCTTCCCAGATAAAATTGGAAGTTAGTACACTCTGCTAAAAAGTCATGCTTCCTCAGAAGCAGCTTATAATAGACATATCAAATGCATTGGATGATTTGTAATACATGCAAGGATCAGTAAGTCACATTAAATAAAATCAGATTTAGTAAAATTGTGTAGCCTACACTGCATCATAAATTATTAAAATTAATGAACCTGATCCCCTCAGCAGATTACTCTATGGCTGACACTGGTATAATTTCATTGATATTAATGATTCACTTCCAGTTTCACAGTGATGTAAAACTGGAATAATAGCACGATGATTCAGGTCTAATACTGTTAAATTAGCTGCACCATTTACATTAATAGATGGCAGGCAAATATGTCTTCCTTCATTCACTCAGCCCAGGTGATTAGGGAGTTCTTTTTTCTGTCCATTATATGGCACATTAATCCATACATTTCATATACACCTATATAGCAGCTTTTGGATCCTGATATTCAGAAATGTAATTTTAGTATGGTGAGAATGAGAGGTGAAGGCTGGTGAAGAAGGTTGTGTCAGAAATGGAATGAAAGTTGTAACCTAAGTTATGTAACTAGTGCACCTCTGGTATTTATTCCTCCCCTGGTGGATGTCTTGGTCTCAAATATTGTTAAAGAACTGACCAGCCTTTCCGTGGCCCATTGCACCCTGTGGGACAGGTTTCAGGTTCTGGCACTGGATGGCATAAGCCCATCAACTGTGCTTGATGGAGATTCTCCTCTAGGCCAAAGGGAATAAACCAATCTAGATTTACCTCCATATGCAGCTTTGGAATTCAGTGAGTGAAAGAGTAATGTTGTCAGAGTGCACTGATATTACAGTTAAGCTATTATACAAGGTAAATCTAATTAACTCATTGCAACATTCAGATCACAGAAATTTTTTTTTTTTTTTTTTTTTGCTTAAAAACAAATGCACACAGACAGTTTTGTTGCCCAGAAACGTTTTTGATACACACAGACATTTGCACACTTTTGGTGTACACAGACAAGTCATGTGTTTGATTTTGCAGATTTAAATAAGAAATTAATACGATGCTCATGCTCCAGTTACATGTCTACATCATAGTCATTTAACATAACTAAAAATAGATTATGTAAGCAAAAACCCTTCTGACAAAACACAGCTTTTAATGTGACATATAGCTTTGCTTTTGACACACTCTAGTTTTTTGAGATTTCAGTATTTTTAGTGAAGAAAATACCTTTAAATCAACAAATACTGTTACCCCAAAGACTTTTAGTCTTATCCATGTTATTTCACTAACATATATTAATGTGGAATGGAGAGCAGCCGTTATATTATAAATTCTAAACCAGCTACACAGCTGACTTAGAAACATGGCTAGTCTGAAATACTTTTCCCAACATATAAACATTGAAAAAGCTACTGTTTTCTTAAAACATGATACAAATATGTACACAAATAGTTATAGTTTAAACTTGACAGTTGGAACTGAAGTCATTGTAGTGTTTGCACAAAATACTTCCAGGTGTATAAATACACTATACTCATCCAGATCTGAGGCTTACAAAGAATATGGTCTGTTCAGTGAGCAGGTTCAGTTCTGCAAGCTGAGGATATTTAGGGCACCTACTTCAAAGTGTATCAAATACTAAGGGACTTTCAGTGAAATCAATTGTAAGCTTTAATTTTGTTGAATTTAGATTTTTTTTGGTGTAATAATGAAGTCTCAGTTAAATTACAAAATTCTATGAGAATATGGAAACTGATTATATCGTTCAGAGTAACTGGCTAAAAATATTTTCATTTTAAAAGACTTCTGAATTTCTGAAAGTGCTGAATTAAAGCATTTTCCTTGCTCCCCTGCTCTTTGGCTAACTTTTGTTTATAGTTATATTATTCCTCAGCTTTTATTACTGCTTGTTATCTGAAACATTCATGTTCATTTTTCTAATAGAGTACAGTATTTAGTGGATGTCAGAAAAGCTTAGTGCAGTACCATTATTGTTGTCATGTGGGTGTCAAATCCATGTGCTCTTACACAGAATTCTAATGGAGTTCTGTTGCCAGTTGAGAAAGTGGAGTACTGCAGCATGACCACCACTACAATTTTCCTTTCTTCTTCCCACTCATTACATTCTCAAGTTCATTCCAAGTGAAACTAAGTAAACTTTTGTTTCCATAGAAGTTTGGCACTGCTTTTATTCATAGCTTTATACATGTTGGGGCTATTTATATTTTTAATTTGTTTTAATTTCTGGAGGTCCCATTCAGCAGAGGCAGCAGGTGACAGGCTGTGGCTCTGAGCTGCTGCTGAAACTGCTGATGCTGCAGCAAATAACTGTGATGACAGATACCATGGCACTAAACTGGTACTGGATTGCAGGTGGTTGAAATACGAAAGAGGATTTTTATGTGAGAAAATCATTATCCAGAAGAGACAGAGTGGTTTATTATGTCCAGACTTGAAAAGTTCTTCACCAAGAATGATGCTGCTGATATGCAGCTAACATGGTACCACATACATTTATTTATTTATTTCTTTGCTAATAAAGAGCTTTTCTGTTTTGCTGATTTTGGTTTTTCTATTATTATTTGAAGCATCATTAGCATTATGTAAAAGGAATTATTACCCTGGTTGATCCTTCCTTTTGTTGATAGATTGGTTCATTTTTTCATTCATAAGTTGCCAATATCTGAATTCATATGTTAATAGAGAAAGACTTAGTATACAATAAGCTATAATTAAAATCACCTAACAAAACCAAACCAAACAAACAAACAAACAAAACCCAAAAAAAAACAAAAAAAAAAAAAAAAAGAAAAGAAAAAAAAAGAAAGGAAATCACATATTTCCTGAAATTTGAGCTATCGTCTTTTTTATTATTGGAAAAAAAAAAGACTATTTAACACTTCTTTGAACTCAACACCCAGCTTCTGCCAGAGCAAGGAAGGAAGCAGATTCCAAAGATAACAAAATACAAGGGATTTGTCAGAAAAGGATCCCCCTGCAATACCTTGTCATCGCTCTTTCATTAAAAGTTATCATGACATAATATTATTTTTAAATTTAGCTTAGTTAGAATCTATTTGCTTTTTGCCTCCATGAAAACATTCTGTTTGTTCTTTTCTGATAAACCGTTTGTCTACATTTCAGACATCCTGAAATACTTTCAATTAGGTACTTGTAGTTTTTGCTCATTGATCTCATGCCATGTGAGTAACCTGAAGCCAGGGCTGTGTCTCATTAGGACCCTTCTTTATCCAGGAGCCTGCAGCAGTCAGCAGTGACAGCAAAGCCTGTGCCACACCTGGGGCAGTGCCTGTGCCACCCTTAGTGTTGAGCACATTCCCCATTTCTGTGCACATGTGTTTATGCTGTAGATTAGCTAGGTAAGTGTATGAAATGTCATTTCACAAACATGAATTTGTCTATTGAAAAATATCGAGGTTCGTACCTTTGATTTGGAAAGTATTTTAAAAGACCAATGGCACTGAATAAAGGATAGGTCCCTTCAAAGAAGATTTATTTTCATCAGGATTTGACCTGCTGCTGGAGATGTTTGATTAGATAAATAGAATAAAATTGAGCTTAGGATATTTGCAGTGTTCTTCTCTCATTTTCCACAGAAGGAAGACAGAGACTAAAAGGCCTATGGTGATATCTTGCTCCATAGCTCACCAAAGTTTTGAATCCTGTACATTTGTTCTGTGCTGCTTTCCTGAGTACAGCTTTGATTTTAACATTTACCCCCTTGACAGACTCTCCAAGGCATTACATCATTTCATAAAACACTGAAATATGCACCTGAGGTGTGTCCATAACACTCCTTTGGTTATCTCCGTGTGAGGTACAAATCAGTGCTATAAGTGCATTCTCTTTTCTTCTATGTTATGAACATCCATTTAGCAATCCCATTGCATAGCTTGTATATAACTATTGCCTCAGAAGTAATAAAACTCTAAAAGCATGCAATATGTGGGTCTTTCCTCTTAATATAAATCAAAATAAATAAAAATTATGCCATTGAAAGATACACATATCTAGGAATTTCTTTTCAGTAACAGAATTTTATTTAAGTTTACATATACCCCAACCCTTCTCAGGGGATATCTCAGTAGAATGGGAATGAATAATGTGACTACCCTCCTGAAAACCAAAATCTTGTAAGTTACAAGCACCGTGCCTTTCTGACTTTTAGATTCTAATGCCAGTTAAAATTCTAATTAAAGTCAAGTTCCAGACAGAGATAATACTCCAGTTTTTGTAGTAATCTCCTTGGGGGGTGGGGGGGGGAGGAGGGTTAGAGGGGAAGAGAGGGTGGGGAACTAAAAATTAGTAGTTTTCATACAATTAACTACTACTCGTGCCAAAGCAACTGTGTGTTGTGGAGTAGCTAGGGAGACATTCAGTTCAAGCATCCACTTCATAACAGAAAACAACAGGGTAGTATAAATCTTTTGTTATTTACTTGTGTATGATGATAGAGTTATGTGAGTATAAAAGGGGATGCTTCGTCCTCTTCTGAAATGAAGATAGAAATATACTCAACTGCAGACCAATTATTATGATATTCAGGTATTTTGAAGTCTCTTGAATAGGAAACAGTGAGCTGCACTTGTGTGATGATTAGCTTCATTGAGCCCTACTAGCAAATGTAGTACTTAACTTCAATCAATGCAGAGGTTAGGCAAAGGAAGTTTACTGTATTGATGGATTTCATGAGGGATATATGGAGCCATCTGGGAAGAGGTCAGTCTTATGAACCTGCTAAAAGAGCTGGCACTGTGGATTTCATAGAAAGTAGCCACAGACTTCAATCAGATTACACTACCTGAATCATGACACAGCTGCATACTCTCAATCTTACCTTACTTACAGACTGTAGTGTGCAAGTTCCTGCAAACAACTATTGATTCTGTTAAAAATAAATAAGAATCTATTACAGGGGAGACTGCTGTTTCTAGTGTTCAGAAATGTTTTATTGCCTTCCTGTTGAAATAGTGATGTCTTGCTCCAGGAAAATTATAAGCCTAGGGAAAAAAATGTATCCCAAATCTTTAGGAAAGAAGCCTGCAGAATGCATCACTATTAGATATATATTCAAGATCAAAATTATGGGCTAATGTCTGAAAATAGGAATCCTAGGCAGCTAAGAATCCAGAAGAAATGACAAGGCAATTGAAATGTTTAACTGCATAAAAGTTATGTACTTGCAGCTGGTCAGCCTCAAGCTGTTGCAAGCTATGAAACTGTTCCTTTGTAAGGCAAAGAGACATGGAAAAGGAAATATCTGTGCAAAAGCTATTATCATTATTAATAATTCATATAATTACATTTTCTTTTAGATTGCTTCATCATTTTGCAGTGAGTAGCTCATGGTGTTGTTTCTGTAGTTAACACACGCTTGGAATAATCATTAATAAATCCCATGGCTAAGTGTTTCTATGCAGATTTTATCTTACCCTAGACTCTTAAGCACATTGCATTTTATCACTATTTATATCACTGCATTTATTCCTAATATATATATATATATATATATATATATATATATATATATATATGATTTCCTATCTGGTGCAGTTTTGAAATTATATCCTGTGCCAAGTCAGGTTAGATCAGTATTTAGATGACAAAAATATAAAGAGCCATTACACAGAGAGTCCTTTAGAAATGCTTTTTTATCAGTAGCTCTTTTTCCTGCCACCAAACCTGAAATTCTGCACAAATTGACACATTGTCAGAGGATGCTATACTTTCTTGTTGAAATCCTTGTCTTCTCTATAAGGCACCCATCAGACTCTAGGCTCTTGGCTTTGGAGTCAGCTAAGCCTCCTCTTTAAGAGTAGGAAAATGCCAAGTCTTTCAAACCAGTTACTGCAGTCAAATGTTATCTAGCACATCCTGTAACAAGAGGGGAGGAAGCTCTTGTGCACCACCAGGGAGGGCAAATATAACTTTCTGTGCTATGGAGTCAAGCACAGAGTGAAGCTGGGATTCACAACTAGAAAGCACTGAAACCCAAGCTGCTTTTCCAGATAGATTCTTTTAATTTTAATATTTTTTTTCAGATTGTGAAAACATCCGGAGAAATCTCTTGAAGTATATATGCTAGATTGAAAAGTATTAAATTAGCAGCATGATAAACATTTGATTGAGTGCAACCTGAGGGACACTGTACAAATATTCATAAGGTCCAACAAGATAAGCAATGGGAAGGAAAAGAGACAGCATAAAGTTAGAGGGAGACATCAAAATATTCAGCTAAATTCAAAAGCAATTCCAACATGAAAACAGGTGTATTAATGAAAAATGAAAGTTTTATAAAACTCAGTAAACACTTAAATATTTTAAGATGCAGACACTGGGCTTAATGTATTTATACAGTTCCATTGAGAAGCATTGCAACTTCTCTAAAAGGTCCATGAATAATTTTGCTCATCTGGTTAATATTAATCAAGTTTATATAAACTACATACATACATGATTTTTGTGTATAATTTCAAATCCAGCATTTGTGAAGGTAGTAGGTTCACTGAAGTGGCAAGAGCTGCAAATAAAAGGAGACTGAAATCAGAAATAGATGAAAACACAGATATTTCTACATCAGCAAACAGAGAAATGCCAGCAATTCTGGCCAATCAACTACATTTTTGTATCAAGAAGACTAAATGTAAGCATTTTGATGTATTTAGATGCCCTGGATAATGGAATCTTGGATTCTTCTAGAAAATTAAAAGTAGAATTTAGCACAACAAATTGATTAAGCATCTTCTAAATAAAATATGCAATAATATTATGAAATCCATACAGTGAGATTATTATTCAAAACACAAATATTTCATCTGTCACTTGGTCTAAATTAGAATTTTTTGCTTCAGATAGGCTGATGCTTGCAAGATAATTTTCAATTTCCGATACAATGGAAACTTCCTGTGACACAAGAGTGTAGAGAGAATTTCACTCTCTGCATGGGACAGTAGAACCGCCCTGCATAACACACTTCACATGCTACAAAAATGTGCTGCCACAGATAGCTCTTGCAGGACTAAAATTGTACTGCAATCTAGACAGAGAGAAAACCTCCAGCATTTCTGGTCTTTAAGCAGAAACCTGCCTTTCAGTCACTCTGAACTGCTTCTCAGCCTTTCAGACATTTCACAACAACTAGAAGGAAATGCAAGGAAAAGCTATAGACTGAGTATAATGTATGGGCTTCAAAAGCCAGAGAAGTGCCTTAGTTACTTCTAAGAGAACTTCTTTCTTTGAGAAAAAAAAAAATAGGTGATGTAAAAAGGTGCAATTACATTATTATTTAAGTCTCAAAACAAAGTCTAGTCTAGTCATTTTTCTAGCCTGTAACACCAGGCTGAGCTCTTTGTTAATCAGCATCTTCAAAGCCTCCATTTTTCAGTAAATGAAATTCCCTGTCCATTGGCTAAGGTAGACAGGGTTTGTGTAGGACAATGCTTTGAAAGTTTCCCCTAAACCAGGTTCTTTTAACTTCCTCATTTCCAATTTGTTCTTCATTCCTTAGGCCTGCAGCATTGCAGCTTTAATTTATGTTAATGAATGATTGGATTATGCTGCTGTTGCCAGAGCATCTGATATGTCTGCATTGCTCCTCTGTTCTGTGACAATGCCTTCAGTGATTAGCTGGGCACATTTAAGCATTTGTTTGCACTGATATTTAAACTTCTGTACGGCTTTTAAGCAAGAAGACAGTGGCAAAAACTTTGTAGCAGACAGAGAGCCAAGTGTGACACACCAAAGGCAGATTAGTCGGCACCGCCGCACAGTGAAGAGAGAAAAGATTAAACATTCTTCATTTGCTAGTTATGTTGGAGACTGTTTTCAAGTGGAATAACCTTCAGGTCTCTTTTTTCACTTTAACTCAGTAATTAGTAGTCATGGTTGTTTAAAATATTTGCTTGTTTATATTCTGTATTATATCGATTTGCAGTAATTTCTTCAACCCTGTCACATCTAAAATGTACTCACAAAATACAAACTTATGCATGTTTTGTTCCAGAAATGTATTTCAGATTTCCATTGATATTCCCTTTTTAGAAGGGCCAAAATCAAGAAAATTAACAATTTCTGAAACAGAGACTTTGTTTCAAGCAAGTAAAAGCTTCCACTGGGCTTTGTTATCCTCTATGTCTCAATTAATGTTAATTTCAAGAGTGGATCCCATTTATTGAATTTTCACAGTGTTTTGTCCTTCACTTTTAAATAGAAGCCAACAGGAGTTGTTATCCAGTCCAGCACCTAGTGATCGATGACAGATATAGATTCAATTTGCCTGAGACAGGAAGAAAGAAAACCTGGATCTCCTACTTCCTCTGTTTTTGTAGAAAATGCTAATATACTATTACTAAAAAAAAA
Organism: Acridotheres tristis; assembly: GCA_037013685.1. Classification (NCBI taxonomy): domain Eukaryota; kingdom Metazoa; phylum Chordata; class Aves; order Passeriformes; family Sturnidae; genus Acridotheres; species Acridotheres tristis. The sequence goes on from CM072895.1 coordinate 13,764,151, forward strand.
CCCTCCTCTACTGCCAGTGTTACAAGCACTTGTCAACATTCATTTTACTTGAGCCAAATTCATTTATTTTTGTTACACTAAGAAAGCATTTAGCTCCAGTCTATGCATTTCTCTGTAAAGCTTGGTATTTTCCCCTGTAATTTCATCCCACATCCTTCAATGAAATACAAAAATTGTTGAGAGTTTTGTCACAGGTGTCATTTGGACTGTGATTTCAAACCTATTTCATGTAACATGAGATCCAGCAATTAAACGTCTCTGTAAACCCTCATTTCTCTGACTCAAAGTTCCAGTGCTGGGACTCCATGTGTGGGGTATAGTGAACAGGCATAAATCCTTGCAAGAATCAAATTTTCCAAAGGTTCCAAGTAGCTTAGGAGCCTAAGTTTTATTTTCAAACACAGTTTAAACACTAAAGAGACTTTGATTCACAATTAATGGTCCCTGAGCCACTTAGGAGAAAATAAATGAGAAAAGATTTGGGTAAGGCAATGCAATGTATCCTTGCTGTCCAAGCCCAATAGCCTTGACATTTGGAGCTCAGCTAAGAGGGAGGTGTGGGGTCAGACCCCCTTCTTTACACATTATTTACTTATCTATGCCAAATTAAATAATTCAGCATGAGATGTTTAGAAACACCCAGTTGAGACAGTCCTGGACTCAACAACAAGGAGTTTGTGATTTGGAAAATAAGCTCCACCCTCCTCTCCCACGGTAGTGTGTTAATTACATTGGCAGCTGAATAAAAGACGTCACGAGCACAGGCATGCATGCACACACAGACATGCACAAAGCCTATCAGCCCCCCAAATCTGAAAGATTCCAGCATTTTGCCATTCGCTTTCATATATTTTGAACACTTACTTAATATATCTTGCATTTTCTAAATATCTTAAACAAAGTGCATCTTAAATGTGTTTTGTAAACTGTGAAGTATGTTAGTTTGCAGTCTTTTTGTACTTAAAAACTTCTAGATTCTTGTCTTTCTGTTTGTGTAAAGCATAAAACTATGGAAAACCACCACTCTACATCAGCAGAGAAAGTAGATGATGCTATGGATTTTGCCCTCCAAATTTTTGCATATGTTAAAACATTCTAATTTTTCATTCAGAGAATTCACAGCTCCATCTTCAGTAAACGAAACAAGAACTGCTTACTAATACTACTGACAATATTTGTTTGAGAAACCTAATTTAATAACGTAAATGAAGTGGAAGTAGTTCTTAGCAAATACACCCCTTAAAGGCTTTAGAATGAGAGCCAGACTATAGAAATAATATTTCTCTGTAGAATGACAGATTTAAAATAACTGCAATGATTTGTAGAGTAAGCTATTAAATTGTAGTATTTGTATACAATGGTTGCTCCTAACAGCCTCACAGCATCTATTTGCATGTAATTACCCTTCCTGCAGTACTGCCATGTGCCTTCAACTTACTTCTCCTGGTAAGTAACACAGCAAGTGAACTCTTAAGCAAAAGGTGAATGTTGAAAGGTTCCATTGTGGACCACCATGTGCAAAATAACTGAGCATAGAAGCAGATAATGCTGATGAGGTGTTTTAAGACTCCGTTGACCTTACATCCCATTTCTTAACAATTTTCCAGTGATGTAAATAGCAGTTGTTCCCTACCTCCTCTTCAGTGCTTACTCTGTTGGTACAGTTGTTGGGTATTAAGAACACATGGCTCCCAGGCTTGGGGACAGCTTTGGCTGTGATTGCCTCAGGAACACAGGTTGCCTCTTGCTTCCAATCCAGAGGGGTTTTCCAACTCACTTGTAAACTCCAAGTCTGCCTATCTGCAGCAATAGAAACCTGAGGCTCCTTAGTTTGCCTTATGGTGCACATTACTATTCTGTGCACAGATTCACTGAGCAATGGTACAGGCTTTTTCTAGAAGGACATTATAATGTGAATCAGCTACAGTCATGAATTTTATTAACTCTTTTTGTTAGGAGCTGCATTAAATGGCACCACTAATGCACAGATGAGCTCGGCAATGTCCCTGTTCCAAGGCTGAGCAGATGGCTGTTTCAATGTATGCTTGCTTTCATGTGTTCCATTTCATGCAGTGTCCCTTATCTTAGGCAACCCACTTATATTTATACTGCAGGAGCACCTTTAAACTTGCTCGAAGTTTATGGAGTAAAGGGATAGTATGGTGGAAAAGCCAGAGGGAAAACTCAGATAAGATTCTGGCTGTGCTTTCTCCTCTACTTGATTAATTTGGGAAGCTGCTTAGATTTCCTGTCTTTTCTGTGGCAATGGATGAACTAATTTGGTAAGGAAAACCCAGCTGAACCCTATGTCAAAACTAGAAAAAAAACAAGAGTCTAACAATTTCCAGTAACACTCTCTTCCTTTTTTCCCAACCTAATTGGTGTTATATCTTTCATTTTCCTATTTAGCTCAGTATAAAGAACCAATTTACATCTACTGTATAATATTTTTTAGAAGAATAAACAATTCAAACAGTAGAGAACAGTAAGATCTACAGGTGCATAGATACTTTGAAAAGTAAGTCACTGATGTTACCCAAGAGAGGTATTCAAACTGAACCACTGAACCTTTAGAGGCCACTCATCTGTTCCCACTGCAGCTGGTATTTTCCTTCTAATTTGCATTTAAACTCAGGCAGATCCAGATAGTCACTCTTCTCCCCTTGACAGGCTTCTATTGCAGGTGTTACAAAATGCCCAGAGGTTTTCGGGGCTTTTGTTTTGGCTCAGTCTCAACCAGCTCTCTATGTTCCTCAAAGATACATGGAATTACAGTTTTCCCATCTTCCATGTGGCCCAGGCCACTCCCTGCTGACAGACAGCTTTACAGCAGGAAGCCTGTGGATGAGGAGCTGCTGCTTTGCCTTATTACCCCAGCACCTGACTGATGGCTGTGGTGTGGTCTGGTGCAATTTGCACATGCTGCCAACTTGTCAGTGCAGACAGAAGCTACACAAGGTTTGTGGGATGTGAGGGTTGCACAGCTCCAGAGAACCTGGCTCTAGTGAAAATCTGAAAATCTGCTCAGGCTGCAGATTACTGACAGTGTCTGGTTAAACCATCTCCCTTTAGGAGTTGAGAGTAGAAACACAGCCACTAGGAAATGAAATGCAAAAACCATTGTTAAACCATGTTCAAGATAAAGTATGCTTAAATGGTAAACAGCAATGCTTCACTGTCCACCTGTGATCACCATGCCCCCAACTACTGCACTTTATTTCTATATTATCCCAGTAGAAGAAGCACAAGAATGCAATAATTGTGAGATTCAAGAGGATATAATGAAGGAATCTATTACCAGCTCTGGGTCCAACTATAATTCAGTTTAACTCAAAAGACATACATTTCATTGGAATGGATGTCCTAGGCTTACTAACTTTCTTATTCCATTAAGATATTACATGTTAGAAGAAAATTCTCAGATGTTCAGAAAGAATATGGAGCGAATCAGCAACAAGCAGGGCCTAACTTGCTTTGCCTGAAACATTTCTCAGGCTTGAGCTCCAACCAGCAAGAAGTTCTTGATTGGAATTTGGCTTTTCTTTTTCATTAAACATCAAACTCCCAATTCCTCTTTATCCATTCTGACACTCATGATCCTCTTGGTCACATATACCTTCTCCTATTTGTTCCTCTTCCTGCTGTTTCATACAGAGAAAATAAAAGAAAAGATTTGCAACACCTTGTTGTGACCTGGAGAAATGAAACAACTTGTTTAAGTCATGAAAAGAAACTGACAGAAAAGCTGAGCCAAGAGTCTAGGTCCTGTGCCATAATCTTCATTTTGATTTCATTCCCTGACATGCATGCGTATCCTCTGTCATCAGTATGCATAAATACTTTCTTTTCTTTTAATTTTGCAATACTAACTTACTATTTTAGCACAGCAAGTTTTCAAATGATCTTTTTCTAGATGAACATCATGGATATGGGCATTAGTTACACAGTAAGAACAGATTGGAAAAGCTAGAGGCAGTGCCAGAGAATCAGAACTAACACCATTATGATCCATATTCCTTTCTATATATGGGGGAGAGTCTTTTATATGAGCTAAACTCCTCAAGGTCTTGTTCAGACATGAAACCCAATCAGCCAAATGTAGCAGGGGGAGTAAAGCCATGTAGTTCCAAAACTCCCTGCAGCTGGTTGCACACCCTTTGTATCACACATACCCAAGCTTTCACAGCCTAATTTAACCTCTTTTTCATTTTAATATTTTTAAATCCAACTAGAAAAATTGTATCATCTATGCACAGCGGGATGTCCCATTATATGTGAAATAAGCTTTACTGGTATTACAGAAATGACAAGTTCATTCTTGACTCTATGCACAAAGCGTAATTCAGCTCCGTAAAGCCTACTGCTTTCAGACAGCCCAATAGCATATGTGAGCCTCAGGTTATTCTGCCCTTTCACAACATTTACAAACTGATACATATCTCTTCAAGAGGATAAATGTTTTCCTAAGTCAAAAAAATGTCAGCTTTAGCTTGGACTGCATTAGTTCTATTGAGTTCTTCAAATACACACCAGGTTAATAAAGACTAAACCATGGTGGGCTATGCTTTTTGATAAATATTGAAGTGCTCTTTGATCCTGATAACCCACAAATGTTCAGCATGAGTGAGTTTTCACAGTCAGCATGCAATGATTTTGATATTTGACTTATCTATAGCCCAGTGTGGTTTATTTTCCTTATCTGGATGGTATGCTAAGAACAAGAAAAGACAGGGAAATTAAAAACAGCACAGTAGTAGTGCTCAAAATCCTTTTCTTTTTTTCCTGTCTTGCAAGAACTCTTGGTCAAACTGACCCATAGCTTACACACATATCTATACATAATTCTTTGCAAATAAATATACCCTGTGTTGCCTTTACTCAAGCTGGACAAACTATCCCCACTTTTGCACTGAGGACTACAGTTCCATTTTTTAATCACTCAGTGGCTTTGGATCAGACTGGGACTTAATAATAACAATATTTTGTCCTTGTATCAGTGCTTATATAGCACCTCTTTATCCCAGGCTCTCAAAACACTTTACAAACATTAATTAATTAAGTCTCAGAACAGCCCTGTGAGGCAAGGAGCTATTAGGTGAAATAATTCCTTTCGGTTTCTTGCCTTTGCCATAGGGAAAAGAACCAGCATAAAGAGCTAAGCTTGTGCCAAAAAAAATCAGCCCAGAATGAATGCTGGCAGGGTTGTATCTCATCACTGCAGAAAACAAGTACTCAAAATCTTTGTGCATGAGCAGAACGAGGAGTGGTACCACAATCCATGAGCCGATGGAGAGGGTGGAGCCCATAGTCTTCACTAGCTGAGCATGGTGCCTTGGTGAGCATACAGGTTATTATTTTAATCATAAGAAATAAAAAGTGAGAGCTTGCCTGTTAAGTTTTCTAATGTTCTTGTGGATCCTCAGTAACAATGTGTGACTCTTCAAACAGCAGTTAAGGCCAACTGGTACGTAATTGAAAAGAGTGAGAGTTGCCAAGTTTCCAGGCAGGAAGAATTACCAACTCAACCTGAAGTTGGATCTGATAAAGTTAACAGTAACCAGGCTATTATACAGACAAGCCAAATATGAAGGAACACAAAGATAAAGGATGACAGATAAACATGTGACAGTGTTTTTTTAAAAAATAAGCACTAATATTTCAGACAGTGAGTTCAGATGCTGAAGCACAAAACCTCAAAAATAATACAATGATCTTGATGTCTCATTTAGGGGCATACTTGGCAGTTCCAGGCTTTTTTAACATTCTTCAGGGGCAGACAAGGTAAACAGACTTACAAGTTAAAGAAAAAACAGGCTTATAGCTTGCAAAAAAAAAACCCCAAAAAATTAAAATCCCAACCTCCAAACTCAGACCTGTATCTTGCAAAAAAAGATAAATAATGCCATCTGAATTCAATGTTTAGCCAAGCACTGTTTATCAGAGTTTTATTCTGTGCACTAAGAACATAAATGGCTTCTTTTTTTCCTGGGGCCAGTTTTGGATCACTAACTTGAGTTGGGCCTGAGGGAGAAACACAGCATGTATGATGAGCTGATTAATTACCAGAAATCAAATGCCTTGCAGTCAGGAGCAACGTGCTTGAAAGAAAGCACTAGTACTATAAAAGTGTTGCATATCTACATGCATGCATGGCCAGTCAAGAACACCATGGGGATTAGGTTTCACTGTAGCCTGAAACAAAGGATTTAGGAACGATTGTTTATCCTTGACAGTGTGACCTGTGCCAGTCTTTATTAACAAGGTCTTTCAGAATATGACATTTAAAGTAACAGAACCCTCTTAAATAAACCTCAGGATTTTACCTTCTTAAAACATCACTAGGATTTCAGCTGCTTTTCTGAAACCATGAGAGTAATTCATAATTAAAGGTTAGGATATGTCTTATTTCAAGCCTTGTGTGCATAAATATAATCCTTTTGAGCTCATTTAAAGTGGAGTGCAATTCTACCAGGGAGCCATAAATGAAGGTAGAATCATATTAAATATTAGGAACATTATATTGGCTATCTTGGAAAGTTAAAATAAGAGGTCAATAGGAGATAGGTCAGACCATTTTACTAAGTTTTCCTTTTCTCTAAAAGTCATGTGTATATGTGCAGATGACTAGAGGTATTTTGTTTTCTGCACAGGATTATTTCAGAATTATTTTCTCAATCATGAAACTGAGAGAAATCACAAACTCACTCATGTCTTCTAACATATCATTTCATGCAGTCCTCCAAAGCAGAGTCATCGTGTCTGGGTGGAAATTTTAACGGATGATTTAATATAAAACATTGATAGACTGCTTTAAAGTGCTCTGTTTACAATTGTCTGTTCTGGTATTTGTTTGCTCCTTCCACTATGGCTTGCCAGACAATAAATAGCACACTGTCATCTCTCTAAGAGTATTTCTGCTGTTGTAACATTTTTGCTTGTACCTATGAACTGCCCTCTGAACCAGTAAATGTTTCAAAACAATGTGGGAGCAGTAACTGAGGCTGTGGCAAGGCCGAGACAGGCTGATGGGGAAGCAGCACAAGACCAAGCCAGCTGACAGTTTCCTAGTTACAGACGGTGGCTATATAATCCTGAAAGCAATTTTTTGCCTAAAAAACAGAGATGGGTGTGATATGTCACTGCTTTCAGCTGGATTCATTTATAACTAAAATATTTTTATTTTCCTTTCCCATGTTTCTTTCTTCTGAAAGAAACATCACTTGAGAAAATGCATTTTGTCCAAACTTCCTCATTTCCTTCTGCTTTATCACCTCAGGATAACAAGCAATTTTAGAAAGCTCCCCATCTCTCTTTCTAACTTTTTATCCAACAAAGATCTATAGGTGAATTTGAATCTTTTTCTGTCCTGATGACATATTTTAAATGGTTGACTGAAAAAAATTTAACACAGCACTGTAGCCAGCACTGCATGCATATCTTGCTTTAAGCTGCAGTGACCAACAAGTTTTTTGACCTGAGTTGGAAATCAACAGATTTTTTGGACTTTTTTTCCCACTTGGGAGTAAAGGAACGTCCAGCAGAACTAACTTGGCAATTTTCTCCACTAAGCACTGTTAAGGAGATGAAAGGATAGGGAAATCCTCTGGATTCAATGGTCACAATTTCTTGAATTCAGGGACACTGGGAAATTTAAGGACAACATTGGTTTCTGCTTAAAGAAATTTAGGTGAAATGCCACTGTAAGAATAGCCTTGAAAATTATTTATACATTAGTAGTACACATATGTCACCAGGTATGCCTTTGTCAAATGGAAGCAGTTCTGTGTGGTATGGTGATGTGTATAGCAAAACACAGAACAATTCTGAGTAACAAATGTCACCCCTGCATGTGCAGCAGCCACAGACACCCTCCCAGCTACTCACAGTTTGCTCAACTCACAGTACCTGTCAGCCATGCAGCCCGTGACCACAGGCATGGTAGTTCTGTAGCTAATCAGCAACAATGCTTGGGACAGTAATCCTAGCACTAGCCTGCTTCCTTAGCTTCCTCTTCTGTGGTGGAAGGATAATATCGTAACACCCAAGGCAAAGCTGTGAAAAAAAGTGGAAGGAAAACCTTCTGACATCATTGGACAGCATGCAGAGAGAAAGATGGTGAGAAAAAAAGTGGATTTCTACAGCAGTGTTGGGGTACAGAGCTCAAAATCTTCAAAGTGGAAGAAACTTCTTATCTAAAGATATAATTTTCTTCCCCAAGAACTGTAATGCTAATCCTATTAGCATATTAGTGTGCGATCATGGCTCTAGAGTTACACACAGCCTTCGTACCAGATTTGAGCACACTGTGAAGGCTTGATGACCTGGAGATAACGTGAGCCGTGTCTATGGGCAGCAGCAGCAATAACAGCAATAGCAGCAATAACAGCAGCAGCAGCAGCAGCAGCATCACAGCCCCAGCACAGTGTGGTTACTGCGCTGCAAAGAGAGAGAAAGGACAATAACACACACGGACTTCTTTGGGAAAAAAAAAAGGTTAACTTTATTGTACGTACAACTTGTATTTAAAGTGTGTTATGTGCAGTTAGGACAGGATAGTAGTTCGTTGGACAATTGGGAAAACCTTCTTGGGACACTACTTTAGGATGTATTAGGGAAAGATACTAGGTGTTAATCTTTATTATGAATTTTACTTTGTTTTTCACCATATTATTACCCTGGGAGACTTCCTCCCTAACTGAAGCTATAGTCAGCTTGTCAGCCTGGGAATGGAGCTGAGAGTCAGGAGAAACCCAGGCCTGAAAAGAATTTCCAAGCTGCAATTCCCTAGCTCTGTAAATGTGTGTGTGCACAGCACAGCCCGGCTGGCAGGACCCGAGCTCCCGAGCTCATCATCATCATCATCATCATCATCATCATCATCATCATCATCATCATCATCATCATCATCATCATCATCATCATCACCCGCCCCGCGAGCGGGGCTGCGGGGGGACGGGAGCTGCGGAGACGGTGACAGGCTCAGCCAAGTCCCTGAGCAGCCGAGCCAGGGGACAAGGGCTGCGGGACGACAGGCTGAAAAGGGACACTCACCTCTGTGCCATAATGTCATGAAAAGTCAAAGTCTGCTGAGATGAGAGGCAGATGTGCAGCCTAAGATAGATACTCTCTAGTTTGGGCACTTTTACTCTTAATACCCAAGCAGCTGTAGCAATCTGATGCTTCTCCATAGGAGTTTGATGATGGAGTGGGTCTTTGATTCATACCATTAATTACAGAAAATGTGGGGGTTGCTTACAGCTCAGACATTGCCTTCCAGCCACCACCAGCCCTCTTCTAGCTCCTCTCCACCATCACTAACACTTAAATTTTTTGGCAACCAGCCCATTTCATGAAGCAGTGCCTATGTCCAAGTGGGAAACTGTGGCATTCATCTTGAATTTTCTTCCACTCTTATTGTGTCACTTATCTACAATGACAGTCTGTGACTTCAACTAAGGGAAACAACCGCTGATAATCTTTTTTAATAGTTCTTTATTACATCAAAGAAAAAGACTGAAAAATAATAAAGTGATTTTCACCTTTATTATTTCTGCTTATTATTACAGAATTAATAAGTTGATTACAACTGGTATGTCATTCACTCCCACAGGCCTGCCACTTCAAGGGAAGATTCTGTGAAGGAAGCATTTTCAGGATGCCTTACTGAAAATAGATATTTTTATTTTTCTTCTACTCTTTCTCCTCCAATGCAATACATTTGATTTAGACTTTTATATAATTTACACCTCAACACTATCACTTTGGATACTCTCACCATCCAAATGATGTTTTTTTTATTTGTTTTTAATTCTGCTAAAACCAGTGCTGCCTTTTGGCAAAGAGTTCCATGGTATAATTCTTCTTTGTTGTGAAGACAAATATTTTTTTCCTCAGCTTTAAATTTCATATTTTAACTTCGTATCCCTTTGTCTGTGTAACATGAGAAACCTGGAGCAGAATATTCCACTCTCTGCTCCCTATGTCATATATTATTTTATAAAGCTTTATCTGGCCTCCATGTATTTATCTTTTCTCTAAAATAAACAGTCCTATTCTTTTTACTCTATTCACAGATATTTTTTCATGCCTTTAGAAATCATTGCCAACTGTTTCCTATTTCTTCTTTACTCAGGCTTTTCCAACAGAAGTGGCAAAACTTTTTCACAATAAAGCTTATCAATGAATCATATAATGACTTGAAATATTTGCCAGTATGTTTTCTATCATTTACAAATGGCATTCCTTAACTTACTTGGGTTTTAATTAACATCATAAAGGGCATAAATCCCTGAAATACAAATAAAAAGGGGAGGGAGCCTAAGTCTTTTTAAGTCTCTATTTTAAACCTGCACATTTTCTTATATCTGTCATGTTTACATATGTTTATAAGATAAAATCAACTGCCTATAGAACTTTCCTAGAACTTGTTAAATATCAGATAAATCAAAAGTTTATCCTTTATTGACAGAAAAATGGAGTATTAATTTCTACAGACACAAACTGTCTATGCTGCTTAGCAATACAGCACTATAAGATTAAAAGAGACAGGTCAACACTTTAAAATTCAGCTGAGAGGTACATTTCAGTAGTTGCATTCATACATGTCTCATCTTTTGGCTGCCTCCTCTTCTCCCCATCTGCTGCCATGGCAGGCTGCCTGCTCCCTCTCTGGGGAAGCCTTGGCCACCATGCCATGTGCCACTGTGCCACTACTGGTGCCACCAGGGCAGCACACGCTCCCCCTCTGCTGCAGGAGGTCCTTGCTGATGTTAATGCTGAAATATTGGCTTCGTGTGCCCCCTCCAACATCAGTACACCTGCCTCACGTTTACATGCCAAAGATACAAAATGGAAATACAGGAAAAACTTGAAAAACAAAGTGTGAAGTGCAGTTCATTACACAGTGCTTTGATCTTGAGAAAAGGGCTGGCTAATAGAAGAGGACTGACTCCCTCCCAGTAAGGGGGAGACTGTAGGGATGGTATAGTGTGCCCAAAAAATATCCCAGGATCTCCAAACCCACCAGCAAAAGTACAGACATATGAGGAACAGTTGCACCTTCTAGATAGACTATAGACAGCACAAATGGAAATGTTTGCCTGCAAGTCTATGCACTACTGAACAAGGTTGACTGGTCCTGGCTCTGATACCAGTGCAGGATGATGATGGATGGATATATGTCTAGATATAGTCTGATATATATTGCAGGTGGAAGAAATGAGAATGAAATTCCTTGTAAATAGAAGCAAAAATTAAGGTATTAATTTCTGCTAAGATAATGGAGAAAAAAAGAAAAGATGCCCAGATGCTCTTGAGCATGTACACACACAACACATGCACACACATTTGCATGCTCAATGCTGCTTCTATCATATCCCAGTGTAATAAAATATACTAAATTTTTTTCAGACAGAAATGTGATTTTCAGTTTGTTTTCCCTTATATTCTGCAAGACAGTTCTAAACTAAGTCCTGCTTGTTATCTGCAACAGCTAGTCAGCTGCATGCTATTCCATGCTCTTTTCCTACCCTATTTTTTAAAAAATGAATCAATCTATGAAAATTGTAGAATCAGAGAAGCCTAATCAATGTGGAACACCTGTTTATAGTTCTCACTATTTTTGTTATTAATTCAGCTCCACTGTATTTGAAAAACTGGAATACACTGGCCACTGTTTTTAATAATTTGAAGCAGAACATAGTTTAAAACCTCCCAGACATCTCATTAACAATAATGCTTCCACCTTTGCCAAACCCAGAGATTTTCAAGTTCTCGGTTAAAACAAATAGAGTTTTTCAAAAAACAAGGCTATAGTTTTCCTACCATTAGATCTTTCCGGAAAGATCTAAGGTCTATTGAAAATTATTCATGGGAAGTTCCAAACATTCTTCTGCATTCTTGTCACTGTGTTCATCATTTGCTTTAGTGAAACCAACCCCTGCATCAGCAATAGTGGCTATAAAAATCCTGGGATTGTTTGGTCATATATACTCCTCTTTTCTAGCATTCCCTCTTGCTCATTTAAGTAATGCCTGAACTCCACACCATCGTGACTGGGCACAGTTTAAATAACAGGCTCTCTTTCCATATAGGTCATGCTGACATTAAAAAATTTGATCAATTCTAAGTAAAATATTTGTTGGTTCCTGGGAAGAGACCTAAAGTCCTTAGAGAGGAGTTATTCATTCAAGTAATTCTTTTTATTTCAGTGGAATTTCTAGTTTGAGAATGTTTTGAACAAATAAGTTGGCCTACAGCATGGCCCATGGTGATCGAACAAGGATTTTTTTTTCATATTATCATAATTCTAAGTAACATGAGAGGGGAAGACTTAAATTTTGAGAGAATGATGGTTTTCTTCCTCATTGCAGGAAAATGTAATGTTACCAGTGAAGACAAAATAGCCTCCTTGATTATTCTGTGAAAATTATTTTCTTAAATCTAAACAGATATAAATGTATGCAGTTGCTATAATGCACCCAGTTCCCAAAACCCCTTGTTTGCAAGTGAAGCTGTCCACTGGCCATTTTCAGAGGTAGCAGCATTGCAACTCAGGGATTAAATGGAATCAATAAATGTTTGTCTGGGAGACAAAAATGCCTATGATCAAGCACAGACACAGAGACTTTCACATGCAGGAAAGTTGTTTTCCTGGGACCATCCACCTGGCTGTTAAGAGGCTGGGAGGATTTGCCCTTCCTTAGAGAACTTGCTGATAAAGTGTACATTATTCTGCCGATTAATAAAAACTTCTGAAAAAAGCAAGTGTCTCACAGCCTTCACTTTCCTGCCAGTTTCTTGCTAAGTGTATTTCACCTGTGTACATATTACAGCTGTGCCCCTCAACAAATATTTTGCCTTTGAAATGGCCTTTCCAAGGGAAAACAGGGAAAACTCTATTATGAGATGGGGGAACAAAGCTTTGCTTGTGAATATAAAAAAATGTCTTTATAGGCAAATCCTGCTTGGATGCTTCTCAAGTCGTGTCTGTGAATCTTTTCATATATATATACGTGTATCTTATCTCAAATTGGTATCATCATAATGCTTTTGTCATACTTCAGTAATGTGTGTTAGTAAAATAGACCTGTAGTAAGGTTCCTTTTATCATATGATTGAAGTGATTTCAAAGTGATATTAATTAATCTCCAAAACACTTTGGAAACTGAGGCTGAAATTTTAAGTCAAAGTCAAAGCCTGGATTAAGTCTGAGGAGCTAATGAGAACCTTTAGACCAGAGGAATTAAGAAAGCGCTTTAGTGTGTTTTCTCTGTAGGAATGGACTTAATTGAAGTAAAGCCTGAGTAGAGGTATCTATCCTCTTCCTGTCTGTATCTCCTGTATCCACTCAAAAGACTGATTATTTTGGAAAGTAATTTAAAACAGATTAAAAATATAAAAATATTGCACTGATTAAAGCTATATCTTTATATTTTAAAATACTCAGAGTCGACATTAAAATATGTGCCAGTCTCGATCATTCTCATTTACCACACATATTTTATTCAGCAATTCCTCTGCTGCCCCAGATGACCATTTCTTATGTGCAGTTAAGCATGCCACTCTGCATCACTCCTCCTTTCAACTTGCTTGATCAAATGTGGTTATTTTTCTCACTGATTTTTACCTGTATTAAAAGGAATTTCTTTCCTCAGTAGCCTACTGACCACTTGAGTTCAGTACACACCAGTCAGGTCTCCATATGTTGATAGTTCTGCTAGGTTTTACAAAAGAATCTCCACCTATGGTAATAAGCTCAACTAGGAGTCTATAATCTATTAGCTGCTTGAAAGGAAAATAGCATCTAAAATCTAAAAAATAAGTGAGCCTTTGTACTCACCTCTTTATATTAGGTGCATACAAAGGCTCTCTAAGCTGAAGATGCTGTCACTGACCCAGAAAAGCAAGATGGGACAAAGCAGAACAGATGGGGATGATAAGGACATGAGACAATGGTAAGTAGGTGATATAGGGAACTCCATGACAAAGGCAGGCAGTGTGTTTCCTCAAATCCCTTGTCTTTGCAATATGATTCTCCTTCTCCATCTCTCACATATTGCTGTTTATTTCTACCCCTTTACTGCTACTTTTTGACAGAAGTGCTCTTCTGGTAGTTCTTTTACATGAGGAGTCAGAATTTCCTTTAATGTAAATGAAAACAGGTTAATTCAAGTTGTCAAAATATAAGACAATTCAAAAGATGAATTCTTGTGTTCCCCAACTAACATTCACCTCCTGAGTGCCTTATAATTACATCAGTAGTGACCCCTGGGCAGGGATGAAATGCAATGAAATGAAGGGTGTGGGGTAAATGAACATCAATTTGTTAAATACTGCATTTCTGTCTGGATTTTAATCTTTGGAGAGTACAATGCATATGTGAAATGCAATTGTAAAGAGAAGAGTGAATAGAAAGGCCAATTTAGTCGGGTTGTAATATCATAGCTGTATTTAAAATTCCTGAAGCGCTCTAGAGTTCTGGCTGCAGGATGTTTTCCCCAAAGTACCTAATGTAAACATAAGCCTGTTTATATTTCAGTAGGTGTGAATAAACTCAGCCAATATTCAGTGCCAAGAAAATGAAGCACTTTTTTTTTCCCATCACAACAATTGATGTAAGTAATCAACTTGATGTGTGTTGAAAATGAGGCCTTCATTCTGCTGTTTCCAATAAACAATATTAATGTGTGTTTGAGAAGCTCGAAGCAGATAAATTTCTACAGAGAAAATATTTCATTTCTCAGTGGTTTTGTAATAAAAGAAACCCAACAAAATGTTTTACAAGACCAAATCCCTGATGTTGTGATGGCACGTAGCAGATTTTAATGGTTAATGCTTAATCATGCCTGTGCTATGAAAAGAGCCATTGTGCCACAGGTGGCAGGAGAAGCAGAGGCGGGGAAGTGGTGGCCAATAGAAAAGAAAATAGTGGCCAATAGAAGAGAAAATAGTGGCCTTTTCTTTCTCTAGAGACACTGCAGAGGCAAGCCAGCCACAAAAATGTGGTTGAGCTTTTGATGGCACTGAGGGGAGAAGCCTGAGAGAGGTTCAGGGCAAAAGTAGGAGTTTTTCTAGTGATCAAGGAGGCAGTAGAATCAGGTGGAACAGAGTTCCCTGGGTTTGCAACAGCTTTTTTTTAAATGAGATGTTTCTGGGGAACTGAAACATTTAATCTGTAGCCAAGAGCACAGAAGGGAGGTGGCTTTGTATTTTGTAAAAATAATGAAGCCATAGATCCAGAGCCAAATTTTGAAGAGGATTCTAAATACTGTTTTGGGGAAAAGATTATGGAAAGAATTACCGGTAGCTGTTGTCACCTCCCAAGGCTCCACTGCTGAAAGCAAGTACTGAATAGCTTTTCTAATCTTTTCTCTCATCCCTTTCTTTTGGATGAAGTCAAGCAGAATGTAGTTAAAGGCTCTATTTCCACTGAAATCTGCTGTGTTAAATTAGACCTTCTGAATCCATCCTTTCCCCAGAAGACACTCTCTTTCTTTTTTTTCTCTTTTTTCTCTTTTTTCTCTTTTTTCTTTTTTTCTCTTTTTTCTTTTCTTTCTTTTCTTTTTTTTTAACGGTAAGTAATGGGTATTTAATTACTTGACTTTTACAATGACACAACCTTTGAGTCCTTCCTGCCTAGCTGAGTGCTGTTGAGTGTTGAGTTCTGCTCAGCCTGCTCAACAGCTCCAGTTGCCTCACTGACACTTACAACACAGGAGAGGAAAGGGAAAAGGCTCTGGGAACTGTAACTTGCACAGGTTTGTTGCATGTTCTGAGATCAGGGACTACACCAAAACCCAACATGAACCGACAAAGGCCTCTGTGATTTTCAGCTCTGCCCTAGCTGCACATTCATACATATTCATGCAGACCCACTTTTAGTTTGCATTTGGGCTTTGCACAACTTCCTGGCTCTGTGCAAGCAGAAAGCAAGGTTTCAACCTGTGTGGGCTCACACCCACTTCCACCCTCAAATTTGACTATGAGGTTTTGAGTTCAAGCAAACTTAAAATTGCAAAGTGAAACACCATCAAAACCAATGAGTTTTCTCTGGCTTGGTGTCAAAAGTGAGAGAAACTGCACATTTTGCACGCTCTTGGAATAGAGCTTCATGGGAACATTTCAAAAACATTAATCATTCTTTCAGGAGACTTCAGGTCTCATGTTTTACATTCACTAGCACATATAAATCACAAATCTGGAACATCAGTTCTGATCTCAATTATATTTGACACAATTCTCTTGTCATCAGTTTGATTAAATGTGTTCTACATTGAGTCCCAATCCTATAAACAGTTTAACAATTCAGCTTTCAAATTAAGCATATGCAGAAATGTTTGCAAGACTGCAGTCTCAGTTTTGGGCTATGAAATTTCTGATTTCAGAACATGTCACTGTTATATTATGTCATAATTTTCCAAATTTTCTTCTTATTTTTTATCTATTTTTAGTTTATATGAAATAATGTCACACTAACTTCAGCAGAAGCTTGAACCGTTGCATTGTTTGACTAATTAAAGCTAAAAAGTTTCTCTTGAACAAAATGTCATATCCCTCAATTATATCTAATGAGGAAAAACATAACTCTTAATAGGCCTCTTGTAAATTAAATAGCTCCTTATGAAAATAAGTAAGAAGTGTTAATTATTTGACAGAAACATGAACTAAAACCTTACTGAAATGTATATATTAGTAACAGATTGCTATCTAAGGAAAAATGCAATTAATAACTTGTTAAAAATAATGGAAATATTATTTCAGTTCAAAAAAGGTGGAGTTTTTTGTGATTCTTTATAGAAACACAGAAATAAGAGTTATTATCATAGCACTTTTACCTATAGAAAAAAAAATAATTATTCCTTTTGCTTCCCAAAAGAGAATTTGCAAAGTTGTACTTAGCATGTCATAGATGCTAAAGCTTCTTCCACATCTTAAACATGCAGAAGAACCTTAAAAGCAAATTTTTGAAACGTAAAGGTCAGTAAGTTCATAATCAGAATTTTAGAGTTTGACCAAAGGCAAGTTGGCTTACCTATGACATAAATAACTTCTGGTTAACTGACATCAGTCAAAACAATCAATGAATGGATCAGAAATAATAGTAATTCAGTGTATGATGTTTAAAATTAAGCTTTCATTCAATCAATAACCAAAGAACTTTTTGCCTGTCTTGTATTTTTTCTAAACTGTTGGAGTTTGCAGTGGTTGTATAAATGTTTAATAATATTAATAATTCATATTATTTGTGTTTATACAATGACTTTTTAAAATCTGTTTTTGCACACAAGTCTTAAAGCTCGAGATCTGAAAGTCACACTAGAGTGAAAAGTGAATCCATGAAATGTGTTCCAAACGTGCTATTAAATAAAAGCTTCCAGGACTGGTCAAAGTTCCCTAAACCTCAAAATATAATTTCATCTGCAATAAATGGAAAAAAAAAATCAAGAATTTCTTCATGCACTGAAGAAATTACTTCTTTCTCCTCCTCCTTCCCACCCAAAGCATTATCTTCCAGGTTACTTTGTTATCTGCTCATGATGGGTAAGAGCAGGAGCAATTTAGCTATTCAAACAAGTCTGGTTTGTAGTCTGAAAGCAGAAGTCATTAGCAAAATGCTATTTGGCTAGTGGCAGCTTAAACAGTGGTACATGATTTTCACTCATTTTAAGCAATTTCTGCACAATTTTTAGCTCCTATTTAAGTGAATCTAGGAAATTTTCTCTGTGAAATGGAAAAGATTTGTGCATGTTAAATGGGGGATTATAAAACATTGTTTTTGCAGCTGTCTGATCTTTTGTTAGTTAACACATTTTTCATTTACTTCTTCTTCTTTGAGTTCTGGTGTACTTCAGACACAAAACTGAAAAAGACTAATACAGCTTCTCAGTTTAGTCTGGTTTGGACCTTGAAATAACTTTTCGGAGTAAACAACTGACCTAATTACATATACAGTGAAGGCATTAAAATGCAATACAGTCTGCAAAATGCAGTAGGGTCAGCAAAATACTACAGACTTCAAACAAAAAAAAGCTGCAAAACATACTTGTAAAATTTGCTTTACTACAGACACAATTAGGTTAGTAATAACAATGTAGTCTTAAAAACTAAAGACAGCTATGGTTCAATTCATGAGTTTGGAGAAATGAGAATGGCAGAGCCAGACCCCTGAAAAATGTGTCTTTCCAAGAGAAGCAACTTTGTTTTCTGAAGGGAGGTTGGTTATAATCCCCTGGATGCTGTAGTGAGATGTTTGCTAAATAGCAATGAACACTGTACTTTAAAAACAAATTTAACAAACAATCAGCATATCTTTTTTACAGCCACCCTTTTATAGTCTCCCTAAAAGATTTACAGTCTCCATAGCTGTAAATGGTATGACTGAGTGATCTCTCAGTGAGAGCTGCCATGGTACTGTTGCTTCCCAGCAGGCAGTCCAGTCAGATGATGTAGAGTAGGCGTAGGGAGACAGATCCCATTTGAATGCATGAAAAAAACATGATGCTGAAATTTCATAGCTGTTGTAGAGTTTATTCTAGATGCCTGATCCTCATTTTTTGCTCGCTTGGAGCTTCCATTCAAACATAATGCTGGATTTGTGCAAAACTGCACTCTGTCACTTGTTTGAATTTATCAGCATTTAATTTATGCCAACTCTGAATGCACTGCAGGGCAGCACAGAAATCACAGGAGCCACACACGGCTGATGACCCTGCTGCTTTCATTCCCCTGTCAGCAGGGACTGCAAAGCCATGCACCCTGCCCTTTTGGAAAGGCAGAGGCAGAGGAAGAAGCACTCCTGAAAATTCTTGCCACAGATGCCTCATCTATAAATTGGGACTAATAGCACTTCACTATTTTGAGCAGTTCTTAATGTAGAGTTCAGACCTCTCTAATAGATTCCACTCTGAGTCTCAAGTGGTTTCTCCTGTGTCCAACAACCTGCTTCTGCAGAAGTTGCTGACTGGCTTGATAAGGAGCTGGATTAAGCTATTTGTTATCTGCCTGTATTGTACCCCAGATACTCACCTATCTAAGGTACTTATATCAGCACCTTTACACCTAAGCACTTCCCAGTCTGTAATGGAAAGTATTTTCTTTATCATAGTCCTGGAAATAGTATTCTTTTCAATTTATAGATGGGGAACTGAAGCAGAGAGAGTAAATGACTTTCCTGCAGTTTTAACAAGAATCCTGAGGCAGAGGACAGACCTGCCCCTGGCATGGCTGTGGCAGGAAAAGCCAGGGAAAGGGAGCAAAAGATGTTGTAACAAAATGTGTTATTTACCAACCACACAGAATCTAGTAAAGTGACCAGATCAAAAGAGATGAGCAAAGCTCATTAAAACTAAACTATTGGTTTTGGGCTTTTTTATAGGTTTTGGATCATATCGTAGCCATAACTGCATAATTTGCAAATCCTTGTGAAGCACGTAAGCATCCTTATAAAGATCTTTCTGTTGCAACCTCTAAACGGTGGTTGGAAAAAGAACCCAACCAAACCACAAATCCAAGTAAAGTAAGGCCTAACTAATTCTTTTACAGTCATGTGTGCTTATAAATTCTGGTGTAATTTGACTTTCACAAAATAGTTCTTATTTTTTCTTAAGACAGAAGAAATTTGTCTCAGTTAGGGAAATTGACCCTACAGTAGGAAGAAACCCCATCTCTTGTTACCAGAAGCAATGGCAGTAAGTGTTGCTATTTTGATATATATAGTGACAGAACAGAATTTTGAATTACAATGGGAATTAAACCAACTATTTTGATGAAATTGGTCAAAAGCAATTAACAATTAACCAAACATTAATGTCTTTTGTTCTAGCTGACAATTAGTAATTAACCACTAGTTGGGACCATATGTCACATACCTGCTATGGAAATTAAAATGACTGACAAAGGAAATTAGAGTGACTGGGGTCAGTGATTACATTAAGCTAACTGAGTATAGGCCAGGTCAGTGCATATGTATTGCATATTGTGTTTTGTGTGAAGTGTGCTTGGAGCTAGGGAAGAAAGTCCCTGCAAGTGACAGGAGGTGAAGGGAAGGGCTCCTTTCCTTCCTTTCTTTCCTTTCCTTCCTTTCCTTCCTTTCCTTCCTTTCCTTCCTTTCCTTCCTTTCCTTCCTTTCCTTCCTTTCCTTCCTTTCCTACGTGCAGCAGCGCCTGTGCAGAGCGGCAGGCAGAGAAGCTGCTGTGTGAAAATCAGGGAGAGAGTCCATGCCCAGGTCTAGAGGGTAATAGCAAGGGAGATCTCAATGAATACTGTGGGGAATTTGGGCAGCCTTTACAGCCACTGCAAGAGTGAAGGATTGGTCCCATGAGGACAGACTGACAGGGAAAAGATTGGTTTCCTCTCTTTCTTATTTAGTCTTTCCCTTGTGGCATGTCTAAGATTTCTTTATCTGAAGTGTTTAGTGTCTTATAGTCTTGTTGGCTCTTCTTAGTGGCCTTTTGTTTTATAGCCTGGAAGACATCTAGGTGTTTTATGTGCATATTTTAAGGGAAAATGGCAGGCAGTTCCACACAGATCTGTGTTAGGCGTGTGGTCCAGCCACTAAGATTCTCTGCATTGGTTCATCTCCAGTAGCTGAATAGTGAGATAGTATACCATGAGAAGTTACTCTCTGAAGAGCTACAAAGATGAAAGATTTTTTTCCCTGGGATGAGGCTGTAACTGTCTCTTCTGAGAGATGATACTGCAAAGATCAGAGCAAGTGTTTCTGACAGTAGGCAAGGTAGCTGAATATGTGTAGGTGACATGGAGATATTTCATTTACCTCCTAAGAAAAGTAGATTCAATTCAGTGACAAAAATACTTCTGTTTTGGTTTTTTTGTTTTGTTTTGGGGTTTTTTTGTTGTTGTTTGTTTTGTTTTGTTTTGTTTTTTGCTCTTTTTGTTTGTTTGTTTGTTTTTGGGTTTTTTGGGGTTTTTTGTTTTTGTGGGTTTTTGTCATGGAAGTAGATGCTATGGACTGGGAACCATTCAGCAAAATCTGTAGTTTGCTTCCTGACAACCTTGGTTTTAAATATAGAAAGGTATCAAGTTATTCCTTACTGCAATTAGAAAATAAAGTTTAAATAAACCTGTGGCAAAGTATAACATATTTATACTACAGCTATTTCTATAAATTGTGTAATGGGAATTTGTTGTCTGAACAGCATATAATTAATCTAAGGAAAAAAAGTTTATATTTTATATTATTTCTACAACTTCACATACAATGTCTCAGTGTGGTGTGGGGTACCAGCACTGGCTGGTGTTGCCCTTCAATACAGTCTATGTGACATATTGCAGCAGGACAACTATTTAAAGAAAAATGAGGCTAAGGTAAATCAGCCTTTACTACTGGGGCTGTTTAGCTGGATTATAAAAGGAAAACTGTTTCTTCAATTACAGTAAACTGTAGTCCATCCTCTGGCTGAAGCTGCACAGAGAAGCATTTGCTTTATTCTACAGAGAGATTCCTCTGAAGGTGACCCTTGCACACAAACCAGTCCCTGGATGCTCTCACTTATTGCAGTTAATACGAGCTGGAGAGCCCCAGCTTAGAGACTCATTCTTTCAGAAGTGCTCAGGCTCTGTTGAGAGCTGAGGTGCATGAGAGAAATTTCAGACAGGAGTAATGATTCTTCCTTGAAGTCATCAGTCTCTGAGGAGCACAGCTCCTTTCCCTGAGCAGTACCCAGCCCAGCCAGGCTGCCTCGAGGTGGCACTGGGTATAAACCCAGCCTGTTTTGGCTGGTACCTGCACTGGTGCCACCTCTTATGTCTAGCTGATACACTGAGAGTATCAAAGGCAAGTCTCACAGAGAGATGTCAACAAAAGAATAGTGAGATTGCTGTTGGGCTTGATGGTATGTGGAGAGAAGAGCAGGTCAGATGAGCAGGAAGCCCTAAGGCGGGGAAGTCCTCTAAAGAAATGTGCTGGAGAGCACAGAGAGCTGCCTGGATATGCCAGACCCCATTTGTATGATGGATATGAAGTATTTGTGACATTTTTGTTAAAACATCACTCTAGGTAACCCTGGAGTGAGCCTGATGTTTGTATTCATGTTTGGAAGTGTTCGTACAATGTTTCTGGGAGAGAGGGGTCATCGGAAGCTCTATCAAAGCCTTCGGTGTTTGCAAAAAAGAAATAGGGGGATGAGAGTGGTGGAAGAATTTTCTTTCAGGTGTTCTGTGTTATAGAGAGAACTGAGAGATAGCTGTAGACTTGATGCATAGATTGCTAAAGGAAAAGGAGGAGGAATCGTTTTGGTGAAGCTCACAGAAGTGTAGAAAGCAAAAGTGAGATTGAAAGCAAGATCCCTTGGGCTGACTTCAGCAGTGGAGAGAGGGAGTGCTGGAGGGGCCCCAGCAGCCTACTGAGCTTTGATCACTGCAGCAGCTCCAGGTAGATCCTGATCAACACTTACGTGTCCTTGACAGACATATGAATTTTAGACCAAATAAGCTACATGCAAATTTAATCAGAGGAGGAAGACCATAGTATCTGCCATACCAGCCTCACTGTCCTGCTGGAATAGCCCAGGGCAGGTAGAGTACTTAATCTTATTCAAGTTTCCCAAGTTATTGTCTTTTTGTATCTTCCTCTCCTTTGTACACCTTCCTGTTGATTAGTTCTGCTTAGCAGTAATCTGATCTAGGGGAGGTTGTTCTGGTTTTAGTCATAGTTGGAATACTAAGAAATATTGCTCGTTCTTGAGCAGAAAAAATAGTTCCATCTCCTTTTCTTCCCTGCATGTGGCTTGCTATGTTGCTCAAATTTTTTTAGGAACACAAAATACAAACTCCTTTCCTCTGTAGTGTTTGGCATAGGGTACCAGTGGATCCAGCATCCTTACACTGCTGAGGAAACTGTCCTGGGGCTTATGATTTTTAAATGGTATATCGGAATAGTTACTCATGTAAATGTTCTACTTTAATTATTGGTGGGATTTCTGTCCTCCTAATGTTATACCTAAGGCATTATTCTCAGTTCTTTTGTATCTATCACTCTGTATAACATATAGACAGAACATACATATTTCTCACTGTCATTTTCCATCTGCATGAAGCATCACATCAAGTGTTGGTCATCCAGGGAATAGAGACAAAAAAAAGCACTGGTGTCTGTTGACAAATTTTTGCCTTCTTAGCAGGAACCTTCACTTGGTTTATGCTTTATTATTTCAATTAATTGGGCAGCCATATAATGCAAATATTAGTTTGCTTAAAATAACGTTGACTTTATATGAGTCCCCAATTTTGCCTTAAAAAGTGAAGTATCCTGTCAGTGATTTTACAAGAGTAGACAAGCATGAAATTAATTTTATATATTAGCACTAGGAAAGCTTACAGCTTGCTAACATTGGTAGGAAATTTTACTAGAACTGTAATATAAGGCTGTGGGGATTTTCCCCCTTCAGCTAGGTGAATTTCTGCAGCAATTCAAACCTCTAATAACTTCTTTAAATAGGGTATCTACATTTCTATACTGGGACTTCCTAATCTAATTCTACTCTGCTGCCTTGTGTGTGCATAGCTGTGATATAGAATATATTTTTGTATACATAATATGGTCATGCATCAATATAGTTAGACTGGGGCCATGTAGGGAAGATTAGACTCATTGAGTTGGAGAAAGCTGGTTTTGCAGCTCTGCTTAGACTGTGAAAATAGGGTTTAATAAACATGGGGATGTTTGTCCACTCGTCTCATGTACAGGCACAAACACTAAAGCAAATGAAATGCCAACACAGTAGACCTCGGGGTATTCTTCAGAAAAAGATGATTCCACTCTTCTCATGGATACTCAAGGAAGAGGTTTTGTAAGTCTGTGACTGATTTTTAGCCAGTGGATGTCTGGGTTCATCCTGACACATCCGGGTGTTGCTGATCAAGGTTCTTGCATAAACTCATGCCATCTGCAGCTGGAAGTAGCTCCACCTGCAAAGAACCGTGTCTTTAATGTTTCTATAGTCTCAAATAATTCTTTATTTATATGATTGCTTCCTTGTGTGCATTCTAGTGCAACCATTCTAGAAATTAGTTCTGCAAGTTGAAACTAGATTGTAGTTTTATACCAGCACATATACATGATTTTTTGGATAATGTCTATCTCTCAGCAATAAAGAAAGCAGGCCTATATTTAACAGTAGATCAAGAAGTACTTATACCTTTGAATATTTAATTACAGTACCTAAGGACTGGTGATAGGTCTAGGCATGGTGCTACATGGCTTCTAGCACTGTTGTATGAATTAATTCTTTCTTTTTCTGTTGAAAAAGTAACGTGAAATAATCTTTTACTGCCTTTCATTGTAAATTAGAGTTTTAAATGATGTGGCTGTCATTTGAATATGCTAATTATGCTATATTATTTTACAGACCATTAGACACGCCTATAAAAATGTGTCTTAAGTTCCAAGCCTTTTGATTAACTTGTTGACTCTGTATTCTCCAGTACTTACTTAAAACTGGTAATTAGCATTCAAGGATGTAGTAGAATACACCTGCCATTCTGACCACTGGTGACCTTCACTATGAATTAACTGAAAAATCCATGTCAGGCACTTAATTGAATGGAGCTGTGAACTTGTAAATGGTAATGGTTATGATTAGTGTATAACATGCCATAACAGTAATGATGTAATCTTGGTCTCAAGAGACTTAGGGTTGAAGTCTTGGGGTGTTTATATGCCAAATTAAAGAGGGGGTAAATGACAAAAGGGAAGCTTGAAAGGGGGAGAGAGGGAAAGGAGTGCCTCTTCTCTTCTTTCCAAAGACTCTAAAGATAAAAACATTTAAATGAATTTGAGAGGTTGGTGAACTTTTTATTCCCATCAGAGTGCTTCATCTGTCTTTAAGGTAGAAAGAACTGTCAGCAGTCCTTTTGTCTAGTCATGGAGGGGTATTCGTCAGTTCTGGCTAGATGTGAGGAGTTGCATTAAAATGACTGGGTTTTGTCGTTGTTTCAGGGAGCCAGAGAACATCCATGGCTCACTGGGGCACATGCTGTGCATAGTATGTACATGTGGCCTGGCTTATGTGCTCCTTTTTTGTTGAATACTTTCATAGCCATTACAGTAACAAGATTAGTGATGCAAAGCAGCTCGCACTTTCTTTGGACTTTACATTTCTGTGCACTAGTGACAAATATGACCTGAGAAGCCAGAAAAAGACATTTGGTAAGGATGATGTGGGTACATCTAAGCACACCCTGCATGCAAGGAGGAAGAGCTTTTGTAAACTGGATGGATCCTGCTGGGCTTTTAGCTTTGGAGTCCTTTTGTGAATTTGCTTCTAACTCCGTGTCCTGCTTATATGCTTGTTAAAATATGACATCTTGCAAATATACTCTACAAGGCATGTTGCTGAACCAATAAATGAGAGAAACGAAGCCTTTTATGGCTGTTGTATCAGACCAGCAACTAGCTTGCTCATAAGCTGAAATGGAGCATATATCCAGAAATGCAAGGGAAAGCTTTACAAAGTGCTGCCAGTCTAGTTTAAGCATTGCATTCTCAATTTAGCAAGAGTTGTACTATTGAATCACAAAAAGTGTATTTCAGAAATCTGCATATTTATACTGAGATTAATTATGTAAATTATATTTAATATGAACAAATTAGGGGAACCAAATTTAACTAAGCTTAGAAAGAGTAATGGAATAATAATCTAGCTATTAAAGGTGGTCAAAGATCTGCATCACAGAAGTTATATTAACCCTGCTAGTAATTTAGTGTGTCATAATGGAGTTAGGCTTTCCCTTGTCAGTACATTTGTGACCTGGCTATAATAAAACTCAAATTCTGCCAAATCAGAGTAAGACATAAACATATGTCTTCTCTGTGTAGTCCACATGAGAGCTTCACTGGAGTTGTGTTAATGCATACAAGTAGATGTGTTGAGCAACATGACCTGACTCTACACCTGTATGCTTACACAAAACCAGAAATTAAGTCCTAGTCAGTATAATGAATTCTCTCTCATTCACTATAGGAGCAGAGATAGGCTGTATTGTTTTTATTCATTATCACTAGAGTGATAATACAGCCTTTGGAGTTTTGTATTTTATCTCCTATCTAGCATGTCAAGCCTGACTGTATTGTTTTACCTTTTTCTTTAAACTCCTTCACTATTACTTGATCCGAAGAGAACAAGGCAGTATATGGTTTTCTATATTCTATATTTCTACATTCCCCTCTGCCAATAACTTTCTGCTGAAGTTATTGCTGTTCCATGAGGCCTTGGTATATCTTATAATGCAAAATCCTAAATAAACAGCTCACTCTTTGGCCTTGTTTCTGAGTGAAATGAGTGTAGTGTGTGTCTTTTTGGAACCTTCCTGGCAGATTTTATTGAAGCTGGCACATTTTCACAATGGTTGGAAAAAGTCAGTTAATTCTGCTCTTGTGATAGTAAGAAGCCAGATAGAAGAGAGATTCTATTAGCATCTCCTTAGAGGGAAAGACCTCATGAGGCCTATATTAGGCATCAGAGAACCCACAAAAAGGAAAGATTTAGAGATGTCTAGACCTGGGAGATGCTTTAATCTGAATTCATGTTGTCTTGGACCTCTCAAATTAACTAATCTGTGGAAAACCAGGCTGGTCTATATGCAGGTCCCAGAGCACAGATTTCTTCAGTAGCTGAACAGATTCTTTGAGGATTTGGGGGCCTTCAGTACCAGAATTATAAAATTATGACAGAACAGAAGCTGAATGTGTGGGAGCTTGGAAAGCTGTGTGCTATTTAAGATTGGGGGTAAAAGGCCACAACTAAAGCTAAAGGAAGATGTATACCCCAGGCCAAACCCGAAAGCATGAAAGAAATTTTTGGCCCTTAGACCATGAGATTTGAGTGATTTGTTGCAAAAAAAGATTCTGAGACAGAACTGCAAATCTATGTAAGAGTAACTCAGAGTCTAGGAACCCTGTCATTTTTGGTCTGTATAAAGAACATATATTTAAGTGCTCAATTTTAACACTCTAACAGTGTTAGTTCATTATTTTGTATATTCAGCAAAACTTGTGGCTTCTCTGCTTTATCAACCAACATAGTGCAGTTAGTTGTCATAGGGTTAACAATTTTTCCAATATTTAATTTTTACATCACCTAGGTATCTATAGGATAGCAAATATCATAACTGTTAAATGCAGCAAGCTGACCTCTGGAGAATCTGAATCTCAATACTGGCTGTACAACTATTGAAGGATTGTTCAGAGTCGATGTCTTTGTCCTTAGGACAAATGTCTATATTTGACAAAGTTCGTTTTTGGTTTAATTTCCAGCCCTGCACTAGAGCTGGAATCCTTGATCCTGATTCTGCCAAGCACTGAGCTCACTGTTCTGCTGTTGTCATCGGTGAGAGCCGAGGGCACTCGCACCTGGCAGGAACTGGCACTTTGATGGCAAGCAGGGATATTGCAAAGCAGGATTAAAGTGCACTTGCTGACAGAGCTGTTTGAAGAAGATTTCAGAGCACCTGCCCATGCTGTGCCTGACTCTAGACTTTGCTATCAGCCCTTCAACCTCATTAGCACCAAATTCATTCTCAAAATTAAATAAATAAGAGCCTTTGACAGCACTATTTATTTACTGCAGCATGCCTAAGATATTCCCAAATAATAAAACATAACATCTTGGTGTTCTTTCTCCCAAGGGCAACTTAAGGAATAGAGTAGTTGTGGATGCTTTGCCCCAGAACAAAAGAGAAAGGGTAAAACATTTAAAATGTCTGAAGTTTCTTTAGTTTTCACTAAAAAATTGTTTGTGTTTTTCTCCCAAACCAAGAAAGCAGGCAGAAAACAAAGTAAAATTCATGGATTGAGGGTTTTCTTGTTCTGAGAGTCTTTTAGCTTCACTGTATTTTGGTGGTAACTATTATCATATTAAATTAACATGGGAGAACAATGCATCCTGTGTCACTGGAATTGCTTCCTACCCTTTGGACTTATCTTTCAATAAAAATTTATTTCTTTGCACTTCAGGTGAATTCAAATTTCTTGAGGCAGAGAACATTGATGAGGTAATTTGCTTTCTATAAAAATTTTCAAGATTGAGAAGAAACCTTGCCATAATAAATGAAACTGTGAGGAGAGAAGAAATTGAGGGAAAAGGAAACAGGAAAAACTGAAAAAATGTAATTTTTATGTCTCTACTTTCCTGTAATGATGAATTTCATTCATTTTGAATTAAAATTTCATATGCACTGTATTTTTGGTGGAAGACTACCTGAAGACTTTTTTTTTTTTTAATAACAGGGTGTCTATTCCACTGGCAACACAGAAACAGCACTACTTTGGTATGTTTTAGTGGTTACCATTGACCTTGGGCAAGAGTATAGGTTACTTTCCAAACTAACTTTAAGATTCACTAGCAGCTTTTCCACCCTAGCAAGAACTGTGCCTTCTTTGCCCTGGCACATCACACAGCCCCTTTACATAAAACTCTTCCAGCTTAGATTCCTACCTCCAAATCCAAAGATTTGGTGAATTCATAACTAACTGATTTGCTGCCATTATTTGACCATCATCCATCTAATTTTGATAATGTAACACTAGAAAAAACAGAACCATATAGCCAAGGACGGATGCATGAGGAAAACTCCAAATGTAATGAAATTTAAGCTTCGTATATAAAGTGCCTTAAGTTACACAGGGCTTTGGGTTTTATACTGCATCTACAAAACTGTATGTAGAAAAAGATGGTTGGTTGTTTCATGACAGTTCTGAAGTCTCGTGTGTGTGTGTGTGTGTGTGCCCACTGACTGGCTTGGAGTCTTCTGTAACATCACTGGATAACCACCAGAATCAATTTAAATCAAATTACATGCATAAATCTAATTATCTGCTATTGTTTATAGAAGCAAGCCCAGAGGGATTTAACAGAAAGGAAAGCAAAGTGTGAAAAAAAGAAGGTTTGAAGTGGGTGGTTCTGTTCCACTGCCCCTCAGCTTTTCAAAACTACAGGAAATTAAAAAAAAAAAAGCCCAAACAAACTCTGAATCTCACACAGTCAATCCTAACATCAGGCTTTTGGTTTTTTTTTTATTTATTTTGTGCTGCAATGCAACCCAGACTAAAAATTGCGGATTCTTGAGTGGAACATTTAATATTTGAATCAGAAAAATAACATAGCTTCCCCCTTCCATCCTTTCTCTTCACCACCAAAAATTTATCAGGAAATAAAAATGAAATTAAAAGTTTTATTTCATTAGTTACCTATTTTAAAGATGATTTTGTCACAATTTTGTGTGGCTTGAGACTTTCACAATGTTGTTCTTTTTTTCATTCTGTTTTTCACTGATGTATATAATTTCAAATTCTTTATATAATTTAAGAACATCTTGGGGATTGTCTTCTAATAGTGTAAATCAGAAGTAAATCAACCAAAGTTAATTTAAACCAGATGCAATGGGCTTGAAAATGAAATCTTCCTCTCTACTGTATTATGTTTTAAACAAAGTTGTTGTTCTTGTTTTTAAGTACATCTGTTTATTTCATGTTTGCTCTGTGTTGATTAGATCTCTGGATGGCTGAGACAAGCCTGCTCATGTTATACCAGGAGTGGTGCCTATGAGCTCAACTGATAGGAAGTGCTTCCCAGACTTGCTGAATACTGCAAATCTTTTACCAACACATTGTTGTCTGCTACAAGACACAGCAGTTTTAGACAGAATTGCAGTTCTGATTTATAATATCTAATTAATAAATCCAAAACTTAGAATACAATAAACTCTAAGGTTTATATGCTATTCTCTTGTTTTTTGGTTGCTTTGGGGAGGGGGATGGTCTGGATCACCACACCATTAATGTTTTGATGAACTGTCTTCAGAGATTGCTTTGTTCCCTAACAACCTTTGAACTTTCATCTTGTTAAGCAGACTGGTGTGCACTGCTATAAATTACAGTTCTCATAAGCCGTGCTATTCATCTTTTTAAGAGAGGAATGCTTGACACAGAACTCTAACATACAGACCTTAAAAGGAGTGCAGTATTTGCATTGTTTTGTTTCTTGCTGCTTAGAGGAGTAGGTGGGAGACTGACACAAGGAAGACAAGAAAGAGGTGGTCAGCTGCTTTGGACATGATTTCTCATTTTGAGAGTTCTCTGAACTTTGCCATTCACTCTTCCATGACATAAACAAACTTTTATTGTTCTTAAATACTTAGGTAGCTGTTAACAAAAATTAAATAAGTCATTGCTCAAAAAATGTCTGTAATGCTTCTAGCAAGGCTTTATCTTCATGACACTAACGATAATCCCTTGTGTAATTAACTGTAGAGTGGTTATGCATGCAGTATGCAGTCCATGACAAGCCTCATAGAAAATACATCAGTATTAGCCACAGGTGAATTCATTTAGAAAGATTAATGACTGCACCTGAATTTTAATGTCTGAAAAGGGATGGAACACTGAATCCTTAATTAAAAAGTTGAATGACTGGTATGGTTTGTTTAACATCGCAAATTTCACCGGGAGATTTTTATATTCAAATGAAGTCTGCAAAGGAAAACTTTCGTTAGAAAGTGGTGAAGTAAGGGTGAAAAGCAAAAATGTTTTATGTGCTTTATGTAAATGGATACATGGATCAGTACCTTTGATATGGATCAAATGAAGAATAATTATGACTCCTCTCTGTTTACAGTGAATATGGGGCAAAGAATTCTTAAGAAATGCAAGGCACTGCTATACTCCTACTGATATAAAGTTAGATGAGAAGAGCAGTAAAATTGACGAGTGATCTTATTCTTTCCTTAATGAGATGGTTTCCTCTTCATTATTATTTTAGAAAGTTTTTAATGAAGAGAAAGTAACCTTGAAAAACACTGTTACAATCCCATTCCCAGAAGATGCTCAACTCACCTTTCTCAAACTCAGCTTTCAATTACAAAGTTAGTTAAAAGTAATTCAGAGAACGACCATTATCAATGAAAACAGTGCCTTTCAGAAATTTCATGCATTTTAATATTTAATAAAAAGAGAGGCTAGATTTTGAGAAGAATAAATAATTAAAGTAGAATTCTCATACCTGTTCAGAAATGCTAACATAAGGGACATCTGAATGTACTGTTGCTACACCGCCTAAATTACATCTTTAAAAACCCTCTGCTGACTGCTTTCAGTTAGTCTTAATCATGGGAAATGTATTCTAAAAACTGGAGCCCCAGTAAAGCTTATTTGAACAGCAAAATGGATCACTTTTCAAAAGCAAGGCTGTGATGTTTGTCTACTGACCTAAATAGACACTGAAGGTCAGTGGTTTTGCTGTCTTATTTCTAACAAATGACAGTCAACCAAACTTTATTTTTAATGAGATCTCCTTCTCTTTAACTCTAGAACCAGACTCCAGGAAAACAAGTTTCTAAGCAAAAATAAGAATAGAAGTTCAGACAAAGATTGTCTTCCTAATAACCTAATTATATTTCCCATTGCTCACTTTTTATCCTCTCAGAAAAGGAACATAGCCTGAAAATTTTCAAATGAGAGAGAGAGAGGAAAAAAAGGGAAATTAAAAGTCAAGGAAGGAGTCCAAGTGATTTATCCTGGAAAGTGTGTGTGATTAGTACTCAGAGCTGCAGTAAAGCAGATTTTGATGGACTTTACCTGTAGCACGGTACCTGCTGTACTGCTTTTGCTGCCAAGCAGAAACATGGTTTTATTCCTGACCACTTTCCAAGGATGCATATTTTTAAATAAAATATCATTTAAAAAATATGTACCTTCCTGTAAATCTTGAAGGAAAGGAGGAGGCATTCAAAAAGCTGTGTAGAAGGTGTGAGCACGTGTTCATACGTGTGTAATAACATTTTTCCATTTTCTCGTGCAAACTACCTTCAGTACTTCCCCAGACATAGAAAACTAGAACATTATATACATATCACATATACATGTGTGTGTATACATATATGGTTTAGTTTTCAGGTATATGAGCTGTTTGAATGGTCAGTTGGAGAGGAATATGTATAATAAACTGCTAGCATCTCTAGTTTAAGTTTAGTGTTCAGCTTGTTTGTTCCTCCAGATGTCCACAGCCTCTACTATGAAACAAGACTGGCATATGAACTGTAAATATTTTTGATACCCAAAGCTTAGTTTCATGGAATTAAACTCTGATGTCAGGGATAAAAATAAAACTGGAAAGACATATTCAGACTTCAAAATCACCTTGTCTTGATGAATTTGATTAATGCAACTCAGCAAAAATCAACTGCAGGATACAACTTTCAGTGAGTTGAAGTAAGGAGTTTGTTAATCAGTTAACCAGTTAACCAGTTAAGATCAGTTGCTAAAGGTATTATTAAATTTGTGACAAAAAAATGCTACCTGACTGAAGCAGGTTAAGTCCTTTGCTACCCAAAATATTTTCCATAAAAAATTCCACTGATTTGGGCAAACCACAAAAACCATTTGTATTTGAAAAGAAAAGCAATTATATTGAGCTCAGATACATATCCAAGTATTTCAATCCAATGTGTTTGGAACATGACCTAAAATTAATAGGATTCCTTTTGTTGACTTCAGCAGAAGTTGGACCATTATGGTAGATAAATAGATTGCTGGTTCAGAAGATATTATGAGATTCAAATTCCCTATTTTTAACTTTTCAGTTTTAAGGATTGTAAGAGATGGGACTAGAATAAGAGCTTGTCTCTTGACATGAATTGTAGACCACATACTTTCTTTGAATTCCCTGGGCAGTAAATGACTTTTGAGGCAAAAATTTATGCTGGACAAGAAAATAACCAAGGTGAGAATTGATGTGATACTAAAAGAATGGAATATGATAAACAAAAATAACACTTTCAAAGTTGTTCAGTTTTGCCTTGAATAAGTATTTTGATATTTCTTATTTTATGTAGACAAGTTTTTTCTTAACTTTTCTGGGGAATCCATTTTCTCAGGAGAAAACAAACTCTTGGTATACATTTACTGTACACGTTGTCTCATATGATAGTTAAGGACTCCCCGTGAAGACAGATTACCAATGACACATTCACACACATCCCACCTTCAAAAATCAAATATTTCTGCACCCTAAGGCTCTGACTTCCTGAAAGAGGCGAAGGGTAGATGGAATAGGACATCCTGTTTCCCTTCACTCTGAAGATTCTAAAGAAATACGCCAGAGACTTCCTACAAATCTCAAAGGTTTATTATGTCCAGAAGGTGACCATCCTGTCCACTCAACAGAGGTGAAGGCAAGTGTAACCTCCTTCCCGGAAAGCACAGGGAAAACCTCCCTAGTTTTTATGGCACACTTTCTATTGAACTATAGCAATGTTCTGGGGCTGCTGCAAAATGTTGATTCTTCCATGAAAGTTACCCTTTACAGGAATGATCTTTCCTAATATCACCCTTTTAACTCACCCCACTATATTTTTAGAGCAGAAATGCTTTTAAGTTCAAGTTAGAATTCAGTTTAATAGCTGGACAATTTCAGAGCACCATAGTTCACTTTGTCCAGTAAAATAATTTTATGTGTGGATGTTGCAAAAATATAACTGAAATGGTGCTTTGAAGCGAAAAATAAACAATTTTATGCAGCTTCTATCAAGTCTAGAGATCTAAAACATCTTGGACAGTCGATGTTTGTAGTGGGGCAGTGAATAACCTCCTCAGGGTGGACTGCAAGTCTCGAAGCATGCCGTAAATCCCCACATCTGCTATCACCTTGGCCAGTTTGTCCATAAACCAGACACATGAAATGCACTGGTGAACTAACCTAAACCACCTTCTTTGCTGAAAGATGTAAAATTATGCTCTTTTTTTGCTGTAACGGAGTGAAGTAGAGAGTTTTGACATTATCAGTGCAATGCAAACTGGTTTTAACACTATTTAGACTTGTGGCCACAGCTGTGATATCTAAGGGGTGTATCTGAAACAGTCCTGTTTCCTGAGGTAATCACTTGAACAACATATAACCTCAGAGAAAGAAGTCCCAGCTAAAAGCTATTTGAAAACAATGTAGCCCACAGGGCACCCCGAGATAAGCTGATTCCCCTTTCATTACTTCTTAACCATCCATTAAAAGCTAAGCACTCTATTCTGCCCCTACTCGCACACCCCGAGGATCCTGGAGGTTTGTGTGAAGTCAATGAAAGGCACTACCCCAATCTGTCATTCAAACTGCAATTACTCATCCATCTTTAAGAACCCAGGGCAGAAAGAAAATATAAAATAGAGGGAAACAAGTGCTTAGCTCGGAAGGTAGGAAACAAAGAACACATGGCCCGTATAGGCATTTTGCGTGTGTTTTCATTTCTGAAATGTTTTGTAGGCTTGGAAAAAAATTGGGTGCATAGGTTAAAGCAGTCCCTAGGCAACTTTAACGTGCACAACCAGCATTTACTGAGGTGATCACCATCCGTTATCACTGACCTTGGCAATGCTACAAGAATCCTATATTCACACGGATAAACTCTTCTCCACTACCTCGCCAACTTAATAGGGATAAACAGGCTTTACTTGAGCGTCTGCCGTGTGTGATCCATATCTATCTGTTTTTCATTCAGCCTCCTTTTTCCACCTCTCTTTGGACAGTGATTGCTTCTCCTCCATTTCTCCTGCTGTGTGCTATGTAAGTAAGTTTTTAAGAGATCAGTTTATTCAACAGAAGAAACTGACAGTGAATAATATCCAAAAGAGTGCAAGCTTATGTTACCCCAATTAGTCATGATGATGTATGTAGAAAAATAAGAAATACAAGGGACCTAAGATTGGGGGAAAAATCCTTTTCTTTGGGCTAAACTGTACAGAAGGTACTGATATCCATTTTATATTGTTCTTTACTTGATAATTGTTGGAGAAAAAATGTCTGAGTCACTGATATCAAAGTGCTTTTTAAACACCTTGTTACATTTATATTTTATTTCAGAACCTAAAGTCAAGTTAATTTTGTTATTATTTTGAAAAAATGTAAAAACAGCCCTTGTGTATGCATAAAAATAATATAAGCTGATCAATACTCAGGATAAATAGCTGTGACAGACACAGTGACATTATATTAAAACCATCTCAGTATCATTCTTGGGCCAGGCTGTACACTTGATATCAGGAAAGCTCATGGCTAGGTATTACTGAAAAATAAATTATACCTATAAATGGTGACATTGAAGCAAGCATTTCCAGAATAAAAATGCAATTCTTCAAAGATAAGTTACTCTTTATAACCACATACATAAGTGTTTAGGTTTTTCTTTTTTTAAGAGCTGTTTCAGATTTAATATTTCTTCTATAATAGAATGTCTGTGGAAAAACCAAGAGCACTTACTGCTAAGTCATTTCTCATATAGTTTCACTTCTATTCTGTACCTTTTGTGTACTAGTAAAATTAATTGCCATTTTTAGTAGAAATTGAGTATTGCATACAATAAAGAGCAACATTAGACCACCAAAAAAAGTAAAGCATTATATAAGTATTCATTATACATGTGTATGTCCTGATTTCAAATATTGTAATAATTTCTTGACCAAGGCAGACTGCTGTACAGGCATATATATTTTTTTTGTGCCTAGCAAAGCTGGAGGTTTACAGTTTTCAAATTTAGCATTAATGCTCTGGGATTATGCAGCTGAGGAGTTGGGCCAACTGACAACAATGCTTTTGTTTATATGGTGTTAAGGTGAAACAGTCCAGTGACAACTGTATTATTTCTTGCCTTTTCTGCTGTCCAACTTGTGCAGGAAGCTTAGTGTGCTGTCAGGTTTACCCTCTTTATTATCACACTGTATGAATCTGTATAGTTGTAAAACAGAATGACTTTTTTTTTTTTAAGTTGAATTCCTCTTCATAGCAAAGATGCCATGGTTACCATGTCAGTCAGACATGGGTAATCAGGTCCCTAATAAGGGATCTTGAGTATGTTTGGTATTTGGCTCGAAGATTAAAACTTTAAAAGTTAATGCCACTAGAAACATTGAGGAAAACAACTGCAATATGGAATGTGGTTATATATATTTTTTTTTTCCTTCTTTTCAAGGCTCAAGGGGAATGCATAAGGCAATGTTTGTTACTTGAAAGATGTTGGTAGATTTGATTGTCTCTCATGTACACACATTTCTATTATCCATCAGAAAATTCCCTTTGAAAACATGATAGGAAGAGTCTGGTGTTGTTGATCAGCACTATCTGAACACACCACCAGGTTTACTGTTTGTACACTATGTTTGTCACTGCGATGTGGGACCTGTTATATTTGCAATCTTCATAGTCTACATTTTCTTTGAAAAGCAGTTAGCAGCACAACACAATCCCAGAGCTTGGCTTGTGTTTGTTTTCATCAGAATGCAATAATCCATTCTCACAGGATGGCTGTGTGAGCCACAAAAGTGTAAATGCCATTCCTGCCTACACTCTCATTGCAGGTGCTGAAGCAGCTATTTCTCCTTTGAAAGAGCCATGAATCTGCTAGTTGTCAGCAAACTGAGATTTAGATGCTAACTTTTTCTCTTTGCTGTGCATTGATCTCTTTTATCCTAATTTCTGTTTGTTTGTTGTTCGGTTCACTGTCTCTGAGTAAGTTAATCTGTTTAGACTTTTATGTATACACATGGCTCTGGTTTAGGCTTATGTTTGCTCTAGGGTGGTGGAAGTACAAGAGTGCTTGAGGTGTCTGTTACATGGGGCAGGCTGCCTGTTATGCACACACCCCCAGGGATACTGGAAACCTTTGATAACTGCAAGTTCACTGTTTGGGTTTTTTTTTTTCCCTTGATAGCTAGATTTGGTAAAATATAATTTAAAAAAAAAAAGTAAAGTATTAGTAGCATGGACTTGATAGTCGGATTTCTCTTTGTAGGATACCAAGAGGCTCCAGATCATCCAGGTCATTCCCATCTCTCCCTGTGGGTCACTACACCACTCCTAACTGCTCCACAATGGGCATTTTGATCCTCTGTCATCTGCGTCTCTACTCATTATTCTAGAGGTATAAAATAGAAACAAAGATCAGAGAGCAAGTAAATAAACAGAATAGAATGAATCGCTCAAACCAATATGGAAAAAAAATTGCTAATAATTGCTCGTAAATTGATGGTAATTGCTAAAACTCATAGCAATTTGTTTGCTTTACATAAACAAATTACTAAAATATGTTGCTGTGACTTACAGGTCCCCGTTTCATCTCACTCACTAAATGATTATGGCTCCACACTTTAAAACACTGTTTATACACAATTCTGTAACAACCTCAGTGCATGACAAACTCACATTAGCATCTCTAACTTGTTGTGTGGAGCATTCACACTCACAGAAGGTCTGTCTGGAAGGCCCCTAAGATCAATGAGAATTTTCCCATTGCTTTCAATCTGCTTGCTGTGAGTCCCAAAGTGAAAAGTAGCTTGCGGGGAGCTGGATATTGAGCAGGCTGGAAGTGCCAGACTGTACATTTCTGGGGAATGTTTTTGCTTATGAGCCAGACTGATGGGTTTGGTGTGAAACTTCTGCCTTTGGTTTCCTTAACAGCCTCTCATGCAGTTGGAGCTCCCCAGCATTTATGTGCAGTGACAACGAAGGCCTGACCTCCACTCTGGCACTTCGGCTGCCACAATATCACTCCACCCCACATGAGTGAAGTCTAAATTTAAAAAACAACCCTAATGGTTCTTTCATGCACTTCAGTAAGCAATTTTTCTTTTAAATGTGTAACATATGCTATGTCTATGTATTTTCTTCTCCTTCACTGCCCTCTCTTTCCTCTCCATTCTCTAAGACAAGGGAATTTTTAACAATTTTTCCTCTGCTGTGCATGGGAACACTATTTAAACTTGTGCTGCGTCAGTCAAAGCTCATCACTCTGCAGTCAGGCATATCAGCTTAATCCTGCTACAAAGTTCAGATTTTCTAAAAATCTGTGAACTGAATTTGTCAGCCAACAAACAGCATCAAATTCCTTTTTCCACATGTTGAATG
Source organism: Acridotheres tristis (assembly GCA_037013685.1). Classification (NCBI taxonomy): domain Eukaryota; kingdom Metazoa; phylum Chordata; class Aves; order Passeriformes; family Sturnidae; genus Acridotheres; species Acridotheres tristis. The sequence goes on from CM072895.1 coordinate 13,802,049, forward strand.
ATGAAAAGTCTATACTTTATTTCTTTTTCTGGCTTCTAATTTCCCAGCAGTTCATATGCTTTGGTGATGGGAACTTCAAAAACTTTCATTAATTATTAGTAGCCCTGGTCAGAGAAATTTAACTGGAATCTTATTCCCCTGGAACATTCAGGTTTGTTATCACAGTACAAGGTCAGTTCTAATTTTGTCAAAATTAACTTTCCAAAAGAGCCTGGAATATATTTCTGACAATGTTACGGTACTCAAATATTAACAGTTTTTATTTCAAACTTTTTAATGTTTGTGATTATAAATTTATTATTTATATGATTAACTATGTTTATTATAATACATTTTTAAAATAAAAGTAACTTTTATTTGTAAGTTATTTTCAGAACACTCAGGTGTAATTTCTTGTCTCTTTCTAAACTGGAAATGTTTTTATATGACAAAATGTTCCCATGTGATCCAGGAAACTCCACTATAACACTAAGCAGAGAGGACTTTAATACATGTCTCAGGGAAATGTCTTGCTGTACAGGCTGCCATAGATGTTTATCACGTGTTTAATACTTCCTATTTGAACAAATATAAAGGTAGAAATATTCTGGAAATAATGCACTTCATAGAATGCATTTGGAGTTAAGTTTTTTTTTTTTTTAATCCATGCAATACAGTGTATTGTGAATCATAAAACAATGCAAATTAAACTAATAAGTTTAGTCTCAGTGAAGAACAAAGTCAAATGCTTTTTGCTGCAAAACCCAGGTAGCCACCAAATGCATTTAAGACCTGAAAACATTCTCAAACTCTCAGCATTCCTCAACCTATTTTGCAGTGCGATTTTTTAAATGAAATATTCCAGTGCCAAAGTGAAAATATAAATGCAAGCACACGTTTACACTCTACGAACACTAAACCTTACACTATATGCAATGAAGTTTAAATGGCATCTATCTTCTAAAAAGAACATTGTGAAAAGTTTCATATCCATCATTAAAAATATATAAGAAAACAAAATACAGAAGAAGTATACAACTCAAAAACACGTGGCAGAAGTTTCAGGAAATCAGTTTATTTCTTTGGAATGCAAAGGTAACTTCTTTGTCTTTCTAACCTTGCTCTTGAATATCCGTGTGCTGTACTCTATCAAACTTGCTACAAATTGCTTTTAAATACAGGCTTCTAACAGTGACAGGATTTTCCACATCCCTAAACTAAAAATTCATGTAAATATTGGTTGTTAATTCAATAAATATGAGACCTGCAAAACAGTACAAGCCCCAGCTCTTATTTCCTGCATATTGACCCTTCTCAGAACAAACTATAGTGAATGTCAGTGCTCGAGATTAAAATTACAAAATTAAAATCTTGAGAATCACAGCTGTTTGTGCAGTTTTAATAGAGGTCCAATTCAAAATTCAGGTTCTCTTTCATGGCTGACCATTGACTTGAGTGAGCCTCCTTGAAAAGCTTTGTGCTGTCCTCTGCTAAATGTTGTTTGGCACACAAAAAGCAAATGGTGAGAAAGTAAGGTAAAATCTGTTTGTACTTTTTTTTTTAATGGAGGTAATTATAGCTGTTTGCTAATTCCACTGAGAGGATCAAATTCTGCTCTCAAAAGGCAGTATAAGTCCACTGAAACCATCTGAATTACTCCAAATTCATTCCAGGTAAGTAGCAGAAGAATTTGTCTCTTGGACTACAAAGACACAATTTTAAATATATTAAACAGAAATCAGAACTCCAAAAGACAAAGAGTTAATTAGTACACAGCTAAATATATAAACTAAATAAATTATCCAGGACATATTGTGCCCAAAGAAGTGGTGCCAAGCGCAGCTATTTTGAAAAGCTGTCAGATAGAGGCGTTTGGTGGTTTGCATAGCAGATAGAGACTGCTGAACGCCTCCCCCGAGCCTGACACCACCAATGCTGTATAACCTTAATTGCAATCTGATTTCAAACCCTTCTCTCTTTTGCTCTTGGCAGTCACGTCCACCTGAGAGTGGACAAAACTCCAGATGCAGTAACTTAAAGCTGTAACCTCCCTCCCTGAGCTGATACGTGATGGGAATGCTTAATACTGAAATTGCTTGGAAAGATTAAAATAGCACTTGTCATCTCTCTTCAGAAAAAGAAAATAAACCTGATTTTCCAAGCCGAACGAGACCTAGTATAATTATGTGACAAAGTGAATACCAGACGCACAGCACCAAAGCAAAGGCTCTGAAACATAAAAGCCAAACAAAACACCCAAGTCTGTCTACTTTTCTCCTCATTCCTGTTGAAATAGTTGACAGGTATGCATAACCAACCATACTTGGCACATCTGTATTCAGAGGCCAATTGTGTCTCTCAAAATAATTCTGATACTAATTGCAAGAATGATCAGGTCTAAGACATACATACCAATGATCTGAGTCAGCAAAAAATACATCCAGCTGTTCTGCCCTTGACAGAGTCCTGGGGTTTACACAATGCAAAGCTCCATCTTCTTTTTTTTTTTTCTTTTTTTTTTAAATTTTTTTTTTATTTTTTATTTTCGTCAAGACCCATGGGTCACAGTTTCATTTTGTCCTTCTGATCATTAACTTCAAGGATAAGAAGAATGATTTCACCAGAACACCTCAAAAGAATTACAGTTTTGAGTTAAGTTCAGTGACTCCAAGTCTTTGTTCCTCTCTCAGCTGTGAAACTGATCCTTTTCTGCTCACCTTTGTGCTGCCAGTGTCTCCCTGCTCTACTTCTCCCAACTTCTGCCCTTTTACCAATGCTTTCACATTATGTTGCCTAAAATATTTGGACTTTCTGGTGCTTCCTTAGGATGTGTTCAGCATTTTTCTCTACTTTGAAGAGAAGGAGGAAGAAGATAGGGGATGGTCAGGACCCTTAGATGTTCAAAGATGCTTTTGAAAAATTTCCTTTTCAGGGTTCATATTTTCTACTCTGTACTCTGAATTTTATAAATAAAAAAAAAAAATTGATAAGTTGCCATTATCTTCTGTAAGCACAACAAAAGCAGATCTGGAAGTATCTTTTTTCCTTTTATTTTTTTTTCATAAAAGGAATTAATTATTATCATGTTTTATATTGCTTTTAAATGTTAATGCAATTCATAGTCAATAGCCTTTTGTTAACTGCAAACCAGTTTATGGTGCAATATTTCTTGTGTAAATTGGTGTTTTCACTGTACTATTATCCCTGGTTCTGGCAGTCACTGAAAGGAAACTACATCTGCAGATGTCTTATTTACATCTGATGACAATATCTATACCACTAACATATAGGCTGCATTCTTAGGTGCTGTAAATTGAATTAACTCTCTTGAAGCAGCAGAACATTAGAACCATTCATTTATTTTAACAAGTGTATAATTAATTTATTCATTTCCCTGTTCATGGTCAGTTAGTTATTTCTGTTTTCTCAGTAAATTAGGCTATCACATGCACACTTTCTGTGGCCTTCTTTCGATGTATTTATGTAAAAAGAGAGTGTTTTTTTCTGTAAGGACATGCATTTTCTGCAAGTGACAAGGATGAAACGGGCTTTTTTATAGTGTTATCAAAATCAGATGAGCTCAGAAAGAGGAAATGTCTTTTCTCATAGTCAGGACTTGACAGAGGGAAAATTGGTGGTTTTCCATAAGTGAGATGCTTGATTGAAGTCAGATAGTTACTTAGGTCTCATTACGTGTGGTTAATTTGGCTAAGAATAGACACAATCAAACCAGACATCAATGTCTTAAAAGCCACTCATGGGATAAAAAACAGCTTCCTGCTTTAAGCCACTTAATTTTTGCCATCAAATTAATATTTTATTATTCCTTAGAGCCCCTGACATGGTCTTTATGGTTTTAATATGTGCAGCACACCATATACACAAATTCTAAATAGTGTCTTGCAAGTCCTTTGAGAAAAGGTGCTGGGACTAAATACTTTAGTTTCCAGCAGAAGTAATTAACTGTGTATAATGTTGTAATAGTTTATTTTAAGTGAAACTGAACAAGATAATAAAAGTATAAGTAAATACAATTTCTGGATTGCTTGTCTATAACATTGGCTTCTGTTGTCATCTCTAAATATCTTTTCTAAAGCTGTTGATTGAGTATCCTGCTGCTAAGCATAGATTTTATAGCCTAAACCATCCCATATTTCACACAAAAGACTTCATAAAGGAGAAAGATTTATAATTTTTTTCACTGATCTCAAAATTATCAATTACTTTTCATATAAATTTTTGCATCATTTACTGAGAAGGTATTCATGGCTTAATAGAGTCTTTTTTCATCAGTCATTCAGAAGTAAAAGATTTATGAAGTCAAATGTTTTTTATCATGCTCTGGTTCATACAAGCACGCTGGTTTAAATTGGTGATGCTTCAGACAAAATAAATCCTCACAGTAATGAATTTATACTTTTTAATAATGCAGAAGAGGTGAATTAAGAAATAGGGTGACATGAATACATAGAAAAACGCAGATTAATGTGGGCCAACATTTTGAAAAAGGACTTTCATTAATTAACTATCCCTTCTCATTTGTTTAATACTTGGGTAATTTTTCTGCTTTATTGAGAAAAAAAAACAACTCCTGCCACATTTTGAGCCGTGACTACATCAAACAAGCAGAAAGGTAATAAATTGTTTGTCAGAAATGGCTGGAACATGTCGATAGTAACCCACAAAAGGAGACTTAAAATTATTTCATACTTAATACAAATCAGGGACCACATAATTTGCAACTTGTAAACACTGTAGGATTAGAAATGCTCTTAACCAAAGTTTATGTACATTTTGGGAAGTTTTCTGCACAGCTCCCAAGGCGTTTTCACTGATGTTGGTACACTGTGAAGGATTTAGTCAGGTGGGTATAATAACACAAATGGGATTTCTTTATGCCTCTGTAATATGTGCTTCAGTAATAATAAGCCTTTAACTGGAATTTACATGGGCCCATTTCTGTCTGGCTCCCAAGACATGTGCAAGGACTTTCAAGGATGTTCACAGCTTTGTACTAATATGCTTTACACAGATCATTTTACATGTGTACATTTTTTAAAGAACACATGACAGGTAGACAGTGTAGTTTCCTGTCAAAAATATGCCACAAAAAGGCAGCTACCAGTCTTAGTGGTCATTAGCAAATACCTGGATTAAACTCCATATGGATGAAATCTGATTATCGAGACAGCTTTCCACAAATGATGAGCAGACTGATTATAGAAAAGCACAGAGGATTACAGGAGAATGACCATAAAAAAAAGAGAAGAGTTAGAGAGCTTAATCTGAGCAGAGTGGAACAGGGCAACTGCAGCCAAGTAGGGTAGGATGGCTCCATTGGAGCAGAACAAAGTAGGTCAATAGTTTTGGCAGTGGGAAAAGGAGCATGAGCCAAGTCTATCAGGAGGAAAAGAAGAGCTGAGAAGAACTGTTCCTTTGATGAGGAGTGGAATGAGCCAGCCTTTTTTAAAGACAGAATCAGACCATACTCAGCAGAGGAGAGAATTGTATAGCAACAGCACTTGAAAAGCCCGAAATCAATATTACTTGATTGGAAAGAACTGTAAGTATTATGCCAGAAGAAGTGGCTTTAGGTTGGAAACAGTCAAAACCCATGAAGTACTCTATGTAAAATAGCTTGACATGCAGACAGACTGCTGAAGAGAGAGTGGGTGAAGGCACAGCTGAGAGAGCTTGTGGAAATGTGTGTTGATCGGTGCTCCTGGCAGAGGATCAGTGATTCAACAAGTGTCTCTCACAGTATTTGCTTTCCATCCATATTTCTGCCCTCTCCTCTGCCTTCCAATGGCACATTGAGAAGACACAGGTAGTCACTGAATTTTTGAGGAATGATTTTGAGAGAAATGTAATCTAGTAATGCTTTCCATTCATTGCAAATTATGATGCAAAAGCGAAGTGAGGGGATTGTTGTAACTCTTCAGTCACAGACAAATGGAACCAAGCAGTAAAAGCTTAAAGTATTTTTTTCATGTATGTTATAGCAAATATTTTCCATTTTATACCTCAGAAGTGTGCATTGAAGCCACAGTTAATTCTTTTCTTTAAATGTTGCATAGCAAATCAGCAACAAGCAGATTTGTCTGAATAGGAGCTGGGGAGATGGATCGTGCTTCCTGTAAGAGAATAGCAATCTGTGTAACAACAGTCTTTGTGCTTTAGTTTAAATATCTTTTATTTTGCTTTCACTCTTCCTATGACCTTCAGGTTAGAAGACCACAAGCAGTTCATAAAGCCAGCATGAAGCACACCCCTTGGCTGTCAGTGACATCCTCAAGGCATGTGTATTGGTCATTGTGGCCAGAAGTCCACTGGAATATCTTATCAATGTAAACTAGGAGTTGGGAACTTAGAGGTTAATTAAAAAATATAAAAACATAGTAATAACCTTACGTTATTACCATTTGTTAATTATTTTTTATTTTAACTTGCACTTTATTCTGGGTATAGAATTGCCTTGCATATCCCTCTGGAATGATAAATGCTGGAGGTTTTCCTACTGCTTCCTCTCCCAAAGCTCAATCCATGGTTGTGGTAATAATTAATCCTTGAGTATTCATTAGCTTTTCTGTATAATCCTGATCTAGGAATGACAGTAAAGAGGATTCCTTATAATAGAGTGATGTAATACTCTGGGAAATTAGACACTAAGAGTTCCAGTACAATGATGTTACATTAAAGAGAGATAATCACAAGAGGAAAAAGTCTTACAGTGTCATAGCATGCCTGTGAAAGTCTCTGGGTTATAGAACAAAGTGTTTTCTACAATGCCCTGACCATGTTAAGCTGTAATAAGGCATCTCATCACGACATTAAAAAAATCAGACTGAGTTTGCATTATTTTAGTAGCTTCAAGCTTTAAGCCAGAACAGCATTCTGGTTGTGTCAGATAACCCTAGGAAAAAAAAAAAAAAAATTCTTTTTTAATTCTCCAGGGACTGTCTATTATAGGCAAATCACTTTCAAGAAATGAGCTACAATTTGTGGTAAATTAAAATTCCTGAGAATGGATAGGAGCTGAATTTCTGCCAGAGAATGAAGCTGCTCTAGAGACTGGCATGTGATGCTAAACTGGAGCATCCAGGCAACCATCTGATGAGGATTCATTTTGGCCCATGTGTAAAAGTAACAGTGAAGCCATAACAAAAGTCTCAAAAATTTATGTGTGCAAGTCTATATGAAAAAAAAGCCCAGCAGCTTTTCTCAACTATGTACAGCAATTAGTAACATAAAAGATGCAAAAGAATTGAAATATCACTTAGTACAATGTTTAATAGAAAATAAGCAAGCAGTGAGTAAAGCAAGAAAGAAGGTAATATGTAGAATGCCCTTATGCTATCTCAATTCAAGTCTAGCCTGGAAACTTTTCTATCTGCATCAACTATTCAGGTTTAGCTTCCTCTTTCCCCATTTTATAAAGGACTTTGAACTGCCTGTTTGATGTTAAAAGCAGTATATAAATTGAAACTCTATTATGCTTCAGAGAAGATAAAGATATTGCAAACGCCAAGAAAAACTTTCAAATGAGACACATTACAGCTGGAAATGCAAACCACAATAATCCAAAAAGTTTTGGGGGTTTAGTTCTGCCAAAGTAAGAGAGAAGTCAAGGGTGACATTCTAAACAATATAGGAATGGATATGAAACAAAATAATAGAAGATAGTAAAGTAGCTGAATAACAAATGAAAGCACACACTGTCACACAAATTCAAGAGACCAGGCAGAAAACCAGCAAATATGGTTGCAATATTAAAAGAAGGCATGAAAATCATCAAGCAAATTATAGACATATTAAATGTCTGTGGGTGGGGAGGAAAGGGGCAAAAGTTAGTGACACAGAGAAAGAGTCATTGGATAGTTATATTTTGCAGCACATGCAGAACACTTGGGGTTTGTCACAGTTCACACAGGGCAGCAACAAGGGCATCCTAAATATTAGATAAAATCTGGCCATGTTGGACTCAATGTGCATTTTGACATTGATTCTAACAGAGCCAAGATTTCCTTCATTAAGGGAGAACTTTAATACCCACCTCAATAAGCTAGGAAAAAGGAATATTTCATTTTGAAGAGGGCAAACTTGGACTCCAGTAGACAAAAGGTCATATTCTTTTAAGCTTTGTTGCCTCTGTGAGGTCTAGAGACTGAATTTTAACAGCCCTATGTCTAGCGTGTAGAATAAGATCTCAAGACAAGATTTAAGTGTTCAGCTTTTCACTATAACTTTCAGGTGGAATTAGTTAGGTAAAAATCAAGAGCACTACTTTGAGCTAAGCTAACAGGAATAATCTTACAATACACATTGAAAAAAACTTGGGCTTCCCCAGACATGTCTAGTCAAAAAGCCCATTTAATGATTTTGGGGTTTTTTTAACAAAAATAACTGTAAATAACTGAGAAACAGCTGCCTAATTAGCTGAGGCGTGGCACAACACAAGCAGAGTCACACAGCATTGTTTCAGATCAGAAGGTTCTCATAGCTCACCAGAAGAAATGCCAGAGGACATATTCATCAGGCCCCCAGTAGAGGGATGAGGAATGCCTTAGGAAATACAAAGTAAAGCAATCTGTAAGCCAGCCCTTCAAACTACAGGTAAGAGAGAAACAACTCCTAGGCATAAACACTTGTTTGTATCCCTTGAATGAACTGTGCATAATTTTTTGTCTTTAAAGAGATGTTGGAGGACTTGTTGAATGCATGTTAAACAATTATTGACCAAAAGACCCTCAGAAATAAATACTGGGAGTACATCCTACAACTTATACCCCTTTTCACAGCTGAATGCCCTGCTAAAATTGAGAGCTGTGTACTATATTTCATTCTTCCTGCTGATGAAGCTACTCTTACTTTATTTGCTGGTTTTATTATTTGTTATCATGCAATGTTATCAAGAAAGAAGGTGTATATTAATTCCGGAAAGTCTGGTGACTCACTCATTGTGGTGATTATGGCTTGTAAACCTCCTGATGTGTGGAAATGAATAGTTCCCAGGAACTTAAGTGCTTCCTTGTCTAGTTTTTGTTTTCTGGTGGTGCTTAGAGAGATTTCTCACTTGACAGAGCTCTCCAAAGAATGCGAACAATGGATCTCTATATTCACTTGAAGATGTGCCAGGTAGGGACGAAAAAAGTTTTTTTGGCATATAAGACCAGAAATCATAAGGGAATTTAAGGATTATTGGACCCTAAACCTTAACTAAGTCTCGTTTTCAGTGAGTAAGGCATATACAAGCATTCACTTTGCAACTGGTTGGAATATCAAAGTGCTCCAGCCCCTAGACTCTGTCTTCAGCCAGCTGGAAGCTCACTCTGCTTTCCCTAAACCAAGGATTACATAAGCACTCATTTCATCCGAAATCACCAAAGCTTCAGCTGCTGAAACCTTAGCTAAAAGCTCACCAACTTTTGCCTGTGAGTAAAGGAGCACGAACAGGGTCTGTGCCATTACCTGAGCTGCAGCTGCAAGGCTGTAGTTGTAGCTGGATGCAGGAAGGATTTCTGTGCGTGCCTCCAACTTCTTGGATCTGTTTCTACAAAATGTGCTTTTGATCTCCCAGATCTCCCAAGGTTTTTGATTAATGAACTAACCCTCCATCTTCCTTGCTGCTGGGGCTTTCCTCATGACTATTTGTCCTGGAGTCTGGCAGTCTTTCCCTAGGCAGCTTGTGCATGAATTATTACAATGTTCCTAATGCAGCGATCAACAAAACACCCTGTCTTATTAAAAACAAGATTTTCAAAATTATTATTTATGTATAGAGTTGCCTACTAGTATTTGGTTTTAGTTATGGTTGTTATATTTCATACACTCCATTTTCTGTTTCTGTATCAGCTAGGGATCTCTCTTGGAACCTTTGTAAGAAAGAAATTAAAATAGCAAGCAAAGTTATGTATTTCAAATAATTTTAGAGTCATTGAGCAGCTACAGTTTATAGGTTGAATATCCATACACCATTAAGCCAGACTAAAGTAAATATCACTCTGGAGCCAAAACCACCTTTTTTGTCCCCTACTGGAAAAAAAACCCAATTCTATTATCCGCCTAAGTTTCTGACTTAGATTTATGTAAAATTAAATTGGATGCATTTTTCCACATTTCTAATTGTTTCTTCACCTTTAACTACTATAATTAGAGCAGTATTACAGATGAGGGAGATAAAAAGGTTAAGTACCAATACATTAAAAATAATTAAAAAAAAAAAAACCTGCTCGAAACACTTCTCAAATATGTAGGTTACATGAAAGTAATTGGTATAAAAGTTTTAATTATGTTAACATTGGCCAGACTATATAATTCACCTTAAGCTGAACCATTCAAATCTTGCACTCTGAGTCTGACAGCGGGTGAGCAAGGGTCAATGCACATATAACATACAAAGAGCCAGTCAATCAGCTGTATTCAGCAAGTAATTATGTAAGGTGTTTCATCATCTCTTCCTCCTTATATCTCTGCCTGTGAGCTGAGTCTGGGAGTTGCCCTCACCATCTGCAGCACAGCTGCCACCTGCCCTGCAATGCAGTGACCAAGGGTGACGTCCCCTGCAAGGGGAACTCTCCAGGGCACTCTGGGGGTCCCTCCTTTTGAGGATGTCCCCAACTGATGCCAGAAAAGACAAAGAGAGAGAGAGACAGAGATGCATAAAGCTAGAATAATATGTTATAAGGCTGATGATCACAATCAATGCTCAGTTCTTCTTGAAATGTAAGCAGCTAGCTATGGAATTTGCTCATTTTCTATAGATAGTCATATAGCTCCAATGTGCTAAAAGATGAGAGGTATTATCACGGAAAACCAGTTGAAAAAAACAACATATTTTATTGTCAAAAAATCACAGTGTAACTCATAAAATAATAACATTTTTAAACATAAGGGTCTGTGAAATACATAAAGTAGCTGAAAGAAATGCTTTCTTGAGATTCATTCATTGAATGGGTTATCAGCTTAATACATCAAAGCAAGGCGAGTGTCCTGAGAACAAGATTTGGTTTTACTGATCCTAAAGCACCCATGCCATGAGGAAACAAAATCTGAAGAAAAGAATTCCCGAGTTCACACTACTTTTTGTAAAATATATCCTACCACTGTATGTATAGAAAAAGATATAGATATCAAAAAGTTACAAAAAAAAAACAGAAAAAACAACCCAAAAAACCAAAAAAAGAGCAGAACAGAGAAACGCATATTTGAAAAAATAAAGGCAATAATATTTGATAAATACAGAAGTATAGGTGGGCTACTCCCTGCTGGAGAGTAGTTTTCAGCAACTAGCAACGTTGTTACTTTTAATTCCCAGTTGTGCCTTTAAATATTTGCATCATTGTTTTAGTAACCCTTCTACTGTTAAAAGCTCTGATGATCTGATTGGTGGTAAGGGTTCAAAATTAGCAAGATTTGGGTTTGAGAAACAAATTACTTGCAGCATCTAGTCAGGAATTGCTTCTCCTTTGCCTTTATATTCTCCTTTTTTTTTTTTTTCCTAATAAATGGCTCACAAACAGTGGTTATATTAGACAACAGTGATTAGGCCTAAACAATCTTTTAAAAGGAATCCATTAAAAACCTTTTTTGTAGCCCTTATCTTTTACTGTGAACTGTTTAGAGACTGCATCACGAAGACTTGTGAAAGTTATAAAGCCTGTGTTCTAGGAAAATGCATACAAGCATGGGAATAATTTGAACATAAGCAGTCAGTCCTTTGAGGACCAAGCCATAAATTTTCACAATTAAGAATTTGCCAGGGTCTGTAACCTAGTAGTCCTATAGTCTAATACAAATGTTCTTCTTCAATTTTGTCTAGCTTAGACTGAAAAGAATATGCCTAAAAATCATGTATTTGAACAAAAAGCCATTAAATTAGAATCTTTCATTGAAAAGCATTATTAATAGAAAAGAATGTAATAAATCTAAAACAAGTTTCATCTGAAGAAAAATTCAAAGAAAAACAAATATTTACAGAGAATTTTGAACTTGATATGTAATAAGAAAAACATTATTTTCACAGACTGAATATTAGTTTTGTCTCATATGGAAAGGATAGAGCTGTCCTTCTCCTTCAGCCTTTTCACCCCTTGCATCATGCAGCACTTTTTAGTGTTGTTCTAGCATTTGGGAATTCCAAAATTCTCTAGAATTCCCTCTATATCTTCATGCTTCCCATTTCCTCCAATTCAGGAAACAGTTGTGGAAGAACAGAGGACACATATCAGATTTTACCTAATGAAAATAATTAAATAAAGTATTAACATTTGCACTCTTTTATCAGTAGTTCCAAAATGAGATAGTAAATAAAGTTGCAGCCTAATTAAACCATATCCATGTTATCTTATCTATTTCTTCCCAAGTGTCCTAGACAGCTGTACCTTACAAAACAGATATCAGAGATGCCTAAGGAGTAAATTCTCATTAGAGAGGTGCTATTAAGTATACATCTTCTTGTACGTCATACAAAACACTTTTAAAATGCAATTTTACAGCTCCTTTTGTAGCAAAGTACAAATAAGGTACTATAGAATAAAATGGTAAAGCAGAATAAAAATATGTTGCCTGCTCATTGCTAACATGAGATATTTCTGCAATGACAAAAGCAAGGGAGTCCCACATGGAATGCTATTATTTCTGTCTTATCATTTCTCAGTGAGATACCACAAGTCCCAGCATATTAGCGTTTTTCTTATCTTCCCACTCGAGTGGTCATGTGCCTGTATCAGTCCTAAATTTCACTCTAAAACAGAAATGCTCTTGCACTCATTTTGTGGTGTGAATTGATTCATGACTCTTCACAGCTTGTGTTGCTGGTACAGTTTCTAACCTACTTTAATATCATTATCTAATAGCAATAAGGGATTTCAATAGCACAAACAACAACTCAGAAGTGTAACTAGTTCACACAACAGAAATTTACTGGGGGGGAAAAGAAAAGTTCTATTTCAAGCACTTACCATAGCTGCTCTTTCAAAAACCTGTGACTAGCACCTTATTTCATCCCCAAACATGTCATTTTGACTCATTCATCAAAAGCACTTACTTCAGTCTCAGGCAGCTGCAAAACCATTTGAGGTTATCTTGCCAGAGAAGGAGCCTTCATATCCTGCTTGACTTAAAAAGCACCTTTGCTCTTTACATACCGGAAGGTAAATACACTATAAAAATGCCAAGGCCTACCACATTTCAGATATTTGAGAGCCTCATGAAGAAAAGGCACACAGAGACCCTGAGTAGATGCTGCCCATGAACTTTTCAAAGAATGCAAGAACATAATTCTTGCGTCTCTGAGGTGAGCAAGTCATCAGCTCACTCCTAATTCATTCCACTCTTAACAAGCTTACAGAGCAAAGCACTACAGAGAAATGTGTGCTTTAAAGAGAGAACAACAGCAACCCCACTCCCCAGCTGTGCTGTGAATCTTCTCAGGAGACAAGAGCTGTGCATGGCGCCATGTAGCATTTATTATTAACAGTAAGTGGCAGCAGCAATATAATTAAAAATTCCTTTCATTTCTTTCACTTTGCAAAGCAAAGGATGAACAGATTTGAACAATGTTTCTAAGGATAAAGCGAATACCCAGTCAGCCTCCAGAGATGGAACTTTCCTAGCAAATGCTATGTCCCTGTTCATGAGGACAAGGGTTCCTACCAGAAACAATAACAGATGCTTACATTTACCAGCATTAGCAGATGCCCCTTTATTAAAGACAGTATCGGAATGAACTCCCCGAGTTTGAATTTCATAAAGTTTGTTAAGGAAACATTTTTGAAAACAGAGAGAGAAACTGTGTTTAATGATGTTCACATGTTTCCCCAAAGAATGAAAGCTGATACGTGCAGGCGTCGAAAGCATTACATTCTAATTTCATTACTGTGGGGGCAGGAACCTAGAAAAAGCACAAAAGTAAATGCTGTTGACCTCCCTGACAAGAGGCTGAAAAGGAACCTGCTCTGGGAAGCCAAGACTTTTTGCCTCTGTAACAACTAGGTAGGTGATGGCTGTCTTGCAAAATTTATGGTATCATTTTATTTATAGCAGATGTCCTCTAAAAGCAAACAGTTTTGCCTTATGCTTCACGAATCTTATGGATAATTGCACAATCTAATGTGGAGGCTCAGTAATGCTGCAAATAGCAACATTATTTTCTAAAAGTGATCATGAATGAAAAGAGAAAAAAATGTTCTGATACTGATCTAAGCCTTGAAGATAAAAGGTTAATCAAAACAAGACTTTTGCCTGTGCTTTCTAAAAACTTGTTGTTTTAAGTGGAAGAGGTAAAAGTTGAAACTTTGTATGGCGCTCACTGATTAAATTATCATTTACCCCAAACGAGTCTTGCAGTTCCAATAAAGATGATCAGATGCCAAAATAAGCCTTAAGTAGCACAAGTAGTTATGGTCATAGACCTATAACCCAAGAGTTTATTTTGGATATGTAACTTTTTGTTCAAGCATAGTCCTACTCACATCTCTTGCTCTACTTAAGTGAAACAAGTTCAAAATATCAACTCCATTTTCTTAGTGGAACTAACATGATAAAGTTCTTGTTCACTTCAGCTATAAGTGTTGTTTTTATTTTTTCCTGAGAAGTCATTGATGAGATGCATCTTGCAGAAAGTGCATCATCTCAAACCAATTAAAAGAATCAAGAACAATTAAATCAGATGTAATCCCATGGAAAAGTTTTATCAATACAGAGGATGATTAAAGAGGAAGCATCACCTTTCAGTATCAAAACTTTTATTTCCCATGTTAGCCTCCTTCCAGTTTCAAAGCTATACTTGAAGCCCTTGGATGTGAACAAAACCACTGTTGATGGAGTGTTTGCTTCCTTCATTTTTTCCCTAATTAGCAAAGTTGAAGGCAGAAATAAATTAATTTTTTGAAAGTAAAATAGAAATGGACAGAAACAATACATCGGTGAATTTGCTGTTCATTATGCATGGTTTTCAAGAATGCATATTTCAAAAAGAAAGTCATTAAGTAATTCTGCTGTTCTTTTGCAGCTCTTCCTGACAGTTTAAGCAATAAAATGATTTAATCTCTCTGGATTGTAAAAACTGAAACCCCTGACAAGGACAAGAGATTGGCAGAATTCATAATAATATATTTTTACTTATGTCACATATTTGTAATTTCAAGGACACAATTCACGATGACCCTATTGTAATGATGCATAGGCATTGTTCTACACTGATTTGCATTAATATCTACAGAAGAGTTTTCCTCTCCTAGTACTGCTTCAGAGGATATGCTTGTCATTAAAATTCTGGTCACAGATGTGGGTTAAAATATCTCTAACCTTTACAAATGTATTATGTGGCACTACTGACATAGCTTTTATTGCAGATAAAATCTATAACAAATCCTGTGTGTGACAGGAGAGGAACATGATTTTGTATTAAACTCAGATGATAGAGATGCATTCCTTGCTTGTACTTTTAAAATGCTTTGGATATAGTAACAATGATTTAGGCTTTCGACTCCATTGCAGTTAGAAAGCCATTACATCTATTCTTTTTTATTTCTGCTTTGGTACTTTAATAAATTCTTCTTAAACTGTCTTTCAGGAGAGGACGTAAAAGAGTGAAAATATTTCAACTCACTTCCAATCTTGGTTGAATACATCAGAAGTAAACAAGAAATCAGTTTATTAGGATGAACTACGTAACATCCATCAGTGAAAATCTTTTATAACCAGCATTGAACACAGACCACAATCCTCTACTTCAGTTTCCTAACTTCAATTCATATTCTCTTCTAAAAGGGTCTCACATTAATGTATTTATTTATTTCCCAAGTACTTTTTGCACTTTCCACTGTATAAACTGTATTTTGAACATCACTTGACTTGCCCATACGTGCTGCAGGAAGGTAGTGCTTTCCCTATTGTCTTAGTCACAGTAGAGTAATCCTGGATAATTTTAAACAAAAAGGTTTCATGAGTTCGCAAAGTGAAGGCATGTGTTGAAACTAGTGTTTAACAGACATTCATCCCCAAAAAATTATTTCTTTTTTTCTGCAACAACACTACCCTTCTTGCTTATATCAGCTGGGTCTGATTCCACCCTTGTTGCAAAATAATATTTCCACTGGATAAGGTGAGAGCTCCCTTCAGTACTTACATGAGCATAGCTAAACAAAATCTTACAACCAGATCTGGTGCTGTAACTTTGTCCTTAAGAGAGGTGAAGCTGTCCTTGTGCAGCTGGAGGAGAGAGCTTGCTGTGGGTTGAGGCCTAAATACTTCGTATAAAACAAAAGTTTGTTGTTCTTTCCATGTAGAGTTGGAGACTTGACCAGCTTGTGATATCAAACAGCCTTCAGGATGAGCCTGGCCTAAGGAGCACAATGCTGTAGGGTCATCCATTTCACAGCAGAGTTGGGATCTGTGTCAGAGCTTTTGACCATATTCATGCATTTCCATATGATTATATAAATACAAAAGCTGACTACTTTTTATTGTGTTTTTAAAGGAAAGGAGGTTATACCAAGTGATTTCTGCTGCTTCATCTGTCAGGGTGAACTCACAAAATATATTTGAATCTTGCATTTACTGGTGGAAAGAGCAATATCTGCATTAGTAGATTACCTTTAATTCCAATCTGTTTTCCTTGGGAAAAGAAAGTGGAAAAGGGGGGAAATTCGACCAAATAATAAATAAAATAAACAAAATTAAATTAAAGTAACTTATAATGATTATAGCATTTTTTAGTTTCCACCCTGGGAACCAGAGTGCAACACAGGGATACAGGAAGTGTATCTAATGTGAAATCCAGTTCCAGGACTCTTCAGATCAGTCCAAAGACGTTTGTGTGCACTGGAAATATGCTCATAAGGGGCAGGGAGTATTTCATTCAGATGCTGTCAGATCTCTGGATCTTTGGTTCTCAAGCATTCCTGTGTCCTTGTACAGCCCCTAGCACTTCGGATATCGAGGAGCAGTCTAGGGTTTTGGGGTAATTAAATGCACATGCACATAAACTCTGAAAAGTTTATACAATTGTCTGCAGAGCCTTGCAGAAGCACTTGTCATTGACAGTAATAAATATTGAGAGAAAATCACAAAGTTTTGTAAATCAGTAATGCTTGGAGATGAAAGGGTGTGGGGAAGAGAACCAAACAAAAAAACAATGAAAAGATGGCATGGGAAATTACAGAATTTAGAAAGGGATGAGGGGTGGGATTTGGCTGATTAAGTTGGTATACTCTTGAACTTTAAGGTTTCCAATAAGGATTCCCAATTAGTTTCCCAATAAGGTTTCCATGCAGAAGGGAGGTATTTTGAAAGGGAATTCTCAGTCTGTGGTGTATCAAAAAATACATGTTGTGTTGTTCAGCACAGAGGTGTTATCCAGTGTGCACTGCTCAGCTCTAGGGCTGTGAAAAGCTGGGAGAGCCCTCCAGGGCACTGTCTGCACACTCAGAATGCAAGCAGAAAAAGTGATAGCAAGTACTCCAGTGTCTTTAACAGCTGTGCTCTTTTTATTGAACCCTTCCTTCAGTGCAGCAAGAATTTCTCCCGGGAGCTGGGGACTGGATATTGAAGTGGAAGAGCTGGGATATGGCCCATCCCTGAGTCACCACCTGCACCTCTCCCCTCACTGCTGAATGCTGGCACTGCTTGGAGCCAAGGAACAGCTCATGAGAAGAGATGCTTCAGGCCCCACAAGTGGGTGGCCAATTCTTCCCAGTGCCCTCTCACAGCTCATGTTGGCTTGTGAAGTCTTAAGTCAACTCCTGCTCCTAGAGAACCCAAAGTTAAGCATGTATATATATTTTGACATTGCAGTCTAGACACAGCAGAATATACACTCAGTGACACGTTTCCTCATCTGAAAGAGTGTGAATTAAAATCAAAAACTCTCAAGTTATTTCAGTATTTCAAATTATTTAACTGGAAAGTTTTGCACCCCTCTCAGATAAAAAGAAGAAAACCAAAATCTTTGTAAAATATTTTACCAGTGATAGCAATGAAATGTTTCTTTTGAGAGTTGCAAGAACGTAAGGGGACTCTTGATGGAAAGAGGATTATGTAGATAAAAGGTCCCCAACCCTGCTCTTGAATTTTCTCTGCAATTCACTTAATAAGATTATGGGAACAGATACTATTTTTTTCATTGTTGTTGTTTTAAATTTGTTTAATTTAGTCATGATGCTAAATCATTTCCAGAATTCTTCATGCAGTAAAGTAATTTGAGATTTGCAGAGAATATTCATTGAGGCCTTTTCTAAATACCAAATTTCCCTACCTTTAGAGTGGGGAGCATGATGCCAAGTCTATTTTTTGGAGAAAGTCTAAAGTTTGGGAAACTCTAAAGAAAAGTGTTATATGAAAGGTATATATACATAATATTTGTATTATAATACAGTTCCCAAACATTTATTTATTTATTTAAACATACATTATATGATTTAAAACGTTCTGATATTATTTCCAATTTATGAAATATATCATTCATATACATTTTAATATCAACACCAAAATCCTGATGAAAAATGCCCCAAAGATTTCCAATTAATGTTATTCACTTATTGTCAGTTTCTAACACCACTGACAGCAATTTCATAGAGATGTTAATGAATTTTACATGATATTCATGAGAATGAATGCCTTTCTCATCAAATAAGATGTTCGAGGTTCTGGCCAGAAAAGTGTAACTGAGTTTGCAAAAATGTTAAGACGTAGCTCTTTTCTGAGAGAACAATTTGCAGTGTGCATGGAAGAAAGCTGATAGCACTTGATTATATTGTAAATTACATCATTCTTCTCCATATACTATACTTCTGAAATAGGAGAGGGAGTTAGCCTCGGTTTAATGCCTTTTTCAGGGGTACTGAACTCAGATGGATACATTTGTATCAGTCTAAACTTTTGTGTCAAGGAAGATAGAAGTCACTATAAATAGAATTCCAAGGCGTTTCAGTCTTCACTCTCACTAAATGCTGGATGAAAAAAGTAATAAACAACGAAAATAAAAAATATTTTTCTTTCATTTTGCTTTGGTAGAAACAATTGCAGAAAAATATTGCTGAATTTCTATTTTTGGCAAAAAAAAACCCCAAACAAATCACTTCTTAATTATAACAGACTTTTGTTCCGTTTTCTACTTGATTTTCTGTAATGTTTCCTTTAAACAGTCTATCTTTATAGCCTCAAGAACAAATACAGCCTGATTCAGATGTGTGGCATACCACTGAAGTGAACAGAGTTGCCTCTGTATTTCGTGGATTTTTCTTTCCATCTTTGTGTGTGTCATATATTGTCATGTCAGTGTGATTCAAGACAAATGAGCTCTCCACACAGCCCAGATCCTGCCAGGTACTGAGTGCCTGAAACTCAAACCAGCTTCAAAGGAAGCACTCATTACCTCCACAGTATTTCCTTGTATTTCTCCCTAATTACCCTAGGAAATACTTTGAATAATACAAATACTGAGTGTAGCCAGCTGCCAGAGCCAGCCTTAGTGCTCTTGGCTAGATCTGTGACAAGTTGTCTTTGATTCATCTTTTGGTTTTTCAACACCTTTTTCTCTCCTCTCCCTTCTTCACTATGCAAATGTAGCAACTGGTTTTCATGCAATTTTGCCCTATAAGCCCAAAATAGGTTTTAGAAATCTTTTGCAGAGTAAGATGTAGACATGATGCACACAAAGTCTATGTCCACTTATGTGCCTCTGTCTCACAGGGGTTTTTGGGGCAGATGGTATCTACAATCCCCAGAATGTTTTCTTCTTGCAAAAGCAGAATCTGGCTGCCTTGAAGTGTCATCAGCTTGCAGAAGTACCTGTCATCATCAAGGAAAATGCCAGCAATAAATTTATGTCACCCGGTCCAGGAGCTGAAATGTTCCTCTCCTTTTCCAGCCGTCCCACACAGTCAATGGCAGCAATTCCTGCAAGAGCAAATTTTTTAAAACTTGCTTGGTACATCCAGAGGAACTTTATAAATTGTTCTTGTTCCTGCATGGTAAGTTTTGGAGATAAGCCCACTAAAGCAGCAAAGACCTGCTTTCAGCTATAGATAAGGGAAAGAAGCAGAGCTGGGTTATTTCATCCTGAGCCAGGACTGGCAGAGGAGAGAGCTCTGCTCTGCAGTTCCATGGCTTGAAACAGCACCTACAGCTGAACCTGCCCTCAGCTTCTTTCAGCACCTCTGACAATCTGACCCAAAAGAACCCAAATTATATTTGGTGTGATAAATATTTTTAAGGGTTCCGGATGTGAACAAATGGACATAATCCTCCTCACCTCTTCCCAATTTTTTCCAAAGATATGACTTCTCTGCATAAATCAGATCTTCTGAATAAAGTGCTGGTACTGTAATAAAACCATGAATATTAATAACAGGACAAAGCATACAACAAGGTGTCATAAGAGAGTGACACAGGAAGGAAAAGGTGGATAAGCTTTACACTCTTCATAGAGTAATTTCTTTGCATTACCTAACCCAGTGGAAAAGGCTAAAGTGATTGCTTAAATTCAATCTTCAATATTGCTTCTCTGCAAAAATAAATGTGATGAATTAAAAAGTAAGACTTGCATGAAGAATAGGCTTGCCTGAATTCCTGAGCAAACAGAAAACTAGTCCAGAAAGATTTCTTTAAAGACCGATCAACTAATTTGCTTGACCTTATTAACTCTTCCTTAGCAATTTTGTTGATTTTTGCCCATCAGCCCTCTCCTTCAAATCAGCTTTGACACTTATAAGGAATACAGTTTGGTAGTATGCAAATCACTTTTAATGAAAAGAGCTTCCTAAAGGCAGCCAGAGAACTGAAAAATTTAATTCATCCAGGTGCTGCCCAAACTGTTTTCATTCACTTCTGAAAGGGAGGAGTTGGGTTGCTAAAACAAGTAGTGAGAGGAAGTAATAAAAATACTTCAGGAAACAAGAGTCCTTGGTTAAAAAAAAAAAAAAAAAAAAAAGGTTGCTAGATTTTCTGAGATTTTCTGTTCAAATCTCTTGGGATGAGATTCTCAAAACAATGTCAGCACAGACATCAAATTGTCACTAACTGTAATGGTAAATGGGTATCAACATCCATTAACTGCTTGTTAAAAAGATCCCAAAATAAATGTGTTTATCTTTGACACTGCAAACAGCACTCCCGATACTCAGCTGGAAAAAAAAGACCACAGATCCATTTAATTAATGCATCTTCTCTAGAAACTTGCTGTTCCTTTTTCACAAGTGAAACCTCAGTTCAAAGGTAAAATGGAAGGTTGGGTGCCCAGCCTGCCCTAGGTGACCTGGATTGCTCT
This sequence comes from Acridotheres tristis, assembly GCA_037013685.1. Classification (NCBI taxonomy): domain Eukaryota; kingdom Metazoa; phylum Chordata; class Aves; order Passeriformes; family Sturnidae; genus Acridotheres; species Acridotheres tristis. Next base: position 13,823,296 of record CM072895.1, read on the forward strand.
TTGAAGGAAGGGCTCTTTCTGTCTCTCCTTTTAGAGTACATAGATATTTAGAAAGATGAGGCTCCTAGTGCTGTATTTAAATTATTTTTAATTAATTTAATTAATGTCAGGTTTTATTAAAATGCTATAGGATTAACAAGAAATTCAAATTCTTAGTCTTTCAAAATATATTTTTATTTACATCTTTGGGTTTAGCCCATTAAATAAATGTTAGAATCACAAAATGATAGAAGGGTTTAGGTTGGAAGGGACATTAAAAGTCATCTAGTTCCAACAGCGTGCCATGGACAGGAACACCTTCCACTAGACCAGATTGCTCAAAGCTCCATCCAACCTGGACACTTCCAGCGATGGGGCATCCAGAGCTTCTCTGGGCAGCTTCTCCCAGGAGCATTCTCTTCCCCAGGCTGAAGAGAACCAGCTCTCTCTGTCTGCATAAGAGAGCTGCTCCAGCCCCTGATCACCTCTGTGGCTTTCTCTGAACTCATCCTAACAGGTCCTTAAGCAGGGAACCCCAGGGCTGCTAAATTTTAATGTCTGTGGAGCTGCTGTTTAACTATTAATTTTATGTACTGTGTACAGTTACACTGAAATTACGAGAAACAGAAAATAAGAAATTAAAGAATAGCCCTAAACCTTTCAGGAATCAAGGTATGAAATGGGAACATTCTCAGCTGAGTGTTATTTAATACACTTGATCATCATACTATTCCTGAAATTAAATAGCAAATCTCAAAATGGTGCTTGAAAAATGAGCATTTCATATCCTAAAATACTACATTGGTAACTGGGGAGAAGGGAGGAGATTGCTGTATGCTGTTGGTACAAATATTATGGTGTTCACTTCACTAATCTTCTGTTCTTCTGCACAGACCAAAATTAACAGACTCTGTTGAAGAGGGATGAAACGGGAAAAGAAACAACATGAACTAATGCCAGGAAAATACCAAAAGACTCCAAGTTAATCAGTCACTGAAAAGATTTATCTGTAATGTTAACAGATCTATTTTTTTTAATTCCAAAGACAAAGGTGAGAAAGAGAAGTGACTAGGCAGTCCTGAGCTGCAGAAAAGGCCCTGAGATGCCGGGAGGAGGGGACTTGGTGCTCCAGGAAAACGAGTGGGGATGCAAAACTTGGAGCAGGGTGAAGAGCTAAAAGGGCTTGCAGGGGAACATGTGGGGGAAGCCCTGCTGCAGGTAAGGAGGCAAAGACACAGCGAGGATGATTTAGATCCCACGGAAAACTGTGAGAGAATTATCAGATATCCAGCTCACCCTTTGAACTATTCCAGCAACTACAGGCAACACCACTAATATATTTACAGAGAGAAGAGACATTGGATCTTTTATAATGACAATAGACTCACTCTTTTGTCTTGTTTGATGACTTTGTATTCATAAGAAACAAGTGGGAAAAGCCTCAAGTAACTCTGAAAACAAAGCTCCTTCTACACAAAAACTCACTGATCCCTCTCTTTCACAGTTTAGCAGATGTGATTTGTTGCAGTTGGTCATTCAAAAAAGAGATGTGACAGAGCTGTATCAAATGTTACTCTGTGATATCAATCAATGTAATCAGATGTGATGACTGCAGTATTCAGAACTCACTGTGAATTCTGATAAAAATTCTTGAATACTAGTAGATAACACTTCTGAAATAGAGGGCTTCTGAAATTTTTGCTAATCTTGGTAAAACAGAATCCCACGTAAAACAAATCAAATGTCTTGGATTTTTTATTTGCAAGTTTTCATCCATATATCTAAAAAAGAAAAACTTCAAACACTTCAGAAATTTAAGATAATAATTGTTGCAAGGACTAGCTGGTTCTTTGAGGTGGATAATAAAGACAACAGATTTGCAAAAAGAAAATAAAGATCTAAAGGTTTTAAACAATTAAAAATCATGTATATTTAGTTTCCATAGATTTTTGTAATATTTGTTTTCAAATTGCTTTTTAAAAATATTGGAAAGTGCATGAGAATATAACTATGAAAATAGACTTAACTTTCCCATATTGCCTTTTTTGCTTCTGTAATAATGATGTTTATGGATGAACTTGTTGCATATTCTTATTTGGAAGTCTGTGGTATTTTATCTTATTCTGTCACCTGATATTTATGGTAGATTTTCTTTCCCTATGTGATGTTCCTTAGAGTCCTTTCCAATACTCAGAGCTTCATAAGATATAAAATTGTTTCTCAGGGTCACTTAGCATAATTATGCATAACATAGGTCTGTGTGAAAGCATTCTATCTTTAATATGGAGGTATCCTGTGTTATTTTTATTTCTTCTTTCCTATCTTTCCTTGCTTTCTCTATTCCATACCTCATTTTGAACCATGTCTTAGTTTTACGAGACTTTATTAAAAAAAACTGTTGCTTCTATTATTCCTGTTTAACTAATGAAATTTAATGAATCTCCTGTTTGGCAATTTCTTGTCTTAGTCTGGTTAAGAATAGTGTTTTGTTTCCTTCTGAGCAGGGTAACAGACTGGCACCAAGAAATGTGTTGAGGCCATTTATATGCAGATGATCTGCTGTCCTGCTTCTTTCACTAGGTGCCATAAATTAGCATTCAAATTTTGCTACAATTTTGTCAGGTTTTTTATTCATTTCATATGTATTTAATCCCACATTAGCCTCAGTTCTTCTGCAATATGTGCCATATTGTAGCAGCTTTTTGGCTGCCACTGATGATTTTCACATTCCTTTAGTGTGAGGCTTTAATTCTGTTAACACTTTTGTTAATGAAATACATTTCACTTAATGGAATTAAATGCATAGGCTGTCTATTGCTCATTACACTATCCAGTCTTAGAGTCTGGATTTAAATTTCACCCTTCTTCCATAAAGATTATCCACCACATTTTGGCCTAACAGGCACTCTGTTCTTTGTATAAAGTGTGGGAAAGCTGTCATTACAAGTAAAACACCAGTAATTGTTTCAATGTTCTCTGAAATGTTTTATTTTATTCCTTTTTCTCCTGTTACTAAATATGTTTTAAATATATATTCCACCATTTCTTTATGTGGGGTTTTGAAGGCTTAACTAGCAATTTGATCACCTACAGACATCACAGGTAAACCTTAAACTATCCAGAACATCCATTTTCCCATTTAAAAAAAATAAAGTATGAAGCTATTTCAGAGATTATCTTTAAATTAAAAAAAAAAAAATGCAAGCATACAGGAAAATTAAAGTCATACAGGAATTCACAAGTGAAATAGTTTCTCACTAGGCACCAACTTGCTTTTCCTATAGGTTGCACACTTTGTGAAAAATCCATGGAATCCATTTTTTCAATACAATATTTGTTAGGCTGTGGATTCTCAGTTTCTGAGTAATTATTCTGGGGGTGAATTCCACATGCATAACCTAATATCTCCCTGGAGGGTTAAATTTGAGCTTTCTCCAAGCTAAAATCTGAAGATTGGCTGCTGTTCAGACAGGTTGTTTCTGAGGTAATTCATTGCCTTTTACGAAAATTTTGGTACAAGGTGGGGTAAAAACAGAAAAGCTTTTGGAAATTTCAGGTTTCTTCAGGGAGAATTCATTTCTAGTTGAATTATTTTCCCTCTCAGACCTATAGAATTTGAGATTCTTTTTGAGAATAGTCCCTCTGGACTTACAACAGGTAGTTGGAAATCTCAGTATCTGCCTCACAGGATTAAGAGAGTTTTGTTTCTTTACTTGTTTAAATTAATAGAAGGACCTTTATTTTTCTTTATTGTTTCTAGAATCTACAACTTCTGAATGAAAATTGCATTCCTGTCCCCACCTTTGCTGTTATCAGTGAGTTTATCTAAGCAGAACAGTGAATATATTGCCCAAAATTACACACCTGAGACAGGGAAAATAGGGTCCAAAACTCGCAGCCAGCTGCACTCCTGCTGCACCACATTTCTTCACCTCTACAGAGACCTGCAAGGGATCAAAGGTTTCCTTAGAGCCTTCCTTGGCATCTACAATACTTTATCAAAAGTTCTCCAGTTTAACAAAGCAGCTTTTCTCAATGAAATTTCTTCAGCCAGAAAATCTCTGACTGGCTTGGCCTCCTTCAAAGGCTTCATTTAGAGGGTCACCAAGGATCTGATTTCCTCTACTTTTCTCCTTAGGAAACCAGATCATAGGCTCTTCTTTCTGGAATTAATCAGCTCTGCTGGAAGTACTTCAGGTAGAACCTTTTGATACTGATTATTTTGAATATTTGGGATTTAGTTACAGCTTGCATATGCATTTATAATAAGTTATAAGAAATCCAGGATCTCCTATTATATCTGAATGTATTTGCTTGCTACTGATGTTCATATCTGCCTATATTGGGAACAGGAATAAACAAAACCAGCACCAACAGCAATCACATTGGTGTTTTAGCATATTAAGCTGACTTTGTAGGTACTGAGTTATATCTGCTGGACTTTCCTTTCCAGGATGCAGCAGATAATGTGATAGCCAGTTGTTAGAATGTATTTGGCTTTTCTACTGTTATAACCATGATTGGTTCTTTTCTGCTTTTCCATTGTCTAATCAACAGAGAATTGTTAACAGGGTGTACAATTGCAGAGCAAGGATGTTCAGGGGGGATTTAAATAAATCAAAGGGACCTCTTTTATAAGTGATTCAAAATCAAGCCTCTTGTAAAGTTAAAAAATGTTTTCTTGAATTTCTTTGTCCATTTTCTTTAATCTTTTCTGCATCCTTCACTCCCTCTGCCTGACTTGCTCTGTGATTTCAGTCATGGCTAAAAGTTAATATGCTTTTCTCATTTATTTTACTCCAGCAATATTTTCCTGGTAAACTGCACTCTTGTCTTTTCCTGCTACATTATCTTCCTCCTTTCTATGTTTCTTTTCTTTTTCTTAGTTATCTTGGATGGAGTACCTAACAGATTCTGTACTGGATGCTAAAATAATTGTTATATCTATGACATAATCTTTCCTTATCAGACAGGTTTCAAAATGAAGGGTAGAGGAGGGAAGAATGCACAGTACATCTACAGACAGCATATTCTGAAGCATGACAGATACACCATTGAGTCTGCTCGAGTCTTCAGCAACACCAGAGACACTGATTGGCACTGAAAAAGAGGGAGGGAGAAGACACATGACAGGTCACTGAGTTCAATGGAATATATTACAGAAATTGGGAACAAAGGACGAGAAATCTCTCAAGTCTAGTTTTCTAATTGCACAGGCAACCAGGTGAAAGGACATCTTTAATAGAAGAATCATTCTCCATTAAAACACATTTAATTTTTTTTTACCCCCTACTGCAGCTCTTGGGAGTCTGGAAAATTCACTTTTCTTATGGTTGAAATCCTCCCTGCATTTCTTATCTAAGCATGAGCTGCTTTTCCATTCGTCAGCCTTGTTCCATAGCTTTATCCAACTGTTTTTCAGTCTGTTGTCTAATAAATACTTTTACAGACACCAGTCGTATCCTCTTTCAGTTTTTTGCTTAGTCAGACAAAGGCAGCGAAGTATTTTACTCTCCTCCATGAATAGTGGCTCTCCAGTCTGCCAGCCATTGCAGTTGCAATTGCAATTATCCGAGTTTTTACGTTTTCTTCATTCCAAGTGACATAGACCACGTCAGAATTTCAGATAAGGCCACATTCTCAGGTCTTTACGTAGCATAAATATTTATTTTTTTATTATAGAAAAATATAGTACCATATTTCATGTATGTGTGTATAAAAATATTCAGGTACTTGTATATTATGTAATTTTTAAAAACCCACTTATCCTGCTTTGTAAGGACTTTGCTTCCTAGCTTCAGGGAAAGTATAGAATTCATACCTCTTCTCTTCATGCCTGAATGTTAAAAGATTGATTGAAAGATTTTTGAGAATTCTTGCTAGTAAATTTCCAGCAGTTTGATGCCTCTTCTTTCAATGCCACCTGTTGCCATCTATCCATTAGACAATCTCTTATCCACTTTACAACTCTTCTCCTAATCCCCTGTTTCCTATGTAACGCTGTTTCACATGCAGCACAGATATAGATAAGATGTATCACAAATCTTTTGTTTAGAAAATCAGTTATCTTATTAAAGAGCGATAACAAATTCACTCTGTACATTCTATCTTTAGTAAATCCTTTTTGTATGTTATCCCATTTTCCATTTGCCTCCCTGTCTTCAATTATTTTTTCCTTCAAAATTTCTTCTAAAGCAACTGAGGTCAAACTAATGGGTTTGTAGCTGCATAGGTCTCCCTTTTATAAACGGATAATACATTTGCTCCTCTCCAGTCAGCCAGTATCATGTCTGAGCTGCTTCCTACCAGCTTTGGGATTTCATGTTCCCTTTCTTGTCAGATTGTGGAAAGGACTTTATTTGATACTTCTCCCTGTCCTGAGTACACTGTGCTTTTAGTTTTGCTTCCAGTTTGGTAATTTTCTGTCATCACAGCTTCTTTTCCACTATTTATCCTGTCTCCTCTGAAAACATACATTTAATTGTAGATACATTTTCTTTATTTCTATTAGCTCATATCGGAGATTCATGGCCTTTTTTTTTTTTTGTCTCATCTGCATGAAGATTGTTTTCCTCTTTGTTTAAATAGCCCGTCCAAACCGTAAATCAGTCTGGCTGCTGACAATTTTCACTTTACTTTGTGTTTTGACCTCTAATACACATCTATTTGTTGATCCATCTTTTTTCTTTCATCCTGTTATTACATGTCTCTTATAAAAGGAAGGAGTTCTTCCATTTCATGGAATAGATTGACCACTTTTCCATGCATTGTCCCATCTCCATCTGCTACACATTCCACATATCTTTAGCTTCTTTAATTCAAAGGAATTCCAAAGGTCCTCCATATTCAAGGTCTTGAATAATCTGGTCTAATTTTACTGACAAGGTCTTTTAGGTTAACAAAATTTGCCCTTTGAGTCATAAAGCTTTATTTTTATTGATTGTTCCATTTCATTTAAATGAGCTTTGCTCATGATCTGGTTTGGGACCAGTTTTCTGATAGTATCTGTCCTGCTTATCAACAGAGAGAGAGTTGTAGTCTCATCTCTTACTGGCTGGTGACTTGCTTACTGTCTGATTCATGCCATCCTTTTTTTCCCCCTCCTAATCTATTAGATAATTGGAAGGCAGTTACACAAGTTTATTCATCTTTCTTCAGATCTTTCCTGAGCAGCTTGAACACCTCTGTACCTTGGTCCCACTATGTAAATTTACCTTCTCTTTCCTGATCATCCACCAGTATTTCCTCAACCATAGCTCAATTTTCATTGATTGAATTTGCTTTTTGTGTAGACCAAGAAGACACGAAGCTCTACCAAGGTTTCCATGTATTTCTAAAGGTTCTTTTTTTTTAAATAATGTGGATCTCAGTTCCAATTTTTTTCCGTGGATATTCAGCCAGATACCACTCCCACGAGTCTTCCCTTTTTAGGCATTTTTTCCCTACCTAAAATGAAATCATTTAGTCTAATCATCTTTGATTTATTCCAGGGGGAATTTCTTAGCATCATTTCCCATTGAAGAAAATTAAATTTAAAAAAAAGAGTTTCTTCCCTGTTCCCAGCAGAATACATTTTTCCTTTTCCACCCACATCTTCCGCATTGAGAAATTACCTCACATCCTGCTCTGTGGAATTGATTTGGTGACAGTTTATTTGTTTCTGATTAACACAGTCTCCCTGTTCAAGCAGCCAATATTTTTTCTTAGTCCCTTTTGCCTTCTATTAACAAATGATTCTTACTTTAGTTCTTCCTTGCTCACTAACTTCTCTACCACTCCTTTTTGGATTCTACAGTTTTTTTCTGGAGTTAACTTTTCCACTTCCTTTCTACTTTCTGTTTTGGTATTTTCTGTTGTAGTTTTTGAGTCTCCCAGACGACAAGCATATTATTTTGCTTTCCTCTATTTCCCAGATTGCTCCACTTGTTATATTTTTACAGACTTCCCTGACTCACCAGTCTCCCCTGAGGTATCTCTTGTATGACCTCGTGTTCAACAAGTGCCCATAATTCTCCAGTTGCCCATTCAGTTTGCTCTTTCTTACACCATTTCCTCAAATCCACATCTTCATTCAGCATTACCTCCAGGCACATCTCTAGTAAGGTCCTCCCTTAATGAACTTTAGCAGATGACATTGCAGGCATATATATCTTTCCAGAGAATAAGACACACCCTACGGTTTCTGAATCCAGTGCACATTGTCCCTGGATTTTTTCTTGTACCCTCCGTGGCTGTCTTGACTCCTTACAAAAGTATTTCCTCTTACATGTACCCGTAAGGCAAAAAATCCCTCTCACTGCTGGATTATTTCTTTCTTTTTCTAGGACTCCCTGTTGCTGGAGACATACAGGTTGGTGGGACTGAATAGCTATGCCATTATCAGCTTGGATACTTGCAGCACTGAGAAGTGTATTGCAGGGTACAGAGTAATAAGAGCAAATTTGGTTCACAGTCCATCTTTTACAAAGCCATCTATCAACCAAGAGGCTGCATTACACAGCTATCATATACAGGTTTGATATGGAGACTAGACTTCTGAGTGCCCTGCTGGAGTCAAATTCATCTGTTATTACCTGGTGAGTGGTCACTGGAAGTGGAGTGGTCACAATTGAGAAAATAGGAAATAAAATTTGGGGTCCAACTTACAAGTAAGATATCACCAGAGAACATGGTTGAGAAGTTCTGGACAGTGCACAGGGAAGGATGATATTTCACTCCTGTTAAATACTATCTGGGTAGGTATTCAAAGAGACAGAATCTAGTTGAAGGATCCTTCCCCTCTTATAATAAAATAATCAAACTCCCAGACCTCCAGTGAGTCAAGAGCATTTCTCAGAGGAAGCACTTTAAATGGTACACCAAATAACTGTGCCATATAGCATGTCTTAGAAAACCCAAATATATCCTCCATTACTTTTTCCAATGTTTATGGGATCATTTATCTGTAGCAAATTTTACTCAAGGAAGCAGTTTCTCATTCAATTAAGTATAGTACTTACCCTATGTACTGTTCAGATAAAAGCACCATTCTGGATTCTGTGTTACAAATAAATGTTGGCATCCCCAGAAATGTGAAACCCAACAGACCCATGTTGGACTCAGCTTGATTTGAAAATGAGCTAGAAACAGACTTTAGTTCTGGTTGTCTTTGTACAGTTTCATTCTATTTATCTCTGAACAAGCAGTATTTTACAGTAAGACACCCATCTTACAAGGCAACATGTGAGTCTTGAGTGCTAATGCAGACCATTTTGTCCCACTAAATCTCACCAATGAATAATTCTCAAAGAATGCAATTGCATCCATTCCCATTTTCAGATGTTCATGAAAGAATACATGACCAGCCATTCTACTATTTTTTCATGACTTTAGGTCTAATTTCTGAGCAGAATGAATCCATGTAGAGGTTCACGAAATTCTACACTATTGTGTACGAAGAACTTACTTTAAATATTCTGAACAAAAGAAACAAAGTTTATTTCAGGATCCTCTTGGATGGGATGCAGGTTCAAGAGGGTTGAACATACTCTCATATTTCTCTAATCAGCTTAAGTACTGCATTTAAATCAAATCAGGAGTGTGCAACAGGTAATGTTTGTGGTATTTATGGTAATAAGGGAGAAATTCTGAAGTGGTTGAATGCAAATTTTTGTCTCTCTTTTGTCTTGATAGATTTTTAGATAACATTGAAACCACCAGCTGGAACACACACCATCATCCTGTTAGGGATCTTCCCGCCTGCATGCTTTGAATGCTGACATCCCTTAACTATTTTAAAGGCACCTGTACACTCACAAATAATAAATCTGTCATGGCACACTTGGAAATTACCCATCTCCACTTGTACGACTTACTATGTTCAAATATTTCTGCGTTTAAAGTCGTTTAGCAGAGTTTACCAGATTTGTAATCGTTTGAGGCTCGCAGTCCAAAACCCTGGGCGCACGTCAGGCTGAGTTATTAAGTGTTTATAGAAATCTGATCAAATGGACCATCAGGAGCTGGGGGATGTGGGGGACTGGGTGTGAGACTCGCCGTACAGAGGGCTGTGCTCGCCGCACGGCTGCCGCATGAAGAGGGAGCTGTGGCTCTTCGAGCCGCGGCGCTGCCGGCTCAGCGCGCCCCGCCGAGCGCTCCCTCCGCGCTCCTCCGCTCCCCGCGCTCCGGCTCTCACCGCTCACTCCTGCCTCTTCCTGCTTTCTCCCCCTTCGTCTATTTTATTTTTTTATCCCTGTGCCCTTGTGCCAGTTAATTTAAATGTATCTGTTCAAGTGGAGATAATCCATGCAAATCAGAGGCACTGGCTCCCAGTGCTCGATTCACAAAGAGAACTCAGCTTCAGGAGGTCACTCGTTCACAGCTGCTCCTCCCATTATATTTTTCCCTTATTGCAGAACTACTGCATGTATACAGTGACTGAAAAGGACTCAATTCACTGCAACTGCTGCCTGGCTTTACTTACAACTTTCTTTAAAGGGGGACTTACCTTCTATCACTCTTGCTAAGGTAGGAAGTCTGATTCTTCTAAAGACATGTAATGCCTCCAGTGTTTGCTCTTTATCAGATCCCACTATAATGATGTATATTGTTGTCAGAAATTAGGTCCTAATAGACTTGCACCAGGTGCCTGATGCTTTTATTACTTGTGTGTATAGATACAACTGTTTAAACAGCTCATTTACTGTTTATTTAGCCAGCTATGTATCCTCTACGCCCTGTTCTCTTTTCCTTTACATAATGGCAGGTAGGATCTCAGTGCAGAAGCTTTCTAATCTACAAATGTAATCTGCAGCCAAGTTTGTATTCTGTTTTAAAAATGTTTTCTAATGTCTGTGTAAGTAAATGCACAATTCAGTGCCCCCGCAAAAGAAAACAAGAGAGCTTTGTGGCCTGAAACCTTATGAAGGTGCTATCTCTGGAGCAGAACAAACTGTTGAAAGGTTTTAAATAAAAACAAAAAGGTCACCTTTTACTTTGCAGTGTTATAAACAAGGAAACTCCAGGCCTCACTGCAAATGGGCCCGTCATAAATTTAGACCACAAGATAAACATATAGTTAGTAGAATTACCAGCAGAAGTGATGAAATGGAACTCTCACTATTCTGTGTTAATATTTATTGTTTAGAAAGGTTGGATGTGCAGTGCTTGCTCTGCAAACAAAGTGCAACTCTGAAACAACTATTTGAATGTGATTCCTAAAAAACTCCTTAAGAAAAGGAAAGTCAGTCACTATGTCATTAGTTGCATTCTAATTTTGAGCATACATCACTTGAAATATTGAACTAATACATCTGACAGCACACATTGGTTTTATGGAAGCAGACAGTAAATCTTGGGTTTATTAATGTATATTTCTTTGCACACATTGTCAGAATTTAGGGCTGAAAATAGTTATATAAATAACTATATAAACAACTTTAGATATGTTAAATCACAAGTAATGGATTTGAAGACTAATATATTGCTAAAATTAGAATTTTTCTGACTTGTACTTGTCCCACAGTAAAGTTCTTGTTTGTTGTTTTGCACAGTTGGATTTAAAAAATGACAGCAATTAGATTTGGAGCAACTCTGCTTTTGGATAACTTGCTATCTAACATAGTCAAGTTAATCAAATAACAGTTCTGTGAGGCTCTAAAAAGAGTTCAAAATGAAAATTTAGTTAACCAGACAGGACAGAGAGATATTCCCAAACATATCCTGTCTAATTTCTTCAGGAACACTTGAGTCATACATTTTCATTTTATATTTCTAGATTAGATATTTTTAGTAAAAATGCCTCAAGAGAGTATTTGCTTACTATATTAAGTATTTCAGTGCCTAAAATGTGCATCTTTTCTCTTTGATATACAGTCTGCTTTTTGAACAAAAAATGCATTCTGATTTTGGAGTACAGTACAAACCTAGAAAGCCTTGTCATTGTTAGCATAAAGAAGACATCTACACAAGTATTACTGTGCAGAGAGCAATCTTTCTTTCTCTGGCATTTGTAAGGTTACTGTACATAGAATTTAGCAGATAAATATCTTTTGCTTCATGGCATTTTGGAGATCCTATTGGTATGCAGGTTACCCTGTGAGGATGGCAACTGAAAAAAAGAAATATGTTTTATAGCAGTGTGTAATAAAAGCCCTTCACAATGATGTAAGTGGAGTCTGACCTTTCTTTCTTATCCTGTAATTAGAATTTTTATTAACTCTTTCAAGTGCAGAGTTTTTTGAATAAATTAGAGAGAACAAGCACATATATAATGTGGAGGAACAAACATATATTTTTGATATATGAGTAATATTTGAGAATCCTTTCTAGACAGGAAAGAATAAATATATTCTTCCCAGAAACTCAACTTTCTCCACACAAAGAAATTTTGATTTACAGAAGAGGCCTTTGATATTGGCATTCTGCCTCTCCAGAAGAAAAAGAAGAAATAGAAAACAAAAAAGAACGCGAAGAAAAAAAATTTCTAAAAAAAATACTTCTTTCATTTTGTGAAGGACAGAGGAAATGCATTTTAGAGAAGTGAGCTGAACTTAGAGAAAGACATTAAGGATCTTTTGTCTGACTGACTCTCTGGCCAGGGTAAAGTTGGGAAGTAAAGGTGATGATCCCTGTGGAGTTTAGCAATATACAGAGATGAGATTAGATGAATCATCACTGGAGATATGAAAAAGGCCTTTCCAAGGAAGATTTTTTGTAAGTGGATTAAAATATTGTCGGAGCAGACAGCTATTTCCTGATTCTTTTCCATCTTTTACTCAATGACCAATGTCTCACAGGGACAAAAGTGGTCCTTAGTGAGTCATCAGCAGCATTTCATACAGTTACTTCCAAATTATGTACTGAAGTTTCCTTTAAGTTCACCAGGTTTACTTGACACAACTCAGTTTAATTCTTTGATACACTGAAATAAATGAGGTGAAACCAGCTGGAGATTAAATATTATTAAGGTCTCTGAATGTATTTTCAGTAAATCTTCAAAGGAGTGAGACCCTGTGTTTCATTTCAGGCTAATTTATGCTATGGAGTTTTCTTGAGGAGATTGCAAGAGACTTTCTTCAGTAGTTCCTTTTTTCCACTGGTTTCGTTTCTTCCTCTGCCTCTGCAAACCTGCCATTGCTATAGTAACTCAGTCAAACCTCTCTTCTAGAAAAATTGCCTGATGCTCTACTGTAGAGTGCCTTGCAGCAGGATCCATAGGATGCAGTAAACCTCATAGATGTATATAATGTAGGGCTTTTACTCCCATCAGTCTCTTTTCTGCTGGTTTTACCACCTTAAAAGAATGCTTTGGAGATTGTTGTTAAGTTCCATCCAACTTCTTGAATGCGTTGTTTACAATTCTAAGCTAAACAACACTTTAAAAGTACTCTGGAGAGGGGAAAAAAATGGGAATCCTAAAAAGTGAGTTGTAGAGCTTTTGAAAAAACATATGGCTAAAAATAGGAAACTTAATTGTCAACAAAGTCCTCAAGGATTTGTTATTAGTATTTTCTATAATTGAGTAGAAAGACTATGTTCCCCACAGCTTCTCATCAAATTACATACACAATTATATCATACTCTCCTTTTTTATTATTGCCTTGTGCTGTAGATTATAAAAATGCAATATTGCAGGGTACAGACATTGCATATCTTTTCCGGATAAAATGTGCTTGTACCTCTAGGGGTTAAAAGCTGAATCAGATCTATAACTTGCCTACTGACAGTCTTTGAAGTTGCTCCTTATTTCATTATTTACTTATTTGGTTGGTTGGTTGGTTGTTTTTTATTTATTTATTTTAGTTTAAAGATTTGGATTGACAACCTTTAACATGTTTGGAATTCTTCAGCAGATATAAAATGCTTGGTAATGACTGAAGTTAACCTGAGGCTTTATATATCCATCTTCCCCAGGAACTGCACTGAAGCTTTAGTAAGAGTTGAGAATTTTATGCAAACAACTATTCTCATGAGAACTTCACATTTTTCTGCCCTATCTTGCTCTCTTTATAATTTCTAGAGGTGTTTTAAGTCAAGTCAACCCCTTTTGCTTCCCTCTCTCTCAAATACCTGTTCTGGGAGTCTACATGAAAATTTTCACAGATGAAATGCACCAAAAGAGAAGCTGATAAAAAGAAAATAAGTGGAGTGGAAATGAATCTTTAAATGGCAAGTCTGTGAAACACTGAACATGGTTATCTGACATTATGTCAGTGAGTGTTATCTCTTGAGGAGAAATGAGCAAGAGCAGTCCACACAGGAAAAGTAATTGTTGCTTTACTTCTGTCTGTTTATTTGGGATAGCTTGAACTGCCTCCCACTTTTTTATTTTTCTCAGTGTGAAAAGATTAAGTATTAGAAATTCAGCCAGTAGGCATCCGACTCAAAAGCAATGCTCGTTTGACCTTTGGACACAAAATATCTAATACAAATGAAAATCTAAGCGACCTCAAAAATCACCGAGTACAAGAAATGTGGGTCAGTAGAAATTCAACACTTTTAAAAATGAAAACAAAATAAACCACTGAAATCACTTGGTTAGATTAATATTTATCTCTCCATTACACATCAGAGTATCACATGCTGAACTTTCGCCCAGCTTACCTGAGGCAAAAGATCTGTGGCAAAATTCTGCATTAGTTTTAACAACTGCAACTGAAAGATTTTGGAGAAGAATACTGGGAAAAAGGAGGGTAAAAGATCCTTAATCAATACATACATATTCGTCAAAAGCTAGGTTTTATAGGACACAAAGAGTACATAGGAATTAAGATGCATTTAAAGTGTGTGATGCTGCCACTTTGTTTAAAGGTTACACTTGTCACGTAAGAAACTTCATCCTTCCCACTGTTCTAGTTCTGTTTTAGTTGGGGGGCTGGTTGTTTTTTTTTTATCATTAGGGTGAATGCATGAGTATGAATAGATAAAAATCTCCCACTCACTAGACACTATTTCTTACTCCTCTTCCTGCCAAGTTATGAAGGAAGAAGGTGGAAAAGACAAAATTTATTCCATGTGAGACAAAGGACTGAGAGAGGGATACAGGTTCTGTCTCTGGAGAAATAAGACTAGTCACAACAGGCCTCTGGAGTCAGGAGTTTGATACCTGACTTGCCCCTGCAGAAAAGTCTATGACTTAGAAATCGTGCTTGGAGGAAGAAGATGAAATACTTGTTAAAGTTAAGTAACAGTCCCCATGCAATTTTTGTTCCTTGTCTTTGACATGGCTATGTTATATGAGCTCACAGAACAGTAATAATATAATGTCAGTTGGCAACCTAAAATTTTAAAAAGGGAAGAAATTGCAGTATTTTCTCCAGTGAACTTGAGAGAATATAATTCCCATTACCCTTATAAGGGTAAGAGGCAAGAATTGTTTACCTGGAGGAGGATGCATATGTTATATATACATACATAGGCACACACACACACACACACAGAATGTGTATTTAGCTTTTCTTACCAAAATTTCATTGCCCATGATGAGTACAAGCTTGATCACTGCAGAAACAGCTAGGTGAGCAAGCAGGTAGGTTGGAAGGGAAGATCCACAGGCATCCCGTTTTCAAGTGAGTTTGTTCCATATTTCCTCCATAGATTCAAAAGTTTCTGTTTTATCTGTCCAGTGAGTAAAGTGTAACTTGGTCCCTCTTTTCTCAAGGGAGGAAGAGATGGTCAACAAAGAGGTGTCCAAAACTTAAATATTGAGCCTGCCAGAAAAATGTGCAGGACTTCCCAAAGTCCACCTGCCAGCCCCAAAAATACATCTGTAAGTGGCAAGTTCATGTTATATGGCAAGTTTTTATGTGAACCTAGCAGGACAGACAGACAGAGAGACACTGGAGAGTATTGAGGTAACAAGGGACAGACTAGGACCTTATAGAAGACTTCTTAAAAGTACAAGATGTGGTTTACAGTCAGAACATTTGGGCTTAATTTATTTAGAAATTACATTAATGATTGTGAAAAAACAAATATAACATGAAATTTCTGGGCATCTTCTTTGTGGTGTTTGCTATGGATATTTTGTCTAACCTTGCAGTCTCTTCACCAGGCTTCCTTCTATCCACCACAAAGAAACCACCAAAAATGTATCATAAAACCTGTTTAATTTCATACAAAAGATTATACTAAGTGTGCTTTTAATGCAATGATGTCAGTGGTGGATGATAACATGTATTAGGTAGCGCAAACTGCTGATTATCTGTCAGGATAAATCTGTTTATTTCAGAAATAGCAGTCTGACAACCCCCTGTTGTTAATCATGAAAGTACATGCTAATGCCAGGTACTGTTTGGTTGGAGCCTCTCAGAGGAATGTGTTTCTTAGATTTGCGCTTTGGCAGTCTTTACACTGAGTTTTGCAAATTTTCTGTATATTTTTTTCACATATTTTTTAATACAAGGCTAGAACAAAGCTGCTGATCTACAACTTAGGTTTGCAGCAATTCAGAGGAAGGAATGACTTGTGAAAAGAGAGAATAGATTATAGGATTACACAGTGGTTCTGACCGTGCCCATTGTGCATTCATCTGTAGTAATTTCAGTGCAGACCCATTAGTGATGAGCAGAAAAAAAAGCAAAATGAAAGTTAGGGAGTTCTTTTGTCCCCCAGAGTCACTCCTCTTAAATTTGTTTATTTCTTTTTCAGCATTTACAGCAATTCCTAATTATATCCTGAACTAAAAAGACCATCTCCATATGATGCTCATACCATTCCTTCTTAATGAGGTAAATGGCAAAGTGAACCAGACAGCTTTTATAATATTATGAATTTGACCCAGATTTTGTGTTGTAGAAAACTACTATTATGCATTTTGAGTGAAACATAAATGGAATACTGAGGTACAGTTTGTCAAACCTTAGGTGAAAAGGTGTTTTATCTGACTTTATTGCATTTTGATCATTTCATGAATACCATAAAAAGCTGAATAGCATAATAAAAATTGATATTTATATTGACATTTCAGGATTCTAAATAGAAGCAGAAAAAAAACTAAACAGTCCTCAGTATCTCTGCAGCTGTTCCTCCAAAACCATCTGAGTTCTGACTAATTCACTTTTTCTCTCCATATACCCTCAATTGGTGCTAATATAAACATCTCTCTCTAAAGCAATTTCTCCCTGGAAGATTATGCACATCTTCATCTTAATTCAGAATTTACATGTGTACTTTGCATATTTTTGCATCAGTATGTGTGTTTTAAATTAGATAAAGGTCACTGTCATTCATAATCAAGAAGAAGGTGCATAAAAGGTCAGGATTCAATAAAAAAACTGATTAGATGTAGAGGTTTGTTCATATGATTCAGTATATCATTGGATAAGTGGAAATCATGAGTCAACAAATTAACCTTGGTATAATGGGTTACTTGCTTCATTAGGATCAGAAATGAGATTCACAAGTTTTTTTTCTATATACTCCTTGTTTATCGCCATAATAAGAAATACTACGATATTAGTGGTTACATAACTGAGTATTTTTGTAATTTAATTTGGCTTAGAATGTGACACAAATGACAATTTAATGTTAAAAAAAAGGAACTGAGGCACCAAACGCATTTGCTATGCATATAAGTATCGATGGAATAAAAATTATCCACTGTAAAAATAGAGAAGTCAATTTAAAATAATGGTTTGTATGTTTCACATAGGCTTTAGCTTGAGCACTTAAAATAATCTGTGATGAGTCAGGCTTTAAAATCTAGTGTCAGGAGGAGGTCCAGATGCAAGTGAGCCTGAGCTGAGGGCGAGGATAAGCATGTGCCCCACATGTTGATTCTGCCACAAACTTTCCATATGTTCTTGGGTTAATCACCAGCATTGACCCTACAGCCACTCACATCTGCAAAAAATAGTAACAGGGCTTATATTCCTGTGTCTGCAGACATGGGGTGACCAGGAGGGCTAAGATTTTAGGATTTCCACCCCTGCTATATTTGTTACACTGTATTCCTGGTCATCTTCTGCAGTCAAACTGGCAGAGCTGGGAATCTGCACTAAAACACATCTGAGGATTCTTCACAAATATTCCCCAGCATAGACAAGAAATATCAGAAGTAAAAGACTCTACTTACAAAAAAAATCTGGCCTAGGAAAGACAGCATCACTTATACAAAATGATAATGGTATATTCTCAACCTTGGACTGTATAAACTTGATGCAATTTTTAGGACTCCACCATAAGCTTTTCCAAACAGGATTTCTTTACCCTGGTCTTTTAGACTGGGGGGCTGGTTTTGGAGTGTTTTTTCTTTTTGTCTGGAAATTATTGCAACTATTTCAAGCTCTGCCGTAGCAGAATGGTCTATTAGAAAGTCAACATTACAATTAAAATAGTTATACATGTCAATGTTTCAGACATTGTGTATTTCTGTGAGCTTTCTTCACGTCTGTGTAGAATAAATATCAAGTTACTACTTGTTCATTTTTTTTCCCCCTTGGGCAGCATTCTGTACCGATTAAATCCTAAGTATGAAAGAAAATTAGACTTGCCTGTTACCACTATAAACTTACACCCAATGGTTTTTAAATAACATGTATGTAATCTCCCCTCTGTAAACATAGAGAGTTGGAGTTGCTCATAATTAAAGCTGCAAGCATCATAAGACAAGCTGGCTCTTTTCTGACGTTCTTATGCCTCATTCTCTCACAAAATGCAATGGAAATACACTGAACCATAGAGAACTTTATTTACAATATTGTTTACATTTTATGCAATTTTAGCACAGCCATAGCTTTACTTTGTTATTTCACCCTTTGAAAGTCAGCTGTGTATGAGTAGGACTTTCAGCTAGGGCTTAGTATGTGAGATAGTAGGATCTGCTCCTGATCATTAAAAGGATGAAACAATTCTTTGTAATTATCTGGATTAGTTTACTGCATCTCCCAGCTTCCATTACTTCTCCTTCATAGGTTTCTGAACTGGAGGTATTTGACTACTTCCCACCTTACAGAGTTCTACTGTGGAAAAACTCCTGAAATATCCTGACCAAGGCACAGAATCAATGTGAAGTTTGTACCTCCATGATGGGGTACATAAATTATGAGTGCACTCTTGAGGGAAATCCCCCCATCCTCCCAAAACACTGAGCTACAGCCCAGAGACAAGATAGCCTTGTTCCTTCTGGATATCACTAAGCTAGAGGATGTGTTTCAGGAGTGCCTCTGATGGGACCTGAGCAGTCATGGGCATTCAAACCACAGGAACAAGCCACAGCTAGCTCATATTCAAACACATAACATGTATGTTGGGTTCGCAGTGTTTGGTGATTCACATTACAAACTGACTTCTGTTGAGTGGCAGTGCTAAGGTACAAATATATCCTGGGAAATATTTACGTAGAGAGCTGGCACTAGACAGAATTCACCAGCTCCACCCTTTATTTCAGTATTAGGAACTCACTACGTGTTCAAGTCATTTGTTCTTGCTGCAGACCTAACACAGAAGAGAACTTTGGCTGCTTCATCAAACCTAGGAAATCATACGGATGAAGGAACACTCATTCTGTAATGTGACCATATCCCGTAGCTGTCAGCTGATGAGGAAGATGCTCCTCATAGTGTCCCTTCTCAGCAATATCTGCACAGTAACAACTAGAATTGAGATAAATTCCTCATGCTCTGCTGAAGCTGAGGAAGTGACCTTGGGACACTGGACAGGATGATCTGGTGCACAACTTCTAAAAAGGTATAAACAAAGCTGAGCCACAGGAGTTGTGTAGCCACAGTTATTCCAGTCAGTTTTGTGTAACGTGGTAGGAGGTAACGTACAAGCAGGTGAGAAGAAGAGTTTATGTAAAATGACCAGATTTCTTCAGTGTCCTCTCCATAAGACAATATGGCCTCAGCTATTTTTTAAATTAGGCTGCTCTGGGAAGAAGGGAAGGTTCTCTTGTCCTTGCAATATCTGGACTATGGTGCAGTATTCCCTGCCCACTCCAACTCCTTTTAGCTGCACAGATCTACCATATTGTGATTTTCTTAGCCAATTTTTTCTCTGCTGGAATCTCTGTGAAAACAAGGTGTTGAAAATCAAGAATCTCCTAGGTCTAATACTGGTTTATAAGGTACCTTCGGAAAAGTCACCTAGGCGAATTTTTCCAAACTTAAAGTTGCAAATTTAAATTTCATGTTTAAGCATCCAAATTAGTGGTCTGATTTTAATGTGTGCTGACACTCACATTTTCAATTGACTTCAAAGGGAGTTGTGAGTTCTCAGAAGTCTAAACCTATGAAAATCAAGCCAGTTAGAGACTCAAACTTGAAAGGTTTCTTCCATACCATTATTGTTATTTGCATTACTTTAGTAGCTTGACACCCCAGTTACAGGACAAAAGTGCTAGGCACTATATTTTATAGCTCTTTTTTTTTATTATTTTGCTATATGTAAAACCTGACATACAAGGATGTTGTGATGATTGTTTTGCTAATATTTGTATACAGCTTTGAAAAATAAATGTTCTGTAAACACGGATTATATATTCATGGATAAAAAACACAGATTATAATTATTCATTCCTTTTTGAAACAAGTTTCATGGATTTTGAACTTGTCCTTAAGAAACACACCTGACTGCATGTAGAATACATAAAATAAAATAGAGGGGCCAAATTAATCATTTGCTGTTAAAATATATGCCATACCTATAGTAGTTTGAACAGTAAAGAGAAATTAAATACTCATATTCTGTTCAATTTAAACAGAAATCCACACCATTTAACAACTCCTACATAATCCTCAAAGAAATTAAGTAGGATGATGAACCACAAAGCTTTCCTTAGAAACTTTTGTCTTATCCATACCTCTTTATTTTAGTTAAGCTGATCCTTACTAGAAAATAGTAGACTCTTTGTAACTGGGACCTATGCAAAGCTTTCTTTTTTTCCCCTGTGGATTCAATAACTAATCTGCTTGGAACACCTTTGATTTTGACAAAATGTTTTGTTTAAAAGAAAGGTTTTGCTCACAAATATTTAAGAAATTTTCTAAAGCCCATTTTTAGTTTAGAACTTTAAAATATGAGGTGTTCTTTGAATCAGTTTCCATCCTCTGAAAAGCTAATGACTTCAGTAGCAGTGTCCCCATTGACTTGAGTGACACAGCAGAGCCTCTGTGTGTGAGCAACTACAACCACGATCTGAGGTTTTAAAAGGCTAAATGCAATATGTATAATCCACAAGATCCCTAGTTTTAGATCAAAACAGAGTGCAAACATTTCTCAAGAAAATGAAAACAGGATTTCTATAACAGAGTTTTACTGTTGGTGGTTTTGCCCATGGCTATGACACCTCAACACAGGCACATTCCAGTGCAATCAGATCAGAAGTGCAGTATAAATATATGCAAAAGTGCACATTGGTGGTTTCTATTTAAATAAGACAGGTGGTTTAAAACCAGATCCTAACTGATTAATAAGTTTGTTCATGCAGACTTTCATTCAGGCATCAGGAATAAGTGCTCTGTCTGGTTGATAAATATCCAGGCTAAATACAAATGTTGTTATTTGTCAAATAGTAACTGTTTTAATGGGCAATTCTTCATGATCTTTAACAGCTATAAATTGATCTCCAGGACTCAGATGTCACAGAATAGTCCCTGTATTTCTCAAAGAATCCCCTTAAAGAATCCAACTTAAGGGAAAGCTAAGCACCAAAAAAAGAAATGCTTTAATTTACTCCAGGGACAGAGTATATTAGGCATAGTAATGAGGATTTTACAAACAAGCAGCAAGTAAGGGATATTATTTTTCTACAAAGCAGATAATATAGTAATGAATCTAGACAGTCACTGTCTATCTTCCAATACTTAGGATTTTAATAGAAGTAATCATCATGAATTCTATTTAGACTTTCAGACCTTTACATCTTGAACCATTTAAAACATTGATACATTATTTTAATCTGTATGGTGTAAACTTATCGATTTTTTTGCTTGTAAACTGCACACTCTTCAGATAGATCAATTTTCACATTTACCATACGTAATTATTTTCTGTTTCCTTTTGACTTTAAAAGGCATAGATTATTGAGGGGCCCCTTTCTTTAACTGACAGTTTCATGACAGCTAATACAAATAGTAAAATAAAGCCTCAAGAAGAAATAAGTTGAATTGAATAAAAGGTTTAGCACAAGTATTTATGTCCTGTGAGTACAAAGAACTGTGCATGTTTCCTTTATCATGTAGTATCAGGTAGCAGCATTAACAATATTTTCTCTATTTCATACATAAAGTTCCATGTGATTACAAACCTGAGCCTGGGTAGTTGAATGAACTCTGCCCAAAAATGAAAAGAAAGACTTATGCTCCTGAAAAAGGACCCAGACCCATATCTTCTGGGAGATCTGGGAAAGTCACTGTTTTGGAAGCTGCACAGAGAGATAAATGTGATAACAAAGGCTTACAATTCTAGCAGGTTCCCCTAGAATAGTACTTCAAAAATGTGAGGTGTGAAAGAAAGGCAATCTGTGCCAGATACTGATTAAATTTCAGTCATCTATCCAAAGCAGTCCCTAGCTGCTTGTAAAATGCTCCATGTAATTACAGCAACTACAGTTTTTAAAGCAATTTACACATTAGCCTTTAACTTGGGTTTCTTTTTGTGGGTGCATTTCTTCTTTGGAATCAATATCCTTAAAATATACGTAAATAAGTTATATGACTTTACAGCCATATCGACTTAAAAAATTCCATCTCTAGTATTTGCTTCACAGCATTCTTGGCTTTTGAAAAAGCTTAACTGTAATAAAATATCACACTCTGGATGTTTAGCTAACATTGTTCAGTGACCCCAGCTGTAAGTCATAACCATATTTAAAACTGTTAAGGAGTTAGAAATTGATGCAAAATCAAACCAGGATATATTAGAAGGCTGCCAGGATAAAATAATATTAAACTTTGTCCTTTGCTAGTTACATAGGTGCAAATATCAAACTTGGAAAATCCTTTCAAAACTTTGTGTGTCCTAATCTTCCAAATCTTCTCCAAGTCTTTGGGCATGGAAGACTTTGCTAATGCAGGAGCCACTTACATAGTTACAGGATGAACACCGGCCAAGTAAAAGAGGTCTGGCTCATAGCTGTGGTATTCCAATTTTAAATTAATGTGTGAATTTTGGAAGGAAACTAAACTGACTATTTCATTAAAATTCTACTGGCTAAAAACAGAAGAAATGCAAGGAGTGAATTAAACTCCTCACAGTCAGTAAAACTGTTCCCACCAGAGCTGCACAGTGCAGCTGCAGGTAGCTTTACACTTTTGTTGTTGTTGTTTTATTCCGTTTGCTCAAGGTGCCTTTTGTATGTGCCAAGCACAAAAAAGCTCCCCAGTTATTCTGCCCCTCTTTGTTACCAAGGCTATTATCCTAACTGGGGCTAATAATATGAAGCACATTTATGTTTGTGTAGGAAAACTAGGGTCACTAGAGATAATCCAAAAAGTTGTTCCACAAGGGATTATCTAGGATGCTGTTTTCCAAAACTGTCACATATCAGAAAAAGGGCAAAGCACTTGTAACTCTCGTGATTGATCCTCTGTCAAGTCATGATTCCTGTCACCAGCAGGTTACATTCTTTCAGCAAAGCAGTAGACACTGCTGAATTTTTAGCTAAACTGTTTAGGCTTCCAGTGTCATATTCCTTCCCTTACCTCTTTCCATACTTCATTCTCTCACATTAGAAGAGATAAATTTATAACTGAAAAGAGAAGATGACGTGGTGTACATTACAATATCTTAAAATTAGTGCTCCCCTCCCAGTAATATATTTAGGCTTGAAGAGTCTACATAATTTGGCTTATAGTCCCTGAAATCCCACAACTGAAGCATATAATTTGCTTAAGGTGAGAGGGTATGGAATGATTCATCTGATAAAAGTTAAATGCAGGCCTTAGTGTCCTATTAGACAAAACCACAGGTTTACAATTCTTGTGAAATTATAGATGTTTTTCAACCTGGTTTTGAAATTAAATGCCTGTATATGGCTCTGTCCAAAGACTCTGAAGCCACTCTTGTACCATCGAACATCATTGGTTTGTAAGACTGTGGTCAAGAATGTAAAGTGTAAAGTGCTCTCTATCTATCCAGAGCACTTTCTGTGTTTTTATTCCCTGTTGTCTTTCAGTCTTTGAAAGTGTTCAGTGGATACATACATAGTTCTCAGATATTTTTTTAAAGAATGTCAGAGATTTTATTGATTTTTCCAGTGAATCCTGACATTTGTAATTTATTTGCATTAATTTACTGTAATTAACATCTTGTTTTTTTTCAAAGGCATTTACTGTCAAATATATCTTTTAGTAAACCAGGTAGAAATCCACCTGCTTTCCTATAAACATATTAAGGAGCAAGTAAGATTTTTAATTACGCGTTCACTTTTTGTTTTTGAAAGTTTCCATTATCTTTGGGTTAACTATTAACTTTTCTAATAGTTTCTCCACGAAGTACTAGTCTTTAAAAAACTATCTCAGAGAGCCTCATTGGGCCAGACTTTAGCTTGCCTTGCATAAAAGGTGATGGTCTGTCTGCTTTGACTTAGACTTCATGGGAAAGCATTCCTGAGCAAGCAGTGGAAAAAGGCTTTTTCCCCAGTGGTCTGTCACCTTACTCCACCAGAAGCTGCCATCCTCCAAGCTCTGTTTGTGGAGGAGTTTGTGTACACATTCCTTTGCATTACAGACAAAATGAACTGGGAAAGCTTAATGGACTGTTGAAGGTGAGTATGAGCTAACCCAGCTCATTTTGCCTGAAATGGATTGAGAAGCACTCACATGACCTCCTTCCTCTCTCAGAGCCCTGGGGTAGTTGCTTCCCTTGATGGAAAACAGCACCAACCAATTCAGTGAGGTCTTGAGGAAGGCTTTTGTCTGTGTCCTGAAAAGCAGGTTCATAACTTACCTTACCTTTTCTCCAGCCTTTAGAGAAAGACTTATATCAACTGTAAATGAGAAGCTGACTTTTAGGGGAAGCTAAGCAACCAGCAATGAATTACAAGTAGGCAACACAGGTTTTTTCAAAGCTATGGCCATAGCCTCTATTGGTCATTTCAATTACTGAATGTCTAGGGGCAAAATGTCCAGGCCAAATTTAGCAAAGTCTGTAACAGCAGTAGTAAAATGCTGTCTCTGGAAAATTCCCTCTTCTCTAGATGGTGGTTCATTTTTAAAAATTACTGTCTAAGTGACAGTCTTCTATTATCTTTAGCAAAGAAACTTCTGGAGGTGAAAGGCTCTTTAAACAGCCCTATTTTGGGCTCCCAATTTTTAACCCATCTTCCTTCTTTTAAATAACATGCAGAAAGCTTAATAACCTAAAACGTCCACATAAATATTCCAAAATATTCTCATGTTTTCCATACACATTAATGTAGCTGATATCTCCTTTATTTCATACATTTGTAAGGCAACTGATTCATCTCTGCTACTCTTTTGCCCTCTAATATAATGTTTGAATAAGGAATCGTTACAGTTCTCATTAGGTTTGTTGTGGGGTTTCATAATGAATTCCTTTTCACAAGCTGGAGAGTCTTTTGATTTTTGCTTGCATATTCATAGAAGAACTATGTCATAAACAAAGTCTAAATCTGGCACCACTCTCTTGCTAAGCCATGCTAAGACTGTGTTGTATCTTTCTCCACTTTCCTTCATAAAGAAAACAATGTCAACGCCAAGCATGGAAGGTGAAGAAGATTGCTATTTAAAGGATAATTTTCTGGCACATGAAGCACCATTGGAGGCACACCATAAACAAAAAGAACGTGCATTGCTTTTCTTCCACAGGCCAAAATTCTTCCTTGGTCTATCCCAACAGAAAGAACAATACATTTCTGTGAAAGATTTTTCAGTGAAGCACAGCTGCTCAGTAGAAATGAATCTCTTGCCATATTTACATATGTAGAGATACATAAAATATATACATATTTCAGAGCTCTTTTTTAAACTACACTCCCCCTCTAACATAACTGCTCCCATGAATCAATGAGATTTATCCTGTCAACATGAAAAGAAAAGCATATATTGATAGATAATCTACATGAATACACTGGTCAAGCAGTGGATTTGAGCTTAACTGATATGTTTCATTTAATGGCAAGTATATTTACTTAGGGCAGCAAAAAAATTCTGTATCTACTAATGATGTGGAACTGAATTCTTTATCTTCCCTGCTGCTAGCTTGCTTTTAAGGCAGAACTGGGCATATCTATGACAACTAAATAGGTATTTTGTAAATTGTATTTAGCTACCTTTAAGGAGAGGTCCAAACCACATAGAGTAGAAGCATTGCCAGAAATTTTATCGAGCTTGGCTGGAAAAACAACCTAATGTTACATTCTTCTTGCCAATCAGCACAACAGCATTTTTATTTTTTTCTCTACGCTCAGCTAATAGGCCAGTATTACAGACAGAATTCTGACTCAGAGTTGCTGTTCTCTTTTAAGGCCTTTTTAGGGTACTTACAGAAATGTCAACAATAATACATAAAATCACTGTCATGTGAAATAATTGATTAGCTGATCAGTTTCCTATTCTATTTCTTTAATACATTTTCACCAAGAATAATGATTATATTTATAGAAATATAATAATTTTCCATGCTAAAGCAAAATGGTATTTGACATTAACAAAAGGTCAGGTGTCATACTGTAAACCACAATGAGTATTGCTTTTAAAGATTATTGAATTAAGAGGTACATGTATTTGACAAAGTATAGAATTCCAATAACTGCCATAGTATCAGTGCCCTTTTACATGCCATGGATTTATTGACATTTCCTAACTGTAAAAATGCAAAGTAGTTTGCATGTAATAGGCACTGTCAATTTTTAAAATAAAAATGTCTCATTCAGGAACATGTTTATTTTCCTTCTGATTTTGCATGCACACATTTGAACACTCAAATATCTGTGTATCCCATTGTGATTGTGCTTCATAGGGACAAATATATGTTCACTTTTGGAAGGCACTTTTGCATTGTGCATCCTCATGCAATAATAAACCATACCTTTTCTTTTGCTTGAAACAATAGTGTCACTGCTCTGCAAACGTGACCCAAGACTTTTCCGGGGAGTTAGTTAAAATGAGTGTGAGGACAGCATCAGAGCCTGTCCGTGGTATTTGCCCACACCACAGATCTGTCACAGTTTGGTGTGACTGACGGGCCTTAACTGAAGTCCCAGGTCTTTTAAGGGTCAGAATCACTGCTGGAATTATGCCAAAGGCTGTCTAGAGAAAACACCAGAGTTTCAAGAACTGCCAGGGTGTTTCAAGCTGTGAGGGCAAATTAGCTAAAAAGGATTTTTAACATTGATAGATTTGAATAATAATACTTTGTAAATGTAGCACCTTTTATGTGTTCCTGCAGTTAATAATAATAGAAAAGCCATAGAGAATGAGCCTTCTATTCCACAAAGCTGTGCCACGTTACTATAACACTCTTACAAGGATAAACTGTTTATTAACAAAATTAGTTCAGTTTCACTTTAAAAGGATATTATACATTTCAGCTCATTGTATTTTCAAACAACTTTTCTGGTAGTATCAAATTAGTTTCTTAAAACAGGAGGTTTTGAGGTTTTTCTTGTTTGTTGTTGCTGTGATATTTCTTTTAAATTTGCAATAGATTTTTTGATATTTAGCAATATTCCCAGATTGGCCAGTTCCATGTTCAATGATTAAGAGAGAGATTTTGACCTAAAGAATCTGCCTTTTCAATAGATTTTTGTATGTAGCATGAAGATTTAATGGAAGGTGGTTATCTAGCAGCTTTTCATTAATCGTCATCCACTTGTCATCAGCAAATGTGTCATTCAGGGTACCCTTAATTCTTCCTTTCTGGACCCTTTAAGCTTCTAGTCTCCCACACTTCTTCTGCTACCTACAGGGTTGTTCTCTGGTCTTTTTCCTTCAAACTCACATCAGTTGTTATACCCAGAAAATAAAGTTTTGATTATAAAGGAGCAGTTAAAATTTAAAAAAAACTCCACAAACCTAACCTACAGTGCTTTTCTGTAAATAAGTTGACAAAAATCCCCAAACAATCAAATAAAACCAAACAAAACCCAAAGACAAAATCTGGATGCATTGTAGCATCTAATAAGTTGTGTACAGTACCTCAAGTTTTGGTATAAGAATTGCCATGGTGGATAGATTGAAGGCTTGCTTGCACTGAACAGTAGCACTAAGATTGTCACATATATTTCCAAGTTAGAACTCACTTTTCAAACATGGGTGCCTTGATACTACTGCCAAATCTTGGATTTAGTCTATTAAATCAGCACTTAGGCAAATAAAACAGTCATTTGAGTGATAATTTCAACAGACTAATGAGATATTCAGATGTCAGCAATTGAAAAATACACATTGGCCTTTTGAATTTAAGCCAAGAGAGGCTTTGAGTTATATTAGGAAGGTTTAAGACTTTATAGCAGGATCAAAATAATTTCTGAATTTATCTTAATCTTTCTGGGAGAGAGGCAGATGGGATTAAAGTTCTTTATGAAGTCTTCACTAGTTTTAGATATAAAACTTTTCTTTGTCATCTTATTATTAATTAGTTGTATTTTGGTTCATATGCAGGTCAAAAAGCATCCTTATTCAGACATCCTCACTTTCACTCTCATTCTATACAGTTCTCATCACGACACTGTTTCTGTACAAGTGCCTACATCACTTCTGCTGACACAAAACTGTATCCCTTTTCTTGCCCTATTTCTCTCTCTCCATCATCAAAACCAAGGTTAGTGAGCCTAAAGGGATCTGTGTTAGATATAAGTTTTGGCAGGCACCCAGACTAGCTTTTCGAAATTGAAACAATTTTCTTCATATAGATATCAAGCATTTAATTTTTATTGTTGTTCTTTCTTTTTTTTACATATTCATAGTTTCCTAAAAAATGTTAAGACAATGAAAATATTGCAGATATTTATCGTAGAGATGAAAAGTCTCTCTTATGCTTTACTTTTCTTGGAAAATTAACTAGAAAATGTATCTTTAATTATGATCATGACTTTCAGAACTAAACCAAAGTATGAGCTACTCAATGCTGTTCTCTTTTTAAATTTTTTAAAGTAATATTAGTATGCTGTCTACAAGCATAATAATTGTTCTTACTTGAAGTCCACTCTGCTGAAATCCTTCTGAAGAGGCTGGAAAAATTCCTGTGCTGTGTTTAAGTGCAAAATAGTACAAATACTATAAATCAAAAGAAAATGAGACAAAATTCACCAACGTAATCAGTAGTATTCCTTGCAAACCCTAAGCCTTACCATTCACAGGTGCAACAGAGCAAAGAGGTTTTAAGGAGGAATTTTAAGTGGAACAATGATGTGTTATTTAACAGACAAATTAGCTCAGATATTATTGGGCATGCTCTCTGCCTATTCTGATAATGTAATCTATTTTAGCTTATTTGCTAGCTCCTTGAAATTGCTAGGTAACCATTTACTGGATTAATTAATTAAACATATTTAAATTATGCATTAGTCATGGCTTTAGAAAGTTAGAGTAAATAACATAGGCTTTATTAATTTTTTTCCTTCTCTTATAATTTTCCTATTCCCAGTCTCTAATTTTCATCAATTTCACTTTCTCTTTTTTCCCATTCCTTTTAAGTTTTTGTTAATTTTTTAATAGTGCTAGAGCTGTTTTACCACTGGCTGAGACAGGAGCAGGTGTCTTTTCTCTGAAGTGACACCAGAGCTGATCTGTGGAACAACTGAGAACAGAGTTGTCCCTAGGGATGAAGCGCACCCAATTTTTCCCATGACAAGTTGTCAGGGCTGGAGGCTTAAAAATTAAAGGGATTTTTTTTGTTGTTTTAAGCAAAATATTTTCCACTACTTTTATATTTTCAGAACATTGTTCTGGTCTTGTACAGGAGACAGGGAAATGTAAATGTCAAACATTCACTTCTGTTTAAATGGGCTTATTATACCACAACGTGTTGAGATTTTGTTCCCTACCGGCCGGTTCTTTTCACTGTCGTACCCTGTAAGCACTTTCTTTGCACCTGCCTGAGGAGACTAATCCTCTATTAAAACATGTTCAAACTGAGCAAAGGCAGAAATAGCAGCCATTTCACTCAAACAAAATGAATCAAAACCTTGTAAAAATAAATAAATCAGGATAGCTTTGGAGAAGACATTTGGCTGTTTGGTCTGTAGTCGAAGCCCTGTTACCTCACCATATTCCATCTGGAGGGCAGGCTTTGCCCTTAGGGCCTGGACCTGTTTTGAAAACAGTGCAAAGAAAACTCCCTCCCACATAGGTTCTCAGCTGCTCACGTGTATCAGTACCACACAGACCTTTATCACTCTGGGGGTGCAATCTTCTTGCACTAGTGCAGCAATGACTGGCCAGGCTCCCACTTTCTTCTCCAGGATCACGGCTATTTACTTAGATGGAACAGTAATAATATGGATAATGTGTATTTCTCTCCCAGTTTTGGTGCAGAGTTAGACTCAACAGGGAGCTGCAGAAACATTGCAGAGAACAGTGATGTCGCTGACTGGTTCACTGAGGAGAGAAACTGCCTCCACTAGATAACAAAGAACTGCAATCTAACAGGGCAAAGGATGAGGGAAAATCTCTTCTGACATGGTAAATCAGCAGGCTACATGTGTGGGCCTGAACTGCACCATCCAAGAACTGAAGTCCTGTTGCACAGCCCTCATCAGTGCAAAACAAAAGGCTGATCACACTGCAGCTCTCAAGAGATAAGCATATTTTTAAAAACTCTAAGAACAAAATAACAACAACAGATATCCCTTGCCCCCAAAAAGATCAGTACAATTGCTGCTCAAAAAGCCAGGTAGTTAATTTATGGTACAAAGTGTCATTTTTCTACAGCCAAACCCATCTCTGCTGATAAAACCCATATAAAGATCAAGGATAAACAGTGAATTGCTCAGTTTGCAGGCAGTCAAGTTATATGAACAAATGTGCTCATGCTGGTTGTTCCTTTCAAGTCCTAAGCATTTAGTATCTTTTTAATTTGGGTCTATGAATGGATCAGGTTGACATATGATGACAGTAAATTATTTATAACCAAAAACGTCACTTGAAAATGCAGTACTCACTATGTTCTCTCTGTTTTGTGCAACTTCTCATTTGTTTCATAGCATTACCTTTTGTAACATGGCTTTCGCTGTGTGTTTCCTAAGAATTTAAAAATTCCTGTCTTATGAACCAACCCAGTCACTGAAATTTTCCCTACAAGAAAGGAAAAAAAGTCTGTGCTGTTGCTGAGAGACAAACCATACAACCTTAAATCTAGACAAAAGGGAGCTGGATTGATGCTGGTTGTTTTTCTGGAGGCCCAGGTGTATCTAGATACTTCTCAGAGAAGTTGTATGGAAGACTAATTTAGAGTAATATACAGCAAAAGCAGGCATAAGCAAATCTGCAGATAAAACCCTTTCGCTTTCTGAAGCTCAAATGGTACATTATTTTATTTTAGTCCCCAGTATTTTGTTATATATGATTTGGTATCTGCTGAAAAGATTCCTTTCCTAATGCTAGCAAAACACAATTAATGATAGTATGTTTCTGAATTAAGATTACATGGAGCACATCAGCAACTGATTGTGATTTTGATTACAGATTCCCACAAATGACTAAAAATAGTAAGAACTCTTTTACAGTGCTTCATAAGTTTCACACAGACAAAGAAATTGTACACCACTGGTCATTCACAGCCTGCAGCAGAAGCCTTAGTAAGGCAGGATGTCAGGTTTCTGCCTTTCTTATTATCTTGTGTTTGGGCAACTCACATAGTTTCTGATCAGCACAAAAATTACACCCTCGAAAAGGGCAAAGACAAAAAACTGGAGAAGTTCAACAGACTATTAAATCATAAGTCCTACTGAGGTACATCTTATGGACCAGTTTGTGTTAATGGCTGTTCTTCAAGACAAATTCTAGCTTTTAGAGACACCCTGAGATTTCCAGCCCATGCAATAGTATAATTTAATCTATGAAGCAACATGCCACCAGTAGGAGAAAACATTACATATATGGAACAGTGGAAGTTTATAAGACCCTGGGGAAAATGCATTACTAACACTGCTGAATGAATCACTGCTGAATTATTATTGGAGGTTTTGGGTTTGTTTGTTTGTTTAGATTTGTTTGGGAGTTTTTTTGAGGGAAGGGGAGTTGAGGGGGTGTAGACAGAATTAAAGATTTCTTTGAAATATCACACTATACAAAATAAATGGAATCCCTAAATATTTTAATTTCCAGATTACGCCAAGGATATCTGGGTACAGCAGTTGAAACAGCTTAACAATCTAATTTTTCTTAAAATTTTGCTAACAAATTTCTGTGTCTCATTTCTAAATTATCAGCAACTATTTTTAAATATGACCTTTTAAATACTATACTATTATTCCTAAAGCTGCAAGATCCAGAGAATCTGAACACGGTAAGACATATCTATAGTAATTTGTGATGAAATTCCACTAATTTTGGTAGACCTAGCCCTGATGAGATTAAACATGAACTTTTATTGTTCTAGTCATCTTATGCAGCAATCTTCTTTCACTTATAAAGCAATATGGTTTAATATATTCTTCTTGTCCTCACTACTGCTTTTGGATTACTTTAATAATAGTTGCAAATAAGAAAAGCTCATATGATTGTCCTATTACCAATTATTAGCTTTAGATCCCAAGATGGATTGGAGAGATACATATGGGGAGATACAAATTTCAGGGGACCTGTATCTGATATAAACACAAGGCTCATGTTAACATTAATGAGAAACTTAGATAGCACTTCTCATTTAAACATCTTGTATGAAATAAAAATAAGCTAAAGAAATTTTTACTCTTTAGTCAAAAAAAAGACATGGGACAGAAATATGCACGCTCATGCCTGGTCATTGAAGGAATATGTAGGTTGTGAGATACATGGTGAGAGAAGTTACAGATTCTTTTCAATCCATTCAGTTTTGAAGGTCTGAAAATCACAAATGTCCTACTGTAGCCAATTTGAGAGACAACAGGGATACAAGAGAATTGTGCTGATACTGTCTTCAGGGATAAATGCAAAGCTCATTCTCAGCCAGGTGATCTGTTCATCTAATACAGTCCTTTGTTCTACACAGTAAATGTACAGCCTTTCTCAGCCTCCCTCCTCCAGCTCAGATATCCCCTTTATGCTCCCCTGAAATCCTGGTCTTTGACTCAGATCTCTCAAAGTCTGTTTGGCTGAGGAATATCCTCACTTCCTGCTGTTCAATATCCTGAGCAGGGCCCTAATTTGCTGCCTGAGTTAACTTCATCCAGGCCATTGGGCACTTGTAAATCCCATCACAGAGACTACATGATATTCTTAGTTCTATTTTATTCTGAAAACCCCACTGCCCAAGGTTATCATATTATGGGAGTTTCATTCCTCTGTGAAAACACAAATCCCAAAAGCTGAAAACATGAGAAATAAATAATAATCCAAATTATGGTTGTTGAAGGTGTTTTAATCTCTTTATATCTGAGACAAGCGCTTGATTTTGCTAGAAGCATAAATCATGATTGTTAAATACCTAGCTTTTCTGTACCACTCAGCTAGGAAAAATATTATTTCAAGAAAATGAATTTTAGAGTATTTCATCTTAACCCATTATTCTTTGTTTTTCAAAGAAAAATGTCAGTGCTCCTCATGCTGTTAATGTCTACCATTTTCTGTTTGGTCGTGTCTAATATCCTAAGTGTGGTACTGCTGAGGCCAACTCATAAATTGAAGTACAACTCATAAACTCTGCCTATCAAATGACATGTAATGCTTTGTAGTGCCTAAAAACTGTTATGGAGGTTTAACTGACAAATCTAAGGATAGCATTCATCTCTAAGAAAACACACAGAATGACAAGAATGTTTACAATTATAACAAATGCCAAAAGAGGAGGGGAGGAGGGGTGTATTTTTCCTTTAAGTGAATTTCTTTGGTCTACTCCATAGCCTAGGGTTTGTTACTTTCATAAAAATTCTTCATAAATTAAAATAGATTTTGAAATGAAGATCCAGCCAGGCTTCTCTGGAGTAATACTCAGACATAGTAAACAATTACATTACATAAAGCAACCGTCTGAGCAAAAATGATAATTAAAGTAATGCATTGGTGTGCTTCATTGATTTATGAATTTGTTTAATGATTCCTGTTAGAGCAGAGGAAGCCATTATGCATTCACTGATTTTAAGAGACAGTATATAGTTGTGTGACCTTTTACTAAAGAAGTAATATTCCTGAGCAATTAAAAAAAAATTGTAAAAGAAGTGTTGTTAAGAAAAACTTTTTACAACAATTTGAAAATAACATCCCAAGCCCATTAATTTTGTTCATGAACAAAGCTGTTCCCATTTTTCACACTACTATTCAGAAAAGAGTAGAGGAATTTGCCTAGTCCATGCTAGCATGTTGGATCCCGTCTGAAGCAAATAAAATAAAAGAATCCAAGGCTAAATTTATCTGCCTTTGATTCAGATTCAAGCCAACCAAGTACCCCAGGTTCCTGGCTGAAAGACAGTGGCCCACACTCCCTACTCAATTACTGTTATTCATTGGTGCTTGGAGCACCCATCCAAAATCAGAGCTCTGCTGTGAATTGGGGTTAACATAGACACTGAAATACATACACTGAATATCTCTGACCCAAAGCACTTATGATCCAGACAGACAGTTGGGGAAAACCTGAGCATACAAATGAAGGCATACAAATAATATCCTCCTGCTGAAATCCAGGGAGATTTTACTCTCTGTTTCAAGCTAATTCTCAGTGATACTGAAAATCTCACCCACAAAGACCAAGCAAATGTATTATCTTGCTGTTATGGAGATAGGGAGTTTAAACAGAAAAAGATGAAGTATTATCATCCAGTTCTGTGCAGAAATTTTGTGGCAAAATGGAGTCTTAAAAACAGGATCATAGATTCTTCTGTCAGGTCAACTTCTGTCCTGTCCCCAGAAGTTTTGTGAAGAGGGTGTTCTCCCATCCCTAATGTGCGTCCATTAGTGCTAGTGAAATCCACACCAGGTACTAAAAGTAAATAGTATTGAATGCCTTCAAACCTTGACACAGCAGGAGGCATCCTGAAAGTAAGGAAGGAGGAGTCTTTTTAATTAGCTGTTGTAAAACAAATGGAAGGGTCCAGAGGGTGCATTTGACATTTATCTGTATATTTCCTTGCTTTTGTTGTTTTCTGTCATTGTCCTATCATTCCATTCCCCTTGATTTTTGTGTAAACTTCCTTGTTTGTTTGCTTTTCTGATAACTTGCAGAGTAAACTTCTCCTTCACAAGAGAAAATGCAGCTGGGAGAATAAGGCAGGGGGAGGTTTTCTGGCTGAAATACTTTCAACATGGCATCAGCATAGTTGCTTGTGACTTTGAACACTGTGAAACATTTGTTTGTCTTGCTTTCTTTCCTTGCTTTTCACAGTCCTTTTCAATCTCCCAAGCAGCTCATGGAAAGAGAGAATCCCCTACAACACTAAACACATTTTGTTATTTACTGTTAAATCTCTATTTTCACACATAGCAGAGATTGCTTATGTCAATATATCTTTTTAATTATAGGTGGAACTTGTCACATCAGGTTGTAAGCCTCTTGAAGTCCCAGAGCCCATTTTGACCTGGGTTGACACTTCAAAGAAAAAAGGGAACAAGGATGGAAAGCTCTTTGAATCACAAAGAGCCAAATGAAAGCACTCCATCAGACTTCAATCCTCAATTATGCTTTTTTCCTGTATATTTTGTCTGCCAAAATCCATAAATGACCTTCAGAATGGCAACATGATGATCTAGAGACCAACTCTTTATCCCTTGTTATCATTTCAGCAGCTCAGCTCATTCAGGCAGTTTGACTTTTTTGTAGGAATACAGAGGTGGATGAGAAACTGAATTTGCAGAGGGACAGACCCTCAGCCCTAAACTTGGACCTTGTCCTAGAGATACTTTTTGTCATCTGCTGAGATGGCCATTCACTTTCAGTAGGTGAGAAAGCAAAGGGTTTACAGATAAAAGTATGGGATGGTCCTACTATAATGTTTGGAATCTTTTCATTTTGTGTTGTAATAACTATTATTTTTAACAGAGGCCCATAGCTTCAAAATTCTTGAAAAAAAAATAAGAAGGTAAGAGAAGGGATATTTTGATTTACATTCTTTCAGGCCTAGATACATGATGACCATTTCAACTCTTTACAAGACTACTAATTAAATAGTCCAGTCAATAAACTGCTGAAGTATTTCAAAGATATGTAATAGAGCAAGAAAAAAAGTACAACTATAGGAGGAGGAACTGGGAGAAGAAAAAGGTGAGAAGAACTCCTTTAGCTCCATAAGCATCCAGCCTTCCCCGCAGAGCCACAGTGGCTGGGGAAAGCCATTACTCTCCCTCCTGCTCCACAAAATTACCTGCAGAGACAAGAGAGCCAGCTGACTCCCCAGTCGTTTGGTTACCAGCTCTCAGTGTGAAAACCAAAAGTTAAAGCAACAGAAGAGTCTTGTTGTTCTCACCTCAGAAACAGTGCAGGAGCTAATGCTCACTGCACTCCTTAAAGGCTACTTAAGACCAGAAGTACTATGTTAAATTTGTCTCTCTCTCTACCACACACATTTAAAGCCAAGATGGATATTATTTCAGGATTCAAAATATTTGGATGTAAACTATTGCTGTAGCCCCTATGAGTTATCACATAGCTCATTGTCTGTCTTTGGAACATATTAAGGTAAGGTGGATTTTACCTGACTCCTACACATGCTTATCTTTATTCACTGTGGGGAGGCTCACTGATGTTTTGAGAGTTTTTTTACTATGGATTTCCTGTGTATCAGATTAAGTACTTTCATAATTTGTTGATGGATCACTGAGCAAGCGGCACCAGCTTTTAAGTTTATCACCATTACTGGCAGTAGCTGGCAAATCCTCAGCAGAACTGGTAGAGACCACAGTCACAAGGCCTGTCTTAAATCTAGCAGTGAAAAATTTGATTGAGATTCCACTTTAAAGAGCAGTTTGCAAGCAGAGTTTTGAGTGAAAGCAAAGTATCAGTGTGAGTCTGAAACTTATTCAAGCTGTCAATCTCGATGTCTTGTGTCTGTTAGCATGCCCAGCTTTGGTGTTATTGTTTGTTTGCATGTTAACCAAAATGTAGGTCTACATTCTTCTAGCACACACAGACTTGTGCTGACTGACTTCCATAAATCAGATGTAATCGAGTGGTATGCGGCAGTAAACTTCCATCAAGCAAAGCTTTAAGCATAGGCAGGTGGAGCTGGCTCTGCTCACCTCTTCAGGTAGCAGATGCTTCTGTATCACCCAGTTACTAAAACACAGGTTATGCTGTTGCCAGATATCCCCCCTTGAAGCTGTCATTTTACCCCAAGATCTGCAGCTCAGGCTTATGCAGACCCACCTGTCTGGGCTCTAACAAACCTGCTGCCCAAACTCAGCAGAGACACCAAGACCCATTTCAGCACCCATACCTTACCCATCGAATTGTTTGCAAAGACATTAGCACACATCTTCCCTATCAGCAAGCTAGTTAAATGCAGAAAAATGCATCTAGGCAGACTTGCCAAAGCAGTAAAAACTACTTAATTTTAATGTTTGACATTTTACTAGCCAGCAGCCTTATGTAATGAGGAGCAGCCTAACCTGCTTCAGAGGTAGAGGCATCTCCTAAATGTCTGGGCCAGTAAATGAAAACGAAGTTTAGACGTAAAATATGAAGTCTAGGAGCAGTGAACCAAAGCAGAAAAAACCATAAATCTAACCTATTAAATGACAAAAACGTGCAGCATACTGAAGAAGGCAAGAGACGAAGGAAAGAGATTTGGGAGATTACTGCAAAAGAAACGTTGATGTCTTTCTCTATGTGGCTGCATTAGAAGAGGCAAATATGAAGGATAAACCAACCCTAGAGACAATAAATCAAAACAACACAGAGAACCTGAGCTGTATTAACCACAATCCAGTTTAGTATAAATTTGTCAGGGAGAGCAAGAGGCTTTAAGGTAAGATTATGACTTTAGGGAAGAGGCATATTATAAACAGCATCTGCCAGAGGCAGCCACAGCAAGCATCTTACGAGAGATTCCGCTGGAAAAAGCCTCTTCCACCCTGAGCCTCAAAGCACAGGAGGAGCTGGGAGCGGACAGCGATCCGGAGCGCTGAGGAGGAGCCGGGCTCCGGCTGCGCTGCGTGCGGGCTGTGTGCCACACAGGCACGGCAGAAAGGAATGGTCTCCCCGCTGCCTGGGCCTGGTGCTTGGCTGTTTCCATGGCGATGAGTGAGTTTGTGCCGTGCTCTTTTTTTTCGGTGACTTCGGGTGTGATGTCCGAGCCCCAGGCTGGGGAAGCGTGTGAAGGAGCGTGAGCTGAGTGACTCGAGGCTGAAAATGGCCGCTGTGCCGCCGGGGGGCCGCAGCCTGCCGTGGGAGGTGGGTTTCGCTGCTTGGGAATATGCCTGGTTTAAGAACAAACTTGATGTTTTTCATGTGCAAAACAGTCCCTGAAAGGTATTGAGGAGGTACTGAAGGTGGCTCTGCAACAGGCTTTGTCTGCTTCATTCTTGTCCTGTGACAGAAGTAATTTGCGTAAAGGACAGCACTTTTTTTCCCCCAGAGGTTCTTTTCCTAACTGAAATTTACATTTAGGGACTTGCTTTCATTAGATTTGGTTTCCCTTCCTCTGTCCCTCACTTGGCTAAAGTCAGCTGTGTTCCTCCCTTTCCTCATGTCTCAGTTTTCCCTCTTTCCAGAGGCTCTGCCCGAGGCTGGCGTTCCCCCGCAGGCCGAGTCACACTGAAGGTGCTGCTCAGGGCTGGGGCTCGCTCTTCCCGTGGAGGGAAACAAAACCAAAGAGAAAAATAACTTTTGGAAATTTGAGGCTGGGCGGGGGGAAAGAGCAGGCAGATACGCATAAAAAGTATTTGTAAAGTTTGGCCCTCCTTGTTTAAGATGGAAATGTAGTACTGGTAACTTGCAAAAGAGAAGATGGGTAGATAATTAGCACACATCTTTCCTATGGGTTACAATTGTCCAAGGCACTCAAGACTTTTGTTTTTAAGGAGGGGAAGAGAGCCCAGCAGCAGCATTTAGCACATTTGTGTTGTGCAGTTTCTCTTCTGTGGAACTGCAGTATGTCATCTCATTGTGCAAACCTCCCAGGAATAAGTGGAATTTCTTGCATCACTAATTTCACCTGAACACAGTATTCTCTTATGGCATGTGTTAACACTAAACAAATAATAAGAGTAAAATTTTTACCGGAGCATTTGCATGGTTGTGATGGATTTTGAGTAGCTTTGGAAACATTGAAACCTTTTGGGGAACTAATTTTACTATTTAGTGGCCTATTAGAAAAAGAAGCAGCAGAACATCACCAGCTTCAAAAAGTTTAGATGGAGAAGTTGCATATGAATGCAACCAATATAAAAAAACAGTGTCAGAATTTTCAAGTGTTGAAATACATTGCAATGTGTAGCCCTACAGTGGTGTAAATAACCCCCCCAACTTAATTGGCTTTCCTGTGGTCGTACATAGTCTGAAGATGAGTGACTGCAGCTTGTGTTTCTCTAGAGAAAGAGAATTAAGATGGAATAAATAACCCAGAGTGAATTTTGCACTGAAGAAAGAAAGGAGACTAAACTATGTAGATACAATCCAAATGTTTGGGGTGAGTTATGTCCCAATGTGTGACACAGGTATCTGCTAGGTCTGTGTATTTAGTGTCTCTGGCTGGTGGACTGTATTTTTTTCAGAGCATCTAAACAATTTCAAACACTAGGCACATAGAGAATTGAGGTCAGCACGTCTGACCTGTACCATTATAAAAAAAAATTTAAGAAACCAAAACAAACCCAAGCCAAGACCTGAAAACAAGAAGTATTCCCAGAGAAATAAGCCAAGATGGGATGATATTCTTGGGTAGACTGAAAGTGACCATGAAGTCTATTTCAACAATTTCTTGTTTGTTTCCTTGTTTGTTTGCTCGTTTCCTTGTTTCCTTCTGTTTTGACTGAAAAGGGAACTGCAGTTCTCTTCATGACTCACATTTAGCCGTGATATGTGACTCTGGCAAGAATACTGAGCCAGTTCACAGAGCACCTGGATTCTGCCTGGCTTGTGCTGTTTCAGGGCGATTAAAAATTCTTTCAGGCAGTTTATATGGCTGAGTAAATTAATATTTATAAAGCCTGTAGGATAGCTTATGTTCAACACCTCTAGGGTATTTTTATTCAGGAAAGGCCTCAATTTTACAAAACAATGTACAGATACTTCAGAGTGCCTCAAGAAGGGTGTTCAAATCTATATTGCCTTGGGACTAATGAAAAAAAAAAAAAGCTGGTTTTCTCTGGAGATACTGACAGTTGGAATGCCAAAGTAGTTAATTCCTCTGCTGAGGATGTGGAGTTTGTGAGCTGTGGGGGAGTAAAGGTGACTAATGCCTTATATACAAGAACCAATAATAAAACATTTTTGTGATGACTTTTGTTCTCTCTCCATCTCACCAGCTCCTAGCTTATCTGCAGGTGTGGTACATAGACAAGACATGATTTTGACACAAAATCCCCTTAGGAAACCTCAGCTGTAAAGCTCACAGTGAAGTGGAGGTCCAGGCTGTGCTTTCTGATTTCCCACAGCTTAACACTTGCTAGATGAACATACATTTAAAGGCCACAAAGAATCTCTGCTTGGGTGCAGTAAATGGTAATAAATTTATTCCCCTGTTATTATGTAATGCCACTGGATACCAAGATTTATCTCTTCAGAAGAAATACTGCATTATTTTTATATATATATATATATATATATATATATATATATATATATATATACACATATGTATGTATGTGTGTATGTACACGTATTTGGTGGGATTAAACGTAGATGGCTTAACCTGAAAGTTTTGTGTCTCTGCTTATACTGGTATGCTAAGGAAATGACTAGTTGCAGTCCTGGGCTGTGATTAAAGACAGGTACTTCTCCTCCCTGTGCCCACACCACAGGAAAATCAGTTCCTGGAGATCTGGTCTGTGGTCTCTCCTTGTCTGTATTGCTCTGTTTATTCTTCTTTAATATAACAAAATGTTGCATTTTCTGTGCAAGTTCGGGGCAAAATATTTTGCTGTTGTTTCAAACTGTATTTATAATAGCGTCTTTTAAAATTTTTAATTCTCTTCAGACATCTGAACATATACATGTGTACTCATAAATTTCTGATTAACATTCAGTGATGCTTGAGCTGATGTGGTGTCATAGTTTGGTTGCCAGTGTCTTTGGCCTCAAAGCTGTCCTTTTTTGGTACTTAAGCTTGAGATGCACTTTTTAAATTTTTTTTTTTGTTTGGCAATGAGTCAAGAACGCTATAGTCAATAGTGTTTGGCACAAAGATTTTCCTGTCACTAGCATTGTTGGGTTAATAGTTGTGCGTAAAGAAAAAATGCACTGCATATAATTTTCATCAAATACAAAATGATAGAACTATGCCTTGCATCATCAAGGAAAAATGAGTAAATAACACCAAAATGTCAATGAAAAGCCACTCAGTCTGTTAGCCCAGCAATACATCTTGTAAAAACACACAGTGTATGTTTATAAATGTAGCCAGAAGTTCCCAATACATTGCAAGCGTGATGATTACAGCACAAGGTAATAACGATCAGCTAATGGATTACCATGACAAATTCGGCCCGATTTGGCCCAGCCTGAGAAGTACTGCAGTTAGTTTGGGCTCTAACCATTTAAAAAAAGGAGTAGTCTGTGCTGTTATTTGCTCCTACACAAACAGCCTTGTGTTGAAACTGTCTCAGCTGCTCAATCTCACAGTCTCTTCCAGTCAGCACCGCTTAGTTTGGGATGTGTTGAAGGACTTCAGTATTGGAGAAAACCTCTGAGACAGTGTGTAACATGTCTCACTCTTGGTTTTCATCAGGCAAAGAGTAAAGTTGGTACAACACAGGTTCCTACCTGTCTTTGAGCTGTCTTGCCAGCAATTTGCAATTTGGGGAGCCTCTGGTTGCCCAAAGTGTGTCTCACCTCTGTGCAGCTCCTGTTCTGCTCCAGGAACCAAATGCACAGAGACAGTGAAAACAAAATCGCTTCAAGAGTCACATGAATGTACTTGGAGCATTAAGTGTGAATGCTGGAGCCCTGAAATTATGGAAACACGCATGTTCAAAAGTCTTGTGTTTGCAGCTATGTAGAAATCATATACCTTAGGTTATTCACATTTTACAGCATTTTTACTGTTTAAGATGTTTTTCATTTCTGTGTGATGTGCTCCAAGATGACAGAGGTACAAGACTTTTTATAAGACTTGCAATATGATTCTCTCATAATGTCACAGTATTATTTTGAATAGTAATTAAAATGTAATAAGACCAGTCATTATATTTAATAATAAATTTTTCTTTAATTTTTAAAAAAAAACTTCTTTCACAATCAGTGGTCTGGTGGACTTGGACAGTGGACTGTAAACCTAGAGCTTTAAGGGAGTCATTTCAACACTCAGCAAAATCTTTGCCAGGCTGGATCTGTTTCACTGGAGGTTTCCTGTTGCTCGTGTACAAGAGAAAAGGATAATTCTGCAGTGTAAGCATCCTCTAATTTGAAGAGATGGCTTTATTGCAGCAGTCGTTATTGCAATAACAGCTGGTACTGTCAACACTGCTGTATGGGAAGAGCTGTAGTGGTAGAGATTTGGTTCTCACCTACAATAAGAAGTAGCTTATGAGCCTCTCACATATTTTTTTCCCTACCTCCAGGAGAATTAATACAGATTTGTTTTAAGGAATGAATGTTGTACATACAGATGGATCAAAAGGAGAAACCAAGAGAAAATTTAATTTAGCTCTTTACCGTAGCTGTACATTTTGAGACCGAGAATAATTGCACTACCTACTTCTGGGAATGTAAGAAGCCACAATGTGAAACAATTATTTAAAAGTTTGCAGCTAACATTCATTCTTTGCAGAACGAGATACTGAACTGAGGATTTACAAAAGCAAAAGGCATCTCAGTTAAAATGCCAGGTGCTGCAAAGCATCAATAGTATTTATTTCACTATCTACTTTCAGACAGTAATTTACTACCTGATAGATTGCTTGCCACTGGATTTTTTTTATTTTAAAAAGTAAATAAAAGAGATTATGGCAATCTTCGAAAGAAGGCATTAATGCATTCAACTAAATCTTTTTACAGTGCTTATACACCTTACATAAAGGTCACAGATAGAGGGAAAGCAAAATGTGCCACCTCCCATGTCAAATGCAGCAGTTCTTGAGAGCAGCAAATTGTTCTGTTGCTTGAATCTTGTATCCATTTGGGACCGAACTATTTTTTTCAGCCAAGCATTCAAATGTGTCTTCTGTCTAGTAGAGTATATCCATCATTGTACTGAAACTATTGTTCTAACCCTGAAAGCAGTTTTCCTCCGTAGAGG
The DNA here is from genome assembly GCA_037013685.1 of Acridotheres tristis. Classification (NCBI taxonomy): domain Eukaryota; kingdom Metazoa; phylum Chordata; class Aves; order Passeriformes; family Sturnidae; genus Acridotheres; species Acridotheres tristis. The sequence goes on from CM072895.1 coordinate 13,866,689, forward strand.
AGCTTATACTAAAGTGCCATTTCATGTGAAAAGCCATGTGCCTGGCTTGATTTTTTTTTCGTTTGGGTATGAAGTAAGGAAGAAGCCAGTCAGGAAAGAAGGGATGTGTGTGTGAATGTTTGTTTTTCTCCAAGAGAAGGGCATAGACAGGCTAAATTGATTTTTATTTCCAATAAAGAATGGAAACTGGAGTGAATAGGGAGCTGTCAGAGAAAGTGCATGGAAGAAAAATACATAAAATAAAGCATCATTTAAATGTGTATAATTCAAGTGAAGAGGACATATCTTGTAGGAAGGATTGAACCAGGCTTCCAATTGGAGTTATGTATTTAAAATTTTTCCAATCCCATTATTATTGTGACCATTGCTGTTACAATACTGGTGACTAGAAGGTTGTTCAGGCTTCCTGGATGGTTTCCTCAAAATGTGGGAGTCATTGGTTATGCAACATCTTCTGCACACCAAATGTTACCAAGAAGTTATTCTCAATATTATCTATACTTTGACCTGGTAAAAAAAGAAATGCCTTACTTCCTTTATTCTGTATGAAATGAAGCGGTTCAGAAACCACTTGTACAATTCCTGCCAGAAAAAACAAAGACTCCAAGTTAATAATATTTCTATATATTTTGGTGGTCTCAAGAATATATGACTTTAAGTGAAGTTTTGGGGGATTTTTTTGGGCAATTGGTGTGATAGAAATTGTTCTTTGGCATGTTAGCAGAAGTTGTGGGACAGGAGGAAGTGCTGTTTGTTAAAGTTGAAGCCATTAGATTAGTCTTCCATTGCCATGCCTTTAAAAAAAGAAAAAAAATGACCTTTAAGGAAAAATACCTCAATCTTGTCTGAGTAGTATTTTTATCTGTATTATCTGACACAGACCTTCATAGTGTATAACTGTTCCTTCAAGTGCTGTTGCACACTAAGTAGACTGAAGTCACTGGTATCAATTTCCTACAAAAATTGAATGTTTCTGTAGCTTTTGATAGTGACCGCTTTGTTCAAGTCTTGTTAGATAATGCAGGATTTTATTTTCCTTTAAAAAAGAAAAACATTTTCTTTGAGAAAGTTGATCTATACTTTATGTGTAAATCTGTTTAAAATCGATCACTTCAGCAATACTGTGACACAAGTCTTTCAAAAGTCTTTTTAAATGACACTAGCTATTTTACAGATGCCTTTGATGGTATTAAAATCATATTGTGGTTTTATTACCTATGATTTTTCTTTCTTGTTATATCTTAAAACTGTTTTCTTTTTTATGTTTTTAAAAGTGGTCACTCTTTTAATATTAAATCAACAATTGCCATGTTCCATTATTCATGCTGCAGAACTAATTCTGGCACTAAGGAGGTAAACAATAAAATAGAAATGCAAGGGCTGGGCAAAAACCCAATCACAGCCCATACTTCACACTGAAATGGAGGTGTTAAGAAGGACTGGAATTGGAAATTACCATGCAATTTTTCATATGACTCCATCTACTAAAGACACTATTACATGAAAACATCTTTTACAGCTTATTTTAGAAAAAAATGTTTATCTGATACTGCCTATGACATTTACAGAATGAATCAGCATGGCTTCTTATGATATGCAAAGGTTTTTCAGTGTCTAAATAGTCTTAAATTATTATAAATGAGATTAATACCTTCAAAGACTGTTCCATTTAAATAGCTAAAACCAGGTTTTAACTAAACCAAGACAGAAATTTTCCTTAAAACCATTCTTGAGGGCGGAAACAATCCTGGGTTTCAGTGAAGTGTTTTTATTGTTTTTTTCATCATACATTCCAGTGACAGGAACCATGCTCCAGTTCTCAGCTCTACAGGCTTTCCACAGGTCCCCAAGCCACATCCTGCTGCCCTTGCCTTTGGCAGTGCCTTTGGGAGGAGCCCCCAGTGCTGCCACCCCAGCCCAGCCTGGGATGGGTGTGAGGCGTGGGGAGCATCACTTGCAGCAAGAGCTCTCTGCTGGTAGCAAGGCTGGGGTTGTGCATCCAGTACCTAGAGCTTTGGAAGAAATTTGCTTATTTAGAACAGAACTTTGCCTCCTGTTTCAGCAAGGATCAGAAATGGCAATGACAACATCAAAATATTAATGAGATTTTCTTGTCAGTTGTTATATGATTATAGTAAAATGATGCTTCTTATCATGATTTATAGGTGCTACAGTGTTTGCAGTAGAAGTGCAAGTGTTACCATTTATTGACTTCAGAACGAGAGACCATAAAAGATTAAGGTCAGCTTTCTCAAAGGCTTTGCTGATTTTTAGAGGAGCAATAGATAGTACATGGTCTGACTTCTTTGGATTTTCACATGTGCAATCTGTTCAAAAATCTGGGTTTAGAGAGACAGGGCTTTGGTTAGCTCTTGATATTCTTGTAGAAGTAGTTTAGATGTGCTCTAGATGTCTTATAGACAAAGTAATGTCATGTAGTTATTCTCTTGGTTGGTTCAGATGTATAAAAGCTGCAATCAGACTAGTTAATTTTTCTTTATACAAGAGCAGTTAAGGCAAGATTTCATTTCAGATGTGAATTAGAAACTTGGATCTGTGCATGTAATATAAGCAACTACAACTTTTGGAAATAACTTTCTGTAGTGCCTTTAATTATTGGAAAATAATACTTGTACAGTTGAACTGAAAGTACAAATCAAAAGATACTTTTTTCAAAAAAATCAGTCAAGGATTATTTTTCCAGGCTTTTTAAAAGCCATTCATGACACACTAGTATCAGAATATTTTACTTTCTTTCTGACTGTCAGGTTTTTTTTACAAATAAAATCACTTAATAGCCTCTTTCTAACCGTGGAGAAAGTATATTTCTATCAAATATTTCCTAATACAACATAATATTATATCTGATGCAGTTATTAGTAGGAAAACAGATAGCTACCAGTAGCAATTAATGTGATTTTTTTTTGCTTTTGTAAATAAATGCTGGCTCTAAGGATCTGTGCATGGATACTGGAAAAATGCATGCAATATTTTAATACTGCTTCATTTCTAAATAGTTAGCATATGAGTGTCAGGACAGCATTATGTAGTCAAATTATTATAGCAAAATGATTTTGTTTTAATGGAAAAAAAAATCCTAGGTCTTACCAGAAAGTCAACCCAAAGGTACACCACCACATTATGAATATTTCAACACCCAAATAGGAGCAGTGTCTCTCAATATCTGGATAAAGTAAACAGTCCTTATTTGGCAGACGTCAATATTGTTATTAGATTGTAGATCTTAATGTTTCTACCTAGTTGCTTGATTGATGATGATAAAATCTAAGCCATGTAGCCCTGATCAGTTTATCAGCACATTATTTGCATGCTGACTTCAGTTATTATCTTTAGATTGGTACTGTCTGGTTTCTCTTAGGGTAGGGGAATTGAGGATTTATAGTATATGGAAAGCAGACACAGAAGTTTGATAGTTCTAGAGAACTGGGGTTTGTGCATTTGGCTTCAGGTTTTCTTTACATATGCTGACAATGATTTGGCATAAATTTAATTGAGTTTTCACATGCCATTCAATAATACTTTTTTCCTCTAGGGTTCTTCTGCAACCCAGTCTCATCTACTTTCCCCAACTTCCATTCACAAGTGCCGGAAGACCAACTGAATGCTAACCAAGCATCTAGCCTGGCACATAAACCCTCAAGGAGGCAAGAAAGAATTATCTGTATTAGAGTGGCATTTCAGAACTAATCCCACATTCCAAAAAGGGGCATATTTGGGTTTAGCAGTCTGCATTAAATAAGCAGGAGGTAAATTTGCAACAGAAGACTTATTCTGTCCTCCCTAGAGGAGTCTGTTATTTGAGATGCCTTGCCCAGTAATGTGATGTGGGTCTGTGGTTGAGTTGAAGTACTTCTAAGTCCAGTGGGAAACAGATAGCATCATCTTGTTTGATTTCTTTTTATTAGTTCTGCCTTTGAGTTTGTAATACAAAGAAAGATGAAACGAAGGTCTTCTAAAGCTGCAGGATTTGGGAATTTAGATAGAGAGGAATATTTCTGTGTTGGCTTTCTTTTTCTTTTTTTAGTTGAGGGGAGCAGAGAGGGGTTGACAGAGAAAGGGGACAGTTGCATACCTGGTAAAGAAGCTGATTTAACTGAGATGTAGTACACTAATTGTAGCTAGGAAGAATTACCTAATTTTATCCTTTCAAATGTAGTTCTTTGAACTGTTACTCCCATGTTTTCCATTAAATTGTATGAAGAGCTATCTCACCTCATGGTCAACATTACCTGAACTGTAACACTTCCAAGATTACATATTGCTCTCTAACATGTTTTCTGTTTTCATGACAAGATCTCAAATAAGTACAAATTTAAATTTGTTTAAATTCAAACTGAGTTTCAAGTGGCATTTTCTTGGTAAAAAAAGGCTATGCCATAGCTCAGCTAGTACTGGCTCAATTTATTTCTGGATTGTACTACAGCCAATAGCCTGGGAACCACAAACATTCAGCCCTACCATAATCCATTTTATATTTGAGATCCTGCTAGCTTCTAATACCCTATTCATCTGTGTTATTCCACAGTCCTTAGGTAACCTACCATAAAAAGCTTATATTATGTATAATGGAACTATAGCATCAATCTTCAAACAGCAATTTATTTTCATCATAATACTAATATTTTGTGTTAATATTATGCTTTGCTGTGAAATTCTTTTCCTCCCCACAAATTCATGGAATCAAGTTAATGAATTACTGATTTTTTTGTTTAGTTTGAGGAATCTGGTATTCACCAGACAAGGTGGTACATATAAAAGGAAAATCCTGGGTGTTAATGCAGGGCAGAGCAGAATTAATCCAAGACTTAACTCAGTACTCACCTGGTAATTTCAGATATATGGGAAGAATTTGGTTTCCTTTTAAACAGTCTTGTTTTCATCTGCTCCTGCTACCTCCCACTACAACAATTTACCGGAGAAAGAATTGTTAAAGCATTGTCAAAAGGGCTACACTTACATGTCTCTTGTCCCAGAGCGAGCTGGAGAGTCAGAGAATTATGTGGGAGTAAATTTAATCTCAGACATTTCCTGAGTAATTTTGCAGACACAAGAAGGGTGGCTGGTTCAGATTAAAGCCAGGATAAGAAGTTAAATTTAGGCTGCACTTTGATATGAAATCTTTGGAGTCAATAGCAGTGTAAACAGTTTTTAGCTATTCTCTGTTCTCTGTTTATGCCCTTGCAGAGGTTTTTTTCTCAAAAACCAAACAGAGGGGTTTTTTTTCTCAGCTGTACCAGTACCAGCATGAGAGAACTGAACCTGGGAACTGATCTAGAATTTCTGACACAATGTTTTTACAATAAAGAGCTGGGAAATGAGAAGATTACTAAAAGGATGACAGAAAATTTAAACAATTTTTGCTGCTGAGTATTTCATATTATCTAATCATGGCCTTAGAAATAGCTTTGTTTGCCTATAAACAGCCAATTGCCTATGTTCTTAATGTTCATGGAGTAAATTTCCAAAGGACAGTAAGAAAAATATCTCCTCCTTTTAATAAATTCTGATTGTACAGAATGATAGTCTTCTCTTGCAAGAAAGTGGGAGTTTGGTCTTCCACTGGCTGATCTAAGCTTGATCCCATAAATCATGTGGTCTGAGAAATAAATGGGTTGGACTCGTGTGGTTGCAAAATGTGATAAATAAAAGCCCCATTCTGGGAGCTAAATCCAATTCCAGCTTCCCAGTCTAGGCAATGTAGTGAGATCTTTAGAAATAGTCTGTAAGGAGAGAGTGTTGAATAGAAATAAACTAAATAAACCTTCCCCTATGGCTCATTGAGAACACCGGGATCTTCTGTTTGAATGTCTGAATCCTCATCTGGTTTCGCTCAGTAGAATGTGGATTTATACAAGGTTCTGCTTATTTCCGACCATTTTTTAGAAACTCTCATTGTGCAAGAAGTTCATAGGGAGCAACAGTAATAGTTTTAAATGTGCCCTGATTAATAGGGACCACCCTATAGCTTGTGTGTTTGACATTTGGAAATATCTGTTATTTAGTCCAAATGAGACAAAACTCGGCAAGAATCTACAACTGTTAATAGTTACTTTTCAAAACTTGCTGCTTAATATGTCCAACTGAGAATCAGGCAAAGTTGGGAGGGTGTTATTTTTGTGTCTAGTAATATTTTAATCACTTAATAAAATGCAAAGTCAATATGATAGCATTAGTGGTATGATTCAAATACCTGGAAACTCAGATTTCTGGAAAACTGTCCTGACTGGAGGCTGCCTGCTGTTTGAGATGACTATCACTTCCCCTGTGAAAGGGCAGGGGGAAATGGTTCAAACAGGTAACAGCTTCTTAATTTGCTTTCTTAGTCTCACATCACTCACATATGGAAGAAGCAAAATCAGGTTAACACCCAAATTTAAACATAGTAGACATGTATTCTCATGATGTCAGTAATAAAAGTATGTGTAAAGCAGCATGTATATTCTGGAAAGGAAGCTAACCGTTGAAGCCAAGAAACATAGTCTGGCACAAATCTTTTTACAAGTCCAGAAAGACTCGATGAACTACAGATAGGTGTAGCTTAACAGCAGGAACAAAAAGAAGAAGGGGGTTGAGCAGCTCTCTGCTGTGTTAGTAGTATCCGACAGTGCCAGAGAGTTGGGAGTAGCTTAAATGGGTAGTGGTGCAATTCCACAAAACTATTGCTTTGTTTCAATTCTGAGTTTGGAATGAACACAGTCCAACACTAAAAGGTTTCCCTACACAATGAGGATCTGGCACAAACTGTGAGCATAAAAACAAAGCGATTCCTCAAATTATCACAAGTTAAGATCATATTTAGACAAATGTTAGCCTGTTGTCCTAATTCCTATGATTTTTATCTGAAATATTAAATTCTCCTTATGGGGAAATATTCAAGACAGTTTATGGGAAGAATGCAGTTACAGTTTCTAAAAACCTGCTAGAGTAAGATATGAGAATCAGTTGTTAGTCACTCAGGTAGTAAAATGCACAAATAAAATCAGTTTTAATAACTACGTATTCAGAGTAGACATGTTCTGCAGGTAGTTGCCTGTTTCTGTACACACTGCACAGTGTATAAGCAATCAGGAAAATCTTTATGGTTTAATTTAAAGGACTAATCTTTTCCCTCTGTTTATTTATTGATGATATTTCATGTTACTGGCATAAACATACCAGGGAAGAAAAAACAAGCCTATTTATTGGCAAACGAGCACAGAGACCCCCTTCAACAAGCATTTTTACAGTATGCCTTTGCAGTGCATTGCTTTTGGAGAGAGGGATGAGTTTGGCTTCTTAAAGGGATGATTTCCTTAATATTTTCAATCTGACTCCTAAAGAATATTTTTGCCTAATGAGAGGGGTGCAGCTATTTACAGGGATGTGTGTGTTGTCAGCAGTGAAAAGAGCAAGGCTGGGGGAACAGATTCACACCATCAGCACAGGAGCTGCCCTTATAAATGCAGAATGAGACATCAAAAGATCTGTTTAGTTCAGTGCACTAGTTCTGGTCGTCTTGCAGTTCTCTGAAGCTTTCCTGTCATGTATTTGGGCAGCAGCTGTAAAAATCTTAACCAGCCACATTCTCAGCCCTTCCCAGTGCAGTTACTCCTAGGGCCAGAGTCACATAAAGTCAACCTAGATGGCTGCTTCGGGCAGAATGCTTCCTAGAGGAAGAAGAATTATCCAAGGTCTTTCTAATATTTGTCTGGCCCAGAGCCCTTGAAAACCAGACTTGTCACTGAAAAAAGTGGTCTAGGGGAGTGGGGGCGAGGGGGTGGGGTGGGTGGGAAAATTGCTACTTTGTCCATTACTCTTATCAGGTCTGGACTGGCTGGCACTGATTCTATCCCATCATCCTAGGGATGGAAATTCTTAGGTTTTTTCCTTTTATTACTCCTTGCCCATACTGAAAAGCCTTGAGTTAGATTCCTGCCTGCTTTCTAAAGCTATTAGGGGAATATTTCTTCTGTACTCTTAGCTGCCAGGTAAAGCAGCAGTTTAATAATTCTGCTGTTACCTATATGTTGCCAATACACTGACATTTGTAACAACGAAGAAAGTTTCGAAATCTAAACAAAAATTAGAATAAGAATGAGCAAAGAAATTACTCTCTAAACTACCCAAGGCTGTATTATAGCTGCTTAGTGTCTGAGCTCAGCAGTGCAGCAGTGGGGAAGGTGAAGCATGATAAATGACTGAGGAAGGACGTGCTTCAATAGAGCTCTGCTTTGGTCTTCAAATTAAGCCAAAATGAATTGGGCAGAAACATACTTTGAAACAACGTCCTGTTGCCCCCTCCTTTTCCCCTGAGTACATTAATGATTACAAGATGTGGGATACATATCTGAGCAGCAACAAGAGTCTGCCTCCAAAGTGGAGAGGAATATGGGAACGCACCCAGAGGAAACATAAGTTAGCCACCAGGCTCTTAACATTAAAAAGTACCATCAGCAACAGGGGATTGTAATATGATGCATGTATCAAAACCAGCCTTTGATTCTATATTTTTATTGGGATGTTAAAGGTATAAAGTGGCTATTTTCAAATAAACAGGCAATTGCCTTTGTTTCTTTTTTTCTGAAGACTTGTATTTAAAGGTCAAAACTTTATTCCATTTATAACATGAGCATAATAGCACTTTGCGTTCCCTGGATATGAAATAGCTTGCTAAGACTTATTCCTATTTATTGTAAGGAAACTGAGGCACAGAGAGGTGGAATAACTGACAAAAAAGGCCAGAGTAAAACTATGAAATCCAGTCCTATGTCCTGTTCATTGATTAATTCTGTGTATCTGGTGAGCAACATTTTGTCAACTCTTAAGTGACTTTTAATTGTTCTTAGAAGTAAAGCAAATTTAAGAGAGGCAGAAAGAATATTATCTATGAAACAACATAAATCTTCCTGTGCCTCGTTATTTTCTTCTTTAAGAAATCTGGGAGAAAAAGGCCATGTATTTTTCATCCCTTGCACTGTTTGCTCTGAATGTATTAATTCTGAGTGGATTGGGAGGGTATGTTCTCAAAAAAGGCATTTCTCAGATTTATTGGTTTTCTCTGTAGATGAAAGAATTGACATTTTTGAGATTTTTATGATGTAATTTGGCTAAATTTAATTTTTCATGTCATTAATATTCTGATATCTGAACTTAAACAGTTCAAAATTTGCCATATGTGTGGACTCTTCCTTATAAGAAGATAGTCTCCTAGACGATCTAGCTATTTTATTTCTTCCTATTTTTATAAAAATTCTCTCCTGCTCACAAAGCCCTGAATGGTATTCTCAGAGTAAAGGTTTGGAGTGGGACAAAAGATGCATTTTCCCTTTCCTCAGGACTAATGATGGGTGTTTGCAATGGTATCTTGAGCCACAGAGGTGTGGTAAACTTCCTTTCAACATCCTCAAGAGCTGCTGTAAATTTAAGAGGGCTCCCTTAGTTCTGCACTAGGAAAATACAAACAGCTTGTTTTAACATGTCTCAAATCTCCTTCCCTTCTTTCTCCCTGGGCTGCCTGTTCTAAAAGATGCAACTCAAAGATTGCCCAAAGCCTTTTGCCTGTAAATAATAGTAAGGAATAACATACTGGAATCTGTGTTTTCAGTTTCTGATTAGATGAAATAGTAAGCCATTTTACTAATAATTATGTACTAATGCCTAAGTTATCAACAGGGGAATTCATTGAGAGTTTAATAGTACTAGATTTTCTCTGTGGTCAGTAAATGTATAGTGCTACATATACAACCAGAATTTAGCTTTATGTGATTTATTCCATGGCTATTTTAACAGCAAGGAAAAAAATGGATACCAGTTTTCTTCAAGTAGGGAAAAAAAAAAAATCCAGGATTAGGACTGACACTTTTTGTCATCACTGCCTTCAAAATGACTCTGGGCTGAATTAATGTACAATCTATAATATTATCCAAGGGCATTCTATGAATAACTTCAAGTCAGTGCTACCTTTAGTGAAGATATAAAAGCAGAATATCAAAGTCAATATTAACTTTCAATAATTTGTTCCAGGGTTAGCTAATGCAGGTCAAAGTATTCATCTATGTGATATGTCAAGCCACAACAAACTGTATTGTGGATTATATATTTTCTTCAGACAAAGTAGGATCCAGAAGTGGAATAAGTGTTTGTGGATGTGTAAAAAGAGAAATCCAGTTGGTGTCTATGATAGAAGGGGTGTATCCTAGCAAATCAAGATTTTCCAATTATTTCATTTTCTCACCTCTGAATATTTTTTCAGTTTTTCACCTCTGATTTTTTTTTTTCAGAAATGCAGAAGTAAAGTAGTAAAAAAAAGCAATAAAAATATCAATATGTTATTGTTAATACAGTCTAAATTAGATGTTCACTTTGCTCAGCAATAATAGATATTTTCATGGCTTGGGAGGTTTTTCTTTCCTTAAAAGAAACTTAAATGAACTTTCTCTAATAACTCTGCTTTTTAAGGAGCATGGAAACCTAATCATTTCCCCTGGTTATACTTATTTGGCTGTTAGAGATCTGCTGTCAGTTTCTTTGGATAACAGAGATAAGAAAGCAGGACTCCAAAGATTTCATGCCAATTAAATGTAAAAAACTCCAAAGTGTCAGCATAGATACTGATAATGTGCATTTACCTCAGAAATCTGGAGGAAGAAAACCCTCATCACTAGATAGGTGTGCTAATGCAGGACTTTATTGCACTGGGGTTTGTGTGTGAGTACACATGCAGGTCCTTGCACACATTGGTGTGCAAATGCACACACATCTAGTAATTGGGGTTTCCCTTATCTCTTATCTTAGCCTCTTATCTCACTGTTAGTGACTGTTCTTCAGGAACTGACAGACCACTGATAAAAACATTTGGTGAAGTTGTCTCTTGATACTTGAGTTTAAGTAATTTTCCTCAATTATTTTGAATTATTAGCTTGTCTTTCCCATCAGAAATACCGGTCATTCATGCTAGCTTTAAACAGGAAATATTGGATATATTTCATGGCTCTCACGGAAACATCTTCATTACCTCAGTCGAGTCATCACTACCATAATCTAACAGCTTTATTTGAGTTATTGAAGGAGCTCTAACACTAATTTTCTAAAATTGACACTGAACCATAGAAGTAGGGCAAAAGCATCATCTTAGGACCTGCAACCCATCAAGATGGGCATACAGGAAGTTGCAAGGAACTCCATTAACCATTGCCTCTCTCCCTCTGTATCTTCGTTTCCCACTCCCTTTCTTTTTTGAGAGTTGTTGGCTTGGATTTGGCAGGGTGTGGGGTCCAAGTCTGTGATCCTAGGGGTCACATATTTTGACCAATTGTGGGAGCAGCAGTGAGGGATGGGAGACCAACCAAAGAATGGGGTGGTTTAGGAGAAAACACAGTGGACTCACAGGCAGCCAAATGCTGTTTCCTGAGTTATTAGAACCCCTCTTTGCATATGATGGGATCCATGGTGACCTTGAGGAAGTTGTGGTATTTATGCAGATGCACAAAACCCTTAGGCAGGCTGTATTTCTTGCTTCCAAGGAAGTTCAGGCTTTTCAGGACAGCTGGGGTGGGGTAACAAAAAAAGTGATCCCTGTAGGGTATCCTTCCTCAGGAATCAGTAGCCAACGGAAGGATGAAGTGCACTAGGAACATGGGTGCTTTAGGGGATAATACTAACAGCATAGGCAACCAGCTAGGGAAGGCTGGTAAACTTGTGCTAAGAGCATTGGGGGAGAGGAGGAGGGGGCAACATTCAGCTAAACAAATCCAGGGTTGGTTTTACGGAACTCGCTGCACAAGGAGTGGGGATAGATGGCTCTTTGTGACAGCAGCTGAGCACTGGAGACTGGGGGGCTAGAGTTAAGGGACGATGTGTACCGGGAAAGGGCAGCATAAGGCACTGTTGAGAAGGATCAACCAAACCTAAACACTTTGAATACAACTGACCTGATCCTAAATTTTAGCAGAATTCTTTAAAAATGCAGAAACCTGGAAACAAAGCAGCCTGTACAGATTTGGAGTCGAGTTCAATACAGTTTTTAACTTTGTTTCAATATCTGGTCCTGCTGCAGTAAGTATAGGGAAAAGACAAACTGTGGCATCTCAGCTTTCAGAAGGCTAAAAGCAGAGGATTACTACAACACATTGCCTCTGGCTGAGGAAGAAAACTCAACCTAACTCTTTTTCTTACATAAAGGAGGTCTTGAAATGATGGATGAAAGCATGATCCTCTCTAAAAGCAAACAAAAAAAATCTAAAAAGTCCTTAATTTATTGTCCAGAAGAACTGAATTAATCAAGACTGCTATATTGTTGTGACCTTGCAAACTCTTCTACTGTAGTACCCATGTTTATGAGCATCAGGAAGTGGTTTGTTCTAACTTACTTTGTGGCTATGGTATTAGCCAATTACCTTATGGTATTTTCCAATTACCTTATAGGAAAGAGATCACCAGCCTAATAGTTTTCAATAATACTCCATTAAGCTGAGTTTCCTAAACGACTTCAAGCAGCTTTAGAGGAGGAAGGCAGCTTTTGCCAAATAGTGCATGCATCTTCACCCCCTAAAAAATGGCCATATTTCTGCCATTTGGACCCACATGTAAACAATGTTAAAATTCTGCTTTCACATAAGCATCAGTGTAACCTCTGCATATTTACAACCTAGTGGGTTTGTAAGCAACCTGCAACACTCCTGTCTTGACAGCAAGAGTTTATTCCACTTGTACTAATGCCACAATATTGACCTTGTTGGCATTGTTTTTTTATTGTTAAAGGAACATCAATTTCTGTATTGGATCATACAGAAATTATAATGTGAAACAAGAACCAAAAAAAGCTAAGCCGAGGAAGCACAGCCCAAACCAGTTCATAGTCAAGGCAAAGTGATTAAATTCTCTCCAGCTTTGGTTTTGTTGGAACAGAGCTGGCAATTACGGTGCAAAAGTAGAGATGCTTTAGAAGCCACAAAATAGTATTAGATAATCTCAGTAACCTCTGAGCTCAAGGTTCGTGGTTCACTGGTTTTTGTCTAGCAAGAGACATGTTTTTTTGCTTTATTACACCTTGGGACGCGTTCTTGCTTTAGCTGAGGTAACTTCCTAGATGAAGTGCTGACCGCGGCTGGGGCACTGCAGTTTGTCTCCTGTTCAGGTCTCTAATATGTGGTGTCTCTGCTGCCTGTTGTTGTGGCCTTTAGCCTGCTGGTGCTCCTGTGAGTCTCCTGAGGAGCAGCTTCAACAAAACCCTGCTGCCCCTTTGTGACCATGACGGGAGGCTTTGCTGTCTCAGTGGCCGGCTGCAAGGCTCTCGTATGCCCTGCGGAGTTCTGAAATTCCTGTTGGCAAAGGAGCACTCCAAACTGCATTATTCTGGCTGCTGCAGGAAATGAACAGTGGCTGGAGTCTTGCCACCCTTTTGGTTATGCAAATCGGGAATTATGCAGAAGAGCTATTTGAGTCTTGTTTTATTTTTGCTTAATCAGTTGTCAACATGTTTATACAGTTCAGTCACTGTCACTTGCCATTGTTTTGCCCTGACTCCATGTTTGCGGAGGAGTTTATCACAGGGAAGGGCGGGAAAAGAGGCTGCTCCTTTGAGAAGCAGCCGGGTGAGGCTTGCAGGCATTCCCCAGAGGCACTGGGAGCCGCCATCCTACCCAGGCAAACCCCATGAGGCAGAGAAGAAAACAGAAATTGCCAGCTGGTGGATCTGCCTATTAAGCCCATGCCAAATCAGTCCCATTTCATGCTGGCTTGTCCTAAGAGGGATTCCTGTCTTAATGAAAGCTGTGCAGATCTAGAGTAACTTTATCATCTGTAATTGGGTTATCCTGGATTTGTTCCACCCTAAGGTTGCTATGTGGTGCAGATCCTCCCTAATGGTAGGAGGAGGGAAGGGTGAAGGCAGCAAGCTTTAATTTCTGCACTGCCACCTATCCAAGTGCTGTGGCCAAGAAAGACTGTGACAGGTAGGAGTGAGAGTTACTCCCATTCGGCAGACATGGAGTATAAACCTATCATCCTTATTGGGTAATGACTGAGTGAAGCCAGCAGCATTCACCTACTTGTTCTCATTAAGGTGGATTCCACTGGGGCTTAGGGCTTCCCCTGGCATAGAAAGCTACAATTCATATTTCACAACACCAGCTCTTGTAAATCTCATGTAGAAATCAATAAATTCATTTTTAAATTAATGTTCCAGTTTTCAGGTTATTAAGAAGTTCCTCATAGCCTACTTTGTACAGATCTTACGTGTGTTCTGTCATATCACTTCTAATTTTGTGTTGCCTCTTCAAAATACACACCCGCTTGTTTTTTTGAATTACAGAAATCCTGAAAGAAATTATTTTTCAGTTCTCAAAGCACCATTAATCATGACAGCTTTTGTAACTCATAGGGGCAAATTGTGAGCATGTTTTTCTGGGGCTTTGGGATTTTGGTGGCGTTTGGGCTTTTTCCTCAGATAACCTTACCATAGTTTGCAATTGCTTTCAAGCAGTGTGTAAATAATTCATCCAGCGTGTGAAACATTGGTCCCCCACTAAAGGGTAACTATGGATTTATACCTACTAAAACTGGCATTTGCAGCATATACAGAACAATATTCCTACTCCTCAGATAAAAAGCAAAGCTCATTTCCTTCTTCCTTTTTACTTTTTCTTTTTTTTTCTTCATAATCATAGAATTGGTGGCAGGTAGGAACAGCAGCTTGTTCTCATAAATGAGAAGAGCTGTAAACATTGATTAATCTTCATGTAAATTCCTTTTGCCACAACCCTGCTGACAGATCATTATCCTCTCAAATGCCTGTCTCTTTAGCCATACTGCCTTGCGACTTTGTCATCCTCTATTAAGTAAACTGGGTTGTGCATGGCTTGGAAAGGAGAACAATAGAGACTTGGGTGTTGCAGTCGGGGCTGTTGGCAAATTAATAGATGACACCTCTTGCTACTTAGAGAAGCAAGAGCAGGACTAAATGAGTTCATCAGCACAGGGCTCAGCAGTGGCGTTTTGGCTCAGTTTATTGCGGCTGATGAGACACAAAACTAAACTCTAACAGTTGCTCAGCTCCTTGCGTGATTGTTAAGCCTGGTATCTTGGCCAAGTTCCATTTTGGGTCATTATGTTGTCCTTTCTGCTGTTCCCCTGTAGTTTCAGCTGGATTAATTCTTTTTTACTTCCCCTTCTGGAACCAGCTATTTGGCACTGCTGGCACTCTTTGCTGGCATCCCAGAGGCTGACTGCATGTTGGTGGTAGGTGGATGTGAGGGAGTAATCTTCATCTAAAGCCTATAAAGCACTTGATCTAAAAAGATCAAAGGACCCTAAATAAAGGAAGAGGTATCACTGTTATTCAATCACAAATAGAAAGAATTTCCTATGATCATCATGTTGAGGTTGACACCTGGTACTCAAGGAGAGGAAAAAGTCTTTGGAGTTGGTTTTGGTTTCCCAATTCTCACATTCATACTGTATCTAAAAGCCTGCCTGATCATATTGCTTTTATCCTGTCACTACTGGATAAGATAATGCATTTATTACATTGTAGTATTTCCAAGGTAACACTTCATCAGCTGGAGATGAAAATTGTTCCATTCGATTTCCTCTGCACAAATGACATTTCTCAGTCAAAATGCACATGATAAGCAATTCATTGTCCATCCAGCACTGAGGAAGGACAACTCCTGAGTTATTAATAACATAAATTTGTACATATGAAACAAACCAAACCAAATGAAACTTTTTCCAAAGCACTGTGCTCTTAAGTATAATGAAACAATAGTTGTTATTATCTACTGTTGGTAGCATATGAGAAATGCCAGACTGAATGTAAAGTATTACAAATACAGCTATGCTAAGTAATTTACATATATTTTCAGAATATTTCTTGTGTGTAATCAACTACTTACCATTAGCTATAAATCTTTTAGTTGCCAGTGTTGTCAGATGCCTTTGTCCTTCCTATTATGCTCTTAAGCAACCTCTATTCTGTATTTTCATAATCTTCTTGCTAATACTTGGAATAATAGTCTTTAGCCTTTAGTTGAAGGTATGATGTTAACTATTACAATGAGAAAAACAAATGAAGTGAACATGCTGACCTCATTACAAAATAAGTGGTTGCCAAACAAATATTTCTAGCTTCTTCCTTAGAAACAATCTGATATGAAGCAGACAAGTATGTCTTCTGTTCAGCCTGTAAATACTTTGCAGAAGTGTAATTAAGGACACACATTTTTTCCCCCAACAGTCAATTTTAATTATGATCCTCTTGTCTTCCAATGTCCTTATTTTTCTTATTGAGGTTGTGGGTCGATTTTAATATTTGGAGGAGATAACAACAGAACTGAGGTCTTCTGTAGAAACTGAGATGTCATATTATTTTTATCAAAAACCACATTTTTTTTAGACTGAAGATCCAAGTAGTCAGTCATAAGAGATGGCATGGCCAAAAATTTTAATACCCCTACTTCCCCTTGTGCTTCAATGAAATCTTACTATACAGCATTATTTTTCCCTAGAGAAGTCCCAGAAACTTACAATAGTTAATATTTAGGAAAGTCAATTTGGTGGAAGAGATGAGGGTATGTCTAAATGCTAGGATGTTAAACACCATTTCATTTTATCTGTCTTTACATTTTTTGAGTATAATAAAAGAAAAAATCTCTTTTGATTACAATCTTTGTATAAAATTAGCACAAGGGATAATTAGTTTGGGTGAAACATTAGCGCATAAATTTTAAGGAACTGTATTCTTTGGGCACTGCGCATATGAAGACTTTGAGCTTATTTTAGGACTCTTTTTTCCCCTGGAAAATGGAAAAGCGTGCTACTTTGTCTTGTAATTCTAGTAAGTCTAGTTCTTGTCTTTAATATCTAATTGTAGAAAAAGAAAGGGAAGTAGTGAAGCATTGAGAATAATCTTGATTGTAATGTCATTAGAAGTTTGAGAAAAGAATGCTAGCAAGATGTAGTTCTCCATAAAACTATGCTATATATTTTTACTACTGTGATTGCATTAATGTGTTGGTCAATTTTCAGAGGCTGTATTTTACAGAAATCAAAACTATATCAATTGTCTTAGTAAATCACATATGCATTAATGAAAAAGATTTTTAATGAAATCTGGGTAAAAAGTTGAGTTTGTCTTGACAAAGTCTAGAAAGGCTTTACGTGATACATGATGGGCTAGTAATTTTATTTTGTTTTCATGACGAAAGAACAGTAGCTTAGTGTGTGAGTTTATATTAATATATATTTGGTGGGCAAATGTCATGAATGTTGCTAAGAACAGGCGAATAGTTCTTAGGGATAGGATCTAAGAACTTCAAATAGAGGCATAAAAATCAGACGGGTAATTTAGAGCTGATGCATCTGGCAAAAATAAAACACAGCAAAAGAGTACTGAAAAGTTCAAGAAATGCTCAGACATTAGTGAAAAGTGAGCTAGACTTGAGCATGCAGGAAGGAATGACTCATATTTGTCTGCCCACACATTGGTGTCAGTGTAGCAGGGTTGTGAGGTGTGACAGTGTCTCTGTTACAACTACAAAACTATTTAATCAACACAACAGATGCATTAGCAAATGAAAAGGTGTCTGAAGAAGAATTTGAGTACACTACGAGATAAATTGCTCTTTCATAGATAGGTCAGGCCTATGTACATAAACTGCCTGGCCTGCAAGATTCTCCTGACCTGCTTCTTTGAAAGGTCACAGAATTTAAAAGGGGAAAACTGGGGGCTGGATGCTGGATTGGTTATTCTGCCAGGTTTATAGTTTATGTGCCTGCGGAATATTCTCTCTCCTTTCCCCCACCTTCTTTAGCATCTGCCACTATCACAAAAACAAATCCATACTTATACCACTGAAATATGCATAGGAGGAGATCCTGATAAGTGGCATATGTAATCCTGGTCACAGGGTGGCCTTTGGTATGTGTGTCAAAGCAGGTGACTTAATGCTGAGATGCTCTCTCCCAGCTCACACCTACTCATTGTATCACAGGGATGTATTTATGTCTCAGTTTGCAACAGGTAATCCTGGTCCTGGGTACTATTTACCAGATGGCTTTTGCAGCCTTGATTCTTCTTCTAGAATTAAATGTTTGGGCCCTTAAAAGCAAAATTATTTCTATCCCTCTGGCTCTTTTTCCCTGCTCTTATCTAGTAGTTCCAGCCTTTTTACTCCCTTTGTATAGGACACTAAGCTGTCTTTTAAGCTGCTGCAGAGGTAAAAGCTTGTCTCTCTGTGCTGAGGACAATGTAAGGAGACTTGACTTGTTTTTGGTGACTGTTATAGTTAGGGTATGAATTATTATTCCCATTTAAAGTAACTTCTTACATATAAATCTACAAGGCCTGTCTAGATAGGAAGCTGGGAAGAGCCTACTTCTAAAAATCCAACTTAAATGTACTTAATCATGGCAAGTGAAAGCTGGAAAATACCAAAATTTCCATGAACTAAGAAATTATGAAAGCACCTGAACAAAGGTGTTGTGTGTACCGAGAAGGTATTTTGCTGAATCAGAAGGATTTGTGTGTTCAGAACTTGGTGTCCTTCTCCATAAGGAAAATTTAGATATCTCTAGGGTATCAGGGTACTTCAGTTCCTTTATAAAAAACTTCATGAATTGCCTTGACTAGAAATCTGAAAGATCAGAATTCCCTGTGTGGACTCCCTGGTCTGACCTGTGTGAGAAAAATCCACAACCCTTTTGGCATCTGTGGACTTCTGCTGCCTAACTTGAAAATGCCTCCAGACTTGAGGTGCTCCTAGGGCTCGGGATCACCTGAGCAGGTTTTGAAGTTTTGGACAAGGCTAAATATAAAACAGAAATTAAGCTGCTCAGTAGTCCATCTCCCATGGAAGAATTGGCTGTGTAGGACCCTTGAGATGCCAAGAAACAGCAGGGAGGAAGAGGCTCGGCTTTCTTCTGCCATCCTGGTTTACAAACACTGGCATATGCAAGTAGTTGTTTTACCACAGCTATCCAGTGTAAACTGCTATTCACACAAAGAAAAAGCATTTAAAGCAGCATCTTTAAATTGTAGTTTGGCAGTTTTGGAAGCTACCAGAGGAAAAAAACAAGGAGGATGCTGAATGAAACTTCATAAACTTATGTGGAAATAAGTTTTATATTTATTGAAGAGAAAACATCCCAATGGTTCCCCAATAGTTCATTTGTTTGTGTGTCTGAAGGACAAAGTCTAAGGGAAAGACAGGACAGGGAGATGCTTACAAAAAACAAGGAAAAAGGCCAAGTTTAACATAACCTGATTTTGGAAATATAAAATTGATAGAGCTTGGCAAGGAGTTGTATGTGGTTATCCTGTTTATCTTTTTAGGGAAATCAACACTTGGAAGTAAAGTTGTGTCTTTGATGATCAATGTAGACTCAAAAAATATTCTAATAGTTGAGAATACACTTCAGATCTAGCAAAATTCTTAAATTTTCTTATAAATTTATTTTATAAAATTTTATATCTGAATGAAATTATGCAATTTGGAGTTAGTATTCTTGGGGATAAAGGAAGGACTGAAAACTGGGAGTTTATTGGAAAGGGAGGCAGATTGACTGTGCTTTTTCCAGTGTTCTAGAACGATAATAATATAGAGTATTGCGAGCAATGGAGAACCCATCCAGACCTGATTTTGTTATGTGGGCATAAATTCTAGCCATGCTTGTTGTCACATGGTCTTAAGAGATTTCACAATTAAAAATGATAACACCAGAATTACAATCAATATTGAGAATTAATTCTATAATAATTGCAAGGGCATTTTGTGTTTTTAGATATGGATGGAACCCAAAAGGATGTGAAGTTGCATGTAAGTCCTGACATAGATTCCTGTAATTTAAAATTGCATTGTGCTTGGAAACCTCTGCTTTAAAAGCTGCTGATAACAAAAGACACCTACTTTTACATTTAAGCTATGAAATTTTTTTTGGTCCACTGTGGGCAATGAAAGGATTAGCTATAATCATAACTAGGCAACAGTTGTTGTTCTGTAGTCCTGTAATTGTAATGAAAGTACATAATCCACTTCTTTTCTTGCAAATCCTAATTTACAGATGTTGGTAGAAATTGGAGGTAAATGTATTTCTGTCATAATCTACTTTCTGTCAGATCTCCACAACAGAAATTAAAATAGAAGATTATTGCACAAGGAAAGGATTTTTTATTTAAAAGATTTTTTCTTAAAAGTAAGCCCTTTGATAACAATTCTAGCACTTGAAGGCTGTCTCCTTAAAATGATGGCAACAAAAATGTAAAGTCTGAAGATTTAAATTTAATTAGAATTTTCTGGAGAAGGGGAATACTACTTTACTTAAAGCCCTCAGAGATGGGGTATTGGGAAACAGCAAGTCTCATGCCTCAATATCGAAAGTTTCCTACCAGAAAGAGAACATATGTGAGCTTTTGCTGTGTCCTACAGGCCTAGGAACTCTCTTTTTTCTCTCTCCCCCATCTTGTTTCAAAGTGGAGGTAAATCAAAACTTAATCTTTCATTTCCAGAAGAAAATTATTTAGAAACACTGACCCAGTTTCTTCATGATGAGACTTGGGGAATGTTGGTATTAAAAATTACTCAAAGTAAGTATGATTTCACTTTTTTATGTGCTTCTAATTTCTATAGTGTTCTTTAGGTAATAAAGTAGATTAAATTGTGTTCATCCACCAAAGTTGGGGAGCGTGTTGTTAATGCAGCTAGTTTTCACTGGGAAGCCTTTATTCTGAATAATTGTGTATTCTGTTCAGGACCTCGCTGATGGGAAGCAAAGTGTTTCTCTCCTTCATTTGCAGTACTTAAGTGAAGAGCCAGATGGGTCCAGTAGCTGGAGTTATAAAAGAAGCTCTCCTGTGCCTTTGGTCTGAAGTTCAATATCGTTACATCCCTAATAGCTGCTGCTTCTGTTTGAACCCAGGGTTATGAAAAATGAACTGCATTAAATGGGAAATCATTAACTATCAGCTGAGTAATAGTTCTGTACTGTGTTGGCCTGCCTAAATCACCGGTGTCTGCTTCCTCACATGCAAAGAGTTGCTCTTCAGAATATCACAGTGAAACATTGACAGAAGGGCTACTACTTAAGCCTCAAGCCACACAAAAAAACCCTCTCAAACAACTTTTTTTTTTTTCTTTTTTTTAGGTTTTCAGCCAGTTACTGATGATCAGCATAGAGGCAGCTGAGGAAATGATAGAACAGTTTTATGATAAAATCCCTGATGTATGTGTGTATATATGTGAATAGACATACATATACCAAATTTATAGAAATTGGTAACTCCGTTCTTATTCAAAATTCTCACTGTTATGTGCTTGTCTTGCCTTAAAATCTGTTAAATTGTACCTGCCTGCTATCTTGGCTTTTTCATGCATGCTGAATTTGCTAGTTTTATCTTGCTTTTATGCAGGATGTGAAGACCACAGACAGAAAAACATATGCTATTTGAAAATCACATCAAATCAGGAATGATGTTGATGGCCTGAATAAAAATTGTTCCAAACTAGACCTTTATTTGTCTGAAAGAATTACTTTCTATAAAATGTCACAACAGATTAGTACTGGAGAGTTCTCTATTGTGTGTAGTCTCAGAGTGCTCAAACAGATCAGCTGTGGCTTCTGAATCTTTGCAGTAAGATTTTTTTTTTGCTCAGCTTTGCTGTTTTGTGTGTTTGCAGGGTGTTTGTTACTTCTTTTTCCAGTTTCTGCTCTCAGTTCTTTTTCATTTTATTCTGTTATATAGTCAAGAATAATATAACAAAAGAAGTAACCATTACCATACAGCTCTCAGCTCAAACTTCTATAACCTCATTTATTCCAAGAGCCAAGCAAGACATGAAATTCCCACTCCCCAATTTAATGATGCTGAAGTAAGGTGAAGTCATGTACATATGAAAGAAAGGGATTGCTCTTACCCTTTTTAACAAGGAAAATCAATGTCTTATGAGGTGACTTATAGCTAGAATTTATATGAAAAATTTCAGTGTCATGCTGTTATTTGTATGAAGTGTGCAGCAGGTGGTTCTTGAGGTTTTAACTTAGGATGAAACTATAACCACTAGTAATGTTCCACTCATTAATACAGCTCCATGAAACTGTGTGAGATAAACATATGGGATGGGAAATGCTTCAGAAAATAGTAATATTATCCAGACTTACACAGATGCACTGCAGACTTCTCCATAGCTTAAGTTTAGAAGTTACAAGAGTTCCAAAGCCTGCTCTAGTTACTTCTCGATCCTTATCCTTTTTCTTGACGTAAGATAAAGTGTCTGAAACTGGTACAAAAGAGCCTCTAAATGCAATAGTCAGTGCTGCAAAGAACCATACTTTCTTACTTTACTCTCTTCATATATTAGATAATGAATGCAATGACAATTCAGCAAAACAGCAAATGATATGTCTACAGCTAGAGAACATACTTTTCTGCAACATGAGATAAATAGTATTTAAATAAGAGAGTATTTAATGGGATGTGAAACTATGATAAATGCATATATTACATATTCTTTGATACTTGCTGAGGCATCAGAGAACCATGCTGTCTTAAAGAAATTCATGAAAATTGCTGTCTGCACTCTTGGTGTGGGTACATAGTGAAAATAGGATCCAGAGGACTTCTATGTACTGAGAGAGAAGATTAACCCTCTGATTTACAGCATTAGCATCTCTTTCATTTCTATGGCTCAGACATACTGTTCTATATGTGATGGTGTCAAGTCTGAGCCCTGTATATTCCTGTTGCTCTCTGAGGTCTAAAGGCTTATTAATTGTTTAGTGCAGATCAGTTGGCTATATCTGTCTGTTCTGGTCTAGCAAGGATGTTGTCTGTGAAGCCCAAGAATAATGAAACAATAGGCACTGCTAAGTTAGGATGTCAGCTTTAGATTCTCTTGGTAGTTTTCTGTCTCTAGAGATGAAATTTGGGAATCAAATATTCAATAAATGAAACTTTTGTAGAGGCAGACCATGTAGTTAATGACGAAAACAAGTGGCTGTGATCCTATTGATCAATTGCAGGCTCAGGTATAGACTGAGAGTCCCTTTCCTGTACCATCCCAACAGTTGAAGTGTAACAAATACAGTATGAAAAGTGATTGAAATTGCCCCATCTCAAATCATTGCCTTTAAATCTGACAGAAAAGACAGCAGTCTGAAGGTCCTTTGACTAATTCAAAAACTGTAAGTAGTTACATCAGTCAGCTGTGTTGTGTAGTAGCCAAACATGGCTAGTGTTAGCAAATAATGAGTTGTGTTTGTTGTTGTGGAGTTAGTTTCTATGAGATCTCAATCACTTCACACAGGACACAATCTATTGCTGAGCTGTAAAAAGTGAGTCCTGCCTCACTGCACCCTCACACTGTCATGGCATCATTCTGCTGATACTTCCAGTGCTAAATATAAGTGCAGGCTTGAAGAATTAGATCATAGTCCCTAACTTAAGTTTCCTTTTCATCACACTAGAAGGTGTGTCTTGCTTAAGTACCTGGCTAAATATCTCCTGGCTGTTCAGCAAGGACTGTTGGCAAAGCAGTGTAACCTTACATTTTCTTTCATCACCATTAGGGTATAAATTAAATTGTAGAGCACATCATTCTTAACAACATGAAAAAATAGGCCTCATAGTGAAGGGCATCATCAAATGTTTGCAATTAAGCACATCATCTGTGTTTGCAGTGATAGTCTCTGAACATCCTGCATTTAGAATGAGCTGCACTGGAAACAGCATAAGAAAAATGTAGCCACCACTCCTAGGTCAAAATACCAGTACTCACCATTCCCAAGATGTCTTTCTTAATCCCTATGATTAAGTACATGAATTTATCCACCTCTTCTCCCTCCATCTCTTATCACTTGTTTGTTTTTGTATCAGGAGCCACAGTGACTGGGATTGAACCTTGGTAAGCATGAAAGGTAGTGCTCTATGTGGGACACACACAGGGATTGTCACAGTCCCTTCACACCAAACAATCATATTAGGTGGCACTATTATAAAGCTGTTTTAAAACAAACAAACACCCCCAAAAACATAAAGACAGTCTGGTATCTTTCAGTACTCAAGCTGATACATCTTGCAGTTTGACTCCAAATATATAATAATACTGCACTAGAAATAAGCTTTAACCCTTAATATAAGATTAAATGCTAAGCACTCTTTACTACCTGAAAAGCTTAAAAATACTCTGTATCTTTTAGATGTTTCTTTTAAAAGAAGTTGTGCTAATCAATTTCTTTTCAAAGCACTTGAGTTCCTAGCAGTTTCCTAAAACTGGAGAGAAATTTCTGTTCTTTGTAAGCTAGATCAATCTCTGAAGAGCCTTATAAAAATAAAATAGCTTAAGGATGAAACAGCAGTAAGAAAGGAGATCCATCTACCAATTTATCAGTCTATCTATTTTCTAGCTGTATCTAGCTATAATAGTTAAAAGTTTTAAAGGACACTAAATTTAAGTATTTTATATTGCTTTTCATAAGGGCATTTCAATTTATCTCTATTCCTTTGGAAAGATGAATATTGTCACTGCACATTGTAGGCTTGTGTTGGCTAAAAGGAGTCAGGGGCATGACAGCATTTATAGAAGGCATGAGCTCAAATGTCACTAGAGCATCCAAAAATGGATGAAGCATCACCCAGCCACTGCCATCTGTTGAGTGTTTCATGACAGCTGTATCTCCTGACCAGAGCTGGTGCAGATAATCATGAAAGGCACAGAGGAAGCATACAACAGTTATACAGAGAAAGGGGAGGAGGGAATTCCACTTTAAACATTGTTTTTAATTGCACCATAATGATTTTTTAACAGACACCATGGTATGTAGCTTAGGCTCTGGCCTGAGTTAAAGCAAACAATAAACCACAGTGCAGCTGAAAAGCAATTGAACTTTCCTCTGCAAGAAGGTTTTGCCCAGGCTAAGTATTTAATAGTGTTTCTCCCAGAGACTTTTGCCCTAAAGATACTCCTGCTACAACAAAAGAAAAAAAAAAAACCCAAACAACAACAAGAAAAAAACACCCCACAAAAAACCAACCAAACAAACAACAAAAAAACCCCCTCTGCTTCAACTATTGTATCAACAGGACTATCAACCCAAATATTCTTGTTATTGAGTTACTAGTGGGAATGTAGGGTTTTTAAACATTTTTCCTCTTAGAGAGGAGGGAATTTTTGGCCATGAAATTTCAGTTCCTAACACTGTGAGGTGCACTTAAACTAAATGTTAGCTGAAATAATAAATGACTGTGGAATAGAGTAAAATCATTCTGTTTTTTCTATCATTTTCCCCAGTGTATGAATCTACTTTCTCCCCCAAGGCATACAAAACTGCCATCTGACTTTATTGTTTCTGATACAAACTTTCATAAGCTGGGGAGCCTTCCAGATGAACTGGAAACCTGGACATGAAATCAATGGCACAGGCAGTAGCAAAGGGTAGGTGTCATTGCAAAGCAAAGTCTTTGATGTGAAAGCCTTCTCTTATCCTCTTATCTAACCCTTGCCTTCCCATAGCCGTGTCTCATATTGTTCTGTCACTTCAGTATGTCAGGGTTGCTGTTATTACAGCTCTGGGTTACCCAGCAGATGTTGCTGTAAAGTGGTACAGCACGAACAATGGGAGTTTAGTTCATCCCTTTGGTAATGCTAATAAAGCATACTCCTTAGCAAGTAGAATTGCTTAAAGATACATTATGTGTGAACATAACCGAAGTTTGAAGCTGAGACTTGCACAATTTCAGGTAACTTTACATGTCTACAACTTTATGGGCAAGTTCAGATAGTGTTAGATGAACTTCAGTGCCTAACTTGCCTGATATGTTGCTAATACAACTCTTACACATATAGGGGGTTTAGATCTTTATGATTTAAAAGTAAATTATGGAATGAAAATCGGAGCATAATGAATGCTCAGAGCTGTGCCTGAGTCTGCAGCAGTCTGAGATTATTCAATAACTCAATGGGTTGTTGATATGGCCAAGCCTCAAAAGATTATTTTTTTCTTTTGTAAGAACAAGGGAGGTTATGATTGCTGCCATGTAGCTCAACAGGGTCCTCAATATCTCTAAAGAAATGATCCCTCCCAGATCCAGATAACAGTTGACCATGTAATCTATCAAAAAAAAAAATTGCCTTGAAGATATACGAGCCAAAGTTCACTTGTAGTACTGGTTCTTCTTTTATTAATCCCAGAAAGATGTCAGACTGTAGTATGGCTGCAATATACTTTAGAGTAGCTTTGTTTATTTCTTACATCCGTTCGAACACTAATAAGATGAGGAAATACGTAACTAATAATAATATGAGGAGGGGTGCCAAAGGCCATGACTTGCCTTTGTGATGCATTGCTGCATATCTGAACTGCTCTGCTAGTTTAAATATCTTACACAATGTTAGCCTTATCTGCCAGCTAGACTCTGTTACTATTTGAAGTAGGAGTGGGTAGGAGTTATTTCTGAGATGTGTGTGATTCCATAGTGTTGGGTTACACTTGAGAGAAAATGACATGTCAAATACATGTATGTATAAAATGTACATTAAAGCAGTGCACCTTTAAAATACCAGTTCTGCTTCTAGGTCAGTGGGAGGCTCTGGCTTACTGCTACATTAGCGTTTACAAAATTCTTTGGCATTTATATCTTTTTATTTTACAAGTTTACTCTGAAAGAAGCTAGTAAAACAAAACATAGGTCTACCCTCCCCCTGAAAGTCACTTTTATGTTTCTTTCTTTTTTAACATGGCAAAGTGGTTGTAAAATGTACTCTTGATTCTTAAATAAAACAGCATGTAAGTAGGATGGGTATGGGAAGTGGGCCCCTTTCTTGAGATTTTATAGACCGCACAGGACCTCAAACAGGAACAATGATGCTAAATGTAGATTTATTTTTTTAAGGGTTTGAACAGAGTGCTTCATATTACTAAGTAAAGACAGCAAATACTTCTAAAAATTTCTAAGAAACTGTTAAGTCAAGGAGACTATTTCTTAATAATCAAACTTATGTTCAGTTGTAATACAGTTAAGGAAGAAATGAGTGATTGCAGAATAGCTATTTAGATTCCTGTGAAACTTAACAGGGAAGGGGATTGCCCCTCTAAGAAGAATAGGACAGACCATATAATTCGACATCTGGGATCTAGGAAGACCCCCAGTTGAGGGTACTATTGAAATTCAAAACCAAGAAAGAAGTGTGTGAGGGGGAACCCTGCAATAGCTGCAATTGTGATGCCTGCCTTGTTTATGATTAAAGCTGATTAAAAATGCAAAAAGTACATTTCATTGTAAAAAACAGTGAACTGGAAGAGAGGAAAGAAAAGGATTTAGGATTCAATTTTGCAATTTTTAAATCCAAGGATTAAATGTGGAAAGGAATTGATCTGCAGCATTTTGAGGATTGGGGTTTTTGTTTAAGACTGCAATTGTGTGCTCTTTTTTCCAAGGTAAGCGAATGTTAAGTACACTGAGATGCTATTGCTCCATGCTTCCATGCTAATAAGGCGTGCTTCCCACAGTGTGTGACAGAAAGGATGAATACCATGCAGTGCTAATGGTTAATTTGTAGTGGCATGTGTGTTCCTTGAATGTTTGTGAAGTTTCATGATTCACCATCACACAATTGAATCGTTCCTTTTTTTTAAAGATATAGTGATATGTAATGAGATGAAGCAATGCTGACAGGGTTTTGAAAGATACATTGTCCTCCACAACCTATTCACTTCGTAATAATACCCCTTAAATTTGTTAATTTCTCACGATTTGGGGGCGAGACTGAGACCTCGTCAAATAATTTCGGTATTGACCATGGTTTAAAATGTTAATTACTGTGGAATTTGTCACAGATAGCATCAAACCACAGTGATACTAATCTATGTCATGGATTTGAAACTCCTTTGGGAAGCTCATATTTAGACTTACTGCTGAGTGAACATGACTGCTAAGATTATAGAGACCATGGACAGTGAGGAAAAGCAGTAATGCTCCTTCTGAGTAGAAAGTAAACAATAGGGTGATTGTCTACTTACACATTCGGGCTAAACAGCCCAACTGCTGAGAAGCTCTAGGTAAAAAACCTCCTATCAGCAAGGAGTCTTGATGTTTTCTTCATGGAGCTAGATGTTGTCAAGGATTCAGCTGAGCCACCCTAGTGAGTGTACAGGAAGCAAAACAGGATATTCTTGTATAGGCCCTGTTTTGTGTAATTATGCAACACTTGAACTCTTGTATATATTCCAGAATGGGTAACACACCTCTAAAAGGATCAGCAGCAACTAGTGACTGAAATATTCTTATGAAAAGTGCTCTTGATTGAAATCAGTGTGTTTACATTTTCAGTTATCTTTGGTAAGGATTGTTCCACCTCAATGCACCCTCAAAATTAAGAAATTATTTTCACCCGGTTTCATTTCCTGTGTTTGTTTCTTTTAACAAGCAATCTAAATCATTTCCGCTGTCTCTTAAAAGAGAACAATAAGGGAAATGATTAGGAAAATATCAGTACATCAAATATACTCAGATATTTCTCAGGGATATGCTGTATTTGATGAAACACAGACAAATTCCCAGAGAGGCAGCTGAGCAGAGGTTCATGCCCAGTGACTCCTAGATCTGTACTGGGGGGCCTGGATACCCAGAAAGTCCTGGGATGTGCAGTGAGGGTTTTGGGCCCGCTAGGTCCCAGTGTGTAATACAGAAGCCAGAAAGCGCTGGAAGCTCTGGCTGGGCGTGCATGTGCGTGCACGTGTGGATCTACATAAGTACACTATCTGCATAAGCAGTGTGCTGGGTTTATTTAAATGATCTGTTTCAATTAGAGTCTCTTTTGTTCTGTTTCTGTAAATAAAAACCACATGTTAACTTTTGAATAATCTCTGGTTTTAATAGCCTGAACGCTGCCATGTCCTGTTTGTACCACAGATAGCAATGAAACTGCTTTTATGAGTAAGAATCGGGGCTGAATATTAGAAACTAAGCTTTATTTTCAGCAATAAGTTTGTGTTTTGTTTTTGTGTTTAGGATTTTCAGGGTTTTTTGTGTGTCTGGCAATAATGTTGCTCAAAGAAAAATTTTTGGCTTATGCAAAGTAATGGACATCCTTTTGTGGTCTGTGGATTATAGCACAAGCAAATTTTTCCATCCTGTTATAAGACCACTCAAAAAAGAGATCTCTCCTCCTCGAAACAGAAGAGGAAAAAACCTCCAGATCCTTTATTTAAATAATAGCAGTAACCCCATGTTAGACTTTCTTTGTTTTCTAATCTGTATACACAAACTCAAATTCTACTGCTGAAACAGTGACTGTCAATCAGATTGTAAAAGTAAAAATGATGGCAGAATTTGGCAACGGATTTGTAATTTTTTCTGTTCTCAGTCTTCAGTGTAGTTGATGCCAGATAGCCTGCCTTGATCTGTGCTCATACAGTGTCAGTTCATAGTGTGGAAGTCACAGGGAAATTTGCTTTAGTTCTTATATTTCACTTTTGTTACAGTTTGCACAGGGAGCTATAACCTGTGCCTTTGCAACTTTTTTTTTTTTTTTTTTTTTTAATTTGTGAGGGGAATGGAACTGCATTTAATGTTTTCATTCCAAGAAATGAAATAGGTAATATTAGAATGAACGGAGCAGGTACAAAACACAAATATTTTTCATCTCCATAGCTCCAGGAATATTTTAATGGTGAAGATTTTTGTGGAATTATTAAACAGTTTCACATGTCTCTCCTCAATATTTTTAAAAACAAACAAAAATATCTGCAGAAGATAAAGATTTTGTTTTTAATTAACAGAGTGGCGTATTTTTTACTGGGGTGTCAGCAAGTGCCGTTTTCAGTGCAAGGGAAGGAGTAAGACCACATGGCTGGGAACAAAGCAGGGGGGAGAGGCAGCTTCCCCAACCAACAGCGGCAAGCTGTCAAACTGGCTCAATTGTCATGTGAAATCTCAGCCATAGCAAGGATCTAGGCAAGAAATCTCTATATTTTTTCTTTTTTTTTTCTTTATTTTTTCTTTTTTTTTTTTTTTTTTTTGTTTGGTGTTTTGGTTTTTTTACTATGCTTTCAGCTTAAAGAGTAACAGTTCTGTTAAACTGAGAAAATGACAATTTTAAAAAGTGTTCTGCAGAACCCCCGGTAAAGGTATGCATAAGCAGTCTTATTGTGACAAAATGAGGCTGAGGTTTTTTCTTACATATATTATTGAATTTGGGCTTTTTTTCCTCCTTCTAACATGCTTTTTGTGCAATCTTTTTTGTATTTGTCCTTTATGTATTTTTCTTTCAGAATTTGTTTGTTTTGCCTCCTTCGCTGCTATTCATGATTAACATTTAGACATTTTCTTAGTATTTGCTTATTCCTTATGCTATTGCTTTAATTGTCAGCTTTCAATATCTTAGTGCAAACTTCGTTATATTTCAGAATCTGGTATTTCTTGATGTTCTTGCCCTAGATTCATATTTTTTCATGACCCTTTCCTAGAGTCCTGACTTCTTATTTATTTGGTATATTCTAAAGAAAACTAATATTCAGGATGCTTAGGAGGTATGACCACCACTACCACCACCAAAATAAATTAAAAATTAAAAGAACTAGAGATGCGAAAGTACTTTTGTTTGTTTGTTTGTTTGTTTGTTTGTTTGTTTGTTTTGCCAGAGCTTTAGAGTCCCCAGATTCTTTGGAACTCGTCACATCATTTTGAGTGTTTTAGATACCATCATCTGTGTTTCAGCAGTACATTACTTTCAAGAATTTTGGGCTTAAAACGTGGGTGAGAATAGCTGGGGGAGGGTGTCACGATCTCTGCCAAATTTAATTCTGGGGCATAATAAGAAGCTTTCTGAACAAAATTTTAATTTGTTCTCAGTCAAGCACAGCAGCCTGAGATATAGTGTAAATTATGGTGAAGTCTGTCCTCTAATTACTTTTAGAAAGCTTTAAAAAAGCTTACCCTCTCCACCCTGTTCTTCCCAAATGTCTCTGGAAGAACTATCCTGGTTTATACCCAACTCTTAAAGTCATTGTCCCTTCTTGGGGTGCCTTTTCACTAGCCCCAGTGTCAGTTCGATGTCAGCAGCTTCCCCTGAGCACTATCACTGCAGGTTCCCACCAGTAGGTGTGGTGGACAAAGTGCTTTGAAAAGGTTAATCAGCAGCATTCATTAATAACTAGGTAACAGTATCCAGCCTGCGGGCTACTGGTTGTTGGCAAATAGCTCGCGTGGTGCAAAGCTTGTAGTTTTTGTTCGACTGGTTGAGTGCCTTGTTGCCAGGCTTCCTGCTGGAGGAGGGGTTTGGCCGGAGCGCTGCGTGTGTTGAGCAATGGCTTTCATTGAGCAGCGCTGCCGGCACCTCCGGGCCTTCCCAAGGCTTCTCATCTCCACGCTGAGCTTGCTCGCAGGAGTTCAGTATTTTAAACGAGAACAGAATAGCCTTCCTAGCGATGAGCTTTTGGAGTGCTTCCACTGGTGCTGATGTCCAGCCTTGCTAGGCTGAAACTCAGGAAAATTTGCTTGATTGTCACTAGTCCTTTGACACTTTCCAGTGTCTGTCTTTCATGTGATTAGAAACATGGATAAACTTTCCAAGGGCTTACTGAGCAGGACACAGAGAAGAGATCAATTTACAAAGGTAGGAAAAAGCTCTACAGTGTGCCCTTCAGCAGCAGCAGAGCCAGTCTCCATCTCAGCAGTGTCACTGTCATGTACACACGGGTGAGCAAAGCTCCACGAAGATGCAGTAAAGAAGAAAGGCCTTGGAGTCAGGCTAATCACTGGGTAGGCTCAGCCTGGTTAATGCCTGAGATCGCGTCCTGTTACATTGCTGACTAATGTACTCTTCAGACAGAATTTTGTACTGTAGACTTGGCCTCAGGTTTTCCTGGTTTAATATCTCTGTCAAAAAGGTGCATGTTCTTCATATATCTTTGTGTATTCATTGCATTTTCTAGGTTAGACAAAATATTATTTTTCTAGCTGGATTCTATATTAAGATGAAAAACAAAACAGACAAAAAAGAAAATTACAAACTTTCTGTCTTTGTTTGGAAGATAACAAACACCACAGTAACAAAAACAAAGAACAGAATAATTTTTTGAGGCCATATAATTACAAAAATGATATTTGAATTGGCTTTTAAGATTTTTAGCCTTAGTGTATCAGACTGGTATTTGTCCAACAGGCTTATGGCTTACTCCAAGTGATTTTAGCAGCTCTGGTGGGGCTAGTTATGGTGTGAATTATTACTCAGCATGAGTAAGGAGATCAGAACTAAGCCTAGATATGGTCAGAAGGAAAGAGGGTTTTGTCTGATTTGTCTGTGATAGATCTGCCCTGCTGCTAACTCCCTGGTCTTTCATTTAGTTGCTTTTTAGAGACTTTTGTTAAGACTTACAAGGAGTCCTGAGAGGACAATTGAGCTTTTATGAGTTTTTTTGCAGAGGCAGGAGGAAAGAATCAAGTTGCTGGTTTTCTGTTATTGTTGATTTATTTTCTGCTTATCCTGCAAATATTTCTTTTTAAAATTTATTTAAAAAAAACCAAAACCAACAAAGCAAAAACCCCACGCAACCAAGTAATGTAAATTGGGCTTTGAGGAAGTAAGATGGTGAGCTTCAATGTTGATTTGCAGATAAGGATTTCCCAAGTATACAACAACATTGTGATCAGCTCTTGCAGCAGGGAGGGTTATAGCTTTTGTTTTCTAAAAGAAATGGTTTCCACGTGAGCTTGTCTCAGTTGAGAAAGGTTTAATAACTAGAAAAATCAGATTTTTTTCACAAGATGTTATAAAAATGAAACAAACTAGTATAGACTGTTAAAGTTAGTGGGTGGCTTGCTGGGCTCAGTGGTACAAAATGGACCTGAAGGCTTCCCTTAGGCAGCCTCAGGGTCCAGCTTCCCCTTTGCACAGGGAAAGCTCCTGGCCAAACTCTGGCTGTGCCTATGGATGAGTCCCTGGGACCAGCTCACAGCAGGCTGGGCCTTCCTAACTCACCCTGCTCTGGAGAAAGCTCCAGTTCTGGCAATAGAAACAGCTTCTCTTCGCCAGAAATTCTCTTATTCTCTTGTCCTTTCTGGTGCTTGTATTAAATAGTTACAGCAAACCAGACAATCTGTACTGCAAGATGGTCGAAAGAATTTATGGCCTTTGGAGCCGATGGGACTAAGTTTGCTCAGGAGCATGCCCTTAGTTAGCGTCCTGCAGCAAAAAGGCCTAGAGTTTAGTAAGGAAACTCTCTCAGGGATTTATAGTATTGATGACTGTAACCAAGCCTGGCAGCCCTTGGATCTTACAGCTCTCCCTGGGCCTAATCAAAGGCCATTGACGTAAACTAAAACATTTGACTTCAGAGAGCTGTGGATCAAACTCTGCGTCTACACTGACTGGGTTTGCCTTCCCCTCAGACACAACCTCACTTTAAATTCTTTTCTTCTGACAGGCCTGTAGCCTCATTCCTCTCTCTTAAGCTGGGAGGGCATTTCACAGCTCTCTAAAATGCCCAAAAGTGACTTTTCTCACAGTGCAGTTTCACATTATACCTAATTCAGTGCAACTGCTGACCGATCCCAAAAGTCCTATCCCTCTTTTACTGATATCAAGTTTAAAGATCATATAATCGTGATAGTATGACTTGACACAAAATTAACCCAGTCCAACACACATCGTCTCTGTGTCATTTGTGTTCCTCCACCACCACAAAAAAAAACCCCAAACAAACAAAAAACCCCCAAAAACTAACCAAAAACCAAACCACCAAACCCAAAATGCCACTGCCCTTTCAGCAGTTTTTCACATTTGCCATGGATTAGTGTAGTGTAACTCTGTGCCATGAGTCTCAAAAACTCTGCCGGGGCATTACATAAAAGCAAAGTTAATTTGCACTAAGGCAGAGAACCCAGACAAAGAAAACATTAAGTAGAATTCAAATGAAAATGATACGAAAGGTATTATTACCAGCATACAAGGCCTAGTCCAGAAGTATTAATTAGATACTGATCCAAAGATAATGGTTAAAATGGATATTACAAGTGTGAAAACTACCCTTAATTTATGTTACTATACTTAATGTGATTCTCCTCTTATTTTTTGCACAACCCAGTTAGCTGTCAGTCAACATTTAGCATCTTGTTGGAAAGAGATAGTTCTTCATTTTCAACCAAATGTTCCCAGGCCACTGCAGATCTCATGTCACAGTAAACAGGGAATGTTTCTCCATTCTTTCCTCTTTCTCCTATAGACCTTGGTGTTTCCTTTCAAGTCCACAGTCTTTGCTAACAGGCTGGTTTTTACTGCATTCTTTTGTCCAGACATTGACACGTAAATAACTTCAGATTTACATGATTAGCTTAATTTTTTTTCACTTTAGATATAAACTCATTTTAATTCTTTTCTTCTAATTTAGATGGTGTAAATGTCATCTACTTCCATGTTATTCCCATTTCAAAGCATACCCTTGAACCTCACTTAAAGTCTTGAATTCTTTTACTTCAGGTATGCCTGCTTTGAAAATAAAAACTCATAAAAGAACTACGATAACTATAATTAACCTCACCATGTCTGTCGTAATTTCAGCATGTCTTCATATACCCCCATCAGGAGTCTAAGCAAATATCCTCAGTTTCCCTAGACACAGTAATGTGGAATTCTCCCTATGTGTTCTCTCTTCGCAATGGTTTGAAAATTAAAGCTGTGTCTTTAGCTATGAGATACGCAGCACATCTTTCTGAAAGATAAAGTTTATATCAGATTCAAGCTACCCAGCTGTTTCAGAGCTCTCCTTTTATGTCAGGTTTTTGGACTTTCTGAGTGGAAGCTGACTTGCATATTAAAATTCATATTAATTGTAACTTTTAGTGATACTTAGTAGCAGAGGTATTATTCTGTATCTTACAGTATGATTTACTATTCCAATTTTTTTTTAGTTTGAGAATGTGTTCAAAATCATATGTCAAAAATCATTCAGAAAATAAGAAGCTACTTAAAACGGGTGAAAGAAGAGTTCATTTGGAAAGCTGGAGGTGAAACAATTACCCCCATAAAGCTCATGAGCATCCTGACTGCTTCCTTGCAATGAAATATCTTAGATTTGCCAATAGTTTTCTAGTGGTGGCTTGTTCTTCTCTGATGTAAATTAAATGTGTGATGTTAGAAGTTAAGTCACTTAGGAATTGTCACTCTGAGCAAAGGAGCTGCTGGAGTCTTTTTGAAAAGATTCACAGGTGATGAGAGAGATCTGCAGTTTCCAAACTCCCCAAGAAAGAAGCAGATTTTTTACTTAGCATCTCTTTTTCACTTTGTACCTTCTGTGTCAGCTGTGACCAGCACAAGTCCTTCCACTTTCATCAGGGGAGCTAGAGATTTTGTTTTTATGCTGTGTAACATAGCTTCTTATTCAGGGAAATGAAAAAATATATTGAAATGTCTTCTGATTAACTGGTTGGAAGAAGCTGAGGCCCTTGCCACTCAGATCCTTTTGAAAATCTCAGCTGTGTGGTATTTGTGCACTCATGTCTCTGGAATGTAACATCAGTGAGAAAAGGCACCAACTCTCAAGAAAATGTGACTTACTATCACTGTTCCTTGAGAATTAGTTATTCCTTTGTCTTACTTCGTGAAATAAATTAATACAAATAGGGATTTTCTAGCAATGTACTGTTTAAAAAATAAACAGATGGACTTAGAAGATCAGAGAATCTCTAGTTGGAGTATAAATGTGTGGGAAGTGTAAAAATTTTTCTTTCATTTTTATTATATTTCAACTCTGGAAATGTCTGTATAAATATAGTGATATCATTGTTTACTCATCCGTCTGGGACCTCCATAGACATAAAAGGCCAGGGAAACACCAAGGCTGGTGGGAGCAGGATGTGAAACACATGATTTGCAGAGGGTCTTCCATATCTTGTTTTGCTTCCATTGTCAGGCTCAGTGGCTCTATCCTTACAGGAAGAACAAGGATGTGGAAGCTCCCCAAAGAGTGATTTTTGTCCATACCATCAGCGAAGAAAATTGTGAAGTGCTGTCTTCAGACGTTTAGTGGGTTAATATTGGTTAGATGCCCATTAAGCCACTCTGTCACTTCTCCTTCTTAACTGGACAAGGGAGAGAAAATAAGATAGAGAACAGCTCACAGGTTGAAATAAGGCAGTTTACTAAAGCAAAAGCATGCACAAGCAATGAAAAAACCCAAAGGTTTTATTCCTTACTTCCCATCAGCAAGTGATGTTCAGACATTCTCAGAAAGCAGGTCTTCAGTAAAGGTAGTGGTTGCTCTGGAAGGCAAGTGGAAATAATAAATGACCTTCCTTCTTCCTCCTTTTCTTTGCTTTTATATCTGAGCTTGTATATATGACCAATGTCATACGGTATGGAATATCCCTGTGGTCATTTTAGACCAGTAGTCCTAGCTGTGTCCCCTGCCCAGCCTACTGGTGAGGTGGGAATGTTGGAGGTGCTGTGCCGGCACTGCTCAGTAGTGGCCAGGACACTGGTGTGTTATCAACAATTTTCTAGCTGCCAGTTCAAAGCACAGCACTGTAAGCAAGGGCTGTCCTCTCCATCTCAGTCAGACCTAACACAAGATGTGACCTCTGTAGGCTCAGCAGCACTTTCACATTCAGCTCCAGATATTAGGACATTCAACTCTGTTGACCTTGTGTGGTGACAAGCTCCCTGTCAAGCTCCCAGCTTTTCTCTACCCCGTCTTTCCAACTGATATCTTTTCTCAGAATCTGGGAAGATGTAAATAAGGGAATAGATGCTGTTGCCGAGAAAAAGCAAGAAGATAGTTCCAAAGCCCCTTACATTTCCCTAGGACACCTTTAACCACTTTGGCCAACTCATACTATGTGCACAGACATCTTTTCAAGGTCACAGCGCCTCAAAAATACCCGCGCTCATGCCATGCCAACACAACCACTTGATTCCTTGGCTATATCACTGAGGAAAAACTTGAACTAGTGACTTCTCTGTCATGTGCAATATAGGCCAAACACGCCCTTAAAAATCCAAAACATTGTCATCAAACTCTAGAGACTGTTATGTTCTGTGGGCTCTGGCCCTGCTCTGGGAAATTTATGACCTAGGCTCAGCTTCGTGTTCTGCCAAATTCAGTGTGAAAACTCCTCAGAATAGAGCATACCCAGCAGGCTACACTGAGTATCAAAACAACTGCTTTAATACTATTTTGTTTCTGCAGTTCTTTGAAAGGCTTTTTATGTGCTCAGAGCAGGGCAACAAGTTTCAAAACCCGAAAAAAAATGATTTTCTATCTTCCCATCAGTTCTAATTACGTGACCCTTCTCAAAACAGGTTCTTTCCTTCTCAGAAGCCATGGTAGTGGCTGAAGACATGGAAACTAATTTTCCCACATAGCTAATTCTATTGCTGAAAGACTCTGATTCACTTTCAGTAATTTCCACTTGATTCTACATATCCCCTGCTGAATAAATAAGCAAAGGAGGTATCTGCCATGTTAAAAGCTTTTCTATATCTCTTTCCTTATTTACAGGGATATGGAATTAGTGTAACATTTGCCTTTCTCAGATATAAAAATCTGAGCCAGATTCGCAAGTTGCCTTGTTTTTACTCATTTTTATAGGAAAAAATCTTAAAACTCATTCTATGAGTGTAAATTTCACTGTTAAGTGCAGATGAAAGCACATTATGAGATTTCCCAGTGTATTTTACTCTTCTTACCTGATTCCCCTGGGTCTTTTGAATGCATGTATTGCATTCATAATTTCTAAAAATCGTTCCTTTGAAAGTTTGCTTAGGTTTCCTCTTTCTTTTAATATATTAAAGTTGTTTGGTTTGGAGTTTTTTAATTACCCACATGCCAATGTGTACTATGAGTGTACAAAAAGCTCTATCAACTTTCTGTTTGCAATTTTATTCTGAGGTGGTTGTTCCCAAAGCTATCCTGAAATTTCTCCCTCAAGACTAAACAAAATTTTCTCGTTAGGTATAGAAGAGTATTGTTTCTTATCCAAAATTAAATATTCCCAGGAGAAATACTGTCTCATATTCAGAATACTGTATTTTATCATCTTAAGAGAAAGGCTCTTAAGGCTTTCAGTATCTTTTCTAGCTCATATTGTAAAAAGATAAGCTTTAGGACTTAGCCATGAAGCTGGGTTTCATAGAATCACAGAATACCCCGTCAAAGGGGACCTGCCTGTTGCCTGTAACCATTTATTCTATTCCGTGCATCCTCAACCACTTCCTCAAGTACTGAACTTTAGGCAGGAGGAGGTAGGAAAATAAAACTGAGCCTTGGACTCAAAGGGACATCAGGTCTAACGTTCCTTTGCTGAGGATCAACCTGCCAGGCAAGAGACCAACCAGCAAGGCAGGTTGGCCTTGGGCCTCTTGTGGGGTGGGCACACTTGGTATGGCAGTGGAGCAGTATCTTACATCCTACTTTCTGTAGTAGAAATTGTTTCCCAC
Organism: Acridotheres tristis; assembly: GCA_037013685.1. Classification (NCBI taxonomy): domain Eukaryota; kingdom Metazoa; phylum Chordata; class Aves; order Passeriformes; family Sturnidae; genus Acridotheres; species Acridotheres tristis. The sequence continues at coordinate 13,905,112 of CM072895.1, forward strand.
TTTGATAAGTGAGGGATATTTCCCCTTATTTCCAACTAACTAAAGTCGTGGGGTGGTAGAAGTAACTTTTAAGGGGAAAAATGGTCCCCATTTTCTAGAAGGAGCACAATAAAATCATTGTCCTCTATTTCTTAAACATCTGTTCACACATCATTTTTTTTAAAAAAAGCAATTGTATATCTACAGCAGAAAAATGCAAGCATAATCTTTAGTAAGTTCTAAAGCCATTATGGTTAAGCTGCAGACATACACATCTCAATCACACTATCTTTTAGTGAAATGAGCTAAGCTTTCCTTCACTGTAGGAACAGATAAAGAGTACTGTGCTTTTCCTTTGTTGTTAAATCGTACCTAAAACTGTAAAATAACACATTGAAATAAGTTATATCTATTCTTGAATTATTAAAAAAAAATCTGTGTTAAAGAAACTGGCCTCCACGGGCCTGTTAGTTTGGTGCGGACATGACTCTTACATGGCCCATTCAAAATAGATAATAAAAGAAAGTAGCTCTTTTTCTCTGTTGGAGATACTTGAAAAACATAATTTTAAAATACCTTCAAGCTTTAACCCTTGAGGAAATTTCTTTCTAACATTGTATTATTTCAGCCATATAGATTTTTGTTCCAACTGTTGCAGACCAAAGTATTAAGGAAAGCTGTTGAACCTCAACCTCTCCTTTCTCCTGCACACTTTGAAAATAGAACATTTCTAAATAAGTGACCATTGCCAATCTGAGCCAGAGGGCAGCATTCACCACCTTATGGTACACTGCAACTTCTGATGAATCTCAGCTACTTTTTAACTCCTCTTTTTCTGTATGGTACCAATCAATGCATTTAAAAACGGCTTGCCTCATATGGCCTATTGCAGAATTGTTAAATGAATAAATGACATTGCCATTAACGTTCAGTTATAAATACATTTGAATTTTAAACTGAACATATGCTACTTCTCTGCTTGAAACTACCAGCTTTTTCTTGCAAAAACTATGCCACAGACCCAGGCGTCCCATAGTAATAAAATTTAGGATTGAGGATGTCAAAGCTCTTTAAAGATGGTATCACTATCCGAATTTGATTCATTAGATACTAAAGAAGTTTCTTACTTGAGGCTGCACAGTGATCAAAACTGATACAAGGATAGAGCTCCTCTGTCTTAGCTGTGATCTTGATTTAGTTCCTCCTTTACTACTCTGGGTATCAATTTCAAAATAAGCTTTTATTTGTTGGTTTGATTTTTTGTTGCAAAGTGGTTGTTAATTTTGTTTCCTATGATAATATTAAATGTCTTCTATCTCAGCTTAAAATCTAATTTCTACAGCCAATTTAGGCTGGAGAATTCCTTGAATACTCAGTTATTTGTAACTCCAGTTTCACACTCTCCTTCCCCATAACCATTACATAATAATTTCCTCCAAAAAAAATATTTTTGATCAGATCAGAAATGTATGAAAGACTAGAAGATATTTCTTGGTTTCAAAACACATGCAAATCACTTACTTAAGAGAGAGCCAGAGATAAGATAAACAAGTTAAAAGAAAAAAAAGTAATGAAACATTTGTCTGCTTAATTTGAGCAAAGAATAAGTCTGGAGTTTTTATTGAATATCACGAGTGAGCTGAAGAGAATGTAAGAGAGGGAGGTGGATCAAAGATTATGTAGGGATGGGGACACTTTGCTCTCTGTTCAGTCTGTGGAAATGTATGCTTAGCCATAAATCCAAATCCTGGAGTAACTTTGGTAAACCCGGTGGGAACTTGCTTGCATTACCTGTGTTGATTTCCAATGAATGTCTCCAGATTTGAATGAAGATAGATAGCAGAATGTAAAGCTTGACCAGAATTTCCCAGATGATGATGAGAAGGTTTTAACTGCATTTTGTTTCACAGTAAGTGATGAGGGAGTTTTTATCTGCAGTGACTAAGATCAGTTTGAAACCATTTGCAGCTGAGTACTGGCCATCACTTTGAAATTTAAGAGAAACCAAACATGTTTCAGGAGATTTATTTCAATCACAGTTCGAAAACAATGGGGTCCCATGGCAAGCTGGGAGTCTGCTCCTTCTAAAGGAGCACATGCCACTTCAAGGAAAAAAAAGCATGAAAGGAATCAGTGGTGTGCAAATCAAAATAACCCCTTTGTCTTTCTCTCTGGATCCATGCTTGGGGAAGAATAGAGTGTAGGGGAAGAATTCAGACCTGTCTTTGTTCAGTCTCCAAAGGCAACTACTTTCTCTCTGGATGAGAAAGAAATTTAGTTTTAATGGTGGTGGGAGCCTTCCTTTATTTTTATGATCAATACAGGCAGTTGGCAAAAATGCTCTCTTCAAATAACTAATTATTGAAGATTAGGAATTAATTGGTTTGGGTTTGGTGCTTTGGTTGGGATTTTTTTGTTTTTTTTTTTTATTGCTGCCCTTCCTCTGCTACATAAAATTCATGAGTTTTTCACCTGCTCTCAACCACCAAACTGAGGTTCTGGATTCATTCTGTCCTCTGCTTTTTTGTTAGATAAATATTAATTCATTTCTGATGAGGAGTGTGATTAAATGTGTTGTGTTTTACTTTTTTAATGCTTGTAATGTTTGTATCTTCAATCCACAAATAGTGTGTGCTTTTGTTTTGCAGGTGATAACACTCCAGTGACGCCACCTTTCCTGAAGCTGGGCAGAATGAAAACTAATCTTGGGTAAGAGACCTAGAAGTGATTGGAGGCGTTACTGTGATAAACATAATTTGCTGGCTTCTTCCTTGCTGTTTCCTTTCATCCTTTCCTTAAGGCATTGCTGATGAAGTTGAGCTGAAGGTAGGGCCCTCTAAATTTTTCTTGTGCATTTATCCCCTGAATTAATGTTATCTTTGGCAATTTTCACCAGTTATTCAATGCAGTGCTGCCTGTCTGCCCTCTGAGCTTTCAGGCTAGCTCAGGACCCAGGCTCAGATCACAAAATTGCAGCATGACATGCTGCCACTTAAGCACTTAATTATACCTAAGGAGACAAGGATGCACATTGTACCCTTTACAATAGAGCCACAAGAAAAAGCAAAGTCCCAGTGCCTTCCTAACCAGAGGGATCTTTGCCAGCACCAGGTGGTGGGAAGTATGAGGAAGTGAGTGGGGTGACTCCGGGCACTGCCTGTGCAGCCACAGTCACAAGATTTAAAAAAATGCTGTTTTTGAGAGAGAGGCTGGTAGCATTTGGTGTCAAGGATCTGAAAAGCTTTGTAGTCATTCCTGATGAACCATTTTCTGTGCTGCCTCTCCTAATTAGAGGATTTTGCTTACCTGGCTACTGGGGTCTCGCATCCAAGTTTTCATAAGTGATTATCTTCCTGCTTGCATCTGTTTATTCTGTGTCTGCCTCTCTGGAAGACAAAGTCTGGAAGGGTGCAACCAATTATCAATTATGCTATTAGGATTTTTCTGTATTGTAGAGCTAATTTCTCCTAGAGTTCTACCAGTGGTCTAATTTAATTACCTTGTTTCAAATCCAGTTTTATTGGGAAATGCGGAGGAATACAGAACCATGAAATTCATCTATTTGCATAAACGTATACTGTGTTTGTTTTACATCATCAGTGATATCTGTACCCAGCTTCTCTTTTCTAGTAATGAGGGACATTCACTAAGTCATTGGGCAGAGGCAACTAGTTTAATGGCAAATGTCAGTCTAGCAGAGTTTCTGAGCATTGAGACTCCATGTAAGTTACAATACTACTTGCTTTCCTTTGAATACAAACACCATTGTGCTGTGACCTCATCTTAAAGACTTTTCTGTTCTCTTACTAGAAGGAAACCTGCCTTTGGATAAGTTTATTTGGAAGATCAAAGTATGTTATATAAAATAATGTTGTGCTAGATAGGTGTAGCTGAAATGAATTGCTAGAATGTTTCGAGTGGATGAAAATCTGTGTTCTATACAGCCACTGACTGGTGTAGAAGGTTGAGGCATTGTGATATGCTCTCCTATGTCTCTGGTTTGAATTTATAGGAGAATAATAGCACCACACTTGATGGCATACCGTAGTGGGACACCAAGGTCGTGCTGCAAGGTGTTTAAGGCAGTAATAGAAAACTAACATTCTAAAGTAGAAAAGTGAGTAGTCAGTGCTTAGGACTTTCCCTAGAACTGATTTTGTTGTAGGTTACTTGACAAAATCTCATCCTTTTAACTATTGAAAAAAAATATTATATGAAACAAGTATCGTCTTCAGGAAAATGAATCTATTATGTGTTTGAAGAAGGTTTGCTTTGTATTCTACAGAAGCTGGACATGCAAATGGAGTATTTGCTTATAAATTCTTATGGTCATTGAAGAGATTTTACCTAATTCTTTCATTTTAAATGAAAAAACTATGACAAAGACAAAGATTTTAAGCCGATGATTGGGATCCAAAGGACAGATAATGCAGACTCCAACTGCGTTTGTAATAGTTCAATTCTGTAAGTGAAATATGTTCTCTATCTAGAAAAAGAATGAGAATATGAAAGATGTTGTGTCAGTGATTCTTCAGATTTTCATTCTATTGATCAGAGTTGAAGAAAGTGTATTTCCATACACATATCTCCTTTTTTCAAATTTCCAGTCTCAGTTCTTTGTGTGCTCCATGGACAAGCTGTATACAATTATGCCTTCCTGTAAAACAAGATAAAATAATATAATCCCATTGCATTGTCACAGACATAAAGTGTATGGTAACTTATTGTTTTAGTTGATCAGCAGGGTGGCCTGTAAAATGAATTCCCATCTCCTGGCTTTGGCTTATCTTCTGATTCCTGAGAGACACAACAAAGAAAAATAACAATAATAGTAGAAGTAGTATTTTTGCTTTCGTTTGATGTGAATATTGCAATGGTGGAGTCTCATGACGGAAAGGACTAATAATTGTGTGTACTACCAGAACATCAATGGCATCACATGCTGTACTGTGACTCTGTTGAAATGTTGGAGTTGTGTGATAATAACTACACAGTTTAATAACAGTAATGAAATCACATTGAGTATGCAATCACCTCTGGTTATAATTGGTACCACACCTAAAGGTCCTAAATTAGGTCTACTCAAGTATTAAATATAAAAAGCATAAGTTTCTTTCCTAAACAACTCACATTTTTAGTATTTTCATTTCTGGAATGTGCCACTCCTGTCAATTATTGCAGACATTTCACTGAAAGAGACAGAGGCTCTGAATCTCATCTGAAAAGCTTTCATTATGTATCCAAGAAGAGCAGTCAAATCATCAAAATATTATTTTCTCAGAAATAAAAAATAGGCAGCTTCTGCACTTTGTATGTTTGATTTATTGAGAATGGTTGTCCTCTCTTGGTTTGAGCAACCTGAAAGGAAACACACAGCATGTCCTGCATTGTGTCTTGCTTTGCATGAAAACACTGCCCAGCTTCCAGACAGGGTTTTAGCTGAGGCCATAGTGGTTAATTTTGTTATAAGAGTCTCACTCACATTACTGATACTGGAGAATTAAGAGAGGTTGTTCTCTGTACGCTTTTTTCCCTGTTGTACTGTGAAAGAAAAGTGAATTTCACAGGTACAAAATGTATTCGCCCACCTCTTTTTTGCACCGCGGAGACAGACTACTGCACAAATCACTGTACAAAACCCCTCTGAGCCACGTTCAGGAGGTTCTGAATGCCTGTGCTTGGACTAAGGCTCTGCATCTTTATTAGCAATTCTTGTTAAACACCCTAAATTTTGTGGTGGGTATCACAAGGTAGGATCATTCCGAGAACTTGCATAGCACATCATAGTATTGTCCTTGAAAGTCTTCACAGTACCAGCCTCTTCCCCTCCTCCACCCTTCAGTAAGCACCATAGAGGGGCTGCCTCTAGGAAGGGCTTTAAAGATCAGCCTCGCTGCCGTTCTTTAGCGGGGGGGGGGTTCTTGTGCCCTTCTGAGGCCACTGAGAAACAGCAAAAGCTATATTCCTGAGCCTGTAATAGATGTAAATTGTGCAGATGAAGGAGAGGAAGCTCTAACAGCCGTTGAATGCAATCTGTGAACACTACTGTTTCATTTATAGTGATGCTACCTAGGCATTTGCACTTAAAAGGAACAATAAAGAGGTGTCAGAACAATCGCAAGGCTGCAGAATTTAAACTGCAGCAAAGACGTTTTCAGCCATGTGAAATGTTGCCTGCAAAAGATCTGCTTTTTCCGTTAGTTTTTGTTATTACTGAAGGCTGTTCTAGTTCTCCTTGTTTTATGACACCGACTGGTTCATTTGCCTTCAAAGACTCAAGATGCAAAGAGGCAGGGAAACAAATTAAGTCAAAACTGCAATGGCTGGTGAAAACTGCACGAAGATTGTCGCGGCTGCTCTTTATTTGTCTATTTAGTTTTGAAGTAGCTTTGCTATACAACTAGATGGCTGATTCACTAACTTGCAAGCTGCCTCTAGCAGGCAGCAGTAGAGTTGCTGTAATGTTTTAGTGATATTCTTGCTTGCAGGACAAAAGGCTCATCCTCAATTGATGCAACCTTTGGAGGTATGCATATTACCCTGCTGAGGATCTGAACTGCTATTGCCTTTTAGTCTTTTTATTTGAAATAGAGAAGAGGCTTTGAAATAGAGAAGGTGAGAAATTGCACACTAAAAAATTAAATGAAAATCTAGTGGCTGTCAAACAACAGTTACTGATTAACAAAGAATGAGGGGTTTGCATATAGTGTCCCGTTAAAAGCACAATAAGCTGTGATTGTGTGCTGAGATTATGATTATTTGAAAGCACTTGCTACTTACTGCCTGCAAATGTGAAAGCTATGTGTGCCGAGGAAAAACAAGGAAACAGAGGATTTGTTGTACCACAATAGGTGTATTCAAAGTGCCCTAATCCTACTGAATATGAGTGAATACCGCTTGAAAGGGAATATGGAGTTTAAAAAAGGAATATATGTCGTTTGTGCAAAAAAAAATTGGGAGTAAAGCTGTATAAATTTTAGGATATGATTGCCTTTGTAGCTACAGCAGATTAAGATACATTAGAAGACCTGTTGTGATTCTGTATCTTCTATACATCCTACGGGATACTATTACCTGATTTTTATTAATATCAGTCATTTGAATTCCATTAGTGTTCAGAGACCCTGCTTTAGACTCAGCCTTAGTAATGCAGCTGTATCACAGAGAACTCACAGTTTAAATAGACAGGATAGGCAATTAGCAGGCAAATGTCCCACAACAAAAGAAGATCAAATTACCTAAGACCTTGTCATATCTTAATGTTCGTTCCTTTTTTTTTTTTTTTACATACCTCCGTAAAATGAGTAATCTATAAAAATAAGAACATGCTGTTCTCATATTTTGGAAAAGTTCTAGGAAAACTAATGATAGTAATATGGTCTCAAAACCTTGTTTTTGATATAAGTTCAAGGTGATGATGTTTTTCATATAATCTGAATTTAAACTGGGTGAGTCTCTTGAATCTTTAGCTTTTAGTGAGGAATGTATTTCCCAGGGAAATGCAGGAGGGGCAGCAAGACTGTTTATTTTAATAGTTCTGTGTGTGGGTCTGGACATGTGAGTGAACAAGAGATCAGCAGGGCAAAACGTGCCCTAAATGCTGTAAAGTCTTATACAATTGTGTCAGGCAGTAAACCCAAATGAACTTGCAAAGTCATGCACTAGTTCAATTTTGGAAAGGAAAACCTGGCTTTGAAGCCAACCAAATCAATCCCTAGTTCAAATTAAATTTGGAGTATCCTGTGAAGCTCCAATACACAACTCCAATAACAATCAACACTTAAGGTGCAGGCAAATAATGTTTCATTTAAAAGAAATTGAATAAGGATTACTGACAGAGAAAGTTTTTGATTCTGTTTTGTCATTAAAGTCAAATTATAGCATTATTGTCTTAATCCCATATGTCTCAATCATCTCTCTCTCCTTCTGTCTGTCTTTAATGCACAAAAAGCCCTGTGCATGGTTGGTCTTGTGTCTTCATCTCATTAAAACCTTGCCATGCAAATGTATCATAAGTGTTGCCTGAAGACTTCTGTCTCATGCAAAATTTAGCTTAAACTCTACTGGCATCAAATAATTTGTTATGCACAAACCTTCTGTTTGGTTTGCTGACATTCCTTCTTAGCTGGCTCTCATGGTGATTCATTATCTTGTGATATAGATTTCCAAGTATCATCTTTGTATTGATTTTTATATCTTTAATAACCACTCCACAGAAGATGGCTCCACTTGGTGTCATTGATCGCATCAAAAATTCAAGGCTTACAGAAATACTAGAGGGCTAATTGGTAGCACAACATTTCAGACGTAATCTTAATACAGTCTTAATCTTCTGCACTAACCTGACTTGAAGATTTCCTTATTAAGGCTAAAGGGAAACTTGTGAATAACTGAAAATTACCTGGTGAGAACAGGTAAAACACGGTAAATGGAGATAACAAGGGTTAGATCTGAAAAACAGCTCTCTTTTGTCTCTTCCCCTTCCCCTAAGTATCCTCCTGAAGAAAGAAGCAGTACATAATTCTTCTAGCTGTGGATAAAAATTTATGTTCATATCATCACATACTGTGCAGTGGGCCAAGTGGCATTGAGTTCCTGATGAATCAGAGACAGTTATTAGGTTTGACAAGTTCAAAAATGTGTGCTGTAGGGTCACTTCTTTCAAAAAGAAGTGATCAAAGAATGGTAATTTTAATCTTTAATTTTTTATGTAAAAAATTAAGGACTCTATTTGTAAGCTTGAAGTCTTAGACAGTCAAGTCTTGGCTAGGTTTGAATCTAGAATATCTGAAAATGTGGGCCAGAACAACAATCTGAGAGTCCTTCAGTCTGTTTGATTTTCCTTAATGTGTTGTTTAAAGCTTCTATCTCGTTAGGTTTTTCAACAATGCGGTTTGTCAATGACAAGGAGGTGATATGTGTGTCCATATTTTTTTGTGACTGTATTTTTTCACTAAGTGACACTTTTTCACTAAGATTTTTTCCAGGATTTTGCACTTTTTATATTCTAAAACTTGAAAGTAACTGAAAATAAACCACACTGCGTTACGGGGAAGGGGTTTTTTTTAGAAAATCCAGTGATAGACAAAGAATATGTAGAGACAGCAACATGTTAAAACCAGGAAAGATAATTTCTCAAAAAAGCTGCCCTTGTAAATTGTTAAAAAGCTGTTAAAAAAAATTGTCTTCCAACAGCCACATGGTCTGTGGATTAAACATAGCAAGGCAGATTGTCCAGCTACTACTAAGAGTATCAATCAGGGCTACTCAATCAGTTCTTGCCAATAAAAGGCATCGAGACAGCACCAAGTCTGCTGGTTCAGTCAGACACTGCATGCCATCTGTGCAGTGGGAGCTGCCTGGTATGTTTCCTAAAAGATTAGAAGAACGGTTAGAAACATAGGATCTCCCACAGGAATGTGAGAGACATCATATATCTGGGAACTTGGTGAGAATAAAAATGAAATGTGTTCATAGAGCAGAATGGAACAACCTTGGTCCCTTTTGACCTCTGTGGTAAGCAGACTTCTTTTTCCACTAGACCCTATCAAGTCTGTCAGGTTAGCTCTAGTTTCTTTATGAACAACCTAAATTTGGAGCTGGCTGTAAGAAACTCACATTATTCTCGTAAAGTCCAATCAAAAACACATTACACGGTTAATGCATCCATACACCTCTCGTGCCTTTATTATGTTCCTGTTGTCACTCTCAGACTGAGAGGAAATTGTTCACATCAACCAAATCTTCTCAAACAGAAATCTAGCAGCTCTTTTCATTTCAGATTTTTACTGTGTTCATCGCTAAACTGACTGAGGAATGTATTCATGGAGTAAACCAATCAGTCAAGGAAACGCTGTCTCCTTATTTCCACGGAGAGGAACAGAAAATATGAGGCCAGTCTAAGTGCTGCTTATTTACAGGAGCAAACAGTGACTTGTAGATTTTTGTCTAGCCTTGAAGAACAATTCCAGTGAATGATTATATATGAATACACTCTTTAGCCATCAGAATGACTGAGGGATTTATAGTTTGACCCAGGGTAGGCTGTGTGACAAAGGACAGTGATACAACTGGAATGTAGTCTAAATTTACTGACTTCCAACTTTGTATTGTTCCTCTTAGTTTAGAATTGGCCTCCATTAAAAAAAGAACCACAAGCTTTGTGAGCATTCAATGGCATTTATTATGGACATGATATTTATTATGGACATGTACACTACCTACCAATAAACAGAATTGGAAGATGCAACATATTGGCAAAAATTTGGTGGCTGTACACTTGTACCCAAATTCAGATGTAAACACCTCTCCTTCTTACCTTTCAGTAGCAAGAGAAGACTGGTAACAGAGTACCAGAGAAAACATGGTTCAGATGTCTATTGAATCTCTACTGTTCTGTCCTCTTAAGATTTTTTCCTTTTTTTTTTTCCCCCTAGCTATATTATTAAGCATTCAAGGATGGAGAGAGGCAGTGGGCAAAAAAGCTACTGGCTCTTCCAGCAAAAAAGAAGGACTGGAAAGTAAAAGCTTAAGAGATCACCCATTAGCTTTAATTTCTACACTTCTTTTTTTTCTTTTCTTAATTCCATTCATTGTTTTGCTTTCAGAAAACTTCATGTTTTGAAAGAAAAGACCTGTGGTCTCATGCCTTAGTTACAGGCTACAAGAAAAAGGAAGATTCTTAAAGTATGACTTATGTCTTTTAGTAAGCACCATTCTTCAAATATGTCCCTCACTTTGTCCACTTGCCAGTGTTCATAGTTCACGACATGTAGCTGTGAGGCCTGATTGTGCTGCAGGACACAAGGGTAATTCCCATTGATTTCAATGGGTATTACATGCATCCTGCAGTGGGAGAGTAGGGCCCTCAGGTTTCACTGAATAGCAAATAGTCATGTAAAATCCACGGATCCTATTCTTTCCCTGCAGGGTATATTGAAGTCAATGGGAGTTACTTGTTAGACGCTGTGATGGGAAAAACTTATCCTTATAAGATAAAGTGGTCCATTCATTGTTGGATTTTGATTAATTTTTTTCAAAGATCCTAGTAATTAGATTTTTTAATAGAAAATATATTATCTTCTGACCTTCTTCATTCTACTTTATAATTAAAAATGAATCTAACTGAAAAGAAAACACATACAAAAGCCCACAGAAGAAATGTGAGAAAACTGTATTTACAGAATTGCCATGAATTTAGCATAGAAGTTAAACAACTCTTCGTGAGAGACTAAAATGTTATTCTCTAGAAACATTCTCTACTCACACTAGATATCCTAACACAAACTTCTAGCATTGATTCTACTGATCTAAATAAGGAACTAGAATTTGGCAAATCAACACTGAATTAGACATCTGTTTCTTATGGCTTGAATTTTGAGACTGAGTTTCCATCAAATCAAAGTTTACACCCGAAGGACATTTTAAGTATCTCCTTCACTAGCATGTTATAACATTAACTGAAGGAAAGGTTTTCTTCCCATCCCCCTGTCCTCTCCTACTCTTCCACACCCAAGTGCTCTCCTTGAAAGCAGCAAAGAACTTAAGAAATCTGGGCAGTCTATCAGTTTGCTATGGTTCATTTTACCTAATCCAGACATCCAGCACAGCAGGGGGAAAACTGCTGTATCTAGTGAAACAAGAGCATGAATAATTAAAACTCTGTTATTAATGAACTTCCAGTCGTTATGTAAATGAAACTGATTTCAAGTCTAATTTGTCAGCCTGAATTCTTTTTCTGTTCTCCTTTTGTCTAGGACAAGAACTCATCATAATGGACTTGATAATAAAACACTGGCAGACATGCTGTGTGCAGTGCCCATCTGAGTTAGGGCTTTTAGCATGGTTAATTGATACAGTTACTGCGGATAAGTCTATAAGGCATTTGTATGGCTTTACATTTTACAAGCTTTTTCTCTTTTTTTTTCCCTCTTTTGACAGTGCTAGCTATTCTTTGCACATTCCTCATTACCGTTTACCTTTACATGAGGGGTGGCTTGTAATTACTGGCTGGTAAATACTTTCCTTCTCATTTTGTGCACCGTTCAAAGACAGCAGAGTTCAGAAAGGTCTGTGGGAAGGGAAGTCTGTAGTTATCAAACAATGGCTAACAGTCACCGGGAGAAAAAGCCTGTCAAAGCACAAGGCTGCCGGGCACTGGGTCCTTGCCCCATTGTCTTGGATCAGGTGTCACTCATCGTCCTGCCCACTACATTTACTTTGATACGAAATAACCAGCATTGAAGTTATATAGAAAGGACAGGCACTCCACTGGGAAGGGTGAGATTAGGTTTTAAAAGAAACCCTGAATTTTAATTTTTTTTACTTTCACCAAAACCAAGCAGGATCTTTTGAAATAGCCCATGCCCTAAATTGATTAAGCCTGTGGTAGACAGCCAGATAGAGTGAGGTAGGTGGGGCTGAAGGGTTGCCTTCAAATCCTGATTTGTTTGGGGGTTTTTAAAGTCCTCTTGCATCTGTCCTTTAATTCCCACCAGTTAAATCTCTCTATTTTTTCTTTTTTTTTTTTTTATTCTTGTCAATATATTCAGCATATTTTGATTTATTAGTTGTGATTTATACTGTCAAGAGAAAGTTTGTGAAGGTTCAGAAAGTAACCACGGAGAGGAGCATAAGCATATATTTCTCTATATACTGTGTGCTAAGAAAGGAAGAGGTTAACAAAAGAATCCTCAAAATAGGATATTAAGACTATTTAAAGATTAATTAATTAATTAATCGAATAAACAAACCAATACCTGGAAGAAACAGTGTCTGCTGTCCCCTGGAACCAGCTTAGGTCTGGTATCAGGGGTGGAGACTCGAAACTGGATATTTTGCACAAAAGAAAACTGTGAAGCAAGAATTATTTGTTTTATTCCGTGTCAGGAACAACCTTTTTTTTTCTTTTTTGTAGCTTGCTCTTCAAGGTTTTTTTCTTTTTTATGATGAACTAAGAGTGTCCTCTATGTGCCGGTTTGTTGTTTTGTTTTGTTTTGTTTTGTTTTGTTTTGTTTTGTTTTGTTTTGTTTTGTTTTGTTTTTTAACAGCTTACTTTCTTTAAAAGAGGCAAAAAGCATGGCTGGATCACTGGTTCTACTCATAGGAAATTGAACAACGGTGAAAAATCGTCAGCATAGAAGTGGAAAAATATATTAAAGACTTCTATTTTTTTCCTCTTTTCCTCCACCCTAAACTTTCTCTCTGTGCCATCGTTGTGCAGAGGGCTAAATAAATGCATACAGGATACTATTTAGAACTAATCTCTGAGTAGACTGGCCCTTCTTTACACTGGTGGAGCAGGCAAAATGTGAAGGCCTGGGAGCTGGAAAGAATTAAGAGGAGGACAGTTCTTGGATCAACTTGCCTGCACAGTGAAAGTTTTTGGCTTGTCTGCTAAAACCCAGTGTGTTTGGGAGGGTTTCGGAGCCTGCCTTTGATGCACTGTGTTACACTCTCAGTTGTGCTGTGTAGGCTAGTGGCCCAACACTGTCCTGCCTGAAAGAGGATCAAATGCCATGGAGGAAAAAATCCCTTGCTTCTTGCTAGGTGAGGCAGACACCAGCCTCAGGCTTTCCTCTGCATAGTGTTTGGGACATTTCAATTCCCGTACTGTCTTTCCTTTCCTATGCAAATTATAAAAGGTAGTCAGGGAATATTGTGTAGTTTGTGTCAAAGGAGGAAAAAGTTTTAAAAGCAGCTCATTTCTGTCACACCTTGAGCTGGGAACTACATGGTGCTTTGAGCATTCTGTCAAAGAGGTTTGGTGTACTCATGGTATGTGTTAAAATTGCTGTGGGAATATTACTGGTTGAGAATATCTATTAGATGTATATTTAGAGGATATCTTTTAATATCTGCTAGCCTGACTTTATTATTTTCACAATAATAAAACCTCAAATAAATTAGATACTTGCTGAAGCTTTAAAACATTCTTGCAATGTTTTACAAGCCTAGTGTAAAATCTAATTTAGTTCTAAGGTTAGAGCTGAAAAGAGGGAAAAAGAGAAGGGAAGAGGTTCCATGTTTCAGTGAAACAAGTTTCATGCAACAAAGCAGGTGTTTATAGAATGCTTCATTTTAATTCAGTGGAGCTAATATCCCAGTTTATGTTGTTTTGAGTAATAACAGTATAACACAGAGCTGTAGCAAAGATTTGCAGGTTTCCTTTAGGTCAGTCACAGTTGCTATAAACACATCGGACTGTTTTTTTATTATTATTCTACTCCATCTACATCCCGTAACTGGAGGGGAGGAGAAGGGGAGAGGGTTAACAGTTTTTACAGTTTAGAAGGCTTTTCTTTTTGTCACATTTAAACTAAATATACACAGGTGGCTAGGTGGCACTGTGGATTAATGTACTTCTGAATTAATGTGCCTAGAGTGGCTTGTATCACAAAGTGAGTATATCTGAAGTACAAGCTTGCTTCCCTTCCTGAATCACCATGTGTGCAGTCACTTGAATTGCATTATTATTTATATCAAAATCAGAAATCCAAAACAATAGACACTGTAATCATGAGGGAATTATATTAATGAACCTGTGTTTTGGAGTTGTGTACTGCTTTGCAAGCCCTGCTTTTGTGCTGAGGCTTGCTATTTATTCTAACTGTAAGAAAGAGAAAGTCACCTAAACTGTGACACTGTTTTAAAAGAAAAAAAAACAAAACAAAAAAAAGCTGTTCCCGCTTTGCATTTTGAGTTTAAAAAGTTACTTTTCCAGCACTATGGGCACTGAGTGTGCTGTGGAAGCCCTCTAAGGCTGGGAGCTGTGGGTTCCTTTTGAAGCAAGAAGTGCTCAGAATTGCATGCTGTAACTACTGAAATCCAACTATCCCAAGCAGTCAGGCACACATTGCCCAAAGCCATATACAAATTATGCCTCTCTGCAAACCTATTTCAATGTAAATATTATCATTTTTTCAGGGGTAGTCCTTCCACTGCAATAAAATTGATAAATGTAACTCAGCGGCAACTTTGGTAAAAGTTAATGATTGCAGTAGTCTCTGCCTGAAGCCAGATGAGCCTTACTCATTGAAGAAGTTTTCCCCATTTAAAATGTTTTGCTTCCCTAAGAAATAGGAAGTAGAATGCATATAACCAATAGAACTCAATTATTGCACATTCTTAGTCTCCTCTAGTCAACTCCAGAGGTAATAATCACTATAGGGATTTCTAAAAGGTAATTACTGTATATTGCTTAATTATAGTTTATTAAGATCAAACATACTTCAGTATTTAGTTGATGTAACAGGAAAACACAGTCTGTGTTTATAGTTTTAAATGCAAACAGTGCAATCTGCACTGAGGCTTAAAAAAATGTGGATTTTAGGTTGCAGCAGTTTAGATGTCAAGACTACTGCATTAGCCACCTTCCCCTTCCTAATAGAAAAACGCAGTTTCTATAACCTGAGGCAGTAGCTCTCTATAATGCATTGTATATATTCATTCTTACTCCTTCTTTCTACTAAAGTTGAATGTTGTAACAGAGGGGAATTGATCAGGTACAAAGTATTAACTGCAAGATATTCTTTCATGTGCAGTATTATCCAAAGATGTATACAATTAGTTAAAGAAACAACTTTGGAAAGAACTAAGTGCCTGTAAAAATCAAACTGATTAAGAAAGAAGTACCTAACATCCTACTAGATCTATTTTTCTTAAATTGAAAATGAAAGCTGCCACTTCTACTAAAAGCCCTTGCAGCCAAGAGATTTCACAGCAGTTCAGTTAAAGCCTGGCTAATGAATATAAGTTACTGTAGTGGATTTTAGTTGACTTTGAAATTAAAGTCTGAAAGCGTTGGATGCTACTAGCAGAGCTAGACTACAGCAAAATGGACTTAATAAACTCCATTGTGCACTTAGATCCCTAGTGAGATTTGCCTTCCACCCATGACCAATTGGTATTATTTTTGTGGTGACTGGTACTTTTGTCTCTGAGACTGGGATTTCTGGGAGTGATTAGCACTTTTCAGCAGTGACTGACAGGTTGTAGCAGCAATGAGACAATAGGAGGAATCATTAGGAATTCAAATGCAGATTTTTGTTTGCATGCTTTAGGACTGGTTTGTGTAGAAGGGAAATCTAGATATGAGGGCAGAAATCAGCTATTATTTCATCCATTTCAACAAAATCTGAAAGGAAAAAGATGAAAATATGCTAAATAAAAAAAAAAAAAAAAAAAAAAAAGAGACCAGGGTAGACAATAAGGTCACATTGCTGTTAATAAGATTCTCTCATGATATCAGTTTTGGTGTGGGTTTTTGTTTTGTTTTGTTGCTTGTTGGGGCTTTTTTTGTTTGGTTTGACATTTTTTAGTGTTTTTTTTCTGGAGAATCCTCTCTTAAGTGTTTTGTACAAAATGCTGCTCTAAGTTTGTAATCAGATTGGTAGTTTGTAGTAGAAATATTTTTTAATACTGCTGAATTAAAATCTCAGCAAAAAATATTATCACTTTGCAGAGGAAATGTGTATGTTGGTGTCCTACTGAAGCTTGCTAAAACCGACTGTTGCGTCTAAACAAGAGGCTGTAGGGAAATAATTATAGTGACGGATTTCCAAGCACTGACCAGCAATTGATAATAGGCCATAAATAATTAGGAAATAATGGCACATCAGTGGTGTAAATTATGTAAATTTAGTAGCTATGGCTCTAGATACTGATTGAGTGCTTTACAAGTGATTTTTTTTATTCAGATTATAAATTTAATATACTGTACATGACAATTTAATCTTGTTTGGCATCAAAGCTACCAAGATAATACAGAATTATACAAGCCTAATCAAAGAGAGAAAAATCAGATGAACATCATTATTTTGGAGAGCTGGTTTAATGGGAGTTGACATTTTCAAAAGAGCATGGATTCTTCCTTTTTTTTTTTTGAGACAACAATTAATCTGAACTAGATTTCTGAAGCAGTAGGCTAACGGAAAAAACACTGACTGAAATTATAGATGTGAGTGTGTGCCCACAAGGTATTAAATATTTAAAGTATGATTTTGTATAGCACACCCCTTTTACATGAAATGATTGTAGCCCTGGATTTTTATTCTTTAGTTGTGTGCTCTTTAGGGCAAAGGCTGTACTTTTTCTGTTGTGACTCAACTTCTGAGGATTTCATCATCTTTTCCTTCTCTGTTGATATTAGCAAAGGTCTGTAACTTCGGTATTTTATATCTTAGTGCAATCAGATTATGTGAAAAATCCTGTCATATTAGCTAGCACACATTGCACAGAAATGTATAATATGTCCCAAGAATATAATTTAGAGCACAAGGGGTTGGGTTTTTGTGAATGTTTCTGCTTTATGTAGTCTAGTTTTGCTGGACTTGTTAGCATATGGGCTGAAAGGTGTTTCAAAATTGATGAAATTTAGTCCTGATGGTATTTTATCTCACAGACCACTTAATGTTCATAAAGTGACCGTTTTACTATGCATAGTTAAGAAAAATCCTAGTATTAATACAAAATAGGAATTTTCCATAAAGTCAGCTAGTTCCTGGGTATCAATGCAGTCTAATTTGAAAAAGCTTCTGAAAAGTCCCAGGTAAGATATTCTGGTGCCAAACTGGTGACACAAATAGGTGTGTCTCCAGCATAGTGCACGCATGCATGGAGTAGTTATTGCTGCTGTGTCTCGCTGCTGCTTCAGTGTGGGAAAGGTTTCAACCCTCCTCTCTACCTTCGGATTTTCATTCTTATTAATTGGATTTGGCATCCGGAATCAAACAGAACCTTTGAATCTGCGTTTAACATTCAGCACGTATTTGTCTCCCACTGAAGCTGGCTTTGCTGCTGCGGGACTTGCAGGGGTGCACTGGCTCAGTGAGGACAGCACAGTTAGGATGGGTGGATAAGGTGGAGGAAATGGAAAGGTCTGGGGGTGGAGGGAAGAGCAAGGGAGACACAACTGTGCAAACCAGTGTTGCCTTGCTGTGCCCTGCTAGCCCAGCTCGGAGCATCTGCTGTTGCTGTGTGAGCAGCAGCTCCTGCTGCTGCCAGAAGTGAAATCACCCTGCCTGTACTTGCCCGTCAGCAATGCTAAACATTTCTGCTTTTGATTCCATTAGAACTAGATAGTTACCAAAAATGCCGTCAATTCAACATTAATATTATATAAAAAGAACAAAAAAGCACCAAACTCTGTTGCCAGCTAAAGCCTCTCCCTCCGCCTTTGCTTTTAGTGAAGAAAATTTTAAACTCACACCTCTTCTAAGTATGATCTTTATTTACATTTTTCATTTCTTCCTTTTTTCTTTCATGTGGTTTTATTGATATCTCTGTTTTAGAAATAGCTATTTGCTCATTATCACTTAGCATTGGAAGACTTTTTCCCTTATCTAATTAGTTATAAAAGGCACTTTTTTCTTTTTTTTTTTTCCTTTTTTCTTCTTTTTAATGTCTGATTGCTTCTTCTGCAATACAGTCTAGACATTCTAAGGGAGCTAACTAGGGAAAAGTCATATTTGTATTCTGAAAAATAAGGTAATTTTTATATAACTCCCAAGATAAAGTGGACATATGGTAAGAGATAAGACGTGTAACCTAACCATATAGATACTTAGATTCACACTGCCTTTTTCTGGTTCTGTCAGTGCTTTGTATGGGGAGATAAGGGCAGACTCATAAGGCTATGATTCAGTAGAGGCTATTTCGACAAGTTTCCACTCTGAGATTCTGTTCATCAACCTCTAATTAGCACTTCATCGCTTTCAGCTTTGTGTCACCCAGCTGACTAGAGGAAGATGACACCTCCAACTTGAACTGGGCTTTTTTCCATTTTCTTGGAGCTCATCAAGACATGTGGTGCTTTCTTAAAGTGCAGCTGGTGCTGGCACTTTCATTGTAAATTTAAATCGCTGTGTTTGGAAAAAGGTGATAAGAACAGTTTGTTTCATGTCCCTGGTGTTTAGCCTGAGGCAATTCCCAGCAAATATATTCAAGGCTCCTTCTGGTTTGATCTGCTACACTTTTTGTATTATTATTATTATTAATAACAATGCTAGATAATATGCACCTAAAAGAATACCCTGTGCAATGTATAAATTTTTTCCCACAATCACTAAAGTTTAAAAGAAAACAAAACCCCTTAAAGCTTCACTTTAGAAAAATGGCAAAAATATGGACTTTATATATATGTTTGGAGAAGGAGGAGTCATGTTTTTGCAAGTTCTGGGGGTTTTTTTACATTTTCTGTAACACATGTTTTGAGAAAAAGACATTTCATTTTTATTGATTTCACATTCTGCTCTATTGCTCATGCAATAACATATACTAGTAATTTATTACATGGGGTTTTTTTCTGCCTGTATAATTGTTATATTACTTATGAAATAAAGCTAATGAACAATGGTATTTATCTCAGCATACTTACGCTTATAGAAATATGCTGAGAAAGCCAGCTTTCAACATTTTATCTGTGTCCATTATACTCTCTTCTTATATGTTTATATGTTTACATTCACACTGCTAAGATATGAAGGTATGGATACATTAATGGATACATTTTTCTGCTCTTTAAAGTGTCTGATGAGTACAGCATTAAGAAAAAGGACTAAGAATTTGCATACCAACTTTTCTATTTTTGACATTTTCAAATTACTATATAAAGCTTTTTTATTCTGAATACATACCCCATATGCACAACTTAGTTATACACTTAACCAAATTAGAGAAATTCCATCTCAAAGAGCAGCTATTGTATGTTTTCTTAGGGGAAATTTTCAAGCTCACAATTAAAAAAATAATATTTCTTTTTGTTATAGAGTAAGAATAAAAAATCATATTTGCTAGTCTTTTAATATTTTACTGACATCTAGAAATAAAACTTATATTAACAAAATTTATATCAGTTTTTTTTTTAATTTGGCTTTTCTTGTTTACTGCTGTACATTTTAATTCTGTTCGAGACCTAGGTCGTAAGCACTGCAACACCACAATAAATGGCATTAAAAATCTGAGCACCTTCTATAAAGGCCTTACGGAGTGAGCACAGAATTCTGCCTGTCTTCAGTGAGGCAGAAATGAAACCATACATGAGAAAAATTTAGCTTGATCCAACTTTTAAAAACTGAGCCAACACATTGGCTTAGATCTATTTTTTGCATTCTGATTAATAGTTCTGGTATAAATTGCCATATTTCCATTGCTAGAGAAATTAAACTCTGATTTCTGTATGTATGCAGAGAGGCAACATATGTAGATAGTGGCACAATCCTGTATTTATGATATTCCATTTTCCTATAAATATAGATGTTCTGTGATTATCAATAGAGCTTCTCATTAAAATTCAGATTTAGATACAAAATGATGCCATTTTGTCTTAATATTTGAAAACCTAAAAATATCTCTATAGCTCTTTGAAAATCTGTATTTTAGGATTTACATTCAGCAGTTTATTGCAGTAGGAAATATTTCAAGCAGAAGAAACAAATTGTTCCATCAAAGTATTCTAATAATTTAGAAGACTATTTTTTTCCCAGCAAACCAAATATTAGGAATGAAGTTTAATCAAAGATCTAGTGCTCCTTTTCCACTGAAGGCAGAAAATAACTGATTATTTCTCTGAGTTTTTGAGAATCAGCCCTGTTAGGAATAAGATTAAGCTCAATTGCAGTCTTGAAGAATTGGCGTCCTCTTTACTGCAACCCTGTTACAAATGGTTTTACATAGTGAAAGGCTTCTCTTAATGATTGTTTGCTCTTCTGATGAACTAGCTAATTGTCCATTGCTCCATTCATCTTAATTCAGACCCATTACCCTTCATTTTTCCTCCCTAACCTTCTGCAGCTGCTGCAATGGCCTCGCACTGCTATCACATCCAGCAATGTAAAACCATTTTGCTGTTGGAGGAGCCTCCTTGTGCTCTGTGCCGAGTAGATGTGATGTAAATGGGCTCCTTCTATTCCACAGATTTTATGGAGCTTTGACTGTTACATTCCCAAATACCCCAAATCCCAGTTTGGCAATTTCCTTTGTCTTGTTACTGACTAGCCTGACTAGCCCTGACTTGGGCAGCCCGGGCTCTCAAATTAACCCTCCTCCTCTGGCATTTCAGAGGTTGGGTATGGGCCAAGATATAGCCTAGAGAGACACCTGTGACACAGGATGAGGGGTTTTTTGCTTTGAGCCCCTGGCTTCTGCCTTCTGCTTCATGACCCCAGATGACAGACAAAACTGATTTCGTACATGCAGGAGCACGGGGAAGCCTCTGCACTGATTAGAAAATGCATTTGATGAAGGTTTACCTACAGGGAGTTTCAGACTGTAAAGTGCATGAATCTCACATTCAGTACGTGGGACTTGGCTGTTCTGCATCTCTTTGCCTCCGTATTGTCTTGGTTTTCTGCCACTGGTAAAATCCTGTGAATGGCAATTCTGAATTTCCCAAAAAAATTCAAACAGAAGATTGGTTATATTCATTTTGGTTTTACCCAGCAGTTGTCAGATCAAAGGTATTTTATAACCTTTGGCAGTATAAATAGTTATGTGAATGAGATGCATGCAGTTTTCACATATTTTGACTTTCCCTATGTAGTGCACAGCAGTCAGCATTTCTGAGAATGGCTAATGTGGGACTGGATGGAGATATCTGCATGGATTGACAATTGGTGATAAATGAGGATCTTCTTATTAGCTGGGGATAAGAGATATTTCCTGGTGAGGGCCGAATTCTCCACATAATGAGAGACAAGAAAAGAAGGGTGGCAGGGACTATCTGTTAGTTGCTAGGCACTTAATTCATCCTCAGACCTCAAGGACTTTGCATGGAGAACAACTGAGATAAATAATTTGCATTGGCTGCGTCATCTCTTGCTTTTGCCAGAAAGTGTCAGTTTTTCCTTTCCTAGTAATAGCACTGGTGACAATTGCTATGTTCTAGGATGTTTGGTAAAGGATAATCATGTATCTCTGTATAAATGTATATTAAATAAATGGTGCAAAAATATTATGATAATGGAAATGTGAGCCAAACCCTATCAGATAAACAGATATGAGGGTTTTTTTTCAGTGTAATTCACCACCACAGTGATAACCCAGCCATATAACCAATATAAGTACAGATATAAAGGTATGAAACAACATATTGTCAGAAGCAATAAAAAAGATTTAGCAATGTGTAAACAGGATAGATCCTCAAGAGGCCAAACATGGCAGTAGTTTATTATACATACCTACCTAACTCAAAGTCATACTGAGAGGAATGTAAAAGAGAAAGGAGTGGTAAATTGTGATGGCTGTTTTTATTATTCTGCTCTTTAAGAGAGATCTAATTGGGAATTTGCATTTCACAGGAGTTCTGAGTTTTTTGTGGGTCTCATTTTAAGAGCATTTAGCGTTTATGTCACTTCTTAATTCATCAAGGTACAAACATGAACTCTAAACAGCTGCAATAGCAGCTCAGATGTGAAGGTGTGTGTGCTGCTGTACCCTGGGTTAGTGCACCACTAAACAGGGAATAGAAACAGGAATGTGTCCTTTGTCCCCCGTTCAAGAGCCAGCTTTGGTATAGTGATGTGCAGCCCTTGTTCACTGCTCTTTATTGGCAGCATAAACCTGCCTAAAGCCATCACAGAGAGATGGGATGACAGTAATACAATTGCTGCTTTTGCTCTCTTTTGTGTAGTGATGCTAGGTTAGTAGTTTTTAAAAAAATCATTTAAAAAAGATCCCAAACTGCATGCTTTCCAGAAGCTCTTTCTCAGCATGCACTTGCTCAGAGCTCCAGGAAGCAATCTTACCAGCCCCAGCATCAGCAAATTAAGGTGACATATTTATGCATTATGTGATTGGCTTAAAAATCATAAAATTACAGAACCAGAGGGGAAAAAAAAAGGGCTGTATTTCTTTTCTTTTTTAATAATTATTTGCTTTCATTTTTATTAACTTCTAGAATGCATTACAATAGAACTTTAAAACTTTTCCTGACCTCATATTTTAAGAACTAGGGTTCTGAAAAGTAGTAAGGATTGTGAAACCTTAATAAACCCATGAGTCTTCAATGCACTTTGCAGCTGAAGTGGGCCAAATGCTCCTGTGAGTCCTAGGGCAGTGCAGGCTTCCAGAGTCACTGCCATTCTGCATCATCCGAATGAGGCTTTGTCTTTCTGAAACCTCTGGGAAACCTCATAGAAAACCTGACATTTACCACTTGTGGTGGACAGAGTTATAAGAAACACACCCAAAACATACAGTCATCATTATTTTTATCTTATGATAAGCATGCATCCAGTAATAATGTACCTAAAGAAACTGGGTATCATTGAGCAGCAGAATTACAATAATATAGTCTTTCTATAAACATTAATGTAAGATGATTGAGAAATAATTAAATTAAAAGCAAGCACCTTTGGTTTTGGCCATTCATAGTATTTAGGGTACACTTCATTTAAACCCGGTGGACAATGTAGTCTTGTAGTACAATGTAGTCTCTAAGTCAGCCATATAGATTTCTGTGGGACAAGGATTTAACCTGTAAACCTTCCAACTAGCTAAATTATTGAAAAATTTAAAACATGTTCTATCCTATTCCTCTTAGGAATTGTATTATGCTAGTTTTACTGTATCTAGGGTGCAGGAGAGTGTACTTTCTGAGGGTGGGATGAGAAGTTTTTTGTGTTTTCTACCATAATGCTTATTCTCTTAAGAACAAAGCATATTCTACTTGAACTTGGTGGTCTGATATGTATTTTACATTTATAGGTCCTTCTGGGGAATTCATTATACATATAGAGATGAGGATAACTCTTCTCTTTGCATTGTTTTGATCTCAGTGAAGCTAAGCTTCTACAAATAAAAACTTAGATGTTGAGCTTTTAGGTCTTATGTACATTTACAGTGTGTATATAAAGGTAAGTTATCATAATTCTGAACTCTTTCTGTTTCATAATGTGATTGCCTTAGAAACCAGAAACAAGTAATAATGGCTTAACTGTGCCAACAAAGGGGCACAGGTTTGGAAATGAACTTCAGCACAGACCTTGTAGACATCTGAACTCTATAAATCCACAGGTGTTTAAGTAGCCCTAAGGGCGAGGTCAGATAGCAGACTTGTTTCAGTATGACTTTACAAGGATTTAGTACTGTGTAAACAACACTTGCAAGGTTTTCTCTTTACTGCTGAGTAAAACCAGTAGCAGGAAGAGCAACCTTTGATTTTTGTACCATAAAATATGCAGTGTTCCTTTATTCCATAAGCAGTGAGATGCTGGGATGATTTTGAGCAAGACTACATACAAAGTTAAACTTTCTTAGCCAAGGAGTTTTGAGACAAGGTAATAGAAACTGTATCATTTTTGAAAAGAAATTGCAGGGTAGCTGGAGAGTGTGTTTTCTCTATTTTTTTGTTTTGTTTTGTTTTGTTTTGTTTGTTTTTGATTCTGGTCTTTGTTATGGAAGAAGCATTATTCAAGTCCTTATGGAGAAAGATAGATTAGGCTGTAGTTTTATATGCGAATGCAGTCAGCAGATCTTAGATCTGTGCATTTCCACCTAAAGTAATGTTGTTGTTAAAATTTTGTAAGCAGATGGGCTTATTTCTCAGTAAAGTAACCCCAAAGCATAAACTAGCTAGCACAGAAATACTGCTGAAATTATGTTAGGAGAAAAAAGAAAAAAAAGACTAGCTAATGCAGAGTGCTGAGAATAGTGTTCTATTTTTGCCCCAAAATCTGGTCTGCTAGTAAGAGTGACGGATTTTCATCAGTACCTGCAAAACAAAACAAAACTACAAAAAAAACCCAAACAAAATGAAAAACCAACCAAGCCAGGAAAACAAAACAAAATAAAACCAAAAAAAAAAAAACAAAAAAACCAAAAACAAACCACAAACCCAAAAATAAAAAACCCCCACTAGATGACTACCCAGAATAACATGGTAAATCATCTTGAATGAGGAAACTAGATCCTATGAAGAAGGCATAGGGAGCTGAAAGGAGTGGAGAACAACACTCAGAGGGAAAACAAGATGACTGGAACCTGAGTGGATACAGTAATTAGGAACTGGAGAAGGAAATTAAAATCCTTAGGGAATCCAGTATCTGAGAAAGGAACTGAGAGAAATCTATTGAGGTTTATGAGAGGACAATTACTCCAAAAACTTAATTAACTCACATACAAAAGCTTGGTTGAAGCTCCTCCTTGTCCTTGTTTTTTCACTAGTGTATGGTTCGAGAAAATACAAATAATTTCTTTAGTAGTTAATGAAAGTACCTTGATCACTGTATTAATCTGTCAGAGTGATAGCTGATGACTAATTCAATCATGTTTTCCTGCAGAATTTTGGTTTCTGCTCCTTTGCTCCTTATTGTTTAAACTTAAGTTATATAGGTTGTGGTGTAGCTAACCACAGTGTTTATGATGTGAGATTTGCTTTGCCTAATTAGCACAGAGATTTGCAAGAATATATTGTGGAGATAGCTAGGTGCTTGCTAAATTTGGATGGCAAAGAGAGACAGTTGTAATTACCTTCAAAGTCCTGGATTGTGCTTTCTGGGAGAATTCAAGCCAAGTTTGTTCAATTCAGTCTTTTCTTTTGGACTGAAGTGTTTGTCACAAATGCACACATTGAATCTGGTGTTCTCTGTGCCTTCAAGCTGCTGGTTACCCTGACATCTCTCTGCCACTCCCCAAGCCAGAGGTTCTTTTCTCAGTCAGTGACTGCCTGTAACGTACACAAAGGTATAACTTCCATCGATCCAACTAAACTGAATTACTGCAAGTGTTTCTTGGAATGTGATGATACTACAAATGAATTCTGTGGAAACACTGTTACAGCTGCATAAACCAGAAAATCTCAGTACTGAGTGGATATTTGAGAGGATAATATATATATCATTCAGAAATTTTATCCATCATCAGACAAATGGTTCCTTCAGTTCCCAAAAATACAATCTGAGAAAATATTAATCTTATCTGGAAGTGGACCCAAATTACAAAACCATTCAAAAAATTCTGAAGTCTTATTTTTGTCACCAGTTGAACAATTTTTAATACAAAAGAAATTGTACATTTTTTTGTCTGGTAGGAAACACTTGCTTTGAAGCATTGTAAGTCAAGAATTTTATTTTTGTTTCCTCCCCCCACCACTTTCCATTCTTCAGGCTATTTTAAAAACCTGCCTCTTTACAAATCACATTAGATTTGTTGTATGCATTAAATGAAAGGCTTTCAGCTTCCAGAGCAGGCTGTATGAACAATTGTCTTGTGTGTACATCAGCTAGCATCCTACCTAAATGCAATGAATTTGGTTTGTGTTAATTACAAGGTGCATTTGACTGTGTCTACATGATAGATTAACAGTTTCAAATAACATCGTATGCAAATGAAAGGAAATTTATTTTTTTTTAATTTTATGGCACAGTTGAGAAATACGGAGAATTCTGAAAAGAAACAGAAGTGCATCTATGCTAGTGATTTGATAGTCTGTTTATATCAACTCTCAACAATAAAAGAAAACTTACATGAAATTTAATTTTTACAAAGTTTATACATAGTGGTGTTATCTTAAACTCTGAGTGTTAAAAAACACACAAGAAAACATAAACTAATACATACCATTTTAAATGGTACATATTGATATTATTCAACATTATCCAAATATATTTTAAAGATACTTATAAAGCAAGTATATTTTGATCTATTTGTGGATTTCAAGGTAGTTTGTAGTTTCTTGTGGTATGTTTTTTGTTTTGGTTTGTTTGTTTAGGTTTTGCTTGTTTATGTTTTTTTGTAATTTTTACATTATTAATCAATGGAAAATTTTCTTCATACATCTACCTTAAATTCAAGAGAGAAAATTTGCAGTAAGAATATTTGCTAGTACCTGTCTACTTCTTACAAGAGATTCTGAGGTTCAGCTGGGTTCACTAACAGTTCAGGTCTTGTCTCACAATTTCACACTCTCTCTTTCGTGGTCATCTCTTTTGTTTTGTTGGGTTTTATTGTTTTGTTTGGGTTTTTGGGGGGTTTTTTTGGTTGTTTGTTTGTTTGGTTTGGTTTGGTTTAAGTTGGTTTAAATGATATAAAAAATAAAAGACTCATCTTTTCCACTGGCATGTGCTTGAGTTAATAATTGTAAAGATCATGATGCTCTCAAGCCTTATTGTGATTAGGATTATGTAAAGTGTCTACAACAAATGGTGTATTCATGGTATTCATGAGCTGAGTATTTTAACAAGGGCTGCAAGTTTGCCATAAACAGACTTTGTTGTAAGGCAGCCTATGGAGAACTAACACCGAGTATTTTGCATTTCCCCCCAGGTACCCCAGGCTGAACTCTGTACAGTTGTCATTGCAGAAGGGAAGATGTGGTATTTTTAACAGGTTTAGTGTAATTGGTAGACCTTCCTGGCCTAGATTTGCTGGCTGTTAATAAGGGAGCAGTTAGCCCTATTAACTGGTGTTATTACTCTTCCTTTCAGTCAGATATCTTTCAATTCTCTGTCAAGAATAAACATACTACCTCCCCTGCTTTCCCTTCAGGTTTTCA
This sequence comes from Acridotheres tristis, assembly GCA_037013685.1. Taxonomy (NCBI): domain Eukaryota; kingdom Metazoa; phylum Chordata; class Aves; order Passeriformes; family Sturnidae; genus Acridotheres; species Acridotheres tristis. Next base: position 13,932,581 of record CM072895.1, read on the forward strand.
AGAGAGGTTAGCATTTGATGCTCTGTTTTTCAGGAGCTCCTTGCTTGGATAGGTAATCAGGTTGCTGGGGTTTTTGTATCAGAAAAAGAACCTAAAAATGTTTAAGACCACAGAGATAGACTGAGGACGAGATTAAAGTATTCCTACTGCGTTGTGAGGCTGTGTACTTAGAGCCAGAGCTTCATGTGGTAAGTGGCTTTAACCATGATATAAGCAAGCTGCATTGCACAAAGGTGTAGCAATAAGAATGGTTTCATTAGGAAGAAAGAGAAATACAAATGTAAGGCATGACAAAATGTTTCTCAATTACTAAGTGATGTTGCACTATGTGTTTTAATGTGTAGTACCCTTGAACAGCAAAATATTGAAGTGCCTTTGTTGTTATAAAGGTACATGATTTTTCAAGTTTCTGTGATTTCTTCTCTCTGTTTCATTGGCTACTTGCCTATCTTTAATTTGGTGTTAAAAATTTTGCCTTATGAATTATTAAGAGAGAACATTTTTATTCATGTTTCTCAGAACTGCTCACTTAGTACAGTACAGCAAAGTAAAAATCAGGTTGAGACCCGTCCTTGAAATTCATGGAAACACATTGACATTGGAAAAACACCATAAAAATAAATCTGGATTTCCAATCCTCTGGTGAGCTATGGGATAAGGAATTTCAAAGATTGATGCATCTTTAAACCAAAAGAAAGTGTAGTCCTTGTTTCTGATCTCTAGGATAACCCAGTCACAAATACAGAGGGTTCTGTAATTCATGGTTTAGTTTAGTTGCACCTCTAATTAAAAGGAAGCACATAGTGCGTTTTTGAGTTCACTTTGTTTGAATGAGAGCAGGCAAACCCTTTCTTAAATACCTTCTCTTTCTTCACACAAGTTGCAGCTCTGAGAGCTCTGAAAGGACCTGAAATTAGTTGATAGAAAGTGGCTCCCCATAACTAATTCTAGCTGGGAGGGCACTGCCATTTCAGCCTTTTGTATTGTCTTTCTATTTTTAAAAAGATAAGGAGAAATAAGAATACTAGCCAACAGGGGCTGCCAGAAAAAGATATTTAAAAAAAAAAAAAGTAGAAGAGCTAGGCAGAGATTTTAATGTTTGTGGCCTCACCGAAGGAACTGACAAACTGTTCTGTTTTGATAATTCTGCATTAGTTTAGGTTTCTGGTTCCAAAAGTAACAAATTAGGTCGTCCTGTGGTTTGAAGATCATTGTATACTGCGTACTAGTCTAAAGGCTCTCTAGTTCTGTAGAAGGGCCTCTTTTTTTAATAGGCATTATGAAATAATTTACAGGACTGATCAAAGAGATTCTTCTTGTGTTCATCATAACAGCATTTCTGAAATAAGTAAAACTGTTTTTGATTCCCAAACACTAATTTTTCTTAACATTTCAAAGGTTACTTGCTTGTGAAAAGACTGCACTTGAGTATTCACTACAATTCTCTGAATGCTGCTTCCGCTATCATTCATCTGTGCTTAGTTCTGTCTTGCTGTGATGTCTTCTTGCTTATTTTCCATTTCCATTGCACAAAAGGGTCTTTTGGCAATTAGCACTGCTAAGGTTTTTAACCCGGTGTGTGTATATATATATGTATGTGTGTGTGTGTATATATATATGTATATATATATGTACACACACACACACACACACACATATATATATATATATATCTATATATCAGGAAACTGTCATCAGACAAAAAAAAAAAAAAAGTAAAGCATGCACATCATTATCACTGTGCATGAGAAACTTGTTATATGAGGCCAGGACTTGATTTGAGAGAACAATTTAATTGAATTTTGATGCAGCTAAATAGCACCTTTGTTAAAATCAAAATGACCTTGTGTATATGTACTTCAGAAATTCTCCCAGGTAAAAGAACAGGTACAAGAATTGAGTAACTGCAGTTCGTTTTATAAGGTTGTATTTTCATTAAATTGATCACAATTTTGCCCTTTATTTTTTCCATGTATGGGGTGGAGTAGATTAACAATTTCCATTTTTAAAATGTTCTTGTTTTATAAATTAGTTCCCTTTCTTTCAGCTTTTATACTCCATGCTCCAGATAATAAATGTGCTCACAAAAGACTTGTCTGAAATAACGAAGCTGTTAAAGAACATTGTAATTTTTTACTTTAATAAAATTAATCTGGCCCTGTAAACCATTGGAAGGCAAACTTGCTCTTAGAATGCATCACAGTACCACGTTTGTGACACTGATAGATAACTATTAACTCCTTTTAAGCTTTAAAATGCTTCAGAATGCCAGAGTAAAGAATCTAAAACTGCAGATCTTATTCAAATGAATCAGGATAGAGCAGATGGTTGAAGAAGGCACACAAGCAAGAAGTAAATCTCCTGTTCTCCCTTTCTGATTGCTTTGCCCACAGAGGAATAATGATTCAAAGAAAATCAGTAATCATGGCGGTTGCCATTAGCATATTCCCAATAAGGGAGCTTACATGAAAATTCCCAGAGAAAATGAATGGCTGCTAGTATAGATCAGTGTGCAAATAGTGCATTTCCAGCTGCCTCCCAAAACATAGATTTTTTCAAGACATTTAGAAATGAAGTTTGAAAAACTGAATTAAAAGAATTGCGCATTTGCTTAGAGAAGAGATGGATATTTTATTAACCTAGCAATGCAGCTCTATTTAACACCCATATCAGTTGTAAAGCTGAGCTGAGTAGTCTCAAAAGTTTCCTGTGCTTAAAATGAAGGTATCAGCAGCCCTTCAATTAATTACAGGGAGAATCTTTTCCTACTTGGTTGTTCCTGTCTGGAGAGCGCGTGCAAACTGCTGTAAATCCCTTTCCTGACATGTTTTCTGATTGCATTATTGTGAACGCATGTGGTAAATGTCTGCTTTCTTGTTGCTCCACAGAAGTTATTAAGTTGTTCACAAATCAGTGGCAAAGCAAAACATTTTCTCAAAGTGTTGGGGAAGGAGCACTAACCTAGATAAATGGGTGTTTTCTTGTCTGTCCATAAGCAATGGGAAGCCCATTAGCCAGTGTAAATGAGCATAGCGCTATCGGAACAGTCAAGCTGCCGCCTTTCATTTATACGGAATTAGGATTTTCGCTTGGTATATTTCAAAATGAGAGCAAATTCAAGAGTTGCATGCAGGATTTTGTGACATTCTTCTACTTAATATAGTTTAGAAAGTAATGTAACATTGTGTTATTCTCATTCACTTAAATTTTGTCGGGAGGCAAAGTCTAAATCATCGCTGCTCTGGCCTCTGGATTAGGCAGTCAGCTGCCATTGTTGAAACTGGAAAATGCATGTCTAATTTCTTGTGTGCCAGGCTGAATGTGTATCTCCTTTTGGTCCTAAATACAACAACAGACCAACAGTCACTAAAATACGTGCCATCACCTAGATGGTTGATAAATCTCCTTAGAAAAGCAGCCATGAGACATGTTATTGACAGGTTTTGTTGCTGAAATAAGAGAGAAACTAGGTAAGGGTGACCATGTTCCTGCAGATGCCATCATTGATTGTGCCAGCAGGAGGCAAATGGTTAAAGGATTCAATGGAAACTGTCACAATAGTTTCAATTTTATTATTGAAGCTCAAACTTTCAGTGGCAGTGGACAGATTGCCTTCATTTTTCATCCATGAAACATCTTCAACATATCCGAAGAAAACAAAAATCATTTAAACTAGCTCTGCAGCCAATAGTGCCTTTTATGTATACTAAGATGGTAGAAACCATTAATAAAATGCCTGTCAACAGCACATCTCCCTTTTCTCTTTAGCGAAAAAGGGAGAAATCATTAATTACAGTTTCTGTCACACACAAAAGACATTTTTTTTGTTCTGGTCTTTTAGCACTTTAACAGCATGAATTCACCTAGTGGCCACCTATTCTGCAAAATTTGAAAAGGGATGTGTCCTTATCCATCTATGCAAAACCTTCTGAAGACATTGCATGTGTCTGCCTGGGCAACAAATGCGGTATTTTGGGTTGACACTGAAAAGGAGGATTATGAATATGGATAGAATGCAAATACTCCATCTATCTTAATCAGAATACAGGAATTCAAGCTGTTGTAGAAGGAGGGGGAAGGAAGGGGGTGAAAACCTTAGAAACCTAAGCTGTAGGGGCCTGATTCTGCTCTTACTGCTATCAGCTGGAGTTTTGCCACTAAAGGTATTAGGGTCAGGATTGGGCAGTAAATGTATAGGATCTTTCATAAGGCTGTCATTTTACACACAGCTCTGCCAGACACATTAGCTTTGATTGAGATTGCTTGCTCTGCTGAACTCATATGTATTTTAAGTATTTGCTGGAAGATGGACTTAAAAATCGCTACTTGCTTATTCATTTATCACATTTGAAGAGGATATAATTGTGTGTTTTTTCATGTCTAAAAATTAAACAAAAAAATTCACATATTGCAAATTTGAAAGAAATGCATAGGGAATTACAAGCAATAATAGTTTTGGGGGCAGACAGTTGTTATTTCAATTTAACTAACCAGGATAATGTCAGCAAAAAGGTCTCCAGTTTCTAGGTTTTTCCCAGCTCACCATTTCCTATCATTTAGTGGATGCCTGTGGTGCATGTAAAAGCAGAATACTAACAATATAGCTTTTAATTTTTTTTCCAATTTGATTTATTTCTTTGAGAATTACATTTTTGTAGGTTTTGTTTTTGTTCTGTGCTATCTAAATGTTTTGTGAAACCCATACAGAGGATTCCTCTCTCTTTTGAAAGAAGTCATCACTGAAATCTGGCAAATCATAAATCAAAATGTTTTCATTGTGAGCATATGAGACTTTTTTCAGCCTTCAGATCTAATGAAAGAGAAAGCAAATACAATACTCTCATTCACTCAGAAGGTAAACATATGTCTATTAGAGATTTCTGAAATGTGTCATTTATGTGTTTCAGTTTCAATATGTGTCTCATCAATTGTAAATGAAAGGCCCAACCTGTCTATTTGGGCCTTTTATAAAAATATCAGTCTGAAAAACAAAAAACAAAAAACAAAAAACAAAAAAAAACCAAAACAAAAACAAAAAAAAAAAAGCCAAAACCAAACCAAACCAAAACACACACACACACACACACACACAAAAAGAAAAAGAAAAAAAAAAAGAAAAAAAGAAAAAAAAGAAAAAACAGAAAGGTCTTAGTAAAATGGAAATTTAGGACCAAATCCTCACCTGATATAAAAACAGTCTAGATGAACAGATTTAAGCATACTTTGCATTATAAAGTCAGACTATAAATCCAGAAATTGGGACTTCATTTTCTTAATGCTCCTACATTTGGTGTCATCAATTACAATTCCTTGATTAAGAAACATTAAATTTTAGGTGGCTTTTTTCTGATGTTGTGACTACAAGTAGACCAATTTTTTTTTATAGTCCAGTATATGGATAAAATATGTGCTAGAAAAAAACCCCCATTTTAGTATCTTTAGCAACTTTAATGACAAAGTTAAATGGATTCCCAGTAAAAGCCATGGAAAGTTTGTCTTCCATTTCTTCTATTCTTTTGTATTGAGAAGTCAAGACCTTTAATCACCCGTAGGAATGTAAACAAGTAGGTTTAGCTCACATGTTTCACATAATCTGCTTCTATGATTGTGTGCCAAAATCTGTAAGGCCCTACTCCTGCACAGCTGAAGTCTGTAGAAATCTTACCACACATTTAAAGTCACGAACATTGCAACTCCATGTTTTAATAATTGTCTGAAATGTATGGGGTTAGCATATTCAAAATTTACCTCAGCTATAGTCCTCTTACGTGCATGACTGAATTTGAAATTTGTTTAGTACTCTTTTTTCTTCACAATATAGAGTGAAATCTGTGGTATTCTTGCTCTGATGTCAATGAGGAAGTTTTGTCAGAGGTGTCATTCATTTGGGGTCAGATGTCTGGGTATGAATGATCTACATATAGGTTTTGATCCAGGAAAATACGTTATTCACATCACTGAGACACGAGTGCAGCTATTAATCTGTTGGTTCTGAAACACAACAATCAACTAGTCTAGGAGCTACACACAGTATTTTTACCCTAAATGTTTTTAAACCTGTGGTAAGCAGTATTTTTTAACAGTATTGGCTAAAAATGTCATATCTGAAAAATCTGGAAAGTATTCAGAGTCATTTAGTCTTTCACCAAGATTTAATCAGAATAGTCTTATATCTCTTTTGTGCTTTGTCAAATGCTCACCACAATTTGTCTCCCCCCATGGTGGACTGACAGATTGAGCAAATAAGCAAAGAGCCGGAACATTTGACTGTAATTGCAATGTCAGCACTGTTAAACTATATTTATGAGAAGAAAGTTAACACTGTGACATTAATAATTTCATCAGTCTTACACGTGTTTGCTTCATAAACAAGCAAGCTTTTTTTACAAATTCTTTGTGACCAATACCTTGGTCATCTGGAATAAGGCTGCAAATTCCGGTTTTGAAAGAAAAGCAGATACAAAGAATAATTTGGGTCCATATTACTATGCTTGGGGAATGAAAAAAAATCTTTTAAATACCTGCTCTGAGCTAAGCTTTATAAACTGTGGCTTTCCTGTCAATAAGCAAAAAAATAATGACTAGAAACAAGCAATAGAATAGGCAGGGTTAGGAAGTGTTTTGTTTTGCTGTGCTTCAGCTCTAAAATCGCTTTCAGCAGATACATGAAGTCTTTTAGTTTTTCTTGACTCTTTAAACCTTTAGATGCTCACTGGCACTTTCAGTGATTTATTGCAGTATACCAAATGTACAGGCTAATAAAGACAGTTTGTTACTCTCTAATTTTGGAAAGACATAACACATAAAACTGCAGCAATCTCTTACCTATATATTTCACTCTATAAGGGGAAGCATAGGCGAGAACATGACAAGTATTAAAGAAGTAAATTACAGTGTTACACTCCTTGGTCCAGTAAACCACTGTTGGCTGTCATAGCTCTGACTACTGAGCACTGACGTGTTGTTTTGCACTACAGCTTAATCAGCTGGGCCTAGACTGCTCCTTGGTGTTCGTGTGCCCTAGGCAGTGTAATGCTGTGATTCACATGCACCATCACATGGGCCTGTGCTGTGCATTTTGTACAATGGTGAATAAAATTATATCTTAGAATGATTGATCACATACTTCCTAGCTACTTAAATTATGAGAAGGTAGTGTTTAAAGATATTGAAAGTGATTTACAAAATTTTGAAGCCACTTGCATGTGTATCTAAACTGTGCTGCTTGTGATTCTAGCACAGGTGAGATTGCCTCAATAGGCTTTCTGGTTATGCTTGGGAACAATTTGAGGAAGTAGCCAACATGCTGCAAAAATTAAGCAGTAAATGACGATGTTAATTTAGAATTCTCATTGTCTTTGATCTGTAAGTAGATGTATAGGTGTATATACACCCAAGAAAACATCAACTACTTAACACTTATTGTGCTTCCACAAAGTTGGAAATGTTCTGGACTCCATGACAGGGAAAGAGACTAGTCCCACATATGTTTGTTTGCTGTGTTATCCCTTAATCAGTCATCAAAAATGATTAATAGAAAGAGAAACAGTGAAATAAGAAGAGGAATAATACTAGACATTTATTTTACTGAAGTCCAGTAATTGCATCTCCTGTGAAGTTTCTTGCCTGTGCCTCAGTTAGAGGAGCAGGTAGATGACAAAGACTATGAGGGCAGTATGCATGAGACCTGTTTCCATAGGATCCAGAGTATTTCCTTTTGGCTTTAAATCTGCCCAGATGGTTTGCAGCTCCTTTAAGAGACTCAGTAGTGTGCTGTGATAAACCGAGCCATCTGGACCCAGCAACCTCCTGAGGTTCCTACAGTGACCAGAGCAGCTAGTGTGGGCTTGTGTGACTGTTGGCAGATCACACACATGGAGAAACTAAGATTTGTGCTCTTTAAGTGCTATCAATCACAAAAAAAAAAAAAAAAGAAAATGGGATGCTTTTATTTTAATGAAACATCTAACAGTGGCAATGATATCCTCCAACAAATAGTCCACAGGAAGCTCATCTCCCACAGCCTGAGGACTGTGGGACTCCTGAGATATTGTGTAAGGACAACACTAACTTCTTGCCAGCTATCCCATCCAGAGATTGCTTTTATTTTTTCTATAAGTTTTCTAAGCCCTGAGCTGCTGTAATATCTCTTCCCCAAATGTAAGTCTCATACATGTCCGGAGATGGCAATCTGACTATAGAAGGGAAGAGTAATAAAAAGCTATGGAAATTTCGTTAGCAAATGTTTTCTAGGTAATTACTATTCTCTGTATGTCTGGAAAAGCCAGGTACAGTGCGCCTTATTGATGCTGACAGGATAAGAATAAGTAATATTATGCACATGTGTATCTTTTATATCTATGGGAAACCTGGAATAGAAATTTCAGCACTAGACAGACTGAAAAAAAAATAAAATCTTCTATAAACTGGAGAAAAAAAAACTCACAAAAATGTCATGAAATAATATCCGGATCACCTTGCACTATTGTCAGATTATAAAAACAGGCACACATGATGTAGCATAATTTACAGAATGGGCAGATCACAAAACAGTTACACCAAGGGCAGGATGTCTTGCTGGATAAAGCATCTTGCCTTTGAGGTCTCTGGAACATCATCACTTCTTTTAAGACAGTTGAGCTGTCTGAAATTTGACCACATCACAAAACTAGGAAAGCTTTGCAGTATTTGGTGCAAATGATGTGTTCAGGTGAGGTCAGAACTGAGTAAGCATGAAGAATGAGTCATTTGTCACCAAGAAGAGATTCCAGTGGGAAAGCAGAAATGTATTCAGTGGGATAGTAATGGGGAATTCACATCTACAGCTGCCTGCTTTGTACATGGCCTGTAAATACTTTGAAAGCTGCTTTCTGTGTATAAGCTTCACAATCCTGAGGCTTACTCTGTCTTTTCAAAGAAAGATAGGTTAGAGGCCAGTTGGTTAGAAGACTTGTAAAACTTTTACTTTTGTAGATAAGTATCTCTCCAGCCAAGCAGTGAGTTCACTGCCAGAGGAGTACAGGGAAACTCTTCGTGAGATAGTCTTCATTTCAACTGGCATATAGAAAATAGGATTGCCTCGTTTATTTCATGTCTTTTACTCACATAACCTCTGCAAGGTGAAATATAAAACTGAATTAGTTTGCAATTAGTTTCAGATCTTGAGGTGAATAACTTGAGTCTCTTGAACATACTAAAACACAATGATTGTGCTCAGTAAACCTAATATGAGTTTATGTATTCAAAGCAGTCAGAACAATATATATGTGTACAGTATGATTATTGTGTTCTGTAGTGAGAAGTTATTGTCCATCTACAGTTTCTGCAGTAGTAATGGTAAAATGCTCATTTTTCTCCTCTCTGCCTTAGTGGAATAACTATTATCCAAGACACATTTTGGTAGCTTTATTTAGCAGACCAGTTCCACATCTTAATCTTTCAAAACAGCTGAACATATGAGAAATTGCTGTTCATAAGAGGAAGCAAGGATCTCCCCACTGCACTTTTTTTACTGTCCCATTTCCATTGTGTAATTTCATTGACCTCCTGCCCTTTTCAGATAATTACTTTGTAACAGATGCAGAATAAAAATACGAACAGATGAGTTCATATTTATTAACTATAAATCTGTCTACTTGCACTGTAGTAAAAGACAGGTAGACACTAGGACTTAAACAGTGATGTTTGGTTCTGGTTTCCTACCCTCCCTACCTCCCTTCCCTGGCTGAGCCTATTTCCACATCCTATGGAAGACCATTCAAGCAAAAAAATCCTTTTTTAACTGTCATTCATGGAAAGAGTATTAGTCTGCATATAGTTGGGCTGGCACACTCTGGCTGTGCCTCACTGATCAGATGAATTGTTTGAGCCAGCTATTTCTTACAGGCAAACAGAAAGAACTTGTTCAGACAGTACAGTCACCCTAGAATGGCATGCAGGGATTTAGCAAAGTGCATGCATAGGATGGCCTTTTTAATCCTTGTTAGACTCTTTCTACAACACAGAACATTCAGGAATGATGAGAAATGGCTCTTACTTGTTCACAACCTGAATTAAAAAAACAGAATTTTATAGTTTGTTGAGGTTGCTATGTGTTTATATTTTCTTTATGTGAATGCCCCTACAGAAATAAAAAGCTTCTTTTAACCTTTCCTTAAAATGAACAACAATCCCATGTGATACGCTCAGATTAATGCTTCCTGCCTTTTTTTAGAATGAGCACAAAGTAATGACTAATGACTTAACAGTAAAATTAATCTTATGTACTCTGGCAGTATTATCTTTGTTTGGGAAATTAATATTACTGTGAAGACAAAATACACAATGATAATTGCATTTAGGAGCACCTATCTGTCAGTTGGAAACGGGAAAATATATTTCGCATGTAAGTGGAGTAAGCAAAAAGTTTATTGAAAAACTGTTTAGAAACAGGGAGACTAAGTAATGTCACAAACGTGTTTGTCCACACTCCTCATAGCTGGTATTTTTCATGAATATATATTGTGTTAATTTTCCCTTGAAAGAATCTACAAGGAACAATATGATATTTTAAAGAATATAAATCTGGAGTTGTTGTGCATTTTTGATCGTATGCATTTAAAATAAATACAATAGCAGCAGAATTATCATGATTGTTTACCGGTTTTAGTGACACTGAAAATGAGATTTGCCAGCAATCACAATAGATTGGGGTGGAGTTTTGTTTTTCAATTGTCAAGGTGCTAAAAGAATGACAAAAGTATTTACTTTTTAATATATTAGAAAAATCCAGCTTCACAATTTTTTTTTTTGTGTTTTTTCATAGCTGATGAGTTTATTCAAGGACACTTATAAAACAATTAGTTGTGACGATGAAACTTTTTTTTATTATTTGCCAAAATAAAGCAGGAAAACGTTCAAAATTGGTAATAATATTTATTTTTAAATCAAATGTAAAAATATAGAATGGCAAACTTCTACAGCTACATTCAAACACTTAGGACAAACCTGAGCCTTTTTCAGCAAAATGTGTAGGGTTACATTTTGATATTTGATTCAAACCTCATACCTTTTATGGAAAGTGAGGCACTGAAAAACATTATTAATTAATATCATGTCCAACTCAAACTTCTGTTCAATATTTTATTTTAATGACAAACATTGCTGTTCCAATATTTTGAACATGAAATCAATCCTTCAAACAAATTAGAGTAGCCAATCTCAGCAGCGCTGGTTCTGTGAGAATGTTAATCTTTTGTTGAGTAAAGGAAATGAATTTATTTGGAGACTGTGCAGAAAAAAAAAGTAGTTGGAGAGTGCAAAGTGAGAGAAAACAAGAGAAATTGAAATAAAAGAATGGAGTGTCAGATCATTTATTAAAATAATAAGCAAACTTTGCTGCTGGTTTCTTCATTTTCATACTGAAAATTTTAAAAAATACTCCTTATATCTGCCACAGCCTTACATTTTAAGAAGTTTTGTGTCCAGCACTGCCAGAAATTAAGAAGAATCATGAGGATAATTTTTATGTTCCTTATATTAAATTATAATTTCATCATACTCTTCAAATGCTTTTTTTTTTTTTTTAATCTGTTACAGTACCTAAAAAATGTCAGAAGCAATAACGAAATCTGATTAATTTCAACCTGGAGTGCTTTTGAATAACTATTTCTTTGGAACTAATTTTTGCCATTAAATGTTTAGGATAAGGGCCATGTCATCAATGGGTATTAATAACCATAGATTTATCAAATTAAAATGGAGCAGATTCCAGTTGTCCTAGAAGAGAATCTGAGTGGAAATGTCAGTCTCTGCTGGCACTTCCTTTAGCTGAGGACTCCAGCTCTTGGTGCAGTGATGAGCATGACAGTACTCAGGTGTAGTCCTTATTGACTAGAAATTTATACTGAGTCAAAACAAAAAGGAAATTATTTTAATTTACTTTGGTGCAGCTGTATAAAATACCTTGTTATACTCCTCTCATAATTCTTGCCATTCCTTTGTACATAGCTGCCCATTCTAATGCTTCTGGCAGTACCATGCCACTTTACCAATAGTCAGTTGTTCTTTGGACATCTGCAGGAAGGATCATAGTAGTAGTTCTGACCAGAGCCCTAAAATCCCTGACAGTGGCTGGAGGACACACAGGGATTGATTCTACCCTGAACATGCTACCACTGAGCCCAGTAAGTCAGGCTGATGCTTAAAGAGCTGTAAGATTCAGTTGGGGCACTTGGTAGTTCCTTAGGAAGCAAGGTGAGCAGCAAGTATATGTATTTCCCAGGTATGTGCCTGGGGAAACTTCCAGTGTGTGTGCTGCATCTCTTTCCATGCAAGAGAATTTGCTTCACGTATGCATTCTTTAACTGAAAGTGAATTGTCACCTACCATGGTGTGCTGCTTGTTTAGTTCTCTGCTACGGTTTGGAGTGCAATGTTCTACATCAATTAAAAACAGATGAGAGAACAGTTTAGCTGAAGACTTTGTTTCCTTGTAATCAACTACAAAACAGACCAAGGTCATGTAACAGATTTCTTCTTCACTTTCACTTAGCAGAGAAGGCTGTGTGAATGCAAATTGCTTTATTGGTGGAGGGAATTAAAATTATAAAAAGCTAGGTTTAAAGAAGTGCAAAATCAGGACTGTGTCAGAACAGGGACAATATAATTGTGGTATGGATTCCCATATGGGACTAAATTATCTAGATTTTACTAATGTCAGCAGTTCTATGTGACTGCTGGAATACAGCCAATGTGCCACATTTGCTTCATTTTTTTAAGATGGTTCTGATTCTACACAACTTTAAATATGCAGAACGCTAAATTTGCTCTAGGTGTCATAGTGGCACTTCTGTGCTGCATAATTTTGCATGTTAATTTTGCTTAAGAGAAACATAAAAGTAGCCTAGAATGTATCCTAATCCAAAGTAAAGTTGCTATGATTTTGGTTCAGCTTATGATCTCTTCAGGAAAAGACTGTTCAGTTCTACAGGCACATATCAAGGTTGTGTCCCTTTACAGAGCATTCCATTCAGTAATACTATTTTGTAGCGACTCAATAAAGCTGATAGTTTTTCTGGGTAATTACCCACAGCCCCCTGCAGGACAAATTAGCATTCATGACCTGAATAATGCTTACTAGAAAGAGTTCAATGGAATTTACTTAATCAGAATCATTGCTTTCTCATGGCTACACTATTTTTAACTGAGTCCCTATTGTCTGCTAATAGCAAAAATCCTGTCAGTGCCAGGTCCAACTTGGCACAGGGTGTACAAAGAGAGAAAGATTATCCTCCTCAAAGGTACACAGTGTATTTTTAAAGCTTATGGACTGTATTCTTCAGTCTTTACTCAGACCTTGCTTAGGTAAAAGTGCATTGAAGTCGGTGAGAGATTTTCCAGATGACAGAGTGTTGAATCAGACATTATGAAAAGAAGTGTGTATATATGTTTGCAAGACAGTCCGTGGTTTATAATTTCTGGTAACCATGAAAAGCTGACAACGAGGACTTTCAAAGATGAATTTTCTTTTCTGGGTTTGTGAGAGAAGGAGAAGTTCGTGCCTGTTTCAAGATATTTTGTAAGACTGTTTTTGTTTGGGGTTTGTTTTTCGTTATGTTTTGGTTTAGTTTTTGGTTTGGTTTTTTTGGGGGGGGTTGAGGGAGGAGGCAGGGTTGATTTTCTTTTTAATTACCACTGATATTTTCTAAATTATATAAAATAAAGAAAGCTATTCCTTTGATAGTTTTGACAATTTCTATTTTGTCTTCCAGTTCCTAAGACTGTGTAACATGTCAAGGTTAGTACAACACACGTGAGCCCTTCAGAGGCTTAACGAGATGCTCACTACAGCAGACCAGGAGGATTGGAGAGAATTTCTGAAATATTGCAGAGATTAGGTGTGTGCATGCACACACACTCACAGCCACAACCAACAACAAAACCAGAAAAATAGAAAGCAGGAAATTATGTGAAGTTGAGCTACCATTTCCCATGAAATAGTTAATGATTTAGCTGTGTTTTCCTTGTGCAGGATGTATCAATCACAGTAATAGGAAATAGGCGTTGAATCCAATTTGAACAGAGCTCAAGGGTTTTGGCAGTGTTGTCTGACCAGTAGCTTCAAACTCTGGACAAATAACTTTCAGTTTCTGGCCAAAGGTACAATATTAAAGAAATCATGTGCAGAATTGTAGTTTTCTGATGTATATATAAAAGGTCCTGTGCACTTTTAAGCAAAGGTCATTTGCTGTGTGTTTGTCCAGTAAGATGTAGCTAAAAACAAATTTCAGTGGCTTAATGGCCCTTGGATGTAGACAGTAGGGATGCTGGAAATACAGAAAACCCTGGGAGAACTGTTGGGGGCAATAGTCTTAGTGAAAGAGAGTATGTGAATGAGTACCAACTTACAACACACAAATAGCATTTAGTACACCATAATTTTTTTTTTCTCTCCAGGTCAGCCTACAGGAGTTAGAATAATCCCAGGTGAGATTAAGCAAGAAATGGGACAGGCTGAATAAAACAACGTGAAGCATTGAATAAAGAGAGACTCATCAAGGCCAAATTTATCCTCAGCTGTTGTTAGCACAATCCAGTTCAGGATGATCCTGACTTACTTGTTTTTGTAATTGTTAGGAGGCATTAAGTGCTGCTCTGGGAGGAATGGAGCAATAGCATTGCAGCCAGCAGTACATTTAATTGTTCATAGGTGCAAAAGAGGGAGTTGTCCTTTAGGTTATCATTTCTTTTCTTTTAGCAGCACAGACTATGCCAGGATATTTCAGGCAGAGCATTTCCTCTCTGCCATCACTGAGCAAATACAGAATACTCAAGTAAATCAACAACAGTTGCTTACTTGGGGAGAAAGTGTTCTCCAGTTTCAAATTCATCAGATGAAATAACAGGTTAATTTATTTTAAATGAGCATCATATTGTTTATTTGAAGAGGAGCTGCAATTACAATGTAAACCTTAACACTAGCAGAATTTACCAAGTCTTAGTCACTGAGGTGGAGTTTGTATCATCTGTTTAGCTTTGATTGGACTGACTCATTCCCAAAGCAGACTGTGAAGTCTTCCTCTTGGGTATCACCCTGTCCCACACCCATCAATTATTTAAAACTTCTTTTCTGGGCTTTCACATCCATCCTTGAATTCAAACATGGCTAAAACCAGGTTCCAAAATTCTAAATTGTCAAGTTCAGGTATTACTTTTTAAATTCCTTTAGTGGGTTCATTTAAATTTGAGACTAAATGGGATTTTATCCCAGGTTTATATCCAGATGCAGAGAGATTTTGAAAGACTGTCACAACTGGAAAGGGAGCTTGCTTGTGAAAATACTCTTTAGGAGGTCTGAATTTTCAAAAAGCTGGACAAGGCAACTAGATGAAAAAAAATGGGTAAGAGAGCTTCATTCACAGCAGCAATTCCTAACTCTTTGCTTTTATTTTTGCTTTTTACAAATGTTGAGTCAATTGTTCACATTCCACCATGATATTGACAAAAAAAATTGCTAACTATAAGTATAATGCATTTGACATTATTTGATTTCTAGTTTATATCGTTCTAGTTCACATGCTTAAGAGTAAATTTTATGCAATATTACAACAGATATTAAAACGTAAAACAGAGCCAGAAAACAGCCAGGCTCCCAAAACCTCATTTTTTCTTTAATATCAATATAAAAACAGGTCTCACATGCAAAACATGAAAGTTAAGCTCAAATTCATTTACAGAAGTGTGAACTTGATTAACCACTCCCATCAGGCTTGTTTGCTAAAGACAATATGTCAGACTTGTAGACAGATTGGTGGAGGAACAAGTAAGAAAACTTCAGTTATTTGAAATACTTTGTTTATTGCCTGTGGATTCAAAGAAGGAGTTATTGATAGTGTTTAATATAAAACAATTAAAACCCCTCCATAGATGCAGGTGTGCAATGCAGATTGCTTTGAGCAGTATTCAGCAATATATGTCTGTCTGGGATCACAGTTCTTTGCCCAAGAACTGTTTATTCATTCTGATGCAACAGCAATTAGAAGTCATCCACATAGAAACTCTGAACGCCTTGAGAACAATTAAACTTGCAGTGGCACTGATAACCAACAGTAACTGTGACTATTTCCTTGATGAGATTCATAAGCCCATTTTGCCTGGATGCACTGATATCTGGAATTAAATTCTGAGAGCTCCCTGCTACTCAGAGTCCGTGGATTATCAGAGTACCTATCTTGGACTTGAACTGAGGCAGCAGTACTCTTATCTAGTCAATGTAAGATCACAGTTCTCAACTGTAGTCCAGTACAAAGTACAGACTTAAAAAGAAGCATTTTAACCACCTCAGAAAACTTCACAATTCCAAGGGATGAGGAACAAAGCAGTATCAAAAATATAGCACTGAAACTGGTAAGCTACTGCAGTAGTTTGCAAACACTTAAAAATTAAATTCCTCCTCTCCAACATGTGCCGACCCTGCTTATATTCAGTGTCCTAAGTGGAGATAAGGGACCGGTTTTGCTTTGCTCATGTGGGAACAGGAACAGGAGGAGAACTGTGTTGGCTTCTCAGGCAGCTGTAGTCTGGGAACCAAGATAAAGTTGTGTGATTAGAAGTGAATAACTGAGAGATTGACATGACTTTAGTCTGTCTTGCACCGTGAGGTGTTATGGCATCTGACAAGACTGAAGAAAAGAATTCCCTTGGAACGACACTGTTGTGTTTGCTATGTATTTCAGTAGAAGACAAGTTGCCAAAATCCTGCCATTCAAAATGGCCAAGATGAGAAATAGTC
This sequence comes from Acridotheres tristis, assembly GCA_037013685.1. Lineage (NCBI taxonomy): Eukaryota > Metazoa > Chordata > Aves > Passeriformes > Sturnidae > Acridotheres > Acridotheres tristis. The sequence goes on from CM072895.1 coordinate 13,949,351, forward strand.
CTAAGGATGATGTAATATGATACTTGATGGTGAGCAGAACTACTCGTCACAACCTAGAGTCATGCTGCTCATTTTTAAATGTATATAAAGGAGTGGGAAATTATACAAGACATACCAACGGAGAATCAGGCCCTTGGAGTCTTAAAGATCTATTTTGGTGTAAAAGACACTCTGGAAGTTGTTTAATTGGCTTTCTCATCTATTAAATATGTTTGGTTTTTCAAGAGGGAACCAACATCCATGTTTATGACTTGTTAAGAAAATAATATGAAATATCATTACTGGAATCTTCAGTTTATCTTGAAGAATAAGCAAATATCCTGTTGTAATGTGAGAGAAACTGCTTAATATTTTACCTCCTAAACCAGTAGGACACTTAGAAATAAATATTTAGGAGTTCTCTAATGAGATTCTTAAACTCTTTTGCCAGGTAAGAACTGATGTTCTGACACTTATGTTCTTTATAAAATATTCCCTGAACCTTCAACAATTCTATGCATTGCACAGTGGCAGAACACAGTCCTAATAGATTAAATTATTTGATTTAGACGTTTATTACTGATGTTTGGAGGTGCAAGCTCCTGCCTCCAGCTAGCCGTGATCCAGTTTCTTTATTTCCTTCTGGATATTTCTGCAAATAGGAATTTCCATGCCCTTCACCATACTAGTGCTTATGCTTCAGAGGGCATTGACACCCCAAACATATTCCACTAACCTTCTTTTAACTCTCTTTCAACATCTTTTGCCATGATGTTACAAAAATACGTGGCAATGGTGAGGTCACTGGGATTTGCATTCCAGTTGTGCTAACCGCTATGATTGCACACATGCGTTTCTTGCCTGTTCTCCAGATCATCAGTGATAGGGGAAGGATGAAGGATGAAGGATGGTCACAGCCTTGTCCAAGGCCAAAGGATCTGATAGAGTGGTGATGGTGGGTGGAGGACTGCACACAACATCTTGTGTTTGCAGTGGTAGGTGATTTATGTAACTCATCCTTTCCAGAGTGGATGTACTCAGTGTTATACTTGAAAAGCTTGTTCTGGTTCTTAGTAAACTTCATCAATGTGAGCACTGTTAAAATTAACTTCTTTTTTTTAAAAAAAAAAGAAAAAAAGTCTTAAGATGTTGGAGTGGTTTTTAACAGAAATGAATGCTTGAGATTTGCAGTTAAAGTGACATAACATTATCTTTCAGAAAGCAAAAACAGCAAGTCAAGCTGAGTAGTGGATCTTCTATAATATTTGAGTGGGAGCTTTTTTATCAATAATGTAGCCTTGCCAAAACCAGAAGTATGCTGAAGACCATGACCTTTGGAAAATAACATTTAGCGACGTTAATCTACATCTAATAGAGGGGTTTGTATCATCACTTTGGTTTATATCTGCATTATTGTAGCACATAGGCTGTCACCTGCATTTATATAACATGAGACTGATTATTCCTTATCATGTACAAAATGCAGACCTCGGGGAAGAGTTCATTTTGGCCCATTTCCAGGGGTATGTGTAATGTGTTATGAGCAGAATACTGCTTTTAAGGCTATCGAGTGCAATTTGCACTCTTTTTCTCTTCAGTATGTCTTATGCTTGACAAGATAATTGCCCCCCATAACACACACACATCCTAAAACACATTTATTACAAAGCCATTGTATTGACATATAGATACAGATATCAGTGAAGGAATGTACTTGATATTCTTTATATAGTATGATATGTCTGGAGTATATCTTCATAAGTAAAAGAGAAGTTAGCAATTGTAATAAACTGAAAATTAAGAAACAAATTGAGAACCTTGCACGTGTAAGTGTTCCACTTGTCAGAAGCACAGAATGCTCTATTTCACACAACTTTTAAAGAGATGGTGGTGATCAGAGTTTATTTTTTACTGTGGAGTTTCTCACAAGTTTGTGAATCTTCTAACTTTTTTTGTTGTGAATATTCCAGATTTTTTTTGTATACATTGCCTAAGCATGTATACATACATATACATGCTTTGAGTGTGTAGCTATATGGAACATGTGTACTGGAATATGTTATCTAAAGAATTAATTGTTTGTTATTATTTTAATTCTATACATTAGATATATAGAGAATTTGCAATAAAATATAAAAGGTATACTGTCTTTGAATATATGTAAGTTGTGCAAGATATATTACTTCATCATTACCAGGACTGACTCTGAAACATTTTAGAAAATAAGCAAAAATAATTTTAAACCATTTTGTTTATTTGTTTCACATGCATTCCTGGAGAGACTAAGTGTACACTAGCATCATGGTATTATAAAATATTATTAGTATTTACCCTTTTGCTTTTGAAGTTTTTATGATTTCTTATTTTCAGCAGAGATTATAGGCCAAACCTTTATTGTTAACTAGAAACGCCCCCCCTCAAAAAAGACAAAAAAACCAAACAAACAAAAAACAAAACAAAAACAAAAGAAAAACCCCACCAAAAAAACCTACCAAAGAAAAAGAGAAAAACAAAAGCAAAAAAACAAAACAAACAAAACAAAACAAAAAAAACCAACAAACAAACAAACACAAAGTGAAAAAACCCAGAAAGGACTAGATGTCTTATTTTGGACTTTTCCATCCTTAGTTCTGAAAGTTCTATATAGGTCTTCATTTTCAAAGCTTTTAACAAAATTGCTGATCTTTTGATATAGTTGTGTATAATTTTAACATTGTTCATCTATGATAGATAGTCAACTGTATGGTGTGGTACTTCCTGTCCATTGCTTAAGTTATACTTTTATTAAGTTACATAATCAAAGAAGATCTCATTACAGCAGCATCTAGATCTCACGTTCCAGTTTGATGAGAGCAGTATATATGATAAAAACAGGGGAAAGCTGGACATGCAGAAAGCAGTAATTCCCCTTAACCTCTGTGGTGAATCATGTTAGGTAGGCTGTGACCTGCTCTTCCTTTGGAAAGCAGCTTGCTTATATCCATTCATGAGAGTAAAAGTATATCCTGTGGGAAATATTTTACATTATTTCCACCAAAGGAGGTTCAAGTAATATGAAATAAACATATATCAAACAGAAATTCTATGTGGTTGGTTCCACCAAACTCGTATCATGTACTTTCAAATGCAGATGGGAAGAAACCTTTCTTCCCAAAAGTCTGTTTGCCTGTGAGATGCACAGTATTCCTCTCTTTGGTAGTTATAGGAATTTTACTTTTGCTCGGTGGCCTTGATTTGTAGCCACAGCTAAAAGCAGCTCTGTTCAGTGAAGGTGATTTTTATTCTCCCCTAAACATAATACAACATGTATGAAATCCATGGCCCAACATACTCAACAAATTTTTTTTTTATAGTGAGGAGTTCCCAGACAAGCAACATTTTTTCAGGACTTGCATTTGCAACAGCAGCTGTAACAACAATGAGCAAGTGTGTTCAGACACCACTCTCTGCAAGCTTGGTGCTCCTGAGTGGCAGGAGCATGGTGAACCACAGAGGATTTCAAGGTTGCATTACATCAATGCAGATGAAAAAAGTCTGGCTAAGCACAAAGTAAGAGTGAAAGATTGGCATTGTGGTGCAGTGATTCAGTGCTCTGTTCTGTTCTTTTAAGTCCATATATAAAATACAGACCAATGGAAACTTGCAGGGGAATAGATTTTGTTTCTGATGTTAATGATGAAGTCTATCTTTAAAGTGACAGTTTTATAAAGACAAAGAATATTTAAATATTTTTTGTTTCAACACTGGTATCTTTAAATAGCTGTTTCATTTGACCAATGACCTAAAGCAAGATAGAGTTTGGGGGTTTTTTGACTCTTCATGTGGATGAATGTTCTGCTTTCTTTCCTACAAGTGCAATCAGGGGTACTTTCCAACACACTCTCTTTGTGCTGGGCCTGCAGTTCATTTTCAGAGAGGCTGTGTGTTCTTCAAACTTGAAATTTACTTATTCTAGCCATAGGTACTTTTCAGCCTATCATTTGTGTTTCCTTCCTACCCCCATAAAATTTTTTGATGTGTGAAAATCTGATGTAAAATTACATTATTTACAGAAATATGAATCTATGATAACGCCAGTGAAGTTGAGTTTGCATGAAAATAACTGAGAATAAGCGACATATGGAGTTTTACATCCACAAACTATTGATGTGTATTAACTGTCAACTTTTGTGCATTTAAATTGTTAAATCCAGTTTAGCTTAGCCTGGAAAGGATAAATTCCCAGAGCACTTTCTTAGTGAAATTTGGGACAAGAGAGGAGCATTGACTAGGTTTTTATTTTGCTAGCTAGAGTATCTTTCAGTTATAGCAAACAATTTGTTATGGATCTATCCTGACAGCAAAGATGTGGGAATATATAAGTAGTTCAGTAATGCGCATTCCATCTGAGAGTTCAGTAGGGGCTTTTTTTTATGTGGCCAGTCAAATGTAAAAATTGGACAGTAACATTACAAAGGCAATGTTTAAATAAAAATGCATGTGCAAATTGCAGTAATTATATATTAAAATTGAGCTATGCTATAAATTTCTTTTTATACATGAAGATGCATGCATGAAGTTCACAAAATCAGTCCAGAAAACTTAAAGTCCAAATAAAACACATGGATTAGTAAGAAAACAGACTGAAAATTCTGTTGAATATGATGTCATCCATTTGCTGTAGGTCAGAAATAACTTCATGCAGTTAATTATAGGTATTTATCATAGTTCATATGATTTTGTGGGGCCTTGTCAGTGATCAAAGGTGGTTCTTTGGACACCTGTCATCAAGTGAGCTAGTAATTGTAGAATAGCTTATTTACTGAATTTAATATGCCATTAAATAGACTTATTTTCCCCTTTCAGCAGTTAATGTTGTTGATAAAAGGACAGTTCTGTTTTAGTAAAGTTGATTTGTTGCAGTCAGGTACAGTAATTATGTCCTCTTATACTACGTTTGCTCATTAACACATAAAAGTTGTTCTATTACGGTATCATGGCAATTTTAAAAGTCTTCACAGGCAAAAGGCGTGGAGATGGGAATTAAAATGAAATGTCCTGTGTAAACTTAGTTTAAGAAAAAAACCACATGAACGCACACCCACCCTCTCCCCCCCGCACAAAAAAAAAAAAAAAAAAAGCGCAGTGAAATTGTTGTCATACATGTATTCAGTATGCCCAAACAGACTCTTGAAATTGTTGTTAAAAAATAAGCTGGAATTTGGTCCTCAGACAAAAAATGCTGCATTGAAGAGATGAAGTCTGCTTTTAGAAATCATGGTGAACATATGAAATGCGAAAACAGTAAGATTTTAACTGGAAGTGAAGTAAATAATACTACTATTAGACTGTATGACAGGTGGGAACATTTTTTCCCTGCTTCTCTGAGTCTGAAAGTATATTTGTTCTAACCTTGCACCTGGATGCAACCTACTTTCTTTGAATCGACTTGCATCCTGCCTGGGAAAACCATTTCTAGAAAGAATGACCTCTGGGGGTTTTGCAGCTTGTTTGTGGGATAGATGTGTGCCAGTTCAGAGCCCTCCCTTCAGTGTCCACTAAGACCTTGAAGAGTTCTTCACCCCCACTAGGGCACAGAAGAGCCTATTGAGACTGTCAGCCTTTTTTCCTGCTAGCTACTTTTTTTTATTAGGCTGATAAACTCCTGAATTGTTGAAAAGCATCTGCTCTGAGGAGGATTTAGTTAATTCTCAGGGTGCTTCTGAATGTGTGTGAGATATATTTACATCTGGACTATGAAGGTTCCTTGCATTGTTAGACCTAGGTGACCTCTTGCTAGATCAAAAAGAGGTTGCTGGAATGCAATTAAAATGCAGTGTAACTTTCTTTTAAAGTCCCAGTAACCCAATCAACAGTTCTCTTTCCCATCTTTTTGCCAGTTCCTTTGCAGTTTCAGATTTTGTTCCCATTTGAAGTTTGTGCCATAATTTGGTTTTACCTTATTGGAAAATACCTCAGACAGTATTATTAAAACTCTTTTTAAAAAAGAAATCAAGGAAAAAAAGTGTCCTGTCTTATAATAGCCAGTTCTGTGGAGGTTCAAGCTATTAATTTTCACATCTTGCTCAAGTAAGCAGAACTATGTGCATTTGATTTTTTCCCTAATAATCTCAGATGTAGTTTTGTTGTAATGTAGTACACAATTCATATTGATTAACAGGTCTGTAAGCGAGATATGCATTTTATAGACACATTCCAATGTGAAGCATGAAATCGAACTGTAAATAATTACATTTTTTAAAAGGGTGGGCTTTTTTCAGTTCCATGGCAAAATTTGTACTTACTGAAACAAAGATTTGATTAAAACAAAAAACAAATTTACATTTGCGGGAGTTTTAGCACCGTTGTTTGGAATTTGTTATATGCCTTTACCTGGCATGCTATTTCACCCTTCATGACACACATCAATACCTTCTTTATGTCTGGCTATTACCACTCATTTAAAAATCTATTTTACATGATTCTTTCAGCCAAAAATGGACGGTAATGACATAGAATAGAGCCTGTGCTTCATAAATTCTCCAGGAATCAATACTTTGGCTGGGAATTTGTCAGTCTCACAAAGCTATGCATCATTAAACTTTACTATTATTACAGTGGACTCTGCTTCAGAGTTCACTACCTAGCTGATATTGGATGAACCCATTTAAATCAAGGAAAAGATATGAGACACAAATGCTTCTGTACTGACATGTATTTATTCAGATAATGTTTAATTTATGAAATAGAAGTAGCTCTTAAACTGCTTATTGGTTTATGGGCAAAGTTCAGCAATATCATCATTAAATATTATATACTGATTACAAGTTATTGGCAAATGACTTTAAACTGAATCCATTCCGATTATTTCAAATATGACATATTCTGCCCATAGGATCTCATACATTAATCGCAGAACATTGAATTTGTGAGTATAAACATCCAATTCAATTCAGAACCCGTATCCAGTCAAACCACATTAGCAGGAGTGTTTATTGCTATTAAATACAAACAGAGGGTTTTGTCACTCTGCCTATTTATAACATGGGTTTTCTTGGTAAAAATGCAGGTATTTGTGCAAACAAAAATATTTGTTACACACTATTGATCATGTGGTATGCATCATTATTTTGTGTGAAATATTTTAGCTCCCTTACCAAACAACAAGGATTTTTACATGGCTCCCAGACAGAATAATGAATAAACAATGAAATTCAGAAGTTTATGGATGACACTTGGGAGAACTGTTTATTTCTACTTCTCGAGATTAATCTTGAAAACAGAAAACATATCTACAAATCAGGATTAACTTACAGAAGGGTTATAAGCAGAGTAAAAGCTAGATTCAAAAGAAGATTATTTGTATGCAATAAATGAAACAGACTGTATATACTGTCTGCCTCACATCCTTGCTTGATTGACCAAGATTTGAGAGCTATCAGATCTCTCAGGATAGTCTCCCTTAGCTCTTCCACAGCTCCAGACCATGGGCCAGATAGCATTCAGCTCAGCTGAGCGTGTTTGTGCTGACACCCGTGGACATCACAGTGTGCAAGTACTTGAGAAAATACGTAGGATCAGGCTTAACCAAGTATTTTCTCAAGTACAAGGATCAGGATTAACTGAATTGGTTCAAGGGCCTCTTGGTTCCTCCTGCCTCAAAGAAACATGGACGTATGTAAGGCTCCAGTGAAATCACAGGCTTCTAAAAATGCAAGTATTTTTGTTAGTCCCTTGAGAAGTCACCTGCAAAAAGATAAAGGACAAAATCAATGGTTTGTTGGCAGGCACACACACAGGCACATGCCCTCTCTATCCTCTCCTTGGGGTTGCCACACCTGCTTGTCTGCTGTGTCAGCATCATCTCATACTCAGGAGATCAAAAAAGGAGAAAACAAAAAGGGTCATTAGTTAAGAGGCACAGGTGTGAAGAGATTTTCTAAGCCATAGACTTTGTGCACCTGCTCTGGGGAGCATTGCTGGGAACTGGGGCAGGTGTACTAACCTCCAGGCTTTGCCAGGCTTGCAGGGGCTGCTGGCTGTGGATACTGAATTTTGTATGTGTGCAAGAGAAAATTCTGGTCTCGCTGCTCCTTTGTGGTGTGATCCAGCACATTTACAGTCCAGGGCAAATTATGGCACTGTGATCTCTTTCACAGCTGTAAATGATCTTGTTTAAAGCTAGAACAAATTCTGCATGTCTCACATCAGCTTAAAGTCTACATTTTAAAAGGTGCACTCCTGCTTTGATTACCTTGTGTATTTTTCCTCTAAGTAATAAATACTGGAAAGAACAAAACTACATGACTAGGCTGGATTATTGCACTCAAGTTTACTGGGCTTCCCTCAAGCGTGTTAATGTCAGTTATTTTTTTTAACAGATACATTACAAACTTTTCCAGAGTCAGTTGGGTTACTCAGTTGTTTGCTCATGTTTTGGTGCTGACTTAAAGGTATCCACAAGATCAGGTTTATCATTCTAGACCCAAGTTTATGTGAGAGCATAGTGAGGTGCCAAAGTAACTGTGCTGGGTTCAGTGTTCCAGTGCTAAAGATGCTGTTTGGAAATCACGAATGCCTTACTAAAATCTACAGTGTCTGCACTTCATTTGAAGCAGCTGAAAACCAGATGCATCTCCAGTCTCTCATCCATGCACTTTCTTTTGATATATCGTTACATATAATATCTGTTACACAGTTTTCTCATCACAGAGAATACTTGAACTAAATGTAATTAATACAATGGGAGTTGCAAGTAAGACAGAGTAGAGAATGATACAAAAAGAGGAAGACTTACAAAGCAGAGGTACATGTGGCATGGCTGATAGAAGATCCCTAAGGTTTTAGAGAAACTGTTCAGCTTTTCACTAGTATTGAGTACTTCCTCAGGGACTGCAGCTACATGGAACTAGAAAGATAATCTTACCCTTTCACGCACAATCCCATTCAAAACCTTTCACAGCATTTCCAAGGCAAAGGATATGACAGAGATGCAACTGCTGTATTCATTATTGTCTTAGTATTCTTTCATTTATAGCACACACCTACATGACTGGCATTTCAAATATAAAAGTCAATCCAAGGCCTCTATCCTTGGCATCTTGCAACCTAATCTAATCAGCACAAATCACATCTGAAGCAAAGCTGCTATAAACATGTATAGCTCTATGGAGGGAGGAAAAAAGTGTGAAAACAAATGTTTTTGCAGGAAATGTTTTTTGTTTGATTTTTGTTAGCCCAATTGCTTTAGTACCACTGGCTGTTCTTAAGCAATGAGATGGGAAAGGAGGATGAAAAAACTTAAGGAAGAAAATGAGAAGTTGATGGAAAGGGAATGAGGTCATTAGATGCACTAGGGAAATGGGGAGAAGGGCTGACTGCTTGAGCCAGAGGCAGCAGCCTGGACAAGAAAGTGCGAAGTTGCAAAGAGACAAAAGGAGCACAGCACAGGGCAGAGTCTGCAGAGTGAATGTGGAGTGTCTGGGGAAGCAATAGGAATCCAGAAAGGAGATGCACATGGATTAGAATCCTTACAGGGATGCCTGAATATGAACAACAAAAATTACTGGTTCTTTAATAGAAACAGAAAGGTCTTTTGTAGGATAAAGTGCTGATGTTTTGAGCTGAGAGTGCAAGAAAAGGCTCTGTTAGCTTGAGACATACAGAAGTTTGTAGGACAGATTCTTCCCCCAAAGCACCTGTATAAATGGTGCACAAGTATTGCCACAGGCTTTAGGTTGAGACAGCAGATGTGTCTTTGTATCTGCCTTTTGAGTTAAGACTTTGTGACACATTCTGAATCTACATGGGGCCAAGCCAAAAGAAACATCCCTGCTGTCCCTCCCAGAGCCTACTCACCCATTGGGGCTTTAGCTGTCTAAGAGATGCGACCTTTCAAACCTACTGGGGAGGTCATCTTTTTATGCATGAAGTACAATCCTGACCCGTTTGAACATTAATAGGGAAGTTCCCACAGATGTGGTGAAACAAGAGTTTCATCAAGGCTGCCTGTGGCTGCCAGCAATCCCAGTGTTTTGAAGTGTTTTCTCTTTAATACTACTGCATAGGGGATGCTGGTGTACTTCTCACCGACTCCAGCATGTCTAGTTTTAGCTTTCTGCATGTATTGAAGTAGGCAGCCCTGCTACTGTTGTTTGGTCTTTCAAGGCTCAGAATTAGGAGTCATTTTTTTTTAATACTCTGCCTAATGATCTGTTGTGTTGACATTTGAGGAACATGTATTGTATTTTGAACAAATACATTCTTATGAGAAATTCCTATTGGACTGCATGAAGAATATTTTTAAAATAGAATTTTCTCAATTACATGCTTTACTATGTTTTTAAAATTCTATATTCTCAGCATAACTTTATTTTATTTTATTTTGGAGTAATTTTTGCTCAGTTATATTTACAATCCATTGATTTTCTTCTATGGGATACTTGGTTCTTAGGATTTAAGCACCTGTTTTTATAACAATTAAAATTCTCTTTGTATTTTTGGGGGGTTAAATGCACTGCCAAAACTTTTAGAGGGACGTATAGATACTGCATTCTTTATGCAAACAGCTCAGAATTTGTGAGGTGTCATTCAGTAAATAAGTAGGTTTTTTCTTTAAAATTCATTAAGAGTAAATGGCTAGTGGGAGCAGTTTCTTCTCTAAATTCACAGTGCTTGAAGTTCTTTCTGTGATGCCTGTATCATCCTTGCAGAGTTAAACGATTACATATTTGACTTCAATTTACAAAAGCTTACCACTGGGGTAAAGGTAATATATTTGGTGTTTTGATATAATCTATTTCGTGAGCACTACTGTCAATATCTATAAACTTCTCTCAATACACCACACGAATGTTAACATTTTCCTTTTGACTATTATTACCTCCTAAGCAGCAAGGATGTTCAGGAGGGAAGAAGGAGAGAGATGTTTTGCATGATTTGCCAGCTACAACCCAGGGGACTACAGATGCTACTGGCCTTATTTTTATATTTATTGTAAAATTAAATGTTGACATAAGGTCTGAGGGATTTGCATGAATACAACAACGTCATTATTAAACAGCTGGGATCCTTGAATTTTTCCAAACTAATTCCAGGGGAAAAAAAAAAAAAAAGAGAGCAGAGCTCAAATGATAGAATAGAATGGTGCCTCTTGTTTTCTCAAGAAATTCTGTACTCTTGAAAAATTATCAACAGTGGTAATTTCAGTGCTTCTTTCACTTAATACTTTTTTTATTATTCACATGAAGTCTGTAAAGTCATGTAACATGCACATTGATCTCCTTTTTGCTATACCAGGTGCCAATTTTATTGCAGAATATAAATGTGTGCTATACAGAGGCCCATTTTTCTCCTCAGACAATAATGAGATATGTTTTTGTTGTTTTAAATAGCGTTGGTTGTATTAAAACATCTGGTTACAGAGAAGGGTTGTATTAAGCAAAGGGTTATGCTTGTCTCTCCTGGCATATTCAGGACACAAGGTCAAATTTTGCATTAAATGGGTGAATGAAGGGTGAGACGTCAAGACAGGTGTCCCTGGCTGTGCTGTCAAATATTTAAAACCTAACATCTGCTGGCAAACCCAGCCAAAGCCAGTGATGGCCCAGAGCTGGGTAGTTAGTGTATGTGCTAGCTCCTTTCCCACATAGCTGCTGTGTCCTTTAAACATCAGTCCATAACCTTAACTGCCCTCCTCTGGTTGAGACACTGGGCCCTGGGGAGCTGCAATGCAGAGAACCTTTGCTCTCCATGGAGATGGAAACTCTCCCCAAAGAGACCCAGCACTCTCACTGCTTTAATAGAGCTGCATCAGCCTTGTGCATCACTTTTGTGGTCCATCTACTCACCACAATAAGGCACAGTGCATGAGCAAACGCGTACGCATTAAAAGCATGTACACTCATTGACTGAAATTCAGAAAGACTGGCAAACATCCTTTCATCCAGGCTGAAGATAATATGTAATTATCTTTTTTATGCTACTCCATGCCACACAAATTGTGGTTGCATCAGGGTAGGTAGTTTCATTAACTGCTGAAAGAGTCCTGTTGAATTCCTTCCCTTTTCATTAAGTGGGCCACTCAAGGGTCAGTATAAGTGAGAAGCCCAAGACAGGTGCTACTAATTGTGGAGCCAACTATTAGAAATAGAAACTCCTCTGTCCTGGAGCAGTGGCAGATTGATGTTCACAGCTGTTCCTAATGTTATCAAACATTCTTGCCACTAGCACACACCTTATTCAGTAAGTGCTGCATACAAAATACAGAAAATAAATGGTTCTGCTTGTCAGCAAGGCATCTTTAGCTAACGTTTGTAGCCACATTTGAATTTTCTATAATGAAAGATTTGTCAAAGGCAAGTTTGCTTCAAGTCCTTTCTCAATTTTCAAACCTACATTTCTTCTCAGTTTACTAAAATGGCAAAAGATGCCAAATTGCTATTCAAAAATCCCAAAGGACTGACAAGAAGCAGTGTATTAATTTTTTTTTTCTGTCTGTCTGTTGTCAGTCTTTCTTTCAAGCATGGAATTTCAGCATTAACATTTGGAAAGCAAGGTTCTTCTCATCACAGCTTGCTGAATTCCAATGAAGACTTTGCAACTTGTCAGTAAATCTTCCAAAGCGTTGGAGGCAAGAGAGCACAATGCTTCAACATATTTCTAAATTTCATTCACTCCCATATTTGCAGTTCTTAGGAAAATGGAAAGTATGTCCAAATTCTTGTCATATCCCTTTACACCTATTCTGTATGTCTTCTTGTCCTGATTAATCAGCCAAGTAAGGGAACAAAAGTTAATGCTGCTCACTCATTCACTTGTTCCCGCTGTCCAAACTAAAGGCTGTACATCGAGCCAGGCTATTTCCTCACATCCATTTCTTCTTTATGTGTAATTGTGTAGAAAGAAGGAAGGACAAACCTGGCCTTTGTACCAGCACTCTTTTCCCTTCCCTACATAAGCCCTGCTTTATACCGAATTAGGACAGCTAGCAAGCCAGATAAGGGGGAAAACTGACTTTCATAACTGCAATAAAGTAGCTATTGTGGAGCAGAGGAAGAGAAAGGAAAGAATGATTTTTGTCTTAGCCATGTAAATGTTGTCTTGCTATGTTAATTATACAGCTAGAAGTGACCACTCTGTGTAACATAGAATGTCCCTGAACTGATCCCTCCTTAACTGCAACAAATCTTTCAGAAACCTGTGATCTTTTATTTCCAGAGTTTCACTCTTGGAAAATACACTGCTATTATATGTTATGCCTTATTCATGACTGCACTGAAAAGTTCAATCTTGCTTTTAGGGTCTAGGAGACACATTTATCCCCCTTAGTGCTACAGAGAGCCTTTAATAAAGCAAATGCTTTTCCTCCACTGAGCAGAAGGAAAAAAGGAATGACTGGAAAAGGCCTTAGTGAATTGGGGCATGGTTCTAGGGAGGTCTCCAAGCTTCAGTAAGCAGAGCTGAGGAAAGCTGGGACAAGGTTGATCTAATGAGTGCATCATGACCCAATGAATCAATTGGTCTTTCCAGCTGTGCTTTGCCTCTCCAGCTTATTTAAACTGATTTGTTCTGCCAGTTTATTGGTACAACTGAGTGATTTTTCAGAACCCATCCTTGTTGTTTAGACTCTCCACAATTTTTCCCTAATTATGTCATCTCATCTCTCCAGTCATCTTTATAGTTTTAGCCCCAGCACGACTGTGTTCATCCCCTTTCCTATTGTGAAAGTGGTATGGCCCCTATTCACAGCAATTTGCATCACTGATTGTGAACCTTGAGGGTTTAATTTAAAGACCAAGCTGTATTTTATTGAGGGTGGTTACTTAACAAGTGGCAATTTTCTGAGTGCTGATTGTTTTCCTCTGTTCAGCAAATCTTTTTGGCAAGAAACCCACCGTAGAAATGAACTTTCTTGTTGGGAAAGAATTTGAGAACATTTTATCTTAAAAACCACTTTGCTACGCCCTTTGGATATGCGGAAATAGCAAGGATGTATAACAGAGAAAGACCTTGCTGTGGGAATCTTTAAACTTAGGCTGAGCTAAGCTGTGAGTTCAGATGTAGATGCCAATCACTTGAGCTGGCTGTGCAATATAAACATACTGGGAAATATAGCACAAGTGCTAAAGCACGTCCCAGTCTCTTTAGGAAGGTTACATTTTCCACTAACTTCCAGTAAGACTGTAAGTTTTTTGTTATAGCACCACATGCTTATCAAAAGCTAAACAAATGAATCTGTTTCATTTTAAAAAAAAACAAAGACTGAGAGCAACATATCATAAAAGACATAAAAACAACTGAAATCTGAAATCAAGATGAAAATTAAAATTAATATCATCATTGGGTTTTTGAACATCCTTGTTGGAAAACTTAACAAAAGGCATTTTTGAGGTTGGAGAGTCCAATCTTGTATTACTTCAGAGGGGTAGAGGATGGTTTATATCAGATATCTTCTGAATATTCACTGTAAGTCAATTTCTATAATTTTGCAGGAATTGTTACCTCAGAAGTAAATCATCACATCATAAAATTAAGGATTGTTTTGAAACCTTGAAATGTTTTTGCACCATTTTAAGGGCCACTTGTACCATGTGCTTGAATGTGAACTGTGATTGTCCCCATGAAATTAATTTCACTTAGTGTACAAGAAGTAGAGAGTATTGAAGCAGAAATAGGTTTTTGATTCTTAATAAGTACCAGTGCAGTTCTGAAGATAATAGGATTATTCAAAATGTTAATTACTCTAATTTGCTCCAGTCTGATAAGAACTCAAGTAACATTTTACTCCTCTCTCTTTCCCAGAAATGGCATCACTGTTTCTCTGAGCTTTTAAACAAAAATACTGTAGCGTTAGGGTTTGTAAAAGCCCTGTTTTTTACAAGGTAAATGGTGCCCTTGAAAAGAGGATGTCTTGTTTGAGTTCACATGGTGAGATAAGGGAGGAGAATGGTTAAATGATTGATGTTCAAATCCTCCTTGGAATTCCAAAACGACCCAACTCCAGCCAGTGGCATTATTTAAATTTTATTCAGTCCCCTCCCTTGCCTGGCTGGTGAGGCTGTCCCTGATGTCCCCAGGACACGGTTGGCACTGCTGGCTCAACTTGCCATCAGCAAGGACCCCCAGGTCTCTTCCCACGACACTGCTTCCCAGTGCCTCATTCCACAGTCTGTACGCACCACCAGAGCTGCCCTGGCCCAGGTGCAGGATCCAGCACTCACCCTTGATGACCTTCACACAGCTGGTCATTGTCATCTCCCTCATTTGTCCAGGCCTCTCTGCAAGGCTGCTCAGCCTTTGAGGGAGTCAACAGCTCCTCCCACTGCAGTGTCACTGGCAGTCTTGCTCAGTATTCCTTTGAGTCCAAGTCATCCAAGCCATTCCTGAAGATGTTGAAGAACACAGGGCTGAGGATGGAGCCCCCACTAGTGACAACTCGCCAGTCTGATGTCACCCCATTCGCTATAATCCTTTGTCCCTACCCTGCAAAAAAGTGATTCAACTGCCCAAATTTTTCAGCCTCCTTTTACTTTAAATCAGGACCATGAACAGTAATCTGGTTTTGTTTCAGTGCTAGGATGGGAAGTTCCTTTAAATTTGGTCCTTGAGCTTGGGCTTGGCTCCTACAGCACATTCTTCTCTTACAGTTTGAACTTCTCACATCTTCATGATATTAAAATGTAAAAAGTTGATGAGATAATAAAAATTCCAGTTAAGCAAAATTTTTTAATTATCCTTTTTATTTAGTTTAAATTTAAGTTCTGCCTTTTGATTGGCAGAGGAGGTGAAGATCAGTATCTAACACTCAGTAAAAACATTTTTTTCAAGTGTGATCAATTATTCTTCGAAGTGAAGGATTATTTACATGCAAAAAAGAATACTACATGAATTGTAGCAGGATATCACAGGTTACTGACATTCCTTCAAAACTTTCAGAATATTTATTTTTCTTCAAGAGCTGGTTAGCATGGAAATTAAAATATTTTATGTCTTCATCTGGCAGATAAAGGACTTTATTTTTGTGTGTATCTCCCCTCTCCCCCCAACAGGATTGTGTAAATTACTCTAAGAGTACATGCTACACTAGCTGATGCTAATGAGAGAGGAGGCAGGAGGTTTAAGGAAGGAAAGTCATTTAAGCCTCTTTTACCTAGGAAAGCTATGTTCACAAATGTATCAGCAATGTAAACTCCTTCATATTTCATTCTTTACATACATCAACATAGGTCATTTAATCTAAAATATCAGTTCAAAAGGTGCAGAGTCATTAATTTTTGAACTTTCAGAAGACTGCAAATAATTCTAGTTTGTGTGATGGTTATTTTTATGGTGGGAACACTTACTTCCTGAAGTTGGATTTTGATTGACAAACTCATTTCATGTTAAAGTATCACATAGCCATCAGGTGGTTAAAAGCTTTCAGCTGTTTCTAGACTTGCTTGGATTTGAACTAGTAACCTAAAGACAAAAAGGTTTGTATCTCATTAGAAAAACCCTCAGCTATGTTATGCAGCCTTTCATTTCAATTTAGTTTAATTTAAATGAAAAGATTTAGCTGTGATATGAAACATAAGAGAAACATTTTATATTTAATTTTCTGTGTGTATGTGGTTTTTTTTTGTTGCCTTTTTTTTAATATTGGTAGATAGAGTCAAAACAGAGGTGAATTTAAAAAATTAACATGCAGCCACTACCATAACTGTTTAAACGTCAGAAAACTCTAATCTAAGCAGTGATTCCTGCTGTGACTAAAGAAAAAGAAGAAAAAAGAAACTTTGCTTCTTTGCTGTTCTAACATATTTCTAATAATAAAGATTATTGTCTTTGAACTCGCCCAACCTTACTCAGCTCTCCTTTGCTAAAGCCATTAAAATTATTAGAACTTCAAGCAGGGTTACAGTTTTAAAGTGCTTGACTTTTCCTTTTCTCCAAACAGAGGAGGCTGGTTTTAAACATGGCACACCCCACAGTAATCCAGTCTAACTCTTCTATCGGTCTGGCTGAATTTTTTCAAGAGGTTTGCCCAAAACTGTGTTAAAAAACATAAATCATGGGATTAAACCTGTAGAGAATGATGAAAGCTGAATTCATGTATATACATGTGGTGGTACAAATGGACTCTTTTATTATTTAACCTGAATGAAAGCAATAAATTTGAAACAGGTTTAACTGATGATATTGGTAATCCACAACAGATTTCATGAATGTTGTTGAATGAACATTGGTTTTGTTGAGTAATCTCTCAGATTAAAGAAGGGACAGATAACTCAAACAGTCTGCCGAGGTTCATATTATTTTCCTGTAAAGTTTTGCCCTGAATGAAGGGGTTATTGCATTTTTTAGTAATTAATAGATAGAGCACTTGTTTAAAGCATCTATTGAAAGTATAGAAAGCCCATATTATTTCTCTCTAGAACAGACATTCTTAAGAGCAGAGAACTTTTTCATTGAGTTTAACGTGCTCCAATTAAATATAGAATTTAAATTCAGATTAGTAATTTTTGGGAGTCATTTCAGACTGTGTTAATTCCCCCCTTGAATTGTAAGGAACATGATTCTCCTATAATTTATTCTGTCCTGTAATTTAGGAAGCCCTTTCCTGGCAATTATGCGAAAGCAATATTTAGCTGCAGGGAACCTTTATGGTGATTTGAATTTTCTAGATGAGGAGGGTTCGAGCATAAGCAATTGTGGGTGTGTGCTGACACAGGCATCATCACTACCTTTGTCTCCATTTGATAATGACAACATGTAATACAAGTATATGGCAACAATATGCTAATCAAGAATATTTCACCAATGGGAAAAAATTATACTGCAACATCAACTATTATATCAACAGATCACTGAGATAACCAAGCTGGACTGAAACACTCAAACTGAAAACTTTGAAAAATAATGGCTAAGACTTGATCTAGCTGCAGTTGGTGGAAGTCAGAAGCAATGTTTGCCATGACTGCAGTAGAGCTCAGAGTCTTCTGAGTCCTTTAGGTGTGGGTAATTTGAAAAGGAGGAGAAGAGATTTTGAATTAGCCCTATGGGAGCTGATTTTGTTTGGGAGCTGTTTTGACATTCTTATCTATCCTTGTCATGTTTGGGATTTTAATGAGAGGCACAGCACCATGCTTCTCTTTTTATATTTTAACCAACCCACTTGGCTCTCACATATATAAATATAGGTCGTTGTGTAATCTGTGAAAAAAGCAAGGCAGGTTGGTTACTAGTGAAGCACACATGGATACACATCCCCCTGCAAACTGCAATTAAATCAGGAAAGGGACTGCTAACACAGTTGGTGTATTGAGCTTTTAATAAGTATTGCACCACATATTTAATGTATTATGTTAAAATAACGTTCTGCACAAAGTGCTTCCTGTGCTTCTCATCAAATGTCATTGATGTGGATAGTTAACACATTTGGTTTTTTAGATATATGCTTATTTGACTGCAACAAAAATCATTCAACTATATTGTTCTCCAATATCAATTCAGCAAGATATTTAATCATCTGCTTGTATTTAAAATATCTATTTTGTCTCATCTAAAACAATGAGAATCCTCACATGGTTTAAGTTAGGCAGGTGCTTAAGTATCTTCATGAGCTCAGTGATAACTGTATAACTATGGCACATTGTTTTCAATGTCACAGACAATCCTTAAATTTTACTTGCCTGTCACCAGGAGTAAAATTTGCTCCATGCTGCTTTTTCTCCTGCTGTGTATGTTTTAATTCCTGAACCACACTCTCCACATTAAATATTTCTCTATGACAATTCCAGTAACATTTTCTAATCACAAAATAATATTTACCATCTTCCCCCATGCGGTTTTCAGAACAGAGGGAGCTGCTGCAGTTCTGTAGAGGTCGTGAACCTGCTTGATGAAGCACAGATGAATAAAAAGTATTCTACTGAGCTTAACAGGCTTTATTAATGTGCAGATCCAATACACATTTTTATTTAAATTTCTCGCAAGTCTAAAGGACACATTTTTCAATTGTTATTTTGCATTTAGCTTTGTGAGATTAGTTTTGCATGTTTAAAAAAAAAAAAAGTGTGATTGGAGATCTACAAATTACTTTCCATTAATTATAGTCAGTGCACCTCATAGCATTTTTGGACTTTTAAGGCGAGAATCAACTAGCAATTTAATTTGAAAGAGACTTGCACATGTGTCCCTAATCCATACCTTCAATCTCAGTTTTGACTAAGATCCAAGCTTTACGCTTTTCCTTTGAAATGACAAAAATAATTATTTGAATGTAATTTTCCTCTTATTTT
Source organism: Acridotheres tristis (assembly GCA_037013685.1). Classification (NCBI taxonomy): domain Eukaryota; kingdom Metazoa; phylum Chordata; class Aves; order Passeriformes; family Sturnidae; genus Acridotheres; species Acridotheres tristis. The sequence continues at coordinate 13,968,589 of CM072895.1, forward strand.
CTATTTCCCATTCCCTAATGGGGGTTCCATCCATAAATGGGAATATTTTTTTCCCATTGCCATTGGGGAAACATTTTCAAAGGGTCTAGGTCAGTTTGTCTGCTCATTAGTAATTTTCCACACTTGATGTGTGACTAGTTCTTTAAATGTGCTTGAGTAATTAGAGACTTAGAGACGTGATTGCTGACATTTTTCATAAATATTTGTTGATTCAGTGAAAGACAAAGATTTTATATTCAAGTGGATGTATTGTAAATTCCCATACTATGGGTATCTTTATGCAACTCAGCCTTTGGCCCTGAAGTCTTTAGCACACATTCTCTTTGCAGTACAACTGCTGTGTGAGATGTTATCATTTCCCACTGTTTCCCCATTGCTGGAGATTGCTGTTCCCACTGGAGAGCAGGCAAGTTGGGACACACACCCACACCCCAGTCATGTCGCTGAAGAGTCTGAGGGCTTTACTTTAAACTGCTGACCAAGGTGCCTTTAATCTAAGCCCTGGGACTTTGCATTTAAGCAGCTGAGAACACGTATGCATTCCATTCCTTGTATTCAGCAGAGGGGCAAAGCAGATAGCAGGAGAAGGTATCTGGCAATTTTCTGCAATTACATTTGCTGCAGCCTACTGGTAAATGCCCTTGTCATCTGAATTCCCATTTTCAAAAATATCCTGGATTTTCCTAAAAGATTGGCTCTTTTTAATAATATTTAGGTGCTGAATTTATAGCAGGTTGTTGCCAAGAAGTGGCCTGCTACAGATCATACCCATAAAAACACAGCTGAATAAGTTTTTAGCTGCCATTTCTGTCCCAGAGTTCAATCTTAGAAAGAAATGGTGCATTGCTTCCTGAAAAGTAGTAGGGAGATGCCCACTGAGCAACTTTGCAGATGCCAACCCTGCCATCTGGCACAGCCGCACACACTGCATGCCAGCAATATATCCCAGACACAAGCTAAAATGAATTGCATACGGCATTCCAGTGCTCCATTTATTTATCAGTGAAGATGTGTGTGCCAATTAGGATTAAGCCGTTGTTTCTAGAATATAAAGGAGCCAGCCAAAATAACAGGACTTCTGGTCTACAACCAGAGCCATTTTCTGAAACTGAAGCTTCAGCTGCTCACCAACTCCACCAGTTCACTTTTCTGATGTCCTGACAGGGGCAATGTGGTATTCATTTAGCTTGTCCCTCTTGCCTTCTAAAATGTGCTGAATCTATTGCTAATAAACATACCTAATTTGAATGTTTTGTTTCAGTGCAGTTTTAGCTGCTTACACTTTAAGTCTGATTTGTTGACTCTTGACACTGACAGCTGGATGCTTTGCTTACAGGACCAGATCTTCAAATGTAGAAGGAGTTAGCATAGCTTGGGGATTTTAAGTCATCTTTATACTTTTTGATCCTGAAGTATTCTAATTGTGAAACGTGTCAGACCTGTTCTTGGGCTGCTCGGTGGCATCAAGAAGTCATTGCATCAGCCTGAAGCCTATATAGGTGCAAAGTCATCCTTCCCTCTGGCCACGTCATCTCTGCTTGTTATTTCATAGCAAAGCAAAGGGATTTTATTGACATTTGTATTAATATAGAAAAAGATTCTTCCTTGGTTATCACGATGTCCAACATGCATAAATGATCTTTGTTATGCTGTTACATACAATTCAAGAAAGAAGTTGAAAGCAACTACATCTTGTTGCATGCAGTGATTGTAAGCAAAAGCAATTACAACAAGCTTTCCAGCCTGATCAGGAAGACTTTAAACTATGTGAACTAAGATATGAGAAAGCAACTTTGTAGTTCACTAAGGGAACAGAGGTTATAGTTACTATGTAGGGTGGGTTAACAGGATGAACCTTCAGAAAGGCTAAATCCCGCCCTGAGGGCCAACCTCAAGTGCCTGTGCGCAAAGAACACAGCCTGGGAAACAAAGAGGAGGAGCTGGAGCTCAACACGTGGTTGCAGAACCATAACATCTTTGGGATGATTGATGCAGTGGCTTATAGGACTGAAGTGTAGTTAGGGTGAATGGTGCAGGCACTTTAGGAGGGGTAGGCATGGAAGAAAGTGCCAGGGGGAGTGCCATTTACACAAAGCTTCTATCTAGGGGCTTTTCTAAAGAAGGGGTGTCAGGCTGGGTGAGGGAAGACTGTTCTGGGGAACTGGTCGGTGGGGTCCCATGGAAGGCAGTGTTGAAAGACAGAGGTGCTCAGGAAAGCTGGCAGATCTCTAAGAACTGCCTCCTCAAAGCACAATAGTGTTTATCTCAACACTAAGAAAAATGTTAGTTATCACAAGAACATCTTGGATGATTTTGTGACTGAATTCCTTTGCAAAAAAGGACAGAGACAGACATTAAACATACAAAGGGAAAGAGAGGATACTAAGCCCTGCCTAGACAAGAAGAGAAGGTGTTAGGAAAACCAAACCTCAGCTGGAACTGAAACTGGCAATTAGAGTTTAACCTGGCAAGGGATATCAAATTCAACAAGAACCTCTAGAGCTGTATTAGAAGTAAAAAGGGATAATGTGCTGAGTGGGTGCTGCTAAATAGTAGCATCAGGTGCAGATAAGGCTGTAACACATTGCCCCACTGTTCACTGACAGTGTCTCCCATGCCTCTGACTAGACACACGGGATTGAAGGAGGACAGAAACTACCAGCTGTGGGAGAGGATCAGGTCAGAGTTCTCTTGAGAAATCTTGACCCATACCAGGACCAGCTAGGAGGCATCCAGCAGTGCTAAGAGAACATGTAGATGGACTGGCCTTTATCCATCATCTTTGAGAGGTCATGGAGATCAAGAGAAGTCACTAATTACTGCAGGAGGACAAAATTCCAACCTTCAAGCACATCAAGAAAGACAACCCAAGGAGCTCTAGGCTGGTCATCCTTGCTTCAGTCCCTGGGAAAATAATTGAGTAATGCTAGATTTTGAGCACGTGAAGAATGATTTGGTGATTTGGAAGAGCCAACAGGAATGTACAAAAGTAAATCATGCCTATCAGCCTCATTGCCGTCTGTGATGAAACAGGTAGATGTGTAGGTGGAGGGGGCATGATGAGTGTCATCTACAGTGACCTTAGCAAGGGTTTCAAAATAACTTCCCTTGCATCCAAGTAGGAACATGACAATTTAAATGAGGGAACTACTAAAGTGAAAAACTGGTTGGATAATCCAGCTCAGAAAGGAATAGCCCATAGTTACTACTCAGCTTGGGAAGTGTAATTCCTCTGTGACCTATACCAGCACTGGTTTATATCTTCACCAGTGACCTGGAGGAGGAGACACCCATCAATTTTCTGCTTTTTGAGAGACTGGAAACTGGGACAAGGGGACCCAGTTAATTTCATCAAGAAGAAATACAAGGATCTAGCTCTGGGAAGAATGGTTCTGCATCAGCTTAGGCTGCTGCACAGCAGCCTTGGAAGGAGGTTGGAATTTATTGGACAATAGTCTATACCAGAGTTGTCAGTCGCCCTGGCAGTAGTAAGAAGTAACAGCATGAAGGCCAAGAACACAGATCAAGGGAAGTGATTACTCCTCTTTAAATAGCATTTGCTAGAACAGATTTGGACCCCCCCCCCCCCAGAGAACAAACATTGAAAAACTGGATCAAATTCAGTGGAAGGCCTACAAGATGATCAGAAGCTGGAGCACTTGGCCTGTGAGGAGAGGCTGAAGAACTGGGATTTATTTACCCTGGAGAAGGGATATCTCCAAAGAGACAGCAACCTTCCAATATCTGCAATGACCTTACAGAAGAGATGTAGCCAAGCTCTTTGCAGAGATATACAGCAGCATCATGAGTGTTAACAGTCATAAGTTGTTATAAGAAAAGTTTCACTAGATGCAAAAATTTTTTCTCTTTTGCTATGGCAATAAGTAGTCTTTAGAGGAGCTTGTCCAGAGAGTGGGGTTCTCCAAGAGAAGAGATATTCAAGTCAAAATGCCTGCTAAAGGCTGAATTCTTAGTTTTTGGTCTAAAGTCAGTTTTCAGACAGCTTTAAGCAGTAATTTAGACTCAGCAACCTTTCCAGGTCCATTCCAACCTGAATGTTTCTATGCATCTTGATTTTTCAAAGGTTAAATTTGCAAACCCTAATTAAGTAAACTGTTAATCTTTACATGTTGTTGACTTGTAAAGCAGATCACCTGGACAAAATTCACTTTGCCTAAGTGCAAATATACATATGAGAAGAGAAGTAAAGAAAGAAATCCATGCCAGTAATTTGGTGATATTTCAGCCTGTCTGCCTCTCTGCACTTTATCGTTCAGCTGCAATATGCTAACAATGCATTCGCTTACATTAAAGAAGAATTGATATATTTTGTAGACTTCTGAGGTGCTGAAGATTTTTGTATTAGCTTGGGAGGGAGAAGCTGTTTTGCACAGGTAGTTCTGTACTTGTGATTTGTTGGGAGAATATAGTGCTAAATGGTCCTCTGACAATGAGGGGTAGGATTCAAATTAGTACATTGCACTAAAGTATAAATGATGTAAGAGCAGAAGTTGGCTCCGGTGCCAGATGGGTCAGATGGATTACACCTGATCAGCCACTTGGGTCAGGTGTCCTGCTACAGATCCATTCTTAGCTGCAAGACATGTGAGTAGAAGTTGAACTCACAGTGGAGTAGGGATTTTATGTTCCAGAGTCCTTGCCATTGTCTGCTTAATTCAGAGCTGTAGCATTAAATTGTTGTGATTTGTTGTATTTATGCTGGAAAACACAGATGATTTAGCTTCCTGTTTCTGAAACTGAATTCTTTGGGGAAAAAATGGCTGTGTGGCTTGGAGCAGTGTGATATTCAGTAGCCCCTAGAGTAATAAGAAGGAGACAAAAAGGCTAATTAAATTTTCACCTTATCCAAATTCTTGAATGAAGTGGCCAGTTAGGAGCTGCTGGCTATTTTGGAGTGTCAGTGTTTCTCCTCTCCACGATTTCAGTTACATGGGCATAAATCCATATAATGTCCAAAGGCTATAGAAGCATTTTATATTCTACTAGCAGTTTTAGCTCCTACTTTTCCATATGGTGGCTGAAGTAGCCACCTCACAGACTTGGTGCACATACTCAAGTATCCAAGGATTTAATTTTTAGGGGAAATCCTTTCCTGTTTTTGTACGCAGTAGAAGCAGTGCAGATTCTTGGGGCAGCACATGCTGTTCAAAAATACAAATCCAGGTAGCTCCTTTCAAGCCAATTTGGCACTTCAGAACAGCAGCAACTTTTACTGCTTTGGTGCTTTTTTTTTTTTTTTTTTTTTTGGTAGTTTTTTGGGTTTTTTTCTGACATGTGCATCTGTCATGCAAAAGAAGTTGCTGTGTTCTCAGGCTCCTCAAGCTTTTAGAAATTTTGCCATCCATTACATCTCTACATAATAAGTGAGATGTAAGTGCTAAGTTTGGATCATGGTACCAAACATAACTGATAGTAGCCCTGGGGCTATCCACTGACTTCAGCTAAATTTAAAACTTTCATTCATAAATGCAGATGAGGAGAGCACCCAGATTGTTACAGCACAGCAGCAGTCCCAGCACACAAATGTGTCTGCACGCATGCACACACCATTAAAAGGTAACCTTAACTCAGGGAGGTTTTGTGCTCAAAAGGCTCTAAAGACTCGCTGGCACAATCCCTGTGATTGTAGAGCTGAGTATCTGCCATAGTGTTTTACCCAGCCACTCCAGGGGAATCTCAAATGCATGCGGAAAATGTCTGCCTTCACCTAACATTCTTACTGCATTCACTAAATGAAAATGAGGATATTCAGTCTTAAACAAAGCATTTCCTTTTTTTATAAAGAAATCAAAACCAGTTGCAATTAAATAGAAAACAAAGGAAGAACTGGAATCCATAAAACATCAGGGGCAATATTTAAAGCAACAAAACTAAAATCAGTTCAGCATTTCTCTGCTGTATTTATATACAAGTGCACTTATTTTTAAAGTACCCTAACACTTAATTTTGCTTTCAGTTGTATTTTTTTATTTGGATTACATATGGTATTGTGATAGGATGTATCAGAAAGCCATAAAGTGTTCCTGCCTGTAAAAGCAATGTCCTTTCTTGTTAATGCCAAGAATTCTGTTCCCAAAACACTCATTCCCTGCTCAAGACACTGTAGCTGCTAATGAGGAAAACACTGCAAGTACCTCATTCAAATGTTTTCTTTTGTTTATCTACAGGGAGTTTACTCTGTAACAGTGAAGAATCCCTGAGTATCAATGAGTCTGAAAGTACTCATATTCTGCCAAGAATAAAGTTGTAAAGCTTTGTGTGCCAACACTTTAAATTAATCTGAAATAATGCAAAGGGGACTTTGTCATCTTGGAAGGCTTTTTCAAGCCTCATAGCTATTGTCTCAATTAATAAAAATATTCGGTATCATTCACATGGCTGCCTTCCTCCATTGCCAATTACAGTTTCAGTGGATGATGTCCCTCTGCGGACATATGTCGGAGCTGATAGAAGGGATGATACCGGCGTGTGACAAAATAGACCTGCACACCAGTAGCTTTGCAACACGTTTCCTAGGCAGCTCTGCTTACTCACAGCCTTCTTTTCCAAGCATCACCGAGTGTCCAATGCTAATCAGTCCCTTTAGATTGCTTTTACGAAGTAGATAGCACATTAATTCAGCATACAAATTGAGAAACTATCTTTGATGGTGAAACAAGATTAAAATACCCATGCTCACATTTCCGTTTCATAAATAAAACATAAATAATGCAGTAACCCTCCCCAGCAAAACAGGCAGCTTCACAATTTCTCTGTTGAATACTGTTTAAAATCTACATCTATCGCAAACTTTAAAAAAAAAAAAAAAAAGAGGCCATAAACAAAATATTGTGCCTGCAAAAAGACTTTCTTTATGTTCCCATCCACAGGGCCCTTAGTCACAATTCTGGCCCAGGATTTTCTCATGAGATGCTGTTTAGGAGCTTTTAAAAAAAACCACAATGCCATTCTCATGATATATGCAGTTTTAAAATTTGTATTTCTGTATGGCTGAGGTTGCTGGTTTTTTTGTTGGTTTTTTTTTTTTTTTAATAAATATGTGAAATCGATAGATTGGCCAGGTCTCCATTTTTATAGGGGATACTGCATCATTAAGTACTGAAAGAATATAATGTAACTATTCAAACTGCTTAAAATATTTCGTAACCATAAATTATTATCCAAAAATATTTTTCGAGTAGATAAAAAGAGTTGTCAATTCTTCATAGTGAATACCTCATAAGGGGCTCATTTATGGTTGAAAACTGAATAAAAGCAGTAAATTAAGAACAGACGTAACCATAGAGAAGCTGTAATCCACAGCAGATTTCCTTGGTGAATGAAGTATTGTTGTGTGGATTTATCCTCCTTGCTTGTACAGTTAACCAGTCACATCTGTGGCCAAAGTGCTGTCTGTGCACACAGACAAGTTGGGTTCAGTAACCCCATGGAGGTAAGCACATGCTGGTTTACACTGTATTGATAAAGTGCAAAATAAACTCCACCGGCTGTTTCATTGGGGCATGCTATGCTGAAGGGCAGATAGAATATTGAAACTGAATTCCTGTGACTGGGAGACATAAAAATGCTGGGACATTTGAAAAACTGGAGGCAACAGCACGTTTCTCCTAGATTTTATATTAGTATTGCAGGCCCTGTTTTCTGGCAAGTTACAACAGACTGTGCCGCTGATTCACAGAATTAGTGTTTGTACTTCCTAAATACGATAATGAATGGGAGCTGCTTGAGCTATAGTGTTTGTGAAGGGAAAGCCACTTGTTATAAATATTCATTTGACAAAATGTAAATAGTTTTATAGGAGTGTAAACTGTTGCAAGTTATTTGATTCAGTACAGTTGTCTCTTCTGCATTGTTTGTCACAAATGCACATAATGAACCAGCTAGGATGACATGTAGACTTGACAGTGAATTAGTTTAGCCTTATTGCTGTTTGTTTAACTTTGTGATTACACACCAATCAGATAGCGCATCTCCTTTGTCTAGAGAAAGCCACAGCAAGTTCTATATTTCTTATGTCTCTCAAATTCTTTGTTTGTTCCAGTACTTCAGTGTATTATTGGACACTAATTTTTATTTTATATCAGGAGATTATAATCTTTTCTGAGATCACCAGCTTATTAACCCAGAATATTAAAAAAAAGGAAAATTCTTTGTAAATTTATTTTCATTATTGAGGACTATTTTTAATTTTAATACATGCTTCCCTGGCAATAGATTTAATTTCAAATAAATAGGCTTCTCTCTAGCAGTGTCTCAAACAAAATTAAAATAATGCAGTAAAGACAGCAACAAATTATGGTTTTTTAAAATGCATCACACTGTTCATTTAGAATCCACTGTCTTCATAAAGATTTTTAAAGTATAAAAGCACATCGATTTATGTTTCCTCTTTAATTCACGTTGTAGAGAACATAGTAAATAATTGCCATCATCTCAGCATCAAAAGTGCACTGTAGCACCTGTGTCTTACAGCAGATGACTACAAAGTGTTTATAAATTCAGGCTGCATGTGAACTGAAGGAATGTATCTCTTGCTGGTTTGAGGTGTGTGCTCATGTTAAACACATGCTTAACCACTATTACTGCACACGTGTGTAGGCAGAGGCTTACTGCACTTCTTCCTATAATCAGAAAACATTAACTGTGTTTAGAGGACTGATCCTTAACTTGAACTGAGTGAAAAAGAATTTGCAAACTCTCGTGTCCCTTTAAATTAATCACGGATTTTGAAAGTAGCATATATTATGTTTGATTTTGCTCCTAACTTAATTTAAAGTTTGAAATCATTGTTGTCATTTTGTAGTGAGTAAAGAGGTCACAGCTCTATGCCAGCTACAATCATTTATATGACAATAGTGAATTTGGTTCAGTTTTGCTGTTTGTTTTGTTAGTCAGTGTTCTTTTATATCTATTGTTTTGGTCTAGATTGTATTTTCTCAAGGAGAAAAAAAAGAAGTCTGGTGCTTTAGAAAGTAAAGTGAATAAAGTATTTTGTCTCTTTCTTTTGTCTGAAACCTTTTCTGAAAGTTCGGAATCTGGAGGACTAAACTAGATTACTATTTTAAGGCCTGTTCCAAAGACTTGACCAAGCTTCCACTAGGCCCTTAGAGATTGTTGGAAAAGCAAAGAGTTATGTGTTTTAAACAAGACTTTTTTTTTTTAAGCTTTACTGAAATTTATCTAAAACCCTTACTATGAAAAATTTAGAGCAGCAAACTTATTCATTGCTCAGAAAGATAACTTTCTGAAATGGTTGGAGGTTCATTTAGAGCTATCAAATGTTGAGGGATTTGGATTTTCTTTTTTGTTTTCATTTAGTAAGATTTCTTTCCAAAGAGGTCAGCAGGACTTTTCTTGAAGGGATTTAATTAAAGTTAGCAAGTAATTTTGTGTTCTGCAGCGTGTTACATATTGTGAAAAGGTTATGGATTCACCCAATGCAACACATCAACAGTGTAAAGGTGATAGGTGAAATTCTTCTTGTTGCAAGTGCTGAGATAGAATCATTTAAAAGGTCACTTGCGCTCAAGAAGAGCATTTATTTAAGTAGCAACTTGTTTTGGGATATGCTGCATTTTTAAAGGTTAAAATAGTTTCTCGCTGACCAATGTGATCAGCAAGAAGCAAATTTTTCGTTTATTTTAAAAAATATCTTCATGTTACTTGACTGTGTAGAATATTTATTAGGATCATGTGTAACAGATAATTGATTTAAAAGCTCGAAGTACCATAATTTTTCACAGAATTTCTAAAATTTGATACATAGAAGATTTAGATCCAGAATTAGTTTGTTTATATTATTATGTACATTGCTATGGTAGTAAAGGTGCAACAATTTAAAATGTAAAAATACAGGAGATGAGATTAATCACAGTATGCTATGTTACTTTGGATATAAGCAGTTTTTCTGATAGGATATGCCAATTGTCTACAGTGAGGGGGAAGATTGATCTTTTAATTTTTAAAAAGTGATTTGAGAGTGAAATAGACTATGTGGTCTGATAGATAGAACAAAGTAAATCGTATTTTAAATAAAAATGTGGAAGACCATAAAATCAGACAGGATTCTTAGGGAGATGAAAAATATTTGTTTAAAATTATTATTAAAATGATTATTGAATTCTTACTACTTTTATGTAGAGAAGTTCATGTGCAATAAAAATTATGTTGCATCTTTAGAGGATTTTTTCCCCTTTTCTCTAGAAACATTTTAAATTGGCATTAAATTTCTTTAAGTTACTGTTTCCTTTCACTCTCACTGCTCAATAATCTGTAGACATGAAGGAGGAAAGAGGTCTTTTGTAACGGCTTTTTGCTGAATAAGGTGCTGTGGTCACCCTTCCCCTTGATCTTAAAGATTTCCAGTACAGAGCAGCATTTTGTTCAAAAATTTTTAAAAATGCTTTTATTAAGCCGTTATCATGTAGATATTATACCAGCCCTGAAAGCAAAACTGTATTCATGAGATGGTGTTGATTGCTTATATCCAGTGAACATTGCCCATTCCAGAGTAAATTATGTGAGTAGGAAAAAGAAAAAGTGTACATAAGGAATTAACAGTTAAAAATGAATTACTTACATTTGTTTCAGGATAATTTTTACTCAAATAAAGTCACTCTGCTTAATTTGCCTTGCTTTCCATTTGAAAGAGTGCAAAATCTATTTCCTGGGCAATTCTGCACAGCACAGATATTAATACTTTGGGGTTTAATTGTATCCTGTGTTTAAATACACTGTGGGTGAAACCCTAGACCTCTGCTTAATTGCTGTGAGAAAATAGCCTGATTTCTCTGAGATTAGGCACACGCTTATGTATACTTTGACCCACGAGTGCCTCCTTCAGAATTAATCTTCTAAGGTAGTGGGATTTGCTTTTGTACGTGCAGTAGACCCATTCATGACAAACGGTGCCTAATAAACCAACTTCACCCTCTGGACCTCTCTTTTGCTGTCAGAGTTTTTCTTCAACTATTCATTTCACACATCCCTTGTCCAGTTGCTTATTAGCAAATAAACTTTAAAGCTGGCAATAGGAATAAATTTATTGATTTCTCTTAATTAGAGTAGCTTAAGGTTTAAATATTATGCTGCAGAACTGGAAATGTAAAACATTTACATTTAATTGTTAGGCAAAAATATTCTGAACCGGATTCTAATATGCTGGATGTTAGAAGACAATTCGTATTTATTTTATTCGTATTTATTTTTAAAATTTCCTCTGTGCTATCCTTCAGCTGAACTATCTATTTATTCCATAAAAGCACTTTTCCCCCGTCATCTGTGTTAGGATTGTTTCTATAAGATGTACAAAAAGTTCTGGTTTTCAAATATTTATATTAGTCAAAGTTAGCCCTGTTTATACTTTTTGGCAATATAACTTTTTCCTTAAAAATGAAGTACTTCAGATTAACTAAACAAAATGTGTTGAAATGGATGGTCTTATAAACTTAAGTACACTTGGCAACAGAAAGGACTAAGGCTCTAACCAAAAAACACTGGCTCAAGTGAGTAGCCCCTACTCATACAAATATCTCATTAACTTCAAAGCAACAATTTGTGTGAATTGGAGTTCTCAAAGTTTGGCACTAACACGCCAATCCTGACTGCAAACACTGAGACAGATGTAGAAGTTTTCATTTTATTAATGCCATTAAAATCAGGAATTGGTATTGTTAGTATTATTTTATGAGTTTTTAATGTTTGCAGGAGCATGTCCTAAAATTAGAAGCCCTAAAATTAGAAGATAGTTTGAGTTTTCAGTCAGCTTTAGTGAAAATCATCTTTTTGTGTTTTCATAGCCCTGTAAAGGAGTTCTCTGTATTTGCATCAAAAATAAGAAAACCAGTACCCACATACTACATTTTAAAGAGTTTAGCAGCAAAGAGTTTGATTCACCCTATTAAAATCAGTAGTTTATAGTAGTAGAAATAACGATGTAGCAAAAGAAGAAAATCCCAGATGAGCTGATACTTTTAATTAAATAACTGGATTGAAAATTATATTAGTAAAATATTATTTAACTTCTATTAATAAAATATTATTTAACTTCTATAAGTTTGTATATATTTGTCCAAGCAAACTTCTTGCTAATTATCAATTAGCTTAGTTATTGTCTGCCCTTCCTTAAATAAGTGATCAAAAACAGACTGAAATGCAGGGTTATGGGGTTTTTTTGTTTTGTTTTGTGTGGGGTTTTTTTGTGAGTGGTTTTTTTTTGTGGTAAACCCTCTAGCTATTGTTACGGCAGTCATCCTTGGTTGGCTGATACTGAACTACACGGTCGGGACTCTCATAAGGGAAATGCAGTCTTCATTAAACAAGCCTTTTAACAGCAAGCCAAGCTTGATTAAAATCATATACAGATGAAATAATTTCTTTACAATTCCTTTGTAGTTTTGTGCATTCACATTAACTCTTTAGGTTTAATAATGCTTGGGAGACATCTGGGTTACTGCTTAACATTCTGTTGTTACCTCCAATTATGGCTGAGAAATCAAAATACATAATACAGTTTCTGTTCAAATAACTGCAAGTATGTTAATGTGGTACACAAATGTGAAATGGGTTGGGCAAAAGTCAATGTTAGAGGAGACAAGGAATTATTAAGGCTTGCTCTCTTACATGGAATTTCTCTGATAAAACCTGAAGAGGCAAAACTTAAAAAATAAAGAGGAAACTTTATGAGTTTTGTTATTATTACTCTAATCAAACTGTGATAGCATAAGGCAACCCTAAACTGATTTGTATTGTAAAATTTAGCTGCCACTTTGCTTAATTTATATTTGAACATTTATTATGAATTTCCACTTCCAAAATTTAGACTCACAATGTAAAAAGAAGCAAACTTCGCTAAAAGCTTAGGAAAATAGTAAATCTTTTCCCTGGCATGAAGTCAGAGGGAAAATATTGTTGTTAATGCTAAACAAAAGAAAACAAAAAAACTTTCTTAAATCTATTGGTTAATTTTATTAGCCAGAGTCCAATTAAGTAACCATAATCCTGTTGATCTTTATTACTGATGTGCATTCCTTCCATAGCATAAATTTCTATAGGAGAGAGCTTAGGGACTTCATGGATGGCAGAGACCCGTTGCAAATGACAATTCACTACTAAACAAAGCAAGAAAACAACTCAATCAAAAGGTCAAATTCCTTTCTGTGGGTGATGACAGAAGGATGATAAGAGGAAAGCCTTTTTCTTTCCTTCCTTCTTTTAATGCATCCCTTCCTCAGTAAATGCAAGTCTTTAAACTCCCCCTAATCAGCAGGACCTCCAAAGTGGGTCTGTCCTACCCTGCCAACAAACGAGGGAATTTGGGACATTAGCCAGTAGTTGTCTCAGCTGGTAGGATGAGTTGATACAAAGCATTTTTTTCAAGTACTTGTAATATTTGAACTGCTTTTTCATTCCCATCCCACGCCCACACATTCTTCACCTTACCAGCTGTTTGCTTCTGCGTACTGTTCCAGTGAAACAGCCGGAATGCTTAGGCATGAAAAGCATCATTCTGTGCCATCCTTCCAGAAGAAGGATTCTTGTAACTTATCCTGAAGACTTACAAGAGTTTGTCCACAGCTGTTACCAGATAACACATTTGAGCATGCAGCGTGCCTTTATGTGTGTTTACAAGACAGGTCCTCATATTTTCTTGTAGGTAATCCAGATAGAGAACTGTTTCTGCATTTCTGCAGGGTCTGCACTGCACCCTCACTCCCACAGCCAGGCTACCCCGTCTGAAGTGGAGTAGGGATGAAGCCTATATTCATCTGATTGCAGGAGTTTGTATGCAGTTCAGTCGCTTCCGGATACATTTTTTTACTGTGTGAAAGGAATCAAAGACTTGAATCATGTACGTTTCTGTGCACTTTTCAGTGGGATCAGAAATAATGCTGTGCTAATGCATAAACTCTTGTGAATCCCCAGAGACTGTGCTGAAGTCATGAACAACCAGTGACAAGTCACAGCATGTGGAAAGTAAGTTATGAATCACTGCAGTCCTGCTGTTCAGTATTTCACGTTTTCTCCTTTCTTCTTTTCGCCCTCCTACAAAAAAAATACAGACGTGGATTTGCATCTCCTAAGCCTATCTAATCTATACACTGCCAGAGTATATAAATGCTATTTTACTGGCATTGCTGTTTGTTCACCGCCAAAGCAATCCTCTGCTGCAACATTCAATATAAAGAAACAAATGAAGTATCAAGAATGAAATGGCAATATCGTAGCAGCTTCTTAGCTACCAGAAAACATAGGTAATGTTTCAGAAAAATCAGAAAACATTGCTAATGCCAAAGGAGCTGCACTGATTCATATTTTTGCTAAGTCCGACTTTAAGGACTAATGTTTTCTGTTGTCTTCTCTGCAAAATATTTTTGTGTATTTCACATCATGTATGGGCATGCAACAGCCTGGATTAATCTGGAAAGATTAAAAAAGGAAAGATAGGCCAAGATAGATATTGATAGATAGGAAGATACCAGGAGATGAAAGTAATATGATCTTTGCAAATAATTAATATACATGTTGTGGTTCAATGGAAAACCAAAGAACAGAATAGACTATTCAAATATAGCCCCTTTTTAGATGGATATTCAGTTTACCAAGAAATATTAACAGCTACACTTTAGAGTCATAACCCAAGATCTGTATCATTAAATTGAAAACTGCTATACTTAGAAAACAAAGAGAGGGTTGAGCATCTGCAAGTAGAGAGCAGAAAAATATTATATAAAAATAGTTATCTAGATGTTCAGTATTCAGGGAATTTACATATCTGTTTTGGGGTTTTTTCAGTCTTGAACCCATTTATTTTACTTTCTTTCTAAATGTTCATGTTTTCCCATTAAATCTAACTGATTAGATCTAAAATCACTACCAGCACTTAATTTTACCTGAGGAATAACTTTCCTGAAGAAACGGCCTCCTTTTGATTTGTCTACATTATCTAGATCACTGTTTATACACCTAAGCCTGTGTACTTCTCTTTCCTTACCACTTATGCATTAATGGATGCATAAACACTGCCAATCCTAGCCAGTATTGTTTCACAACACATTTCCAGCTATGTGGTTTAAGTGATGACTGTACCTGTGCTCTAATCCCTCTGTACATACTCTTTCATTCATTATCTTTTTAGATTCTTAGTTTCATGCCTCAAAAGTATCATGATCTTTTATCAGCCTACAATAGCATGCCTCTTCCTCAACAGTAGCCCCTGATATGAAGGTAGATTGTAAATTGTCGGGCACTCTTAGGCAAAGAATGCATTGGGGAAGGAGTTCTGAGTAGGATTCTGCTCTCATGGTCTTTCAATAAAACATATCTCTAAGTTCACTCTCAGATTCCAGTTAATTAAGGTCATCAAATCTAATTGAGAAACTTTGTACAATTCAGTCTGCTTTTACTCACACTTCAATCTTCCATCAACTGGGCTTATCAAAACATACATATGTGATATTTACTAAAAAACAATTCTTTTTCTGTGTACAGCACGTCAAATTCTAATATAATTTCATCCCAAAGCTGAAGCTTTAATTGAATTGACATCTGTTTTCTCATCTGTGGAACATGTCCATCTCTCAGTAATACTTTTACAACTTCTCTTTATGTTTTGATGGAAAAATATGACAGGGATTTATTTACTATACTTCTTGTAGTAGGTCATCTCAGCAGCTCATTGCCATCTTGAACAAGGTAGCCTAGGGGATGCTGCCATTTTAAGTGCACAAAAATATTAATTTTTTATGGAATTACTTTATTCCAGAAAAAAAAAAACCCTTGGAAATTGTTTGAAATTCCTTCACATCTTTTTTCCTTCATCATATAAAGTCTCTTATAGTTTAATTTATACAGATACCATAATGTCTTTAGTAGTATCTGCTTGTATTATACAGCACTGACAGTCTGCATGTCACTCTTGATATTTAAATGAACAAGTTCTAGTACTAATATTTCTGAGAAAAACTAATATTGAAGTCCATTTAACAACATTTTTCTTTATTATAGTTAGTTCCAGCTTTAAACCTGACATTTACAAGTTCCATTTCTGCTTAGGATGAATCTCTCTTCCCTGCTTTTTATCAACTGAACCAAAATTTTCCTAGTCTCCCTTTCCTTTTCTCCATATTTTACTCTTTACTATCATTAAATTCAGATTGTAGAGGCAATATCAAATGCTAAACCTCCTTCAGTTATTTATCCATGATACACACATCTTTAATCAGAGTTATGACATAACAGTTTTTTTTTTACTGAATAGTGGCAAAGTAGCCCCATACATTTATACGTCTCACTACTTTAAAGCTTGAACAATGCTAACAAGAAAACTCCACTATGCAGACAATGTGTTGCCTAGTACTTTGAAAAAAAAAAAGTAAATGTGGCAGACCAGAATATTCACAAAGCTCCTTTCCAGTTATGTAGACTTTGATAAATATTACTCTTAACATCCATTTATTTTAACTGCTCTATTATCTCCAACTTCATTTTCATTACAAAAGTTTATCTATATAACATTTTTAAGTTCAAGTTTATATATGTACTTGAGATCTAAATAAAAAGCATAAGAAGATTTGAAGTACTTTTGAGAGGTAAACTTGAAGAGCTGTGATTATTTATCTGTGACATCTTAATTCTTGAAAAGTAGGAGTATCAAATTACCTGTTGAAAATAAATGCATTGAAACAACTTGTAATTACATGCCTATTTTGTCTGCATTTGGATAAAACATTAGCTTCTGCTGGTTTTCCTCCAAGACTGACAAATTCAAATCAAATGCCATCCTGACCAAACTTCGTTGAAATGAAAATAAAAGAAACAAAGTAAGACACAGTCTGACTGTGCTGATTCTTACCATTTTTCAAGTTGTTTTCTTACAACTATCATAAGAATTGGAAGGTTACCAGAAATAATGTGGAAGACAGAGGAAACTGCAAAAGTGATTCATGTCAGAGTAATGTGACTATTAATGCACCTCCTCTCTAGGTGATCAGGAAAGTTCCATTTCCCTGGAACCGAGCAAAGTGCAGTGCAGTGATTTGTAAACAATGTGCATTAATTTAAAACAAATACATTATTCAAACAGAATAGTTTATGATATTTTTGTCCCCTTTTTAACACCTCTTTGATAGTTAAAAATACACGTGTTATTTCTAATAATATATAACCCTGATGTTACTATTTAAGGTGATTTGTTTATTAGGTAGCTCATAAATTGTATGTGTTGTCTATACAGTAAGTATTTCTCATTCGTGTAAAAGTGGCATTCCTCTTTTCTTTCCCAAATAAAAGCTTTCAGTGAAGCTAGTGCAGGGTTTACCTGTATTCTGTAGCTTGTATGTCTGTTTGGACTCCAGAAGTTAGAGGTTCACACTCAAATCCAACTTTAACAGTGTGGTAGAGATGGGCACCCATAGCATTCACAGCCAGTCTTAGTATTAGTAGAGTATTGAATTAAAGTTATGGGATAAACAGATTCAGAGCTAGTGTTCCAGAGAAGCAACAGGTGAAATTATCTATGACCACACACCACAAAGTCTCCAGTGTGAGTCAAATGATTCCAGAAGTCTCTGGTATGTGGGGAAATGGGCTCATGTTTTTTCCTTTGCCTGTATCCTTTTCAGAAGATATTGCAGCTCTGAGCGGGAATTCAATAAAAGATCTTGAGAGGCTACACATTTTTTTTCCGTCAAAGAATGTTTTTTTATTAAGAATCTTGCAAAATAATTTTCAATAAGAGGCGTTACCAGTGTACACCAAAAATCTGGATATTTGATACTGAAGGGAACTGAGAAGGAGAAAAAATAAATAAATTTGGTGACCTATTTAAGCACCAGGATGAGAAATCTCCTTTAATTCTTACTTCCATGTGATGGAGGGAAAGAGAAACAAGAGGAAATCAGGTAAGGGTGTACATATCCAAGCTCTTGCACTGGGAAAGGTAGTTAGATTTCCATTGAGATCTTAGCTAGGGTTTGTTTTATGAATGGGTTTGCTACAATTGTCTTGATAAACTCTTAAGAGGATGTTCCACAAACCTCTGTCTTATAATAAAAGTGTAAAGCTTCTTCATAACTACTTTGTGTTAAGGTTTTCCCAGTAATTTCTCCTTACAACACATCTGGAGTATTGTCTGTTATGGTTAGATTTTAAAATCCTAGGGGGAGTAGTTCACATTATCAGTAAAATGTTTATGTTTAAGGGTAAGAATTAAATCCTTTCTTGGCCAATATAGCAAAGTGTACACTAAGACTTCCACTACTTTTAATCACTTTCCTTTTAGAACTTTTGCAAGTGGCATCCCCTGTCCCAGCCCCTTTATTAATGGCCAGTTGTAAATGACTTTAGCAAATGGAGCACCATTTGTCACACCATAACAAGTGACGCACTGTACTGTATTTCTAGCCCGACCACTTAATTTAAGCTTTGAGATTTATAGCTTGTCATCATCCTCTCTATCTTTCTGTTCCTTCTTTGTGCCTTCCCAAGTGCTAAAACAGCTTGTTGGGAATGGGATGTAGAAGTAAAAGCAGACATTTCTACCTTGGCTCAGAGCACTGAAAAACTCTCATTCAACTCTTTCACCTGTGTAGTGAATTCTCCTGGTGGATTTTTTCTTCTCTTTAAATGCTTCTCCACATTTAACTGATATTTGATGAAAAGATCGCCCTCTTTTACAATTTCTCTCCAAATAATCCCACTGTAACTCCACTGCAGTCACCTGTGTATACGCTATGTTTGTTTATTGCCTTGAAAGACACATACAGGACAGACTGCAGCCAACTTGTATTGCAAATTAAAAACTTTTATTTAAACTTGAAATGAGTTCTTTCTTCAGTGTGCTACCATGCTCTATGCCATCAGCAAATTTCCCTGGGCTAAAATTTGTAGTCCATTCCTCTGTCTAGGATATATAGATTTTTATATAGATTACAGGCTCTGTGCCTTATTTATATACTGCCACATGGAAAGTGGCAGACATCCAAGCAGTGACCCCACCAGTTTAAAGTTCCTATGAATCAAACATCTGTTTTGTGTTTGTGAATTTGTTTATTTGTTTACTTAAGAGCACTGAGCATTGACCTTGCACATGCTTACCCTGTCTAACAGAGCAGATAGGTTGTTGGGGTTTACTTTTAGTGATAGTAGATTTCAGACTCTTTTATTCTTGTTTTCCTCATGCTGTTAGCAATTATCTTGCTCATTTCACTCCAAACTGGTGAGACCACTGGTCTCTTGGCCAATACTACGAAAGCCTGGCTGGGCACGAGGGTCCTGAATCAGTGTGCAGATTTAGTACTCCCAAACTGCAAACACTTGGCCAGTTCCTCTACTGCCCAACATGTTGTGACATAAAGTGAGTTCAAAGCACAAATTCACTGATACACATGCAGACTCTCCAAGCACGCCAGCACTGATATTTTGCACTGTTCACGTGCAGCTGTAGCTTATCAGAGGAGACACAGGTTAGCAAAGGAGGTGTGTTAGGTGTGCTGGGGACAGAGCAAAGCCAGAGGAGTTCACAGCCCACGTCTCAGCCTTTCTGCAGCTGTTGTGTCACCGGGTCTGTTTTCTGCACTGAAAGAATGCTGAAACTATCCCAGTGCTCCTTTTCCTGAATCCTTGCAGCTACAAGCCTAAGCAGGGCTTTGTCATGTGAAAATGGTATAAGAAGCTTTCAGAAATTCCGTATAAATAATGTCATATGACTGGAACTTTTCAGAACAAAAGAGCTAAAGTTCAAGCAAATTGTTTTAGCTAGAATTCTGATTGCACATGTCCACCTTAGAGCAGCCAGGAGTGCAGGCAGGATCTGTGTGCTCATAAAGTGGGAATGTAACTAAGAGTAGAACTGGAAAGCGATTCATTGACCTGCTGGTCACCGATGTAGTCTTCTTAAACCTTCAGGATAAATTTCAAGGAGTCCGCTAAATTTATGGGAATGAAGAAGGCACAGAATTAGTGAACAAAGTGAATCAAATTCAGGTCCAGAAAAACGAGGTAAATTCTTATTAAATTTTATGGAGCTGCACGTATTCACATCGCTTTGAATTTTAACACAGTAAATCACCTTGTATACTTCTACATTAATCCGTTATTTCTACAGCATAGTCACAAATGCTTTTCTCCTCTGATGCAGTTCCACTACCTCGCTTTGAATGTGATCCCGTTGTATAGGCTGACCAAAATCACATTTGTTTGTTTTCCTAGTGCTGTATCACATTGCAGCCCTTATTTAATTTGCTGTTCACTGCTAGTCCTCAGTCTTTCTCTTTTTTAATGCTTTCCAAACACTATCTTCCTTCCATAGTATATTTGTGTTTGAGATTACTTCCCTTAAGTATTTGAATTTTGAATTTTCATTACTGAGGTTTGTTTTGTCTTGTTTTTCAGCTCTGTTCCCCAGCTCTCATAAACTCCTTAAGTCTCTGTCATTTAAATAAAGTTTTGTAAGTAAATAATGTGCAATTAAGTTGCATTCCCCCTCATTAATTTATTTATAAGTAAGAAAGAGGAAGATGCAAGCAGGTTCCAATGGTGAAAAAGGGGAAAATGTTACAAATGGAATTAACACCAGTGATCACAGTATTTCACTGGGTACCTCTAATTCTTATGAATGTGAATATGAATGTCAAAAGTTAGCCTTATACCTCCATATAGTCTCTGACATATCATATATATATATATATATATATATATATATATATATATATATATATATATATTGAAATAAATATCTGTTCTCTATTGGCTGGAATATAACCCAATAACGGAATAGGAATATTTTATGTCTTTAGCACCTGCACTTTTTTTTTTCTTGTAATGTTCAGGAACACATAGAACAATATGATGATATTGTTCCCATTCCACATCCAATGCCAGCTTCTTGCCTCTTTTCAGGACCGAGCCATGTATTTAATCAGTGACTGTATTAATTGTGCACCAGGCTAGAATGAAACTCCACTGGCATCATGATGCTTCCTTAAGCAGTGGTTTTTTCTAAGAGCATAACCTACGAGATTCCCTCTGGACCTGCCTCCATAGACAAACACACTTTAATAAGTGAGACCTCTCACGGGGTCATCGAGACCAAAATGAACAACAACAAAAAAATCTTCAGTGCTTCTCTTATTTAGTTAGTGACCCAGCCTTACCCTTTAAATATAGTAGGATCAACATACTGGGCCATGACCTCAAAGAGCTGTCATGTCACTTGTACTCTGCTTTTCTTTTAAAATGTTATGTAAGTTGGGGAACTCAGCTGCAATGTGTGCTGTATCATATATCTAGATTTATTTCTTTGGATTATGGGAAATATCTGTGGAGAGGGTAGATTTAATTATTCACAGATTTATATTGGTATTTTAGGATTGAAATGGCAAAATGGAAAATAAAAGTGTCACCAGTAAATTTTAGCAACTGAAAGTGGTCACGTTAGTAGTATATTCAGTGGTTCTGCTGAAGTCTTTACCCGTTCTTTTAGACTGCTCTTCCAAACCATCTCAGGTTGGTTCATGCTTGGACAAGTCTTTGACTAAACAAGATTTATTGTAACAGGATTGCCAAAGTCATTTTCCCCAAGAAAAATCGTGTGGCTTCAACAGCTCCACCTCTGCTCTCCATTTTTTCTATTTTATGAATCTTAATCTGTTTCACTGTTAATTTCAGGCAGGAATGTAACTTTAGTTTTGTGCCAGAGATATGTTTTGCTTGTCGGGATTTTTTTGCACTGGTCTGGGGCTCAAATGCAAAGTCAAGATGCTTCATTTTGTATCCTTATTCCCCTCCAAGTCCTGTGTCTCTGGTCACCTAGCAATTAACTTGATCACATCCAGACATAAATATGTCACAAACAAAACATTATGAGATTGTTTGATGTAGGTACAGTTTATGATGGAAACAATTTCTTCTTTACTAAATCAACAAAGCTCACAATTTTACCATCTTGCTCAAGAATGACTAGATATTAATTTTAATCTCACTGTTATACAGTAGCAATACGCAGGAACAGCATTTGGTAGCATGAGCAATATTTGAGTTGTTGTTTTAATGTTAACTGGCTTTTCAAGGATAAAGGCAGAATTCCAGATGTGGAATAATACATTTGAATTCATCTTTTTTTTTTAAAAAAGGGACACTTGGGTGTAGACATTTATTCTTTTATTTTATCAACACATGGCCTGGGTTTGAAAATATAAACATTGCTCTCTATCCAAAGCCAAGCACCTGAATAGAAACAAAGCATCAAATATAAATTTTCCTTAGCATACTTGATTTTTAATAATATGACTAATAATACTAGTAATAGTAATGATAATAGGAATAGTATTAATAATAATCCTAAAACCACATTGAAGCTGCTATTCTGATACTATGGCCACTGTCACAGACCTGCTACACATTAAGAATGCACATTGTGACACAAAATACATCCAGACGAATGGGAGAGGACAACCCAACCTAAGCATACAATAAGAATGCAGGACCACCTGCATTTTATTTCCAGGAAAGGCAGCAGGACCCACCAGAAGAACATTTTATTTCAGAATTTTCCCCGAGTATCTTTCTCAATCAAAGCCTAAATACAAAGTAAGAAAAGACAGTAATTACCTTCATTATATAACATAGTCTTAAGGAAACCTTGCTTTCTGTGCTGAAAAAGGAAGGGTAACAGACCAAGACAGAGCCAGAGCATAGTGTGTGATGATTTGTAGCACTGCATGGTGATGTCTGCTGCTTTCCACAGTGGATATGAAAGGCCAAGTGACATGTACATCTCATAAAATATACCAAATCAGGCAGAAATGTAGTTTTGCAAGTTCTCAATTTGATTTTGGAACAATATAATATGGTATTTCGTCAGTTTCTGCGTAGGAACCTTTTGATTCTGA
Source organism: Acridotheres tristis (assembly GCA_037013685.1). NCBI lineage: Eukaryota > Metazoa > Chordata > Aves > Passeriformes > Sturnidae > Acridotheres > Acridotheres tristis. Next base: position 13,991,499 of record CM072895.1, read on the forward strand.
AAACTGGAAGTCATCATCTCAGACCTCAGTGAAAGACTAAACAAAGTTTAAAACATACAATTTCTTCCTTAGAAAAAAGTAAATTGTTATTTTCTCCTATAGCTAGGTTTTCCCATAGAGTTTGGAGAATTTCTATTCCAAAATTTGTCCTGTTCTGCTTTTTGAAGGGTATTTTTAGTGATACTCTTTAAAAGGCTTTCTTTTTTTTAATGCCATGAAAATATGCATTAAGTGTGTTAAGAATGGTTAGCTATTTTACTGGAAATAAAATTATGGCTATGATTTTTTTTTTAATATAGAGAATAAATCACCTTCAAATTTAGAAACAAGATTGATGCATGCTGTATTTATCTTGCCTTTGGCAGTGAGAAAGTCTCGTTCTGTTTTTCACAATATTTTGCAGTCATCTGTAGATCATCCAACCCTCTTCAAAAATGTCCATGGACTGTTGTCTCCAGCTCTTTTTCCCCATCTGGGGAAGAAGGGCAATCAATAAAGTACTTAAAATTTAGAGTAAAATATACTTTATTATTTTAAAACGGTATCTTAATTTTACTGGAATAATTACAAATATAGATTCCCAGCTGTGTCTGCCAGCTCCCGATGCTGCCTGCCTGCAGGTATTGACAGCAGTCAGGAGCCAGGTTTTGGCTCTGCCTGCCGGGAGGCATTTGATAACAACTGGGAGGCAGCTCCTGCTAGCTGGCACAGGCAGCAGTCCTGCAGCTCACCACTGGTCTGCAGGCTGTCGAGTTATGTGGATCAGATTAACCTCCAGAGGTCCTTTCCAGTACTGTTTTCTAAAATAGGATGATATGACTTGCAATAAATTTCAGGGATGTCAACAGGATTTTAGAAGAGGCTTTGTTTTGGAAGATGCTAATGAGTTCTGCTGATAGATTATCTTGCTAGAGTGAAGAGAATTAATTTATTATGTCAACTGGAGACTTTTTAGAAAACTTGTATAAAATTCAAATCACTGCAAATTATCCTCCACTAGGGCCCTGAGAAAGGACTCTTAACTGTTGTGTAAGAGCCTCTCACAATAACTACACAAAACTCTATCCATGCCCACCTCCATCATAAAATAAAATGCTGCACCAGATCACTGGTGATGTGATGGCTCACAAAGGCCTATTCAGTAACTCAGCAACTGGAATTAACTTCACGAAGTCAATCAGAGCTGAAGTGTCAGAGGGTGGCAGGCGGAATGCAGGTGCTCCAGCTCTGCTCCCTGTTCCATCTGCTATAGGTGAACCCAAGAGGAGGCGGGAGAACAGCTTGAACTGAGTGAAAGATGCATGTCCTGCTCTGGTAAAGCTGATTAAATGTTTGCACTCAGTGTCCTGAAACAAATATATATGAATCCAAGGAGTTTTAATTCTGACTATTGTATGTTGGAGTTTAAAGAACAGACATTCTTGATCAAGGGTACAGCGTTGGTTTTCCTTCTTTTCTGAATCTTTCTGGCAATCAGTAACAATGTTGCTCCCAATTACCATCCCCTTCTTTTCCATATGCAAATGTCCTGCAAAAGCTGACACTGTTGAGATAATTGGACTAAAAGCTCTGCTATAGTTTCAAGGCACCTAATAAACCTGATTCTTCAGAATATGGTCAGAGAATAATAAAAAAATTATTTCCAATTTCCAAATTTTGTTTCCAGCTCTTTTAAGTTCACTAATGGTATCTCTGACTTAAAAGGCACTGAAGGGTCACGATTTGTTACACAGGATATGTGGCTCTCAGCAGTTGAAAATCAGTATAATCTGGTACTTCTTGAGTTATGACTCTGAAATATTGTCTTCTAATAGCAGCAAGTAGCAGACAACAGGTTTTATGTAATCGTATTTCAGAATGAGAGGCTAATAAACAGCAGTATTTGAAAGAAGAAATTATGAGGCAAGATGGACTATTCCACTTTTCCAGAAGATGGTAAAGCAGTTCCCAATGATGACATTTGTTGGCAATAGCTCCCGGTAACACTGACGAGACCAAATAGACAGCATCTCTTACTGCAAGGTAAAGCCATAAATGGCAGAGAGATTTCCATTCTGTAATAATTCTATACCTCAGTCAAACACAAAAGTATAAAACTGAGGCTGTAATATTGCAATAACGCTTTAGTTTTCTGTTAGCTTGGACTGAAGAATGCTGCTACACAATATAAAGTTGTATCTACACCTGTCATAGTGAACCATTTATAAACTCTTGTTTTAAAAAGGTTGTGCAAGTTTAAGGATCAAACTACAAAACTAGATCTCCCTGAGAATTTGTATGGATAAGAGATTTGCCAAATTTTTGAAGCTCTGAACTTGTAAAGATGAAAGGAAACACTGATTGCGAGAGAACATTTTTGTTCAAATTTGAGACTGGCAATATAATTTCATGTAATTTATTTTATAATAGCAACTACAAATTCACAGTCTTTTAATTTCATATTTCCAAATAAGTTTTTGTTCTTGAGTTAAACTTAATTTTCTAATGAAAATAGCAGTTTATGCTTTAAGATTTTCAAATTATATTTTTTTAAAAAACGTAATCTGTATTTATAAACGTTATATATTTATTTTACATGTTTCAACTATTAAGATTTCCATTTTCATTGTTTCCTTTATGAATTAATTTTGTCTCGTTTGAAGTTTTTACACTTTAATAACTAGAAAGTACTTTGCAATACTTTTATGAAGTAAGACCCGATAGTTTGGAATACATTACAGATTCTGAGTAGTTGAATGTAAACTTACATCTTGAAAATAGAGTAAGGTTACAAGACTGACACTAAGGAGCTATGTAGTCATTAACTGCTTCTGGTCCTTAATTACTACAACTGCTGTAAGGTCCAGTGGTTCTGATCCTCTCTAAAGATTAGGAAGAGTAAAAGAAATAATTTGGTTGCACTGGCTGTGAGCAGGTTACAGATGAAGGCAGGTTATGGACTAAATCAACCTTGTTCCATCTGGGGTTAATATACATGTTGAATTATTTCCAGGGCTATGATTCCTGCCCATCCAACAGTTTCATGCAGGTTTTAAAGAATATGGTAGCAAGAATAGAACTACAAATCTGTCAAATTTTAGTCTTTAAAAGTGAGACTCATTTAAATGTTTAGAAAAACTCCAGTCCTAAGTTGTCTTATTCCTTTAAAAAAACATTCCCAGAGTACTTCAATTAAATATTAAAATTCATTCCTTCCTTCTTTGCAGGTTTTCTTCTTCTATCAGCAGTTGCCTACATAGTCTGAAAGCACATCAGATAAAATTAAACTAATATACCACTATTGGCTGTAACTGTCTTGGGAGACTTATTATGCTTAATGATAATTATGTGAATTACGAAGATTTGTAGTAACTGAGTTGAAAGTCTGTTATTTGAAAATGGACAAGAAGTTTCCAGGAGATTTTGGTGTCTTTCCTTTTTATCCATTGTGGTTGAGTTCAAGACAATCCTTGAGGGCATTTGCTTTCACATGTATAAAATAATCATTAAGTGTTTTGAAAGCAATAGAAATCAAAGGCAGTTAAATTCCACAGATATAACAAGTATTTATCTTGCTGAGTTCAGAAAAGAAGCAGATGGAATGTATTTCCAGTATTATTAAGCATTACAGCTTGTTTAAAAGCTCCTGAATTTGCAGTGCAGTCTACCTGAATCACAGATTGTATATTATTCCCCAGTCTCATTAGAGCTTTCAAGGAGAAAGCCATCTTTACTTCTACAAGCTTACTAGTGTGTCTGCCAATGCAATTTATGGTGCAGGAGTGACCATTAACTCCTACTCCTTTAAAGCATATTTTCTCTTAGAGACCCTGACAATTTCGACATAGGACAAAAGTGTAGTTTATTGACTTCTGATTGAAGAAGATGGAAAAGTAGTCTACTAAAAAAAGAAAAAAAAAAAAAAAGGTAACAAAAATAAAGCTTGAATTATGTATACTGTAAGGTAATAAACAAGATGTCCTAACTACTAAATCCTCCCATGAGCATATATTGTTATTTATTACTTGCATTACACAGGAGAAGTTAAAGAAGGAGTAGGGCCATGTTGTGTTTGGTGCTGTATTGACAGAACAAAAGCATATTTGTCTGAGAGAATTTACCAAACCCATTTACATTAAAGCATTTATTCACAATCCTAACTCTGTCACATATTTAAAATGTTAGTCACAGCAGTCATCTGTAATTACTTATCAAAATGAATGTGTAGCTCCCCTCTCAAAGCCACATTTGCTTTCCATTGCTGCCCACAGCCCCTCAGCAGGATGGAGGCAGCCGTGTCCTGTCCTCGCACGGTACCAGTGCTGGCATGGCAGGAGCAGCCAAATGGGTGACTGGGCATCCCAGAGCAGAGAGGCAAGGAGACAAAGTGCAGACTTCCTTCCAGATCAGTGCCCCCTTGTCTAGCTCCCTGTGACAGGAATGGAGCCTTGCTTGGTCCAACACTCATTCCTCATGCAACACTTACTCATGGCACTGGTCCTGCTCATTCCAGTTTGACAGATTGCTGCCAGCACACCATTTAGTTATAAATATTTGCAGTATCCAGCTTTATTCATGACTAAATAAATTCAGTTATGAAATAATGCAATTTATACTTAAAGGAACACTAATTTTAACAGTGTATTTTCCATTGTAAGTATTTTTACTGCTATCAGTGGGAATAAGTTTAGATCTTGTTTCAGCTCCAGACCAGAGAACATGACTTCATTGCTGAGTTGCAGCCACTAACATGTGGTTGTGGGGATATTTACAGCATGTAGTTGTGTTTCTAAAGGCAAATACAGAAAGAAATAGTAATAGGCAGAGAAAAAAATTTAGAGTGGTTAGTTTAACAAAGATGTGAAGATTCATTATCTATTATACTTTCACTAGAAAGGGATTAATTGTGCTTTCAATTACATTGCATGGCCTTACTGTGTTTCTTTGTTCCACAGCATAAGAGTGTTCAGCCTTTTCATAGAAGAGTAAAAAAAAAAATTCCTTGTCTTGCGAGCAGTCTGAATTTGATACAGGATGAGATGCTGAATACAGCTGGTCTAATACTTGTATTATGACTTTGCTGTCTCTTCAAATCCTTTACACTGTGAATTTCTAGTGAGATGTTGATGCAGATTCCAAGGAAATGTTGTTCAAAAACCTGGGCTCTATGGATAGGAAATGACATCGTATTCTCTTTTCTCATTTAAAACAGTCAGAGATTTGGCAACCTTGGTAAAAATGTCAAATAAAAAATTGAAACTATTTAAGATGAAAAGTTTAATCAAAGCTTTGAGATGAACCAATAGGAAAGTCAGAACCTTTATACTTTGCTGCTGTTACATTGCATCTCAAAAGTACAAATTAAACGTCAAATAAGAATTGATTTTTCCATCTTAGACCGACAGCTACTTAATTTCTTTGATATTAAATATAGTATTAAAGTAATAGGAAACCCACAAAAGCTCCTTACGTTTCACAGAGATTTCTTTTCTATTTGTTTTGCTTTCTTCCATTCTTTCTAAGCAGAAAATGGGAAACCACAAATCTCACAAATCATGAAAGATCCATGCAGATCTTAAATATTGAAGGTCCTGGTCTTGTGTCCCAACTCAATAGCACATAGGAAAAGCATTCCTAACTTTACTTGCCAAATGGCTGAGCAATTGCTGCTGAGGAAAGGGATCTTGGAATTACAAAAGCTAGCTGGAGAGAATAAAAAAGCCAGCCCAAAAAATTAGGCAAAAAACGCCTAAAACCATAGGTCATTGCTTGTAGAGAACAAAAACTATCAAGAGAGGAAGAGAAACAATCATTACTTCATGGTGCTCTCACAAACCAGGTACTTTAGAAACCTTCCTTCCCACCCTCTCCCTCCCCTTTTTTTTTAAGTGCAGTTAGAACCTGAGAATTTACAGAGAAAGGGAGTTAGGATGATCAGAGGTGTGGTACTGTTTTCAGTACAAAGAATAACGAAATGCTTTTCAGTCTGGGATAGATGACTGATGAGGGATATAATAAAACTCCATAAAATCAGAATAGCATGGAGAAGGTGATTAGGGAACAATTATTCACTGTCTCTCATAATAGAAGAAAAATAGGCTTCAGATTATATTGTCAGATAGCAGGTTAAAATCAAACAATACATAATAATAGATAATAACAGCTAAAAATTCTGGGGGCTATAGATAATAGAATTTCCATGGATTCAAAAAGCAATTAGACAAATTCATGAAAGCCACCAAGAACTGACTCAGAATATGTGACTGCAGATGACTGAGAGATGGAATATTATAGTAGAGAGGCAGCACTAGATGCCTGTTTTATTGTTATACTCTTTTCTAAGCATCTTCTACTGAGCACTGTGTTACGGCGACTTTTAATCTGAATAGATAAGATTATTTTTACCAATTAGATGGTGCTTCCAGAAAATACAGCTATGCTGGAATCCTCTTCCTAGGATTTTCCTTTTTGTTGGAGATGTACCACACATGGATGTTCACTGGAAGCCACTGTAATGATGCTCAACATGCCTGAAATCATTCCTCAAGGTGGCTTTTAAAGGGATTCCATATACAGCTGCCCCAGAAATTGGTGACTTGGTCTTTTATTCTTGACAGATTAAAATTCTTGACTGTTATGCTATCTTTATCTTTTTATTGCAATAGCAAACAATATATGGATTAACCAGGTTAAGGAAGAAAGAGAAGAAAAAGGAATCCAAAGAAAACAGACATTTTCTTTCCTCTGTTAGTTACTATTTGTGCAGGGTTTTGACATCTAGTGATGTTGCATTGCAGCTGCCCCCAAACATAACTTGTGGCAGAACAGTATCAGAGATATCCAGGGGTGGTTTTTTTCAAATTCTATAGATTCCCTTTCATCATTCTTACCAGTGTTTTTCTGGTCAGCTGATCCAGGCATCCATCATCTTAAAACTAAAAGGCAGAGTTGAAGTAGTTGTTGAAGTTGTTGAACTTACCCTTAGTATTTGTAAGTTTGGTCAGTGCCTTTCTGCAGTCGCTGCCTGGCTAAAATACAGTGTTATCCAAGGGCTGGTGGTGTGTTACTGCTGCAGTACTCTCCCCTCATGCTGGTTTCACCCTTAATGTACATTATGTGTATGCACAGATAGTTCTTTTCCCACTTCCACATTTTGCTTTATGTTTTTGTAATACTCCATCTGTATTTCTTCAAATAGTTATGATGATACAATATAATAAGGTTCTCCTATTCTTCCTCTTCGTTTTACAATGCTTCCCAGAGTAGTAAAGAGAATTTAGTTACTGGTTTGAGACACGGGTCCAAAAGCTATATGAATTTTTTCAGTGTCTGAAATGATATACAAAGTGCAAAAGATGAGAGTTCTTTGAATTACAGAGAAATATGGCAGTTATGCCTTCTTTTGCCTATAAAATATACTATGCCTGTCTTTGGAGACCAGAAAATCCTAGAGTTTGTAAGCCTTTTGCCTCATTGGTAAATAGAAATAAATAAACTAAACAAAGCACACCACAAGAGCCTATTCCATCATTCCTAAATCTACTTTCTCTTCAAATAGGCAGGTGTTTGCTCCATATACTCTGTCAGGCTAAACATACTGCACTCTAAAAAAGTCCAAGGACTGTTCATACTCCAAATATAGTGTAATGCCTGAAACACAAATTGAGAGGGAAAATGCAGTCCAAATTTTTCTGACTTTTTTGGATAGATATATATTCTGTGGCCTGCACAGCAGCACAATTTCACCACTCTTTTCAATATAACATGAGAAGGTTTCAGGGCAACAAGCCCTGTTTATTTTGGTGTCCCAGTGGTAGCCTCATGGTCCCCATAAAGCATCCTTCCTCCTGACACATAGTGAAGGAATCAAAGCTCCTCTATGTCTCACCAATTGCCAGCTGTTGTTTCAATTCCTCATCACCTTCATGAGTATTCCTTATGCAAAGTTATAAGACCAAAATGGAACATTTCAGAACCAAAGAAATAAACATTTCTTGTATGGCCTCTCACGCTATGTGGTGTGCCACTAAGATGTAGTTGATTATTTGGATTCATACCTTTGTATCTGTTTAACTCACAGCCTCATTCACATTTCTTACACTCCGGCCAATTTTGTTGCAGCTTGTTATGTCTTATCATGTTTTCTTGCAATTCATCACTCTAGCTTCCAGCAGCCTAATCGGATGCCATGTAACTGAATTTAACACAACAGAATGTAGAAAAAATATTTTTTCAAAATGTTTTCATCTGCCAGCACGTTAGGTACTGAGCCATGAATCTGTGCGTAATGGGGAAATAGAAGCTGTATGCCCAGAGAAGTACGTCTGCTGTTTGTGAATTAATAAGCAGAGCTCTCCAAAGTAAAACAGTATTTCAATTTACAAACATTTACTGTAGCTATTGGCATGCCATTGCTTCATATTCTTGCTATTCACAGATCTTTAAGCCAGTGTCTCCCTCCCTCCTTGCCCATGGCCAAAGGCACAACTCAGACATCTCTTTCCTGAAGGACAGTCTCAATTTGCCTTCATTTCTATGAGCTTCATTTTTTTTTCTTGTTTCTGATATTGCTTGACTAAAATTTAGAGATAATTTCTGTTCTAAAAGAATAAATTAAGTGCAGTGTACAGATCAGCTCTACTTAATTTTTTAAACAAGACAAGCTTTGGTGCAATTCTTGAGGTACTTAAATTATTGCTCCAGCTGTCAATTTCATTTTGTAATGCATTTTTCCTAAAACAGTGTATGTGGGAAGAAGTGCTCTTCACATTTTAGGAGAGGAGACAAAAGTACAGAAAGGCTAAGCATTAGAGTAAAGATCATACATAAACTGTGTGTCACAGCATAGAAAATAACCTAATGCTCTGAATAGTTACACAACTCCCAGAACACCTATTCATCCCATCTTAACTCTAAGTTTCTTCTACACCCCCATATGATCCATTTATTCTCTTAAAATGTTTGCAGCATCTGAAGATAAATAGAGTAATTTTCTGATTGAGGGAAATTGACAATATCAGATTTAGAAGGATAAAAATTAAAACCAAATTAAAATATGAGAAGTCCACAAAAGGAAAGGAACATGCAGCTATTGAAAAAATAAATGACGTAACATGAGAGAAGAATAAAAGAAAAGCCAGTACACTTGGAATTTTGTAGAAACTTGAATTTGATGTAATAAGAAAGGGAAGCAAGTAGAAAATACCAGAGATGATGAGTTCAAGGCAGCAGGTTGTTTTCAAGAGCTGCCCTTAATTTTGTGGGGAGAGGGATTAAAGAAACTGGGATGGGGAGAGTGGACAGAGAAAAGCAGATTTCCCTAGAAAGAATGAGAAAAAGTTGTAGACATATTTTAATTCCAGTGAACAAGACTGAGTTGGAATTTTGAAGCTACTTTTAAAAACAAATTTTCTCAAGAATGTGGAGGGTTTGAAAAAGACGAACAGTTGAGTACAAATCTAAGTAATCTAAGTAGTGTTAACAACATTTCCTATAAAAATGGAAAGTGAGAGATTCTCAGCAAATATCAAATCAGTCTTTACAGCCTTTAAATGCCTCATATGTTAATACTGATGAGAATTGACCCATTTTGCCAGGTTTACACATATTGCCTCCTTAATACAAAAATGCGAACAATGAAGTGACTGTATATGTATGCAGCTGTAGATAACTAGAGTCTGCTGGACCTATTTATCTTATATCCAGCTTCAACATTAGAGTGTCAAGCGCAAAAAAACAGTGCTCTGTGCTCTTGTGCCTGCTAAAACATATTTACTTCCAGCAAGAAACAATAGGAGAGCTCTATGTGGCACTTTGATTGCACATTGAACCCAAATCTCTAAAGAAACACATCACAAATAAGTATTTTTAAAGGTTTGTCAGCTCCAGTGAAGTTATACTTTCCGGACTCTGCTTTTTTCCACGCACCTCTGCAATTACTCACTTCACAGAAAAAGGATGATGCCGCTAAGACGATGAAACCTTAATATAATCTTTTCAACAATAGATAAAATATATTGATTACTGGCTGCTGAAGGACATCATTAAATAGTTCAATGTTTGATTTTCTTTCTTTCTCTTTCTTTCTTTCTTTCTTTCTTTCTTTCTTTCTTTCTTTCTTTCTTTCTTTCTTTCTTTCTTTCTTTCTTTCTTTCTTTTTTTTCTTTGTCTTCCTTCCTTCCTTCCTTCCTTCCTTCCTTCCTTCCTTCCTTCCTTCCTTCCTTCCTTCCTTCCTTCCTTCCTTCCTTCCTTCCTTCCTTCCTTCCTTCCTTCCTTCCTTCCTTCCTTCCTTCCTTCCTTCCTTCCCTCTTTTTCTTGTTTGGTTGCCCAGCAGGCATCTCTGTACTGACTGACCCTGCCAGTTCAACTATTAAAGAATTTATCTCTCTGAGGAGGCCTGATGTCAACATGATAATCTGTTTGGCGGCCCTTATGATGTCCCATGAATAAAACATATGACAACACAGTTTGAGCTGAAGAGCTTACTATCTGTTACCAAAGAGAGTGTCTGGAAGCTCCCTGATGGCTCAGCCATTCTGAATCCCAAAGGTTGTCTACTTTATACTTTGGCTAACCCACTCAGACTATTCACAGAAGGTGTAGTTAACTATTTTTCCCTGCCAGCATCCAGTTTTTGAATGACTTATTAAAAAAATAACTAATGCAAGACACTGGGGATTTCTGTTGTTTATCTGTGGTGAGGGAGAAATAAAGGATTTTCATCAAGACAAGAAAGTGCTTCATGGGAGGGGGAGAGAGAGAGAACTGAATTTTTTTAAGGAAGATCTTAAATTACTTATAGTAGAGTGTTAAAATAGCCACTTGAACTTACATGAGAGTACAAGTGAAAGTATGGCATTTCAACTCATAAAATGTGTTCCTCAAATGCATTGTATTTGTGAGCTACTTTAAATAAGTGAACCTTTTCCTTTGACTGCCTGTTGAAAACAAGGATCTCTGATTCATGGTTCTTCCCACAAGGCTGAGAATCACTTCTTGGCAAGTTAAGGAGGTAAAACCGGTTCCTAGTTCTTAAGGTGGATAAAGTCAGTGTGGAATCGTTTAATGTGACCTTTCCAGCACAAGAGTGCTGTTGTTTTTCTATTTTCAAGGTTTTTTTTTTTTTAAAGCCTAGTCATTAAAAAATGCTTATAGCTCACTTTTTTTCCCCTGGAAATCTCTCCCTTTATGTAGAAGCTTTGGCCATTAATCCTTTAATTATGTTCCTGCTTATATTTAATTTTTGATCTTCTCTACTAGGAATCATAAAATGCACATTTTATATAAAGGTTGGTTTATACTACTGCCTAACAGCTGCTATTGGCCAAACAACTTTCCAGGGACTGTCTCTTGTCCATCAACAGTTCCCTATTCAGCAGCAAACACTCAGCAGAGCACTTTTTACCCTGTGGATTCTGTGTTTCATGTTAGTTGTTATCAGATGCCACTTATTCTTTCATAGTAGTAATGTCTGCACAAAATTCAAATAAGAGTAAATGGGTTAAATAGTTGAGGTTGGAGGGCTTTTTTAGTAAATTCAAGCTCCGCAAGTGAAAAATTATTTGAATAATCAGTGCAACACAGTAACTGAATGTCAAGAAAATGTCTAGTTTAAAATAAATAAAATTAATGCCTGACTGAGTTTGGGCTTGATCACCTTCCTGATGAGTCTAATTTATAATATATTTCTGACAATATTAAAATTGGACAGTTAAAATTGTCCAATTAGTATTTTAGATGCAAAAACTTATAGATTTTGATTTTAAGAAGACGTTAATATTGAAAAACTCTAACCTCAAAGCTTGCAGAGGTAATTATTTTTAATAAAAATATAAACAAAAATGACATTCAAGGGGTTAACTAACCTTTATGGTTTCTGGGTTTTTTTCATTCACCCTTCATTTGAGTCATGGATGTTTAGAATGTTCATTCCATATTGTGTATTTTCTAGGATCTTGCGGAGTCAATTTTAGTGGTCAATATTAATATTTTACCTGAACATGTGGCCAGTTATCTTAATCAGGAATTTTGAAATCAACAGGAAATATGCTTCAATTATGAATAAGTAAATTTTTTTTTTTTTTTAATACAAGTCTACCTTGCCTCCTTTAGCTTAGGTAAAGCACTGTCGCCATTATAGTGACATTGTAGTCTCCCTACTTTGCAATTTCAGCCAAAATCGTCACTTTAACTCATGCATCAAGAGGAGGGCAATAACTGCCTCAGTTTTGTGTTCTCTGCTCAGAGTTTTGCTTTTAAAAAAGTTATTCTTAGTATTTCTTTGTTTCCTTTATGACATTCCAAGATAGAATTTTTCAATTATTTCATTATTTCATTATAAATGCAGATTAGAAGTGCTAAAGGTTACATAACGGTAGTCCCAGTTTAATCTCTTCATTAGTGCTTGTAAATGTATTGCCCAAACATTGTCCCAGGATATCAATTACAGGTGTCAAAAAAATTATACATTATTATAGTTAAGTACTATTTCTGCTAAGCACTTTACCTGTGAGAAGAAATGGTGTAATAGGATAAGTGCATCAAAGCTATATTAGTTTTGTTCTGTTCTGTTTTGTTTGAGAAGTAGCTTTACAGCTTTTGAAAATTAGTTCCAAGCATTTATTATAAGATAGACATTCTTTGATGCAAAAAGTGAAGGGAAGACATGACAAAGAGCATGAAAAGGAAGAAGAAAGTCTTTACCTCTTTCAAGGGTGTGTCATGCATTTCAGAGGAAAAGACCAGGTTAGGAATTGGGAAAAATTATCTCAATGAGACCTGTGAAAGTGCTGCATTATATTGCCTGTGGAACCTCCAAAACAGATTGAACAGACATCCATTGACAATTACAGACTGCACATTGGATCCCACCTTGGGCAGAGGGTTGGATACATGGACTGTAAAGCTCCTTCTCAATCCTATTTTTAAGTCACTGTTTTCTAACATCAGGGTAAGTGGCACATACAGCTATACAGAAATACTTTAATTTTCATTCTGATAGAGCTCAGGCTCAGCGATAGGAGACCCTAGATGAAACATCAATTAAAGCTACATCTTGTAAGCCAGCAGAGTTGAAATGTAACCCTGCAGAAAGTAGACACCATTTTGTAGGGTGTCAGCAGCTCTAAGGAAAAAAAAAATTAGAGAAATTGTTTTCCATTATTCTGACTCATTCTGTGATTCTGTTACTCTGTGAACCAATGCAAATAATGTAGTAGGCTGGATTAAGAATGAGACATTCCATTTCACAACAATCACATGTGACACTTGAAAGTAGATTTTAAAGGAGTTTTTATGCTTATGGACAATTAGTAGTCTCCAGATTATTTCTTTGTTTGTGGAGTTTCTTAAGACTGAAAAATGAGATCCACTTAATAATTAATGTTTTAAAATAATGAAGGGGGGAAATCTAGATTTCATGCTTATCATAACTCACTTTAGAAGAAATAATTCAACTCACTAAGAGTTTGTAGTATCTGACAACTGTCTTCCGTATCTTTCTCTTCTACATATTAACATAGCATCCATAATGTAGCAGAGTACTTTTGTGAGGACTCTCAAGTGCTTCAGTGGTATTGTGAGACACAGCAGATTTCTAGAGTATATATTAGAGTCAAGATAGGAGTAGAAATTTCATGGAACAGAAGAGCAGTGGGGTTTTTGATGAGATATGAACAACTGTCACCTTTGGAACTTTCCTCTCCAAATCACTTTCCGCTCTGAATATGCTTTGCACAGGCTGAACAATGATGGTACCACACATCTAACTATTAATAGTAGACAAGAACTGCTGCAGGGAACTGGCATTAAAACTATTTGATGAACAACTTTTTTTTTTCTTTTTTTTTTCTTTTTTTTTTCTGCAAGCAAATTAGGTTTTGAAAATTGAAGAGAATCCAATTGAAATTTAAGAAAACAGTATTGCATGAAAACATTAGCTATAAATTAGATAATATTAATTTAGGACTAGAGTCTTGTCCTTCAGATAATACTCTAAAGTGTCAGACTCAGGGTGCCCAACAGTGACAGGAAATTTGCTAGTGGCATATGCTAAAGGCAAGCACAGTTCCTCCAGAGAAAGTTTTCACCAGGGAAGCCTCTTTACAAGATATTACATGACCAGGCAGACCAGCTCCACTACCTAATGCAAAAATAGGGAGCAACTACAAGAGATCTCTTTGTGCTTGTTCTGTGCTTGGAGAAGGTTCTCTCTGAAATCACGTCTCAGCTTTTTCCAGCTCCAATTTTGTGAATCCCATCCTGGACAATATTCGGTGTTTCGCACACAATTTACAGGACACGGACATTTCTTCTGTCATAGAAAATGTTAAATATCAGTAGAGACTTCACTAGAAACTTTGCACTGTTAGCCTATGGTGAACTCACATGATCCATGCATGAAAGGCCAGAAGACTTGCTAGCATGTCAAAAGCACTCTGATTAAGATTATTATTATGTCTGCCGTGGCTAGAGCCCCAAAGTTGTGTATTAAATCATGTACTTTTTTGTAGACACAAAACTGTGTGGACAATTAATGGGATGCTTACTTCAGGATAACCTGAATGAGCTGTCTATACAAACCTTTATGAAAGATTGCTGTTACCGTATATAAACTATGTGACGTGATCCATATAAATGGATTTTTGGCTGTTTTTTCCAATGTAGAAAACAGCTATTCTGTTTTTCATAGTTGCTCTGAGAAAAATAATATCCAGTCTTTAGAGCTGGCTTGGAAAATAACACCTGCAAAATATAAATCTGGGACTACAACCATAGTAAGTACTAGGAACACCTGAGAATATTTTATATTAAAAGGTACAGAACTTTTCTTTCTGTGGTCTTCCTTATAAAAAAACTAGAACTGCTTATGAAAATCCTAAAACGTGTAATAATTCTGTCACAGATTATTTTGTTCTTTTCATGAGAAAAGTGCTGATTTTTTTGCCCCTTCATCTTGAATCGACTTAACATCAATATAGCTGTTCTGTCTAACTTCAACTTCTTGAAGTGAACACCTTATCATGCCAGAAAACCATTTTTTGTTCGTGCACCTGCACAATGATTAATGGAGGAACAACCCTGGAAATATCATTTGGCAGTTAACAGCTGCTACCAGCACTCTGGAGAGTGCACAGAACCTTGCAAAATTAAAGCCAAAGATTTGTTCTCCTCTAAAAAGCTGAACAGAACTCCTGAGTCATGTGTGAGGTGTAGATTGTGCATCATAATTTCAGGTATGCTCTTTACCTTTTGTCTAAGAGTGACAAGTTCAAAGTCAGCTGATATATTACAACAAAAGACCTCTCAGAAAACTGCCAGCACACACCTGGAAAATATTGCCAACACAAGCAAAGAATTTTAAAGCAGTAAAATTAAAATAAACAAAAAAATTTGCAACATGAAACATAACTGGCACACCTCAGCCAAGGTGAAAGCACCCAGTTAATCTCAAAAGAAAGTATATAAAAGATAATGAAATAGAAGAGAACTGGGACATCAGCACCAAGTGATTCCTTGCTAGTTTTTGGTCAACATCAGTTCAGTATTGAAGCCACAGCTGTACCTCAGTGGAGTGGATGACCCCAGTGACCTACACCTGTAGCCCAGCTGGTAACAGCTGGTAAGTGACAGTCAGACTTTCTGGTTACATGGTGCATGTATGACTGGGTCTTGGAATCCCTTTGTCCTCAGTAGTAAGTGTTCAAGGAAACAAAAACTATTCTTCATCACCCTGAAATGACCTGTAGTATCATTTGCCACGGTAGCACACTAGACAAGATACCAGCAAAATTCAATATATATTATATATATGTGATAACTTATCTAAAGTAAATATTTTCAGGCTGCAAATTCAGCACTTGAAGGTTCTCTAGAAAGTTTGGATTTGGCAGCTTGGTTCCCATCAATTCATCAAAGTCTTACTGGCCAAGATCTTCAAGTGAGTTTACATATGCTTCCAATATCCATTTAGCCTCAAGGAATTTCTAATTACCAAGGGACCAAGGGGAATGTGAATGCTGATATAAGTGCCGTAGGTGACTATCTCAAGAAATAGGAGAGTAAAGCCAGGTTAATCTAGTTCTGATCTAGCACAGCTTTATGAGAGCTCTCTGCCAGACCTGCTTATACTGTGGCTAAGGAGGATGCTGTGTACATGTTACGTACTGATGTCCATCTTGTGCTGGACTTTCTCGAAGTCTGCCCATTGCTGGCTCAAGAAAGCCTGACTGGTTTGTATTAAACCTGGGCTTTTTTGCCTTGCTATGCAGATTGCTATAAGTAAGCAGTGCTGTTTATTCAAGTCAAAGTGTTACCATTCTCAAAAAGCTTATGGTTTCCAGTTTCTCCTGATCCCTAACAGTGATAGTAAAATGTTGGAGAGAAAGCTGGCTCCATGCACTTGTAGACATCTCATTCATGCTTTTATGGTTTATTAAATAAATGTATTTAATGGATGTGCTGGCCCTCTGTTCTTTCTTTAATACCTTTGAAGTACTCTCAGTGCTAGCTGTCAACTAAGAAAAAAATATCAGTCAAACTAATGAATAGGCCCAAAGTTTCCCTCACCATTCTTCTCCCCTGAGAAAAGGCCATGGCATATTGTTGAGGTAGAACAATCCAGATTTACTATTCTCCTCATTCATTCTCAGCTAAAACAAAAAAGCTTGCACCAATTTGCAGATTACTAGAGCATCTGAGAACAGCTACTTATCAGGAAAAGAATGTAACGACTTGGCCACAGAATCTTTTGGAAGGGAAAGGAAAGGAAGAAACTCTGCTTGAGAGATCAAATTCAGAAAATGTCTCCGCTAAGGAATTTGTGCCAAAGGGGCAATGGCAAAACACCGAGGTACAAAAGGAAACCAGGGGCTAGAGAAGCTGAAAGAAGAGGCGTCCCACTGTGGAATGACTGGAATGCTCGGAAAGGGAAGACTCAGTATTGATCATCTCGCTTGATCTGCATGTGAAAAGCAAGTTCTGCCATATAGAAACATACTTCTCTTCTGAAAAATGCTGTGATAAACAAAACATTCAAGGCCATGCCATTGATCTCTTCGTCCAATATTTTTAGGGCAGGTATACAGCATGAAATAGCATGCCTTTCAGAAAATCCATGTACAAAAGGGGTAATGGAAGTAAATAGTAAAGGTTGCCTTGTAATGATTGATTTTATCATTAGTAGAAGTAAGGCTTACTAATGTACCATCACATTTTTAGCTATTAAGTCCCATAAAGCTGGATACAATTTTTCAGATTAATTTAGTTTCATGGAATTCTCCGGGTGAACTCAAAACTATTTGAGTCTAAACAGGAGAACACCTTCCCTAAAGAACAGCTTACCTAAGTTAACAAGTGTTTCATGTGTAGCATGGGTGAAAGATGCTGGAGAAAACGTGACAAAAGGTTCTGTTGTCTGAATTATCCAAACATTTGCCACATATGATGACTGCTTTTTGAGCACTTTCTGACAACAGTGTAGTTTTTGGAGATACACTCATCCATTAAATAAATATACACCCCATTTGTTAGGATGGGAGGATCTGTTCCACAGGAAAAAAATTAGAAATATACTGATTTTTATCATTCTGTCTTCCAGTTATATTCATTCACACTAATTAGTTCTTTTCTATTTAATACTGTTTCATATAGATAGTAATTTGTGAGAAAATACAGAGTCATTCCAAAGCAAGTACTCAGGTAATTTATTGGGCTGAAACTCTTAATTTTTCACTTATCAATTCTGCATCTCATCCTGCTTTTGAGGGCCTTGAATGAACCCCAATGGACAGGATTTTTGTCACTGACTTTAACAAAAAAAGTCATCAAAATCAATGGCTTTTCAGCTTGTCTGCTAAGGAACTTTGAAGGTTTCAATATAATGGAGTTTATTCAGTTTATCACTTAATTAATAGCAAATTGGTCAATGAACCATCAATGCAGATACAGTTTTGCACTTGTTTCATCCATATTTCTGTCTGAAGGACAAATTTATCCTAAGCACCACTTAGTTTCCAATCAAGGTTTCTGGTACCAAATAGATAGGTATCCATATAGGTGCAGTTATGGAGAAATATTGTATTATTTCTTCCGCTAAACAAATGACAGTGTCTTGAAGTTAGTAGTTCTTACACTGTAGTTAAAAGGTAAATATATTTGTCAAGACCTTCAACTAGAACTAAAAAAGAAGTTGTCATTCAAAGATGAATGTTTTAAACTTTACTTAGTGGAAAGCCAGTAAGCCAATTTACAATTGCTTCAGTGTGGTTAAAATGCCATAACCAATGTTAACAAAAAGAAAAAAAATTTTGTTCTTGAAGTTGATTGACAGAAGATATCATTATCTCTGCAACACCTTTTTTTCGTTATTCAAAATAAACTAAATACTAAAGAAATAGAAACTGTAAGTTCAGAAATAGGGATTGTATTATTAATTATTTTGCAAGCAGAGAATATTACATAATCTAATGACTGATTCCAAATGTTACTATACTGTTGTATAATCAGCTGCTGCATACAAACTTTACCAAAAGGTGAACCTTGAGGAAGTAAAGTTTCTAAACATGATCTCACAAAGGTCAGACAACTGATATTTTGCATGTTTAGTGGCCATTAAGGATGTTTCTTGTATGGTACTCATTTGAGAACTATCAGCAGCACAAACAGGTGCCATGGCTGCTAGAAAAGTCATAGAGATGGTACTGTGTTAGGTAGCATCCCTGAGACTGTTAATTTTAAAGGCTGTTTTTAGATAAAGAGTCAGTCATGAGCTCAGGAGAGAATGCATTTGGGTGTGATTTGAAACACTCTAGCTCTGTGAGAATTTGGAATTTTTCAGGTCTTAACATTAAAAAGAAGAAAAATAATTCTTACCACCATTTATGTTTGTTTCTTATAAACACTGGTTTGGTAGTCATCTAAGTCCTGAATTGGGCAGCATCCATCTTTTCCGTCCCCTTATAGTAGTTATTTACATGAATAAATGAACATTTATCCTCGAAATACAATTCTGCCAATATGAAATGGCTTTTCAAACTCACAAGAACAACTGAAGTTGGGTTTAAACAATATGCAAGGTCAGCTGGAAATTTCTCCTTGGATTAGTGACCTTCACTGTGTCTCAGTTTGGAGCACAGAATATAAGGCAGAGACACAAGACTAGCAGCATATGCCTCTTATAAATGTGCATATGACGTGCCTGGGATAAATCCTGTTATTTTAGTGTATTCACCTTCTCTTACCTTCACTGCAGCCATACCCACACAACCAGGTTGGAATTTGTCCCAGAGTGTTAAAAATTTCCAGGGAATAAGACAAATCTTTAGAAAGAGTCAATTTGTTAGTAACAAGAGAGCCAAAATATCTAAGCAAAGGATATTTTCTATTGGATGTATTGTTATAGCTGACCAAAAGTAAACCAGAAAGAGTTGACTTAAATTAGAAGAGGAAGCTGGGAATGGTTGTTTGTTTGCTGGGGTTTTTTTTAGTTATCTGTCATTAGACAGAGACAAAAAACGTCACAGTAGGAGACCTGTAAAATGGTTCTTGCAATCCTCAAGGGCGTTTCTTTCAGTCTTTCAACAACAGAACTGGTCTATATCATAAGTCTTATTTATAAAGAGGCTTTCAGGCAATTTCACACTGCTTTTCTCTGATGCTGCCCAAAAAAACATGTAAACCCGAGGGATTAGTAGTGACTTAGAAGGAAAATAGTGTAAAGTTACAGGATGAACTGAGCCAGTGCAGCTGGCTTGATGCACTGTTCCCTTGGGCTACTGCAATGAATGAAACTTATCTAAGTGCCCCAGTCCACTCCCACCCTGCCCGTGTGTGACTTGTTATATTGTGCACTAGAATTACTTGGTCTCAGGGGGCCCTCAAGTCTTTAATGGCCTATAGTGTGCTAAGAGAGAGGAGTTCACTACCTCGGAGCTGAAAGTTAAACCTCCTTTTATAGCTCTGTTTTGACAGTAACAACTGGGAAGCACAGTAAACAAAATGTTTGCTCACACACTGCAGTTGGTCGCCTATTTTGATTCAGTTATTTTTATGTTAACATCTTAGCATGCAAAGTAAATTGTGACATTAATTATCCTTTGTGGGTCTGTCATGAGTTACAGGTATCAATTACATTGTGTTACAGCTGGTTAATGAAACTGCACATCCCAGATTTTGAGTATTATTTTCTCATTTATTAAAATTATCTGCAGAGGATCTATCAAATACATAATTAGACAATATCTATTTTCATCTTTTGTTTACTATATTAACTGACTTCCATCTAGTTAATCCACTTCCCATTTAAATTATTACTAAAAGTCTCATACAAGCAAATGTCTTTCTGCAAACACAGAGAATGAAAACCAACACAAATTTCACTTAAGTCTCCAATATGTATAAGCTCTCATTATAAATTAAGGTCTTAAAAGCCCATCACCTCTGGAAACATAAACTCTATGTAACACACTCCCACTGGCTACATAAAATAGTGATTTCTTTTAGGTTTGTTTTGTGTACAGTTGTGTAGACACTTCCAATAATTCCATACATTGGAATATTTAGCATTCGCTTGTCAGAAAGAATTATTGTGAGAAAGGGTAGGAATATCATTTAGTCTCTCTTCTACTATTGAATTCAGTAGCAATTGTCTGTCACTTCAAAGTTGGAATTTGAGTATGTTTTAAGGGCTCTGTAATCCTTATGATCTATGTTCCAGTGTTCATATGCACTCTGTTAGTGAGGAGAAGGTTATGGGGGTGGATAAGGGCAGAGTTTTGCTTAGTAAATAGTGCATGATCAGACTTACTCTTTTCCCACTGAAGTGCTGTGAGAATTAATTTGTTAATGTCAGTGCTGCACTTTGAAGACATAATAAAGAAAATAAAGTTACTCTGGTGATGAGTGCACAGAAGTGTCTATAAATGAATAAAGTGCTGTCTAAGTGCTAAGTATTATTATGATTACTGCCTGCATTTGCAAAGAAGTGGTTAAATACAGTGGGATGTGGGTGTAAAATTACATTTTAAATGGATCTATTTTTGAGATTACTTATCATCATGATTAGTGTGATAATAATTACATTTATCATTAATAATACATTTTTGAAAAGTTAGGCAAAAAAAGCTAACAAGTTTGATTTTGATTTTGCCAGAAATGCACAGTGCTTTCCAAAAGCAATCTGTGGAACTTGTCTCTGGAATGCAGCTGTGTAAGATTTCACTAACATCTTGCAGGTGGAGCCTAATTTTAGTTCAGCCTTGAGAAGGGGGAATTGTTTTCTCTGATATGCACAGCACCATAACAGCAGCAAAGCAGGTGGAGCTTTAGACAAGTACTTGTTTACTTTCCTGTTTAAAAAAAACCCCAACAAGCCAACACAGATGAGTCATATCATTAATCATACAGTTTCAATTTTGCTTTAACAAATCTAACAAAATAGTCTGCAGCACATTTGACCTACTGATTCTCAAATGTGGAACAAACCCAACAAATGGGAAATGTTCAGAAAATGAGTATTCAATCCTAAATTTAGTGGAGAAGGAACTGGTAAGTGATGGGAAGGAAAATTTAGAAATGCATCTGCTCAGTCACAAAGAGTGGGCTGCAGAATCAGTTTCAACAATTTCTCTGTCAGCTTCAGCAGTCTCTTATTAGAGCTTTGAAGTTAACTTTAGGTAGAACTTTGAGATTCTTGAACTGCAAAACACGAAAATGAACCAGAGTGTAAAAGCTGAGCAGCAGCTTGCTGCTTTTAGTCCCATTGGTAATATAAACTCAGTATAATAAATCTTACTCCTTTACTCTTGACCCGTTTATGCTTAAGCTCACCAAAAATTCTTATTTTCTGAATGATCAATAACTGATGTCTTTTTCATCAGTTGTTATGCAACTTCTCAGTTTGTACATGGCAAAATAGAGTAATCCCAGAGTGTCCTTCGGGTAAGCAGTCTATTACTAACTCTATTACTTGGCTAGAAAGGCTACTTTGCTATACATGCTTCTTTTCTAAGCTTCCACATTTTGGATTAATGTACAAGATACATTGGGGTTTTCAGTTTTTTACCTTTAAAAAATGGAGGTCCTTTCCAGGGCTGTGTTCCCATGTGTTTTTTATGTGGCAGACTGTAGAGTTGTTGGCCACATCCATGACATAGATGGTTGCTCTTGGCTGGATTTTTCAGATGGCATTTATTTTGATCTTTACACCTCAGGTTAACTTTTTGCATCTCTCTTATTTAAATTTATTCACCATGAAGTTTAATAGAAGGTTTCTTAGGTGTACCACAAAAACGGGGTTGCTGTGCTCTAGGTCACATTATCACCTGTAACGAAATCATGGTTACTGGATTAGAAAATCTGTATCTTTCTTACTCTGAACTTCTAATAGTTCTTTTAAAATTAACTGAATGGACAGCAGCTGGAACCAACAAAGAGCTATTGTTTCATGTGTTGTTATTTCCAGCATCATTTAGGAGAGTTCATACAGTTTATATTCTTGACTATAAAGCCCTTGTCTTCCAAACATCTCTTTTAATGAACAAGAAGAGATGGAAATTTGTCTACAAAGTTTTTGGTAATTTCTCAATGAGCATAAGCTGTTCCTGCACTTACAATTAAATGGGCTCATCAAAGGTCTCTATACTGCATGCTTTTCTTTTTCTCCAGACAGACATGGCATATCTAAACAATTCCTGAGAAGAGAAGTAGTTTACTTGATCACTTCAGTGATCATCTATTTATTTCTTTATAACAGTAATAACATAATACTTTTTATTCAATGGCCCCATAGTGCCTATTATTTTTTTCATATAGCTCAGCTGCCTCAGAAAAGCAGCACACTCTGGAGTATGATGGCACAGACTGTTGACTTCTTTCCAAGTAATTCTAGTATACATTTGGCTGGTACTGACATGCCTGTGAAGCTCAGAGATGGTGAACAGACTCATCTGTATCTCGCCTTATCTTAGCACTTCCAAGAGGTCTTCCCCATGTCAGAATAGAAGAGCCCCATATACTGAAGTCATGTTTTGTTGAGTTGCATCTGTTATCTCCTTCTCTTGGATGTACAGGGCCTGTGTAAAGTCTGGGTGTCAGAGACTGACCTCTGATCTCATTCCTGTGTGTCCCAACTCATGCAACTGCATCTGGCTAAGAATGAGGTGTGTGCTAATCTGAGGATCCGCCCTGAACTCATTCTGTTTTCCATGGGTTTCTGAAGGAAAGCCTGGCAAGAATTAGAGGGCTGAGTTCTCTGGGATTTTTGAGAAAGCATTAACCCAGGAAGGATTTTGTGGCCAAAATCCTGTTCTTACTCTGCTGCTGAAACTGTGCTGCCCCAGTTTCAAGTTGAATTTATCACTGATGTTGAATGTCTTCTGAAATATTTAATGGAGATCATAGCATTTACAGCCAGTACCATAAACCTGAGCTTTCAAAACCACCAAGAATGATATCTCCAGTGCTGAAGAAGGGCAATTGCACAATAATTCCCTTTAGTCTGTCATTTCTTGGTATTGATTTATGCCTTCCCCAGGAGTAAACTCCAGCTACATGTGTAAGAGGCTTTACCCTCTCTCTCCATTGGAGCACTGAGTGTTGGTACAGCAGCCTGTGGAAATTAGCATTGTAGACAGGGCTCAAACAATGCTATGGTCCTAGCATAATACACAGGAAATGCTGCAAAATGCTGTTTGCTTCTAGAGTTATCTGAACTGCAGCAGTGCTGGTCAGGATTGTCTCTGGGACATGGTGTGGCTCTTGGGGATGATGCTGTGCAGGGCTGGGAGCTGGACTCGATGATCCTTGAGGGTCCCTCCAACACAACTTACTCTGTGATTCTGTGAATAGAAACAAGTCTTTAGGCCTGGCCTGTCCAAGTAGAGAACTGATGTATGTGAATATACTGTATCCTTTGAAGAGAAAACAGCATTTAGAAGATCTGGGAATGGTTTTTGCCTTTGCCTAGTTTCAGTGTTTCTTGATTTTAATGGAGACTCACAGAATATGTGGCTATTGCTAAGTTTTTAAACATTATCAAAGGCATTCTAAATATTCTAGTTGCTTAAGCTCAGTTGATTCTGCAAATATTTGCCAAGTCTATATTTATGACTCTGTTTCAGATATCTCCAGTTTGTTAACCCAAACCAAGTCTTTTATCATTTCCTTGTTCTCACCATGTCAAAACAATGTGAGACAACATGCCTTTTTTCTGATTTATATTTTTTTATAAGTGTTGAAAATGGACCTAAAATCCATTAAAGCTGAACATGCTCAACACTGAAGGAAGGAGCGTAACAGCCACAACAGTGTTTCAATTCAGTCTAAAGAGGGTGGGGTTTGATCTGTTCATTGTATTTCAGCAGTTTCTGTGTCAACTGAGGGAAGAGAACTTCCTATGCTGATTATTACTGTTAGAGTACAGAAATTCTCTTTATGATTTATGTTAGCATAAAGAAACTACTTTGTTAGGATATCAACCTGTACAATTCTCTTTTGTCATTTTTGACTCTGCCTTTTCTGAGGACCAAATTATGTGCAGAGAAAAAAAAAAGATTTTATTCTACTTGGGAGTTTACTTTCCTGGGAGAGTCAGAGCATTTTTTAAAGTGTTGTCACTCACTATGGTAAATCAACTGCTACGAATAGGAGAAGCTCTAGGAAGAGCAGCTCTGCACCAAGAGCAGTCTATGGCTCCAAGGAAATAAAGCCATAATCTCTCTTGGAGTAATTCCATTCTGTAGCTGAAGAAACAGCCTGTTTGAAATTTTGTAAATGCAAAATACCAATGGGCTTGATTATATTATTTTCTCTTTCTGAAGAGTCCTATTGCAGTCATATTTGTAAGATAAAAGATCACTATAATATTTTAATTTCTCAGAGGAGATCTCTGCTGAAAAAAATGTGTTAAGAAAGGACTTATTTCAACCAAATTATGAAGTTAGAGCAGGCAACTTTATTGTGAAAGAAGCTGGAACTCAGCACTGCCCCAGAAGTCAGCATTTATGGATCTCTGCTGCAAAGAACTGTCTCTTCTACCGCTCCACTTTATTTGATGAGGAGTCCTGAAATCTAACAGTCAGCTCTTCTGCTCTGCCTCCTCAATTCCCTATTCTTGCCTGGCAAGAGCACGCCTTTTAAAACTGAAAAGCAGTTTCAGGGAAAAAGAGAAAGAGAAGGAGTTTTTAAATTAACACTGAAATTGTCAGAGACTAATTGCATGTTAGCATCAAACAAACATTGTTGATGTTGTTGTTGGGTTTTTTGTTTTATAAGTTTTCTGTAACCCCTAATCAAACATGGGCGAGTATCTGTTGAAACAATGTATGTAATTTGTTTACATTGTTAGTTCAGATAATTACAAAGCAAGCACAATGGAAATAACTGGTTTCTTACTTTTATGTGGAAAGTGTCGGGGGGAGGGGGAGGAGGAACTCAACAACTAACCAGTGGTTGTCAGCTGCTCTGTAAAATATTGCCTAATTTACAGTTGTTGCATATTAGCATTGCTAAGAATTCTAGGGACATAAAGTGTCATGTTGAATATAGGGTGATGACTTCATACTAGAGCAAGTCTGGGGATATGACCAGTTTGCAGTCACAGAGAAATCAGCTTTAATTAATTTGAGTGCCAGCACTGTGTATAATTACACAGCATGAGAGTTTGCATGCAAATGCTAAAATGCTGATTGTTGAAATACTTGCACTTACTTATTAATACATTGGGACTAAGCAATCCTGGCCTGTAAGCAAGGTATAGAAAGAACACATGGTGCAGTCAGGGTAATTTGCACTGCCCTGTAGTTAGCAAGCAGAATTCAGATAGTTCTGCTTCTAAAGTGATAAGCATAACACATTAGTCATTCTTGTGGGTGACATACCTTGCAGCCCCCTCTCAGTGTGCAACTAAAACAAGATGATCTATTGTTATTAAAGTTGTCAGAAACATAACAGCAGGATTTGAGCTTCATTTATTGTAAACACTACCTACAACTGAATCTTGCTTTTCAATTTAAGTTTGTATTTACTTATTATATATTGTCAGTATTCTCAATTAGAGAAAAATGTCTTGTAAGCAACTGTAATATAGAAATTGTCATAGTAAAGTAAGCCCTCTTGTTTGATGTTTCACACCTTTCAAAGACCATGACAAAAGACCTATGTAGCTTTTTCTCCCCTACCCAGAAAATATCAGTGCAAAGCTTTTTTTCTAGACTTTACAGTTGTTGTGTTCTCAGGAATCAAAACTAGTAGTCTGAGAAATGGAAGTTGTATATCTTCCTATCCAGTCTTAATCAGTATGTTGGTCTTACCCGTGTGTGACTAATCCTGTTTGCAATCAATTTATCTCAGTATTTTACTGCAGCAACGAATTTCACTGATTAATTATATGCTGAGTAACGTAATAGCAGGGACACTAAAAACGATGTTACTTAATTTGGATGAAACTCTTCTGTCTGTTGATATACACATGGAAAAATACATAGGTCTGTCCTTGTCATTCATTACTTTATACATCAGCAAAATCTGCTGCTAAACTCAGGTAGTCCACTCCTCTTCAGTATCTCACCATATGGAACTTCTTCATATCTTTAATCATGCTGTTGACCTTCTTTGGATCTTGCCAAAATACATTCATAATTCAGGGGGAAAAAAAGGAGTTTGAATGTACTTGTTCATCACACAATGATCTTTGTATATATCTAGGTAGTGAAACACAAGTTAATACAGGAGTGTACTTTGTATGCATCTGAAAATGCTTTGTTTTTTATGTTGCTTCTTAAAGAATGTTTTTCATTTGCAAAACATTAACATTTGTCAGGGTTATTTCCAGCCACACAGAAAATGTTCCTTTGTGTATTTTGATTATTTAAAGCAATTTTGCTTCTCTGATGTATATGTGCATCCAGCACAGCATGTTCACTGCCTTGAATGAATATGTGGGGAATGCTGTTAATTTCCTCATGTGCATGTAGAGAAATGCTTTTGCTGTCTACTGCACATGTTGAGATGGTGTTGCTTTGTTTTCTCTTTCACATTATATAGTGCAGACTTCTTTGTATTTGAAATGTAATAACTACCATAGATTACAAAATTGACAATAAACAGTATATGCTAGACACTGGTGTGGTTTGGAGCTTCCCAGGATCTCCAGATGAATTCCAGAGTGCTCTATTAGGCACCAAGGATTTTACCACACTTTGGGTGCTGAGTGGTTAAGAGGGGAGTCCAGTATAACTAGATGGTAGCTGGAAGACTGTGCTTAGATTACAGTGAGGGAAAATACTGATGGCCTAAAAAAATAATAATTAATACTTTGATCACTTGATTTGTCGAGTTTAAGAATGCCCTAGAGGGCATTAGTTCCAAATCCTGCCCCTAAGACATGCATTTTTCTGAGCACAGCAGATTCTGTGCATAGCCAGCAAAAAGTGCCTGTGCCTCGAGCATGCTGCAGTCATCTTCCCCATGGATCCAGGCTCTAATGGCTTGGAATGAGTGTCACAGACAAGACTGGTAAGGTGTTGTGAATTACTCTGTAACTGTATGTGTTTTCACTGACCAAACTTCAAGAAAAATTTGCGAATATCATGGTGAGAGGATTATGTGCTTCATTCTGCCTTGCATTTAAGTATATGTCTAATTTTAAACACAGAGTGACTTCCATTCATTTCACTAGGATTATTGCTGTACATAATTTTGAATATGTGCTCATGTGATTTAATAAATTGTATTCAGAGAAGGCATCAGAGGCAGGAGTACCTGTGAATATGAAGGGATAGCTGGAGACCAGCTGTCCACTGGAAACATCTCTCTTCTGTGTCAGAACCATGTTCTTCTCCAGTTTAAATAAAAATCTCACTTGCGCTGGATTTCTCCCATCTTCCCATATAAGGTCATTGTAGGCTTTTTTCTTTGGAGGGAATTCTGGCGGCCCTCATGAGCTGTCCTAGCTTATGACATATTGTGCTGTGGCCTCAGTTCAAGTCTTATCAAATTGTTACTCATATTTATACTGTCTCTCACCATGTATTTCAAGCCAAGTCAGGTATTTTTTAAAACTAAACAAAAAGACATTTTCTCATTGTTTTCAGGAGATTTCAGTAGAGCCTAGTGCTGAATAAATAAATGACAGAACAGAAAAATATGTATTTCTTTTCCTGGAATACAAGTCAAGCACAAGACTACAAAGCGGATAGCTATGATTTAGAAAACTATAACTCAGTATTAATGTTTAATGGATGTGGCACATTCCTTGCTGTGAAGTGTTATAAATCACTCTGTGAAAGAAAACAACAGAATATTTGAGGAGCATGTTGACGAGGGGTTTGTGTGGTTCAAAGGTGACATGGAAACAATGACCACCTGAAGACAGTATTGTATCGCTGTGACAAAGAGCAATTCAACTCTATTCATTTCCTAAACACGGGAAAAAAGAGTGGTTTTTATATCGTGCTTTTGATTCTGCTTGTATCTTTGGTATATTCTTATTTCTTCTAGGAAGAAAATTTTCCACTCCTATAATTCTTAATTAAAAGGGTTTTTCCATCTTGGTTTTTAGTCTATCAGGCATCAGTACTTTTTGCTGTATTTCACTACAGCTTTAAGTGAACTGGCTGTGCCCAGAAGACTTGATTCTGCCATCCTTATTCCTATTGAGATTGATTTTGATACCGACTGTACCCACCCTGAGTCGTTTCTTTCTTCTCCATAATTACATTGAAGTCAGCAGGACTATTCATATTAGTAACTGCTCACTGTGTGATGATGTTCAGAGCATGGCCCAGGAGGACTCACTGCTGGCCCGTGTGTTAAGTCTGCATGAATATGGGTAGCTGAACCTGGCCCACTGAGTGCTCAGCTTAATAGCACTTTCCAGAGTAATTACTATTTAGTACAATGGAAGCAGGGCAGGATCCTGACATGTTTTCTCTCTCTGTGTTGCTTCTCACTTTTCTTTTTATTCCTGAAGTGAGTATATTTGGCTGAATATTTCCCTAGGAAAAGCAAGGTATGTGATTATAACCAAATGAACAACTTGGAAACACAAAACCCCCACAAATCAAATTTGTTTATAACTTGGTTCTGCTTTTGTTTGTTTCAGAAAAGCCTATTACATTTGCTCTTAAATGATTCAATATGACCAGTGTGGTCTAAATAGTAAGAAGAGATTTTGCTTTTTGTGGCTTCTCAATGCTTTTTATTAAACAACAGAGTTTGCAAACTTTAATTCATAAACTCACCTTTTAGCCTCATCAATCATAATAAAGAACTTTAATAGCTAAATGTTCACATTATACAAACTCTATTGTGGTTCAAATCTTGGTCAATTCCTTTTCTGAAACAGTTTTGGAACAATAGTTGGTTTCTGTTTTAATTACATAGGTTGAAGAAAAACTGTATTGTAAATATTCCTTTTTATTTAAATAAATAGATGCTTGTTTGAAGGAAGACTTACACCAAGAGGGAAGAGTACTATTTTAGACATCAGTGGCCCCAGTATTTTGCAATTTCTGAACTTTGCTAATCTTTCTGTATCTGTAGTTTACATATTTGCTAATAATTTCCTTCTTTCAGCCCCTGAAAGTGGACGTTTTCACCATTCCCTTAAGAGAAGGATTTATATCAATAGGGATGTTGTGTATAAAGACACTAACAGTATCAGCAGTACAGTTTTGCCTTGAATGTGATTATTGAATAGATATCCCTGTTGAGCACTGTGAACCTATCACTAATAGTAGGTTAATACTAAAATTAACACACAAACCACAAAAGAGAAGCACTCAAAGGCCTTGCAGAGCTCTTAGGTAGTATATGTGTGTTATATTCTGTGTCGGCCCTCCCATGATGTCATTAGTCTCTCTAGTATTTAAGATGACTGATAGATCTGATGACATGGGCACATCAATGTGGTGGAAGTATTCTCACGGCATATTTTGCATCAGAGGTATTCACATCAGCTGGATTGAAAGGCAGAAATCAACATTTGAGAGTATTTCTGGTCCAAAAATGCTTAGTGTATGCCTACGTGTGTTTAACTATACACACGTTTACAAAGATATACAAAATATACAAATATATACACATTTTAATTTTGTAATCAGCAAACATAAAAATTTGAAAAAATATCAAAACATCTAGGTTACAGTTCCACTACGATCAGAGCAAATACTGAAAAGTTAAATTCTATACCTTATGTCAGAGAACAAAGTAGAATATCATTCTGATGGACCCCTTGACCCCAGACTCTTCTTATTTGAAGTTCATTGATAAAAAATGCTGTGGCATATTCATCGACATTGTGTAAAGCTGTTGAGTTGAAAATATTCTATTTTCAAAAAGTATTTGGCTGACTCTTTGGTAAAAGTTGCCCTCAGGCAAACACTTAGAAAATGATACTGCCTGTTAGAGCTTAAACTGAGGAAAACTCTTGATAGCTGATGCTCGCACATCACTAATAGCCTGAAAAGCTATGGAGGTTAGACAGTGGTATTAAAAGCAAATTCCATGTGATGCATTGAACAGATGCCAATCCTATTCATGCAAGGGTCCAAATGTTAAAAAAAATGTATTAAATCAACTTTCTGAATGCCCCTGTTCATTATTTTGCTGACTTGGAAACTTTGAAGTGTTTTGTATCCTTTTCATTATCTCCAAAAAGCATGAATTGTAATGGAATTTACATAAAAATCCTGCTTTGGAGTGGAGACTTTACTGCACAGTCAGCTGCCCCCCTAATCCAATCTTCCCCAATGCAGTTGGCCCGCTGGTTGCCAAACTCTAACAGTGGGGATCTCCTTTGTTAAGAAAAGTATGAATTTGAGCTTTAAAATGAGCAGAAGTCTTTTCTATTACTCACGATGCCTTCTCTTGCTGAGTTTACATGAAATGTCTAGCAGGAGGTGTTATTAAATAGCCTCAAAAATTAGGCAAAAAACCAATTATCTAGAAAAGGGACACAAAGGGCTTAAAGAAATGAGCATTTGAATTTTCATTATTGAGTATCCATGGGACACCACACCACTATTTGAATTTTGTTATTAACCCTTTGCATAAAAAGGATTTAATACTTTTAATCAGTTTTGAATTACACTTTGAGGAAAGCACAAGTTGGGAATTTTAAAAAGCCTCCTTCATTTCTTTCTGTATTATTTCAGTGCTCCTATGTTTGCACTTATCTCAAAAGAGTTTTAACTTTGTATTAGATTTTTTGTGAAGGTTGATTACATGGGCATTTCAGTCTCACCTTCATTCTTTATTTAGCTGAAATTCCTAATCACTTCAGTGGGGGGTAGACAGAACTCAAGTGTTCCTTTAGATGAATTTCAGCTTCTAAAAAATCTTAGGGGTTGAGTAATGTATTCTTGTTTGTTTTTTCCACTCTACAGATAAAATCTAGAGAGCATTCATCATCACCTGGATAGGAGTGATTTAAAGCAGTTCACAGTTTAGTCTGGCAGCCATTTTCTGAACTTCAGTAAAGCATCAAAATTAGAATGGCAAGCAATAATTTAATAGTGTTTTCATGGGACCTTTGCAAAGTGGGTACAGACAGGTACACATATTGCTAGGGAATTCTTCCCGGAACAGATCTTGCTTTATTAACAAATAACATCCAGTTGTCCCTTCCTCAAGAAAAATGCTTTCTTTGAATTAACATTTCTCTTTTATTCTCCTGAAAATAAAGTTTTCTAATGGGTAAGTCTTGTTTTTATTCTAAAGGATTCAGTCCTAGTGTCCATGTCTGGTCATGAAACTCTCTGCTTTTCCAGTCATGTTGCTCTCCCCATTCTGCTTGTTTCCTCCTCCTTTTTTCAGTCTTCTTTCTTTATTTTTTCTATTCCATTTTAAATTTATTTTCATAAGTATTTCTTTATTATAATCCCTCTAACAGTGGTATTAATCTGAGTATTATTGAACAGTAAAAACAAGCTACTACAGCAGAGCACATCTAAGCCCAGAAGTCATACAGTCACTAACAGACATTTTCAATTGGTTTCTTCTGTTTATACTGGGCTCTATTGATTTCTTCTGGAGTGCCAGTCTTCCCAAGAGCCAGAGGAGAGCAGTCATTTGGCTTTCTTCCAAAATGCATTTGCCAAATTGTAGCATTAGAAAACTCCCAGACTTTATAACAGAGAAGACAATAGCAGTATCCAAGATCTGTACACCAGGATCCTTCACCTCTGCCCAATCAGACACTATGCCAAACTATACACTTGCTTAGAAAAGATCTACAGAAGCCTTTGACATCTATGGATTTACAAGGAGAGAGTTTACTGGACACTAATAGCACTGACGAGAACGACAAGCTATTACAAACATTCTTTTGCTGTTTCAAAAACAGTTCAGTTTCCAGGCAAACATGATATCACTTCTTTTCAGGCCTATATAGGAGATAGATCTTGAGACAGCAGTAAAATTTGGCAGACGTTTTTCTTTTTATGATCTAACTTGTTTTGTGTTTTTAGGTGGATGGAAGTGGTATCTCCATCAGAAAGGAATTCTTAAAAAATAGAGTGCAGTCTTTTTGTTGAAGTAAATGCAGGCTTGGCTTTTGCCTGCTCATTTTCAGAGTCTGTAGTTAGTTTCTGGGAGACAGACTGAAGGAAG
This sequence comes from Acridotheres tristis, assembly GCA_037013685.1. Classification (NCBI taxonomy): domain Eukaryota; kingdom Metazoa; phylum Chordata; class Aves; order Passeriformes; family Sturnidae; genus Acridotheres; species Acridotheres tristis. Next base: position 14,024,085 of record CM072895.1, read on the forward strand.
TATATGGGCATGCATGGCCAGGCCCCCTGGAATATTGCTCGAGTGCACAATGCTAGTGAACTGAGGAGGACCTGGAAGGACTGACAGGGTTTTTTTTCACTGTAGTACTACAGAATCAACAAAATAGTGTGGAAACTGGACTAGGAAAAGGTACAGTTATGAGAGGATTCAAATATTTTGGGCCATTCAAGAAGTAGAAAATCAGACTCAGGTCTGCAAAATTTGCCTGGGAAAAGTTCTGTTTGAAGATTTGTGAAAGGATTCATGAGTGATTTGTGAAAGGATTCATGAGTGATCCTTGTCCTGAAAAAATTATAACAGCGGAACCTTTAACATTTGTGTCCACATCTTTAGCTGGGGAAAAGGATGCAGTTCCATTAAGTCAGTGCAACTATACTAATTTGCACCAGCTGAGCTTCTCCTTCTTTGTTTGTGTAGCCTTGTCGGCACCCCTTCCAAGGGAAAGCAAACATTCATTGTTCTTTCCTGGGTCAAAGAGAAGTCAGTGCAGAAGGATCTCAAAGTTTCCTTATCTCTTCTTGTTTTCATTTTCACAACTAGCGTTATTCACATACAAATGACTTGAACTTACAGTGCAGAACTTAATGCATGTGCTTCTGAATGTACCTGACACTGGCTGATGGATGAGTAATTTCCATGAGTAGAATTCATTTATTGTCATTGTTTTATGCAACATAATCCATGCTACATTAATTCAAAATGTATAAACTGAAAAAACCAGCATGATCTGAATCACAGTTCATTTCTGATTAAATTTAAATTACCTTTTGCCCTAACGATTTGCTTCTTAACCCTTTGTTTCTTTAACAGTTGTTCTGTGCCCCTTATTATTTTATCCTTTTGGTGTTGTAGGTCCTCAATGAGCTACTTTTTTCACTTTAAGTGGAATATCTGGATCCATGCAACACTGTGTGCAAACAAGCTATTAGTGACTGAGGCATGATCACGGAGAGCTAGATGATGGTACCTTCGTTTGCATTCACATATATATACTCTCATTGCACATTAAGAGTTATATTGCTAGCTATGATTTTAGTATTTCCCGTGTAAATACTTGCTCATATTCTCACAGGAAATTAAATGTTCATTAGAATAAGAGTGCCTTGATTAAACTGAAATCCATATCATGAAGGAGTTTGGAAGTTATTGAAGAAGATTTTTGGAAGCTGTTTTCCAGGAAACAGTTAAGGAGTCACTTCTCAAAGGTTGTTAGGTATTTCCAGTCATCCAACTTATTTCAGAATTAATTGAGAGGTCAATACTTAGTCACCCCTTAATTAATCAATGCTAAATGTAATGTAAGAAATATCACAGCCAAACTGGAGTCCTAAGATCCATCTTCTGCTGAGACATTAGAATAACTTTCAGGATTCTGATTGAGGGTTTAGGGCTGAATGTTTCTTGCAACTGTCTCAGAAGGGCTTGAAATCTCATTAAAATGCTGTAAGCAGAATGAAATGTGGTTTGGAGCGATTTCCTTGTCCCTGATGGAAATCACCCGTTCCCAGGATATTGCTATCCCAGTTTTGCCAGGGACAATATATCCCTAAGGCTCACAAAGCACTTGGGAGTAAGGAAAATGCTTGGCCTTTAAAACAGACAAGGTTATGTCAAGAGTCAGTTATTTTAAAAGAAAAGAAAAGTCCCGGGTGTGAGAATCTTTGCAAATTTAAAAACTTCCCTCTTTTCAAGTGGTGCAAGCTGAGCAGTGGGCTCTCCTTGGCTGTACATTCAGCACTTTATCCATGAACAAAGTATAAATATTTCCAGAAAACCCATTTCTATATTTATTTTCAGAGTGACATCACTTCCCCTCTGTATAGCTGGTGAGAGATGGTTCAATCCAAAGCCAGGTCTATTTTCAGAGAATATACAGACACATAGTCAGGGTGCTAGCTCTGGAACTGCAGTGGTTTTCACTGTAAATGAAACAATGATACTCTCCAGTTCCTCACCCGAATTCTCTGTATTTTTTTGGTTTAGTACAGGCTAAAGAGCAGATTTTTTTGTGGGGAGTCTCATGTGAAAATATTGACCACCAATCATCAGAGAGACTCCAGTAGCAATTACTGTAAACTGTGCTGCTCCATCCAATAACATTAATATTTTTCACAATTCTCTTTCCAAAAATAACTACACTTTGTGAGGATCAAAAATGAACAGAGTTCTCTTCTTTCTTCAAAGTATGTCCTGAAGCAAACTATTATTTAAGTGTATTCTTCAGTAGGTGGGTACTGCTATAATTGATATCTGAACCTTTGGTCATACTTTTGAGTATCAAAATATGTTTTATTGCATTTTATAGAAATGTGTTACATTTATATACCTTTTTGTTTACTCTCCACCATTTCACCCCTGAGAAGAGGCTTTTAGGAGGGAAGGTGTTTAGCAGCAACCTGCTCATGTTTCAGCTGAGGGGTGTGCTCCCCTCAAGGAGCAAGAAGGCTGCTTGACTTATAAATATCTCCTCAGCCTCCTTCTGTTCGAAAGGCCAGTGCTGCTGGGGCTCAATCACTGGTGGATAGGCAACCTTTCCTGTCTGGCAATGGTAAACAATCCTCAGCTTTACCTTCTCCTGCAGGAGTCTGAGAGCATTAGCTGCATGGTAGACCAGTCCTCAGGACAGAAGGGAGTTGTTACTGCTTTTATATCTACAGAGCACAATTACCTACATTTCCTGAGCCCTGGCTGCCTCATTAAGTGTTCTTTAGAACTATTTCACAAAAAAAAAAAAAAAAAAAAAAAAAAAAGATATTTACATGTTATTTATTTACATGTAATTCTTGCCTTGGCCAGTGTGGCCATGGTTTTTAGAGCAGAATTTCTTATCTCAACTAGTAACCTGGATGATGTTTTAAAGAAGTCCAGTAGTTCCTCATAACCACACATTCCTCCAGTGGCTCAATCAGGATCAAAATCAGGGTGCTGTTACACCTTTCCTCTCCCCATTTAACCACATGGCCTCCCTCACTGCTGGCAATATGCATCTGAATTGCATTGGCTGGGAAAACTGCAGCAGACAAGAAAGAAAACAGTCACACCTCCATAGCCTTGGGACTCAGGGCAGGTCAGGGCAGGGTTAGCAGCTGCTTACAGGTAATGCATCTTTTCACCAGGAAAGGTCAATTTAATGTGAGATCCGTATCAGAAATGCTAACTCAGTGCCCTGAAACTGTTTTGAGCCTCTAAAGAAGGGTTTCAGTAGCTACATCCTCCATCTTTAACATTTTAGGGTTTAGAAACTGATTTCCTGGAGCTTTAGGTAAGACACCAGGTATCTTGGCTTCAATACAGATTTTTAGAACTTGAGTTGATATGGGAATTCTGTGTTGTGCTTTCCTTATTTTGTATATTGTTAAATTATACACTTTGAGGTGCTCTTATTATTAGTGCCATTTGCTCTCAAATTCTTGTGAATGTTATTTTGAAGCACTTCAGATGTTTTCATTTTAATGACACATGATGATAACTACAATTATTAAAAAATACATCCCTGTGCAAACCTAGTGATGTCTTAAGAATCCTGGAGTTCTTGAGAAAAACGGTAATGCTATAAGTTAAAATGACATCTAGACTAATTGTGAGTCAATGTAAAAACTAGCCTAGTTTGCTGATCAAAAAGCAAGTGTTTCCATAGTGTGATGTCAAGATGAAAATAATTCCATTGATACAGCAATTTTTAGAGCACTGAGGTCAGAAACACACAATTTTTTGGTAAACCTTTGGAACAGCTAGCAGAAGCAGTGCCACAAGACAAAAAACAAAAAAAAAAGGAAGTTATCACTTCCTCGATATAGACAGTGCTAAGATCATGTGCTAGCAGTACCCCAAATGTTAATTACAGAATCTTGAATTCTTTTCTGTATTATTTATATAAAGAATCAATTCAATGACCTGAGATCAGATGAAATATGAAAAGCCTTCTTAGTCTGCCTTTGTACCTTGATGGAGGCACTTTCAATCAGCAGAAACCAGTACATTGATTTACTTATTAGGAAGTTACTAAAAAGAGAACTCCACTGTGAACCATCTAGAGAACAAACTAATCTGTTGCCTTTCCAGGAGATATGACCATCTAATGTCTGAAATTCACAAGACAAAAGGAAATTTTTTCTGATGTATAGATATGTGTTGATGCTGAATGACTGTTAAAAAGGATCACCAGAAGCTTCTCTTGCTAATAGATTGTGTTCTTTCAGTTTTGGAGAAGAAAAGGGCATTTGAGGGAAACCATGCTGTGATTTTTATGGATATCAACCAAAATACACAATATTGCAAGAAATAACCCTGAAGAATATAGCAAACATATTAAAAATTCCACCAAACTTGAGAAAATGAATAAAACATTGACACTATGAGTGAATTTACCCTAATATGATGTTTTCACAGTGTAATCTCAGACTTGACAGCGATTGCACAACTTTAGGCAGATGTTTTGTAACAGAATTGTGAGTAAACTTCAGTTGCAAGAGCCCCCCCAAGCATCTTAATTTAGCTTTACTGCATATTTTCTAGATTGGCTTATTATTTGGAAAAGTCCAAATTAAACTTAGATTACAATAAAGTCATAGAAATCATATATAATTGAGGGATTTGTTCCATTCAGCTCCCATGTCCATCCAGTGGTTTCTTGCTGAGGTCCCATATTCAGCCAGTTTGACTGTGTTCTTGAAAAGACCTCAATATGTCACCTTGATATTAATTTTCGAATACTGTCTAGATTTCCTCTTATCTCCTATCTCACTCACCACCCTCAGCAATTTACCTAAGAAAACAAAACCAAGGGGGAGACAGTGCTGCCAAGCAGTTTCAGCATCAAGGTGCAGCAGGTTCAGATGTACCTGACTTGATGGCTGAGCACCATTTTACATCTCTGTGGTGCCATTTCTATGGAATTTCAGTTACCCAACTTTAGTACCATGCCTTGTGATTGCCACGTGGAGCACACTATGAAAGACAGATATTATTTATTATGAAGGATATCTCTTCTCAAATGCTTAATATTTTAATTAAAATTTAGTTTAAAAATAGTTTTAAAATGTCTTCAATCTCCTTTTTTTTGGTGTTCTTGCATTGATCTCCAAGTGGCAGTTTTTAATTTTGCTTAATATGATTAAAAACAAGTTAAGAAGCTAAACCAAAACAGAATATTCTTTAACCTTCATTGTACCTTTTTTAATCAAAGCACTTTCCTTTTTTCTTTATCTTTTGAGGCAGTTGGTGAATGAAAAGCAAAAAGAGAGAAGGCAGAATACAGAACAGTAAAGAGGCTAATGATAGGAAAGTTTGAGGGACTTATTGAGGTGAGTATGGAAAGAAGTCTGTGGACACAGTAGGACATCAAAAAGTTAGAAATATAATTTTCTTCCTTTTTTTTCATATGTGTGGATGATAAGGAGGAAATACAAACCTCAGGTCTAATTTGTTGAAAGGTCAAAATATGCAAAGCACCAGCAGTAGAAATTATGTCCAATAAAAATGAAAGATATGTGATAAAGGAAAATATTAAACTCAAAAATATTATATGCATTTATGTTTAAAAAAGAACAAAACAGAAACAAAAAGACTGTGATTAGGAAAATCTATTCTTAATTGCTAAAACTGAGTAAATTATGAAGAGTTAAGTATTTTTATTGATGTTTTCTGATCTAAGCTGAGTAGTTCAAAAAGAGCAAGAATTTTTTAGGAGCAAGAAAATTCACAATATTTTTTTAATTTGTTAGTTTTTGTTGGGTTTGTTTGGTTTCTGATCTAGTATTTCTTAGTCCCTTTGCTTGTGTAGATTCAGAACAAATGCTTCCCATTTCCCTGCCTAAAACGTTTACATAATAAATCTTTATCTGTATTGATAGTTTCATTATCAGGAGGGGCTGTTTGATTCATGTTTCACTAAGAGGGTAAGATTTTCATTTGGGTGGATTCTTCATAATGAAAGGTTCTGTATTATAAGGAATTATAGTATAGCTAAAACATTATATGTAGACATAAATCACTGTGTTATATCAATGTTTATGTGAAACTGGTGAGGCAAGAGAACAGGATGCCCAGAAAACTTTTGGATGCCCCATCCCTGGGATGCCAGGCTGGATGGAGCTCTGAGCAACTTGGTCTACAGGAAGGTGTCCACACCCATGCAAGAGGCTTGGAACTAAATGGTCTTTAAGGTTCTTTCCAACCCTAACCATCCTATGATTCTATGATTCCATGATTGTATGATGTGTATAGATACAGTGGATAAAACTTGACTGCACACATTCGAATAGAAAAGTAGCACTATATCCTTGAGTTAAGTAACAGCTTAGGATAGAGATATTTGTAACTGCCAACACTTAGCCCTAAACATAATTTTCTTATTATCAGGGAAAATCTTGGGGAAATTTATACAGCTTTTAAGAACAAAGATTTCAGTAATCCTTTGCTCAAGTTAAGGTAACTGGGAGCTGTGTGAGTTTCTGTCCTGCAGTGACAGATCGTGTCACACACCCCTGTGTGAGTGAGAGCAGTCTCTCGGGGGTGCCTGGGTAAGGCAGCTGACAGAAGGGCGGCCGTGGCCTCCCAGCACAATGTCCTGCACAATGCAGATTGCAATGATGCAGGTGCTGCTCAGGGCCAGCTGCAGACTCTGTGGCTCCTCACTGCGTCTGTGAAAGAAATCGTGAATGCTTATCTGCAAGAAGTGGAGAAACAGCAAGTACATACTATCTGTATAATAGACTGAAAAAATATAAGAAATTTAGGCTAAAATTACATTTTCAAAAAAGAGATTTAATTTATTTTTTTTTTTAGTTAGCATGCATATTTAAATTATTACTTAATGCTGCATCTGGAACATAAAAAATACAACCCAGCTGAATAGTACAAAGTGTCCAGTACTGTGGGGGTCATTATTGTGGTTTCTTGGTGATTGTGTGTAAGTTTGTTTTGTACTATTATTTGATTAAGGCAGGACTTCCAGTGATCTGGCTGCCTTCTAAGCACTGAAGTGCTTATACACCTTGCAACTGCCTCTAATGTATTTCAGTATTTGTGTGTTTGTTACTAGGACATCTGGTTCTTTGACAGACATTTTGGGTGGCACTGCTGTACACTTCATTCTCAAAGTGCTGAGTGATATGGTCATGAAAAATGCCTCCTCTTTGCCCATTAAAAAAGTCCCAATCATATCAGAGTTGTTAAAATTTATGCTAAGTCTATTCAGTGAAAGATAAATAGTCATCACTTGCAGAACTTGCTGTGCAAGGCATGATCCTGCAATATGCTAGGCTCTTCTGAGATATTCTCAGCACCCTCAACTTTCAGTGGGTCGCCTGATGCTCAGCACCTTGTCAGATCTGGCCTTTGAGAAGGAACATGAAAAGACCCAAAGCAAACTGGCAAATATTCAGCTGTTTGTTCTACAACTCCTTTTTTTTTTTTCTATCAAAAGTAGCAATTCAAACAAAGGATTAATTTAGAAAGAAAAAAAATAATTAAAATTGAAAAAGAATGTTAATAACAGTATTTGAAGAGGCAAAGAAGTTAGAGAGATAGAAAGCCTAATTTTTCTTTAAATAACATTGGGAAGGTTGTAGATTTTATTTAATATTGTCCTTGAATATTTTGCAAATGGCACAAATACTTCATGAGATGCCAATTGCTGAAATACGAAGTTGTGATTTAAAGTGACAATGTCACTTTAGTTTTAGTCCAAGTGGTGGATTTTGCTATGAAATGAGTTTGAAATGGTTTGAAATGGGTGTACCAAACCTAACATGGAAAGATGTGCTTGCATTTAATTTCAATTAAAATTAGTTCTGTTAAAAGCATAATTCCCATAACTTTTTGTGAAAATTTTCTCTCTTCTAATGTGAGTTCAAATGGGCCTTACAAGACACCAAGTGCTCAGGAAGAGAGCTGATGCATCCAGACAGCCAAGACAGGCAGCAAAAATCCAAAACTGTATGGAGTAGCTCTGGATATTTCTTTTCTTTTTAACTGAATGGATAAAAGAAAATAGACAAAGAGCCTTTTAAAAATACAGGAAGCATATTTTTAATTGCTTGCACCTGGTTTATGTGAAAAGCTAATATGGAATCCTGTAATATTGACTGGTGTCACTATCTTTTCATTTTTTATTATGATAAACTATAAAAATGGCAAGATGGTAGAATAGGAAGCTTTAAGTCTTTATTTCATCGGCTTTTAAATTGCAGATTGCATAGTAAATCAACTTAATTTATGTACTATGTTTATTGGCAAATTCTCTGGATTCATTAAAGCCCTGGAACTGCATTCGTATAACAGAATATGGCGTCTCTTCCTGGCTTTTGTGTCCATTTTCAAGCACAGACCTCTTTGAATGTGTTAAAGTAGTAGCCTCATTTAACAGGGAGATTTCATAAAGCTTTGAAAGTGCATCATTAAAAGGGACACTGTCGATTTGAATTTTTTCGAAATGACCAATTATAGAATTTCTTAAATGTGGAAGGGTACTTTTCTAATTCCTAGAAAATACCTAGAATTTTTTTTTTTCCCTCTGAATGCTTGGAAGCATAATTCAGAAGACCAGAGAATATATCCATCATAGCTATCATTATTAATCATGAACACTTTCATATTCCCCCTCACATCCTTTCCTCTTACAGGAACTCAGCCCAGTGCATTCAGCCATCCTGACTCACGTGAATCATTTCAGCATAGTTCTAAAACTTTGAAATCCAACGTAGCTACGTTGTTCTGTGCAATATGGTAATTTTCATTCTTAGCTTGGAGAGGGTTTGTAGGCCTGAGCTTTCCAGCAGCTCTCTCCAGCAGAGCCCTGCCTGCAGAGCCCACCCTGCCAGCCAGCCTTTCAGCCATGGGGCTGGGACAGACAAGCTCTGCCAGATGTCGTTGCCATGATTTCAGATATTCATGCTCACAGCTGTCCATCTTGCAGTTCTGCTGGAAATTACTGTCAGCCTACAGGGACGAGAGAGGAGCATGTGTCTGTACTTGAGCCACCTACATGCACACTGCCTGCTAATTTAAACTGCCAGTGAAAAGCCTTTGCCCTGATCTTCGGGACTGTCGATGGGATTGCAATCTTCCAGTGGAGGGGCAGAGTGTAGGGCTGGGAAGTGGTAACATCCAAAAGTGTGGCAGCTTTGTACTTCAGTGTATGTGAGCAAGAGCACAAACTACCTGCACTAAGTAAACAGGAAAACAAGGAAACAGGAAAAACACTGCATGATGAGTTTTTAGATGTGAAAGCAGCATTTGAGTTCCCAGTTTCTTTTTAATGGCTTGGCGAAAAATATTTTGTGTTCTAGTTAAGTTGCTAAACTGTGACTGTTTTATCCAAGCTATTAAAGTAACTTTTTACTCTTACAAATTAGTAATAGAATATTTAAATATAAGTGAGAGAGGGAACACTAGATATGATAATATCTGACAATGTGTTTCAAATTACAAGCAAAGCATGTGCATACATATATGAATACAGCTGTGGTTTCTCTTCAGCATTAGGTAATATTCTTTTAATGAAAGAAAGGAGTGAAAGCTCCTGCTATTCTCTTCAAAGGAAGGGCAGTTATATATTTTATATAGTACTCTTTATACTGCTGTGTTATGGTATGTAATATATTGGAACTTCTCAGCCTGTGATAGACCCCCAAAGGGTAGACTTGTAGGTCTAAGAGATGAAAAAAAATCAAAGACATGATGTCTTGACAGAATTATATAACCTTCTCACACTGCCTCTGAACCTCATTGAGTCCTTGAGGTGACAGAAAGTTGGCAGGCTAAGTAGAAGCAGCTGCTGGTGATGGCATGGATGAGATCTATGAATCTATGCAGTGTGATCAATGGCTGGATGCTCAACAGCCCGAGCCATTGATCACCACACTCACCCCAGCTCCTGCTAAGTCCAGCACGTGTCTGGGGAGGCTTTAAAAAGCAGGGAGTGGAAAATGGGAAGCAGGACATAAACAGCAAAGGAAAGAGAAAGACAGAGGCACGAGCCCTCCTTGTAAAAGCTATTCAGCTTTTAAATTAAAAAGCTAATTGCAAAACTCAATCCTGTGTGCACGGTACTTGATCACACGGAAGTTTTACTTTAAGGCGCATACCTGAATAAATGCTGAGAAGTTCTGTTCCCTACATAATCTGAGAAGCCTACCTTCCATGGAATTTCAATAAATGCCAGAGGTCTAGTTTCTCCATGCACCTTTGGCTGTCTCAGCTATAACATACACATGAACATGAACCTTAGTTTTTATACCCTTTTTATTTAAATGTTATTAAAGTATTGCATGTAATTAATAAAACATCAGCATGCAGTATATGCCAAATTTTGCCAAAGAAAGCAACAATGTAGAAAGGATACAAGTGAGTTTTACTAAATGCATTCCACTCATATGCTCAAAAATACTTTAACAATTGAATTGTTTCACAAAAGGAACTATTTCAGTGCAGTTATATCACGAAAAATTACTTTGTTAGAATGGCAGAATAGATTTCCACATGCTTTAAGTCTCATAGGATTTATCTCATTTTCTCAGTTCACTAATAAAAATATATTTTACAGCTTTTAACTGCAAAACTTGGAAAACTCAAACGGTCTGCAAAAGACCAGGCTGGGTTCCTTCTATCTCATGCATCTTGTTATTACTGAAGATGCTCTCAGTTAAACATTAGCAGTTTTTCTGCTACCCTTCATTGGGATAATGCAGTTTTATTATAGTACAGAATTTAAATGCACTGCAATTGCGTAAATTTCATTGTTGATACAGTAAGTAATGCCAAAAGATAATTCAGTTCACTCCGTCATAAATGGGAATAAAACCACTTTTTCCACTAAAGTAATCATACATGAATGTGGATATACACAAGGGGCTTGATCCAGAAGTAAAAGTCTCTCCCAATAACTAGAAATCTGGATTTAGTCCAAAGAGCAGATCTGTTGAGCAAAACCAGTACATTTTACATTGGTGCTTTTAAGCATGAAAGTATCCTATAAAGGCAGAAGTCTTTGAGGCTATTGTTTAATTTAAGGTTTGATTTGTTTCACAGAGTTCTAGTCTGAAGGAAAAATAGTTTCATATATACAAATTGTTTAGTTTCATATAGAAAAAACTATATGACTCTCAGCTACTTGCATTTAATATTCATGAAGTGGTGAAAGTGCTGAGCAAGCCACTTTCTGTCCAGCCACTAGTCATGGCTAACCCAAGAGGTCCCAGTTGACAAGAGCTTAGCAAATATGACACAAATGGCTGGAAAGGAGAATCCACGGACCTACAGGTCTGTCAGTCTGACCTCGGTGCTGAGGAAGGTCATGGAGCAGATCATGTTTAATGCCATCAGACAGCAGGTGCAGGACAATCAGGGGATCAGGCCCAGCCAACATGAGTTTATGAAAGGCAGGTCCTGCTTGACCAACCTGATCTCCTTCTATAACAGGGTGACCTGCTTACTGGATGAGAGAAAGGCTTTGAATGTTTTCTGCCTAGACTTTAGTAAATTCCTAGACTATTTCCCACAATGTTCTCCTGAATAAACTGCCTTCCCATGGTGTAGATGGATTCTCTCTCACTGGGTTAAAAACTGGTTAGAGAGTGGTGGTGAACAGAGCTACACCCAATTGGTGGCTGGTCACTAGTGGCATTCCCCAAGGTTCAGTGTTGGGGACAGTTCTGTTTAATATCTTTACTGATGATCTGAACTAGAGGATTGAGAGCACCCTCAGCCAGTTTGCAGACACCACCAAATTGTGTGGGAGTGTCAATCTGCTGGAGGGCAGGAAGGCTTTGCAGAGGGATCTGGATAGGCTGAGGCCAGCAGTGTGAGGTTCAACAAGGCTCAGTGCCAGGTCCTGTGTTTGGGTCACAACAGCCACAGAGTGGCTGGAAAGTGCCCAGTGGAGCAGGACCTGGGAATGCTGGTTGACAGCAGCTGGACATAAACATGAGCCAGCTGTGCACAGGTGGCCAAGAAGGCCAATGACATCCTGGCCTGTATCAGGAATAGTGTAGCAGCAGGACCAGAGCAGGGGTTGTCCCCCTGTGCTCAGCACTGATGGGGCCACACCTTGAGTGCTGTGTCCAGTTCTGGGGCCCTCAGTCAGGAAAGGCACTGAGGGGCTGGAGTGAGTCCAGAGAAGGACAATGATGCTGGAGCAGAAGTCTCATGAGAAGTGGCTGAGGGAGATGGGGATTTTTAGGCTGGAGAAAAGGAGGCTCAGGGGTGACCTGACCATGCTAAAACTACCTGAAAGGTGGTTGTAGATGTGTGTGGGTCAGTGTCTTCTGACAACTACCAAGCGATAAGGCAAGAGGAAATGGCCTCAAATTGCACCAGGGGAGGTTTAAAGCGGTTATATTTCTTCACTGAAAGAGTGGTTAGACACTGGAACAGGCTTCCCAGGGAAGTGGCTGAGTCACCATCCCTGGAGTAGTTTAAAAAGCATGTAGATGTGGTACTTAGGAACATGGTTTAGTGGTGGCCTTGGCAGCACGAGGTGAATGGTTTGACTCAATGATCTTGAGGGTCTTTTCCAATGTAAGCATTATATGATTCTATAATACCAATTAGATTATAAGACTGCACTTGGAGTCAAAATGCTCAAAACATAAAAGAAGATTAATTTCTATTTTCACCAGAAGAAAGCCACATCCTATTTGTTGTGTTGTTCTGATGCCTTCCTTTTTTTTTTTTTCATTTTCACATATTTCCTTTCATTATATAGCAGTTGGAAAATAAATATAGCTGTTTTTAAGATATAGTTTCCAAGTACAAAGAATCAGAGGAAGACATGCTTTCTTTTGTCCTGGTGGAAATTGGGAGCACTTCCAGTGGTACCATTGGGATTACAGTATTGTAAAAATGAGACAGAATTACATTCTTAATCTTCCTTCCTACCATGACTTAATATCCTTGTCTCCATGTCCAAAGACTCTTTCATTTTTGAGCACTTCTCAGTCAACAAAGATGCATTGTCATGGTGATTACTGTTGGGTAACACTGTCATGAAAATAACTGAATTAACTGGTTGAAGTACAGTTTCTTATTTCATTATGTGACTGTGATACTGAGCCATGTCATTGCCTTTTCTCAGTGCTTAACACTGAGAATAATTTACACAGCAAATTCTTTCACTGTGAGATACATTGTTTTAAGGTTTGAATGAAGGGAAGTAGTAAACCTAACAATTTTACTCACAAAGATAAATAATTATTCAGTTTGATCACCTCTAATGAGTGCATCCATTTGCGCCTGGATAAAATGTGACTTTCAAATCCAAATTTAGTATACATTTAACACATTATACTACTACTATAGTTGTTTATGATTCTCTTTTTGATCTCAATATGCAGACTTTTGGCCATGTCAGTTCTGCACACCTCAGGTATCCTTTATAATGTCTCATTGCATCCTTAAGTCCAAAAAAACCACTCCCTTTCACATAGCTTTAAAAATATTCTATGAGAACAGATTTTTTACAAAAGTTCTCAACGTTGATCTCATATACTCCACTGATTCCAGATGTGACGAGATGTGCTTGTCAGAAAACCTACCTGCTATCACATTTCTGACCTGGGCAGATCTCTCTTACTCTTTCTGGGCTCTTCTGATATGTATTCCCTCCATCCCTCTGCATTTAGTCCTGTAGCTTAATGAGTTTCACAAAAATTACTTTAGCTTTTATCTCACAGGCAGAAAAAATATTCATGCCATTTTTCTTGAAATTCACACCACCTATATGATTTTTTTTTTAGTTGCATTTCCTGCAGCAGAAATGGGAGCACAGTCAGTTGGCCCAGAGGAATTCCAAGACACCCACAGCTGGATAAATTCCTGCTGTTCACTTCTGCCTTGCCTGTAGGCATTTTTTAACAGTTTTCAGTTCATGTGCACTTTTACCTCTTGTTTAATTTTAATTTGTCTTACAACATAATAATACCTTTAGGGAGTATTAGTGCTACAGTAAGAGCATATATAAATTCTGTGTATACATGTACATACTGTGTGTGTGCGCATAACATGCACAAAACCTGAGCAGTGCCTCCCCTGTAGTAGTTCCACTCTCTATCTTAGTTAAACTTCAAAAAAAAATAATATGGTCACTTGCATAAACATTGATTAGGCTTTACAGAAAGGGTGTTTAAACTCGAGTAGAGTTGAAACTAAGTGACTAGAGAAGTGAGCAGAAACTGCTGCAAGCAGTGTACCAAGCAGGGAGACTTTACCCCAAGGAGAGGAAGGAGAATTTGTTGAGCACCTGGAAGTGGGAATTTAAAAAATAAAAATCTTCAGAGTTTTACTCAGCTTTTGAATTTTCCTGTCATCCTACCCTGTTGCTCTGTCACACAAATTCCTCCCTTGTTTGGTAACCAGATGAGAAATGGACCTGCAGCAGCTACGGGTGCCACACTCCATGTTCTCTTCTTGAAGAAGAAATTTTCAGGCTGCAAAGAGCCAGGGTCAAGGAAAACAGGCACTTCTCCTAGGAAAATGTTTGATTTGGTTGACCAGAAAGATACTCTGTTGAATATCTGGATCACAGCATCTCTTGGAGAAGTGAGAGCAACAACTGCTGGGCACTGGGAGGATGCCAGGAGCTCTGCTTGTGCTGGAGGGAAACAGGAGAGTTTTTAAGTTATAAAGAATGTCGTTTATTATACTCAGAATGAGTGAAGGGGTGGGGTTAGGTTAAAACAGACTAAAGAAAAATCTACTTAGATAAGGAAGGAAAGGGAGGAAGGAAACAAACTATTACTGAAAAGTAGAGGCAACCCATGGCAAAAATTTGTAAACTGCTGATAAAAAACCTAGTGAGAGCTGTGTCCCCTACAGAACCATGTGACGTATCCTAGTTTGGAGATTACAGTGTATTGAACTCTACTTTACCTTGTGGAAATCACACCCTCACCCAAAATTGATTTGGAAATGTTTTACTTTTGATTATTTCACATAAACACAAACAGGTAAGGGGCTTAATAAAGTTTAAAGTACTTTAGCAAGCCTGCTTTTTGTATAGGTAACTTATTTCTGATATTCGTTGGGTACATCTTTCATACAATGCTAGATAAGAATCATATTGTGTATAGTTATATGTAAAGCATATTAGATATATAAAGTTGCAAGGAGATACTTATTTTAAACTACTGAGAGCAGTCTGTAAACTGAAAGAGTTTTTATTTTTAAGGTTAGACCTATTAATTTCAAAGACTGATATATGTACATCTCTAGAAGTACTGCCATGAAAAAGCATTGTAGATTCTGTAACTTCTAGCCTTTTCCTCAGAATACTGAAAAAATAATAACTTGACTGGTTGATTGGGAGACAGTGCTGTCATATGACATAGGCCTGCAAATGTTAGGCTTTGGTACCTGAGCTGGAAAAGTCTCCTCAGTCCAAAATAAACATCCCATATATCGTGAGCTTCCTTGTTCAGATCCCTTGCCATGTATGGAGACCACAGTGTGCAAAGTTTTTCCTCTATTTTTCTAATAAATCAACTCTTTATATTTTTTGGTATCCTGAGTTATCAAGCCTCTAGAAAATCTGCTATGGCTCACATGGAGATAAACTGTAGAAAGTGACTTTATGTTACATGGTCAGGGAGGTTGATCAGACTTTGGTATCATTGAGAAGATGTGGAGTGGTTCTGACTCTGACTCCATTATACCTCTCTGCAACAAAATTGTTCAAGACAACTCTGTACTTTGTACTTACCCGGGATTTTCCAAATATCTTTAGGATAGCAGTAATCTGAGACCTTATTAAAAAGTGTGATAGTTGATAACATGCTAACAGATGAACAGCTATTAAAAATACATGTACAACAAGAACCAGTATAGAATATTTTCTTTAATGCAAAAAAGCAGAATTTACTATCTAAAGACAGTTTTCAGAATATGCAGAATTATGTTTTAGTGTTTTATGCCTATCTCTCTTTCCTAAATGTTTGACTATAATCCAAATAAATTAATCCTTCTAATGCATCTCTATGTTTTTCACCCTAGACACTAAGGCAGCATTAGGAACTTATCTCTGTTTGCCCTTTACCTTGATGGTGACATGTTTGCAAACCAGACGATATTCTGTGTCAGAAATATCAAGATTTCCCATAACCTGAATTTAGTAATCCCCATGTACTTTCAGCTTCCTGACTCTTTTTACTGTCTGCATTTCAATAAGGAGTCCCTACTATCTGCTCATCACTTCTAATTACTTTTATTTTAGCCCATGTTCCTGGTTTCTGGGCCAAGAACTTTAAAGAACTATGATGTACTCTGACGAAGCATTTAATCAGGGCTGAGTAATCCAACAAAAAGCTTTTCAGGGCAGGGTGGAATATGGGAGGAACCATATTGTCTGCCCAATTATTATGTTTCCTGTTGTCAGCCCTGAAAGAGTTCCTGCAGGGATGAGAAGACCTGCCCATTGCTTGATGGGAAGAGTTCCCAAGTAAGCAGAAGCCTTGTGAAAAGGGAGTGGTGGCAAAAGAAACATAAAATCAGTGAAGTAGGGAAGAAACAGTGGTAGGGAAGCACATACACTTTCCAACTCCTAAAGCTTTTGTCATCAGAGTGCAAAACTCTCTAGAAATATTTGTAGCTATGGGTGAGGGGCAGAGGAAATCTAACCATTAATTCCTAAGAGGTGTTATCAGATGCATCAGGGGTTGACTGTAAATTTGACTACATTGCTGTGGTGCACAGAGAAATGAGTGAAGAAATATCTGATTAAAGGGTACATTGCTGCTCAGGCAACTGAATGTTGCCATAGCAATTGAGATGAAATGTGCAAAGAAGTGAGATAATTAAATCTAACCCCTTTAGTAGTTTTGATAGTCAATGCACTGCCAATAGGAAAAGTTATCTACAGTGTTAAAGATAAAACATACTCCTCGTGGAAGTTCTCCTTGCTAGTATTTTGTTGCTCTCTTTTTTAAAAATACTTTGCTTCAGGTACCTAATTTGAATGTTCTCTTTGATAACCAAATACAGTTTTGACCTTGGTCAAAAGCCTAGGATTTTTGCTGACTTACTGTATTGTGGGAAGTGTGTACACAGAATATCCAGAAAGTTTTATTCACCCTTCCTCCGTGTGCAGTACAGTAGAGCCCAGGCTGTCAACTCAGAGCTTACAGTTCAATAATATCTAGAACGTGCTGCCCTCTTCAGGAGCCCGTGATCAGAAATGGGCAGTTTTCTTTAATGCTCCAGAAACTGGAGAGAGCAAAGAGGATCCACAGGGCTGAAATTATTTTCTTTTTGACATTTTTACTGCCAGTACCAGAGACACTGAAAACAGTTAAAACTTAAATAGACAAATCTGATTTTTTCAGAAAGGAGATCAAAGACTTGTTAGCATTTCTTTAAATTTGAGAGCTGACCCAGACAGTTATTTATTTTAGCCAGTGAAAACAAAATCCAGGAGAAGCCTTGACTCACTTCTTCTAAACTAATAATTCTATATTCTATATAGCAGTAAATAACGTGTTAATCAAAATTATTTGTGGCCAAAAAGTTCATACATTAGCCATCACACTAAATTTACTTGCTTTCAGCTGCTCTGCTCATCTGAAACTAAGAACTCAGACATGATTCAGTAGAACATTAAAACATATACTTAACTCTAAGCACAAACATTGCTGCAATGCCTTCAGGAGGACACTCGTGTGAAAGTATTGAACAACTCTTGTATCAGCCTGGTGGATTGCATACCTGGCTGATAGGTGGGGACAGACAGGCCCACAATTTTCAGTTCATATCTCACAACACTCTAAGTCACGTTCTAGAATCTTAATAATTAAGCAGGTAAGGACTAGAGACAAAATCCTTTACAAATATAATTCCTTTTGAAGTCAATGAACTCTTTTGGTCACTTATGAAGTGGTAACATTTTCTTGGTTTACAAATAGCTTTGGGAAAAAAAAAAAACACAGCCTTTTGGCAAGGGGACTCGAAAGCTGTGTGGAGGAAAGGAAACTATTACTTTGCTGAAATGAATGGATTTTTTTAGTAAGAGTCCCAAACAGGCAGTTGATAAATGTGAACCTTACTCAAACAGCATGTTTGAAAACTCAGAGGCCTGAGGAGCAGAGATCTCTGGGAAGAACACTGGAGCCAGTGCTTTGCGGAGACTTGGTTCCACTGAAACAGATGTTCAAAGAGTTTGTTTTGAGCTTATGTGAAATATTGTTTGTTTGGCTGAGAGGATCCTGTTTTCCTGTTTTATAAAGGGAGCAAAAGAAATATCCCGTGGTACATCTGGCGTGGGGCACTTTGAAGAAGGTGTAGCCCATGAAGAATGGAGCACAAGCAGCTTTAAGCCTCCTCTGTAGATGCTGAGATTCAAGGCTGCCACAGGCCAATGAATCCTCAAATGAAATAGAGCAGCCCTCAAGGATTGTCCTAATTTACATGAGCTTTAGCCAGGCTCCCTATTCCTTGTGCTGCATGCAACCTAGATTAAGTCTGAATTTCTGCAGCACTGCACACCCTGGAAACTCCCTATTTGCCCAAGGTAAACTCCTTGAACGGAAATAACTTCTTTACCATACTGTGGAATTCTTCTCTATCTGGAGTCTTCCTTACCTTTCAATAAATACCTATCGTTCATCCAGTGGTACGTGTGGTCCTGGTGAGAACCTGGTGAATCATATAATTTATTAGAATTTTTACTTTTCCTCTTTAAAGGTAATAGTCCTACATAGATCTCAACATTTTTTTTGAAAGTGGCTTGTGACTGCATCTCTTGGTTCTAGTAACATTTTCTCAACATAATATTTAATTAAATTCCTTAATTGTCTCCCTTGCATATTTACTTAAAGATTAAATTTTCTCAAACAAGGAAAACAGTTAAGGCTAATAAGTGGGTTTTAAGTGTTCTTCTTTGGCACGAAACTGTTTTACCTCAGAAAACTATATATGAGGCAGATTCTTTATCTAAGTCTGGCCATTTCAGCAGGAGTAAAGTTGTATTCTATGTGAGAAATGATCATAGAATTTAGCCTATTATCCTGAAAACTTTTTATTCTCAAGTGCACAATTGTTACGTATACCACATGAAATCACAGAGAAGTCTCTATGTAGGTACTGAGTGAAAGTGATCACTCCCTCTCCGTTCAGCCTTTAGTTCAGGGAATGGTAGCAGTGATTCATTTCTTCTAAAGAAAACAGAATAACCATGATGTCAGGTGTAAAACAGACTGAAAGGGATCATAGAAAAGGAAGTGAAGAGAGTTAACCAATATCCATGCTTTCATTTTCACACCACGGTTAAAGCATGCTGATGAGGTGTGGGGTGTACTCAGTACTTCCTCAGGGACCCCAGTCTGACCATTGCAGACGTGGGACTTGTGAGCAATATTATTCTGAAGCAGAATGTAAAGGCTGATTAATTGCTTTAATAGCAATGGAATTTTTTCAATACTAATACAAATTTCTCAGTGAGTTAGTAAGAAGGCCTTTAACATGTCATTGATAATTGTCTCTTCTGAATATAACCTTTTATGCTCATGTTTTCTCCCACTCCATAGCAAAGTGACAGCAAGCCCATGGTTTTATTTTCAAAAATGTAGTGACAAGTTAGATGCAAAGATCCTATGTCTATATTTTGTGAACACTATGCAGATAAATTCCAGCAGGCATGCAGTTCTAAATACAGATATGAACAATAGCTTGTGCTTTTTTCTAATCCAGTACCTGCTAAGTACATGTAATACATATTTGGAACTGCTTTAAACTACTGGTCTGTGATTTGAACATGTATTTTTGGTTTTTGTTTTGATGCTGATGCACTGTTTGGCAGTTAGAATCCCTGCAGATAAGAATATAATAACTAATAGCACTTTCTTTGCTTTCTAGGGTCTTTATGGCAGAATGATGAATTCCATCTTTTCCAGAATGGTAAGAAAAAAGCTTTTTCTGTTTCTGAAAACATAGAACAGAAGGTAAATTCTTGTAAGAAAGGATTGCCAAATTGCTTGGGAAATAACTGTACTGTACAATTTCATAATTATATGGCTTATACAGCTGAAAATATTTGAATATTCAAATCCAGTAAGCTACCTGGAAAAGATTTGCAGAATATTATGCTAATTATTCAGAAGAAAACATGGGAGGATTTAACATCCTTGTTAGAAATGCTGATGACCACAGAATGCTCAACTCTTTATTTTTAGTAACAACTATTTGTAATGTATAAATTCCCTTAAACATAACTATCTCTCTTCTTTAGGCTGAAAAGGGGCAACTTTCATAGTGTGTTACCATTTGAACTGTATAAAATTGATCTTTATTTATGTTTCACTGGAGCTTTGCTGTATGTGTGAATTTAAAAATACTTAGTTTACAAACATAGACATCATTTCTGCATGCTATCATGTTGTTTTAAAGAGATGGTTTCATCTTTCATTCTTTTTTTTTTTGTGGCTGAAAAAGGCAGTATTTATTTTGCCCCTTGATCATAACATCTTTACAATCAAATAAAAAGAAAAATCCATCATACTGTATGTGTAAAGGTCATCCTAAAATAACACTTCTGAACAAACTACTGAATCCTGTGAGTACATTGCTAAGGAGAAATGTTTTCCAGGTCTTGGGTATTCACTTTACAAAAAATATCCTTTTCCACTACATAAAAATGTAGTATGAAATCAACATAAGACCATCATGAAGCGAAACTACTGTGGAAGCTAAAGTGGAAAGAAATATTACTTGAAAAATATCTCATTGGAGCACAAGTTCTGACTTAAAATGTGCTTCTTAGTGTTACACTTGAAAGATCTTTCATGTTATCCTTGAAAAGAACTCAAGATGCCTTAAAAAAGAGAAGATTATCCACAAAATTTAATGCATCAGAGCCTAAAACAATGATTATGTGGGACTGATTTTTTGTTATATTTGATAGAAGCAGTATCAAAATTGCCAGTGTTCAAGAAATCAATAGCAAAACACAAGTTTTGTGACGACCTTTAAGAATTATTTCTGATCAACGTGAAGGGTTAGTTGTTCTTTGAAACTTTTTTCTAGGAAAGTAAAACCTGCAGGTGAAGCTGTTTTGATGCAGCTGGGTTTGACCTGTAGCTCTACCCCTCTGATAATAGCAATGGGATCTGCTTTGGCAAGGTCTGTAATGCACTCTTACCAGCCTGCTAAGAGGGAAAGAATGGGGTATTTCAGAACCATCATGCCTGCAGATCCTTCAGGGGCATATCTGTGATTAAAGAAAGGGAAAAGTCGTGTTAAACTAGGGGTGGGGGGCACGTAAAAAAGAAAAATAAAAGAACAGTCCAAACAGGCATGAGAACTACATTTAACCTCTTTCATCCACAAACATAAAAATGTTCAAGAAGAACTCAAGAGTCATTTTTAATCTAAAAGATTAACTATGTGACAGTTAAGTATGTTTGGGATTAAACCATCAAAGGGCCTGCCTCTTTTGTGTATATTTGCCTGTTAGCAGTGGGCCCTTGGCACCAGGATTGTACGTAGGTTGCAGCCACAGACCGACACTTGCACTGCATACACCCTTCTCTGCAATGTTCATTAGACAGAAATATTGTCAAAGGTAAGTGTTTACCAGCACCTCTAGTCTACTTAAAACCATTTTAGCCTGAGGCTGGTTTTGTGAAGAAGGCTTGGGGGAAGGGAAGAAGAGAGACACAGCATTTCATTTTTTCATGAAAACAGATGTATTCAGCCAGTATCCTGATCTGAGGTAATTTTTAGCTCTAAATTTGCGTTTTAAGTGAAATTATAATTATTTTTATTTTGAAGCTAAATGTGTGATTTACACGGTAAGTGAAGCAGATAGGACAAAAACTAGGACTTTAAGGGTTACTTGAACAAAGACGATAATAGATTATTTTGGGTAGAGTTAATTTTCATACATATAACCATTTATACTTCTGTGAATTTCCCCTGACCTGCTCAGGAGTCATGGGTTACTCTTTTGATTATGGATTTCCTTTATGTAAATATTATTTCAAATATAAATATATTTTCAGGTTGCATATATTTTATTTAAGGAATGGGAAACTGAGCTTCGTCACATTACTTCCTTTCAACATGCCAAGGCTTTCTCTAATCTTAAACCCAAGATAAATATCACAGAATAAAATAAATTGTTGAATATATCATTAATATCACTTTAAGAAAATACCTTCTCATTTCTAACTCTACTTCTGCTTAATGTATAAAGATTAAGTGCACATTACTATGAGCAGTGGTAACATCTAGATTTTAATCTAAAAATTGACTTTTTTCTATATATGTTAATAAATGATCTGTTACCTCAAATTATTCCTAAATAAGTGCTATTTTTTGGTAGCATTTCATCAAATACATAAACATTTTGTCTTAAATTTTTAATTCCAGAAGTTTCAATATATGGAAAGTCATGTCAGATTAACTGAGAACATAGAAGACCCACTAACACACACAGAAGACAACTGCAGTAAAAACTGAAGAAGACAAAAAAATAGTTCTCACTTTCTTCTCAGTTAAAACTCTGCAATTATTCTTTGAGATTATTGATCTCTATTGGGATTCTGGTTACACAGAATTTTTTGTTCATTTCACAGGAATAATATTCATCTTAATTAGCAAAAACAATTGATGGACTTTTTCTTAGAATAGGGAGTTCACTTGGTGTACTGATTACGAGTAGTAGATTATCCTGATAAATGAAAAGTTCTTGTCTTTCTGAATAGCAGCTGAATATGTTAGCTGTCTTCAGCCTTGTAGCTTCTTTGTTAGACATCACCTTGTTGAGACAGAATGACTTACTTGGTAAGTGGTTGACCCGATTTTTTTGTCTGGCACCCTAACATTGCTGGGCATTATGCCAAGATGGATTCTGTAGCTATTTATGACTACATTCAAGGTTCAACTATGCAAATCACAACTATTAGCCAAAAAAGCAGAGCAGATTTGTTTTTTAAACATTTCCATAGCTCACAAGGTCAAAGCATTTGTTTTCACAATTTTAAAATATAGTTTTGTAAGTAATGATCAGCAATGTTTAAAGAGATTGTCACCTTTAATATTTAGATTGATTTAGGCAGGACATAAACATTTTTCCTTGTGTGCTCCAAAATACTTGTATGGAGCACAAGAAGAAGAGACATGAGCTGAAGTGAAAAAAATGTTTATCTGTCTATGACCAGCGTAGCCACACCATACAGAATTACAATAAAGTAAAAGGAAGATGAGCTGTGACAAAACGTCTTTGGAGAGTGCAGCCTTCCTCTGAGGCCACCCTGATGCAGCGGCCTCAGGGAATGGCACAGAAGGGCCAGGACCAAGAGCCTTCCCAGCCCACAGTGTGGGACATCCACGTTACCTGCCCCTCCTTGCTGGGCCTGAAATCAGGCCTGAATCCCACACAAGTCCCTAGGCAGGATGTATTCACAATTATTTTTGCCTGACATTTGTCAGACCTGGATTCCTCCAGCGTCTCTCTGGTGGGTTGTACAGGGCCCACTGGCCCCATAGGTCTGTTTTTGCATCACACACTGCAAAGGTGTTGGTGGGTGCTGGACTTCTGCTTGGAGATGTCTGTGGGGTTTGGTGTCCTCCTCCCATTCCCATGGAATTCAGCCCCCACTGAGACTGAAAAGTAAAAGTTGTGCAATTTCAAAAGAAGTTCTTTGGGATATGTTTGCCATTTTTTCTGTGTGCACTCTAGTGTCCATCCTGATTGGAATCCTTTGGTAGTCATTGCTATCATCCTGCAGAGTAGCTGTTGTTTTGTCTCCGTTCTACAAAGTAATAATGAAAATATATTTACAAAACTAGCAATGGTATATGTTATGTAGTAAGAACTGTGTCTACAGAAAATTGAAATGTGATTTAAACCTATATAAAAATGATTACTCATAAGCAGAAATTGAAAAGAGGTTATGTGCACAAGTTGTTACAAGATGGATTTTAAAAAGACGTATATCTCTACCATATCCTAATTTCCTGACAAACCTAACAAACGTATTAATAAACCTTACACATGTATCAACAAATTTATCTATTAAAAATACTCAATTCCAAAATAATAATTCCGTTCATCCAACACCTAAAGATTTTTCAACAATATAATACAAACAGGCAATGGGTAATAAATGATATAGAATATAGAGGCATGGGCATAATGATAGTATAGACTCTATATAGTAGTCAATATGGTAATTTGAGACATTTCCTCTTAAAGAAAAGGGAAGCAGATTTAAAACCAAGCAGAGTCTGTTTTCTAATAGGGGTTTGCCTACATTGGCTTAGGTCCTCAGACAGAATCTGAGGTGGAAGCACATGTGCCTTCATCAGCCAAGCATCCTTCACATAACACCAAGGGTGGATAAAGGCTGCCTAATTTATTGACTGTAATATAAAATAATTAACAGGGCTGAGCCACTGGTTCAGAGAACTTCTTTGACTAAAATAAAGGGTTAACATAAAAAACCTAAAACAGTTAATTGTTTTAACAGTTTTCCTTATCAGTCAGCAGTTTTCTTTATAGTTTTAAAACAAAAAGCATTTTTTAAATATTCTGTTGGGAAGGCCTTTGAGTGTGAGTTAACAGTGGCTGAGCATAGTATTCATTTGTGCAATGCTTTTTATTCATCACCTGAGTTCTGTGGGTTGTGGTGAAATAATGTTTTCCAGCAGAAGGGAAAGAATTATGGGAGAAATGTGAATGAGTGCAGAATAAGGTCAATTAAGATAAAGTAATTGGTCAAAGTCTGATTTCTTTGTTTTAGTTACCATCCACTGAAGAGCAGGGCTCATTGATCTTAGTGGGGTTACTTCCCTTACAAACTGCAGGACTGAGAGTGTAGAGCTTCCCTGAATCAGCTGTAACAGTATAACCCCATAATTCTAACAAGGTGTGAAAGAGGCTTCCAACAAAGTAGGGAAGGTATTTTAAAGTGGGACAAAAAAATGTAGGTTGAATTGGGAATATGGAGATTTTTCCATCAAATTCATAGGATTTGTACAAAGAAGTAGAATTTGATCCTTATTAATACAATACAAAGCCTTAGAATTTATTCATTGTTAAACTTCTGTGCTTTAGCCAATTCTTTTAAAGAGTCCCTTCTCCAACGAGTCACAGAGCCCTGTGTTAAGGTAAACATTAGCAACTCTGTCCACAGTTAAATCTAAATAATACTTAAGAAACTAAATCCAAGATATTAGTGATAAAAATACTTAGCATGTATTTGTTTCCTGGGAGCCTACATGGAAATTGAATTCCACTGAGCTGCACTTACACAGAACAGAATTCAATTAAAAAAAAATCCACCTGAATTCCATGCTGTGAAAAGCCCTTGCAAATATATTTTAGGGACTTCGGGTGTGAAGCCTGGACACAGTTTTATTTTATTTTTTAATGGAATCGGTCTTAACGTCTAAGGTTATTCTTTACTTGCCTCTGCTGAACAGTTTTCACATATAAGCCAATGGAGGACAACTCGTTATTAAAGAAGTCAGCAGGTGTCCTGTGCTCTGAAACATATTAAATAAAGAACTCAACGGGATCATGTTGACTGTGAGCTCCGCAAAGAAATTAAATAATGAAAACAGCAGCTCTTCAGCAAAGACAGGTTTTCATAAGAAAAAAAGTCTTGTCACAAGGTGGAAAGTTCTCCTACGTGCTTTTACTGGAATTTCTATTCTGTCATTTTCTGAAAATGGGCAGTCTATAGATTTGAGACATTAAAACTTTCTGACTGGAATCTTATCCAACAGAGAGTGATCGGAGTGGCAGGAACTGAATAGTCCAAATCCACTCTTCTCTTCACACTGGCATTGTTCAACAAAAGAGCCATTGCAAAATGGCCTTCTTATCATTCTCAAGTTTGTTGAAGTGTCTTACCCATGTCAATATTAATATGAAGCACTCCTGCAAAATAAAAAAAAAAAAAAACAACAACGTAGGAAAGGTATTTTTAATGTATTTTATATCCAGTATATTTTTAGTTCATGTATGAAGACTTCTAGCCACAAAAACATTTAAAATACAGTCCTTTTTTTATTTTCGGATAAGATACCTTTGAACCTTATTAGGAGGGTTAAGAACTAATATAAACACAGTTTTGAACTTCCCACTCTGAGTTGTTGAGTAATTGCACCAGACAAATGTTTTTAGAGTGGTCTTTAATATAAGGAATCACAAAATTTATTGGGTGTTAATTTATTAAAAGTTTTGTCATGCAATAATTGTTTGAAGAAAATTGACAATTAAAAAACCTAACTAAGTTTCTTTTTGAAGAAAAATTAAACTTGATTTAATTCTCTTTGGAAAAATAAAAGTTGACTTCAATAGAAGTAGGTCTGGGCAACTAAGAGTTGATTGGAAAATAAATTATCCTAAGTGCATCCAGACTCACCAAGCATCTTTAAGAAACAGTGCTCATAATGAACCAAGTCTTCTGACAGCTTAATATGACTTTAAAATAACTAATATGAAAAAATATTGCAAAACCTTTGTTGACCAGGTGTTTTCCCTTTTTATCAATACAATATATTCCTATAATGGGCATCCCATGCTCTGTCATTAAAATGTGAGTTTTCCTTTCAGGTGCTTTGTCTCAGACATATGGAATTCTCATCTGCAGTTTTTTACCTCCAGCCTCCCAAGTTAATCACACAGGGCTTCTTGAAGAGCAGTTTGTTGCAAACACAGTTCTACAATCTGGGCCTCAGTGAATTAGTATGAATTTATCAGAACAATTAAAAACTTCTCCAAAACTCCCCACTAATTTTAATACAAGATGAAACATTCCCTATATTTGTGATTTCTAAGTTACTGTTGTTTTAGGGAATAAGTATTTGTAGGACTGGGGAGATGGTCTTGGTTCAGCAGAAGTTTGCTGACCTAGACCTGTGTGTTTGCAGAAGAGGGGCCTCAGCTTATGTGAAGTCATGGGTGAAAAATACAAAGTTCTGATGGCCTGATGCCATTCATTCCTACCAATAACTTATTCCATATCCATACCCATTTTTTCAAGAAGGAAACAAATAATTCTCAGATACTAATTCTTCCCTAGACAACCTAAAGTTGAATTAATTACAGTGTTTCCCAATCTCTTGTTGTCAGCCTGATGCCTTGTGTGTGGGTAATTGTGTGTTTAACAGAAAAATTTCCCAGAAAGTTCAGATGAAAGCGTAAAATTCGTCCAGTTATATGCACTTCAGCCTCAATATATGACGAAAGATCTTTTCCCTACCATTTTCTTCATTCCAGCTGCCATTCCCAGATCCCCCAGAAAAAAAAATCCACAGCGATCCTTATCCTTGGTTAAATGAGATATGTGCACGAGTCTGCTTGCTGAGTCAGCAGCCCGGGGCCAGTGCAGGAGCCCTGTAAGGGGTAAGGGGTAGCTGGAGCTACCAGGGAGCATTGCTGGACCCAAAGCTGAGCTTGGAGCAGCACCAGGCTGAGCACTGGGCTTGCAGCTCTGTCTGTACGAGTGCCTGACACTGCAATCCCACGTGTAACAAAGGGAGGAGTGTGGGATTTTACCCTTGGAGATCTCTTGAGTGAAGCACAGATGCAAATCTCTAAGTGCTGGAAGAGTGAGTGACCAAATTGAATTCATTCAATCGCTTTCAAGACATGTCATCCTTGTATAGCATTTTGATCCCGTGCTTGAGTAAATGTATGATTAAATTTTTATTAAAAGGTAATGCTCCTGTTTTAATGATGGTTAATTATATATAATTAAAACGAAAGGATTAATAATATTAAACATTTCATCAGAGGTAAAGATAAATATAAATACATATATTGTAGTATGATTTAATATGAGTATATGATATTGAGACTATATTATCTTCAATGCATTATGTAAAATAGCATGAATAAAATAATACAATGAAATAATATTATACTCCAGGTACTATGTAAAATAAATGTCTGGTTCATTACTTCTACATTCATAAAATCTATTTGATTTTTTGGGTGCAATATGCAAAGAATAGTTGTAGTTGTTTTAAAAATTCTTATAAAAAGTTGCTATTAAATGGATGCATACACTTCCTTGTTATGTCACCTTTCCCTGTGAAAAGTTAATTACAGTGCTAAACGACCTACGTTTTTGACCAGAGTCATAGATTACAATTTGGAAATACCTCATTTCCAGCTAACATTGAATCCATATATCTTAATAGGCCTAGCTTCTGATTTTCTGAATATTTGAAACAGACCTTAAATATTCATACACAGTGTATTCTTCCTACCTTGCTTATATCTGATTGAGTCTCATTTTGGCTTTTTAAAAAAAATAAGTGTTTAGTGTCACAACAACACAACTTGATCTCTACCCATAGAAACACCTTGTTTTAAACAATAATATTCATTCTAGTTGTGATTTCTGCCATTAGATACAGTGAATCTGTATCTCCAGATGTAAAATGCTATGAATACACATAAATTCTGTCCTGTAAAATGCTGTGCCTTAACATGGTACAATAAGCTGAGAAATGTGTTAGTTTTTGAAATAGTTCCTTTAAAGTGCATAGTTTTAAATCGCAGAGATGTTTTGGATTCTGCAAACTACAAGGAACTAGTATTTTTCTAACAAGATCTTAAAGCCCTCAAGAATTTTAAGGATTTTTTTTATGAACCTCAGTATGCATTTTTTAGCTAGATTTTGGCATTGTTTCAGTGTAACTCCAGTACAACTCAATCAGTTTATTTTATAATTAAAAGCAAGAAAATAGTAACAAAAATACGTAATATATGGTACTCGTGTTTATAATAGAAACATCCATAAAGAAAGAAACATGTTCTAACTCTTCTCATTACCCCAAAGGGAATTGCATCTTTAATCACACAAAGCACAACGGCTTTCTAATTTTGTTTAAAGTGTTTCAGTACTTACAAAAACCAGATCAGGTTATTGTAAATCTAGAGCAAATTAGAATCATTGGCCTCTGCTCAGCTGTATTCAAGAATACTATGTAAATCATAAATTTAATGGCATACTGAGACACACATCTGTTTCTATTTTGTAGAAGTTAATAATCTAACTTCAGAGTATTTAAACATTACTTTCATTAACTGGAAAATTGTGAAAAATAGACTGCTGTAAGTCATGTGTTGCAGCATTATGCTCAGGGAAATATAAAAACTGCAAGTCTATACAGTAAAGCCTAAGTTTCTAAGAGATGTGCCATTGTCTGTTTCGTGACCTTGCAGCTCCTCTATTTACCAGGGGAAACTTACACAAACAGAGCTGCCTTGCTAAGTACAATCTGCACCTGCACGTAGGAGATTCCAGTTTGTATTTTTAGATAGCAAATGCCTTTCACAACAAGGAAAAGATGGTGCCTGAATTCCCTAAACTTACATAGATAATGACCTAATGGCTTTTCCTATAGTTAGCAATCTAAATCCAGGTAAATAATCTGCAGATCAATATACATATTGCAACTGATTTTAAAGATATTTTTGACATTAGAACTGATAAAAATTCTGTACTGCATAAATCAATTCCCAGAACTTAATTATTTTTATAAAACTTACTTTTTCGTCTAGTGTGTACTCTGTTGTATAAGTTGCTTCATAATAAAATTCTTAGTGAAAAGTTTATTAATTTATTATCTTAAGCTGTATCACAAATGAGGCATCATGCACAATTTACGTAATTTTAAAAGAACCAATTGTGTGTGATATGTTGGAGAAATACATCAGTATTTTCAACATTTTTTGTTGTAAAGACAATAGTTTTTCCATATAAAAATTATATCACAAATGTAATTTCTAACAGATTTTTTTTCTCTTCAAATAATCTCTTTATTAAAAGACACCCAATCTTTGGGAAGTCAGATGCCATTTATATGCTGTTTTGCTTGTGCTAAAATTACCCGCAGTAGTAGATGCTTTACATTAAAGCTTAGGGTGCATAAAGCTGAATGGGATTTATGTAAATAACTGTATGAATATGTATCCCACCTTTTAGCAGTGCTAATTTCAATGAACTGTATTTGAGGGAATTATATTAATATATACAACTGATAGGAAATTTGCACATTAATTTTACTGTCAACAAAAATTCTGATGAAAGCAAATTAAACAGACATAGCCATATAGAGAAGCAACAGGAAGAGAAAACCGAAAGACGAAACTGGGAACCTACATGGTGCAATGCAAATTTGTGGTTTATTCTTCAGTAATATTCAGTGCTTGCATATGCAGAAAATTCTGTCATTTCTGTGTAAATGCATATGGGGTTATCACTTCGCTTTCCAAATGTTACATAAAAGTTTAACTGTCTTGTTTTAATGATATATTAAATGTAGCACTATGATTTACCAGATATAATACAAAAAGATCATATTTTGGTGCTGAGTAGTCAACAAACAACAGACAGTGCTCACCGTGAGGTGAAGAATAGCATCTTAATTAATTACTGAATACATTTTATTATTCATAATTAGCAGTAGTACTAAGCAGTCAAATGAAGTTCCTCAAAACAGGAGCATGGTGCTAATGTCATTCTTTGACTGCAGTGTTTTTAGGAAGGCGTAGCCATACCTTCAATCAGATTCAAGTCTATTTGTCAAAAACATTGAGGTCTGTCAAAAGTAAATGATCATTTAATTAAAGAAAAAAAAAGGTGGAATATCTTTGATCCCTATACTTAGTGATATTAATTCGCCATGCTGCAGGTGTTTGTAATATATAACAAATCATTACCGAAGCAGAGGCTTTTATAGGCGGTTTCAGTGAAGGAAAATGACTGTTCTTTACAGCTGCCAGAGTTACACCTGGCAATGTAACACAAGCACAACAAAATGTGAACTAGAAGATGTAAGCCTGGAAACAAATCTGGGTCTCCCTCTCCATTCTCTGCTCGTGTCAGCTGAGATGGATTGCAAAGCAGCGCCGCTGTGCAAAGTTGATGGGGAGGGAGACTGAATTTGCTGCTGTGTCTAGGCTCTCTGACCAGTGATCCATGATGCATCTCTGGTATCTGCTCCAGAGGGAGCCAATCACATAACTTTCACCATTTCAATGGCAATCAGTAACAAGAGGAAAAAAATATAATCTTAGAAAAAATATAAGCTTCCAAGTCCTCGTGTTAAATCACATAGCAAAATCAAAGCAAGTATAACCAATCAACTGAGGTTAAAGCACTTCCAGACTGGCATGAGGAACTGATGGGTAGAAGCAGATAACTGTATGTAAAGCACAACTAACATTGCCTTGATTAAAGCTACCAATTGAAAATTCCAAATTAAAAATTAAACATTTGGTCTAACAGAATAATACATATTGAGACACAGGGAAAACAGCAAGAGGGAACTGAAATATGCAAGTTTGGAAGCAAATATGACTCTCATGCCCCATCTTTTGGTAAGGGAAACTTGAAAGTTGCAATCACGAGGTGAGGAAGTCCCAGTGGGAGGTTCTTTTCTGTTCGTGATTGATTGTGAGCACCCTATCCTTTCCTGTTCATAACCTATTACCGTATCTCTCAACTTGATTATTATGACTGTGCACCAGGTTTTCATGTAGGCAATGTATAGAATTTCTGCAACTTGACTCCTAAAGAGAAACATGGAAAGAATTTAAGCCATTAAGTTTAAAGACTATTCTGCTTAAATGCTGCCTACCTGGGGAAGATGTCTCTGTTCAACAGGCACTTCCATGTTTTTTATATCAAATTTTCCTGCAGCTGTAATACTCATCATGCCATATACTGCTTCAGTCAAGATAAACCAGACTAAGGAGCTCTGCACCTATATTATTGCTAAGGTTCTGTGTATAACAAAGCTAAGCAGTTAAAGGTGACAGTCAGACTCTAAGAGCATCTGACACCATGAATGCAGTTAGTCTGCCACTAAACCCAGCAGCAGTCATCCTTGTATTTTAAAGGTGTAGCTTTATTCTGCAACTAGCAGTTAGAGACTTGTCCAGTGTATGAAACAGGATCAATTCTCTCCTCTGCTTGAAGGGTTTCAAATGCACATTTCTCACCAGCTAAACAATTTTCTAACCCACAACCTGATTGGAGATGGAAATATTCCCCACTTCTCCTGTTGAAGTCTTGCACCAGGCAGAAAATTATTCATGATTCACTGGGCTAGAAAGTGAGAACACCAGAGGGAACTTGACTCTGTAGCTTAATGATTTGGGCAATCAACCTACATGGGGAGACCTCACTTCTGGTCAGTGGCCTAAGAATTTGGTGCATTTTGTCCCATAACTTGTCAAGAATGTAAATTTAACCTTACCCCCAATGTAGGCATCTAAATCTTCATGGGTTTATAAAGCTGTGCACATCTCCTCAAATGTTAGTCTGTTCCATCAAGAATATGGATTTTTAACAGTGCTGATAAAGTGAGGTGTTTGGGTAAGAAGAGAAAAGCCTTCATGGATTCATATTTGCAAATGCACTAATTTGCCTTTTAATTCTTTGTTTATCTTTTTTTGCATTACCTTTCATTTTGTGATACACAAGCAACAGAAGAGTGGCCAGGAACCTAGGTAATATGATACTTAAAAGCACTATGTAATAAATATGACTTCTAGATTGGAGTCCAGATGCAATTTGATAAAGCAAATTATTGCCATTTTTTTCTGTTGAGCAGGAGGGTTGCAAGAGGTATGAAGGGATGGTGAGAATATGCTGAGACCACCACACATGCCAGCCTGAGTCATGGGGTACTTCTCTCACTGCAAATTACAAAGACTGAGCAGTCATAGCAAATTGTATAATATAGTTGTGTAAGGGGAAGAAGGAGAAGGAGCTCCCTGCTTGTCAGGCAAAATTGCATTTATTTTTAATAGAAAAATCTATATAATTTCTTAGTATTCTCTTGGCTTCTCTCCTTAAAAAATTAAAACAAAACCATTTTTTTGCTGCCCAAATGCCAAACACGTGCCTATGTAGATATAGCAGTTGGAGAAAAGGGAACCTAGAATGTGCAAACCTATTTGGAGAATTGGGATCTCATGACATATCTTTCCCCAAAAGCTCAGCACTGCAGTTCCTTTCCTGGTATGATCATTTAAGCTTCAGAGCTGAGCTTTTCATATGAAAACAGGGAATTGTACTCATTTCTTTTTAAATGTGTCCTGCTACATTACTCTTAACAGCTCAGTCTTGAAAAACTCTTTGGCCTTTGTAAATGCCTGCAGCATTAAACTGTAAACTTTTCTCCACCAACATACCTGAATTCCAAAGGAATGTATTTCTTCAGTAACACTGAGCTCCACTGCTCCCCTAAATTTACCTCAGAGAGTGGAGAGGCAACTGCAGAATACTGCATAAAAACCTGCATCTAAATTCACTGGCAAAAATCATATTGATCTGTTCTAATTTATTAATGTGAGACAACAATTCTGTTTCAGAATACGAGTTAATATGGCATACACATGCTTTTGTTTCATAGTTGTATTTTCTCTGAACAAGGTTGTTTCTAATATTATTTAATTAAACAAAATTAAATTAATTTCTAAGAAACAAGGAAAAACAGCTTTGTTGAATAAAATGATCTTCATTTTCTTGAAGCTATTTAAATTAAAAACATGCGTCTCTACAGTTGGAAAAAACCATCCATGGTTAAAATGTTTGAAGCCCATCAATCTCTTTAACCACACAGCTAATGTGTTCCTTCTGTTTTCTTTGAATGAAATCACCATGAGTGGTTAGATGTTGATTTAACATAAAGCAAGTGGAAATGGGTGTTTCCTTAGTCATGTGTTGAATTTATTTTTAAAAACAATTAGCAAGTGTTATGAGTAAGTCAATGATTTTGTCATTTCTTAAATAATGATATAGATTATGAGTCATTAAAATTGATTACTGAAGTAAACTATGCAAAATGCAAATTCATATTACATTTATTTGTTAGGAACAGCTGCAGAATTCTCTTATTTTATTGATGGGTTTCATTTTTTTCCCCCAAGTGACACTAAAATCAATTATTTAGTTTAAAAGACCGGTAATTGTCAAGATATATTTCCAGACTTTTAAGGCAATACATTGGATATCTTCTATTATAGGTTGTATCATTCACAGTTTATTTATATAAATTTGCCTGCAAAATTAATTGGGGATTTTCCTAAACAAAACAAGCAGAATTTTTTCTTTTTTGTTTATGCTGAAATGGTAAAATCATTTAATGGTTTGTTACTTTTCCATGGGAAAAAAACCCGAAGTCTTTACATCATAGCAATTAAATTGTGTCATGATATCAGTGCACCAATTTTAGCTGATAATAATACATACATATATTTACTACCTCTTCTGTCAGTCTTTGCCAACATTACATCTAATTACAGGTTCATTGATACGTTATTCACAGGAGTACAGACAGATAAGAGGAAATGTCAGTCGCTAGTATTTAAAGTTCAGTCATAAAACTCCAGTAATAAAAAAATAGGCTGCATAAAATCTGTGTAAACCATTACTCATGGGGGAGCTGACACTTATGGCAATATGAAATATTATTTATCAAGGTATTGAAAACATTTTAAATTAACCTTTTTAAGAATAAGCAGATATAAAATGCAATTCTATGACCAAAAAAAAAAAAAAAAGTTAGAGCAGCCTATAAAATCATATTACAGGCATCATAATTTGGCCAATTTTTGCCACAAGTTAAATTGTCTTTCTGAGATGCATCTCTTTCAAGTACACAGCCGACAGTTCAATCTTTTCCAGTTGTTACTGTCCTACACGTAGTCCCTGGAAATGCTAATTCATACACGATTGTTGTGATTATTTAAAAATTACTATGGATTTGCTTTTAGTTTTTCAAGGACACCATCTAGTAGATTAATGAAAGTAACAGTACACACAGAATATACACCTTAACATTAAATATTACAAATTTAATATTAGTTAAAGAGTGGGGATAAAATATTGCAAATCATTTTTATAAGAATATAACATAAGAAAACTTTCTTGTGTTTTCAAGCTAGATACTTTGCACTGTTGCAGCAAAGCAAGATTTAAAGGAAAATCTACTTGTCTGTACTTTGTGGAGTCTGTATGGAATAAGATTCATATTTTGTAGGACTGTGTCAAAAAGCAAGTAGTAGGAAGTCATAATGGTGGAAAGGAACTTGATTTGTTATAATTCCTTCTTACATATTAATATTCAAATCTGGCAATAAATGTGTCTGAGTGAAAACTAAAGGATCAGATAAAAGTATGCCATGGGTCCATGTGTGTACAATTTTTCTTTTAAAGAAACATATG
This sequence comes from Acridotheres tristis, assembly GCA_037013685.1. Classification (NCBI taxonomy): domain Eukaryota; kingdom Metazoa; phylum Chordata; class Aves; order Passeriformes; family Sturnidae; genus Acridotheres; species Acridotheres tristis. Next base: position 14,059,292 of record CM072895.1, read on the forward strand.
ATGATTCATGTGAAGTAAAATTAATCATTTGAATAATAGTATTATACTTGCCAAAACAATATACACCTCTGCCAGGTATTCTTATATCTTAATGCAGTTTTAATCAGAATTAATGAAAATATGTTTTTGAAACAAATGCTGAAAGGTGTCTGCAGTTTTAGCAATTGTTTAAAACTCAGTTTTACAGCTTGCCATTGTAAAAGAGTTGTAAAACTCCATCTCTGCATGTAGAAAGAAATATGATTCCAGAAGTTTTTGATGAAAAGAGGGAAAATGAACTTCAGTCCTACATTTAAATCCACATAGGTGAATTCACTTTGACTTCTGCAAATATTAGCACAAAGCCTAGTTCTGCAGTTCTTTTCAATCTTTTCGTGGGCAGAAAAAAATTAGAGAACCCAACAGACTTTTTTTGTTGCAAACAGAAGAACTTCTCTCTCTCATGTCCTCTCAAAGGGAAACCATCAACCCCAGATAATTCTTGTATTATCGACAGTTTTCTGGCTAAATCCTGTTCTCATCAACTAAGCAAAAGTCTGTTAGCTCAGGGCTATCACTGCTTATCTGCAATTAGGTTTATTTAAGAGAGAGAAAGAGAGAGAGAGAGAGAGAAAGAGAGAAAGAGAGAAAGAGAGAAAGAAAGAGAGAAAGAAAGAGAGAGAAAGAAAGAGAGAGAGAAAGAGAGAAAGAGAGAAAGAGAGAAAGAGAGAAAGAGAGAAAGAAAGAAAGAAAGAAAGAAAGAAAGAAAGAAAGAAAGAAAGAAAGAAAGAAAGAAAGAAAGAAAGAAAGAAAGAAAGAAAGAAAGAAAGAAAGAAAGAAAGAAAGAAAGAAAGAAAGAAAGAAAGAAAGAAAGAAAGAAAGAAAGAAAGGCAGGCAGGCAGGCTTGGTAATGATACAATTTAAAACTTTGGTAAAGTCATAACAAGTCAATATGTATATCTTTATATTTCTGTCACCCCCTTCTTGAGCATGTTTCTATAACAGATGCATCCAATACTTTCAATGAAAATCAGCTTCTAATAAAATACATAAAAATATCTGTATATTTAATTCCATTAGAAATGCATAAGGGGCTATTTAGGGTTTATACAGGTATTTATAAGGATAGCAAGAAAGGGCAATTTGCTCTAATAGGAATACATGAAGAACTTAAGAGACTCTGCTCTTTTGTTATACATTGCTGTCACAGAAACCCATACACATAGTAGGTACAAAACTATTACATAGACAGATGATCTGTCCTTCCATTCTATTTGAGGCACTTTGTAGATTTAACCCAGCTGAAATCAGCCTCAGGAAGGTGCACTGCTCACTATGACAGAGCTCTCCTTTGGTCCTAAAAGCTTGAGATGGTTCTTCCACTCCGCAGTCCCCTGAAATGAGGAAGGTCAGCGTGGCTATGGCATGTCCATGTTTCAGTGACTTCTAGATATTCACCTCCAAGATTGTTGTTATCATTGTTGAAACTTTAATGTTTTTTAAGAGCCCTGGACCAGCTCTATGGTTCTCACTACTCCATATTGCAAGGTTTTCATGATGCAGCCTCCTTTTAATATGTCATGTTTTTCTTAATACATGCTACAATTTCTAAACACCAATCGCACAGGTACGCAGAGACATCAAAAGGATTAAGTAAAAAAATAAATCATTACCATTAACAAAGGTAATGATCCTGATTCTCCGGTGTGGTGTGGGTATTGTACTCTGGATTGTCAGTGTGCTTTGGACCTAAATGGGTTGATCAAACCCCAAGTGGTCCTGCCTAGTATATGCGATTTCGTGAGAAGAGGCAGTTGAGAGGATTTCATTTCAGTGCTGCAGCGAGGGAGGGGATGACTAAAACCCCCAAACAAAGGGAGGGGGCAGTTATCAGGTCAAGTCTGAGCTGCTTTGACCGCGGCTGTCGCTCCCTCTGGTCACCGCAGCCCCGGCGGGCGCGGAGCGTGGGACGCGCGCATGGCCCTCGCCCCCCGCTGGCACCGGCCCTCGCTAATGCCCAGCTGCTTCTCCCTGACCTTGAGAGCTGGGAATTGCCCATGTTGCACATCCTGAAAAGTCGGAGCGGATCCCGAGTCTTTTGCATCCATACAGACGAGAAACCCAAACCCTACAATCCCAGAGCTGGTTTCCAAGAGCAGATTTTTGGGAGAATGCAACAACGCTACTAGACTGCGTTTTGTATCCGAGCACAGCAGTGAGTCAACTGAGTATCCTTTAAATCGTTTCCAAGTGCTGTTTACCCTGCCCTGACATGTTTTCCCTAACGCATCGCTGTGGCTCGGCGCGCCGTCCCTGCCGGGCAGAAGCCGGGCCATGCCAGCGCGAGGGAGCGAAGGAAAGGACCAACGGAGCCGTGAAGGCGCTGGGGTGCCGGGACGCCCCGTCTTCCCGCCCTGCCTGCCCTCCCTCGCTGCTCGGCCAGCCGGTGAACGATTTTTGGGTGATGCCAGGGAAGGGGAGGCGAGGGACAGGCGCTGCGCTGCGGAGAGCCGGCCCGGCGCGGCGAGCCCAGCCGGCCGGGCAGCTCGGCTCGGGGCCCCGCACCAGGCGGGGTGCGCGGCATCGCTGCGCGGCCGGGTACGGGCACGAAGGTGCGGCGGGGACGCCTCCGGCCGGCCGGCCTGCGCGCCTGCAGCCGCCGGGGAGGCAGAGGGAGGGGGCGGCGGCAGGCTCCAGGCCCCAGGCCCGGCCAGCGCCGGGGCCCGAGGCGCCGGGCAGGGGCGCCCAGCGGCTCCGCGGCGGCGGGCGAGCGGCTCCGCGGCCGAGCGCGCCCCTCGGCATCCGCAGCAGCGGCGCGGGCAGCGCCAGCGCGCAGCCGGTCTGCGCGGCCTCTGGTGCCGAGCGGCCGCTATTTAGCCTTCAGCACCCCTCCTCCCCCTACACAAATGAATGAAGGGCGGGGGGGGGCTGAAAAAAGACAGGAAGGGAGAGATTTTTGTCCTTCGCCGATGCTGCTCTACGTGATAATATGTTTATATGATTAGCTGAGCCCAGGGGTGGGAGCGCAGGGAGAAGGGGTGGAGATTGGAGGGGGAGGAGGCTGGAGGTGACTCCAGTTCAGAGCCGGCGGAGAGTCCGTGTCAGGACTTGGCGCTCCCCAGCCGCAGACGGAGCGGTGCACGAGCACGGAGAGGCTGCCATACATTCATTGGGATTTTTTTTTTTTTTGGTGTGTATGTATTGCGTTTTTCCCATTACCGCGCGCGTTACTCGCTCAGCGCCCGGCGCCCGATCTCCAGTCGTTGGCGGGGCAGCAGCACAGGGAGGAAGAAGAGAAAATCCGCGGAGGGGCCGGCCCCGCACTCCGCCAGAGGCCAGAATGTCATCCCGGGAGATGTGAATCCGGTCGGTACGAGCGACAGAGACACGGAGGAGGGGGTCCATTGTAGCATTCGAGTTGTTCCCCGCTGCCCCAGCTGCTGGCATCGCCTCCTGATCGCTTCACAGAAGGGACTCCCGAGGCTGGGCACACACGCTGCACTGCGTCCGTCCTCCTCTCCATTTCGGCTTTTTTTTTTTTTTTTTTTTTAATTGAATTTATTTCTTGTGTGCGTGCGTGCGGGAGCCTGGCTGCATCGCGCGTTTTCTACGGAGCGGAGTGTGGGGAACTGCAGGAAAATGTTGACTTAGACCCAGAAGACCCTCCCGGCCGGCTGCGTGGAGAAGAAGCCGCCCCTGCTCTGCGCTGTCCCAGCCCTCCGAGCCGCAGCGCCGGCTGCCGCCCGCTCCCGCCCCAGCCCGCCGCCCGCCCGCCGCTCCCGCGCCGCCGCCGGGGCCCGGGACTAACTCCGCCGCGATCTCCCGCAGCCCCGCGCTCGGCGGGCTGACCCGGACCGCGGCTCCCGCCGGGCACACAGACCCCGGCCCGCCTTCGGCTCCCGCACAGAGGTAAGCGGAGCCCCGCGCCGCAGCCTCGCCGCGCGTTCCTGCCGGCGCCTGCTCCCTGACTTCTGGATGTTCCCCTGCCGAGCCGCCGGCAGCGATGCACTTACTTTAGGGTCTGCCTCGCCTGCCGCTGCCGCGGGGCCGGTGCCGGCCGAGCGATGTGCCCCTCGGTGAGCCCGCGGCTCCGGGCTCTGCAACGCGGCTCGGCCGCGCTCCGCCCGCGCGGAACGGCCGCGCTCCGCCGCCCCACCCCGCGCCCTGCGCAGGGACCTGCGGCACCGCCCGCCGCCGCTGCCGCCCCGCCGCGGGCCGGGGCCGCCCGCCCGCCAGGCCCGGGGCTCCGCCGCGCGCCCCGCGCAGCGCGCAAAGTTCCATCCCCTCGCTAAATAATTACCTGTTGCGGGTTTATTTGTGTAACTCTCCCGAGCGCCCGGCTCCCAGCCCGTGCGAGGTGGGGGGTAGCTGTGGGAAGAGGAATAAATTACCCTTTGTCTGCTGTGGGGTGAGAACAACTTTTTTTTTTTTTCCTTTAATTTTTTTTTTCTTTTTATTTCTATTTATTTTCACATGTAGAAATCTGGGGCCATCTGGAGACAGAAAACAGTGTGTCATGAGGCACCGTTGCTGTGTCTGGCTCTAAAAATAACATCTTGTTGTTAGTCTGCGCCGGCCCTGCTGGGATTTGAGCGCGGTTTGTCAGAAAGTAAAGAGCTCTGCTGGTGCTCAGGTGTGTTTTCTTTGCCCAGAAATGCCCCTGTGCGCGACGGAAGGAATCCTGCGGAACAAATGTTCTGCTGTTTGGCTTCCTCAGACGCCCCGGCTCCCTCCTTTTGTTGCTTGCTACGAAAAGAGGTGCCATTTCGCATCATTCTGCAGAAATTGTTTGAATTAATGCAAGTGTGAATTCTTACCGTTTGAAGGAGGGTATTAGCATATCAAAGGTTTCTTAGCTCCGGCTCAATTGAGAAAACTTCAGCTTGTCTTCCATTTGCTTCCAAGAAGAGGCCCAAAGGGCAGTGGGAATTGTAAAGGGGTAAAATGGGGAGGTGGATTTGGGTTATGTATCTGAACTTTCGCTGTTTTGTAATTATGCGAGTGAAAAACAAGGTCTCTCCGCTGCAGAGCCCTTGCGAGCTCTCGGACAATTACACTCTATTGATTAATGGTTTGTTCCGAGCAAAAAAAGTGACCTTTTATGACAGGCACTGTGGCGTGGTTTGTGATTCCACCTCTCTGGGAGGGGGATTTAGTGAGCCCTTTCTCCCGCGCTCATGCTCTGGGTATGGCCTACACGTTACTGCGTGGAGGGATGAATGGGGAAGACCTTCTAATTACTTCGGAAAACAAATGAAATCTTGTAATAAAAGACCTCTCGGCTCCAGGCCTTTGAAACAAATATGCTCCCTTCCTTAATGGGTGGGTAGGCTGGAATAATAGATATTTTTATGGAGAGTTTTAAAAGAAGTTTTGATCACCACCAGCCATATGCTTCCATTTCCTTTTCATTCTAGAAAAAGGAAAATGAGTAATTCTTGTAATCTCATTTAATCAGTGATACTGTGTTTACTAAGATAACCTAATTTGTGGTTAGTATTATGCTATAATAAATAATTTGAAACCAGCTATGGCAGGAGTGCTGTTTTGGTGGCTGTATAGAACATTTATCGCATTGCAAGTTGTTTTACGAGATTACATGTTCATAGTTTTTTATTATTTTGTTACTATTTTCTTGAGTTTGAAAGGGGATGTGGCCTGGCCTACCCTTTTATTACCTTTGCAAATCAATATTTGTAATCCAGCAACTCAAAAGCCAAGCAAAATCCAGTTATCCATCAATAAGTTGGGACCTTTTCCAGGGACCAGATGTTTTTTGGGAACTGTATTCTGGTTTATATCTGGCAAAAAAAAAAGAACTTCCTAAATTTTCCTTGCCTATTGCTTCTTTCCAGATCTTTTACCTGAATGATGCAGATACTAAAACATGTATTTTGTGTTTTTAAAAAGTTGGTTAAAGTCATTAATGTGTAGCATTTGGTCTGTTGTTTGGGCGGGGGGGTCGTTTGTTTGTTGTTTTAAATTTTTTTCTTCTAGTTCACCATTTGGGGAGTGTTTATTTTACTGCCATGAAAGTGATGTGCCTTTAGAGTAGGATATTCAATTTCAGGCTTCAATTTCTTTTCACGTAATGAAGGAACTGGGTGTATATGGTATGTCTTGGTGAAAAACACTGCAGTTGATCAAGTAATTTATATAGATTTCTGTTATTCTTAGATGGATGTGGCTATTTGGGCATTTTGTAAATAGATGTATTTAGTGGTCCTAACATTACATAATTACTTTCACGTAATTTCCAACAGTTTATTTACCTAATGTCTTCAGCTGTCTGAAGTAGTACCTTTTGGTGGTGTAAAAGGAACATATTGATGTAATTGCCATTATCACACTTAAGTTGCTGTTAACTAGTCTGCTTTGAATGCAGAGGGCTATAAAGAAAGCGCATTATCCTTTCAGCTATTAGGGATAATCTAAAAATTGTCTTGAAAATGTTGCACTTTGGTTTATGTGACCGGCAACCCCAAATTCGACAAATCTCTAAAGGTAAAAAAAAAAAAAAAAAAAAAAAAGTAGTGCAAAGAAGATTTTCAACATTCAGATGACAAAATTGGACCACTTAGAGAAAAATTAATGTGCTGCAGCAGCACTTCAGCTGCCATTTTCAATCACTGTGGGTTACTATGTGTTGGCAACAGTAACAAAGCGTAGACATTGAGATAGCTCAGGGAGCTGGTACTTGGGGGAATCAGGATGTTGAATCATGTGGGGTAGAACAAACCAATTACTTCAGGTTTTGACTTGAGAATTTCCAGTAAACATTTTTTTTTCTGGCTTTTGGCTCCCCTGCTCATTAATAGACCAACATCAAAGCAGGCAACTAAACTTCCAAATGTTATAAAAACTAATGTAAAGATACAGATCTCACATGTAGTCTTGCAAGTCTTAATTTAAAACAAGCAGTTGGAGTTTTTATTGCTGCAATTTTCACAATCAGCAGAGACATTAACACCAGGCTTCTGGGTGTTTCCCTTCTTAAAATGAGCAAGAGGAAAGCTTTTAAAAAACCAAAGTGTGCTTAGTTAGTTCTTATTTGATCACTTCAGAAGCTTTCTCAATGTTTTATTTATCTCTTACCACTTTTAATGCGTAAAGTCAGGAAACGGGGTTACTCAGGAATCCTAGTCTCTTTAAATTATTAAAATTTAAATAAGCAAGGTAGTATAGTCTTAGGAGTTTCTAGTCTTTATGGTTAATCGTATGTAATAACATGATTGGTTTTATTCTGGAAATGTTATGTGTAGACATGACATTTTGATTAATAGATTTTTTTTTTAAAAATAAGAATAGTTGTGATGAATAAAATTTGCTGCAGTTTTGAATTACAGCTTTTTTTTTAAAGTCCATAATTTTCATTTAAGGGTTTTGGAGAGACAAGTCTCTAGCTAGGCAAAATATTTATCGAAGTTTTATTTGAAATACGTTTCTAGATAGTGTGTCATAAATTAATGTAAATCCTGATAACCATACAGTAGAAATAATTGTTTTACATCTAGAGAGCACATAAACACAATCATAAGTTTTTACTGAGATTTGGACTAAAAGTTTATGTATTTCCAAGCCCTTGCTCATCATCTGCCCACCCAAAATGTTGACATACCTGCAAAGAAATACTGTTACCTCGTAGTATGGCTCCTGGTGGGGATTGTGCGATGTATTAATGACAAACTACCAGTAACACCTGATATCAAAAAATGCTCTGTGATTCCACTGCATTTCCACTGAGAAATATCTGTGGATGACTGATTATACAGGAACTGGAAGTAACAAATGGTGGTTTTTAGCTAGTCAGCTGCAAGTGAAGAAGTTAAACTACATCTGCTGTGTAATGGAAGTCATATCCACGCCCAGGTAGACAAGCAGTCACTTATGAACCAAGATGGTTCAGAGCACAAGCTAGTGAAATTTGCAGTCAGTCATGTTACTTGGAGATGTCATGTTAAACAGACTCTTTGAAAGCATTTTTTAGGATTGATGTTTATGATGTACAAAAGTGATTTGAAATTGCAAGAAATTCACCTCCTTAAGTATTTATGTGCAGCTTTTAAACTTAAAAGCTGTCTGTTATTTTTAAAGACATCCCCTGTTTGAAACAGGTAAATTTAAACCATCGTTATCATAATTGGATGTCAAGAAAACTGGAAAAACAACAACCTATTTTAAGGCCATTCTCAATACTCTTTATAATTTTGTTTAATATTTAAATAGTTTTCAGAGATAGCTGTATTTTGTTTCCAACAGTTTTTAAAATAAAAGTAGCCGGTGGCTCTGGAATATTGGTAACTTGTGATTCAATTTGAATATATACCTGGTATAGAAAATACTTCTAGTCTGTCTTTAGCAAATGTGATTCCTTTTAACATTCTTCATTTAAAAGGTAGAAGATGATGGGCTTAAAGCCCTCCTCAGTAGATAATTTTCTAGGAGTTCATGTTTCTTTCAGCCTATAATATACGAGATGTGTTTCTACAGCATGGGCTGGGAAGATTGTGTCGCTTAATATCAGCAATTTAGTAATAGAAATACACTTGCTTAGTGAGTGCTATGATCTGACAGCATTCTGTAGATGCAAACTGATAGTTAACTAGAAATTGATTCCAAAAGGAGAAAGGAAAAAAGTCTTCAAATTCTGAATTGTAGCATCTCCAGGTTATGGATTGTTACATTAAATGGAGCATTTTATGGGCTTTAAAAGAATACGTAATATGCATATGTCATGAATTCTTTCTTTCTGATTTTCATGAGTTACTCTAATAATTCAACCATCTCTAGCTTGCCATTTATCCAAATTATTTAGAAACGTGGGATAGTAAAGAGCATTGCACCCTGACTGAAGCAAGCACAATGCTCAACACCTGCAGGTAGAGTGCAGTCTCTAGCAAAATGCTGTTGATTGTTACTCTGGCACAAAGCAAGCTTAAATACAGTTTGCTCAATTACAACAAAAATCTGTTTTTATGAGTAAGATACTCCATGTTTGGGGAATGTTTTGTGTGTTGTCTGCTAAGTAAAATCCCATCACACTTGTATATGTTCGTTCAATTATCAGAGCAGCTAAGAGGAGGAAAAAAAATCAATTTACCCTGAAAAGCACCAGAAATAAGATTACCTTGGCTAGTAGGAACTTGCCAGCACTGTCTAAATTGCTTAATATTATCAAATGTTGCCATTTTTCATGTTCAGTAAGAAGGATATTGACTATTCTACATGTCCAGGTCTGCTATTTGTCTGTTTCTTTATAAGGTATAAGCATGTCTTATTTCTATTCCTACAATAGCAGTTACAGATAAATCGGAGGATCTAACAATAACTTTATAGAATAGATGGAATAATACCATTCACTGGAGAAATAGTATTTACTTGAGATAAGTGATAACAACTAGTTTTTCACTTGTTGTTCTCATAACAGACAAATGTAAATACCTTAGCAGACATTTCAGAGTGAAAGGCAAGAGATAAAATGTAATTACTTTTCAGGGTGGCTCTGACCATGCCCATTTTCTTGTCTGTAATACAAAAAAAAAAATCTTTGCTCATCACCTCAGAATATGAAGGCCATTGTTACTTCTCAATATAAAAATATTTTCTGATTTTTAATGTTGACCTCAGTATTAATCTTTAGCTCTTCTGTGTAAGCTGGAATCCTTACAGCCGTGAATTCTAGTTGCTGTTATCCAACGGAGCATTTAATAGAGCACCTAATGGACTCTGCTCCTGTATTTTTCTTGAATGCATAGCATCTTGCTTCATTCAGTCACCAAAACTAACTTTGCTACAAGGACAGGCAACACGACAAGTTAGAATCAATGGACCATTTGTAGGTCACAAAGTCAGTTTACTGGAATTTCAGAGGAAACTGGTTGAAAAGAGAGGACAAATGTCACTTTGAATAGAGATGTTTAAATCAGACTTCTGCCTTAGGGTAAAATTTAGGTCTGTTGTAGCCTAGATGTAATGTCTCCCTCTACAGAGTGCAGCATTAATCATGGCTTGACAAGTGATCATGGGCTGAGAAAAATAGGGCCTGTCTTGGTCCTGTGGTTATTTTTTTTTCTAATCTTAATCTCTTAGGAGCACATTATAAACACTAACATTTACACAAAAAGATTTAAGTATCAATGTCTGTGTTTCAGTAGTAAGTAGCTAGCTTCAGAGAAAATCTAGTTAGAGCTAATAAGAAGCTACTTGTGTTTCGTACGTAGATGCGCTATTAGGAATATTTTCCTTTTAATGTAATGCAGGGCTTTTTTGTCAATAAGAGATTTATTTTATGCCATTCCCTGGTACAAATATAGTAGAGTCTGCCTGTTTTATTCCTTGGTGTACTAAACAACTCTGAAATATTTTTTTCTTTCTATTGTTTTACTATGTAAACAATCTATTACATTGTATACAACGTTGGATGTCTATCACGCAAGAAAGATACTTCGTTTTGCAAAACAGGCAATATAGGGGAAAGGGGAGCGGTTTTTCTAAAATGTAACACAGATGAGTGGTTTTTTACTATGTTTATATGTTAACGATGTGTTACTTGATTGCGATACGCTACAAAAGCTGGCATGAAGTAACATGAATGAAGAGTGCTATTTAAGATCCTGAGTTCTGATACTATACAAATTGTGTTTAATACTTAAATAAGGGATGCTTTGATTCATAGATAGATTCATACATTTTATGGTAGAGAAGGGAATTTTCCCATTTCTTGGGCTTCTTTGCTGCTTCCTGTGGTGGGGACAGTGCGGGAGCAGCTGAGCACTGGGTGTGCACCACTGCTAGAGAGGTGCAGCTCCTTCCTGATCGTTTACGTTCATGTCTGCAACTGTTGGAAAAATAGATAATATCAGCAAAGCAGCAGCAAAACGTAGATTTATCACTGGAGAATTATGCTTTAAAAATTAGAGTACTTCTGTTTATCCAGTTGCCTGTGGTTGTGCTAAAATCACCAATCTCTGGTTTAGGTTGGGCTGCTGCTTTCCTTTGTGCCCTCTGTTGGTATTTTCCCATCAGTCGACACCTCACACCGATTACTGCTCTGAATCCAGATGACAGAATAATAACGCCGATTACTGTTCAAAGTTGTTTCTGGCTGCTGGGGAGCGGATGACCGACCTTGTTCCTGACTATCAGACTTGCTCTGCTGTTGATGGGCTCGGGTGTGCGTAGAGAGAGAGCCTCACTGTGAAATCAGTGCTGCAGTGGTGGAGAGCGATCACATGCCAGAAGGAGACTTTAATGCACTTTTCTATATATTCTCTTACAGTATCATGTTTGTGATTTTTTGCAGCATTGCAGTCTACGCTGGGGTGAGTAGTGTTCAGAAACAATTCCCTCGCAGTAGGCAGCGTTGCTTCTAAATGAAGTGACATTTTTAGGAAATATTTCTGAGATCAAGTTCTGCTGTTGAATCTGCATTTCTCTGTCAAATTCCTGATGCCTGTGTTGATGGTAGGCAGAATTCTTTTCTTCTGATCTAGGCATCCTTTCATTAGACTATTACACTATTTTTTAGACTTTTTCAATGTGAAGTTACCAATTTGGAAAAACCTGCTTTCCCAGAATGAATAATGATTTCATCTTCACTTTGAACAAAATAAGTGTTCTATAGAAGACCTATTCATAACAATTTTGTTGGCAGTGTCTCCAACAGCTTTTATTTACTTCAGTCTAATAAGTATTTCTTAAACGCAGACTGTCAATTGGTGAGGCTGATTCTTGTGTAAATCAGTATAACGTGCTTGAAGGAGAGAAAGTGCCTCAGCAGTGGTGTATTCCTGGCTGAGCTTCTGTGCCAGGAAAACGGGAGTTGTTTTGAAGAGAGAGGGGAGGTGCAGGCTGACATAATTTGAAATTGAAAAGAAATCCTTTTGCCCTTCAGGCAATAATCTTATCCGTGCTTGAATAGAGCATCATCTCTCCAAAAAGTTGTTGGCTTTTTTTTCCCCTGCTTTCTTTATATCCTCATTTGAGCAGGTGTATAATAATGTCTCATAGTAACTGGTTGATGATCCAACTGTTAAAGATATTCCATCAGCAAAGAGGAGCTCTATTTGCAGCAGTCTTATCACCTTGAAGTGAACATCCAAAATTTGTAACTTGTCTTATATCAGGAGTATTTTTCCCATCTGTGTTTTTAAATTTTGTTGTTTGTTTGGTTGGTTGGTTTGGTTTTTTTCTTGTTTGTTGCCTGATGGCTTCCCAGTTTTTTGAGTGTGTGCTAAAGGTTAGATAGGATGAAGGCTTAATTACAATGTACTTAATATTTATAGCTTTATTCACGAGAAGCATTGTTCCATTTGCATTGAAGGGATTTTTATCTAGAAAGCTCATGCCATTATGGCAAACAAACTTGAGACATTTTAAGGTAAGGGTAGTGTCTTTGGGGAGAAAAGCAGTTTACTTCCAGTTGGATGAAAACTACATTGTTACTTCATGATTTGATTTAAATTGATAAGGAATTCTTTTAAATATATAATTTAATTTTCAAGATAACTTACCATTCAGTTCAATTGCATTTAAAACTTCGGTGGAGTGCATGTGTAATTGTATCCAAAAGTGACATTAGGTTGTTCCTCCTAGCAGTAAATAGAATGAAGGGATGCTACTGTTTGGTTGGTTTTCAGTTAGAAAAATTATTAGATAAGATGAACTTGTTTTACTGTTTGGTGTGATCTTTCATTTTTGTTTAGTTCTGGATAAGCAGAACATTTTTTCTTTTCAATTTTTTTTCTTCTCTTTTTTCTCTTATTTTTTCTGCACTGAAAGCATTTAGATGACTTTGGAAAAAGAAATGTGTGTGACTTGATATAGGAAAGACTAAAGCTGAATGCTTAACTTTTCCAAGGAGACAAGAAGAGACACAGAGCTGGGAAAAAAGAGAAGGTCTTCTGTGTTACCTCCTTATGCTGGATAACATTGGAAAAGGATTTCTGGGGGAGTTTCTTTAAAATGATGACTGATTATTTGTTTCCTATGCCGGCTGTTGCCCGCATTTTTCACATATTTTTGCTCATTCTTATTATTACCTGCAGAGGGAGCTTGTATATGAGATAATCAGAGTAATCAAGGCATTCAGGCTGAATTGTTTCCAGTAAGTACAATTTCATTTCACAGTGTCTTCTCTGTTATGCAGAGCAGAAAGGCTCTGCAAGACAGCTTTTAAAAAGGCTGTCCATCAGTAACAGCAAATCACAGAGGGCAAAGATTTTAAAACATCAATAAGCACAAGCAAGCTTAAAAAAATACTTCATAATTCAAAGAAGTGGCTTTTTATCAAAAGTTTAAAAAGAAGATGAGGAAAACAATTCTTGCCGGTCAAGGTGCAAGAGGACAGTGTTGGTATTCTGTATGACAGGAAGCAGATTTTTGTTGCATAAACTGCCTTCTCAGATTTTAAAAATGTCATGTCAGCATGAGAGAGCCAGCAGAGAACTTTCAGGTCTTCGACACATCTCGTGCAGAGTAGTGTGGTAGCCAAAAAGCAGTAGGTAAGTATTTCCTGTTTACAGAGCAGTGTTACGGGTCATAATCAAGGTGACGGCTGATGAAAGGCTAACTCTTAATTTTGATTTTTCTCTATTTAAAATATAGAGAGGTGTGAATGAGTTGCATCCAAACTGATGAATTGATACAGTCGAGGACTAAAGCAGGCAAACAGTTGTAAGGATTTCTGTCTTAAGCTTTAATAAATGCTGATAACAAGGAGCAAGGAATGTCTTAATCTAAGTTTATTTGTAAATTGTAATTTAAAAACTAGCTTGAAGAATCATATTTGTTTTTTAGGCAGTGATTTATCCTTAATTTAGCAAAGTGTCAGAAATCATCTGGTGTATTGCAGGCTTTATAATTTGTATTGCAGTTATCTGGATGATGAAAGTGTGTGATCCTTCAAAAAGTTAAGACTTCAGAGAAGAAAATAATTCATATATAATACAGTTTCACTTGCTGAGCAAGAACCATAATAGATGGTACTTAGATGAATTCTGTACTATTTATCTTTGGAAAAACGGTGGCAATCATTTTACTTTAAAATATTTCAGTAAATTTGAAGATGATTTGCTATGATATTGTTAGGAAATAAAGCAGTATGTATGCACATTTCATAAAACAGAAACAGCTTTCTATAATATGCTGTCCTGTAATAAATCTGTGGCATAAATTGGTCAAAGAGCTGATTTTTTTTTTCCTTTTTGTCAGTTTAAATGAACAGAACTTTAAATTTAGTATACATTCAGCCTAACGTGATCTTAGGTGTTTGGTTTGGATTCTCTTTTTAAACACCAGGGAAGATTTACCATATCTAAAAGAGTAGTAACTCTGTGTCAATTTATTATTTATACTGGCTAATCCTTTCTAATGTGAAAAGTCAGCTTGTTATTGTTACACCAAATGGCCCTCTAAGTAGGGAAACAGTTAAGTAGATCTCCTGTAATAGGTTGTTGTCTAATAAAGAGATTTATGGTATTGGCAAGGGCTATTGTATAGGTATTACCCTCTCACAGCATGATCATGTATTATCTTAACAACTCAGTGCCACATTTATGTTGAGCATTTTCATAACAGGGTAAGAATATTAGCCACAGCAATTACACTCCAATAGGATTATAATGGTAAGATTTACAGAAAATATATAAGTTACGTCTCTCATGGAGATTTTGGTAGGTGCTAGGAGTTGAAAAGTTGTGCCATCCTTTTTGCATGGGAAAATACTGATGTGTAAGCCATGATGAAGAAAGAGAGGTTTGTTAATTTAATCTTGCTGAGGAATTGTGAGAGCCAAGGACATAATCTTCCTTTACACAGTCTGTCTTTTTCTTTCCTGGTGAGGTAGGGATGTTTCAGAAGTTCCACTCAGTGGAGGTTGCCGTACAATATGAAAATCAAGACGTGTATGTAACTTCAGTTCTGTTGTGAGGACAATGCAGCTGCGATTAAGATATATTTTTAACAGCCTTGGATTTTGAAGGTAGAACAATGATAATTTACATGCAACATTGGAAGCTTCTACTTATACAAAATAATGTAATTTTTTTTTGTTTCAGCTGTAACGTAACACATTTTCTCTTTCACTAGTGCCAGGTTTTTATGGCGATAAGTAACTTAGATATTTTTTTAAATTACTGCAAGCAACAAAAGTGACAATAATGTCATACTTGTACAATTTTCATGTAAGTGGCATTCAAGCTGTTCCTTAATTCTTAAGATTTTCCATCTGTTTTTTAAAAAAAACAAAAAGTGAGACATTAATACTCACTTACTTGGCAGAAGCAATGTTCCAGTCACATTTAATAAAACTAAATTATATTTTGTCAATAAAAAACACTTATGGGGACTAATTGAACAAAATACATTAGGTTATATAGTTATTTATGAATAACTGCATTGAGTAGCATAGCAGTCTGCATGGCAGATGTGATGAGACAGCCACATATTTTAAGTTAATATCTTGAGTTATAATTCAGTAAATACTAAAATAATGAGTGTTTAAACAAAAAAATACATTTCTTTCCCTGATTTCCTGTACCAGAATTAAAATAAGGTAGTTGCAAATTAAGAAAATATATAGATAGCAATTCTTATTGCATAAGAAATTTCTGCCACATGTTCCATACATTGTAGACATGCAGTGGTAGTATTGGTTAAATTTGTAAGACACAACATTTCCTGGATGCTCTGGATTAATTCTGTGTGCAAGAGTTTCTATAGAAAGATTCTGTACCCGTCTGTTCTAAATTGTTATTGATCATCAGAGAAAAGATGTACATGTTTCTTTTGATGTGATATATTCCACTTCTGAAAATGTGCTAGGAGCAGTTGCCCATGGATTTAAATGTGGGGTTTTTTGTGGTTTACTGGAAAATAACTGGGACCTCAAAGCTGCTTTAAAGTTAATACTGAAAACCTCATTATTTTTGTTATCATGGTAGCAGCATATGACTTCATCTGTGACCATCAGCCCATGCATGTTGTATCTAGTGCAAAATTCTGGAACTTTGTCTTTAGTGTTGTGTTCAGAAGAAGAATAACATTTTCTATTTTAGGCGAACTCCTGTAGGTTCTTAGGTTGGCTTCACATTTCATTCATTTTGAACTGTGGAAAGCGATCGTATCTTTTGTCTGTAAGTAAAAAGAAAACACAAAAGGATGAATGTTACCCCCAGTGAATGTGGAGCTCCAGCCGATTTAAGAGCATGAACTGTGACTGCATTGTTGAGGGCAGCGCTTGGGTTGTTATACCCAAGCTAAGAAGAAGCCAGTACTTAGAAAAAAAGAGTGAATAATGCATAAAAATTCAGTAAGCCGTAAAGGCTTTTATCCATGTTTTAATATAACAAGTATTGATAATTAATTTTAAAAATACTAAAATAGATTGCAGTGGATTTTTTTTACACATATTTATCATTTAAAAAGTTGTCTAATGTTTTATAATACAATTTCTACATTTGAAAGAGAAAATATATGCAGAAATATTCTAACCAAATTGTTAGCCTTATGTGCTCTCCTGAAACATTCAGAATGTGTATATATAACTGTGAGATAGATTAACCATTTTTCTTTTTCTACAAATGCAATAATGAATGGCCTCTTAAAATCAGTATTCTTGTGTTTGCAAGACAACAAATCAAAGCACAAATCCACACTGTAGTCATTTTACTGGTAGCGTGCATTAGAAATGGAGCCACACTAAGTCATACTTAACTGCCCACAGACAACTAACCCTGAAGAAGGGGCAAGTCTTTTTCTTCTTCTGTCTTTTTTATTATTATTTATATCTCTTTGTCTGTTTGGAAAAGCCATGCTGTTCTAACTAATAAAGCTTTTGTATTTGGCAAATGGGAGGCAAGTAATCAGCAGTTCTTGGCTCATGACTGAAAAATCTGCTGAGCAGAGCACATAAAACCAATATAATCTTTCAAGTATACCTGTGAATAAAATTCTTCTTATGCTTCTGTCACCTGTACAGAATTCATATATCCTTCCTCCATCTTCACTTCTAATGGTATTATTTCTGATTACAGTGTTTTTTGGTCAGTGGCATGATGAGCAAATACTGCTTGAACAGATTTTAATTTAAAAAAGCAAATATAAGAATATAGTGACTAGCAGTGAAGTCAGCAGCTTTCTGCTGTCTAATTAACAGCCAATTGAAAAATTTGGGTTATTTTAATTATATTTAGCTTAATATCCTTCCAGCGTGTGATTTTTCACTAAGATTCTTTAGTCAGTAAACTTCTTAGTTCTCACATATTTTCCACAGAAAATCACTCAATATATGAAACAGTTATTTAAAATAATTCTTTTTGTTCAATAAAATTTATATATTAAAAAAGTTATCAAAGTCCTAACGTTAATTGAATCAGACTCAAATAAATGAAAAATTTTAGTAGGTCTGCTGGAAGATGTCCAGTGATTTATTTTTGTTTGTATTTTAAATTGATACGTAATAACCAATGCACCAAATAAAACAGATTATTAAAACTAATTGGTAAGGGTTTACGAAAAATAATGTGGGGCAGTGAGAAAATTCACTGCTATTTCAGTGCTGTGGTTAAGCAGTTCTCACAGCTGTGTTCACAGCCTCTGCAAAGCTGAGAGATAGAATTAATATATCCTTTAGCACTTAATTGCAGCCATTATTTAAGTTACCTAAAAGAAAACTGTTCAGATCTTGTGCATATATGAAGCATTAGCTGCTGCTGTACTAACTGGGCAGGTGTGCTCAGAGGAATTTTGTTGGGGCTCAAGATGCTATAAAGGAGTAGCTCCTGGTATCATACTCAAACATTCACTCAAGCTCATAAGACCATTGGACAACTTGTAGTTTTACTGCAGAGTTGGTGAAACACTGAATGCCAATGAATGCAAGAGATTTCCACTCCTTCCCACCCTCCTCAAAACACCCAAAAGGAACAGCTTTATTACTGTAGGTTTGTGACTTGTAGCTCTCTGGTGGCACAGGCTGTGACATCCTGGATGCACTGGTGAGCTGTGCCATGGCTGCCACTTGGGTCTGGGAAAGTATAAATCCTTCTGTCCTGCAGGTCCACGTTCTTGGCTTTATTCTCAGTAGCTTCATGATAAAACAAAGGTGTAATTAGGACTAATTTAGCTAATCATCATGAACTGGAGGTGGTCCCATCTGCCCTTCCCCCTGAAAACCTGTGTGTGATACATGAGCCCGACTGTTGTGAGAGTGAAGGGGGAGCTTTGTGTGTGCTGTCTGCAGATGAAGATCCTTGGAAACCAGGTTTGTCCTTTTTCTGTTATTCACAGTCAAAAAGTCAAAATCTCCATTTTAATGAAGACATTTCAAAGAACAGACGGGCTGAGAAAGATATTGTATTTCTTTACATGCTCCTTCCTCTTAGACATGGAAGAACCCTTAGGCTATAAATTAAAGTGTTTTACCCTGTGTAGTTGATCTCAGGCTGCCCAGTTGCCGTGAGGAGTTAAAGTTTAAAAAAAAAAAAGAATTGTAGGTGGCTTGACAGTTTCATGTTTTTCAGTCTGTGGTTATCTTTTGTCCCCCTGTGTCCTGTTTTTGTCAATATTTTCCTTTCACCTAGAAACTATAGCAAGTGGGAGGAAAAGTAACTTGAAAGAATGTAGTTATGCCAGAGATGCATTTTCATGTGGGAACCTTTGTAATCCCTTCATGTAAATGACATTCACTATGGAAACAGTAAGAGCTCTTACGAGCAGAAGGGTTCATCCTGTGCTCCATAGGAAATACTGATTTACTTCTCTCCCTTCCTGGAAAGGGTACAAGTGTGCTGGGGTGGGGGAGGCTTTGGCCATGCTCCCTGTCCAGGGCTGCAGGGAGTGGTGGGGGCACCCTGAGGAGCTTGTGGGAGCATCTCAGGCCGTGGTGTGTCTGGAGTCCGTGTGGTTTTATGAGTGTGTTGGAAATGGAGCCACCTTAGTGGATAGGTGTACTTTGCATTTTTAATTTTGCCTGGTAGACGGTTGTTTTCTTTTTACTTTCCTTAAAAAAGTTGGATTCTCAGGTGTTCTTCAGTTTCAGTGAATTTCTGGGGGGATCCTCCCTGTGCAGCTGCCGGGTTCACAGGTGATGCTCATAGTTTTACTGGCTGGATTCCAGAATGTTTTCTAGAGTCCGTTTTCCTTTAACCTGGAGAAAGAAGAGATGTAGATTTTTGCTATTTCAAAAGCTTCATATGTGTAGGCTTTGTTGATGAGTCTTGTAATATTTAAAATTGTTTTGGAATGTTTGTTACTATCTCTACCACATTCTTAAAAATTAATTGTCTGCTTGAATAGTGTTTCCCAATCAACTTGAATTATTGATGTTTTGGTCCTTAGTGGAAGAGCAGTGGTACTTTTCCTCCCACACCACAGCCTGTTCAACCCCAGTTTAATGAGTTGTACTCCAGTACCTGTAATAGAATTATAACACACACACAAAAAATCATAATTTTGACTTATTGAGTGGGGCTAAAAATGGGAAGTGGGAAATGGACTTGTGTGTAAGTTCGGGTTTTAGGAAATTGGTGCTCTGTGGATGTTGAAGTAATCGGTACTTACTATTTGAAAGTTAAAACAGTTAGTGGCCATTCAAGATAAATACCTTCCTAGAGAGAAATGCAAGATTTAGTAGCATATTTAAATATTTGAAAATAGTTAGATGAATGTATTTTTACTTTCAGCTATCTTAAGCTGTTCTTAGACACTGTGTTCTACAAATATTTTCAAATGTGAATTAAATAATAACAAAGTTTTACTAATCTTAAGTAAATATCTGCTCATGAATGTGTATATACTTGAGTACACATATATCTGGGCCTTTATTAAAATACTACTTATTTAAAAATAAAAACTGACCAGCTTATCTTGTGTTAAAATTGTGAGATCAGAAGAAGAAACGTGTGTCCCAAGTCATGGATGAAGGTCACTGCTAGCCAGGAAGAGCCTGTTTTCCTTCATTCTGATCTCAGCCAGATGGACCGTACAGCTACCTGTTCTAGTTAGTAAATAACAACACTGGAAAAGCTAAAAATTGGTATTTATTCAGCTGTTTTAAAATAATACTGTCACAGTGAATTTGTTTTTTGTTTTGGAGACAAGAAATCATTGGGGTGAAATCTCTAGCTGGTGAAAATTTGCACTGTGCTTGCTGCAAGCTCTTTTTGTATTGTACACTGTGGTAGCCTTGGACTAGATATTTTTATTTCTAAAGACCTATAAAGCTGCTATTTTTATTATGTCAAATCACCTTTTGACTGAAGAGATACTAAAATAAAACTGTGTAACTTTTGGAGAGTATCTTGATAACCAAGCAGTGTCGGGTGAACTGTTTTGTCATGCCTCTGTCTGTCGCTTCTTACATATCTGAGAAGATGAACCTTTAGGTTGGCTTATTTTTTCCTGTCCATTTTCATCTGTATTATTCATCCTCCTGTCTTGCTTTCTTCTTCCAGAGAAAAAAAATCTTAGTTCAGCCCAGTAGTGTCCCGTAAGTAAGCTGTACACTTACTACTGTCACAACCTCTTCTGGATTTGATTTTTTAAACAAACAAACAAAATTCCCAGAATGGGCAATGGATGTGTTGAAATTGTGGTCAGATTTTATTATTATTATTATTATGGCTCTGTGAAATCATTAGCTGCTTTAGAATATTGCAATGGCACTGTGAAATCATCAGTCATTTATAGAAAATGATTACTTGCAGCATGGCAAATGTTTCAAAATATTTGTGTGCAGGTAAGAGATGCAGACATCTCATTGCACATTGTGTGTGCTGGCCCCTCGTGTAGCCCCTCGGAGTGTCCACGGTCTCATTCTCTGCCTCCACATTTATTACTGCTGTGATTCTATTGTCCAGAGAGTTTCGTGGACTCTGATGTATCTTGGTGGGCTTTTCATAAGGATTCAAAAGCAAAGAGTTGCAGTCCGTGTAGCTTGCAATGTGTCGTGGAGAGGAGTCAGGTCTGGGCTATGGAGCGTGGCAGCCGATCCTAAATGCTGGCAGTCCGCTTGAAGGAAATCAAATTACGCTCAGATATTTCATGCGAGCAGGTCTTTCCCTTCTCTGTGCGGTGCCGCATGTTTTCTGGTCCCTATTCCCTTGCCTTCCTCCGCTCCTGGATGCTGTCCCCATCCCGCTCGGTCCCCGAGCCGCGCTGTGCGGGGCAGGGCGAGCTTCTCGCTCTACTCCTGTCCTGAGCCTTCCCCTCCAGCTGTGCCTTTCCTTCTACGCCCTGCCCAGGGGCTTTCCCGCTTCCTCTGCACTCGAAACTACCCGGGGGGGATGCCGTCTTCCCGCTCTGCCTGCTCACTTGCTTTTTAATTTTTTTTCCCCCCTTCTTTTTATTTTATTTTATTTTTTTTCTTTCTGTTTCCCGGCCCCATGGTGTGACTCTCACTGATTTCTGGTGAGTAACAGGCAGTGCGAGGGAGTGAGTCTACCTGATGATGATGATGATGATTTCATTGTTCATCTGATTTGCAATCTCTTGCAGAAGTGCCTGTAATGCTGACTGCTGTTATCTGCTGTTAGGATTTTAAAATATTAAAGTCCATAGAACACAAGTTAAATCGAGGTGGCTTGCTGAACATGTGTATAAATTGCATGGTTTTGTGAGTGTGAAGGTTTGGCACAATGCAGTATCTTTGGGCAAGATATGAAATCCGGTGATCTAGATGAAATTTGGAGTTTTTGAGATTGCCGAAGGAGAAGCTGGTAAAATGGCATGCATTTTCTTAACAGGGACAGCTTCTCTTAAATTTGCTTTCTATCTGTTGAGCTGTCACCCACTCTGTCACTGAAGGCTTAAAGCTATATTCATAACAAGAGTTTTCTGGATTTCAAAGAAAATGCTATTTTTGTTAAAAGTAGCAATCAGACCAAAAGGTTAGACTATCATCAAAGTGTCTGTAAAAATATGCTTAAAGACCCCGTTCTGTTCTTGGCTGTTGGAAGAGACGATGACTTGTAAATTGCCTTTCATAAAAGTGAGTTTGATTTAAGGTATTAATAAAATCAAAATTTGTGCATTCTGGCTGTGGGGACTGAAGACTTTAATTTAGTGAAATGCCAGAACAATTTTTTTGTGCTCAGTTTGATGAGTGTTATGTGAGAATTCCATCTTACTAAATTAGGGCAGACATATATATTACAGTGTTTACAAACTGTTATGATTACAACCTGTTAAATTTCATATTTAATATTCAGTCGTCTTTGAGCAAAAAAGTCACCTCTTTTTTTGTCTCAGCGCTGTTGAATTCCTGTGTTAAAACAGATTAAATTGCAAATGTTAATCTAAATAACTGTGGAAAGTTGTGACCTGGATTTGAAATAGCCATGAGACTATCACAGCAGCAGTAAATCTTGCAGAACATGTAAGGCTGGCACATGGTTGGGATATGTCTGATGTGAGAATTAGAGTACGGGTGGAGAAATAGCCTGAAAAGAAAATTGTGTGCCTATATAATTTTATTCTAAAATTTAAAAAAAAAAGAAAAAAAAGAAAAAATTATCACTTTAATATAAAACTGTGTTTTTTAAAGGCAGCATGCAGTAACTTAATAAAAACTTATTTTAAAACAGTAATCTAAAATTCAAGCTGTATTCAAGAATTCTTAATCCTCATGTGCTTCCTCTGGCAACAGTGATCCCAATCTTTGAAACGTGTGGGAATTTCAGGTGCAGACTTCAGCCTAAAGAAACCATCAGTTTGAGGAAAAGTAGATACTAAATGTACTTTCCTTTTGTTTTAAGCTTTTTCCTGCTGTCCTCTAGTGACTGTTTTTCTCTCAGCTAAGCCTGGCTCCAGCCCTAGTGCTGGGTACTTTTAAAGCCTGATATCATCAAAAGGCCCTGAGTGTTAGTTGTCAAGTACTGACATTGCTGGAATCTTTTATTATCTTATTGCTTTGATTTTCTTCATCTCTCTTAAAACGTGTCAAATAAAAATGTTGGCCATGTCAGAAGAATATAATAATAGTAATTTTTAAAGTGATGTTTTGACTTAAAAAATAATGTTCAAACAATCCCATTCAAGCAAACCATGTTAATCAAGGGACATTAATTGATAATTAAAACTAGAGTATGAAATAATTTCTACATATATATTTGTTCCAGTTTGCTGTTCTTTTCTATAAGTGAATATTTTTAATACAAATTTACTCTTTCATAAAGGAAAGAAATGAGCTTGCAGATGGCCCACATATCCACACGACAAAATTATATTGGGGTGCTATCAAAAGGTATTCAAAGTGTTATCATATCTATTATTGCAACGTTGTCATTGATTCTTTTCAGTTTCTGAAAAATACTGGGATAGTAGGGCTTGTGCAGTGAGAGCCTGAAATATTTTACCTCTCTGTTTTTTTTAAAAGCTAGAATATGACTTTGTTCATTTTCTTCACTCCAGAGAAGGGTGATTGGCAGGCTCTGGCATTCGGCTGTCCACAGCTGAACTGCAGGGCTTGAGTTGCCTTGGCAGGGCTGCAAGTAAAAGTTTGTGCCGCTTTTGCCAACTGTGTTCTTGGCTCAAGCTGATGTTACACGTCTCTCGACTCCAAAGCATGCTCATTTGCCAAATTCCACCTAAAAATGTATGCTGGAATTCCTAATTAAATAAACCCCCCGATATTTATTTTACTCCTTGGAAAGGTAGGCTTCTTCTTCTTTCACGGTAGATGCTGCTTTGGTAGAAATACAAATAAAAATTTTAAAAGCCCAAGGTGGATTAGAAAGTTATAACTGGTATTAGGAGAGAAATTGTCTCTTGCAAACAGATTAGTAGCTTTGATTTCTTCTAAGTATTGAAATTATGTGACTTTACCAGGTTCTTACCTGAATTTCTTTGCATATATACAATCTTCTGTTTATTTTTCCAAGTATTTTGAAAATTGTTGCACTACAAAGGATAACAGCAGTCCATATATAATTTTGTTGGGTTTTCCAGCTAGATAGCATTAGAGCTACCTTATTGTTGCCGTAAGCTAAAGTCACCAGTTGAACGATAAAGGTATAATTTATGCCAAACCAGTCTGGAAGGTTTTTCAGAAGACTGATAACAACTGCATTTATACATATTGCTATGTAAAATGCTTATTAATGTTAGCAGATGTTGCACTTTAATCCCCCAGAATGATTGTTTGGTAGCAGCAGGAGATTTATTAAGCTTGAGTTGTGTGAAATTGTGTGTGCATAAGCTGCTATTTAGATTGTAAAAATGCCATTGAAAACTGTAAAAAAGTTCCAACTGTAATTGGCAGAGAGGTATTAGCTGTTTTAAAAGAAGTATATGTGTACCACTGGCCTTTTTGCTATAACCTCTTTATCATTTATCTTCTTGTATTAATGTCACTGAATTATTAATTCATGAGCAGGGTTGGATAGGGTGAAGGCACTATTTAAATGTGTGGCACATGTATCCTTATCGCTGGAGACATGAAAAGAGTCATTTTGTGTTATCTATAAAATGGAAAGGACATTTAAAAATTTCATTTACGGTAATCCACTTCACTTCCCAGTAAAACACCTAGATTATTGCTACTATAATATAATGTTCTTATTAAGATTTTGTAATCTTTCCACTCTCTTACTTATAAATACTGTTGATAGACAAATGGAGACTTATTTTTTTTCTTTAGTTGCACATACAGTTCATGAACTGCAGCAGAACATATGAAGAGCAGGGTTTTAATAAAAAGCAATTCTCTTCAATTTCTTGTAAAAGAATACAAAATAAAAGCCAATAAGTATGTATAATCATGAGAGGCTAAATAAATTATCATCTAAAATCGTAATGTAACCTAATTAAAGAAAAATAAGATATTTTCCAAAGTAACAGTGTCATTGTCACATTGAGCCATCAAGAGCTATATTATTTAAAAGAAACTGTAAATGTGTGGCTTGATGAAACCACAGAATATCAGAGGTCATATTGCTGCTGAAAAATGTGTTAGAAATGTATCTTAAATTTCATCTGTGCTGTATGGATGATTTAAAAAAATTAAAATGTACAGGAAATATAATGTTTTCAGTCACTCCAATGGAAAGAGCTAATTTTCTTGAATACTTTAAAAAGTGTTCATTTTTAAAAAAAATTCTTTGCATGAAAGCAATTTCAGGATACTTTGTCCTCAAGTGCTCATGGTAGCTGGCATGGCAGTGCTGGAGATAACTCATATTCCATTTTGTTTAATATTTAAAAGATATCACTTCACACTTCCCTTTTCACCATGCATGGAAGAGACCTTCAATGTTTCCACAATACATGGGGAGTTTTGTTTTTTTCTCTTCAGAAATTTCTCTGCAGAAGAGAAAATGTTATGTAGGCTGCTAGGGAGAAGAGTTTTAAACGGTGGTCCATACAAGTAGAAGGAGCCTTCCTGCTGAATTATAATTTAGAGTTCTTTTTGCTTGTAACTGGCCCAAATGTAATCATTATCGTTTCCTGACTTAGACTTTCTACAAAAGGAATAAAAAAAACCTGAAATAATTTCTATTTTTCTATTATAGTTTGAATAAATAAGAAAGCCAAGGTTTCCCCAACTGAAAGAATGTTGCAGCTCTGTTGAATGACTGGTATTTATTCAGCTGTCTTGCATAGTTAAGAATAGTCACCTGAATGCTCATTGCTTATTAAATTGTACAAGAAAATACTCTTAACTACAGCACTACTGCACTACTATACACCTCGGCAGCTTGTATGTCCTTGCAGAGCCCATCATCCAGTAAGAGCACTGAACCCTTTGTTTCACTGCAGAATAAGGCCCTTTCTGAATAGATCCTGAAGATTTATTTGCCAGATTTATTGCATGTGTTTCTCACATCCTCGATGATGTGCAAGCACTAGGTGTGTAATTCAGTAGCTTATTTGTGTGTAGGTGCAAGGAAGAGAGTGATGTGTGCAGTGCTGTCATATAGAGCTTCTCACGCTTGAGTTCTTGTCTTGAATGTGTGTGAGAAAAGCCAGTTACAAGGGAGAAAACTAAGGAGTCTGTTGATTTTTGTTTCATGATTTTAGAGTTTGCAGCCTTCTAAGTGCTACCGGCATGTAAAAGTGGTGAACATGAAAGATGTGTCTTCTGGCACTGCCTGTTCTTTTTTTGTACTTAGAAACTCCACACAGAAGTCCTCCAAAGGCTTACAAAAATTCAGTAGAATTTCTACCTGTAAGGCATACTTGCCTGGAGAATCTCTTGTCTGCTTAGAAATCAGTTAAAAACTTCTTCCTTTCTTGTGTCGTTAAAATTAAAAATTTTGTTGTGGCTCATGGCCACGTATGGGATGGTAGCACACAGCACTTCTCAGGTTTCTATGCAAGACATGAGCCACTATCTTTTAATAACTAAATGGTTTGGAAAATTCAGGTTTATGGAATTACTCCTGGAAGTTAGTTTGGTGGTGGTGATTTTTAGTGGAACTAAAATGTGGTCTTCTAAATGTCCTGACCATCAGGCTGCTGGAAAGAAAACACTACTCTGTGATCACAGTAATATTAATAGTGCTTCAGAGAAAAGAAACAAAGCTAGGAATAATGTAAGAAGGGGTTTGAAAGAAGAAAAAGAAAAATGCTTAGGTACAGCATGTTTTAGAACATGGTTAAAAGCATGCATTATTGAAGTGGCCTTTCATAAAATGCATTGGTGTGATGCTATGATAAATTCTAATACTTGAGCATATGATGGAAGAAGAAATATTTAAAATTTTCTTTCTTCTGCTCTCAATCTATAGTCACAGGTTTTTCAGGTTTCTTTGCATGCTCATCTGATGTATTCCATCCTAGATTATCTCATTGCTCCCAAGAAAACCCTTTTGGTAACATTGATAACCTAATATATCACAGATTTTGGTCATTATTATTTCATTTAGTGGTCATATGTATAGACCAAGAGGGAATCTGAATATTGATTCACTGAATGGCTAGTAACAATGATTTATGAGTCACAGATTCAGTGCAGTGAGCCAAACACATCAGAGATTACATCTTAGGTGCCACCATTGATTTTGATTCATATTTCACGGCACAATGATTAGGCCATGGTCTCACAGATGTTAATGTTAGAACAATATTCCTCTCTAAGCAAAGATCTGCCTAAACAACACCCAGTGCATGGTGGCTATATCTATGTGCCCACTGCTTCTGACTTTTTAAAATGGTAAATATTTTTCAGTTGCTTATAAAGAGTTGGTATCTCTCCGATAACAAAGGGTTTTGATAGAATTTTTAAATAATCAAAAGCGATTTTTCTGCACACTCAAGCTTGTTCCTGAAACTGGAACAATATAATTTATATTGAATACAGACCACTTAATATGATCATAAGTACACCTGATAGAAAATGGATGCTTTAAAATTAATGTTAAACCAGCAGCTTAATGAATCTTTTTGATAATATTCCTTGGCACATGCCCATAAAGAAGTTTTCAGTGCAGTAGTTTCCAGGGAATTGGTGCTACCAAACTGAGGTTTCTGCTTGAATATCAAATGGCAAGGCTGCAGCACAGCCATCCCCCAAGAGGTGCAGTGTGTTGGGGCTATGTAGCCCCCATTAACCCAGTTATAGCATGAATAAAAGTGCTGTACATGCGTGAGAAAAATGTGTTCTTGTCTGCTCTTGCTTGTAACTTGATTTTATTTTGGAAGTTAGTAACGCGTGGGTGTTTTGCTGGCTCTGTGCTGGTCTGTGGAGTTGTCTTACTTCAGTGTCAGCTGTGAAAGACAGAATCACAGAACAGTTTGGGTTGGAAGGAACCTTAAATTATCATCTAGTTCCAGGCCCCTTCCATGGCCAGGGATACCTGCTGCCAGACCAGGTTGCCCAAAGCTTCATCCAACCTAGTCTTAAAGACTTCCATGGATGTGGCATCGGCAGCTCCGTTCCAGTGCCTCACCACTCTCACAGTGAAGAGAAGCTTCCAAACATCCGCTCTAGATTTATCCTCTTCCAGTTTAAAGCCATTCAGTCTCATCTTATCACTGCAGGCCCTTGTGAAAAGTCCCTTTCCAGCTCTCATGTGTCCCTTTAGGTACTAAAAAGCTGTTATAAGGTCTGCCCAGGACCTTCTCTTCTCCAGGCTGAACAGCCCCAGCTCTCTCAGCCTGTCTGCATGGGAAAGATGCTCCAACCCTCTGATCATCTTTGTGGCCTCCTCTGGACCTCCTCTAAAAGGTCCACATAATTCTTGTCTTGAGGGCCCCAGAGCTGGATTCAACACTCTGTACCAGCATTTATGTCTCTGCCGAAGCCCAGGGCTTGTGGCCATGAAGCAGATCAGGTGTGTTGAAATCCTCGCAGTCAATTAGAGAAACACCACATCGCTGCACAGGTACCGACATGTCTGACCGCAGGCCCAGGACTTAGTTCTGTTTGTTTTGTTTTGCAGTCTACTTCCACTTCAAACAAGTTCTCAGCTGTGAAAAACAGTGGAAGGAAAAAAAAAAAAGATCAGCTAAGTGGCATAACAGCTTTGAGAAATACGGGCCTTTGCAAAGCCTTGTCAAGGCTGTCAACAAACAGTTTCCTGTCTTACAAGACTGCTGTGTCTTTGGTTGATGTTAGTCTAGTGATTTTTTTTCCAAGGGAAAGAAACGAGATCTTTAATATAAATAGATTATTTTGAGGATTTCTCTTCTCTGAGAAGTTTGAAAAGCCTTTGAATTTTCTTCAGCTGTTACAATTGCTTCTTTAGGTTTGTCATATGGTTCTCAGTGTTTTTGTAAAGATACTCATTATTTTCTTGTTTATTTTTGATGTTCATAAAATCTGTCCTACATAGGTTTGAAAATGAAAGCTATTTGTTTTGCAGTTTAATGAAGAGAATGGCAAACAGCCTCAGACTGTGCCTCTGGTGTCCACAGTGATCAGCATATTTAACATGCTCAGCATGACACTGAGATGTTACAGGCGATAACAGTTGTAATTGACTTACAGCATCTCTTTCCCTCCCCCCTTCTTTGAGTGGTGGGGATTTATCCTTTAGTCCCCAGGAAGCTGTAGTGACACAGAGGGCAGAAGGGGTAGAAAGGTTTTACCTGCACTGCTGGAGTCGAGGTGGTCTCATGCAGTGGCATGGTGTCAGTGCAGGTGAAATACAGGGAATTTGCAATGAGGATTGAGTGACACCCCCTGTCCGCCCCCACCCTCCTTGATTCTGAGCATTTTTCAAAGGCAAAAAGAAAAATTCAGACTTGGCAAAAGGAGAGTGCCTGGAGCCAAAAAAAGCCATTCTTATTAGCGCTAGCAAAGGTTTACTTTGCTGACTTATTGAATGAAAACTCCCTTGAGTGTCCAGGCTTTATCCTGTGTTAACAAGGGGCAAAGCTGGCTTGTTGGGAACGGACCGCTGTGTAACGTGTCTGTAAAACAGAGAGTGAGGACAAGCTGAATTAGAACGCTGATGAGAAATGAAAATCTTTGTCTTTTCCTCTCAAATCCTATTTATTTTCTCTGTGAATGATTGTGGTAGACCACTGAGGTGCTGGGGACTGATGGACTAAATTGTGATGTTCCACTGGTGAAATAGTGTCAGTGCACTGTTTAGTGTCATGTCTTGCATAGGTAGATTGGATATTTTGAATGATCCATTACACTGAAGAGCTGCGAACTCAGGCTGGGGTAGCTGTTTCTGGAGTCTTTATCAATTTTAGGATATGCATTTATTGCTCACTGTTTCAGGCATTCATCAGGCATGAGCATGTAACTTCAGAGCACAGTGCAGCTGAATGCATTGAAGTAATTTTTTTTGTAGCAAGATTGGATGACCTTGGTCAAGTCTGGCTCTTACTGTATTATTCCCTTCTCTCATACTGTATGCTTTCCGTGTAACTTGGGAAGAAATGTTTTGGGTTAGAAATCCAATGTTAGAGGTGACAATTTTAATAGGGCCTGTTGAATACAGAAGTGGAGATAAGGCTCCCTGCTACCTTTTGAGCATTAAATTGCTTTTAATGGAAAGGAAATATTTGTTAGCTATTTTAGATGCATCAGAGTTAGCTTTTCCTTTCACCTTACAATATGCAGCTGGTTTCATTGGAGCAGATCAGGCATTGGTTGGTTACCATAGGTAGTAGAAGGAGGCTAACTAGATCAGTACTGTCTTGATCGTTGTCAAGGTTTTTTTTATAAGATCTCATAGCTAAAACTCACAACCAGATTTTCTACAATCTGGTACTGTAGCACTAACGTGTAGTTATTAATGTAAATCAATTTTTGAATAAGCATATTGAAAACTTAGGAATAACTCATGTTGAATGCATCTGAAGATATGTTCAGTGTTGAAAACTAGAGCTGGATCTCATTGCAGGTATGCAGAAAATGGTAGCTCTTGGATCATAAACAGTATTAGTCTCATTTGAGTATTTTACTAATGCAGCTTAGACAGTTTTACTAATCGCACTTCACTAATTAAATTCTTGCATTACAGATTATAGTAAGTTTAAATTTTTGTTGGTTTTTTTTTTTTTTAAATTGGGAAAGCCTCATGATGGGAAAACACGTGGACACATGATTTCTCATGAGACTAAGTAGTCTATTATATTGTGTGAATATATATCTACTCACCCTTGCCTTCTCTTCCCCTCCTTTCCTCTGCAGAATGGCTCATATATATTAGAGAATTACTCAGTTTCATAAACTGGGTTATGAAAGGCAGTGGGGGTGCTGCATGTGTGGCAAGGTAGGTCACACAGGATTTATAAGAAGAACTGCCTGGTCCTGCTAGTTCCTTGGCATGTATGAGCTGTGCAGCTATGCCTGATGTTCCTTACCTCCCTGTGCCTCATCATCTGTAAAGCTAATACAAATTTTATTTCTGTAATAGCGGTTAAAGCTTGACTGAGGTCACAAGTGCTCTGTGATGTTTCTAAAATGATTTGGAAAATTAAGCACTATACTCTAAAATACATCAACATTAGTCTGAATGACTTTTAGCTAAAGAAAAGCATCCTTGCTTAGCTGGAATGATCTCTGTGTTCTCCTTTGTCTTAATTGCCTGAAAAGCTGGATAGAAGAGGAGGGAAAAGGCAGCTTTTGAGCATGCTGTGTCAGTTGTCCGGAAGCTCTTAAAAGACCCTTTTCTGGCTTTTGAAAATAAAACCTTGGGAAGGTTAAACAGAGTAGAGTTGGGACGTGGCAGTCCTTTAGAGGTCTTTCTCTTCAAAGATAAAAGTATTTCAAGGAGCATGCTTGGAGCAGCTTTCTCTTATCTCTGGGGTGCTCTTGAGCAATGTTGCGGGGAGAGGGATGGCCAGCAGTGGCATGTATTCTGCAGCGGTCGTGTTCTGTCTGTAAGAAGTTTCAGAAGCACAGAAGAACAAGGAGGCGAGGCGGGGCACTGAGATATTCGGGACTTGGAGCAAAGCTTATGAATGCAGTGTGAAGAGATGCCCAGTACCTTTGCGCTGTTACAGGTTTGAGCATTAACATTTCTATTCCTGATCTAGCCTTCTTTAAGAGTGCATATGAGAACAATCTTAACAAGCTGATCCACTCTACTTCAGCAGGGGTTTGTTTGTTGTTTTTTTTTTTCTTTTCCTGTGGGCAATTGCAGTATGGCCCAGAGGTAGACATTTAAGTTACAACTGAAATTTTCTGGGCAGCTTTTATTGCACTCTGAAATTCAAGCAAGATTTTTCGCTAGGGAGTTTGTCTGCCCCACCCACAAATTGAAGCAGTCAGCGATGCAGAGAAAAGGTTTATTAAGGTCTGAGGGGAAATAACTTATTTGCACAGGACAGCCACTCGCTGTGGTCTGCTTTTTCTGTTTACAAAGAAGTAACCTAATACATCTTTTCCTGCTTCTACTCGTTTAGTTTGGGATTTGTTGTTGTTGTGAGATGCCACCGACAGTCTCTGTATCACTGATAGATGGATGGTCAGAAGGATGTGGCTGACAGCAGAGTCTTTAGTCCGAGTGCTCTCTGGCTCCAGCTCATGTCTGGATGCCTTTCTCAGGTTTAGCTTTTGTTATGCTGATGAATGGTTGGAACTGCACCCTTCTTTTACTTGGAGCCACACAGAGTTTCGCAAATACATTCAAGAAAATTTGTTTGCTGTGAAAATGTTAACTTATTCAAATAAGAAAATAAGCAAACCCATACCCTGTTGCATCAGTTTTCAAACACAGTTTCATTTTTTCTTGGGTTTTTAGATAAACATGTGTTACGGATAATCTGGTGGGGGCTGTTTAGTTTATTTTGAATTCTTTTTGCAGCAGTGCACAGAGTTAAATTCTATGTCTGTAGGCTACAGCAGCCTAAAGAGAGCAATATATTGCCCAAAAGACTTAAAACTGCCCTTTAAAATGCTCATAATTTCTTCCTAATTGTATAGTTTGTGCTGGTTTTGGTATTACAAAGGCATCAATATCTTTTCAGAAACTGTAGGTCCTTATAAAAGTAGCTAAGTCAATTTAGAAGGTCAAGAATTCTTACTCAACTGAAAAAAAAAAAAAGTGTTTGGCACACATTTTGCAACTATTTCCTGGGGAGATGCTGGGTCTTACCACAAGTGATGCTTTGATTATTGGTTTGATTTTTGACATAACTCTTTCCTCCCCCCCACCTCCAAATTTTAAAAGGCCCACAAGGAAGTGATGACTTTGAGGATAATAAAGCACAGATGTGTCCTTGTCCAGCTGAAGTTGAAAAAACATATCTCAAAACCTGGGAGTGCGGTGATATGTTATAGAAATAATGATAAACTTTAGTCTCAGGAAGTCCAAATCTTCTGGACAGACTGGGAGCAATCAGAAGGCTGATTTAATTTCACTTTAATCCATTATTATTCATCATCTATTCTCTTGGATTATTCTGATTGCTTATTGAAATTACGCTGATTAGTCTGTAGTGTGTGTGAAATAGTTTTATGATTTTTCCTTTGGGTTCTACAGGTGAAAAATTAATCCAAACTTGTCCCAAGCTTCTAGCTGAACTATCTCCAGGGCTTTTTTTTGGAGATCATGGTGGCAATTTTTTCTTCTTAACTCAGCAGGAGCTCCTGTGCAATTTTAATTTCTGCTGAATGCAGAGCATCCTTTGTGGACTTTTAGATTTATTTTCTTTTAGTTACAAAAGAGTCTCAGCCCTGTGTAAAAGATCTGGAGCTGGAATGTGACTGTTCATAACCGCTTCGGGGTTGTCCTGTGTCACCATCTAAATTCAGGTCACACCTTGTACCTCAGGGCACACGGGTGTGTGCCAGGGAGAGCCACACTCTGCCCGTCCTGCGCTCGCTTTGCTGCTGCCTGCTTCTCGTTGAAATATGAGTGGAAAAAATGTGCCTGTGACTGAAGAGCACCTGTCTGTAGCTGGAAATTGGAAAAAGGGTTCATTTTTATGTATCAATAAACATAAAATCATATGGTCTCAGATGTCAGTTTTCTTTCATTTCCTTGTGTGAGGAATCACAAGTACACTTGTGTTGTGAGAGGGATGCCTCCAGTTCTCTGAAAGAGGAGCCAAATAAAGAAACCTGCTTGGCTATTTGATAATTTCCACAGATACACTGCCTTCATTGAGAGCCAGAGAAATTGTTCCATAATGTTTTCTGTTAATTCCCATCTTTCTCTCCTTGTGGAAAAAAAAAAAGAGTATCACTCTTGTTGCTGTTTCTGTGCTCAGGGAACAAACTTATCATTGATTACGATTAACATAGACTAATATACACTTTCTACTTCTAAAAATTATAAACGTCCCATAGAATTTATGTATCTGGCATTTTGTGCTCTTCATCCTTTCCACTTCTCCTTGCCAAAAGGGTAAATGTATTTTTAAAGCCCTTAACATGCTCTAGTACTTATAAGAATCATAAGTGGCCCTTGGATCCTGCCACTTAAATTTTTACACAGTCATTGTTACATGGTTTTAAAGTAACATTAATTTCAGATATCTCAGCAATACATCCTTGCAGTCCTGTTGGTTCATCCTGGAAAGACCAAGCCAATGTGACATTGGGCTCAGCCCTTTGTATCTGTGACTGCTGCAGTGTTCTGTGTTCTCCAGCGTTGTTTCACATATCTGTAATATGTAGAGCCAGCTTTCTACTTAAAAAATAATCTGTTCTTCTATGGATGTTAATTTTTCTCTAGCTTCCCAAACTCTAATAGTCGGGGTTGAAGCATGACCTAGCTTCACACAGTGAGATATGGAAGAGGATGTGTGTAGTTACTCAGCTGGCTGGTGAGAGAATAGAGTCATTAGCAAAAGGGAGCAGCACTGCTGTCAAATCTTCTACCACCGCTACTGCACTCTATCACTGTAATTATATTTTTCAAATGCAAATGATAGCTTGAAGAATTCTTCCTTTGGTACATCGTTTACAGGAGCAGTTCAGTTCATATTTCTCAGTAGGAGACAAATCTTGTCTGAGGCTAAGGACAGGAGAAGGTCTCATCCATTGTTTATTCCCTTTTGTCTGAAGATGTTTATTGTGTAGAAATACAACTAACTGTGCAGTCCTATGAAGAGGCTGCCTCACCAAACAGGGTATTTTGTCAGCAAAGCAGCTGTTGCTGCCTCTGTCATCCAAGGAGAGCAATCCTTGTGTAGCATGAAGGGAATGCCAGAACCATGGCAGGGACCAGACCTGTTCAGCCTTCCTGCTGAGAGGAGTTTCTGTGTTATTCTCAGCCACTCCATGTTTTAAATCCCCAAGAAATATGCTAGTGCCCTAGATTTAATTTTACTGTGGATCTTTGAGGTAGAGAAATGCAGGTTGTGTCAGATTTGTGTAGTCAGAAAACCTTAGCCGACTCATCTACAGGTCCAGTTTCTTATATTCAGTGCAAACATTCTCCTGCTGCCTTTTTTTTTCATGTGTTTTAGTGCAAACACATCAATAACACTCATGCTTTCAACTTTATCACGTATCATTATTTGGCATTGTGCTTAGTGATGATTGACCTTGAGAGATGATATCTCAGAACCCTGCCAAATTGCCAGCTACAGTGCAGGTGTACTCTCAGTTTTTACTAAAAATTTCCATCTTCATATGAAGTAAAATTTGGTATTCTAAATTATTGGTGTTCGGGTACTAATAGATTTTTTTTCTCCTTTTCTTCCAAATCCTTTGCTACTCCAGGTATGAAGATGAATAATGCAGACCACTGGTTTCGATGATGCTGGGCTTTTATAACTGGATTCATTAAGGAATACAAAGAAAACTCTTACAGGGATCAATAATGGTGTCTTCTGGCTGCAGAATGCAAAGTTTTTGGTTTCTGCTCATTATCAGCTTCCTGCAGTGTACTGAAGGTAAGCTTTAGTTTATTTTTTACTTGGGTTTGCAGATGAGTTAAATGGACTGTACAATTAATTTCTGTTAGATAACTTGAAGTTTGAGGATAACAAACTAAATGTATCTGTAGCATATTCTAGGTTTAATTTATAAGACTCAAATTGACCCTTTTTAATGAAGAAAAGAATAAAATAGGTTTTTTTCGGTTTGATAGTGTTATATGTTGAAATTGAAATGCAATGTTGAGGCAAGTGAAGTATTAATAGCCTTGATTGGTAGATGCCTTATTTTTGGATTCTTCCTGTTTATCCTTTCTTTTCTATTCTCACTGCACAACCATTTAGAAGAAATGTATGGATATATTAAATGTGATATAAAACAACTAAATGAAATACCCGTTTTACTTTTCTAATTTCGCTTACTGAAAATGAAATGGCAAACACTTCATTAAGATTAGTGCTATGCAAGTTAAATTTCAGGAAATAAAACTCAAAGTTCATGCAGAAATAGCATCTACTTGAAAATATTTTTGCTTTTTTTAGAAAAAGGAAAAATACTTCACTGCTATCAAATGTGTTTAAAATAGCTGTTAAATTAAAGAGATGAGGAAGGAAAAAGATTTTTAAAAGAAGTTGCATTATCTATACTTTATCTATTTTTTTTCATAAACTACACAACAACTAACTACAGTTAGTCTGTCTCCACAGCTGTTCTTGTGGTCCTTTCAATAAACAGAGGAACACGAATGAAAAGGAAAACATGACTTATAAATTCTTAATTACAAATATTTGTATAGAACTTAAGGCTATTTTTGGGTGTAAGTATTTTGATTGACTAGATTGCAGGTGAAAAGATTGATTTAGTAATAAAATAGCATCTCCATGCTACGTCACATTATTCGCTAATTGATGTATAATATATAGGCTTCCTTACTTCATCTTTGTCATGATCTCAATTTTTAAAGCAAATATGCACCTTACTCTGTCAAAATTCCTTGAATTTTAAGGCCAGATTTTCAGAAATACTTCTGGAAAGCTACCCTGCCTCCCCCTCTCTTTCTTCCTAAATCTGTAAAAGCAAAAAAGGAACTATTATATAAATAAAAAGTCCCTAAAAATTCAAATATTTTATGCAGCCTTCCACGCTCACTGTGTAATTTCCTAAGCGTTCTTCCTAGACTTTCCGAGCTGGGGTGGTGCTGACAGACAAGCTTTGCTGCAATGGGCTCTTCATCTGCATGTGTGAACATACACATCTCTCAGGGAGTCTTCGGAGTCTTCATGGCGGTTTCTCAACTTGGGGAAGTCTCATTTCACTTAAATAGCTTTCACAGTCAGTTTCCCATCCCTCCCCTCCTCCTTAAACCTTGCCAGGATGTAGTAGAAAAGTGGCATTTCCCAGTGCAGATCTGGGGTGATTTCATCCTTGGTGGGACTCCTGCTCTGGGAGCCGCTGCGCTCGCTGCCCTCCGTCCAGGCTGCACACCTGGCTGTCATCTTACTGGTGCAGGAAAGTAAGTACAAACTGCTGGAAGGTGAGATGCTTTCCAGCCTCTCTGCTAGGTTACTAAGGTAAATGTGGATTAGGAGATTGGAGTTATTAAACTTTATGACTGGCAGGTTTGGTAATAACTGGTGCTAATTATAAATGCACTTACATTGCAAAAGTGGTTGCACTAGGTGAAACCTAAGGTGTAGGAAGTTGAGACATCTATTTATGGGGGTTTTCCCAAAGTTTTAAAACACTAAGGATTTTATTATTATTGGTATTATTATTGCAATTGTTTCAAATCTGTCTACTTAATGCATTTTACAAACATTCAGGTACTTGCAGTTTAATGTTGTGTTATGGTTAGAAACATTTGAAAGCAGAAAGGAAAAGCAGACGAGCAACTTTCTGTGGTTTGGTTACAGTTGCAAACAGTAGGCTGTAAAGCGTGTTTTATCTGCTGAGTTTGGAAAGGAAAAAGTCAACTGAGAACTTCTGCAGATTGAATTTTTGCCATTTGCAGGAAGTTAATTTTCATTGTCATCTGTAATATTTCAAGTTCATTTTGTTCTGTCCCTGTTTTTCTTGCTTTTAGTAGCCAGTAGCAATCTTTTGATGCTTCAGTTGTGAATTTACTTTTTTAAAGACTATACAAGAGCTGCTTTTTCAGCTAAAAGAAACAGGGACGGAAATTGGGAGCAGATAACAGAATCATACCAAATTAATTGTAAATTCTTAAAATAAATGAAATACTGTGGCTCTGTATACTGGAAATGAATATTAATATAGAGTTGGCTTCCAGCCACAGAAGAAAAATGAATACTGCATTATTACACTTTCTCACAAAATTACATTGCCTTCTGCTTCAGTAATAAGAGATGCCAAGTATAACATGCTTTAGTAGCACTTCATGCCTGGAAGTATGAACATGAACAAAGGTTAAAATAAGAGCATCTAACTTTTGCTAGAAATAAGAAAATCTTTAATTCTCTTGCTTGAAACGTAGTTTTTTAAATAGAAATCTGATGTGTACATGAAGGTTGTTGCAGTTATTGGGAGAGATAAAACCTGGCTGAATTCCCTGCTGTTACATTTTAATATTTCTGTACAGTTTAATGGAGAGGAAGAGGGGGGGTAGGGGGAAATGATCCTGGGTGTGGACAAGTGATTCATTTATTCATATAATGAAACATTTTCCAATCAAGAAAAGGCTTTATTACTCTCACAGCCTTAACTTTAACTCACCAGGGAATTAGCAAGCAGGCACAGTTATACGAAGGCTGTAATTTTCTTTTAGTGTTGCCTATCCAAACAGGAATTGTATCTTCAAATAAGAAGCTTTTGGTTCTGCTCTTTTTTCTTTTTTCCTGGCTATGCAATCCAGATGGGATTGCTTTAGAAACCGTCCATTCCTTCAGGAAAAGTGCACCTTGAACGGACAAGTGCCGACAGCTGGACAGGAAAAACACACTGAGTTATTATACACTGCTGGTACATCTGATCAACAAGTCAATATTGTTGTGTTTGTTGTTACTGCCATCAACAGCAAGCATTGCCACCCTAAATGAGGAGGAGACAAGAGGCTGGAAAAAGGAATGAAAAACTCAGGTCATGAGCTGGAGTATTATTAATCTCATTTCTGAAAGTTCTTTTTCAGTCCCATTTTCTAGCACCCATTTTCTATATAGGCATGTCTTTCAAACTGTGGTTCTGTTACAAAAGGCAGGCTGAAGGGACTACCTTGGGAAGCAGTTTGGCTCAGCCTTGGACAGGTGGCCCTGTGAGGCCTGGCCTGGGGACTCGGGGAAGAGCAGAGCTCCCTCTGCTCTGTGCCAGAGCCTGTGTCTGTCCCGTGTCCTTGTCTGTCCCGTGTCCTTGTCTGTCCCATGCCATCAGGAGGGGCTTCCTGCTCAGTCCCATGCACTTGAGTCCCACACCTTTACTTACCTGTTTCCTACAAACTCTAGGAAGTTAATTACTTTTGACACCATCTCTGGTTTTCCCTCATTTTTCCCCCTTCCTAATTAGGTGAAATCATCTAACAAGTTAAAAATTATCTGAGAAAATACAGAAAGCCAGAGAGTGAGATCACACGTCTTGTTTCCATAGCAAAGCATAGTAGAAAGCATATTATATGTATTATTGGTTTCTCTTCAAGCAAGTTAAGACAGATACACTAATATGCATATGAAAAAAAGATGTCAGAGCTAAACATTCTGGTGAATATTGGTTTTGGACGGTGCAGGTTTCAGTATTTTAAGCTTTATCTTGCTTAAAAAGTCCACCTTTTTGACTAGCTTTTGATGTTGTTTGTTTTTATTTTCTTCTGCTTGAAAAGCACAAGTGCCTTGGAAGCACTGAAATAATTTTCTTTGCTAACATTCTATTTTAACCAAGGTTTAGTACAATTTAAATCCATTTTATTATGAATTATTATCTATGCTTTGTCCAAAGGAAGAAGCATCATGCTTTCATTATCTATTTAATTCTGTTTTCCTAAATGGAATTAATGTTATTTAAAGAAATCCAGCTTGTCTTTGCTTCTGAATGTTGTTTTTTTTTTTTTTAATGAGCATTATACTGAAAAGGATATATTCCTGTAAATTCCAGTTATGCCAGCCAAAGAGCTGAGTGCTGAATTGGAAGCAGTTCTAAGTGAATATTCAATGTTAGTGCATTTACTAAAGAAAATACTAGATACAGATATCATACTTTGGGCCACTACAAAGATATTTGCTATTTTAGTGTATTACTTCAGCTCTTCAGCTTCCTGTCATGCCACTCAGATGTGGAGTGTCTAAGGCACATGGCACAGGTACCGAACAAAGTGTAAAAGCACTTCAGCTTTCCTACATCTTACTAGGAGTATTAGTAGGACTTTGACCAGGATAAAAATTATAAAAAACTTGCACCATGGGCTTGAGTAGAAATCAACTTCTGTTACTTAGTGGGTTTAGGTTCTGCAAGGAGTGAAATCCATTACGGAGTCACACCAGAGCAAATAGGAGCACTGATTTAATTTGTAGCCATGGAATCTATCACAGTGAGGCCTCTGCCAGGCACCCAGTTAGTAGGAACCCCTTGGTTTACAGAGGTTGCAAAGTATTCATGAGCACACCCAATGTGCTAAGGCCTGACTGGTATTGCCCACTCTTTGGAAAAGCACTCTAATAAGCTCAGTGCTCTCTTTATTTATATCGTGTATACCTGATATGGTTTAGGATTCTTTAGTAATTTTTTTTTTAATTGGTTAATGCAGATTATGCAGAATTTTTCAGAAGAAAGCAACTGCTGCTTTGGGTCCTGTTTTCTGTCCTGAAAGATCATGCCATTTTTCAGTGTGATTTTCTGGTGCATACTTATCTGGGACATGTCTCTTTTCTTTTCTGAGGGAGGTCCAACATATCTTCTAAAAAGTGTATTAATCTAAACAGCAAGACCAAACTTCTTAAAGAAGAATGCCTGTTAAGTTTTTCAACTGCATTTCCAGAAAATAGAGACTGACAGACTGCCCAGAAAATCCAGAGATACTTTAACATGCTGGCAGTGAATAACCTTTTATATATTCCCAAAGTAGTGAGGTCTGCAGGATTCTGTGCTGTAACATTACATTTTCGAAAGCAGAGCGAAACCACCACTATTTCAAAATGTGGAAGAACCATGTAGAAGGATGCATGAAGAGCCATTTTATATACTGTACTTACATTTAAATGAAAATTTGCTAGGAGTCTTACAATTTAAGAAAAAAAAAAGAGTATAAATGCATAATTACTATGAGATGAGTAATAATATTACTGTTTTGGTATGCTGTCTTCTCAGTTGCTGAAAAACATTCTCCTTTATGAGGGGAGTTGCATATTCTTGGGCTTTGTGTTCAGAAGAAGAAAAAACCCCTGTAATGTGTAAAATGATAGAAGTGATAGAAGTGCAGTGTGTTGTGCTAAGGACAGATGCTGTATTTTTAGAGCCTTCTAAGCTGCTACTGGAGTTTGCTGTGTGTAGTTGCAGTAACCTTGGTGGGTCTCAGTGGGTGAGGTGAGCTGTGCTGATGACCAGTGCAGAGAGGAGGTTTATTTAACCTTCAGGTGGCCTGCACTGACATCATTGCCTAAGGGGCTTTTTTTTTGTTATTTGTCTGGGAAATATATTTGTCTGGGAATATTTTAGATTAGTTTATTATGATAAAGGGACCTTTGCATTAATACAGTAGCAGAATTTGGACATGTCTTTTAAAAAGCAAATAGACTTTATTAGTATTCTATTACTAAATAAAGGAGAACATATAATTTCTTTTTTATTGAGTTGTATTTTAAAAATCTTTAATAATTTTTAATTTCTGTTTTTTTGTCAAGTGGAAGAATGCTGCTCATGTTAGTAACAATTTTTTTCTATAGTTTAAACATTGTTTTATACTTTACTTTCAGGTCATAGTGTAAAATGTAAGTATAACTGCCTGAAGCATCTGATATCGATGAATGTTTCAGCACTGGCTTTCTTATTGCATTTAGTATCCTTGTGATCAGATTATAAAAATTATCATGAAGTATAATGTTTTTAGATTTAATATTTGTTGCCAATTTCTACCAGCGCATAATGGGTTTTATATTTGCAAGTAGATCCATTGATGCTCATGGTCTACCTCTGTGACTAAAAGGCACAGAAAGTAATAGTCTGTGCTAATTGTATATTGCTAATTGTATACTGGTAATTGTATATTGCATAGAGGGATGTCTTGATAGCAGGAAGCATATGTAGGATGAAGGCACTACAGAAAAATTACTTACACAAATAGCTCTAAAATATGTTTCATGTATGTGCCTGCTTCCGTGTTTGTGCTAGTGTTCCACATTGTATTACATGAGGAAGAGGAGATAAAAGCATTCACAGAGAGAAATTCTTGGCTTGTCCATCCATACTCCCATCACAAAGGCACGTAATAGAATAGGAGCTCCTAACAATGGCAAAGACATACTTAAAAATTGTCTGACCTTTTGCAGTGGTTAACTGGTGTCATCTTTATTCATCAATGTTGTTCTTGCAGAAGAATATTTACAGTTGGTCCTTCTGATTTTTTGTTTGTGATTGGGTTGATGTTTTTTGTGATTAGGATTGGGTTGATGTTTTAAATAAAACTGAGGAACACTGGATACTTTTCCAATAATAATTCATTTTTTTTCAGTAATACTATTTTTTTTACATTTTTAACACAGGATATATTTTGTATGTGTGCCACTGTAGATGAGCCATACCTGAAATCCACAGACATAGAATGGTAAATTGAATATGCAGTTCTTTTTGATAGTAGGAGCTGAAAATCCTTTTTGCACAAGGTGTTCCAAATTTCTCCAGTTCCAGAGTCTCAAACTACTCCGTTGGCTCTCAAAACCCAACTATGCTAAAGCTCTGTGTGTTTCTATAATCTCTACCTCCTTGCTTTCATTTGAAGTATAAAGAAATGGAGCTGTATGAATGTTAGTTCTGCTTATGTCTCCTTTCAGTCAGGGAGACAATTCATCCATGTCCCAGTGACACTAAGGTAACCTAAGTGTGCATGAAGGTGTTGGCAGTGTTAGAAAAGATTCCCTGGATGTTCCTTCTGAGCTTGGGCCAGTCCAGGTGGTTGGGAATGTTTAATTCTTTTTGTTTTCTCAATTTATCCTGGTATAATAATCCCTGATGTTTTCTCGGTGTATAAAAGATGTGTGGGGGAGACTAGTTGGGAAGCAAAATGAATTTTTTTCATCTGTTGCCTGAGCAACCCATACATGTGAGAAGCCCAGGGGGACCACATAACTTTCAGTTGTTGGATACAGCACTCGGTGAGTTTTATGAGGGATCTTGACGATGGAAGGAAGGCTGGCTTTTGTGTTCTCCCTTGTCAGGATTTTGATGTCTCTCTCAGGAGTTAGGTAGTTTTGTTCTCTTCCAGCAGAAAGTACAATTAATGCAAGGTGCTGTTGGAGCAATTTTCTTTTTAAATTTGAATTAGGTAATTCATTTAGGAAACCTGAGAGGAAGTTGACACACTGAAACTAGATTCGCCTATGTGCTGCACTTTCAGTTGGAAAAGCAGTGGGAAATGTTTGCCTTTTATAGGCTTCAGGGCTGTTTCATATCGCTTCTGTTTTAACCATCTTTTGAATGAGCTTTAGTCAGATTTTCCTGTTTGCCACTGATCCTGTGCATGTGACTGGATCTGCCTTTCACAGTATTTCTCCCATTGAGCTACCCTGGTTCCTTTCTCTTAGGCTTTTGAATTGCCTCTAATTGAACATGTTACTTTAAGGATTAAGTGTCTGTTTATTCTGCAACATTGCAACATTTGCCATTGAAACCTATTGGAAAAGTCTAGGTTTCTGGCTGGGGACTGATCGTGCTTTTTAGTGGCTGAAGATAAATATGCTTTTAGTAAACAAAACTGAAGAGTTTGTTGCTTATGCTTTTGCATCATTTAATTTGCAACAGATGAAACTGGCATGCGTGAAGAGTGAAGCATGGAAAGTACTAGAGGGCAAACGGGTGGTTTGTGATGTGGATTATTACCCATAAAGATGGATAGGGTCCACAAAACATCACTTCATCTATTAATGCACCAGCTGGGGAAAAAAAAAAATCTATCAGCATACTATATCATGCATAAACTGCTGGGTTTAGGCCTTCAATTCAAATCCTGCTCAGTAATCTTCTCTATCTTTATGCTAGTCTGAAGATCTATATATGTATGTAGATCTTCCTATATATAAAAAGCATCTGTAGATTTTTAAAAATTCACAATACAAAAGGCTGGAAGTCATCCATATGTAAACTGTCTTGAAGGATTTATGATACAGTGTTTTGTTCTGCGGTGTAAACTGAGTGCTGACAGAAAAACAGTCAGAAATACATCTACCCAGCAGTCTTTCCTTTACCAGTTACAAAGTAATCTAATAATATAGCAATTCTTTTATTCTTTATATGTAACCATACAACAATTATTTTGCTGTACAAATTATTTCAAATTTCACACTGATAAATCAACAGAGTCCTGACTCAGTCCTGAGAACAATTCCTGTTAAGATATTTAGTCTTATCTCTTTGATGCATTATTTTCTAGCTCTTAGATTTGTTGTGGATCCATTTTAACTGTATTTATATGTTGCCTTCTTCTTTTTGCAAAAGGCTTTTTGAAGGATGAAGAGAGACTTTCTGAATATTTGCTGTTAAAAATTTGTCATCATGTTAGTATTATTTGTAACAGATTCAGTGATTCTGACTTTATTTACCTCAGAGCCTCGTCTCTTTTGATTCTTTTTATTCCCTTTTTTATATGACTGATTAAAAATAAAATAGAAAAATCAAGTTGCAATAACTGGGAAAAACTAGTAAAGTAAATCTTTGGTCAAAGCATGAATGATTATGACATAACCAAAATTAATTCTCTTGATCCTCTTTCCATCTAGAGTAAGGGATAAGGTTATAACACAGGAAAAAAAAGGTGCATTTAGAAGCATTCAAGGATGTTAAGCAACAATAAAACTCTGTAACCATTTAAATGACAGCAGCTGACTATTTGAATTAACTTTGTGTTTGGCTTAATTTTGGGGCCTAATTATTCCTAACTTACGTGAGTAGATTTCAATTATACAATACTGCAGGGATTTGTAGCTAAGGCAACTAAAGGAATGATTTTACATAAAGTACTTTTGTTCAACTGATTAGGCAAGTAAAAATGGAATGATAGAAAATGGTAACACTTGTCTGATAAGGGCCAGTGAATTGTTACCGATGACACTACGAAGAAATAACATAAGGAAATCTCATTATTGAAAATTTTGAGAAATTTTGGCAACATGTTTATTTATATCTTGATAGGATGGTGTTAGTTAACTGGTCACAAGCAATTCTCTGGAGTATTAACAATATTTCTTATAAGTAAAAAGACAATGCATATTTTTGTGGTACCTTGGTTTGGCCTGGATGAGGTGGAT
The DNA here is from genome assembly GCA_037013685.1 of Acridotheres tristis. NCBI lineage: Eukaryota > Metazoa > Chordata > Aves > Passeriformes > Sturnidae > Acridotheres > Acridotheres tristis. The sequence continues at coordinate 14,103,956 of CM072895.1, forward strand.
ATTTATAGAATCTTGTTAACTAATAATTTTATTCTTAGAAGGACTTTTTAATGTGTATTTATTTATGGCAGTTAAGCATTTAAATGTGCAAAAGAAACTATCTTCATTGCGTGATATTTCATGTTTTAGACATAAAATCATTTTTAGACATACAGTTCATCTCCAACATCCCACTTATTTAGAATTACTGTTCCATGAAAACAGTTCTCAATTATGCTACATTCTTAAGATAACCTGGGGGAATTAAGAGTGACGGAGGTATTGGAATAAAAGCCTCTGGAATCAATTCCCGTTTTAATGCCTACACACATATATACCCTTCATTGGGAATTAATTTTTCAACAGATTACCTCCATAGTTAGAGCTTAAACCTGGGTAGTTTTATGCATATATAGATAGATGTAGATATAGATGATATCGAGAGATATATTTTGACAGTGGGAGCGTATATACTCAGTTAAAATTTCCTTTTTATTCTTTGAGCATTTATAAAGTCATGCCTCCTAAATTGGATCTGCAGCATAAGTAGGTGTCTCCTTTTGATGATAGTAGACTAACTTCCCTAGATTTAGAATGCTTAATTTGTTTTCCCTCCATTTATCAAGCTCAACTTTTTTAGTTTCCAAAGTGTTGAAGGTTACAAGAGTGCTCATTCTGCTGACAACACAATAGCATGTCTGCAACCTAAACTATTAAGTCTGTTTTTAGAGCTGTCAGCTTTGCCCCATCACTTGAATATACACCTAGACCTTACAGTCAGATACTTTAGGAGAAGCACTGCAGTTGTTTTCTGTGTTTGTTGTGTTTAGGAGGTCAGAACTTGGAGTGTCTCTGATGAGGTTAATGGAAGGCTTTGATGCTGTTTAAAGGGAGGAAAAAACCCTACTCATAAAGCATATAGTTAAAATGCATAACAGCAATTTCTAAATTAGATGCCATATAAATGCATAAAACAATAAAATCAGACAATAGTAAATGGCCATGCATCTCTTTCCTCTCTCTTGACAAATTCCATTTTCTATGGAAAATTCGTATTTTTGATCGTATGTCTGCTGCTAACATATTAATGTTACATGCTTTCAATTAGTACTGCTGACAAGTTATTTAGGAAAGTCTCTGGAGCATCGGGAGATGTGTACAGCTTCTCTGTGTCTATTGTTTGCTTTCCAAAGTGAAAGTATTAAGATTTAATTATCAGAAGCTGTTTGCAGTAGGCAGTGTGCCTTGGAAAGCCCTTCAAGGGTGAGGCTGCAGATGCCACCTGGGCAGGGGGACACTCCTGCCTCGGGAGCTGGCATCGCAGAGGGTACGTGCAGGGTACGGGGGTGGACACTGAGCTGCAGCATTTCCATCCCATAGTGGGAGGAAGTGTTGCCTCCTGCTCTGCCACTCCATCAGCTCCCTGTGTCTCTCTGGCACCCCTGTGGGGGACTGATGCAGGAGGCAGGACCTGCAGAAGACAGCCTTTCTCTTTCAGAAGGAGCTTCCCCCAGCCTCTTCCCTGAACCATGTCACTCAGGCATTTGACACCTGGGAGAGGTGTAGGTCATGGTGGAGCTGTCAGAATGCTTCACCCTTAAATAGATAAAAAGACAGTGAGATCTGTGCATCCACTGAAGCTTGGGAAAATATCGTGCCAGTTCAATGGGCATTTTCTTTTCGAAATGGAAAACTGGTCTAAAATGTGCCATTCTTTGTTAGAATACAGTACCAGTGAGAGTACAGTACCACTTAACATGATTAATGTTCCTTTGTGGGACCCTGTCATTTAAAGTCAAAGTATCTAGAGTCTGATTCTCCTTGGTTTACTTATGGAGATGCTCTGCAAGGGTTTACAAGTGCAAATATGAAGACAGGCTATGTGTCTTTATAAGGGTGTGATTGGGCAGGTCCAGAGTTGAATCTGATTTCTGTCCTGAGCAGGGAAAGGAGATTTTTCCAAAGGGTTACTTTCCCAGATAAACTATCCCTTTCAAGACTACTTTAGGGATTTTAAGAGTGCATATACTTTTACTGGAACAGAAATTGTCTCATTATATCTCAGTCCTTCAGATTTTTTTCTTTCACTGGTAGTCAGTAGTCAGCCTCAGAGGAAGATGCCAAAATACATAAATGCACAAAGCAGCCTGCTTAGAGTGTACATTTCTTAATTATCCACTGTCATTGAGTACCAGTAGATATTTCTTGATTCATTGCTTAGGATTTAAAAAAAGGTGTTCAAGTTTTAATTTTGGGTTTTGGAGTGTGTTACTGTGGCCATGAATCTCCTTGTCTTTTGTCAACTTCTTAAAGACATTATCACAGAGCATATTTCTTCATCTCTCACTTCTCAGTGCATTTTCAGATCATTTAAGTAGTACAGCAAATAATACTGCTGCCTTGTAAATTTTGCCACCCTGTTCTCTCCCTCCACCCTCTCCATCATGCTTTTCTGATGATCGATGCCATCTCACAGACCTCGGCTGTGCAGAGGAAATCATTCTGCTTCTCTGCATTGTCTTCCTTAGCCTTTGTTGGTCACCTAATTCAGCAAACTCATCACTTCTCACACAAAAGAAGCTTCCTACTTTTGTTGTACTTAAGAAATATCTGGTTGTGAGATCATTGGAAAGCATTTTGGAAAAAACACCTGTGAGTTTAAGATATGTACAGAACACAGCAATGGAAAAACATACTAAAGAGTCAACAGACAAAATCAGTCATAATTTGCCATTTTGTTTAATTTTTTATATTGGTGCAAGTCATAGTACCGATATTTTCATTTAATTTTGCAGCACAGCTATAAATTTTGCTATATCTAATTGCAGCAAACTTTTTCTGCTCAGCAATTTTATTTATTCTTGCTGAGCAAGTAGTGTGTTTATATGAAAAATACTTTATATATAAATTTGGTTTATGGATGTTTAAGGGCTTACAATTTTCCCTTTAAACTCGAGCTTAATTTTAATGTGTTTTTTTTTAATGGAAAGATTTTATGGCCAACACATGCCCCATGAGAAAAGGAAGAAGTTACAGATGGTCCAGAGTAGAGGGTCTGTTCCATACATAAAAACTTCATGTCAGCATTTCAACAGAGCAGTTTCTTAGGGTATCTCTGTTATCACTGACACTTTCACATTGACAAGCATATGGGATGTAGTGCTGAATGTGTAAATTGAAATGATCACATCTAGCATTTCTCTGTACCAGGTGCCAGCTTGCTGCTGCAGCTCTGCACTTAATGTTGAAGGAGGAGTGCTAGGAATAGTTGCATTTGCTAATTACCTCTTATCTCCAGCCCATAGTCCTTGGGCAAACAGCTTACCCAGGTGTTTTTGAGAACACCTATCTGGACAGTACAGGACTGCAGGTGGTCCTGTGGTGACAATACAGAGTGCAGAACATGTAAGAAATCTCCATCCATCTGTGCACGAGGGTTTTTTTCTCTCTTTTTTTTAAGTCTTCAGTGAAGAACAGAAGATAAATTTGTGAGAATTTTTCTGTCCTTATAAAGTTTGTGTGAAAAGCAGAAGACTGCTATTCCACAGCCCAAGAAAAATGTGTGCATGTGTGTCTTATGTTTGAGGGGTTTGAGGTGATAACAAACCTGATTGTCCTGTCTTGCAATTTCTGTGGAAAGAAGAGAATGTACATGCCAGTGAGAGTTTTGCAAGGACCTGCAAGTTAAAATAAATAAAACGTGGTGGTTTAAGGAAGAGGTAGAATCTAAATTGCCTTTCAGTGCTTCTTTTCCAGGATCCAGTTTAACAGGATTATATAATTTTACTAATAACACTTTGATCTGTCATTTATACAAAAAGGCAGGCTTTCCAAAGCATTTGCCTTACATGTTCTTTTTGGGCTAGACTTAATCACTTGCAGAACTGATAATATTTTCTCATTCTTTAAAAATTCACATTAGAGTCTTATACTTAATAGGACTGTGGTTTGAGCGCAGAATGTTAAAAGGAACCATTTAATTCATAATCCAGTAATTCAGACAGCTAAATTATCCCTCTCTTTACCTGATATTTATTAAAATGAATCCAAAGAAACTTCAGAAATGTTGCTATCATCCAATTGCCCTTTCAGTTTTCTTTATTGCTATATAGAATATTCCTTACTATGAATAAGTGCAACATCTGTTTGTTTATGATTTCTCCTTGCATTTTTCCTCCCTTCTTAAAGGACTTACAGTTTTCAATCTTAGGCATTCTATACAGGCTAAAATTCATGGTGTTTACTCATGAATCTGAGTGAATTGAGCATCTCAGTTATATACATTTGCCCAAGACAACTTTATTGGTAGTTGCATCTTTACACTTTTATTTCTTGCATCTAGTTTTTAATATTTACTAGCACTCAGAAGATGGTGTTACATAGCAACTTGTTAATTAAAGAACAAACACCCCACACCTAACAAAGAAAAGCAAGGAAAAATAGCCCCCCCAGAACCAGCCCAATGGGAAAAAGAACCCCCAGCCTGTAGTCCCAAATGAAATGAGGCTGAGCATGCAGTTACTCTATGCAAATCAGGCTGCCTTAAGCTCGGGCTGTGGGTTTTTGTGTCATAGAGTAAATCTCTTTTCTTTGCATATCTGAGCTAGTGCCAGTGCATGTTGTGTGCAGAGGCCATGGGTTTGGGGTTACAGTGTCCAGTGTCTCAATGGGTTCAGTCCCAGCAGTTCCCTGCCTTGCTCTGGAGTTGGGGTGTTCCCCGTGCAGCCCAGCCTGGGCTGCTGGATGCCCCCAGCCCTGGTGGCCCTGTGCTGGCATCAGCTGGGGCTTGGCCCCAGTCCAGCACCAGCCTGGGTTGTTTCCAAGCCCTGGCAGTGGCTAGGCATTGATGGGGATGTGCAATGCAGCGTTATGATGGATCAAATTAACTCTGCAACGATTTCCTCAGTCTTCCATCAATGTTCTAGCTTTTACAAAGCTTCAGTTCTCTGTCCTAAGAGCAGGTATTTTTAAAAGTGTTTGTAACTCTTGGTGATGGAGGCAGCTGCTGTAGGTGCACGTGGGTTCTCAGGTGTTACTGAAAATGTGTTAATGGATGCCATTAGGCATTTTACCTGCATTTTAGGTGTCTAAAACATTATTATGAGACTGTGAGAGTGGTGTTTTCCAGCTCTTGTTTCTGCTGAAGTTCATTAACTTGAAGGAAATGGGTAAATAACAAAGATCAAAATGCATCTTGAGCCTAGGAATTTATTCCAGGCCTCTGAAGAACTCATTTACCTTTTTCAAGGGGTCAGTTCTCTCTGTGACTCCTAGACCAGGAAAAACAGGTTTTTTCAGAGAATACCTCCAGGCCAGGTAAGGCCCCAGACCTTTTAACTCTGATTTTCATTATAATGGCTTTCCCAGTCCAGGCATGAATAGACATCTGGGAAGCTGATCTGTTCATCCTGAAATAGCCTGAGCACAAAGTCAGATCAGCCATTTCTCATTTCTTGTCTTTCTGATATTTGTTGTAGCAGATTCATAAGTTTTACTGGGAGATTTATGAACTCAGCAGGGATTGATCATGTAGAAACAAACTGAAATCAGAGAAGACTGGACAGTTTCACAAAAACATAATTTTTTCACTCCTTTCCAAAATTCACAATACAAAAACATGTCTCTAAATTAAATAAATGGGAAATAGTCGTAGTGAAATATTTTATATTGGAAAAAGATTAAGTGATTTTAAGAGTAATGTTCATTTTTTAAGAATATTAGTTCTAAAATTAAGAAAACTATTAAATAAAAATTCTAATCTTATCATATTAAGCAAATTAATTTTCTATATCCTTTATATATTATTTTAAAATAAATATATATAGATATATATTTAAATTTAAATTTATTGTATATTTAAATTTAAATTTACTGCTTGCCTTTAGTACTATGCTGTCTTATAACTCCAATATAATGATTATTTGAAGGATGGTTTGTTTTTTTTCAGGTTTTGCACTGCAATGTGTGTTTCTTTTTGCTTTATACTTTCCTTTTTGCTCTTCAGCTTTATATCATTAAGACTATTTTGAAGAATATGTAGAAGGAGATAGAGGTTGAGCTACAGAAATAAACTCTTCATTGTTTTCATCATACTGGTATTTCCTATGGTCAACATGTAATCTCCTTTGTTCTGTCAACAGTCGAAAAGTATTTAAGCACATTGTTGTGCAGGTCAGTGCTATTTCAAGATATAGGCATCCCTATTCTCATGCATTCTCTCATGGTTTCATTATTCACACGGTGAGCTGTTGGTACCACAGGGATGGCACTCCCTGTGCTCAGGGTGTGCTGCTCCCTGCTGAAGAGGCTGGATTCACGCAGAAGGCAATAGATCTGCTATTTTAAGAAACACAAACTGTGTTCTTTTACCTTTTAACATGGCATATTTTCTGTTACTGAATCGTAGTGGATCAGAATCTGAACAAAGGAATTGGTTATTACAACTGTAGCAGAATCACGGATTTGTTTTGTTTACTGTTTCACTTAAGTTTCAGCTGGAGGAAAATGCATTTTGTAGTGACAAGACTTCCCTACTACTATGAAACAGTAATGGACAGGCAGTGTAGATGCTATCCAAAGCACTGAAAAAGAGGCATGAGGCAATATGTAAGCTATGTATATGCTGAATATTTCTAAATACATGAGATTTGTAATCTGAAGTTTTACATTATAGTAAATCTTGAATCTCATTTGAATGAAACATGATGCCCTGGTTCAAGAAGTGTGGTGTCCTGCTTAATTGCATTTAAAAAAAAAAAAGTTATTACTCTAGAAAGCAGAAGGGAGAAATATAAATTTCCATAGCTGTATTTGATATGACTAGTTTTGGAAATCGTGAAAGGCAGAGATGCCTAATAGGAGAGTTTTGATGGAAGGGAGAGGAAGGTAGCCCTAAGCAAGTGCTGTGAGCAGCCCTGGAGGGACTCCATCTTTAACAAAGGAACAGAGAAATGTAGCTGCAAATAACTCTCTGAAGCAAGTTAGCTATGGGTAAAGGAGGAGCTCAAAAACCTGCAAGTAAACCAAGACAAGTGCAACAACTAGGAAGGGTTTGCTTAGGAAGGAAGCTCTTCTTCTTTGCTTTTGAGTTTTACTTAATTCCTTTCAGTTTTTTAGTCAAGGAAGTGATCCTTTCACACCTCTCAATTTTTAAAAATACTTACCTACCTAACCTGTACAGGGCGTGTTCAGGACAGTACTGGGATGCATTTCCTGCTCAATTGCCAGTAGCAGCCTGACAAGTGGGATTATGAGTGTCAGACCAGAGAAAAACGATCCCCTGGCTGATGCCTCACAGGCAGCAAGGTGCCCCGTTTGGCAAGAGGGCGATTGCAACAAGGCAGCATGATCCTGCAGGGCGGGGGGGAGAAAATGCTTCTTATGCAGGAAAAGCTGCAGCCTCTCAGGCCAAATAATTGTGTGCGAGAAACTTTTGTAATGAGTAACATGTAGTTTCTCACATGGAACCTCAAAATAATGAAAAACAAATATTACAGCTTTTCTAGTCCGTTTTTGTGAGGTTTGGAATATTTGGAAGGTATCTGACGGAGAAAAGCCTTTGTTCACCTAGTCCAGCTTTCTCCACAGTTGGAGTGGAATTGATGCAAAACCGACAAAAACACTTAGCCATATGAACACAATGTACTTTTAAACAAAGAATAAAAACAACTGAATTATCACTACAATTAAAGTGTGCCTGTAGTGTTTTTTGCATTGTTGATACTCTAAAGGGGTTAGAAATGGTAACATGTATCTTGCATCTCTGAGCTGGGTTGTTAGCTGTAATAATCTCATGAAAAATCAGAACCCTCTCAATTCCTCATTGTCTGAAGGACTTTCATTTTCTAATTTCCCCTTCAGCTGTTTTTCTATATTTCTGGCTTGTCTATAATTTAAAAAAAAAAAAAAAAAAAGAAAAAATGTTTAAAACTCATGTCTGTTTTCTTTTGCAGTGTTTCCCTTTGGGGCAATTCTTAATCTCCCAGAAGCATCAAAACATTCAAGTTAATGTTGGTTTAGTGGCCAGTCCTGATAAGAGAGCATTCTTTAGTGCATATTCTTGTATGTCTTCTTCCCCTTTCACCCAGTAGGATTGTGGATTAATAGAAAGGTTTGGAGTTTACGTTGCAGATGTGTTCAGCTGCTAGTCTCTGCCTCCCACCAGCCTACCCCATTTCCTTGCCAATTCAAACAGCACTTTCCAGATTTTCCTAATGAAATTCATTTCACCTTACTCAGCCTAAGTACTAGAGGGATGTATTAATTTAACCTAGAAACTTGATCTGTGAGTTATCTCAGTTCTATCAGCCTAGGTGCTTGTTTGGACTTGGATCCAAGTCGCAGGAGTGAAAATTTCTTGCTAGAAATTTTAACTGCAATTTCTAGGCATAGCTAGCATTATCAAGATAGGAAAGAATTAAGTTGTCTCATTACTCTTCACTTTACAGAGGTGAGAATTGTGTCAGCATCTTCCCAAAATGAGTAGAAGTCTTTAAGATTGGGTTTATTTTTTTATGGGTTAAATTTAATCTCTTCCCCAGGTGCTTATTAGCTTTTGCCTTCTTTACCTGTCTAAGACTCCTACTGAAATAAATAAGAAGCCATGCTGTGCATCCGGGGACTGTGCATGGCCCTTTGGAAGTATTTTGCTGCAGGGTCTCTGCTGCTGTGGTACAAGTCATATAATTAGAAATACATATTCTGCATTTTGAACCATAAGAGAAGTGGAAAAAAAAAAAACGAGACAGCTATGAAGTTGGTTTTTGTTCATCTGCATGGAAAATGTGGTTCTCTTGTTAATATTGTTAATACAGTTAGTAAGGACAAAACCTGGATGAAATAACGATATGTATCAGTAAAATTCAAAATAATTGGCATCAAGGTAGTAAAAAAAAAAATAGTCACTGAGATGTAACTTATTTTTAAAATTGAGCCTTTGAAGTTTTTTAAAAAGTGTGTTTTTTATTTTGACATAATTATATACATGTTACCAGCATTTCAGTGAAGATGACATTTCCTGAAACAAAACACATCATTTATAAAGGCTGTTGAAAACTCAGCTCTCAAATTATTCTGACTTCAGTGGTATGAATTACACATATAAGCAGAGCCTTTAACATAAAATGACTGCGGCACCGGCATCATCTTTCATCTCCTTTGCCTGCCCTGCCTCACACTTATTCCATTGCTTTAAAAGGTCATATCTCTTAGTGTAAATGGTCTTGTACCCCAGGACAAGTAATAGAAAGGAATGGAAAAGGAGTCTCTGTTATGGAGGATTATCAGTGTGTTGCTTTGTCTATATTTCAGTAATTATTAATTAAATTATTAAATCCTTCAGCTACTGAGTGCAAAAAAAATCTGAGATTATACTCATTTGCGATTGAAATAAGCCAGTGTGACCACTTAAAAAGCATGCTACCCATCTCTCCATCCCTGGGACCTGTTTTCTACTTTAGGTTGCCTCTCCCTGCAGAAATGTGGTCTGAACCCTGATCAGTTATGCAGCATGGGTGATCCACTAGCACTGAAAAAAAACCAAGTAAGCACACACCACAAAACACCTAGCCTAAACAAGGGAGGAGCAGTAAAGATGAAAGGCAAGGCTTTTTTTTTAAAGTTTTGTTTTGTTTTGTTTCGTTTTGCTTTTTTTTGTTTTATTTTTTGGTTTTTTTTCTGTTTGGTTTGTTTGTTTGTTTGTTTGTTTGTTTGGGTTTTTTGTTTATTTTTGTGGTGATGCTTGTTTATGCCATTTGAAAATATGGCCTTAGTCTTTTTAAACTCCATTTGTAGTTGGAGAATCAGATTTTTCCAAAGCAACAGGATGTGAGAAGAGAAATTGAAGGATAGAACCCACGATATTTTTACTTCCACTTTTGGGAGGAAATAGAGATTTTTATGACTCTTTTTATTTAAGGAGAAAAATAGAACCCAGGTTGGATTTGATGTTTAAGTATTCCCTTGCTTACAGTTTCGAGGTATTATCAGTTTTATAGATGGATTTCATTTCCATGGAGTAAAATTGGTGCTAATTTCAGCATGTGGCAGGCTACTGTGATGTTATTTCTTTTGCTGTTTTACAATTTCTTTTTCTGTTCTACTGCTTGATTACTTTTATTGTAAACCCACAAAACAGCTGGCATAATGCACAGATTAAAATTATAGTTTTACAAGAATGATAAGTGTTAAACTACTTTTACTCTGACATTTTGGGCGACTAGATTTTAATTATTTGAGTAAAGTTGTTAATTCAGCTCAATGAAAGTCATATCCACATGATAGATGTAGATGTCAAAATGCCACAAAGGGTTCCCTGCCTTTGATTAGAGGTATTACTATGACGTTAAACCCAGATTACAAGAGCATCTTAAATTCTATTGATTCTGTCATCCTTTTTTCTAATGTGCTGTTCAAAATCAATGTTTAAAAAAACGAAAAAGGCAAAGAATGGCACTATATTCCCCCCTAGACCTGCTGGTTTCTCTGTAAGTTACCAAGAGACGGTCTTCATGTCTTTCAGTCAAGAAAGAACTCAATGAAACAGGGATTTACTCTGACTTGGTTGTCTTGCTTTAAGTTTCATTTTGTTATACATGCTTCACCCATCTTGGGATGTTGTATTGGAGTGTGTGCTTGGGGGATGCAGCTGTCAAGCATTATTTCAGATAAACAGAGCCCCAGCTACATCCTATCAGAGAAACTGTCCAGAAAATCAGATACTGCTTCTTTTAAGGTTGGCTTGACTTTTGCTTACACGAAGCACAAAAGAGCTTACAGAGAGGAAACACAGTCCTTGGCACATTTTGACTAGTTGCAAATTCATGAATACTCTGTATTCTGTCTTTGTTTAAGGCTTAGTCCTTATGACCCCAAGCATTCAGTTACTCCCTTTCCTTTCCATTACCTTGCCGCTTCTTTTCTCAGGGAGATAACAATGGTAATTCTCCTATGCAAATTATGCAATTCATAAAGGCAGTATTCTTTAAAAAAAGAATCAGTAGTATTTTAGGAATAAGAGGTAAAGAAAGAAAAAAGCTCTCAGTGTAATGGGAGTAATCCTGCAGAGGACAGGTCACACAAAGTCGTTGCATCTTTTAAGTGTGTCTTCCAGTGTGTTTTGTTTGAACCTTAAGGGCATAACCTTCTTAGTAGTAATAGTTAAAGTTCAGAGCTTATAGGATAAATATACCTATCAACCTTTAGCTTTTGAACGTGGAAGTCCAGTTAGGAAATGTCTCCTGTATTAAGCAGAACATTTTACTTCTAGCATTCCAATTTTAATTTTAAAATTCTGTATCTTGCACAGCAGAATAAAAATTAGAACCAAACTTAAGCCAGTTGACCCTGTCCTGCTTACAAGTAAAGCTTCTGCCGTGAGATTTTTTCCGAAAAGTAAATATTAAAATCATCATGCTTTACTTATTTATAAAATTCTTTTAGATGGGAATTCTGCAGAAACAATGTAAATATTATGTTCTGTGACTTGGCATTTATTGCTTTTCAAATTTTATGCCTCAAATGGATAGCTTAAATAGGAATTAAGACAAAATTATATGTATTTTTTTTTTCCATTTAAGTGGTTGCTGGGAAAGAGGGACTAGTCTGGAAATACCATCTTGTAATCATGAATTAGAATGAGTTATGCCAAGTAGCTGTGGAGGCCATTTAGTATTTCAGAAACACAGCAGGGGAGCTTTTTTAAAAGACATAATTAAAAACAACAGATGATATAAGCTGTTATGGATCTTAGGTCCCAGGCTTCCAGAATAATTGTGAGTTCCTCTAAAATACTCTTGCTGTGGTTGCCTATTTGTGTGACATTTCACTTTAGTCAGTATATTTGCATGTGGAGGTTTCAATAAGTTGCAACTGGCTTGGTCACTTCTGCATTATTTTTGTTAAATATTGTTTGTTTGGGTTTAGATAATAGACGTTTTGAGAGAATATTGAGACCTTTTGAGAATATTTCAATAACATTTAAGAGTTTTGCTGTTTGGATAATCTTACCTTAACTAAGAGAAAGACTGAACCTTACCAGAGTAGGTGAAGTTACTTTTATTGTTATAAATGACAAAGTTGTTCAAGTGAATAAAGGTCAGTATTTTTTTTCACTAGTTGTCAAATTGTACGTGACTTGTTTGCAATCAACTCTACTGCTTTAGGCACAGAGAGCTGTGCTTTAAAACAATTCTGCATAGCTACACAGGGACATAACTGAACTTTCATTGTAGTGTCAGCAGTTTTAGTAGGGACTGTAGTATTTTCTTTGCCACTGGCAGTGAAGATTAATGGACATCTTTAAAAGATAGAGAATATAAACACATGCATAACATTTTCAAACATATAACAATATTACTGAAAAATGGAATTTTGAATTGGAACCTTGTTTTCCTTATTGCAGTGTCGATCTGTAATCAGAATATGTTGTCCTCTGAATTCCAGTGACATATTCACCACTGCAGACATGGGTTAGCTATGCTGCAACACCGACCACTGGCATCTTTAAACAGGATATTGTCTAATACAGTTTATAGCTTCATTCCCTGTGCCATTAAATAAATAAAGCATTCAGTGTGTGCATCAGTGCCATCAAGCATGAATACCCCGGTGGACTGGGAATTAAATGCCAAGTGAGGGTCAGAAGCAACAAAGGCTGAATAACACTCAGCAAATGTATACATATTAGGTAAGGAACAGTGCCCCTGATGCAGAAAAAATTGAATAAGCACCTTGGAACGTCTAGATGGAGCATAAAGACTTCTTTTGTTTGCCTGAGCTGCTATCATTGACCCGAGTAGAATATTCCATTATTGAATGAACTGAACAATAGTTTATTACAGGTAAAAAGAAATCTCGGGATCCCAAATTCTGCTGTGCTATTATACAGTCAGGCCTGATCATTGTTCAGCCTGCAGCCCCTCAGGCCAAATGGACCAGTAAAATATGCTTTGCAGAATGTTCTCTTAGCAGGCAAAACTTATCGTCACTGTTTTGTCAGATTTTATGTTTTGAAATACAGTTACAATTTCTATTCTTACAAGGAATGCCTCTGTGCTAAGTTTGCTTTTTTTCTAGTAGTTCAGTTTTGGTTCTGTGAAATACTCTCCTTTCTCCAAGTATAAAATATGTATGTTAAAACACAGTATTGCATTCTGGTGGACCAGCTTGAAGTTACTGCTGAAGCAGCTTTTCCTCATCTAATTTAAACTTTTTTATTTTTCTGAAAATATCAATTATGTTTTATGTTATAATATAAATGTAAAACAATGTGTTTACATCTAGCTAAAGTTCCTAGAGGCTGAATATAGTTGTTTCTTGATTGGGTTGTATTTGAACAGTTCCAGAAAAAGTACATCCTTTTGTGTATACTTAAATTGGTTGTTCTTCATTATTATAGTTTGGCTTGCTTTTATATTTCTGTGTTGTGTACAAATATCCTAGAAATATTATATTTGTTATTGAGAATTAGCAGGACAGAGTGCTTAGAGGAGTTACCCCCTTTGCTTTCCTTGCCTAAAGTAAGAACAAGGAGCTTTTTTTGCTGATCTAATGTAGATAATTTTATTTTAGCATTCTAGTAGCCTCTCTATGCAACTGAAATGAAAAGACAGCATTTGTATTATGAAACCTTTGTTAAAACAGAGGGACAAAAACTAAATTTGTGACTTCATGGTAAGCTGAATCAAGGGATAATTATTGCTTTGGGTGAGTAGTAACCTGGAATGCTTGAGTACTGATAACTGTCTATGTTCCCATATTATTTTTTCTCCAGTGTTCATATATAAAAATTAAGTTGGTTCTAATTCTCACAGCAGGCTAGGAGAATAATTACCAATAGTTAGAAGGAAAAAGCTATGTTGTTATGACAGAATTTTATACTCAGTTACTTTAATGTGTTTTGCACAAAGACATTCAGCAGCCAAAAAAGTCTGTGAATTGCTTGAATTGATGGGAATTAAATAATGAAAATTAAATGAAATTTGTTTTGGAAATAAAAATGGAAAAAATCAATAATGCATCAAACTGTCATAAGAGGCTATTCAGCTTCTTGCATAGTTTTAGTAACTTATCTCCTGAACTAAACTGGTGGATGTGCTGATATATGATAACGCACACTTACCAAATTCTGTAATTTAATCCACACTGTAATTCAATAGCCTTTTGCCTAAGATGTTGTAATCTCTTTAGGATGTACTTATCCATGAAAGTAGAGCCCACCAGCCTATTTGAGACTATATGTGAGTGCGGAATTTCATGCCCTTTTAAGTAGTCCAATGCCCTTTTTGTTAGGTGGTTTAAAAGATCAGATTTTGTAAGGTCTTGTTTCCTTAAAAAAACCCTCTGAAATTAAATTAAGGTAAAATAATAAAATTAAAACATCATGGTAGTTGTTTTATTCCTGCAGGTGAGAGATTTCAGGACAGATCCTCATTAAATGAGAATAAGTTTAATTGTGATGCCTTCGCTACCAGTGAATTCAGTGCTCCCTTTCTCTTATTAAGATATCTTTTGTTTTCCTGAGAGCCTGGAAATAGACATATAAACCCTGGAATTGACAAGCATGTAGTGTCTCCACTAATTCCTACCCCTGTTTGGATGTTCAGAGCTAGCAGAAACATAAACAGGTATAATTCTGGGTACTTTAAGGCTTTCCTGTAATCTCTTTCAATGCTCAATTTGTGAAATGGATAACAACACAAAAAGGCTGAGCTGTTGTCTTGATTACTCAGTAGCACATTGTCTTTGGCTAGAGCTACAGTAGGTTTGCATCTGGTCGTATGAAATAGGTATCCAGTGTTCATCAGGCCCATTATGGTTTTGAAAGTTTGATTCAGGTGTGCAAACACAGCAATTTGTTGTAATGAGGGGTGAGTGTTGAAAATTATAATAAACAAGATTTTTATATGATTAGGATTGATCACTGCCTAAGCAGGAAAAAAAATTGTCCATATTATCCTATTTTAATGATTCTATTACAGTTTCCTGGAATAAATGAAATACTGAAATATGGACAATTGTAGCTACAATAACTGAAGTAACTGGAAGACAGATACTTTTGTATTGGAAAGTAAATTCAAAGAAACTACATAAAGAGGTTTGACTATTTTGAATCTAGTGAATAGTTTAAAAAAATTACTTAAATGGTAGCAGTTGGAATAAGCAACCAATTGCCACTTGGTTGGATGTAAATGCAGACTGCAAAATATGTAATACTTTTACCCTGTATTTGTAAATGCCTTATTAGAAGAAGTTCTATGGATCCAGCATCTTCTGTAGAAGAACAACAGCAGGGTGAGCTTGTGGACATGCCCCCTGTCCACCTTTTTCAGAGTCCAGTGCCTCATACAGATGGACATAAATATTCTTAATTGTAAAAAGAAACTGAAGACAGACTATGAAATGTATTTTTACACTCAACAACCTTAGGTCAATAGCACTAAAATGTGTTCTATCTTCAGTCAAAAAGATCTTTTCATTTTCAACCTCTTCAATCCAATCTGTGTATAAAAGATGCCATTTTTTAAACATTCTTGTGAAGTTAATAGCTATAAATAAAAACCTAATTTATGCGGATTCTCAACAGCATATGATTTGAACCTATTAGTCCTCACACCCCTTCATCTATCCGCATCCATTTTTACCTGTAGCTGTTAATTTGTAAAATGATAATTAAGACTTTGTCAATTACTTTTTCTAAGTTGTAATAAGTGTATTGTATCACTATGATGAACACGTTCAATTTGTGCTTGTACGGCACAATTTCTTCTTAGGCATCCTGTAATCTCTACTTCATTATCCAAACAAGATTTCAACTTCCTTTTCAAGTACATCCTCATGATTAATTGGGCTATTAGCTAGAAGGTACCTCATGTGCCTGAAAGGGTAATGGAGCACTGATGTTTTGGGATGTGTGTTTTGTTGTCCAGAGACCAAAAGTGGCACCCCCAGGATTATATCTATAACAGACTTGAGATACCCTGTTCATACTTTAATAAGCAATTGGAATGGGTAATCTGGTAATGCATCATTGCAAGTAGTGAGTAGGAATTGCTAGAAAATAAACTGAGATCGTACAAAACAACTGCATGCATGCGCTTGTGGATTTTCCCTGTAGAACTGGAACCAGGAATTGAGGCAATCCCATTTGCACAAGTACGTCTCTACTGAGAAAAATAGGATAAAATAAAATAAAACATGTGACTAAGCTTTCTAAAAGTAGTGTTCTTTCAAGACAGCCTCTGGCTAAATTCACATATCATGTGGAAAATAATGGAGAATAACCATTTTCTCGTACATATTTTTCTCAATTTTAGGAATAGCTGGAATGCCCATACACACTTTTTGAAAAATAAATACCACTAGAGTGTATCAATAAGCATTTATGAACGACTGATTAGTACCTTTCCAAATACCTATAGTGCTTGAATGACATAGCTGTAGCTACAAACTACACCAAAATACTTGCTGTTAAACAGCTATAGAGAGATATTTCTGATGGTTTTTCTTATTTTTTGTCTTCTAAATTTTTTTAATGTTATCATTAGGAATGGTGGACTCTGACATTCCACTGGAAGATCCTTAATCTGATAAATTAACAAAACAGCGCTGAGGCTGTCAAACACTCGTTCCCCAAGAAGTAACCTTTTCAAATCCTGGACTTGGATTGTTTGTTTCGTACAGAAGTTCAAGGATTCATATCATAGATGCATTTGTCACAGTCTGTATCCAGGGTAGACTTTGAATTTCAGAACTGGTCAGAAGGAAGTGCTTTTTGTGTTCAGACAGCAATGAGTGTTTCTTTAGAACGTGCTGCTTTCTAATGTGCCCAGCTTCTTGGAGCTTTGTCTTATGTTCTGCTTGCCGTGTTTGTGAGAGCAGTTGCTAGTGAGCCATTCCCTCCTGTAGGTACTTCAACACAAATCACCTCTTCACCCTCTGTTGGGTAGATTTTGTACCCCATCTGACTGAAATTGATAGATTCTGAGCTATTTCGGTAATGTTGTAATAGATGTTTGTCCTCAGAGGAGCTGCAGGTTTCACACGTGGAGCTCTCAAGAGCCTCCAGAGCCTCCCTGCACCCCCTGTGACCTCCTGCACACGACATGGGGCCTCAGAACCCAACAAGTTCCCAGCAGAGGACACCCCCAAAAAGCTGTTCTCCCTCGTTCAAATCCTAACTCCTGTCTCAGTATGTTCAGCCTCCTCTGATCAGAAACTTCACTGTGCATCCAAGACAACTTCTGGAAATATTTTCTTGAACAAAAGATATAAATCAGTGAACTTCACAGTAAGTCAGTTGCTCCAGTCCCTGCTGCAGTCCTCCCACTCTTGCTTTCCCAGGACAGCAGAAATGTGGCATTTCAATGGGCCTGGCCTTGCAAATGCACACAAGGGTTACTTTGCTGTTGACTGCACAGTTTTTTATTCTTGGTTTACACCAAGTTCAACAGCTGTCCGAGTACACTGTGGCATAAAACTGAGTGTGCCCAGAGCTGCCCAGGTGTGTAACTACTCACTATGAACATCGTGCTTCCTCACCCTCCCTCAACCTTGAAGACAGGCAGTATACGATTTTACAAGCTAATTGTGCTTGGTCTTACTGAACTGTAAAACAATAAAACATAAACAGTGATTTTGAAATCTGAGCTAGAGAACAAGCAGTTTAAATACTGGCTGACTTTGAAACTGGAGCCGAGGAGCAAACAGTTTTGCCCAGGCACGCAACCTGGAGTGCTGCATTAATTCACCCGATCTGTTCCCTCCCGAGGTGTCGGGGGCTCTTGTCTGTGTCATGCCAGCTGGTGAGGTACACTTGTTGGGTTGAGGATGGCTCCCAGCCAACCTGCATCGCTTCCAAACATGTTGAAGTGAGTAAAATTTGGATTTGAAGTATTTCGTTACTCTGAGCCAGCTCTTCAAGGTTTTCTTTTTCCCATCCCTGGTGACAGCCCCTTTTGTTTTTTTGTGCTGGATGAAGCAAAACTTGTGGGCTGCTGCTTTGAGACTTCAGCAAAAGTTTCTGATGAACACCAGATGAAGAAATACCATCTTTTGTAAATGTTTATGCTACAGTTAAGAAATAATTTCTTCCTAAGCACCTGTAGTTTTAGACAGTAGAGTCTACCTAACAGTTTGGGGATTTTTGATTTCTTAGTACTTATTTGTACTTTTGTTTTGACTCTTGGGATCTCATTAGTTTGGCAGATGTCTTGCTCTGAAATTGTGTGATGCCTTTCTGGAAATATAATCATACAAATGGGACTGTGCAGATCGATTGACATGCTCTGTTCAGTTTGGTTTTAGTTTTGGCCTCTTTTCTTTGGCATATATATGTATATAGCTGATCTTTGCATTTTTTCTTTTCAGTATCAGTTTTTATCAGTAAGCAAGTGCTAATTCTGGAAGCAGTAATCTTTAGACGCTCTCAATGTTGGCCTGGGAGGTTTGGAGATGTGACATTCAGCCTTGGTCATGCTTAACATTAGATGTGTGGTCCCAATGTCTCTCATAAGAGCACTGTGGTCCCTGTACCTTTGGTGGAACCCCCAAGTAGGATGTGAAGTTACCAGTGATCTGGCCTGGAGCTGTGTGCTGCTAGCCCATAGAGAATGAGTTTTTCTGGGACTTAGTTCTCAGTTTGCACTGAGGACTGCTTGCAGGCATCTTCTCCCGCCCGAGATGTGGAAGTGAACACTTGTTCCTGCATTTAGCATCTTTCAGAGGTCAGCCTACCAGGAGTGGGCTTGTTTGGCTGCTGGTGCCATCTCCCACCTTTTACACAAAAGTACTCCCATGCTGGCACACTGACACAGGAGCTGGAAATTTGGAGAGCATTTTCTGTGCTTGATAGGAGATGAACATGGCCACCCAAAGCTCCAGGTTGAAGGGGTCCACATGCCCATCCTGTCAATAGTTTGCTTGGGGAAGGTACAAGAAACCTTGCAAGATGCAGTTCTAGAATAGCCCAGTGCTGATGCTGGATATGTATCCTCCAACCTCGACCAAGTATAAATTGTCTTAAAGCATGAAGGCTTGCTGTCAGTGATCTCAGGGGAGAGCAGACAATCCTAACTAGGTCACTCAGCTCTGGTCATGCTTCTGATCCAATGCAAGAAGTCTTTCTCTGCTCAGTTCTAACTACGTTATTGCTGCAGTTGTAGCCAGAATTATTTCTTCTGTTCTAAAATGAATGAATACTCAACTGCTTTTGGGTTACAATTTTGTAATAGGTTTCTGGAACAACCTGATATTGAAAGCTGAAAATGGTATTACTCTGCTACCTGGAAAATGCTAATTAATCCAGACATACTATTTCCACGAAAAGCAAATGCTGAGTGATTTATTAACCTTATTGCTGAGGGAGGTGGAGAAGAAAATGTAGGCATCTCCATTATTCCACCCGCCCAAAGAGATGGGCAGGGAAGAGGTGGAATTGCAGTTTATTATTTCTCCCCAGTAAGAGTGCCAGTGCCATATATGGAGTTCATTATCAACTTCTTCTCACGGGGAAGTAGGAGAAAGGAAAAAAAAACAAAATAAGTCATTAGTGTCTGCTTAGCAGAAGTGATGTCAGGAGAGCTGTTTTTGCTCATCTCCGTGTGCCTGGGCAGGGAGAAGGGCAGGGGGAGGCCGGGGAGGGTGGGCGGGCACAGCCCTGGGCGCCTGCAGGTGCTGGGCTTCCCTTGCGGGCACTGCTCGGGTTGCATTTAATGAGCAATATTCAAGCCCTACCGGTTTGCTTTTCCTAAGAGGAATGGTGAAAGCATTGACTTGGTCTGGAACAAAAGACTGGGAGGTGCTAAATTAGCTTTAGGCATAGTGCTGTCCTCTGCAGGTGTAGAAATGGTTTGGGACTTTTTTTTTAGTTTCCATTAATTCTGTTCATTTAAATTCTCCAATTGGAGAATTCACAATTTCATTGAAAGTTAAAGTTATCTAGGAACAGTAAAAGTGGAAAAATCTTTTTTTTCTTTTCCCTTCTGATATGTAGCTAGCTTTTTTTGAAGTGAGAGGATGGGACTAACCTGGTTTTAAAATTTTGTGTGACCTGGTCACCAAACCCAAACAATTCAGTTTTTCATTTCAGAGAAAGTGCTTTTTAAATAGGTCCATTTGTAATGCAAAAAGTTGGATAATTTAATTTATGCCCAATGTTTGAAGAACTGTGTGTTTAGTAGAAATCCAGTCTGTTTTTTTTCTGCAGAAAAGGTCCAACATAAATAAGAGTAAGATTTGATACTCAATTAAAATTAAAAAATTAGTACTTATGTAGTCTTTTCAGTATAAGAAAAGATGAAAAATCTAAAAATCTCCATTGGAATAGGAATAGGTAGATATATCTACAAATTGAGAAAGAGAAGTGCAAATTCAGTTTAAAATCTATGTTTATCAATACGTTTTATTAACAATCACAGAGTTATCCTTTCTTTTATAATAAAAATACAGCTAAAAGTAAATGAGGATAAATTGATTATCTAAATATAGATAATAATTTCTTTCTGACAATTTAAATAATTGGACTTTGATTTAAATAGCAATTTAGGTGATTCTGAACAGTTTGATTTACATTCATCATTTCTGTTTCCAGAGATATAGATGGCTCAGCTTGCCTCTTGCTCTTTTCTTATGCAGTTATTCCTTGGATTAGAATTTAAATTATTATTGTTGCATCAACAGACTCCTCTCATCTCCAGTATGTAAACAAGCCCAGTGATGCTGTGGGGCAGGGAAACCAGAGACTTCTCTGGGCTTTACTCAGGGTTTCCACCTACAAGAACCTGTAGAGCAGCAGAGCTTCTGTCCCTCCTAGGAGTCTGAGGCATCTCTCATACTATTCAGTCTCACCACTTGCTAAGGAATTCCTGAGTAATACTTGTCACCAGGAGGGATCTCTTTTATCTCGGTTGCTGCCAGTGTAGCTCCTTGAAGGAGTTCTGTTTTCCTGTCAAGAGCCCTTGGGAATTTGCTAAGCACTGTGGAAGTGACCTAAATATCTGCTTTTATCGTGCAATTAACGTCATAACTTAGGCTTGGAACATTCCTCATTGTTTGGCAGTTATATTGAATTCACCTTTTAATACCAAAACCTACAAAAGACCAGTGAATGTACTCTACCAGTAGACTGCAGATTTACAGTATGGAAAGGAAAGAAAAACACTGCTTGTGTCTACCAGTAACTTAGATAAAAGAAACCCCTTGGAGTTTATCTGTCTCGGACTAATGGCAATTTTGTGTAGCCCCATGTCTGGGCATCAACTCTGCACACTAATGCTCAGTCCTAATGTTTTCCTTGGTAAAGCAAGATCTGTATTTAAGGATTGGGACTCAGACTGGGGGATGCTGTTCATATTTACATTACCTTCCCCTCTCCAGATTTCTGTGAGTGTAACTTAATTAGTAAGTTGATCTTAACCTTTTCCTGCTGCTGCTTAATTTTTAGAAATGCTAACAACCTTTGGGAATGGTTAGGTGGAGCTATTCCTGTCTAGACAGTAAATACAGCTTAATGACTGTCCTGGTCTTTAAACAATCTTTAACTCATTGTGAAGTACGGGCTCCCTTATGCTTAGTAGCTCAGGGGACACTTTCAGCATCCTTACCATTTTTCACACAGAAAAATTGTAAAAAAAAAAAAAAAAATTCGTATTTATTAGCAACAAAATCTTACTCAGATCTTTAAATGTGAAACCTGCATGTCAGATTTTACTAATGTTCAGCTGAAGTCAGACAGGGTAATAAACAAAGCCTCTGAATTTGCAATGGATTTGTGGGGACTGACCCCAGCTTTGGTTTTCAGGGATGCTGGGAGAGTGTATTATGCTTTCTCCACCTGCTGACCAAAATATGGGAGTTAATTTAGCATAATCTGCACAGTCTGCAGAGTTCTTACTGACCTCTGTTTCAAAAGTCACTGTTCTTTATGGAAGTTTGAAAGCAGACATCAAAGTAGTAATTCTGGCGGACACTGAATTTCACACAAATTTTGAGGGAGTTGTCAAAATGTGAAAGCAAACATCACAGAGGAAAAGAAACCAAATGCTGGTTTTAGTTTCTTTAATCTATTCTGGATTTGTATAACACATTTGTCATGTTGCTTACTTCTGGTTGTATACTCTTTTAGGCATGAAGATGGCCTTGATTCTTGTCTCAGGCAGTGTTTCTTCTCACTTCATCAGAAACTGGTCCTGATTGACAACAGACATTTGTGTTTTTAAACTGACTGTTAGAAATAGTCACAATGCCACAAAGAAAAATAGAAGACATATGTCCCTAGGAGTGTGTAGTGAACGTAATCTATTCAGAGGAGTAGTTCCCAGTGGGCTAGCAGCAGGGAAACTTAAACACATGCATCGAAGGATTCAAGAGTCAGTCTTCATCTGTTTATCCCAAAAATGTGTGTTTTAACAAAAAAAAAAAAAAAAAAAAAAAAAAAAAAAAATCATCTATAGAAATCTTTCATAATCTGTTGCAGATTTTACTCAAACCTTTACAAATAAACTTCTGTAATTCACTTTGCTGAGCTCATAAATGGTCGTGTCTGCGACTGTCTGCTGAGGCTCAAGATTAAGGTTCCTAGATTTATGTGCAAAACTTAGTTTTTAATGTAGATTAAATATGAACAAAGTGCATGCTGTACTTATTCATGTTCTATTACAGCCCACACAAAGAAAACAGGAAAGTTAAGACTCAAGGTCTATTCTATAATTCAGGGTTTTTACTGAAATTTGAAGGCAGTTTAAGCCACCTACTTATTTCAAAGGTAGTATCGATAGACCACCTGCTGTTGACATGAACTAAGAAAGATGGAAGGATGTAAATGAGTTTTAGTGATTTGCTGGCCTTTGAATACAAATGAGGCTAACAACCTCCCATCCAGCACTCTGGCAGTCAGCTACTGGAGTGTTTTCAGCGGGCTTTATTGGAAAGTGAGCGTTGTTACCATGAATTATCATTAGACTTTGTTGTTGTTGATGACTGCTTGTTAGCACTGGATAATTCAAGTGTAATTCAGTTAGAATGTTTCAGGTATGTCACTAATTATGTATTTCGTCACTCGCATTTGACAAGGGAAACTACTTCCAGCTGAAACTTGGGAAGACTTCTCTTACCTGCACATTGACAGATTTGTGTTGGAGCGTGATATTTAAGCTGAATTAGCTGGAAGAGAGAAAAGAATAGAAGGCTGCCTATCCCAATCCTATTGTCTTAAATTATTGTCTATAAATCTAGTCTTCCAAGCTCCGTCAGCATTTTCAGTGAGTCCAGGGACAATGTGTAAACTTGTCTAACAGTCATCTGTGCTTTTCTGCTGAGCATATGAGGAGACTTAAAAGTTAAATCAAAGATCTCAGAAATGTCTGTGTGTTTCTTTTAATGCGGATGCAGAGGCCTTTGTGATGAAGACATTTCTTCCAGTGGCCAAACAAAGAACTAGGAAGCAAACGATTCAAGGCAGGAAGAGCTCAGTCACTTTTTGGGTTGATGAGATAAAAATCTGAACAATCGGGACTGTCCCTTTGGAATAGCTTAGCTGGCTGCTGGGGGAGGTTTTTGGACTGATTTCCATTCATTGTTTTCAGTGACCCTTCTTGAAGAGCCTGAAAGGAGTTTTTAAAGTCAGTCTCTCTTTTCTCCTCACTTGTAAGTTCTGAAAGCACGCTGTGGTGATTAATCTGTGGTTGCAGACTGCCACTGGCTGTCTCCTCCCAGAGCATCAACCATGCCTTTGAATATTTGCTACCTATTCCTTGTTTATGCGTGCCTTCAAAAGCAACAGTTGTCACAAAGAAACAGGCTATCCTAAATGACAGCTTTCACTGCCTTTAAGATCACAGGTCAAATTGGAAAATGAAGGTTCAGGGACGATTTGATAGCACCAAATACTATCCTAATGTCTTCGTAAACTGATCTTACAGTTTAATTCAGCATCATAAAACCCCAGTCAGAGGAATGTCTGCTTGCCCTTATATAGACAGCTATCATAGCAGTAATTTGCTTATGAGATGCTTTTCTTTCTAGAAGACTAATGTGCCTCGGTTCCTATCAAAAAGAAATCAATTTCCTGTGAAAACTGGCATAAATCAGATTGTTTCTTCATGTTTTTACAGTGTTTGTCAGAGTTGCTCTTAGCTATAGCTCAGTATTGTCTCCTGATGAATTGTAGCAGTGGATGAACAAAACAATATTAATCTGTTTTTGTTAATCCTGTTTTGTAATTAAATACATCTTTCATATAAATCCTGTTAAGATTTGAATGAAAGGGGATTTATGGAAACATGACTTGCTTTTTGTAAGATAGTTTTAGGATTATGAAATGAACACTGGGAAAAAGAAAAGTTTGACTTGCTCACAGAGTGAAAGATTTTCTCTTTGTTATTTTTGCTTTGCTGGTGCTATGAAAAAAAATATAATAAGAGCATTCAAGCTGGGTTGCCTGTGGTTTAACTCTAATTCCATAGGCTGCACACTCTTTCTCCCCAAAATCCCCACAGCAAGTGACCTTGTCAAACAAAAGTGTGGAATAATGGGAGGCAGCCCAGGGACTGTGGCTCATTTACAAGCAGCTGTTTGCTACTGTCAGAACAAAGGCAAATCAAAGTTGCATTAACGGGGTATGACAGGCACAGTGAGCAACTCCCCAACAATGCTCATCCTCTCGTGTTGTTCTGGTTATAATATTGGTTTGCCTGAAGGAGAAAATAGTCATAAGGTCAAGTCAGACATCTATGTTTGCAAAGCCTTTCAAAATTGCACACATTATTCAGCTTATCAACTACTGATGTTTTTTAACAAAATTAACATAACAGCAAATAAATACATATTTATGTGCATGCTTGGCTTTTTGTGTGAGTGTTAGAACCATGTAGAGAATTAACAATTCACAGCAAGTTTGTAGTCTTGTCTGGCCTTCTCTTGTCTGATTCAGCCAATTCAAGAACCAAGGCAATTGTAGATAATGTGGCTTTTGAACATCTGCATGGCTTCCTAGCAAGTTTAGAGGATCATTGTCTTCTGAATAGCTTTTGTAGTTTACTGTTTTACTAGAACTTTTCTCTGTACCTTGCAAATACCACTAGATTGTCTTACTTCATGGTAAAGAAATCATATAAATGATGTACAGCCTTCCTTGAATTTCTATTAAAAGTGTGCTCTGGATCCTGAGAAATATTGGGAGCAAGAACTGTTTGACTTAATTGAGGCCTGGTAATGTGTGGCTACTGGAAACTGGACACCAATAAAGAGCACAGGAAATTTCTTATGGAGCAGTGGAATATTTTAGGAAAAAAGGTCAGAATTTAGCATATGAGTGAGCAGTACTCCCTAGCTACAACTGAATGGAATAAGCAGTAGGTGAGGTTTTAGCCATGTGATTGAGCCTGTTGCATAACTTGAGCCTGTACTGCTCAAGCCAGTCTGTCATCCAAAATTAGGATGAATCAGTTAGACTTGCTAAGAACATGTCTGAGAAAAGCTTGGGAGACAGGAAATTCAAACTGAAAGGACAGGAGAATGGCTGGACTTTATAACGAGGCACACAATAGGCAGCACATTTCTTGGTGTTTATTATACCTCACGTAGGGTGATAAAGGCTGAAGGCAAAGTGACTTTTAACAGTCCCCAAAGTGCAGTATTCCCTGAGAAATACAGTTTAAAGTGCCTTACTGCCATTATGGAATTTATAAATAAATATAAGGAAAGCAGTAAGACTTGCACATTTATTGGGCAAATGGATATGACTACTATGTCATTAATAGCTGATCAAAAAGATCTATTTATTCCATAAAACAGCGAGAAACTGTCTTTTATGTTTAGCAAGTATTTTGCTACTGGTATAAATTCCTGAATTGCTTGTTTTTTTTGATAGGGAGAGAGAGACTAGGAGGAACAAGCGAAAAAAATGCTTTTAAATTAAAATATACTGTAGATTTAAGGCAACTGTGGAGTACATTTTGGTAAGGGCGTTTGACATCTGCTATATTTCACAATTCAGATACGATAAACTCATTTAGAATTTAACAATTTGAAGTGTAGTTACCTTATTTTCAGCCTAATTGCACTTTAGTTAGGCATGTTGAGGAGGTACAGATGTGAATAATGTGGATAAAGGCCAGCTAAGATACAGCCAGTGTATCTCCTAACCCTTAGAGACAGTGTGCTTGAATTCTAAACATTAAGGGTAAAACTTTCAAAAGTGCAGTGGCTTGCATGCATACAAAGTTGTACTGACAACATCTTTTAAAGTGCTAACACGAATGTGAATTTAATTTAATTTATTCACACAAACTTGCAGTTCTAGCTGTATGTGTTATAGTATCATGTACAGGTGCCAGCCAAGATTACAGCTCCATTGAGCTCTACTCATCCAAAAAGTTCTATATTTATCAGCATGGAGAGCTTGTCGAGTTTCCTTTTTCACTGCCGTTATCAACTGTTTTGAAATATTCAAAACCTTAAGTGATACTGAAAACTTACCCAATGTCCAAAGCACATTGTGTATTTTGAAGTGAGAAATAGAACTGTACTTGTTAAGTGTGCTTGCATTTAGCTTAACACTCAAAATAGAAGAACATAATTTGCATAGGAAATTTGGTAATACTGATTTATTTCTTGGAAACGTTCAGATTTCTTACGCTGCTCTAGATGTCACACAATATGCAGCAGTTTTATATCATCACCCTATAGTCAGTATATTTAACAATAATTTTAAAAACTGAGATTAAATTTTATTGTTAATCAATCTGTTAAACTCGCATGAAAATATCCTAAATTCCTTTCAGTTAATGGTCCTACTCTTGCTGGGAAAGGAGGACATTTTGTGCATTGCTTTGCTTGAATAGTGCTAAGAGACTAGCAGATGGTCACTTTCCAACTGGTTTGCCTTGAAAAAAAGAAATTAAAATATTATAGTGCCGGAGAGAGATGTTGTAATGTGTCCCTTTCAAATTAACAGGTCGTTTTTTCCTACTATTTTATGATTGTAAAATAGCTCAATGTCACGTAAAAGGTTAAAAGCTGGAGTAAATGGCATCATGGGAAATTTGAAATAAATAGGGTCTCATATGGTTTATGGCTCTATACTTGATCACACAAGGAATATATTTCTTTCCTTGAAAAGGCATTCTGTAAGAACTTACTATGTTAATATGAATTGTGGGCTTAGCAGATTCTATTTCAAGTACTTATAATTCACAAGTTAATTTTTTGTTTGTTTGTTTACTAAATCACTCCTTTCTAAGGCTACTTGAAACTGTTGGCAAGCCTAAGAATAAATGTGGTATTTTCAGAAAAAAAAGGAAGCCAAGATTCCAGTTCATTGAATTATCCTGCTGGTGTCTTAGTGGTTACTTTTCGTAAAGCACAGACCTTCAGAACTGATCAAGTTTTAGACTCCAAACTGTCAGGTATTTTATATTAGTGCCAAATTTGTTTTTTCATGGTAAAACTGCCTCCACTGCGATGTTCTTCAGTGTCCTAGTTCCAGCAGCCCTACTGAGCAAGGCTTGCACAAATGTAGCTCCTCTGTCTGCTCCACTGGCTGGTTTATTGCTATGCACTTGAAGGGAGATGATGGGAAAGCCCTCGTAAAACTCCTTGCCAGCTACTGAGCTGAGATAACCCTTGTTTTGTCTTAGGCTGTGCCATCCCCTGTGGCTGTTACAGAGTTAGTGTCCAAAGGCTAACAGGTAGTGCTTAAAACAGAACTTTAAAAATGGAAGCGTTTCTGATTTATAAGTCTGTAGGATTGTCATGACAATGAGAAATGCTTTGTCTTTCAAGATCATGAGCCATAGTAGGCTTTAAAATTATCAGTCCCATGCAGCTAGGATGTTTTTATATTGAATCTGATGCCAAGACAATTTTTGTTTTGAACTGGGGACTGTGAACTATATCTAGTCCTGTCAGGGACCTGGAAGGAGAAGGACAAAGAACCATGGCAAAGAAGAAAAGAGTTCAGTGGAACATTGTCCTGCACACAGAGCTTTTTTCCTCGAGTTAAAGTTTTTGTAATTTTCAGAAAGAGGAATACTTGGTTAGCTGTTTTGGAGTTTCAATCTCATCTTACTCTCCCAGAAAGAGACCTATAAATAAGTTGCCTATAAATAAGCATCACAACTAGTTTGTACCTTTAATTTTTTTTATTTCTGTTTTGGTTCTAGTCCTTTTTGCTCAATATAGTTGGTATTCTGTGAGGAAATGCAGAACCCATTGCCTGTATTTCTTCATAGAGGAATGTCTGTGGTAATGGCAAAAAGAGGGTGTTTAGATAGGTGATGAAGCTTGAAGATAGAATTTCTCTAAATGTAGCTTCGGCCAATTACAATTAATAACCATTTTTCATAACTACAGCAGGAGACAGCTGTGGATGTTTCAGCATGATACAGGAACATATTAAAATTGCTTTTGAGTTCAGAATTGTTCAGAAACTGTTTATCTACAGGTTAATGGTACCACACCCAACCTCCTAAAGCAGCCAGTGCTCTGGCAGCAGGCAGTGCTCAGCAGGCAGGTGCTTAGCCCAGCTTTGGAGTAGTTTGAAGCCCAGAGAGGGAGCTGAGGTTTGCAGAAGCACAGGAGCAGCATCCCAGCTCTGCCAGCATAGCCTGGCACAGATAGAGAGGTGGGGGTGCCCTTGGCTCCCACAGCTACAGGACAAACCACCTCTGCTTCAGTTCATACAGTGTGAGTAGCAGGTTGGTTTCACATGAAGAGCCAATAATGCTCTGCAAAACTCCCCACATAACAGCAAAGCTTATTGAAGTCCAGAGTTTAGTGTTATAGAGAATAAGAGTTTTCAAGGCTTTTGTTCAAAATTGCAGGAGTCTAAGCAAAAAGGTGAAGGCAAAAGATAGTGGATAGATACTGCTCAGAGGACATAAAAATTCTAAAGAATTGACAAATCAAATTGACCACCTGGAAGATTGTTCAGAGGAGAAATATCAGCTTATTATAGCTTCCTACCAACAGAAGAGAGAGAGGTATTTTTTTCACAGTGGATTATGATGGAGCAGGTCCTGGGTAATATTGAACTCCTTCTCCAGCATGGTGTGTCACTGGGAAAGCCAGTGACACCATTCTTTGAATTCTGAAGTATTGTGAAACTCTTGGATGATAAAAACTGATTGTCACAGAGATGTTTAGCCCTAAAGGTTCAAGATCACTGAAATTTAGCAAGAGACATAAAAATAAACTGGTTCCTGTCATTGAGCTCAGGAATCCAGACTAATTTTTAAAACAAGAATAAAATAGTGGTCAGAGTGTGCCATAGTAAATTATCTGTAAATCAGCTAAAGGCCTTTTTTCTTCTGATGGATGTACATATGTGTTTTGCAAATGAATGTATTTATACTCAAATGGCTCAATCATTTGCTTTTGTGTTATCTTTTTTGATGGAAACTTTTATTATCTTTTTTTCTTGTAAGGCAATCAAGTTTTAGAGGCATATACAGTCATATAAAGAGTAGTGTGCATTATTGTAATTGGTTGTAACAAATCCATAATTGTACCTTTTTAACTGGGATGACAACTAGAGGGGCTTCAACTTTTAAAATATGTAGGAATAATTCTTCCTATATGTGATTCAAGTTTTATTGCTGTAAGAAGCATTTGGATTAAAGAATATTTTGAGCATGTAAGAAGAGGCAAGAATCCACTTCAGCCTGAATTATCTCATGATACTCTGAATTGTTTTGGAACAAAGGTCAAAGTTGAATTAAAACTCTCTTAGCCACCAATAGCTAATAACAAGTTATTTTACCAGCATTATATTTCCTTGGAAGAAGAATATGGAAGGGGTTTGGACTGGGTTTGGAGGAGAGTTTGTTTTGCTTTGATTGTGCCTGCTGTGGAACAAACGTGTTGCTTTTTATGCATTGCATGTCTTACAGATCTGTTGAACAAAGGATTTTACCAATGTCCTTAGTTAATGTTTGAATAGTTGAATATTACAGCATAAAAACTGTGTCACACCATATGTTTTGCTGAGATGTTTGGTTTATCTTCCAACTTAAAAAAAAGATGCCAGTTGCTAGAGTCAATAAAACTAAATAGCCATCTCTGAGTAGTAGCTGAGCAGACAGAGGAAAATGCTGTTAGCACACCCCTTTGAGTAATGGATAAAAATAAATTAGTAAATTGAATTTACCCAAATGTGATGTCAAGATAAAGTTTTGGAATTATACAGTGACTATCCCCAGTGTCCCATTGAAATTTGGATCCTGAACTGAATCTTTTACATTCTTTACACACTGAAAGAAACAGAGATCATTAGAATGGTGTACAGCAAAGGATTAAAATCACAAGGGTATATCAGTCTTATTGCTTTTAACATGCTTTGCTAACATTAAATTTATAAAAATATATTAAAGGAAATTGTTTTAGTCATTGTTGCTTGGAATAGATTAGGAATGAAAAGAAGATTTATTCATTGGTAAAACAGCAAGGAACCAGTCAGCTAGTTGCAGAAGATTCAAAGAAGAGTCTTCTGGAAATTTTTCTGGTAGTCTTTTTCTCTCTGAAGTTCTTAAAGGGAGTTTTTATGGTTTTTTTTCATTCTCACAATTCTTCCCTGTGTCTCTAGATTTTCTTTTCCTTAAAGTCAGCTGGGAACATAATGTACTTGCCTGTTGTTCCTCCTATTTCCTTACTTTGAAGATGCTTCCTCTAAAATCTGCTTCAGGATTTCTTGAAGGATGAGATAGAGACACTAATATAGCTATCCTCCTTTTTTGGCCTTCCTGATGTTGAAGCACTGAGAATTGCTGATGCTCAAAGTTTGGTGCATGTCCAGTGACCATGTGTACTTACACCAAAAACAGAAGGAAAAAACAAGTTTGGATATGTTTATAGAAGGTAATTATCATCGCAGAGGAAAAAGACAATGATGCATTGAGCTATCTGAATGACTTGGCAGGGAGTCAATTTTTAATCTATTTTGTTGTGCTTTTGAAAGCACATACTTGTCTTGTACTTCCCTTTCCCTCTTCATCTCTTTCATAAGCATCTTACATGTCCATGAGTGAAATGAATGGCTGATTCTTGCTTCCAGAAGTGCTTATGGGAGTAGGAGCACAGGGAAACTGGAAATACCCGGGACTTGTGACAGGCTGTGATAACCGGGCTGAAGATGTCAGCACCAGTGGATTAGGAATGTGTTCCTAGTAAACAGAGCTGCTGTGGCACTGCAGTGACACGATGGAGGATGGAGATGGCTGTCCCACTTGTCAGTGAGGAGCTGGTGGGGCTGTGCTGGAGCTGCCTGGTCCATCCCTGTCTGCAGGCAGGGGACGGATGGCGCCGAGAGCCGCCGTGTGCGAGCCCCAGCTCCTGCCTGAGAGGAATAGAAAAGCCACTTTTCAGTCCCTGACCAGAATGCATGATAAGGCTTGATGTCAAAAAGGGCAAGATTGGGCTCACAGCAATTATGGCAGAGGCATACTGGTTTCCTTGACAACCAGATTGAGGATTCTTTGTGATTTATTATTTACCACTTCAAACTCTCATTCTCTGATTTAATTAGGGAGAAGGATTTCCATAAGTCCCCTCCCTTCCAAATTTTAATACCCCCACATTATTGCCACGACCAGCTACACCTATCCCACATTGATGTGGCTCTGAACCAGCTACAAATTAGGCTCTGTGTTTAGCATGTGGAATTTTGGGCAGGATGTTCAGACAGCAGATAACTGAAATATAGTGGATGTTATGTTGGGTGGTTACTACACTGACTAGTAGGAGTACTAGACCTCCTAAACTTCTCCCCCCACCCAGCTTTTTAAGGGACTGCAACAAGTGATACTTTTCAATTGTCCTTAGAGCTATGGGAAAGATAAAATATCTGCACGTGTCAGTTTCCCTTGCTCGGGCAATTCGCATTATTTTCTCCTTGAAGGCTTTATTAGCAACACATCAGCCACTGTTGTGTAAACAAAGAGTGCATTTTGATACTTGGGAGCTTTTTACTACTACCAGTTGGATAGCTATTTGTAAAGGAAAATATCTCCTAAATTATGGCTACTAGAGTTGGGGAGTACAGCTAGTCTGTTCTTACTTCAGATGCACTTCAAATATGTGTTTCCCATGTTTATAAAGCATTGACAGAACTGTGATCTTCAGTGCCCGTTCTAAATTTAGTAGTTCAGAATAGAAGTCTGAACACAATAATAAAAATAATAGAGATTTTTATTCAAATGTCACTGGCAAGTTTGTATCATTATACATCAAGATTGAAATTGGGTCCTCCAAAGGGCATTTTTTCTCAAAGTACTTTCCTGGGTTGCATATTTTTTATTTCATATTCAGCATGAGGAGTCTGCTGCATTTAATAAAATAGAATGAAGGTCACAGAAGATCACTGGTTTTCCCATAATGTGTCCCAGTAGATGACTGGAAAAAAGGTAGTGTTTGAAATGCATTGAGGATCTTCTGTGCAGACTGTGTGGAAAACTTGTGTCATTTTTTAATTAAAGGGAGGAATTCTTATTTTAATTGTGTTTATTTCACTGCATGCAGTCTTGCAGCTGTACCACTCTGGTTTTAATTTCAAGAGTGTGTACACGTTTTAGAATCTCCTCCTCAGGGAGGTGAGTCAGTAGGTGTTGCTCTGCCCGTGGTGGGCTGAATGTGATGCTCATTGAGTCAATAAAAAGACTTACAGTGACCTAAACACTCTTTGTGTCAGGTTCTGGCTCACTCATGCACCAGTGCCCCATTAGGCTGTTGAGGGAGGCTGGCTGCTGAGGGAAGATGCTTCTTTAAAATTGAGTAGTCTAATGAAGCTCATTAATGCATTTTTCATTAGAACAAGAATATTGAGTATCCAGGTTAAATTCTAAAGAATCTGTCCTGCACTCATTGAGGTTAATGACAAACCTCCCAATGATATTAGTGATGCAGGATGAGAACTTAATTGAGGTAATTAAGATTCTGCTTACCTAAAATTCCGTATTATTTTCAAGTAAATAAAACATTACAAAATTGCTACTATGAAGAGCTGTATAATGTTGGATCTCAACACATCCTTCAGAGATAGCAGCAATTCACTGGCAGATAATACTACTTCTGTATTTTGCATTTGATACATAAAGTGCCCTCGTAATCTTGTAGAGGCTTGTGTATGTGAAAACCATTGTGGAAAATAGGGTTCTTTTTGGTTTTGGAGCTCAAACATTGCCTTTATTGTATATTTGAAGATAACGTGGGCCACACATTACTGAATCCCAGTAAGGATTTGGAGGTCAAATTCAGCAGTGGCAGAGATAGAAAAGGCACTGCAGTAGTACTATGACATTGTATAAGTTGCAGTGAGTAGTTTAATTAAATGCAGCTCACTTTGCTGTACTGCAGATTTACTAAAGTCACTGTTTGGACCAAAAGAACTTCTGTTTGCTTACTGAGTAGAATAGATAGGATATGCAGCTTTAGTGCCTTCCAGGGAGTCTAAAGCCTCTGTTATAAATGACTATGTCAGGATGCCTAATTTAAATAGTTACCCTAACACCTGCTCATTCCTGCCGCCTTTGGGCACCCCTAACCTTCTCCTTCCCTCTTTGGCATCCCCAGCAGATTAACAACTCCCTCCTCAATTACGCTGCCATAATGGCCACTTTGATCATGCTCTGAGCTCGATATGGAAATTATCTTGATTAAGAGCACTCAGGGCTGCAGGAAGCAGCAGCAGTACAGGCAGGTGGGCGAGCGGAGGGGCCCTGGGATGCAGGGATGGGGACAGCTCTGGCAGCTGGGTGCTCCCCCCGAGCCTGCAGCGAGCTCTGGAGCATCCCCTGTGCCTGGCAGGAGCCCACTGCCTGTTTGTACACCTAAATAATGCATCAGGAGAACACGGGGCTTTCGGTAGGAAAGCCTCCGTTTAGGTGGTGTGGAAAAAAGTGGAGCAATCAGATCTTCTATACTTCACAGCTGTCTCCTGAGATACTTGCTTTAAATATGTGGGGAAAGATTTTTTTCAAAAGAAAACTCTGACCTGGGACAGTGAAGCACCATGCAAATTAATTATTGTGGAAATTACCTTCCCCATCTGTAGTAATGGTGCAGAGCTTCTATCTTGCTGGTTTTGAGTTTATATTTGAGCAGTTTATATTTGATATATTGTTTTCCTGGGTGTGGTGCAGAGCTTTCCTAGCCCTTGCTTTCATTATGGGTTATATTAAGATCAATGCAGAGCTTTGGAAACACAGTCTTTCAACTATTAGATATGTGCTTCTAAATTGAAGTAATCAGCAAATGCAAAGTTTTCCTTTTTGTGTTGTGCTACAGTGTCTGTTCATCCCTCTTGTTATTTTCTAATATAAATAGTATCAAATATGGAGCTCTTACAGAATTAGGGGAAATTGCTTCGTTTCTGTCTTAGTACTCAGAGATTTCAGGGATCCTGATTTTTCATTTAGTTCGTTTGAACCTCCATTAGCTGGTTCTCTAAAAGCTGAGAGCATTCTTGCCATACACATTGTGATGGATGGTGAAGAAGACAAAAATTCCAGGACTGAACACCAGAATTCAAACTCAGAAGCCCTGAATTTGAGTCCACGTGGAATTTAATTATCCTGTCCCTTTATCTTCCTTGTCTTTCATGTTTGCAATGAGGCATATGATACGCAGTTCCTTTACAGGTGATTAACGGCAGTTTGACAGGGTGGAAAAGGTGCCTGATTCTTTATTTACTCTGGGAATGGTACCTGTGTTGCCATCTTTACTCCCTGCTGCCCAGGGAGCATGTCAGAACTGCATCTATTCCTTAGGAGTTTTTTAATTACCTCGTCATTTACAAAAAAAGGAAATAGTTTTCCTTTCTTCATGCAATTTATTATTCAGAGGATGCTCTCAAGTATGTATGTAGAATTATTTCATGATTCACAGAATGTGCCAGAACCTTAAGTATATTGTAAAAACTGTATGGTACATCCCTCTCCTCTCTATAATAGTCTTTCAAAAATCACTAATATTTCATAGAAGGTAAGGTCAGGAAGAAAGTCTTTCACTCTGACAGGTATTTTCCAAGATTACATGCTACTCTTGTCTCATATCTATTTATGGCACCATTTAAAGTGATGGCACATTTACCATAAAGTACATTCATCACATGGCTCTTCTTGTTTTCAAAAGGTATGACTGTATATTTTGGTTTCATCTGCAAGATCCCTGCTTTTATGTTTCCAAGGGTTCTACTTTCTACCCCTGAGTTCTCTGAAATGTTTCTGAAGCTATACTTATGAGAAGGGGTTGCTGTGCTATTTGCATGCTCATAAGCACTCTTTAAGCAGCTTGCCATCATTAAAATTAACCACAAAACTTCTCCACTCTAAGTTATACTGTGACAATTGACTCCACCCCATCATTTTACTGAAACAAAAGGAAGTATATGAACTCTTATATTACAGATTGATTCAATCTGTAATGTATATATAATTCTGTTTGTAAACAAGATAATGCCCCGTTTTTAAGTTTGCAGTTGTGATCTCAAATATTGCCATGTGGTAGCAATTGTACAATTAAATCTATGATTTTTTAGCACTAGGGCTGTATTTGGTATTTTAAACTCTCGCAATTGTAGAATAATGTGATTAAATGTTCTGCTTTCTTATACAGGTTAGGGTATAGCCTGCTAAGAAGGTGCTGGACACAGGACACTAAGGGTTATTATTAGCACCCAGCATGTCACCTGCTGGGATGATCTGGCTTTCACCAATGCACATATTCCCGAGGAAATGATACATCTCTGCATGGCTTCTATCAGCCTCTGAGGTGACAAGGCTTTGGGTTTCTTAACGATGGGAATAAAGTACTTCTTTTGTCAGCTGGCTGCTCTGAATACTGATGATGGAAATTCCCCTTTCTTCCTCTTCCTTTGCCTCTCCTTAACACATGGTTTCCAATCAAAAAATGATTGTGATAACTGGAAATATAAATTGTTGTCAAGATACACTTCTATAGAAAATAGAAGAATATTTATTTTTATTCTGCTACCAGTATCCTGTGCAGAGGAAATAATTCAACGGGAAATCCTGTTGACACAACATTTCTGACACATCAGCCTTTGTGTGTCTTACCTCCCTTTTTAAGAGGTTGTTTCTGATTCAGAAGCTTCTCCTTCCTGACAGGTGCTGTGCTCAGAGTTCACAATAGGTAAACTGGAGATAACCTTCAGGAGGCTGGGTTTGTAAAGACCATGGGACTTACTTTCCTTGAGAAATTTTGGAGATGCAATGTATCTAATGGCAAGAAAGAAAAGGGTAGAGTGCTTTTTTTGTGAGCTGGCAGAGGATCAAGTGTGTATGATGTGAAGGAAAAAAGGAAGGAGATTCTTGCAGCCTGAGAACAGACATCTGGCTGGCAAAAGAAAAGAAATATCATTGACAGATGAATGCTGTTTTAAACTGGGATAATTTTAGATGAAGAGGGCAAAGTTTTGCTCTCATGCATACAGCTCCACTGAAAGGGATGGGAAAGGTGAATGCATATGAGAAAATGTGGTGCTAAGTGAGAACTGAAGAACACGTATTTTTATATTAGATATTTAGACTTTCATGTTTGATCACATGGTTTCCATCTGCCATATGTAGGCATTGCTAAAATGCTGCCAGGAACCAGGCTCTGGTTTGGTGACTTTCATTAAAGGAATTAGTGGTTTCTCTCCAGTTTCAGTGTGGCTGGATTCAAAGTGCAGAAGCCCATTTTCACAGTTTAGCATTAATTAGCACTCTAATGGCAGCCTCGGCAGGCAGGTGAAGGATTAAATGGGCATGAAGACCAAACTGCCTCTTTTCCCGTAGAGGCGATTCCTGCAAAACAGGGTCGAGACGTCCTGGGCTGATGTGGGGATGTGTGCAAGGCTGTGTCTGGCTGCTCTTGTTCCAGGTGACTGAAGGACTGTGGTCTGCAGGTGTGGCAGTGTAGCACTCATCCCTGTCCTCCTGTGTGTTAAAGTGCACACACACTCCCCACACACACCCAAACCCTAACAAAAATACAAACAAAAACAACCCTTTCATTCTGCTGACTCAGAGAGACACATTCTGGCCCTTCTGAATGAGGGGTGAGAGCTGTTTAGGAGAATTTAAATGAGATCCCTGCCAGCAGTACACGGGAAGGATCGACGCTGTCGGATTAAAAGGCTGAGGTGCTGCTGCTTACTTTAGGTTTTGCTGAATCATTTAACAACGTGTAGAAAGTAGGTAAGCTCTGACTCTTTTTTTTTGCTGAAGAGAGCCTCACAGGGTTATATTTGAGAATTGCATGGAGGCTGAAAACATAGAAGGAAAACTGTAATAAGTTTCAGTGAACCTGGAAGGCAGGACCCATCCTGATGTGAGTCAGAGGGTGTAACTCTGGCTTCTTTCCTGAATTTCATTAAGCAGACATACGTACTTTATGTTTATGTATACTGAATATTAAGTATATAATTACAGAAAATTACATGCAGCTTTAATTTTGCTGCTCACACTGAATCTTGAAAAACATTAAAACTAGTCAAATATTTTTAAAATTTTAATTTTTAAAAGGCTAAATCATGTTCAAATAAAATGTAAAAAAATACTATAAAAAACTTTCACTAGTTACTTAATATTTCTAAAAGCTTTTATTGATAAGAATTCATATTTCCATTTTGTAAGACACAGGCTTCCAGCTTTTAGTTATGTAATTGAAATATGAAATGTTTGAGAAGCAGAATTCTAGAAACCAGTGTTAAGAATCTCTCCTCATAACTCATTTATTCAGTAAAGAAGTTGCCTGGCTTCAGCGTAATTTAAATGATCAGGTCTATTCCTTAGGACTCTGTGCCTCTTTGTTAAAGTTCAAATAATGAGATACTTTCATGTACCTAGTTTTGAGATAATCCCATTTTTATGAATGAGTTGAAAAAAATGAGGGAGATGTCTCTTACTAGAGAACCGTTTTCCTTTACTAAAAATTCCCTTTTCTCCCAATGTCCATTTCATTCAGCATCTAAATCGACAAGAAGGAGTATATACATGAAATGGTAGAGAATCCAGCTGTAGGAGGATATTTTTGAAATGATCACTTCCTGCGTGATTTGAGCCCGGCTGAACAGAGTGGTTTGGTGTGGGGCTGCAGCACAGGCTGGCTGTGCACGGCTGCTGGCTTTCCCTGAAAGAGGAGCTGAGTGCTGTGAACTCCAGACCTCTGTGCGCTGTCAGAAGCTCTGACTGTGCCAATGTAATCTTTTAATAGACATGCTTGCCAGAATGACTTTTTCCTTCAAAGGTAGAATGAGAAAGCGCAGTTGTCATTTAAATTGCCTCTGTCTTTTGTAGTAGTTGGTAGCGTTCTGTTGATCAGGATTGGATAATTTAAAAGCTGTTTAACAAAATAACATGCTTGTCTGTGTGAAATATATACAGTGCTGAGAGACGGCGAGAAAAGTCTCCCTTGACAGAGTTCATGGGATTCTTTAGAAACTGCAGGATGCTGAGACTTGTCTGAGGTATTACAAAAGCTTTGAGGCGCCCATGTTGAGCATTTGCATGATTTTCAGATGGCGCAGTGTGTTCAGCTGTCTTCGTGCACCCTCCCGTGTGTGCATCAATGCACTTCAGTGGAGAGGGAGAGGATCCTCAGCACAGTTTTCATTGGGTGTTGCATTTGTTAAACATATATTATTGAAATGCTGCCCAGGACACATCACTTCATCTTGTGTAGAACTTAAATCACTATGTTGCATGATATGGTAAAATAAAAGAGATTGTGAAAGGGACAACTGTAAACATTCTGTTTGAAAAGATGTGCTCTTTTCAAAAGACCTTTCTGTTACAGCCAAATAACACAAGAAGCAATATTTCCTTGCCCACAGAGACATATATATCTATTTCTGCAGAGATTTGTTTTGGATTCTCAGTTCTTCCAGTATCTTCATTCTTTGAAATAATTTTATACTTCCATGTTGACTTTCTCTGTGCTTTAAGTTTTAATCAAAGGCTCCTTGCTTCTGATTTCGAGTACTGATGTTACCCTGTTTGCATTCCACTGTTTGTCCTCTGTATTCAGTGAACATTCAAATGTGGTGGTGCCTTTTTGCTTTTATCTACCAAGCTTAGCTCACTCTCTTATTACTGAGAGCTCAAAAAGATGGTATGCTAGTGGGCTTTGACAAATTTAGGTTATCTTTGTAAAGACAAATAGTTTCTCTGAAGGAACCGAGACAGTGGACTGGTAAATAAAGCTTTGCAAACTTAAATTAAAATTTTTTTAGCCAGTTTTGAATTTACCACATTTCTGAAACATGATTCTGAGCTACAGTTCTTTCACAGGACTTGTACTTTTCATTTCATAGACTTTTACTTGTACTTTCATAGACTTGTACTTTTAATTTCAAGGTATCAGAGGAGAGATTTTGGTTGTGATTTTTCCTTTCAGTTTGTCTTTCTATATGGATTGATCAATAAAGTATTAAAGAATGTATATTGCCACTAAACATCCCTTCTACCTTTTCTTCTTAGAAATGTGATTTCACAGAAGCAGTTTATTTGCTCCTTTCAATAAAGAGCCTGCACTCAATTAATTTGTGAGCAGATAAAATGTGCAGGAAACATATGTTTGCCAGGAAGCTTTTCTATAATCAAAACGGTCAGCAGGACAGAAACATTTTTTTTTTCTCATTCGATGTTAATCTTCTTCCCTTAAAAAAAAAAAAAAAAAAATTGGGATACAACACTGATTAATATACACAAGCATGAGTGAATCAGAGACAGCACATGTTGCATTAGGTAATAGACGCTTATTTGAGTTAATGTTTAGGTTGTGCTGGAAGTCCCAGCCCAGGCACCAGAAAGGTCTTTGCAATGGGGAGCATTTTGGGCGGCAGACAGCAGGAGTGGTGTCATCCAGGGCACAGTTTGCCTTGAAGCAATTAGCAGGAAGAGGAGGAATGTTGATTTCAGCTGCCAGAGGACAGCCAAACAAAATAGGTTTGTTCGAGGAACGGTGAGGCAAGCAGCAGGTTTAGTACAGATTGGTTAAGAAAATACAGTATTGGGAATACTCATGCGGAATTGTACTGGAGATACAAAGTTACTGGTGACAACAGTAATTATTGACAGAGCCAGATACTTACGACTAAAAAACGCTGGAAGGATGCTGAAGCATTCAGATGCCGGTTGTTCACACTTCCATCCCGTGGCAGTGTGGCAGTGCATCTGTTTATCGGGAATTATCTGCTGAATGTAAATGAATTTCAGTCCTAAGTCATTGCACCTGTTGCCAAGAGGTATTTATTCCAATCACTTGCCTAAAGCACAGGGAGTTATTGCTTGACGTTTTATAGCTTAAAAAAAAAAAAAAAAAGCTGTAGTTTCAAAATCATTTGTTCAGAGAGGAGAAAATGGAGCAAAACAGTTCATTTTACCCTAAGCACTGCTATTTGGCAGTATTCACATTTGCACGGCACAAAGCTGCAATATTGATTTTTCGCTTACAGGGCCTCCCACAAGTTCTTTCTTCGATTGTCAGGATTGCAAGATGGATTGAATTACACTTTGCTTGTTGATACACTTATTTTTTCTTTGGTGATAGGAAAAAATTACAAATAAAGCTTCAGCATAAAGATCATAGCAGCTCTGCTAGTGGACTTTGAATTTATTTATTTTATTTAGTTAAAATTCTTTCTGTACCACAGAGATTCCTTAGAGCAGCATTCTCACCCCATACACACTGCATTGTTTTGCTTTTTGCTTGCTTCTCTTGCAATGTAACCTCTACATTGCAATCTCAGATGTGTTCTCTGTTGCCTGCGAGGTGATCTAACCTTGCTCTAATATTTTTAATGTTTGTCCTAATACAGAACTTCTTGTAGATGCCTGCAGGGGGAAAACTGCAGGATAAAACACATTCATAGTCATTATAGCAGTGTTGCTATATGGTGAAGTAAGATTTGCAGGCTGCTGATTTCTCTGTAGCAAAACTGCATAGATCTTGTGCTTGAATTCAGAGTATTTCCTAGCAGAAGTGGAGCCTGTGCTGCAGGATCCACAGTAAGGGTCCGTGCTGGTTTGTCAGCCCTCGCCCCATAACTATCCTGAGCTGATGAAGCCACTGACACATCAGCAGCTGTACCCCATGCCTCTTCCCTCCTGCCCTGGTGCAAACACCTCTTTGGACAGCTGTAGGTGCTGTTCCCCTTCTTGCTGAAATTCAAAAAGTTTGGGAGGGGTGGACTCCCCCAGGCAGGCCATGGTGGTGCTGCAGGCCATGGAATTCCTGCTGAGTGCAGGAGATACAGGCAGCATTGCTGCTAGCTAGAGGGATGATCTTCCTGGGGATGGCATTAGATTTGACAGAAGTAGTAGGATATAGGAATGGCAGTGACTAGCAGCATTATATTTGGTCCCACCATGGCTGTTGTGATGGTAATTAATCAAAGGAGTTGCTGTATTCACGTGTGCTGGTGACTCTGCATGTACTCTTTCCTGTACCCATTTCATGCCCTCACTGAGTTGTGGCTTCTGTCTTCATTGTATTAATTTGCTGCATGGGAGGAACATGCAGGATATTAATGTGATGGATTAGTGTTCTAGCTCTTTCCAGCTTTCAGCCCATGACACCTCAGCTAGCCTGTAATAATAGTGTTTGTTATTGCTCACGGTATCTGCAGCTCAACTGAGGAGACATGAATCTGAGATGGAACCTGATGCTTTCCACCGCACTGTAGCTCCTTCCCGTATTAACAAATACTGAAACATACTGGCAGAGTAAAAGCACTGGTTTCCTGTAGGATATGGTTCTACAAAATAAAAGGGCAGAGCTGGTCACTGGGCTCTGGTCAGCTATTCTCCCTGTGGCTGGGTAAGTTCATGCCCAGTCAAAGGCCTGGTCCTCTGGGACCTCAACAGTTGCCTGCAGTAGAGGAAGGCTACCAGCCCCTGGCCTAAATCCATTACACAAGTTGTACCAAAGCTGGTGCTGGTGCAAGGGGAAGGCAGGGATGTGCAGGTAGAGGAGTGGTGGGTGGGAAGATGGGCTCTGGCTGCCAGGGAGCCACATCCTTATACTTGCGTGATCATTATAAAAAACTTTTGCTGCCTTAACAGATAATAATCTGCACATAATAGGAGTTTTAATCTACAGAATTCAATACAGAAAGTGATAGCACCTGATTCATGGGAAAATTTACTATCAGGGGGTTATCTCAAATTGTTCTTGATTTTTTAAAGTACTTGCTTCCTTGCTTCTTCCAATCCATCATACTTTTTAATAAAACTTTATTTTCTTCTCTTTCAAAAAACCACAGAGCTCCAACTTTCCATACTTGGCAGCTATTTCTCTTTGTTGTCACAACTGGTCTCCAACAGACTGTACAGAAATATTAATGTTCTTGTATTCACTGTATTATGAAGGCATTTTTAAAAGCCAGGAATCCTTCTGAAAATTTAAGATTTACTATTTTAAAGAAATAGGTTTTTTTATACTGCCATATTACCCAACTTGTCTTCCAAAAGTCACACAATTTTTAAGAAACAGAAATACTGTTTAATAATAATCCATCAATAACT
The DNA here is from genome assembly GCA_037013685.1 of Acridotheres tristis. NCBI lineage: Eukaryota > Metazoa > Chordata > Aves > Passeriformes > Sturnidae > Acridotheres > Acridotheres tristis. Next base: position 14,146,453 of record CM072895.1, read on the forward strand.
GTGAACAAGAAACTAGTATGTAGATAGTTTTATTCTGATGTAATATATTCTTTTGCATTAAGAAATGTCTCTAGAAGACTAAACATCTGGATGAATAGCTGAACCTTGTTTTGTTTCTAAAGTATTTTATACATCTTCATCGGAGAAGTTACTTATTTTTAGGAATTCTATTAAGCAGAAAAAAAAAACATGTTAAAAATTGAAGTTCTGTGAAACGTATCATTTTTGTGAGAGATGAGGGGATTTTGTGCAGTACACATGTGTGATTTGTGGTACTGATAATTTCTGTATTTGTTTCAAAATCCTGTCTATATGTAGTCAAATTTATGTAAAAGACACAGTAAGGAGCACTGGAGCTCAACTAGGTGAAGTGTCAGCATATATATTGGATCATGTCCACGCTGAGGTCATAAAATAGCTAAGCAAAAGTAACCAGCTCTTCCTGGAGAAAGGGAGACACAAAGTAAAAAAGACTAATAAAGTTGGAGCTATGGCTTTAGGCTTTTTTGTGGTTGTATTGTTTTCTTTTTTAAAATCACTTCTGTAAATCCTGCCTGCTCTGCCGCTTCCTGCTTCCAGACACAGCCTGCCTGTCTGTGCCCAAGGAGTGGAGACAGTAGCAGAGAGAAAAGAGGTGGAAACTGGAATGTGCAGTGTAGCCATGCAGACAGGCACCACTGTCTGCCCTGCCCAGGATTAGAGGCAGTGAAAAGCAATTTCCTCTTTTCCCAGATTAGGGACACAGCAGCCATGGTGTAGGGACGTGACAGTTCCATGAAAGATGCCTCACTTAACATGGTACCAGGTCAAACTGTGTAGAGGTGCACTTCCTTTAGCACATGAGAGTTAGTGCTTATGTGGCAGAAAAAGAATAGTCCAATTCATTAGATCCTTTAGGCTCAACCCCATTTTGTCCCTGTTTTTTTTTTTTCAAGGTTTCAGCCGAGCAGCACTACCATTTGGTTTGGTGAGGAGGGAGCTCTCCTGCGAAGGCTACTCCATCGACCTGCGGTGTCCAGGCAGCGATGTTATCATGATAGAAAGTGCCAACTATGGACGGACAGACGACAAGATCTGTGATGCTGACCCTTTCCAGATGGAGAACACAGAATGCTTCCTTCCAGACGCCTACAAAATTATGACACAAAGGTAAAAATATACACATCATGGTGAGGAGTAAAGAGGAAAAATGCCTGCATTAATACAGAGAGAGGTATATACTGAAAGAATGTTGAGTTGTAATTGCCACTTTGCTATTTGGGTAGTATTGTTTCTATCTAATAATATTAAAAGAAAATAAAAGCTACCAGTTGCAATTAGAGGGTTTGGGGTTTTTTAGTTCTGTAAACAAACATTAAAACACAGAAAGATAATTTCAAGGAGAATGAAACAATTCAGTTATTTGGAGATTCCCTATCTCCTTGTCTTTCAGGGAGTCAAACAGTCCTGAGAATGTTTCCAAATGGCTGCTGTATTTTTCGGTAAATGCAGTAAATCTCTGCCATAGTTCCTAATAGTAGTTCTCTCCAATGGAAAATGTCAGAATGATTACATGCCAGGATGATTATATGTCATTATACATGTGTGTATATATGTGAGCATGTGAGTATACATGTGCATATCAACACAAGCTAGTGACAGCACTTGACATTCAGAGAAGAAAGAAGAACCAACCAAGAATCATAAAATCGTTTAAGTTGAAAAAGACTTTTAAGACCATTGAACCCAACCATTAGCCTGGTGCTGCCAATTCCACCTCTAAATCATGTCCCCAGCTGTCAATAAAAGTATTTTTATTACAAAAGGTGCATGAGAGGTCACATTCATAGAAAGTCCTGTGCTAAAGGCCATGTGCAGGCAGCAGTCACCTACTGCTGACAGTTGTGGCAATGTCAGCACATGTCAGTCACTAGCATTGCTACTGGCTTAAACTAAAAGCCTGGATGGGTTCAGGATGGTTGGAAGTTTTCCTCCCAGTGTCGTTTTCCTAGGGTGAGGAATCTAAACCAAAAGGGGATGGGAATAACCTGGAAGCTTTCAGGTGCATGTACACAGATGTGTCAAATGAAATATTCAAGTTGTGCTGCCTTCTGTGCTCCATTTCCTCTGTTCTGTTTGAACATGGTAATGCTTAGTAACATAGTCACCTCTTAAAAATAGTCTTCCATTTGGATTTACCGACTCACTTGAGCTGTCATGAGTGAGACTCTTACAATTTTTTACCATTTTTATGTGAATATGCACATGTTTTCTACTTATGTAGTCAAATATTTAGGCTGGATCTCAGACTTCCATTTCAAATGCTGGAGGTAAATTGAGGATATCAGGTCTTTTATTTCTTGCTCTGTGTTGAACCTGTGGCTTGTTTTGTGATCAGTAAGGGAAAGGCTCCATCACTACACCATTAAAAAGGTAATAAAACTTCTTTAAATCATGTTTGAATTATCTTCTTGTGGTTCTAGTTCATAGTTGTTAATTAGATCAAGCCAGATTTCCACCGAGACTGCAGCAGCAGTGTCATCATCCTCTAATCTGTCAACTCCCTTTGAAACCACCTTCAATTGCTTTTGTAAATGTAGTGCTGCTCTGTAGACTTCCTTGTTGTGTAAAATGCATGTTGTGTTTTGATCAAAGTCTTCCTTATGTTCACTGCAAATATACAGATTAGGCTAGTCAGAGACAAATATAGAGGCACAATCTTGCTTGAAGTGACATCAGACTGTTACTGAAAAGCTGAAATTTCAATCTTTCCCTTTCAGTTAATCAACTGTAAAAATATGATAGCAAAGTGTATTTTTTGAACTTCCTCCATCTTCTACTCTTATGCTTTGTTCAGCATTAAAATAAAGTTGTGCTCACATGTAGGACATTGGTTCAGATTATCTATGCTCAAAGAGTTTTAATTTTGTTCTTTTTTTTGTTTGAACAAATGGCAAAGATCATTTGACACTTTGCTTTCTATTTTTGTCTGACATTTATAGCAATTTGGAAGTTTGCTTTCATAGTTTTCTTTCTTTGATCCTGTCATTAAGTAGAAAAGATGTCTCTTGTCTTGCTTAATCTTTTCCAAAATTGCTCAATTTGTGCTACATTGCAAGCATAGAAGAATGTTGCAAATTTCTTATGAAATATTAAATGTTCTTATATCTCATTTATTTATAACTGCATCAGTGATTGTAATTTTTTGTTGTCTCAGGCAAATTATTGTTTGGTACTCAGCACGTCCTTGATCTGATATATAAAAGTAACACATCAGCTGTATTTTGATGGCAGCGATTATATAGAAAAATCTAACCTGAAGGACTATCAGGTTCATTGGTTTTCCTCTTTATTTAATCGGTTAGAAGTTTCGATGACAGTGAAATCTTTTCTTCTCAACCTTTAGAAATAAGCAGCAATAGCTTCTATATTTCTACTTAAATCTTGCAGTGTTTACTTTTAAGGACATGTTTTTATCACTTCAGTCAACCGTGTTACCACTGCATTTGACCAGTCAATTCAGTTTAGAGGTACAGTTATATGTAGTTCCACAGCAATTATTAAGTACTCATTATTCATTTGCAACATTAATCCTCAGCTTCTGCACAGCAACTACATTTACTGCAATTACAAGGTGAAAACACTAGTTTAATGAGATCAATACTGTGAAATCTGAAGACTGAAAAATAAGATGAGGTTTCCAGTTTAACACAAAGCCATGTAATCACGTGCCCTGCTCCCCTTCCAGAGAATTTGAGATAGTAGTGCACAGACCTTGCCAGTGTCCACTGATGCATCAGCTCCTCTTTCTCAGAATGAGCTGCAACTTAATCGTTTCTACCTCACCCTATTCTTTCTTTTCAGCAGTACTCAAAAGATTTTTAACCTAATGCGTTCCTAGGAAGCCTGACTAGAACACTAATGACTTCATTGCTTTGCTTTTACCTTTGTAAAGTAGTTATTAAATTTTTAGTCCCTGATTGAAATTACATCCCAATTATTCCAGAATAAAGTCTTTCAGATGTATTTAGATTCTATGTAAACTTCAGACTGGCATGGTTGAAATTAAAGCTTTGAAGAAAAAGACTAGACCTTTAGAAAATCTTCTCCTCTTTCACACTTCTCTGATAATTAACCCCAGCGTTTGCATACCATCAAGTTTGAGAGATTCTACCACATGCTGCAGTTCAGTACAGAAATAATCTAATTTCTGGAATATTTGGTGAGCAAGTAGCATAAGTGAGTGGCAGAGGACCCATGTTTCAGGCACGTTTGAGTTCTTAAAATAGTCAGACTCCTCTGTGCTGTGCTGTCCTTTAGCAGGGACAAATCTCCTCTTTTCCTTTTCATTTAAAAAGAAATTAAATGAACAGGGAAGCAGGAGATGCAAAGCAGCCTGAGGAAATTGCTCTAGTTGCTTGCTCATAAAGTGCCTTTGTGTGGCTGTAGCAGAAACTCATATGAAACTTTGAAGTTGATAAGGCTAATACTGCTCTTTATAGGCATGGTAGAGATTTTAAAATTAACAGCCTAAAATTTATTTATGACCTTGCATTATCCAGTTGTATGTCAAGCAGGTGGATCTTGTGAGTTCTGTTCAAACCACCTGGATGTTTATGAACATTTTCTGTCTCCAGTGTCTCCTGGGGTCTGGACCATAGGATTTTGTTAGGACAAGCACTAAGCCTTACCTAGGTACCACATAGAGTTTGAGGGTCTGTTTTATTAGCTTAAAAGAATAAAAGATATTTAAGAGATATTTCTAAATATGTACTTAAAATATATTTCAAATCAAAGGTTTCTTATGTATGTAATTTTATAGTGGAATAATAAGATGCTAGGGTGGATTCTTGTGTGCTGGGACCATTCTTTTTGAATTACAATGAGGGGTTGTTTAGTAGGAATATTTTTTCCTAGTCCTAATTTTTTTTGTTTAGGAGATATTCAGGGTTATTTGTTGTCACGATTGGATAACAATTTTTGTGATTCCAGGACAGTGCAATTAGTGGTGGTTTTTTTTTTTTTTTTTTTTAATTGGCTGTGTATTTAAATATGTACTTGGATGGTGTGGCAGATAAGAATTTGGAATAATATAATTTTAAATCTTGGTAAATTTTGGTAAACCTCATATTTTAAAAAATGATGAGTCTGTTCCAATCTATACACCTTATTTTTTAAGCAACTGTAATTATAAATATTTTTGGTGGGACTAGTAGAAAATTAGTATTTTGTATTTAAAGAAAATGAAGCCTATTCGCTCAGAATCTATGGAATCATTGACATAGATGCAAAATTCAAACATTTACTTTTTAACAACCATATTAATGTTAAGTTCAGAAAGAAAACACTGTTTCCCTTGTAATATAGGCTAAAAGACCTTGATTTTTAAAATAGGACCTGTATGTTCTCTGATCTTATATTGAGGGTATTGTTATAAACACTGAAAGGAAGAAAATCCAAAATGTTTAAACTTCTTTTGCAGACCATATAAACATCTACATTAAAAGAAAGTAGTCTAACTGTTGGGATATTCAGTTTATTTTGGATATGATTTTTCATCTGCAACAAAAAGCCAGTTACATCAGTCTGCACTGAAATAGCCTTTAAATTCTATTTTCACCTACAATTTATACAGTAACTATAGCTTTTGTGAACTTTGCATTTTTAGTAAGCATATTTAATTAGTATCATTTTGCTTTCTAAATATGCGCAAACAAGGCAAACCTCATTTTCCATAGGTAAGCTTAAACATACAAATATATCAGGTATAATAGATGCCTTTTAAAACATTGCAGCAGAAAAGTAAAAGTATTGAAAGAGGAATAAATCCTCTTCAGCAGTGTTTGTTTTTTCTGTTGCATCTATGCTGTCCTATCTATAGCACAAGCAACACCTGTACCTTCAATTACCATGTCCGTCACAACTCCAGTGACGAGTTCACGCCTGGGTTTTTGTTTCCATGAACTTTTCTCACATGGCAATGTCCTTAACCTGTTATGTCCATCATCTCTGTGAGACAGCTGCACTTCAGCAGAGAGTTTTCAGAATGTAAGCAACATGCCCTTGCCCCGCTGGGTGACCAAGGGAAAGCTGAAGGAAGCAGCATATCCATTCCTTCTCCCAGGACTTATTTTTTCTTGATCTCTCCCATGGGAAATTGGAAGATTGGAGTTGTTAATTCTTTTCCATCTATTCACACGTCCAAGAAATAGGTCATTTTGAAAAATCCTATATATAAATGAGTGAGACATTTTTGAAAGAAAACAAAATTAGTTCTATTCCAAAGAAGACTCATCTCTCAAGCCCTCTTTCTTGTTCCTGCTTGTCAGGTCTGCAGAGAAAGCACTGTCACACCGTATTAGTGTCCTTTCAAATGAAAACAAGTTTGGTCTGTTCCGTAATGTGAGTGGATAAAGCAAATCTTCCCCTGGACTCCAGGCTTGGGTGGACACTGGGAAAAATCTATAAGCGATGAATCTCATTCGTCGTAGCAAAAAGGTGTAGTCAAAAGGAAACTTGGCACAGGCTGCTTTGCTCGTAGAATGCAGAACCTGCTGCGGGTCACTGCAGACCTGAATTCCAGCCTGTGCAAGGCTTCCAATGAGAAACATTTCAGAGCCTCTTTGAAAAACAGTTCCTTCAGACAGAGCCCAGGGTTGATTCCGTGTTTAAGCTGCAGCACACTTCAGACTGGAATTTCTTGGTATGACTGACAGCCTTTTTCACAGGCTGGATTTTATCCTTTGTCATTTGGAGCTGCCTGTAATTGAGGTAATGGCACACTGCACTTCGGGGGTCTGCCAGGCTTAGGCAAGGGCTCTGCTCATCCTTGCTGCTGTCCTTGCTTTTCCCCTTGCTTTTCCTTCTGCAGCCAAAGGTTGCCTCTCTTTGCTAAAGATACTATCAGCTGAAAAGTGTTTTCACCTTGCCTTTTTCTGCTTTCTGCATGTCTTTCCTTTTTATGCAAGAGAAGTCCCAGTGCTGATGACAGGGTAGCACAGGCTGTTGTGGATCGGGTACGTTCCTGGAATTTGCACACATGGGAAGTTCTGTCATACTGATGCTGATCTCACGAGCGAGGACCTTTTGCTTTGGCATGCCAGTGCTTTCTGTTCCAGCCTGCTTACAACTGCTTCACAAAACGTTTACCATACAACATTATCAACATTAGATGTCTTTTTCATAAGCACCCTTTTAAAATGAAGACTTCTATTAATCTGAAATAGAACCTAGTACAGCAGTCAACCCTGTGACTATTTTGATGCAGCAGAAGCTTAAAATGCTCTTTATTGTGAAGCTAAGCTTTTGACAATACCGAGCCCTGGCCAGATTTGTGGTTTGCTTTCTATGTGTTAGTCACAAGACTTAGTTATGATTTAAATACGGAGAAAAAAGCAGAAATACGTGTAGACTGTTTTCATGAGCAAGGCATAATCACAGAGCCTAGAAAGTTCCTGAAACACATCGCAGTCTTTGGTATTATTACAGCAGAAAACAGTAATACGCGTGACTGAAAAGAAGCTTTTCTGGCATTGTGTATTTTTACCATCATTAATTCTTCATATGAGAGTAGTTGGTCTAGTTTTACTCATTAAAAACAGGGGTTTTATTAATGGGGTTGTTCTATCATGGCATTACTTAGTAAATTAAATACAAATCCTCATATTACGAGGCTCTTACCAGTCAGCTGAGGGGAAATAGCTGTCAGTGGTACTTGATCATCATTTTGCAGTGTGTTCTATTTTAATTCCCTGCAGAAGAAATTTTACTACACACGTGCAAACACATAACACACGGGCACGTGGCTGTAGTCACGACATTGGACAGGCTACAAAAGAAAAAACAAAAGAATAATCCATACCGTCTAATTACATTTAAAATTTATATTTAGTTTACTTCAAAAATATGGGATTCATTATTTTACTAGGGCGTAGCTTGATATTCTATTTAGTGTTTTCATATTTTATATTCAAGTAGTTTTCTTCCTTTATTATTGGCAAAACCACAATTAAATCCTTCTTAAGTCAGCATAATCTCTTATCTGACAGGATCATATATACACACTCATCAGTCTTTCTTTGCTATTCATGGGGTGAAAATAAATCTAACTAACTATACCTATATATGCATAAAATTTTAAGTATTATATGCTGTTGCTTGTGTATTTGAGCATCGTAAAAAATATATACTTCAGACTGTGATTTTCTTGTGGTTTTTTTCTTCTGCTTGCTGAAATGGTCTTTACTAGGTGTGCACACTGTTTAGCCCAGTTAATCACGTACTATATGTTTTGGGTATGTAATTACCTCTCTTAGTAATTTGCTGATTTTTTGAGAACTTGACTGAGACAACATTGCTTAACCTTCAGCACTTTCAGTTGAATTTTGTGTCATCTTGAATGAGTTTGCATGAATTTTACATGGTTTTCATATTTCTAGTCTAGCCAGTATAAGTTCCTGGTTCAGTTGCAGTCAGAACTTTATTATTAAAAAGCTCTGATTTACTTATATATTGCTGCACCAAATTTAGTTCATATAGAATAATAATATAAGAGTTGAAGCCTATTAATTCCTCCCACCCCAATAAAACCTCTATAATACTTAGCCAAAACATCTACATTATCTGATAAGTTGATTTAGGACTTTATACATGTGTTCATACAGCCATTTATCTCAACCCTTTCTGAGGAGACCTTTATTAAGCTGTGATGACTGCTGAATATGAAATGTAACCAAGATTATTTTTTTATTCAAATATAATTTAAATATTCATCAAAGAGGAGTTATGCTTGAAACTGACAGAGACTATTAACATCAAAAAATATAATTAACTGCACTGGGTATCATGAAGCAGAGTTAGCCAAATAGCCGAGAGGTCTAATTGCTCTAGAGTCTGAGAAGCAATAGTTTTATTTTATACTGTTGCTGTGGAATTAATAGTGATGTGGTTTCCTATGTGAGACAATTAAAAGCTGCCTGTTAAGGTTCATTGCACTATAGGAAATCTGTTGAATATCACTTAGTAAACAGAACTGACATGGAAAAGGTACATGAAGATGGGCAGAGCAGGGTATAGATCATAAATTAGGACAGATTAATATGAATTAAATATATGTAAGTAAATTATGAGTACTTTCTAATGTTAAAAGTCAGCAGTAGCCATGAAAGTGAAAAGTTTTCATTAGTAACACAAAGGAAATAGAATTTAAAGATTATTACAGTGAAGATGTTTAATTCAGAGGAAAGAAATAGAAGAGTAACGTGGGTTTAAAAATTAAAAACTACAGAGTAGTATAGAAATTAGCAGATCTCATATTCTGTAAATTTCCTTCTGCCACAGGATAATCTCCTACTTACATTAAAAAGAACCTTTTGACCTTTGTGGCTCAATTAAGCTTTTAGTTGTATTCAACAAGAAAAATCTTCTTTATTGAATCCCATAGATTCTGCCTGTGCCCAGGGTATACATTCTAAAACGGAGTGGCCATATTTGTGGTATTTTGACATTAATGAGGTTGCTGAAATGGAAGAGTTTAAGGATCAAAGATACAAGCAGTGGTGGTATTTTACAGCATTTCTTTTTTTTCCTCTCTAATAATAAAATTGCAATTTAATTGCTTAATAAATGGGCCATGATTACTGAAAGACATAGATAATTTCCCTCTTTCCATTTTATCTTCTCCATATTGCAGAACAATAATTAGCAAAAATACTACTGCCACGAATGAAAGAAGCGCTTGGTTTTTTTTTTCCTTCATGTAATAACTGTGAATGGAAGGAGTTTGTATGTGTGTCCTTTAGTCTAGTACGATACTCAGCCTCCATGGTTTTTAAGAAGCAATCTGAATAACTAACGCCATACTGGTAAAATAAAATCACACAAAGAATTCAACTAGAATTCCTGCTTTATATAAAGATTGGCTGCCTGTTTCATACATTATTTAGCAGACTTACCCTGTTTATATCAGTGACATAAGAGTGCGTGCTACTTTCTCAGAAGAGCGCTGTCTTTGCCGCTTCACAGCACAGTGCCTTGTACTCCCAGGCTTGCACATGGTGTTAGCAGATATTTAAAGCACTTCAGCTTAACATTTTATAGGTCATGATGAACTGAGCCTATAAAACAAGTTACTGCAATGAAGTTAATGCAGTCTTAAGAGTTTTACATAGACCGAATACTCAATACTCAGGATATTTTTAGCCCACTGTAGACATATCAATGGGAAGGAAAGGTTCTTGCCACAAGGAATTTTTTTCCATGTCAGACCTGATCTACAATATATTGCAATACAGAAGCTTTACTACAAATTTACTACTGAAAGCCTTTTTTTTTCAGGTTTACTGAGTAATACAGTAACTATAGGAACCTTGAATTTCAAATTGTTCTACTACACACACATACATATACACACATACACTTGCAAAACAGAAAAAAAGATAAAAAATGAGGCAGAAAAATCATTTCATTGTGCAAGCTGCTCTGACCAAAGTCATGCACTGGAACACCTTGGAGGAAGATGTCTTACTCCTTCTCAGTGACACCAGTCTGTACAATGTTTCATCTGGCAAGATGTGTATTTTGCTGTTGTAGGTACAAAGGCATCTATATGCCTTTCTTAGCAGTAATCTGTGATCTTAAACCTTACTGTTCATTGCTTCTCAGATACTTTGCTTCTTGTGATATATAGCCATATAATATATATAATATATTATATATATTTTATATATTATATATTTATATATTATATTTCTGATATAATTTGGAAATTTATTTAATACATATCTTTTTGCAGCACTTTAAAATTGTATTGCCATAACTCAAGAGTTTGTGCTCTATTAAATACTTTAGTTTGGGCTGCATTGTAAGTGTAGCAATAACGTGACAGTTCTGAACCCATAATCTTACCCTGTTTACTGAATTTATTACAGACATTGAGTTCAACTGTACTGTTGCACTCATGAAACTGTAGGTGTTTTCTCATCTAGGATGTAGCAGCAGTGATATTACTTTCAGTATATTATTCTGGTGCCAGCATCACTGGTGGGTATGAAAAATATAATTTACTTTGTGTATTTAGCTTTCTTGGATAATTTTGCTGCCTTTGTGACAGCAAAAGAACACCTCCTGTAGTCACACTTAAAACAGGAGCACTTTGGGTAATGTACTGTAGATGGAACACATATGAGTTAGAGCTCACTTATCATGAATGCCATCAGCAGTGCCTTGTTGCTTTCTTATCAGCCACTTCCTGCTGTCAGCCCAGTGCTTATTTCAATAGTAAAGGATTTGCATCAAATGTAACACAGTATTATGTATGGCTAACATGCGGTTTTTAATTGTACAGGCACATGAGACTCCTTCAGTGGGTGACAGTTTCATAAAAGGATTAGAACATGAATAATTTTGACACAATTAAAGATTATCTGTGCGTTGACAAAGTGAAGCCAGTGAATTTTCTGATGTATGTTTTACAGTGGTGAATCTGCTTGGCTTGTGTAAAAACCAGCTGCAGAATAGACAGGATTTTTGCAGACGTGGGAACAAGCAAACCAAAGCAGTCCCCTAAACTTCATTGGACTCAAAATTGGAAGTTCCAGGAACCAGAGTGTGCACAGTTCAAATCTGTAACTTAATCCCTTAAATGCAGATTGCAAAGAAAAAGTGGGATTGTGCTTTCCAAGTTAGAACAGCATATTTTTGCAGGAAAAGTCCTATACCTGGAAGCCCTGCAAGCTTTCCAGATGATAATTAGATCCAGACATCACTGTGGGTAATGAATAACAGTGCTTTTGTGACAGGCATTCCTCTCAGAAGAAAAGAAAGTACTTGTAGTGAGGACTCTCAGACACATTTTAATAGCAAATGACACCACTGTTACAGAGTTGATTAAAGATCTACCAAGGGACAGCACTTCTGGAAAAAATCAGCAGATGAAATGAGAAAAGTTGTAATTTTATTATTAGTTATCAGTTAAATACGTGTAACTTTAAGGTCATGAAATCTGCAGTAAAAATTATGAGAAAAAGGACGGTACCTTCTTGCTAGCAGATTGCACTTTTACAAATCTCTTAAAATAACCAAATTGTCTTTTGCCTCTTGCTCAGCATTTTGCTCTGAGTTCTATTGAGCTGTATAAATGAGTCATTCTGCAGCCCTATGGAGTTGGTGGATATGCAGCAGTGGGCACATGGCCTCTGTTGATGAAAATGATAACCCAAAAAGGGGATATTCCCCAAGGCAAGTTTACAAAAAAACAATTTATTCTTTTTCACCCTGTAAAACTCATCTTACATGCAGGATCTCTTGCATTATTACAAACTCTAATCCTCTGAGTGGGTAATTAACGGACCAGAAAAGCCATTTGTGGAAAGAAAGAGCCATAAGGGTGAAAAATATTTCTCTGCTGAATGATCTTTAAGGAGTAAATAATTACAAGAGTGAGAGGTTTGGGATGACCAATCTAAATCTGAACATAATTAGGATGAACACAGTTTGAAAATCGAAGCAGTTGGCATGTGCAACAATTCTCATTTCAGAAGACTAATTAAATATTTAAAAGCCCAAAACCTCTCACTATTCACAGAAAAATAACCTGCCACAAAAGGGTCTGTAACTTTGCAGATAATTAGGGAGGGTTATAGGGGGAAAAAATCACGGATCGGCTCCAAGGTTCTGCAAGGTCACATCTTATTATGGTGTATCTTTTATATGGTCTGATAACAAGATCTTGCTAATTTAATCTAAGTAGGGCATCCCATAGCGATTTCCCATTTCCCTTGTTAAAAATATGATCATTTTTCCATATGCTGACTGCAATAGGTGAACATTTTTATAAATAATTTCTCCTAAATGATACAGGCTATAATATTTTTAATTATTCAAGGTGAATGCGTGTGTTAAAGTTGAGTTAGAGTTGTGGCCACTGCATGCCTCATGTGAAGTTGTCCTCAGCCTGCCTGTTGCACAGGGAAACCAAAGGACTCTATGGAATCTGGTTGTTCCAGTGGCCAATTCTGTAAATTACTAAATCTTAATTTCCTGTTAGAGGCAAAGTAGTTTTTTTGTTGAATAAGCTTTTCTGTGATAAGCTTTTCTGTGAGCAGAAGAGATGTGTTAAACTCAGGAGACCCACAGAGAATCGAGCTGAATTTGCATTGCACAGACCTGGAGGTCTGGTGGAAGTGTGAGCATTGAATGCATACAAAGGCTTCTGTTTCAAAAGTTGCATTAACAAACCATCCCTGTCATCTAAAATACCTTATTTTAGTAATTAAAGTGGGTGATTGTTAAATATGTATTTCAGATCTCTGCAAATTAATATGAAGGATAAGGCTACATGTTTTCAATATTCAATATTCAAAATTTCAAGTTACTCATTTAATAGTGACTCAGAAGCTGTCTTAAGTTGCATAACTTTTAACTGCATTATGAATCTGCTGCATGCCAAGCCATGGATAAAAAAGATCAACGGTGCTGCAAAAAAAGGAATTCTAAAGGGTTTTTACTCCTATCCTACACTCTCTGCCAGGTAGTCTCTTCTCCTGCAAGTCTGTTGCAGTGTGATTCCTAAGGATCAGATACCGTGCTTCAGGATTTTCTCTTGGATTTTCTACAGCTCTGTTCTAGCGCTGTGCCTCTGAAATAAATGCCCCTTCGTAAAGCTCTGGGTTTATTTAAAGCCCCGCGTTTCTCCCCTGGAACCTGCTCAACAGACGAGGCATGGTGCTGCACTCGTGCTCATTCGGTGTGAATAATCTGTGCAAATTGCTCAGATACCACGATGCTGCACTACTAAAGTTTTCATTAGTAAGTAAGCATAGCTGCAGGCTATTTATTTTGTCTAAATGGTGAAACATTTAATTGGATCTTTTGAACTTATTACTTTTCAGCAGTGTGTATCTGCTTGGCTTAGTTGGTGTTCTAAGAGGTACACTGCCTGTAATCCTGTGCTGCAGCTTGCTTGCAAATATGCATGCACGTAAATAATATGACAATTATTGTTATTATGAAAATTACTGTATTTCCATTTCTCAGTCGTCAGGTGGGGTTGCATTAGAAACATTTTCTCTAAAGAGCAGTTTTCTTCTTCATACTGTTATGGGGTTTGGGTTTGCAGCTATGAGACCTCACCAGGAGATTGTTCCATTTACTTTGCACACCTCATTGCATCTTTGATACTTAGTTTTACTGTCCTTGATTTACAGCCATCGCCTGATTGGTCTAGTTGGCCTTTGGTATATGTGATAGAAAGCAGTAGAGATAGAAAAGTGGGATTATAAAAGCATCTAAAATACCAAGAAAAAGCAGGAGTTATGTATTACCCTGGAATCCACTTTTTCTTTTTTGCTTTTTAATTTTTTTGCTCTCCGTGTTTTATCTGATGCTCCAGTTTCAGGTCAATGATAACCCCATAATAATAGCATCTACACCAATAAGAAAAGTATTAGAACAAGGATGAACTGTAACGGGAAAAACTATTTCTGATAGCTTAGATGTGAGTAAGTGAGAAGATTCCTCATTTTAAGAGTGACTGCTTTGAACTTAGAGACATGAATTCTAAAAGGCAAAAGGGTCATAACTAAATGTATTAAAGTTGTAAGAAGAGGTTGAAAGCAAGAAATATAGTTAAATTACTTTGCCATACAAGTCTGATACACATTCATTGATAATGAATCAGACTGGATAATTCTAAGAAAAGGCCTGTGGGAGTTGCATATTTTATGCTGTGTTTTATTGTCTATTTGGAGGTTTTATGCTTAATGCGTACCCTTAGACTCCCACAAGATTACACCGTATAAAGAAAGCACAATTAAATATTATTGCAATTTTTTATTGGGCAAATGGAAACAAGGTTATGGTGCATCTTCTCTTACAATATTAATTATACACTATTTAGCTTCCTAATATGTGTTTACTTGGTAATCAGGAAGATTCAACAAATCATCAATATTATATTTTAAAAGAAAAGAGAAGGAAAAATACTCTCTTTTTTTTTTTTCCCCCCCAAGTATTTTTCATCCAAATCCCCCAGATTTATTACTGTAATGGTCACATTGCCAAGTGCATAGAAAATCCCAGGGCTGGTTCATGAATTTTCAAACCAAGCTGTAGGTTGCCTCACTGCTTTAGCAGTCATAGGTGAGTCACCAATATCTAGATATAGCTCTTATGGCCAAATTCTGCTATCATACCTGCTCATGTATCTCCTTTTTTTCTTTTAGATAATGAAAACTACCAAGTACAGCTCACTAAATCCATTTTCTCTTTGAGCTCAGTAAAATAGGTGCTATTTCCTTTTTGTATGCTCCTTCCCCCATAATAATTTTGGGGCTTCTAACTTAAAAATAATTTTTAGTATGTCTTACAAATGAATAAGCAACGTTTTCAGTGTGTCTTCCTGGGTTTTAAAAGGTCATTCCCAGGATTATATATCTGTCCTTAGGGGCGTGTGGCTCTGTAGGATGTGTGCCCTCATTCATCCTGCATGGGAAGAGTAGTGCTTGAGCACTGTGGAAACAGCAGTGATGGCTGGACAATCCTCCTTCAAATCCAGGCTTTATAGGAAAGCTAGATTTTCTCAGCAGGTCTTTTTTTTCCAGGCTTTGGTTAGGCTCAAATTTCTAACTCATTAGGTCTCAGTACATAATAATGTATGGCTTGTGATGTGAATTTGAAACTCAGAATTTAAATATATTCCTTGAAATTTATCTACTGTGGCACATCTTTATGCATACTTATGTATCAAAACACCCCTAAAATAAAATCTCTGTTCTCTATTTTACATTTAAGTTTTGTAATAAAACATAGGACTTAAGTAACCTGACATCTTCATACATATGTGACTTTGCATTTAATGACAGGAGCAGAGGTTTAGTGAATATGCATAAAAATGCAAAACCACATCTCACGTGGCAATTGTAGACCATTAGGAATACAGCTGTAAAGACAGCTACTTACTCTGGGTAACGAGGTTCAGGAATTTTTCAGTGTAAGTCATCACATGAAGTGCATCCATCCCATATTCCCACATCTTTTCACTCAGACTGCAGCTCACCCAGGGTGAATAAGGAACAAGAAGACCATATGGAGTATGTGGTGCTACAACTCGGAGTTTACGTGCCTCAAGTGGTGTTTAAGCAGGTTGCTGCAGGCGATATGCAGGAACATGCCATCATGCTGGCTTTAAAGTATTTAATCAATATGCTGAAAGAGAAATATCATCAGAACTGACTTGAAAGTTCAAAATATAACAAGATAATTTTTTAACGTATCAACAATGTTAGTAAAAATTAATTTTACTTACTAAATGTGGGTTTATATTGTATTTTTTTTTTTATTACATGTGACTGTTTCCTGTGTTTGCATTTCACTTTATTTAAGGAAACACTGCATTCACACAAATACAGCATTAGGAATACCCAAAATTATTTTGATAATTTTTTTCTGGCTATACATTAATCCATATAATTTTCAAAATAGCATGATGTTTCTTTTATGTTACTATCTTTGTCAAAATTGTGTATGCAAAACAAAAGCATTTGAAGGATAAATTGCAATGTGAGCATTATTTCATACATACATTATTTCATACATACATTATTTTTGCAACTGCAGGAACCACTTGTGAAGGATCTATTTGTATCTTTCTGTGTCAGATGTGACTTGCTCACAGTCAGCTCTTCCCTCAGTCAGTTGGATTGATCCATGTACTGCTAATGTCTTTCCAGAATCTGTTTCTCAGATCCCAGTGCTTCACTTTCTGGTCCAGTCATGATACACTGTGTTTTTCATTTTAATGCTGGAGTATTTGTTCAAGTCCATAGATTGTGCATTTTTAATCTTCCTTAGAACAATGGTGAATAATGGCCCTTGGCAGGAGATAATGAAATTTTCTTAATTTATATTTTCAAACAGAAGCTTCAATTGAAAATGGCATCCTATGGCCTGCAGACATAGCTCTAGTGCAAGTTTCAGGGGAGCTGTAATAATAAAGCAGTGCTAGCAGTGACGAGGAATGATAGGACAGTGAAGAAGCAATTTAAGAAAGAAAAGAGAATGTACCAAAGCTTTATTGTAGCATATCTAATGATCTGCTGAAGATTCCCAGTAGCTTTGGGAGCATGACAGGAGAAACTAATGTTATCTTGCCAAAACAGAAGCCCCTGCTTAATCAGCAGAACAAGATTATTGATTAAAACACCTCTCACAATAGATTGCACATGGAATCTCATCTTCATACATTGCACATGAAAAAGTGCAATAATAAGCATAAGGTAATAATAATAAAAAAAAAAAAGCAATTTGTTGGGAACTGTACAAGTCAAGATTAGAGTTGAAATGCAAACAAATTATCATGGAAAATACAGCTGTCCTTATAGCTGAGCAGAGAGGATGGATGCAGCAGGGACAGGACTACATCATGAGCAGAAGATAATAACAGCCCTGCTGGAGCTGCTTTACTTTCCTTTTTCTTTCTGTATTCATCTGAAATGTGAAGGGCCATTCCTCATTTGCACAGTCTTCTTCCTGAGGTGAAAGGAGTTCAGACATTCTACTGTAACTGTTAATTAAACACTCCATTTGATTTTTAGATTACTCTAAGTGATGCATGTGCATTATGAAGATGTAACCTTTCTTCATTCATACTAAAATACAGAAGAAACGAGTGTCAGAGTACACAATTGCTCCTTGCATTCATGACAATAGTGGTAATTCCTGCATCTCCCCTTGCAAAACTGTTGTCGCTGCTCGCACAAGAACTTGAATTATCATTCTTTCATTACTACAGTTAGTCCTTTCCTACCTAGCATTTAAAATTTAATTAATTCATTACCTTTCCTAAATTAACTGTTGCTGAGTTTTAAAAGACTTCTTGGCTGATCTGCTGTATTTTGTTGAAAATGACAAAGTCATTTCGTCATAAATCTTTGTGAACATTGTGAATTCTTGAGTGTGAAGAGATTTCTCAGTATGCAATCATAGGAATTCTAAGACTGTACATAACCCCCTGAAAACGTCTGTATTTTAACATATGCTGGGGAAGCATGCAGTTATGTAGATTGCAGAACACTTAAATGGTATTTAAAACCAACAGAGAACTTAAACACTAGATTACAAACACTGAAATACCAAAGTATTTGTTATTGTCTTCTTAAATTTGCAAAATTGGTGTCTAAGCCAATTTTGCAAATTCCAAGGCACTTTATTTCTACAATAGTCTTGTTTTGGAGAATCCTGTGACACTACTGGTGCTTGCTCATTACAAGAAGGAATGGGTCACCAGATTTAAGGTTTTAACAATGCAGCATCTTCTTCTTTCAAGCACAGTGTTTCTAAGTGTAAAGGTTTCTTAAAATTACGAATTTCTGCTAGGGCAGTGATGATTTAGCTTGATAATTTGTAGCCTGTAGGATAATCTGCTGTTTAGTGCTATTTTGTGGAGAGTGGAGTCTCTTTTATACAATATGCCAGAGCATTTGGGCTTCTTGTCTTTAAGAAGCTCAACTGAAACCCTTACCACTTTTTAAAACTATTTTCAGACATTAGCAGAAGTATAGGCCAATAGCTAACAGAGAAGTATCCCTGGTTTTACAGAGAAAAACAGTGCAGCAGACAGAAGGCTTTAATTTATCCAGAGAACAAATCACAGTATTGTGAATTACTTGTCTCAAAATTATCTCTACAAAGTTCACTTATTCTTCATTTCCTCTCTGTAACCCATGAATTAGGATTGACAGCTGCTCTAGTTGCTGTTGGTTTTTCTTAAAATTCTCACTCTAATGGAAATATGACTTCTAAATATGTAAAGAAAGTTACCTGAATGTCAGCTTTTTAAACTGTGAATATCCTAACCAAGTGTATTTAGTTTGAAATCTTAGAAGTGTATGTAAGCTACTCAGATTTTATAAAATACAGCCAACAGTGCAGCAAAATTAGTGATTTGAATGTGCAGACCTTCAACTTAAAGCACAAATACATTATTCATGTAGTTATTCAAGTAATTCCACTTCTTGGGGAAGTGCTGGTGGGTCTGGTAGCACTGTTGCATACTGCAGCAGTGGGCGTAACTCATTGTTTTGTAATTGGGGTCTTGGGTTTGGCCAAAGGGGGGCAAAAGGTGACCATATACACAGCAGGTGAAATTTTTCATAAAGGAATAGTCAAGAGTTTTTAGAGTGTCATCAATTTCCTGTAAACACCACTCAATGCCTGAAGTTTGACTCTGACACTTACCGTACAAAGAAAAAACCTGCATTTTCTCCTGAATTATAATTACACATCCTTTTGGTAAAACCTAGCATGAAGTTCTTCTCAGTTTCCTGGCATTATGAATCTTTTACTGGCAGAAAATGAAACTGAAGAAAACAACTTTTCACAGGGAAATTAGTCTATCTCTTCCTCACTGCCAAATATGACCTTGGTTAACTTCATTCTCAAGCAATTTCTCCCAACACTACTCGTTTTATTTTGTAACAAATAAATAATTCCGTCTTAATTGCTGCTCATTTGAGTATAAAATAAAATTTTCATACAGCTCAAAGCTGTGGAAACCATCATACTGAATGATGCACTGGGAGAAGTCTTGTAGGAATTACTTTGGCTTCAGCGAAAGGTTTTTGCTAAAGAAACACAAATTTAAAGAAATTTGTTACAAAATATTAAGTCCTAGATTTTTTCATGCTGGTTAGTGTACTTGAGGTGTGGCGTGAAAAAAACCCTGTGTTGGGGATATTTCAGAGACGCCTGTGAGATTTAATGCCACATTGCTTTCTCCTGCTTCTACAGCCTCCATCTACAGCACACACACAAAAGCAGCACTTTGTCCTCCATGGGAGGGGCTGTGTGAATGTGTGAATGAATGGGTACAGTGGTTGTTTCAGCAAGCTGGGTGCACATTTCACCACTTCAGCCTGGCTCTGAAGGCACTGGATGTGTCAGAGCCATTCCAGACTCTCTAGCATCCTGCATGAGCTGCTGCAATGACTGACTGCCCTTGGGATGGGAGTGGGGCAGCATTATTTGTGCAAGAGCTGTGCAGGGGATCTGGCTTTGCCCTCTGGAAAAGGTGGCAGGTGAATTCTTCACCACCCATCTGTATCCATGGTTGTGTATATACAGAAATCCCTGACTATTTCCAATTAGTTCTTCAATTATGAGGCTTATGGTGGTAGAAATAAGCAACTTAGAGGAAAAAGAAGAGAAGGGTTAACTGATGGAATCAGAGCTTTTGTTTCTGAGTTTGCTCAGCAGAGAGGCACAGCATGTCCTGACTGGCTCTGTGCTAGTTTGATTACTATATAAAAAAGGAAGTCATGTATATTAGAGTTCTTTGAATGTGTTTGCTCTACCTTTTATGAGGTAGCATGAATATTCTAATACCTGTTGGCGCTGTGCAGCTGTGGAAAGCCACTGATACAAGCAGATTATTTTAGCTTGGGTAATGTGGTATTCAGAGATTATGGGAGGAAGTAGAGCAATAGAGAAGTTGATGTACAGCTGGAGTCAAAGGCTAGTCTATTACTTAAGTTCAGACTTCTGTTATTCAGTTTGCTGACAAACAAAGCTAACCCCTAAGAAGATCAGCCAAGTTCTTTCTCTTTTAGTCACCATACTCCCTGACCTTCTCTTTTTTTCTTCCTCTTCCTTGTGACTGTTTTCCCATATTGCATTTTGACCATCTCTTCAAGGTTAAATGATTGTTCACTTTTAACTTCCAAGCTAATATTTGATTTTTTTGTTTTTTTTTTTTTTTAGTTTAGTTCTGGAAAAAATGATAGTAGTCTAAAATAATTTATTATTATTATTACTACCCTTCAAAAACATTAAGGTCAGTAGATCCTCACAATTAGAGGCATTGTAATAAAGTTCTTATTTGTATAAAAATGCATTTTCTTTCATTGTTAAGCAAATAATTTTAATGTTTCAGTCTCCTCAAAAATACGTCTGAATTAATTTTCTTGCAGTTCTTCTTTTTAACTGGTTTTTTATTTCCTCAAATGGTCAATTTTTACTGCTTCCTGCAGCCTAACAGAGGAAGCTTAGAGTCCACCAATTGCTCCTAAAATAATTAAAATGGAAATACTAATGTTCTTTGTCTACAATAGGTCTTCCAACCAAAATAATTTCCTTGAATCACAAGAAAAATCTCTCTGAGATGTAAAACCATTCAGCAGGATGTATGTCTCTAAAGATGGAAGGAATTACTCAGTGTTGTTATTATACATTATTCAAAATTGCACATTTTTTCAATCATATTGTCTTTGCATTTTGTTTTCATTTTATTGAACAGTATCAAATCAGCATAAACCTGGTACTTGATATAGCTATCTCTAACAGTGGGGACAGTTAAGATAGCATTGATCTCCAAATTCAAAAGTATAAAGTCTGAACTAAAATATTGTCCTGTAGCCTTCTTTTGGACTTTGGCTAATTAGTATTAATGAACTTTGTTGTCTTATGGATTGAACTGCCCAAGTGTGAAGAGAGTTAGCGCTGAATGTAGTCCTTTAGTATGAGCTAAATGTAATTTTAAGTTAATTAACTTGCTTTCTTTTCCCATTACAGGTGCAACAACCGAACACAGTGTATAGTAGTTACTGGGTCAGATGTGTTTCCTGATCCTTGTCCTGGAACATACAAATATCTAGAAGTTCAGTATGAATGTGTTCCTTACAGTAAGTATAATCTTTTTATTCTTGCTCACTTCCTCTGGCCCTCACAATTGAAACTAGAGTGCTGTTACATGGAAAAGAAGCATATGTTTATGGCCCATGGACCCATTATGCATGCAAAGCACTTGCAGACTAGGGCCTCCAATTAGCTTCACAAAGTGTGGAAGGAAGCCATGGTGTGATGCTGGCCAAGTGTCTGTCTGTGTTCTTAAGTGTTTGGCTTTTAAGGCTACTGTTTTTCCAGAAAACAAACTCAAATTAGCTATTCAATAGGCCAGATAGAAATTTGTACTTTTGCCCGCAACCAGTTGCTGACAAATTGGCTTGGCTCACAGACTTGCAAAGCAGGAATTGACTTCAATTTTAATCATGATCTATTTGAAAGGCTACCTGCTGCTGTGGTGACTTTGGGTGCACAGCAAAACCCAGCACTGATATTCAGAGGCAAGTGACCCAGTTGGGGGACATTGTAAAAGGATTTTGTGCTTCGTTATAAATGAACGCAGAGTCAGAGTGAATAATTGATTAATAAGGTACTCACACTGTGTTCTTTAAAAGCAAAGGGGAAAAGAGTGAGAAAGAAATGTTTGCTTTTAATTTAAAGACAAAATATAAGCCTTGAATCAGCTACCAAAACAGAGTTTTTCACTGAAAACAGAGTAAATAGTGAAATCATGATGAGACAAAAAAAAAAGTGAAGTTATGGCTGCTTCAGCAGTTTTCTACAATATTCTTTGTAATGACAAAGTTCAGTAGCTTTAGACATACTTCTTATTTCCTTGCAATAATTAATGCTTTTTTTTATTGACATGTATGCATGTTCATGAAAGTTCTGCAGATTCGACACTTTTAACTGGTTTTGCTTTCTTGTAAGGTCATTCTTTGCAGTGACTTCTCTCTCGTCCCATAGCTCAACAGAGAAATAGCTGTGCTTGCAGTGGAATTTGAGCAGTGCACTGATCATTCCCTTGAGTTATTATTAGGTGTGAATTTCTTGATCTGCAGTAATCCTTAACCAAAGTCGTATTTTCTGTTGGCACAGGAAACAGGCCGAGTCTGAGATGCAAAAACACTGTGGTGACAGTATATATCGAAAAAGGAAGGAAATGAGTTCTGGCATAAGCAAAGCTATGTCAAAACTGTCCATACTGTTTCCTGAAAATTTAGAATTCTGAAACTGAAATACTACTCTGTACTGCTTCACTACACTGAACCTTCACTGTTGTTAAAGGCCAAGCACAGATCATCTGTTTTTTCTTCATTTCTGCTGTGTCATTGTGAAATGGTTGCTTGCTGACTTTTTTCCCTGTACAATTTGTAGGTTTGGAAGCCTACTGCTAACAGTGATCCCTAGTGCCATTCCTCCTGTGTGTAGTATTGGTGGCTTGTTGTAACTGTTCTTCTTGTGCCACTTTTGAGAAGTAATGTCTTACCCCAATCTAACCAAAGTTTTGTTCCACAAAGACTACTTCTGCTTTAGCACTGTTTTCATTCCCAAATTCTCAGAAAGTGGGCAGTGCATCTGATTCCAAAATCTGAGGTCAGTCAAGTGACAAGAAGTTACTTTTCCAGTTCCAGTAGGCTAGCTCATAGAGGAAAAAATGTAATGCAAATAATGTTCAAACATAATTTCTTATGCTGTTTTAGGAAGAGAAGTGTGGATATGTTCTACTGATTGGGTATTGCTATCTCCAGGAATCTTTTCTTTTCCAGTTTCAGAAGTATAGTGACACAGCGCGGCCTACCCTGTGCTCTAACTTGTAGTGACTTTAATTTTAAAGTGTTTATTTTTGTTTACTGTCGGTTGCACTGGCCTACCCTTTGAACTCTGTAATTCTGTGTCTATCATAATTCAGGATTCTGGATACTTTCCTGTTTTTCAAAGTCTATAAGTTTTGGAGTTTGTCAACTGCAGCATGTACAGTGATGACACTACCCAATTCCAGAACTGTAAGAGGCATCACCTGTCATTACCAGCAGTCATCTAAAAGATTGCCTGTTACTAAAATGAGTTTTGAAGATTGATTTCAAATCACATTGTGCTTCAGTAGCCATTTTGATTGTTAACTCTCTTTTCTCCCTGTCCCACAAAGCCTATCCTGTTATTTTTCCGAGACTCTTTTTTTGATGTCTGGCAAACTCCAGTTATCGAGTCTAAATTTTATTTCCTTACTTGTTCCAGAACTCTTTATCTAAATGTACAGAATAGATTTGCAAACAGCAGCTGTTTCAGTGTAAGAGACTTCTTAGGAAGGTAGGATAAGCTATTGTGGGCCTAGGAAGGGAGGAGTTTAGTTATCACAGCACTTCTAACCAAAATTCATTTATTTCATTAATTTCATCTTCAGTTACTGTAAGACTGCAAAATGTTCAGTACTCATTGTGGTATCTTTCCATCCATGAGAGATGACAAAAAGCAATCATAATAGGTTTTGTGGTGAAAGGTGAGAGTTCTTATGCACTGGAGTTGCTGTCACCCTTGTACAAAATGCAGTTTATGAGCTCCTCTGTGTCTTGCTGGCCTCCAGAAATATGTAGCTGCTTTGCTTATTTGAAAGTACTTCATTTTGCAAGTTTAATTAAGTTTGAAAGTACTTAATAAATGCTTCATTTTTTTGCATCTCAAAGTGCAAACGAAAAACAAAACAGCAAAACAACTTTTCAGATACTCAGTCGGATCTCCAACAAAAATTCCAGACAAATTTGATAGACATTGCTTTGTCCTGAAATAATAAGAGTGTTATTGATTAAATTACAAAGAGATTGAGAGTACTATACTTGACATTTCTCTCACTTATGCTGCATGATGTTTGTTGGCACTTTGACTAACAGAAGTCAGCCCTTTTATAAAGAAGAACATCAAAAGTGCCGTTTTGTGTATCTGTGCATTTTTATTTTAAGCCTATTTTGGACTTAGGAATCCAATAGAAAACATTTTAAAGTGTTTTATTCTCTCTCTGTATGTATTGATTGGACTTTGCAGCATTTGTTTATTTCAATAAGCCCATCTGTCCCTGAAAAATGTACAGCTGTACACCAGTGCATGCAGAGCAGACATGCCAGTAATGATTTTAGTTATCCCTATCTTTTTCCCCGACTCCTATTGCTAATTCTAAGCAGGTACAGTATCAATATTGCTCTTTGGTGAGAAATAAGCACATGCATAGAAGTTCACAAACAGAATTGTCTGAAAGTCATTAATACTAATGGTGAAACCCAAGAATTCACCTCAGAATACATCTTCTGTTTACTCGGATAAATCCAGAATTACAAATTACAGAAAAATGAGTATTTTACCTAAAGATGTATAACAGTACAAAGGCTAGGAAAACGACTGCTCATTTTGAAAATATTGACCCCCTCCGGTTCCCCTGTAAAGTTGTGGAATTGTTTCCTGAAGAAACACAAGATCAGATCAGCCAGTATCATTCTCAAAATAATGATATGTAATTTTATTAAATGAAACTGAAAATCCAAAACTTTATATGGAACATACAAAGGCATTCTTCAGGATAATACTGTAACACTGAAAATGTAATAGCTGTGCAAATAGTTTTGATACGCTTCCCTGGTATCAGCAGCTACTGTTACACAGATTGGTACATCTGTCATTTTCCAGGTCATTTTATGAAACCAAGGGAGCATTCTTCAAAGGCCACAGAGTATATGAAATAGGTTTTATTGCAAATAATTATTGGGAAGCTATTTACTAGCTGGGCTTCAGCTATATATCTTTCTGTAACTTCCTTAAAACTTCCTGGGGGAAAAATTGCTATGGTAATATAACTTCGTTAATTGGGTTTGGTTTATGTCCTCCATGTATGGTGGCAGGGTGGATGTTTGTTTTAAACACAATATGGCTGTCCTTGCATACCAGCTTGCTGTTTCGGGCTTAATCGATGATGCTGGAGAATATCTGAATGAGCTAATTGTTATTTTTTTCTTCTCTTTTCCCTTGCTTACTGTGCTTTTGCTTCTTTTTTTCTAGATGTTCTTGCTTATTCCTTCTAGTCCGATTTTGCAGTTATAGACTAAGAAGTGGCAAAAGTTCTCAAGATTAACATTCAGGAAAACAAATAAAATAAAGCCTAAGGAGAGCCTAAGGGTGCAAGCTGCTTTCTTTACAAGAAAGAAAAGCAGGGAAATGTCTGGTGCAAAGATGGGGAGGTTTAATAATCACATTTGGAAACCTATAGAGTTAATATACTGAATTTTGCATTTCTAATTATCAATTAATATAGTATGTATATGTGCACTTGCACATATATGATAAATTAATATGTTAGTTAAAACCAACTTGATTAGCATTATACTTTTAGAAGAAGAAGAGTGTATTAGCATGTATTAGTAAAGTAATTCATTATTTATTCAGGTTCACTAAGTGAAACTACATGCCAACATATCTGTATTCCCTCCTTAATCTACTAAAATGATTGATCCATGTTCATTTGTGTAACCGTAGAATCTCTCTCCTGCTAGGTTATCCTGTTGTCTGTTTCTCTTTATCCAATATAGTGCAGTTCTTATTCTCCCTATATATAGCGTCTGTTACTAATTTAATCTTTTAGACTAATAGTCAATTTATGTTAATCTTCTTTCTTTTTTCCTTGCACTTTTTTATTTTTCTTCCGATGCTTAAAATAGAAGTGGAGCAAAAAGGTAAATAACGTATACAGTCCAAACCCCAGCTCCTTGTTATGTGCCTTATGGATGTTAACCTCTTCCCTTCCCCTCCCCACAACACTCTTATATTATGATAATCAGCAGGATCTCATAAGTACACCTCATAAAGAAGTCGACTGTTTGCAATAAAGTGACTTGGCTGCTTAAAGTAGGTGGCGGGGTATAGTGTCTGAAGTACTTGGGCTGGAGGGAAGACTCCCTTGCTTTTTTCTCTCCCTTTCTCTTTGTCTTTCTTTCCCTTTCTCTCACCCTTGGGTAAATTCTTGTTAATCAAGTGTCATCTTGCCTGGCTTCCAGAACCCTCTCCATAGCATGCCATGGTTACAGGGTTTCCTGGTCTGTTTCATTCATTGCTTTGGTTGTGTTTTGTTTTCTCTGCTCCTAATTGCTTTCTCTATATACCTGATGATTTGTTTTGTTCCTTTATTTTTAATCGAGGCACCTCCTTTTTCAGCCTCACCACTTCTTAAAGTTCTAAACAAGTTGATGCGATTTTTTTTGGACTGAAATGACCTAGCACACTGCTGCACACCAGTTAAAAGCTCTGGAGCGTTAATGTGTACTCACTAAAAGTCTGAAACGAAAATGCAAGAGTAGCTCTACATTTTCAGCTGTCTGTGTATGCCATTGAGCCTTGGTCTGTACTAGTGAAAACAGTTCCCATCCACTTTCCATACTGGTACAGCAAGATCATGGTAACTTTAAGAAAAGTGGATGATAAAGGGTGATAATTGCATTAATTATAACATAAGGTATAATCTAGTGCCAATTAAATTGATTTTTTTTTTCTTCCTGACACAGTCATTATGATTTACCTACCTTTTTGTTTTTTTCTTTTTTTTTTTTTTTAAATTGTTTATTATGAGACGGTCTTAATTTGACGTAATTCTTGTCTTACTTCTCTCTGTGACTGTTAGTTTTTGTTTGCCCGGGGACGTTGAAAGCAATTGTGGACTCACCGTATTTATATGAAGCTGAACAAAAAGCAGGTGCTTGGTGCAAAGATCCTCTCCAGGCTGCAGATAAAATATACTTCATGCCATGGACTCCGTATCGCACGGATACTTTGATAGAATATGCTTCTCTAGAGGACTTCCAGAACGGACGCCAGCAGACCACATACAAGCTCCCAAACCGAGTGGATGGCACTGGATTTGTAGTGTATGACGGCGCTGTCTTTTTTAACAAGGAAAGGACTCGGAACATAGTAAAATTCGACTTGAGGACTAGAATTAAGAGTGGGGAGGCCATAATCAATTATGCTAATTACCATGACACCTCTCCATACCGATGGGGAGGAAAGACTGATATTGACTTGGCAGTTGATGAAAATGGCTTGTGGGTAATTTATGCTACAGAACAAAACAACGGGATGATAGTAATTAGCCAGCTGAACCCCTACACTCTGCGCTTCGAAGCCACCTGGGAAACCACCTATGACAAGAGGGCAGCATCCAATGCTTTCATGATATGTGGTGTCCTGTACGTGGTGCGCTCGGTGTATCAGGACAACGAGAGTGAGACCGGCAGGAACGCCATCGATTACATCTACAACACCAGGCTGAGCAGAGGCGAGCACGTGGACATTCCTTTTCCCAACCAGTACCAGTACATCGCTGCAGTGGATTACAACCCCAGAGACAACCAGCTGTACGTATGGAATAACAACTTCATTCTGCGATACTCCTTGGAGTTTGGCCCACCTGATCCTGCCCAAGGTAAGAATTTCTCTTTTTTTCTCATTTTTGATCTCTTAGTGTTTCCATTCAGGGAAATAAGTTACAATATTTTCGGTCTTAGATTTAGCTCATGGCAGAAAGTCTGCACTGTGCTGAGCTGAACAGCATTACAGTGGTGCAAGACAAATTTGCAGAACCTGTTATGAGAAATAGAATTTATTTGGTTTACAAGCTCATGCTTTTCTTTGTATCTTTTCTTTTTTTTTTTTTTTTTTTTTAAATACAAATGTGTAGCTTTTCTGTGTTTGGGGAATTATTTACTTTATGCCATCAGACAGTTTGATAGCTAAACTGAGTTGGAGTTGCTTCATGCTGGGCCAGAAGCCTGTTTCCATCCGCTCAGTGTTACCTGCCTTCTGAATTGATTACAGCATACACGCAGACCTTTTAACTTCTTGGCGCCAGCAGTAGAGAGCAGTGTGTGCTGGGAGGTCCCAGAGGAGAGGTATGGGGTTAATGTGCAATACCAAGCATAAGTATTTTTCCATAGCCTTATTTTCACAGTTTCTAATGTCAGGTTAGACAAGATTGTCTGACATCTTTTTAGTGGATTTCTCAGTAAGCCCCTTACAAATGCATTCCAGCTCTCTAGAAGTCAGTACTGCTTCCTAAAAGAAAAGATACTAACTGTCAGAAGGAAGAAGAAAAACTGAGGTCTTTAGGTGTCAGAAATCTCTAAAAATGACATGAATAGGCACAACCCCATATTAACATGTACAGAGGAGAGTAAATACCAGGAGAAATGCTCTGTGGCAGAAGATGTATGCAGCAAAAGCTGCTTTAGCAATGAAGGTAATACTTCACTTCTCTCATCTAACGGCTGTGCATGTTTAGCAGTTGTTTTTTCTACTTCAAGAAAGGAGTAATAATGGCTTCTCCACATGAAAAGTAGCTGTCCTACTTCAGCAAATCTGATTCATGCACAGCAGTGCAAACTGTAATATGCACACAATTATAGCAACACACATATAGCTTTTTGCAGGCAGCAGAACAGGGTGGTGTAGAACCAATACTGACCTCCAAAGCCATAAGTGATCTGTCCAGTATTCTGCAGACCACCATGGCAATACCTGGCCAGGCTCAGGCAGGTTCCAGGTGTTTGGGGAACTGGCCAGCTTTGCTCTCTCTACATCGAGCAAGTCCATTCCTCAGGGAGACTTTGGGACTGCTCTTAGCAGAGAGATAAACCACCTATGTAATTAAAAAAAAATTAAAGCTTTTATTGTCATACATTCTCATGTATGCCACTTTTCATTCAGTTCAACTGAGACAAAGATGCATTTTAAATTCTCCAAAGCTTTAAGAGTAAGAGGAGAAAATGGAGGTGCAGGCTCTAAGTAGCTTTTGCAGTTCATGCAGCTGCTGTGAATGTGAAAAAAGCTAATCTTTAAGTCATTGCATAGAAGGAAATGTGTAAAGGAAAAGCGGGGGTAGAAAAGGCTTTATGGAATCCTTCCTTCACTTTAGTAAACCTCCGAAGGTCTCCAGTAGGACATTTCATAATGTTTTTATTCTGAGAGAGTCATCAAGATCTTAAGTTATAGTGTATGTGCTGGCCACATCCCATCTGCTATCAAAACAGATTTGGGCATCCACCAGCACCCTTTTCTCTTCCTGGATTCCTTGCTGGCATGCAAGGCAGGAAGAGAAATGGTTTATTCCAACCAGACCTAGGCGAGAATGGGTCCAGGGCACACTGCAGGGTGCTTGCCTCTCCTCAGCTATTTGCCCATTCATCTATGACGACAGAAAAGAAATACTTGAGTAAGTCATGAGTTTGGGTTTTAAATGCATTAGGACATCAGTAAATACATTTTGATTCTGGTCTTTTTAAAGTATAGAAACCAAATGAAGACACTCAGTTTATTTGAGCATGTGATGCATATATTCATACACAGTATTTTCCTTAGATAAAACCAATACCCAATATATTAATTTTGTATAGGTATGTACGTTGTAGATCTAAGAATATGTTTCAGGTCATTTCCTCTTTTGCCTAAGCCAATTGCCTGTAGTTAGAAACTACTAAATGAAAGGAAAAAATATCTAACATAATTGTCCTTGAGATGTACTGCCATAAAAGTAAGGAGCAACTCTTTACGGTATCTACTTCTATATTTATTTCTGTTATATTTCCAGTGCCTCTTTGTTTCAGCATAAATTGTGTATAAATTGCATCTCAGTCCTCCGACTGTTATATAAAGGATCCGTATGTGTAATACACATTTGGATTTTTTATCTCATATAGAATTAGATCAACTTTTAAGCATGCTTGATGAAGGGCATTTTCGTGCTTCTTTTATTCTAATTTGGTTTGGGGTTTTTGTGATCAACTCCAATTTTTTAATCATCTACTCATCAACAAAGGAGTTACGATAACATTCTGTAAGTCACCTAACACAAGAACTTTCTTTTAGTGTCCTTTGCAACAGTACTTTAATATCAAGTATTTAATAGTGTCACAAGGTCAGTGTCTCAAAATTGGAAGTCATGGCCCTTTCTTTTCGAATGGTTAACTTGGGACCATTGTGGAAAACTCAGTAATCTCTGTTCCCTCCATTGCCAAGTGAGAGATAATGATAGATAAGACACACACTGATTTTTAGGTTTTTTTCTATATATCTGTCTTGGCTATTAGTTTTTGTCTACACCACAATGTCCAGCTAAAAGTGCTTCAAAACCACCAGTCTTTCTTCTTACATGAGAGATGAATTTGTCGTACTTGAGTTGCACTTTCCCTTCAAATTTGCTCCCAGGGCCACATCTTGGGCTCATCCATGTCCTGAAACTCATGGCTTTGTTTCCTCTGTTGTCTCATTCATTTTTACATCTCCCTGTTGAAACCTCTGAAATACCACTGTAATTAACTAAATGTTAACCTTGTTCTTGCTGCAAAACTACACCATTTTCTCTTCTTGCAACTTTCCCTGTATCCTTATTTTCTTAATCTTCAGGAGAAACTCTACAGATTTCTAAAACTGTAGATGCTGGAGACAGACTACTGCTTCAGTACTCAGATAATGGGGTCTGCTGCCCTTAGAACTCCTCCTTTCACCTCATTCTTTTTATGTTATTTTTCTTCTTGTCTTGGAAATTATAGTACACAGATGTATCACAGAATGATGGAAAGATCATTAAGTCCAACCATAAAGCTCACCCTGCTGAGTCCACCACTGAACCATGTCCCCGAGCTCCATGTCTGCACATCTGATGCTGGGCAAATGCCCCAAGTTCATTTGGAAGGGGTCCTCCTGTTTCTGCAGTGCTAGTGTCTGCCAAGGTGGTACATTTGCAAGGTGTCTGCCAAGACATGCTACGTGTAAAACACTCAGCCTGCAGCTGGTGCATCTCTGGTAGAGATGTAGAAATGGTTTCCAGAGCTACAGCTGTCAAGTACCGTTCAGATGTTGCAGAAGAGCATGTTTTCTAAGATTAAGTGTAAAAAGCATTTGAAAATCAAAACCTTAATTTAAAAATGAAATAAAATGCATCAGGCCTTGCAAAAAGCCACTGAAAAATTTGAGATAAACCAAAGTTTTTACATCCCTGGTAAATTTAGTGGATATATCCAGTTACATTCTTTCTACAGTAGGTACCAAGGGTCCAAATGAATCCTTGCTGGATCAGGTATTTTTAAAGGAATTTTAAGTTAAAAGACCAGGAAGAATGAGGGAATTTTCCCTCTAAAAAGTGAATATGAGCATGTCATTGTAAGGTTTCCTTGGTAACAAAAAGAAGATAAATCCTTTTGTTCTGTGTTAGTGCATTAGGGAGAGATTTCATCTACATTCATCCCAATTTGTGCTAACTGTTTAAACAAGTTGTCTCCCCTTTTGTGCCTTGATACCCATCATTAAGTATTATTGGATCACTGCAGGAAGAGATGGATGTTGTGAATGTGGACAGAGCAGAAACTTGGAGAGTAGCATCTCCAAGGGCTTGAAGTAATGGGAAACTAGTGCAACACCAAGAATCTACTAAAAAGTCACGCAGTAAATTAAGTAAATTGTGTCTGTACTAGTATGTTAAATCCAGCAGACTGCAGATGAATGAAAGAATGGTTGTACAAGTAAAGACAATATAATGGGGACCAGATAGCATATTTTGTCACCACAGGTATTTTGCTATTTTTTTTTGTCACATGTGTTATAATTTTCAAAGTATAAATTTATAAATGGCTATGTAAACATTTCACTTTCAATTGAATGGGATTTGGCAGGGTCAATAGAGTACTAGCTAACATAATAGCTGGAGTCGCCTATAGGTAATTAAGTGACTCTTAGCACCTTCCCTGCTATTCACTGAAGCATGAAAGTATAGAGCAGTAATAAGCAGGAGGCAGGAAAATTGTGATTTGCACAGATTTCTGATCTCTGTTGCTTTACATAGCACCTCCATATATGACACCTTTTGAGAATAAAGGTGGGCCCATAGATTTTCATGTGTCTGAATAAATTGAAATACCTGACCTATAAGAATATATATTTAACTGAAAAATCCATGCATCTGATTTCTCAAATGACCTGGATGCCAAAAGGGAGAATGAAACCATTTTCAGAAGTGGCACATCATTTGGGCATTACAATTAACACATTGTTAATCTTAGGTTAGAGTTGTATTTTGGGTAGGGATATTTTTGATTTGGCTTGGTTTAGATTTTTTTTTTCAACCTTATTTTATGCCTGCCTAGAATAGAAACCTGTTGGCAAGGAATACTAGATAGCTTGTGTGCCTTCTCTAGATCTGCTTTTCACTGTTAGTTGGGAAAAGAAAGTTACTATTCCCCTGCTGTCCTACAGCAATTGTGTTAAGTTTTTTATAGACATCACACTGCTAAACAGGTGTTAAGTTTTACTCCAGTGGTGTCTTCATTTTTAGCAACAGATAGGATACATAAATGTTTAAATCAGCTGTTAGGAACTGCATGAAACAAATGTAAATTAATCACACCTCAATTTGAGTCTTTGTATTTACCTATTGCTTTTTCTCCTATTTTCTTAATTTTAATGACTATCTTCAGCTGATGATAAGAAGAACCTATTCTTAATAAAACAAGGAGGCAGAAGAGGTTTCAGTTTTCTCCTCAGCATATCAAGCCTAGTCAAAAAGTCAAAATAAAATCTCGCATTGTAAAAGTGGCTTTTTTGGAGTTGGACAAAAACTACATATCTTCACCCCTGCTGCTTAGAACAATAGGTTAATAATTTTGACATGGAGTTTGTTCTTCTTCTCAGTTGCAGCCTATTAATCATCACTGCCATTATCTTGTATTGGCAAAGTGCTCTGCAAGGCAGAGCCTGCAGATGCCACCGTCCTCAGCTCTGAGAACGAGACACATCAGGTGGTGGCAGCTGTCATGTGTCTTCTTGCAGCTCAGGAGAATGGCCCAGCAGATTAAGTTCCCACAGGTCATTAAAGAAAAAATGACCTGTCTTCTAAAAGCTGGATATATTCCTTGAAGTGATGTGTTTGGTTGTTTCTTATTTTTCAACCACCTTCTTTCCCAGACTTCCAGCACTGTCTGAAGTTTCCTGGTGCATTCTTAAATATGCTGACTTCTTTTTGAAAATTGATTAAAGAGAAAAGTTCTGAGAAGTTATCTGCAATTTATTCCAGTTTTTTTGAGAGAGATGGTTTAAAGTCTTTCTCTTACAATGTGAGATTACTAATATATTTCTAAGTATGTAGTACTACCATGCTATGAAGATAATTTTTGAATCACGGGTGATAGGCTTCGAAATTGATTTCAATGGATAGCATGAAAATTGTACTAACTAAAGTTGTGTAATGACAGCAGAATTATTCTAGCTCAGGTTGCAACACCAAATATGTTCTGAAAATTGTTTCCTCACCGCTGAACTTCGAAGTGTTTTATGAATTCTGACACTGATATTTTGCTCCCGAGACAAAACTGTCCTAAACATTACAGGGTTTGAGTAGTAATTGCAATAATGCTAATTCACATTTTGATGTTTAAATATGTATTAATTAGCAGCGTGTATTAGGGGATGGATTGTAATAATTGGTTGTCCCCTGCATCATTCTCCATCCCCACGAGCTCCCTGTTCCCGAGGACCTGATTCAGCAGGCCTTGCCTGACACTTGTGCCAGTGATTGCAAATGCTCTTGACAAATGTTAATTGGGGAAGCACTAGAAGGCTGGATGCATTGTAATCAAAAGCAAATTAGAGCAGTTTCACAAGATGTCAGGCAAGCACTTGCAGAACAGATCTGAGGGTTTCAATAGTGGCTGGCTACACCACAAGTTCAGCACAATTACACGGGCTGTGTTCAAGCAGCCAGTGATGAGACTGAAGACAGCTCTGCAGAAGTTTGTGAGCAGGAGAGAGATGAGAGGCACATCTTTGCCTTTAGTCTTGAAAAACAGATCATAATGCTCAAAACTTCACCCTAAATTAGTGTGAAAATAAAAAAAAATATTTTGAACTTCTAATATAAGTGAAACAATTGAAAAAGGGTTTTGAGAAAATTGTTATTTGCCATACTGCTGATATTTAATATTATGCAAAACACTAACTTACAAAACGACTGCTGAAAAAAAGTGAGACTGCTCTTCTTTTTGTTTTATTTTATTTATGATTTAGTTTAGAGAAGCTGCATTGTCCAGAAAGTCAGAGTTGAAGGGCCTAGCAGAACAACAAAAAAAGAGAAAGAAAGAAGCCAAAAATATTTTTCATTAGCTTATTTGTTCTCAGCACAAGCGTCTATACTTTTCTGTGCCTGGGAAGCATTTTGAACACTACTGAATATTTGGAAATAACGATAACTGTGGCAGTTGCTTTGCTCACTTGCATTGTTTCTCAATATACATGTGAAGGTGTTGCACAGCCATTCCAGACCCCACTAGCATTAACTTATGTTATCTCTCCAAAGTCTGAGAACCCTGGCATGGCTTGGGCTGTACCTCAGCAGCTCCAGCCATGAGTTCCTGCCGTGGGTCAGTGGCAGGAGCAGCTGCACATCCCGAGCAGGAGGGATTTGGCCTAAGCCCGTCCTGGTGTTTCATAAAAGATGAAAACTCACTCCTTGCCACTGGCTTGCAGGAATTGTGTGTTCACACCTGCTTTATCAAAAAAGGATATTAAGGCCCCAAATGTTCAAAGAGGAGAGTGCCATGTACCTGCTGAGTGCTGCCTCTGTTTGGAGCTATTCAGGCTTGCAGCTCTTTCAAGCAGAATGACTGCTGGGCAGGAAGATGTTATCAAAATTATTGCTCTGGAAGGTGTGTACTGGGTGACTTGAAGTTTTGGGGTCTGTTTTTCAAAAATATTCTCGTTAGTTACAGCCTGCTGCCTTTGTTGTTAAAGCTGGACTACATTGTTCACAGCACACTGATTCAAATGATTTCATCTATTGAGTTGTTCCTGCTGCAAATGTGATTAAGTAATCTTTAATTGCTTTGAGCGTGTTTGTTATGTACTGATAACTCACTAGTATGCCTTTCAGCTTTTAGAAATGTAACTATCAATTTTTATTACAGAAGAGATTCTTTGGTGAATGTGCTGAAACATCATAACAGTATGAGCTGAGAGTAAAAAAAACATACAACCCAAAAAAAGTGTCAAAATTATATCCTGAGCACCCAGAATAGCAGTGAGAGTTATATTAAGATAAAGGAAAGGAGACACCAGAGAATCCTTGAAAGCTACATAAATAACTTTTAAATAACTTTTTTTTACATACAATTCTGAAGTAATTTACTTTATTATTACTCTGATTTTTCCCTGTGCAGTGCCTACCACAGCAGTGACAATAACTTCTTCAGCAGAGCTTTACAAAACCACAGTGTCAACCACTAGCACTACGTCACAGAGGGGTCCCATAAGCACAACATCAGCTGGAGGAACAAAGGAAGGAAGCAGAGGACCCAAACCACCGCCACCCATTTCCACAACCAAAATTCCTCCCGTGACAAGTTTCTTCCCTTTGCCAGAAAGATTCTGTGAACCGACTGAGGCCAGGGGGATTAGCTGGCCTCAAACACAAAGAGGAATGATGGTTGAACGCCCTTGCCCCAAAGGAACACGAGGTATTGCCTTTAAAAATATAATCTTGATTTCAAGCAGACATTTCAAAAGCAATATGCAGCTCTCTCATGAGGAATATTTTTTTTAATCTCAGGCTGTCTGTCACATGATTTTTTGTTACCCAGAGTGTAGTATCTACAGGCAGTGGTCAAGTTATAATCTGCAAACGTCATTTGAGCAGAGCCACAGAATTACCTTGCACTTGCACTTTTGTGAATCCAGGTCAAATTTTAGGGCATTGCTTGAGGACTGTTGTGAAATATGCTTACAGCTGCCTTTCTCATTATGAACTCCCCTCTGGACGGGCTCCAGGAAAAATCAAGGGCTTTTTGTTTGTTTGCAGAAAACGTCTGGTACTTTTCACTGACTTTTTTTATTGCTCTTTGTAATCTACATTATTTCCTTACGTTTTTGTCAATTATTGTCAAGCACTGCCATTAGCAGCATTCAGAATTGAATGTTGTTTAGGAGCACAGTGTAGCCAATTTCCTGACTGCGTGCAGAAAAATTTCACTGTAGTTTTCTACATCTGTTGTAGGAACTGCCTCGTATCTCTGCGTGGTCTTAACGGGAATGTGGAACCCCAAAGGCCCTGATCTTAGCAACTGTACCTCACACTGGGTAAATCAGCTGGCTCAGAAGGTTGGTTGAAACCTTTTAATCTGGCATACACTGGTGATTAAAGATTTTAACTTTGAGCATTAATATTTCAGTTTGTTGAAGTTGTCTTTATTACTCTGTGTTCATTAAAAGTAGGAGTTGTGCGTACTCCATGTGCAAAGCACAGGCCAGCAGTTGGGTTCTTATGTGTGTTTTAGTATGCCCTCTCTAAATTCTTATGTTGAATTTGTGATTACAGGCCCTCATCATTATTTAAAACAAAGTAGCTTTGATTGTTTTCAAAAACCAAAAGCAATATTTGCTTAAAAAATCAAATACTGTACAACACACAGCAAAATTCGTGGTGTACAGCAAGGGGTTTTTTTTGTTCAGTAAAACTTACCCTGTTATAGATTTTTGTCTGAGTGCATTGATAATAGTATGATTAGACCACAGAACCATTTTCTGTGTTTTCCTTCCCTACTGAGATTTACAAAGTTTATGAAAACTGGATAATTTGTTGTCAGTACAAAGCTACTTGACTTTCAAATGCCTCAAGCACTGGTATGAACAAACAGATTTTTTACTGTCTGATAATGGCAGTAAAATAAAAGTGAGGATGAATAGAAGATCGAGCCCAAAAGTCCCACTCAGATTTCTGGTTTTGATGGCTGTAAAGAACTGCTTTTGTGTGTCACGGATCTAAGAACCTTTAATCTTCTGAGATAAAGAGAACGTTATTGGTCTCAATTAGTTACAGATTTCAATGTATGTGCAAATGGTTATTTCACCACAACAAAGGTACACAGGGAATTGGAATTAGGAGCCGCAAGCAGAACAAGGGACCCTGCTGAGATAATATAAACTGTCATTTCAGATCAGAAGTGGAGAAAATGCTGCTAGTCTGGCCAATGAACTGGCTAAACACACCAAAGGACCGGTCTTTGCTGGCGATGTTAGTTCATCAGTGAGGCTGATGGAACAGCTCGTGGACATTTTGGATGCTCAGCTTCAGGAGCTACGGCCCAGTGAAAAAGACTCTGCTGGAAGGAGTTATAACAAGGTACACACCTCCCATCACTTCCTCCTGCTGGATAACAATTGCTCTTGGGTTGGGTAGTTTTTTCCTTTCAGAAATATTAATCTGTACTTTGTTCCTGCATGTGTATAGTTCTGGAATAAGCATATGAGAGAAGACAGCAGTAAATACACAGCGGAAAGTTGTAATTACCTTCTTTAGGGAATAAGATATAATTCACAATAGCTGACTGGTCCTGAAATAATAGCTATGTCCCATATTAAAATCTGGAATGCATTATAACTAGTGTGAGGGAAATGAATATTAGCTCTTAGAAATTCTGTAACAAATCAGCATGTTTATCCAGTGATCCTTTTAACCCTGAACATGTAATAAAATCAGTAGAATTCTGTATAGGTACAGGGTTTTATTTTAATCCAACTTCCTGCAGAATAATAGCACTTTCTTAGACTTCTAAAGACACCAACATGACTTATAATTGATCTTTATAAAAATGCCTTACTACACATATCTAAAACGTGAATTAATGTTTTCTCTGGAAACATGTTCCAAGAAACATTTCAGAGAAAATGTATCTTTGTGGTTTAAATACAAATTACAGTGTTATTACCTTTCTTCTTTTTCTCAGAGGAAATGCTGTATTTCTCAGCCTCTTCCCTGCATGAACCCAGTCAGCAAGCCACAAATGAAATATTTTTTCATTCTCCTTTGGAGGGAGAAAGATTCATGCACTTCTCTGTTATTTTGGCAATAGTTTTATTTACAGTCCCTAGATGCCCTTAAAATAATTTTCCCAGAGACCGATCAAGTGCCCACACACGGATTTTTTCCTTTGACCTTTTCATACAAATCCCACCATTTGGGCAAAAGATACCCACACACCTGAGTAAAGGTTGCTGTGCTACTTTTGGCTGGGGTAGAATTAATTTTCCTCACAGTGGCTAGTATGGGCCTATGTTTTGGATTTATGCCGAAATATATCTTCCATATCTTTGAAAATATAAAGTTGTTTTTGTTAATGCTGAGCAGCACTTTCACAGCATTTTCTTCTTTTTGTACTGCCGCACTGACAAGGAATTTGGGAGTACATGGGAAATTGGGAGGGGTATTCCAGACCGTGTGACATCATATTCAGCATATAAAGCTGGTGGGGATTAGGAAGAAGTGGGAGAATTTAAAGTTATGGTGTCTATCTTCCCAAGTAATCATTACATGTTACTT
Organism: Acridotheres tristis; assembly: GCA_037013685.1. Taxonomy (NCBI): domain Eukaryota; kingdom Metazoa; phylum Chordata; class Aves; order Passeriformes; family Sturnidae; genus Acridotheres; species Acridotheres tristis. The sequence continues at coordinate 14,185,433 of CM072895.1, forward strand.
GGCTTGGCTTTGCTGGGAATGGCTGAACACCTGCCTACCCATGGGAAGCAGTGAATTAATTCCCTGCTTTATTTTATTTTCATGCATGGCTTTTGTTTTACCTATTGAACTGTGTTTATCTCAGCTCATGGATTTTCTCAGTTTTGCCCTTGTGATTCTTTCCCCAGTCCTGCTGGTGAGCAAGTGGCTGTCTGGTACTAGGTTGCCAGCTGGGCTTAAACCACAGTTGGGAAAATCATTTCCTGTGTGATGTTCTTTTTTAGTCATCATGGACAGAAACTAGATTAATGTCCAGGCTATCATTCAAAACCAGGATTTGAAACACCAGAGTATTTTTTTTTCTCTTTCTGAAGTTTTCCAGAATCTTTCTAACTTCTGATTTTCTTTCTCCTTATTAAAAAGCTCCAAAAACGAGAGAAGACGTGCAGGGCTTACCTTAAGGTATATCTCCTGTGCTGTCACCCTGCTTTCTCCCTGCTTCAGCAACCTGCCACGCTTTATCATCTTGCTGCATGATCCTATGTATTTCAGTCTTTGATAAATGTGTATTGTGCCCCATATCAACTTTACAAATGTTGGCTTTGCACAGGTATAACACTAAGAAAAAAAAAAAAAATCAAAGTTCATACCTCTTGTACCTTAACTTGTTCAAAACTAAAAGAGCAGAAGGGATTATTATCTGAATTGGAAGTAATATCTCTCTTGTTAAAAATTTTGGGTAGGGGGAGAAAACTTGCAGCTCAAAGCAATGAGTTCACCTTGGTAGAATTTTATATCAAAGACTGTTTAGAGTTAATTTGCTTGCGAGAAAAATGTACATTATATAGCTTGCTTTGTGTGTATTCTTATGCCTAGTAAAATCACTCTTTCTTACAGTTTTAAAAATAGTTACAATTCAGTGACTTGAGGATACAATGCAAAGACAAACATTTCTCTAACTTCACTAGTAAAATGTCTGCCACGTGTCCCATTAACCAGGCTGTATAGAAGGCGTGTAACACATTGCTCCCTGATTTCCAGTTCCTTTCATCAGCTGTAGAAAGGCTGCCTGTAGTGGCCAGCTCCTTTTCTGCAGTACAATGCCAGTAATGCCACCTTGCACCTATGAAGGGGAGAAAAAAGTTCTAGAACAGACGTGTCTGGCTCTGAAAGATTTTATTGCACATTTTTTCAAAACTTCTTTTAAAATACTGATTTTTACTTGTACCCTCTGAGATTAAATGTAAGAATTGTTTTTGGAAAGAATTTTGAAATCCTTTAGAACAGAATAAAAAAATTCAGACTCTCGCTGAAAAGAGGTTTCTCTGTACATGTCACTTCTGTTTTTTATCCTAAAGTCCTGAAAGTGGATGGGAGATGTCCAGTTATACAGAAATTTGAGAAAAAAGATAAAGATCTGGAGAGAAATTCACTTCTCAAGTAATAAAAGTTGTAATAGGTTTTTATTAGAAAATATTCTTCAGTAGTGAAGGATAATCCAGCAGATGTGGTCTGGGTAGAGTGGGTTTTTCTGCTTCCTTTTCATTGGTAAACAGGATGATGAGAACAGTAACAGGGCTGCTCCAACAGCTATGTTGTCACAGGGGCTGTGGGGTTTTTCCCACCCATTTGCCTCTGTCTGGGAGGAGAAGCACTTCAGAAATATGACTGGGCAGGTGATGATTTTCCACAAGGAAAATGCAGTTAGGTTATCCCACAATAAAGGAAAAGCACGTGGTATCAATGAATGCATACTGTCAGTGCTATATGGCGATACATGAGAAACCAGAGCAGAACCTTAATTTCCAACTGGTGTCATTCTCTGTAGGTCTCAAATGGGCTTCTCTGCTTAGATAAGACTAATAAACCTCTTGAAATTACAAATCAAAAGCTGACTTACACTATGCAAATGAAGCAAGTTCCCACTTTGTGACAGAGAATTCATTTGTACCTCAGATTAGAGGCTCCAATCTGTATTTCTTAGTGACTAATGAATCTGGCCTCTGCAGACCAATTTTTGTTCCACTCTAGTTAATGGCTGCAGCAGTATCAGTGTGAGCATTTTGACTATTCTGTCTCCCATTAGAGAAAGAAAAAAGGCTTTAATGCCACTTCGAAGTATCTTCCACCTGCCAGGAAGGTCATGGTGGCTCACAATGCAGACAGAAAGAGGATATTAAAATGGATTAGGCTAATTAATCTTGCTCTGACAATAGCCTTGACCAAGTTTTCCCATTCGTTTGTTTGCACAATATAGTACTCCAGACTGACATCTTTCTGTTTGTATAATGTGTTCTGTTTCCATTTCCAGTGCTTTTAAATTGATCAAACAAATTATATATATGCTTAATGACACATTAGGAATAGGTAAATGGGACAGAGTAAACAGGGTGTTGCAGCAGTGCCTGGTGTGCTCAATGCACAGCACACTCAGTGCACAGCAATGTTATGCATTAATGTAAAAGCCTGCCTTCAATTGATTACCTGATTACTCTGATTGGATTATTTTGTAAAATAATGTAATCATGTCACTGAATTACTCTTCTTCCTTATTTATTATTACCTTATATGCAGCTCAGTGAACCTTAAAGCATGATGATAGAGTTGTTACAAGTAAAACTTTTAAAAATAGCAGCATTTATTCAGCTTTACAGTTTTGCCATCACTGATAACAGGAACGGTCAGTGGACATCTTGTTTGCTCTATTGATTTCCTTTTCTGACTGACCTTTGTGCAGGAATGGGAGTTGGTAATCCTTCTAAGTATCTATGAACAGGTACAGGAACAGGAGGGGGAGTAAGAGTGGCCAGAGCTAATTTATATCCAGCTTCATTTCATGCCTCCTGTAATAAAGAAGGTGTGTTTGTCATAGACAAGTAGTTTATAGTGCCATGGCTGCACTAGTGGGGCTCAGTTTCCAGAGGAGTATTATTGTCATTTTAGCCTAAACTGCAGAGTGCTAATTTTGGCGTTAGTATTTTTAAATAGAAGTTATACATTTTGACATTAAGATGAAAACTTCAGGCAAGACTTCTGGCATTTATTTTTACATTTTTCAGCACTTTAATAATATCATGCTTATATCTGATACAAAGCAAGTCAAATTTGCATGTTTACTGCTTAGAGACCACACAATGCTAGTGGCTAGCTGCGCTTCTATTCATGCTAATCCAACAAGCAGATGGAAAATAGTTTAATGTTGAAAATAGTGTTCTTGTGCCATTAAGTCACAGTAAATCATTCTGACAGTTAAGTATTATAATTGTCGCCATATAACATTGGGAATTTTCCCCAGCTGCCTAGGGCTTCAGACCTAATGATAGTTTTCTAATGAATGCAGGCAGTTGTGGATACAGTGGACAACTTGCTCAGGCCTGAAGCTCTGGAGTCCTGGAAGGACATGAATTCTTCAGAACAAGCCCACGCAGCCACAATGTTACTTGATACATTAGAAGAAGGAGCTTTTGTCTTGGCTGATAATCTTGTGGAACCAAGTAGAGTCTCAATGCCCACAGAAAATATTGGTAAGTAAACTTCTTTTCAAGCATAAGTTAAAGTGCTGTGCTTTACACAAAAGGAAGAAAAAGTACTCCAGATAGTGATATACTTTCTGAAGGCTGAGCTGTGCAATGTTTGATGAAAATATGAGTGCTCCAAACCAGGGAAAACACACTTTTCTTGTTTGGTTCTTTGAAATTAGCCTTCTTCTTTAGTGCCATTAGTACATTATAAAATGGAAAGTAGTTGATGCTACAAAGTGGATTTATCACTGAAAAATCATTAGCTGAACGTGTGGATATGAAGAGTGCTTAAAAGGCAGAGTATGGATTTTTTTTTAGGTAACTGCTTTCTGCAGAGCTGCAGAAAATACTTTTGTGTTAAATATAAACCATATCTAATGAATTTAAATTACTTTTTTTTGCAATGTACTGTGCCAGTTAAATATTTTAGGCACTCAGCATAGGCCAAATGTTTATATTAAACATGACTGTCTTCAGGTAAAAATGTGTTCAGTGAACTACATCTCCCATAATGCAGAATAGCTATGCTCCAGAGACTGCAAAATAGCTGGAGATAGTTGGAGCATAATTTAGAATTTAAGTGGTGACAGTGAAATGAAGGGGTTTGGTATTAGAGATGTGCAAATATTGTTGCGCAGGATGTGTTAAAGCAAAAAATCATTGCTATGCATAAAATTAAAATTCCTTATTACAGAGATTAATGTAGTCTCAATGAGGTACAAGGAACCTGAAAGTCTGCTAATATGCAGAGTAGTAAGATAGAGACTTGGAATAGACTGCAGAAATGAGACTTTTCACGTTTCAGTGTCTGCAAATTTGTAGCTGTAGAAGATGACTCTGCCTAGTTTTTAATTGAGTAGGAAGATACTGGGAAAGGATGGGGAAAAGTCTCACAGTCTGTTATCAAAGGAACTGCACCAGTTGTTTTGATGGAATGTGGGTAGAATCACAGATCTGCCATTGGGTGTACACAAGCAGTTCCATGGAGATGAGTAGACACTGAATATTACTCCTTGTGATAAGCTGTCTTCATGTCATAATAACACTTTCCTGATGCCATGCAAGACTGAATTCCTAGTGCACATATGGCTTGGAGAAGTGATTTCCTAATTTCATACCTTTTGTCAGTCTATAGTTCAGAGCTGTAGCTAGACAGGTTTGATATAACACAGATTTTGTCAACCAATTGTCCACTCTCACCTGTATAATTGTATCTATTCAAGTAAATCCAGCAGTCAGCAGTAATCCCATGGAAGTTTCCCCATATACCATGTGTTATAAAAGTAATACTTAAGTATGGCTGAGTGGCATCTGATTTTTCAATTTAAATGTTTAATAGCAGAACTAATAAAATGGCTTATGTAAGTATACAGAATTAAATGTGGAAAAGAAATTAGAAATAATTTTCAGCTACGTATTTAGCTAAATACTTGGCATGAGTATACTTAGGTATTCTTTGCTGACTGTTTAAAAAACTCTTTATATCTAAATCAATACTTAGAGTTCTAAATTTGTCAGCAGAGGATACTGCATAGACATTAAGATCTTCAAAACTAACATTTTTTTGCACTATGTGTGTAGTATCTTTAAGTGGATGTTTTGTGGGCACAAACTTGAACAAGGTTTGATGTCATGTTAGCACTACTAAAGTGCTGTCATTTTAGCAGTGTGCATTAGATTTAGTTAAAGAAGCTAAGTCTGGGTGATTGAAGCTTGCAGTACAAATCTGTCTTACCGACAGCCGTGCGAGTAAACTAAATAAAGACTGGGGGGAAAAATTGTCAACTGGCATATTGTAATCTGGCCAAGAGACTTCCTCTGCATTCTCCTTTTTAACACTTTCTCTTTTTTTTTCCCCTGTGGTCTGCTTAGTTTTGGATGTTGCAGTGCTTTCTACTGAGGGCCAGGTGCAGGACTTGCGATTTCCTCAAGCTGGTAAAGGAGGCAACTGGATTCAGCTCTCAGCACGAACCATGAAACAGAACAGCAGGAACGGTGAGCCTTGGGCATGGAACAGTGGAACTCCATTAATTTCTATAAAACCTACCTTACCTAGTTAAAACATCAAAACAAAACACCACAAAGCTGCTCTGTGGCCTTTTCTTGATCATGTGTACCTGGTCGTTTTTCTTCAAATCCATGGCCTGAAAATACCTCTCAGTTTACTGATGCTAAATTGTCATTAGAGTACAGGTCACTGTCTTTCTGTAGACCTCTGTGGTGTGACGATGGTTTTTTTTTTTCCTTTTGTAGGCCTAGCCAAACTGGTTTTCATTATTTACAAAAGTTTGGGTCGTTTCCTCAGTACGGAAAATGCAACCATAAAGTTGGGCAGTGACTTGGCGGGGCAGAACAGCACGATCGCCGTCAACTCCCACGTCATCGCAGCCTCCATCAACAAGGAGTCGAGCCGGGTGTACCTGACTGATCCCGTGCACTTCACACTGGAGCACATCGATGTGAGTTATGCTAATGAATTAATGGGAAGGTCACAAAATCAGCAAGAGAGAAAAGCAACGCAGAAAAACAACCTTTTTTTTCCATTTGAATTTTAAATGTTGGGCTAGGTCAGAGACACGAGTTAAGTCTATGAACATAAAATTAAATGAGCCTGGTTCAGTGATTATTAGAACTTAAGTGTAGCCTTAATGAAAGCTAATTCAGTAATCAACATGAAAATGTAAATGACTAACTTGTTTCTAACTGAAAATTAACTCTTACCTTAGTAGAAGGGTAGAAAATAACTGTTAAGATTCTCAATGGTTTGATGTAGTAAGTTTTATTGGCACTTTAACTTTTACTATTAATTTTGAACCAAATTATTGAAGCTTTTACAAATTGTTCAAATTGTATTTATTCAGCAAAGAATAAAATATGGTATCTTGGTTTGTTATACTTTGAATTTATGTATATTTTCTTTCTGGTATTTTATTTGATGTTTCTTTGCTCTTAAGTTTGGTGCTTTCTCTTTCCATGGGGAAAGTAAACAATCACTGCTGTGATAGAGAAAATATAGTTAGATTTTCCTTCAGTTTGCCTGTTTTTATAAATCTGGTTGGATTGTTTTTCATCATTGTAGATAGGCATTGAGGAGTGAACTTTTTTGTGATATCTGTTCACTTGACTTTGGGCTGACCAAAGGTGAGAATCAAATTTTCAAATTGTCAATTACAGAAGAAAGTATCTTCAGAATAAATTCACAATCCTAACTTTCCAGAAAGCAAACATAGCTATAATGTACCATCCATGCATAAAAATTGTAATTGTTTAAAATTGGGTGTACAGTAATTGAGACTACACTTCAGAGTGCTTCAGACTATAAAGTCCCTTTTAAACTAGATGTCTTCTTTGTGCAACATAGTCCATAGTTTTGCCAATGAAAAGCTTTATTGTCCAAAACATGCAAAGTTTAATCTAAATTACTCTTTACACATTTTAAACAATTGTTATTGCCATCTTAGTGTGTAAAATCCTCATTTTATGTTATCCTTTTATCTCCCAGCCTGAAAATTATTTCAATGCAAATTGCTCTTTCTGGAACTACTCCGAGAGGACTATGATGGGATACTGGTCAACTCAAGGCTGCAAACTGGTTGACACAAATAAAACTCATACAACGTGTGCTTGCAGTCACCTCACCAACTTTGCAATTCTTATGGCTCGTCGGGAAATTGTGGTAGGTAACAACATTTCCAGCCATCAGCAGGGAACAAATTCAAAAAACTTAGCTTTAAATTTTTAGCAAGAGCCAAAATTGTTGGAGTTTCTTTAGTATTTATAGCTCCGACCCACTCTTTCCAAAGCAATTTGCTTTCTTTAGCACTTTTCTTCTTCATTCATAAAGTTGCAAGGGAAGAGAAAACAAGGAAGGACAAGTTTTCTACAAGCCATATTTTAAAGTTACTGACCAAACTTACAACCATTTTATAGACTCTCCCTCAGTACAGATGGAGAGCTTCTGTTGAGACAGCTGTGCAGGCTGTTCCCTGGAAGCCCAAGTGCCAGCTCTCCTTGGTGAGGAAGGTCAAGGAACTTCCATACAGACTGTTTAAACATGTCTTCATAGTCAGAAATTTTGCTGTCTATTTAAAGCATTTTCTCCATGTCAAGGGGCCCAGAGCATGCAATGTTTGCAGGGATATGGGACTTAAAACCATTGTGTTTGAAAAAGTCACTGCAAAAAACTGAAGCAAGGAATCTCCTTTAGCTAAACACGAGATTGAAGCCAGAAAATTACATGTACAGCGTATTCTGCATTTTGTCCTGATCAGTGTGTAAAACATTGCTTTCTTCTCTGCTATGGAGCTTCAGGTCTGTGGGAAAGAACATGTGCCCTCATAGGAAATCCCCAGGAAAGCTCTCCTCTCTCCTCCCATCAGGGCCTAGTGGTACCCTAACAGTGTTATATTTCTCTGCTCGTATTTCCAACCAGTGTGCAGTGAGCCATAGGAAAAGTAAAGATGCTATCTGATCTGGATAAAATAGTCACGTTTTTCTCACAGACCTGCTCCTCTTCTACTTACTCTGATCTTGCTCTTCTGGGAAACTGGCCTGAGACTGAGAAATTACTGAGCACATTTTGCCCATCTCATGTAATGAACAAGTAACTTTTCTGGATACCTGTGAAAATAGGTTTTTATTTATACTCATAAAGAGTCATATTAATTTTCTCCATTCTTGATTATTTCTAGTACAAAGATGGAGTGCACGAATTGCTCCTCACTGTCATCACCTGGGTGGGAATTGTCATCTCTCTTGTTTGCCTGGCCATCTGCATCTTCACATTCTGTTTTTTCCGTGGCCTGCAAAGTGATCGTAACACTATTCACAAGAACCTTTGTATCAACCTATTCATTGCTGAGTTCATTTTCCTAATAGGCATCGATAAGACAGAGTACAAGGTAAGTTTTCTCTCTGTGTACTGATCTTGTTCTATGAAATGACTGTTTGAAATGTATTTGAATTAAAACATGACAACACTGACAAGTTTTCAGCACTCTTAACACAGCAAGGCTGAAATAAAAGCTCAGCATGAAAACAGGATAGATATATTCATACACAGTATTTACATCCATCCAAAATATGCTTTTCATTTTCAGTTGAGAAATACTGATGATTAACGAAGCAGGTGGTTAGACTTTTGAAAGAGGAGATGAAATTGAATGTTGACTATTAGGAACATATATGTTTTCTATATATATTCAAATGTCTTAACAGGTATTGACTACATTTTTATATATATTAGTACAAAGCCTTTTCTATATGTATACACATTTTTTACACTTAACATTCAAGCTGGTATTTTGGTAGTTTTGGTAAAATTAATTCTGACATGATTCATTGGGTTGAAACTAATAATCTGGCATAGTTTCATCCAGAATTTGGCCAATGGGGAGAAAACTCAGACTGATTTCTGTTACAACAGTAGAAATTTCCATATTACAGCAGACAAAAATTGCGGGGCAGACATTTCATAACTTTAAATATGAAGTAACACATTATGCATAGACAACCAACTGTTCATGTCTAGGATTATCTAAACTGTAAGTACAAAAACCATATCAGTTTCAAAATTAAAAGTTGCTTATAAAATTAACAAGTCCACTCTGAAGTTGATGACTGGGAGATGAGGGTGCAGTTTCCTTATCTTCATTCACACTGTTCAGCTAATTCACTTTCTGTAGCTACTGAGCACATATTAGTGTTTTCAAATGTTCATAGTATGGTTTGAGGTAGGGAAGATGCTCCCGAATTTGTGAAAGGTTTCTAATAGAACTATCTGCTGTTCTATTGCACACTGTTCAGTTGGAGAGGTTTTGTGAAGGTTTTGTGGTTTACATTTCCATCTCTCTCTTTCTTTGCAGATTGCATGTCCGGTTTTTGCAGGTCTCTTACATTTTTTCTTCCTGGCAGCCTTTGCCTGGATGTGTCTAGAAGGAGTGCAACTTTATCTAATGTTAGTAGAAGTATTTGAAAGTGAATATTCTAGAAAGAAGTACTATTATGTTGCTGGCTACCTCTTCCCTGCTACAGTAGTTGGTGTCTCAGCAGCGATTGACTATAAGAGCTACGGAACAGAGAAAGCGTAAGTAATTGCAAGTGACCTGAGTGTTTTTCAAGTGAATAATTTTTTAAAGCCTATTAGCTGTCAGAGGGTCCCTGACAGACTAAAATACCATCTGAAAGCTTTATTGGTAAGAGAGTGGCAATGCTGTGCACAAATTACAATCAAGTCTTTTGTAATTCTCTAGGTTCAGGGGATTTGTACTCTAGAGAGACCAATTCTAAATTATGGTCTTTCTTTTAACACAAAAGATTGACCTGAAACAAATTGAAAAAGTAAATAACTTTTTGTCCTCGGATGTGTATTAAGCAAAATTTCTCAACTTAAAATATCTGACAAGCCTAACCATCCAGTTTTAAGCTAATGCTTCATTAGATCTCTTTGTTCAGCTGTCCCTCTAGCTAGCTCTCATCCTGAATTATGACAGTACAATATTATAACCTATCTGTTTTATTTTGATAATATCAGGCAAGTAGAGTGGGATTAAAATTAGCCACTGCCTTTTATTTACAAAAATACAGATGTATATAGGAAGTGACAGAAGGTAGACAGAAAACATTTCTGAGGATTTGAGTTGCTGGAGGCATGAATTTGCCTTTCAGTAGTGTTTATTTTGTCCTTTGATGAAATTAGTTACACAATGGAAAGACACTGTTGACTACAAGAAAGCTGCTTGATTTTGCTACTGATGAAAGACAAATAAGAGAATTCAGCAGGGAACTGGGCTGTATGAAAAATGAATTGCTAAGTGAAGTCGGCCCTAATAGGTTTATACGTCATTCAGTCTGGTATCTTATGTATTCTTTCTCTACAGCTCGACTCCCAGATGGGGCATTTTATTTATACCATATTGTTATTCAGCAAAACATGGCATCTGAACATTTTCTGTCTCATATTCCTCAGGCGTGAGCACTTAACATATGATATAAAGTTAAAAGCAGACTTTGAAGATCACATGGGAAGCCTGGAAAAATTGTTTACTGATGTTAGTTTCATTAGCCCATGATAGTCACCAAACCTTTTGACTGAAAGGAGAGCTTGTTTTGGTTTTGTTTCTTCTTATGTTAGTTATTCCTGGTGATGTAGTTTCAGGCTCAGTTGTGTTATTACACAGAGTTCATTAGCAGAGTTTCAGGTTAGGTATTGTCCATGGAATAAGTGGTACTTGTGCAATGTTCATAATTGTTTACTGGCAAAGTGTTACCTTAAGAGTATTTTTGCACTTTCCATTTATTGGACTGAGGTGCTAATGCAGCTTTCACTTTTCATTCTCTTTCTTCCATAATAGTTGCTGGCTACATGTAGATAACTATTTTATCTGGAGTTTCATAGGACCTGTTACCTTTATCATTCTGGTAAGAATTTTGATTTTTTTTCCTTTGTGTTTAGGTTGCCTCACAGCAGATTAAAAAGCCATCAATGCCATCCTTATTTACAAGACATTCCATGAAAAAGCTTATAAACAATGTGTAATGTAACTAATGGTTATATAAATATGTAGAAATCTTTAAAGAGTGCTGACCAAATGATTAATTGTCAAAGCTGTGGTGGCACTTCAGCATGGCCATTTTTTCCTAATGGCTTGAATTCTGAAGGTCATATTGACATGTGTAGTCATATAAAAGATCAATGAAGTACTAAACACAGGGGTTTTTAAAGGGAACCATTATTATTGCTTTCAATTGAGTCACTACTGTACTCATTCTAGAATTTAACTGCTAATTATCCAACATAATTATCTCAAAAGGGTATTCTAATGCATTGGATAATTAAATAAATTTTATGTTCCATTACACTTACACAGTATTTGTATGTGTATTTGCATATGCACATTTTTCCATGCCTGCTTCTGCGTGCATCTGTGTTCCATGTAGTGCCTGTCAGACAGAGAAGATCTTCTGTCTCAGGATAAGGAATGGGCTGTTATGTAACCAGTAGAAAGCCTGTGCACATTCACTGCTGAAGTCACTGTGTGCCTGCTCTCACCTGTGCACCCACAGCTGGGTACCTCAGGGTCCAGCAGCACAGAATGTTGCATTCATACATCAATTACCAATAATTCCAGGTAAAAAGTGTGTAGTCAGGTGTCAAACTATGGAGAGAACTTCTCCCATTTATTTCAGACTAACATTACCAACACTACACAGTGGAGGAATTTGTGAGCACAGTGAATGCAAGATACGCATTTTGACTCACTTTGGTTTTCTCTCTTAGCTCTGTATTTTTAAAGCGTGGCTTTACTTGGGAAATATTGTAGAAGGCTGCCTATGTACACAGAGGCCTTTTCTCATAATTTCTGGTAGTTTGGAGAGACGAATTAATTTGTTGTCAAGCTTTTGAAATCATAAATAGTTTCACGTTTTCCAGCCCTTTCACAGTAGCAGAGTTGTGAAATGTTAACAGAATTTCAATTCACTTGAATTTCCAAATTCAGGAATTGTATTTTTCCATATTCAGAAATATTATTTTTTCAGTGTGAAGCACATGCATAATTTTGAAATTTCTTTGACTTTTGCAGATCTGTGTGCCAGACATATTATTTCAGCACTTTTTGTACTTATAGTACAAACTGATACTTCGACTATGGAAATTTCTACTAAAAGATGTTCCTGGCCAATGTTTTGATTTGCAGTTACTCTATTTATATCAAAAACTATTTGAATCCTTGAGTGGTCACTTAAGAAAAGATAGTTGTGCAATGTAGAGGTTGTTAGAGTTCACTGACATATTTTCAAAGACATGGGTGTAGGTGGCAAAATATGTGTGTATGACTTGAATTAGAAAAATAACAGTGTTTGTAAGACTTAAGTGTACAAAGTTTATTCTAAATACGTTCAAAATAAATCATATCTCAGAATAATGGGGATTTTTTTAAAATTAAACCTAGCAATTGAAAGTCTTAGAAAGATAGTATGCTCAATATGATAGGCTATTTTTCAGCATGAAGTTGTTTCTTGCAGTTGTTGCAATTATTCTGGAAATTGTTCTGAGTTTCATGCTACAATAGTTAGGTCACCTCAAGTCTGGTTGTGTGGTGATAATTTTGGTTTTTGTTTGAGACTCCTTCCTTATTTTATTGTTACTGTGGGTATTTTGCTAAGTCACTTATATTTCTCTCCCTTCCTCTGAAATAACATTTCACATGGGAAGCCTTGGGCTTTGCTGACGGCTTTTTCACTTCCTCATAACCAGGTCAGAGTGAGAATGGAGGTGAAGGACATTTAATCATATTGACCATGTACAGACATAGTTCACTATTATTTACTGGCCGTGACATTATTATCCTCCAGCAAATCATTTAGACTGAGACGCAAAAGGCTTTTGGGAGCAGTATTCCCAACTTGAAAAATATGAAACAGCAGGTAGCAATCACAGCACAGTTCCTGGGAGTAATTCTTCTCTGGCAATTGCTTTGCCCTCTAATCGTCCCAGCTGAGAAAGCAAGAGAAACCAGAGGAAGAAGTGTGAGAAGTATAGTGGCTGAAAAATAATGTCATGTGCACTGTAACCAAAGAGCTATATTTGTAGTGTAGCTTACTTAGTGTCAGTAGCATGTGAGAATTTTGCCTTGATAGGGTTTTTAACATGTTGCTCAAATCACTTCTGTTTCTCAGTTTAATAGTACTGCACATAAGCTCTTTTTGACAGTATTGCTCTCTATTTTAATTTACAGAGTTTTTTTCTCTGAATTTATAAGCAATTGTACATGTGTCTTGTGCACATTTTTGCACAAAATGAGAATGGGAAGTATGAGGGGGAAGTATGAAGTTCCTCAGTACATCTTCTGAGGAACTTTTTAACTTCACTGCTTCTATAGCCTGTCATGCCTTTGGGCACCAGGGTTATTATATCTATGAGAAAAGAGCATGTAAGTAATGAGCGGTGGGAAACCATTAGTATGCCTGAAATGGTTTAATGAAAGCTTGGATCATGATACGTCAGGAGATGTTCTTATCATTTGGACAGCTCCATCTGCATCTTTAATAATTAATTCAGTTCAGTAAGAGTTCAGTGTGCACACTCAGTTAGAAGCCTTCAGAGAGCACCTCTCTGGCTGCAAGTCCCAGGGAGAAATAGGCTTCTGCATGGCTAAGAGCAAAGATCTGGAGATACAAGAGCAGTTTTAGAGCTGCATTTGCCAGGTAACAAAAGCTCCGGGGAGTTCAAAAAGGGTCAGAACATGTGCAGTTCAGCTAGGTTACTTCAGAGTGGTGTTTCTGTTCCTCTGTCTTATCGTATCCATGTCAGCACTGCAGGCTGTGTGGAATGAATTTTAAGCTGCTAAGCTCAAGGTGGACGTGATTCCATTGAGCAGGTTCATGGCTATAAAACAAACAGTGCACTTCTGTAATCTGTGGTCAGAAAAGCTTGAGTACTTTGACTGCTGCGTAGATCCATTTCATTCATGCCCAAGGAATGGGTGGTGTTGGTTTAATTTAGCCAACACTGTTGCAATTTGCTTCTCCCAGCTCACAGACAGAGCCCGAGTATTAGTCTATCAGGGGTTGTCTAAGCAAAAATTACTAAGGTGCTCCATTTCATTAACATAGAATGTGTTAAATGTTCTCACTCAGGTTGAAGCATTGCTTACCTAAGTCAGTGGATGTACAGATGTACACATAGCTTAGCTCCGTGTGTGAAAATCGACTGTATTTGTAAACTTATTTTTATAAATAATACATGTTTATCTTTTTATAGTAGACACTTGTTAAGTGGTATTTATCTATTAGTTAAGGGAAATTTATCATGATTTTTGCAAAATCTAACTTTATTTTGCTACTAATTCATGGTACCTGCAGCTAATTCCAATTGATTAGTCTTCTGTGCAGGTTAGTACACCCACTTTTTAAAAAAGTTGAGTTGGACACATCCCCTCTCTCAAAATTACATACGTTTCAGGGACCAGAAAGACAAATTTCCTACTTGCACCTTTCTTTCATGTCCAGTTCCTTCTGATTTCCAAATGAGATATGGCCATATATGTGTTGCCTGTGAAAGAAGCATGATCTTCCAGGGTGCTGCACTTGATTATAACCTTAAAAATTATTTATATTTTATATTTTAAAGCAGTAACTTGTTATTTTAATATATATCAATTGTCTTTCACTTTGTTCTATCCAATTATACTTGTCATATTAAGATATGACAAGGAACTAGTATATTAGAAGATACTCTATTTTTTTTTACTTTACACAAAATTCTAAAATCACGGTATAGATTAAGCTAGTTCTCTATCAGTAAGCCATCTCTCCCAGTAGACAGTAAGTTTTAGAAACTAGATTAGAATCAAGTATAAACATAAATTAAATACTATCAATTCAAATTTTTGCTTACTATTACCAGCTAATGTTTTAAAAGTTCTCATATTATAGCTCCACCTTCTGTAGCTGTGTGTTTTGCCACTCTTTGATATCACAGCAGAATCTTCAAATCTAAATCTGATGCCTGACCAGACTTTTAATTTCTTATTTTTAGCCTTCAGAAAGTGTTGGTCTGATTTGCAGACACGCAGCATGAAAGAGGTTTTAAAGACTTGATTAAGGGTATAATTTTAGGGCTGTTTGAGATGTATACATTGTGCATCTGTGTGTGTATTTGCACAATGTATTTATATTTTTTATTAGCATTGAAGAAGAGGGGTACTGTTCAGCTCAGCTGCAGATTTTGGCTCATCTGGGATGGATGCAGCCCAGTTGTCAGGATGAGGTTCAGCCAGTCACTGACCATTTATGTTACATGAAGTGATGAGAATGCCACCATTATCAGAAGCCCATTTTTTCTCTTAGAGGATTGCTCTCAAAAATTTCTCTTGTCATTCATGTGGGCCTTTGTATGACCTCAGAGTACTGCATGCTTCTGGTGAACACTGTCATAAAGAAAGGTATCCTGCTCAGACCAGCTGTCAAGCTTGGAAAACATCTACAAATTCATTTGCTTAGATCATTAGCAGTACAGTCCTCACAGAAAAAATTCAGGTTGAAAGGAGCTTCAGGAGATCTGTGGTCAAGCCTTCTTTTCAAAATAGCCTCAGTTCTGGGCCAGACCATGTTGCTCAGAGCTGAAAAAGTTTTACTTGTACAAATGAATACAAAACTCCTGACTATGTTTTATTCTCCTCCCCTAACATATTTCTCACCAAGAAAAGTAATTCAGCTATGCCTTACAAGAGCAGTTATTTTCCAGCAAGTTCCCTCCCCTCACTGCTTAGTGTCTTTCATGAGAAAAAAAAAAGTAGGATGCGCAAATGTCTTTAACTCATGAGTTCCTCCAAAACAATCAATTTCTAGATGAAAAACAGTTAGGGAGCCAAAAGCAAATCTATAGAAAGGTTTGGTTATAGTATCTGTAAACAAGTGAAATAGGGATTTTATAATGCTATAACGTGTAACAGAGATGCCAGCATGTTTGAACAAGTGGCAAACCATGGTCTTTTGACTGCTGAAACTGAAAACGATGCAATATTTGTCAGTGATGGAGAAACAAGTATCATATGCTCAGTTGTCATAGTTACTTTGTCTTCAAAGTACAGTATTTTCCCCTTTTTCTTGGAAGGACTTTTTCAGCTGCTGTGATACGGCGTTATTATTTCTGTGGGCTGGTTTTGTGGGTCTATACCTAAATAAGAATTAAAATGTCACTTAAGAAACTGCATTGTGCAGTTGTTCCCTGGTGCAGCAAGGACATATATCCAGACAGATCTGAGTACCTACATAAAATCTGTTTAATCCCACAGAGCTTGGCTCAAGCTCTGAGGTAAGGTCATGTCTGCTCCCATGTCACTGAAGGAACCTTGGTATGTGAATACAAGTTTTTATTTATCATGTGGCAAACCAGCACAAAGAATCTTTGTACAAAGAATCAGAGGATAAAACCCTCTTGCTTCATAAGGCAGTTATTTATGGGCTAAGCCATATCTATGAGTTTTTGATCCAAGAATGATGATGCCAGTACAATACAGGATACTCCAGGGTAACTACTTAGGCAAGGATTAGCTTCCAGCTGTGCTGTAAATACTATTCTGAACTCCCAGATGCATAGGTTGCAGCCAAAGTTGATGTACGTGTTGGAATTGACACACGGTTTGTGTCTTAGCTCTTCATCTGTTTGTTTTCACAATAAGTAAATTGAGGTTGCATTTTTCAAGCAGGCTGAAGAAGTTCATGTTATGTCAGCTACCAAACCATGCAAGAAACTTATTCAAATAGAGAAAAATAAAAACTGTCCCATGCAAAGACATGGGACTGAGGGTCAGGTCAGTTCCAGAGCCCTTGTCCTGTCTAGTACAAAGGCCAGGGGGAGAAGCAACTTGTTTTCTCATCCAATGAAGTTATGCTGTGCAGTGGAAACCTAGATAAGAGGAAGAGATCACAATGATATAACGAAAAGATTTTTCTCATCCGGTTAGTAATTTCCTTTAAGAGTCATAAAAGATAATCATCAAGATCATGAATTATTGACACCTCTATTATATTTTGCAGCAATGGAAATATGTTTAACTTACACCATGTACATACATCAGCTTAAAGGTTAAGTATTTTCAGCCAGTTTTTGAAACATAAACAGAAGTCAATCATAAAAGCTTATTTTCATTATTTGTATCACAAACACCTTTTTCTATTAATCTCAACATACAATTGTAAAAATGTTATACTTTGCATGATAAGATCAAAAGTTGCCAGACACTTTTCTGGTGTTGAGAACTGCATTATAGCTCATGCTGTCCATCTTGATTTTGAGACAGCAGCAGGAGAGATAACATGATTGCCTGTAGCAGTAGGAATTATTTCTATAATACGTGTTCTTATAACAGACTCTGATCAGAGCCTTCAAAATACTCATCTTTTCAAGATTAAGAACAGTTCTTTATTAGGATTTCAGTGACATTTATGACTATTGAGGCACAGCTGCAGGAACACATCTGGCATGAGCTGGTATCTCAATTTTACAAAAATAGTGAAGGTTTTGAAGCTGTCTCAAACCAAAGCTCCCCAAATTGAGAGACTGGATATAATCATGGTCCATCAGTAACCAGTTGCAGATATATATATATAGATATATGTATGGAATATTATAAGAATGGGGTTCTTTATCTAATGTATGTGTTATATGGATGTCCAAGCATATTCTTCCATTTTCTCTTAGCTTTTGG
Organism: Acridotheres tristis; assembly: GCA_037013685.1. NCBI lineage: Eukaryota > Metazoa > Chordata > Aves > Passeriformes > Sturnidae > Acridotheres > Acridotheres tristis. The sequence goes on from CM072895.1 coordinate 14,203,146, forward strand.
TTCAACCACTTCATGTGGACCATTGCAGAAGTAGACAAGGATGTGAGAGGGCATGGCTCTTACTGGTTTCAAAGATAGAACTTTGTCCAACTTTTCTGTGTGATGTAGCACAAACTAATTACTGAAATTAATTGGATGCCACTTTTTAGCCTGTATTCTGCAGGCATCCTTGTATTTGGCTTGCCTGTGCTTTTCACAGTCTTTGAAATCGATAGGAGAAAGGCACTCAGTAACTTTGATATCTGTGATTCTCTTTCACAATAAGAGAATGATAAAAAATTTCCTTCAGAATCTTCCCTGGTGTTACCTATATGAATGACACAACAAGAATAAGATTCCACAATCCTTCAAGGGGCGCACACAGTCTTGCTTCAACAAAATCCAGACTACAAAGGGAAAGAGGGCAGCAGGAGAGTGCACCACCAGCATATGTCTATGGCACTGTTAAGTTTGATGCATTTGCTACATCTTTGTGTTTCTTTTTTTCCTCTCTTTTTCTTCTTTTTTTTCCAGTTACATTTAAGGTCTTTTCAAGACCTCAGTAGGATTGTGAGAACAAAAAGGAATAAAAAAAAAATAAAGGAGAAACCAGCAAAGGTGAAAAACATTTCAAAATCAGGATGGGGTGATAAAAAGACAACTAGTATAGCCCAGTAAAAGGGTGACCATAGTTCTCAGAGAGTCAGCTGGGGAACAGGGCCAGAGGTGACAGGTAAAGGTGAGCAGGTGATGAGCAAAACATGCTGGAGGACAGAGCAAAACTGACAATGGCAAGTGCTGGACATGAGTTAAATATGGTGGTTCATGATGATGTGGCATTTGGGAAATTAAGTGAAACAAGGACTCCTAACATTTTTATCCTCTCATTCTTTTTTGCAATCACGGTTTGCAGACCGTCTGATATAGTTACCAATTATCACTGACTACTTGGAAATAAACTACCAGGTTTTTGTTTAGCCTGTAACATCATCATTTTTCAACCTATTACTTGAAGTAGTTTAATTTCATTCTTATCTGTTTTGACAGCTGAATCTTATCTTCCTGGTGATCACATTGTGCAAAATGGTGAAGCACTCAAACACTTTGAAACCAGACTCTAGCAGGTTGGAAAACATTAAGTAAGTGCTTTGTGTTCAAGTATGAGAACTATGATTATTTTCTGATTGCTGAACTGATTGAAAGCTACTCTCCATTAGGAGCACATGCCATTGTCTCCCAGCAACTGCAGATGTCAATTAGAAGCAAACAGAGGCAATCCTGCTTTCGTCACATTGTTGCTGTAATGTCACAAACGCCGGTCAAAATTAGATAATTTCAGCCTGGAACTAGTGCCAAGAAACTGTTTCACGGAAATGCCACAGCACTGTAGTAATTTCATTTGCATTTAAAATGCAGTTCAAAAATGATGTTCCTGTTTGCATGGCTGATATGATTATATTAAGTTTGTTTTGTTAAATGACTTTTTGATTTAGGGATTCTGAGCAGTTTCTACTCCTAATCCTGTTCTCCCAAGAGAATTGACTCTATTATTATTGTTAACTTGAAGATTATCTGCTGTTTTCATGCTAATTTAACAAATGTTTACTTTGTCATGGTGTTCTACTGTAGTATCCCTTTTGCAGAGTAATATAAGTTTTATATAGCTAACAAGGTTTTGGCAGCTTTCGCTTCTTTAGATAGCTTTTTACTGTATTCTGTATAGCCTTATGTTATATTCAAGGTTTTTGTTACCAACGCTGAAGGGATGGTGCAGCTTTCTAACTCTGAGGGTTGGATGTGAAAGGGTCTTACAGATCTGCTTTGAACGTTGGAAATGGCAAAGGGAGACTTTCAGTAAGGATAACATTGTGAACTAGATGTTCTAGATAGGTCAGTATCAGCTTCATTGCATGTTGCATGATGAGAGAGAGAGCTAATCTTTAGCATCTCTCTCTTTTCTTCCTTTTCCTCTTTCTGTCTTCTCATCCACACCAGTAATTACCGTGTTTGTGATGGCTACTATAATACGGACTTACCTGGGTAAGATAGAACCCTACATTAACAAACTTCTAGCATGATTTTTAACTTTACAAACTCGGTCATATTGTGGATTTCCCTTAATTTTAATTAACTATTTTTGAGATACCTGATTTGCTAAAGACTTTTAAAATATTATGTGCCTTTATAATTTTAAATTGCTTGCCTCTGCATTTTGAATTTCCTAATTTTGACTAATTTTTATAAACAATTAAAAATGCTCTTATTAATTTCTGTTTCAATTCTGTCTAATAATTTTGTTTCTCTTTTCTGCTTATAATGCTTTCTAGCTATGAAGATAATAAGCCATTTATCAAGTAAGATCATTAGTTAGATGTGGAATTCACTGACTAAATTCCCTTTCCCTTTCATTCTGTGCTGTTCGCTACAATTCCTTTTCCTTAACCTATTCATGATGGAATCTTTTTTAGATTGTTCTGTAAAGCAATATCCATATTTTTGTCACATTTCAGCAGGGTTTCTTCATGCGGAAGGTACATCCTCTAGCTTCAGTTTAGCTGACTTTATCGAAGCATTAACGATTTGGGCTCTAGGCTTTTAATCTGCTGTTTAACCTTTGTGCATTTGTGTTACATTATTTGTTGTCATATGGCAGCACCACGGTTTAAAATCTATGGTGTGATTAGTGGCTAAGCCAGATTTATCAATCTCTCCTCTAAAAGCAGATAAAGCAATGGAGTAGCTGGAGCTTGTGCTATACCTCTGCATTTCAGAATAGTTTTGACATCCTATGCTGTTCTTGAGAAAGACAAAGGTTATATCTACTCTTGCTGTTTTCACTGGAGTCTAAGTGTACTGAATGGAATTGTTCTTTCTTTAATAGATAAAAGGTTAAACCCAAGGAATTTATACATTTCAATGTGAAAATAGTAAAAGTCAACTGCAGGAACTGAAATGTTAATATTGGATTTGGTGAAGTACATTCTCATAAGTAATGCTGCTAAAATTAATTTTCTTTTACAGATCCTGGGTCCTGGGTGCATTTGCTCTCCTGTGTCTCCTTGGCCTAACATGGTCATTTGGTCTGCTGTTTATAAATGAGGGGACCGTTGTGATGACATATCTCTTCACAGTATTTAATGCTTTCCAAGGAATGTTTATTTTCATCTTTCATTGTGCCCTTCAAAAGAAAGTAAGTTACCAAAACCACAGATGAATATTCCCTAACTCCTTAGACATGCCACACATAATTATTAAGAAAATAGAGATAAAACTAACAATTTGAAGAACTGGAACATTTTGAAGTAGTTTGAGGAGGGGACTAGAATTCCGATACAGTTCTTTCTGTGTGTGCTAGTGGGAGTCATGTAACTGCTCTGTGACCCAGGCAGGTTTAACAGGGATGCAGCATTTCCAACCTGGGCTTGAAAAGTTTGGAGGTTTTGTGAAGAAAATTTAAAAGTTTGACATATTGGTACATATTAGCCTGGACTTAGAGCCAAACGTCTTTTATGTCCACATGAAACAAGTCCTGCCTTTGCTGCAGCACTGCAAACAAAGGCTCAGTTATGATATCAACCCATATCAGCCTGGAAGTGCTCTCCTGTTCTCAGATCAAGGCAGAGCACCTCTCCTGAGATCCCATTAAGCTGCCACATAAAGCTATGGGTGATAGGCAGGGATTGTACTATGTGTGCTCATTCATTACAAAATTAAGTGGGATGTAGAAATTAATTTTATTATTAACTTTGATACACCTAAGAAAAAACTAGTCATTAATGTTAGACAGCTGCTAACAGGAATAGTTTTCTGAAGATGGAAAATATTCAGCATTAATACTTTTTTCCCAAGTGTTTGCCTCCCCCAGAAATCCCAATAGCTTTGTGCTCTTCACTGGAGCCTCCCTCACAAGTGGGATGAGCTAAATTATCTCTGCTCCCCTTCTCTGGATGAAAGCAGAAAGGTCTGGAAGGAGCAGGTCTGCTGGAAGGAGAGAGACACAGAGAGGGAGACAGAGAGAAAGCTTGAAGGGGAGAGACGAGCAAGCAGGAGAGAAGGGAAGTGGAGGGCACAGCTCTTTGGGACCCTTTTTTGGGTTCCCTGCACCCCTTCTCTTCCCCAGAGGGTGGAAATTGCAAGGATGCCTTAGAGGTGCTTTAATGAAGAGTGCCTAAGAAAAGCTGACAGCCTTTGTTAGAAGGCAGGACAAATGAAAATAATGAGAGTTGAGAGGAAGGGTGAACATCAAAAAATCCCACCCAAACAAACTTAACATGAAATGCAGTGTGTCCTACATTTGGAAATATCCAATTTGCAATATTTAGATTCTAAATATTTTTACCAATTTTAGGCTGGGGACTTAGCAATTATTAACTCCCATTATAATTATCCCACCAGAGACATAATTAACTGATATTTATAAGATGGTTTGAGACCACTGGATAAAGTGTTGTGTAAATACAAAAATCCTATGCTCATATTCTCAACTGTACCAGCCCTAACATTACCAGCATCTCTAAATTTGGTGTAGCCAATGGCATTTAGAGGTGTTCTAGGAAAAGATCTGGTAGACAGAATTTTACCTGGATGAACATGACACTCTACTTGTTTGGAGAGAATAAAATCACACTAAGAAAGAAGATTGAGCCTAAAAGAAGATAGGGAAGAAAATGCAAGCATTCTCAAAATGCAAATAATTTCTAGGTTAGAGTTTCATATAACGTTTCCCTTTTTACTATTTGTATTGGACTTGAACATCAGAAACAGATTCCTTTTTTATTTCTTTTTACAGCTGTGCATTGTTTTTATATAAAGTGGAGTCAGCATAAAGCAATATTAAAAAACCAGTCAAGTGTGAAAAAACATAACCTAGAGCAATAAGATTTATACCTGAAAGAATGTTAAAGCTGCTATTTAAGATTTTTAAGTGTCACTGCCTTTGACTGGCTATTGTCCTATCCTCTGTCTGCATAGCTAATGTAGTCTTTTTATTCTGTTATTACCACTTGGTCACTAAATTGAAGAGAGAAATAGAATTGTGGAAGTGAAAACTATTATGTTTCCAGTTCTGACGAGATGATAGTGCTGTTGCTTCCATCAGTTTCCAGCAAGCTATAATTTAGAAATAATGACAGTGGAATGTGCAGTCCTGACAGATAATGCACATTCACTGCAATATAGGCATTAGGCAAAACCAGCCCTAGAGGGTGGTATTTGGGTAAAAATACAGTTTTGATTGCTATTGTCTCTACTATGTAGTGGTTTAGAACATTTAATATCCATTAGTTCTCAGGAATGTATTTTCTTAAGTGTTTTATCATCTAGTGATGATGTATATAGACCTATGTTTTCCAGGTTTAAAAATTATAATTCTAAGTTATTTCATTTCTGGTTTATTTTTTTTCCATGTTTTTTGTGCTGATATAGATAGGGGTTGACTTAAAATATGTACCGTATCTTTTATAAAAAGCTAAGTTATTGTGCCTAGCTTGAAGTTAAAGCACAAATTATTCTACTTTTCTTCATCCTTGTGATTTATAGAAACATCACAGTATGTATTCTGTGAGTAAAACTCCTGTAGAAAACAGCACATTACATATGCAAATCCACACTAATCATTTTTTTGCATTTTGTCCTCTCCCCTTTTTGCATACACATAACTTTCTGTTTTATATATTCATAGGTCAGGGAGAATTTCCAGATTAGCTGAAATCCCTCCTTTCACAGAAACTCATAAGTCTCATTGATGTAGAAGAGACACTTAGGTTCCCATGTAACCTGATGGAAGATTTATGAATTTAGGCTTACACATCTGTACAAATTCTATCTACTGTGTCCTTACACTGATGCAGTCTTGCTACCAAGACATGCACACACTCTTCTGTTATCCAAAAATAGTAGTCAGTGAAGCAGTCATGGAATATAAGATAATTAACTGCTCTGTAAAATGATCCTGATTAGTTTTATGGCAGTTCTTATCACACATAACGTAACTAAAGTTTCCAGTACGTCACTGGAAATAGAAGGTGAATAAATGCAGCCCAATTTGTTTTGCTGCTCTGTCAGAAAAAAAATCTTAAACATAGGTATATTCAAATTTCTAGATTCAACAAATTCAGTAGAATTGAAGTAGAATTCTACGTTTTGGTTCTAAAAGTGAAAGATGCTTCATTCCCAGATTTCATGGTTCAAAAAGTGACTCTGGAACAAGTGTGTCCATCAGCAGAGCTGGGGCTGTGCCTAGAGTGGGGCAGTGTTTTTTCTGAGTTCTGTTCAGTGCCAGGGCAGCTGTGGCCATCTGAACTAGCAGCTGGATGAGTCACACAGAGTAAGGAAATGCCTTCACAGGCGTTGCAGGTTTTGTACTCTATTAGAAATCACCACATAAGGGGCAATAGTGAGCAGCACTCAAGTCCTTCTTGCCTGCTAGAATGGGAAGACAGGCTTTCTGTGCTTTCTGCACCAAAAAGTCTTATAAAAACCACTATTTTCACACAGCATTCAATTCAGGTAAACTTAACTTTATTAATCTGCAATATGAAAATGAAATAAAAACACTGCTATAACTAATTCAGTAATGATTATTCAGGGACATCTCTAAGAAGTGTGTGTATACCTTGGAAATAATTGGTTCAAAACTCCTGGGTAGCTGCTAATGCTGCCACTGAGTAGGGAGAAATACGTGGTTCTGCTAACAGCCAGCAATTTGACAGGCAAGAATTATCTATTTGCTTGAAAAGTGAGTAGTTTCAATGCAGGGTTCATGTGTTTCTGCCAGCAGATGTTTAAAATTATTTTATGCACTAAGCAATCTTGTTTTCCCCCACAGGTACGTAAGGAATATGGGAAATGCTTCCGACATTCCTACTGCTGTGGGGGACTTCCCACTGAGAGTCCCCACAGTTCAGTGAAGGCATCAACAACGAGAACCAGCGCTCGCTATTCCTCTGGCACTCAGGTAACAGAGATTTTGACAGCATCTTTTAATTACCTTATTTATGAAAAGCCTACTGAGATGTCTTCCAATCAGAAAGACTAATTGTCTTCTCATTATTGTCATTTAGATGGTAAATACATACTCCTGCATAGTAGAATTATTTCTTTTTAAACATTTGGTCTAATACAAATACCTTACTTTTTCTGATAATTAGGGACTGGTTTATAGGAAGGTTTATACCACCATGTTTCATTGAAATGAAGTTTAATAAATTAAAAAAAAAATAAAAGATGGCATTTTCACTATGTGCTACAAGAATGTTTTACTTTAGGCTAAAATGTATAAACACAAATGGTCTACATAATAGCAATGAGTATGAAAATATCTTTCTGTAACCTACTATGCTTTTGTCTCACTGCCTTGTGTTAACAGAGTCGGATAAGGAGGATGTGGAATGACACTGTGAGAAAACAATCGGAATCGTCTTTTATCTCAGGTGACATCAACAGCACTTCAACACTTAATCAAGGTCAGTCACTGGGAACATTTCAGTTTTAGAACCCATAAATTACAGATTTTATAGAAGAATTGAAAAGAACGTTTAAAAAAAAATCTGGAACAAGTGTTCTCTAAAAGCAGAGTTTTAAAGTTATCCACCAGCACTTTTGAAAGCCATGTTCCCTTAACTGGTCCCTGCTATAGAAGTTGAATTCTTCAATTCATGGGAATGTATTTAAATTAGTTTCATCAATAATTTAGCTTAAAAGCAAGATCATAATTTTAAATCTTTCCTAACCTTTATAGGTTAAATCTGAAATAGAAATATGAGTGCCATAACATTTTAATGCATATTTGACTGATTTTTAGGTGCAGAAATTTTCCCAGTGAAATCTAATTGATATCATTTCTATGCAAAAGATGTCTGTAAAGCATTTATCTTTTCTATTTCAAAGAGCATCATATCATGTAACATGGGATAGAATCCTGATTTTTAGGCACAGAGAAATCAAAACTCAAAACTTCTCAGCACAGACAGACTTTGAAAGCTGTAACCTCATTCTCATGTCCAGACAGAAGACAAGGGTATTAACCAAAGTAGATTTTCTCTCCTCCCTCATGTGTTTTGAAGGCAATTTGAGCCAGCAGTGGAGAGAGGACTGCTGTTTGCAAGCCAGGTTTGCAGTCTGTTCTTCCACCCAGTCCTTAAGTGAAGAGCAGGTAGCCCTGGTCTCACTGCAACCAGTTCCTGCTCAGCTCCCAAAGTTTCAAACAGAAAATCCAAATTCAGGATTTGATAGCAGGGATGTGTGTTTACATTCATTTTGGAAGTAAAAACAGTGGTGATTGCAAAGCAAAAGGTATCAGAAAGCATGATTCTATTTTTGCTGTTTGGTCCATAGAAAGTGGTTAAGACTGGTATGTCTCACTGCTCGTCCCACCCCCCCTTATGAATCCTGCATGTTCTTCTGGCAAAAATCAAAATTAAGTAACTTCTCCTAGGTATGCAATGTGTATTTTCCATGTCCCCTTCAGTGTCTTACTAAAATTCCAAAAATACATGCCCTGTAAAATTTGGTGTTTATCCTAATTTGCTGTCTCTGACTCCTGAGGTTTGCTCTAACTGTGCTGCACTGTTAGTTAATTCAGTGTTCAGCAGAGGTCTCAGCAGCTTCTCCCTGTTGCAAATTCCAGACTCAAGTCACTGGAGATGTTCTGCCAGGATTAGAAAAATTGTTATCAACTCTATTCTGTTATAATATTGTCACTATCTCAGTGATACATACTTGTAAGGGTAGTTTAATAATTAATGACAAGTGTCATTTTTCCTTTAAAACAAAAATCAAGCTTTTAATTAAGCTTTTTCTTTCTTGTGACAAAGAAATTTGGATTGAAAAAAAAATCTTAGCAATAAATTGCATGTAATTATTCTAACCGAGATGAAATATAGTACACAAAGTAGAAAAAAAACGCAAGCAAAATATATTTCACTTATTATTTCTAGTAAGTACTTCACAATAGAAAAAAGCTAGGATAATTTTTTTAGTTGATCACTAATACAAACTTTCAAATAAAATTAGCATAGTCAGACAATAATTCTCTGTTAGAAATTTTTGCTCATTTCTGCTACTAAGCTGTTCTGGGAGTACAAAAGCATTAATATTTGGAATATATATCATTCCTTGCCAAATAAAAATATTTATACTGTAAAAATATACCTGTCTCTTTAATTGTCCTTGGGACTCTAATACACTGATGTACTGCTTTGCAAAGTAATAAAAAAGAAATTTAAATTTTTTCTTATTGAAATGTTTAAATTATTTTTTAAATCACAGCATTTTTCTTGTAGTAGCTAGAAATCAGAGATTAATTGACTTTTTAATAATTACTCAAAATACACTAGGTTTTTTTCCAATTATTCTTTGTTTAAATGGTGTTAACATGTAAATTTGAGTTTACAAGAGTTTAAATGAGTCTGTTCATGTACTACTTTTCGTTGTCTTACAATGTTTGTAAACTGTTTAAAGAAGCTTGTCATTCGAGGAATTCTTTTTTAAAACCTGGCAGATATGTTTGCAGCATGAATGTCCCAGGAGAAAATTTGAATGCTCTGATTTCTTAGAGCAAATATTTTGCTTTCCCCTCAGCATGCATACTTTTGAATATACTAAGATATACTTCTTGCAATTTGCCATCTACTGTCTGTTTGAAAACAGCAAATCCCTTCCACTATCTGTGTGGTTTTAATAAAGTGAGTAACAGCTCTGATTCTGTCATAAGAAGTTTTTCAATACCTTTCAGCTTGAGAAATTCAGTTCTCTCAGTTCTGGACAGAAGTGTTCCCTATGATTGTTTTTAAAGTTCTAATAGCTGTATGTAGTACCTTGATCTCCAAACATTTAATTGCTACTCTTGTGTAACAGTGATTTTGTATACATTAGTAAGTATCACTTTCACTAAATATTTACTTTGGGGATTTGGACAGTACCTGTGAATTACTGGAATCTAACTGTATTTTCCTGCTCCCATTTCCAGTGTATAGCTCAAATACATCCAGAAATATTCAGCAGAATTACATTCTAGAAATCCTACATGATTCATGATGAATAAAAATTATTCTTTATTGAAACTGTCAGGCTAAACTTAAGGAACTGACATTTTTTTTCTGTTTCTTTTGCTTTAGGAATGACTGGCAATTACCTACTAACAAACCCTCTTCTTCGACCACACGGCACTAACAACCCCTATAACACATTGCTCGCAGAAACAGTTGTATGTAATGCCCCTTCAGCTCCTGTGTTTAACTCACCAGGTGTGCTTATACTTCCTGAATAAACTACTTTTCTTGGCTCGCTCCAAATTCCCTCTTTTCCCTAGATAGAAGCTCAAGTTGCAATACCCAAGCCGTACAGTCTGAATTTCTGAAATAAATTTGAGAAATACAGTGTTGCCAATGTCAGCTTGTAAAACTGCACTATATTATAGTAATGCCTTTGCCCTAACAGTATTTACCAATAATTATCCATGTTTTTAACACAGGTGGCATAAATCTTAATATACTATTAAAGGACTGACACCACATGGTCCGAGAGCCCATCTTCAAGATATATATCACTTAGAGGTATCATGTCTATGCAATATAAGGTTGACTCTAAAGCTTGCTAAGAAAACCCTGCTCATGGGATGGATGAGATACTAAAGCAGTGCAAGGCATCTTGACACCTTTGGATACCCTGCTGCAGAAAATTGTATCCAGCATCAAACAGATCTATAGTATAGTGCAGCTTTATGGGAGATCATTTTCCTGTAGGAAAATCTTGCAATTAACAGTTAGAACAGTTTAGTTCTGTAGGAATAAAGGGTGTCATCATTTACCTAACATTTTGTTGTTACATTATCTACTTGCTTTTTTTTAACAATGTTGCAGTTCATCAGTAAATATCTTGCAGATACTGTTTGATGAGTCCTAAGATCACTCTAGTGTAAATAGAATGATAAATATTTGAAACAGAGCTCATAAGATCTTGTTTCCAGTTTTTATTTCAAGTCTCCTTTTTAACTGAACTGTAGTTTCTATTTTCATTCTCTTGTTTTCTTACTTTCCTTATGCTTTCCTCTAGCAACCTACAGAGAGACAAGTATGGGAGTAAAACTTAACTTTGCCTATCAAATGTAAATTTTTTCAGCATGATTTTTAATGGGCACAATTAAAACATAACTAGCGGTCATGAAGTAGACTCAGCGGGCAAGTGGTTCACAATTTGCAAATAAAATGTTTCCACATTCAAAAAGTACTTGCATACTGCTTTTTGGGAAACACCATGAGGTCTGTAGCAAACCCTATTGGTAACACAAGTTATGCAATGCTGAAATAATTTGCTGTTTAAAACCAAAGCAGTGTCATGTCGAAACGCTTAACAATTTACTTATATTTTTACATTCCTACAGTAATCTTGCTACAGGCTATGAAAGATTTCAAATTAATTACCTGATCATGGGCAACAAAATTTGCTTCATCAAACCAATTTGAATATATTCTAGCATGCTTAACTCTGCAGTATATCATAGAAAACTCATTTTGGATTATCAGATGTATTTTGATATCTCTTTAGCAGAGGAAAAGAAAATTAAAATTACAGCATTAAATCACTTTCACGAGGGAAATGAATCCAGCATGTGGTCCATGTGTTGTCTACTTTTATAAATGCCATATGTTCTGCACAGCTAAATCCATTGCAAGAAAAATCTTGGAACATACACGAAATTGCAAAACTACATAGTTGTTTAATCAAAGCTTAAAGAGACCTTTCAAACAACCCTCATCACTGTTAAAATCACAGTACACATGGAGATGAGTTAACAATAACACAAATGTAAAATGACTTGCAAATTGCTCAGAATTTATTTGGAAATTATTACTCTATTTTTTTAAGTTGAAGACAAAAATCTTTTCATGAGAAAATACAATTTCTTTTTAATTGAAAACTGTATTTCCAGAGAATATTGAATTTTCTAGGATAAGCTGCAGCTTTAATTATGAAAAAAAAAAAAATCCACAGAATGAGAAAATGTAAAATCTTTTCAAAAAAACTTTTCCCTTATACTCCTCCAAGCCTTGCATATTATGCAGCAGCCTCACAGTGGTCAGTCTCATTTCAGTAAAGTCACTTCATTCTTTCTTTACTTCAAGACATATCTGTAGATAAAGTGCTTTTCTAGGAATGCTCTAACCATCTGATTTCCATGGTTCAGACTGTTTAATTTCTTGCGAAGTTTCTTTTTTTTCTTTTTTTTTCTTTTTTTTCCTTTGCTTGGGAAGCACTGTGCTGTCATAGTTTACATGTCTTTGTGTCTATAGGAAAACCTTTTCTTTATCAAGTTATCGGAAAAAAAAGCCAAAACTGAAAGCATAAAGACTTTAATCATCATAAGACTTCATTTTCCCCCCCTCTTAAGCTCCTTTTCATGTCTTCAGCAGATTTACCCAATCTGTCATCCCTTCAACAGTTATGAGATATCAGCCATGGCTGATTTCCTCTTCCCATTCCACAACTAATATTTATTCTTTGGTTTAATTTCTGTGACCCATACTTACAGAAATTCCTAACATTTCTGCATTTGACCTCCATGCCCACGGTAACTGTGGGCCTAACTCTTAATTAACTATTCTGGTTCATTCAGCGCTGTCACTGTGACTGATGCAGACTGCAGGCAAACTTTGACCTTTAGGAGCCTGGGGCCTTTGTTGGCAGACAGAATATTAGTGCAAAAAATTACATTAAGTGGGAAAAGAAAAGCTGTTATTGCTTAGTAATCTAACTTGCTGAACCCTTGCTCTGACTAAGTTGCTGAGAAGCTCAGTAATTCTTCATCATGTTACAATAAATCATTTTACTTTCTTTTATATATCAGCTACTCTTAGGCCAGATAGCCTGAGCAGACAGACATGATGTGAGTTGTCCAAAGTGAGTCATTCCACCTGCTGTCTATCGTGTTGTTGGATGGTGCTTGTGGGCCCTGGTCCCTGTAGTGTGAAAGATGGCTGTCCTTGTTTAACATAAATTCTTTGTATTTATCCATTTTTTTTCATTCTTTTCTTTACTTCATCTCCAAGAAAAAAAAAAAAAAAAAACACAGGAAAAAATGTTAGAAATGTTGTTAAAGTAGTTGCTTGCCAGTTATGTGGGTTTATGTTGTACATTTACCTTCAGTTATGTCTGTGATCTAATTCCTTTTTAATTTAGTGTCGTTTAGGACAAATTCTGTTAATTTTCTTTTTCTAAATCATGGTGATGTACTTCAAAACATAGATGTTTCCAAATGAATTGCTTTGCATTACATATGCAAGGGCATGGAGTGAAGAGTTCCTTGTGGAAAAGTCACAGAATTGACACTAAATTAAGAAATTCAAATGCCACTATTCCCCACAGGAAACACACGTTACTATTTTTAGAATGCATCTTTCTTATAAAGTGTGCAACTGTTTACATTTGGGAATGTTCAATAACCTAACTTTTCTCAAGTTTTACTTCCAAGTACAACTTTGTCCTGAACTACATTAAAGAACTTTGTTAAAAAGAAAAAAACCCAAAAGCGATAAAAACATGTCAGGCAATAACCAGAGATGTCTTTTTCCATTTCAGGACATTCACTGAACAATGCCAGGGATACAAGTGCCATGGATACTCTACCGCTAAATGGTAATTTCAACAACAGCTACTCATTGCGCAATGGAGACTATAACGACAGCGTGCAAGTTGTAGACTGTGGACTAAGCCTGAATGATACAGCTTTTGAGAAAATGATCATTTCAGAGTTAGTGCACAACAACCTGCGGGGCAGCAGCAAGAACCACAACCTGGAGCGGGCGCTGCCAGCCAAGGCTGTGATCGGCGGGAGCAGTAGCGAAGATGACGCCATCGTGGCAGACGCCTCCTCTTTGATGCACAGTGACACCCCCGGGCTGGAGCTCCACCACAAAGAGCTGGAGGCCCCACTCATCCCTCAGCGGACTCACTCCCTTCTGTACCAGCCCCAGAAGAAAGTGAAGACTGAGGGAACTGACAGCTACGTCTCACAGCTGACAGCCGAGGCTGACGACCACCTCCAGTCCCCCAACAGAGACTCTCTTTACACGAGCATGCCCAACCTCAGAGACTCTCCCTATCCAGAGAGCAGCCCCGACGTTGAAGAAGACCTCTCTCCTTCCAGGAGGAGTGAAAATGAGGACATTTACTACAAGAGCATGCCAAACCTAGGAGCTGGCCATCAGCTTCAGATGTACTATCAAATCAGCAGGGGTAATAGCGACGGCTATATCATTCCCATTAACAAGGAAGGATGTATTCCAGAAGGAGATGTTAGAGAAGGACAAATGCAACTAGTGACAAGCCTTTAATAGTGTAGCAAAGAAATATTAAAGGCCACGTTCAAGTATTAAAAAGACTTAATTGGCCCCATGCAGGCTCCCTCATATCTGCTCGAAGAGACAATTCTGTTGACCCTGTGGTTCTCCAGTAACAGGGATGACTGGACCTTGCAGTTCTGTGAATTTTTATAAAACAAAAACTTTGTATATACACAGAGTATACTAAAATGAATTATTTGTTACAAAGAAAAGAAATACCAACAAGGTATTTAAGATATCTTCTGCTGCTGAATTTAACAAAATTGTGAAAAAAAAGGAGAAATAAACACTTTCCAGCCATTTTACTGCAGCAGTTTGTGAACTAAATTTGTAAATATGGCTGCACCATTTTTTTTTCTTAGGCCTACATTGTATTATATACAAGGCGTAGGCTTTAAAATCCTGTGGGACAAATTTACTGTACCTTACTATTCCTGACAAGACTTGCAAAAGCAGGAGAGATATTCTGCATCAGTTTGCAGTTCACTGCAAATCTTTTCCATTAGGGCAAAGATGGAATACATGTCTAACCACTAGCAATCAAGCCACAGGCCTTATTTCATATATTTCCTCAACTGTACAATGAACCGTTCTCATGAAAAAATGGCTAAAGAAATTATATTTTGTTCTATTGCTAGGGTAAAATAAATACATTTGTGTCCAACTGAAATATAATTGTCATTAAAAAATAATTTTAAAGAGTTTGAAGAAAATATTGTGAAAAGCTCTTGGTTGCACATATGTTATAAGCTGTTTTTCTTATACTGTTCATAGTACGATAGTTTGTTTAAAATGCAAGTTCTACCTGTTTTCACTTATTTTTTCACTGTAAACAGTGTTCTGCTTTGACAAGTTAGTTTTTATTCTTAAGTTTTGAATTTTTATTGCCAAAAAACATAATTTGGGGAGAAAGTTGTTTTAGAAGCCAATTATGCCAAGCCTTGCACAAATTTGGTGTAGCTAACAAAGATTGTAACTCAATTCCCTGTTCATTCTTTAATTGGGGTTGGGTGGTAAGGGGTAAATGGGACACTGGACACTTCTCAAAAGCTTTCTCGTGAATAAAAGGTGCCTGTCCTTTAAAAAAAAAAAAATAAATAAAACATAACTATAACTCTTCCATATTCCTTCTGCCTATATTTAGTAATTAATTTATTTTATGATAAAAAAATCAAATGAAATGTAAATTGTTTCAACAAAATTCTGCTTTTTTCATCCCTTTGTGTAAACCTGTTAATAATGAGCCCATCACTAATATCCAGTGTAAAGTTTAACACCTGTTTGACAGTAAATAAATGTGAATTTTTTTCCAAATAGGTAAAATGTGCATTATTATGTACGAAGCATAATTGGCATCAGCAGTCCTTTGACCCAGATGTGCCCTGCTTCGAACGGCATCTTTACATTTCATGACATAAGTGTTGAGAATTCAACAGAAAGTATCTATAGCTCTTTAGAAGACAGGTCATCTTTACTATTCTTTTGTCACAATTGAATAGAATCAAACCCAAATATAGCAGGGTCATTAGGAAAAGCTACAGTAAATTCATGTATTTACATAACTTTTAAGTAGGCATCTGCACTGAAATTAAAAATAAGGTGGTAAGCACCACTCATATTCTTGGCAACAGTAATTAGTGGTTAATTATTAGTGATGAAGATACATTGTTGCAGTGGGGAAAACATGAATAAGCAGCATTTGGCTTGCACTCTGAGTGCTATCTAAATAATTCATCCATCATGGCACTGGTTTCTGTTAGATAAATAAGCATGACTGTCCCTATTTTTATCAAGCTAGAGAACTGCAGAAGCAGCTGATGCCCAAGATGTTATCTACAAGTCAGTAGCTAAATTAGAAGTCTGAAATCTTTGTTGTGTTGATTCCCAAGCCTCTTTTGTTCCTCTCATCCAGGGCCTTTCAAAGATTGCATCAAGGACTGCATTTGTCACCAGTTCCAAAACTATTCTTTCAAATAACTCTCAAATTAATGCCCCATCATCACAGAGGCCGCAGTTTCACATGTGGCCACTGTGACTTTCTGTATAACAGCAAAAATTCACTTGAAAGCTTGAAAAAAAAAATCACTTGTTACCTTCTAATGTGTTGGAATATATAAAGTCCTTTTGGAAAACAAGTCAATGCATTTTTAAGAAGTTTGGAATTCAGAAGAATGTTTTGGGTGAGACTTCCCACTGTTGAGGAGGTTCAAACTCTAAATAGAAGCCTAAAATCCAGGTTGAGACGGAACTGTGGGGTTCAGGTAACCTCGATATATCTGTTCAGAGCTAGCGACTGTTCATGAGTAAAAAAGCATCTTCTTCCATCAGCCACTGGTAACTTTTGCCAGTAAGTTCCTTAACACTTCAAAGTTACTGTGTATGCAGTAGAGTCACTGAAACGCTAAAATTTAATCAGAAATGGTTTACTTCTGTTTAGTAGAGATGTTTTAAAAATTGGAAATCTCTATGAAATAGAACTTACTTCTGATTAAGGGTACACAGCAGACAATTTTCCTTGGAGCAAAAATTATTCCCTTCGTCTGTCTGGCAAAAGTATACTTGCTGCCTTCTACCTAGGAAATCATGTTCTTAAGGATTTCAAAATTATAGTACTCAAGTAATTACAGTACACAAGACCTAATAACATCACCAACTTTCTGCAGAATCTTCAACCCTATTCCAAGCAATTACTCCTTTCTGTCTAACTAAAGGTGGCAAAACTACATACTGGAGAAAGGTTTGTAGCATTATGATCTTAAATACGTATTCAATTGCAAATGTAACAAGTATTCATAAAACAAGAAAATGTAGCTGATGAACCTAAGATGAACCAGCTGAACCTAAGTATCATAAGGGTATTCTTTTGTTAGCTTCTTTGTAATGTAAATGTTGCTTTTTAGTGAGCCTGTTTTTTTTTTTTTTTAATGTTGAGCTAGTGAGTGTCCTGTGTTTAGCTAGCAGCCAATACATTGCCAAGTTTCTGTTGGTGTAATTTCTCAGTGTAGTAGGTTACAGTATAATTATATAGTTGACAGCTTATTGTAATTTATGTTCTCTTCTAACATTCCTGCCATCTTGTCTTGGTATCAGAAGGACAGAAGAATTCAGAGGAAGAGTTCAAGAATAGCAAAATAATGGCAGCAAAATTAATGGAAACAATTGTTTCTTCAGGGTCATCAGTTAACCAGTTCCTATGATGGTGCCCACGATATGTTGCTATTTTAGGCACTGTCTTTCAGAAGAGCTGTAATTTTCTTATGGCTGGAAATCTGTTAGTATCAGTGTTAACCCTACTGGCTCAGTTCAATTCTTCCTTGTAACTTCAGTCCAGTTATATTAATTCCTACAAAAGATTGAATGGGATGTGCATTTAGTGAACTGTTGTATAATGGTGCTATGCATTGTTTAATATAAAATACATCTCAATTCTACATAGGTGAACCATAACATGAAGAAATGCAACACTGGTAATAACTTTTTAGTTAAAACTAACCTTTATCTGTAAGTTCTACAATACACCTTTGCTTATTTTAAATTTGAAATGAAGTTACTAATAAAGTTTACATATATTCACTTATGTAGGCAATAAAAGGTGTTTCAAATTGCCATAAATTATGGATAAAATATGTGTCATACTTGATGTCCTAAGTTTTAAGGATTTTTTTTTCCAACTACTCAGAACAGACATTAACACAGCAACAAAAATAGTACAGTACACATACTGTAGCTGATGTTATCCCACTTTGCCTCAAAAATAACAAAACTTCTCTTCTAGACCTGAATAAAATTACTTTACAAAATCAAGAGAAGCTACAGGTAGGCAATCGTATACATATATACAGATATACACACACAACATTTTAATTCACTAATTCTAGGGAACAATGAAGAATTTAAAATTATTAGATTCAGCAGTAAACCTTCGGTTTTTAAGTAAACTTGCAAAGACACCCCAGAGAGATGACAGTAAAGCATTCCTTAATTTTTTAAAAAACAAATGGTAGCAATCACCTTCCACATTTATGAAGAGCAGTGTTACCATTTCGGTAAGCAAGGATCTTGCCATATGGCTGCACAGAGGGATGAGGATCCCAGATTTATTGATGCCACTGGTATGCTGGGTCTCTACTCCACAGTGACACTACCAGTTTGTAATCCAGCTTTGAACTGAGTTGGAGATAAAAATTATCACTGTCACAACCCTGGAAGCAAGAGATCTGTGTCTTTCATTTACACAAGCACTTTGTAAACTAGTAGGAATTCAATTAATGGCTCCAGCTCAATCATCTGG
Organism: Acridotheres tristis; assembly: GCA_037013685.1. Classification (NCBI taxonomy): domain Eukaryota; kingdom Metazoa; phylum Chordata; class Aves; order Passeriformes; family Sturnidae; genus Acridotheres; species Acridotheres tristis. Next base: position 14,221,755 of record CM072895.1, read on the forward strand.
CTCTGCCAAAAGTCTGGAGGTTCATTAGGACCATGTCTATTTCAACAGTGTTTGGGGATTTTCTCAGTAAAATCTTGATGTGGTTTTTACAATGACAACTTCCAAATCTTTTTATTCATGCAGCATAAATTCTCAATGGTATTTCATTAATTCATGCCTAAGAGCATTAATATCTCTTCTTAGTGTATTATGTCATCATTAATCTCAGCTGCTCCCCATCAAAGTTCCTGGCATTGGATCACACCATGGTGCAGCCTGAGTGGTTATAAATGCTACTGAAAATCACACAAGCCTCAACTCAGCAGCAAGGAGATTTTAAAGGACCATTCAATATAATGCACCAGCTGCTGCAGACATCATTCTGGGATCCCAGATGGGGGAAGTCACAGTTGCATAAATTACACTCAGAATAGGTAGCTCCATAAAGAAAATTTTTCTACAGCAAAGTTTGTGTACTAAACAATTTCTTCCTTGGGTGCATGCCTCCTTTTATATGGTGAAGTAGAAGCCCTGGCACAATGTAGACTCTCTACTGCCAACCAGTTCAAAGTTTAGGCAGCAAAGCTGAGCACAAAAACATCAATATGCATTAAAAGCTCAGGTTCCCAAATAGGAGGCAGCAGGTTAGTACCTGTATGGGTTTTTTTAAAGGAGAATCTGGATTTCTGTAGACAGCATTGGAATAACTGTTCCAGTCCTACTGCAGCATTAGAATGGTTTTAAAATAACATAATACTGCTGAACATTTGGCCTCCATGATTGCTTAACAGAATGATTCCCAAAGGTTAATGAGGTTCTCATGAAAATAATTCATTTTAATTCTCTTTAAATATACCACTTTGCTTTTTTTTTTGCACTAGCAACATAAATAGAAGCTTCTTAGCTTGTGTTCTTAACACCACTCATTGTTTTAAATACTTGCCCTCTGTCTCCTATTACTTAACTTCTTTTTAAACAAACCCTTGTTCTCAGCATCCTCCACCTCTCTAATTATTTAGTTGCCAGTCTTCAGAGTTACACTCTGTCAGTATGCTTTAAGAGATAGGGCAAGAACAAAATTATGGGTGATATGTTCATGTTGATTTATGGATGGGAGTTTTATCTTCTATTCTGTGCAACTGCCACCCCCCATGGTCTCACATTATCTTTTGTTTTCATAGCATCCCTTCACAACACACTATTCCACTAGGCTGGTCATAGTAAGTAATGACCTAAATAGTTATGGTTAATTTAGAGCCCAGCAAAACCGATGAATATTTCCAATTATTCTCTTGAATATGTGCCCAACCTTGCATTTCTCAGCATTGCCTTTCATCTGCATCACACTGCCCATTTATGCACTTTGTTAACCCAGGTCAATCACAATCTTCCCTAGTTCTGATTAACTGAAGCAATTCTCTGCTAACAGCAAACAGTGCCACCTCCCCAGCAGCATGTTCATCCCCGTTTTCAGATAGCACCAGCTGAACAGTGTAGGGGCACTATACCATTAGCCTTTTGACATGCTAAAAAAATCGACCATTTAATCCTGCTCTACCTCTTAGATTCTAATGCACAACTACTTTAGCTCCCACTTCCTTAATACGCATTTGCTTTAATGGCTTCTTGGGAGAGATATTTTTATATGGATTTTTTCTTTCTTAAATCCAAATAAATTACATCAACCATTCCCTCTAGTCTCAACAGCTGCATGATTCACTTAATTTTAGTATGTTAGAGAGGCACAATTTTCTTGCCCTAAGCAGTTACATCTCTTTTGGCAACGTTTCCTCTGCAGTTTGTGCTTAAATGTGAACCTGTTAGACGTCAGACTCAAAAAGCACTTCACTGTTCAAAGTGAAACTTTGGTGGAATTGAGGCACTTGAATCCCAGGTACAACAGATGTTACTTCTAATCTAGAAGATGCATGTTTTTTGTCAGTAAAGCCTTTTTATCGTCCCAAGTTTGGTGACTGTGCATGTGCAGCCCTGTCATTGCAGCCAGGAACCATGAGCACTGTCACTGCCTTGCTGTGCTAACCAGTGTAGCCCCTGAATGGCATAATCCAGGAATTAGGTTACAAAGAACTCCTTCCTTTCCCTGCTGAAGCCGAAGTCCTGATAATAACTAGCCTGGAGTAACTCTATGATGTTTACACCATAGCACCACCACCACCACCAGGGCTCTGTAGCACCCATGGATCTGCCCTTACTGCAGCTAGATCACTGCAGTGGGAGCTGCATTTGACAATCTCTCCAAATCTCTGTGAGCCTGTGTATCCCTCTCTATGGAAAGCAGGTTCTGAAATTTCTCCCAGCTCTATTTATTTATTTAATCACATGGAAGTAGAAGGCTCTGACCACACCAAGTTTATTGTTCCTTTAGAGAAAGGGTCGCGACTCCTGCCCATGCCCAGAAGCAGCCCGGGTTCTGGCCTGGTGTCCCTGCCATGCACAGGTGCTGTGAGGCTGCAGAAGGGCTGTGCCATGTTCCTGGCACTGACCATGCCAGGGGACCTGCAATGCAGTGTGAGGTGCTCTCCAGCCCAAGGTGGGCACTGCTGCACCAAGGGGCACTCAGGACTCGTTGCCCACACCCAGCTGATGTGAACCTGCGAGCCAGGCTGGGCTGGCAGGTGGGCAGCCCTCAGCCTGCACTGCCACAGCTTCCCTCGGTGTCCAGGCTCAGTGACAGCCACACTGTGGCTGCAAATGCCGCCTGGGGATCTCAGCTTCCATTTCCCTCAGGCAGGAGTAACTTAGTGTGAAGCCACTGCTAAAATACTTCCTTGAGGAGAACATAGCTGCAATAACTGATGACAGGGCTATCTCCATGGCAAAGCCCAAACGTGCAAGTTTATACAAAATGTGAAGGTTTCCAAGCAAATTAGAGGTTGCCAGAATAACCTTTTTTTTGAAAGCTGGGAAGGACGAGGAATTCAGACAGATGGAGAAGAAAATAAAAGGACAATATAAAGCAAATGAGGTGCAGAATTAATTTTGCCCTTTCTCATTTCTCTTTACAGCATCACTAGCTGCTGCCTGTTCAAGGCAAGAGAAAAATCTCAGTAGTGCCAATCTGTCCAGGTAATTTGACAAAATACTTCAGAGAGCCATTTCTAACTCTTCAAACTTGTTGATTCATGTATATGGCCTAGCCTTGCCAGATCACAATATGCTTACAGAAAGCAGTCGAGAAATTTTTCATTCCAATGTATTGAAATTTTCAAAGCACATTTTCAAAGTCCAATTTAACAACAACAACTTACTTCAATGGACTAAACTACCACTCACAAAAAATCACGGAAAACGAAGGAAACAGTCAAAGCGCCTATCAAGAAAAAGTTGATTGGGGGATTTGCCTTAGCACGGGCTTCCCAGAAGTTATCTAGGCAAGTTTTCTAAAGCTATGACTACACCCTTCCCTGAGAACACAGCTGATTAGTACCAGCAAGGCAATGTTACCCATACAGGGGTGCTGTAAATACCACAGTACTGTACTCCTCAGCATCACTTAAGGAATCTGGTCTATGTCCATTCTTAAAAGTTCTAAAACTATCTGCAGAGACAATGTTTGTCTCATATTTAAAGGATTACTGTCCTGACTGAATACTAAAAGTAAGCAAACGTGACATCTATATAAAAAGAAGGAGAATCTACAGTTACAGTCCTACAAAGTGCTGTGTAACTTGCTTTCAGGATCCAGCTCATGGTGTGCACACAGAAGTTTCTCTTAATGCAGATACAGAAAGTACACGAAGCTAAGTTCTGAATATTCTGACATCCAAAGTAAGCAGGTAGTTGCTGCAGGGGAGGTTCCTCTAGGTCTCAGCCAAAGTTTAATGCACATTATTAGCTGGCACTTACGAGACTACTTGGTGTCCCCATCTCAAGCTAAGAGTATGCTTATAGTTATGTTATAATTAGGTCAACTTGGTTATTGTTCTGTGGTTTGACAGATGCTGTATTTAAAGTAATTTTAAATACTAATTTTTAGACCTTTTCTGTGAACTGATAAATCAAGTGCTATTTATTCATGGAATTACTCTTTTCCTTCCTAATGTTTATTCCCTCTGGCTTGTAACTTTAATTAGAACCTGCTATCTGTTCATACTGGTAATGGTAACAGTTGTCACTATGTGCAGATGCATAGATTCAGCTCGTACTGCCCCTTTGACATTATACTTAAAGCCTAACAATCTTCCCAGCTATGCATCTGAGCATACCATCCATTAGTGCTTTATCTCACTGCCACCCTGAACTCCAGACTCTAAACACTAACAATCTGATTGTTTTTTAACCAACCAATAATGCATTTTCTAAAGACTAGAAACTGTACAAAAAATAGCTTCATTTGAAGATAAATATCTGCCCGAAAAGGTTATTCAGCCTATCCAGATTTCTTTTTTATTACCATAAGTTTTCCCAAGGCAGTATTGTTTCTTGAATAATTATCGATCTAAGCAATCATGTGCTAAAGCAGTCTGATTCACTCATTAAACATACACTTGGCTAGAAGGAGAACTTGGTTACCCTGGTGAAAACAAACAACTCCTTTTTGCCTGCTCCTCAACCCTTCCATAGAATATAATGACTGCATTGAAATGTCATCAGTTAATATTAATTTGCATTTCTCATGAAAAAGAAACATCAAATGTATCTTTAATAGCAGAGAAATTAGGATCTGGAAAATTGTTCAAATAACACTAATCCTGATTGATTTGTGTCTGCATACTGATTCATAGGTTTCAGTAATTTGCAAGTTGTCGTCCAGAAACTAGTTGCAATCAGTTTCCAAAAGCTTGCCAACTTCGTATTTAGATAAGCTATTTAGATAAACTTTTCCTTCCAATAAAAACTAATTCCTTTTGAATTATTTTTCACTCTGTGATACAGAAAATTATCTGTTTCATATGTTTCTGATTAAATGCATCAGGAATAAAATAGCTTTCAAAGTCTCTGTTCATTGGGAAGACACAGACAGACTGCTCTTGAAATGGTCTGCATACCTTGTGTAAGAGTCAGCAACACAAGCCAGGGACAGGCTTATGAAGGTATCCATTTGCAAATACTTCAATTTAAAAGACTTCCATTTACAAATACTGCAATATAAAGGAATTTTTTTTTTTTTGCATTGACTCATTTAGTCCATGTATGGTACAAAGTTAGATTCAGCCTCACATCTTCAAACACCCAGCACCACTTGCTTACAGAAAAGGTACATTTTGCAGAATGAAAGGTGGTGATGTTTAAAGCAGGCAAGGGAAAGGGCTCCTGTATATCTATTATTTAGTCTCCACTTGTCCTCACAAACAGGACGAGTGATCCAAAGTTTCTCCAAGCGACATTGTAGTTCAGCATGCTGCTGTTTGCCACAGAATAAAATATTGTATATTCTTGGCAAGAAAGAAGTGGTAACTCCAAACAAACAAAGGTTCACCCGCTGTGAATCTGCTCACAATTCTGCAGTTTGTGAGTCCTGGGTGCTCGAGACAGCAGGACCTCTACATAGCCTGGTCTAGTGCAAGGCTCCCTGCCCATGGCAGGGAAGGTGGAAGCAGATGATCTTTAAGAGCTCGTCCAACTCAAATCATTCTGTGACTCTGACTTACTAAAAGCATCCGATTGAAAATAATTAGTATCAGGAATGAAATTTAATACTCCAATATACATTTGAGAGATCAGGAAGATACCTGGTGGACTTTGGTGAATTACAGAAAAATATTGCAGCCTCCTGATACAAATAACTCTTAGTGAATATTTTTCCTGAAATACTGAAAGATTATCACAATCATTTCATTCTAGCTATGAGTCAGTACACAAGCAAGAGTTCTGCTACATCAGGAGTGGAAGAGCATGCAGGATATGCACAAATAAATATTTGACTTAATTTATGACAATCAAAAATTAGCATATTTTGATTGAGGTCTGTGAGATTATTCCAGTCCTGCACCAGTTAATGGGAGCAGAGTGAGGGTTGGTGTCTGGTGCCATCTATTTCCTGCCATTTCTCTCTGCTGCTCACCCCCTCTGTTTTATTAGCTTATCGCAGAGCCAGGGCTGTTCCACATCCATGCACTCCTTCTTGTAAAATCATTGCTAAATTTAATGCTCACTACTTAATCAATTTTCTCTCAACAGGTAACAAATAATTGAACAGTTGGGGGTGGGGAATGACAAGATTTAATGTGTTATTTCCTTGTAGGAAACAATACAACTCACCCATTTATATTTATGCATGTTCAATTATCTGCATTAGCCAAATGACCCTAAGAGTAAAGGTATCCATGCCAACTCCTCCAGTTGACAGAAAATAGCAGGTGCCATGTACTCCAAGCCCAACCCTGGACCACAATAAATAACATTTTCAACTGGTGGAAAAGTGAAGATAGCGGAAGACAGGAACTTTTTCAATATATTTCTTTGGTGCATGTTTTGTTCTGCCACTAGCACCAGACTGCTGTTCCTAGCAGTAAAGCCTGCAATGAAGCCCAGTTAAATCAATGGCAAAAGTTTTTGCTGACTTCAGTGAGACCATGATTTCCCCTTTGAATCGTTAAGAGAATCGTTCTGTATCTCAGTTTGTTGATTCTTAGATTTGAATACTGGAAGTTAAAAATAAAGACATTAAAAATAAAGATAAATTACCTCAGCTTATCAAAATTATTTCCAGCCATGGAAAAATGCTTTGTTTCTTCATCACTCATAACCTTGTTCCACATGCATCACCCTCAGTAAGTGCTATTTCACAAAGGAGAGCACACACTGTTTTTTGCCCACTAGATCAATACCTGTCTAAAAGTATTTACTCACCAAAAGGGCTGTGATCCTTTTCTTTGTCACCCTTGAACTTCTGTTCTCTTGAAATTTTTTGCTTTTTGACACAGGTTCTTTTATTTCCTGGCTGTTGCTAGCTCCTAATAGGATGTTTTTTATTCTTTGCTCTGACATTTATTATAGAGTATACATCATAGCTTTTCCACTTGTCTAATCAGAGGGTTGGTCCAGCACTGAAATTGCAGCTGTTTTAAAATGCTACCTATAAACACACACTTTATCTTCAGTTCCTGTTCACAGTAGCTCAAAGGAGACAAGAAGATGATGATCAAAAAAGGAAATGGAAAAGACTGATGGGAGACTTGTTTTATAGAAGAAGAGGAAGAAGAGTAGAAGGGCAAGCAAGACATACAGGTAATCTACTCTCTATTGGAACAGGGCAGCAGTTATTGTATCATACTCTGTGAATGCATTCAACTGAACAACTTATATTCCGACTAGCAAAGACTAAAGTGATGAAAGAAGCTGGAATAAAAGGATATTAAATAAGCCCTGGATAGTTGACTGCAATATTCACAGCCTTTGGAATCTTTTATCTTTCCTGCAATTGGCTGCTGACACATCATTTGTCTTTAGAGAAGCTCATGCTTTCTTTTGACTGTCTGAAATACAGATAAACCAGGTTCACTGTCAGTAGAGACTCAAAACCTGTATTCTTAAAACAGTATCTGGAGCAAGAAGCAGCTGTTCACTCACTCCAGTCCAACTAAAAGATTGTTACAGAGATGGAGGTACAACAGGAAAATTAAGGCAGTCACCCTTTTGGCATAAGGGGTTGAAGTCCCCACTTTGAATCATCTGGAAAGGATTTAACAACAGATCCCTTATCTACAGGAAGAATGAGCCAATTACAGCAACACTGTGTGCACATGGCCAGTGCTCCTCTCCTGGGCCCTGACACAAAATGACCACCAGAATGCCTGGCTGGAGAATGAGCCTCTCAACAGAGATGCTTCTTTTACCTAGTGCACCACATTTTAAGTTCCATGTAGCATACATCCCATCTGAGAACTTATTTGCTACAGCTTATTCAAGAAAGTGTGACAGGGTCTGATTTCACATCCAGACAACATAATCTTTATTTATACCCTGACCTCATTTCTTCTTATGCTGATGTGCTTCCAGAGGGTATTAACCTCTGTCCTATTGCTCAGAGGAAGCAGCATTTACAGCCCAGATTTTGACATGAGACACATGAATTTGAAATAAAATCCGAAGTGAATCTTTGTTAATGTAACTGAAAGAATACTTTTTTTTTCCAAAGGGCAGCATTTTAGCATATCTCTGAACTTGACACAAAATGGGAAATTTGACAATGCTCTCTTGCATAACAAAGTGTTTTAATTAATTCACTTTCCCAGATTTCTAGTGGCAGTTACCTATTTCAATCTTAGCAACTATTCATATTGACACAATCACAAAGACTACACAGTGCACAGTGTATGATCAGAAGCATATAATATGCTTGAAGTGTAAAATGCTCCAACAATAAAGCTGAAAGAAAGTATTGTTTAGTTATTGGCAAAACTGGTGCATTTATAGTTTCATCCATATAGCTCCAACACTGAAATTAATGCCTGTGCCTATTTTTTTCAGTGTGGTGCATATTATTTTTCATGTATTAAGTGATAGGTTAAAATCAGAGAAAGGAACATTTTGAACTGCAAAAATATTGTAGCTTCTACTGTTTCAAGGCGGGTTCTTGAGGTGTGTGTCAAGGGCATAATGAAAACCTTTTCCCTATGCATATCAGATACCACGGCGCACAAAAACAAAAGGCAATTGTCCTCTCAACAATTTTCCTCTATTTTCTGCTCAAAGCCTATTGAAAGAGTAGATAACTTGATATGTAAAATCTGAAATGCCATCAGTTGAGTTTTGTTTTTTTTTGTTGCATCATTTTTCTAGACTCTGAAGATAACTGCAGTCAATGAGTATATTGCTTTTGATTTAAACAGGCTTTAGGTCATCACGCTGCTGTTACTACTTCAACCACTTCGTGCTCTGGTTTGCTATGCTCTCATTACACCTCTCCCAGAAGTGTCAACTGGGAGCTTTCTGCCAAGTGACTACACCTTCCTCTGTATGAACAGAAAGGACAATGAATGTTGAAAACATAAACACAAACTACGATGTGCCATCATTTGCATTCATTGTCTGACACTCCAAAGTCTGAACAGCTCCAGTCATCGTAACAGGCAAAGTTCATTGAATCAATGATTTTTCCAAAAAAAGAGCCAAGAATCCAAGAAAACTAAATGACATTGGTGTAGTTGGGGGTGTGCCTAAAAAAGAGTTCCATTAAACAGTACTGTAGGAGAAAAGGCCAAGTATATCAGTATTTTATACAACCTCTGTGCTAGACTGCCATAATTATGTACCATAGCTGCTTTCTTTCCAAGTTTTCTCATTCATTCCAAAGCCAGGTAAGTGTTAGGAAGCAGAAACATACTCCTGTTTTGTGCTGTTCCCTCCATAAGCTTGTGCAGCAGCAGTGTCTAATGCAGCACAAATGACCTAAAACACGTAATACCACTTGCAGCCCAGCAACTGCATAGGCCCTTTTTTTCCTCCAGCAATAAAATGACTGCACGTGACCTTGTATTAGCCTGGGTTTAAAAGAGAACAGCAATGAGAACCGTGTGGTATCAGGGCCTTTATTCTACTACTGTAGGAATTAGCTGTTGCAGTCAATAAAATCCTACCAATTTGCTTAAAACTTGGTTTTTATCACCTGTCTGCCACAAACCATCACTCACACACACACACACACACCCCCTCCCTCCCCAAAGAAATATTGAAGATAAGTCATTCATGTAAGATCATGTAAGAGATGATCTTAAAGGAATTAAAGGCAGCTCAACCAATCTGATCATCCAAAATTTGAACAAAAAATAAAATACTGCACAGTCTATCCACAGATGACTAAGAGACAAACTTCAGTCCTACAGTGCTTATGACTACATTATTAGTAGTATTCTGTAGGTTACAAGCTGATTTTCCATATTATTTCAAGGTGACTGCATTTTTATGTAGCATATGCTCAACACCATGGGTACGATTACTACCACTATGTAACGCCAGTTTTCATGGGTTATTAATTGATAAACGACAGCCAGCTCCTTTCTGGCTGCTACATAAGTCCTTTATTAAGACATTTAATTCAATAAAGAGTGGGACAGTACAAATCACAGTGAAGGACAGAGAATGAGTTCGTTCAGTATCACTCCCTGACTTCTGCAGTTCTCAGTAACAGGGCATGGCTCATTGCCTTCTCTCACAATGGGTCATCTGCACTCTGGAAACAACGAATAGTACAAACAACACACATCATTCTTTTCCTAGAAACGCTTAAAATTAAGAAGAAGAAAGGACAGAAATCTCACAGGCCTGTCCTTTAAGGTTATTCACTGTGGCTGCAATGTTATATGAGGCAATTGAGTGCTCTGAACTCATGAGCCCTTAGAAAGTAAAAATTTACCAAAAGGAAGCAGGATGACAACAGAGAAAAAAAATCCACAGAAAAAGAAGTAGAAACAAAAATTTGAGAAAAAATTGAAGCAACAAATCAAAATACCCAAACACTGGAGCATGCTGAGTAAGGACCATGAGAGTTTTAATGATGGACTAAAACAAGCACAAGTATTTGTCCAGTGAGATATTTAAGCATGAAGGCATAATGGCAATGAAGGAAGAATCCAAAATAGATCCTCTTTCATGTGAGGAGCAAAGAGCTGGTAGAAAACTTTATTGTAGCTAATATGGTAGCTAATTTTAAAATTAAAAAATCCTGACAGATTTCTAATAAAAATAATCCATTTACACCAGTATCTCAAAACCTCCGGCTTACTTTTGTGAATCCAAATTCAACCTTTAAAAGGGAATGCCTAAAAATATTTGTTATGTTGACATTGTTGAGAAAAAGTTTCACAAGAATTGCATAAAACTAATGTAAAATGAAGTTATAAAATAATATATGCATTTTTAAAGTGTGTTAGAGCTATAGCCCTGACAATGCTGACTACAATTCATGTCCTTCCCTGGAAAACTTTTAAGGAAAATATCCCCTAATTTGTCATTCTATACTTAAAGAATAATACAGAGCTTATCTAAATGTTCTTTATTATAAAATAAACTGAATTTGCTGACCTTCCAAGAGTCTGCAAAAGGCATCTCTCTGACTGAGATTTTGGTAGAATGCCAAAATGAAGGAGCTGCATTTTTAAGAGATGTCTTTAGGTAGCTGAAAAGCTTCAAAGAATTTATTGTAATGAATATTATTAGCTAAATTCTTGCCTGAGTCATAATTACAGTCCTGCAACAAAATCATGACACTATTACTTAGAAATTATGGTGACTTGGCTCAGACTTAGGAATGTAGTCAGACAACTATCTAATATCAGCCTTGTAGAGCTCTTTACTAATTGCTACAATGTCAAATAAAGAAATGATAGCTGAGATGAATAATTTCAATGAATTATCCTTTTCTTTTTTTTTCCTTACCAGTGTTTCTTTGCCGGAAAATGCCAAAGTTCTGGAATTCCTGCTCAAAACAGGAGTAATACAGGTTAGCTGCAATTGTGTTTTCAATTCTGAATACAATTTTGAGTTCTTCTTTTACCTATCTTTATTGAGATATGTCAGACCCTCTTCTCATATTCTTCTTCAAGTTTGTAGGAAGTTTCATAAATCATAGTTTTCCTGCTGAATTAATCTGCAGAATAAAGATAAATTTAATGAGTACTTGGTGGTACAGCTCAGAAGTGAAAACTTTTGGGAGAACACAGCCTTCATATAGCAGAAAAATCTCCCTCAAGACTTCTATTTTAAATACTTTTCCAGAATGATGAGTCAGATGTTTTTACTAATGATTATTTTGTTTAGTGTTCATGGTCTCTTCTCTGGAGCAATTTGTCTGAAGAAAGGCTCAGACAAACAAGTCTCTTGTACCCTGTTCTTGATCAAAGGCTGTCGGGCAAAGTCCTTTTGCTCAGAGAGGATGGACCAGCATAAGCACAGTCAGCCAGCTGGGGAGGAGGTTTCTGGAGCAGGTTTGTTTTAAAGGTTCAAAAGATTTCTAAACAGCTGCTTCCCACCGGGCCCTTTCCAGGCTTCAGCCTCGGGAGCAGCTGGGAGAAAGCCACAGTCTGGATCTGCACTCACAGGGCAAATCTCCAAGGCTGTCTAATTACATCTGAGATTTCTCTGCCCCTCTAAGACACAAGGAGCAGCCAAGATATAAACAATGAAAATAATTCTGTGCTTAAACAACGGTATCTAGTGTCACTTTAGACACTGAGTGAAGACATGTGCCTAGAGAGCATCCCAGATGGGACTTTAGGGGACCATTCTAAGAGACAGAGCAATTGCTATTAAATGTCTAATTCCTTTAAACAGAAAACAGAAGTTGACAATGTTTCCATATTTATTAGTTGAAGCCATGATCTTTAAAACATCACACAGTATTTAATATTAATCACAGAAGAATTATCTGCAAAGATAAGGACTTGCACTCCTGCTGATTTGAAGACAGTAAAATATGTCACAGTGTTTATGAAGCTCACAATTTTCAGAAAATCCATGAGACTTTCATTCATTTAACCTCATCTTAGAACATCTTGCTTCTCAGATATTTTTCACAACCTTATGAAGAGGTTTAGCAGAAAAAAAGTGAGATATTACAACCTGTGTTATTGTATATTCAAATATAATTCTACTAACCAAAGAGAATGACAAAATTTATTTTATGTTTGTATTGAATTCTATGATTTAAATTGGAAATATTGTGGATTATGGGTCTTCATTTCAAGCACACAAATATTCTTAAAGGCATAAAATTGTTACCATACAAATGCTATACCATGCCATACAAATGTCAAATTTTAAAAAGCTTATTACAGTTCAGTGTCAAAACTAAGTACAACATACACACACATCTCATATCACTTTTAATGTCCCAGCCTTTATTCTCAAAACATCAGTGGCTTTTAAAATGTCCGTATCTGCAGTGACTGCCATTTGTAAATGGTCTATACACAGAGAAATAGGAACTTAAAGAATGGTGATGGGAAGGTGCAAAACAGGTACAAAAGGAACAATTACTTTCTGAAATCCTAGTAGAAATGGAAGATGAAGTGTTTTAGAGTAACTCAAAATCTTATCATTTACCTGTCAAAAAAAGACCCAGATCATTCCTGTTCCATAGTAAACCTATTCATCTGCAGAGTTAGGGGATGACAAATATGAATGATCTTGCCTGTACTTTTGGAGTTCAAAAGCAGCCAGGGAGGTCATTTTTCCTCTCCTTGCAAGCTGCATCTTCCTAAGTTTGTCTGCTTTTCCATACAGACTCAGGTTACTTGCAAGTGTCAGGTGAGTCCTCTTCAGCAAGAAGTCGTTAAACACTTTCTATTCCAATCACCCTCTCTGAAAATAAGAGATTTGGAAAATGATAGCAAGACCTACATGTCTGCTCTAGAGCTTCTGCAAACTGTGCCATGGCAACTATTTTTCCTATTTCCAAGAGAACAAACTGGAAGTTTTGGGCTGAACTAAAACTTTGTTATTCATCATGAAGGGGAGAGGAATCCTCTGGGGAAAATCCCAGTGTGCTATTGCCACCTTTCACTATATTTAGGAATGATATGAAGAAGATGGAATTTAGTTCTCCTCATATCTTTAGAGTCTCAGTTTTCATTTCCATCTTTCTCTTCATTCTTAATTTTATCTATTATAGTGTGGGGGGAAATTTAAAGCCAAACTTGGGCTGCAAAATAAATCCTAGGTCAGAAATATTGACTACTTGGCATTCACTGCTGATGGTGTCAAACAAGTGAAGATGAAAACCTATCTTGAAAGCATAGTTAAGAAGGGTATTTAAAATAAAATAAACCCTGAAATGTCAAACACAACTGTAAGAGTAGAGGTTTGACTACACTCAACATTTCATCACAACTGGATTTCTTGAACTTGTGTCAAATGCTAGAAATAAATTCACTTTCAGCTGCAATTGAAGATTCCTTTTTTTCCCAGATAACTGTGAAGCCAGATAAAAGCTAATCTGTCAATTTTACAGGTAGTAGGAATTAAAAATCATTGCAAATGAGAAGACAGGAGGCTGGACCTAAGTCTTCAGGAATATTTTTCAATAGGAATACTCCCTGACTGAAGGAATGCATCTATTTGGATTTACCTCTTGTTTTCCAGGAAAATCTAATACAACGGCATAAGATAATTTTCAATTCCAATGTCCATGAGCTTTCAGCTAACTTTGGTGATGCCGGCTTGTGTCTGAAAATGCTATAGACTGAGAACCCATTTCATAACAGTGGTACACTAATCCTTAGCCACAATTGGCCATACAGCACTGCCTAAGAGGTGATGTCCTTCTCAGGCTGATAGTGGATACCAGTTTTGGCAGCTTTTCAGTCACTTCTAGTTCAGTTCAAGAGTGAAATTCATAAACCACATATAAGCTGCTTAAGCAGGACTAGGTTTCAATCTGCGCATAAAACACAAGCTTGCTGCTGAGTAATGGGAGAAGTGAAGGAAGAAAATACAGCAAAGATCAGAAATAAGGACAGATCTAATTAATATAAGCAAAAGTATAGCATAGCATACAAGGCAAAATTGCTCTTCGGAGACCATGGATGGTGGGTTATTAGCAATTTCAGAAGTATGTTTTTACACTTTAAGATATCAGCTCAATAGTCTCCAGAGTCAAGGCTTCTGCTTTCACTACTGAGCTGTTGTTTGGCTGCTACTGTTTCCAATTTGATCCTGCCTGAAACAGAAGCTTCCACGGTTGGTAGCACTGAAAACACAAATTAAAACTTTGAAAAATTATGTTAGTGGAAAATATTAATTCTCACATACCACAGCATTGGTTTGAGTCAGGCTTCCTTGAGCACTCTAATTTAACCTCTTACAGACCAGAATACTTTCTATTCTCCATTACTTATTCTTAAGGGGAACTGCCACAGGTTCACCAGCTGGCAGACTCTGAAGGAACTAACAGGATTAACATAACTGTACCACTTAAGGAGGAGGTTCCTAGGATATCTTGCACCCTCCATTTCCATGAATAGTAGCTACCCCAGAATTAAATAGCTAATTGCTGGGAGTTGTGTAGTTGTACTGCTGGGCACTTAGATGGACTTAGCAACTCTGATGTGGAACAGAACATATTTATTCTGGCAAAGACCCACTCTACAGATGCTGTAGTATTTCCTATGCTAGCACTGTCTTTGTTATCTTTTTTATATCATCACACTGCAACACTATCATGTTTGCGTGATTATGAAATGGCATAAAGGTCAAGGGTTTGCTGGTGATCAAATTTAGAGGTCAGTGTCAGACCCCACTTGTCTGACATAGCACAGTCAGTCTAATGAGAGTGCTTTATTTTCAGGGTAATTTCTTAAGCAACAGAAATACAATCTAGCAGAACAACTGTCACAGAAGATGCAGTAAAGTGTTGATAGCAGCTTAAGCTTCATCTGTCCCTAGGTTTCCTAGCCTCAAAGTAAGTCACACATAATTTTAGGTATTCATATACAAAATGAAAAGATTTTGAATATAGCCCTCATTTTAATAAATAAAAAAAATACATTAAGAGGTTCACCAGAAACTCAGGACAAGCAGATGCTTTGTTCAGCTTTCAGCATTTCTAGAACAGGTTACTGGATCCCAGCTCAGGTTCTCTAAGCTTACTGCAAGCTAGGAAACCCAGTCTCCCCTGACCTGGGGATCAGAATAATCCTTCCACTCTTCAAAGTCAATATCCTCAGGAAGACAGAATTGTACCTTTGAGAAAAGGAGGAGCTAAGATCTCTATATAGGCTATGAAACCTGTGGGGCTGGTGACACATTGATGCAGGATTTTGCCTTTTAAAATCATCTGCTTCTGGCTTCAAATCCAGCCTGAACTCTGTGGCTGTTACACCTGATTTCAGGGCTAAACCCTCCATTCAACTGCTGCCTCATATACAGCAAGCAAAGATCACAGAGCAGATAAAACTTTTCACATCTAGCAGCTCTACTAATATGGATCCTATTAACTTTTCTCCCCTCTACCCCCTAAAAGTCTTCTAACTCCTGATTTCCTCTCAGCTTCTAGGGAATTGTGCTAACACAGGTAAAGGGGCAAATAGCAGCAATCATTTGCTCTCTTGCATTGATACTACCACAGAGAAGCACAAACAAGCCTTCAAAGGGCCTGATCCAACCTCTCTCAGGAAAACCAACCCTGTTCCCCAAGTACATAAGCAACACATGTCTAAAGGAAAGTCAAACAGCTGCACATAAGATATACATAATCTGACACAAAACCACCAATTCATCATCCTTGAGCAGATAAGATAGATATTTTACTATTAAGAATTTTTTAGTTCCGCTAGGGATTTACATGAGTTTCTCCAGGAAACCTAGGCGGGGAGATAATTGTAAAGGCAGTAACAGAAGCTGTATGTGTTTAAATCACTTCTGTAAATCTCTGTACAAAGCTATACATCCTGAATGAGAGGGAAAAGCAACTGTGACAAAGAGCATCTGGTCTTTGAGTAGCTGTAACCCAATGAACTCTTTAAAGTGACAACCCAAGTATGGGGAAGGGCATTGCTTACATCAAGCCCACATGCTACTGCTCCTAGTAGATATGCTCTACAGAAAATGAAAATTAAACTGAACCATTTGGCAGGGTGGAAGCCTTGTGAAACTTTATTGTTTGTATACAATAAGGAAAATTAATTTGAACATAGGAGAAAAAAATAACTGAGAAAGTGATTTAATGATCCTACAGAATGGTCCAAACCCTTGGAGCCTCCAAGACATAAAATATTTAGCATTGCATCACTCCAAGAAATCACTTCCTTGGACTAGAGACAAAGTTTCATCTCTTAAGTCACAAATTTATCAGTAAGTTGCACAAAAAGGATGGCATTGCAATGGTCTGGGTCTGGCAAAAATTTCTTTCTGTCATGTGCCAGCCAAGACCACCCACATACAAAAAAAAAGAAAATTGAATATGGTGAGTTATAGGCCTCCCTGATTAAGCAAATGTTGGTTGTATCTGTGATTAGGTAGGAAAGAAGGAAAGAGAAATATGCTTTGGTTCTTCTGTCACATGACATGCTGCAGCCAGGTTCATAACGTATTTTTCTCAGTTTTTCTTAGAGCATGAGAACAACAGCAACAATAAAGAAAACATCCAAGAAAGACTCAGAAGACACGGCACTGGGGCAGGAGAATCAGGTGCCATACAGAATAAAGAAAGACCAGTGAGCCAGACCACATCAATAATGTAGGTCAGCAAGAATGTCTAGGAGGAAGCTTGTGTAAGGCTTCTGCAATTAAGAATAGAAAATACTTTGACTTCATGGCATGTCTTCTGAGATGAATATCCCATGGCTACAATTAAAAATATTGTTTGGGTTTGTTGGCCCTCTCTGCACACATCCCCTGAGCTTTTAAAGAATTTGTTTTTTAAGGTGGAAGGAGCAGATCATGATGTGAGTGTGTATGTATCTTACACACACACCCACACACAGTTACCCACTCACACACACACGGAGTTACACACACACGGAGTTACACACACATACTCACACTCACAACACACACTCAGTTAGTTATTGAGAAATTAAAGGCCTCTTGGCACAGACTCACCAATATGCATAATAACACTGATCTGCTCATTTTATAAATCACTTTTCTAATCCCTTCAAATTTCTCTATTCCATCAACCAAACAAATGTAATTAACATTATTTAAGCTTTGAGAGGTGTACATTTGCAGAGACTATGGATTTCCTATGATTGATTTTATCAAAAATTTCCTCTTTTCCATTATCCTGAGAACTTAAAAAAAAAAAAAAATCAGGTTGATTACTGCATTTCATCATGTAAATATGAACAAAAGAGAAACATCTGTCCATTGGTCTGGAGGTGTCTGGCCTTCCATTGCTCAGATTCCCATGGCATTTGAATGCACTGAAGTAATCACAATTTAGTTTTTTCCTGGCTCTTGGAAGACAGCATTTCATGACCCAATGATTTTTTAAAAGAAATTGAAAAAAGTAAGTCTGAATAGTTGGAGAATAAATTACTTCAACATGAAATAAGCTCTTATTCACCAATACTTACAAATAGCTTTAGCAAAGATAAAATAATACGTATTGTAATTAATATTTTAATTTGCTAAGAAAAGCTAAATAGTGATTAAACCCCTTCCCCTCCCCTTTCCCCCTGACAATAATGAAGCTAGGCAGTTTCAAGAGAAGCAGAGCAGCCAGGAGTTTAATGTCGTTGATTAAGAACATGTTTCCATGGTGGCTATTATGTCCCTCTAAGAGACGAAAACAAAACCAAGCCTTATTTCCTTTTAGAACTACAGGGTTTCTTCTGCCATTATAGGACAGACAACAAGAAAATGTTTAGGGATAATTAAAGGCAATTAGGCTCATCAAGGCTCATTTCTGGTCTAGCTCCACTTCTTTTCTCTACAATGTGTACTAATTGCTGCTTCAACATATCAAGTAGCATGGATGACTTTTTTTTTTGTGCTTCCACAAACAAGACTGCTTGGTCATTACCAGCTTTGACAGTGCGAATAAGAGACTCCTGATTAGCTTTTTGTTTGCTTTTTTAAAGATTTATACTACATGTCCTATTGAATCTGATTATAGAGAATAATAAATTAACACTTAGCAATTGTGTAGTACCTTCTGCTAGAGGATCTCAAAGTTCTTTGCAAACATTAATGAATTAATTCTCTATACTGTTTAGTTGTGTTTAATAGGTATCATCATCATAATGTTGTGGCCTACTGAATACAGACAAAGATGTTGGGTAGCACATTTAGTGTCACAGTCAATATGTTACAATGTTGGTCTTCTGTTCACACACAATTAGCTTGTTTGCCATAAACATGCCTCCCGCGTAATTTGTCTTACATCTGGCTTTGATTCATTGATAGTCAGGTCACTTAAGTTATTCTGTCTACACTTCTAAGAGAGGTTTCTAGAGACAAATTAGTAAGAGGCAGAGGATATCCAGAACTATATACAGAAATATTCAAGTGTTTCTATATTAAATGTTGCAGAAGAGAATATTGGGGAGTTCCATTTTTGGAATCAGAAAAGGTTTGTTAGCAGAACTCTACAATTATCAATTCCTGACAGCGCAGTCATGACAGTTCCAGTCCCACAGACCCCTTCATGTAAAACTGCAGTCCACTTGCCCAACTCAATAGTATTGAATGCTGTTGGCTGACACACACATTTAATTTTTCCACCAGAAAATGTCTCCCTTTACTGGCTCCAAGTCCAGAACAGGCAAAGAAGAAACTTTGCCTTAGAAGAATCACAGATTCACAGCATATTCTGGGTCGAGAGGGACACACAAGGACCATTGCATGTATATGCTTTCATGGGTTTGAATATTTGGGAACATTAATCAACCATACCTCCTCCAGCACCGAGAGATGGCTAAGATTGCTTGTACAGCACATAAGAGACTGCAGCTGATGCATCAATTTCACTTCTTTGTACACAGCAATTTATTCATGAATCACTCATCTCAGTAACTGTAAATTAAATAGGTCCTGAATTTCCACCAAGTTCCAGTCAGGATCCAAAAATTCGACAATTGTTTGATCTTCTCATTCTCTTAACCTGTCCAGGAAATATAACCACATAGATTAGGTTCACAGAGATTAGAAATATAATCACATTGACTAGGCTTCTCACAGATCAGGCATACTAATTCATAACCTTTAAAACCTGGATACAATTCTCTGCCTTGGAGGCACTTAGGCTCACATGTCCAACCTCCCACCTTCCTGTTTACAAAGACATGAGGTGGAGAAAAATTTACTTAATTCTTGCATAAATTGCTTTATTTTGATAAATACTTAATAATTAAAAATAAAATAAGAGTACAAACACCTACATAAGCAATAGCTATAGCACATCTGAGCTTTGAGAACACTTGAGAACTGACCACAGTCCCATATCTGGGGATTGGAACACTGTTCTGAGAGACAAGAGAGGGGCTCAGCTCCACAGACAAGGAGAAAACTTTTGCTGTTTGCCAGATGCTGGCTGACTGCTCTGGTGACACAAGAACTGTGCAATGGGTACCAGGGTGTCAGCACCTACTGCACTGTCCTGAGATTCAGGATCCAAGTGTTTTAGAGACGACAACACAGGTCACTTCAGGCAGGTCCAGTGACTGAATGGCACGGTGGTTTCCTAAGTCATCTGACTCCATCTTTGAAAATCTGAATAGCAGGATTGTGCTGCTACTTTGCTGTCTTTCACATGTCCTACTCACAACAGGTCTGCAGCTTTTAAATGTCCTGATTCCTCATCTGCTCCTAAGTAACTATAGATTTAGGATTATTATTGACTTATTATTAGTTGAGCTAGATCTACTTATAGTTTCTCTAGGGTCTTGAACAAGAAAAAAGAACAAGGACACCAAGTGTTCTGCAAGTCTTTTAGCTCATATCTTAATGCTCATATGGAAATGGGTTATATGCAATTTCAACAGACATTGAAATTGAAATAGGCATTGAAATAGGCATTACCACTTCCTGTGGTGAATTTTTTCACGTAAAAGGGCTTTTCTAGTGAAGAAAAGCATACAAGATACCAGATATAGTGTAAAGAAGCAGTTTGGCTGGAAATTTCAAGCAGTAAACTATACTTTTGTCCAGCTAAATAGTGAGGCTGAGAGCTGCAATCTCTGGCTCTAAGCATAGCTGTCTCTGCTGCTATTCACCAGCTTTTACTCAAGGTAAGTAAGAAGGACCATGAAAAATGTCCTGCACAAACTTTATTTGGCTCCACCAAATTCAAGCAGTAATTAAGCCGCTTAAATTAGAACGACCTTTCTACCTTCATTCTTCTGGATAATTATATTCCCCCAAAGACCTTAGTACAACTTCAAATGGCCCTTTTCAGAGAAGAGTAGCACAAATCTCTCTTTGGAAGTTTGCATATGAGAGGGTAGTCTGTTTAAACCTCTCAGTAAGGTGTACTTTGGGATGAAAGCAGAAATATATTTTTTTTCCAACTGAATTTCAGTGTATTCTACAGGTATTGTAAAAGCAAGAAGAACCCACTTGGATTTTCTTAATAAAAGGAGTATGATTTAATAAAAGAATATAACACATTTTCAAGTGGCCAGAGAATAATAACATAGCTTGCCCCATTTTAATAATACAAATACTTCCCTTACTTCTCAAAAGCTGCTCCCATACTCAGCCCATGCTAAGCTGCTCCATGCTCAGCCTTTCCATACTAAAAATATCTTGGGGCAGCTAAAAGATTAATTACATGGTGCACTATATTCTTTTATTCCATGCCATTTATAACCAGGAGACTGAATTTTTTCAATTCATATACCAACTCAAATTTTTAAAAAAATATCTTTCCATAAGTATTTCCACAGTCCTTTTTAGCAGACGTGCTGAGTACCAGTCATCACATCTGATATACAAACTCCCTGAATAGTCTGATATAAATCCCTCCTCAGTCATACCCTGCGTAACACCTTCGGCATCAAGGTTAACACATTTACTCACTTAAAGTTGTTTTTAACTGAACAGGAGTTTAACATCCTCCTTCCTGCCAGTCCTCACACCTGTTGAACAAATAAAGCTTGGCTAGACCAGTTTTTCTAGCTTCCCTTTCCTCCTTTCCTCTACTACATTTCCAAATATTTGTTTAGTAAGGCTATGGGGCATTTTGAGACCCATAGGTTGCAGTTGCTTCCTTAGTGAATGTTTTAGACTTCAGCTCCTGACTACATTCCTCATGGTTTGGCTGGTCTGCCAGACAGGCAGCAGCCACTCTGGGCTCTCACACACACGGTGCTTTGAAGTAGGAAGGGATTGAGGCATCTGCAAGGTTTTAGACCATAGGTTACAACAGAGATACACTTAATGCAGAAGAACAGAGCATTAAACAACTTTTGTTATTTGTTAGTCATGGGGAGTAGATCCAGACCAACAGTACCTTAAACCAGTTACCATGATCTTCCTACTGACTCCAAAAGCCAGAAGTAATTTTGACATTTAGGAATTTAATCCATACTGCTTTTAATCCAAGACTCCCTGAAGACCATGTGGTGAAAGGTGCTGTGGAATATCCCCCATGCAAAACCTCATGTTTCAGCCCACAAGAGTGGTATCTTGCACAGTGGGTCAGAGTCAGTCTGACAGTGGTGTTCACTGGAGATGCTGCTGAGTCCTGGCCAGTTCACTCATTACTTTCCATTGGCTATAAGGCATTTTCTAGCAGATATAAACTGTTTTCTGATGATGACAGCTTGAGCTCTCCTTTCACTGTTTGAACAGCTACATAAATGTCATTCCTATTTTCAGAAAAATAATCACATATCCCATGAATATTCTTCTACCTAGAAATTTATTTAAGGCTCAGATTATTTGTCTTTTAATGTGATATCTGCTACTGCACAGGGCAAGGACAGACAACTGTTGTGATAATTTTTGGGCAAGGGCAAGAATACTATTTCTTCTTTCTTGTCCATTCTTTGAGTTATTAAATATGAAAAGGTTAGGCCTTTACTACTCTCGATGTCATCTCACTGAGATTTCAGGCATAAATATACCATGGTTGAATCATCAGTTCTGAACGTAGGTGCAAGTGATGAGGTACTGCATAAGAGTCAGTCATTTCCAGTGATGTTGAAATGTCCTGTTACAATTTTCAGTCCTAACCAAAGAAGTATTGATTTTAAACTACAGTGTCATGGATTATATTACGGGAAACCAGTTAGGTAGAAACCTTCTTCAATAATTAAAGGGCTGAAAAAGGAGCTCACTTCTTTGATTACCTGTGACTTTGCATTCTGCTTCAGCTTTGATCTGGACAAGCAGGTAGAGAAAAGGTTTACGTAGAAGGTCATACAGCTTCAATCACATAACACTGGAAGTCTGTGTTGCAGGTATCTATATACATATACATGCATACATATTTATGTCCATAGATATAAAAATCCATATTATATATATATATATATATAAATATCAGGCATTTACCTGATTTTCACACTCCAGGCTTTTAACTGCATCCAAGGCAAGTCTGGAGTGCTCTTTAGCTCATAACAAAAGCCACCTAGGAGAGAATTTTCCAGAGCCTACCTCTAGGACTCTATCTA
The DNA here is from genome assembly GCA_037013685.1 of Acridotheres tristis. NCBI lineage: Eukaryota > Metazoa > Chordata > Aves > Passeriformes > Sturnidae > Acridotheres > Acridotheres tristis. The sequence continues at coordinate 14,244,755 of CM072895.1, forward strand.
TTTCCAACCTTCCTTTATCTACTGATACTTTGATACTTTTGATCAAGGACAGCAGATATTTTCAAAGGCCTCCGTTGAGATGATTCCAGGGTTTTTCTTCTGAGAACATGAAGTTCATTAGTAGAATCCCTGTTCTCATGTACTTCATTGAAGCTGATCTTTTCATCATTTGCTTAGAGCAAATATCAGCCACAATTTATTACAAAATAACATGCTCGTGCTTCTAATATTGAACTTACTGGGTCCTAAATTATTTCAACTCTATTATATTGGAAAATGAAAAACAGTTTTGTTTTTAATCCCCCAGAAGTGATTCCCTGGATGCACAGAAGATGGAGATGACATGTTTCCAGCTGGAACTGTTTACATAATGCAAAGAAAAAAGAAAAAAAAGGTCAGGTAATAGGATGTTGAACACCTGGAAATCTAAATAAATGAGTAACTGGTATAATACTAATTTCAGTCATTTTGCCCTGCCTTTCTTCCCCAGACAAAGAGAAAAGTAATTTGAGCACCCCAAACATGTCTTTACATTCCCATCCTTTCAGCCTGTGATCACACCATCAGCAATGCGCTGAGCATTAACCCCATGTTCACTGTAAACTTTTTATTCTATTACTTTGACATGGGCTCCCTATGGAAGTTTATGATGAGACATTTTCAAAACTTAACCTTTTGGAAAACATCACTTGAATCTAGTATTTTAGACACTTATCGCTTTGACTTTCTCAAGTGGCCAAATCAGTTTTGCTTTTCATAATCTATTTATTGGTCCTTCTGCAGGGAGAAGTCCCTGGCTGTCACACTCTTCCTAGCACAGAGAAACCCAGCACAATTGGCACAGTCCCCATTGGGTATTATTCTTAAAAAAAAACAAAAACCATTTTACATCCAGTTTCTCAAAACCAAAACATGATCTTAGTACTTATGATGAAATGGATTTTTTATGCCTTTTCAAAACTGCATGAAATTGACAAGTAGCACATTGCCATGCTGTAATTAAGAGTAGAAATCCATATTTTATTTAAAATTAATAAGGATTTCAGAATAAAATCTGGTGCCTATCACAGAAATCCTCCCACTCAGGAAAACAAAGTGCATACTTATCTATCACTAGATGGAGGCAGTAGAAAAATGTCAAAAATTATAATACCTGGGAAAAAGGAATAGTCACTGCTTGAGATCTCAACTTCTAGCTCTCACATAAGGAATTTCCTTTTTTTTATAATATATGTTTTACCACACATTTCTTACATTACAAATGAATGTACTCTAGGGTCACAGAAGCTGAATACAATATGAGCAGGTACTTCTGCAATACAGCAGGAGTGATTTGCAGCATGTAATTTCAGTGAAAGAAATTGGCACCTAACCTATAGTATCTATGTTTTTATCTGGTTGAAGGAGATAACATTGTTTGTGAAGTACATCACATTTGTTATCTGGTTCTATCTCAGAGTTCCCTTGAAATGACTGCTCCTGTTTCACTTGTGAATAGGTGGAAGGAAGGGAAGAAACTTAGCACGGGCTCTTTATTCTTAACATACACAGAATTCTAACATGACTTCACCTGCTGAAACAGCTCTATCTGATTTATTATTTACAAAAAAACTTTAAGAGATCCATAGCATTTCATTTTAAATTTGTCCTTAATTATGATCCATGATCCAGATTATGATCCATGATCATAATGGTGACTGCTGAAGTCACTCAAATGCTTTCAGTAGCAATTATTACTCAGCTGCATATAAGTAATTACTCATGAGTGGAAGAAATGGCTGAAGTAATTTCCTTTAATCTTGAAACTTTTCAGAGACCATTTCAGCCTTCAGCTTCTAACTCAGTTTCATGCTGTACTTCTGCCTCTCCTGCTCTTTCTTGACATTTTTATTCTTGCTATTGTTTTTATTCAGTAGACTGGCTTCAGGATACATTTAAGAACATTACAATTGCAACATGGAGAAGATGGTGTAAGTTGTTAAAATGCAAATCTGTTATGTAAATATGTTTTGCTATTTTAATTTAATGCTAGTAAAGAAAAGAAAAAATCCCAGAAATGCCAAATTTAACACCACTAAAATAAAATTAACTGAAACCAGCTGGCAAAACTTACGAATTTAGATTTCCTTCCAGTTTGTTTTGTGATTTTTTTTTTTTAAAGATGGACATATCAGACAAAATTTTGAAATCACTATCCATGGAAGACAGGAATAGAAAAAGAAAATAATACAAATAGAAAAGGAGAAGGCAAATAAAAAAAAAAAATCTATCTTTCTATTTGCATTCTTTTTCTTGGCAGCCTTCTAGACATCTACTCCTTGTTTTGGCCTATCTCCAATAGTCAGCAATAGTAACTTTTATTAAAGACAGGTAGTTCTGCATCCATATAGAAATTTTTACATAAATTAAATGGGACCTATCAGTTTATCTAGAAAAGTTAGTTCAGAGATTACAGTTTTGCATTTCCAGCTTTTGGGAGTAGGAGTCCAATAAATGTGTATAAGCCTCAAATTACAGATAAAACACTCCAGTTATTCTGGAAAAATTCAGTTTTAGGGGATGAGGAAAAACATATAAACTGAGCATTTGCACATACCTGTGATTAGTCAGTGATAGTGTTTAAATTTTCTGCTACAAACAGAATATATGCAATATAAACAGGTACACAGAATTCTGAGCATATCATGCATAATTAAAGTAAAAAAAACCCTGGACAATCATTTCTTTCCTAATGAATTTCCCTAAGACAATCTTAGAGATGTCTGTAAGAATTACTATAAAAAATCAGACAAAACCAAATCTTCTATGACTGGCATTTTTGGGGGGTTTTTTCTTCTTCTTTCAAGAGAGATTAGACACAGTTAGTGTACTCGTTTCCTTGCTGCCTTTACTTGTCAGGCTTTTCCAGGATGCTGTATCTAGTCAGAATCCATTAAAATCATCAACAAATAGAAATGTCTTTAACCTAGATTTAAACCCACAGCCTGATCCAGCGTTTAAGATCTCGGCCAGGAATTAGTTCCAGAGTCACCATCCATAATGACTGAGAGGTCAGAGGCTGCTTTGCTGCTCACAAGTGCAAACGCAGCAGCAAATGTGCTGGAGTTCACTTGCTGCCAATTGTAAGGCCAAGGTTTGTTTTGCAATAGGGCATGGAAAGATTAAAACAACACAGGAAACTTGGCTGGAGAAGAGGTCCAAGTGGACCTCGAAGGAAGTAATTACTTTGGACTACTGTACTCCCTCTTCCTCCCTCCACTCTTTCACTTCTTTATGTGCTTAATTGTAAATTACCCTCTACTCCGTCTCTCACTTAGTTTTGCCTTGTACCAGTGAAGCAACACGAAAGTGCTGGTAACTAAATTCCTGCTGTAAAACCCATGCCAATACTCGATGTCTAAGAGCTCCAGAGCACTTTGAGCACTGGAGCTAGTGACATTACGAAGCTTGTTAACGTAAAATCTTCTTTGTGTTACATTTTTTGCAATACATTTTACAAAAATCTACCCCAGGGAGCCAAGGGGCAGTTGCTTCTTTATTACATTTTAGGAGAGACACATTATTAGCGTTCCAGTCTATATATTATGAAATTAAGTGGATACCCTTGGGGTTAATTCCTCGTTGTAATTGTAATGAAAAGAAACAATTTCTAACTCTCCATTTAGGATCTATAACTATTAAAATACACTAGTCTTAGTGACTCCTGGGGCCAGTGAAGTACTTCAGTGTATATGAGAAAGGGCACTCCCACAGTGTCCAATATAACCAATTTATAAAAATAACAGCCTCCAAGTGGGAAAACTAACAAATGAGTTTCCATTGAGCCCCTCCCTGCTGTTTACTATTGCACGCTGGATTCATCAACTACGTAAAATTATACACACATCAAATCCTGGAGCTGGGTTCCAAGATTAGTGTTTTCCAAGAGTAAGAAAGGTAGAGCAGAATCATGAAATACAATGACTAAATACAAGGCAAAATCATGCAATAAAGCCATAAAGAATCCTCCCAGGAAAAAGTTAAAAAGCAACATTTCTTTTCAATGGCTTCTCTGTATTAAAAGATACTGTTTGCTTTAATGATTTCAAACACATTTCAAATGATCAAAGATTAACTATCTATTTCAAAAAAAATTTACTTTCTTTTGAAAATCTTAATTTCTTTAGTTTAGGAGATGCATAATAGGAAAAATGCTATTGCCTGTTTTCAATGTCTTTACTTTCTCTGAGAATTCCCCCTCAGTAGTGTTTTCCTGCTGACTTTAATACTGTCAGCTTTCACGTCATCATACGTGTCAGGTTTCACCACCCACACACATCTACTACTACTCTGTTTACTGTTCATAATGCCCAAAAGAGAGAGAAAAATTTTCATAAATGAGATGAGAAAAAATGGATCTAAAGCCACAATAGCAAAAGGAATACTGTGCTCCAGGAACCTGCTATTAAATCATTTTTATGCACTGACTAGGTTTCAGTTTGAGAGCAAACCTTTAACATGCAATTTAGTTTGTTAGTAACGAAATAAAATTTGTATCATCAGATAGTGCCTTCCAATTTAATATTCTTACTAAGAACATTGCTTCTATTAAGCTGAATAAAAGAACAAGTGCATTGCTGTCTAATATAGCGTAAGTTCTACTTTTGGAATGCATGCATACTGAATGGACTTTTTACTTTAATAGCAGGAGAGTTTTCTACTGCTTTGTTAGAACTGCCTTGTGAAGAAGAAGATGCCTTTAAGGTTTCAGGACTGGTCTGTTCCTTTGATACTTTAGCTTCAGTTGACAAAGCTTTAATACCATTTATCTCTCTGTTTTTATTCATCATAATATAAACTCCCTTAAAAGAAACGAAAAGGGTCTTACCAGATGTGAAGGAAACAAGTAGTTTTTTTTTTTAAATAAACCATTCAACTGGCTAGTAACATATGATGCAAGTTGCTCTGTGCAGAGGAGTTTAGGTGTCACGGTTATTTTTAAGAGAAAAAAGGAATGTAGCATCATTTCATATGTTCATGGCCAGCAAAAATGGGTTTAATTTTTAGGGATTAATTGCAAATTCATGTTACTATGTCACCTGCTACTACTGGCAAGCCATGCTCATTAATGTCCTTAATTTTCCAGTGCCCACAAACCATCTACAAGTGTGAGCATTCACAGCTTGTGCATTCTCTGGTCATCACACCAACCAGTGAAATGGCAGCACCATCTCAGGCTGGTACCTTAGTGAGCTGTAAAGTGCCACCTTGAAAGGACAAGGACCTCTTACTCTTGCCTGCTTTCAAAAGATTATAGAACATTTTATACAACTATGGCAATAGAAAATGAAATTGGAAGGCTGATAAGGAACTATAGATACTTTCATTTTTACCATTGGCACTGTATGATATGCTGAGTATATGGGTCTTTAGCCACTGATGATATTTAGAAGCTACATAAAATGAACAGGTGGCCTCCATCTCACTGGACAGGTGTTGGTATCACATCTAATGAAGCTAAACAGAAACACTGTCAATAAAAGGCTGTAAGTGTAACACTTTTCATGCCATTACATCCCTTTTAATAAATCAAGAGCTGTTCAGAAAATATATGACTATCCCTAGGAACTGCAGCACTTTCTAATATTGATTGTGCAGATGGTAGAAAGGGCTGTACTTCTCAAGGCCAGTTGCTAATTATCCCATATCAAATATGGATAGGATGACTGCTGGGCAAATAACTGAGTAAAATGTTGATACTGGGAACCTCAGAAAGAATTGGAAATCATTAAAAATTAATCAGGGAGCTTGGACCTTTGAACTTCTGATTGTTTCTTCCTTATTCCTTCACAGAAATGAGTTTATTCAAATCTATCTGCAAGTCCCTGCAATTTAACTGCTGATCATGTACTGAAGGGAACTTTCTTAAAACTGGGACAGAGCAACACATTGATAAGTCTGGGGTGCTTCGAAACCACTGTTCTAATTTGCAGTAAGCAGCATATCCATTTTATTCTACCAGTAAAAGTAGTATACATAATTTCGAAATTAAAGTGCTACCAACAAAGTCATATAAGGGCTGAGAATGGGTCCTTTTATGTGTGAGAGAGTATGGGCACAGTGAAAAAGACAAAGATGATATACTACCCCTGAGACGCTGAGTTTGTGTATTATGCCTATTTACTTTGATAGTTGTAGAGATTTTATTTGTACTGTGAATTTCATTTAGTGTTAAGAAGTTGAAAATAAACCTAAAACACAGTACACATGCTAATATTACATTTCAACTTGAAGAGCTACACTATAACTACCTAAAAAATCATTGCAATTTCAATTCCGTAATGCACCCTTTACTTTTTTCTTACTCATATCCCTTACTTCTGCAAATATAAAAATCACTGTATTTCTGAAGGAATGTACATATGCCAGCTCTGAATGGCAAATATACTTATATATAAAATTATCAACATTACTTGTTTAATACTGACCAGTAAACTGGCAAAAGGAGTCAAGGCAAAGAGCAATACTGGAACATTCAAACAATGTAGAAATATGCTTATGTTTAGTTATTATTTATGAAATAATAACCAAAAGTAGGAATTTGCTTCTTACAGAAAAAAGCCAACAAACCAACCAAACAAAAAGAAACATTCAATTTTAATGGCTTTTGTTAATTTTTTAAACTTGTCATCTTAGTTACTGATGTAATTTCTTCTGAATACACTTATAACCTAAATAGCTGTACTTTTCAGACTGCATTTTGTAAGAGTTAAAAATCACGTGGTAGAACCCAGACTCAGTGTTCCCTGTCAAACCATAAATACAAGAAAGACTACAATGCTCTTGGTTTGTGATGGGAGCTATTAAAACACTTATACATGGTGAAAAGACCAATAAAAGACCCAGAATTGGCTGATTTAGTGAAAATCAGTAGAAAATTTTTCTACTGACATGGAGTGGATCTATTTGTTTCCTCATATAAAAGGACAAATCACACCTGTATATTTTGCTGTTACATTCTAACTACAAAGTCATAGACAAAAAGCATAAGTAAGAGCAAATATCACTCCAGAACCTAAACTGATTCAGCATTCACCTGGGACAATGGAATTCTGGCTTCCAGCTTCTGCTTTCAATTAATATTTGGATTATCTCCATCCAAAATGCCTCCTAGCCATGTGGATTCAATCGACAAGCACAGACAGCAACTGAAGGCAGGATTTCCACATTCCTGATGATCCCTCAGCACTGCTGTGTGATCAGGGAAAATCAGGCACTTCCTAATGGGTACAACCTAGCCCAAAGGCCAGGCTGGGACTGCCAGTTTCTGACCATTTTGGGAAAACAAATTTATCCCCTTGTTTTCCCAAAATGGTCAAAGACATTATAGACCAAAGCACACAACAAAGGTTATTTAAATCCATACCTGAACTACTGAATCCAGCCACACAGCACAAAGAGGATTTATCCATGGGTCCCTCAGATTAGCACCATGATGACTTGACAGGGCTGAAGACAAACTACCAAAAGCTGCAGCTGAATTTAATGATGAAGAATTATCTCCTTTACTTCCTGACAAGTACTTTTCAAAGTGTGCCTGCTCCAACCAGGAGAATGCAGAGCAGGAAGGATCAGGCACCATCCCTGCCCACCTTGGCACACCACATCTCTCAAACATGCACACATCAGAGTTTTCAAAAGCAACAACTACGCACCTCGAGGAGCCTTGGTGCCTTTTCTTTAAGCTCACACATTTCCCATTGAGAATAGCTTGTTACTTGATTCATACATGAAGGATTTTTCTAGAAAATAAATCAATAAGCAAATTAAGTGAACACCATGTCATCTCCTCACTGATAAGAAAACTGTTCTTCAGTGTGGTAGATATTTGGAGCCATTTTCAATCAAGCTGAAGAGCTGGTGTGCTAGACAAGTGTTTCCTACTAGCAACTCATTCTCATTTGCACAAGGCTTTAGCACTAACTCCCTTCAAACATTTTGTTTAGAAAGTTTAAATGTCTGAACTGCTTTGTTCTCCACATATGCTAAAAGCAGATTCATCGGTGAGTTAAAGAAAATAACCAAAAACAGTCTCCACAGACTTCTAAACAATAGTTCCTCTCCCTTTACTCTTGGCATTGCTACAAATGAAAGAATATTGGAGGATTGTTACAGATTCAGGATTTTTCATTTGCAAAGAAAATTTGAGCTTTTTAAAAGAAGTATATTATAGCTACAAGAGATAATATTTTGCTAGTGAAGATTCATTTCAATATCTGAATAAACCCATGCATCTGACCAGGTTTTTTTTCATTTTTACACCATAGCTGTGAAAGTTTCTCATTTATACTCTGGAAGAAGCAACTGAACAAGAACGCTCTTTTTAAATCTGAAACTTAAAACTGTTAAATATGCTCTGAGGAACAATCTGAAAAGAAAAACCCCAACCAAACCATAATTCAGAAATATTTAGTCATATGTAAAAGGAGCATTCAATTGCAAATGATGAGGGGTCATGAAAGTGTTACCAGCAGGTTCACACTCCACGTAGCCTTGTTTCTGTGACACTTAACAGCAGAACATGCATTAGGTTTTCCTTTTGACCAAAGCCTCCTTCTAATATCTTAAACGAAAGTATTTAACACTCCTCTTTCAGGCCAGTTATGGATTGATTTGTTCATTAACTCTGGAACTCTTCTTCAGGTTGCTAATTTACCCTTTTAGATTTCTAATGAATTAGATTTCTAATGAATTTCTTTGAATTAGACTACTAATGTCTACAGTACTGAGTTTTACCACTTTACTTGTCAGAGTTGTTTTTTTTCCTAATGCATGCAGTATTTTAAGTGCTCAGTCAGAAGTTTCCAGTAGCAGCCAAGTTTAGAACTCAGAGTTCTTAAAAAATTGAGTAAGAAAAATACTCCCACTCAAAACCAGGAGGCAAATATTTTGCTGGGATCACATGCTGGTCAGTACATTCCCACGGCAGTCAAACTTTTTGGGAAAAAAACAACATTTCAATAAATGGAAGTGCAACACAGCACTAATTTGGGTAAGCACAGCAGCAGTATGTGAAACTATTTTAAAAATAGGTAAAATATGCCCCCAAACTGGGTCAAAAGCAACTGACTGTTGGTAGACCCCAACCACGTTTGGACACTTCTCCGGGCTGCATGAGAAAACACTCCTGCACTTCTTGTTTACCTGCACTGCCTCCTCAGATATCTCCTGCTGGGTGATCTCTCCAGCTGAAATGTCACCCCTGCTTTGGGGTCAGCCTGGTGTCAGCACTTCTATAGCTACTGGGAGGGATATTTTGGTGCTTGATAGATGTCTCCTGGAATGTCCACAAAGATGCAGCCCTTGCTACAGCTGCAAAGTAAGTCCAGATGTTCAGCCAATCCTTTGGTGGTGGAGAAAGGGAGACCTCAGACAGCTCATTTAGAGCCTGAAGGCTTCTGCCAGCTCCTCACAATCTCCCACCATGCTGTCAAATCGTTTACAGAATAGCAGACTCCCGTCTAATGAAGATACATTTCAATAATTAGTCAAAGACTTTGCACTCTTGTTTATATCCTTAGTGCAACCTCTGGGTCATGCATGGCCAAGTGCAAGTACAGCATGTGCTTCCACTCATCACCAGAAAAATTCAAATAGATGATCACACTGTCTCAAGGCTTGACAGTTGCTTGGTTTGCTCTCTTCTTACGTCATGTTCATCAACATAAAAAAGAATAGGCACATGAACAGATTTTCAGCTGTCATGTATACTCAGCGAACTACCTCAAATAACCATTGAAATTAAAGAGCCACACTTTCCTTTAAAGTGGATTTAGATTGTCATAATTTTGGATATACTTCTGGCAATTTTACACTCATCTTTTATATATATATTTATCACTTCATTTTTGTGCATGGAGGTATCATTCAAGAGTTCCTCCCTGGAGATTTCTCATCTTCTTGCTATTTTCTGAAGAAAATGTAACCCCAGGAATATTTATATTAAGACACAGGATGATGAGTAAAAAAGTACAATGTAGTTGGAAGAACACTACATTTAATTATTCAGCAGAATATTAGTTTGAAAATTGAGTTAATAAACCATGGAAAAAACAAAATAGGTACTCTCAATATTTAGTTCCAAATTCTTATTTTGGCTACATGCCTATCCTTTATCAAAGTTGCTTAGAGAAAAATTGAGATAATTTAGGATAATTTAAATATTTTAATTTAATAATACCTTCTAATTTTCAGGATAAGATCATAGCTATCCATAATAAAATGGATAAATACTGAATATACTGAATATTCTGATTATTTATCGCTTTTTCAGGAAACAACTGAGGGCAAATATTGCTCTGCAGTACCAGTACCAAGATTTTTGAGAGTAGTAGTACAGCATTTTTACCATTCTCACCATGTGGGTGACAATGAAATGGCAGAAAGTTTGGCTCAAAACTGTTTTTTTACTGTACTAAAGAGAGTCAACTTACATTTCCTACAGCAAGGGGGTGACAAGGACAAAAGAAGAGTTTAATATTTTAAAAGTTCCAAATATTGTGAATCCTTTTTAGTTAGAGGTAGCCTGATTTTTGTTGTCCCATTCCTTTTCATAGATTTCTTGATAGCTCAGAAGAGTCTCCAAATATAGACCAGCACATCTGTAGCCCAGATAAGGAAAGTGATATACAGTCCCATGATAAATGATATCTCAGGGAACCATACCAGGTATTTTGATGAGTACTAAAGGATTTCCATGTGCAGAACTAACACTATCAGAAAAAAAGATATGATAAAATCAAAAGTATTTCAGGGACATGAGGAAAAAGGGGAATAGAAGGAAATTCAACAGTTGTCTTTGAGGTGTCTGTAGTTTTTATTGAAACCTTCACTATTTGCATTGGACCCTAAAAGTAGTTGAATTAAAATGGTTCACAAGTGTTTTCCTCCATTGGAATTCTGATATTCTGTGGGTGAAATTGAATATTACTTTTCAAGAACTAATAGAAATGCGTTTCTTCTTCCAGAAAACCTCTCCTTCCCTTCATTTTTTCTTTCCCAACATTGGCAATTGTCAGTAATGTCTCCTATTTTTCAATTTTTACAATGCAAAATTAACAGGAAAGTAGTTTCAGATGAACAAATTTTCCATCACATGAACAGTTAATTCTAAATTTGGTGGCAATCACTTTACTGTCCTCACTACACACAATTCCCATTTAGAAAAGCCTTAACCCTAGAGTTATAGTAGAAGCAGCAGTGCTTACTTTAGTATTTTTTTCCTTAATCCAAGATAAATCTCTATAATTAGAATTGACTGCTTTTTAAAAGAACAGAAATGGCAAGTGGCTCTATCTTAAATTAAAAAGATCTATTACCTTTGGTCTCCTAATTCTTCCCAGCAATGTGTTTTCTCTGGAGGCACTTTCTCATCCTTATGAAAACTAACTTACTGTAGGTGTAGAGGGAAATACACATCATTGGATTTATGTACTAAGTGACTGGATAGGGAAGATATATACAAGTTTAGAGAAATGGGAAATAATTGCCAAGTATTTCATGTATGAAAATATTATTAAAAAATATCTGTAGCATAAGATATGCATCAAATAAGACATTTTTATTGAAGGCTAAATTTTCATTCCCTCATGCAAATAGGACCATAGGAAAGTAAAAAATAAAGACTCACCATTTCTGCACTCAAGAGTTGAATTCCAAAAAAGTAAAGAGGCACTTCTGGTTAGCCACAGCTTTGTACAGCCATACCACAGAAACCCTCATGGCCAGCAGTTAAAAAGCAGTGTAGACTGCCAGGACATCATGGCATGTATATTCAGTCAACTTTGTTCTTTTTGCTCCCAGGATTTTGTTTGCTATTTCCTATGAGCTTATCTTTTTTAGCTTCAATCTGTTAGTGCCCCTTTATGTCCTGCTCTCAGTATGACTGTGGCTTCAAATTTGGACCTCAATGATTGTGATTTTGTATGCTTCTCACTCCTCTATTTCCTAGACAGACAGGCAGAAATGTCTGCTAGATGATTTGAGATTTTCTAAGACCTGTTGTACTCTGGAATTAGTGAACACTGGCAGCATGTTCAACAGGAACAATGCTGGAAGCTATCTGTTGGCTGAAGCTTTGATTGCAAAATCATTTATTTGACAGTAACCAATACCATTTATCTAATCACTCACAGCATTCAGTGGATCATATGTACCCTATATTAAAAAGACCTGGATCCACAGCAGTTCAGCTTTCTTTTACCCTAAACAAACAAACAAACCAACCATAATTAAAAGAACCTCCCCCAAAAACAAAACCCCAACACATTATGAAACATTGTTCAAATGTAAAAATAATTATTTCACTGCTCCCTCATCCAAATGCTTAGTTTCCTTCACTTTGAAAATTATTTTAGCTAGGTAAAAGCTTCTGTATTCCAGTAACTTCTGCTTTTCAGATCTGCATGTATTGCCCTTCAAAATCACACCATATGACCACACATTGGCATCCGCTGGAGGGATTTTAGAAGTCATCAACAGACCAGATAGCTTATGGTTGCTGAACACAAGGTATTCTAACTCTCTTGGCTAATTCCATTTACTTCAGCAGAGCTGTGCCAACACTGAATCTGAGCCCTCTATCTAAATTTAATCTGTTCATTACCTCCAAAGACTATTGCAAATAAATAGGCAATCAAGTAGCTAGACAGAAAGGGGGACATGAAAGGGGGATATGGTGCATAATAGGTAACCTAACAGAAGAAAATCAAAGCACTGATTCTCTTCCTTCCAAGCAGCAGACAGTAACAGTTCAGACTAATCACAACTCAAATTTTCTTTTCTACATTTGATGCTCTGGAGACTTTATTCCGCTCATTCTAAATCAGCCCCTTGGTAATTGACTTCACCAATAACTGGATCAACCTGCAGGTTTGATCCAATCCTGCTGGATTGGGATCTGTCGAGCATAAAGTTCTCTGCCTTGCACAGCACTGAAAGCTGCTCCAACATTTACACGGTGTAAGTAAGTGCTAAGGAAGGTTTCAGGTGCCCTGACAATGTCTTTTTCCTCGGACTGGTAAAACAAGCTCAATTTTACCCAGTTCTTGCCTTCTTCACTCCTGCTATATTTAGAGTGACACTTATGAAAGAGATATCTTTCCCTAGGGCATGAAGTTAAGAACAATTCAGTTTACAAACTCTTGGCTAAAAAGAGCCTTTCTGATAATGCTTCCAGGAAGGACTGACAGGGATATCTCTTTACGTGGAGTACACAACTCACCTCTATACTCCTGTGAACTCCTGCCACCTGTCTGGTATCTTCTAGTCATTGCCAAATAGAATTCTATGTATTTAAAAATTTCAATAAACATTGCTATTTAAAAAACTTTCCAAAGGCACAGTTGAATGTGTCTCTGGGTCAAAGGAGAATCTTATCTCACCATGGTTTCTAAATCTGCGAGATTTTCTGAGGAATGGAGGGTTGGAATCTGATTTCTGAGGCTGTGCAACAAGAATGAAAGATAAAGATTAAAGATGCTTAAAGTTCAGATATATCATTACTACCTTTCTCAGCACATTGACATAGAGATTAAATACAGTTTCTCAGAAAAGTGAAAAAAAATAATTTCAATAGACTCTAGTCAAAATTTGGTAATGTAAGGATTGTTATCCTCACACATAAAGTAAGAATATTCTATAATGAAACAGAATAGTCTTTGAAGTACGACATTTGATAATCATCATCATCATCCTAGAAGTGCCTGGTTTTGATCAGACTTCAGAATTTTTTTCTATTTATGTATCTCTTTAAACTCTTCAGGTCAGCATGTATTGAATTCTGGTGTCCTGGTGCTGCTGTCTGTGTCTTCAAAGAGTTCTTCAGAAACCGTATTTGTTTTCCTATGTCCTCATACGAAATATGTACAGTGCCATATGAAGCTCTTCCATCTTACAACAGTAATGGAATTCAATCTCCTAATGTGGGGCACAAACTCCTGCTTTGCTTGATCATCTTGGCCAAACCATTTAGTCTTTGGGAGATCACACACTCTGACCTATGGCTACTGACCAATGCAGGATTTCAGTTCACTGAAGGAAAACTCTTCTGAGCCACAGCCACCCTACCAACCTACAGCATTAATGCCATGAGCAGCCCAGAGGAGAGAGGCAGGCAGAAGAACAAACTCAAAGTGCGCCAGGTTTATGTAACATGTTTTTGAGCTACTATGACTTTTATTCATTAGGCTATTAGATAACCTAATATGGGTATTTGATCCTTTGAATAGTTCTAATTTTTTGCCTAATTATTACTAATGGAGTTAATTCCCTGCCTTTCCCATGGCTGTTTTCAGCAGCTGAATACTCAATAAGAAAAGGTGTGGGGAACAAATGAGGAATAAAGCAGTTAGTTGTAAAAAGGAAAGAGTATTTTAGTCTAAAATACATTTGCATTTCAGAAGATTAGCATAAATCATGTGTGCTTACCTGGCACTTATTTTTAAAAAATTTAATTAATGCTAGAAAGACACTTTAAGACATAGTGCTCTAAAGGTGCTTGGAAGAAAAAAAATTGTCCCCCAAGTGTCTGCTGTGAAGAGCCCCTAGGTGACACTCAGAGTAATACACTTTTTGAGCACTTACATTTACTAGTGTCTTTCAGTGCTTCATTAACATAATTTGACACAATTATAGACATAAACACTTTATAAGCACTTAGTACTAGGAGTATCAAAAAATTGTTGATCTCCATCAGTTTATACTGAAAACAAAAAGCTCCAGCACAGCACTCCAAGAAGCGCTTAGAACTGTTCCATACTTGTCAATAGCATTCGAAATGTGCCAAAAAGGGAAAGAAAGGTCTTTCCCACGTGTTCCCTAGATAAATTCCTTAAAGATTTTAAACGTCCAGCAATGTAACAGGCTATCTAAAACAATAAAAATTTAGTGAAATGAACAATCAGATTTACTTAATTTTGCTGCTCCTTGACTAGCTGCAATGACTAGGTTAGTCAACAGTGCTTTCAGGAAAAGGAAAACCAAAAAATGGTGCCATTCAGAACCACAATCATCACCTTCTCTATCATATTGACATATTAAATCTTTTGGAAAAAGATTAAAAATGCATAGGCTGGTATGTAGTACAGGCCCAAGCCAGAGTAAGGAAGGTGAAACTGAGTGCAGGTATGGCAGGTGGCATCCCACTTAGAGAGTTTTTTCTGTTTATGCTCCTGACTTACTTGAAAAAAGCCCACATGAAACGTGCTGTTTATTTTCTTGATGCAGTTCGTGAGTCCTCCACATGCCTTACTCACTTCAGAGTGCTTCTTTAGAAGAGAAATGTTGCTGTCCCTGAAGGGACTCTTGAGGACAGGCTCTGACAGGCAGAGTTTGGCCAGCAGTGAGCCCACGTCAGCTGCATGTGCACACACTCCATTTCTCATCTGAGCCACACATCCAGGCTTTGTGCTGAAAGTTCCTTCTCTTCAATGGGAAAAAGAGCAACAGTGCAAAGCTGAGCTCTGATCACAGGACACTTCAATATCACCTCTCCCTCTCTTTTGATCCATGCATTTTCTTTTTATGGAAACCATTTTCAATTATTAACTTTTTAATTATTAATTTCTGTGCAGTCCAAAAATTCAGATCAGGATGAGGACTAAGTAAACACATAGTAAAAGGATCTGTTTCTAGAGACTGATTTGAAATAGAATTAAAGAAAGAAAAAACACAGGGTTTTTTTTTTCTCTCTTTTCACTTCTCTTAATATTTGCAATTAAGCGTGCATTTACTCAAGTCAGAGGCTGTGTTTTCCAAAGCAAGCGAAGTACATGAATCTTGATACATATTATCATCTCTTTTTATGTATGGTAGGTCAGCTAAAATTATGAATATTTCACCTGACAGTTACATTAATCATCTTAACACTTCATAATATTTTTACCAGTAAAATGGAATGACAATTGATCATACTAAAGACCAGTCATCACATTAAGAAGACTTTATTTATATAAACTAAAAACCCCAAAAGACTATGTAAAAGGTGACATTTCTCAGGTGACATTTTTCAAAGTCATCACTTACTTTCACTAGGGTTAGCACCTAACTGCTTTTGAAAATAACCCATTAGAAATTGCCTCTATTTACCTTGTTAAATGCTGGAAGTAGGTTCTTGCAGAATCGATCCATTTTGGTTTAGGATATGCCTGATTTGCCTTGAAATTACCTCTGTCATGTGCAATTGCTGAAACATTGCTTGCTGAAATCAGACTAGAAAATCTCTTCTTTTACGTTTGGAATGAGACTGGGAGTGGTGCATAACTGAGGAGCCTAAAAAACCCCCACAAAATAGCTCTGAAAAAAGCACCAAAAGAATAAAAGAAAATTGGAGAGAGTAAGAATTTAAGATTATCTGAAAATCAAACCAATCTTTAGGCATCTACCAGTAGAGACTGCAAAATCTGCCTTCCTTTCTCTGTCTAAAATTTTCCATCTACCAATTTAAGACACTGCTGCAGCAAAGCACCTAAACATTGCTTAAATCCTCTTGAAGTCAGGGGGATTTAAGTACGTGAATAAAATTATGTGCATAGTGAAGTACTTGGCTGGGCCGGGTTGCACAGCTGAATTTGGCCATGGACAATTTTAAAAGATTACTCCAAGACTGAAACTGTTATCTATAATTTCCTTGACAAAAGAAGATGCATTCTGCCTTTCTCTAATACATTTGAGATAAATAGGAGAACAGAAACAGCTAAAATTGGTTATTTTGCAGGGGGAGAGAGAGATAGTCTCCGAGAGAAAAAATGCAAGCTGATTTTTACTTCCTTTGGATAAATACATATTCCAGGTTCTCAACCCATCTTTTTTAACACCAAATCTTCACAGTTAAGAGTTCTCTCTCTGTCAAGTTGCACATTATGTCTCTCAAAGTTTTGAGTGTTGCTGTGGAAAACACTCATTGTTAGAGACATTTAAAAAAAACCTAAACAACCTACACTTTCTCCACTGAATTCATCTGCAGCTGAGGAAAAGTCTAAAACTATGACTGAAAAAGCTTTAGCCTCACCACCATCTAACCACAAAGGCATTTCTTTGTTTGACTTAGTCTAATTCCTCCAGGATCTAGGCATCTGCTTCAGAGCATGCTCAAAACTATTCCAGTTTTAGCAGTTCATTTAGTTTGTCTTAAGCTTGATAGGAATCCAAAAATTATGCACAGAATATCTTAAATCCTGAAGGGTGCAACCCAGAGAGTGGAAGAAAAAGATACACAATATATACATACAATTTAGTCTCAATGAAAATACAGCTAAATATTCTTTCAGAATGATTGCAAGAAAAAGGTGGTTTAATAGCCTAGAAAGGAGAGAGGCCACTACAAATAGGAGACATATTCAATATTTTTTCATCCTGAGAGGGTTTACAACAAAAAATACCCCACACTTAACCTTGAGATTTCTCCACGTGTGCATTTGTAAAAGCAAGCTACCTTCTGGTCTTGAAAGAACAGTTCTGTTCTGGGCATGTAACATGGGGAGCTTTGGGGCTGCAGATCCCAAGTAGGTGGAGCTCAACCTTAAAATCCTGCTCCAGAAAACTTAGCTCTAGACAGAGGAGTAATTTAAAGCAGATTTCTGGAAATATATCTTGTCAAGTAGCCTTACATGCCTCTACTAACCACACAAATAACTTAGGTCATAATTCCACCATGTTTTATACTCAGGTAATGTGCTAGAGACTAGAGGACCAGGGATTATTACACCTATTATTACACCTAAAATTTTGTTCTCAGCAAAATCCCTTTGGAACCATTATTGTTTATATTTCACTCAAGTATTAGACCCTAGATTTAGCCCTCCTCATGAAACAAGTGATTTCATTTTAACAGTTGTCGTGACTGCAATTTTATTATTAGGAAGCAATGAAAGAAGCAGGTTGGTTATTTTCTTGTTTAAACAAAAACAATGTAAGGTTTAGTTGTTACACTATACTAGTTCATCCACCTAATTCCACTAGCAAAAAAAAATTATTTTCCAAACAAAACCCTATGGTGGAAGAGTTGATTTAGATGACAACTCTATCTGTAACTCCTGCACTCACACTATTTTGCAAAACACTCTGGCACTGTGGGACTATTCCAGTCATGTAACATATAGGAGTCAGTTAAATATGGATGCATTCATAGAATAGTCTGGGTTGGAAGAGACCTTAAATATCACCTAATCCTAACCCCCCTGCCATGGACAGGGACACCTTCCACTAGACCAGGTTCTCAGAGCTCCATCCAACCTGGCCTTGAACTCATCCAGGGATGAGGCATCCACAACTTCTCTGGACAACCTGTTCCAGTACCTCACTACCCTTACAGTAAATAATTTTTCCTGGTATCTGATCTAAACCTGCCCTCAGTTTGAATCCCTTCTCCCTGGTCCTGTCACCACATACACTTAGGTATAGCAGAATGACAGTTTTCTTAACAAAAGCAGTCCAGGAACAATCAACCTCACCCATTTGCTCATTCTCAAACCCAGAATTCATTCAGTATACATTATAAATCACTTTCCCCCCCAGACAATAAGCATTTGAGATCTTCTGTCTTTCCATGGCCCTTTACTCACAAAAGGTCTCATTTTGTTCCACCCATAGATTGTTTGGGGCTTTTTCTCATCACAGTTTTAGTGATAAAATAACTTTTTACTTTGTAAAAAATGCATAGAGAGAATACATAAATAGCATTACGTAAGTACAAGGGGATATGTAAATATGAATATACTAAAACAATCATCACAGTTAAAACTGCAGATGCATAAAGACACTGATGGAATGATTATTCAAGTGCTGAACTATGTACATACACACACCCTTCTGATGGAAATGATATAAATATTGCTTACTGGGTTGGACTCTGCATCCCATGATTGCGCTTGTCTCAATCAATGGAAGGGTTATAGTTCAGCATTGGTATGACAACAGAACACAGTGCTCCAGTGGAAAATGTAAAGCAACCTTAATAGCAACACAATCAGACCCATTTAAAGCATCATACAATCATTACATTTTTTGAGGCAAACACATTTGTTCAGCATCTGTCTTAATATTTTGCATGTGATTAGCTTAGGTCTATCACACAGTGTAAGCATGCCAGTAACATCCTGATGAAGTGATATCAGCATAAATGAAGCTTTGGGGTTTTTTTGTTGTTTGTTATTTTGTTTTTTTCCTTTTTATTGTCAAGGGCACTAAGAAGCATCCAGTCAATTTTGCCAAACTGAGGCCTGCAGCATCAACTATAGTACTGGATACTTACGAAAATAAGACACAGCTGGAGCTGATTCTCATTTACCTTCTCTGTGCAACTGTAATACACAATTACCTTCCCTAGCTCTCTGTCTAAAAAGAACATATCCAATGTCCACTGATTTTTTTTCCTAAGTATGCTTGCATTTTTTTTTCACTGTATGCAGTTTTTCTTGTCATTAGGAAGTTCTAAAGACAGTCTTGACAAGTATAATTCCTTTTAATAGGCGTGTTCAAATCTTCAGTTAATTCCACAGTCTGCCTAAATATCTACCCAAGTAAGTTGCTCCACTTCCAAATCATCTCTTGCTTTACTGACTGGCCACTATGGACAAATGGCTGCTTATACCTGCTAAGGAGAAGACATGAAATTCCTGTCTGCCCTTCCCTTCAGCCTGTCATTATTAAAATTTGATGGTTTTTTTGCTCTTTGTCAAGAGGAAATAAAAATTTGCAATAAAATAAGCTAAAAAATTCTCTGCCGGGCAAATTTTTTTTCTCCCTTCTTCAAAATCACCCATGTCAATCTACTTATTTCTTCTTTATACTCTTCCCCCCACTACCTTACTGCTCACAATGAACAGAGTCTGCAGCCACTCCGAGCAGAGTGGTTAAATCCGATCTGAGAGAAGCAGATTTGTCAGGAGCACCCCAGAGCTCAGCATGGAGACTTGTGTCACATGGAGCTGCTGCAGATCTCAGAGAAACACAAGGGTTAGCTTGTACTCTGGAGCAGATTTCTGATTGAAATGGATGGGAAAAACTCCAGCTATGCAGGTGCCCTTTTGGACTGGCAGGTGAGAGGTGGAGACCTTCTTTGAGAATTTACAGGAAAAATACGGCTAGATAAAAAAGGATATAATTTCTTGTTGTCTTAAAATGTTTAAAAATTTATTAAATTATCAAATTTATTAATGTTTAATCTGTAAACTTGCAATAAATTTCTTCAGTTAAAAAAACTTCTCCCATAGCTACTATATGAGGAGAAGTATGCAGGAATATTGTCATTGGGTAATTAAAATATCACAGTGGGGGAAGCACAGAACTAAAAATTAAGCAGCCGTAATGGTATGAAAATCCACTGGACTATGTTAACAAGGGCTGTCTAGATAGGTGAGATGGTTTTAAGAAACGATATCAAGATCTAAACATTGTCTATAGTAATTTTGAGTATTAATGAAGCACCACTGTGTAGCTTTGCATATCCAAAGGTGAATTCCAGTTCAGGCTTTTGTAGGTGAATAACTAATCTTTATTATGTTATAAACAAGGTTCTAAGGTTTTTAACATTTATATGATTGAGTCATACATACAAGATCAATTTTTAGGTCATTTCTTTCTTTAACAGCTTGTTCCTCCATTATGAAAAATTGCTGATCCAACCGTTGCTCACTGCACTGGAATTCAGCTTTTGTGGTTTGTATTAGATCATATTTTCAATATTGAAAAATTACCTTGTGACTGCATTTCTGGTGACAAGCCTGCTGCTGCTCTTTCACAACTTTTTTCAGATAAGAATAACAATGGACAGTTGTCTAGATGACTACTTATTTTCTTAATACTCACAGAGTCACATTTGTTTGCAACACAAGCAATACAAAACACCATTAATAGAAAAAGAATGGCAATTATATTTCTAGTAAGGACTTTAAATCCTTGTCTCTTCTGTATTTGAGGCAATGTAGATGAAGGCCTGAGGAGTGGGCAACTGCCTCTGTAGAAGTGTATTTCCAATTACTGCCTCCCAGAAAGGTTTTCCATTGAGCTTTTAAGAGTGTTTGGCTACCTATGTAATGTACATACAAGGAGAAAGATATAATATACAAGGGTCATGGCATGTTCAATGCCTCCACAAGAGTTTTAATTCAAGGCACACCTACATAAAAATATCAACAATAAATCTACTCACTGGAAAATTATCATCTGAATCTCTAATAGATTAAGCAAGACAACAATAATTCTTGGCACTATTTTTTTTACTTAAATAATGGAAAAATATCCCTTGTCTACTCTTTGGCATTTATCTGAAGTATAAAGGAAACCATGCCCATAGAGGAGACATCAGCAGCCCTACATTAATAAATGCAAGATTAGCAAAGAAGGAGAATTCCACTCAGAGAGTGCTTTTCTCAGAAAATATTTTATGATGAAAATTAAGAGATCTTCTCATGATTGTAAATTGTTCCTTTATCCGTAAGCAAAACAACTCTAAAGCCGTTTATAAACCTTAAAATATTGAAGTGTGCAAGAGTCCAAAAAGACCACTTTACAAAGTATTTCCTGAAGAAAATATATTCCTTGTAAAACTTGAAAAAGTTTAGGATAATTTATTAAAATAACCGAGGAATTTACTAGAATAAACAAGGACACATAGCACTGTAATTGACTGCTTTATCTGGACTAAAAAAATTTTAAAATCAATGCAAATGAACTGAAGAAACAAAAATTTACATCATCAAAATAATTATTTTTCTGTATTACATAAATTAATATCCTAAATAGTGGAGAAACTTCTCCATCTAAGAAAAAAATGAAATGCGTTCTCTTAGCCCCTTTGAAATACACCTCACATGCATTTGGATCAGGAAAAATTCAGCCAGCTATTTTATCCAAAATAGTAACAGTATTATTTTATCTGAAAGTAAAAGGATATAGTTTCATATTGAGTGACATGGACAACTAACTGCTGTAGTGAATGAAGACAAAAACAAATCCTTTGGTTTTACAGGCAAGACATCATGAAAGAAACAGGACAAATTCCATGAAGGATAGAGATTCAAATTTTGAGCTTGAGGTTTACAGGCATTTGAGATCGGTTTTGTACCCTTCAGCTCTTGGAAATAAGGCTAGAAATGTGCAATTACAAATGAGAAAATACACACTTAATTGTGACCCTGCAAGGTACTAAAGAGTTAGTATGGATCAAATTATAACAAAAAAATCTCAAGCCATTTACTCACTCCATATTAATATATCTCCCGCAGGGTAAATCATGACCTATCACTGTACTTTTCTAGTTAGTTCATGGAATACACTATTAAAGGCCAACAAAAGTCAACCAAAAGAATGCTTCATCTTAGAAAATGTTCAGTAAAACGTCAAGTGATTTTGAGTAGAGGCTAGTTCAAGTCATGAAGTGAAATTCATTTTAAAATTCAGTGTAATTACTGATCATGCTGCTTAATGCAATAGCATTATACAGTTTTATATGCTTCTATCAATTTGGAAAAAAGTTTCTTATTTCATAAGATGTTTCCTTTCCATATTCCCTTTTAGAGATACTTATCAGAAGATGTGTACATTGTTCACAATCATGAATTCCAAACAGGTGCACTAACCTGTGGGATGGGTGGGTATACCTGTGGGTAGGGAGGAATTTAGACTAGACTAGGGAAATAGGGACAAAACCACCAAAACCAAGACTACCAGCAGATTCAAATTACAATTGCATTCAGTGCATGAAGTTGCTTTGTAGGAAAGAGGTTTCAGATATAGATCTATTTATAGAAAAATGGGGACTTTTTTTTTCTCAAATGACCATATTAATTTATGATTTTCAGTAAATTCTGCTTTAATTAACTGGGCAAGTTCATTTTAAAATACCATATACACTAAAAAGGGCTCATCTCCTTCTCACTTTTAGAAGTCCTTCCTCCTCTAAGCTTTGACATTAGCCCCATTGTATTAAATGTAGGGATTGCAAAAGACATCAATTCACATATTCAAATTATTGACATCTACCTTACAAGAAAAATAATCAGAATTATAAACTTGGGTCATGGGTATATTTTTATAGTATGTTACAAAGCTCTGGGCATCTTGTGATCACAGTTACACGATAACTCTGGTAACCAAGAAACAAAGCCTTGTTAATATTATGAAATCATCAACACACCTTAAACAATTGAATTAGACTTCATAGGTGTAATAATTAATATGTGCAAAAAAGAGGAAGAAAAGATCAAAACAAACTTAATTAAATGCCAAACTTTACAAGCATATCCTCTCCTCTGATACAGGGACTTAAAAGCATGTAGGCAAGACTCACAGTAGGAACCATTCTTTGGTTTAATTAATTACTGGAATAGTTAAAATAGCATTGACTGAAAAAAATATAGGATCACTTAATGGAAATGCAGAAGTTCATAACAACCTCCAAGGTGTAAAATAAAAAATTATTTGATCTTGAACTAACAGCTGTTGAAAACATTCGTTTAAACTTCCAAGATTAATTCAAAAATATTACATTTTTTAAAAAAATGATTTTGTGTAATTTAAGAAAAGATGACTATGTTAATATCAAAATGACTAAAAAATTCTCGAAAAATACAAAAAATAATTATAGATTAATTTTAAAACTGGAAAATTATCTGAGATGTGAGCTGTACAAATTAGAGCACTGTGCCAAGTTCTAATTCACCCAGTCAGCTCCTTACACATTAGAAAATGCAAGGTTGCATTTTCTTGGCACGCTTCTGGGATAATATTTTCTAAATGTTTTCATTCGGAAATCTTTTTTAAAAGTATCAGGCACAAATATATATTTCTTTAAAAAACTGACAAGGTTTTGTAGAGCTGTGAATAAATTGCTTACATGTGTGAAAGACTAATGAAATTATTTTAGGCCAGTCCTTCTGTAGAAGGACACAGACAAGACTCCTGCTGAATCCCTATCAATGGACTTCCACAAGCCAAACTTGGCTCCTTCAGTGAGGACAGCACATGCAGATACACAGACATCTTTGACTTAAACCAAGATCAGCTGGAATTCCAAGTCACAAAAAAATGGCACCATTCCAATCTCTTAATTAGTTATTATATATCCTTATCACTTAAAAGATTTTTCATGTGAAAACCAAAAAATTATAATCCTACTATATAAACAAACAAACAAAACCAACCAAACCAAACAAAAACAATCAAACAACACCAAACCTACTTTAAACTCGGGTAAAGTTCAGAAAAATTAGTATAAAGGATCTAGCCCCAAATTTAGGGCTAACAGAAACGTCTTTTCTTTGTATCAGATTATATGAAGGAAATCTGAGATAACTAACCTCAGGACATGCAGTTAATTAAGAACTGAACTGGAACAAAGCTTATGGCTTTCAAATCGGAAGCTAATGTGTTGCCAGCTGGAATGCAAGGAACCCCCATGGTAAGGCTGAAAACACGTTTATAAACTGTTCCTGCATCTTTTCTGTGCTCTGGAGAAACCCAGAACACTAAAAGATACATGGTAATAAATCACAGTTAGCCCACAACAAAATAGAAGGTTTTCTAATTATTTTAACTTTTTTTCTCCCCAAAAAAAAAAGAAATAACTCCTTCCCACGAAGGGAAAATGGAAAATTGAGGGTGGAACAGCACTTATTTAGACAAAAATAGTCAGCAAAGCTTTTTCCCCCCAAAAGTATCTTACACAAATAAACTGTTTGCTTCTGCAATCCGCCAATTAGGTTTTTTTTTTCAATTTCTTTACCAAATTTGACACGAGCATTTCGTTTTTCCAGTTTGCTTTAAAAACTCAGTCAGAAGGTTAACAACCAGCTTTAGAAAACCTTAACAAAACTTGATGATTGCTATTCATTTGCATATAGAGATTTAAGCAAAGACATTAGGTGCGGTTTAGATCAATTTCAAACAGATATGTATCTGACTGAAGAAAAGCTCCATCTCAGAAATTTAATATAGTAATAACAATATTCAAAGAAATCTGTCAATAAAACCTATTTGGTGTCTGAAGAGCTACAGTGGCATTGCACATGTGGTAGCAGAGTGCGTGTGGGTAAGATGAGAATGTAATCAATATACCAGGTTACACTGATGAAAGAATGCCTTCCTTAATCCTTCTTAAAGGAAGGATCTTCTTTAAAAGGTTCTGTGACAAGAAAGAGAAAGAGATCAAGGAAACCTAGAAGTGCTAATTGTACTGCTCTCTGAAATGAGATGCTAATTCAACGTTTACACACTTTCACTTTAGACTACCTAAATTAGGAATCTGATAATGATAAAAAGAAAGCTGCATGATAGAGCCATGAAAAACAACCCAAACAACCACTGTTTCTGCAATTCAGTTTCAGCATCATTATTGAGATACTACTGGCAAAATTTTTTTTATTATCAACAAATAGGATTTTGAGAATGATACTAGAACTTATAGCAGTAACAAGTCACTCAAAATGCATATTATACTGTCTATTGTGCAGTCCAGAAAGAATATAAATTTTAATGAACAAAATTCAATTTATGTCTAATTTGATGCCTGCAATCTTCATTAATGTGTCTGTTCCAAATACTCTTTATAAATAGACGTCTAACAAGTAAAATCCACTGACATTCATCCCATTATTTAAATTAAACACCTTCAATTCCATTAGGTCAAGTCACTTGCATTTCTGCATTTACTAACTCTTAGCTAATCCAAAATGTCAGTAAAGATTTACCAATCTTAAAACTAAATACCTCTATCTCTAAACCATTGCAGTTATCTGTTACAGAATAAATTAAAAATAATAGGATTCTTGTTTCTCCAGACTATAACTATTTTAGTAATTTAGAGATAAAAGCAATTAGTATTAGATCCTTTTTGCATCTCATTTTAATTGGTATTATATTGAATATTCTTATTCTTCATTGGATAGCTCCTCTACAGGATTCTAATATTAGCATGTCTTTTGTACCTTTTAACTATGTGAAATGTTTCCAGTAAGGCTAATAATAAGACCTTTTAGACATCTTTTCCATTTACTAGTCAGCTAACGTGGTAAGACTAATATTTAATGTTATTAATAATTCTCAAGTCAGGAGTTCAGAATTAAATAAGGAATACAAAAGATCGCTAAATTTAAAGCACTGTTTAATTTTGGTAGAGGTATGCAAATCAAGAACTGGTACAACACCTGGGAGAAAACTGTTTAAACATGCTTGAATTTCTCTTTAGTTCTGTTTTAACCCTCAGGTTTTTCTTTCCTGATAAACATTTTCCCTGATGCCTGCTGTGCAAAGAACACCACGAGAATCACCCAAGCTCCCCACACCGTATCAGTGGCTTTTCCTCAGCCATTATCTTACAGCTGCCATAAGTAGCATGAAAGGTATGATTTCCACCACTCCCACAGGGATGCAGGGCACAGGATTCAGCATGGTGTCTCACAGGGAGAAAACACCATCTAGGAGCTACATCAGCTCCCATCTAAATTCAGTCTCCAGCCTCCAATGCTAGAGGAAATGCATTCCTAGTGCAGTTAATCCATGTCATTAGTTAATCCATCCTTTTCCTGTTCTCCAGTAAAACTGGGGCAATAGTCACTTTTGTTACCTTGTTAATGAGTCCATTCACTTCTCTACTAATGACACCTGTCTGGAGGAAAACAAAAATCCTAATATAAGTTGATAAGGGGTAGTCTAAGGGGAAATGAAGTGTATAACGTATGCTAAAACATTTTAGATTTATGTAGCACCATAAGTTATGTTACACTTTTCAAAATACATTGAAAGTGTTCCTTCCTTGACAAAACTTTAATCTTAGGTATGTCAGGGTAGCTTCTGTTGGCTTTTACAACCATAAAAACAATACTTGCGAGCCAGGAGACTGCCTCAGGAATACTTGGTGATCGAGTCTATTTTTTAAAATATATTATTGGTATTTTTAGCCTGAAAGAATTTTTAGGTCAAACATTAGTTAAGATATAACTACATTTAAATAGAAACCAGGTATCTTCTTCATATTTTTTTTATATACACATATATAAAGGCAGAAACATGGCTTAAAGAATGATTCATTAATCTCTGCATTACCCTCAGTTCTTGAAAATCCCAATTTACAGGGAAAAATACTGTCATGTTCTACAGTTGCATAAATAAATATACAGTGTGCTTAGAGAGAGGATAGAGGGTGATTGTAAATAGTAGTTTATAGCAATACCATATGCACCTATAGCTGTTGTGGGCGTTTGCTTTCAGCTCAGAATATAAAGCTTCTATCAATTTTCAGATGGCAAAACCAGCAACAACGTTTGCAATTAGCAAATGTGACATTGATCTATCCAGTATTTGCTGAAGATAAAGGAAGAGGTGTAAAAAGTCATATACACTTGAAAACTAAAGACTAAGTAAACATAAATCACAGTTCTGTGGGACTAGATTATATCCATGACATTTTATCCAATTGTTTCTGTCTCCCCTGTTATTCTTTGTTAGAGATCTGAAAGTATAAAACTTCCAAAGTCTTATGGGGACAAAGCCCATGGGGTGAGAGAGAGAAAAATAGCCTAGATAAAAGGTCAGAAGTTGTGGAAAAGGACATAAAGTAGAATCCAAACATAAGTACCATGTGTGATAGATCCCTTGGAATATTTCCATTGGAATTATCACTGGCACAAATTTTTGAAAATAAGTGCAGATATGCTCACATGTGCATAGAAACTGACAAGCTAATAAATCAGTGTGAGATTAAATACCAATGCCACAAGGCAGTGAACAAAATATTGAACACATACACACACTGTACATGTCAAAGACGTAGCAGTTCTTTTTACTGTAATTTTCTGAGGTTCAAATTAATCTCAATTTTTTTTGTACTAGTAGAAATCCAATGCTTATTTTAGCTTATTTTTAGAAATTTTGCTTTATCTAATACTAGCCAGTATAGAGTTCTGTGGTACATTTTATAACATCAATATTTCAAATAAAATAAAACAGCATATATCCATATGGAAAATATAAATATATGTCTTGAATTCTGTAATTGTCTCTTCATTTGAGTATGTCTGCTACAAATAATTTTGCTTGGAAAAGGCAAATAGTGTCTATATGCATTTTTTTCCTCAAAATGAAATCTAGGAATTGCATATGGTTTTCTTTTCAGGCAGAATAGTATCCAAATGTATCTATATATCTATGTAAAGAATCTTTTTTTTTGTGAAAAATGATTGGTTTTATATTTTTGTATTAGAAACTCAGTCTATATACACAGCATTGTGAATACACATGAGAAAATTTAATTAAACTATTAAACCTGTAACCTATGAAACTTGAACTAGAAGTTGTCAAATGCCAGGGAAGCCATTCCAAAAATATAAGCACTCTTATACCACCAGTAAGAAAATATACCTGAAAGGAGTTACAGAGCACAGTTTCATAGCCACATGAAATAATATTTTCCTAAGTCTAAAACATAATCAAAAATAGCCCATAAAAATCACACATACTTGTTCAGAGAAACAAATACCTATGACTCTAAAAGAGGACAAATAAATTAATTTCATTTGCACTGTGTAAGGCCTTAATCAAACAATGGTTTATGCACGTGTTTATGCAGACAAACTACCTCATGGATAAATCTTACACATGTAGCTCTAGACAAATTAGCTATTGCAGGATCACGTCCTAAATAAGTGCATGCTCAGATGATTGGGAAGCTGCTCCTGAGACTGGTACTCAGCCAACCTCAGTGTTGGCTATTTAATTGAATAATCCAACTGAATGCATTTGAATTGGATTATTTGTGGAGTTAATGCAACACAACATGAGAAAAATGGCAGCATTGCACCATTAGAGATGACAATTGTTGGTGGATCAACCTGAAGTTATCATGCTGCAATGTTAATGAGAAGCCTGAAAAAAACCTCAGGGGAAAGAGGCAAAGAAATGCTTCCTTAATTAAATAATATGTAAAAATCTTTAGTCATTACTACCATCAATCTATTTTCATGGATTGTTCAGGAGAATTAACCAAGCCAAAATTAGAGGTATCATAATGTTTTAAAAACCTATAAACATGTAAAACAAAATTACTTAACTGTGTAAAGTTGGCATGCAGAACAGAATTAATCCCATTTACTGAACTTTGTTCCTGCTTAGTTTCAAGTCTTACGGGGGCCAAGGCGATTAACTAGCTCATTTCACAAACTAATTCTATGAAATGCTAACAGCCATCCTTAAGTCACCATTTGCTTTCACAAACACATCTATCCCACCATGCCATTGCCAGCTGATGAGTGATGAGAAGCATCAAAACACAGTAATTAAGAAATAGAAGAAAGATGGTGCATCTTAATGACAGGCAATATTAATTATGCCCTGTGAATGCCCACTACAGTTCAATGGCCACTGCAGGAAAGAATTAATAGTGGCAAGTTATTCTGATTTTGTGAGCCAAATTGTACTTGGATGCCTAGATTCCATCTAAACATTCATATGAACTGTGAAAGTAATTTTATAGTTGAAAAAGTGCGTAAGGCCCCTGTCACAAAGTGGTGGCTGGAATAGGATGGCTGCCCACATAGGTGTAGTGTGGAGGCACTTATAGGTCCCTATCCCATGTCAACTAAATTGGAGGAGGGACTTTTGGGCCAGGAAGCCCATGTGGGGCAGTTTGAATACCAAGATCCTTGTACTGCTCCTATTTATTATTTGCTTCATCATATCCATTTTTTTTCTGCTAAAACAGGTGCAATCAAGAAAGCACCTCACACAACACACCAGTGATCAGCCACACACCACATGCAGTGCAGTGCACACATAACCCACAGGCTGTTTTCAAAATACTGACTGAAAACAAACATACAGAAAGAAATCAAACCCCATTTGCAGGAAGTCCTCATGGAAAACACGAATGCTGTCTTCCAGGATACATGGGGTGACAGGGAGGGATGTTTGATTAGCTGTTCAGTGTGCTGCTGATGACTCACAGGGAATTATATGATACTCCTCTGTTGGGGAGAATGATAAGATACAGGCCATGCAGGGACAAATCAATTTGGCTCACCTTCTTTTTAGCAGAAAGTGTGTTTAATTTAATAGAATTATATCCTCTTAGGGCTCACTGTGATAAAAACGTGATGGCCAACACTGGCAGAGTGGCTTCAGTCTAATCCAGTATTTCTCTATTCCTGATGTTTGAAAATGGTTCTCAAACCTGAATTAATCTAGTTTCGATTCATTAAATGTTTCATATGAAATTCATCACTCTTTCTATGCTCCAGTGAGAAGATAGAGACTCCAGTCAATTCAGGAGGCCAGTTTCTGTTTAGGCCACCTGAGACCAACAAGCCTTCACTATGTAAAAGGAATGATGTAAGGAAACCTAGAACTTTGGTGTGGAAGTCTTGAGATAAGGAACTGATACAAAAAAGGGAAGGGGAAAGGAAAGGAAAAGGAAAAGGAAAAGGAAAAGGAAAAGGAAAAGGAAAAGGAAAGAAAAGGAAAGGAACCTAAAAACTTAAGTTGTTGCCAAAAGGAAAAGCATTTTAAGTTAATAGCCACAGTGAAAAAGAAAATCCCATATGGAATGAATAATTTTTCTAACACTTCTTTTTTAATTTGGAGTAACATTTGTGATAAAAATGTTAATGCTGGGGATTTTAAGTGACAGAATATTATTCTAACTCATTTCTTTAAAGTCTCAAAAAAAAACCACCTTCACAAAAGCGCCTTTGTTAGGCCTAGTTTAGGCCACCTTAAAGCTCCTTTCAATCAAAGTACAGCTTCTCATTAAGGGAAAAATGATTATTAACATCCTCATTTTGCTTCCTCATGTGAATTATTTGCATTCAAAAATGTGCACGGCATTAGTTTCAGGGTAAATGCAAATATGACAGCGGGATTTCTCACCAAGCTCCTTTTTATTATTAGCTCTTTTTATGCCCTCCATTTATTATTCCCTCATCATTTTTCACAATGTATTAAAATGTTACATTTCCTAAAATAATAATATTTTCCTTCATTTGGTAATTGTCTCAGTCCAGTCTACAAAAGTCTCCATCACAGTGCCTACAGTCTATAATTTGGAATAGTTTATAATAATTGTTCATCACTGCTTAGGGGAGCCTTGGGCATTAGCTATCACAGTTACAGAATCCCTACTCTCCCACTGAGCATGTGATTATTTTAGGTGAAGTTCATGTAGCAGGGGGATAGGGCAGGGGTATGGCAAAGCTTATATTGTGACTGGCCCTGATAGACTCTCAGCTGGTGGTCTGAAGATAAATTGAGATGTTATTCAGTTTTTAAGCTTCATCTATCCCATGTCTGCCAGAAACGAGGCCAGCTCTAAAACATATTTTGAGCTTATTTTAAATACAACACCAAAAGAAAACAAATAAACTATTGCTCTAACTCATCTTCCTGACATTTTAAGAGAAATGATCCTGGATACTGAAGATTAGTCAAAACATAGTGTGTTCAGTTAGAACAAAATCAAGTTACCAGTGGCATACTCTCTGCCAGGGTTGCTTTTGATAAACTGATTACAATTACTTCTTTTTTCCCTGGTCATATTAAAGAAATGAAAATAGATCTGACTAATAAAAGCGAACTAATAAAATCATTTGATCATCCTGATTCACCGCACTTCATTGTGCCAAGCTTCCCTGTTGACTCTCAAATTGTTATTGTCAAATTCTCCAGCATTTATTACACTCAGGATGACTTACATGTCCCTTTTTTCTGTCACTGCATTGATGTCCATCATCACACCACCACCACCATTTAATTGCAGCGAAGACCACTCTGATACCACCCAATGAATATGAACTAATGTTGTTTCAGAGTACCAAATTCTGAAATAAAATCATCTCCTGAGATCTGTATTGACACGAGCACAGATAGCATCAAATTCAGAGATGTATCTGAATACATTTAAAGAGTTCGTGGTTGATAAAGTGATTTTTAATTTTCTTCCAGAGGAGATTTACCATAATATCATTGAAACATTGTTACTGAGTTTGACCTACTATGTTGAAAATTACTGAGCGGAGTAGAGCCAATAAAGCAGTTACTGGCAGGATGTATGCTAAAAGCAGATCATATCCTATTTGTGTCTTTCCAATGCCTTATTCCATCTCACTTACACAAAGGTAGGTGCCCATTTTGTACTCATGAGTGTCAGTGTGAGTAATCTATGTAATTGTGAGTTCAAGCAGCATAACTTACTGCCTTGGAATTTGTTCCTTTTCTTGAAGTGGTTTCTGAGTTATAGTGGATTAGTTTTCTGCAATGTTCTGTGGGAGAGACTTAAGTTACCTTAGGGATCATAATGAAATGCACCACAAAGAGCTAGAAGTGAAGAAAAAAGCAGAAACACATCATCCACATCATTTGGTTGTGACCCACTTAGCCAAATTAAAAGCAGCATAAATCAACTCCAAAAATTGTTCTACCCATGTGAAATCAATACAGACATGACTCAAGGGAGGAAGAATATGGAGGATGGGTGTGGCAGTGAATTCAAGAGACTGCAGGATAAAATCCTTACTCACCAATCTCTTAACAAGCCTGCTAAGTATTATGGTGGGCATTTCTAGTATTTGTAACAGGCAATAGTGAATTTCACATTGAACTAATCTTTTGAACCTAAGAAATTCTTACAAGTGTGCATCTATGCTTTTTCTTCATCTTTCTTCTCTATTTTCCTACTCTGATGTGAGGATATGCAGCAATTACCATTATTATATGTTTTAAAAGACATATTTGGCTCAGTTACATTTCTCTCATTCTTTAGCGATAGATAATTAAATCAGTAACTTATTCCCTGTTCTTTTCCGAGGTCCTTCAGAGCACTAAACCTTTCATTTGGGCAAGTAGTACAGATTATTAAAATAAATTCATTTTTATGCCATCTAATTCTGCAATGATCAGTTAATTTTGAACTCCTATTTTCCAGTCCAAGATGAAGAAATTAAATCATCACCTGACAATCAGAGGATTGCATTTCTATGATTTAAACCTTAGTGTAGTACTCAGACACACCCTGAGTATCTCATTATTTTAGGAACAGCAAGGACAGGAGCACAGGTTGAAATACTATATTGGCTGTTTATTAATTTTTGCCAGTCAGCTCTGCTTCCACTTCCTTCATATGGAAAAATGGATAGGTCACAAACCCAAAATCTGAACTCCTTTCAAGACTAGTGAAATGATGCCATTTTCAAGTACTTGTTGAAGGGCCTGTTAGCATTTGCCATAGAAATACTATTTGGAGGGAATACCACAGACTTGATATTTACTCTTAAACGTAAAAACCACAGAAATTAAGCAGTTTTTCCAAAATACTTTCAGAGTTTTTTGCTTGGAAAGTGGTTGCTTTCCATCTTGGAACCTGGCCTGTTATATGCAACTATTGTCCCTAGTAGAGGCAGCAAAGAGTTGTCTCAGAGCTGTATTTCAGAAGGGGCTGCATGTCAGAATGGTTACTCTAAGGAATTATAGGCTGTCCTGTATTTCGGTTCCCCAAACCTCAACACCTCACATTTTTGTTAGTGAATCCAGAAAACTTTTCTGCTGACTGTGCCAATAGCTGTATTATAAATGTCTCTTCCTTCTCCCCTCAGCATTTGTATTTATCTCTTCCAAAGTCCCTCAGAATGGGGCAAGAATCTCTGTTTGGATCTGTGGTACATCTGGATCACAAGCTCATCCACAACCACCCTGCCCTAGGTGAAAGAAGCCAGGATTCACTGAGGGCAGGGTCTGCCACAAGGACAAGATACAGACTGCAGTTGACAGAACACCTCCTTATATCACATACAGGCTGTTTTTCTTCAGACCTATGAGACAAAATCCTGACCTACGCATCTAGTGGCTTCCAGCTACATAAATATGTTTTTCCCCAGACCAAATTTATAGAAGTATGAAATCTTGCACAGTTCCAGGCGTAAGTAGCAGCATGAACACTGACTCAGCTTTGCTGAGGTCATAGTCTTTACAGAGCCAGCAGAAAGGATCAGCCATTAATTTTCTCCAGTATGATTTCACTTTTCTCATTATGTGCAGAAACGTTGTTCCAGACTAGTAGGCTGTGGCTGTAGGCTGGGGACAATGCATTTCAGTGAGCTCATAAAAAAGTGCAACAAACTTCAGTGTGAAGGTTATCCTTGTTGCTAATGATATACCAAAATGAAATCTCAGCCCTGACAATAAGGACACTGACAGTGCTATGCTAGTGGCAGTAGAGTCTCTTACAAACTCCACTGTGAGGCACAGTCACCAAAGTCCAAGGCACTTATATTATAATTTAACCACAGCTGGTAACAAAGTACCAGAGAGCTGCTGGGTTACTCTAAGTCCCCTGCCCTGGTGGGATAGGGAGGAGATTATTGAGAAGGGAAACAAACCGTTTAATAATTAAAATATAGTAATAGTAATAATAAAAATAAACAAACCATAATAAACCAATAATACAACATAATAAAACAAAACTACAAAAATAATAACAAAAAGGAGGTAGAGAGGAATGAAACCCAAGAGAAACAAATGATGAAAAATACAGTTGTTCCCCACCTACCTCTCTGCAGCTGGGGGCTTCTGGCCAAAGCCTTCAGTTTATACACTGGGCATGACATTTTATACTATGGAATATCCCTTTGGCCAGTTTGGGTCAGCTAACCAGGCTGTGTTCCCCGACAGGTTTTTTATGTACCTTGGTCACTGGCAGAGCATGGGAAAATGCAAAATCCTCTATTTAGAATAAACATGCCTTAGTGACAACTAAAATATGAGTGCATTATCAGCCTTGTTCTCATACTAAATCAAAAACACAGCATTGCAGCGCAAAGTAAGAATTAACTCTATTGCAACCAAAATCAGGACTACTTACAGGCTTTAACACTCAAAAAAAACCCCACAAAAAAACCAGAACCCCTTCCCCCCAAATAACTTAACAACTATTTCAATTTATTTAGCTATTTTTATGTACTAATTTCACCATTTGTTTTTCTCATTAAACAAATATTTTAAAAAATCCAGTTCCAATGCCTTTCTAGTACGTGGAGAATGGTACCTATTCATACAGCAATAAGTTACTTCAAAATATTTTCTAGGGGAAGAATATCTCCTTCAACCGCTATGAGATTATCTGTATTCAATTTTACTTGATTTTTTCTCACTTTTATCATGTATGCCATTCCACCTGTCAGAGAAATTGAAATGTCTATCAGAATATGGCAATATGTATAGGAACAATAGGTCTGGATCTTTTATTAGTAGTTTTTACTGAAGATACACTCTCACACATCTGCAGGCTGAGAAGAAAATGAGAACTCTTGTAAGATACACATTTTTCAATTCAATAAGGTATGATTGGCATAGCATGATTTAAAGGAGGTAGTGAAGCAGGTGTGTCCTGATAAGTAACTATCAGTGCTTCACTTAAGCACAGCTCACCCAGGCCAGAGAGATGATGCTCAGGATGTTGATCCATTTGAGCCCATTCTTTTAAGAAAAGGTTTATTGATGAGACAAAGGCTCATTACATTTTGGAAGGGTAAGGAGACCATTTAATGTCAGGATGGAAAAAAGAGAAAGGAAATCAGTGAAATACAGAGCTGAAATGACACCTCTGAAAAATGAATGAGGAAGCAGTTTTTCCATGAGTACTTAATAATAGAAGCAAATAATAAAATAAAACCAAATACATTCAAAATATGGAACCAGACAATATTACTTAAATACTAACCATTCACAAATTGGCATTTTCTTCCTACTTTTTAAGGCTGTGAGTCATTCTGGGAAATAAAAAGCTATATGGACCAGTGCAGGTGTGTTTTGAGAGGAGAGATGTAAGGCAAGTTGCATACTGTGTGGAACTCTGCTCATCTGAACCAAATTTATCAGGCTATTATTGCCTGTAAGCCAAAATATGAGAAAAAAAATAACAAGATACAGTCAATTTTTGTTTGCCTAGATGAAATTAACAATTTTCAGTTTCTGCATCTTCCTGGGCAAATTGAACCCTTAAGCTTTGTCTTGACAGTCTGCTACAAAAAACCCCATTTATTTTGGCTTTCATATTAATGCCTTTATCAGATGAAACATTTACTTAGTCATATTTATATCAATTTAAGTAGCAAGCTTAGTGACTCAGCTTTCTAGCAGGCTATCACCCACTTTCCTTCCTTTAAAAAAATGGGAGCAATTATTTGTGCTTAGAAGAACAAGGGGGACAGCAATGCACTAAAGACGAAAAACATATGAAGTTATCCACACAGAAATTACAGAGAAGATAAAACTGAAGTAAATGTTCCTACTAACTACCCATTTACTGACCTGCATCTTAAATTACTTGAGTGAATGACACAGCACAGTCTGAAAGACCCACTTGGCTATCAACCCATGGAAAATGTCAGCTAAAGTCATTTGTTGAGGAATTCTGTTCATATTGATCATTTGCTGCAACCCTCGGTGTAGTAGAAGCTTAGCAAGCATAGAGATGAATTCAATGACAACAGTTATTTTTATGAAGACACAGATTTGCTCAAGCCTTTGCAGCATGATCCCTTGAGATTTAGAAGTGTCCATTTCACTAGAAAAAATGTAGTTTAAAATGCACAAAAATTCCAGTCTTAACTGGAAAAGATGGTGTCAGGGACAGGGGATTTTTTTCCTAGTTTTTGCATAAACCTGTTGAAGCCAGAATTTAATAGTGTAAATTGGCTGCTGTACAAATGTTATTTGACATTAAAACAAATCCAGATTTCTACTACGATGGGATGATAGACAATACAGACGCTATATATTGGTTTTCAAAACCGCAATTTGACTTACAGAAGTGAATGCACTGTGCATTAAAGGGAGAATAATGTGACCAATTTGAATGAGAGTTTCTGGTTTTTGCAATGCTGCTATCCTCATGCCGCTGCTGAGGCACCTTTTTTTATCAGTTATGCTATTTGTATGTGGATGAATTCTTCCAGCAAACATCTTATGCACTGAGTAAAAATGAGATGTTAGAACCATTACAACGTAGGGAGAAGAGTACTCTTCAGAAAAGACAACAAATTCAGCAGAACAGTTGTTCTAGCACTTATTAAAACTTTTCAAAATGTTAATTCTTCTCGTGTCCCTAATTACTGAGCCACACTTCTTGTATCCTGACAGATAAACCTGTTTAAAATTCTTGAAGGGGCTGAAGAGAAATGACGTATCCAGCCCAGAGCACCTTCCCCACATCTCTGACAACAGTCAGCTCAAGGCTCTCTGACCCGCAGATGATTATCTGTGCATTGACAATGCTGTCTACAAAAAATGCCAGAAAATTAGCACTTCTGAATGCCTGTTTTGCATTCTTCAAGTACACTATTAGAATTCTTTTGTCAAGAGAAGCATGCTACATCATTGTATTCATAATAAATGCTCTTTGATTTGTATGACTTTGTGTTTGTAATAGACCCAAACAAAGATCTCATTTGTTCTGCTGGCAAAAGCTAATCTATACAAGGATTTTTTTTATTATTTTCTGCAGAAACTGCCTTTCTGAGCCTAGAGATTGGGTTAGCTAAAAGCTTCACATTCATTATCTTTAAGGTACCATGTTAATGAAAGGATTTTAATCATTGACATTGCTTTGTGAATTATTATTACACAAACCCCTGCTGTTGAGTAAGACAAAATTAACCCAGTGTAAGGGGCATTAAAAAAATCACAGCTAATTAGTAAGCTAACAGGAACAAAGAGAATGTATAACGAAGATGTTGAGAGGAAGACACGTAAAATCTGTAGCTTCCATTCCAACACTGATCTTTCTATATGGAAATATTTTTTCTGTCTGATTTGTTCCATTAGTCTTGAGCATTTTTATGTTTTATAATTAGTTTTCTAAGCCACAATGTCTCACTTCTCTCAAACTGTGGAAATCCAAAGGCTCATAATAGAAAATGGAAGATATTTTCAAATGCTTTTAAATTATTTCCCTAGCGATCTATATCAGAAACAAAGTAATTCTCTGGATTATTCTGGAAAATTATTTCCTTATTCTCTGCTGTTCTCCATGAATTGCAGAATACTTTAACTAATCTAGCCAGGTTCCTTTGGAATAAGCCTTTCATTTTAACGGATTGATACTATTGTCCAGGTTGTAATTCCATATGGAGCAGATAAATGAAGCTATAGGTTTAAATCACTGCATGGCTTCCCTTCCACACTCCTAGTCATGCTGGTTTCCAATGGGCATCACATCATTGTGCTGATGTAAGAGCCAAGGATGAGACAATCAAATCACAGAAAGTATTCATGCTGGGTGCCATTTGCTTATAATTGCTCTTTGTAAGTTATAGTTTCAGATAAAGCTCCCAAAATGGAATGAAGAGAAAATAATAATTAAGTCTGTTTCTCTTTTTGAGCCTGACAAAGGCTTTAAAATTTTTTAACGTGTTTGCCCTTCTGTTCACTATTCCACACATCCCCCCTTCTCTCTTTTGTTCATCAGCCTTTTCAGCCTGATAATTAAGACTCAAAATATTTGCTGCAGTTGTTTTTTGTTGGTTTTTTTTTTCTGAAACATCAATTGGTTTGTGTTGTAAATGTGGAACAACAATCATCTAGTTCTCTTGTGTGCCAGTAATTTAGTATTTCAATAATCTCCAATTGTTGAAAGGTTTAAAACAAATCAACGTTTCTAGCAATTTCCTTCTCTTTGTGGGGAAAAATGTGTGAACATAACAGTTACAGCCTATAGTCTTCTATTTTCCTTTCTCCCCCCCTCCTTTTTATTTTGTGATCTTTATGAGGGAATTAAAACACAGGGCAATTGCATGGCATAAAACAGAAAACTCACTTCAATAAAAACAGAACGTTCTTGCACAGGGGCAGTTTTTACAACCAGTATCATTGCTCCAGCTCTGCTAGTGCTGAATAATTCCATTAACTCTTTCTCAAAATTTCAGTATAAGAAATGAAAGGTAGTATCTAATATCAATGGGCAGTGCATTTTCATATGTAGAATTTTCCATGGAAGGATATTATAGTATTTTAAAAATATTGGCTAACTAAGACAAAAAACTGCAAGTCAAAATTGTGGTAGGTCTGTGACATATACAATGGATCCAGGAAGGGCAATGACAAAACTACATATTAAGCATCCCAGAACACATTTTAGAATTATGAAATTAATTCTATTTCCATAACTCCTGGGCAATGTTCCTCTCACCACATTACCAAATATTTAGGCAAATGCCTGAGTCACTGTTTTGGGGAGATCTGTGGATATTAATCAAGCCAATTATCTAAAATGGATTTAGCTATCCAGTTTATGTAGCACTGAAACTGTTTTCCATCACAGGCCTGGTCAAGTAAATCAGTAATAACTCTCAGAACAGAACCAACCTCACAGCCCTCACTGCCAGTGTGGTTTTATTTTTTTCATTCACCCTTGATACTCCAGGAACAAAAAAGCTTCTCCTATATTACAAGTTTTAATGTAACACAACTTTCAGACCACTGAAAAGCAACACAAAGAGGCTGTTCCTAAAATTATATCAAAGTCCACCAAAGATTCAACTGAAAAACTAGGATGGACTTTCAAGCTGTAGACAAGGGAGAGACTGTAGAGTTCTCTGGCTCCTCCAGAAATTGGAAAGGATTCATTAGTCCAGTTGAGAAATGACTGACAGTCACAGAAGAAATAATTGCATCTCCCACACTGTGGCCCTTCCCTGTGTGCAGCATCTGGCTCCCTAGTCCTGGAAATGAGGAACCTTCCAGAATTGCAAGACTACAAAGCTTCTCAGTAACATAAGCTCTGCCTCCAATCACTATTCCTATAAAGCCATCCACTCTCCAGAGAGATTACAGCTTCTCACTTTACACAATAGACATATACAGATGTGGACAGGAGTCCTTGGTATTCACAAATTATTCACGAGCTTCTTTCCAAATTTTAGACAATTCTGGCAAAGATTTCCTATGCCTTTTTCCAGCCACCTTTGCTTCCTTTTCCCTCCTTGTGCTAAATCAGTTGGCTTAATGCTGACCTGCTGCAAATCTTGCAATGTGGAAAACTACCAATCTCTTCAGCTGTAATAACCCCTTACTTATAGAGATTCATATGCTGCATTTGACTAAGCATGAACTGAAAATAAAGAAATTAATGAAAGGAAAGAAACTGAATGAATTTTTCAGATGTCCACAGCAGATCTGTTGTCTATTGAATGTCATGTTTTCATTTATGGTAGATGTTATATATTTGTGGAAATTAGCTACAAGTCTATCTATCTATATGGGTATGGTTTCACATGTAAGTGTGGATATTCATTTGCCTGTAAGAATTGCATAGGAAAACTGATTAGAAAAATAAGACTATCAACCCCGGTCTATTTTTGTTTTTCAGTTTCATATGCCACGTAAGTATTTATTCAGATTTCACACTGATGTCTGTGGAAATTGCATGCAAGAAATGAAAGCAGTATTTGTTACTTACAGTAGAGAGATTTCTTCTCAATAAATATTATTAAAGCTAGCCACTAAAATCTGAAAATATAGAGATCAAGACAATACCCTATTTGAAAAAATGCTTCATATTGTTTTAAATGTTCCTAGCTCTGTTTCTTCACAGAATTTATGCATATGCCTCTATATTAGCATGTGTTTAAGTTCGTTGTGTAGAGCTGAAATTTCACTTTTTTTTTGAAGATGCATTTTTACTATTTTAATGTTAAAAACAACAACAACAAAAAAGAATTTCACACCACTTCTTTACATCTAGTACAAATTATTTACAAAAATTTTTTGAATTTTCATCTTCACTCTGCTCCTCGATAAAGCAGGTATCTGACCCCGTTGCGAACATTTTGGAAAAAGACATCCTGATTGGCAAATTAGTAGTGTTTGGTGCTAACATTACTAATTCAACATTTGAAAAGGCTGCTCACTGGGGAAAAATGACATGTTCTCTAAGTCACAGGAGAAACTAGGGAGATAGTTAATGGGTGTTGGCTGTGCTGCACATATTGTGCACGACACTGTTCACATTGCAGTTGACTGACTGCCAATAGATGTGGAAGCAATTGTCAACAAGATTTATTGTTAGCTCCACATCTATACAGTTAGAGACAAAAGGCTGAAAGAGTTTTGTGAAGTTCAGCCCTGGCTTCGACTGAACAATAGCAACACACACTGATTAACGTTAATTCTCTCACTGAAATAATTTTGCAGCCTTGGAGCTCTTAAAAGTAATTTTCTTGAAAGATCAAAATCCCCACAATCCTCAGTAATTTTTTTTCTGGGATCAATACTTGACTGACTTGAGTTCTAGCTCAAAAAATAGCAATTTTTCAGTTTACAACTGGTTCTGGAAACCTCAGACTTTCTTAACAAAAGAAGTAATTAAAAATTAACTACTGAGGAGGAGATGTTTCTCACTCAAAATTACAGGTTGTAAGGAGCAAGGGTGGGGGGGCTTGGGAGAGAGTTTGGAGAGGAGGCAGTAGCTTATCTATGCACACTTTAGGGTTTAGCTCACCAGTTTGAAAGACCACAATAAACTTGTTATATAAATTTATGAATTCTGGAGGCATGAATTTAAATGAAAGCTTTTTTCCAGTTTCTGTTCCTGCGGTTTGTGCTTCTAGAGAATGTTTTTAATCTAGATTCACTAAGGCAAAATGGTATGATTTACATATATTTTATATCCATATACGTTCTAACTTCAGAAGGATAGATTTATTTATCAAATGCTACAGAATTTAAGCAGAAATCAAGACTCAATATCTCAGGGATTTTTGTGTCTAGCCAGGGCAAAAGTTTGTGTACTTTGAATGATAAAAGTATTTTAAAGGCTCTTAGGATTGTCTTGCTTGAATCTCTAGTGTGTTTATTTCTTTGTCTCAGATAGAAATCAACTGAGATGAATTTAATTACATTTTTTCATTGTAGAAGACACCTCTAGCTCTTGAATCTTCTTAACCAATATCTTGAGACTATGATAAATGAGACAGACTGATAGGAAATAACCAGCGGGATTGTTTCAAACAAAAATTTCTGCAAAGACACTTTTACATGGAGGGGAAAATGCAGCTACAATTAGAGGACTTACCCAGTGCTACTGGATGTTGCTGCACCCTGTATCAGGATCTTGGAAAGCAAACAGGGAAGGTATTTAGGCACACGCAAACACATGCCAGCCAAACAGCTGATAAAAGTCTCTGTGTTCATTATTCTCTCCACCAAAGTGGGCACAGATTACTGTAAAATCATAAAATAAAAAAAAATTCTCTCTTGTAATCCAATTTCAGGTGGCATTTCTCAGCACAGTTGCAGCTATTCAGAGAATCATCTTGTTAGTGAAGGACATCTGGATAACGGACAGCAGAAGAGCATCAGAATATGTAGAAATAGGATGGTAAAAATTTATGGCAATTCTAAAGTGTCCTAACAAGTATTAGAAAAACTGACATTTCAGATAAGCAGCCAGCTTATCTAAACATTATTTACAAGGCAATCACAATTTTTTGCAGGAGGAGACCTGAAATTGTAATGCCAGTCTTAAAAAAATAATAAAATTCACTATTAAAGAGAAAATCAAAACAGTTTGAAACAGTCTTCTGATAACTAGGCAAATGCTATTAGCAGGTACAATATGGAAAAGAGTCTGTACAGATCCTTGTGCAAGGAATTAATTGCAATTTTGGTGGAATGTTCCCAAAAATTAGATTTGACATTGCATTGCGTTTGCATGGCATTGTTTTGATAACGGAGGTAGGAGGGAGGGAAAGCATTTCATCTCTTTCTCTCTCCGTTTTAGGATTTTTCCTGTTTTCCAAAATATCTACCATTTTGTATTATTCTTCATAAACTTCTATACTCAAATTGAGAAAAAACATATGATAACCGTGTATTTGAAAATAATATTATAAATATCATCTATGTATCGGAAATACAACTGCTCTTTTCACATAGGCTGAGAGTTCCAAGTCTTAAACACGTGCATACACACACACAGGAACTGCCTCCCCAGCTCTGCCTTCACTGGCTGTCCACAGAGCTACTAACAAACAGTACACCCACAGGGAAATTTAGTCCTTTATAACCAATTAGTTCCCAGAATTAGCAGAAATGTAAATAATATGAAGTGCTGAGAAATCACTGATTGCTGTGTATCTGCCCGAGCCAGAATAAGAGCACTCACAGAGCTCTAAGAGAATAAAAAGGTATTACAAGGATAAAGCAGAGTATTAACAAGGGTAATTTCTGAGGAAATGAGGCCACAGGATGAGGTACATGCTGCACTGCATACTGTCCAAGACAGATCCCCTCTGAAATCATTCTAGCAGTTCTGTGTTATGCACATGGAATAAATGAAAACTGGCTACAGAAAGATAGGCTAAGAGGAGTAGTTCAAACGCAGTGATTTTGCATGGCAGAAATTTCTGTCAATTCCTTTCTTCTGCAGAGAATCAAATGCAAAGCTTCACCAGATTTGTCTGAACAGTCCTGCAGACTGACAGCAGGACTGAAGTGATATCTTTTTTGGTCCTCTCCCTGGGTAAAGACGCAGGGCATTACTTCAGTCACAAGCAAAGCTTTTTCTGCCAAGGCTTAAAATCCTGTCTTCTTTCAAGGCTCACATCATTTGTACCCCCAACATTTAAGTGTTCTTGTTCAAATGGGATAAAGGCTAATTTTGAAAGAAAAGACCTAAGGAGTCAAATCCTATCTCCTTGAACATTACTGTGAGCTAATGGGTAGAAACATAACAGTCTGAAAAATAAGTTAATTTATTGGACCATTAAAGACAATTTTTATGAGCAGAGATACAACTGGCCAATTTAAAAAGAGGTCAGGTAGGGCAACAAATGATTTTGGAGAGAAAAATTACTAGGTGGTTACGTAACAAAAATATTTACCATGGCTGTTTTCAGAGGTAGCATTCCAGCTCTCTCTCATCATGCCTACTTGATAAAAGCAGTAATGGAAGAACTATTTTAATTACAAAGAATCAGTGTAGCACATACCACTGTTTGGCAGTTGGATGGAATTAATGCTGAGTAACACAGAAAGTTCCCAGAGATAACATCTTCATTATTGAGACTATGATGTCCTACACTGACTTGCTTGTAGGTCCACCATTTCTCCCACACATGTCTGAGGCACTCATCTGTTTGACATGACCACCTTACCCACTGCTCACCTTCCCTTTTTATGTGTCAGTAAAACCCTACTACAGACAAATTAAGGTAGTTCAGAGCATATCCCCGGGTTTCACCATCTCCTCAGTTATGAGCCATAGGACAGATTAAAATTTCAAAGGTGGTAGGAACCGAGATATTATAGCAAAGCAATAGTGCCACTACAGATAAGGTT
This sequence comes from Acridotheres tristis, assembly GCA_037013685.1. Classification (NCBI taxonomy): domain Eukaryota; kingdom Metazoa; phylum Chordata; class Aves; order Passeriformes; family Sturnidae; genus Acridotheres; species Acridotheres tristis. The sequence goes on from CM072895.1 coordinate 14,289,107, forward strand.
AAGATGGCACTTCCATGATAAACACCATTCACAGTGGCTTATGACTTCACGCTAGAAATTTTTCTCAGGCTTAAACTGGGCATATTTAGGCTCAGCTTGGTAATGATTTTCCCTGTCTCTTCATGCCATTTTGATTAGGTGTTTGTGATACGAGAATGCAAACAAATTTATGTCTCTGGTAGTTTCAAGTGGCAATGAAATGTGTTTCTTTCATGAAAAGCCTGGAGGACAGGATGTTCCTGTCATGCTAGCAGCCATTTTATTATCTATTATTCTTCCCCAAAATATAATTTTTAAAGCAACAAAACTTAACGCCATTTTTTCCAAAAAGCATTCAGGGCAACTGAGGGATGTGGTCCCTTCAGTTGGCTCTGAGGGAAATGCTGTGTCCCTCTGAGTCTCAGGAACTCACAGTGCTCACCAGGGCCATGCAGCCCAGGCCAGTCTTTGCTTAGGTCTTGGATAAAGGCCTCCTTTGGCAGAGCACCATTTTTGGGAATTTAACATATTAACCAAAATTTCCATAGTTGGCAATGAAGAAAAAACAAGTGCCATTGTATAGCACACAAATCTTATTATTTTAATGAGGCATTTATTCTAATTGTCTAATTTATTTTGAATTATACCTCATTATTAAAATTCTGCATTTTCTTTCTGATCTTTAATGAAGGATGTAATGAAATCCCTAAATATAATAATGTCTTTTTTTTCCTCCTATGGCCTTTTCCTCCTATAAAGTTTAGAAATTTTGCCATAGATTATAATTTTTCATCAATCATCCAAAGTAATAAAGTACAAAGTCTTGCTTGCATGCCTTCCTCTCTGCCTATCCATTCATAGTAAAATCTGTTTCAACAGGTATTTAAAGCAATAAATTACTGTAATAAACCTGTTGAATTAGACAAATTTTGTGTTACTTTTTGTTTGTATTTCTCATGCACCAAGATACACACCGAATTATTGTATGGCAAGCAAAGCATAGCCATGGATGCACGGATTTAATGAGCTGAGAGGATGCTGTATCTATCAAAGCTTATTTTTTAAGAGTCAGACTCACAGTGGGCAAAGTACAAAAAGACAAAGAAATGAGAAGAGGAGAGAAAAAATGGTGTATCAGCATTTGGAGAGAGAATATAAAAATGATTGGACTTCAGCTATTCCTGATATTTTTCAAAATTTATTTCTCATTTCCCTTGTGAATTTAATTTTTCCCCAGCACAGCCTGTGCACAGTGTAACTCCTTCGTGGTTCTGGAACATGTGTGGTATGTATATTCTTCAGGGTACCAGGCTGCAGTGAGCCTGCTGTGCACATTCCTGGGCACAGACAGATCATGGCTTTATGTGAAGCATATCTCCTTAAAGGCTGTGGGGCACCACCCTGGTATTTATTTTAGATGGAAGACATTCAGATGGGGCAGATCTAGACAGCGGTGTGATGCATGTGGAAGGAGATAACATGCTTCTTACTCTGGTCACTCCACGTGGAAAAGTGGAAAGAAGCTGAAGGAAAACAAGTAAAAATGGATTGGTTGTGGTTTTTTGAAAAAGAGGGCAGAAGGAGGACAGGATAAAAATTATAACTATAATGTCAGAGCAAGGAATATAGGAAATTTTTAGATGGAACATACCCACCAGGAAGCCACCCACTGAAAAAGGAAAGCAATGATTTGGGTGCCTGCATCCCCGCTACCCTGTGAATCCATCAGGAATGGCAGAAGCACCTGGAGAGCCCCACGGGCTCTGCCCCTCTGCCAGGACTCGGGCAGGCAGCAGGGGCCCAGCAGGAGCTGATTTACGGAGCTCCTCGGCAAAGCCACCTGGCTGTGCTGAGCGCAGATTGTCACCAGTGCTTGAATTTGCATCTGCCTCCGCATTACACTGCAGGAACCTTTGCTGGGTAAACCTGCAGAAAGACTGTAGAAAGACAGTTTTTGATAAATTGCACACCTGTGGAACTCAGGTATTATTGTGTTAACAATATAGTGCAGTGAGGCTCCTCCCAAAATACTGGATACATAGACAATAGGAACAGCGAGAGTTACATTACAGAGAATGAAATAATTGCAAAGGCTATAAGGGAGAGATATTATTATGCTTCAGGGCATAAACCTCAATTTAAAGTTCCTTATAAACTGCTGGTACAGGTAAGTTTTGGATGACAATCCTGTATGGTATATTTTATGTTCCTAATTGGATATCCTGATTAAAAGTAACTTTCCTGTGCTTGTTGTAGAAGAATATTTTCAGTGTATATTGGCCATCATTATAAGCACTACCTGAAAACCTGAGTCAAATGTGGTGAAGGAAAACTTTTTAAAGTCAGCATGTATATACCAGCAAAAAAAAAAAAAAAAAAAAAAAAAAATTTAAAAAATAAAATCAATCAATGCAAACCAAAATCCCCAAACAAAAGGAATGCTTAGTATTTCGTTTCAAATTCCAACTCACAAGTGCAGGCATCTATCTCAAATGTTACTTTACTAGTGAATAGATTTATCTGTTACAGTTATGTCAGATAATTGTATGGCTACAAAAACATTTCTTGAAGAGATGGATGTCATTTCTTCTTTGTAAGAAGGATTGGTCATGGTTCAGCAAGACTGCAAAAATAATTTTAATTTAGGAATGGGGTGATAATTGCTAGTGATTGAATGCCAATGAGTGAGAGAGAAAAAAACCCATATAATGACAGATGATGGTACAGGAAAGTGCTGGTTACAATGACACTGTATCACTTCATCAGACATTATAAATTAAGGGTAAATTAAATTAAGTTAAATATACGGTTATTTAACAACACTCAACCAAATATTTCTTTGCTGGATAGCAAATAAGGCTTGTATTTAACCAAAGATTAGTGCATTCCAACTCTAATACCAATGCAGTTTGTTTTTATAGGACGATCTAAACAACGCTTTATGTTGACATTTCTATTGCCTACTTAATGAAAGCGTATCAAATATGCATGGCAAATAAATAGTGTGCTCCGTATAAACCTTCCCTGCATACCCCCATCTTTTATTCTTGGAAATATATTTGTTCTAATAAAAATGCATATCACTACAATGTAACTAAATCTTATTTTCATTTTTTCCAGACAAGAAACACAAATCTAGATGGTTATAAGAACGGCCGTACCACTGTTTTAAAACACAGCCCTGAGCTGTACCTCTGCCTCCCTCTAAGGAGTCAATCTGCTGAGAAAGTACCCTGGTGACAGAACAGATTAAGACTATCTGAAATTCTTTAATCTACTGTCCATGCAGACAGCGCTGTGCCATCGCACATGATGCACCAACAGAAATGAGAGCTGGCAGCAGATCCTGGCTGCATTCTGCAGCCTGCACAGCTGAACTGTTCACTGCGCCCAGCTGAAGCACAGGGACACCTCGTTTGAGAGCGTCTGCTTGGTTCTAGGAACGGGAGGTGTGTCCCCCATACAGTGTTCAGTGTGTCTGTTTGAACGTGTACTGTGAATTATACTATCAAATGAACAAATTAAGATATGTGTCTATTGTACATGCCTTCTGGATACTTGCAAATAAGTCTAAAGATACGAGAATTATTGCAATTTTCATTTTAAGTGATGTAATTAAATCTATCCTTTTCTTATTTGGGTGCCCTACTCAGCTTGAGCACACAGCAGGAAGCTCCTTTTTGTGTGCAAATATATGAACATAAAGGCATTCATTATTAATTTCTAAATTGTTATTAATTCATACACGCTTTTCAAATAATATTGCAAAGTTGAGTTTTTTTAAAGACAACACAAACATTGTGGTTTTTTGGTATCTTCAAGTACAGAAACTACAAAACCCAGATTCCTTAGCTCAATAGATTCTGAAGTGAGTGTTTATTCCTGCACACCTTCAGGTTCTGTAATTTTATGAAGGGGCTTTAATGCTAGTCCACCTGATAATTCATTTTGGGATGTCTTTATATACCATTGACAGTAATACGGCTCATTTTGGGTGATTAACTTAACCCCCAGTATTGTAAGTGCCTTCCTACATTAGCATATCTTTCAAGGCATAGTTGCAATGTGAGAAAATTGCCTGTAGGATTACGTGCAACTAGGAACCTGTGAAATGTAAAATAAAATTGAAGACTATAAAGTAAAACATCAAAGATACCTGAAGTATTAATAGCCACTGCTCCAAAAAGTAATTTAGAAGAATTGAATGAGGGAGTGAAAATTACTAATTTAAAAACAGCCTTGGCAAAACAAAGTCAGAAGTTTAGAACAAATAATAGAAAATAAGAATTCACTGTATACACAATATGAAAAAAGTGCAAGTGGTACTAGCAACTCCAGTAGCTGAAGAAGGCTGGGACAGAAATGCCTGAACAAGCAACCAACTAGATCTATACAAATGAAACAACAGAGTTGCATAATATTGCATATAGACTACTGAAGGGAAAGAAAAACAAGTGTTCTTTAATCCATCTAGCTTTCTGTTACACTTTCATTCTAATTGAACGCAGACAGAATTTGTGGGCAGAATGATTTTCATTTTAATTGAAGGATTTGCAGCTGACAGCTATTGTCACGCTGCTCCAAATCATGTTTTCACCCACTCTCTGTGGGGCAAACCACACTGCAAGTTTCAGTTTTGTTTCTGTGGGAGATTACAAGCTTCAAAGCTAACATTTTGAAACCCGTTTCCCTTTTGATACTTGCTTTTTCTTTTAATAAATTTCAGAACAAAGAAATAAACTCAGATTAATCATAAAGACACAGAAAGTAGGAGGAAAAGGTCTCTTGTCTTGAATCAGGCCCCGATTCTGCATGACAAATGGCAGAGTTTGGGGTTGGATTAATGTTTAATCTTGCTGCTGAGCCAGAGATGTTCTGATGTTCTTGCAGCACTGCTGCTTGGAGCCCCAGCAAGGGCCAAGGGCAGGAGCAAAGAGCACACGGGTCCCTGGGGCTGCTGTGCCCAGGGCAGCCCAGCCTCCACTGCCCCTGTGCTGGGGCTTCCCCAGGCACAGGCTGTCAGAATGAAACTCGGGGCACTTACTGCTCCAAGGCCTGTGGAACACCTGCAAGTGAGAGCCAAGGACTGCTCTGTCCTGGTCTGCTGCTGATGGTGAGGGGTGACTCCAGATCAGAGCCTTGGGAAGAGGCTGAGATTCCCTGAAAGCCACGCCTGGCTCCTGAACACTTTTAACCTGCTGTTGCCAGAGCTGCTCTGTGGAGCCACTTTAATGTCAGAAGACCCCCAGGATAAGGAATCAGAGTATGGTATGGAAAACAGCATGGGTTTGGTAATACAGGAGCTGATTTAATGAATAAAGAGGCCTTTTTAAATCTCTAATACCTGTGATCCTGCTATTTCCATACAGACAGTCTGTAGTACAAGATATAAAAACTAAACTTGTTTGAAAAGTTCCAGTGCTTAGAAATGTCAAGAATTCTACTGTTTGTAAAACAAGAGAAGAGTTTTCTGTATTAAACAGTCCATACTAAATTCTGTAATTCTTGATACTGTTTTTTCTTTTAACCTGCAATTAATTTATCACAAGACCCTGCTAATAATCATGCTCACTTATATCATGATACAGTGTGAATAAAAGGATTTAGAAAACCCAGACTTGATACTGCACTTCTAGATTATATTTAAAAGTCAGGTTAGAAAGCTCTTTCAAACTGACCTATCCATCCAAGCAACAGATGAAAAAACAACACCAGCAGCTATTTTCAGATGACTTACTCTAAACACCAAGAGGAATACAACATCTTTAAAAGAAAGGTGTTTTTTCTTTTTTTCTTTGAGCTATAACATGTAGACCAACATGGTAAAGGCACCTAACAGTGAATGATTCCTGTAATAATGTCTGAAGTCTCTCCTCATTGTGCCTTGGCTTACAGGGTAGCAGAAATAGCCTTTGAAATGACTTAACTGAGTAACAGTGATTATTCTATGGATAACCTACAGCAAGGCTGCTGTATCTTCTTCTATTTCATTCCTTCTTCCATGAAGGGATTCTTCCTAAAAAGCACTTAATTTGATTATATTGACAAACTTGTGATCCCATCTATCCTGAATGCTTTGTTCGGACAGCTGTCTACCAGGGATCATTCAGATTAGTAGCAAGAATCTAAATCAATGTGGGCTGGGGGGATTAGACCCACCTTTCAGCACTGTTGCAATGAATGCATTTTGACTGCAGTTACAGAAATCATCAGGAAATTGCAGTGTTTCTGTACTGGACCTTAAGAACAAAGTTATTCTTCACTATAAAATAAGGCTTGGCTGAGGCAAAATAATAGGTCTTACTTAACAGTTTCCCAAAATTCTCTACTACCTGCCTGCTTCTGTGTATCATGAGCTACCTGGCCAAAAGTGTTTCACCCAGTGAGAGCAAATGAGTGACCTTTGTAGTGAAATCTGTCATAACTACACTGTTCAAACAGACATTCTAGCAAAAGACCAGAAAAAATAAAAATATCCGGAGACAATATTATTGTTAAATAAGGACTAAATGACCACTGGCTGATTGTTATTAATTTACTTATTGATTTCTGAAATCAGTTACTTGATGTATCCTGCAGATGCTGGATTCTTTACTCAATGAATGTGTACACCAGGATTCTCCATAACAGAAGTCAGTGCTGATTTTTATGAGCAGTGTCTCATTTGCTATGAAATAGAAAAGAACTGTTAAGCCAACCCTTTTTCTTTAGTTTTTTTTTCAGCTTTACACTTAGTATCAGAACTTTGGAGAGAGAATTATGCTTCTTTCAGCTGTGAAATACTGTGTCTTGGCAGTCTCCATTCTTGGGATCCATGATCCTGAGGATGGTTGCCACAGATGCCACGAGCAGGCACATGGAGGCTATCAGCAGCTGAATATTTTGGAAATGAATTAATATACTGATTCTTTCACATTTTCTTTGGGAGTGGTGCTTTTTGTGAGACTACCTGTGCTAGAATACTCTCATCTGAGCTGGTGGCTTGACTGGTACCCACATACCCACTAAACAGGGAGGGAAAGACAAGTGTCAGCTTTGCAAACATATTCAATACCTATACCAGCACATTAATTTTTTACTAGCTGGAGTAGCTGGCCAAAAAAGGATTAAGACTTGGAAGAGTTTTGTCTTTATTTTCTGAGTATTTCCATTCTATTCAGACCATACAACTCTGTGACTGTAAGAAATATTTCTTGCTGAAATAGTGACGCTTCTGTCAGAATTTGTAGTCACTTGACTTTTGTGTGTGTGTTGATAACAGAACCATTTATTACAGAAACCTAAAGTGTCTCTTTGAAAAGAAATTACCAAACATAATGTTTCACTTTGTACAAAAATATACCGTAAAAAGATTATTTTCATGAAAAGCAAGACTTTGCTTCAATTTATATATCTGTTTGCAATTTCTAAAGACACTTTATATAGATCTCATTTCTATGAGGATTTGATAAGACAACCCTGTCGAAATAATCAACAGATTCTGTTTATCAAGTATTTGCTAACTAGCACTCAGAAAAGGCTTTTATGTATGAGGTCTTTTTCTCTGAATTGATCTTCACTGGGATAAACTATTATCATAGGATTCCTTTCAGTCCATAAATATACAGAGACTTGATTTTGTCTGAATCCAGATAAAAAAAGAAAAATTCAATGTTTCTTGGAACAGTAGGTGATGGCAGTATACTGACAAGTCTATTAAAAAAACCTCCAAAACCCAAAAAATTCCTGTTTCCACTATTTCCAGGTTCTTGGGGAGATCTCATAAAGTCACACCTACAATATCAGACTGATTTCTTATCTGGTATTATTCACACTAATAGTTTACTAGTTTATCAAGGAAGGAAGATCTGACCTACTTTTCTCTGATTTCCCATTGTCCTTAGTAAGGACTGTAGAATTTATGTACTGAGACATGCTGAAAAGTTCAGATTTTCAGAATTACAGGAAGCCTAAACTCCCAAAAATAATGGCTTAATATGATTGAATGGGTAAATTGATGACCTTCACATGAAAATATTGAAATGCTTACTTAATGTGAAGAGGCTCCAGGAGTTAACAGGCAAGTTTCCAGTGCCTAGTTCATTATGTTCAGGAGAAAAGGACAGGATGTTTTATTCTGAAATGTCCCTGAAGAAGAGAGCCAATATGATACTACAACTGGCCAGTTTTACTCTGCTGCCCATTCCAAATCACTCAACCCTCAAAACTATCATTTGTACATTTGAGAAGCTGGTTTGTCTAATCTCATTCAGAAAATTAAGGAATATGAAACAGCAGTCTTACTTTCCCATTGAATGTAGAACTTTGTAGAGCCTCCTGTAACTGGTTTAGACCAACAATAAATTCTTTCCTCTGCTCGAAGACCTGGAACAGGATAATGTGAGGCAGTGGGAAAGAAGAACCATCCTGGGTTGCAGGTTCCTTTCCCACAGTAGGCAGCTGTGAGTAGCTTTGAAAGTTTCAAGCATGAGGTCTCCAGCATCAAAGGTTACTGATGAAATCTTCCTGCACCATACATCTGTGGCCATCTGATCTGGCTGTCTGGGACAGACTCAGGAAACAGTGCAAAAACACATGGCCCTGATATTCTCAGAGCTGTAATCTCTAAAATATTACGAATGAATTGTAGTTCAGTGATATAATTTTTTTTGAAGTTTAATTTTAAAAGCCCTTTTTTTTTACCACAATTTGTGAAAAAAAGTAGAAAATATGAAAGTTTACCATTATTTTGATAGATACATCATGTTCCCCACCATCAGAATTACAAAGGTATAATTTTTTGTACTTACGACCTCTATCCTCATTTGCAGTGAAAATTATACACTTTTTAAAAAGAGATTTCACCTGGAATACTTACCTACCTTGCTATTTTGCTTTTATTTATTGTTATTACATACTTTATTCTATCCCTTCTATGAAAATAAATGGCAAAAGACTAACTCATTATACAGGACTTCATAAAACTCTCTCACATTTCTTGGGAAAAAATGGTTTATGTTAAAATTACTAGTGACAAGCAGTTTTTTAATTGCTAGAAATGTATACACAAAGAATACAGTAGATCTTAGCACAGATATTGCTGCTGAGGCTACACTAATCGTCTCTGCATCAGAAGTCAGCACCATAATTTTGTTCTCTAGAGGGTATGGCTTGATTAGGGCAGTCCCATTGTTTCATCTGAAGTCTTAGCATATTAATACTTTCATCAGGGCATCAATTTGTCCCACTTTTCTTTTTGCTGCTCTGTGAGTGACACAGCCAAAGGAATGCACCTCTTTAAACTGTCATTCAGTTTAACTCCTCCTCTGCAATTATACTCGCATGCATAATACATCATAACAAATTGGATTTTGCAAAAAAGCAACAACAGAAATTACATTTGCTTGCGGTATAAGACAGAAAATGTTCTAAGAGAGAAGGGGGGTGTGAGAAAGAGATAAAGAAATCTAATGAATTTAAACCAGTTACAGAAAACAGTTGCCTTCTATTTTCCCAAGGTTTCTTCTTCTTTAGCATAAAGACCAATTGCAAAAGAAGAATTAAAGAAAGAAAGGAAATATTAAAACAAATTAAAGAGCTTTTCAGTTATCAAAAGCTCTACAAAATTTTATGATGTGTTTGTGGTTTTAGCAGAAAAGTTCACTTCTAGCTTTAGAGGTTAAATATAACTGCCTTACTTCAAGGAACACTTTTTGAGTAAAAATTATAACAGAGACAACATCAGGTGAAAAATCACATAGGACAAATATCTTTACCAGATCTCCTGGCAGGAATAAGGAACTTCCATTTTCCTTTGATGTATAAAGCCCCTCCCTTACACACCAAACTCTGTGATGGTTTTCCAAGTCTCGCTAAGTCTAGAAGACTCAGTGGCTGATTATTCCTCCTCCATGCAGCTATTTGGAGTTACTGAAGAGAAGAGGCAACCCAGAATACCCTTCAAGGAGCTGACAGGAGCCAAAAACATATCCCCAGTGTGCATGGGACTTCAAGACAGCAACCAGATTAGCTGTCTGCTCCAGATCTCTCACAAAAAACCAAAATATGCATTTGGCGGAACATCAGCAAAGAGTATTCTGGTTTATAAAAGAATTTAGATGAAAGGGAAGAATGTTTCCAGAAGAACACTGAAATCATTCTCATGCTTTAACTCTGAGATTGTTTGTCTTCAAGGTATCCTTCAAAATTGAAACTGTTTTTTTCCAGACAATTTTTGCTGACTGCAATTAGTTTCAGTTCTGTGGCAGGAACTCCACTTCATCTGAAAAGTGAAGAGGGATGGAGGAGAGATCAGCTTTGCTTGGACTATATTTTCGTACTTTAAAAAATATGTTTGGCTCAATATTTAGAAAAGAAAATTTTGTGGGTAAAATCCGAACATTTAATGTGGGAGTTCTTCAGACTTCAATAACATAACATACAAGTATCCAAGGAAAAAAAAAGGAAAGGCCGGGAAATAAATAATTGAAAATACAAAAGCCAAAGCATAACCCCCAAAACCAGTAAATACTGTCATCTTAATGAAATTCAAAGCTTTTTTTAGCATAGACTTTATAATGATAGATATTCCCTGAACTGTTTCACTTAGCTTGAGGGTAGTGGTAGTGACACAGGTGGCAACTACATGCTGAGGCTCTAAGTGATCTAGGCATAAGGGGTAACTGTGATAATTCATATGAGGTGGAAGTTTAGATAGTGAACATTTAAAAATACTCATGTTAGGAAGATGAGCATATCTGTATAGATAAGGGATTTATTCTCATTCCCTCTAAAATCGTGTCCTATTAACTTTTACCTGAATGATAGATGATAGCTCTAGGACCCTTGCAAGACCTCACAACAAGGAAGCACTATACTGTGAATTATGTGGAGAGCAGAAATTAGCAGCAAGATGACAATTTCTAGACTGATCTTAAAATAACCAGGTACCTTCTTTCCTATAATTAAGCCAAGAACTTCCTTCTCAATTAGACTGGCAGAAATTCCTGCTCAATGACACTGGCAGGTGAATATGTAGTTATTTCCCATAGTCTTAGTGTTTGTCACAGGGATAGAAATGAATTAGAACTGGGAAATGGGAGAGCCTTATGTGAACAGGCACGTTTGGCTGCCAGTTATTTAGGCTGTGTTGGCAGGCTGTTCTCTGAGATACAACCACAGCCAACACTGAGAAAACTACTATCTTGTCAGCACATACTGTGTTCGTCTACTCTTCTTATTAGGATGAGACATTTGGTTGCTTACACAATTATTATCATATTAGTGGCCATTTTTAAGTGCCCTTCAGCTACTCCTTTTCCCACACTAAGCTGCTGAAAGAAACCTCTGGGATTTCACTGAGTATAACGAATATCTGTGGCAAATGATTAAAGAGCAGGCTCTAAGCACGTTTCTGTATTTATTATCTTCCTGTCACAACCTTTTGTTACAGTAAAACTGCATTTGCTATAATAATCTTTGCCTTGCATATTTATTTTTATACTAATTATATGACTATATTTTTACACAGGTAATTGTGGGACTTGTCAATTAAATTCTCATTTCTGTTCAAGCATGAGGAGTCTGCTCTTAGTACCTTATGTACATGCACAGGTGAAGTCTGCGCCTCTTGTAAACTACGCCTTGCTTGATATATGCAGGTTTTTACAGTTTATCAGATATTTTGCTGAAAACTTCCATTCTCTTCTTTTTTTATTTCACAATGCAGTGCTGCATAAGAAGGCACTCTGTATTCATTTTTCAGGCCGTATTTTAAAGTTCATCTTTTTAACTTTAAAAATAATCATGAAAAACTCCCACTGGATAATATCCAAAGATCATAATCAGGTCTGTACCTGGATGAGATTTTTTAATCATTTTTCCCTTCTGTTGAAGTTAAGACATTTCATGGCACTAGTCCTTAACAAAGAGATATTCATATCTAAGACTAGAGCAAGAATATTTGCATATTAACAGGTAGTGCTGTCCACTACATAATAGGGAATTTCCCACAGGAAGAAATGTGCTAGCGCTGATCTACTTTTTTATGATTTTCATAGTCATCAATGTGTGCAACAGCATCACGGGTAATGATACCATTTAAAACAATATGTGTTAGATTTCTGACATTTCTTTGCATTATATGTGAACACAAACAGTAACTATTATGTATGCAGAAAATAAAAGCATGGGTCCTTTTCCTTTGCCTGATTTGAATAGGAAGTTGACTAGCAGCAACAGGTGGTGAAAAATAAATTGCATTTAGAAAATTCCATCATTTAATAATTTAGGGCGTAATTAATAATACAGGAAAATTGATTAATTCTTTTTATGAGTTTTAGCCTACTGTGTCCTTCTAAATACACAGAGGATCTGCCGTCAAAATCAAAGCAAGTCTAACAGTTCACCTCAATGACTTCTAAGACTTGCACATCAAACTTTATAAAATAATGCACACACTGATCTGGAGTAGTGGATACACAGGTTTGGCTTGAAAATTAAAGGCTCGAAAAGAGAGGGTATATTGGTTTGGCCTCCTAATTAATGCTATGTTGTCCTGGACAGAGTTTAATTTCCCACAGTCTGCAAAAATGCTCCAACTCTTTCCTCATAAAATACAACATATGATACAGATATTTATTGGTCTCTGCAGCCGGGGGAAAGTTAGTCTCAGAGTATTGGGAGGTCCAGTAACTTCCTTGACTTTTAAGTACTTAATGAACCTTCTTGATGAAGCTAGAAATCTTGTGAGACCAAGCTTTTAGAAAATATCTAGTCCTGTCTATTTCTTTCCACATTAGATATACCATAACAGCAGTGTATATAATTAAATCCATGGTTGATTCATACTTTTTTAACTGATAGGACACCCTTGAAATTTGCTGTTGCAAAGATTAGAAAGATGCTGTTATTCAGGCATTAGAGATTATAGTAAATATTGTTTTGAAACAGAGAACTCAATAGTAGTAAGGACTTGAGTCACACTTATTACCGTGTTACACTCAAAAGTGACATCCATTGAAAGGCCTTCCTAAATCCCAAGGGCTGCTCTGCCCAGAGCTGCTGAACAATAACATGTCTTCAGTCCTGGTATCTCATCACATATTACATCCTGCATTGCAACACCTGGATTCAGCATGGATCTTTCCTACCTTAATAAAAAGAGAAAGAATCACAACCACAGGACATTCCTGACTGAAGCAACTGATGCATTGTTTTAACAAGAACTATCATCATAGTCTAGCTATGGAGAATGAGAGCAGTGCAATGGCAGCAGGGCTGATGAGCCAAAGAACCATACTGCACACCAGGAGTGCCCGAGTGGGTGGATGGTTAAAGGACAGAAACTCCTTTGGTACAACAGTTCATGCCAGTCAGCAATACAAACTGAGACTGGTCTCTTCCTTCTTCAAAGATGCCATTATTTCCCAGATGTCATTGATAGGACCATCCTAAATATCCAATTCAATTCAACTTCATCTAGTGATAATCAAGATATTCATTAAAAAGCTCAAAGATGAGATGGACAAAAGTTAACTGTAAGTGTATTAAAGGATTGATACTAGATTCTAGACTTGAAAGAACCTTTAGTAAACCAGATCATGCCACTGAAATTGCTTAGAGCTTGAAATGGATCAGTAACTGCAAATAGATTATAGGCATTCATCCTTATTGTACAAATGCATTCAACAATATTTTCTCAGAGGATATCTTGGTCTTTTGAAAGAGGTGGCAAGAGTACATGGCTTTTAATTCTCTAACGATCATAATGATTTTTTTTTGCTTCATTCATTTGTGGCATCCCACACTACTCCATTCTCTCCAGTCATTTTCAATATTTCTCTCAATCACCAAGGGGAATTTTTCAGATCATCTAGAGCTGTATGTCATTAAAACATTGAACAGCTCTATGTTTTACCACAACTCCAGTACACAATGTGCTTAGATAAAATTAATTCATTTATAAAAACAAGCTGCATTTGAATCTAAAAAAGAGCATTGAGGGACAGGGGGAGGAATTACAAAGAATATGAAGGAAGGTGAACTCTCCTTTGGTTGACAATGTGTCCCAAATTAACCAGTTGTACACATAGCCTGAGAGTATATGGATTCCTTGATGCAACTAAGTCACACAGCACTATCCATAAGCAGCAGTTTCTATTATCACTGTTTGCGACACGGTTCCATCCCATCTTGGCAGATGAAGCCCAGCTTTTGGTTATTTACATGTGTCACCTCTCAGCTGGATTACAGCCATGTCGTTCTTGGGCATGAAGCCATCACACCTTGGGAAACTCCAATTAGTACAACATGCTGTAATACATAAGCTGCCCTGAGCAAATCTCTTCTCTCTTACAGTGACTTCTTTTTGACTCCTAAAGCAAGGGAAAATCTCAGTTACCACTTTCAAGACAAACAATAGCCTAGGGCAAAGATTTTTAGAAGACTAAATTAAATTCTGGTGTCAACAACCTTAAAATACAATTTTACTCTTTCAGTACCATAAAGCTCAAAAAGGGAGTTACAACTCATCTACATTGAAGATAGAACATCCCCAAAGATGGAATACAGAAGTAAATTCAATGTGCACTTCTGCGATCATACAAAATTTATAAAATATATATTGTCCCTAAAAAATTTAAAAAGTGAAGGGAAGGAAAGGAAAGGAAAGGGAAGGGAAGGGAAAGAATCAATACAAACAATAATGCTATCAAAATCATAGCTTCCACTACACATGTCTTTGTCCCTAGGGAGAATATTTTGAGAGTAAAAAGTAACACACAATAAGGAAATAAAATAATAAATATTAAACAGATGTTTCCTAATAATCTACTGAAAGGCACTCGCATGAGATTACTGAGTGCAGCACAATGTCTATGTGGACCTGAGAGCATGGAGTACCTGACCGTGAAGCTGTTTCCAGTCATTTAGTTCTTTCTTTTCCTGCACGTATCAAATCTATGGTTTAAAAGGGACATTGTTTTTTTAATGAGCATATTCCTCACAAAAGAGAAGGTGCCAGCGTAGTGACAAAAGCTTCATTACTATCTACTGAGCACTGGCTATCATCTGAGAAGAGCCCAGTTCTTTACAGCGGACAAATTTCTGTCTTGAGACCCACACTGCTACTGGCAATCTCAGACCACAAGCCATGGGACACTGGCACCTTCATTTTCTCTCCTCTGGTGATTTTCCCTCCCAGTGGGATGAGCATATCTGTGCTGGTACTGGAACAGAGGCTGCCAGGTTGCTGCCTGTGCCATCTGCACTGCACCTGATGCTGTGCCCAGCCCAGGGCTGCTGTCTCCAGGGCACTATGCAACACCTTTCTGAAGCACTAAATTAACTCCAAAAGGAAGAGATTCCTGCTCCAACTGCAACACGTGAGGAAATGATGCCAAAACTATCAATGATGAGTGTTCTGCTTGCCATGTTGAAATTGTTTGTCCTGTTGTGCACATCCATAAATTAAGCAGCTGTTATTTTTTTCCCCAATTAAACACAGCCCTTACAATTTATAATAGGTCATTCAGAAGTGTGTCTAATGTGTCTATCCTCACTAAACAAAAGGCTAGATTCAGGCTTACAAACGAGGAGTCAATTGTAGCACATTAATTGAAAAAAAAAAGGCAGAAAAATTAAAAAGCTGTGCAGTTGTACTCTTAAAGGATTAACACTGGGAAAATCTCCAGGCCAATAAAAGAAGAACAAGTGTGTCCATACTCCAAACTTGATGGCAAAACTCCCTCTCTGCTATTTCAGGGGATAAGAGCAGCTTATGTGTAATTAAAAATAGACATACATTTGCACTTGCTAAACTGACCTCCAGACCCCATACGTTTTTTCAGTAAAGGCCATACAAAATGCTTTGTTCATTTGTCATCTCAGTATTCAGCTGGTATGCAGATTCCTGCAGACAGGTGAAGCTTGTGTCACAGGTCATTAATCAGACATCCTCCCCCTCACATACAAGAAAGCATGGCAATTGATCAGTGTTCCTTAAATCTTTTCGAAGTCACTGAGCAGCAAGAGTTCAACTTTTCTTAGCAACTGAGATGTTGAATTTCCTTACAAACAAACCACTCTTCTGCCACTATATTAAATAACTCAAAAGGAAACACTGGAATTCCACGTTGTGTGCGGAGTAACCTATCCTTTAAAAATATTTCTTTCTTCCCTCCATTCCACTCCCCTGCTTCTGTGGTGATGAAAGAACACATATAACCCTTATAACCTTGACACTTGCCTGCAGTAATAATCTTTTCTTATCCATACGAAATGTGATTTTCTGTGACTCTTAAATATGTCATCAGTGACATCTTAGAGCAAATAGTTTAACAGAAAAGGACAAAAGCAAAACATGTCAGCAAGAACAACCTCTCTAAACTGAATCCTCCAGTCCACGTGAGCTAGTCTCACTGAAGACTTAAGTAGAAAATGAAGAGTTGAGGATAAAGTAGAGGATAGACCTGAGTTGCTAAATTCAATCTCATCCTAGGGAGAAAGTCACTTAAGAGCAAGAAAGCAAGTTAGCCTCAGTGTACCTCTTTATCACACTGGCAGTTTTGGAGGGTGAGACAGCAGTTATAGGACAAGGAACATTTCCAATACTTATTTCTCCTTTTGCAGTCAAGCTGAACTTGGCAGAACTTACTCAGTATCTGTATTATTTAATATCCTGTTTGGTTTGGAAACCATTCGTTCCATTGTTATGCAATGCTCTCCAGGGCACTGCCTACTCCCATCTTTGCAGGTTTGGAGTGGATTAGAGCTCTTGAGACCACAGAAATTCAGTCAGGATACAATGAAGAGCATAAGGAAAACTGGACAAGTCTCAGATTTCATACATGGTCCTGGCGTAGTTATTCTTAATGGATGAATTCTCACTCACAGGATTTCATGCCTCTCTAGGAGTATCAGATTTATTAAAAATGCCAAAGAGCTGCCATAAACTGAAAAGGAACTGGGAAAAAAAAAATTCTTTAAAATTCAAAAAGTCAGTTTGGTGATATTTTCACCCAAGTTTGCTATTTTCACTGGCTTCACAGATGTAACACTTTTAATCTGCCAAAAACTTTGCCTCCTGCTGGGGAAAAATGGGACTTTTTCTAAAGAAAATAAAGAAAACAAAAAGAAAAGAAAAACGAAGACATTTTCTTAGAGATATTTTAGTGAAACTATTGGTAGTCCTAGAGTTGGTGACAATTGTGTTTGAGAGACTAAATCAATGCTGGTAAAGTGGTAGATTGTTAGGTGACATTTTTTTCTTAAGTGAAAATATTGAACTATCTTTTAACTGACTTTGAAATATTAGAAAAAAAAGAGTGAAGGAAGGATTCTGATCAGAGCAAATAAGAGAACAAAGGCAAGTGAATAAAGGTCTTCTCCACAAATCTCTTCTTCTGCAAATCGTCACTGTCTGTTTAGACTGCAAGGATGTCAAATGGGGATAGCTTCCTGCTGGAGCTGCTTCAGGGCCCTGGTAGGTCTGGGCACCACACCAACAGCCACTTACTCTCGCCACTCATCCTCTTCCACTCTGATAATCACAGCAGCAGGTTGATTATTGGGTTGTAAAATACCAGGGATTTAGTGCTGACTGCAGCACCGAGTGCCTCGTCAAATTCCTCACTGTAGATCATTTTCATAAAATTTGTCAAGGGTCTTGTCTGAATTGTATTTTCACATAGTTAATCCTCTGTCTGTACAGCAATCTGGCCCTGTGCTGCCTACACTGCAGAACACGCCTGGGCTGACCTCCCTGCACTCCCTGCACATTCATCAGGATGCAACTGGCCGAGCCACCCACTTAGCAGCTAGGTCCTGACAAATACTGCCACAGGCACATGTGGACTGACCACAAAGAAAAGTAAAGACAGTGAGGAAATGAAAAAAGTTTAGAAGGGGTAATATGAGATTACTGCTGACAGACTTCCCTGAAGTACACTCTGCAGTGTGTAGGAATAGTCTGAGAAAGGGGTAAGACGTATCTCTGACTCCAGGCCCTGAACTTGGGCAGAGTTCACAGAAAAGTTCGCTAGGAGCCAAGCTCAGCAGTTTATGATAAGGGTGAGTTAATAAAATGGAGAATGGACTTAACCGGTGCCCAGCAGTAATAGTAGAGCAAGTTCTGACTACAAGAAAATGGAGTATTAAAACACAAGTTATCTGCTTGACCTTAATACCAGAGAGAGAAATAGCTCAATTTTCCCCATCCATTTTCTGGTCCATTTATGTTCATTTGTTACATTTCTGTTTTTCTTTCTTTCTATTTAATTATGGGTAATGAAACTCTTGCCACCTTTGATCCCACTTGTGGCCATATTCAAGGTATTTAAGACCTGCTATTAAAAACCAGGCATTTCGTTCTCTCTCCAATGCCTCACTACTTACATTGTTGAAAATGACAACAAATATCTGCCCATAAATAGGGAAGAAATAGGGGCAGGACCAGGGAAAGATAGCACAAGAATGCATTGTGTTTCATCTTGACAAACAATACTATCCTTAGGTCATGTTTCCATACTGAAAATTAAATGCAGTGGAAAACAATGGAAGTATTTTGTAAAGGAAACAAAGATTACATTATTCAAGAAGGAAAGGAAAGGAAGTGGTACAAAAATAACTCGGAAGACAAAAGAAACAAAATGTCAAGAACTCAACATTTATTTTTGGAAGCGCCAAAATTTTGTTTTTAATTAATAAGTAGTAACTCCTCCGTAACAGTATTATCTTACATACTCCCCTTCAAACGCAGGCCATTTCCATTATGTATACATTTCCCTAAGTATTTTTAAGTGATAGTTTTCCTAGTAAGATGGCTGATATGTGGGAAAAAAAAAGACCTTGCTGTGCAGCTGAACTGAGAAACAGGACTTTGTTCACTCTCACTAATGGATCAACTGACAGTCAAAAATAGGTGTTATTTTATCTGAAGGAAGACACTTAGTTAGCAGACTTCAGTGACATTTTCAGGTGAATTCAACGATAGTTAATTGAAGTCTCTTATTTACAAAAGAAGATAAAAACCTATTAGGTGTCTTGGCTCAAAAGCTGAGAGAAATGTATTAATATAAACATGGTTCAAAAGGTACGAGAAATGTGTAAATACAGACCTTTAAGCACAGACTATTTTTTATTTCTGTAACAATAAGATGCCTGATGACCCAAATTCAAGAGCACTGCAGCATTCAGTGTTTTACACAGCAATTTGCCCAACTTCCTCCACTTCTTTACATACATTTTAAATACTCGTCATAAACTCTGAAGTAATAGTGGTTGTTGCAAGCTCTTGGCAAGTGATATTTGTAAAGGTTAAAATTCTTCCCTGTGTTCACATCATGGCCTTGTGTTCACAGCGAAAAAGCTGCTGAAGACATCTCCATGCTCACATTTATTAATTTTCCCTGATTGTAAAAAATGTCTATTAGTAGAGTTTTTGCACTGAAAAGTATTACTTTATCACCAATGCTCTACTTTATCATATTTCTAATTTTTACTACATATTCACAAGCCCATTCTCGTTTATGAACTACGTGCTTATTACTTCTGATAAAAAATAAGATATTAATTTCACTTGAAATTAAGTGCGTATGAAATAATTGTAGTAACTTATACGGATGACACTCTAAACTTAAAGCATAATTACACTCAGGCTCCAGTACTTAAGTTTTTACTTCTCAAGGTTGTTTCTAAGTATTCAAGAAGTACACAGAGGAGAAAAGAAGAAGAAGGAAAAAAAAGATTCCGGTTTCTCATTTTCTTGAATTCAGAGTGTTTTGGTATGGCAGTGTTGTAGTGACAAAATACTGTAAGGAAATCTTTATATGCACTTTCTACTTAAAATGCAGTATTCTCTTTTTCTCTGTTCAGCAGCTACTGAAAAAACTCAACAAAAACCATATTGTAATACTGAATGGTGAACAATCAGTATGCCCCCCAGGCGTTCTCTGTGTGATGTAGCAGGAGCCTGTGTTTAAACACCCCCTGAACGTCTACACGTGCTGTACGATCAGTGTCTGTCATGACTGTGCTGTCCTACGGCCAAGGACTCTGAACTGCTGCCTTAACCCCCAAGCTACAGTTTTTGAAGATCTGGATTGAAATACAGTAGCAATGGGGAAAAGTAAAGATGCTGTTATCCTAGGAATTCATTACTGAGTTGTTCAGTTGCATCCTTTTCACAAACACTAAAATTCCTTAAAAAAACCAAAAAACCACAAGAACGAAAAGGTGTGTGGGCCTTGGTTACTGGCTCGGCTTGAACCACAAAAAGCCCCAAGACTGGGAAGCCTGAAGGCTGGCAGCTTCTGACACCTGGCTCCTTCACCACCTGCAGCTTTGCAATTCTAAAGAAGGTTCAGCTCCCTGGTAGCAGGCTACGGGGAAAAGTCTGTTTTGAACAGCATCACCAACAGGATGCAGCAAGTGACAGTAGTGGGAGACCTGCTGCTGCAGGGAAAGGGACACCTATCTGTCTGCAGTGCAGGCAGCTTTGCTGCTTGCTGGGGAGAACTGAGCAGGAGGGACCCAAGAGGCTGTGCAGTCTCCTTCCTTGGAAGTTTCCAAGGACCAGCTCAACAGCCTGAGCCGTCTTGTCTGACCTCCAGCTGGCCCTGCTTTAAGCTTGCAGGTGGACTAGAGACCTCATGAGGTCCCTTCCAACCTTATATCGGAAATTATTCTGATTTCATAAGGCGAGGAGAACATATTGCTCAAATTACAGGCAAACTGTGTGATAGCATCTTCCCTCAGTTATAGCAGCATTAGATCATGTGGAAGAAAATGGAGCAAATTTATGCCAGCCATCAAGTGTAAGTAGCTGAGAACAGAAACTTGTACGAAAAGAGAGAGATGGAGAGCAGTTTCTTCTCAAGGCATATCAGTAAAATATGTTTGCTTTGTTGCTTCAGGCTAGGAGAGTTCAGGTACTGCAAGAAATTTTATGCTCTAAAATACAGCTGGGGTTACACAGAAGCAACAAAATTCAGTAAAAAATCTCCTTACACTAATAAAGTCAAAATGAAAAGCAAGACCAACTCTTATAACCATGGCAGTGCAATGCAAGTGTGATACACAAAAGGAGAGATAGCAGCAAATGCAGTAGCAGTTCTGCAGTTCTCCACCCAGCAGTAGCAATCTGTTATCAATGTTATCTCATCTTTTACATCCTGCTTATCATATTCTCATTTCATTTTGCCCCATTCATAAAACCCTTGGTTTACTCAGGTATTTGCCTCTGAACATCAACTCAAGCAAGGAGCATGGGAACTACCCAAGGACTTTCTAGACTTATTATTGAGACTTGCTCTGGGCCCATAGCCAGGAAGTCAACAGTGCCAACGTGCTCTGTGGAATAAACCCCTACAGGAAGAGCATGGGGTTGGCACAGCCAGAGCACACTGTGTCCCTTGTCCCTACACCCTCAGGGGAAGGCTATGCATGCAGTGGACTCTGATGGATGACCAGGCTCACAAATCCCAGGTGTAAGGAGCAGCAAACTGAGGCAATTGCAGGCGCTTGGTGTCAGGGTCAGACCACTGCTCTTGATTCCCACCTGCCCTTTTTGCAACCTGCCACAAAGTGCTAGGAGGGTCTAAAACATTTCCAAAGGGAGAGGTAGTATTTAAATGCCCTTTGCTCTGCACCGGCATAAAGAAGCTGTGTTGTGCCATCTAGAAGCAGTATCAATGATTTAAGTGACCCCCTTTTTGAGGATGAAACCAATTGATCTCCCTCTGTCTTCCTGACATTAAATCCACGTGCCTGGCCCAGCTTCCCCTCTGGTGACTGAACAGTATTTTAGACAAACTGCTTCAATGGCCAGACTGTTAAACAGGCAGAGTAAACATTTACTCATTTTTGTTACGAAGCTGCTTTCCCTTCCCATGGAAAGACACTGCGAGCTGGCTGTCTGTAAAACGTATTGCAGCAGTGCACCCAAAGAAGAAAACTGTAGCCCATATATTTTAAAAACTACTAATGTAGATCTCTGTCCTCACATAAATATTTATGACAAAACAGCTGTTTTTAGTTGAAGATGTTTAACTTATAAGAGCTCAATTTTATAATCAAGGCTAACAAGTCCCACGGCACAGACCGGAATGTAAACACCCATTTTGGCAATTCGGACTGAAGAATGCTCTACCACAAATTTTCAAATGAGAAGGAGAAAGAAAAAAGGAGTATGTGATACTATGAGAAAAAATACCACTAGCTTACTTATGTTGTTCAGCTATTAGTATAATTAATGAAACATCAATAATTTTTATTTAGAGTTTATAATAATTTTACCAGTTATGGCTATGACAGTTACGGTTCCTTCCTTGGTAAAGAACATTATAGTACCTGTGCCCACTAGAAATGCACTTAAATTTAATGTGTGAAAACTTAAGTCTTTTTGAAGACAGGACCAGATCTCATGTGACAGATATTTATCTATTTAGGCATCTATTTATTTATCTAATGTGTGTGCTTACTCAAAATGCACAAATATTATACAAAAAGCATATAGTAGCAGATGCTTTAAATAGATTATATGTTAGTTTTATACATTTGTGAAGTCTGTGCCTCATATTAATAAAATAGGTTGTCAGAATTTCCCATTGTTCCACTTCAAAGCATGCAATTGTATTACCTTAATTGGAAGCACTGATGTGTTTTTACCAAGGATGTTTATTTGTATTCTGACTACTGAGATATAAATATGGGACCGTTTGCTACATTTAGTTTTCTACGTGTATGATTTTTTGTTCGCTGTGTTTTGGCTTTACATACTGTCATACTGAGTGTATTTCCAATGCAGGAACTATGATTTTAACATAAGATAATCTAAATTCCTTTCTCTTATTGAGATCTCTGCTTGATTCTCTATTGTCACAGAACTTGTTAACTGCAATGTTAATGTCAGTGATAAGCATCATAGGTTTTTGACTTGTGAATTGCAGCAGAATCTAACAGGTTAGGAAGTCATATATTGAAGCATTGGCATCCACTAATCCAAAAACAAAGTTTATGTGTTATTTGTTATCAGAACAGTCAACACGGATATTCAGAAATTCTTATAGCTTGTGCATTAGTGGAAATACAATGTATCTGAGAGGTTCTGAACAGTGAGGATGAGAATGTAATCCTTTCAGTTTTCCCTTAGACACCATTGACCAAGTAAAAACACGTTACTTTGCCTTGTGCTTTGCTTACTGTGATAAAGTTCTGCTTGTCCCAGTACAGAGAAAAGTCTGCTCAAAGTTTGACTGTACATGCACACCTGTGGTCAATGGTGATGAGAACTCTATGTATTCATTACAGAAACAGCCTTACATTTCACTAAGTAGAATATGCCCTCTAATAGGTGGTTTTCCTCAGATAATTTGCTATTAACTGAAAATATCAGCATTCAAAAATCAAATTCAAAATTACTTATCAGATCATAAAATTCTAGATTTATCATCTAATTTAAGTTCAACTCTACAGAAGAGTATCTTTTTGGGCTTTGCTTTGTCTAGTGTGCAATAAATGTATTACTAAGAGTTTAGACTTGCTTATTTTTTGGTCTCCCGGTGATTTACACTTGAATTTGCATAACAGCACCAATGAGACTGTTTCAGAAATGCAATTCCCACACAAGTCTAAAAAGTGCACATGAAATACCTAGCTGTAACCTTATACAGTCACATCTGTTCACCTCAGAATTGTCTAATGTGACCTTTTGAATTTAGCTGGGTTTTTTTGTATTCACACAGTGTTCAGTCCAATGAGAAAAACATTTAGGATTTCTCACAATATACATCCAGAGACGAAATGTCATTTCTCTGGGGGATGATCAGAACATGTTTAGTGTTACGCTTGCATTAGCTGACACATGAGTGCTGATTAGATGAAAAGGTCTGCAGCCATCCTAAGCTGACAGTGTACAACAGCAGCACAGGTACTAATCATGCTTCCCCTTTAGTCCTGAGCACAGAAATACGTGAAGAAGAATCCAATGAGAACTATCCAAATTCTGAAAAAGAATAAAATCCCAGGGAGGTCTCTGACAGCCCCATAGTCCACAAATCCGTATCCATGTTCTCAGTACTGCCCTGACATTTTGGGGGGTTATTTTTCAGAGGGAACAGGAATGGAGTCAAAATACCGTGAGTCAGTCGTCTGGACTTTGCAGTGAAACTTCCCTGCATGACCCCAAAATCTACCCTGTAGGCGTGTTCAGAAGATTATGGCAGATCCTGTGACTTTTATGAACCCTCGTTACACTGTCCCGTAGCTTTTTACTTCCAGAGGAGACCAAAACAGATAAACAAGACAGAGCAGAGAAGCTTTAACTTTTCACAAAACATGGAAGGTAAGAAAACACTCCTTTTAATTTGGTTAGGAGTGAAGTGCTATTAAAGCCACAACATTAGAACACCATTACTGAAAAATAAGTTTTGATGATATACAGATAAATCAGAGTGTTTTCCATTAACAGAGATCTCATTTGGAATAAGCGTATGCCTAGCAAGGAATGGGATGGTTTAGTCCTTGCAATTGGTACTGACACCAGAAGTGCAATTCATCTAACAAAATGTTTGTATGTTCCCTTATTTTCGCTCTCCCTGAGTTCATCAGTGTTGTCACACACGTAGTGCACAAAGAAGAGGCAGGATGGCATTTCTGTCACAGACCAACCTGGTATACACACACCTGGCTACCTCGAGATGCCACTAAACTGCTGCAACCAAATTGGAAGCAGCAGGTGTGGGAGAAAAGCTGTCACTGAAAGAAAGGAAAGAACAGAAATGGTTTTGTTAATCAGAGACCAGCTAATATTTGTCAGAACAACTTTCTTCACTCTTCGCCAAAGCTTTTCTGAGTGAACGAATAAAACTTACACAACGACTAAGCAGCTCGAGGGTCCCTGTGCCAAGGTACAAAAATATGTAAAGGTGGGTAGAAATGTGGCAGCCAGGTAAACAGGAGACATCCCTCTTCTAGGATGATCCAGGCCAGCTACACTGTACTGCTGGTTTCTCTGCATGGGGCAGAAACTAAGGCACTTCTCTTCTCCTCAAAATCTCTATCCTTAATAAATAAAAATACTTGGTTGACAAAACATCTTTAAAATGCTTTATCTAAAGCATTTGTGACCTGGATGAGACACGAGAGCTGCCTACTCTTTGCTAGACGTTTTAGTCCTATAACTTTCCTTTAGCATGAAAGTTCCTCCCTTGGAAGAGCTTGTTCTCATTCTTTGTGCATCACAGATGGCTTCAGCTCACTGGAGAACTGATCCAATCCACTGGAATCAGCTTTCAATGATGCAAAATGCAATCAAATCAAGGAACTGCCCTAGGATATCAGCTAAAGAATAGATTATAAAAAAGGTTTCAGATTTTAATTTCAGTTCAGGGAAGTTTTTTTATAAGCATTTCTGTAGGTGCCCCTGCAGAAAACAGTTGATGTAAAATGATTACTACCAATCTTGACAACTTCCTTCAAAAAAAAAAGCCCACAATCAGACAAACTCCACAATGTTCTTTCACCATCTGTAAAAACTGAAAACATCAGTACATTCTATGGATCTAACTCTGCCATGCCTTGAATACTCTAGGAAGCCAAGTTATATCTCTCATCTTTAAAAGTAAATGTAAGAGAATTTGCCATTAAACATATACAATATACTCCTTTAGGTATGTATGAGAATTTTTTTTCATGCTCTTTAATGTTTACTAAGTAAGACATGAAAATGTCTGCTCTGCGTGAGACTGCAAAACCACCCATTTTATGAGTTTTAACCAGAAATACTCATCCTTGTTTCACTTAAAATGAAACAAATTTTAAAAAAACACCCAACATTCCCCAAGGAACAATGATGTGAGCAAAGGTCTCTTCGAGTTCCCTTAACGATGGAACAAATCTTTATACTGCAAGCCGTAAGGATGATTGAATGGTTCCTCAGTAAAACGTGAAAAAATATATGAGGGGAAATATTTTAGAAGATGCCACACTAAATTAGGAGTTCCATGCCTGTGAAAAAAAATCCAAGGAGAATCTATATATGGGATAGATTTTCACTTTATTACAGTAGAACTAATTATACACACATTAAAAACAATGACTGTTTTATAAAATGGGATTCCTTCTGCTGCATTTTTCTTTTAATGAATCTGAAAGACCTAATGCTAATTTTAATGTCCTACACATAAAAATTAAAAATAAAATAAATGGTGCACGACTCTTTTTGCTTAAATTATTTGACTGTACTCACAAAATCAGAGCCAATGTATATTTTGACCATACAAATTAACTAAATACAAATTCAAATTCTTGAACTTTTCCAGAAAACTATACCTCCCAGTTCCAATATAATAGCTAATTTAATATTTCAATAAGGTTATTTGTCTGTTGATTTAAGTAGCAATGCTTATTATTGAAGAATTCATCAAAGAGCTTTTCAGGAATTTACTTTTTAGGTGTTTTGCAACTAAATATTCTGAAGTGGAGATTTTTTTCTTAATATTATACAATTAAATAAAATTTTATACATTAAGCATCTCGTTTTCATAAGGGAATATTTTAATTGTGCATTTTTATTAGCCAATATTGTTCTATTTTTAAAATTACTGTCAAACTACATATGTCTGGTAACTCCCTTTGAAGCAAATGAGTAACATTTATTCTCAATAAAGCTTTCATTTTAACTAGGCACATTAGATATCATTAGTACAAATTCATTATAAATTATACTTCAGATTTCATGGAGTTGTTTACCTAGCCCTTTTTTATATTTGAAAGTTAACTAAGATAATGTTAGTTTTAGTAAATGCCCTGCAGTTACCCAGATTTTAATATGAAATTATTTTTCTTGTTTTCTATTATACTCACAAGGCACAAATATAAAACCTAAGTTTATTTCACAACTATTAAATTAAGTTCTATATTTATTTTCATTCTAATGATATATCTAAATTCATAAGTGTAATTTAAGATGATGCATTACAAAATACTATTTTGAATGTAACTAATTATTTTAAAAGTTACATGAATTCTAAATTATTGCCCAATTACAAATGAGTCTAATGCTGTTTTATATGATCCATCTTTAAAAAGTGATTTCTGCTTAATGTGCTGCTTTCAGCTTTACATGTTGCAGTAGCTACATTTGGTGCTTAGGGTAAATTTATGGGACAGCTCAGGATTCCTGCTCTCCCTCAGCATGGCTGTGAGTAGCGAGGGGAGCCACTGTCACCCCTGCTCTGCCATGGCACACAGGGCGTGCTGCCAAACCCTGCTGTGCTGCTCTTTGGGAGCTGCCAATGTGTCTGATTTGTACCCCAGAGACGTCGGGCACTGAGTGCCAAAGTACCAAACCAAAGCAGAGAGCAGAAAAGTGGTGTCACCATGCAAGCCAGTCTGAAGCTGCCCCCCAAAACTCAACCAGCCTAGAAGTAAACAAGTCCTTGGGTGAATAAGGATTGGTTGGCTTCAAAGATTGGTTGGATTCAAACCTATCCAGGGGACCCCTCCGGCCAGCCTTGTCCAAGTGGAGCTGCAGGGATACCACTGACCAGAGGTCTGGGCAGGGAGAGATCCCTGGCCAGCCAGCCAGCTACACCCAGGACTGTGAATGCCCTATAAAAACAAGTTCTGAACAATAAAATGCCGTTTGTTGAGGACACTCAGTGAGTTCGTGTCATCTCCACTAACGACCATTAAGGTAAGAGAGAAGAAGAAAACACAGCCTGCCACCAACCCCAGCACCATGGGGTCACCTGGCCAGAGGCAGCCTGGCCTCCTCCCAGCCAGGCAGGAGCCACTTCCACCAGGGCACCAGGTGGGCTTTGCTCCCACCTCCTGGCAGCCACCTTCCTTCTCCCAGAGGAGAGGCACAGCCTCCCCGCAGCCACAGGGGCAGAGCAAGGAGGGTGCAGGAGCCCAGGAGCCCACACAGGGAACAGAGGGAGACCAAGGGAAGCCTCCCTGCACCCACAGCATGGCCCTGCCTGCAGAAAACACTCCAGGAAGGGGGGCAAGAGTATGGGAAGTGCAGCCTCTGCATGGGCCACAATTTGGATCCAAGGAGCTCAGCCTCCATGTATGAAACAAGTGTAAGTGAGAAGAAATTACCCGAATTTTTCTGTCAGAAAGATTTATGACTTTTTTTGCCATAGAAATGCCAGGTAACAATAATATCACTGAAGCAGGAACAACAGAATAGATGTGCAACATGATCCTTATAATAAAGGATGCAAATGGCAAATCTAATGAGGGAAAAAGTATGTATATGATCACTTTACCTACTGTCTTTAAATATTAAGTATTTGCTTTCTCTGATTACATTTATACATTTTTCCTTTCCTGCCCACCCCAAATTAGGTATGAAAGAGGAGCCAGTATTCAGGTAGGAAAGGAAGTCAGAACTCCAGCTGTGCCTGCAGCCAGAAAAGCAGTAGACAAAAGAACTTTTGTGCTCTTAAGAACAGCAAAACAGCACAAAGGACAAAATTTACTTTTTCCCTTTGCCTCTTTTTTTCAGTCTTTGTTTCAAATGGGCAAATCTCTTCAAAATGAATATTCTCAAGCAATCACCAATCTCACAAGATTTTTTTCTGTCCTCTGTAAACAGTAAAAAATACTTGGAAAAGCTCAATATGCAATGTTAGCCTGATTTTCAAAATCTGTCAGCAGCCAAAATTTGAGATCTGCATGTGTTTAGCAATTAAGACCTCAACTTTGTTAGTGTAGTCAATATATTTTTAAAAAGGAATGTATCAAGTAACACATTTCAAGAGCTAAATTATAGAAATAGGGTGGGAAGACATAATCAAAGCTTTATCGATTAACATTTTTTCTTCTCCTTCCATCAATACTGCAGAACTTCTTACCCATCCTGAATACAGACTTAGCCAATTTTTTATTATTTTATAAATCTGGACTGATTTGAATAAATCTTCCCACCAAAAATTAAGAATAACTGGTATATGACTGGACAGGAAATTAAAAAACAACGAACAAGTTTCTATGTGAAATAGAAGATAGAACCATCCTAATGTTATGTCACTGAACCTCACCCACGCTTTGTAGCCATAGAAATTTTTACCTGTAAGAAGCTCATGTTATGAATTTTGGCTGCAAAGAACACTACATGTCAGTTCTTCTGGTACTTCTACATTTCTGCTTCTGCTGGGACTTTCCAGATGAAGCAGAATACAGAAAGCAATCCTGAAATTGCCTCCTTGACAATATAATATGCAGATTGATATCCACAGCTGCAATTCAAAGTCTAGGTGGCATTACTTTCATAAGTCACATCAGAGCCTCTAAATACCACACAAAAATTCTTATTTTCCCTTAGGTTAGTGTAATGGAAATAACTTTAAGTTCATATCCTACACAAGCTCAAAAATTTTATTATTTTTCATGAGAAAATCACGATGTATCCAAAGAACTCTTGATTATAGTGTTTCACTTTTACTTTCTTCACTCTTCTTTGGAATGCATAACCTTTCTGTTAGCACTTTTGAAGAAAACCCAGGATATTCTGTAGCAGAGTCTTATGCAAAGACATAGGATTTTCCTCTTAGTGGCCTGAATTATCTCTGGAAAAACCCACAACTGATAGCTGACTCATTCACATATTGCTGCCAACTCAGATGCTCGCTGCACATCCTCACATGTGGGAATCAAAATTAACTCTGGTGAGAAAGTATTTCTATTGCTGTGAGCCTAAGTCTATATACTACTTTCATTAAATCACTTTCATTACTGTGAAACTTCATTTCACCAGATCTCCCAAGCTGACTGTGGCCCACTTTCAACATGGCTGCTTCATATGACCTGGAATGGTGACAGTGGAAGCTCATCCTCCTAAAAAAGCTCTTTTATTGTTATAAAAAATTCCCTCTGCTTATGAATTATTTAGTGTCTCAGACTTTTTAATGTTGATTTTTTTTTTCTAAAGGAAATTTAAGAGGTACCCAAACGAAATCATTCAAAAAGCAACATCTTGGCTAATCTAAAGTGCCAGGATAACATTAACCTTACTGTTACAAATTAACTTTATACACATTATAAAACACAACTACGAAAATAATGGAAAAAAATACTGTAAGATAAAGTAAAAGCAATACATAATTAATGCCATAATAAAAGAGCAGTATGATGGAAAACTGTAATGGAACTAAATACAGCACTGTGAAATGCAGCTCATAAATGTACATAAAATATGCATAAAGGTGCAACTGCTCTCAGCCTGGTCGCACAAAGGAGGATTTCATGAAGTGACTAATGGTTCACTTGTTCCAACCTGTAGCCTAGAAAAGTACTGAGAGACAGGAATTTTATTTGTCACTTGAATCATTGGCATTGACTGAAGAGAGAGAAAAGCAGCAGGGAAGTGCTAAGGAGAGGGTGGAGGCAGAGGGGCTGCTGAGGAAGC
Organism: Acridotheres tristis; assembly: GCA_037013685.1. NCBI lineage: Eukaryota > Metazoa > Chordata > Aves > Passeriformes > Sturnidae > Acridotheres > Acridotheres tristis. The sequence continues at coordinate 14,319,480 of CM072895.1, forward strand.
TGAAAGAGCAAACGAGGTATTGCAGCCAGCAGTAGAAAATTTTATTCTATCATCATTTATTCATATCATGGTGGTACCTAAGCACCATAATCAGATTTCAATACCTTGTTGTGACAGGCTCTGGAAACATTTTGTTAAAGGTGGTGCTACCATTTAATGTGCACTTTGGTGCACAGTCAGTGCCATGCTAATTACTCTTCAGTGTGGCCATCATCTAACACAAGGCAAGTGTTATTTGGAATTGTTGCTCTTTGGCATTTTAGGATTGCATGTAAGTGTGCTTAGGCATTTCTTTAGTAAATGATTTTTTAAATTATTTCCCAACATCATAAAAACATTATGAGAAGAAGTACAAACTAAGTTTTCAATTATGGCAAGTGCTCAGAACTGTATCCCAAACACTTTTTCCACTGTTTTCCCCAGACAAAGAAAGGACTTGGATATCCTTTCACATATTGAGCATGAGACTGAGAAGAGTTGAGTTTTACTCAACAAGAATAATGAAAAATTTCTGAGACTGATTGCTAAATTTTCTGTGTTATGCTGGGCTTTTCAAAAGATAATTCATTACCTCTCTTTTTAAGCTGCCTCCATCTTTCTTCTCTGTTTATTTCCTATTGGCAAGGACAGATATCTGACTTCAAACAAATAAAATTGTGCTGTACAGCTGTCTAAATTACTTGAAGTCTTTTAATTTTTAAAATTAACAGCTGTAGTGAAGAATAATTTCTGTTTTATAGAGCTTCTGTTCCAAGCTAAGACTATGCTATACTGAATCATATATAACTGTTTTCTATCTTAATCTATACAAAAGATTCATATTCATCATAATCATAATATGTTCTCAACCAACTCGACATACAAGCCGTGTGTTAGATACCTTTGCTTAAGCCAGTGTATAAATAGATGCAGATGTTGTTTTAGGATAACAGAGAAGTGGGCACTTTAAAAAAATGTGGGCAGAAAATCTTTCTTGAGCACTAGAAAAATAAAGTCGTATCATTGAAGAGGGTACAACATATTTCCTTCGTATTACTTTAAAAATACTCCACAGCATCATGATAAAAAATAAGCAGTAACTTAAAAAAAAGAAAAAAAGACCTTATAAAATGATAAAAGAAGAAAACCTGGCTTTAACTAGGATAATTTATAGTTCTCAGTCCACTATGATTATTTAAAATGGTAAATAAAAGAATGGATAAAGAAGTAGAAATTAATATGATATACTTATGACTTTGGAAGCTTTTGATAAAGTTCATCACAAGAGACTATTAAGGAAATTTAGTAACCACAAGGTAAGAGGTAAATTCTTGTCAGTGATTAAATGCTGGCTAATAGGAAGGAAGCAAGGGGTAGGAATAAATAGCCCATTCTCAGTGTAGGAAAGATTAATAGTGGGATACTCTAGGGAACAGAACAAGGCTAATATTGTTTAATATATTTAATTATGAGAAATGGGTCAAAATGCCCCTAACAGTTTTGAATCTTTCTCATCACACAGAAGGTTTCAAATCAGGATCTGGAACTCAATAGTTGTAGCTCAGAGTCCTTTAAACCAAGTGGTCAAAAGACAAATGGGAAAAACGTCACAGAAACACAGAAACTCAAGGCACTTGGTCCAGAAAAGCCACCAGTACATAAAATACACTATCCTAGAAGTCTGTATTTCAGCAGTGGCTGATATTTTTAGATATATGAAGTAAATCCCTTTAATCAGTCAGGATGATATTCACTAAACATAAACTCTTCAAAATACTCTGCCTTCTTGCACTAACCCTTCTGTTGCAGTTCGGGACTCTGTCAGAAGAAATTTCTCTTCTGTTTCCCTTCTCTGAAAATACAAGTACATTGCTTCTTTCTTCAAAGGCAAGTGTAAAATCGTGGTCCCCTCAGCAGAGGAGACACATCTTAAACTGTTTCTCCCTCAGTTTTTAGAGCAACAATCCTTCCAGGCTCTTTTGTTCATTCATTTATTTATTTAGGGCAAATCTACAGGCATACAAGAGGGATTTCTGTTTAGTTTGAGATCTGATGGGGGAAACACACTCTTGCTTTTCTCTGTCTTTTCACCAATTTCTTTTATATTCTTTTTCTTTGCAGGCACAGGCCTCAATAAAACACCCCCAGTTAAATCAATGACAGTAGATATCATTTGTGCCTTTTTTGGTTTTGGAAGAATGTGTCTTGAGAAAACCGTAATGTTCTAATACATCATAGCATAAGAAAATACAAGGATAACATAAAATAATGTTAACAGGAGGTGAGTAAATCTTTCAACCACATATCTGAATTAAGTCTAAGTCATGAAAGACAAGGGACAGAATTCAGTGGCCTTGATAGGCTCCCCAGCCATATGCTCTTGTTGCACTTACACATCTGACAGCAAATTTACTAATGCTGTCTTCTCTATCTCCGTGAATTTCTGAAATCTTTGTCTGAATCTTCTACAACAGTTTGAATTGTGGGGTATATATAAGCTATGTTTTGCACACTTTCTGGACCAACACCAAGAAGCATATTCTATAATAGTTTGTTAAAAATGGATCTTCTCTCTATTGATAACCTAAGGTGAGATGTAAGATGTAGTGCAGGTGAATATTGGAAATCAGCGAGTTGTATAAAAGGTCTCACTTAGCACGGATTTATTGCAGAATCCTACCACTGTAGCTGCATGCTGGAATATATTGTACCCTAATACATGGTATTTCAGAGACGAATGGAAAGAGTGAGGTGAATCTAATTCTTTTCAGCTCAAGAAAGCTCACTGGCATTAGGAATTTAATTTGACTGGCTGACTGGGAGGAATAAGGGAAAGCTTCAGGGCAGTACTGGGAAGTGTAATAAAAAAAAAAAATATTGTTCCCTGGGCAGTGCATAGGGCAGGAGTTGGAGGGGCTGTGTGTGCCAGTACCTAAAAGCAGCAGAGAGAGGGAGCAGATTTTAGTAAGTGAAACTGCTATTCACTTCTTTGCTTGTCTTTTTTAACCAGAGCTGAAACAAAAATGATTAAAAGAAAAAAAAACTTGCTACAGTATTTAAGTATTTTAGTTTTTAATAGAGAATCCTACATAATAAAAGACCCCTTGCCAGTTTAGCAATGCAAGTAAAATTTGCAGGGAATTTTGATATTCTAGAGAGATCAGTGAGTGGATGTACTATGAGCACATTTACTTGTGCTCAAGTGTACTGGTAAATAAAGGAAAGTTTTCTTTTCATATATACTAGAAGAGAGCAAGGAAGAGCAGTAAGAGCAACAAAGTGTGCAAAGCTGCCTCTTTAGATTTTAGGATTGCTGTCCTACAGAAGCAATTAAAAAGAGTCTGTTAATCAACACACAACCAATTAAAATTGACAAGTGAAGAACTGAAATATTTTTGAAAGAGATCCTGTTTAACACTGTGTTTGGGCATTCATGGAAAATTAAATGTAAGGAGACATCTGCAACCATGCAATTATTACAATAGTCTTTAGGACCAAGCTGCTTGCTTAATGATTACAAAATCCCTGCGCATAACAAGCTTTCTTGTTCAGAAAATCAATCACATACCTATTTCAGAGAAAAACTTACCTGCTTGGAGGTAGAAAGTAAGTTCTCATTGTTTTTTATATATTCCTGTTACCTGTACAGGAACAAAACGAACAAGAGCATTTGGGATGGTATTTGTTCCTTGTATTTGTCTCCTTCCTTCATAGGCCATGGGAAGAAGATTGTTTTGAAACTCCTGCAAACACTTGCCCTGCTGCATCAGGCCTCTTCTAGCTACCAAAAGCCAGAAAGGCTCTGATGCTAGGGAATATTCATGCCTGTGTATACTGAAAACTGTGTACCTGCAATGGCACAACATTCCTCTGGAGCTAGTAGAGTTAATTGCTCCCCGTCTCAGCTTATTTGGCATACCACACTGTCATGCTCAGTTTGGGTGTTAGCATATACCATTGTTCTGTGCCATGGAGGTATATAACTTAGCTGAGATAAAGTATTGGGGAGGAAGAAAAATATGCACAGTATGTATAGTCTACTTATTAACAAAAAAATTTCATTGGTTTGGCACAATCCCAAGAAAAATACAGCTCTTAATTCTTGTTTTGGTACGTGCTAGAACTTGATTCAGACTGAATTAAATTGGTAATTTAAATCACTTTACTAATTTTTACATTTGAGTATGAAGACTATGTTACACCATAAACAATAGAGACACTTTACTTCAAAAGTGTATTACAATTACACATAATGCCCCTCCATTTTATGAAATGAAAGACAAAGCACTAAGCTTTGTGTGCCATCATAGTTAAGTCTGCTGAGAAACGACATACAAGCTTTCAACACCTTAGGAGAAATTAATTACATAAAATCTAACAGACCAAATGGTCAAGCATAAGGAGCAGCATCACTCGTACTGACGAGCTGCTGTATAGCATAATTCTCCCATTACCTCTTTGTTCAGCTAACTATGGTATGTAATTCTAACAAGCTCTCTTTAATGTCATCAATGCATGTGGAGCTGCTTAAGGTCTTTTACTAATTAGAAGTCACTCCCATGGATCTCATGTAGGGATGACATCACTTTTAAGCAAAGAAGATTGATGTAAAGCAATGGACTCATGCTGTTTTGATAAATTTCTAATATTTCTGTCGATTTTAAATTGCTACTTAGATCAATTGATGCTTTCATCTATTATTAAGGATTTAATGGAGTCTCTTCTGTCTCGATTATACTTGAGGTAAAATGCAGGAGGTTCTCAGGAGAAGATTTGTTACTCAAAAGCTCTCCATCATTAGTGATTTGCTAGTGAAAACTTCCCATTTTACAGCATTTACTTCAGTGTTCTCTGTTTACGTTTGAAACTCAGACATTGCTTAGAAAAATACTTTTTCATTTTACCACTGAGTTCTCCTTTTAAGCAACAATTGCTGTTCCTACTTCTTTGGAAACTTTGCATTTGCTGAACATCCTGTGAGAACAATGATTTGTAAGGGTTATCCTTTTGATGGGTCCATATCCACAGTACTAAAAATTTATAAACACAGTTTCTAAATATTTAAAAAATTTCAAGTTTTTTTAACTTCTTAATCTACATAGTTAGAATTTTAGCAAGCAAATGTTATGCCTTAACATGAATAGAAATACATGCTCCCATTTCTGATTGCATGAAACAAGTTTTAAAAGAACGTTTTACAGAGTTTTGGTAACTTTGCATCTGATCCTTTTTGCATCAAAAGGCAATTTTGATACATTTTGGATGCAGCTCTCATGGTTGCATCGCTTTATTAACCTACATTCAGGTTTACCATCAAAAGAACCTACTTGGACTGAAACAGGTTCCCTTTTAAGTCAATAAGAATCAGATTGCACTGCCCTGGGGAGCTGTTCCAGTGCCCAAACACCCTCTGGGTGAAGAGACTTCTGATATCCAACCTAAACCTCCCCTGACACAACCTCAGGCCGTTCCCTCGGGTCCTGTCACTGTCACCACAGAGCAGAGATCAGTGCCTGCTGCTCCTCTTCCCCTCTCAAGGAAGTTGTTCCTGCAGTGAGCTCTGCCCTCAGTCTCCTCCAGGCTGAACAGACCCAGTGCCCTCAGCCCCTCCTCACACAGCTTCCCCTCCAGGCCCTTCACCACCTTTGGTCCTTTCCCATCTCCTTCCCCAATGACATTTAATATCAGGTACCTGCTAGGATGATAACTGGGGGAGGAGGGGCTGCAGAAACATACTCAAACCTTGATTTTAATTTCTTTTCATTGATATCACCTTCCCTTCATTCTCATTTACAAAAAGAGATTACAAGAAAAGACAAAAAAACAGAACAAAAAAAAAAAAACAAAAAACCCAGAACACAACCAACCAACCAACAACCCAAACAAAAAAAACCCTCAGGCACTGCCAGCTATAAGAAATCTGACTGTGTCCACATCCAGTCTTGCTGGAGAGACCAGGACTAGCAGCCAATACTCCTCAGTATTAAAAAGTAGAAACACAAAATTATTTTTTGGGGCCTGTATTTATCCACCACATTTAAAAGCTGCCAGATGATGAAGAAGAACACATCTTACAAGAAATGGGAGCTGCTAGCAGCCCTGCAGATGTAATTCTGTACAGCTCTTGATAGCATGTACAGCTCTATAGATTCTTGCAATCCAGGCAGAACCTCCTACAGCTTTTCCTGGAACAATGAGCTAAACAAATGTTATAAGGAAAAAAAAGCCACAGAAAATTATGTTATTAGGGGAAAGCATAAATATAGCATTAACATCCCTCATATGATTTATTGCTACTTTGTATCTTTAGGATAACACAAGTCCATTTTGTTGTTCTACTTGATGGCACTTTTTTCTCATGTATGGTTGAGCATAGAATAAACAGGCTCATAACTGTCAGCACATAAGTTACTGCCAGTGCTGCCTTGGGGTCACATTAACTTATATACCTAATTTTTTTTTCCAGGGTTGTTTTTTTTTTGTTGTATTTTTTTTAATTAATAGCTTTTCTTACATGTATACATTTAGCATTTTCTTGTTTAGCTGACATAGTGTACTTCTGGGGTTTCCCCTGTGGGTGTCGGAGAAAAAGATTGATGAATTATAATTTGATGAAGGTAGTTATGGTAGCAAAAAGTGAGAAATAGAATATTTACAAAATGCCAGAGGTGAAGGAATAAGACACACATGATTAAAGTTGCTATAAAATCGAAGTTGTCAAAGCAACAATAGCAGTAAAAGAGAAATATTCAAGCAATGTTGGCTTCCCCAGAACATCCAGTGGTGCCATGAAGCATATTATTTAGGCAAGTCTGTTAGGAATACAAGGGGATTGGATTGGTTGTTTTTCTCACTGACTACAACAAACATGTTGAACTATAAACATTGTTTGCTCCAAGAATTTTGTCCAGGACAAAACTGGGGATTGCAATTTCCTAATAGAACTCATAGTGCAAACATTTACAGCAGCCTGTACAAGGACCAACTAAATGGAAGGTAAAGAACCTGGGGATCAGACCTGAGCAACAAAATGCAGAAAAACCAGAGAGAAACAGACTTAGCAAAGGATTGAAGTAAGCAGGGTGTAAAGGCTATCTTTAATATAAAGTACTTTTTTGTTGTGGTTAAATACAAACATTTGTCATATTGGTGTTTAAGTCCCTTGTCCCTCAACTAAGTGAGGGCAAAACAACTAGAAACCAACTTGCCTCTTAAGTATAACCTAGAATTATTTCTTCAAAATAGATATATCGTTTTCTTTCTTGTATAATTGTTTCCAAATTTGTTAACAACTACTTAATGCCTTAATAGAAGTTTATTTTCACTTTTAAGGTCAGGAATGATAAGATTTTGTCCAAAATACCCTACTTTTCTGAACTCAAAAAAACCACCAAAAACCTAAATGAAGCTCTACATGTGCAGATAGAATCCTATAGGCAACTCCAAGACTGGGGAATCTCAGGAGATAAGTGTCAGTCAGCATCCTTCTGGCAGAAGGCGGGTAGGCATTGGGGAGACAGTTCCTGTAGAGGATAAACTCATGTTTGTCCTGTTCTCTATCTGCTATGAAAAACTATTGAGAAAGAGCTGAACTATATTTTGTGTATTGTCATCAGAAGAGATCTAAAGGGAATAGCAAAAGAGGATAATGACTGCATGAGGAAGCAAGGAAAAATATTAAAAATTAAATTATTCAAAATAAGTGGTAGAAAGAAAAGCACAGTGAAACTGCTTTACAGAGTTGCTGGAAGATATTAGCATGAAACAGGGACTACAGAAGAGTAAAACAGACATGTTTCCAGAAAGAGAGCACAGAAGTTGCTGAGTTCTTCTTCCCTGTTTCAGTTCAGACAGCAGCTTTATCTGCTAGCCCAGGGAAGCAACACATTTCTCACCTGGAAAATCTCCAAAGGTGCAGGACGAAGCTGTAGAGCAGTAATGATGAACAGATTTGGTGCCTAGTGTCACACTTACTGTTGAAAGATCCATGCCTTATTGCTCCTTTGTGCCAGTCCAGATCTCTGACAGTGCTAAAGCCAACTCTGTTGCCAACGGTTTTCAAGAAGGCTGTGAGAAAACTGACAACAAAATTTCAGCAGAACCAGATGAGATTTTATGTGACTCCAGCTTTTGTCATAAACCTGGAATTCAGACCAGGTTTGTCCAAAAATGTTTTCAGTGACTCATACCAAATGTTCACCTTGCACTCTTTTATCAGTGAAACACGTAACATATGGACTTGTTTACACAGGGACTGAGGAATGGTTTTAGTTTTACTGAGAGATTCAAAAGAAAAAATAAAAAATGCTAAACCAGAGCAAGCACGAAAATCTGCAGCTATATTCAGAACCACACTAAGAAAGAACTCCTACCAAGGAGGACAAAACAGATTTCCTTCCTCTATGTCATTTTCTAAGAGATGCTGACAAGCACTGGAGACACATTTAAATGTCGATTTTACTGGTTTCTTTTAACTTTTTCTCTCCATCTGACAGTGAAACAGAGAAGTTAGGTTTAGCCCTGGAATCAGCACAATTGTCAGGTTACCTGCTCTCCCCCTGTGAAGCAATTTTCGTTTCCATAGTGATGAGATGTTATGGAGGCTGGAGGTTTCCCTACTTCAAGGCAAGTTGGAATGCAATGGAGAAAGCCCTCAGCTAATGACAGTGAAGGGTCTTCAGAGAATTAGCAGGTGCTAGAATGTCTCCAGGAGTGCCTTGCTTTTAAAGCTGTCCTGCATTAAAGCTGAGATTGCAAAGCTGTCTGGAAATACCTAATCCTAAAGGGAGATTGAGCACCAAAATTCTTAGGGTTCATTTTTCAATTTACCTGAAGAGCAGAATAAAAGATGCCAAATACTAAGTTTTTCATGAAGACATATACATTTCATTAAGCAAGTATATTTGGCTTTGTATTAAATGAAGTTTTATGAACACAGCAAAGTTACAGTCCTAAACACAATGTAATAGCACTTGTGATATATGCTAGACTATTTATGCCCCCATCTGTTCAAAAGACACTGTCTGATCCCTTTATTTCTTCAGGTTCTCTATTGTGTCCTCATTATGTATCCCTTAGAGTTCTAGCTGAATTTGGGAACTGAAATATTTCTCACATTTAATGCACTCCTCATTTTATCTGGTTTTTGCTTTCATTTTCCTTGAAGTCTGGAGCATGATGGCCATCTCACTGAAAGCAAGGTCTGAAACCTGAAAAAAAGCTTGAAAATCTATCTGAAAACAAGTAAGTGCTTATCTTTTTTGTTCAAGCTCATTGAAATTTTATTCACTAGAGTGCAGTGATTTCTTTCTGGAAATTAAAATTAAACTTCTCCTATGAACTAACTTCAAAAATGAAATACCCAAGTAAAATCAAATTTAATCAGTCTTTATTCCATCCAGTCACCAAACCTGAGCTTCTAGTTTTGTTATGTAGACTGTAAGACCAGGCAGCAAATTAAAGATTAGCATCTATCTGAAACAGCGAATGTGCTAGGGTTGAGGGAGGACAGAGCTATACAGCACCCAAATAAATCCTTGGAACGTAGGAAATTTACCCGATTTTCTATTTATAAATCCAAAGCTCTTTCCAATTTACTGCAGACTAAAGGTTTTGAGTAAAACAATAGATGTAAGGCCTCCAGCCATATTTGTGATAACCAAAAGCAAAGCTATAGACTCTTGTTCCAAAACAGTCTCTTGATTTTTTACTTATTAAAATCCAGCATCAAAGGGCTGAAGCAAAAAAGATCTCAAGTGAGACAACATAAAATGCCCAGTGATCCAATTCCTCAAACATATTAATTATCTGTGTGTACAGGTGAAACTTTGAAAAATATTACTCTAGAATCCACCACACACAGAGGCAGCGAGCGTCTGTGCTTGCTGTCTACAAATTCTCTGTGTTTTACAAATGGTATTATCTGTAAAAGCCAAAGATATTTCTTATATGAAAAAATGTAGTCAGTGCCCTTAGAAATTTGCAGACACTTGCATCTCAAAAAAATACCATAGAAGAAAGAGACATTAGCTGTGTAGAAATTATGCTGCAAAATAGTAGCTCCTGGTACCACAAAATTACAGCATCCATTCTCTACAGAAACAACAGAGATACTTCAAAACTAAAACTGTAAGTTATGCTCTGGATTAGACAAAGTGTGTAAAATTGTAAAGCTACCCCAGAATTCTACTGGAACACAGTGTTTTGAATGTGACAAAAAAGTCACTTCAAAGACTCAAAATCATACTTTGAATACTTATTCCACAAAAGCAGGGGATGAATTTTAAAGTGGGATTTAATGTTTCTGTCATAAAAGACAATTTTCTCAATTACTGAATGTTTACATGTGCAAAGAAATGTAACTGTAGTCTTTTCTCTACTATAGGTCCTATTAAATTCTAATATCTGTTTTATCTTTCCAAGCAGAATCTTTTTGCTGTTCAAAGGGAGTAGTCTCAGGACGAAAACTCTCCAAATGGAAATGAATTCAAACTGTGCATGACACTGGTTTCTACAAAACTGACCAGTTTTTCAGTATCTTTAGTTCACTGTAGATCTGATATGCTATTGTATGAAATTCCATCTGAAATAACAGGCTTTGGAATATATTTATAGTGTTATTTCTGTAGTTCTTAGTACTTCTGCGGTACTGAGGCTGTTCTTAGACAAAAAAGAGATCACAGCAGGAAAGAAATCTCCTTCATTCTACCAACTCACCTTCACCAGAAGCTCTTTGCTAAAGAAAGACAGTCCAAGAATTTTAGTCTAGTTTTATCTATCCCTAGTTCGATCTAAAAGTGTTCCTGCCTAGAAGCTGGAATGCAGTAATGATAATAACATAGATCTAAAACTGAAAACCTGGCTTTTATATTTCAAGAGAAAACTTTGGGGGTTTTCCTCAGACATTCTACTTTTGCTTTCATACATGCTTTTAAGTTATAAGTGTCTATGCAAGGAATATAAGTGCTCCTTTTGCAGGAGATACATAATCCTTGCATGTAACCTTTGTAAAGACCATACAGTAAAGAGAACACAGACAATTATTCCCTATAAATAAGTTTTCATAACTATTCTTAAAATTAGTAAGGAAATAAATTTTACTCTACTTTCCACTAATTATTTGCACTTCCTGCATCTAATCAAGGCTGGAAGTAGATGTGGGGAATACAGGAAAAAAGCCAAAGAAGGGAGTTGAAGTCCAGTCAGAAATATAAAATGCCAGAATCTAAAACCCAAGCTAATTCTGAGAAAATAGTGAATGCAATAATGCAGACTCAGCAAGTTCTGAGATGAGTGACCTGCTGGCTGCTGCACCACCTCAAGGTTTGGTTGCAGCTACTGAGGTTTATAATGAGAGCAGGAGATCTCCCAGATGAGAACGTATTCTTTCATTCTGCTTTGGTTTTACTGAAATTCCCCCAGCACATGAAAAATGCTTTCCTCAACATGCAAACATGATCTCTGTTTGAGTTGCGCAGGGAAGGAAAGTCCCAGTCCCTGCCTTTCCAGATCCAAGGCCACAGGAGCACTTGAGAGGGCTCACTCTGGAGCTCTTTCTTTCCTAAAGAAGCAGAACACTTTGTGCCTTTCTCCTAAACAGCATCTTTGACCACAAGTTAATTCCGTTGGATTGGTGACAGCATCATATAGATTAAATATGGAAACTCTCAAAGCAGCGATTCACATTAACTCTCTAAGAACTTGCACGCAGGGTGGTGTCTGTGGAAAATGACAAAACGAACTGTACTAAAGGACCATGCTATGAAAAAATTTCTTCGTATTTCTACAGAGGATAAGAAGTAAAAAGGCAGCTCATCAAAGGTTACAAAATTATTATTGCTATTACAGTTTGTCCTCAAAGTAAGTTTTACAACACAAGGAGACACAGATTGTTTGTGGTTTGGCAGCTGAACTGAAAGAGAAAATAGTTATTCAAAAAATAGTTCAGACCAAACAAAACTTAAAGTGATTAGGACTCTTGTGGCTGAAATGAAAAAAATTCCAAAAACTCCTTTTTTTGTGTGTGTAAAATTGCGAAGGAAATGAAAGGAGAGATTCCCATAACAGAAGACAACCTCTTTTTAATAAATAGATCCGTTGGTAACAACTTGCATCTGGAACATGGAAAATATGGTTTCAACATCTACCTCTAGCTAAAGAGATCCGAACCCACGTTTCTAAAGCACATGTTGTAACCAACAGGCTAGAGGGGAATTCATGTCCTTAGATTCTCAGTGTAAACAGCAAACAGAAATTTTATATATCACTTGTAAGATATGAAAAAGAGATGACCTTCAAAATGCACTTTTATTTCCATTACTCAGATACCTACTTTGACTTTCCAAATCCACTTTCATTTCAATTACTCAGATACTCATTTAAGAGCTAGATATATTGGCTTGTATAATCTCATACTGTACTGAAGCAGAAAAAGATTAGGTTTAAGCCAGTCTTGTAGCTTTGGAACTGAAAAAAACAGGCATTTGAAGTTGCATCCCTCCTCTTAGACCTTGTAAAGAATATTTAGCGATTAAGACAACAAAAGAGTAAGATCTCCTCAAGTGCCATACTAATGGCCCTCAGCTGTGCAACCAAAGGTACTTCATCCTGCCCCTGATCATTTCAATGTTCAACTATTTCAGGTAAGAGCAGAATAGTTTCAATATCAGAGTGTAGTTAGTGTGCATCTTAAGCATCACTGCATCTTCTTGGTATGTGAGTTTTATGATCTCAGACAGGTGTATATGTCTGCACATGTAATACATATACATATTTACATATATAAAAAAAATAAGAACTGACCTTTGATTTTCCCCACCTTGAAAAATATGTACTTCTGAACCATTCAGTGAAAAGGGAACACAATGTGATAACTAACTAAACAAAAAATCCTTACAGATAATTTTTTATTTTGATAATTCCAAGCAGATGTTATTACAACAGTGAATGCTTGAAATTCTCCGCTTTTCCAAGGAAAGCTAGGGAGGAGTCAGATGAAGCTGATCCAACCCTTCCCTGATTGTTATGATTGGCTTTCTAGCCCTTTGAACCTTGGAGCAGCAGAACCAGGCTGTAATGCAGACCAGAACCTGGCTCTAAGCCTTTGTGTTTTCAGCAGCAGAAAATACAGTTTTCAATAAGCACAATGAACTTCATAAGGCCTGACAGATCTTGAAAGTTTAGTCCAAGCAGTTTAATGTAAAGCCATACATTTCTGTACAGTGTCTATCATATAACTGGTCTTTACAGAAATGTAAGTGTTGACAGATAAGATGGAATGCTTTCATGTATTTAATGTCTCTCTTGCCCTGCTAAATGAGAATTATAGTGCCACAATTTAATGTGCTTGTAAAGAAAACTACCTTATCAAAAATTTAAAATTAACTTCGTTTTTAAAAATGCAGGAAGAAATGTTAAATAAACATAAACTGGTGTTATCTAAAGTATTCAAAGTTTTAACAGTCTCAGTGGTTTTTTTCCTGTTCGCTCTCAACATTTATAACTGAAGTTGTTTGAAATGCAATTAGTGAGAGAACTTTGAAAGGAAACCTTGACAATTCTTTTCAATAAAAATATTTATTTTTACTTCACTGGTCTGAGAATGGCATGATTTTTCCTTTGGGGCTCAGAACTATACTTTAATACCTTGATAGATCATAACTGTTAGGTTATTATAAAATGCTGACAGATGAGGCTGTGATTTGTGAAAGCTCCATATGAATTTTACTTTTAATTTCTGTTAACATTTGACAGAGCTTCATGACATTAGAACCACAAAGTTCATTGAAATTCAGCAGTAGTTGAGCACCTTGCATACATTTCTCATTTACAGATAACACTTGTACATCTCCTGACGCAAAGATTCAAAATTAATCTAGTCAAAAGCTGGAAGAAATCACAGTGTTTTATTTCACAATAAAACTGAATGCATCAAAGGGCCTCTGTGTTGGTAAATTACTCTAGTTGGGCATAGGGAGGATTTTAATTGGTTTGCATCTTTCCTGTTCTGACAGTGCTATATCAAACACATCAAAAAGTAAATAAATGACTGAGGTTGCCCCCAAGGTGGCATGTCAGCAGCAGCGTTCCTCAAAATTATTACCAAAATCATCAATGTCTCATACAGACTAACAGCTTCTGGAATTTTTCGATTATTTGTGTAATAAAGTAGGAACAAGCTTTGTGAGTTATGAATCAATATTTAATGAAGCCTAGCTTTCATAACTGACATCTTTACTTATTAACATAATCAGCTATTTGAAGAAAAATGTACTAAGATAATAAAATAAGAAGCAATAAATAACTATATAATAAATATAGCAATAGTAATATAATCGTTCTGATTCTCTCAAATTTCATGTATTAGTCCTGCTTTACTGACTAGGGTGAAATATTCCTCAAAACTGCTTCTATATCTATGGTTGGAGTGATGGACTGGTGGCCTGTGTAGAAATTATGTGCAGTTTTCAGAACTGTGTCATATCAGGGCACTTCCTCTGAGGTTCCTCAGAGGAAAACCAACGCATCAGGGAGAACAATACTAGCCAACAACAAATCAAGCAGGTAAAGCCTGGAAATTTACAGACCCTCTCTTGATAATTGGCAATACAGAGTGGATAATCCAGATGTCTTTTTGAGTATTCTTTCAGCTCTTAAAAGACCATTTCCATAGTCTTGCTGAAGAGTGACTACAGAAGTTATGAATGCTCTTTTTTACTTCAGTAAATAGCCCTAGGTGTAACTTATCAATTATTTCTTTAAGAAGTCTTTGAGATATTTCTTGAGGAATAAGAGCATAAGAAAATGTCTAATAAGATTCAAATTTTCTTCATCTCACGGGCACTATTCACTTTAAACTAGCACTGATTTTAGCAGAATATGCAGACTAATGACAAGTTTATAATTTCATATAATAGTTGCATCATCTTTAGTACTTTATTTCTAGTTAATTATCACCTGAACAGAACTGAAAGTGAGAACACCATTTTCACCTTTCTAGGTGGGATGAAGCTAATCCAACTGCATAACCTGCTTCACATTTGAAAATATCAGACAGCTGGTACTCAGATCACAGCAGAAGGTATTTAGTGGAAACAACTGTCATATTTGATTTATTTAGCATTATTCAGATTTACAACCAAGGCTTTTAACTGATGTGTGAATTCTAGAGAGACATTTAAATGCCTTTTTATTATTTTGATTGTTTGTTATATAATTTGTCTTTAACAAATTTACAGAAGTGCATTATCTTTTATCATTGTGACCAGGGTCCTTTGGATTTTCTTGAGATGTACGTGACTTGGTTTCTATGTTTATTTAAGTTACAAAGATAAGAAACATTCTTTCTGCATCCCAGACTTTACTAAGGACTTCCAACACACTTCTAATGTTTTCATTCCATCTGCACAAATATTCAGTAAGACAGCAGGTAGTTATATTTATTCTGGTGATGAATACAGAGGATCATTGAAGTATCCAATGTGGATTTTTAAGTGCCAGAAGTGTGGATTTCTTCAATTTCCTTAGCTAGAGTAGTAATTTTGACTACTTCCATATAGGCAAGTATCTTGCCCTGGGACAGAAACTAGCAGCAGGTAGTTAAATGTAGCTAAAGTATTATAAATGAAATGCAGTAACTTGAGAGATGGACCAGGATTTCTATTTTTTGGATGTCTGATCTTCTAACCTCCTGAACTAGTGTCACCAGTATGAAATAGAATGTTGTGTAAAAGCAGGCATTTGTTAAAAAAAGAAGCAAAATGGAATGAGTATCTTCATTCAAATACCACTCTTTGATAATTAACAGTTTGGCATAGGAGAATTGTAAATACACATCAGTGGAACAGCTCTTCGCAGTAATATGTGAATAAATGATGTGAAGTAAGTTACCTTTTCTTTGACTTTATCTTGAACTATTTCAGAGGTAAGTATCATACTCCATGTTTTCCACTGACATAACAGCATGCTAAAGAGAAAAATCCACTAGATGCTTATGAACATGATCAACTGGAGGATGCTTCAGATAAGCATCACAGGCAGAAGAAAAAGAGAAACACTACTGATTTTTGACAGAGCTGCAAGTACACCTCTAAGTGATTTATCTCTAGATAACCTATTTCAGATATAGTTCTAGTAAGACCCTTCTTTGAAACATAGTGTAGTCAGATAGAGATGAAACCATAAAGGTCATGATACATTCTGAAATTCAGACACATACTGAGGTGCCAAACACATTCAACTGGAAAAATTTATCCTTAATGTAATTCCCATTCCTGTTCCTGAGATTTTTGTGAGGAAGAGTGAAGTGATTCTTGTATTTTCTTACGCAACTAGACAGAAAAACAAGAAAAACCTGTAAAGGCCTGTAAGTCTAATAAATGCTCTTGAAGTGGGAATTATGTAACAATTACAGAGTAAGAATAAATATATGGCTGAATTAAGACCATCATACTACTTACTTCACCTCTCAAATCCAATATATCATATGCAAATCGTTAGAGATGCAGTCAAATAAGAATGTATAACCCTTTATAACATTTCCAATAAATTTTAAACTGGGCACATTCTACACAGATTAAGTACTTTTTCTGCATGAATGATTTAAAAATCTAAATAAACAAATTAAATTAGGAAGCTACCATGCTCTATTGACAGAATTTTAGATATAAAGTGGCTGCAATATCATGAATTCTAGGAACCAGAAGCATTCTAAACATATTCAGGGGTATATTCATTATATTGTCATTAAATCCTTCGAAAAATGATGTCTTTCAAGCACTGTGAAAAACAAGAAAAGTTATACTTGGGATGTAGCAGTAGGTATCCAGTTATGGCCACTCACCAATAAAACCATTACATACACTCAAGTATAAAACAGAACTGTATGAACAGAAACAATTTCTGACAGTGATCTATAGCCCCACTTCAAAAAGGAAATCTTAGTTGAGTGACACATTGAGAACTGTAATAAAAAATTAGCTCAATACCACAGTCACAGGCTACATCAATCTTTGTTTCCAGTGACAGTTTCTGATTTTGAGTTAAACTCAAAAAAATAAAAAACCAAGGTAAGTTATTTTGCTCACCAGTGTCAGAGAATCAATATTCATGCAAGACATAATTTTTTGAAAAGGAAAGAAAATATCTAGAGAAATGATCATAGGGTTAAGTCTCACAAGGTCTTTGAAAAGACCTGTATGTGACTCTTCCTGTATCTCAAAAATGTTGATCCAAGTTCAGTCAAACAAGATTAAAACATTGTGTATTTTTCCATACCATCTATCTCAAGCTTTTATAGTCTTACAGTCCCTCTCAATACCTGTGAATAGAGCACTAAACTAAAGGATTTCATTATAGTCTCGGGTTTTCTTCTATTCCTACAGGATCTGAAAAAAACCAGGTAGATCTCTCTCATTTATATTATAAGATAATATTATTTAGCTATTAAACTTCTATTTTCTTACAAGTTGATTATCACCACAATAACCAGACTGAGAAAAGAATTTAAAAAAATAAACATATTTCCCTTCTCCAGATAACAGAAGAAATGAGATAGAAAAGTGTGTGTGTGTCTATGCATGAGAAATGTAATGAGGGAAAGTCAATTCAATGAGCTGAGTTTTCAATGCTGTGATAGTAGGAGTAATTTTTATTTATTCCTGTGCTAAGTTTCATAAGCTTAGTTCTCTCTGTTAGTGAGATTTCGTTGTCTGGTCACAGTTTTGTGACTCCAGTGGAATGCAGCTGTCAGAGTTTATAGCAAGGAGTATATTTAAAATATATAGGCTCTGAATATCAGGGAATGAAACAATCTACAACATATATTCACTAGGAGACCGAGTGGAATGCAGAGCAGAGAAATTATGTTTTCAGTTCCTTGCAATTTCTACACTTTGAACTTTCATCATTATTTGCAGTTTCTTTACAAAGAGTGGATTATAACAAACACATCTGGGGATCAGAAACCATCATTGCAACATCTGTGCTTCGGAGTCTGAATTATACATTTCTGGAATACTATGTCCCAAATAATAATAGAAACTTTTAAGCCATAATCAATCAGAAATCTGCAGTAATATTAAGGGATCTATAACCACCATGTAATGTATCTATAAAATAAATACAGTATATTTTTTAAGGATCCAGTTAAAAAAAAAGAAAAAGGCTGCTGAGGTCACAGAGGCATAGTGGAGAAAGATTTTCTAGGACTCTGGTTCATCACTATTCCTCTAATCTCTCCATCTCTACCTGGCATGCAACATTTCCTCCCTCCTCACAATTGCCTTTCCTTTTAGGCCTTGATTCTAATCAGGACCAGAGAAGAGTAATTTTCATTCTGCATAGTCCAGATTCAGGGCTGCAAAGGAGTGAGAGGCTCTGAGAGACCATACAAGCCACCAGGTACTTTCAATGGGAGCAGAAATTGGTTTGTGCTCAAGAGGCAAAAAAATAGCTCCTCTCCTGGCTGCTCCAGCCTCAGTTTCTGCCAAGGTCTGAGTTAACAGATCACATAACTTCTATGAAACACATGATTTTCTTTGGTGAAAACTAGCTACATTTGGCTTTTATTTCCTACAGATTTTTGGAAACTGTTGTAGCTGACACTGCTTTTGAGCATTGCCATTTAAGGCAAAAGTCTAAATGTCCCAAGACCTTGACATAAAGTTTGAAAGACCCTCCAAAATAAAACTGTGAATTCTAGGTTTTCCAGATTGAAGGCACTATATGGAAAACATTACTGTATGGTAAAAGCAAAGAGAGCCCTTATCTTCTGGGCTTCTCCAGTCACACCATGCTTTTAGAGCATAGGAAACCAACTCCTCTGTCCAGGAGAACAGAAGATCCTACTCAAGAGTGTGTGAAAAGACTCAACACCTCCAAAAGACATGTTTTCTTATGATATAATGTAGCTGCTGGTCTCTAAAAACAAATCCAAAAACCTAAGCATGACACATTGGCATAATGCTCATGATGCCACTTAGAAATACTGTCTTTGGCCAAAATCCCTACAGCTACCAGACCTTTAGTCTAGAAGAAGATGTTCATATTCAGTAAACCTACAAAGTCATGGCTGGAGAAGCTGGAGCAAATCACCTCTTAGTTCAGTAAATGCCAGATTCTTCACGGGAATACCAAATTCTTTAATTATTTTGGAATGCAAGCTTTGGGGTTTTTTTTTTTATTTTTAAAAATGAACTTGGAAATAACCACAGAACAAAATACAAGTTGATGCTCAGGTCTTTATAGCAACAAATCAGTGAGAATTCAAACAGAAGAAAATGCAAATTTAAATGTCTAATCAATTTCTCCTCCTGTAGTTTTTTTATCTATAGTATTTCCATTAACTCTTTTCAGCTCCATCCTCTCTTGAATTAACCTGGCGATTTACTTCAAACAAGAAGTAGGACTAGAATTCTTTCATGTCTTTGCTGTTACTTCTTTCTTTTCCTGCCTGAAGTTTTATTCTTTGGTGTTTGGGTTGAGGAGGATTAGATCTTTTCATGCTACTTTTTCTATTTTCTTTTTCTTCTTGTTTTTCCACATCTTTTCCTTACATTTCCATGTGTTTCTTAAATATGTCTCTGCATTTCATTTCCAAAGAATTAAAATTAATTGATACACGTAGAGTTTAAGGAAGACTTTCAGAGATTATATAAGCATGAATCAGCTTTTAGAGGAACACCAAAGGTAGCTCTAAAATTAAGTCATTGGATAGAAACTTTTTAATCACACTTCTGTAGATAAGGCCTTTATATAGTTACTATGGCCATTCAGCTTCTGTCTAATCATGAAGATACTTAAACTTCATTGTCTCCACTGCAATTTCCCCAAAATGCTTACAGAGTTGAAAACTCAGGAATCAACAGAGTATTTTAATCCAGTCTTGATTCAACAGCTTTACAGGCTTGAAACTATGCTGCTTGATATCAAATACTAAAGCAGAAATCTAGCTAAGCAGAGAGAGACCAGAACCCAAGGCTCCTCTCCTTCTGGCAAGCGTCCTGATCACTGAACTACATATGTATGTTTCTCTGCTTTCCAGCTTTCTGTGTAATGGTACAGCCACACCAGGAGAGGGACACTGACGCCTAACTGGTTTGGTAGGCATGTTCCCAAGAGGAAGAAATACAAAGTCAGATGTGCTTCAATAGAAAGAGAAGATGGGACTGAAGTACTGGGAAGTCTGTGAGGATGCTGATTTGATTACAGACCAGCTATAGAGAAGATTTCTTCCACTTTTTTATGTGTTTTAAAAAATAGCAATACCTGAAAGTCAGAGATTCCAACTCATGCCTCCCAGGGGACTTAGCCTTTTACAGTGCATGCCTCAGTACTCACTGTAAATTGAGTAATATTATTCTAGACAAGTTTAGACTAAAGTCTAAATATGAGTGTGCTTATACATAAGTAACCTAAAAGATACTGGTGCAGCTTATAGGTACTTCTAACAAACTTGTGTTGAGATTACGATTTGAATTTCAATTAATAAAATCAACTCAACCAACTTCAGCTCTCCACATTACTTGAAGAACAAGAAGCATCAAAATTCAACCATCATTCTGCAAGCTGCCCCAACAGGTGCCTAACTACCAATTAGTTAAACAAATATTCAGTTCTGGCCTCTTCTGTAATTAGCTAGGTTTTAAAAATCCCATTCAGCATTTCCCACATTTTCCAAAGTTTCCTACATTCCAAATGCTTTGTTCATTTACATTGGCTTAATAACCTTATTCTTCTTGGTGAATGTCATCTGTTTGGTAAATATCACCAAATGTTATGTGTTTGGTAAATAACATTAACTGTGTACCTCAGCAAAATAGAGAGGTCAGACTATTTACATGGGTCTTAAATTGTTTATCACTTGTAGTAGGTACAAACCTGACTGTGCTACAATTAAGGGGGAAACATACAGAATCCATGAGTAATAGACAGTTTTGGCCATGAATTAAAGCACAAAAATTATATAGGATACTGTCATAAGTCCTAAATGTCTAATAATACTTTATAGGCTAGTTCTAGTCAGCAGTCCCTGACTGGGAAATCCAGAATGTTAAAATACTTTTTAAAGTCTCTATTTTTTACCTACTTTTCTTTAGTAGAAATCAGGTAACAGCTGTAGCGAAGACTAATTCTTGTATTAATTCTGCTTTTGATTGGTTAAGCCAAATACTCCGTAGGTACTTGGCCAAGAAAATGTAGAAAGATATTGAGGTGTCATTGGATGTAATTTTATAGTTTACACACTTTTTTAGCCTGGCGAGCAAAAATATTTCACCCAGGATACTATGCATGCACAGGGCTGCCAAAAATATGTTTGAATGTTACAGATCTACAGTGCCATCTGGCCCAGCAGCTTTTCAGATACAGTCTAGAGACATAAGAGAGAGAGAGACACTGCTGGATATCTCGTAAGAGGTATCTATTACATATATTTCCAAGGAATCAAAGATCTTATCTAAAGTACAGCAGGCCACTCTCTAGAGCAGCCACTATATTTTCCAAGAGAATTAAGGACACAAATCATGAAGAGCCTTCATAAGCTCTCAATAGTATAATGCATTCACACGTGCATTATGGATCAATATACTGAGCCACACACACTCTTCTGGATTGGTCAGGGGTGACATGGCTTGTCACCATTGACAGGACTAACATTAGAACGAACTGTACAATGCAAAAGATGAGAAATAAATACCAGCTATTTCTTAAAGGAGAAGACAAAACAAAGGAAACCTCAAATAAACCAGAAATCTGTCTGCTTAGCCTATTTCTGATTGACCCTCTGGATACTCAAGATACTTCTAATTACTCCACCTGTTTTACAGGTACCAAGTAGCATTTGATCAACGTTATGGCTTTACATTTGAGGTCATTCAGTAATACGGCCTCCCTCTAGTTTTCCTCTTTTGACAGTATTCAAAATCTTAGCAAAAGTAATTTTTTAAGAACAGATAATATGTGTTTCTAACTAAAAAATCTGAAAGGGAAAACTGGCTACTTGCTAATAAAAGCAAATGCTGCATAACAGCAGAAATTAAAAGTATAACTGCTAGAAACTCATGAAGTTATAATAAAATCATTTAATATTAGAAAAGAAGGGGGGAAAAATACCACAAACAACCATAGTGAGCAATATACTCAGCACACGTTGTTTCTTTTCCTGATTCCAGAGATTGTCAGCAGACCTTATTTTCACAAATACATTTGTATTTTGTTAATGAATTTCTTGTTTCATTGCTTTAAAATTTAAAAATCGAGAATTTTTGAATCATTATAACCTTAGCCATGGAGAGAAAAAAAAAATAATTGTCTGTGTCATTGTACAATAATGAGATAGACTACACTAATACTGACTGGCTAAGGATAGAATTACTTTTCAAAGTAATTACAGAATAAAGTGATGAAAAAAACAACACAAGGTATTATTTTGGGCAATACAAATAGATCCCTTCCGAGATAACAGTTTCCAAAAAATCTGAATTTTGGGCGAGAAGCATTAAGAACCTTGTATTTCTGCTGCACTAGGAATAATGTATTTTATTAAAATAAATAAATAACCATCCATATATTCTAACTTTCTGTCAGCAACACGAGCTAATTGAGTAGCTGGGCTCGTTACAAACTTGGGAGGCAGTTATCCTCCTGTCTGGCCTGCTTGGCTGTGCCTGTGCCAGAGCACTGAAGAATCTGTCACTGAGCAGTGGAAGCAGTGTCTCTCCTGTGTCACACACCTATAAATAGGTGTGTATGTAGATGTATGGGCATGTCTCCATGTATTTCATTTTCTAGTGCAAATAAACAAGCGCATTCAAAACTCAATCCTGAGCATTTCCAACAATTAATTTTTGGCAATCTTCAAACAACACAAGGATAGTAGAATGCACAGCCTGTACTCCGTTTACAAGAATATAAACTGTAGGCATGCCTGGCTGCTCCTCACTCCCTGCCACCTACTCCAGCACAATGAATGGGTTTCATATTTTCCAAGCCTCCAACTTCACTGATAGAAAGAACGAATATACGTACTCACCACATATATATAGGACATTGTATCTATATCTGTGCATGTCAATATAGAATGTAAAGCAATAATCTAATGCAATTAATAATAATATTAAAAACATATTCAAATAAAACACACAAAATAATCCCAAGCCCATAATAAAAAAAAGTTAATGCTCCACAAAAGCGTTAACCAAACAAACCTATAAACCAAACAAAAAAATTCGAAATCACTTCTTAGCTATCTTTTGAACAGATGCTGTAAAAAGAACAAATCAATATTGATCCACAAGCCCTCTCTCCTGGCTCATAGGTGGAAAATTTAGCTGCAACAACCACTTGGGCCTCTACACTTGATGACTCTTCCTCCTTCCTATAACTATCTTATTAGAAGATTCTTGCCTGCAGCTTTTTTTAAGGTGTCAGAAAGAAATTTAATGTGATTATACTGGGGGAAACACAGCCTCTGAAACGCTTGCACATCAGCCAAGAAGATCTTCTGTTGCTTATGGTAGCCTCTCTCTTACTCTGCCACCAAGAAACACCCTTTGTTAGGCCCCATAAAGGAACAGTAATCCAAGATAAAAACCTTTTCTTTCCTGTCAGGGTTAATGAGAAATGAAGCTGAAGTATTGTGCCGACAAGGATGAGAAGGCAATATTTAAATCAGAGCAAAACCCACTGTACTCTGTATATAATTTGATTAAACAGGAATCTAAGTGGTGAGTGTTAACAAGGGTCTGCTTTGTTTTCTGATAAGCAGAGAAACGTGAAACAAACTCTTCCCAATTAAAAATGGGGCCAGACCACCTGCTGCTGCCTTCAGCGGGATGAGGGTGGCCTTCCCGGGGAGGTGGCAGCAGCTGGCAGCCATCCAGCTGTGCTGGGACACAAATCCCTCCTGTCCCTGTGGGCACCTCCCAGCCCGGCACCCTGGGACAGGATAGCTGGTGGCCACTCTCTGCTTCTCAATTACAAATCCACTTGCACGAAACAGCTGCCCAGTGCCAGGAAACAGACAAAGCCTATGCAAAGAGTCAGCCCTCAGAAGGGATAAAGCAGCTCCTAGAGGAGAGACAGTGATTAAATAAAGTCCAGAAAATGATGCCAATAAACAAGTTTTCAATTATCAAAGGACACCAGGCAGCCAAAAAGAGGCTGCTGAAAGCTGTAATCACACTACTCTACAGTATCCACCTTCAAAAAGTAGAGAAACATAATATATTTTGGCTGTAAAAGAACACATAGAGAAGACTATTTAAGAAAATTGCAACCTGCTACAAAAACAAGCTTGAGTGCTGTCTATTTAAGAGAGTGGGGCTGCATTTCAGATCCCATTTCTTACTTCAGGTGAATTATATCTCTGAATCACACAGCAGTTATCTGCCTGCATGTTTTACTTTGGCAACATTATATCCTCCTGTCCTTGACCCCATCTGAGACTGACAATCTCTGGGGACTGCTAATGGGGCAAAATTTTCCATGAATATGTTTGTATTTATAAATTAATTTACTTGGGCCACACTAACGCAATTTATGTATTTGCTTTCTGAAAAAAGTCTTGTTCATTTGGGTTTTGCTGGCTGGAATGTTTACTAAAGTAAATTCCAAATATGTAGCCAAAGGTATTAGGATCAGAAAGAGGCTTTTAAAGTGTACTGCAGTGTGTCATTGCATTTATATTTGCACAATACAAATGATTCTCACTCAACCAGCCAAGGAAGAGAGAGAAAATTTGGAGCTTTCCTGGCTAGTCATAATTAACAAATACAGCATGAAGAATAAGCAGTGAAAGCAGAAAATCTGTTGTTGTTGAATAAAAACAGTAACAGGTGTGTTACCAAGCGGAATTACAACAGTTTTTTCAGACTGGATAGATTCAAAGATGAGATATGGTCATACTGACTATGCACATGACATATGACTGTGACTGTGACTGGAAGCCTATAGAGTGGAAGCCTCCTAGGATGGAGCTCAGAGTCTGTAAAGGATTCACTTGTTTTGAAAGACAAATCTGTATTTACACATACACTATGCTACAGCAGACTTCCTGAAGCATCACAAACCAACATATTTTTGTCTGACCTGTTGTCTCACAGTATCTGGTCCTTGGGAAGACCAAATCTGAATGTGGGTTTGAGCACAGGGGACTCTGAACAACTATTTTTTCTAATTAAAATACTGTTCAGTTCTCAAATTATCTGGCTTTTAATTCTATGTTTGTGCAACTAACCAGCAGACTAAGAGTAAATTATTTTATATGGTTTGCTCTTTTAGTAACTTGCCACATTGGGAAAAAAAAAGGTGTATATCAGTTCAACAAATTAAAACCAATTGTGGTTTAATCATTTTCCCTTTAGCCAAGACCATTAGCATGGCACAATTAAGTAAATGCTGAAAGCTAGATGAGGAGTCTGCAAGGCAGAGCTTCCATTCCCGCTGCTGAACAGCAATGGGGGAATTCCTAGGAAACAGACACCAGTACCCTCTGCCCCATAGCA
Source organism: Acridotheres tristis (assembly GCA_037013685.1). Taxonomy (NCBI): domain Eukaryota; kingdom Metazoa; phylum Chordata; class Aves; order Passeriformes; family Sturnidae; genus Acridotheres; species Acridotheres tristis. The sequence goes on from CM072895.1 coordinate 14,344,961, forward strand.
GCAGCAGTACCTTTCCTTGACTGATCTGACAGAACAGGAGCTTCCTTCTGATGCTTCCATCCAGCCTGATCATGTCCTGCACAAAGCAACTACCTGTCTAGAGTATTTTCTGTTTGAAATATCACAGAAAATGAAACCACCCTCTTCCTGCATATTACTAGCCTCTCTTAGCCTCCCATGAAGAGAGGCTAGGGCATCAAAAACAAAAAGCCTTTCAGAAATCAAAGAGACCATATTTTCAGCCAATTTTATCCAGCATCGTAACTATTTAAAGCATTAAAAGCTGGTTTAAGTGTGCTTTTTATTACATGATGCTGATTTGAACTCCTCCAGTCTTATCATTAGTCTGAATTCTTCCAGACACGTTTCATTATCACTTCATATGTGAAGGCAAGATGCACAACACTGCAAACTCTCTTATATATATTTACTGTATCCTTTCAGGTAATTAGTGAGGAAATGTGAAAACTGAAATTTCCTCAGCTTTGAGCAAAGACTTTTATTTGTTTCTAGATTACTGAAATTGATTTACACTTCACTGCTTAGAGCTTTGGGGACATTAGCATGAGACCACCATCTTTCCAGGTATTATATGATCTTGATGTAACATGTTGTGATTCCCATAATTTGTGAATTCTATTTAAGAGGAATACAGTGGATTAAGAGACAGGTTAATTTAAGCAGTGTATGTTCATATGAATTATTTGGAGAACTAAAATGTCTGTTCAGACGTGGTTAAACTCAAAGCACATATTGATGCTGTATCTGGCAACCAGAGTAAGCAACAATTTTCCCTGGCATTTTATTTATCAAACAGATCTTTACAAGGATTAAGAAAAATCTCAAACTGAACAAATATTGATAGTTTCTTCATGGGGATTTTTGTGCCCATTTGAAAAACGGTGTCTCCTTACATCATCTTGCATAGGAGTCCATCTAAAATGAAATGCACTCATGCTAAGAAACTTGGACATGATGAGCAAAACATTTTCTGGTGTATAGGCTAAAAACATTGCTGTGACAGGTTAATGTTGAGCAACTTCAAGCTTACCCTCACCAATGCTGCAAGGATTTCCTCAGCTGTCACATTCTAGAATCAGATTCCTTTCCATGTATTTTGATATATGTTGACAAACCAACTCAGCTAAGAACTGTATTTTAAAGAACTATGTTAACTATGCAAAGAATTATGTTTAACTACTTAAAAGTACTATTTTCACAATATATGGCACTACCTCTCGCTGTTCCATGTATATGCTGGGACAAACATGAGTCATGGGAATATCCCTCTGGGGCAATTTCAATTGGAAAATGCTCTCAGACATTCAAATGGAATCTGGTCCGTATTTCTTAGATCACAAAAACCTAGCAACAGGGAATTGATCTCCATGTCTTTTCCCCGAATCCCAGCTCTTCCAGATTTACTGAAAGGGAACAAACAACATAGTATGGCTGAAAACTCTGCTAAAAACTCCAGGGTAGGAACCCTGGCAAAGCCCTACTGAAAGCCTGTAATATTCATTCCACTCAATCAGGGCAGTGTTTGCCTTCCTTCAGCTTCAATGATCATTTTCCTGGAGGCTGAAGTTAAAAGGCTATTCTGTACTTTGTTTTACTCCTGAGTGTTCTGGTTTCCCCATCAGGTAAGTTTGACGTCCTACATAGGCGTAGCAGGCACAGTTATCTTTTTCTGTCCTAAGCAGTGGAAATTTATGTATCACAGATTTATACATAAACTCTCAGATGCTGCTGTAGTCTTTAAGATACATGAACAGATTTGTAAAATACATTAGTTAGATGTAAAGGAACAAGTGAAAATTCACGGCCCAAATACATAGCTCTGCAACAGTTTGTACTTAACGTATCAAAGCCTAGGAAATTTGAGTGCCATGCTCTGTATTAAATGAAACAATTTACTGCAGACTTTATGATTTAAACTTGGGGGATTTTTTTTGAGTTTTTTTGTATGTAGGGGGCAGGGCTTTTGGGTTTTTTTGTTTTGCTTTGTTTTTTTGTTGTTTTGGGGTTTTTTTGTAAAGCCAAACAGATGTAAATTATGATCTCAGAACTTTGTGACCTTATTGACATATTAGATACTTTAAATATATAACCATAAATGCTGATATTCCTGAGGGAAATGTGTTAGTACTAGACAGCTTTGAAAATCATCTGTCATCTTTGGGAGTCATAAAATAGGATCTGAATTCACCTGGAAATCAATTTCAGTTTTGTGTGGTGGTTACCTCAAAAACTGGAATGTTATTGAAATTTTCTTCTCATATGCTTCACTGCATGATTCATGCATAGAATTACTGTTCATCAGCATGGGCTGTGTCTGCAATGGGATTCCTGCTTGTTATCCAGCTGTGAGAAATGCACAAGCTGTAAAATAAGTTAGGAAAGGAGTGAAAGAGACTGAAACCAATGTAAATGAACATACTGAAAAAGAAACAAAGGTATAATACTATTTGTAAAAGAAAACAGGTGGACAATTTAGGGTTAAGATCTAACAATCATGTTTCCTTCAACTCTCTTGACCTGATGTAGATTACACCTTCTCAGTTCTGAAAATCTGATTTTTTCCAGGGATATTTCTCTGTGAGAAATCTTGCCTGTATGTTAATAGAAAAATTCTTCCTTTCAACTTGGCAATTTTGTAATTTCATTCCTTGTACAGAAGTAACCTCAAAATTAATAAAAAAGATGTTCCAATTCTAATCTCAGCTGAATAGAACATTACCTGTATTTTATGCGTGATATCTTTTTAAGAGAATTTATAGGAAGTGTTTATTTAGTTAAGGAAATGAAGGTTAGAAATTTACCAGAGTTAAGGAAATTCCCAGAGTTTTCTAAATTCCACTGTTTGCTAAGAAATTAACCCCAAAAGTATCAAATAATCATAGCTATAAACACCGAACTTATAAACTGCCAACTGCACTTAAACAGAAGCTAAGATGCAGCTTTCTGAATTACTCAATACTTGAAACTTTATTATTTATTTTGAAAGAATGTGTGTATGAGTGCACTCTGCAGAATACTTGACAGTAGCTGTTCACTCCAAACTATAAACATATTATGAATTGTGAAACAAGAAAAGACTGGCTGCAGGCTAAACCACCAACTAGTAACTTCTACAAGACCAAGATATGATCTCTTCTTACAGGGTAGCAGCTGTTGTGATCATGATTTTTATTTACAGAGAAGAAATCCTTTTAAACATTTATGCTTTAGAAGAAAACACAAGTATGTAAAACAGTGTTAAGATTTAAAGTAAGGATAACTGTCAATCATTTTGTTACCAAGGTTTTGAATCAGTAATGCTTCTCTTCTTGCAAACCTTTGGTTTTTTCTATAAAGCGAATTCTTGAAACTCGTTAGAAATATTCTACATTCTCAGTAGAGACTGAGTATAGTCTGAGACACTACATACAGTGAAGAATTTCTGTAACTGAGAAATGTTTGCAGCACATTTTCTTTCTTGGAAATGAAATAAACCCTCAACTTTGCCACCTCTTAAATGTTTTAATGCTTCTTTATGGTGTTGGTTGAAAACACTGGCTGCTCAAAAATGCTATTCAGTGAATTGTGAGATGTCTGTATCCAATAAATAAAATGTAAACAGAAGGGCTTTCATCAGATCATCTTCATACACAGATAAATTAAGGAGCATTAAGACATTGTGTATTTCAGTTAATTCTCATTATTTCTGCTCCAAAATTGTTCTTTAAGTTTTTATTTGAACAGAGTTGAGCATTCTTTAGCTTTAAGGGCTTAATGATCTATTTTTTCTCAGTTTTAAGATGATGTATAAGATAGCATCAGTTGGTAACCTACCATTCATCAACACTTGAATCACATTTCTTAGCCCATATAGAAACTCTAAAAAATCCATATAGAAACCCATACACAAGTCTTAGAAATCTGCATTTTAAAGGAACACAGTTTCATCTAGGAACAGTGAGTTCATCAGGTATGTTCTCTTTTGAAAATTTGAAACAAAAAATTCCACAAATCACAATCATGTATAAGACATTGTAGCTGTAGATCTAATTGTTGATCTCGTAACAATAAAATGTTTTACCTATCTTGTATTGCTTCATCTAGTAAGAATTAAATATTCCCATCTAGCAATTGTAATTATTTTACTTTTCTTTAAATATGTGTCTCCCTTAAGGTGCAGTCACAAACCCATGTGGCTAAACTACTGAGAACAGTTTCCCCAAATAATCACACTGATGGATGATCTGACAGTCTTTGTGTATGTTTGAAATGTTTTTGTTAATTACTTGGAAAGCAGCACCTTGAGCACTCTTCGTTATTCTCTCTCCAGATATTTGTACTGAATAATGAGAAGCATCATTACTATAAATAAAAATCCACTTTCCCTTGGCACACTTAAATGTCTACATTTCTTTTGTGCTGAAAACTAGGGCGGTGGTAGGCTATGATATTTTTCTTGTTCCAGATCCGAGTCTTATTTTTAGATACGTTATTATTGCTGAGGAAACAGAGAAGCTCTGCAAAGAGTGTTTGTGTACCACAGTTACATATTTTTTCCATCTGGGGAAAAAAAAAATATTTTCTTCAGCCTCCTTTTAACATATGGAGTTTGTCACATCAATCACTGGTGGAGAACATGTAGTGGCATCCATGTCATGTGGGTGACAGGGCTGTTTTACATAGTATCAGTATTTTAGATTCGTGCTTTCCCCAAGCTACAAAGCACAGACATTCTACTTAGCAATATCATAGCTCTTCCAAAGAAGAGCTGTCTTTTGTCAAGTATTTTCATCTGAGAAATGTAAAAATGTTACAAATGATCCCTAAGTAATAGTCTGGGTACTTCAGCATGCAGTCTTTCTCTAGCTTCTATAATAAATTTGAGCTGGGTGCTTAATACGTATGGGGATCACGCTAGGGGAGCCTTTCCCTTGGTGCCTATAGTCATATAGAAACCATGTCGTGTTTTTATGTGTGCCTGTGTAGAGGCCCAGCCAGTGAGACAATATTTCAGAGGCCTATAGTCAGTAGCATCCTCTAAGGGTCTTTACAGGGTCTAGTCTTATTCAACTGGTTTATCAGCAAGGTGAACAAAGTGACAGAATGCACACTCAGCAGGTTTGAAGGGTATGAAATGGGGAGTGGCTGATAGCCCTGAAGGCTGTGCTGCATTCAGTGGGACCTGGACAGGCTGGAGGATTGGGTTAGAGACACCTAATGAGGCTCAACAAAGGCAAATCTGGGGAGGAATAACCCCAAACATCAGTACAGGCTGAGGGCTGACCTACTAGGGAGCAGCTCCGCTGAGAAGGACCTGCCAGGGCTCATGGCTAGCATGGATCAAAAGTTGAGCCAGCAGTATCTTTGCAGCCAAGGGAGCCAGTGGGATCCTGAGGTGCATTGGGAAGAGTGTGGACAGCAGGTGGAGGGAGGTGGTCTTTTCCCTCTACTTGGCCATGGTGAGGCACATTTGGAGTGCAGTGCTCGATTCTGGCCCCCACAGGAGTGGTGCCACAAGGATGATGAAGAGTCTGGAGCATCTCTCTGATGTGGAGAGACTGTGGGAACTGGGCCTGCTTAGTCTAGAGGAGAGAAGAGTGAGTAAGGATGTTATCAATACACACAAATATCTCAAAGGCAGGGGTCTAAGAAAACAGTGCCAGACTCTTTTCAGTTGTGTGCAGTGACAGGATGAGGAGCCATGGCCATGAACTATAACTCAAGACATTCCACCTCAACATGAGGAAGAGCTTCTTTACATTGAAGGTGCCAGAGCACTGGAAAAGGCTGCCAAGGGAGGTTGTGGAATCTCACCATCTGGAGGTATTCAACACCTCTCTGAACTAGTTCCTGGGTAACCTGCTTTAGGTGACCCTGCCTTGGAAAGGGAAATCGGTCTAGATGATCTCCAGACATCCCTTCCTACACTATTCAGTGAAAATTTATAAAAAAAATCTTGCCCCATTTATTTGCTCTTCAATTTCAAAAAGTGACATCTGTGTTATATCTCAAGACCCAAATGTATCAAAGTGGGCATTTTACAGTCTGCCACTTTCCTGTTACTGCTCACCTACTATCACCATCCTTATGGCTCCTTCCCTACACAAAAAGGATGCCAGCTCCATAGTATCCCTATTCTCTTGTCTGCAGGCACCATAGTATTGTCAGCAATTAAAATTTACCCTGGTAAGGCACTTACTGCCTGTTACTGTTCAGTACATTGGCTTCTTGACCTCTCTGCAAATAGCTAGATAACTAATTTAGGGTATAAATGGCTGTGATAATTATAATTCAATTTAATTTCCTTTCAGTAATTCACACACAGATGTTTTGATAGCACTGAAACTATTAGCTGAAGAGACCACACACTGTACAGTGCCTAAAAATTTAGCACTGTGTCCTAGAGGACTTAGGCAGGATATGAATGCAAACCTGCAGCTTCCGAAGATTATCATTTCTTAGACTGGAATCCTAAGAAATCCTCAAACCTCAACCCAATAGGAGACTCAGCCAGGAAAACCTGAATTTTCATGTTTAATTTTTTCAAAATTAAACAGTGCAAGTATTTATAAGGCACAGCAGTGCCTAGAATAACACAGTAGCATAATGGGGTAAGCGAATCTGTCTTGTTGCCCCTCTTGTGAAAAACCTGCCAGGACAATTTCCTGTCAATGTCAATTCTTTGTCCCGTTCTAGTCAATGTTTTCTAGGTTAGAGAGCTTTCAAAATATAGCACTACACAGTGTTCATCATTCCCTGCATGTTTTTTAACCATGGATTCAGTGAATGAACCCTTACGTTAGGAAAATATGATTTAATGTCCTCTTGCGAGAATTCAAGTAATTTCTCCTAAGAAATTCTGTTCTTAGTGAGCATCCTCTACTATTGAAACTGCATCTATGACGCATGAGCTTAAATATTCATCCAGGAAGAGAAAAATCTCCTTGTTTCTCACTGTAATACTGACAATGAGGTGCTCCTGGTTCTTTTGGTGAGATGGTCTCTTTGAAGCAGACCTATGTCTGCAAAGCTCTGCTGCCTGAATGCAATGCATTTCACAAAATAAATCCATTTTTGAACTGGTTTCAAGACCTACGATCTTTGCAAATAAACGGCCAGCAACACCAATCCCTACAATAACAAATTCCCACCCAGTCACTATGAGCAGCAAATTGTCTCACAGAATTCAAAATTGTAAGGGAAAGCAGAAATATACTTTATCACTCCCAGAGACACAAGCAAAAATTAAGAAGTCATTGTCATTCATGTGCTTGGTGAGTCTGATGACAACATTTGACAAAGCACATGTCATTAATGTCCAGGATAAGGAATATATTCCTGTCATAGGACTTACTGGCGTTAATGTCCCCGTAGGACTCTGCCTAGAAAAGCAAGTTGTCACTGCTGCCCTCTGAGTGTCACTCTCACAGGAAATGTATCACTTTGCTTTTCGAATGAGACAAAGAAAATAAAGCACCAAGCATGACACAGAAATAGCAAGGAACCTCTAAAGCATGCAAGAGTTTCATGTCCCTTCCATGGGACTTGTACAAGAAAGGATGAAATGACACAGATGTTTGATAAAAGGCAAGACAAAGCAACTGTCTTTGGGAGCACCTTTTATTCAGTAGCCTGCAAATTCTGTGAGCACACAAGCACATAAATGCAGAAACTTCAAGTCTGTCTACATAATGCATTTTAGATGGTTTTCCTTGCTTGAAGGAATTGTAAGTAAACTGTCTGTAAAGGTGATTTGTATCCCTCGGTATAACTGTTTCATTGGGCTTCTGGCAGCAAGCAATTGTTTGTCAGATGTGGTGCTCATAAGACCTTTCACTACAGTGATACTAGCAATTGCCTCTATAACACTTAACACATAAAACAAATTATAACAATATCCTTAAGATTAGCATATAAGTAATAGTGCTATATAAAAACTCATAAAAGCAAAATGTATGGCTACAATAACCATATTAAAACAACCATAGTTCTGCTTTAAATAACCGTATGAGCCACGTTTGGAAGATATTATAGTATTTACTGGTTAAGCATAAGGAAAAAGCTATTACTGTCATCTTGTAAGAAAAAAATTGATTCCACTTTCTATCTTTCCTGTAGGTTTTGGAAAGCTAGCTCATGACAAAAGTCCAACAGAACCATCTAAAGAGCTTCAATAATACTTTGATAGTTTTTAAAGAATTAAAACACATCCTTTTTATGCATCTTTTTTCTTGTTTGGGTGATTTTTTTAGGGGGTTTCTTTGTTTGTTTTCCAAGAGGATACAATCATGTGTTCTAGACCACAGAAGAATATGGTATCATTAATTGAACAGTAAATCATCTCAGAGGACTGGGCAACTGGACCCCTGAACCACACTGGTGACCTAAAAAGTCAAAATGACACTAATGCTAAGACGACGTCAAATTTACGCTGATACTGAACTTGCATAGAAAAATTAATCAGGATAATAGATCTCTTTTAAAAAGTAACAACATTTAGGGCCTGGGAAAAGTAAATGCAGAATGGGTTTCTCTGAATGAGCACTAGACAAGACTGCACTTAAATATTGAGAAGGTTTTTCTGTGTGTGGACATTTGAAGAGAAAATCCTTGTTTTGTCACAGAACTGGTGCTTCCAGTCAGTTTTGCAGTTTCATTTTCCACTTGGCAGCTGAAGTGTTGAAATCCAGTGAAAATGAAAACTAACAGAAAATGTTTCTGAGACCAATAAAAGCTAAAGGAAAGAAGATTAGAGGTGGGAACCAATTAAAAGGCCTTTTGCACCTCCACTGAGGCGTTCAGGGGTAGGGCATGTGTATGTGGAGGAATTGTACAGAAGACCCTTGGGCCAGCACAGCACTGTCTCCTGTGCTCCCCAGGCCCTGCCCTAAGGCCAGGGCACTCCCAGGTGGAAAGTCTCAGGATATCCTCGAGTCCTGCTTCAGTACAGTGACCCACTAACAGACAATCAGGCAGAGCAGAGCCAATAAAAGAAACACCAGTCATTTTTCATTTGCCTATGGACAGGCAACTTATGATCATACTCCGATGATTACTTTCTATTGAATGAATCACCTTCTGACCCATTCTGCTCAGTCATTTTCATTGTACACTAAATTCCGTTTGCCATGTCAGACCCTCAATTTTATCAGATCCACTAACACAATTTTCCAGAGCAGCAGCATTAGCTCAGCTTCCTCATTTTGTCTCTGGTGCTTTGTAGTTCAATTTATAGGCGGAAATAAAGACTTGTTGGAACTTGTCTCCTGCCCCCAAGGGTAATCTTAATCCAAACCCAAGAGCAGAATCTAGGCCCAACCTCCAGGCTTTTTCTCCCAAGAGGTGATATATCAGTAGATGATCCATATAAACCTTATCACTATCATTGAATAAAAATAAATTAGCACTATCAAAAGAAGATTTCCAGCATTGAGAGATTCAAATACTTGAAAAAGAAGCACATAGTTTTTCTTCCTGATAAAAGTGGGATGAGGAAACACAGTCAAAAAGCCTCAAAGCATCAACTGAACAGAAAATTACAAACCATCAAATGAAAATTGAAATACATTTGCATTAAATAATTTCTGAATCCTCCTATAGATTCATATTTAGCAGCTATATGCGTCTTACAAAAGCAGTAACAAAAACTAGAAATTCTTCCTTTTTCACAATAAGACAATATTATGTGAAAGACAAAATGTGTCAATTTTGTAGAGAATAGGGGATTCAAACATTTTATTCCTCTCCCCCCCCAACAAGATGAAAGTTTTAGATTTGCTTAACACCAAGTAACCTGTCCCAGCACGGCATTACTTTAGTCAGAACACTTAGCACTAGCACTGCCTAAAGCAACTTCATTGAGACTTAACCATGTCCAAGCCCTCAAAAATATTTACAGGACAAATTCAAGAAACTAGGAGCTTAGGTCAAGACTGTGTCATCAGAATAAAAATGAACATTGCACTCAGTGCACTGGCTTGTCAGTTCATTTGCACAGATCATAAATAACAATGGTCCAAGCATAGATCCCTGAGGTGCTTCTGTAATGACAGCCATTAAATCTGACATGATGCTGTTTAATAACACAGGCTGTATGTGTGCCCTCCTAAGTAGCTAGCACCCAGTTAATTACAGATGATTCCATTCCTAATCCACTCAATTTATCCTAGGAATATAATTTATGAAATAGACAATAAAAAATAAATTTAAGTGCACTCCATACACATTCCCTGGAAACAACTTGCATTTAATCTGCAGCATTTAAAACCATCTGATTTTTCTCTTTCTAAATTAACCATAAACATTCAAATGTTATTCTGCTCAAGAGTCCCTTATTATTGCTATGGCAAGCTAAATACAGAGTCCAGTCTTCGTGCTGCTGAACACCAGCAAGGGGTGCTCGGTGGGAGCACACCCAAATTAGATTACTGGTGTTCAAACTGTGCCTCTTCAAGGCCTCCAACACAGATCCTGGGTAATCTGCAAGTCTGAGCAGGGCAAGCCTGGCTTTGGCCGAGTCTCACTGGCTCTGGATGCAGTCTGTGCTGCCACACACCTCTCCAGGGAACAGAGAAAAATGCTGAACGAACACACTGGTGCTAAGAGGGCATCAATGCTTCTTCTGGAGATGAAGAAAAGGAACTGATGTGATTCCCAGTGACAACCAAAAAGTGTGAGAGAGGGAAAAAGGTGAGAAAGAGAGGAAGATCGAAGACACTGCTTTGGCTTGCTCTCTCACTGAAGAATGAAGGGAGAGTAGAATGTCTCCATGGCAACCAGCAAAAAAACATGGAAAATCAGAGAGCAACAATGATTATAATAAGATTAGAAGAGGTCACATAGATCGTCAAATAGTCCCACAAAATCTCAAGCAATCATATAAAAATAGCTGCTTAGTCTAGAAGTGCTCCATGGAACAAGAGCTCCACATCCACACACATCATACAATTCTTCACGATTTATGACTTATTTCTGCAGGTTAAAATAAAAGATATTATACTCTGAAGTAAAGGAGATTCAGAAAACAGGTATCCTATATCCTTGTGACAAGAAAGAATTTACTGGATCTAGAAGGTGATTTTAGGACGAGCATCTCACCTCCTGCTGTTGAGCAAGGCTGGCACAACAAACTCCACACATCTGACCTGAACAGTCTGATCTCCAGTAGAATTACTTCATGATACCAAAATTAGGAACCATGTTAACCCTCAGGATGTAAGCAAAGTGCATCAGTGAGATTTCTAACACCAAAGGGAGCATCACATCACCCTTTCTGCATGAATCTTGTCTCTGACACTGCATCAGTGTGGGCTGATACAGAACGCATGTGTTTCTTAAAGGGATATCTGTGGAACTGGAAACAGGCAATGGGACCCCCACACACCAGGCTTTAGTGCAACACTCAATTCACTTCCAGAAAGTGGCCAGACATCACAATGGGGAGTAATATATAATGCTTCAAAGAGAAGGAATGATTTCGTTTTCTCACTGGTGGGTGGATGAAAATTTTTTGGAAGACAGGGAAAACATTCACATCTTCACCATTAGGCCAGAGCACAGGAGAAAAATATAGATGCTACTGGCTAGACAGAATAAAATCATGATGCTCAGTCTGAAACTGAATGATGTTCCATATCTTTAGAAATATGCTGAGTCATATCATTTGCCTCTGATACAGGAAGGAACCAAGTGAGGGAGACAAAATTGTTTGTTCTCAATTCACTTATACTTGTTAAAAACAGAGACTTTAAATTTCCAAATACAGTCCCATGGTTACATATTGTTTTCAATATCACACTGATTTAAATCAGAGAACACACGGTATAAGTCTCCAAACTGACACTGACCTAAGCTTCAGTTCGGGGTGAAAATCTCTAACTGATGCCTGTATGCTCCACGTGACTGGGAATAGGAAATAAAGACACTTTTCTTATCTATATTCCTATCTATCACACCTTCATAGAAAGGATACTTCTTGTTTCAGAACTGCATGTTTCATGAGATCCTGAAGAATTCCACATAAACAAACAGAAAAGTCAGGTATATTAGATGTGCATTTGTAGAATAGATTTTGAATTGGCCTTCTTACATTGCATGATGATTTGTGCTGCATTTTGTTGCTGTTCCAACTGTTTTTTCAATAGTAGGCTACGTCTAATTGGGCAATTTGCATACCCTTTATGCCTGTCACATTGCTACTTGTGACACTTCCTTCAGGAGTGACTTGAAAGTGCAAATTATACTCATTGCAATTTCTGACTACAGGACACTACAGAAAGACAGCTTAGCTGAAAGTCTGAAGCCAGTATGTATAAGATGCAGTTTTCACACTCTTGTGTGAAGTGCAGCTAAACTTTATGGGCTGCTTTACTCCAGAATGAGGTAATCCACACGGCAGACTCAATTTCAGCTGATTTGCCTTAACCTTCCTAAGTCCTTCTATAGACACGGACTTGTGTTTTCCAGCTCTGCCCTTCCTTCCTCTGCAGGTAACTGTCTCAGGCTTTTCTGTGTTAACTATTTGAATCTCCATTCCTAAAGCTGTTTTCTTTCTACTGATGCTTTCTGCAGCTGTGGCAGATTGCACTGTTTTTCCATTCCTATCGAAGGGCAGGGGGTGATATCCAACATGTTAGGTTCTTTTCAGCATGCCTGGCAGCAAGGCGTATGTGCCTCTGCCTCCCACACTATCTTCTCCATCCCCCTGTATTACTGTTTGTAACAGATGTTTTCTCTGGCCTTTGCTTCTTCCTGCCTCAGTGCCCCTTGATTCCACTGGGACATTTGTACCCTGTCATTCTGAAGTCTCTGACAGCTTCTTCTACCAATACTAATGCCATTATATGTGCTAACAAACATGTCCTACGCACGTACAGGCATCTGTGATACGTGTCCCAGCCACTATCATTGGCACCAAAGGTTTATGACTATCCCTGGGTTAGGGCCAGGGAAGTCCAAGGAAAGCATCTTTGTCCCATTCATGCTTTAAATGAGCTCTGGCACTGCCCACTGAATGTTCACTCACTAGATTTATTAATCAATCCTACAGCATTTACTAAGAAGGAACATTTTTCACCTCTTTTCTCATATTTTTTCAGTAAGAAGAAAATATTTCCAATTCCTCAGTGGCTAAGCAAGTGATAAGTCCACTAATGAGGGGCAAAAGCAGAACACATAGCATGCCTGGATAACAAGAGAAGTGCTATTGCCTTATCTTTCCCTTACTTTAATAATCTCTCTTTAACAGAAAAGCACATAGTTCAATACACAGCCTTGAGCTTTAAACTTCTGCTTGTCCTACAGGGGATTTCCTGCCCTGTCGGGTGAATTCCACTTAATAATACTGAATTCCTCTAACAGAACAATCCCTTCCTGTGGGAATTTAAAGACTTCAAGACTGTTTATTATATTTTAACTGGTGATTTTCCCTGTAGCTTCAATTGTATTTGGTTTAATTGCACAGAAAATATTTATTCCCTTCTTCTATTTTTCTTTCACAGTCTCAGCTCACTTCTACTTTTCCCACAAAGAGAAGCAAAGTTACTTTTAGGTCGTATTATCTAACCAATATGCACTTAAGGATGCACTTAAACCCCCCCACAGAGAGGTGTTATTTGCAAAACGTATTACCTTTTCTTTTCTTCAAACACTGTGTGTAATCTCTCCCTTGCTTGAGTCTCTCCAGTGTGACATAGGTAAATTTCACAATAACAAAGCAAGTTCAAACACCACCTCACTGTACATTATATGCCCTCTGGGAGACTTTACTTCATATGTGGTTATTTTGGACCCCTCACAAAAAAAGCACCACAGCTCTACAGAAATAAGTATGTGTACCAGTTAAATAATATTTTGCTTATACCTAGAATAAGAGATCTAGAGGCATTTTAATATTAAATTATTATTTCCACACAGCCTAAGCAGCAGACTAGGGTTAGCAAACCTGTGGCTCCTTAGCTGTGCACAATTTACCAGCAGTTCACACAGTCCTAGCCTATACCTCAGATAACCAGCAGCAGATCACAGGAGCTGCTGGAACATACAACCTCCCAGGATGGGGAAGCAACAAAACCAAAAAGAGGAAATGCTGAACTCAGTGCACCTAGTTCACCCTGGGGCCTCAGTGGACACCTAGCACAGCTCCTGACACAGCCATCCCCATCTCCAGCTGCTGGACTCCAAGGTCCAGTTTCACGTCCCGTGTGTCTTATGGCTGTTGGTTATGAGACCAACAAGTGCAAGGAGCGCAGGTACCCCAAACCCAAAGGTACTCTGCCTGCTGTACAGGTGATGGCAAACAGAAGTGGGCAGGTATAATCACAGCTGACCCCAGAGTGCTTCAGCTAGAGGAGGAGAGAGAGCAGAACAGAGCGTGCACGAAGCAGGGCAGGGGTGGGAATCTCATGGCTGAAGGAGATGCTCTGGTGTGTCCTCTATATTGGACTAGTCCTTAGGACTGACAGAGTTTGTGGTAAGACAAAGCATGGGCCCATAAAATCTTCCTGCAAGGCTTTTTGGATCTACTCTTTCTTGTTCTTAATTTAATTTTGAAAATATTTTATCTCCATTAAAAAAATATTAGTTCAAGGAAAATATTTACATAACATAAAGTAGTGTATTACAAGTGTTGTAATGCAAAGCGAAAAAGGTCTTCATTATCTTTTCCATTCCACATGTAGAAATCTGATTTAACAGGATTAGAGAAATTTCTTTGGCAGTGGTAATATTAAAGAAAAGGATTCAACCATATATGATTTACATCCCTCTAGAAATATCTATGATTTTAAAAAGTATATCACTATATTATTTTTTTCTTATATTGCACTTAATGTTAGAGTTTTCTATTTAAAATACACACAGATAAAAAATACGTCAAGAAATAAATATGTAGGTTATCTGACGAAACATATTTGAATTTCTACTTAGACACTTTAACTTTTAGCTGAAACATCAATCAAAGGTAAAGATCTAAAATCCATGTACTTCAAAAGAGATTAGTTTTTGACACTGATTCTGTAGCCTGGGACCGTCTTTGAGGTATGTAACTGGGTTCTCTGATGATATCTGCTAAAATGCTGTTTGCAGCCAAACATTTGCACAATGCACATCATGAAATGGATTTTCTTTTTCCTTAAATATATTTTTATACCCTGGCAGTTTGTTAAAAAGGAAAGAAAATCAAAAGTAAGCCTTACTAGACTTGATAACCAAATCACAGCAATCTTATGAAAAAGGTTAACACATAAATTGTTATAGCATATTTTTTTTCTTTTAATCTCAGTGGTAGTACAGAAATAATATGGACCACCTTGTTATTATATAACATTACTGTTTTAAAAGGAAGATGTGCTTGGTGATATAGTAGTCTTACCATCTGTAACCTCTTTAATTCTAATGAAAGCAATAATTTTAATTAAATGCTACAAGTAATAGCATAGTATAACACCTCAAATTGAGGAAATAATTTCTAACATATGGCATAAACTTTTGTGTTTGGTCCAGACCAACAAGAAAGAAGGGTTTATTTAATATTTCAGGTTGTAAGACATTTTTATTACCATGTAAAGTTTCAGAAATATTTCTGAACTATAGAAACCAGTTTCAAGTTAACAACTGAGGTTCTGGATCCACTTCAAGGCTAGCAAAAATAAAATACTTGAAGTTTAGACCTCTCTGAAGGCTGTGAAAAACTCTTTGATTTTTTTCACTTTGAAAATAGTTCACTTAAAAATTTTAACTACAATAGAGGAGATAACCATCTGATGGCTGCTCAGTGGATCCTATGAAATAAAATCAGCTTCAGTCAGTAACATTTAGGTAATACTCAGGATCAACATTTGTTAGCAGAAAAACCACAACACTTTTTCTTAGTTATGGAAGTGCTCATCTTGATCTGAATGGCTCAGGTTTTGGAAGAATTGTCTTCCTGTATTAGTCATGCCTACATGCTTTCCAAATTATTAGCAATCTAGACTACGCAGACACAGCTTTGCCTTATTTGCATATCCATCCCCAGGTATTTTAGGATTGCTCCCTTGGTAACTGTACCCTGATGGAAAATGCAGACTTCCTACTTTCAGACCAAATAAGAAAAAAACAGAGCAGTTGACATCTGCCTGAATCATATCATACAGATTACAGAAAAAAATTATCCTTGGCGATGAAATAACATAAGAAACAGTAATATTTGATATTCAAAATATTATTGCAATGCTTTTAGCTATCATAAACACAAACACTGTAAATCTGTGCTGAACTGTTGGCATTCATGACTGAGTCTTTTGCAACAATAAAGGCTGGAAAAAGTTTGAGGACAAAGAAAGCAAGCAAAGGGAAATCACCACACACTTTTCCATTTCCAGTAGCTGCTAGCTTAATTATTTCACATTCTAGAGTTAAAGATTAATTTACTGTTCCCAAGTTTCAGCTAATTTCTCCATTATCAAATCTGGAGTGATACTGAATGAGTAAGGGAAGGATTCTCTGAGCCTGACGCATCTGACAGATGACATAGGTAGTAAGTCAGTTCTCCCATCACAATCCAGCCTCTGTTCTTTGGAGACTACATTCACTCCAAATGATACTGAGTTTAAGAGGACTATCTAGAAACATTAGATTTCTAGAAAAAGTCAAGTAAGAGAAAGGAGCAGAGTAAACTTAACAAGAGTTACTTTTCATGCTGAAGACACACTCGTGCATCAGCATGGAAGAGGAGACAGACGAGAAGATGGCAGTAACACCAATTTGTTTTCAAAAATGTATTTTTATCTTTGCCTCTGCAGGAGAAACCTTTTCATCATTCATGTGTTAAGCTTCATTTAGAGTCTAGATGGTTGTGTCCACGTACACTTGGAAATAAAATGTTATTTATGGGCTGATCTCACAAATATTTACTACTGAACATATGGGTGAATGTTCAGCTGGTGTAAATCAGCAGAACCACCAATCTCATTTACATTAGCTGAGGCTACAACATGTTATGTTTATTACATTAGGGACCAATTCAAATGTATAGAATTTACCCTGGTAGCCATCTATAGGTTCCTTAATCCAATCTACATATTGATGATGATGGCAGAATCCCTTCCTTACTTATGCTTTATGCAATGCAGAGCCTTAAACCATTGCTTAATGAATATTTTGTTATGTATCATATACAAATTGAAGATCAATGGTATGTGCCTGATATTTTCATAGAAACCAACTGGAAAGTTATATTAGTTTGTAAAGCCTTATTATAATTATACAGTCACATGAAGTACTCAGCAATGCATACCCCAGACCGAAAAGGTGTGAGCCATAACAAAACCTTGAGCATTTCCTGCAAAGGGCAGTAATCCTTTGGCTGCTCATCAGGACACTCAACACCTCATAGGATTTACTCAGCAAGCCTCAGTGTGGAATCAACAACTTGTCAGAATATTACACCAAAATCACATGGGGATCTGGAGCAAGAGAGACTGAAAGCACTTTTTCCTTACAGAATGTCTTTATCAAAAGAGGAAAGTGTGTGAAGAGCTTCTACTGTAACATTCATAGTGATCCATTCCCATATGTCAAATAGATTTACATCATTATTAAAAAAAACCAAACAAAAAAACAAACCCACAGGTAATTAGTACTTTTATTTGCCTTTCAGCCCTGCATGAAAGACAATGGTAAATCTAAAAATTACTAATGCAGTCTGGAACAGAAGTTATGCAACAATAGAAATTTCATATACTTTTGTCACGTGTTCTATAGCCACAAATAGCAATATATTTTTTGCTAGATTTTCCTATCTACTAGACTAAGAGCTTATTGCATAGCAGGATATCTGGAGGTAAAACTGAGTTTTCTCCTTTCCACTTCAGCCTGTCTTTTCTAATTTTCTCTCAATTACCGTATTTTCCATATTACTTCCCCCAGCATTTATGGCTTACATTTTGAACCAAGGATCAAATACTTAAAAAACGTATTTCCCTCCAGGTTTTAAACTTCTTTACTCATTCTTTCTTTTTCCAGACAACTATTCAAAGCTGTTGCTCAAGTAAGTAGTAATAAAAGGTAGCAGACAAGTGACCTCTGTATTTCTGGAAAAGCAATTAGTGAAACACTCTAGAGACCCGGAGACGTGGGTGATATATTACCACCTTTAAGTGGTTTAGAAAGACATATTTTACAACACCCACACAGTTATAATCAACTTACATATTTTAATGTAGAAGCATTACAACTGAGACAGAAATCTGTTTTTTAAGCAACCTATTTAAGTTTCCTTGGACTGATACTGCCTGCTTTAAAACATCTGTTATTATAGGCCTGATGTCACAAAGACAACTGATGGTGAAGGCAGACATAATCAACTGAAGTTTTCAACATTCCTTAGCTCATCCAACAACCAATAACCATCTCTCTGCAAGGATTTTGCAATAGAAGAAACAATGTAAACTAGGCACACTCATTTTTCATTTTCTCCTTTGGGGATTTTTGCTTGTCATCATCCCTGCATGCATTTATCCCTTTATAAGTGAGACACAGAAGCTGTCTTCAAAAAGAATTACAGGTAAACATCTGAAAAGTGCGATTGCCAGCCAGTGATTTAAATTAAGACATCTTGTTTCTTCTTTTAAGACTAGAACTACATCTGAAGTATCCTTGAAAACACATGTTTTACTTCTTTAGTTATGTATTTCTAGGACTTCATATTTAACTGTTTTCTCCTTTGAAAGGAAAAGACGAGTTTTCGTCTCAATGGTCTCAGTTTTACACACTTGAAGTACGAGATATAGCAGTGCTACATATTGGACTTCTAGTGAACACATACTAAAAGACTACAAAAACCAAAATGCCAGAAGGAGAGAAATCTACCCCACAATACTTCCGGCCCCACCAAATGATTTAGTTGCTCATCTGAAAAAAAATAAAACATGTGCTAGTTTTGATCTGGATAGAATTTATTGTCTTCACAGTAACTAGTATAGGACTGTGCTTAGATTTGTGATGAAAACAGTGTTGATAACTCAGGGGTGTTTGCATGAATGCACTTCTTTATAGGTACATACTCCAGTCAGAGTCTCTACAGGGAAAAAGAAGAGAGGTTGCATTCTCACTCCCTCAGTCTATTCCAAGAATGACTGAAAATGAGGAGTTGCATTTGCCAAACCTTTCTAGCTTCCTATATCTGGTGCTAGACATACTGGTGCATTAACAGGAACATGATGATACAAAATTCACAGTATTGCTCACTTCCTGGTTTAAGGGCTAGACAGTGCTAGAGGGGAGATGGAGATGCCTGGCATATGTCAACCAAGATTTAATTCAGCATGTTGTTCTGCTCTCACAGATCCCTGGATTTTCACTCAGTGTACTTCTCTAGTGATATACTGCAACAGAACAACTTTTATGAACTTTTGTCTTTATTTTAGTCATAAATGGAGCAAGGAATGCAAGAAAAAAAAAAAGCACCAGCAATTCAAAGTTCAGTTCCAGGGAAGTAAAAATCAATTTCTGATTGCATGAACACAGGACAAAGCTTAGAAATAGTTCTTGATTAATAATGTTCATGTTATGAATAGACTTACTGGAAAGAGGAATGCAAATCAAAGATTCCATAATGATTTCTAGTAGAAGCCTTCATGACTAGAATCCAGACTGAGATGATTTAGAATTCATACAAAGGTACTGGTCTACTGTTTGGAATCTGTGAGAGGTATGTTTGCTGGCATTAATTATATGAGAACTTCTTTTGATGCATCTCTTTCTCCTCCTATCTGCTAAGTTTTTACATTTATTTTTTAATTGAGAACTAAATATCATATCACCAGAAGCAATATGGCTGGGAAGATTTCTTCAATCTGGTGAGACTGTCTATTTTGCAAAAGTTTCAAGTGCCATAAGCCAATTCTGATTCAAAAAGCCTTATAACAAACACTGTACAGTTGACATATTTTATTATATTTCCCAGAATGCAGTGTTAAAACAGCTATAGAGGTTTGGGATTGGGGCTAACTAGAGCCCTACCACAGGAAACTGAGTCATCTCTCAGGCAAAGGAGCCTTCACTTATTTACGTTTGTCTACCTTGAGGTATGTAAAAACGAGCTAGAGCTGGGTTGTAAAAACACAAACCAAAACCAGATCAGATGTCAGTGAAGTCACGCTATTTTAACCATGATGTTAAGCTGGTTAAATCACTGATGTTTTGTTTGGCTTTGTATATATTGTTGTGTTTGGTTTGAGTGTTTTTTATATGTTTCCTTTAGGTGTTTTTTGTTCGTCTTGTTTTTATATCGAGTGGTTTTTTTGCAGTGCTGAGGTTTTCTTGTTTGTGGTTTTGGGGTTTTTTAATGTGTGTGATTTCAATTAAATTTGACTGCAATGTTTGCAGTGAAATAATGTGTTGCAGAATAAAGACCCTCAATAGGACGGTTTGCATCAGATGATGCATTTTCTGATCTAAGTTGCCTTATAGAATCATCAAGGTGGGAAGAGATCATCAAGATCATTAAGTCCAACCATCAACTCAGCACTACCACTGTAACCTCTAAATCACCAAGCTGTGTCACCCAGTGCTAGACTCAGATACCTCTTCAACACCTCCAGGATGGTGACTCCACCACCTATCCCAATTAATGTTAAAATACAACAGAAAAAAAGGGCGAGGTTACCTATGGATCTTACTATATTTTTAAAGCATAATGAAATTAATTTCCCACTGAGAAATATAATTTATAGAAAGATACGGCGACCTGGTAAGAGGATACAGCATGTCTGTAGGCAACTCAAAAATAAAATCTGGGTCTTTCAGTTCTCAGAGGATGGGTACCCTGTGACTGTACATTTTAAGCATCAGCATAGCCCAGAACCCAGTAAAAGATGAAAGATTAAAAGTTAGTTAAGCTTCCACAGTAGAAATTTGATGATCCTGCAAGCCTGCAATTACAAAAGCACTTACTTTGAGCCCTGTCTCAGTGCATCAATGTCTCTTCATCTGCTTTGTATGCATTCTAACCTTTCACATCTATAACCCCAGTACTCAAAAGTAAGTGTTCAATAATACAGCTGAAAGTTTAAAACACTCCTTACATAAGCACATGTATTTCCCATCATGGGCTGATGTTTTTCCAACAACTTTGTGCAATCCTAGATTGGAAAACTTGTTATGTTAGATAGTCTCCCCTCAAGTGAGCGTCAGTCATGCATGCTTCTGTAGGAAGCAGAACACAAATACATGTATGGAACTATTTTTCATTTCACAGATATTCCCACGTAAAAATTACCCTTTTCTACCTGTGAAAACTGCTCTGAGTTCTCTTTGTAAGGCCAAAGTGAGAAATATTTTGCTTTTCCACAAAACTAGGAAAATAGGATTTCCCTGTATATCTGAGAAAACATTTCTGTTCAGCTGTCACACTGCTCTACTGAGTAACTATAAGCCAAATTATTTGTTTGGATTGTACATAACTGTTGCTAGTTTTAAATTGGTGACATCTAGGAGTAGAATTTGACCTTGTTTTTTCTCAAGAATATGCACAGAGAAAGAAACAGGAAAAAGTGATGAGATCAATTCACAGCTGATTCAAATTTCTGTGGAGCTACTTAAATCCAGAACATGGTCTCACAAACAAACAGTTTCTTGACAATCTCTAGTGAAACAAGCTATCAGAAATGCCAAATATTGTAGCTAATTCTGGAACTGTGACAGAGTTTTGCTTTATTTCTCTATTTCATGAATTTATCATGACTTTGTATATTATTTGCCTAAACAGAATTCCTCCGTAATTTTGCCAAACAATGCTAGAAAAAACTGAATGTTACAGTTATGCAAATCAATAGACATACTCAAGGAACTGATCATAAATCTGACTTAACTGAGCATGAGTTTTGATTCTGGCTGCAGAGTCGTAAGTTTGGAGGTCTTGCTTTAATTTTTACCAGAGACAGAGCACAACAGACTCATCTCTTCACAGGACTTCTCTTCACACAGGATTTCTTAAGCAACTGCATTGAATCATGTGGCATAAAAGAGATCTGTATTCGCTGACACAGAATGATTTGCTCCATTCACACACACATTTCTGTGACTAGCACGAAGTCTGAGCAGAGTTTGTAGCACTCTTTGGTCTTCTAGAGCAAACTACTGCTTACTGTATCATAGCAGCAGTTTGGTTGAAGCTCTTCTTTTCATTCCACCCATTCTCATGATCTGGTATGCCCTGGGGAGAAGGTAGAAATGTACCCTGTACCATCCATGCAGCAGTCAACTGCTGAGGAGAGACTTCAGGATTCAGAGAGTTTTAAATTTTATTCGACTGTATTACATTGCTCCTGAAACCTCTCAGTGGAAGACTAGAGGAAAACGGAGCACTTAACGAACCTAACTGTTTTTAAGAGCCCAACTTCATCCTGCACTGCTAAAATTATCCACTGCCAAATAGATTTTGAGGCAATTCTTACCGAAGTTTCTAATAACAGCTATGTTCTTACTGAACACAAATTTCCCGCTCAGTGCCTTTTCCAGAATAATTCTTTTTTTTACACATGTAGGGGAATTATTTTCACACCTTCTAGTTCATCACTGCTAACCTGTCTGAAGCTAGTTCTCAGGTTCAGCAAAGACACTACTATTTCCCTAGCTCTCTACAGCCAAACTCTGGGATCTAATGCATTTAATGCTGGTGTTCTGTCAAAATTAATAGTCATAATTGCCTAATTATCAGCTCTAGTGTGATGGTAAAACCTTTTAACATTTCACTTTTCCCTGAGGAGTGTGTATTGCAGTTTCTGGAATGCTGCCTTACCCTTCTTTTGGGAATACTTAGGCAAAGAATTCATTTTGCTCTCAGCTAAATGAACCTTATGCTCTCCCTCTGTAGCCATACTGTCTCTTTACATGGCTGTTTTTCATGAAGTGTATGCATCTACATTGAGATATACAGTAAATTCACCAGCATGTTCTCTTTGCCAAATTCCCATCTCAGTTACAGAGATGCAAATCACATTGTGAGTAATTTTGTTTAGCTAATCAGAATTAGTTTAGCCATGCAAAGTCGTAATAGTTCAAATTCCCTCTGATTTAGTCCCTATACATGCTGAGGTGGTGAAAGTACTTAAATTAATGGAGTCCTGTGAATTCTCTAAACTACACCAGAACACACCTTCTGGTCAAAGTGCCCAAGAAGGGTCACTCTGTAGGTGAACTGAACACAGTTCTAAGACAACTAGGCTGGATTCTCCAACCACTTATTCATACAAAGTCACCTAAAGCAAATCACAGTGAGAGACACTAAGTATAAAAAAAAAAAGGTTGGTATGAATAACATACTGAATAGGTGTTGGAATTTTTTGAAAAATAGTAACTTTTCTTTATGGCAAATACAAACATATGAAGAGATTCAAGTTAGGGGCATTTAGTACTCTGATGTTCTAATAATACACACCAAGTTAGAATTATATCCAATGAGGATTACACTTTGTAAACTTTGACTTCTGTCCTTGCAAGTTAATTTTACATCTTTTTGTTTGAAATGTAGGGACACATTTACAATAAAATCCGCAAGAGATAACTTTAAATTGCAGAGGGAACAGGATAGCTGGAGCAGCACAGAGCCCTGCACAAATAAAATTCTTGTTTTATTGATCATCTCAAGAGTAACCTGTCTAAAGTTGTTTTGCTTGCAATGTTTAAGTTAATTCATTTCTAAAGTAGCTCAGATGCTACGAGGTTTGGGCCCGCAGACATACTGATGAGATTTTTTCCTTCTGTGCCCTGACTAATGGTAGAATTTATTAATAAAATAGTATTTTTGTCTTATTGGACAATTTTCAGCTTATGTCCCCGTAATTGCAGAATTCTGCTTCTGTTATTCCATCATACTTGAAAACTCCACTGCCACTTAACCAGGCAGATGTATAAATTAATTCCCTGGGACCAGGATATCTGAACTGCACAGTTTATTAGAGAGTTGTCTTACTACCCACACCTTTGAGAAACCGCCTGTCCCAGAAAAGGGCTCCTTAAGAAAGAAAAGTGCAGCAGGTGATCACACAGAGATCCCTTTTATTAGGCTAATAGAGAAATGACCTTGTGGGAGGGTGTCTTTGCAAAAGTAGCTAAATCTGCTGATAACACAAAGCTGAGAAGTAGTAAATACAGAGGAACAGAGCAAACAAAGTCATAATGATTTGGATAGAATTAGGCTTATGAAATGCTAAGTAGTTTATGCAGATCCATATAAAGAAATAAAAGGTAATGAAGCTAGGGACCAAAATAACCCCAGAATCTAATATCTAAATTAAAGCACAACACAGAATAGAGACTAAGAAAAGAAAGTGAGAATAAGATATAGTTCAGAGTGTTTTCCACGATCATACACAATATTTTGGAGCAATAGCGTGGCAAAACGCAAAAAAAAGTTCAGAGCAATAAACTGTAAGGTAAAGCGGAAAGAATAAAAAGGGAATTAACTTTTTTCAAAGGAAGGCATTCTGGTACCACATGAAAGACTAGTGAGGCCAAATATTGAATATTGTGTGCAATTCTGATCACCACTTTATACTTCAGAAATGACATCGCTAGGATAAAATAAAACACTAGATGGACATCAACACGTTACAGCTTGGGAGAATGGGTTATTTACTGTGAAGAATGATTAGACAGCTTCAGATTAATCAGCTGCAGATTTTTAGAGATTTTTTACAAATAATAGTGTTATATCTCATCATAAGAGGAAGGACATAGATTAATGACAGTCTGATAGCAAATTCTGATGACCACCAGATGCAAATTCTTAATGACCATCTGATGCAAAATGTTAAATCAGATATTAGAAAGTACAAACAGTAATTCAGCTAGATATTGAAATACTTTTCCAAGGCATGTTGTAGAAGTTCTGTTTATTTTAGGTTCTCAAAAGCAGGCTGGATTAATTCAGTCTGATTCTCCAATTTTTAACAGGTAAACATCCTATTAACTTGGCAAGAGTTCTGTATGCAAAATATTTAGTATTGAACTCATTATTCATTAGACTTTGAAGCAGCTGAAGAAATTTAGATATATAGCTCATACTGACGTTAAGGACATCTGCGTTGCTAAAATTCCTGCACAAATTGTTAGAAATGTTGTTTTAAGAGGCATAACCCTAAGTGAATTAAGTGCATGTTTAATTTGCTAGACAGTAAACTTCTGAGACAGTCAGTGAAACCACTCATTTGATTAAAGGTAAGTCCTGTTTAGGCCATGGGGTAAACTGTGGGTAAATGCGTAAGAGAATTGCAACTATTCAAGATTTTTTTTAGCATGCAGTCTACAGACTTCTCATGTATTCTAAAACCTGTGTAAGCTCATATACAAAAAGTCAGGATATAAACACATTAATGTTCTTACATGAAACTAATTAAAATCTTGAAGTTGAAAGTGGGCCAAAATTGGTGTGACAAATTGACTAGGTCTTTGATTTTTAAGCATCCATAACACTAAAACTAGCACCTAGCAAGTATCAACCATAGAAATCAATGAATGGGTGCTTAAATACCTAACATTTCAAGGAAATAATCATCAGTATTAAAAAAATAACCGCTTAATTAACTTTTAAAAATGTACCCAATTTCATTTATTTCATGTTATTAGCTATCTTTAAATCTCGGGACATCACAAACTAAATCTGAAAATACATCTTGATGATGCAACGCTGTGTATATATATATATATATATATATATATATATATATATAATTACAAGATACCACACAGGACATTTGTTATGTCTGGTAAATGTTGGGTCCGGTGGGAATGTCACATCCTGTATTAGTTTCGCCCCCCCCAAGGTCCCCCTTGCGGCCGCCTCATTTTTGTTTTCACGCGAGGCGGGGTCGCATTCCCCAGTTAGTTTTTTTTTGCTTGTGTGTTTCCTCCCGCCTCCCCCTGCCTGCTATCAGTTTTATCTCTAAGAGGGCACACGCGCGCGATGTGACCAAGCTGGTTGCAAAGGAAGCAGCGCACAGGGAACGTCTTTGCAGCTGCAGTCATCGCTGCCATCTTCACTCCTCCTCTGGTGGGAATAGGTGGTGCTGTCACAACTGCACGCTTTACACAGGCCTCCACTATAAGCTGCACAGACGGCTCAGGGTAGAGAGGTAGAAATATTATAACCCGTTTACATGCATCATTAGCATTTAACTTTATCATTTCGATTATTAGTTCTTCTATGGTGTCCTGGTTTTTCAATTGCTTTTCAATTTCTATCTTTAGCCTCTCCACGAACTCAATAATAGGTCCTGCTGGCCCCTGTTTGATGGAGGCATAGTGGACACGGAGCTCGGTGGTTGGCATCACCATGAATGCCTTCTCGGCAGCAGCTTGAATTTTTAAAATCACAGGCTTTGGGATTTTTTCTGCCTGTGCTTCAGCCTGGGACCACTGCCCTTCGCCACACAAGTGATCCATCGTGATGGGCTTTTTGTCTGCGTCAATGGCGCACTCGGGGATCTGTAAGAGCTCAGGCAGGAGTTCCCCTAGCATCCTTTTCCATGTGTCCTCCCACAATCTCTACAATCTGTATTCAATTGATAGGAAGAGACATCTAAACAATCCTTTCAAGTCGCTAGGGACCAGGATATTAGAGGAGAAAAGTAGCTTCCAATAAACCTTTAAAATATTCACTCTTTCTCCCAAACTCCTTCTGTGCCTTACAGAGCTCCTTTTCATAGGAGTATTCAAATGGCCGCCAATTAGGAATACCCCTCTGCCGAAAATAAAAAACTGGAGCGGCGATGAGTGTGGTCTCTGGTTCCGGGTTCCGATCCCCTGGCCTGTCACTTCCGGTTTCTGGAGCGTGGGAACCGAAAGGGGGGGCGTGGGAATCGGAAGCGAAGGGGCAGGACTGCCTACTGAGGAGGAGCCAGAACACTGGCAACATTCATGGTGATGGGCGGGACCTGCTGAGCTCGGGGGCCGCCTCTCTGGGGGTGGAGTAAGGGGAGGAGTTTTAGTAGGAGGAGGAGGAGCCTGGGGAGGAGGAACACCCCTCCCGTGGGAGGAGACAGGGGCAGGACTTGGGGAAGGAGGCGAAACAAAAAGGGGTTGGGACACGGGGTAGGGGCGGAGCCACAGTCGGAGGAGGGCACAGATCAGTGAGGAAGGGATTCTGGGAAGGAGCCAGAGCACAAGGGACTGGCCATGCCACGTGGCCGGCGCCATCTTGTGTGCCGGAGTCCGGGACACCATTTCGTGGCTCCAGGGGGGGTGTCTGGGACCTGACTGACTTCGGGGTTTTTTGGGTAGAGCCTGGGGTAGGAGCGCGGGAGGGCTTCGGGGTACATTTACAAACTTTACAACTCTTTAAAGCAGGTTTCGGGGTAGAACTCGGGGTGCAACGGGGAGAGATGGAACTGCGGGAAGAGGGAGTAGGGGAAGGCTCCCTGACGGCTGGCGCCTTGCCGCCCGGGCTCGGGTATCGGGACTACCGAGAGAAGCCAGGCGAGCAGCGGCTGGTCTCCCTGGCCGGGCTCGCCTGCGATCGCTGCCGAGCTGCCTGTCTCGGATCCCCCAATGCATGGGAAGAGGGATTGGAACGAGGGTTAGGAGAGGGGGGAACAACTGGGGGAACCCGGGATGGCTTGCTTCCCTTCCCCACCCTCGCCTGGCAGGGCGGGGCCGCGCCCCCCCCCCTTTTCTTTTACCGCGGTACGAATTTGAATGTATAAACTGAAAAATCGATCCACAGAGGTGTCACCCTGATTGCTCAATGCCATGAGCCTTTGTCCTACTAGTTCCCAAAATTGGACCGACCCCATTTGCTGAGGTGACACCCCGGGGAATTGGGAAGCAAGCCATTTTATAAACTTCTTTAACAAACCCCGAGAAAACTCTTTTTCCCTCCCTCCAGGGTAACCACAACTTGGAAAAACATCTCCCGCTGCTGTGTGGACAGCTTTGTGCCCATTGTGGTGTGCCTCGCACCCACACAGCAGAACTCACTCTCCTACTGCAGCGAATGAAAACTTAAAAACCTGAGAAAACGGGTCCCAGGGCCAGTGAGTCCCCCACCCTCAGGGACTAAAGGAAGGGGTGTTTTCACGAGCCCCCACAGCTAGGGCTGCCCACCCCCTCCCCGCCTATGGTAATCCCCCCTGTACTCCGTTGGGGGATACTTACCTGCTCCGTCGACCTCTGGAACAGGAGCTGCAGCAGAAGGTCCCTCCCTCGAAAGTGGTCCTCCGGGCACCGAGGTTTGCCACCTTCTCCCCGGGAGCGCTGCCGACCTGGCCTGCTCCGACCGGGGCAGTCGATGCCCAACACCTCTGATCCTCAGATCTTAGAGGCTCTTCGTGGGGTCACTGGCAAAGTGGCCTCGCGTTGAGCGCCAACCTGACGTTTCTTCCACCCACTGCCCACCTCACCTGGGCTACCGGCTAGCTCCGGGAAGCTGCGTAAGTGAGAGGCCCCTCCTCGGCACCTCTCTGGGAGCCGCAGAAGGGCTGTAGCAACAGCTACGCCTGGGCGAGTCATCAGGGAGGGATAAAGAATCGCGGGAGAGACCTTTCACGGTTCTGGGGGAAGGGATTTATTGAAGGAAAAGGCAACAAGTCCGAAGCTTGTGGGGAGGAACTGCAAAAGGCAATTTGAAGGGGTCTACACAGGCTTAAGTACGGGGGAGGAGCAAGGGGAAGGCACAGAACTCTGGCCAATAACGGTTAATGGGGGCAGGTACAGAAGGTGGGGAAAGGGGTACATTGAACCAATAAGGTAAACCGAGGGTGGGGATACATACAATATAACCAATCATGGATACAAGAGGGAATGCTTGACATAGAAACTTCTAGAACAAAGGGAGGGGCTACAAAGGATTGACATCCAGTGGGGCAGGGTTTAGGGTGAGGGACAGGGAAGGTTCCAGATAAAGGGGAGGGGTTTAGGATGACTGACTAGGACAAGGGTGGGAAAGGGAAAAACCATTGTGTACTTAACTTAGGGGAAAGAAACTGGGATGAACCATCAACACAGAAGAAAACTTAACATTAAACAACATAACACAACAGACATTCTTTCTTTTAATATTAATTCTAAATATCTACATACAGAAGTTGCTAAATTGACATAAATCACACCTTCAGTAGATATGCATTATTTATTTTCAGGGTTTTTAACTAGTTTCCACTCAGGGCATACCAAAATCTTCTGTCAATAATGCCTGGATTAAAAAAAACAGTGCTATGTGATAAATTGGGCACTTTGACCAGTAGAAATTCTGTGAGAGCAGCAAAACAGAGACATCATAAAAATGGAGGGAAAAAATAATCCTCCTCATTAAAGCTCATAAAATCAATGATAAGGAAAAAACCCACCAACCAAGAACCCCCCCCAAAAAAGAATAAAGAAGCTGAACTAGTACTGAAATATATGTAGGACACAAAGGAACATAGAATGAAATAAAAGGGATGCTAATGAAAGGGAACAGAATTTTCTAGAGAGATGAAGAGCAGCCTGGGGGAAACCTCCAGAAAAAAGAATAGAATGAAAGTGTTACAAAACAAGAGGAAAGGTGGAAGAAGAAACCAGTGAGTAATGAGAAAGTAGAAATTACACAAAAGCACAAAAGATGAAAAATAAAAGCACAAAGATGGAGAAAAGTGAAAAAAAAGGTAAAAAAAACCAACAAAAAAACCCGCCAAACAACATTTTTACTTCCCCCTTCTATATATATTTGCCCTTTAGGAATCCTTCTTTCATTTATTTTTATTTCTTCAGAAATTGCAAGATAGGACTGCAGTAGAAACAAGGTTAAAACCTGTTCCATTTTTACCCATGTAAAAATTAAAAAGCTAAATGCCAGAGATGACTCTGACAAGCAATGAGGCTTTACTTGAATACTTAAAGGTGTAACATCCAAAACCTCCAGTGAGGAGTTATACAGGTATGCAGAGCCACTGACAATCAGCTTCTACATGAAAAGACTTGTATTTAAATCTTTTCACTCACACCCACTTACACCCCTTTGCCTGCACAATTCAGAATCTCCTGCACATCACAGACTGTGCTACATGTAACATTGTCTGCAGAAAGACTTATCAGTACTGTAGTAACTCCTGATCAAAGCAAAATGAAAGAGAAGTCCTTGATAAGGAGGGGACAGCATTGCAAGTGTGAAAAACATGATATCACCTTTCTGAAATACCTTTTCATAAATGAAATTGTTTTTCCTCTCTCCCACTCAGAAAGGCCCACCCTACTCATTGGTCTTTCAGCTTGGACTTTCAAGTTCTGTAAGACCTATACATGTATGCAGCAACAGAGTATGATGTCCAAAGTGAGGAGTTCAAGTTGGACAGAACAATTTCTGTATTTAAAAGACTTTTTGGAAAGATTATTCTAGAAGCACAAAGATTAAAGTACTTCTCATTAGAATTTAGCAGGAATATGAGTTTTCCACACCTTGAAGAATTTCCAAAACTCTCTATTAACAATTAAGGGAGATCTCTAATGCAGAGTAAGACAGCATTTTGGATGCTCCTCTGTTCTGTTTCTGACTGAGAACTCTCATTCAATTACCAACATCCCAAAAAACATATAACTACCAAACTACTACATAGTCTGACATGCTGTTTTCCTTTTTGCCATTAGCTAAAAGTCTCTGAGAAAAGTTCAGCTAAGCAAATGAATACGAAGAACTACTAAACACAGTAAGGCAATATTTTCTCTTGAAAAATTATTGTAGCTATAAAACCCCAAATCAGTACACCTCGATGCTGTGTGGGTCTCAATTTTTATCAGTTTTCAGAAACTGAATCGCTAGCTAAGCTCCTTCTAGGTATTAGCAACTGTGCCACAAAAGATAGAAATACAAAAAAATCCCCCAGAGAGACAGATTAGAACAACCACATTAACAATAAAGAAATGATAGCTCAGTTTAATGTACTTCTCTTGAATGAAAGACGTGGAAGTGGTGATACTATACTGAGTAGATTGATAACATGCCCAAAAAAGCCCCTCATATTTCCCAGGTATTTTCTCTTAAGGTATTACAGTGTGCTGCTTGGCTTCTAGAAAACGAAGCAATTCATACATTTGTTTTATTGTTATTGGTGTGTTTTGTGCCATCTCGATTGACTTCACAAATATTTATTTCTCCCATAGAAGGAGAGTTATTTCCTGCAACAGCGTCACAACTAAGTTGTTGATGCAAGCCAAATACAGTCACAGAGTTTTCATGGAAGGAAGAAAAACTATCAGAGGGACCAGACTAGACATACCCATTGAGGATTTTGCCTGGATTAAGATGGCTAAAAGGGAAAAAAACAACATTTGGCAGGCTGTAAAATTTAAGAACACAAATAGCTGTTTAGACCTGGCAGTGATGAATTTAGTAGAGCTGATGAGGATTTAAATACTTTCTTTCATAAATTCAAATCAGTCACTATGTATTCAATGCCTATATTGAAGAAAAAAAGTGTTATGGAGATTATATACTTTTCTTCAGTCTACTTTCCTTTTAGTTTTTCTGAAGCCAAAATGCTTTTGTTAGCAGGTCCACTCCTGGGAGAAAAATGCACCAAAACTAACACCGCAAAGTAGGACTCAGTTTCAGATGTACATTTGTCATCTATATTTGTTGTGCTCATTAAAGCTATTCATCACATTGCTCAGAATCTCCATGGTTCCAGACATTTTCAGTAAGGCCTAAATTGCAGAACAAATATTCACTATGCTTCCTGATAAAACTCTAAACTCCAAAGTTTAATTTTATAAGACTTGCAAGACTGTGACAGGAAAAGCATATTTTGAACACACATTTAAGATCCCAAGGTTTCTTTAAAACTAAGTGGTCAGCATCCCAGAAGGATGAAAGAGAACATTTGATGGTGGATGTTCTGTTTATTGTATGAAAAAATACTCCTCCTTTGAGACTTCACAAGCTGGAAACATGGTTTCTCTGCTGTCTGTTACACTTGGGTACTTCTGCTTAAATTATCCATTCCATAGATTCTCTCTTGTCTTAACTTCAAGCTTGTCACATTAAGACATGATGGAACACTAATGCAAGCAGCTTTTATCTAACAGATACAAACGGTATTGACTACTATCTCCCTAAACTTCCTTTTCTAGCTTAATGCAAACATTTCTAGTTAAAACATCTAGGAACTCAAAGACATTGAAATACATTTCTAAAGTTAATACACAGACCATTTTCATTCCCATATATTAAAAATAAAAAGGATACTGAAATCTCACAATATTAATATCTACCTAAAAAAAGTCTCTGAAATTAATGCAAACAATTTGCATTGGGAATGTGTGTAGCTCACTTGACTCCTGTTCCCGAATTGGAAATGGGACCATTATAGAGATAATGCTCGACAGCAGTGACTCTCAGCAAACAGAGGTAGATCAGCTGGTAAAAATTCCTTCAGGTTAGTAAATCAAGCTAGAAATTCCATATCATGGAAATCTTTGTCACAGTATAGGACAGCAGCTATGATTTAGAACCCCATGAATGGGAATAAAGACAGATTTTCCCCTTACAACTATTATAGAACATGTTCCTCTAGGCAAGTGAGCCTTATGAAAATTTGAGGCATCTCACAGTGGTGAAAAGACATTCCAATGTCAAATCTCAGTCTCAAAGGTATCCCCAGCTCAGACACACAGCTTATCCTCTACATAAGCCCCAAGAGAATTTTGTAATCTTAACCAGAGAGTGACAAAAAAGAGGAGGAAAATGATTGCATCAAAGGACATATGCATAAAGGCTCTCTCTTTTGACTTGCATTTTACAAAATTATTACTTGAAATGATTTCTCATTTTATGAAAAATGCTATGGTATAAACACGGTACTATTTCTAATCCTTCTGCATTTTCAAATCAAGATAAAAAGTAGTGTCAGTGAAAGTGGAATGGAATAATTAAAAACTTGGGGAAAACACACATGTTCTTTTTTCTTCCCTAAGAGAAATAATTTTATGACAGAATTTTCCTAGTCCATGTGTTTTAACTAGATTAGGCCTTCCATGTAATTCAGTGTTACCCAGCTGGTCTACTGTTTGCTTTATGCTGATATTACAGGACTCATATAAGATCTCCTTTTAATACAGGACTATTCAGTTTCTCTCTAAACCACTTTCTCTTTCACTCTGCTTTTGGCGGGTAAAGAATGGAACTGAAACTTTACAGAATATGTTAGAAATAAACACAGACCCAAATGTCAATTAAAAGAACAGGGTTATATATTAATGACTTCTATTTTGAAAATTGCTGTAAAATACATTACACTTTACATTAGAAGAGAGATTATGCTAAAACTACCTCTACATTGCTGGTATTGATGGTACTTTCCCATCTGGAGAGATAAAAATTTTAGAAACACTCAGTCAGACAAAAGTCTAATTCAGATTTTATTGCTATAACTGCCAGCCAGCACAAAATACGTAAAGTTACTATTTCTATTTCCAACAATTGCTCTTTTATGAGTAAATTGGTAAAATACTTGCAAGAAATAACTTGCTCAGAATAAAATACTTCAGTGTGACTAGTGTGACTGGCTTTTTACGATGAAAAGATCTGGCACTTTAGCCCTGGCTCAGAAAGCACTATTCTTTATTTTGATGTTGGTCTTTTTTGGCCCTAATTAAACAAGACAGTGATGTAGAGTGTCTTTCTACTTTGTGCACATACATTCACTGACGTTTGCATGTATAACAGCAGCTTGTGGCTCAACAGCAAGATATCCCAGATTGGAACATGCATACAATTCCAGATATCAAAGTTAGCTTTAGTTTGACTTTTTGAGATTCTAAAAGCAGCTGTGCTTTGTTGCACTTCCTCAGATCCCAATAGTGATTTAGTTCTGAGGATTATATATTTGTCTCTTATGTGTCAAAAGTCTTATCCCCAGTGACATTACAACTCTGTTTTTGTATTTAATGTAAAAGCATGATAGCTCCACATTGATGATTGTCAGCAGTTGCTATTTATCATCTGTCAAAACTTTTCCTCATGGGAAGACAGAAAATCAAATGGATTATGGCTTTTTTTTAGTTGCTTCAAGGAATCTTACATGACACAGGCTAAAAAGAATGGCGAAACTGCTCCTGACAACCACGTTAGCATTCACAGCAATATGCGATTTTATGTACATAGTAGGAGATCTGTCAGCCTCCTGACAAAGCAGCACATTTAAAAATGCTATGTCAGTTCACTCATCTGACCTCTTGGTTGCAAGATCACCTATACCATGGTGTGTGTTTCTAAAGCTACTTACAGTTTCCTCTAGAACACAAAAAAAAATTCCATCAAACCCAACACAAAAAGAATAGAAAAAAAGCAAGACTTCAAATAAACATGACAGATGAAATATCTAATAGTAGATGTATAAATGTCTAATATTTGTCTTTTGGTTAAGATTTTTAGAACTAAGAAACAATGAGAGACAGAATCTGCAATAGGTCTGTGCCCTAAGTAACTTCCTTGCACTTACTCTATAACTAGAATGTATCCTCTCTTGAAAAAATGAGGAACTTTATCACATTAAAGGTGTTTCCTCTAACACGTTTGGAAAGAAGTTAAAGAAAAGATACTCCTTTGGACTTAGGCACTTGCATCTACAAAAACACACAAAAAATATTTCATTACAGAGATAGCAATGAATTTTACATAAAACATGCAAAAATCTTTCTAGCTACCTCTAAAAACGTTAAGCTACAAAAATTGAGGGAGACTTAAGAATTTATAGATTTTTTTCGTCTTTAATGCTTTAAAATATATCAATTTGTATACAGAAGTGTAAAATAATAAAGTGAAACATACTGTCTGTTATTTACTCAGAATGTCTGGAAATATAAGATATTCAAGAATAGGAGTTAAAACCCCCACAAACACACTGAATTTCAGAAAATTGTAAACCCATGAAACATAGCAGTTAACTGCATTGTGAATAGATTCTTCATTAAGTCTATATTCTGGAGCAGCCATGAACCTGGTTCATGTTGTAATGCTGTGAAAAAAGCTATTTTAATGACATATCATTTGGCATACAATCTACAAAAGTGGTTTGCAGGTTCGGAATTCTCCATGCTCTCCTTAACCTGCTTCAGATTTGATGTACTTTTATCTTTTATCTTTAATCAACCAACTGAAAGGGATTCACAGATAATTATATCCCATCTCTAATTTTTATTAGATGACAGAGAGATTAAGGAAAATTCAGGGAAGCAAGAGGGATTTAAATGAATAAAATAGAATAAAAGATATAAAATTCAGTCTTTCTAGTTTCACCTTACATTGCCAGATAGAGAAACCAGCTTTATTTCAACCTTAATGGTCGCGTGGAGATTACTGGTCAAAGTGCAGAGAATACAAAGCTCCTGTTATAGAAGCACTTCTGAAAAACCTGAAGCTT
Organism: Acridotheres tristis; assembly: GCA_037013685.1. Classification (NCBI taxonomy): domain Eukaryota; kingdom Metazoa; phylum Chordata; class Aves; order Passeriformes; family Sturnidae; genus Acridotheres; species Acridotheres tristis. The sequence goes on from CM072895.1 coordinate 14,380,333, forward strand.
AAATCTGGGCTTCCACCTCCTTTGAAGTTTATTATGAAAACCTGTTCTATGACAAATGTCCAGATAATGATATACTGTAACAATACCCAGGTTTTCAAGATCCATCTTACAGACTTGTGCTGCATTGTACCACCACTGGAATCACACCCTTTAAAATAAGTTATGTCCTTCTAGAGCTGTTAAAAAGTGACAGAAGTCAGAGTATCTCTAAAGAATCTGAGTTCAAAAATAGCGTTGCATCCTGTACATAGCCACAGACAGTACTAATATTAAGTTAGTGAACAACAAAACCCCAGTGATTAATCTCATTAGAAACAAAAAGATGCAATCATCAATGAAAATTTAATTAGTAATTCGAAATAATAATAAAATCAATAAAAAGCCACCAAAAGCCAAAAAACCCCAAACCACACAGATGGGATGGGACAAAACTAGTGAGTATGTAATACCAGGTCTAAGTCAGTTTCAGTGTCAGTTTCCTTACATTACACGCACACAGTGTGGAAAGGAAAAGAGATTTTTATACAAGATAAAAGGATACTTCTCAGAAAAGGCAGCATTTTTTTCTCCACTTTAGCATAGATGTTCTGCATTTTTAAGGGATACATTAATTTTACTTCTCTGTGAAGCCTTGGTAAGTGTATTACCTTTCTGGTGCAGACATATTTTGAGGATCTAATGATAATACATGAGGCATATAAATACTATGGTGATCAGTAGCATGGAGAAATGTAAAAAAAAAGGTGTTGACTTTATGCTCTGTCTGCATTTACTAACTGAGCTGGAGAAATTTGGTTTCCCTCTTAGGTAATCTAATTCTTGTGAACAGGAAGGATGAGAAAAGATACATCTAATCACCTTTGAATCTCTTTGGGTGCCAGTGACAGAAAAGCATTTGAGAGGCAAAAACACAGCCAGACCAGAAATTTCTAGGTTTTACTAATTATTTTGTTTGTATGGATCAAGTTTAGCAACCTATTTAAAATTCTAGAATTGAGTAGGCCTCTTCCTGACTATCAGAACACACATCAAATTTTCTAGTTGACTAGACTGTATTTTCACATTGTTCTTTATCATATTTGCAGAAGTAACTGCACATGTGTGTGTGGTTATATACAATGCACAGACTCCCACACACTGGGACCCACACTTACAAATTACACTGAAGCTGTGCACAGATACATGAAATATCATTTCACATAAGGTCACATTCAACACATGGATGGATGAAATCCAGTGATCACCATTTTTAACACGAAACAGTAATTGCTGAAAACCCATGGTTGCCTGCTTATGCTCAATACTTATTTGTAGGGTTCACTCAGCTCACATGGTTCTCACAAATAGTGCCTTTGTTTCAGTAAAGATAGAGGCAAGAGAGGACTTTTCCCATCCTTGCTGTGGGCTCTCTGCACAGCAATAAAGCTGAGATGAGCACTGCATGAAAGGCAGTGCCTGTGGGTGCAAGTCTGTGGGAATTAGGCCTTTAAGAGAACTACCCGTGGGCAATTTTGTTTTCCAAGCTCTGTTTTTCATACTGAACAGCTCCTTTTAATGAGCACTAATGTCCACTCTGATCAATATCTGTAGCATAAAGTATTACTGTCATTTTCTCTGGTCATACCCAGAGTAAAGGAGAATTTCCAGTGGGTTTTTTCGTGCAGCACAAGAATACCAGCTAACCACTCCTTGACAATGAAATATGGAGAAGGAGAATGAACATAAACACTCATGGATCTTTCTCCTTGTGATGGCCCTTCTTAATTTCATGACAGCCTTGTGATTGATACTGTCAATATCCATGACACAAGCCACTTCTCCCCATTTGTCAAACTACAGCAGTGCAGCATCAAATTGCTGGGAACGTGTGTTCTTATCCGTAAGTACTACTCAGCACAATGGATGTTGAAAGCATTTTTGGAGCAGCAGACAAAAAATGAGGAAGAAAATTCACCCTTAGGCCTGGCTGTTCTTCTATGTTGTCATTTTTCTAGGAATTAGTGCATGATCATATCCCTTGCTAAAAATATCTCTGATAATTATTTTCTAGTTCCTGTTTTTTTCTCAGAGAGGTGTTGAGAGCAGTGGGGTATGATTCCCTGTCACGAAAGAGCAGCTGCCACATGCAGTAGGAGAAGGACCACCATAATCCAGAAATTTGGACAAGGAAACAATTTATCCCTCTCTCTTCCCGCACCACCCCTGCCAGTTGTGACAGGCTTCATTGATCACAGCATTACACACTTTTAATCCTCTTCCAGTTCTCAAGTGTCAACCCTACTGAAGAGAAATGGGCATCTGAAGAGCTGCTAAGGCCAGCTCATCACTGCATGAATGAGAGAAATGCTTCATAGGACAACCAAGAATCCAAAACTTATACTGAATTCCATTTGTTGATGAAGTTATGCCATGAGCCTGCTATTTTCCACACAGCTCATCAATTTCCAAGGTAGCAACTTCTTCCTTGGGAAGTCTCTGACACTTACAACATAATGTTAACCCAAATCAGCACAACTTTAGAGAAAGAAGTTTGGTCTTGCCCTGAAAATCTGCCTCAGATTTATCTAGGTCCCTCTTTAGCTAATTTGTCTTCACCTAATCCAGTCCCATCTTCTTTAAAGTCCTCAAGTCCATTGGAATTAAAGATAGAACAGAGATGGAGGGTCCTTGAATCTCCTGATTACTTTCAGCAGTGAGGACATGACTTACAACAAAAGGAGGGAGTATGAAAGCAAACAATGTTCCTCTTGCACACTTTTTGACATTTTCAGCAAATAAGAAATTAATATCCTAGTTGAATTTGGAGGAAGGGGAAAAATATCCATGCTCAAAATCTGAGATAAGATTGTCTTAATTCAGACCCACTCTACATGCTTCTATCTGGTGAATTCAAATTGAAAGCATGTCAAAGGTAGCATATTTGATACTTTTGCTTATAAAAAGAAAAGGAGAAATGGAAAATTTAACAGATATCTTAGCAGTTCCAGAGATCAACAGAATACTCTCGCATAAAATAAAGCATGCAACTATTTTTAGTTATTGAGTACCTTTAACTCATACAAGTTCTCTCTGTTTAGATTCTCTTTCCCAGTAATAATGACATTCCCACTCTCCTAGCCATCAGTGCAGGCCAGTAAATTTATATGTTAATACTGAATAGTAAATTCATTCACTTGCAAAAGTAAACTTAATTCCAAAATATTTCATGTGTCCTGTCTGCAAAGAATTTAAATTAATGTAGTTTGCATAAATAAATATGAATGTCAAAAATTCTAGGCAAGGCCTGGAACAGTTTTATATTTTTGCAATACATTCATACTCATTGCTGCTACACTGAGAATATAGACTGTTTTTCACTGCGTCATTCAAGATCAATTTTTTTCTCTCTATCATCATCCTTACCATCTTCACCTTTTAAAGTGTCTCTCTTGCAATAACTAGTGGTCTAGCAGGAAAAGCTTGCAGCCTTCTTCAAAGGCTGCTTTCCAGCATTGTTTCAGAACAGACAAGAAGAAAATAGATTTTAGATTGTTCCTCTTCTAGCAACTCCTCAAACACCCTTCAAGTAATGCTAATGTCCCTCAGCCTTGTTAGCTGTTCTGTTGGTGCTGGCTGAGCAGACACACTGCCTATGCAGTCTAACCTGGCCAGCAGTGCCCCAAACCAGGTCTCCATCAGGTCTGGTCTCATGGAATTCAACAGTCCCTCTGGTAACTGGTGTCATTCAATCACAAACATTCATAACAGTCACATCTGAATATCCTGACACAATATGAAACTACACTGTGGGAACGGCAAAGTTTGGGTGGGAGGGACAGTCCTAGGGCTGGCTTCTGTTAGAGGGTGCTAGAAGCTTCCCCTGTGTGTGAAAGTGCCAGCTGCCTGCAGGATGGCCCTGCCACTGGCACTGGTGAAGGCCATGCTCATCAGAGCCTCTCAGAAAATGTACGTGTTAGTTGGGTAAAATTACAGAGCCACAGCTTTGACTGGAGAGAGGAGTGACAATATCTCAGAGAAACAACTCTGCACACACCATTTCAGAGGAACAGCTCTGCACACACAACTCTTCCTCATGGCAGTGAGGAAGTAAGGGCAGGAGATGCTCCAGGTCAGAGCAGAGATTCCTCTGCAGCCCGAGGTACAGCCCATGGGGAGATAGCTGTGCCCCTGCAGCCCGTGAGCCCATGGTGGAGCACTGATCCACCTGCAGCTCCTGGAGGAGACCCATACCAGAGCAGGGGGAGAGTGTGGGGAGTCTTTCCACCGAGAAGAAATAAAGTATGATGAGCTGACCACAGCCCCCAGTCCCCATCTCCCTGCATCACTGCAGGGAGGAAGCAGAGTAAATCAGGAGCAAAGTTCAGCCAGAAAGAGGGAGTTGGGTGGAAGGTGTTTTAAGATCTGCAGTTTTCCTCTCATTACCCTACTCTGATTTAATTGGTCATAAATTAAACTAAATTAATTTTCCCAAGCTGAGTCTGTTTTCCCATGGCAGTAACTGCAGAGTCATCTCTCCCTGTCCTTATCTCGACCCATGAGCCTTTCATTTTGTTTTCCTTCTCCTGCTTAGATAAGGAGGGCAATGATAAAGTGGCTTTGTCAGGCAGCTGGCATCCAGACGGAGTGGATTCCCACAGCAGGGAATAACTACAGTTGTGTTATCCAAACATGACTCCATGCACAGGATGTACTTATGCATTTCATACTTCAATGTATTTCTATATTAAATTAAGACAGGGACACAAACAACTCCTTAATGTCCAATGAAGTTCCTAATTCTCTGCCTCCCCAGCCTCTGTGTTTTTACTCTGAGATGGCTAATAAGAGAGAGGTGCCTGCTTTCCAGTTCATATGGATGCAAAAAATAGAAATCTGAATCCAGTGCCTACATGTAGAACGAATATCTATAAGTAGAATTAATTCCTCATGTGCATTACTTAAAACAATGCAAAATAATTCTTAACATGTTTTAAACATACAGTCAGCCAAGAAAAAAGCAACTTTGCACACCACCCCTCAAAACCTCATTTTACAGGAAATAAGAAAACTGTAATTTAAGAGCCTGAGAGGATGATTTGGTCTCCTAGATTCATTCAGAGTCTCCCAAAGCTGTTTTCATTAATATTCATTTAAATCACAATATTCTTACTGGTCCTGTGACTTAGCAAATACTTCTAGCCATAACAGTCCCCCCAAATGAATTCAGATTTGCTTTTTCTGATTCAGTTTGAATAGAGATGACTTTGATAGAAAGTAGGTTACTATTTTAAAAACTGTATTTTTATGGTTATAATTTATTAGAAGCAGTAGGGAATTCAAATTTATGGATCAGTTATATCAAGTATTTAACTAAACCCATGAGTGTACTGAACAGTATACTGTTAATCCCAAGATAAATATTTTAATCCACTTTTCAGCAGTCTTAAAATAACGCTTCTTTCAATATGTATAATTTTATCATTTATTTTACTCTGAATATAGTTCCATGGATGAATTAGTAAAAAAGCACAGCTTAGAAAGAAAATCAATAGTTTTCGACTGAAGACCACTTACAAAATACAATTAGGTAGTAATTGATTTGTAGCAAAATTTGCTACTTAATTCTAGCCACATGTAACTGGAGTAAAAGCATGCATGAGAGATTATAATTTGTATGTGTACTAATGCTCCCAAGTGTATCACCTCTGCAGTGATCATAGTATAACTCCAATAAATTAAATAGAATTTGAAATGAGCTCAGAGCTTGCCAAATGCACCTTTTTTTACTGACAGGAAGTTTTGGCTGGGATTTACCACTGCTGCTTATTGGAGAGCCATTCCATAGCATTCAGAGAATAAGGGGGAAAGATAATGATATAAATTCAGAATGTGGCTTCTGAATGTATGTGCATAGAAAAAGATAATAATTTAGAGTTACCTCAGAAACTTATATTACATTAATTGATGTTAGCCATTGATGCAGAGGAGAAATGGTCTGTAGTAATTCTAGAGGGAACCAGATTTAAAAAGAGGAAAGGAAAAACAAAACATTTAAAAAACCAACCAAACAACAACAACAAAAAAAACCCAAACAAAACAACAGATAACGTTCTATTTGCAGTTTTTTGTTGCAACGCTCACAACAAAAGCACACCACCTGACAAATGACACTCTTAGAATGAGTTAGATACAAGGTTATCTAGGTGAACCTGGCTTGGCAGGGGTGTTGGACTAGGAGATTTCCAGAGGTCCCTTCCAAAACTAATGATTCTGTGATTCTCTAAAGTTTAAGGTCACTATTTTTTAAAAAAACCTCTTCATTTACCTAAGATGCTGTAGTATAGAACACATTCATTAAGTGTAGTATTATATTACATTATTATCTTTTGGTTTTCTACCTGCATATCTTTGATTTAGACTTTGTGGCTCAAAAGATGCAGCATATCAGTAAGGTCACTTGATGCTTTAACTCAGGTTACTTTTTACAATAAATTAAAAACTGTAGTGGCATGACAAACACCACTTTTGTAAATCCTGAAGGAACCAATACTCCTGTGTGTTTCAGTACACACTGTTCTTCCTTACATATATTGTTATCAAATTCTGTGTACTACCAATAGGTTGTTTCTGAAATGAAGTATTCAAAAATAGGAGATAACAGAAGCAATTTGGATATAGCTATTTTATGTATTATTACTATAGGCCTGTTTTTAATTATCTAAGCAGGATACTTATCTGCTGTTTTTTTCTAAGAATTCCTGACCCCATGTTTACCATAATTGAATTTATTTAGAAAAGCGTGTATTCTACCTTCTTTTTTTTCATCCCTATAGCTCCATGTTAGGACCATAGGCTAGCAAGACCTCATTAATTTATTGTCATCATCAACTTTCTAAGTTCTTGCCATTTTCACTTAATGTCTTGACAAAGTTGAGGGTTAGTACTCCCAAGGCACAAGGGAATTTATTTTAACATTTTTTCACTCATTATTGAAGTCTGATATGATATACATAGTGGATTTTAGAGTCTGCAGCATTAGGTCTCATGCTACCTGTTTGTAACTCCTCACCTGGATCATATATATATAAGAGTATGTGTCACAACATACAGCTCCAGCTCACCAACTAAACATGCTATAATACTTTTGCTCCACACCTTTTTATTTAAGTCTTAGGATTCCTCTGTATCCAGACCTGTCAGTCTCTTTCCCATCAGTAAGAAACTGGAAAGCGTGGAAGACAGTCAGCTATGGGGTGCACAAGTGATTAAATTAAAATCCTTAATAAATTGCATCCCATTGGCTGATTGTCATTTCTGTAATCAGTCACCTTCCATTTGCATTGGTAGGAGCACGAACTGAGTGGTTCAGCTGATGAATGGAAACTCAAGCCAAAGGTACTGCACCATCTACTGTCATCCCTACATCATCTCAACTGACTGCTCCTGGTGCCTCAAGAAGAGAGGACCCAGCTGCTACAATTTGCTGTTTTCACATACTTGAAGCCTGGTACTGACCAGTGTGATCCATATAGATTAAGCCTTTGAAAAATTTAACTCCAATTCCCTCAAGTACTTTTAAATTGGATTTTTTGCTTTTAGCCCAACCAGCTTTGGTATGTCTTTCAGGTGGGCAGCAAAAGGTGGATTTGATATAATGAACCATTTTACCAGGTAGTGTTCAAATACACAGAAGTTCATAGATTCTTTCAGGAAAAGCTGTAGTTTTTAAAACCTGGGAAGATTTTTTCTATAATAATTTCTATCAGAAGCAATTATTTTAACTGAAATAATAGTTAATAATTATTAAGAGACAACATGAGAGCCACAAAGAGAACCCCAAGTTAAATTAGCAAAATGGATACTAACAAAAAAATACTTGGTGACCTTGACTCCAGCTACAACCAGAAGAAAAAGGCATAAGGAGGACAGTATTACATGATAATATTATAGTAATGTAACATGGTACTTCACCAGAATTTCCAAACCCATTAGAAAATGGGTTCAGCTCTGAAAGTGTTTGTCTGACAACACAGGAAGAAAATATTTCAAAATGGAATGAGATTTTGGCTTCCTCTGACTCATTTAGTATTAACTTCCCCCAACAAATGGTCTGCCATATTTCATAGTTGACTACAGACAATCTTCTTCTGGAAGGCACTATTATTTATTTGAGGCAATGTTACTACCCAACCAGTTATGCAAAGAGCTCCTAAGAACATGTGAAGAGAGAAAAATCTATTTTATGAAGCAAGTGATGTATAATAGATAATTAATGTACACTGGAAATTTTCATAATATTGCATGAATTCTTTCAAGAAATTATACAGAAAATGTTGAGAAGACACAAATGTTTGGATCAGCATCAGTGGTTTCTATGATGTGGCATTTATGACAGCAATGCAGGTTCAGTTTGCAAATAAGACCTGCCTGGAGGCAGTTTTGATTTAAATGCCAGCCCCTGGATATTTGTTCACATTTTCCAAAATGAAGACTATAGATATAGTAAATAAAAAATGTTTGTCATTTTCACACAGAGACATATAAATGTATATATGAAGGTCCAACATTTTTCTCACTTTCAAACCTGTAATACTGCCAAGCTCTCTGGAAGGAGCAACATTTCCTCTGTTGAGAAGCAGCTTGTATTTCACTCCACTGCAAGATCTACGTAGCCCATGCACCAAGTGTAATATTCAAAGTTATGAAATGAAGAAAAGCATTCAGTTTAGCACCAGGAGTCTATTCAAGGTTTTACCATAGGTTTCAGTCATACTCAAAGATAATGAAGTTACTTTTAAGAAAGAATGCAACCTCTTTGAACAGACTGCATATTTCTACACCCACAGCTCCCCCAGTGATACAAAGAAATGTTTCACCATGATAAAGGCACTTTATATCTCTAAACAGAGTAAAGTGTAAAACATTTTTACATCACCTTACCTCAGGAACACTGTAGCTATAATTAGGGATTTTGCAAGGGGGTCCCTGCACCAGTTCAACAACCGACATAGCCTGTGCTAAAATCCCTTATTTAGTGAGGTGAAGAACTAAAAAAAGACATAGGAGATTTTCAGCCACACAAAAATGTGCTCTCACAAACAGTGATAGAGAGCTTAGGAGGGAAGTGAAGGGACAAGGAGGCAGTTTTAGAAGAATTACTACCAAATTCAGTCCAATTTCTTGAAAGATGCTCTTTTACTACAAAACCTACTCTTTTCAATGCTCAGAATTTGAAGTGTGTTGCCCAGTTTCAAATATATGTGCACAAGTGAAAGCTGACTAATTAGACAGTAGTTTGGGCTTTTATCCCAGAACTTACAGGAGTCAGTGCATTTGTTCCATTTAGTTCAGTGAGCTACGTTCTGAAGACAAAACACATCTCTTAGGACAATCACAAGAAAGGGTGATTTTTATAATATCAAAGGGAGCAGCGACCTCTCCAGAAACAGCCTCCTTTGAGTCTTACAGCAGGCTAACCAAGAGGTTTCCTAAACCACTGAAATCTCCCCCCGCATATCACTGTGAAACTGTAATCCATTTCTCTAGTGCTTAAAGTCCAAGCAGAGTTTTCTGAATTGCAAATAAGTTCCTATTTAAAGAAACATTCATGTATGTATCCAGCCAGGGTGATAATGCTGTTATTACAGCACACTCTGCAATAACTCAGCTGTCAAATTCACTTGAGGCTGAAATTCAGTCTATATGGTTTCAGCTGGCCAGCAATTTCATTTTTTTTCATATAAAGTATGCTTAAATTGTATCCAGACTGTTATAAGTCAAGAGGTGGCCAATAAAAGGGGGAGCGGAGAGGGAGGAGGGAAGAGGGGGAGAGAATTTTAATTTTTTTTAAATAAAAAGGTGTTAGGAAATTTTAAAGAGGGTGTTATCACTTCTTGCACCATTAGATGTTACATTTGAAGAATAAATTTGTGACATCACGTATTTCACTTGTTCCTTCTATTTTCGGAATTGATTTTAGGTCCAAACCGCTTTTCATGAAATATCTGTCTGTTACCCTATTAAGGTAGTTCTTCCCTTAACACAATATTGGTGAAGCCCACATTCTAGTCTGTCCATAGCAAATAGACAAACTGTGATGTTTGTACATCCTAATAAATACATTGACAGTAGTTGGAGACCAAGAAATAAGAAGGATTGTTACTTCAAGTCCATATGAAAATTCTTTAACTCTGTAGCTATCAATATCAATTGAATTTCAATATATAAGAAAAACAAAGTGGAATCTAGAAGCCTGTTGTTGTTACATTCTTCTTTTACATTGAAATTCCTTAAGAAATATCTACCATGAAGAACTATTAGTGAATTAACAGAAACACTTCTCTCAAGATACTTTGGTCAGACTGTTCCTCTGTGTTAAGAATATGCAACTTTAACAAAACAATACAAAAATGCAGAGACTTCAAGCAGTATTCAATAGCAGTATCTTGTCCTTATGCAATGTTATTTCATGTTAAGATCACCATGAGCTTTACAGAGCACAGTTGATAGCTGTGTTGACAGAGAGACCTGCACAGTGGCTACCATGGAAAAGGCTAGAACTTCATTTCATTAGATAGGATAGGAGAATAATTTTATTCATCAAATCTCATGTAGCTAGAGTTGGCGTTAAAATTAAACTTACTATGCCTCAGCAGAAAGAGAAGTTGCTGGATGAAAATGATGAAACATCACAGAATGCAATACATTATAAATAATATATTTAAATTTTTAAACAATTTAATTATTCAAGGTATTAAATAATGAAGGGAGAATTAGCAGATACGTCTTATAAAATAAAGGTTGGGAAATAGTCACTGACTGCCCTCTGTGACAATACAAATATGGCTGCCCCAAATAGAAATGACTCAAAGGTAAAAAAAATAGCAAAATGAAGCAGCAAACCACAGTTTACAGGGAACTCGGGTCAAATCAAAAAGATTTTGAAGGCATAACACAAGATGGGTGACTTCCTGCTCAAACAAAAGCATTTGAAAGGAAAGATCCAATTTTGATGCCAGTGTCAGACAGCCCATCACATCTGGGTACTTTCACCAATATGATGTTAAATGTGTGCTGAACATAGGTTTGCCTGGTTTATCGGTTACTTCTGAGCAGTTACATCTTCATATGCCAGGCTGAAGAAATCTCAAACTCCTTTTCTTCCCTCTTTATAATAGCGTGGAGGAGGTTGATTAAGGTCCACTTGACATCATTCTGGAGCAGCACTGCCTTGTCTGGGGTAATTTTTTCTCATTGCAAGAATGAGATGCCACATCTTTATGTTGTAAACGCTCCCATTAAATCAGCAAAACTAAGAGCAGCATAATAGCAACAACCAGAAGAACAGCTGATGAGACTACAATATCATCCACAGCAAGACTGATTGAAAGGGCAAGCCAGTTATGAAAGCATATTCTTGATGTTTTACTGCACTGAAACAGATGCAAGACCTATTATTATTAAATGAGAAGAATTGCCAAATTTTAGTGGAGTATAGCTGGACTTGTTGTCAGTTCTATATAATTTTGCCATGCTGCATTAGCCACCTTTACAATATTTAAAATTTCCCTTTAATATTCATTGCAGGAATTTTTTGGCAGCATTAATTAGATGTAACTCCCAAATGCCAATATTTGATGATTATGTTGCTTTATAACTGAGCTGTTTATCTTTTGTCATTCTGAGGGCTTTCCAGGCTTGCTGCTTGAGCAGAACTGACCCATCAAAAACTACCTGTATTCTGCACCAGGGACAATTCACACACAATCCCAGAAAGCTTGTGAGAGGCCTCAAGCATGATTAACTACCTAAAAATGATAACTGAAGTTTAAAAGGGAAAAACAAAATCACCTGTGACCTTTGTATGTTCTTGTTTCCATACAACCAAACAGGAAAAAAAAATCCAATATCTACAGTAACTGGCAGTGTTTACTGGCTACTCCAAATAATTTGGTTTATTTTGTTTAGATATATATATAACGGGATGCTACTTGAGTCTGTTTAAACCATTTAGCAATTTGCAAGAAGATCATCAACACATGATTTTTGCACCAGGGGAAAAACATATTGACAGGAAATTGAGAAGCTGACCAGAGATTTTAAAATTCAAAATGGAGATTAAAATAGTTGGATTCCCTCTTTGGCACTACCTAAGTTAAAGGAGAGTAATGAGTGTTGAAAAAACCAAACCATACAAATCAATAGCAGTATTCAGATATTAAAACACTCTTGAATTTCTGCCTCTGAAATAGAGTTCCATGACATAATATAGTTGAACAAGTAGGCCCTTGTCCAACTGTCCATTGGAGTCTTTCTACTCACTGTCTGCAATTTCTGAACATAGTAGAAATAAAACTATTGGAATACGTTCCTGAAAACTCAGCATTATTTTATGTTTCAGTTACTTCCTATACACTTTAATTAATATTTCCAGGTAGTTGGATAAATTTACATATATATCTATACTTCATACAGTACCTTTGCAAGTATTTGTAAGCAGACATGCAAGCATAACCAACCAATTTTCCGAGGTTTTCTTTCTATACTCTTAGAGAAGAAAAACAACACCCTGCATTCTTGGTTGACATATCAAACACTTCAAAAGCAGAATCAGAGTGCACAATAATCAAGAATCTACCGGCCACATACAATTCATAAACACTGCCTAACATTTAATGTTCACAAAATTGTTCTAAATCTATGACAGATAGCTAACAAAAGTCATAAATCTACTTAGAAAAAAGCCCTCTTTCTAATGACCAGCAAAAATTCCTCAAATACAATATCCAAATGCTTTTGGATTTGTACTACCTAATTCTAATAAGAGAACATGAATGGAATAAATTTCAAAGTATTTTTCACGCTAAAATAGATGTAAATTAGCAGATTATTCAGGCAATAATTAAATAGGATTATAGACAGGCACAATCCTTTTAATATACTATACTTTTATTTTCCAACTAAAGTGAACTACTTTTAGCCAGCTTTACAGTAAATATTAACCACTATCTTCCTTGACCATAACCATCAAACCCCTGCATTGATTTACCTGTATAATATGCATTTTTTTGTGTATTCCACACATTATGGTCTATTATTGTTGAGTATCAATTAAGTTCTCAAATACTTATATTTGAAATACAGCATACACTTGAAATTTTTCATAGTCTTTATAATTGATTGCTTCTGACTTTGTCTTTTTCATTCTTTTATATACATGTCCATCTATGAACATATTTTTAAAGTACTAAAATCCTCTTGACAATGTCACTTTAAAACAGTCTTTTGTGCCTTATCTCACTAGCTGTAATCAATCAGGAATATTAAAGCTGTGTCTTGTGCTACTGAGGAAAATGAACTGCTACTGTGCATGGACAGAAAACTGGTGTAGTGAGAGCTCCAAAGTACATAAGAGGTTACACAGCCTGTCATCTTCAGTTCTGAGGTTAATGCCAGTGAACAAGAAACTGTACTTTCAGATCTGACATGAAATGTCATGAGATAGATGAGGTAATCATAAAGTGCAGTTACCAAGACTAGACTAGTCTGCGAATGGCAGCATGTAAGAACTTAATGCATCTCTCAGTGAGACTGTTACTGCTGAAGTACGAGCTCCTGTTGTAAAGCCAGCAGGTGATCTGTTCATAAAGTGAAAGGTGGCCTGCAAAGTACACATTTAACAAGATTTGTTTTTCCCTCAATATATGGGAGGGATTGCAGAAGGATGCTGCTAGTGGGGTAAAAAGAAGAAAATAGAACGCTGTGCTTTTCCTTAATTTCTTTGGTAACCAAGAAACAGCCAGGATAAAGCAAGCCAATAGTTGAAAACATCAGTGCAAAAAATAAGTGTAAAAGTGGAAAGCTATTGAAACACTAGAGGTATCTGACAATTTAATCATATGGTAAAAGAACTCATTACCTTAATGTACAAGAGAAGACAAGAAAGAAAACCAGAGCCAGAGTTATTCACAGATTCACAAGCAATCCAGAAAAAAATAGGTTATATGCCTTCTTGTTATGGAGCTATGCATTGGGTTTGCATGGACGGATTTTGGTAGCAGAGGGGAGCACAGGGGTGGCATCTGTGAGAAGCTGCCAGAAGCTTCCCCAATATATGGCAGTGCCAATGCCAGGCAGCTCCAGGACAGGCCCACCAAGACCAAGGCCAAGCAACCTGAAATGGTGGCAACACCTCTGTGATAAAATATTTGAGAGGGAAATATAAAAAAGCTACTGCACAGATATAATTGTAACTAGAGAAAAGCTGAGTGAGAACATGTGAGAAGAACAGCTCTGCAGACAGCAAGGTCAGTGCAGAAGGAGGGGAAGGAGGTGCTCCAGGCACCGGAGCCACAATTCCTCTGCAGTCCTTGGTGCAGCCCTCAGTGCAGCCACATTGAAACAGCTGTGCCCCTGCAGCCCCTGGTGCAGCCATGGTGAGACAGCTGTGTCCCTGCAGCCCTCACTGCAGCCACATTGAGACAGCTGTGCCCCTGCAGCCCTCAGTGCAGCCACATTGAGACAGCTGTGCCCCTGCAGCCCCTGGTGCAGCCATGGTGAGACAGCTGTGCCCCTGCAGCCCCTGGTGCAGCCATGGTGAGACAGCTGTGTCCCTGCAGCCCCTGGTGCAGCCATGGTGAGACAGCTGTGTCCCTGCAGCCCTCAATGCAGCCATGGTGAGACAGCTGTGCCCCTGCAGACAGAGAGGGCACAGGGATGCAGAGATCCCCCTGCAGCCCCTGCAAGACCCCACACTGGAGCAGGTGGATGCCTGAGAGGAGATTGAACCCATGCTGGAGCAGGGCCCTGGCAGGGACCTGAGGACCCATGGAGAGAGGAGCCCACACTGGAGCAGGTTTCCACGTAGGATTTGTGGCCCTGTTGGAGACCCGCTTTAGGCCAGGCCATGCCTGAAGTACCACACATCATGGAAGAGCAACTCATGTGTCAGTAGTTTGTGGGGATCTGATGCTGTGGGAAAGACTCACTCAGGAGAAGCTCATGGAGAACATTGTCCCATGGGAGGGACCCCACACTGGGGCAGGGGGAGGAAAAACAACCTGGGATGAACTGACCGTGACCCATTTTCTGTGCTCCTGTGCCGCTGGGAGGGGAGGAAACACAGAGAGGAAACATTTCTCAAAAGATGAAAAATTATTGAGTAAGCAATTATTCATAAAACTAGAGAGAAGGCCACAAGTAATTGCTTTAGATCTCTGTGTTCTAAGAGAGAGATGGTAATGTGAATTGGTTATATTCTTGCTTGATAGGCTCCTGCAAAAGAACATTTGAACCGTATGCAGTCAAACAGCAATTGAGAAAGTTCTTCCGTAATGTATTTATTGACAATGTTTAAAAACACAATTTCAAAAAAATGTGTTGGGATACATTGTTAGAGAAGTACAATATGGTTCAGGTTAGGGGGATACAAATTAATAGGGTCATTATATATAATCCTTGTTCACTCATCCATTTGATTAAAGCAATTATACTGTGCTTTCCCAGATAAGGAGTATTTTGGTTTTGTATGGTCAAGGTCACTAAAATTCTACAGAATTTGTTCTACAGCGGAAAAAAACAATTTGGGGAATAACTGGGTTTCCACATTGCAACCAAGCATTTAAAGAGATTGTCACCATATTAGTTGTGCCCTGCTAATATAATGTGGCAAAAGAAACCGTGGTTCTACAAGAATTAAATGTTTTAATTTGAGCATACTAGAGGAGTCCATCTGGCCATTTAAAAACTGATAGCTGTAGATTCTTTCTAAGGCCTACTGGTTTCAAAACATTCCTTCTGACTGTTAACTGTATAAAGTACATAGTTATGGAAATATTTGAATTGTAAATATTGAAAATCAGCTACTGCTCATGCATTGCAACTTTTCTTATCTTTTAATATGCATATTAACACCATGAAGGCTCCATATTCATAAAACTGATCTTGACAGATAATAATAATTGTTGAATATAATTGATAATACTACTTATTGAAAGTGACCAACCATTTAATAGTTTCTCTCTTTTTCACTTGCTTTAATTCTGGAGAAACATGATGATATTAAATGTTCAGTATGGTAAGTTCAAGATTAATAATTCAACTATCATTAAGCACAGATTGAAACAATAGTATTGCCTTGCCTTACAAAGTCAAGAGCTTTAGCAAATCATTTAATAAAGTCAGTAATCTTCCTGTGCACGGATTGTCTGGGTAGACAGTACCATGCAATGGTTTCTAAACATTTTGTCACAGCTAAAAAGACGCTGTGAACCAAGATGTTTTACAGATAATTCAGCGGGGGATTTTTTCAATATATAACCACAGATGCTTCCTTGGTGTTAAAAATAATGGGTCAGACTCACAGCACAAGGATGAATACTCCCAGGGGAGGGAATTTGCCTTACTGGATCACAGTAGAGACAATGCCTTGGTATGAACACCCGCTCCTGGCAAAGAATGTGTGATGGACAGGTGGCACCAGTTTGTAGCTGTGCAGCAGCTCAACTCTCTCTCTGCTGAGCCTTTGCCATGGAGTCACATTCAAACCAACACATTTTGCCTCACGGTAAAATTAATTAAATGATCTATCTGTTTTCTTTGATTAAACCAGCAAAAGGCAAAGAACAAGAGCCATCTCT
The DNA here is from genome assembly GCA_037013685.1 of Acridotheres tristis. Classification (NCBI taxonomy): domain Eukaryota; kingdom Metazoa; phylum Chordata; class Aves; order Passeriformes; family Sturnidae; genus Acridotheres; species Acridotheres tristis. Next base: position 14,396,949 of record CM072895.1, read on the forward strand.
TAGTTTCATTATGGTCAAATTTCAATAAGGATTTAATTTTCATATTAAAAGTGACAATTGCAGACAGAAGGATCATCTGATTTTCCTGAACAGTTTCCTCAGATAAAGACAGAAAGTTGAAATTGCTCATCTTTCACTCTTCCATGAAGCCTGGCTCTCAGACATGTGGTCTTAACAGAGCTTAGGTGGACTTTTCAGCTTTTGATCCTGCCAGTCTCTTCTTTACTAGCATAAATGATCAGACAGCATGCACAAATATTGCCAGTTGCATATCTTTTGAAAATATGGAAGTCAAAACCTGGGCTCCTGCCTTTTCCTTTTGATCTGAGTCTATTCTTTATTTTTTCCTCAGATTCATAAATGTGAAAATATCTCTTGAGCTGTACATATGATGTCTCATATATATTCACCATTTTCATAGCAAATGCTTTGAAATTGTTTATTTTCAACTGAGGGATTTTTTTAAAGTTTCCACTTTTTATTATTAAACTAATCACAACTTCTTCCCTTAATCTTTTTAAATAAATTGTTTTGGAAGAAATAAAAAAAATCAGACACCAATTTTCCTAAACACTACTGAATATATGCAAGTTTAAATAAACAAACCAGAAATATAACCTCTGAACTCTACCTTATACTTATTCATAAGACCTATCTTGACAGAAATTAATAATTAAGGATATAACTGATAACAAACACATCAAAGGTGATAAGTATTTAATACCAGCTCCTTAATTCTCTGCAAACAGATCACAAATTTTCTATATAATGAGCTCAAATTTCATAATTTGATTAACATTAAATGCAATTTATGTAAAAAAAAAAAAATTGTTTTAGTTGAATGGCAAGTAAATATCACCTAATCCTGCATCATGAGGAAAAGAGGCATTGATCTCATTATGGAAAAGGAAATATCAATAAAGCAGCAGGTTTTCAGTAAACAAATATACTTGTCAGGATCATTTATCCATTGCATTGTCAGTAGTGAAATAATCGGGATTGTTCTTTTGACGCCTACTCCATATCCTCTCAACTTTATGGAGCTTTGAAAGAAGACCCACTTTGTGTATCTGCAGTGCCCAGGAGACCTGGAGAGAAATTTCTGCTTCCTCTTTACATGTTTGGGTGATCCTACAGATAAGCAAATCATTACACTCATCAAAAGTGCAAGGGACGGGGTTTTTTTTGTAAGACATTATAATGGTTTCAAGAAAATTGCCTAATCTCAATTGAGTGGTACTTATAATGTACTGTGAAGATAAATTCTCCCTCTATAAAGTTGCATACCCATACATTAAACGGAAAGATTCCTTTCACCTTTAAGCAGAGCCAACATCTGCCGCCGGTGTCCCCTGACAGTCATTTGTTTTAAATTTCAGAAGAGGAGAAAATTGAACATTTTTTGTAGAATTTCAGAGCAATATACATAACCCTGCCCCCACTGCTATGTAATATTTATTCTTTTTAAAACCTGCACTGTTTTTTTGTTGTTTTTTTTTTACCACGAGGCTTTGTTTAGGTTAAATTTGTCCAGATGTTGTAGTTTGGGGAAAAGAGATAGCTAAATGCAGCTCACATCCTGGAACTCCTGCATACTAAGGCAGAGCAACAGAGCACACTCAAGGCACAGATGACTCAATAAGAAGGTACAAGCAATTTTCCTGTCATTGCTGATCATATATAGATAACAACCACACTGCTAAGTGCAAAATAGAAAGACTCCATGCCTCATAGAGAGCAACAGGAATAAAACGTACAGTAAGTACATTTGTGACAACAGTGTTCTTCCCTTTTCTTTCCCCAGAGAAAGGGGCTGAAATCCAGAACTGCAGCATTTTCATGGGCAGTGCCTCTGAGCTACCACACCCACTGCTCTTAATAGCAGCAACTGAGTGCAGGGAATTGAAGACCAGTAACTTTACTCAAATAGTTACTGAAAATGACAGCAGGACCCGAGCACCAGTGTAAAGCAATCTTACTGCAGAATGACAGGCTGAGTTGTGACATTCTGCATTAGTTTCTATTTCTAAATTATCTCAGGCTGTAGCCACATGCAAAATAGATTAGAACAATCTTGTTTCAAGCAAGAAAAATGTGGCTAAATGTGGCAACGTTTGTACTGGAAAGATCTTATTCTTCTCACCAGGCTCTGGTAAAAGAGTGAACTCCCAGCCAACATCGTGGGCTGCACATCTGGCTGCAGCTTAAGATGAAGCAATTACTTATCCTACAAAAGCTCTGATTCTTCAAGATGATCAACTCCATGTGTCTCCTATTGTGTGTCTGTGAGGCACATGTACATAACACATGTTTTCCTAGCAGTACCAACATGCAGCATTACTTTGCTTGTACTTTCTGCTCCTTATGTTCCCGTATGAGAGGACGTTAAATCTTGGCTAACCGTGCCCAATTATCCTTGCAGGGTTAACCCTGTGCTACTAAAAGCTCTAAGCCTACAAGAAAAACTTCACTAACAGCAACTCTAATGGTAGTAAACAAATGCTTTGTGGGAACAAACAAACACATCTTCTCTCAAATAAAAAAACAAAACAAAAAACCGAACCCCAAAACAAAACAGAACTACAAAAAACAAAACCCAAAAATTTAAAACCCAAAAACCCCTCAAAACAACCATTTTAGATGGAGATGTCTGTTTTTTATAAATGCCCAGTGGTAGAGGGGCTCAGGATGAACACCTAGTGGAGTGCTCCTTGCCATTGCCTGGTAGCTCTCATTGAGTGGTTTGTAGTGTAGCAAGAAGACAGTCTCTGCCAGCCAACAATACTCTGACATTTGGAGGGGAAAAAAAGTCCCAGCCTACCAGCTGAGCAAATGGACATATCCTACATAATCTAGTTCAAGAATATTTATGCTGAAGTAATTAATTTTTGAAATATAGTACCCAAAACAGCAAAAGAAAGCCTGAAATGTTTATTTCCTTATTTATTTTATTGTTAATGTAGTAGAATAAAACTAAGGAGTTGTCAAAATATTCTTTTCTAGCACTGAATCTGGATGAGAAGATCTAGCAACTTAGGACAGACTATTTTCAAATGCTAAATGAAGTGATACCCTTCAGTTAGGAGCCAGGCAAGAAACAAGTGAGAAAAAAGTCTAAAGTCTTATATTGAGGACAAACTGTATCATAAGACAAAACAGTTGATGCTCAGCACAGTGGGTGGTATTAACCATACACTCTAGACTCTGTTTGGCCTTTACAGTCAATATAAAAAAAAATAATTTCATCACTGACTTTTTTGGGTCACTTGGTGCTTTATATAAGAATTTACTGAAGTGGTAGGGATTGTTCGTATTTTGTTTTATTTTCACAGACCTCTTCATAAAGCAGAGGTTAGTATTTCATCCTGATCTGGGGAAAGATATAGTCCATCTTAAACCTAGCAAGCTAAAAGAAATAGTCTATTAAAACTAGCTTTCCAGCCCCAGCAGGTGTTATAATTATTTCACTCCACCACTACTGCAATGTCAGACTCCGAAGAACTGGAAAAATAGTTACAAAGATGAAGTTTCCCAGAAGTGTATATATTAGTGTAGCTCTATTTTTTCTCAGAACATACCCTTTTTATTTCACTAGGTATTTATGTATTTTAGTATCTTAGCACCCAGTTTAACTCAAGGAGAGTAGCTTGTTTTCCTGACCTTCATATGGCCCAAATTTAGCATTTTAATCCGCTGACCAACTGAAGCTGGAAATAGCAGAACAGAAGGTCACAACTGCCTTGCAGTGCAGGATCCTCAATATAGGATAAATCACAACTTTCCTCTGCTATACAACTCCACTGAGGATTACTGGGGAGGTTTGCATGCTTGAAGGAGGCTGTTGGCAGAGCAATCTGTGCTATCCCAATCAACCAATTTGATTAAAATCAGTCATAAAAAGTCCAAGCAATTTAGAGGCTACGAGCCCTTTCCTACTTCGTTTTTTGTTGCGGTTACTCAAGAATCCAAATAATGTTAATTTACCCAGTTTTTGGAGTCTACACAGTCAGTCTAGCAGCTATGCACATGTTCTCTTCAAATGGAAAAGCAAACAATCTCATTAAAAGGCTTACAATTGATCTCAAAATCTGTGCTATTCCCATACAAGTTGTTTGGGATTGCATAGTGCAAAACCCTCTTTCCAGGTTGAAATAGATCTGCCTGGAAGGTCAAGGGAGAAATTGTTGAGGTCAATCCCAAACTTGATCTCCTGCAAGGGAGGCTGTACAACAATCAGCTGAGCAGCCTTTGTGCTGACCCAGAAACTGCAAATGTCTTCATTTATATTCCTTTTAGATAGAGAAACTTTTCTGCTTCCTCTTAAGCTTTTTAGAGGGAAAAAATAAAAGCAACCAATATCTTTTTTAGCTCCATTTTTCTTTTGTGTTCTCTGTCCTTTGTAATCTACTTTGACTCATTGACAATACGTGACTTCCTGTACTCTCACTCTGTCTTTTAATCACAAAAAAAACCAAAAAACAAAAAAAACAAAACAGATCACCCCAAAATCCTCTGGCCATCCCTCATGATTACAAGCCACCTCCTTTATCTAGTGGTGTGGGGAGGAAGAGGAGAAGGAAGCATAGCTTACCTTTTTCTTTCATTGGCTTCTGCCCCAGCAATATTTCTTTTACTCCCAGTTCTCTTTTGTGTTATGTCTTCACTGAATGTAATTGTCAGATATGTCTGATGGCCAGCCAGGCACACATGCAACAGCAGTGCCATTCCCTTCATGTGCATTCTAAAGCAGCTGCTGAGTATAGACTCTGTTTTTGGTCACACACATTTCCATAATTGATATCTCTGCATTTCTGAATCTGTTCTGTGTGCTTTGATTCTTAAATTTGATTAAACCAGATTTACCAATGTGATAGTGAGTTGTTTCGGTTTTTTGTATTTTTTTAAGGGCTAAAATAACAATTTCTGCTTTTTAAATGTGGGGCTTAAATATCCATGCTGTGACAATGGCTGTGTTATCTGTGGATTATGGTAGTGCTTTATTTGTGTACACCCCCCAAAAATACTCAGACACTGCAATTACTGTAGAACAAACAGTGTAGCTGATCAAGGTCTTTTGTCCAGGCTCTTCAATGACAGCCACACTGATTTGCTTTGACCGCCTGCAGATCTGTGAATGCATTGCAGGATTTTGCTTGGTTGGTATATAGACCTGTAAGTCACATCAGACATGGGAGAACACGTGACTGCCCTATTTGTCATCCCACCAGGATTTTTTAGGCATGTACTTGCTGAATGTGAGTAAGTGACTCTATCTTGTATATAACCTGTATTTAAAAGTCTTCTCTGTGCTATTTAACTCCCAAAGAAGATTCAAGACTCTTGCCACCTTCAAGCACTTAAATACACAGGAAGCCATGAAGCTAATTGCAAAGTTTTTTTTAAAACACTGATGAAAGTTCACTTCTGTTTATAATCTCCCCTCTCTCTTAAATTCTCACACTCATACACCTCAGCTGCTGAGGTTTGTTAGTAAAACCACAGAAGTCACAGTAAATGAGGCAGTGATTCACTTTCTAAATACTGGCTGGTGTTTCTGTCTTTACATTGTGCTAGTTATTGCAGTGTCAAGGAGGATACTGTATTGTTTCCAAAAAGGAAAAAAATGAGATTTTTAATTTCATTTGTGACCTGCCATTTGTCAGCTGAATGTTTTGGGGTTTTTTTTTTGGCCACACTGAAATAGATTATACCTTAAAAACATGTTAAGAACTTCCACTTACAAAGCTCTCATTTTGGAAGGATCATCTTTGGTCGCAGTGTCTTCTAGCTTCTCCATAAACCTGCACTGTGACTGATCAGCCACTGACTTCTAAAGCTGAACCATACTATATCAAAGCCCAGATTCATTATCTGTGAAATGGCTATAACGACGCTCACTATTCTGGCTGATTAGTATTGGAGGTGATAAATGCCACACAGCCATCTATGGTAAATCATTACACGTGCACGCACTGAATGTACAGCTGTTTTTTAAAGTGCTGTTTTGTAACCCAGCTGCAGTAAAAAAAATACTGCTCCTATTGTTATGAGGTTCCTTCTGATGTTCTGTTATAGCTAAAGGATGTGAGACATTTTGTGAACTCTTTATGTGAAATTACAGAAGAGGCAGTGCTAACATGAAGATCTATTTAAAGTATCTTAGTCATGAACATACTCTGATGGTAGAACTGTCATTTCTGTGCATTGCTGCTCTCTAATCAACAAAATGAGTGGAATACTGAGGGGGACACTTCTCCAATGCCAGAATATAATTTATATGATGAGTATTTTTCCCAACCAATGCCAGAGAGGAAGGATGCAACTCTCATCATCATTCTTTGGAAGCAAAATTAAATTATCAGTCTTTAATTTAGTTAGTGATAATCTCTGCTTAAACATTCCCTCATGGCTTCCACTAAATATACCATTAAAATTTCCATTCTGTCTGGGCTACCAAGTGCTCTCTCTACTTGAGAATGCTAATTCAACTTTGAACTAGGTTCCTATTGACTACTGGGCAAGCAGCTTTTTGTTCCAAAATAAGTTTTTACATATCACTGCATGACATGTAAGTGCAAATTTGTCATCTTGTGTCATCCTACTAGGAAGCAAAAATTATACATCAAATGCAGCTCGTAGCCGTAGTGAGGGGTGGGAAAAAAAAAGGAAATCCTACGTTAAATCCTTTTATCACTATGGAAAACATCAGTTTTGCAACAAAACAGGAGCAATTTCCTGCGTTGTATTTCAGGAGAACAAACACATCTGGGTACCACTCAAAGACAGGGACAGCACAGGCAGCCCTACAATTCCTATCTGTGGGAGAGTTCCTTCCCTTGCTCTTTTCACTGGAGATGTTCACGGTACCAGTTTGGAGCAGGAGGATGTTCCTGGATGACAGCACAAAGTAATCCTGCAAACATGATGCCAAGAATATAAATTACACACAAGCATAAAGTGTAAATTACTGGGGAAACTGAAGGGCCAGTTTGGAACTCAAGCAAAGTTAAATCAACACGTTTGAGGGTTCACAGAGGCAAGCAAAGATGAAAGACAGAAGTAAACATCTGTACAGGTACCAGCAGCATGAGAGTGATCCCTGCTTATGCTCACAAAAAACCCAGTCCACATCTTAGTTAAAAATAGCAGTTCTGACTCTCCATCGCTTTACCCTCTCAGTACAATGCAGCTACATGTAGAAAACGAAGAGACATTCTACTACAGCACAAAGAGAGTGGTTTAATATTCAAATTATGTCAGTAGAAAAGTCCTCTTCACACATTGTTTAGGCAGATGTGTAAAAACTGAAAAATAATACCAGTTAATATTTTGATACACCAGTTTTCATTTGCAATAGCAAGCCAAATTTGAATCCATGTGTTCAAGAAAACGTGGGCAGCCTAACCTAAAAGTGATGGAAGACATTGCACCACTATGACCAATTCAAGAATAAAACAAAAAAGCACTGCCATCTCAATCGTGTACAGAAAAGATGGGAAAAGATGAAAAGGGAATACCATGGAGTAGTTACTCCATATTTGGAGCTTCAGTCTTTGGACTTTTCAGTAAACAAATTATTTCTTTCCTGCTATTGTGCCATCATTTTATTATCATCCACCTAGTCAAATTATCAAATTACCATCAAATTACTGTCCAGAAGAGCAAGAGCTAAATAAACTGAATCTCTCTCTCTTCAGTGAAGTCTCTCCATAAGAAAAGGACTTGCACTGATAAAGAAATACAATACAATAAGCTTTTAGATACTGCACAGGAGCACAGCACAGGTCTTCCTTCCTTGCCTCAAATTACTGAGCTCTGGTCAAGAGTGCATAAGATCAAGAGATAATCTGCAGTCTAAAAACACAATCATAAATCTTCCAGGACAGAGCTGGCTGAAGGCTTCTCTGCACAAAACCATGAAGAGGCTGGACTATTGTCTCCCAGAAAAGGAAAGGATGGAAATGGGAGAGAAGGTCTCTTTCCTGCTTTTGTTAGAGAAGTGGGTACATTGTAGAGCAGAGCGGGAAGGAAAGGCAGCCCTTCCTACCCTTCCTTGTCCCATCTCTCTTGCAGCAGTAATTAGCCCAGCTCGAGCAGAGAGAGTGAGCCATGAGCTCCAGATATTTGATCATATCCTACCTGGTGTCCTGGACAGGCAGTTTGACTTGCCTTCAGCAGCCTTGTCCCAGAAATGCCTTAACTATCTTTTCTGTCCATCCCCCAAGACCAGATGTCTACTCCCAAGTGGAGTAATCTCATGCTTCTTTGCCAAGTTCCAAGGAAATAGAGAAGGCAAAATAAGAACCTTGAGCCTCACATTGTGGTAAATTAATATATATATACATACATACACATATGAAAAACACTTAGATTCTATGCAGCCACTGTACATACAAGAATTTTGATATTAAGATTTCTTTTGTTCAACACCGTGGTACTAGGCAGATATACTTCCATGTGATTGCACAGTTTCACCAAGTCCTCACTTTTTTTTCCAATGCCCTGACCAGCAGCATATATGCTGCCCTTGAAATAAAAAAACCACTCGGTATTATAGGCAAGATGATACGATGATGCAGTGTAGATTGTTGCACTGCTGAACTCAGTGCCGCTCTCCACACAGAATGAGTTGCTGAGGCCAGTAAGTGTGGCTGCAAAACTCATTAGGCAGAGAAGAAGTCTGAAACAAAGGTTACAGATGTTAGCCCACAAATAATGGGAGTCCTGGTCATATGCCAGCTCCTGACTGTTTAGGGTTTCCTAGACACCAAGATGATGTGATATTTTCTTGTTCCATTTCCTTAACGTGGAAAAACTACAGGTGCCAAATATAAAAAAAGATAAAAGATTAACATATCTACCGGTCTACATTCTAACTTAACACATTGGTTTGCAGTCCAGTTGTACATTATTACCTATTCAATCAGAAAAGCAGCTTGTTTTCCAATGGACAGGCACAATTATTATTTCCATTCTAATTCTCACACAAACCCCTCCCACCATGTTAATGTACAAATTGGTGCTAACAAATTTTTAAGAATGTAGCCAAACAAACCAGAACCCAAATCTATAAAGCTCTTGTGTTTAGTTATGTATCATGAGATCATTATATATCATGCAGAAAAAGTATAAATTTTTAAACTCTTGTATTTATTTTTAAAGCATGTTCTTTTAAGATTGGAAAGCACAAACATGAGCAAACAGTGTAGCTAGTCATCAGTCATACCACCAGCTTGCACAAACCTCTACCATGTATCTTCTCATTCATTTTCTTCCTGAACTATTACTTTTTCCCTTTTTCTTTTATTGTGTCCTGTCTAGAAGTAAATCCAGGCCCTTAATCACTTTCTTTGCCATTTTGGACCAGTTTTTTCCTTGTCTCTTTCTCCTTCCCACAAAATATTTCACTGTTAGATAGATAAATAAAAGTGGCTTTTCACTAATTTAACTTTCCTCACCTACATTTCTCACCATGTTTCAAATTGATACATCAATAATAAAATATTATGATATTCATCACAACTGCCTCTGCCTGCTGACTTCAATACCCACAAACTCAGTATCTGTAGTTGTGCTGAAAAGTCATCAGAGCAGCACCCTTAATAGATAGGGGAGACAGGCTGATTGTTACCCAGAGGTTTTATTTTGGTTTTAACTAAACATAAAACAAAAGGCATCTGACTTCAAAGTATCTGACTACAGATACTGTTCTTGATGGAAGATATTTCTGCCTATACAATGTTTAATTAATTAACGTTCAATTTCACCATAAGTCTTTTCCAGAGGCGGCTAAATACAAATGTTTGGATATAGACTAAATATTGGTCTTAAGGTTTTTGGATGCTCATGTTCTTTCTAGCTGCATTTCTGTTTTGTGTTCCTTTCTGGTTTTTTATAAAGAAATATAGGCCATCGACCAGAAAATTCCTGTCTGGATGCATTATATATTCAAAAGAAAGATGCAAATTTGAATTGGCAAAATTAATGCAAGCAGGTCTGATATCAGTAGCAATGTATTTCTTGGCTCTGGTACCATAGTAATTATCAAATACTTTATAATAAATAGTATAGGTTTGATTTTTATAAAATCAGTTTATCCAAAAAATGATATATCCTCTCCTCTAATTCCCCAGCTATTTAAATTTTAATTCTGGAAAAACTTGCTCTTCGCAATCACCTGAATGCAATAGTTCCCCATATAAAAGATGTCACAAAAGCTGCATAACAACTACCCGGACAAGTTTAGAAGTGCCAATTATATTTTCAAGGCTGTAAATAATAATAAATACAAAAAAAAATTCCAAACAAACAAAACCAGAAGAAACAAAAGAAGAACTCCCAAAATACTTGGCCAGCAAAGGAAGAAAGCAGGTTTCTACATCTGCAATATCTGTTTCTCCATAAGAGATTGCAACCAGCACTCTATAAATTTAAATGCTTTTAGCTACAAAACACACCAGTTTGCAAATAACACATTTTTGCCTGAAAGTTTTATCATCTCTCTTTTGTGCCATGATGGTTAATGTATCAAGGATGGTTACTTTTGCACCAATACAGATATCAACAGTATTAAATTGTATTCAACATAAGGAAATAAAAACCAAGGTGATTCACAAGCATTCAGGTAAATTGAGGCAAACAGCTTACAACAGAGAGCTCTTCGAGAAGATTATTGAACATAATTCCAAATTGCTAGATAAATAATTTGTTCAAATATATCTTAATGTATTTGGAATTTAAAATACTTTTCCTGTAAGTATTTCTTGCAATATTTACTACATTGCTTATGACATGATCAAAAGCAGTGTTTCTTCTTCCTAACTATCCAAACTTCTATAGAATGGAAAGAAGGAAGTCTGTCACATTGAACTCCAACTTTGATTTACATTAATATTATTTATGTCAATGCATGGAGATTACAATAGCAATTCTTCTAATTGTTCCTAAAAACATATTTGAAAGAGCAATGAATATCTGAGAAGCATCAAAATTAGTATAAACAGTCTATCAGTTATCCTTAGCATTTTGACTAAGACAGAACTTTGTGATGAAAAGCATGCTTCACATCTCTCGCAGAGCCACTGCTTTAGCTCAGACACCTATTGCAGACTCAGACAATACATCAGTTACTACTTCATTCTGCATGACAAGTTAACACTGCCACTTGTTCACTGCCACTATTTTTAAGGACAATTTTCTTAAAATTGTAAGTTAGATATTATGGCTTGATTCAAAAGAATCTGCACAAAATTCAGGGAGCATGACGTGCAGAATAGAAGAGGACTTGCATGTTATGTTCAAATGGGTGTTCTGTTCACTGCATACTCAAAGTGCATCTACAGTCTCTCCACCTTATATTACAGTTATTTCAGTTTATTACTTACAAAAGCCTTTAGATATCTGAAGTATGGATGCTGCTACTCTTTCTGAAGTTACAAAGTAGTTAACTTGCATCTCAAATCTCATTTAAGAACTCGACTGATCATCTGACATTAACTCAGCAAAGAAAATAAGAAAAATTATTAAAATACATAAATAGTGAGAGTACTATGTAGTTAACTATGTATTTAACTATGTAGTTAATTAAAATACACGTCCTTGCAGACTAAAATATGTGAGTAGAGACAACACAAATATTTAAAAACAACTTGTCTTGAAAAGGGAGATCTCACCCTTCTAACAGTCAGCATTTTTGAACAGCCTCAAGATAATTTGAAGTTAACAGTCACTAGATAGTCAGCACATTTGAAAATTTAATCCAATGTTTTACCAATATCAGTCCTGCTGGAAGAAGTATGAAGATTCAAGAGATGTGCAAAAATCACTTTTCCCCTTCAGTGCCCATGTTCTACATACAAAAGTAGCTATCTCATTTTCCAGGATTTCCTAATCTGTCAAATGGCACCTGGTGATACAGAAATCATACTGCAAATCTTCCCTAATACTCAAATCCTTCCCCCTCTATAAAAGCAACACCAACTCCACTCCATCAAACAAACAAACAATTCCTGCACATCTACCCCACCAAAGGGCTGCTACTGAGGTTATGCACCAAAATATGTCCCTGAAATTAAATGACCGACTGCTTAAAGGAAGTAGAAAAGAGGTACCAGAACTCCTGCAGTACATACACTGAAACCTGCATTTCAGCTGATTACAATACGGGAGGAAAAAACAACTCCAAAATCCAATATTTATATATTGGGGTGTATATGTCTTTTGCAGCTTTGTCCTTACTTCTTGAATTTTGCTATTATCTCTGTTTCTTACAAAGCTTCAGTCACAGAAAGGAATATATCAGCTCAGGGGAAGAAAAAGCATTTTGAAAAAAGGCAAAGCAAAAAAAAAAAAAAAGAAAGAAATCAGGCCTCCCCAGGTCTGATAGATCCCCACACTGATTCCAGATAAGCGTGTCTGCACACAAATGGCAGACCCACAGTACAAAGCTCAGTGATGTGTGTCAGCACAGCAGCAGTCGCCTTTCTGCCAAACAGGAACATAATGGACAAGCTGCAGGAGCTTACACATTTGGAGGGGAGCTGCTAGACAGAGCTCAGAACTCTGGTGGACATCTCACTGCTACTCTGCTGAACATCTGTGCTCGCGTGGTGCAAGCCACTGACAGGAATCTTTATTGAAGAGCACCACTTCCATATCATGTTGCCTCATTAAATACCCCAAAAAAGTCTCCATTCTATTCCAAATAGGACTGTTTATTTCAAGCTGTGTTCAGACTCAGCCGTGAAATAATTGTACAAAGTAGGCAAGAGGAAGGGGAGCTGAGTTTGAGGAGATCTGTCCCCAATTTTATCTGTGCCTCACTGCAAGGAATATTCTATGGTTCACCAAATTAATTCATAACTCTTTCTCACAAATGAAAAATGGGATTAAAAAAGGCAGCTTGCTTTTATAAAGTAGTCTCTTTAAAAAAGATATTGAAATAAAGCAAAAATACTTGGAAAAAAAACAAGGACTAATTTTGTGATTAGTGAGTAGCAAGATTGGTCCTGGAAAACCACCTGCCTACCTGTAATTTGCTGCAGTAAAGAGAAATGAAAAATAAACAGTAAAATATATTAGGGAAAGGCTGAAAATGTTTTATATTACTGACATTCTTTGATACATGGTGCTGGTATTTTTTTATAAACTCCTTGCTACTGTTTCAATGCTTTCCTGTTGTGCTTTAGGATTCAGGGTTAACATGATGCATCTTGTCTCTTGACAATACATTTTATGGTCAGCTTTTCAGTAAAATAATAAGTCTGTTGTAATAGGCCAAATCTATGTTTCCATCAGTGTTTAAAAAAATATGAGTCTTGGAAAGGGTACTATAATATATGATCTGTACTGTCCATTTATACCAGGAAAAGTGCTCCACCCTTCTGATCAGATCGTTTAGTTCTATTTTGTCTTCATCAAAGTTTTTCAGCAAGAGTCTTCACAAATTCCAGTAAGTTCATGGGGCAAGAGACCTGGCAAGGACTTTCCTGTTCTCTTCTCTGCAACTGTTACATTAAAAATGCTTTATAGCACAGTATGAGGAGAAAGATTTCTCTCTACAACCTATGAACAGACCTGCTGCTTTCACCTCCTTTTAATTTATTTCTCATTTTCATCCCCCCTTTTCTCTGTTTCACTTGTTCTGTGATCTTTGTCTCCATTTTTATAAAAGGTTAGGTATTTTTTCTCCCCTCCATGAATCCCTTTGACACATTTCATATTTCCATCCAAATTTGCAAAATCATGCACCATCTCTAAGACTTAGGCTTTCTTAATGTCTCAAAGTTTACACTACTATTCACAAAGGTAGGAGATGCCACTGGAAGTTACTGAGTAGCTGCAGTCAAGGGTGGAGTCAAAGCACCATACTTAATTTCTCAAACATAGCTAACTTTGGAATTATGCTACAAACACCTTATCCTTCTTAAGGATTCTACCCCATCCCAGTTTGTGGAAATGTAGTAAATGCATAAAAGAAAATATCAACATCCCTAGCTAATTTTATGAGCATCTTTACCTTAATGTTTCATTCTCAGTGATAAGTGAGAATTCTCAGTGATCTCATTTCCCCATGTCAATCAGTTTCTTTCTAGAACTAAAACTGCTGAGATCACATCTCTTTTTGGTAGTAAATGGTTTAATTCCCAGATTAGACAGATGTTTGTGTACCAACTGTTCCTTATTTATTCAGGTTGGTATTTGCATTAGCTTTGCTACAGCCAGATTTGTGCTTGTTGTTCCCAATATGATGCAGCAAGCAGCAATCACAACAGCTATTATTTCCACAGCATCTCAGAGGTTTCCAAATTAATACTATGGAGGTGTCTTCAGCCATTATCAAAGTGTTGTTATCTATGCATACCTTCTGTATTATATGATGTCTTCTTTCCACAGCATTTCTTGTTCTGATCATTTGTAGCATGGTCTTGTTACAGTCCTTTAATCTTTCTGTCTCCTAACTTAGCTTGACTGATTCAGTACAGAGACTTCTAGGCCTAAGAATTTTCTCTATATAAGATTCTATCTCCTTTCTTTCTGATTTTATTTTGAGCAATTTACCTGAGTATATATAATTTAAAATAATACCAATTTCATCTCCTAACTTCTACACAGAGGCATGAAGAGCTACCTTTATCTTATTGCTGCCCATACTCCTGGTATTAATCATAATTTTAAAAACAAAAGAAACAAGAAAAAAAAATTAAATCCCCAGAATTAAATTACAAAAAAATCCTTGCAACTGAAACAGGGACATTATTTCAGGGTTTTGTGCAGGGTCTAAATTGACATGTCTGACACAGAGCATTCTTTTGGACAGCACCCATGATTGAAATAGTTCTTTCTTAATCTTTTATTTATTCTCACTTGACTACTGAAATTGCCATTATGATATTTTTAAGATATTACTCCAGTTACAAGTTCTGTAATCACTTGATAGCTACACAGTACAATTACTGGTAGGTTGATAACGAACGTAACAAGTACTGTTTATTTTGTTATTTTAATATTTTAACATTCAATGTAGCAAAAAAAGATTTTTCAGCAACTATTTTAATATACAAGAGAGAATACCCTATTGGGAAGATGCAAAAACCAGTACAACAAGCTTGGCACTTTCTTAGAGTTTAATGAACTTTAAGCAATTTCTCTGAGACTGCCTTTTCATAGATCTATTATATTTGCTGTCTTCACTGAAGGAAGGTACTTGAAAACTAAGAAGTACTTAAGAGATTTATGAAAGAGTTGGGCAAGAAAGCCCTCTGCACCATGAATATTGATTTTAGTTTTAAATAAAGCACTGAGATGATGCAAGATTAGAAAAAGGCACTTTTAATAATGAGGAAGTGACTCTGTCAGCCCATTGTCTGCACAAACTTAATAAATGTCATTTAGGGTTAAACAGTAGGAGTTCAGCAATGCTGCAAAGTTATTGAAAATCCCAATTCTGAGCTGGCAGTAATCAGCTCTGTTTGACCCTCAGTTCCAGATGGCTGCAGCTGATATCCTCAGTAAATAGCTGCTTTCAGTAAATTTCTCAAAGTAAGTTCATTATAGTGCAGTAGTCCCTAAACTTTTTCCATATTCTGTCTGGTATCTGGATAATGAAATTCATGTCAGTCCTTCCATCTATATCACAGGCATGATCTTCTTTTCTTTTCAGTCCTTCAGTGTCCTTGGGGCATCAACAGCCATTCCATACACGGAACATGTATTTCACTTAATACAGCTTTTTAACTTCTGATGCAAGTGGTACAATGAGATGAATGAGATCACATCATGTAACAAACTCATCTCCATAGAACTCTATTAAGTGTGCCCCAAAAGGCTTCCTGGGTAGCCATCTGCTACTTCTGCAAGGACACAATATAAATCTGTACTAAAGGGATAGTAGTGACTTACATTCTCATTCCCATGCTTTTCAAGAATAGAGACAAAAAAGAAGGACAAATGTGGCTAATTAAATAGCAGTTCATGGTAACATAGTCAGAATGATGTTAAGATAGCCATGGTAAAGAGAACTTCCAGGCTCACATTCCAAAGTCTGGGGGCTGTTTGTGCCCTTCTGAAGGGTCCTCCCTCCCATCCAATACACCTTTGCCAAGCCTCATTCACTTCATATTCCAGCTCCCCCTTGGACACATATCAAACAGCACTTGCTATCTCTACCTCTCTATTCACACTGATCCCCATTTTCCCCTAGCTTTTGTATAACTGCTTAGGTATTCACAGTCCCATATATCAGTAGGACACACATCTGCACAAGTCAAGACACTAAGATTATTCTGAAGGGTCATGACTCCTACATGTTGTGATTATTTTATATTTGCATAATGCAAATTATAAGGCAATAAAATTATTTAATAAACTGATTATATCCCCTTATCTCACCCTTAAGCTCAGTTGCCTTCACTGCTTTATTCACAATGTGACTTTACACTGCATTTATAATGGTGGAAGCACAGCAACAATACTTTCATATCCCCTGGAGAATCAGGCAGTGCACCCATGGTTCAGTATTTTACAATACATCCTTGAAAAATCACGAACCACTTGGAGAGGTATATGACAATGAATCAGAATTTGAACACTTAATTTCTTGGGAGGAAGGAACTTATGAGTATAATGCTTTGAGATAAAATAATATAAAGGAATTGGGTATGTGTCACTTACATGTCAATGGGCATTTCAACACATAACACTTCTAGGTACAAAATATTTTGTTATATCTCCCTTCAAGGCCAATACTTGAAACATGGAAAATAGGGTTTATCTCAGTATGAGTGCTTGAAAACTGTGTATTTTTTGTGCAAAATATTTGGGGAAAGAATCCAGGGAATGATCTAATATTGTATATCACCATATAAAAATATTTACATTCTTGGCAAGCTACATCAGACTTTAACATTCACATGTTGCTGTGTCTCCCTGGAAAGTAGATCTGCTTCCCTGCTAAATGATACATCACTAGAACTCAGACACTATTGCATTTATTTGTATGGTCTATATTTGGTTTTAGTAGTTGAATTCCTCATCATGCTTTAAGTGTGGGCATAGGAAGCCTTTCCAGGATGCAATACCTTTGACAGGTAGGTCAGATATTTCCACTGAAGATGCAATTAGCCTGCAATATGTAATCCTGCAGGAACTCGCGGGTGTTTTTTCATAGAGTCCATGATTTCTCAAAACAAAACTTATGATTCTGATTTAGATGTTCATCACCTCCTCCCCTCCCCCTTGGTATTCACATTTTCAGTATGGCACAGAAATAGGTACACTGCTGCATAACAATAACATCTAGTTTATGCTTTTTCCATTATCATTTCCACATAATCAACCTTTCTACCCTTTCATTAGGCATTATTTAGTGAATCAGTGTATTGAACTACTAAAACTTTTATGGCCATGATTTAGGAACTTTGGTTAACATCTATAATTATCAAGGTGTCTTCCATTTCTGTAACACAGTGGACTAAAGTCCTCTAAGAACTTTTGAATCACAACTCCTCTGAGAAAAAAACAGCACAGTCCAGCCCTGAAAGCATATCCTCTATTGACTTGCTCCTTAGAAACGCCAATGCAAAGTGATCCAACATGCTGTATTTTGAAGTATTATGATGTTGAATTATCAAAATGTAGCCACTCTAGATATCTATCTGGATAAATATATAAATAGATGGTATTAGTGTAAGACTTTACCAAAGAGTCTTGAATTTACATGTAATTTACAGTTGCATGTAAAATTTAAACAACATTATTTAACAGTTAGTATCAACTTTACAACAACCTCATACATATTTCCACTAAGTCATAGGAACCTGAATCAATTGCACTACATGTCAGTGTTCTCTCCAGATAGATGCCAGAAAAGCAATCCAGATAACAGGGTAAATTTCAGAGATGCAGCTGAGCTATCAAGAGTAGAAAACACAACATGTAAATGAAAAAGTATGAGTCAAACAACTTTGTTATTTCAGAGCTTTCCTTTAAGAATATTTCTGCTTGTTTTTTTAAAACCAAACAAGAACCTGGAATGCCTGTGGATAGAAACTGAGGGACATTTGGAGACACTGAGTATCGTGGAAAATGGCAGAGGAGGCTAATGCTGTCAGAGGTAATCACATGTAACAGGCTCAAACTGATAATATACAGTCTTTCATTGTCATGGTTTCTGCATGCACTTAGTTTCGTTAGATAAGAAATCAGAGCTGAAATAAAAATACCCAAACACTTTCTTCCTAACCAACTGTGGTAAAGCAGAGAGGACAACCAGGAGCATCCCAGATATGAGTGGACTGCAAAAACAGACAAAAAGAGTGCCTAGGGAAAGTGGAAAACTTTGATATATATTTGCTACAGCTTTTGAAGAAAGTGGTTTTAAATACCTAAGTTTCAGCATAAGCAGTGCCAGTGTTAAGTACAAGATTAAATCAGATAAAACTATACACAAATACAGATAGTGGATTATAGAGGCTTTTTTCCCTTCCACTCAGTCCCATGTTGATGAAAGAAATCCCTTCAGTTTAAAAGATAACTATGAGACAAATTCAAATGTTTACATTTCATAGTTAAGTACCTACAATTAGTTACCTACATGCTTATCAGGTTACTAATAAGTTTAGCTGCATCAAGCCGTTTAGTCAGTTAAAACATTTCTGTAGGATTATTACTTCTTGATCTTTTGATTAGGCTCTATCCTAAGATGTCATTTAGACATAATTCATTGAAATATGGATACTGAATTATATAGGATAACCATTAAGATTCTGGCAATATGGTTTATTAAGAATTGGCCTTTCAACACATTTTACTCTTCTTCATACTCAGGAATATCTTGCAAGTCAAACATTGACTTTTTCAACACATCCTGCTCCTGCCAGCTGAGCAAAGTGGGGCCTTCTCTGCTTATACCAATCATGCCCACACTACACATATTGTTCCCTGGTCTCACCCCTGCCCTAATAGCATTATAGGGACATATAAAAAAATATTTGAAAGCCTTGCCTTGAAGCCACATGATTTATCACCCTTGGAGTCCAACCTAATACAAACAGCATTCAGGTCTTAAGCAAGAATTTACTGAGCACAACCACCAAGTCTAAGCCCAGGCTCTCTACTTGTACATCTCAGAAGTCTGCTGTGGCGCATATCAATTCAAAGAAGGTATTGCATTACACTTTCCCCTTTTGAATATATCACCAGTTGATTCCCCCTGGCTGAATTCCTAGGGCCCGGGTATCACACTCCCCTAATGAAGGCTTCATAGCATTCTTTTGAACTGAATCCTGCCAATATCAAAGTAGCACAGCAGAAACAAAAAATACTAATGTAACGTTAAAAGTCGCAATAGTTAGAAAAAGAAGCCTTGATACACAGATTAGAAAAACATGTAGTTCAAAGAAGAGATTGGTAAATTCATGGAAAACCTGGAAACAAATAAAATGGCCATTAGAGGATATAACTCTCTAGTCCTACACAAACAGCAAAATGTGACTTTAAACAGTGCAGGCAATAATGTTGTATTTAATCCCATTTGGTCCACATAAAGAGCAGGACTAAGAAATAGCAACACAAGGACAGGTGCTTTGAAAAGGTAATTATGAGTCAGGCTATTATTTCACAAAATGAAGGTTGAGTAGCTCTTCTATCTTTGATCGGTTGCATTAAATATAAAAATAGTGTCTGGAAAAAATATTTTCGATTTATCTGGATCATCTGATTAAAGTTGCAATCTACTTTATACTCTAGCAGGGCTGAAAAATGTAGGATGGTTGGATATGATTATGTTTATATAATACTACCTCCATTCCCTGTACCTTGAGACTTCTTAGTTGGTTTGGGGTTTTTTTAAACCCATCTCAATAGTTTTAGTCTAAAATAACTTTATTAAAATCTGAAGCTGTTCTGATTATTCTAATACAACCAAATAACATTTAATTTAGGAGAAATTGCTTTAAATGTGCAATCTAGAAATGGAAGAAATTGAACAGAGTTTCTCTATGAAGCATTTGGGATGTAGTTAAATTGTTTATGTTTGTTCAGAAGGGTTGTGCAAATTTAAATCCTACAGGCAGAGCCAAACTAGCAATGCAAGGTAGTATAGTCAGTTAATCTTGTGCTGTTCAGTTTGTTGGGTTTGCACTGTGAAATTGCTCCTGAAGCTTTCATGTGGAAAATGAGAATGTTCTTTAATGGCTGATGGGGGAATAAAGAAGTAAATACAAAGAAAATCCTACAAACTCTTAATATTAACTGCACTAAATAAGTGTAACTAACTGCACTAAGTTATTGATTTATCAGGGCTTGTCCAAATACTATTCTTTTTTGTTCATTTGGGGGAAAAGGATGAAAACCATGTTAGAAAAGCCAACTGCTAAAAGCTACTGGGAAATGCTGCTGTTTACCCTTCCAGCTGTTTCTGTAAACTACCCAAGGAACAATTAATAATGACCTCAAATAGTCTAAAGTTAACAACATTTATCATATCTCAAGCACGATGTACTTTCCTGGAAGGCTGTACCCTTTTCAATGAGCCCCATCCTCTTAAAAGAAATGAGAAGTACAGTAAACAAGCACAGAACAAGATGTTATGGGAAATCTACTTTGTTGCTATAATCAGATCAACACGTCCGATAATTTTGTTATTGCCACATATTGCACAGACTGAGGAACTGAGCTAACCATGTCTGTTTATTTACAATTGAACCATTTGAATTATGTGTGCTTTGGAAAGAACAACTTGGAGACATTTACTTCAGACACATTTGGGTATTTTCCATTCTGCTAAAATTTAGAGCTACAGAGGCTTCATTCACAGGGATATCTGACAAGAAGTTGCAGCCATGCGTTGGTCCCATTTGAGCTGCAAAATCAATTCTAGTTGGTGATTAAACTTGCCAACCATTTTAAAGGCAGAACAGTGTAGGTGTAAGAAGTTTTAGGGCTTTTAAGTGCAAGTCCCAACAGTGAGTTTTGGCAAATTTGAATTCTGATTACCTTTCCTGTCCCAAATTAACAGAAAAGGAGGTTATGTGCACATACTGTAAAACTCACTCGAAGCATGTTGTTTCCCTAACTTGATAATAGTGGTGAGTGTTACCAGGTATAGTATAGGAATATTTGTTCCATTTAGAGGAAAAAAGTAACAAGATGGATGAGAAAATCAACTGAACATGCTGCTCTGCCTACCCTACAACAGGTGCATCCAAACTATATTTGTATGCAAGGATTACTAATTACATTAAGTTACTGTATCTACAATGGCTTTTAGCTATTTCACATATGCACTATAGCTCTGCATATAAACAAGGTAAGTCAAACATTTTTCTATTACTTTTACAGCTGTTACAGAGTGGCAGGTCCTAACCTATATTCAGTTTGGTGCAATAGCTTTCCCATAAAGAGGAGGAATTAAAAAAAAATACACTGTTTGCTGTAGATCAAAACTTAATTTCAATTTTCTGAACACACTCCAACAATTGTTTGGCAAGCAAATTCAAAGCTTCGGTTTGGAAGGGATAAAGGACATCAGATAAGCCTATTCAATTCTTATTCATCTGTTTTGCATGGATTCTATTTGTTTTATGTGTGTGTGTATATATGTGTGCATTGCAGGTAGGAAAAGATTTCACATTTGCAAACACAAAGTTCAGTAA
This sequence comes from Acridotheres tristis, assembly GCA_037013685.1. Classification (NCBI taxonomy): domain Eukaryota; kingdom Metazoa; phylum Chordata; class Aves; order Passeriformes; family Sturnidae; genus Acridotheres; species Acridotheres tristis. Next base: position 14,418,602 of record CM072895.1, read on the forward strand.
GCTTAATCATACATTTTAAAATCTCTGACTGCAAATTGATATTATACCCTGTGATATTATACCAGGCACTAACTTTTGAGTTAGTGGACTGTTAACTTCTGATATTTTGAACAACTTTTATGCCCTCACTTATTACAGATAACAAAAATTACATTATGTCAATACCTAAGCCAATGAAACAATTATTCATCTTCTCTACCTGCCCATATAACAGACACAAGAATTGTCTGTATTGAGGAAAGACTATTTAATTTAAATGAAGACCTTAGATTTAAGTGATCAATAGCAATAATGTGTTGTCTTCATTGGTTTGCAACTGGACAAATGAGTAAAGTTAGATTTAAAGAGGTATCCTCAAAATCTGAAAGACCTCATACGTAGCCAAGTTTTGCTAAAAGTAAAAACCCATGCTTTCTGAAATAAATTAACACAAAGTATTATGATGAACAATAAAGTATTTGTGCAACATCATTTTTATTTCACAATGCTTGTTTTACACGGTTTGTGAAATGCCTAAGAATTTTCAAACAATATTTGATTAATACTATTCAGACAGTTGTATTAGTAATAAGACACGCAAGTGTTCCACGGTACACAACCATTTCTGTTTCAATATTTTAATGGGTAAACAACATTCCCCATAGTGTCCATTTCTACTTAAATTTCCTGATTGTCACTAATCAAAGCAGATATTATCCCTTTTCCTCCAAAACAACTGAGATTAATTTCCTATCTGAACCCAAAATTGTAGTTTCAGTTCAGGTCAGTGGACTGATGACCTGTTCTCAAGAGACATATGGCTGAAATGTCACATCGTGGCCAAGATTTTAAACATTATAACCCGTACTAAACACACATTTGGATTATAAATGGATTGGCCTTTGTGAGAATCCACTTCTCATGATTCCTTATGAAAAGGAGGCTGGCTTTGTTTCAAAGGCAAACAGGGTATGACACAGGACACCGTTACACAAATACAGACACATGCACAAGAAAGAGCAGCATCCCAAAGCTTCTCACTTCTCAAACTGTCTGGCAAACTACCTTTTCACTAACAGAAGAGAGTCCAGCTGGACCAAGGAATCAGTCATTTACTGTAATGCAGACTGAATTTCTACTGACATCAGATAATGAAGGCATTTACTGCAAAGTTAGAGAAGTTTGTAACAGAAGTTTGAACTATTTTTCTGTATTACTGCAGATTTAATTTTCAGTTTACAACAGTTTACAACCCAGATTTGAAAACTTACTTTAGCAACAACCAATGTGAGATTCAAATTCCAATTTTGATGGCAGAAGTTGCTATTTGCTAATCCCTTTTGCCTCTGATTGACAAGCAATTAGAGAGGGGGGGGGGGAATGTATTTTTTGACCTTTTGAACAGCTGAATGATAAAGGTTTTGCCAGAAAAAGCAGGGAGACTTAGGTGGTATCCCCTGCTGCAAAACTTTAATAAGTTTTAAACTAGATCCTGTAACATTTCAGTGTTAAGGAAGAAGGAGAGAAAAGCATTCCAGCAGAGCTGCAGTAATAAAAAACTGTTATCTTAGGCTGGCAAAAAGAAATGACATTATGCTGTTTACATGGAGGTTTATGACCAATGAATGGCAGCTCAGTGCCAGAACAGACTCCTGAGAGCAGCATGATGCTCCTACCTCAGGCCTAGCTGCTATAGAAGAACTTGGAGAGGATAAGACCCCTCATAGCAGCTCTGGTCAACTTTTGCTTTTTTGAGTTTTCTTTCTTCCATTATGGTTGACATTTTCAAGTGTATTATCTGTCCCAGAGTATTAGTCTATCGCTGTGAGCTGCTGAAGACTCCACTCAGAGACAGAATACATATTTTTAATTCTATGTGAAAACAAAAAGGATTAATTTATTTTTAAATGTCTGCTTGAAAGATATTTTTAAGTGATAAAACCAAGAGGCAGATTTAATATAACATTCCAGGTTAAAATGTCTTTCTAAATTTGTTTCATTTTATAACTGTAGAGATAAATGAATTTATTATGTGATCAAATTAGAGCTGACAGTGACAATAAACCCAGTTCTGTAGAGCATTACACTCACTTGGGAGGAATAGAACTGTAAAGAAATAATTTTGTATCTAGCATACTAAAAAAAAAAAGAAAAAGTAATACAGCAGGTAATAAGTGACAAAATACCAAGTAGTAGAAAAATTCTGCATTTTACCATTCTCTAGTCATGTGAAATGTATTCTCCTTCAGAATTGGAATAAATCTTAAACTGAGGCTTCAATACCCTTCAAGGCTTAACTTATCTTCAGTTCAAACTTCACTTTGAAATATTTACTGAGACAAATATTGTGTGTATGATGCTAGAATAGAAGCAAACTATCTGAACAGTGCCTTAATTCAGGTATCTTAATTTCATAGCTTTACTTGCTTATTAGATTTCAAAGGGACAACATTTTTTAACAGCAGCCTCAATGTTTACATAGAGTTGACCAACAACTACCCTAGCTATGGCCAAAACTTGAAAAAGTAAGTTACTAAAAATATATTGTTGACTCATAAGAAAGAGAAAAACCACAAGATACTTTTATTTGATTCTAAACAACCACAGATTTTCCCAATAGAACTGGTAGATTATGTTCTCTTTGCTGAGATACAGTATAATTCACAAGGACCTTATTTGCTGTAGGGGTTTTTTGCACATATAGTAATCAAAATAGCATCAAAAGAGAAGAATTTTTCTCAGTAAGATACATGCATGAAAAAGAAAAATAGTTCTGTATTCGCATTTAACATCTTACCTTTGCAGAAATATTATGTCCATTTTGTTAGCAATAAAATTATTACATAGGTACTAAACTAGTAAAGTATTATGCTTACCCTTTTCAAATTAAAAATACATATTTCCATATTTAAGACTAAGGGAACAAAGCAAGACCAAACAGAAAAACAAAAAAGGGCCTGTCTTCAGCAAGAACAGGCTACAACTGAACTGAACACACGATAGGAGTGGCTTCCTACAGGCAGCAAACTCACAGCAGATTAAAAAGTCAGTACTCAACAGTCACCCTACAGTCATACAGCTACGCATCAGGAAAGTAAACAGTATCACAAGAAGTATTGACCAGTTTGCTGACTTGTATCCAAATCACAAAATTAGCTATTAATTTCATACACATTGTTGCATTCTTTTGTCAGTCTTTACCCCTTCTATTATGAAAAGACTAAAAAAGACATGTACTAAGACTGGCTTCAGCTAGCAATCCTGTTGTCAGGCTTGACAAATATGCCAAGGCCAAAACAAAGCATGTTAACATCTTTGTCTGAGCCCTAAAATACATATATATGTATGCATGTATATAAATAGAGATTGCTGTTACATGAGCTCTACCTGCTTGTGGATGCAGTCGGAGAGCTTGACAGCACCTTTAGCTGAGGAAGTGACACATCCAGGTTCCTTTCAAAAAACAGATGGGACTTAAAACCTAATTATCTAATTTCTAGCTGTCTTTGTAACTATAAACACAGGATGAGACTCCTACTTACAGGCAAATCATACTAAATACCAAACATAATGTGAAAGCTAACAGTAAACAGCTGTAACTCTTAAGAAACAAGACCTACTGGCCACAAGAATTTCTCAGCCCATACCAACTGATTGATTTCAGTTGCTGTTCTTGGTCTCCTTTATAAGATCAAATCTATTAACACATGTGCCTTTTTAACCCCTCTTAATTTCCTATTTCCATTCCCTGGCAGGTTTTGGGTGAATCTATTAGGGGTGCTACTTGCAGCGTTGGGCAGTTCTTGAATCCCTTCAAACTGCTCTTCACTCCAGCTCCAATGGCACTTGCAAGCCCCTCTTTTGCCTTTCCAGTGGCAACATGGAGTGAAAAAACAGCACTTCCATGTCTACGTGGTTTGAAGCACTCTCTAGTATTTGCAGCTTAGAACAGCAAGTGTTCCTTCTATCTCAACAGGGGTCTGTCTGCAAAAACAGAAAGAGGCTGTAAAGCTTTACTTTACAGCATATATTGACCAGAAATAGAATTTGCTCTAATAATATGATTGTTGCCAGTAGACTTCTTATTACCACTGTGCTTCTTTTAAAATGTTAAATTAATCCAGAAACAGAAATATCTGATTAGATAAGGGCCAATGATGGAAACAGGTGCTTAAATAGCCTGGCATTAAAGCACGGAAGTGTAATGAAAGAAAAGTTGGTTTATCACACAGCTATCTAACTAGATTGACAGCAATTAAAGTGCATTTCTCACAATTAGCCAGCTGTACCTGACCTATACTAAAAGACTAATAAGGCTTACCTGACCTAAAACATTTGTTAATTTTACTTTTTGCTTCAAATTTGGATTGTGAAGGGAGGTTAATTAGGTAGCCAGACATTACTTTGAGTCTCACTGTGTGTTACAGTTGGCCTATTAGCAAGAGCTACCACTGCTTCATGTGTCTGCTCCCTTCTCTGAGCAGGTACACAAGAAAAGAATATTTCTAATTTTTGTGTTGTCACATACAAGACTGATATGTGACTACAAAATGTACATTTTGCCAAGAGTGATTGGGAAATGAGATTTATCATGCATTCAACACCATGCAAAGCCAACACAAACACAGGGTACTCAGTGTCAATCAGAGAGTGCGTTGAAAAAAGCACGAGAGGAAAACGGAGTACTGTAAAGAAAATAAATTACTTAAAGGACATAATGCTTATTCCAGAGGACTCTTAAATGCCAACAGTCTTCAAGGTAGTTGAGACACTCAACTACTACTGAGAGGGTTCCTTCAGAACTTGATTACCGATCTTTCATATAAGAAAGCAAGGCAGAGTTTACCTCAGTTTCACAGGTTTCTTCTCAACATTTCCTGAATTCAGAGGTTTTTGCTAAAATACCAATAACCTACTCATTCTTTGCATTTGCCATATATACAGTGAGTGCATCATGAAGATAATTTAAGATGTTCACATCTGGCACGTGATATAGTCTATTATAGCAAAAGTAACCAATATTCCGTCATGCATTCTGAAAGAATTAATTAATTTTTTAATGATTTGTTTTTTCAGCATGGAGATTCCTACATTTAATTGCCATAAGGATAAGTTTTCAACTTCAGAAATAGGTTATGTATCATGTGGAGATTAAAAACAGAAGTAACTATTTCACTTAATTCTATAGCTCTCACAACTACATTCTTGAAACACGGTTTAGATTTTTTTTACTTCTTGCCCTTACGGGCTCTTATTCCCTAATTAAATATCTATTAATGATATAAAATTTTCTAAAATAAGAGTTGGAAATTTTCAATTGTTTTAAAAAGTTTTAAATGTAGGTTTTTTAGAGTGATGGAATTCAACGTGTCATCTGAAAGCATTACTGATTTTTTTTTAATTTCACACTCAAAGTTATTGCATCTTCATCATCCACTTGCTTTACCACAGAATGTCAGCATGCAATTTTTAAGTTGATTTCTTTCAGTAAGGCAGTTCAAAACTTCAGTTGGTGCAATGTAGCAGTTGCAGCACAGACAGGGGCCCAGCTGTGTTTCCATGATTTTATCCTCCTTGAGTTCTACACTTTTCACACTGGGAATACTTGTTTGTAGCTCTAAGCCTCCCTGAAAGTTGAAATGTACTAAAAGGTAATAGGTGTCTTAGAACTGTTTTGGAATATCTCTGCATGCCACTTTTAATATGTAGGATTTCAAAACCATCAATTCATACCCATAAAGTACAAAGGAAGCCTGTATATAAAAGTAGTACCAACAGTTATTGAGGCGGAAGTGAGGCCTATGTGAAAGTTTGATGATGTTAAAAAGAATAGGCTGTTACCTTTCCAAATTGATATTTTGTTTGTTTTGATTCTATCATGCAGCATAAAGTCCTTTAATATGTGTGCCTAGGTAAGTTTTCAAGTTATTGCTACAGAAATTTTATCTGCATCCTTACACAAAAGATTTTTTTTCTCTTAGAGAGATGAATCTCAGTAGAAAGAGGAAAAAACCTCTAAATTACTTCTGTTTGCAATAATAAAACTGGTTCCTTCTTTTATCATGTTTCTTCATTTCAATCAGATTTTAAACTCAGTTTCTTGCCTATTAGCACGTATGGGTATAATCCTCTGACAAGGATTTTGTGAAGTGGCAGTTCAAACTGTCAATTATTTCTTCAGGGTCCATGACTTCATGGCAAAATTTGCTTTTGATACCTTTGCAATTAAACATTTCACACAAATTTTGGGTTCCAGAACCTTTATATTACTCTTTTCAAACTTAATGTACCAGTACTGCTGTCTTATCCTGTAAAATGCATATGAGATAAGAACTATCATTAACTTCACATGCAATTCAGGGTCCAATCACTTGATGTTGTGCCATTCAGTTTTGCTGTATTAAATATTTTAGCAGAAGGATACATAACTTTGCATTAATCTTTATTAAACATTACCTGCATTTTTACAGCAGTCTTTCTGAATTGTTTGGGATAGCAAAACAGCCTGCAATATCAACACTGTTAAAAAAACTTACTGTCTCATCATGATTTCTTTCTACTTCTATAGGATTAAAATAAAAACAATAAAGCAGAGAAGCCAGGTTATGAGAGCATTTTCCCAGTTTTGTGTGCAGTAAATGAGATGAGACTCGATTCAGCTTCACAGATCTGCTAATAATAACGGGAGTTGTAAGCCTAACTCAAAGCTTAAGAAATTGAAAGAACTGACCTTCTTTGATTCTACAATTCCAACATTCTCATTTCCCAGCTCTTTTAAAATAATCTTGTAGTGGCTAATGATGCCACAAATGATAATAAATTTATTGACAAAGTTTATAGCACTGCAAAGTACTTATTCAGAACTCTGTGTATGGATATCATAAATTAATCTATACTAAAGTGAAAGCTTTTAAATAATTATTTAGATTTTGGAGTTATATATTCTTTGGGATACCGTATGTCTCTCTGTCTTTAAGGTAATAGACTAGAGTAGTGTAAGTGTGTCTGAACACCACAAAATATTACCGAAAAACTCAAAAACATAGCTATGGATCATGAATGCTCTTGACTTCAGTGGTGCACACTTTCTGCTAATAATAATTTCTGCATAATGGCAAGCTGAGGAGGTCCATTTTTTAAAATATGTTGTGGATTGTACATTATCCTCTTTTTCTCTCAGATTGAAGAGTAATAACTCATCCATTTGAAATAGCAAAAAAGGCGCGAATTGTAAACCTTAAATCTTGAGAATTTTTTTCTAGAGTTCTTACAATGTACATAATTTCCTGAGGGGTGGACTCAAAAAGACATGCAATCTTAGGCCATTGATCCTGTCCTGCAGCCTATAAGCTTCATCGCTGTCTTACAAGAGCATAATAAACAAAATCATATCTGTAGCATTTACTAGTGGCCCTAACTCTGAGTTTCTTGATCAAAGCCAAGTAATTAGATTATTCACACATTTCCTTCTTGAGAAAGTCTAAAAGTGTGTCTACTTTATTGCTACAAAAGCCACTGCATGTGGGTAAAACAAATCAAGACACTTTGATTTCAGTTAGAATCACGAAAGTCACTGCACAGTCAGGTTCATGGAGCTAGAGATTATAACTTGATTTTTCTACCTTGTCGTTTTCATTGTTTACCAGAAAAACTTCAGGACACATTAAAATTCTTTCAATGGAATCCTACCTGCACATGGCATGCTTAATATTGCTATTTCTCCGAATTCTTTTACCATCAGGTCTACAAGAGTTCTATTTATATGTCAAGGGGAACTTACTTTTCATTTAGGACATACTACATAACAATGACTTTATATAACAAACAAGGTATTCATTCAGTGCTGATAACACTGCTGTTTTGGGTGTTTTTTTAATTTTTTATGGTTTAAGAGATTAAAAAACATTCTACAGACAAGAATCAGTTATACACAAGACCCTGGAAATCAGATGAGGTCATGACTTCACAGCTGGCTAAACTATTCATCTGGAAGTTCAATCCAGCTGCAATTGCCATTTTTTCCATATTTATGCGGATTGGCCATGAAGTACAACAAAAGTCCTTGCTACTGGAAGAAAAACTACAAAATTTTATTCTCTTTTTAAAAAACATAAGGAATTTCTAGACAGAGTCAGAAGTAGCTTGCTCTACAGACATCTGCTATAGTTGTGTGCTAAATACAAAACATTATGTTAAAATGAACTAATATTCAGAAATTGACATCACAAAACGTTAGGCAAAGTAACAAATAAATATCTACTTATGTTTTTAAACTGTCCCATTTTTAGACATCATCTGTTTCTGGGGATATAGATGAATGCATGGACAGGAGAAGGAAAAGTAGATTTATTGTTCTTATAAGTCACATTTTCTAGAAAGATTATTGTCCCTTAGTGCAAAATTCAATTTTGGAAGAACGCTTAGAGTAAGGAGGAATTATTTTTATGAGGCTGGTGCCAAGTACATTGCTAAAAGCTTTTATACAGGTTTATCAGTACAAATACATGTATTGCCATGTAAAGTGTATGCTTCTCCTAATTTAATAAAAATGGGTATTTTTTCTCTCTCTAGCAATGAAGTCTCCTGAAGTATAATGATTTAAAGTGGAGAAAACTTTGGCTGAACAGAATATGCAGGGATATAATGAGAAACTCCACAAACCCACTTAATATAACTTTAAAAAACATAATAATAAAGAGATAATGTCCACATTAAAACAGGGTTTGGTCATGAAAAGAGTTTTGAAAGCACTATACACAGCTAGTCTGTTCTTCTTACCTTTGAAAATGGGAGTCAGAAATAAAATATGAGAAAGTAGTAAATACAGTGACTTACATCAAAAATAGGTTGCAATTACAATGAAAGGTATATTCCCTGTCTTAATCTCATTGTACATTTTAAGTAAAATCACTGGCAAATGTCTACTTATTTCTATATAAGCGCATGAATTGTCATGGCCTCTTAATTACCATAACTTTTATTCTGATAATTTGCATTTTATTAACATAAACTACATATTTCCTTTGGAGAAACATATAGATTTCTGTAAAATAAACACATATCCATGTTCAATATAGCTGCTCCACTACAAAATTAAAACTCCATGACATTTAATTTCCAGGAAAATCTTATACATAACAGCTGTGGAACACACAATATTATAGTGTGCTGCAGAAAACCTTCAAAACATTAAGTGGAAGGATTTTCAAAATATACTGATTGACATTATAGTTTGAATTTTCCTGTCTTTAGAATGTTGACTATCCCAGAAGTATTTTTAAAAAATTCTTTTTCCATAAGTACATTATGATTGAAAATCACATATCTGAATAGTGCCATCTGTTAGAAGAATATTCCTGGTTACATTAGGTATCTGGGAATCATCCTCTGCTGATGGCTGAGACTTCAGTTTTTAACCTTGTGGACCGAATGTGTGTTAACCACATTTAGAGACATGGCATTAAAACGTCTAAGCAAGCTGTCACTGGACTGATTCTTCCCTTCTGTAGACTGGGTGAGTATAACTTGAGATGAAATCCCACCTCCAGCGGATGAGGAAAGGAGGACTCTAAAAGAATCTTTTATTGTACTGGTAGCTGTGTGAACCTGCTTTTGAAGAGGAAGCCCTGGGAGAGAAGGATTCATAGGCAGAGGGCAGGTAAAAAAGTCAAAGGTTCAAAATGAAGTGATGTATCACATGGTTACACAATTTACCCGTGGTCACATGCACTATGGCCTGATGCTGTTATCACCAAAATCAGTTATAAATTGCACGTGTAAGATTCATGTTCTCATTAAGAACTCTTTAGAAAGGTTTCAAGGGATTCAGAATCATCAACAGTAAACATTTTGTTCACTTTGGCTTCATCGAGCAGTAAGGCTCAATTATTTAGATAGTAAATCTAAATAATCACTAAGGCAAAAGCAGGAATTTTATAATAAATAAAATTCACCCATTTATACTATGCTGAAACTAAAGAAAGGCAAGAAAAATACAAAAAATCTTTTCTGGCCTACTGGCCAATTTTCCACTGTTTTTTCCCATCTCTGTACAGATCACTTTTTAGGGATGTCACAAAGTACTGCTTGAAGTTAATGGGCTAACTGGTAAATTTTTATATCCACTTATATAAAAAATTTTCTCTGCATTAGTGTGGCAACCTGTTTTGCAACTGCTGAGATACCAGTCAGAAGTTTTGAAGATATGTTTCTTGGTGTTAAAGTAAAAAGACTATGTGCACTTAGTTAAAATATTGAATGTGGAAGACAGTATTTCCCTAGAGGAGGAGATCAAAGAGCTGAAACATAAGCAAGAATTTTGATCAAACCTTAGAAGTGTTTGATATTTTAAATAAACAAATATTGACTCCTTGACTTCATGATAGTAAGCCTGGAGAGCTCTTTGCTCATGCTTGCTCTGTTAAAACTGTCCCTTCCAGCCTTTGCCTGATACTCCATTATGTTCAAGTGGAGTCTTGGGACTGAGACTGATGGAATTCTTTTCTGTTTTTCTCTCTTAGTTTTCTTTACACAAATCCACAAGCCTACATAAACTGGCTGGATTGGAACTACAGCTGGATCAGGACACTAAGAAGAAAAGATTTCAGCTGGATGCAGCTGTCATCGCTGCAGACTGATCATAGGGGAAGTTGTTGGATAGCAGATTGTTTTTCACTGTTGTATGAAAACTGAATATTGCTGATATAAGCCTCCCAAAGTGTATCTGAGGTTATTTTATTGCTCTTATTACATTCATTTCCCCAAAGCAAAATGTTGATATAACTCGTTTAAGAGTTCTCATTTATTCAGAAAGTCTCTTCCAGAGCATTCTGCAGGTGCCATTGTAAGAATGGTGGAAGTTGTAATATATTGTAATATTGGTGGAATTTTCCCCTTCAAATATAAGAAAGGAGCTAAAATTAAAGTAGAAAAAACAAAGTATCACGGCATGATGAATGTCGTGCTGTCTAACATCCTCTGCTGTGCAGGAATCTATTTACTTTCTCAATAAATACAATTACAGAGCAGTTTTCTATCTATGAAGCTGTCCCTTAACTCTCCCTTATTGCACAGGAGACACTGGGAGAAGTCAGAGGGCCAGGTTCCTTCAGTGAACATGATTATAAAATATTTTTTTATCTCCTCATTAGTTTCTTGAGATTTTTTTTTAAAATCCCTTTAACTGTGACTGTCTGGGGTTTTTCTTACTTTCTGGGCAATTAGTGAGAGAATTCTAACAGTGACATCGTCTCTTTCTTCCCTTCAGTCTTTATTAGACAAAAAGGAGGTTTCCTTTGTTCTCTGACTAGAGTGGCTAAAAGAATATAGGCTTTCATGGAGCACCTTCTTGTCTTTTCTTGTTTCAAAGGTGCAGTAAAGTAGAAGCTTAGCAGGCCTACTGACTCAGAGGCTATTCCTGTTAATTGTCTAGGGGGGGTTGTTTGCTTGTTTTGAGTTCAAAGGGGCACTAGACAAGAATGTGGAGGGCAGAGGCTGCACATCCTACTAAGTCAATGTGTTACATCCATACTGCTACTTTACCTGATGTCCCAGAACGCTGCAGGGAAAGTTCTTTTCACCCCTTCCTGCTTCTATTTCACACAAATTAAATCAAGAGTTTCTTGCATGAACATGAGCATCTCTTTTTTACAGTGAACAAAAGCAGATTTATCTCAACCTTGGGTGAAAGCAAAGAACTCAGTCTAAAACAAATACTAAAGAAGGGCAAGAACTTTACATATGAGACAGCTTTGGCATCTACAAGCTTTTACATAATACACTGTTGCTGAATAGTGACTTATGATTTAGGTAAAATATCATGCTGCCATACTGATGACTATAAAGCCAGAAAATAACAGTCACAACAGCAATATTTAAATTTATTTTGGGCAAATACTGCTCCAGTCTATGTGACATTGCAAGACTTATTTGTTTTCATTGTATCGGAAAACAATAGAGAATGGGAAAAATATGATGATGAAACTTCTGTAATCTGAGTAGGTCAGTTAACACAAAGCCTTCAAAGCTGAAGGATAACTCAAGTTTACTTTACTTACCTAAGTTAGAATGTGTTATATACTTGATGCAAAATCAAAATATAGTATGTCAACTCACAAGAAGTTTTATTACAACCAAGGAAAAACAGGACTTTCAAAACTCTTGTGAATGGGAAAAAATATTGTCTAATCGCCTAACATATAAAGGAACTTGCTTTTTCTCAGCAGGAGATACAGTTGAGAGGAAGAAACAGCTCCAGATTCATTTTTTTAAGGAAACCATTTATATTTTAAGTTTATATTCCACCTTTTTTATACGGAGCTGTAATGTCAATATCATCACTGTACGCTTATGACAAGACAACTGACATACTTAATGTCTACAGATTCAGATGCCAGGCTGTGTTGTGTATTTTAATAATTGCTTCCTTTTCTTTTTATGTCGTCTTCTCAAACAGGGTGCCACAAAGGCAAGAACTTTGCAAGAATCTTAAAGGCAAGAGGAATACATTTTCCTTGCAGTGTGGGACTGAAATTTGAATACTTTCTGTTTGAGGAGGAGAAGATAAACAACCCTTTGGGATACTTTTATACAGTACTTTGCCATGGGATTTTAACTCTCATGTCATTAAAACCCTCATTGGACCACCCAAAAGCAGGAGCAAATCCAGAGCCAGTGGGTTCTATAGCATGTACTTCTACCAATAAAAAGAGTCCCAATGGTGCTGTCAAGGACTCTCTCAGGATCTTTGAATTCTCTCAGTGACTGCTCAAATGAACCATTTTAAAGTTTAACACTTAAAATTACACAGCAAATATTCTCCAGGATTTTAATTCAAGCTGTTTAACAGCTTCAAGGCCATTCATCTTTTCAAGCAAACACAGATTATGTGTTTAATATACACATTACATCCAAATTGCCAGCTCATGCTTTACAAGACAAATGTACATATATATTTTATTACATACTTACTAAAAAGACACAAGGCAAAAAATAATCAAACAGCTTCTAAAAGCAATCAGGTATAGTCAAAGATAAAAACTACTTGCCCCATTGTATTTATCTTATTTTTCTTCTAAATTTGGGATGAAAATACAAAAGAGCAGTGATTTTAAAATCAGTTGCATAAAACATTTATTTTCTTAAGGCTTAAGAAAACTTAGATAATTTGAGGAAATTCAGTTCAAGTTTCTTAACATAAGGAAAAGCAAGGTTTTATTCCAATTATTTTGAATAAAATAGACTAGTTAGAGAGCTTCACTACTAAAACCCAACTGTTTTGTAGACACATGAAATCTCTTTCCTTACAAGTTCAGAAATTCTGATCAATTTGAACCCTGAGACTGAGACTGGCAATGCTAGGAGTACCATGGGGGCCAGCTGTGCAGATATTTATCTCACAGGACATGAAATTGTATTAATCTCTGTTAAAACTTCAACATAAATTCAACATCCCCTCAATCTTTGGAGCTGGGATTGGCAGACCCATTCAAATTAGCAAATTTGAAAAATTACACATCCAGGAAAAGATCTTAATCCCTGGAAACACAGAATACAATGAAGCTGTAATTTTCTGTCATTTATGACAGATCCAGATGACAATTAAAAAATTAGTGTTACCTATATGCCTGTTATAGCCATACAGTGTTATCTATATGCCTGAATTTTGATGGTACATTAAACTGCTGAATCTGACCTCTGCTTTACAAAGAATTCAAAGAGATTTTCCTGAACTCACATTATAAAAATATCTGTAGAGAATGTTATGTCCCTGAGAGAAGACATACAATTTCAAAAGAAAAACAGGTTTAAGAAAGACACTTACAATATTTTAAATATTTTTGCCCACAGGTCTTTACACCAGAAAATTAGAACGTATATCAGTTTGGCATCATGGTTGAAATTTTGGCTTCAACCTGCCTTTTCAGTGCCCCTGTTCTCCACACATCAAATGAAGATAACACCTTCTTTTGTCTGTCTTATCCTGTTGACCTTTTCAAAACCGTGGCTGTGTCAATATACCTACAACACCTACAAGTGAGATTCGGTCCTCTGGATTATCTCTAGGTTGCCTATATGATAAAATGAGTAATAAAAATAAGACCCCAAGCTGACTGACATCTAATCTCAGAAAACTAAAATTTTCACAACAATGCACATTATGAAGTGTGAGAACTGTACTGCAAAATCTTAGTTCTAAAAAAGCCATGTGTTTGCAATACAGAAAACCAATTCTTCTCAACCTTTCTTTTCATTGACAATTATTTTTAGCCTAATGCTGGAAGCCCTAAGATTTCCTTCAGTGAATTTTAAAATAGGCTCATTATTCGACTGAAGAAGCCAAAGTGATTGTTCACATCAGGAGAATTACTTGCACAGGTTTTAATCCACTGTGCCAGGACCTTAATTTACTGTGCCATTTCCCAACTATTTTCATAGAACCTGAGCAAAGAACCACAGAATAGCACAAAAATCTTACAAGTAATCTTCTATTACTTCCCAATAATTACTTAGTCTCTCTACATTCCTTTCAGCATCTTCAAAGAAGTAAAAAAATGTTGTCCATGTTAAAATTTGAAGGTGGAAAGCATCAAGAAATTTCCAGCATTCCTTTTTATTTTTGAGCTAGGGACCTGAGAAAGGAGCTGAAGAGTTTAATAATTCTTCACACAATATTGACATGAAATTTCTTTCTTAAAAATAACCAGCTCACAATAAAGTTTTGTTGCACTTTAGTTTTGCAAAAGTGCAGCATATTCACAGGTTTATTAACCAAGGTATTCATGTTGGGGAATACAGGCTTCAATAAAATGTGCTTGTACAATATATTTTTGATTCCAATTTCAAGGCACTGAAAAGAATTAATTTGAAATTTTTTTCATGTATGTCTGTGTTGTGAAAATCTTTCTTTGGTATCACCTGTCCCTTGCTAGGTTCACTCAATAAAATGAACTTAGCAGTGTGATATTGTTTTATGTCCCTTTCCTCATCATGATAGAAGTATCTGTTGTTTCTTTTTTAAGGCAAATATCATTTTTTTTCTGTAATTTTCACAAGAAACTTCAATGCTCACATAACTCAGAAAAAAGCTAGCTGAAAGTGATAGTTATGTACTTTACAAGTGACAACCATTTAGAATCTGTCAGTCAGGAAGAAAATTATTGCTCTTTGTGCATAAAATTGCAATTAAATTGTGCTTCTTGGGGTTTAGTTAAAAAAAACAAGCATCTCTACACCACAACTTAAAGCATCAGAGAATAGACAGATTTCCAGAGATTAATTCAGTTTTCAGGTACATCATTGCAAATTTAAAGTCTATTGAACTGAAAAGCTTTCAAATGAACTTACAAGAATGACAAACCCAAAATTTGGCCCCTTCCTGCTCATTTCTATATGCACTCCAAAAAACAGAAATGAAATAAAATTATAGAAAAGCTGCCTAAATGTATAGCTGAAGAGTGTTAAAGATGTTTTTTTCACAGTGTGAGCAATTAGAAAAATTACACTTCATGGCACTCAAACCTCACACATTAACACCAAATGACAGAGTACGAATAAGGAACAAGGTCTTTGTTCTTCTCAGTTGAAGAAAGATAAGCTTTGAACTTTGACACTGGAATGAAAGAGACATCCTTTCCTAATGGAAGATGATAGATCACCAACAGCTGTCTAGCAAAGAAGGTAAAATATGTGTATTTTTGTTGCTATCCATGTTGAAAATGCAAGTATATTGGAGGTGGAATTCAGACATATTGGTAAGATATAATCTGGACCCAAAAAAATACTAATAAAGCACTTGCTCTCATCTGAAACAGTGCATAGCAAAATTAACATTATAGTAGTGGTCATGCACTGAAATACCATCGAAGGGACACGTTTACTTTTCAATGTACATTTTCATATATCCCTTGTGCAGCCTGATACCTCTCAAATCCCATATTTTCAGCTCTCCCTTAGCAAGAATAGAAGCTCAAAACAATGCTGCCCACCAAATATCTTATGTGACATGTCACTGTCTCCTAAACATGGCTAAACTCTGGGTGTCTCATCCTCCAAGAAACCATCTCTTACAAATGGTAATGCCTTTCGTTGTTTTGTATGAAAAGCCTCTAAAACCTTTCTGTAAGTATGTCTTCTCCTTGATTCACTTCACTGAAGAAGGACTTTTAAAATAAACATATTTTCTATTTCAGGCATTAATCACATTTTTGAGATGCTTGCTTCAAATATTGAAAATTCAATTTTTTATTTTGCTAACAACAAAACCGAAGGAAGCAAATATAATCCTGACAGTTTGTTGAATCACAAGTCCATAGAAAATGGACATTCAGCAAAGCAAGACAATAGAAGAATCATCTGAAAGAATCACCTTCTAAAGCTGCAGGATCTGCAGCTATTGTGTTGAACTAATGCTCAGTGTAGACGTAGACTGATGAAAGGGAACATAGCACCAGTTGACCTGAGAAATGTTATCTACAGTGGAACACAGACATCGTTTTGCATATAAACTTCGTTTTACCTGTAAAACCCATGTTTTATAAAGCTTATGGAATACTAACAGCTTGTGAATCGTTCCCTATGCAAATTATATTATCGACAAAAATCTTATCAAAATAGACAAGATTTATAAGAGGAACATTTAAGATTCCTTGTGGCACTCAAGGATTTTAGTTATTTGAAAACAGATAAGAAATAGAGAAAACAAATAACATATGATGAAGAAGAAAGGGTAGTAACCATATAGTTCTTTAACCTACTGATGTAATCTAGATAAAAACAAGGCACACAAGTGAAAAGAGCTGGGCAAAAATGGACTGGATAGTGAGAAGAATCTCTTTTTCAAAGAGTACTTTTTATAAGATGTAAAGGCACAAGAATTTAAGTCCAAAATCTGTTTGGAGTTGTCCTTGTGAAGTATGCCTTCAGTAGTTCTGAAAATGTTGTATTTCTGTAGTCCAACAGTTAGCAAAGTTCTTGGTAGCTTTCTCATCTACATAAAAAGTTCCAGTGTAAAGAAAAGAACCTTAAATAAAGAAGCAATTGACAAAATATATCACAAACTCTTGCTTCAACTTACCCAAGCTATGTTAAATATTATTTATACGTAAATCTGGTGTATTATTTACTCCATAAGTGTATTAAAATACAGATTTTCCTCTTACATTACCTGCCTTCAGGGTCAACAGGGCTTCTAGGAACTACTTGAGCAACACGGAGAGCATTCACTAGTAAGATAGCCAATTAACATTCTGAGAATTCCATAGGGAGTTTAAATCTTGATCATTATAAAATTGGAATGGCATGTTCAATTTAGGCAGATTAATTAAAATATCCAGGTACGTGTTGTTATCATATTGAATTTACATCTTTTTATATTAAGGTTGCATTAGCTTGATAAAATGATATATTAATCCCAAGAGGTGCTAATTAGGTGTGAATAAATGTCACAATGAACTTTTCAGGGAAGCTCAATAGGACATTGTCAGTCAGTGTCAACGTAAATGTCTCTTACTGATAAACACACAAACCCTCCAATCCTGTCTTCAGAAAGGCAAAGCAGAATTTCAATAGTAACAGCAGGGACCAATCAGTTTCTTGGGTTGCATTACCTACTAATGTTTGTAGATTTGGTAAAAAGAGTTATTATAGCATCAGGCTATAGATATCATTACAGCTGATGGCACATGTATCTGGCCATTCACCTTAAGAGTCTAGTATTTGCCTTGCAATATTCATTTTACAGACAATCTGCCCCCACCTTCACAAATGAGGTCATTTTAGATCTATGCTTTTAGTGAAGCTTTTTTAAAAGCATCTTTTTTTAACCAGTAAGAGAAAACAATTTCTTTCACTTACATAACATATCTATGAAGTAGAAATCTACATTCTGCTCATGTGTTGAGTTGTATCTAATTCTAGTATAAATTTCCATAGCTCCAGTTAGATATGTAAAAGACTACATGTGCTGTTTGAGCTACATCAACAAAAGAAACCCCAGTGAAATGGCATGAAAAACAGCTGTAATAACTGGCACCTTGCTTCGTAAATGATTCCCTCACTGGGACTGAATAAGAATTTCAGTATCTGGCATTCTACAAGAAAACGTCCATCAACTATAATACAGACATTCACACATAATATATATATTTGAAATTTGGGATGATTTTTGTATTCACTAAAATAAAGGACTGACAACATGAGAGCATAGTATAACATAGACAGACACTGCACAGGCTTCCCCACAAAACTTTGCCAGTGAGCAAGTGACTTGCAACCCTTCTGCTATTCCAGTTCTTGGCCTTTTTTGACTAAAGACTGCCAAGTGTGGTGAACAAAGCCAAACTCTGTGATGTGAATAAATATCCACTGGCCACAGGGATGTACTTTCAGCATCCTAAATATTATTTGTATTATAGTAAAGCTTAGAGCTATGGAAGTCAGTAAAATCCAAATTGACAATCCAGCTCTATTGCTGTCTTTTAAATTTTTTTTTAAACACTGAAAATTTCCATCTAAAAGGAACTAAGGTTAAGGTACTATTTAATACTACCTTTGGAAATTCTTATTTGTACTCTATGGCCAAGTCCAGCTGGTGCTCCCATTATGACCTCCCCTGAGAGGCACATACATCAAGTGAAAGCTGATATTATTGGAGGAGACTGTATGAAGCAAAGTAGCTCAACTTACAGATTTCATTAGACCATAAACATTCTGGACAGACCTGTCATTTCAAAATTTGTTTGCTTGGCTGCTTTCTCTTTGATGATTCTTGAAGAGGCTCCCTCTCTAGAGCCATCTAGAAGCAGTGCAGAAATAAGAGCACTTTTAAAATGACAGGTCTAAGGAGCCATTTAGAAGTAAGCTCACGTACTTTGCTTCCAGTGAACTCCCTCCACTGCAAAAGTTTAGGCCAAGAATATGCAAAACTCCTCAAGCATCATTAATACGAAGAAGGGAAACTCAGATTCAAGCTATTGTTTTAGTACTTCAAGCTCAAGCAAAATTTTGAAGTATTACTTATTTCACATACCCTAGGTAAGAGAATCTGCATTTTCTTCCCTACAGACTTCAAACACCCCAGACAAACAGTGTCCAAAGTGTTACCCTGTTACTCAAACTGGCAACTTACATGAATGTCTAAATCCTAAGTGGATTGTTAAAAAAAACCCTAGAAATTATATCACAAAGAATTGTCTCATGAACCTTCTGGTACATTTTCATCAGCTTCAAACACCTTTCTTAAAGGCGTTGAGGAAACATTACAAATGTGATCCAAAATTAAATTGGAAATGTTTCCCAACTAACTTCAAGAGACCTTTGAACAAAGCAAGGAAAAGAAAAAAGTTTGAAAATTTAATGTGTTTCTTCTGTCCCCTGCTGCTGAATCAATCATTGTGCATGAAGAAAAATGTGAACCTGGAGAGGTTATATATAAATAAATATATCTCCCTCAGAAAATGTTTTTTATTAAAGCTGAAACACTTTACAGGAATAGAATTGACCTGACAAAACTTTCAGAAGAAACTAGAAAAGCTCTGAGATGAACGGCCTTTCATAATTCCTAATATGAGAAAGCAATTCTCTATGTCATTTACAGTAATTTCATAAAGCAATTTAAATTCTGCAATCTTAAGAAAGAAATTGTAAAAAATTTTGTTAAAATAAATCATACTACTGTTGTGTATTCATTTGTAATGTCCCAAATTTTAGCAAAAATAGAAATTAATACCTCTAGTTGTTTTCATTACACTTGAATGGTTGAGAGCTCAGAGTGCCCAGCTTAAATTCTATTTTTTGCTTCATTCCTGGGAGTAGGGACTTGAATAGACCATACGGGAAGTAATGATGGCTTTAAATACTTACTGGTAGCTCTTGGACTTCACACTCTGAGTGAATATGGGCCAACCAGCTATAAAACAAGTATCATACCATTTTGCTAGAGGAAATGACCCTTTTGAGATTCAAACTTCATTCTAGCTCTATTTTGTACAATTTATTAGGTGAGAACAGCTTTTGTATAGTATAGCTTAGCAACTTCAGTGACAGATTTAATTTCCAGTTATCTCTGCTACAATAGTAAATAAATCTCTCAACTGACAGTGTTCCTGTGTGTTTCCATATTGTTCTAAAATGAAACATATTCCACCATAACTGTTTATTGGCCATTCAACTTTAAGTGACCAATTTTTCGGCAGTTATCAGTTGGCTATTTTCTTTAGAGTAGATAACATTCCTGACAGTCAAACTCCTTTTCCTTCCCTGTTGGCAATGAGTAAAATTATGTATTTGTGAAACTTTATAAAACATTTCCTCCATCACCTGAAACATGGAATTGATGGAAAAAGAGAACAATACCCTGTGACTGGGGTGCATATTTCCCCTTTCAATCATGAAGAGTTTACAGCAAATTACAAATGGGTATCCTAAAAAGTAAGCGTTTTTCATTATTTCATTATCTAAAATAAATAAAATTACAAAATAAAATTAAAAATTAACAAAACAAAATAAAACCCTGAGTGTCTTTTACAAATCTTCAGTATTATTTGCGAGTGCCTAAAATCCAAATATAAAAGGATTGCTTACCAACATGACAACTAAGCGAGAAACAGACACTAAGAATTAAATTCAATTTGATATTTTCAACTCAGCCTGGTTTTTATTTTTCTTTATGGTTGCCAAAACGTTCTTAAGATATCTTTCATGGAATTCTCCAGTCCTACGAAATGCACTTAGTAGTTTAAATCTGTGTCACCAAGTAGGGAAAAATATATGCTTGATATTAAAAGGAAAAAAGGTAACAGAAATAGATTTCATTTTCAATTCACTGCCAAAACCCATCTGACAAATGCTTGGCTTTTTGCCAATCACAGTTGAGGCTGACATGAAGATTTGTCAAACTGGGTTGACATTACTATAGGAATTCTATTCTTTATTTTGGGAGGCTGGCAAGGAGAATTCCTAGGAGAGGTGGTAACAATCTGGAGACTAACAGTAAGCTATTGGATAATGCTTTGTGGAAATGAAGTAGATGGAAAACAAATACTATGGTGTCAGATAGCCATCTTTACCAGAGCAAACACAAGCAACAGTGAAATACTGAGGCAAGTATAGATGTTCTACACATACATGCACACATACATTCTAAGTAGTGCTCTCTGACATTAAGTCGCAAAGACTAATAATTTAAAGTTAAATACTCCTTCTTCAGCCTTAGTTAGATCCTGTTTTGGTATGTTTTACCTTATAACTTTAGTAATATGAAGTACAGACTCTAACAAACTCCATATTTTCTTCAGTAGTGCCTGATCTTGAAAAATGGCACTCTTTCTGTTACTTACCATGACAGCAGAACAGAAGATTAAGCAGGCTGTTTGGATCTTTGAATCCAGTGCCAGAAGTTGATGTATCATAAAATTTTTCTGAATATTTCAGATGTCTGTACTCAGAAATTTGACCACATCTTGGTCATGCCTTGCCAAACTTTAGTGTGCTGTAACTGTTACTTCGAGATTTCTTTCATTTTCCTGGTTTCTACTCACTCCCTTCTCCCATATGCCTTTCCTTTGCATTTCCTAATTCAAGGAGCACAAGGTCTTACTACCCTATACAATCATATCTGGTTTTTTTTAAGTTAATTAGAGCATACTGGGTGATCAAATATTCCAAAGTTCAAACTTTGAGAGAATAGAATTTTTGACAGGACTATTCCTCCTGTTTGTCCAGAAAGGACCAGTTAACTTACCCTTACACAACAATATGTTCTTTATTCCTTGTTTCTGAATATTAATAATTATGACACTACTGTTACACTCACAGTCGAGGTCCTTTTCCTTCAAGACAAATGATATGAAGGTCTCTCTTCAGCAAGGGGTTTTTGATTCTTTCTGTTTGCTTGCTTTTCCTAGTAGAATTTAAAATATGTGTCAAATATTTTATTCGATATCATAAAACTAATTGGTTTATAATGCTGTTGTTTACAGTATTTTGTTAACTTTAATGCAAATAAAATATAAAAGATTAGAACAGATTTGAATTTGAAAGACATAAATTGGAGAAGAAAGATATAGTCTTGATGCTGTAAATTGTTATATATTAACTTCCTCTGCAAATGACCAGTCCCAACAAAGGTTACTGGACTTGTAATACTTAGGCAGTTCTATACACAAAAGTCAGACTGAAGGAGTTTTGCAGATCAGGGAAAGGCATGGTTGGAATTGTGAGCTCATAGTAGAAACAGCTGAACATTTTTGCATCTGGAAACTGGTTGTAGTTATAAATGATATGACTTTGGGAAACTTTTGTTGTGGTTCTTTAATCTTATAGTTTTCAACTGAAACGTGTTTCATTAAAGGGGGGGATGCCTATTCAAGGACTTCTTTTATAATTTGTGTTACTAGTTCAGATGGAGATCTGGTTTATGTGTATGATTTCAGCAATGAAGTTTATCGTATTTATTAAACCATATGTTTTTCTACAGTCTGCTTGGAATTTATGATGAGATTGTTTTGCTTTAAGATGACAACCACAGTGTGTTTCAAGTTAACTGATTTCCACTGAAAATTGTAGCCTCTAATGAAACGAAATTTTGCAATTTTCAGACAATTACATTTTTCAGTTTTGGTGATGCAGTTCTGTTACAAGGATTAGTTTGGGAAATTTTTGTTGTTTTTTGGATATTCTGTTTATTTATGTTGGGATTTTTATTATTTTATTTGTCTCTACAAATTGATACAATTCTTTGAAAGGCCTTATTATTGCCTTTTGTGGCAAACTCGTTATTTTGTGTAGGATCTAGAAATTGAGAGTTCTATATATGTAAGCATTCGTTCCATTAAAAGAAATAGCAAAAATACACTCAGACAATTTAGAAACACTTGTCAAGCACCCTTTATTTGCCTGAGTATTCTAAAATTGGAAACATGTCACATGGCTATTTTTGAAAAATACCAGCCTAACAAGACTAGAGCAGTAGTTCCTGAAAAGTAGGGAATGCCCATAAAATGCAGAACAAGATCATCCAGATGGGTAGAGCAGACTGGCTTCTCATTCACTTAATGGGACATCTGCTGAAGTCCTTGGATAAGTTGTTTGAACCACTAACTCACCACAGCAGGAATATCTGAATTCCATAAGACCTCAGTTTCAAATACTGTTTGTGTAGTTACAGCTCTAAAACTTCCTCAGCTGAATCAGAGATATTCTCTGGCAGATCCTGCTGGGAGGTGTCTTAGGTGTTGCCTTTGGATCAATGCATGCAAGCACACTCTGTCTCACATTTGCATGGATTATATGGGCTCTATTTTAAAGTATGGAGTAATCTGAGGATGCCTTTTTTGATAGGTTGTTCACCTCTCAAACAGTTGTGTTGTAAAAAATAGAAATTATTAACGATGCTTCAAATATTACATATTACAATGAAATTAAAAATAGCACAAGAAATGCAAATTTCAAACTACAAATTCCTTTAGCACTTACAGAATGAATGGGAAAAGCTACTGTATAAAATCTAGCCTGTCTCATTTCTTTTTATTTTCCCAAGACCATCATGTTTGTTAACAACTAAATATAGTATTTACTAAATAAATTATTTTCTCAGATATATCATTTTATTTATCATTGGCCATGACAGATGAATCTTATGAACAAGGAGGGAACAGAAAATATGTAAAGTCTACTGATGAGCACAATCTTTATTTTCCCCTTAGAGGCTTCTCTCTCATGTCAACAGCCTAATCTAACAGCAATTGCCTTAAAAAGAAGTACTTTACAATGCACAATTGTTTCCATCTTTGCAAACGGTATTGTTCAAAATCAGCACACTGGTTCTGTCTAGGAAGGAGTTGGATTCTCAGCAATGCTGTGCTTTGGGTTTGTGGCTACAGCAGTGCTGACAATGCCCTGATGTAAAGACATTTCAGCACCTTCCCTTTTCCTCCCCAGCGAGTAGGCTGGGGGCAGGTGAGACATTGGAGGGAAGTGCCTGGGAGAGTTGACCCAAACTGACCAAAGGGATATCCTAAACCATATGACATTGTGCTCAGCAGTAAAAGCTCAGGGAAAGGAGGAATGTTTGTAGTGGCAGCATTTGTCTTCCTAAGCAACCATTAAATATGTTTAGGCACAGCTTTCCAGAAAATGGCTAGATGTCTGCCAGCCTATTGGTAAATGCTTTCCCCTTCTTTCTTTGCTTATATGCACAGCTTTTGATATTAAGCGTTCATCATCCTGATCCACAAGTCTTCACACTTTCCTTCTATTTTGTCCCACTTCATGGGAGAAGGGAGTGAGTGAGTAATCAGGTGGGCATTTTGCTTCGAGCCAAGGCTAACCCACAACAGTTAGGAAATCAGGCAGGCTGATCTGTATTAATATGTGTCAGTGGTAAAATGATGCAAGGCAGTTAACAAATAAATTTCTAGATTAATTGCAGACTCTGTGGAAAAAAAAAGAAAATAAAAAGCTTAATATAAATTTTGGCGGAGGAGGTAAGAGATGAATAAACACTCTTCATGCTGAGAAGTCCAGTTCCCTTGCTTCTCTACAAAGTGATATAACTTATTAGGAACAAATAAAGACAGGTCATCTCAAATATTCAAAAGTCATTATCTAAAAAAGAAGTAACACTCCGAATGTATACAGGCTTGCAAACATGGATAAGGATAAGTTCCAGTGTAAGAGCTTTAAAGAAACCACTAGAAGGGAAGTGGTAGGTTTTAGGAAATGTATTTTCTAGGTTACCTTCTTCCTTATGTTAGGTTGTATCACTTCTATTAAGATTAAATAGCTTTGCAATTCAGAAGATTCTCAATCATTTCAAAAAACTATTTACAAATTCTCAAAATTTATCCTGAATTGACCAGTGAGTAATTCTGATCAATGTACATATGAATATAGTAGGTAAAAGGTCTGAATACTGGGAGCTTCCACATCTGAGCAAAAGCCAAAGGATAAAAGCCATTTCACTGGCAGTGGAGTATGAGTTAGCATGAACCAGTACTACAGGAGACAACTACCACTAAAGCTGTAAAAAAGTAAACAAGGTCCATATTAATCAAGTTTCAAACGAATGAGTCTTACATAAACAATTTTTTTCATTCCTATAACACTGTCCTAATGACTCAAGGTCTCAAGATCCCCATAACAACATCAAATCTTACTTTCCACACTGTATATCTACACTGCATTATTTCTCTGGTTTCTCAGACATACATTTTTGCCATATTACCTTGTAGTGTAAGATGCTGAAGGTTCTTTGGCCTATGACCAGAAACTGACATGATACAATTCAGAAGACTTTTAAGAGCCACATAAAATGCTTTGAAAATAATTTTGGAAGATGAAGGCATACCAAATCTGGTTATGATTATTTTCCCACTGTTATGTTATGTGTCCATGGCAGGTATGTTACATAGAGAAGGCATAGATAGAAAATTAATTTTCATTGCTTTTTCTATGGAAAACATACTTAACTCAGTACCCAGAAAAATATTGATAAAATAGTAAAAGTGTGTTTTAAATAAATTCTATAGCAAAAATGTACTTAAAAGATTTTAACTGATTATTTGTGCAGTTCATTTAACTGATGGGATATTATGAAATACACATGGATGTGCTACTCTGAGCCCACTCAATTCTTTACAAACATTTAAAATTTTATTAGCTGATAGAGTAGGAGAGATTTTTTTTATTTTCATTCCTGCTATTTTCATATGTTCAACATATGGTAAATCTCTCTGAAGCCCAGCTGACACTAGAAATCAATAAAGCCTACTTGCACTTATGTCCAAGCATCATTTGTGAATGGCTTTAACTGTATTTTTATTAATTCAAATGTTATGATAAGCTTCTGATCAATAAAAAACAAGTCATGAGATTTATAAATTCCATTTGTCCCAGGCTATTATTGGGTAGAGTTTTACAATATGTCATCCTCTTTCTTTCTTCCAGGACTGGGTATTTTATTAAATTTTAAGTAATCAGTCTAACGCAAAAAGTAAGTTGGAACTTTGTTTTTAACTGGTTTTGATCTTTTTTAAAAATTATTCCAGTGCAGTATGTCATATACAACAAGTTGTAATTATGCAACCCCAAGTGTGAATTGATTTAATGTATCAACCAGTTATCCAATTTAAAAATGGATTTACCTTTCTAAGGAGGAAGTTGCAACAATGTAAAAGTGAGTATGAGCTTTACAGCATCCCACCTCCAGCAAGATTGAAATTTTACAAGATGCCTCCTCCGAGTTTGCCTCCTCTCTCTTGAATTTTGATATCCTAATACAAGCTTCAGCAGAAAATATACTCATCAGATAATTATTTTCTAATTACATGAAGTTACTTAAAGGTTAGAGATAAAAAAGTAAACTTTCCTCGTAAAGGGTATAAATATTTAGCTTGCATTTCAATGTACATTTGCAACTTGACCAGCACTTCTCACCAAACTCCTCTCTGCAACAATGACCTCTATGAAGTTAAACATGTTAGTTTACTGTATTTACTGTAACAGACTATTCTATTCCAAATAAATGTCTAATGTTTTGTCAGGTCTGAAGATTTAGCGTCCATTTTACTATTTTCTCTTTATCTGTCTTTAAATCATCTTTGTAGCTATCAAGCCCAAGCATACTAAATTGCATCATAGTTATATTGTGAGCTTTATTTTGCCTTTATTAAAATCTGACTCCTTGTTTACTTGCTATACTTATAATTCTCACCTTAAGGGCAAAATCTTTTGCCCCAGTACATAATCCTGATAAGTGAACAACTTGGATGCCTCTTATTTCAACAAATGGTTTTAACATTTCTTTGACTCCTCGCATAGACATTCAGAATGAAGATGGTACCTAATGGCATTTTACAAGAAGTATCACAAAATATCCTGTAACTCTACATTCCCTTCACCCACTTAAGCATGCCAGTACCCACTTGGCTCATTGAACAATATTCCAAGTAAGTTTGCTTGTTTTGGTTTTGATTTTGCTGAGTTTGCTAGAGCTGGAAAGATTATGTAACTGTTTCATATTTTTGTTCTATTTTAAAATTTCAAGATCAAAGGCCTAGGAACAGTTCAGTGATTCTACAGCCTCTTGGAAAGGACTTCATGGTGATTCAGATTGATTAGGTTACACCTCAGAACAAGATAATATGGCCAGCACTTTGTTGGTAAGGTGGAATGTTACTTTAAAAAATTCATTTTCTAATATAACTTCTGTTAGAACAATGCTAGGTACTGTTAGTCAGTTAATTACCAAAGTGAGATTTTACTTCCTGTTTAATATTTTATAATCTTCACCAATCCTCTTAGGACGTGCATTTAAAAAAAAATAAAGCTCACAACACTGTCACTTAGCCACTCTTGGGGAGTGTTCAGATCACTAATATAACAATAAATTGCATAAATCCAGAACATGAACATGATTAAAATGTCAGATTCAGTGGACTGATAAGCACTATTAAAGGAAGATAGACAACTTACATATTGTCATGCAACTCATGAATGTAGAAATGGCCGAAACTCCTTCATAACTCTTCCTCTCAATTTTGACAATTTCACTGCACTAGATAGAATTTAATCACTGAAAAAGAAAAGATTCATATACAATGCTTTAAGTCTTGAGGTATCCTTCTATTCCATTTTACTTTAAAGTAATATAGGTTGGTGTTCTAAGAATTTCCAGGCCTTTTTTTACTTGGAAGTTTCATCTTCTACTATAACTGTAATCAACAGAGCCTCGTACTTTACAGCAACACAGACATTTTATACAAAACAAAGGAATCTGCTCTGTATTCTTTTAGGGTGGAGGGCGTAGATGACAACAATGCAGAAAAATCTCTTCCTCACTGAATTTTGTTTTACCAGTTTTTAAAATAAAATTTTATGACCTATTACATCATGAGTTTATATGAGTTTATCTCTAGACCAATATCAGTAAATGGGAAATGTGATATCTCCAGGTATCCTAAAAATGGGAAAATCCAGAAACCTCATTTTCTATACAGCTGACAACAAAGGGCAAATGCAGAAACCATAAGAGGAAGCCAACACTTTCTATACAGCTCTGATGAGATCCCACCATTTCCCTTAGACTGACAGATGACAGCTCTCCTATCAAAAGGGCTTTTAGCAAATATTATAGCAAAATTAGCCTGTGCTTTATCTGAAGTACCACATCTGAAGCTGGTTCATGATAAATATTTCATGAGGGTTTTTTTTGGAGGTTTTTGACTGATTATGTTATTCATTTTTAAAAATAAAGCAGTGCATTCAGAAAAGGTACTGCAAGTCAAGCACCTTGGGTTCCACTCAGATTGGATTAATAAACCACATCTGACCTGAGGCAAGACATTTAGCCTGGTGTTGTCTCTAGCTGTTTGTAGACATGAACCTAAACATAGCCCAGAGTCTCCTCGGTGTTTTCCCCAGTGAGAATGGTGATTTAAAAGCATTATTTATTTATCTCTCTAAATAAATACTACCCACGAGCAAAGTCTGGCAGTTGGCAGAGCTGCTGCATTACCCTCATTCCTATGCCTTCTACAGAACATTTGACTTCTGCCTACACTTTGGTCAAAAATAGATAGAAAATGAGAATCTATTAATCAGCAAACATCTCCATGCTACATTTCAAGATTAAGGCTTTGGTAATATTT
This sequence comes from Acridotheres tristis, assembly GCA_037013685.1. Classification (NCBI taxonomy): domain Eukaryota; kingdom Metazoa; phylum Chordata; class Aves; order Passeriformes; family Sturnidae; genus Acridotheres; species Acridotheres tristis. Next base: position 14,447,227 of record CM072895.1, read on the forward strand.
TGTTAATTATTTGTTTTTGACTCTAGATTCGGTGACTTTTGCTTACAATTCAGAATTGTGTAAGATCAGAACTTTAATGAGAAAAACAGATAAATATGAAGAATCTTCCTGAATCCTGCATCCAAAACAACTCAGAGGACAAAGGCTAAGAATTTGGGGTAAGTTTTAGAAAGCAGTAAAACATATAATTTAGAGGCCATGTATGCATATAATCCACAGGGAAGGGTTATCATAAGGACATAAATACCATTGATTTACATCTAGACTATATTCTGACAGTAGGTAAAGGGTATTTGAAACAGCATTTTGTTTGTAGGTGAGTACTTTGACCTAAAGGAATTTGTTCCTATATCACAAGTTTATATGCATTGCTAGCCTTTTATTGTTGAGAATATACTACTCTTCAATATTTTAATATAAATACACATACAAAACAAAAAAAAGGGCTCGGAAATAGAAGACATGTAACTGCCAGAGAAAGACATTAATAGTAATATGTTGATGGGTTGAATCTTGTATTTAAAAAATTTCAAATTACAGTTAAATTATGACAATTAGACAATTGATGTGTTTTTCTAAAAACAACCTAATTTCAAATTAAACAGAAGCCTTTATTATCTGATATAAAATTATCGCTTTGCCACATCTTTCCTTTCACACTTAACCAAAGAAAACTCAAAAATAAATTCTTGAATTATTAGAAATCAAACCAAGTATTCCATATCTGGAATAATGTGTGATGAAAATTATATAGAACATAAAGTTTATTTTTGGAAACTAACATAGAACATAATAATATTGTTTGAAACCATCTCTTTACCTTCGTTTTAAAACTGAGTTGAACAAAGGATGTCACTGCAGGCCCTGCTTAAGATCATTCAGTCATTCTGTTCATATGCCTCAAAAACACAGAATTTAATTTTCTTTTATCTCTAACATGAATAGCATGGTAAGATCACAAGCTGAGTAGATCCTGAAATGTTATTTTAGTAGGCTGTAGGAAGTTTATAAATTTAACATTGCTATGAAACATATACCAGTGTTCTGGTTTTTTTCAGGACTGCTCAACATACCACACAGTTGTGTTACAACTTTAGTAGATTGCTGATTCTGAAAAGTCTGTTTTTTGAAGTCATTTCTAGCCCCGAAGAAGTGACCTTTTGTCACTTTCAACTCATCAGCTGCTCTCTCCGATGACATCCAAAATGATAGTTTGGCACTTTGAAAGCACTTAGCACAAATGTTGCCGTATGGTAAAGCCTTTGTCTTTGAATGCCATTATTCAGTTTTCTTTCCAGCTTTCTGAGCAGTTATGTTCAATAGAGTCTGATTCTAAATAAGTGCTGTACACGTACAGGGCAGCATTTCCCTTCTGCTGCCAGTTCCTGCTATTTATCCCCTTTTGTGCTGATAAAGGTGTTACATTTCTCAAATAGCTTATCTGTGATTTCCATTTAAGTGAAACATGCCAGTTCTCAGTTGTTTCGGAATGCATCCAGCCTTGAGCCTTCTCTGCCTTCCAGTCCAGCAGAAGAATCCCCTTCTCAGCAGCAAACTCTTTCACACACTACGTTCTAGTTTCCTAACAACTTTAGGGCAATGGAGCCAAAACCCTGAGCTTGCATGAATTACACAGCCTCTGTCTGGGGCAGTGGAGCTAATAATCTCAGCTGAGAGAGTAGTTTAAATTTTTGGTATCCATCTTTCTCAGACTAAAGTAATCTCTAAGAAGTAAATGCAAGTCATCATTCAAAGCACGCCCTCATGCAAAAATGTTAATTGTAGTCACTGGGAAAAAAAAATTTATGTTAGTGAAGAAAGCGTAGAACAGTTCTGAAAATACTGACCAATGTGAGAAGCAGAGAAGTCGAGGACAGCCAAGTGGTCAAACCTGTGAGCTCCAGTGATAATCTTCAGGGGACTTATCTGAACCAAGTGTCCCTCTGACAGTCCTTGAATAAATTAAAAAAGAAATACAACCCATATTTTTATGTTAGTCTGATTCTCCTTCAGATCATGACCAGACAATTTATCTGATACATGCCTGCAAATTAACAAAATAAAATTTAAAAAATAATAATTCTTTTTAGGAAATAGAGACCCTTTTAGCTCAGTACTAAAGAAAACAAAAGAGTTGATAGATGGATAGCTTTCTTTAAGGCAATTTTGCACTGCTATTGAACATGTTATAAAATTAAGCAAAGTGGCTAACTGATACAAGAACTTACAAGAATTTTCTGTCAACATGCATGAAGAGAAAAAGCATTTGACCACTTGGTATACATTTTCAGATTTCATAGAATGGATTATTCCAATCAAAATTACCATGGACATTAATGCCCTGTTTTCTCTTATATCACTTTTACAGTGACATAATTAAGTTCAGTGGAGTTATTTCTGATTTACAATATAACATGTGAGAAGGATCAGATCGTGAGACTTTAACAGATCTAACATCACAATATAAATAAGCAATCTCCACTGTGAATCAGAAACCCCTAAAATAGATAAGGAGCTTAGTACAGAATTATCATTATGTTGGGTGGGAGAGGTTTAGTACTTTAAAACAAAACAAAACAAAAAAAAAACAAAAACAAAATGGCAGCAACAAAACCCAGACGTCAGCAGTATTGTACATATTTGTGTTAAGTTTATGGATTACTTCTTGGTATGCAATTTTAATATCCTTCTCTCTTTGACAAAGTCAGGTCTGCTTTCTCTTTTAGGCAGCTCACAAGATTCAAGTTATAGCTAATTGGTTTGATTATTTGTTCTGTAACCTGTAATTCCCCATGACCTTTTCCAAGCCCATTTTCAATTTAATGAGCCAAACTAGTGAAGTTTATACTAGACTTTTGATGAGACCTGTCAGAATGTCTTGACAAATTAAGTGTTCCTCATTCTTGGTTACTTTCAGACCAAATGGAACTGTAGAGTTGTTATTTTTCTTTTAAGGTATACCATTTGTCTGTACAGAACCATTGATTTTCACAGAAAAAAAATGCAACCAAACAAAAAATATTTATTTTTCTATACTAACCATGCAGGCTGGTCCCTAAAGATTAAATATGGATATATATTTGCATGCATCCAACACTGTAACTTTGATCTTTTTCTTATTCCCTTCACTATTTGACTAAGGTACACTGACTAATACAAGTCCACCAGGGTGAATACTGTAGCTGGGATAGAAACATCTTTACAGAGTACAAACATTCCTAATTTAAAAAAAAAAAAAAAAAAAAAAAAAATTGAGAAATCCTGAACTTTTCCCTTAAAATAAATTATCATTGTTTATCATGAGCATAATAGAGAACTTGCAAAAGCAAGTTGTTTGGTGTTCTGTTTCAGACTTTATTATCAAAATCTTTATAAATGGCATGACTTTCCTTTTTAAGAAAACAAAAAAATAAAGCCCCCTTGCCACACCCTGGCCACTTTTGACAGCGGGATGCAGTGTTGACTTGTTTCAGGAAAGCTGTTTTCTCTATTGCTTTGAAAAATGTACATTTGTACATGTTTTTATAAAATTGTCTCTCTGAATACATCCCAACAGCTCCATTATCTAGCATAATGAGTGGTTGGGATATGGAAAATAGGAGGAGGAGAAAAAGGGGGGAAAGGTGCTACAAGTAGCTAGTTAACACCTTCTGGAAGGGACTGGGTACCTTACAATTGACTTTAGTTCATCTACAGCATTCTTCCTAGAACTTGCTTTGTCCATACCATAGCACAAAGACATCTCTGTGATGCCATGCTTTACCAACCACATGTGCTATCCAGCAAGTTTCAGAGGAGGCGTCTGAGTTTTGTTTCAGAAATTTGTTTTGTTTTTAACTTTTTTAAGATTCTTTCTCTTAAATTGGATTTTCTATTATTTTGGTTTAGAGCAACTTTATATTTAATTTACAGTGAATAAAGTTCAAACTAAAAACTGAAGCTTAGTGCCTTGGTGAGCATGAGCCAGACTTGCCTATGCAAAGTTAATCCTACACATTGATTTTTTAAAATTATTCTATTTCTTGAGTGAGATATTGAGCTTGTATTTAACCTACTTTATAGTAGTCATGTATTGTGTGGTCAATTTAATTTTTTCCATATTAGAGCAACATTTTTCTCATTCTAAGAGATGCTGCTGCACATTATTAATCAAGATAAGGAAATATCAGTGTGTTTCTAGAGCAGTTACAGTCATGTTATAATTACAATTCGATACCTGATATTATACAATATCAAAGGACAGGAAGGTAGAAAAACTTCTCAAATGCTGACCTCTGGCCCAATAAAAGGAAAGTGACAGAGATATCATTACCCTACACAGAAAGAAAGACACGATCATTCCTGAGAAAGCAGGCAAGAGAAGATGAGAGCATGCAGACTGGCAAGGATTAGCATTGTAAGAAATGTTATTAAATGGCAGCTGTGACAAAAATCTTATTTTTTACATTCATACTCTTTTGTAGGGGAATTATTTAACAATGAATCCTGAAAATGGTGGGAGGATTACAATTTTTAGGTGTTTACAGAAGCATGTATGAAGGCAAATGATACAAAGCAAATTAGTACAGTGATAATTGTCAGTACACATCTCTATTCCTTGTACATGCTGCCTCAGGGAAGGAAAAAAGTGAAGGGAATATGCACAACCATCTTTTTTACTCTTGACATTATTCAGTCAGCATTAGACAGAGGTAATAAACTGACTATACAATGTACCAAGGGCTCATCTGGCTCACTGGTGAGGCTGCAAGCATAGTGCTTTTACCCTGAAGGGGCTGAAAATATTTGAAATCAACAACTTGATTTACTAGGATTGTGACAGCAGGTCTGTATCTTTTTAGTGCAGCATGTCAAACTGAAGAAAATAGGGAAAGCAACATGGGACAAATGTTTTGACCCCACAGTACCATGCTACAGTGATGAGACACTACAAGTTATCTTTTTCCCTGTTAACGTTTGCCAGGAGCAATACCTTCTGCTGTACTTAGGACTGGACTTGTTTATATACATGTTCTGTTATACACTGGCAGAGAAAGTTATTAATATTAAATGTTTTTAAATATCCCCTCCATCCCATTCAGAAATATATCAATCTCTTAGTCAATATAAATGGCTTTATTTTCAGATCAGATAGAGGATATGTAAACTTACATACCTTTTTTAAATAGTCAAAAATTATTTTGAAAAGATAATGAGATATAATAATTGCCAAGGGAAAAATAAGTCCAGTGCATTGTTCACATATGAAAATCTCAACGGAGTTTCCTTAACAAAATTCAAAACATAAACCTCTAAGATAGTGCATATCTTCAAGGGTCAGATGGAGTTTCATATTTTTTTAAAGAGATTCTTCTTGTATTGTTAGCAATGGTATAGGCCTGCTATACAGTGAAATATTAAGTTAGTTAAATAGTATATTTGAGCAACACAGAGGTTTCTTCCACTCCCAGCTCCTCACCCCCAAATTAGCCTGTTTTATTTCCATTCTTCAAGAAAAGAGGAAGCAAAATCCTACATAATGATCATAAAATAGTTTGAACTGGAAGAGACCTTTAAAGTTCGAGTCCAACCCCCCTGCAATGAGCAGGGTTATCTTTGACCAGATCAGGTTGGTCAGGGCACTGTCCAGCCTGACTCAGAATATTTCCAGGGATAGGGCATCCACCACCCCCCTGAGCAACCTGTTCCAGTGTTTCACTACCCTCCTCATAAGTAATTTATTTTATATATGTACCCCAAATCTACCTATCATATATCTATCATCTCTCTCTATATTCTACCTGTCATTTCTCAATCATATCTCTCTTCATCACAATTTTCGTTCAACAAACAAGTTCAAACAATCAAATAAACAAGAAATAATTCCAATATTCAATAAAGCATTAACGAAATCCAGGGAGTATGTGACAGGCTCCTTCAGGATGTTGAAGTGAAAACATTCTGAACAGAATTAAAAATAATTTTATTAGTTCATACTGTAATTCTTTTGTTAATTTCGAGGCATATCAATAAATTCACCAATAAGAAAAGGGATTTTAAAAATCTCACTATGTGTCTAAAAGAATTTTACCTAGATTCATATACAAAGATATAGTATATATAATAGTAACTATTAACTGTAAGTACACACAGTTCAGAAATAGCAAGACTAAGCCATCGAAACGCTTGAATGTATGTATGGCAGAAGAGTTTTAGTGTCACAATTGCACTATTGCATAAAGAATCTGGGGGAAAAAAGAAGTATTTTAGGAATTTGCAGGCAGAATAGTGGTTTTCTTCTACTTCCTGATTAAAAATGTTATTTTCGATATGCTTCTTATATCAGATGTTATTCTTTCGTGTAGCGAGAGCACCACAATTAATGTGCTATTAATAGAAGTGTGTGATATTTACATCTCTTTGGGTGAATGGTATTGAAAGAGAAGCATTCACAGAAGAACAGGACTGCTGAATATTAATAAAAATATGGTGATCAGTTTTCTACATACATATATGGAGGTGATTCTACTGCTAATTTCAGTGTGAAATAATTTGTTAATCATGAGCATACAGCCAAAAACAAGTACTACCAACTGAGTAGTACTGAGAGTCTGCAAGGGCAGGAATTTCTTCAATTTCTGGGTTTTTTTCTACCTAAATTAATCATGAGAACACTCAATACATTATTTGTTGTTTTCTAACATTAAAGCTGTCATAGTTTGTCCCAGATCAGAAAACACACCAGTGTACCTTAGGCAATGAGTCACATCATCAAAACATCCAATGTTAAAATCCCACAAAATGAAAGTTCTTCACTTATATCATTAGGTGCTCTCTATGGCAGTACTACAGGATGTACTTCATTTGGGAATGCAGATTTAAAGGCCAATGCCAGCCAAACCTTTCTCAAATAAGAAGAGAGAATTAAATTGTATTTGGAACTAATAATTGAACCTCTTCCACTACAGAAGAACTTTAGCCCACCCTCTGACAGTGAAACAATGCACTTTCATAATTTTTCTATCACAGTGATATTTATATGTCCTGATAGTGTGAAATAAAATTTTTCTTTAAGAAAAGAGAACTATTTTTGCTATTTACCATGGCTTTAGGTTGACATATTTTATTTACATCTTGTTTCTCCCCATCTGAGGTTTCATACTGATGGTCCTTTGAGGAAGTTAAGTGCCCCAAAGCACTACCTCTTTCAGTGTTTTGTTGAATTTGAATTAAGCTTCCCTGTAGTAAGTTGCAAAATTGTTCAAAATTGACTCCAGGCATCCTAAGAACCCTAAAGCTTCTAAGGGACTTGTTTAAAGCTAAAAACTGAATATCTCCTAAAGGAAAACTTCATGTCAGATTTATATTATAATGTGTTATTGTGCTTTTTGTTCTAATTGGGTTTGAAGCCAAAATGCTGTTGTTTTGCAAATGCTCCTGTTATTATTATTGCCACATAGAAAACCAAACAATGAAACAGCATAACAAAAAAAAAACCCACCAGAACAATAGAAATTCCTGCAAGTTTTCTATTCATTATTTATTTTATTTAATTATCCAGTTTCATGTCACATAGGAGTAAGAATTTTTAATATTTATGTAGAAGCACAGTGACAGATTATTTTTTATACAAACGAAGTAAAATTACTTTGAGTGTCAAAGAGGAAAATATTTTTAGTTTTTAAAATTTAGTTTACCCTTAAGAATTAGATAAGGAATATGAAAAAGCAAACAATATCTGCCAATAAGGGATATGTGATCATCAGCAAAAGAACTATTACTATGTACTTTATGTACTTATGCAGCAATATTAAAATACTCTTATTTAATCCTAACAGTGAAAGCACCCAAATATGAGATGCCTAAATGCAGTGTTTCTTTAATCATAAATTAATAATCTGGGCTCTCAAGATGTTCCAACTTTCTAAGAGCTAGTGTGGCACCAGGACTGTGTGTACACCTGGAAACAAAATGGAATGGGGAGCTTCAGTTGAACATTCCTTACCTACTACTGAGGAAGTTCTCCTCCACAGGGATGTTTCACAGCAGATCCAGCTCCTTCATTCAGAAGTTTAAGATCTGGATATCCTCAACAAGTATGAGAAGGTGCCAGTACTGGCACAGTGAGACTATGCCTTGCTTCATTACTGTGAGATATACCATAACACTCAGGCCTTAAATACACAAACAAGCAGAAAATAACTGCAGTCAAAATTCCACTGCAGTAACTATTCAGATTCTTGAAACAAACATTTAAATTGTAGTTTACTGAACAGATTAAAATTCAGTTCTCTCAATGTCTATACATTTCTTGCACTACAGGAAACAGATGGCCTTTGACATCAACCAACCTTTGGAAAGAAAAAGGAAGGGAGTTCAAACACAAGTCAAGTCAATGGGTATTTCAAGTTGCCTATTTACTTATAAATCCTTTACAAGTTTGTATCTCAACCCAGTCTACACAAGAGGAATTCCTACCTTAAACACACATGCATTTTAATTCTCGGTAAGAAAACAACAGAAAAAGGTTAAGTACCTTTTACACTATAGCTGTAATATACTTGAACAGTATAGAAAAAATCTGCATTATAGGAGACAAATTTTAGTGGAGCCATCCATACCAGTTAGTTCACAGTACAGTTAAAGAATCCATGGGAGATGTAATTGAAAACATTTGCAATCTAGGTTGTATCTTACAGGAACACTTTTCAATGCCTTGTGTAGTGGCTAGCATAGATCCTCAGGAGGCTTATTCCATAGGCTAGCAATATTTTCAGCCAGTTAAAATAGTTCAGGATGTTTTGATCTTCAGTTTTGGCATTAGATGGACTTCATTAGGTACAGAAAACTTAAACTCTCAGATTTGTTCATATTATGGTAACTCTATACAGTATTGGGCAGCCTGTATGATGGGAAGGTTCCAGTATAAAAGGTCTACAAGTAAGAAAACATGCTTTATGTATTAATCAAATACCAATGGGTCGTACAATTCATTGATAATTATATCTGTTATCAACTGATAACCTACATTAGAAATAGAAGATGGGTTTTAATTCATTTAAATGAATATGTATTCATAACAGAAACAAGGTTTTTAAAAAACTGTGTATATATATGAGATAAAAATATCTTTATCTAATCGGGGAACTTCTGTAAAATACTTATTTCATTGAGTTACCACAAAACTTATCTTTATTTTTCAACATACATGTCACTACAGTAAAATAGGAATTTTTAGGGTGTTTCCTTTAATTAAAGTACAAAAGAACTTTTCTCATTTAGAAGCTAAGCACAATAGGAAGAAGGAAGTTTACATGCTTGCAATTTCAAGCAAGGATCAAGACATTGTTCCTCAGCATGACTCATAACCAGGAATTCATAGCTGATTCCTGTTAGGTTGCATATCTGACTCATGTCCTCTCACAAGGTATAGTGCAGAAGATATTCCAAAAGTTGTAAGACAATAATTCTCAAATATACCAGGGAGACTTATAAAACTGAGCTATTTCAGTCTCCTGGAAATTACTAATGAGAATTGTTTCAGCCATTATTTGCAAATATCTATTCTCGAAGGCACGAGGCCATAATTACCAAGGTTTTAACAGTGCAAATACTGAATAGATACACTTCCCAAACATTATCGGCCTATTAATATTATGTTTCATGAAGAATAGACAAGCCACTACTACTGTCTCTAGGTATATATAGGTATTTAACATATTTTAAATAACCCAAAAATCCCTTTGAATTTCTAAGAAGGACCAGACTACTTTTTTTTCCTCCATTTTTAAAAATTGTTTTTCTTTCTTTTGTTTTTAAATTCTTTAGCACAAACACAAAAATTATTCTGGAAGGTAGAATAGAAATCAAACTCATGCATTAAGGGGATTAGAGAGGGTCTCCCTTTACAGATTGCCTGAAGAATTCTTCAGATATATGAAAGAGAGAGCTCCATAGACATTTGTATCTCCTAAAGACTTCATCTACCTATTCTTCTCATACTTTCTTTTCTCTGTGTGCATGAGCCCATGTCCAGGACAGGTTTTCCTGGCATTTCTGTTAAATCCATGCTTAGGGACCCCTTCTTTCCTTTTCCACATCTCAGTCATTGCTACTTGTACCAAGTAAGCAGTTAAATCAAGTAGCCTTGGTCTCATGGGCTACCTGTCTGATACAAAAACTGTCAATGGCATTCAAAAAGAGAAATGAGATTGCAGTCCTACACAGTAATCAAGATTCCACTGTGACATATGCTGTAAACTCCTGGAGGTGAAAAACATACTCTGCCCCAAAGAGCACGTATCCCTCCAGCACACATTGCACAAACACAGTGGAAGAAAAAGTCTCCAGCAATACAAGGGGCAGTGGAGACTGAGGCAAGCTAAACCCTTGTATGGGTGTTTTGTCCGTGAAAAAAAATCTGAATCAGGCTTTCTAACCACACTTCACGGTCATCCGAAAAATCTTCCTTTCTCTTCCCTTCTGTATCAGTATTTGTTGGGACCTACCACAAGTGGCAGAATATGAAACAAAAAAAGCAATGGTCACATGTAAACAAGCAGATCCATGTCTGTGTAAAAAATTACTTTTCACTTTGCTGTACTCAGAGTTTTCTGGGAAACAGACCAGCCATTCCTCATAGCTTTAACCCCATATTTAACTCTCCCCATGAACAGTCACTTTATAATGGTTCAGTTCTGTAAATTAAAATCCAGTGTCCTTTCTTTGGTGTTAATGGGAGAGTCACTTGATAAAGACTTGGGGAGTGTGTTCCAGACTGAGTGAAAATATTTTCTTCAGCAAGCAGCAACAAACACTTATTGAATACAGTTAAACAAAACTGTCTTTTAGGAAAATTTACCTACTTTCAACAAGATAATATAAAGTTTTCCTTTCTTTTCATCACCACAATATAATGTGATAATTTTTTTTTAGTGAAAGTTAACCTTTGGCTCTTAACAGTCAATGATGAAACTTCAAATCAAGTCATACCAGAAAAGAAAATATTTATAGTAATATTATAACTTTACTTATTATATGACCAACGATTTCAACTCTTAAGGAAGCTTCCCAGTATGACCATTCATGAGACTGTCACTGCTGGGACTAAAGCCCCTTTACAGCAGTATCTTGACTCCCTGCACATGCACACAGAGCAGCTTTCCCTTGGCAGAGTCTCAGATGTTTCGTTCCACAAACCCATTTATTCATGGCACAGTAACCCCAACAAAGTTACACAGGACCCCCAACAAAGGAGCCCCTGGACTTTCATCCACCCCCTTAACCGACCTGTGTTTAAGTCTCACTGTTCCTGCCCAGTCTTTGGCTCCTGCTGGCTCTCCCAGTGTCTGCTCACATGCCCAGAGCCCTTTGTGATCCCAAGGGTTTGCAGTTCATGGCCTCTTGTCTCTCTGGGCTCCCACCCAGAGCTCAGTCTGTACCTTGAACTGTAACTTGCAAATCAAGCTATCTGCACCAGACGTGTTCTTCCACATTAACCACACTTTTGCAAACAGGATTTCTTTTTAAGATTCCCTAGAGAAAGAGTTTTTCCTGATCAGAGGACAATTTTTATCATCTCTCCCAGCATTCAGGTAAATAGGCATCTGGGCCACAAAGTTCTTTGTGCTTTGTCGTAGTTTGTATGGAGAGGTCAAACCAATTGATTAAAATGGCAACTAGCAGGTCCATATAATGTGGTTACAGGGTGGCCCAATGGTCTCCATGTGCACCTCATTAGATCTAATTGCATTGAAGTGAACTGTAATTCACTGTTAATCTAAAACAGCCAAGAGGATGGAGTTCTTCACACAAAGTGCAGTCAGGTAGGTAATTTCAAGCATGCTTTGTGTCCTTGCAAATTACAGCAGAGTTAAGAGAAAGCTCGCATATTACTGACAAAATGAAAAGGCCAGTAATTGGTAGATCAGGCTGGAGAGAAAAAGGCTTAATACTTAAGTGCAATGCAATTTTTGCTGGCAAAAATATCAGGGATGTGCATACATTAGACCTCCATAGTTTTGCTAGAGTACTATTCAAATTATTTCTTATTTGTTCAAGGTCTCATCCCACTCCCAAGTCTTCATACTCCTGAAAAAACCCAAATATTTCTGCATAAAGAATATTCAGGAATAGAGTGAGTTTCTGCTTAAAACTCCCCTGTGTGTTGTACGATGGAAACTTTATTGCCAGCTATTTGTGAAGCCTTATGTTCCTGAAGATAGTTTCCCCTCTAGATTATGAGAAACAAAACAAAACCTAAACAAACAAACAAATCAAATAAGCAAGGAAAACAAATTGGAAGAGAAGTAAAAGCGTTTCAAGGTTAAATCCAAATCTAGCCTTTGGGCAGCATAAATGTTTACTTCAGCTAACATCTGAATACTATTATAGGTTTCAGATTAGCCCTCTCATAACTTAATCTCTTCCTGTTTCTGACCTATTAAGTCTTACTTTGCATGTCCAACACAAGGAGGAAAATTTTAAAAAGATAATGTAAAATAGTCAAATGCCATCACAAAAGCAATTTTATGTAAGACTGATAAGCTTAACCACCCAGAAATTTGAACCAGTCTAGTTGAATATGCATAACTCAATTCCTAAATGTATTACTCATTAAAACAGCATTTAATTTGACCACATTGTGAGTCATCAAGTCATGGAGTGGGACTGTGCTGTGCTGGGTAACATGAGGACAAAACTGTCACTTCCCAGGGACTGCAAAACAAACTAGACAGACCAGTGGGATGTAAGCAGAGACAGGTGCACAAGGAAACCAGGAAAGTAAAAAATGCAACGCAGAACACCCACAGCCTGACATTTCTTCTCATTTCTTTCATAGGCATTATAACAAGGGAGAGTTTTAAGGACTTGGATTTAATGAGGTCATCCTTTAAACATTTATGGCAACTTTAAAGTACAGGGTCAACACAGAAGAAAGAACAAAAGTGCTTGTTTGAACATCTAACAAGTGGGCAATGAAGGTATAATGGAAGGCAGAAGCTGACAATTCAACAGAAAGGGAAGACAGACTACACTGCATTCTTATATCATACAATAGAGACAGAGGCTTTGTTGCAGCATTCACCTGAACGTGATGAACTTGTCAAGGCCAGAAAAAAACTCTATTATCACAACTGAGACATAAGATGTTAGGAGCATGGACAAGAGTTTTAAATTATTTCCTATCAATCCAAACAATCATCTGAGAGATTTTATGCAAAAAGGAATTGCAAGAATAAGATGAAACTTAGCTAGGATGAGGTCTGATGTTATCATGATGAAACTGGGCCTCCATGAGAAGCAAGGTAGAAAAAAATAAAAGCTATGCAGGGAAAGCCTCAGGCAGGGGAAACATCTCTAATAAATTGTTCTGGTTTATTCATCTACAGCTGGATCAGTCAATTCCATTAATTTAGAGGTAATGCTAATGAGAAACAAAGATTATATTATGAAAAAATAGAAAATAGCCCAGAGGTGGCATCTTTGTTTAAATCCCTTGCACAGGAGATCAGAGATGGTAGCTGGAACAGAGTTTGTACACAAGATTACTGTGTTACATTACATGTTACATTAATAAATTACATTTATCAATTTAAAAATACATAATATAAGAGTTGGCTTGTACACTTACATGAAAGCAGGAGGTGGAGATTACATTTTCCAGCTTTCCCATAGCTTGGAAGTTCATTCTAAAATCAGGGGAGCAAAAGATGATGTATGAAAAATATGTCCATGAGCCATCAACTACACATGTTAATGACTACAATATCATGTAAAAACACAAGCTGTCAAGGACAATATGTAACATTGATGCATTTACTTGACAGACAGGTACATAATTAAGTTTATGAGAACCACTCAATCTCAACCCATGGGAAAATATTTCCATTTACTATATGACAAAAATATTTTTTCGTTTTACTTAATTATTTATGACGAAGGAATTTATTGGTAAAAACTTCTTCATCCCTTGTGGTAGGCTATTTCTTGAGAGAAATTAAGTAAAGCTCTGCATGAAGCATCACAGATTACAAATCAGTACTAAAAGCACCTGGTGATAAATTTCTCAGTTTCATTCAATTTTAAAACTCTACAAAGGAGTGTTAAATCCCAGACTTCATTTGCAGGATGCAATCTCCATTTGTGTTTCTTTGTTTGTGTCAGGTGACCCCTAAAAGAAATAATAAGCAAATAGAATTAACTTCACTAATAGTGGAAGAAAAAAAATATAAGTGTTGCCAAAGCAATAAATACAATTGTCTGATAGAGGAAGGAGATCCCTTCCTGAAGCCCTCCTCAAATGCTTTCATCCATTGTGCTTCAACTGATCTTCACTGCTTTTTCACATAAGAGGAGGATCTCTACTCCCCTCATTTCATGCTTATGAGAGAAAAAGCATCCATATAAACTGAAAGGAGAATTCACCTTGAAGAGTGTCAAATGCTAATGGTGGGAAGTTTAAGTGGTAAGCATTGCTTTCTGAACCTACTGCTTCTTTAATTCTAATTAAAATGAGCGTCAATTGCATTACTTTAGGAACAACAGGGAGAAGAAATTTGATATACTGCTCTTATTGCATCATACTGTAGCTTCTTTATAATTTTCCCTGTTCTGATCCTTTAGGCACAGTGCTTTGATCATTAAATGTCCCTGAGGACATTAAGTTGCAAAATAGCTAAATACAGTTACCCAGGTAGCCCCCACTAAGGATGCGCCTTGTATTAAGTGTTCTGATTACCTCTATTGTCATGATTTTGTTCCTTTGTTACCAATAAGCTAATTCACTAATTCACAGTAAGAATGCTTCATTAATAACTCCAATTACTTATAATCACAGGATCATATAATGAACATATGATTATGTTCATACAGGATTAGCTGCTTGAGTCAAAGTAGAACATTAAAGCACTAAAACACTGACAGTGTACAAAAATAATATTTTAACTCAACAGACTCATGGGCTCTGGGAAAATCAGAAACCACTTGCACAAACTGTGTTGCTTGTTGAGTCCTACACGGCAGTGAATAAAACCTCTATTGCTTCATATTCCATTTAAGATAACCAAAATTTTGACTCACATCACATTACTGTCCAGGCTTTTTTAAGGGTCTTTTTTGACTGCCTTTGAAGGCTGTCCCACCTATTCTTTAGAATCCTTGTTTCTTCACTAGCATCTCTAATACTTCATTTTTGCTTTGAAGGCTTGATTTAATACAAGGAAAATCTACTTAATGGTTTGGATAGTAAAGTTTTGATCAGACCCTCAAATTTACATACATCCTATAGTTGAGTGTTCTGCACTCATATGTGCAGAAGAGTAGTGCAACATATTACCAACACCTATGTAAGAACAATACTAAAAGGATATGGAAAGTCCCTATATATTAATAGAAAATACCATAGTTTTCCAAATAAAATAACTGCATGATCAGTTTGTGATTTACTTGCAAGAGGCTGCTTTTTATAGTCCAAGGTAAATTCATAAATTCCTTCCTCTTTCTGGCACAACTTCAGCTTAGTATCTTTTATTTCCTTTTTTTTTCTTAATATTAAAGAAAAATTATCCCTGAAATGTCACTTGATGGAGTGTAATGGCCAGCTGTTACAATCTCAATGGAAGTATAAGAACTGCTGCTGAAGGTGCACTGAAGAGTGCCAAGCCTCATAGCAACTCAGCTCATCCTAAAAAACACCAGTCTGGAGTGAAAACTGCAATTTAAAATTCTCCCAGAGAACCATTATTTGCAAACCATTGACACAAACAGCTCCAGTCTCCCCATCAGAGTGTACCTGGGGAGCTCTCCATCCACAGAGCTGCATGCTCTGTAACTTTACATACTAGAAGTCCTAAAGAAATTTTGGCTAAAGAGATGTTCTTACAAACGTAAAATGTTTTTTTCTTACTATCCCAAAAGATCATCAATATACTGAAATGCATACTCAGTTCATCTTGATTTAGGATATTTTCAGTACAGAAGACAAGCCTGCTTTTGAATAAATATAACAAAAAATATAGTAAGATAATCTGCTAAAGTTTCTAAGTAGCTTTAAAGAACAGCATAATATATTTATAAATGACTGGAATTAAGAGGGGCAAATGAATCTACAATTTTGAATCCCTGGAAACGTAATCCCTAAGGATCTTTATTTCAGTTAGAAATTCTTGTGAAAAGGGATTTATGTGTAAACACTATAACATAAATATTACTGTACAATGGAATATGCTGCACAAATCTCCTCCATTTATACTCACTTTATATAGAACCTAAAAAATCCACAAGCTATTAAAGACAGGTTGAATCTAATTTGATTAATTGAAGGAAACCAACATTAAACATGAGCATCTGATGCTTGTATGAGCAATGATTCTAGAAAGTATTTGGAATACTGCAGTTTCTTGCTTTGCTTACCCATTTTAAAATTAAAGCTGTGTCAGCCTCTCTAGATTATTTACAAACAAAACAAATTATAATAGTTATTAATATATAATTGATTTAAAATTATAGAAAGATTCAGGGTGCAGAAGTGGAAGATGTTTGATTGTGGACTAAAACTACACTTTTCCCAGTATGACTCGGAGAAATTTATATTTCAATATCTATCCTAAGTATCCTCATTGAGACATCAATTGCATCTTTAGATAAGTTTTCTGCGCTTTTCCGCTTTATTTTTGAAAAAAGTAGCTGCACAAAAAGAGCATTTCAGTTTTTATTTTTAACCTAATTTTTCTTTTCAAAAAAAAAGAGAATATGCCTGAATGGCAAAACACACTACTTTTGCTCAGATTCTGCCACATTAGAAATTCAATATGGCCTTTTTTGATGTACCCCAGAGTTCAGCTCAGTTCTGTAAAAAGAGCAGGCAATACTCACACCATATGGCCTGAAGATTTTGCACATTACTAAATACAGGTTAAAGAATTCACCCATCCTTTCTAATGTTCTAGAATTAGTATATCGACAAGTTTCTCCCTATATTTATCAAGATTTCTTTTTTTTTTTTTTTATTAGTCACACTTTATCTTCTGATGTTTTTCTAATAGAAATACTGGAGAAAGAGGAACATAATATCATAGTCAGTGACACTCCAATCACTGCTCTTTCTAAAGAGAAATTGGCTCCTTTCCTCTACAATTAGAAAGTTTTCATGCCAGCAGCCAAATTCCAGGCAAATCTGAGAATGAGCAGGAACGGTGGAAATAAACCAGCCAGGATGGCAAATAACAAACAATGAGAGAAACATAAAACTCACAGAGAGCCAAAGCACTGCAGCCAAATCCGAGCAGCAGTGCCTGTATGGCACTGCACACTCTCTGTGGCAGGAGCAACTGCAGCACAACATCACCTGAGCTCCAGCTGTGAGCAAGCATTAACACCTCGTTGCATCAATCCCATGGCAAAAGCGACACTGAGACGTGAAGCTGTTGCTAATTATCCACCAGCCATTAATATATCTCCTCCTACTGAATCCTATCTCCTAACATTCCATCTGTGATGCTTTTTTTTTTTTACTTTATTTCCAATTCAGCTACTGAAAATTTCATATATAGGATATGTTTCTTGGTTGAAGCAAATTGCGGCTCTGAGAAGGTTTCAATCCACAGAACCATGTTACAGAAAAGGAAGAATGATCATTGCAGTCCTTAGCAAATACCTTCATCTAAAAACCATCAAAAGATTTTGGATTACAGTGTGAAACTTTGCAGCTGTTTTCTCTCATCATTTTTGTGTGACAGAATAGGAAACTTGTAAAATCAGCAAAAAAATCCCCCTTTTACTGGCCAAAACAATTTTTTTTGTACCATAGAAAGAAATAATTTCATACTATTATGTTTGATTTTTTCGTCTAAGGATGCAGTAAAAATAGTTCTAATACACAGACATGAAATAAAGGAATTTTTTTTGTAATACATATAAAAGACAATATTAAAAATGAGTAAGTTTATTGTAGCTTAAAGTCTTTGTTGCCACTTAATGGATTTTGCACAATATATTTAATATTTTTGCTGCACTGGGAAAATAGAATAAATATTAATCTTTTCCACCAATTAATTTGCTCAACAGTCAGCTTCTACTAAATGGGCTTTTGCACAGGCTTACAACACCATGGCTAATGAAATGGCACCCTTGGTAACCTATACAAAGAAAATACGTAAGTGACAATATAAGTTTTCTCTGAGATTTTATTTGGAGTGAAAATTAAAAATATCTGTGATACCCCATCTCTTTGGTATGGAGGGACTATAAAGGTTTCTCGTCTATAAGGCCAAAATGGACCTCAGGCCAAGTTAGTAACCAGCAGAGCAATTAAATCAGTGTTCAGATGCAAATGAAAAGAACTTAATTTCACTTTTCAGATCTCCAAACGTGCCACAGCTAAATGCCTGATACATGAAGAATAGTCTATGACACATGTGGTTCTTTAAAAAAGCAGACACAAATCCCATGCAGGAACTTCTTACAAAAGTTTGTAGCACTGATATAATGTACTACAAATTTAATTGTTCATATTTGTATCATATACAATATTTTATGTACCTGCTCAATTTAGTTTCTAGCAATGCTTTCCATGCCTCTAAAATCTGTTCAAAACTTCTGTTTAAAGCCATTGGCAGAGGTCATTTACATTCTCTACCTTTCCTAGTCATACTTCCCAAATCTCGTGCAGTCACTCATCTTGTTTCATGGGCACCTCTCCTAATCTTTCTCCAAATTTCTTAACACTACTCCTCCACCTCTCTTGTGTGTGTATATATATATATATACATACATACACAAATATTTCAAAGGATTTTTCTTAAAGCATCTGTAAGTTTACCTTTTTAACATTAAAAATGGTGGAATACCCTATAAACCTTTTTACTATCACTAATTAATTTCTTTCATTTCCTCTTGAGTTTGTATGATTTTTTTTTTTCTTGAGGTATGTGTTTTTTTCTTGACTACAAAGTTCTTTGCAGGAGGTTTGCAGAACACCCAGGCATGGCAATAATGCTCACAATGCACAAGGAACCAGACATTCAAAACTATTTTTGTATTTGGGACTATACCTTGAAAATATCAAGTTTGTGAGAAAAATACATTCCTTTGACAAGAGCAATGATCAATCAATTCTAAACCAAGTAATTTTCCCAGCTGGAGAATGAAGGAGTCTGAATATTGTTTAGGTGCAATATGCTATATCTGATATAAAAGATCAGTACTTACAAATATTACAAGAAGTAGTGTATTAAACAATAGCAGTAAGGATATCTAGGTGGCATGACCATTACTTTTACAGAATTTTTGTGGTTTTCCATCAGTAAGAAGCCTACCTTCACAACTCACAGGTAGGGAAGCTTCTATTTTACAGAAGCATAAAAATATTATGGGCATCAAGAAGCCCTATGCTGGAGCCAACAAATAAACCCAGAATTTCTGAGTCCTTACCCCTTGTCCAAATTACAAGACTAGTATGAGTCATTCTGGTTTAGGGCTATCATCAGAGAAGCACAGAATGCCAGAATCAAATGAAAAACATTATAAATATATCCGAAATCAACATTTCAGTAGAACGAAATATTTGATATCTTTCCTGAGGCACATGCATAAAAAATCCAAAACCCAGATTTTTCATGAGATTAAAAGCTAAATTTTACATTATATAATTTTTATAGACTTTGATGAACTACTGAGTTGGTGCTTTCTAGACCCAAGTATTCTAATTGGCATTCTATGACTAGGTTGTATAGTCAATGCTTTGATTTAAAAAAAGGGGAAAAAAAGGTACAGTATGAAAATTTGGAGTGCTTTTCAGAATAGAACGACACTAAAAATTCTCCAAACTTTTTAGTGGAACTCTTCACTAAAATTAACTTCATCTCCACTCCACTTCATCTCCACTTTATCTCTCATTTCTGCACTACAAATACTTCAAATACTTTTTAGAGAAATGTTTTCAGGTTTGGCCAAGAGAAGAAAACAAGATCAAATTTCTTCTCTTTTGTCAGAGTCAGGAAGTTAATGCCACTGTTCAAACAACTCGGAAGAGAAGCACAAGAACTAATGAATGGATTTACAGCACATAGCAGATATACAGCTGCAGAGAGACTGTACAGGCAAAGAGGGGTAATCACATATATCTCATATAACTAAGTGCAGATTCCTTTTGAAAAAGAAATTATATTTTTTATATTGAGAGAGACTGATGCTGTGATAACCTTCTGCTATTACTGATCATTGTTTTTACAGGATTTGACAAACAAGGAGGATTTTGTTAGAATCCCTCCTCGTTGTTTATGGCACCACTGGTACCTTCACATTTGATTATAAAAACTTGCACATATAGAAACATGAAAAGTATTTCTTAGAGAATAAGGTAGCAAGGCTTTTTGTAGCTTTGCACAATAGCATTCCTAACTTATTAAAGGCTAATAGACTTTTATAAAACCCGAAAAGAAAGCAAGCAAATGATACATTTGGTGGCTTAGGAGTGAGATGAATCTCACTGCCTGTGCCTAAAGTGAGTCCACTCAATTCTGTGAAGTTCCTTTAGTGCTGGTCACCCAATGCACAGTGAGCTGGGTGTGCAACGAGGTATCCTTGTGCCCCACATCCTGGTACACTTGCTTCTCCTTTGGAAGGAAACTTGGGCTCTCTGGTATGGACAATCACAGTGCCAGGACAGCACTGACTCCTCTAGAGCTCACTATTTCAAGATGTGGAAGCAGCCAGAGAAATCACTCTATACTTATTTTAGCACAGCCAAATGGATTCTGTTCCTAAACACAAATGCTGTGCATAATGTATATTGCATCAGAATGATTGCAATATCACAATCCTATTGAAATAGATTATCTCTAGTGGAAAAGCAATGCACTAAATTTAGCTTTTTAATACGCTGCTATGTAAATCCTAACCAGGGAAAAATGACATACTGAAAAGGTGGTTTTACAGGATGTGTTGTGCCTTCTGTAATTCTTTAGGAACCTTTGAAATTAAATGAATAATGACTTGTATCTAGAGCAATAGTACACACACAACGTATATGTGAAATAGAAACTTTTAGCCTGTAGTTTAGATGCTGGAGTAATTATGCACTGATTCACTAAAAAACCCCTCTCTTTTCGTAAGCAGAACCAGTCCCCATACATACAACCCACTGAAAAGAAAAAAACATACTGCACCCTGACTTCATTCCCCATCCTCCCAACTGCTTTATAACCTCAGGAGTTGTTGGGGGATTTTTTTCTTGGTATTTTTTTTCCTTTTAATTATCAGAGACCAAATTTTTCAATTACACTCTCCAACTTTCTTCTTCCCGAGTACAAACATACTGTGCACACACAAACCTGAACCCTGAATAAGGCCTTTTTAGAAATTTGCCTTCTGGTGTTCAAACAGTTAGATACTGAAACTTCACTTTGTCTCTTAATGCAAGAAAACACTAAAGGGCATGACTTCAAACATTAGGAACTAGATACCATTTTCTTTTCCTCAGCAGTTCCAATTACCTCATTAATATTTTCTTTTCATGCTACAGAGAATATACTTTGGAACATCTGTTTGTTGAGCTGGGTATCAGTGAATCACAATTGGCTACTAATAGCTGCAACAAAGAAAATTATGGGAAGATTGTTTCTAAAGCACAAATGTTTGCAGTTGCTGTTTTCCAGCAGCGAATATGCTTTTGGAAAAAAGAAATAAACATTAAGAAGGGAAGCACTGTGGTCTCCCCGCTGTCAGTATCACATATTCCATGAATGGGAGCATCATTTTGTTACTGTGTAGCTAAACAACTGCTTAAGTGATCGATAAAGACTATTATCTTAAATCATAGCATGAATTCCCAATATCATACATAAAATCAATAAAACATACAAAGAAAAGGACTGAAATTTTCCACTAAAACATAGCCTGCTGCTTTGGAAAATAATATTTAGTAGGTTGGATTTTTTTTGTTTTACTAATTATGAGCTCTGTGGCAGTTTATTCTGCAGTAAATCTGCTGGTGTGAGATTAAACCTGTTATTGAACAGAGTTTTGAATCTACTGCAAGGCACTCATCACTGCTGGAGAGTGAACATTGCTGTTATCTCATTTAAAAGTTGGCCAGCAAAGCAGCCCATTTGTTTAAAATGCAATTAAGCTGGTGTCTTGAAGAGAAATTAGCAAGGAGTACTTCATTCTGGAGGCATAAGAGGTCTGTCCATAGACACATTAATCCTGTGATTTGGGACACCACTATGATTTGGGACTGTGTTCCAATAGGATGTGCAGTACACACAAGCACAAAAAAGAAAAGCTGTTCATTTAGATGGGTCAGCTTTTCTTTCACAAGCTCCTAAGAGCTTCCCTAATTCATGCATCTTGCATGCACTTGCTACAGGAAAAAATGTTATTTTCTATTGCTGCCAAATTGAAATTATTGAGCATTTAGCAGTTCACAGATCACTAGATTAGGTTAAAGAGCAAGTTTAAGCCTATTCTTTAGAAACCTACAGAAAGATTATTTCAGTTATGGTAAATATTCCAGCGTTATTTGATTTCTAAAACATTGATCAATATTATATGGTAAAAATGAGTTAATTATAACAGGTAGAAAAAAGCTAGGAATAAAAAAATCTGGTGTTTATCTGCAGCACTTCAGAAAGCAAACTGTGACATACAGACTCTACACTTTTTTGAAATAACAAATATTTTAGAAGTCTGCAAAGTGGAATAATGAAGGACACATTCTTCTCTGGAGGAACTTGACCAAAGTCAAATGTCAAGTTCAGTCTGTACAGAAGTCAGCAGTGCTATAGCAAAGCAGCTTTTTTCCTACTGATCTGTGTAACATGAGAGGACAGCCCCACTTTGAAGAAAAGAAAACAAAGGCAGGTGCATTTTCAAATGCTGTGTGTCTAAATGTGCACCCAATTCTTTCACAGAAACAATAGAGAAGTGTCCACTTCTGGGTTCACACTACAGGGTCCGTCTCTACCTACTTGGATGTTCCTGTGATTTTATAGGAAATATATAGTAATCCAGAAAAATGATGAATTAGAAAAACATTTTTGATGTAATTTCTCTCACTTTGTTAATCATTGTAAAGCAAAAAGCATTTTTGGCCAGAATATCTTCAAAGGTAAGCTATATTCTGTTCTTTGTTTTACTGGAAACGTCTGGGCCATTTCAAATCCAGGACTGCGGCATAAAAGCAGTATTTTTATCATTCTGCTCTTCCACCAGTATAAACAGAGTTTGAAGAGAAGGGATTCTGTATGCTGTGAGCTTTGTGGCAGCTCCTTATGACAATTGCATCCTCCTCAGACAAAAAAAGGAACTCTGCTGGCCAGAGTCTACATTTGTTTTTTGTTCTCTGCATTGCTCCATAGGGTTAATGAGTGACACAGACTTGAGCATGGCTGAATGTTTATTTTATATTGCTTTGATTCCACAACCTCATATAAAAACTTCATATAGTATTTTCAATCAGGTAAGAGCAGTGGGATGCTGCTAGCAGAATCCAGTTAACAGTTGCTGCTACTGCGGACAGAAATTATTTTTTAAATTGCCAATTCAAAATAAACTCAATGATCTATTATTAGTTTCTGATACCCCTCTGTGATCTGGCTTCAGAAAAAATTGATGAAGAAACTGGATCAGCAGTTTTTTGATCATTGCCATTCATTCCCCTGAGGTCATAGAGCTTAAATATGAGCACAGGAACATCTGAAGCACAGCAGCCCCTTATAGCATGTGCAAACTGTCCTGAGCAGTGCTTTTCAAGTAAGTGCTGATTGGCAAATACCCAACACCAGCAAAGGAGCAGTGTGCTACTGGGATTTAAGCAATCTTTCCACAAAATCAAATGTCTGAAAGAAATGAATATCAGAACATAGTCTTTTGCTGTCTCATGATTTTGTCTTGCTGCTTCTGAACTCAGTGAGACTGAGGAACAAGCCCTGAGAGAGAAGGAGAACCAACACTTCTGACCATCATTGCAAACTAACACTGGATGCAAGCTGACTGAATTTTTAACACTCCATACTTTCTTGTACTTAGAAGAGCTCCTGTTGGGACACTTCAAAGATTTCAAAAGGTAGGAAAGACTCAGGAGAAGGCTATACCCTTTCTGCGGAGCCTGCATAGAAGCCACTCAGCACAAGGCAGCTCTGTGGTTTTAAACACTAGACTTAAATTCTACTTACAAGCAAAAATTAGTCTGTAGTGGCAGTGAGAAAAGATGTGGAATCAAAGCTTCTTCACCTCAGAAAACAACTGTTCTGTATCTGCCAAGGGCACTTTTAGCCCCAGCTGCATTTAGTTCAAAGACAAAAGAGTCCACAGCTGGGGCTCAAATCGAAAATGATACTTTCAAATGACACTGGAGGCTTTAGGTCCCCAAGGTTTTTATTCGTTTAAATGAATAAATAAACAATAACAAAACAGAAAAGAAAAAATCTTTCACTCTTTTCCTTCTAGATTTTCCTTGGACATACTAATTCAGCTAGTCTGAAAAAGGAAATAAGCTCCAGCAGCATGTATAGAGGCTGGAACCTTCATTAGTTAATCAGATCCTTCCCATTTTTGTATTCTGTTATTACAATGCTTTTACTGATTTCAATAACCATTCATTTTGGACACAATTAGTGTAATCACACTTCCCACAATTTGGAGATGATTCCTTGCTAGCAAACTGCTACATATAGTGATGTGCTTCCTATTTCTGGCTTGATTCCTCAGCAGCCAACAGAAATGGGATTTTGAAGTTAAGTCAATTTCTTTTTAATTATCTTTTCTTTCTTTCTAATTATCCTTTGATCACAGATAAGAGGAACAAATTACAAGAGTTTTTTCATTATCCTCAAAAGCTGATGATGTCTGCACGTCTCATATAACATTGGTGATGCTTATTGTTTCTGCAAGATGCCTTAACGTTTTGGAAGGAAAGCATGTATGTTACACTAGTACAAGATAACTCTGAAGAAAACACACAACTAACAATATCATGAAGCCAACTATATCCATGAAATGACTGATGGATTTTTTTATTAGATACAAGGCAGGAAAAAACATGTCTTCAGTCCTTGATGCCCCATGCAAACACGCTTAATGTGAAAAGCAAAGTTTCTCCAGTTACTCTGGAGAAAGCAGAAACATTCTTATCCAAATGCCCCAGCTCCAAGTTTATAACAAAGTCACCACCTCACTAGAGTAGCACATCTCTACAATATTTTTCTAGATTTCGTCTAGCATCTCCAACAAGCCAAGCAATTTGGCATCTACTTTTGCCTTTGGGAGACTATTTCACAATCTAATAGATCTCATTGTCAGGAAATTTTTCAGCACTGCCAAGTCGTTCCCAAGAGTGCCACTTTTATTTAAGGGAGGGGAACTGATTCTGGCAATGGTGTAGTGGCTCCTCTGATATTTTGAGTTAGTGGGTGCAAGTAGCCAAACACCATCTGGTACCCAGCTGGTACAGTATATTTAGAGGCACCTAAAATCTTTCCAACCCCCCCTGGCTCGTCTTTGCTTTTGGAATCAGCTTCTTAATCATTTTTAATCATTGTATTGTTTTGCTATCTGGAAAATTCCTTTGTATGTATACAATTATTGGAAGGAAGAATTTAATTATAGTTCAGAGACTATTATTATGAACAAAGCAGTGAGGCAGGTTTTTTTCCCTCCACTTCAGTTTAATTATCTTTAACAAGTTTTAATTGTGTATCTTTTTTCAGTTTACAGCATACAAAGTGTCTCATGAGATGAACAAATCTGTGAAAGTGGGGCAAGGTTAGTGGTCACATTTGTACATAAATATGAGCAGCAGTAGATCTTTTATTATATTTATATATTATTATTTTATATTTGCAATTAAAACATGAAAAGGGGATTCTATATGGCAGCTTTAGCAGATAAATACTTTTAAATATTCAGAAAGCATGCTTCAAAGACATGCTTTTGAAACTGACTGTATACAGTAAATTATTTTGTCTATGATTAGACTTAAGAAAAAGGTAGACAAGTTAGAGTGATATCTTTTAAATGTACAAGGTGGTTAATGACTGTCTTATTATAGCTCCAAAGGCAGTCCTTCACAGAGCAAACCCTTATTTAATATTTTTCTTAAGACTCAGTACAGTGAAAAACGTGTTTAGTCTGTGGCACACTCCTGCAAAGTAAAAACACAACCTATTCTTTATGACCTGATTCCAAATCCCACCGAAGTCAATGGCAGTCTTTGCACTGACATTAGACCCCAATGCATAGCTAAATATTTTACAATATCATTATAAAAATTGCAGTAGGAGTCAGGGTAGAGCAGGGATCTGATGCAAATCTTCAGTAAACTCATTGGAGCGATATATCATGTAAAAGTAAATGTGTGCTCTGTGCATTTGCTATTTAAGTCACTGAGTTTTGCCTCAGAATTTAAGATAAAGGTTGTGGGGCATCCTCAGCTGGTTTCACCAAGGCAGAGAGGTAAAATCTTTCGTAACAAAAATAAATTATCTGTTCCAGGGAATATAGGAAAGCAATATGGGCTCCACCATCTTCAAGATGTGAAATGAATGTGCAAAATTAAGATCAGTCACTACTGAGAAAAAAGCTTATTTCCCTATATGAAATCATATAACACAAAAAATGGAAGCATACAAGGAAAAGAAGATCTCATCTTTTGCAGCAAACATCTTCACAGCAGAAAGTAACTTCCAATGGCTGGGAGCAAACAAATACAATTCTCTACAAAACTGCCTCTGTAAAAGACATTTAGAGCAAATATTTTCATCTCATCTGTGAAACTAGCACACAATAATAAAATAAAAAAATCTGATTAAAAGAGAAATAGTAATTTTTTATCACTTTTCAACACTAAAATCCGAATTCCTTTCTCTGCCCTGGCCAAGTAATAATCCTTAACATGCAAGCTTTTCCCTTTGGAAGAACTTCCCATGGCCATATTTGTACCTGTATATTGTCTGCTATATTAGAAGAAATCTTAATGATTTGTTAGCTTCAAAAAATACTTCTGAGGGAGTTATGGGAATCACCTACTGATGTTCCTTCAGATATTTTATCTAGAGCAGAAGACATTCTATTCTAAATGACAGTGCATACTGCCCTGGCAGTTTACAGAATCTGCTTTTCTCATGGTTTTTTCCTGACCCATTTCTATTAAAGAGAGAGTAGCTGAGGACTTATGCACTTTCTCCTCTCTGTTCATTTTACAGCCTCAAATCTGTCACTCAATAGGAATGTTTACTGTGTCATTCACTATGCCAAAAAAAGAAAAAAATATAAGGGAGGCCAATATTTGAAAAAATATGTAGGCCTTCAATCTATAATGCTTTATTAGACTTTGTTTTAAATACTCCATAACAAAGAAACTGTTATTTGAAAGCAAGAACTTCTGATACATCAAACATTTCAACCATACCAAATGTCTCGGTCAGTCAATCAAATCAATCAATCAATTTAATAAATAAAATTCCTTGTGTCTGTTACAAAACTGACAGTAGAAGAAGAGTGGGAAAGGAAACAGCATTTGGGGACTGGATTTACATATCTCTAACTGATTTTTTTCAGCTGGTACCAATACTTTTGGTTTTGCAAGAATAAAGCCAAATATAAAAATTAAAAATGCCTCCATGCTGTCAAGTAAGTTTCCAAAGAATATAGGCCAAAACTGTTCTGACTGGGAGCAGAACATAGAACAATAAAGCAAATGAACTCCTACAGAAATAAGTTGGGTATTAGTTGAGTAAGACATTTTCTGTTTATTCGTCATAAAGATTATTTGGGTTTGTAGTAGATAGGGCTGTTCTAAAGAAAGAGGCCATAATGAATATGATTCATCATTTAATGACTGCCTAATCCTTAGCCTTTAATACTCCATACCATCATCTACACACTAGACAGATGTTATTTATAATGCCAAGCAGGAAGACTGAATATCTGCTTACAGGAAAGCAGTTCATCAAGCCTTCAAAGAAGCAGCCAAATGCCAAAGCATCCCAACTGTCCTGCTTCTTCTTGAGAAACCCTGTATTTTGAAATCACCAAAACTTAACCTGTGGTTCCAGATGATACTTACTTAGGCACAGAAGTTAAACTTTCTAATTGATACTTGCATCATCTTTGGAAGTGTTTGAGAAGTTAATTCTGAAATTTCCTTTACTATTTAGGCACTAAATATGCACATATTAAATAACTAATATCACTGCCCAACATCTTCTTTTCAGTAATGAAAAAAGGGTATTACATTCATCTGGAGACCTTAGCACCATCAAAAAGAAATCAAGATTTAGTCAGTTACAAGTCAGGTGGTTGAGCACTTCCACTGCTTACTTTTAAAGAGCTCAGCAGGGAAATTAGACATGGGCATCACAATAGTATCAAAATTGGCTTATTTCTGGTTTTCTCCTTCATTGTCTGTACATGAGATTTAGCATGAATAACAATAGAAAGGTGTTGAGTTTCCATTTTGTTAGCATCATGGCAGCAGTCACTTAAAACAGTAGAGTGTTTTGAGTCTGGAAATCAGCACCATCTGCATAGATCCATAGGAAAGACAGCATGCTCAGCATGGCTGGTATCAATAGCTGAAGTCCACTTATATGTGTGAATCTCGTGGAATTCTAGGAACACTGGAAATTTCATATTTGCAATTTATATTTCATATAGCAATTTACTCTGATATGAAACGTAAACTTTTTCTAAAGATGTATCAGAATTGTCTCTTTAGAATGGCATTCCAGGCACAATCAGCAATCCACACATAATGCTACTTTCTGAGCCTGACAGATAGACATTATTCAATCTCGTTTAAACAGGAAGATCCATAAATTCAATAAATATTCTGAACAAGAACGTTTTCCTAAGCAACCAACACGATTTTTCTTTAATCTGAAACAGATCTATATTGAAAACCTATGTGTACATAATGTGTGTGAAAACCAACAGGTCGCTGACATACCAAATTCTCAAATATAAAGCTCTTGGAATATACACACAGTAATAGTGACAAAACAGTAATAGTCTTACATTTGTTTTCATGCACAACATCCACTAATGGCAGTGTATGTTAGAATCTAGTATAAACCAGATGCATAAACCTTGGAAGCAATCACCTGAAATTCTGTCTATATTTGAAAATTAGGAGCTACTCTGCATTAACTCTTTTTATTGATCCAGTAGATTCCGAGTCAGATGATGTGGAGAATTTTCCATTTACATTCACAATCTCTGGCCCAGAAAAATAGATTCAGGCTGTACTCATTTCATATTCAGCATCTAACTGGTGAGTTTCTATTTAATCATTCTTTTACTCTAGCAAATAATTGTACTATATTTTTTCTTAGAATGTATTCAGGAAGGATTGAGTCCACAAAAATCATGTAAGCATCTTAACCCTAAAAATTGTTGGTAACTTGAGAGCTAATTATAAAAAAACCAAGAATCCAGAAAAATATCAGAGATAATCCAGAAAGAGTGTTAAAACTCCACAGTGGCACTGAAGTGAGATGACAGCAAATATGTAAAAGTGATTATGGATCTTCTTAAAGAATTAAACCATTAACTCCAGATCATCAAGTAATGACAACTCACCTGTTGCAGCAAGAAACACGTGAGTGGCATATCGATTGCAGCAAGTTTCCTCTCACAAATAGAGAGCAGGGAAGGGAACAAATGAACAAAAGAAAAGAAACAAAACAACCATGCTGTCCATCTTTTTATAGTTTTGAAACATAATGTTTCAAACAACTGCTGGGAGATCTAAAATAGAATCTCTTTCACACCACACTTGAAGGAAGTGCTTGAATACAGGACTGCAGCTTCACAATGAGCTGAACAGCTCAAATACTATGGACTTCCAGATAAGTTGCAGCTAATGAAAGTCCTTGTCCAGCTGGGCCAAGGCAGGATCCTGGAGTCCATGTCACAGATGAAGTGACTGTAGCTTGCAAGGGGTACAGGAGAGGAAGGAAGACAGAACGCCAATCCTCTGGGAAATTTGTGTTCTACAAGCTTTAAATTAATCAAACCCAGAGGCAGAACAAGCAAAGGAATGCATCCTCGCTCAGCAACACCTGGGAGCGAGGGAAGAGCCAGCTGGCACCCTCAGGACACAGGGAATTAGGGCCACCAGCAGAAACAGGCGCTGCATTTAACTGCAGCTTTAGGCTAGAAGTGGCAATGACACAACCAATTTAAGCAAAACTGAGATGTGTGAATATTTTTGAATTTAATCCCCTAATATAAAGAGAGTAGCAGTATTTTTTCCCTATGAAGTGGGTTTTTTTGGCCATGGTTTATACATCAGGTGTCCAGGTGTGCGCAGCCCGGCTCAGGAGCGCGGGGAGGAGAGGCAGAAGCCGCAGGGCAGCCGGACAGCGAGGGGCTGGGGCAGCACCTCGGGGAAATGTGCTTGGGAAAGGGCAGAACACTGCCCAGGGAGCAGGGGACAAAGAGTGACCGAGCCCTGTGAGCTCCCAGAGAGGATGGGGAGGGATGGAGCCCAGGCACTCGAGCAATGCCGGCACCCTGCAGCCCACGAAGGCAAACTGGAGGAGCAGGTTTTCTTCTGCAGCCCTGGTCACACCAGCACGATCCGTGAGCTTTTCCACCTTATTTTGCCTCCATGCTTGAGGAGAGGAAGTGAGAATGGCTGCCTGGGTGTCTGGCAGCCTGTCAAGATCAACCCACCACAGTTTGTAAGGAAGATCTGATTTTTGCTGCACTTCTCCAGGGGATTATCTGCATTGGTTATGACTCTAATATTTTCTATAGCTATATAATCACATAAAAGTGAAAATTCTGACTGCCAGTGGTGTTTTTCATCTCTATATCCAGACTATAACCTTTAACTTTACTTTTTCAAGCTATCACACTTCTCTATATGTATTTTTATCATTGCATAATATTTATAAAATTACTACTATAGCATTCTTTAATGATACTGGCAAGTCTCTATCTCAATGGCAGATTGCAATCCTTTTATTTTTCCTCCTTTTTTTTTTTTCCTTTAATACAAAAGCTAATTAAAATGGCAGTATTCCAGTGGCTTCTCTACCAGGAAAAGAAAAATTACAACTGTACAGGATAAAGATATTGGGGTGGGGACTTCTGGTATATTTTCTGGGGGTTTTTTTCTAGATATGCAATGAAAATATTCTGTTGTGCTTGCCCAATCTAGAGTTCTTGGGTTTCCAGGTGCACTGTCCCTCTCAAAAGGGACTCTCACGTTTGTTAAGAGTGAATCTTGCCTTCAAGAGAACATGAGAATTTGCCACTATGCAGTGGTAGCATTTAGCATCAAGGTATATTCAGAAGATAAAACCCAGAAACATTCACATTTGAGCTAATCCAGCTTTCTTCTCAGGGAATTTTTAGAGAATTATGAATGATACAGAAGAGGGGAAAAAAACCTACTATCATGCTTTGCTATGTAGTTGACTGACAAATATTTCACTTTTCAGTGTTTTCCTCTGATTCAAAAGCATTAAGGGTGAGCAAAGCCTATTGCAGGTTCGAGCAAACCTGATGGTTTCATGAAATCTTTGAGCTCCCTCAGACAGTACATGTACACTGGACTGTTTATCTCAATTCTCCACTTTTATACTCCTGTACCTTTGGATAGTGTCTATGTTTTAGGATCTCACAAAGATTTATTCAATTGTACATCAGGAAACAATAATAATTTTTGATAGAAAAATGAGAATAAAGATTTACTGCAGGAAAGTTCCTAGTTGACAATATCTCATTCTAAGAGCTTTAACTCAAAAGGCAGGATCAGAGCTTGTTTCTCTCCAGGTTACAGCTTTCATGTGTCACCAAGCACAAAATTACCAGTTAGAAAAACTCGAGAATGGTACAAAAGTGCTGGGAAAAGAGCCTTTCTACATTGCATGCACTGGTGCCCTGACCTAGGTGAATGCTAAACTAATATGCAACTAAAGTCCATTTCTTTAGCATAGATGCATTTCTTTTGTTTTGAGTGATGTATCCCATCTGGAAGCTGTGCCAAAAGAATGAGAAACTTGTAATTCTTTCTTTCAATTGTTGAAAGAATTGAAAATAATTTTAATCTATCAATATAGTAAAATAGATTTACCTGATACTTAAAATTCCCTGATGGCTTTGAAAGCCTATTTTAATTAAGAAGCAGATGACGCTTTGAACATTTCAGGTCAAGCCAATTTCCTGAAAGTGGGTTAAATACGAACAGTAGTGATGGAAAGTACAAATGAAAAATGTCATTAAATCCTCAGTTTAGCAGGACACAAGAAGACACAACAAGACACAACCAACCACCTAAAAAATGTAACACGAGGAAAAAATATTTAATGATTCTAGATCACAGTGAGCCTGCCTCCAAAGAAAGGGAAATTAGGCAGAGGAAAGAGACCCATAAACACATAAGAAAGAGAAATGTCTCACTGAAATCAGTGCAAAACTCCTGGGAGTAGCTAAACAATCTTATACTTAGCAAACTGAAGAAGTAGAAAAAGTTAAATTAAAAAATTTCATCAGGATAGGAGAACCTGACCAGAGATAGAATTGCTATTGCTTCTTTGTTATGCACTATTGTTAACACCAAGTTATTGCAGAAATAAGAACATCAAAAAGTCAGCAAATTTTATGCAAATTATTTTTTTTCTATGAATGTGAAAAGAAAGTTTCACAATTTCAAGGCAGAATTTGTCATTTCAAGAAAAATGCAGATTGCTATTTGGATTAAAGCATTATTATTTCACAGTGTAGTTTCACTCCTTCTTTCCCAGCCATCAATAGAGAACTGAAAATCTTATTGATTCATTCTGCATGTATCCATTCATTTAATATTCTTTTGCTCTAACTTTTAATCAGCAGCAGGAAAGTCTCATCTCTTCCTAGCAAACAAGGCAGTATTTTCATCTTCAAAACCCCAGAGAACTTAAATACGTTTTTTATAAAATTGAGAAGTAGAGAGAAATTCTCTCTGGACTGATTCTTTCTCCTATTTTTGCACCTGCATTATCCTCCTGGATTATCCTGCTGTCAGCTGCTTCTGCATAGAAAACACTGATATATGCACACCACTGACTGAAGTATTTTGCTTTTTCAAGCCATGCTCACCCACTTCACAGGTGATGCTGCACCATCAGCAGCATTTTAGTACAGATATGAAAAAGCATTTCAATATTTAGGTTTCTGCAACAAGAGCACCCTGTATCCTGTGGCAAAACAGGTAGGATAGGATAAAAACCACAGCTGACTAGTGTAGAGGAAACAGTGACAAAGGTTCTGACCATTGTTTGCAGAGAAGTCTGGAGCTGAATGAATAATGCCAGTGCAGGTCTCTTGTGGCACCACATTCCTTTTAACATGAGCAAGGAATCATTGGCATCTGTAAACCTTGCTTACCTGGTCAAACTGATGGAATATTTCATTGGTTAGAATTGTTGAGGATTACAGTGAAACTGTTCCTTTAACACGCACTTGAAAGTCTATTTCAGAACACAGAAGAGAGTTTTCTGTAACTAGTGTATTATTTGAAAATATCGAGAAGACAGCCTGTGTTTGCAAAGGTCAAAGATATTAGTGAAAAATATCTAAAATTTTAGCGAAAATGCTAGGTGTTGCAGCAAGGAGAAAGTGTAGAAAAAGGAATAAGAAGCTGAAAAAAAAGAGTCCTGTGGGGCACAAATAGAAGATCTGACATTTTCTGACAGTTTAGATAAATCCATTGTAATGAGAAAAGAAAGATTCTGTATGAAATCAAATCTGTTTGCAATACTTATCCTTGGATGTTCTGAAAAACCATTTCACATCTCAGAGATGACATCCTTTTCTTTAGGGCCTAATCCAAAAACCATTTAAGTTAGTGAGCTGAAAAAGACTCAGCTCAACTTGGAGTGATAGCATCTGCCATAAGATTTGTTTCACATCTTTACAGCTTCAAAAGCATCACAGACATATCTCCAGGAAGTGAAGAGGGAGGAGGCACATGTCCAGCTGCCCCCAAATCTTTGTTTAGCTTTTCCACTGTTTGAAATCTTTCCCATATTTTTTTTTACGGTGATAAAAAATTATCCATCCCATCACAGCACTCCATGGAAAACGAAGAACACATTGTTTTTGCAATGTGCAGTCTGCATTCTTATAGTTACATTATAATTATTTTAAGTTGATTAAAACACTTGATCTAAAATGTGTAAATAAAATAGAAGATACAATGGAAACACTTATAAACATGTCACATTAAAGGGTTTGCTTGAAAACGAATAGACTGGAGAAAAAGGAATCGTGATGCATATGGAAAAAGATAAAAAGAGCAGAAACCAAAAACTAAAATACTCAAGCCAAGACTCCTACACAAACAAATATATTGTGGTAGAAGAGAATGTGAAGTTTTACATTTAGACTTTTCTAAACCATTTTACTTTGTATATTTAAACAATGAGAAAACAGGAAGCTTCCTCCACAGAACAGTCTGGATGGCAGTTTGTTCCAGTGAGAGGTAGAAACAAGTAAGGATATAAATACTGCCACAGTGACAGTTTTACACATGATTCTGTTACCAGACAAGTCCAACAAATCAGAGATGCATTTGTAAAAGAACTTGTAAAAAGATCCCTGGAAGATTAACTCCAAATTCAGATTCTATTAGTAGTAAATGAAGAAAAATTTTTCCTGGTTTTGAGACTTAAATTTAAGTAAAATTCAAAAAAGCCCCTCTCCTTAACTCGATGTCAAAACACAGTGGTGAAGCTGATGCTGATTAAATCCTTTGCCAAAGCAGTATGTCAGATGTCCCACAGCTTAAGATAACAGAAACTTGGAAAAAACCTCCCAGGGAACCGCTGTAGGAAATAGGCTGGAGGACAGCCAAAATGTCCAACACATCTTTACTACCACCGATCCAAGTAAGGAAGGAAAAGAAAGATAAAGAAGAATAAACGGTGCTCTCCCTTCCTTCTCTGGCTGCAATGGGCAGCAGTATCTGCAAGGCTGCAATCACCACATCTTTCCTCCTCCCACCCTGTTCCTGCACCATGTGTGTGCTCCAGTGACCTCCATGGACAATAACAAACTCCTCTTTTTCCTTCAGCTGAGTGGAAATCAGGCCCAAGGGAAAAAGCTGAAGGGCACATCTCATCCTCTATACCTCACTAATTAGGCTTGTCTTTGTTCACTTCAAATTCAGCTCTTCAGAACACTTTTGCCTTTAAACAGCTGATGTCATGGGAGAGGAACACATGGTGTGGGTTGGGATTTTTCCATAACTCTGTGTTCCTTGATTAGGTTTTAAAATTCTTTATATTCTTCATAAGGAGAGAAGTCGCATGAGCACAGCTTTGTTTTGAGATAACTCCTGTAGGAAGCAAGTCTGCCTACCACTTTGTATGATACCTTGGTGATTAAAGTTCTTCCTCAGCAAATTGGAAATTCAGGATCAATTCTTCCTTCTGCTTTAGCATATTCAGGATCACTCCTTCTACTTCTCAAGTGACATACATGATGCCATAGGCTGCTAGATGACAAAACATCAGAAACATCTTTTGGTAAAACTGCATCAGTGTACTGAGAGAAGAAACTGAGATTATATGGGTTGTAGATAATGAATAGAAAGAGGAAGATTTTATATTCAAACAGGTTAAGACAAGTGCTTCTATTCAAGGGATGAATGGGAATCCTAATTTTCAATCCTTATATTTAGGACTACTTGTTTATTTGATTCAACAACCATTTATCCACTGAGAAAATAAAAGAAAAATTAGAGAGATACCTGTCTTATTTTGTACTATTTTTAGCATGTTTGTTTTCTATCTTTACTAAGTCACTTGCCAGTTTTCCAGCATCTGTGGTATTCAGCATTTTTTGCAATGTTTCTGAAGTGAAGCATAAGATGATAAAAAAAAGAGCAGAATGTTTAATATCTAAGGCTACTCCAGGAAAGTGTTTTGTTGGTAGGCAGTGAAGACACACATTCAAGCAAGAAAAACTCAAAATCAGCTTTCATTCCTATCTTTACCTCTGCACTCAGTGAAATTCATATACCTTATTGAAAATAAATTCACAAATTCAATTTCACTTTCTGTTTTCTCTGTCTCTAGTATAAATTATGAATACAACTAGCAAAATCTCTTTGTTTAATAATAGTTTGAGGGCAGAATCCATGTTCTGGAATGTTTCTTACATACCCCTCTCTATTGCTTGCCTGGTTGACAAACTTCCTCAAGGAAACTCCTTAACACTATACCAGTGTAGGACACTTCAACTTTTTTTTTTTACTTCCCTACTCTATGTTCAAATACAAGTTTTAGGTTTTTGTCTTGAACTGTTTTATATTTCATTGTTCTATAAGTGTATGAATGTTTCCTAATAAGTAAGTTTTCAACTAGCTAAAATACCCAAACACACACAGTTTACTCATGAAAATTTGATGTCAATTTTTTCATATTTCCTGCAATCTGTACATATTTCATCTAATTATATTTGGAAGTACATCTGCTTGGACACCTGCAGAATTACTACAAGCTGTCATTTTCATTCTTGAAACATTATTTAAATTTTAAATTTGGCATCTGTCAAAAACAAACAAAAAATATTATTGGAAATTATAATACAGCAGCTAAAATTTGCCAAATTTTACTGAATCACACAGAATGACAGACAATGCTTTCAAACTGGATCTTTATGTCAGCACTGTGGAGCAGAAGAAAAATCACCATGAAGTGATATATTCCTAGTAAGATATCTTTTATTCTGATTAAGTCCCTACAAATCTGATTGGATGAGATGACTTGAAAGCACTGACAATATGTTTTTTCTCCTCAAAGTAATGTCTAAAACTTTCACACTGGTCCCAGTAATATGAGTCTCAGTAACAGGCCCTGTTTGACAGACTAGGACAGAGAAAGCTGTCAACCCAAGAGTAGTCTGAAGATTATTGTTAAGGGGATTTGGTATTTCGTGTATTTTGCCTAATAGGGGAGCCTGTGCTCAGCATTTCCTGAAGCAAAAGAAGACAGATGAAATCTCTGGGCACTTCATTGCTGCTGTCTTTCAAAGATTTCCTGTCAAAATGGGCCTATAAGGGAAGAAAGGTTTTCAATAACATTTTTTTTTTACCTGGCAGGATTTCCAGTCTTGCTATGAAAGAGTTTGAAGGCGCTGTCTTTGTGAAAACACTGCTGCCAAACTACCATATCTAGTTGTGTTTAAAAATAAAAAAGCAATATGACTCACATTTCCATAGTGTATACTAGAAACCCATGTTTGATTGACACTCTATCCATATTTTATACAGTGCCTTTTTCCTTCCGTCAAATGGAGCAAGTGACCTTGATGTTACTGTGCTTTGCAACTTAAACAGGGAAAGCATATTTGTTGTCAACTTCTTTAGGGACACAATTTTTAACAGTACGTAGGGGAAAGAAGCACAACTCCTATTATTAATAGTAGGAGTTATTCATGTAACTTCTCATTCATCTCATAGAGACTTCACCCTTTTATATCAGCCTTCTCAGAGGGTTGCCATGTAAATTTTAGCTGCCCATAATTAAAAGGAGCAATGGAAATTATCATCCTTTCTGGCATCAATTCTAAATAAAAAACGTTGTACCTGTCTGGAAATACTAGAGTTCCCCAGAGAAGTTAATCTTGGGTGTCACAGTGCCACACCCAAGAGAATCAGCTGCATTGAAAAACAGCTACACATACATAGCCACTACAACCATAAAAACTAGGTGCTTTCCCTTACTTCATCGTTAAAAATGAGCAAACAAAAATCTAATTTTCAAAACTACCTCAGATTCTGGAGACCGTTTTGGGAAAAAGATTATGAAGTCCAAAATTCTTAAATCATACAAAATCTGAAGCTTAAATATAACAAATACTGCTGTCTATTTAAGGTAAGTCATGTAGCAGGGTTGAGATAGGGAGCTTGGCTGTTCCTCTGTTGAACAGCCTCATCTCTTTTGGGGTTTTGTGGTGCTTTTCTTGCAAGGAAGAGGCTACTTAACCTGCTCTCATGTGAGCTTTCCTTCTAGAAGTGGAGCAGGAAATTCGAGTTTTGTAGGTCTGAGGTGTTAAATTAACTTGATTTATTACAGACTCAACAGAGGATTTTACTTTGTGGCCTGAGAACCCCCTGCTGTCTGAGAAAACTCAAGTGATGCACATTAACTCTGTCTAAACAGACTGTGGAGGATAATTTAATTTGCTGCAGAATGATTTGCTCCAACAGGGGTCTTGAACAAGGAAAAGGGGATGTGAACCTTGCTTTTTATTGGTAAAGACAACTTATCTGATTGGAAAATGGGTAAAAATTACCTTTTTTTAATTAAAAAAAAAAAAAAAGGGCAGCATTTGTCAAATGATAATGATGGATACTTTTTCCAGGAAATGGGAACAGCATATATTACAGAAAAAAAAGATGGACAGGAGAGGACACAGCACTAAGAGCAAGAACTGAAACAAGGAAATGCAGTGAACCTGGGAAGAACAGTCTTTTGAAGTAGGTGGCTCTCAGAAGGCTAAAGACTTTCAGGGTCAGATGGGTGTATTTGCACGGCCAGACAGCCAGAGTTACAGAGGGAAATGACTTTGAAAGACTGGGGAGGATTCAGAATATGCAGCGACAAATGCGTGAACAAAGTGATCAGCAAAGTGAGCAGGAAACTTCAGCAGAGGGAGGTGCCCATTGCTCAGCACAGGGCTGCTGGACAGGGGTCCTGCAGAGCACATCATGCTACACACCAACGACTGTGAAAAGCAGAGCTGAGAAGAGCTGCACAACTGTGAGCCCAAGAAGGAAATCAACATGCCATCACTACATCAGGAGATGGAGTATGTCAGATGGAGGAGGTCAGAGGTACTGTTGAAGGTATTTATCTCTCCAGGACACAGCAAAGAAAGCAGATGCCTTTCTGCAGCCTCAGTCAAACACTTAGTACTCATGCAGATCCCTTAGCATTGTTTATCCATAGCTCAGTGGAGCTCTTCATACACTGCTCTGACTTGGCAGGAAATCTGGGGTTCATATTTCTCAGACTGTTTTAGAGGCTACTGTATGAAGTATTTTTAAATGCACTCTCCAAGCATATATGTGAGAATATAGTCTTTTTATCTAAGAAACTACTATGTAATATTCCAATAGCACATTAAATTTTGGTTGACAGTGGGGCCAGATCTGATTTGAATATTTACCCATGCAAGTAGCCTTTGAACCATACAGGGAATGCAGAAGTGCAGTAGGAGCTCTTAGTTCTCTTTTTTATTTCCCCCACAAATCTATGTTTTTACAGGTATTTGTATTTCTGGGGCAAAGGACTCACTCACAAGGTCTTTTCCTGCAGTAACTTTTCATCCAGTGAACCTCCTGCAATTCATGATCCCAGTCTCATGGGAAAAAAAAAAAAAAGTAGCTCACCAGACTGGAAAGAGAGAGAAAAGAAAATATCACTGGCAGCATGGTTCAGTCTTTAGCAGTCCTTTGGCTTTGAAACTTCAGATAAAGACACAAAATCAGGCTTTTCCTTAACAGACTGCCAGAACTGCACACACTGATACTCTCAAAAGTAAAGAATTGATGCCCTGGACCTAGACAGGCTTTTCTCACTGTGTCTTGGCATAGACATGGAGTTAAAACTCATCTAGGCCAGAAGACATTAATTCCACTTCCAATAACTTTGTCCAGATATGAGTGGTGAGATGCTGAACAGTGTTTGATAAGCTACAGAAGAAGCTGTGAGACCTGCTCACAAGGCAGGTTTTGTTTGGTTAGATTATTTCCCCTTGCATAATGTGATTCAAAGTAAAGCAGAATATTCCAAGAGAGAAAAAAAATCCAGGTAATTTCCCCATCCGTCTTTTCCCTAGTTTAACTTAGGACTTATAAAAATTAACAGACAAAAAATGTTCTTAAAGCCATGGTTAAGGTTTTGGTACATGAACTCTCTAGTACACGCCCTACACGAAGGTTAGGATTAATAAATAAAACAAACTCAAGGTAACTTGACCCTTATGCTTTAGTTTAAAAAAACTAAACAAACAAACAAAACTAAATTTAAACGCACTTATACACAATTTTATATGGAAGCAGAAGGTCTTCTATGATTCACTTTTAAAAGCTCCATTAGATTATTTGCCAAATCCAGGTGATGCAGTATAATTCATTTCTAAAAACATCTTCTCCAGGAAAGACACACAAGGCTTTTGAGGATTGCCTGCCATCATTTATCATGAGTAGAAACTTATGAATCACAACAATGAATTCCACCATCCCAGAAAAATAATATTTTCCTATACTACTATCACAATTTAATTCTTTTCTCATTACCAGGATTCTTCTTGCAGCAGCTATTCCTAACTCCCTTTATTTTCAATGAAATATAATTTCATATATAACTCTCCCTTTTCCACATCATCTTGCAATATAGAGCAGCTGACTAGAACCAATCTTATAATTAAAAATTTCCATGCCAGCACCTGCTGAGATGTGCAACACTTGTTAGTACAGGGAACGGAGAAACAGGGGAAATACAAGATGGGCTGTCACAAACATCCTATGCTTTGTATCATCTGAAGCTGTAAGGACATTATTCTTTTCAAGTATGTACATTGCTAAAAATTTTCATGTAGAGAGTCATTAAATTTGTGTCCATTTAGACACTCCATTAAGTTTTCAGACCACTCTTTTGGTTTAAGATTTTACCAACCTATAAATTATAAGCAAAACTATAACAATATGGAATATGACTTTCTGAACTCTGAGAGTACAAGATAACTTAAGATATCCAAGGCCACACATCCCATCAGATACCTGAACACTGGACAGAGCTGATCTCACCACAGTGGTGCAGAAGGATTTTTGTCAAGTGTTGTGAGCCTCTGATGTGGCCTCATTTAGAGAATAAGAAGTCAGGTAGGATCAGATAAAAACCTCTTCTATTCAGCATTAAGGAATTGCATGAATATCTTACTATATATAATTAGGGTTTTAAAAAGGACTCTGATATTTTAAGTTTAGGAAGGTCACAGTTCGAATAACTTACTCTTGAAATGCAAGAAAAGATGCAAAAGAATAAGACTGTAAATCACAAGAGGACAATAATATACAAATTTCGAGGAATCTATTCAGCATGCAATGACTGTAAATTAAGTCCTTTTTCTGGAGAACAATATGCCAAACTATGCAAACATAATAATTGGCCTTCTTTATTTCTGTAGATTCTTAAACACTTTGATGATCTTCCTATATATTTTTAATATATAATTTCTAAGTAGCATTCTTGTTCTGGCTCTGTTTTCCTTAATTCTTTATTTTTGTACTAACATCTCTGAGAATCCATGTGTTGAATTTGTGGTGCTAAAAATGCTGAGGCTCCTTTAAACTCCAAACAAATAAAGCAGAATGTGGCATTGGCAGCTTTTTAAGCAGAATTTTAAAAAGCTCTAAAAATTTAAAAAATAAGGAACTAATCAACTACTTAATCTTAAACAGCAAAAGTGGAACTTTAGCAAATGGATGGGTCCAAATACTTAACACACTCAACACTCAATTTTCCCTCATCTTCTGTTTCCATCACATTTATCTTCTTCCATTTGAATCTATGCTTGACTGCTGGGTAAGACCCAGGTAGTCAAACACTGTTAACTATCCTTCTAGAAACACATCTACCAGCTGTTTCAGCTTTTGCATGAAATGTGTTTCTATAAATAGTAAATAACAGGAAATATAATAAGCAATTAGAAAAATATCTGTCAGTCTTCACCATTTAATCAAACAAGTATTCTTACCAAGTCTTACTAGAATAATCTTGCACTCACAACTTCAGTGTGGTCAGCAAACAAAAAAATGGCCAGTTTTGGGGATCACTCCCAGGGCTCACTCTTTAGCCTCTAAAACCACCTACTTAATGTAATATTCTCAAAGCACTGCACTCAGTTGATTAAAGGCATGTTTGTTGTGATGTAAACATCACAGCATCACCAAAGTGTCAACGTTAATTTTGGAATTATTTTAACACAGTCTAACTACACAACATTTCATCAGGGTATTTGAACTAAAACATCCTTGCTAATTGGTGCAAATATACTACAAATTAATAAAGTAACATACTGCAGGATCTGCTGCCCTTTTTCATACCATAAGCATAAACCACACATCATTTTCCCTATGAAGGCGAGCCATTACTCAATTACAGCCAAATTCCAACATCTGTTTTTTGAAAAACTGAAACATCTAAGTCTGTTACAGAAACTAATAAAATGGTTTCACTTTCTCAAGACAATAATGAATCATAAGCACCAGATTTCTCAAAGCTTTACTGTGAACAGCATGGGAGACAAACAGGCTCAGACTGATACTTTGACATCAGAGTGCAGAACGACAGGGATGACAAGGTGAGGCAACCCTCAGAATGAGCTGGCAGCAACTACAGCTCCATTAGACATCATAAATTTTCCACTGAACTCCAGTAGATTGGTGGCCACTAAAATAAAGTCAGAGGGACAATTCCAACTCTGGCATTGCTGGGAAGGGGCCCCACAAAGGTTATTACAGTGTAACAGACTTAGGTCTTAGCATAGTTTGGGTTGGAAGGAATACTCAAAGGTCAATCAGTCCAACTCCCTGCCCTAGACAGAGATATTTTCAATTAGATCAGTAGCCCCCAGAGCCCTATCCAACCGGACTGTGAATGTTTCTAGAGATGTGGTATCCACTGCCTCTCCTGGCAACCAATTCCAATGTTTTACCACCCTCATCATAAAAAACTTCATCCTTATATCTAATCTAAATCAACACCATTTAGTTTAACCCATTACCCCTGTCCTATCACAACAGGCCCTCCCATCTTTCTCACAGTCCCCCTTCAAGTACTGAAAAGCCACAGTAAGGTCACCCTAGAGCCTTCTCTTCTCCAGTCTGAATAACCCCATCTCTCAGCCTCATAGGAGAGCTGCTGCATCCCTTTAATCATGTTTGTGGCTCTCCTCAGGATCTCGTCCAAGGGTCCCTGTGCTTCCTCTCCTGAGGAGCCCAGACTTGGAAGCTGTACCTGCTGCATTTGATATGGACCAGAATGCACAGGCAGAGTAAAGGAATGTTCCTCTGTTTACATGACTTTCCTATCTTCAGTAAATTGTCAGGCTTTTTTTCTTACTTTCACATATCTGATTCATATCTGATGTAGCTATACAGGTACTAAGGTTCTTTAAATATTATATGAATAGGCTGATGTTAAAAGAAATTGTAAAAAAACTCCAAACAATTAGGACATCTGCTCTGGGAAAGACTGAAATATGATCTCATCTTTCCATTGGCACCAGAGATTATGTGGGACAGAAGGGACATTACACATGCCCTAATTTCAGGGAAATCTTCAGTCTGAGAAGTGCCCTGCAAGTCTTCACAGAATCCCGTCACTAGACACAGAGCTACAGCACACCAGGTTTCATTAGTTTCACTGCTTGCAAACTACGTGTTTATTTTAATAAAACATGAACAACTGAAAACAGAAACCTGCCTACCAGGTGGGGTTTTTTCTTGTTTGTTTGGTTTCCTTGACGAGCTTTAGATAAAGCCATAATATTAAGAAGTAATTTTGCCTGCGTTTTAATTCACACTATCAGCATTGAAATAACAGATGAGAGAGGTAGCTAAAATGACTGCTGATGCAGAATGAGCTGAGCTTACCATCCCTACCCAAGCCTGGCACAGGCTGCTACCACCCTAATCAAATTCCTCAGGTTATTCTGGATTCTTGCATTCAATACTGCAGAAGTGAGTTTCCTGGTTAATGCTATAAAGCAACACTGAATAAATACAAATAGTTTAATCTTTCTCTGCAGTCACATCCTCCCACACTGGTAAGTGGAATTAGGAAAATGCTACATTGCATGTCTTGAATAGTGAATGTAGCTGATTGTTAATCATTATATTTACATAGTTTATATGAAAAATATTTAAATTCACGAATGCTCCAACTTTTCTTTGCCATAACATTAATACCTGAACAGCGTCTGAATGTATAATATATTTGCAGTTTATTGATTCTTCTGCAATGTCCTTGTAAGAAAACTGTTAGACAATGAACTTCTGGGTGTAGAGAGCATTTGGGATTAAAAAAGGAGTATTCTTTTGATAAAAGTGACATATGCATGGAGGGAGGGAATGGAAAGATACACATCCTAAGCTGACATGAAAAAATGTCCACATAAACAAATAGTAAATTGTGATACATTAAAAAAAAAAAAAAGGGTAAGTGTATTTTATAAAATTCTTTTTTTGCAGAAGTGATTGTGAATAATCTTTCATCTGTGTTTAACACCCATAAAATAATGATTTCCACAAAACCACAGTGATAAAAAGGTTTATATGAAGCATGCAATTTCATTTTGCCAACAATAACTGTCTTGTATTTGTTTTACAGAGAATAGACAAAACAAAAATGTATCACATATTTTGAGAATGTAAAAAACCAAAAACACTCTTTTAACGACTCTTTAGAAATTTGATAGGGAAGCAATGTATGCTCACTGGCAATACTTCTGATAGAATTTGTAAAATCATAGGATGAATGCATAGAATATTAATAAAACATATTTTAAAACTTGAGCTAGGAGAAAGAGCAACTCTTAATCCATAAAAAAATTTTA
The DNA here is from genome assembly GCA_037013685.1 of Acridotheres tristis. Taxonomy (NCBI): domain Eukaryota; kingdom Metazoa; phylum Chordata; class Aves; order Passeriformes; family Sturnidae; genus Acridotheres; species Acridotheres tristis. The sequence goes on from CM072895.1 coordinate 14,491,828, forward strand.
TAAACCAGAACAGTGTTTTCAAAATCCCTCAATTCATGTTCTGGGTGCTCAGTCTAGGCTACCATGGACTGAATTTTCAGAAAGTTTATTTTATAAACTTACATATATAAATTATATAAATTTACACCTTTAAAGATCTCATCTCACTTAGAAGTAAAAATGTAGAGCATCTCAACTGAAAATATTAGTATTTTCCTAATTAAAACTGAAAAAAAAGTGAGATACAAAAATGGCGTTCACATGAATTTATTACCATTTTACTTTAATTTTTTTCCTCTATCTATATTGTTCAACCATAAGAGAGCCCTGTTTCTAAAATATAAATTTAAATCATTACTTACATTACCCTATTACAAATCTTCACATTTAGACCATGTAAATACAAACCAACGGCCATTTGATTTATGCATTCAAATTTGCACATGTTCTAAGCATTCTTATATATGCACTTATCTAGTCAAATACATGCATAAATGAAAGCAACAGTGTCCACCTGAAATAGTCTTAAGAAATGCTGCATTCAGGTACACTGTAACTTTGTGAACAAAAGCTTGAAATAACAGTAGTCTCCTTGTAGGCATAACTATTTGCAGGTTTCTGTAGCTCTTCATCTCTGCTTAACTCATATTTCAAAAAGTCTTATTCATTATTTTATTATATACTTTATACACATTTACTTTTTAAACACATTAAATGCAGCATTTCATGACCAAGGTACCCATTAAGATTTATTTCTTTATTTCTTCTATAAAAAGTAGAACGGTGGTAATATTTGGGGAGTGATTAGATTATTAGTAAAGTATTTAAAGCTCACAAGTGCAGTGAGTGAACGAACCCCTTGCATGATTTTCAATACTTTCAATACTTTCAGTACTTAGACAGTGAGATTACTAGAACTAAAGTAGAAGATTTGAAACCATTTCAACCTATAGACATGTTGTGCCATAATATTTCCTAGAAGAGCACATGCAAAATAAATTGGTTTTTAGTCCAAGATCCTCAGTCACTGAAACAGGATATTATTCTATGTCTTGAACAACATCTTGTTCCAGTTTCTAAGGAAACCAGCAGCAAAAACTAAGTTTACAGTACTTCATCCTCCAGAAATTGACTACAATGTTAGTTTCTAAGGTATTATTATCAAGTATTATTTACATTTAAATTTCCATAGCCCTTAAGCCACTGGATTATTAGTTTATATGCACAGTTATGATCTACCAGGTATCTAAGTACTATTCTTCACTTCCCTGTATGGGTTAACAACCTACTGACATTTAATGACTCAAAAAGCTAGATTTCAAATCAGGAACACCATTTGGGAACTTCCACTTTAGAAATTTCTTTTTGCCACCTTCAGTGAGATGTCTGACTGAGGCTCAGTATGTGCTTCATTAATGGATGTCACTCATTTGGCTTCACACATGGGAAGAACCAGGCAAAGTCGTGCTGCTCTCTGCTACAAATAGCCAGAGTCTAGAGGAACTGTGTGTTTGTTCTGCACAGAAGGTTTTGGGAATTGGCCTCAGGGAACTGGGTTACATGTTCCTAGGGGAAGTCAAGGAAAACTCCAGATTTTTCTTGACAGACAATTTCTTCCTTTTCAGAGAAGCTCAACAAATATTCTGATGAGTTACTGACGCTCCTATAGCTGAAAACTCTCCAGACAAACCACTTTGCTGGCCAGAGATGACAAGGCCCTGACATCCAGTTTCTGTCTTCAGAATATACAGAATTGTTATAAAATCTGTTCACAGAGGATGCCACAAAAAACACTCAGGGATTGTATTTTCCCACCAAAATCAACATTAATTTGTTATTTAGTGGAAATCCACTTCCTTTCTCTTATATTTTAAGGCTTTTAAATTTTAATTTTGTAACTATTTCTTCACAAGAAAGTCTTTTATAAACGTCTACAAGCTCTATATTTATTCTGCATTTAGTGATAGGACTCAGTGAACAGGATAAAAAAGGGCTTTTCTAAACAAATCACTTTTATGACTAAGCAATCACACATCTAAAGAAAGAGATTATGAATATAAGAAGCATTACGTTTACAGTCTGTTATACTTGAATCAAATGAGAAATCAATATTAATAATAAAAAATATGTAAAAGCCACTAAAAATATTGAAAAGAACACTTGAAATATTTAACTGAACACTTTTTTAAAAAGTCGAAGTTATACTTCAAGGTGATAAATGCACATTTCTCATTGCTTGGATGCAATACATCTTTAGTTAATTATATAATGCCTAGTGCAATGCATTCATTAAATAGTATATCTTCTTTTTACTGTAAATAATTAGCACAGGATTACTTTAAGGATGGATTACTATTTGATGACTGTTGAGTTCATTGGGCACTGCTGTTGATTTTGTACACTTAACAACAAAGTAAATCCCTATTATAGTCTCAGCCCAAGTAGCACTAGGCACCTCTTAAGACACAATGCAGCTCTAAATCAGTCAGTCAGTTAAAGAGAACTTGTGGCTTTGCATCTCATAAGATCAGTTTTCAGCTGGGAGTGAAAGGCACGTATTGTACTGAACCATTCTTTGACTTTAATGAGTGTCTCACACTCAAGTCAAAGGTTGTGTATCGAGGATGATGTTTGATTGCTCTGTACTCTGGAAGCAGAGCAAACGCTGATTCATTTGCCTACCAAGTGAGAAGAAAAGGCAGAAGCAAAGGCACACCTTGACAGTATGACACCTGTTGGGCCAGGTTCCCAAGGCTGCCTCCAGCATGGCCAGGCTGCCTCTGCAACTCACTTCAGTCATCCAGGGAGCAGAAACAGAGAGAGCATTGACACCACTAGAGATAAGACTGCTTGAAAGGAAATTCTACTACAAGGAGAGGATAACTCAAAAAAAAAGAAAGGGAAGGTCACGGATAGAGATGGGAACAAGACTAACCAGGATTTAAAAAATAAATCTGTCTTAAACAGACAAGAAATGAAACCCCTGGGTAATCAGCCTTATTTCTGTGTCACAGCTGAGCCATCTATAGGAAATACTGTATCACTGGTATTTAAACAAATATTAAGGAGGGCAGGAACAGGAATCTTCATTGCAGAATGAAGAGGCTTTTTTAATTATCATTTATCAGTTCTTTTTTATACCTTCCCCTTTGATTTTGGCAGCTATTATGGGGTAAGCCCAGCACCTGTATCAGGGATATCACCAAAATGCAAAACATTCTTCAGCTACCACATTTCTGTAGTGTACTTGTGGGGCTCCTTACAAATGCCTGGCTATTCTATGTACTCATGTCAGAGCAAAATTCAAGCTCAGAAATACAAACCAAAATTGTTAAAAAGCTTTTTAAGCTACTCCCTAAGAAGAGGATAATCATTCATGAGAACTGATGCAATCCTTTCAAGGAATAAGCTCTTGCCAGAGACTGAATTAATTTAGAGGGACAGTGTTGAAGCCTGCATCCTGTTAAGAATATACAAGCGGAAAATGTTTCATACATATTTGCATTCATTTTTCCACTGTCTAATTGGGCTGGAGGAGTGAGATAACTCATAGCTTATTGTTCTGGCAAGCCACAAGTGTAAAGAGAGAAGGGAATTGTTAACAAGCTAATATTAGTCCAGTAACATGACTCGATCATTTTATTTCTATCTGTTGGAGGGATGTCACAAATTCTCATGTAGGAAATTTGCTCTTTTGCCACAAGGTTTAGCTACAACCTGCAATACCAGTCCTTTGCTGGAAGGAATAGTAGAGGAGCTTCACTGCTGTGTTATTATCTGGGATCTATTATGTTTTACATTTTTCAAAAATCTTTAAGCTAGATCTTTGACATTCAACTGCCTGTAAAGACATACGCCACCCGATGAGAGGCTTTGATGTGCATTTTGAGGATTAAATAATCTAGATGGAAGGCAATGTGTTTCCAGCCAAGAAGAAAACTATGGAGGAAATTTTGCCTCCTGCTGTTTAGCACTGCTGGCAGTCAATACCTTTTAGCCTACCCTCTAAATTTGATTTCATACATATTTACAGACTATTTTTCCTCTTACTACTAATTCTTTTGAGACCAAATTAAGAACAAAGATAGCAGGAACAGGCTTCATCAAATAAAAATGTAAATATGCTGCATCTCATTTTTGGATGAAGAGAGTTTATTTAAATATTTTCTCCACTGGAATATCTTTGCAGTATCATTATTGCTTGCAACTGGAAAAGTAATAACCTTAAAAGTCAGAGTAACCCATTGAGGCTTAAGCAAATTTATGCATTTAAATAATGGCATTTGCCCAAAAAAACCAAAAAAATCCTAGAATTTTCTGCACTTCCAGACAACAAAGAATAGTAATGGAAAAGCAAATAGATACTAAAGAACACAATCTCTCTTACTATATCCAACATACATTTTCACATAACTGAATAGTTTTAACTATGAAAGAAACACTAAAGTAATTATAAACACACATTTTTTTCAAGCAACTGAAAAATCTGAAGTTAAAACTGAAAATTTTAATGTTTCTACAAAGTGAGATTAATCTATAACAATTTTCTAATTTCCATTTCCTTAAGTAGGTTTAAAAACAATTTATTTCTTTTAATCAGCAGCCTACCCTTTCTGTCTGATTGACTTTACGGGTAAATAGGCAAATGTGGTAGATGCACGATACTATCTTGATGAAGCAAAAGAAGTTACCACAGTGGCTTCGGTGGAGTTAAAATCTTACCAGAGATGTTTGATCTCTTTTATTTCCCAGTTTAAGTTCAGTGAGAAAAATTATTATAATTTGTCTGACTGAATGTACTGATACTTTTTTCCCTCGGTTATTACCTCTACCCACAGGCCAAGTAGTCTAAAAGGATTCTGAAAAGTCACTAGCAAGAATTATTGCTATAAACAAAAGAAAGATTTACATTCCATCATCATCCTCATTGTTCAAAAGCTTTAAGACATAGTTTTTTCCATAATGACACACTTTATTCAAGTTCAGTGCAAAAACTAAAGTTATGTTCAAAGCAAGAAAAGAGTAACCAGACACGTTTTTTACATGCTCATCTGGCATGACATCCATCCTAAGTAATTTTCACCTCTATATTTTTTCTCAATTTAAAGTCCTCCCACCCCATTGTACCCCACAAAAAAACCCGCAGAAGATGCCATATGGGTGTTGCAGGACCAAAGTAGCCCAGGAACTTGTGATTCTAACTTTAAAACACTCTTAATATCTTACAACATCACCAGCTTCCCATGTATCCTATCAGGCATTTTCTACATATGCTGCAGTTAAAGAGAAATAGTCACATCGGGCTTGATAAGGCTTTAAACACCGTGAGTGTGCTGTAAAGTGGTGTCCTCAGGCCAGTCTCTGATTTGGATCAGACACCTGGGCAGTTCTGGCACCACCCTGGCCAGAGAAATGCTCGCTGTTTCTGAAGGTGTCGTCTGCAGTGCCACGAGGATGTGCAGGAGAAATCAAAGGTTGCAGCAAGAAGCCCACTGGATTTTCTGGGTTGCAGCAAACTTTAGCTTTCTCTGCACTCTCCAGCTTCTAAGAGAGCATGCAAACCAAACTCACTGAGCAAAGATGTCAGGACTTATGTGAGAATATGAGTATTATCCTTGCCTGCAGGTATTTCTTCACAGAAGAATATATTAGGGCTTGCTACCTTGTATCATTTTCTTTTGAGAAACTGAATCACAGTTCTGCTACTTCTAAAGTGTCAGATGTTCACAAGCACAATATTAAACTGATATGTGTTTGTTATATAGCATAAAGATAGCCTTTGTTGATGTCTCATGATATTTCTATATAGGGCAAGAAAAAATCTGCTTGAAGGAAGAGCAAATATGTTAACTGTTTTTCTGAAGAAAACTCATGCAGAGAGGAAGGAGAGATTAAACTCTTTGTAAATGCTGGCAACATTTCAGAAATGTATCTACAAAGAATTGTGACAAGTTTAACAGTGACATTATGTAGAATAGTGAGGAGACTAAACACGAACCTAAAGAGCCAAACTTCCCCGTTAAGTCCCTGTCTACATCAATCAGTAAACTGTGTGATGTTTAAACACAATGCCTTGAGCAGGTAGGCACGTTCATTATCTGTAGGCCTGTTCCTGTGAGTCTGCAGTAGGAGTCCCAGATATTCTCAGTTCAGATATCTCCCCTATGATTCCACTTAATTTCTCTGTTTTTTCAGGGGAAAAAAAAATCTGCTACTCAGTCTGTGACTGCTGCAGCTGCTGATTGCCCCACACATTGCAGGGCAATGGGAAATGGGAATGTGTCCCTGGCTTGGCTTTGTTGGCAACTCTCATACAAACAGCTTGGAATTTCTGTACCTGCCATATTCCATATGCAAAAAATCTTAACTGTTCATAAATCTTCAGGAAATTTTCAAATTTTGCTGATGTCCTGGAGACTAGGAACACAAATTTTGAAGGTTTTTGGTCTGATGATAATAATAATGATCTAATTCTAGAAAAGGCAAAAATATTAGGTTCTGATAGTGAAAAAAAGGTGAATAGTGAGATTTAAGATTTTAAAATAAAGTATTTCATGCAAAACATTTTACTTTAAAGGCCTGGGTGTGATTTCCACATATTCCACATATATCCACAGATAAAATATGGTCAATGACAGCAAGTGTTTTCTTAGAATGATATTATATAATCTGTGAGAATGAAAAAACCCACAAACATTTTCTCATCTGCAAAATTATATTCAAGAGAGATGTTCAGCAAATTCTCCTTTAAGGACTGTATGCATCAGAATTCTACATACGAATGTTTTCACAGGCTCAGAGGCTTCACCGCTGTAATTAAAGGTGAATTTTTCACTTTTATTTTGTTATTCTTGTCTCCTGGGTCTGTTTTATAACTTTTGTTATACAATTATATTCATTTATTTCTTTGTACCATGTTGTATGTTATTTCAAAAGTAACATCCAGGTTGTCCTTGCTTTAAAATGTAGATTTAGCCTCTCTAGATGAAACTTGGTAGAACATCTGTGTTTGAAAGTATGAAAAATTACACATTTTCTGAGAGAACCAGGCTGAGTGCTCACATAATACTGTCTCTAAGAGAAAATTAAAGTGCTGCTGATAGCTAAGGGACTGGATGGCTCAAGGGAATCATAGTGTGACACAGTCTTTCATCTGATGAAAACCAGCATGAATTTAAGCCCATGCTGATAATGACCAAAAGTCATTATCATTTGTTCAGTAATTTATTTAAAATGAGTTAGGGGTCTGGCTCTCATCTTGGTGGCAAAGACTCCAAATTATAACTGAGAAAATAATGAAGAAATATCTCTGCAAAGTGATTTCATATCTTTAAATTAGTATGCTTAAACTTTTTTCTGTTTATCACCTTCTTAATATTTTAACAAACAAGTCTAGGAGGATGGAGGTTTGTGAATTTAAAATATGCATCTGCAAATTCTCATAGAAAGCATATTCTGAATTTGTGAAGACAAGTATTTGCACAGGAAAAGATTTTCAGGGTTCTGCTTATTCAACTAAATATATTAAAATATATGTCTTTTCTCTGTGCCTGGTCAAAACTAAGAAATATCTTCTATATTGTGAATCAGATGCTAACAAATGAAGCACTTGAAAGAAAGCCAGAGAATCACAGTCATTTCAAAAAAAAAGCAAAGAAAAGCATCTCGGAAGTTAAATAGAAAGCACATGATGTCTTATTAACCTAATATTTGGGATAAACTGAGGCCTGCTAGAAGTAGGGATAGAGAATTCTCTGCAGAACTGAAAAAAAAGACTGGTGTGTGATGTCTTTCTTACAGTGTGGCAAGAGGATTAAAACAAAACAAATAGATTGGTGTACAAGAGATAACAAAATCTAGCAGAAGCACTTACTGAGTGCACATTCCCCAGAAAAGGCTCCATGAATAAATATGGATGTCCTGCAGAACTACTTCCAGGGAAAGTATCTAGTGTGAAGGTGTATGCTAGTAAAAAGTATAAGTATTAGGCAATTTTTCAGTAAAAGGCTGATCTAAAAAAATTCAAACAAACCAACAAAAACTCAAACAAAACCATAAAGTTACAAAACTCTCAGCAGAACTACTAGGAAGGAGGACTATATCACAATTAATATGCTCCTTTTCAATTTCTAAGCATCTCCATGATATACAGAGATACTTCTCTGACTGAATAGGACTGAGGTCTGAAGACTGCACTACATGTAGGTAATTTATTCTCATGGTTAGATATGCTTTGAAAGCAAGATTTGAATGCCTGTTGGGATCTGTAAGCAGGGGTATTGATAGGAGAGTCACAGAATCACTCAGGTGGACAGAGAACTCTGAGCATCATCTTGTCCAACCCTGCAGCTCAGAGCAGCTCAGCGATATCCCCATTCAAGTTTCTAACACTTTCAAGGATGGAGACTCCTATCATCCCTCTGGGCAACCTGCTCCAATGTTTGATCAACCTCACAGTAAGAAAGGTAAGAAAGCATCTTTTTTTTCACCAGTCACCACTGAGAAGGGACTGAGTAGAGGGGAAGGATCACTTTCTTTGCAATGCTGGCCAGGTGCTATGCAGCCATGAGGCTGTTACCCTTCTTGGCCACAAGAGCATGTTGGTGGCTTATGCTCAGCTTGGTGTCTACCACAACCCTCAAGCCTTTGTTACAAAGCTCCTTGCCAGCAGGTCAGACCCAGCCTGTACTGAGTCATGGACTAATTATCAATTCCTTTCTAGTTTCAGGGCCTTACATTCACCTTTTTATAAATTTTGTACAGTTTCTGTTTGTCCATTTCCCAGGCTGTCAAGGTCCCTCTAAATGACAGCACAACTGCCTGCTGTATCAGCTGTTCCTCTTACTTTCATATTGCCTGCAACAAAATTTTGGACTCTTTGCAACAGATTTTGGAAAAGAACATTATCAAACTATGGTGAAACTGCAGAAAATGGAGAGAGCCTCTGAAAGCTGAAGGACTTTTGCTGTAAGCAGGAAACAGGGAGAACTTTGTGGTATAACTACAGGGTTAAGCTCATGGTTTTTCATGGGTAAACACGTGAAATAGACCAAAATTCCATTCCTTTTTTATTAACAAAGATATTATGACTCATGGACTCAGCCTTAAAAGGCAGACAAGAGAAGTTGCAAAGACAATAAACAAGTGTTTTGTTCTGCTCTGTTCTACACTCTGGGCTGGGGTTCCTGCTCCCTTGGAGGATTCTGTGCCACATCAGACACTCTCAAACTGTGACAAAATCATGGGCAAAGGGAAGCAATTCCAATAATTACATTTCTGTATGACTAGCAATATGGCACAAACCCCACAAAGATCTCCTCACTGAGAAACACCATATTTAACTGGAATAAGTAATATACTCCTGATTTGCATCAGCAAGCTTGAGAGGAGAAAAACACGTGGAAGAGCTCATGAGAGGGGCCACAGGCTTATTTCTGTTGTTGCTAAACAGAACGTCAGCAACAACAATCTGTAGTTTGCAGTGTTCAGTATGTTCATCCTCATGCCATGGGGAAAAATGATGCTTAAGGCAGAACAATTACACCACAATTAGCCTTAAGGTAAAATGACATCATAAATAAACAATGTAAGAAATAGTAATAATGACAGCACTGAAAATAGATATAAAAACAAAAACCAAAATAGAACTGTCACAAAATAATATCTCTTCAAACTTATAAAACAAGCTAGGACATTTTAAGATCTGTTTAGAATAATAAAGAGAAAAATGGCAAATGAAAATCCATTATAATACTTGAAATTGTCCTTTTAACCTCTATATAAATTAGCAAAAGTTGCATGTTCATGCCCAATGGCAAAATATAGTCCTTTTCTAGCAAAACATGGACATTTGGTATTAATACAGAGCATGTAATATTTAAAAAGTCATTTATTATAAAATCTAAGTCATGACTATACTGCCAAGTATTGAGCTTAGCAAAGAAATATTAATTCTAGTTAAACTGGTCCAAAACCTAACACAAATATTCAATGAAAATTTGGGTCAATTTTCCCTTTGTAGACCTGTATAAATAAAGTGGGCAGAGTCTTCACTTGTTGAATTTAATATCCCTGTAAGTTCTGAACACAAGCATCCTCGAACAATAAACCGAATGAGCTCTCAATATGAAATATGTCTTCCTTCTCTGAAAATCTGTATAGCAAATACAGCCCGAGGGAACTTTTAACAAAATGTTATAAAACTGAAAACTGACATTAATAGGAAGTACTGATATATCTTTAGTGACAATGAGTTCAATTCTCCTGCCACTGCATAACACAAACACCAATTGGCTCCAATTTGCTTCGATTGGATTTGCTCCCATCAGTGACAGAAGAATGAGGCCCAGTCCTGCTGAGACATCATTATGACAGACAGATTTAGCAGAAAGTATTGGCTACAGCTGAAATATGTGACTCCTTAACACGACTCAGACTGGTTGAAATCCATGGGGGTGGATAGGATGCAGCACAAGTGGTCAATGCACTCCTTAGGGTCAATGACTACAGCTCCTACAATGAGCTCTGCCAGGGAGGTAAAGCACACGATGTTTCTACTTTCCCACTGCACACAACAATCTCAATTCTCCCTCTGTGCAAATTTATCCTGGCCCTTTATTCTAAAAAATATTTTAACATCTCCTCTGTCCTTAATTTTTGCTGTGCCTTTCACAGATCTTTTTTTTCTGTCTGCCTAAATACACTTCATTTTCTGTCACATATTTGCCTCTTTCTTCCTTCACCAATCCCTATCAGTTCTCTTTTGCTCCCTGCACAGCAGAGGGGCAAGGGGGGAGAGTTCTCCTGGAACGTCTGCCCAAAGCAGCCCAAAGTTCACACTCTGCCAAAAAAATCTGTCCACTCTATTACATCCTCTTTTCTACAGCATGCTTGCATTTTGAAGGGAATTGTGAAAGCTAGCAAGGGGAAATTCAATCTGGCCCCTTACAAAGATGTTCTGGCCAAGAACAGACATATGCACCACAAGAAGATGCAAGAAGGAATTTACACTGCGCTAGAAATGTGTGATGAATTTTATACTGAATTAAACTTAGTGTTATAATTGATTTTTTTCTTCAACTCAAGATTAAAAGCCTATTATAATACTACTTATAAATAGAAAATGTTAATTCACACTTTAGACTGTCTAAAATGGGAATTTAATTTAGATTTACTGAAATGGCAATTGCATATTAATTAAAAAACAATTGATTATTAAAATATTTTTACTGAGGTTTAACAGCTCTATTACATAAGAAAATTTGCTAAATTACTGTCCAGATTGTATTTTTAGATGTACTGCAGTGAATTCAGTGAGGTTGCACTGATGCAAGTGTAAACAAAATAGTTGTTTTCTCTTGAGATAGTGTTTATTTAACATACTCTATGTCATTGAGTCTAAACCAAGTGGTTAACTACAGCTATTTATGATAGTTGAATTGTCAAGGAATATGATGATGTCATAAGTTTTGAAGCTGTAAGTGTTTGGTACCATTTATTAATTGCCAAAAAAATCTTTAGTTCAGAAAGATATTGAAGACTGTTGATGCATCTATACAGAAGTCTGGCACCAGACATATAAAGTATATATCCATGCTATTGTAGCTGTAATACACTTTGGTCAACAGCAGTGTGGGAGTGTGACCTGGGAAGTCATATCTAGAGAACTGAATTGGACTCAATCACCCAGCAGCAAAGCCTGGAGAGGTAAGAACTGCTGTTCCATGGTGTCCAGGCACACAAGCACTAAGCAGGTGTTGTGATTAAGTTTTTTTCATTTGATGCTGAAAGCTGGGCTCAGGATGTGCATGAGCATAGCCTAGATTTTCCCTCTGCAGCTGAGGCTGCAGTTCAAAGGGGATGCCATAATTTGCTTGCAGAATATTCATTACCAATTAACATAATCAATGGACATCTCCATTTAGAAGGGCAAGATAAGCCACTAGAGTTGCATTAGTACAGCCCTGTCAGAATGAAATCCGGTATGGGTAGATGTTTTCTCTGTATTTTTCCACCACTGTTTAAGAGGTTCGCACCTTCAAGGAGAAAAAACCAACATTTTTACAATCTTAGCTGGCCACATAGTGAGAGCATAACCGTGATTTTTATCATTTTTATATGGCCTTAGATTCTCACCCAGTTCTTCCCCCTTAAGATAGCTCTTCTCTTCAGCAACATAATGTACTCATTTTTCCAGTGGGCATAGGTAGAATTCCCCTTTTTCATGAAGATTCCTTGGACGTTTTTTTAAATGTTATTCTATCTACTCACACTCAGCTTTCAATTCCTGATTTCAATGTTTTATCACCCTTCTTCATCCCCTGTTTTATATGCTGCCTTTCAGCAGTTCCAATTCTTCCTGGTCTAGAGAGCACCAGCACAAATTTCAGCAACACTGCTCATCACCATTTTTGCTTTCCATCCTTCATAAACCAGAAATATAATCTTTGGACCTATCCCAAGTCCTGTGGCATCAGATAAATCACCATTTTCTTTGATGCAAGGACTTCTATTTCTTATTTATGTGAAAAATGCAGTTATCGGAATAAGGTCTTTGGCAGTTAGATCCACTAATTCTTTTCCGTTCCCACACACTCACATAAAGCTCATGGATTGCAGAGGCAGAGTAGTTCTCTGGATGCCATCTTCCCTCCCATCCAGTACAAAACCCCATTACTGGGGGGAGAGGGAAAGCTAAATCCCACTGTCACACCCAATTCAAAGCTGCATTTTAAGTCAATATCATTCCTTTCATCAAATGCTGTATATGTGAGACAGACAGCATTTAGTCTTACACTTTTATGGCAAAGTGCCCATGTCCAAGGAACTCAAAACCTTCCTGTCAGCATCAACCTCTGCCTAAATTTTTATTCACAGCTAAGCTAACTGAAAAAAGAGATCCCTGGTGTCTCCTAGGACTGGAGGATTCACTCAGAGTCACACCAAATGCTGCCCAGGCTCTAGTAACTGGAGGGGGTGGTGAGGGAAGAAGGTTTGGTCAGAGTTTCCTGAGTTACCAGTTCTAGATCATATTCCTCCTCTTTTTAATGCCATTCCAAGGCAGATCCTGCCTAAAACATGACACTCTTCCTTCTTTCTTAATCCTCCAACTGAACCTACAAGTGAAACTGTTCTGCAATGTAAATTCATGCTCAGAATAAGTATTACTGCATAGCTAGCAGCTGATAATCCTAAAGAAAAGTAGCAAAAATTAGCCATTATTTTCTTAATGTGAATTATTCTAGAATGGCATTAAACAAAACGTGTATTTTTCTGCTTCTTCTGAACTTCTTGTATATTATCACCTCAAAAAAAAGGGATTCAATTACTTTGTCTCAATTTACCTTTTGGAGTGGGGGCAAGGGGACAGCTCAAGTGCAGCTGTACAATATTATGTTGGGATTTCCATTACTAGCTCTAACTACTGGACACACATTACTTGGTCTTCCTAGGAAATACAAACATTCAAGATACAAACCAAATACAAGCTGATGTTACTTTTATGCCTATTTCCCATTCCTCTGCATTCACACTTGCGTGACTGATTTGTGTGTGAAACGGTTTCCAAGTTTTCAAGCAAAAAGCAGTTAAGAAACAAAATATTTATACTCTTCTAACTTGCACTTCCTGTCTAGCTAGATCCAATACAGATGCAAAGTCACTGGTCTGCAAGAGCTTTCCACAGATCTATAATAAAATAATTAAATTAGTGAGTTGTGTTTAGATCAGAGATTCTTGGCTGCCAGCTCCTAAGAACTTGGGGAATTCTGAACCACAGAAGGATCATTTGGAGTCCATTTGGCAGAAACGTCAGAAACTTGCTGCTCCTGGGAACATCCTTTTCCAATAACATTTATAGCTCTAGATGGAAGTGAAAAGCACCATATGTTAAGAGTTTCCTGCAAAGCTTCCTGGTAAGAGAGGAAATAAATTCAACTTGTCACATCTGCTCGTGGACCAGTCAAGTAGGATTTTATCACAGCTTTAAGTGGTTTACAAAACTGTCCTGTTATCAACTGAAGGGAGCTTTACTTCTCAAGGCTTTTTTTCAATATGTGTGTTTATATAATCCCAATCATTAAATTATTTATTTGTCAGTGGAATTCAGTAACATGTATTATTATTTATCTCTAAACAGCAAAGATTACTGTTATTCAGTTAACAGCACCAGTTCACTTGGAAGCAAATTTGCATGGTTCAGCTGAATAAAAGTAAGTAGTCCCATTCTGCCCTTAGGTTTTTCTAACCCCAGCTCTGTGTATTGTATCATATTTTTCATTATGAAATACTTTTAATTAGACAAAAGTCAATCTTCTAACCTATACAGAAATCTTAGGTCCTAAGCACTGCAAACACAATGCAAACAGCTGGCTTCAAATTCCCAGGGAGTCAAGGATCCCAAAGAAAATATTATAAACTACATCTTGTCTCTGTGGCTGCTCAAGAAATCATTACTCCCCTTGCAGAAGGCAGCAATTTATTATGTAAAGTGCAAAGATAGCACAAAACAAAGCAGCAATATTCCATGGCAGGAACTTCTGCAAAAGTCACAGCTCCATGAAATTCGGCATAGGCAAACTCCACAAGCACACACGTGTTTTTTGGCATCTTGTCCTGCTCTCATTGAAGACAGTGGGAATTTTGCCACTGACTACACAAAGAGAAGGATTGGGCCCAAACTATGCAGCTATTTGCCAAAATAATCAAGTTACAGGAAATTGCTCCCCAAAAGGTAGATGTGTTTTAAAATTCCAGATGCCTATTGTAGCTGATCTAATTTACACAGACTGGGCCATACACTGTTCCTGCCTCAGCATACAGCTCCCTTTGATGTTAATGGGACTCTGATGCTGCTTCAGGGCAGTGCAGGACACATCCCTTGGAGCCCACTCCTTCCACTCTATCACTAAAGAGTGAGCACAAAAGAGAGTGGCAGTAACACATCACATTACATCCAATATTCATGCAATTATTGAAGAACACTCTATGTATTACATTTGCAAACTGTCCATAATAATTTAATTTTCTGTCCTCAATTTATAATATGTTAATTAAGCATGAAATTAAATGCCTTTTAACATACAACTGATTATGCTATAATGTATCCAACAAAGATTGATTACTGAATAATAAATCATCATTTGCATAAATATTTATATAATTTATTTTTTTAAATTCCATAATGCATAAACAGATAACATGGGAAAACAGCAAGTTCCATTACAGACATTGTACTTTGACTTTTAAAGAGCTTTTTCCTTGAGACTTGTGAAGACTTCCTCATATATTAGGGAACCAAACTCTACTCTACATCATAAGGAGCACTGCAGTCCTTCTTTACATGTTATCAGAACTTCATAATTACATAACATATTATTCTTAACATGCACCAAAACCCAGAAAACTTGCCAGAAAAGGAGAAAAATACACTTTAATTACAATGCAATCCATATTAGCTTTCCCCAATATGGAATTTTCACTAAAAACTGATCTTCCATTTGGGATCCATCATTGCACTTCCTCATCTCAATGGTAAAACCTCTTCTTTCTGCCCTGCTATCTATCATTATCATGTCTGACCTCAACAAGTTTTACTGCAATTATTTCAGTTTAGGTTTCTCCGTGACAAAGTTACAGTTGTATTCATTATTTTGCCAGGAAGTTAAAAGCTGTTTTTATTTACAAGACACCCAGGATAACTTTCAAATATGAGGAGAAATCTAAAGAAAATCCATGAACAGAGTTGCTGAGAACTTATTCAGCAGATTTTCCAGGATTCTGGACCCACTCACTCTGCCTGCCTGATAGCAAGAGTCAGTTTTTTTATGGACTACATGTCCTTGAGGAACTGTTCACAGCAACAGCTCAGATACCTTCTCACTCCTCCACAAAGGGCCTGCAGCAAAGCTGACTGAAGTAAATGGAAAGACTCCCCAAGAACTTACAAGCTTTGGATCAGGTTCAGGTTTTGCACAATATTCTCAGGAACCAAAGATTGTTTACAGGCAAATCCCAATGCTCTTCTCTGTTCTGTCCACATGGAGTAGGAAGAGAGACTCCAAATTTAATTCAGTGGGAAAGAAAAGACAAACTTCGTGTAACGCATAAGTGCCTCTACCTTGGCTAACTTTGTTTGTACTTCTTATTGGCCTAATCAGAAGTGTCCAAGATATTAAAAAACCCCATACCAGTATTCAAAAAATGCAATCAAAAAATGGAGTTAGATTTTTTTGGACATACTGACTTGCTGTTTACAAGCCAGGAGCTTGTAAGCTGTATTCTGTTGAACACAGAATCCTCTTGTAAAAAGAAAACTGGATTTAAACACCTGATTTAGGATGACCAATTAAAAATAATTTTCAGTTTTTCAAAAATGAAAAAGTTTAATGAGAAAACTATTATGAGAAAAGAAAACTGCAACTGGGTCTTTTTTTGCACCTGCTTAAAAGTCACCAACTAGCCAGCAGGAAATGCCAAGGAGACACATTCCACACAGGGAACAAGACTGAAATAGAGCCCAGCTTTGGTTCACTGCTGCAATCTGCTGTGCACCTCTTGAGAAACACTCAGCTCTATACAGAAATCAGTGGGAGTTTTAGTAACTCAGACTGCTACAGCATCAAATTTTTGAATATCAATGTAGATTATGTTTAAAAAGTCTGTTTTCTTGCCCAGAAATCCTGTGATAAATTTGCTCTTCAGTAAGTTTTCAGGAAGCCCTCATCATTAGTGGAAGGATGTGGTATAATATAAACTTTTTTGAAAAGTTTTGAGATTATACTTCTCCTGGCTGCTCCAACTGTACATCTGAGGAGGAGGTGGGAGTCCCTGCACAGCTGAGAGCTCTTGGGGCAGCAGAGCCTGATGGGCTGCCCAAGAGCTCCTTCTAGGCTCCTTCCAGGGACTGCACAGAAAATGCCATATAACTGAGCTTTCCAGGCAGTTTCTGCAGAGCCACTTTTTCTTCTCACTTCTACTCCTTCCCACTTCTCTTTCTCATTCTTATTCTCAATTACTTTCTCATTTTTGTTTTCAAGGTACCGTGTAAGAGGATTTTGTTTTAAGAAGTGGTGCTCTCTTTGTGAGTATTCCATCACGAGTAGACAGCACCAGACCATCCATGTCTGCTAAACCATGCTCCATCTCTTAATACTGTTGTTCTGTGTTTGGCACTGGCTACAGACTCCATTTCTTATAAATGCACAGAACTCGGCAAGCTGCAGTCCCTCAGATACAAACTGCTAATGCTACTCAATACCTTGAATTCTTAGAGCTTTCTTCCATGACCTCGAAATGCTTAGATATATCAGGATTTCTTCTGCACACAGAAAACCTAAGGCATAAGCACATGACGTGACTTTGAGTGTACACCCAGCCTACAAAGCTACACACTGGTCACACAGCTGACACTGACTGCATCTTCTAATATTCCTAAAGCAACAAGATCAAACTTTGCTTCCTTACAACATTTGACTAACCAATTCATTCTTTGTAGTTCTCTCTAAAATTGCTGTATATCTTCCTATTTAAATATTTTTTGGAACCCTTGAAAGCTGTTCTCACTGCATTCTCTCCTCCACCCCTCCATGTGATCCAGCTGTGCCCCAGCTGGGTACCAGAAGGGCTTTGTGCTGCCCTCTGTGCCTCAACTGCTGTGCTCCACAGTCGTGCTCTTCTGCATCCACTTTTTACTGACATATTTCTTATATGCAGCACACTGTGAAAGAGATACAGGATGTTACATGAGGTGTACTGAAATACTTTATTATTAAATACTTTAAATTAATCATGTGTGATAGTTAATTATTCATTCAAACAAACCATGAAAAATAGGGACTGCAGCAATTTCCTCTCTCCAGTATCAGATTGCTACTAAATGTATGGCACAATAAAACACTCAAATTAAAACTTCCTGATGTGACACCAAATTACTAAATACCCAAACTGCTGAAAAATTAGAAGTATAACCCTTGCACAACATATTTATTATATTCATGTCCTACTTAAAAATGCATCCTATTTGGAAGAAAAGAATATTCATGATCTCTCTTGTACAAATTGGAAAGGAAGTTTCTTGATTTGTCTAAAACTTTTGAACAACAACATAAGCAAACCTTAAGAAAGGCACATCATGTGCAAGCAGCTGATGGTGTATGGTGAATTTAAATAATTACATAGCAGAATGTAACCTCTTGAAGTCAGGCTTTTCACCTGAACAAGTACATTTTTATTATTCCTAATTACTTAAAGTGCCCTTCACCAAGAAGGAGTAAGAACAAAATCTCACTGCCTCAAAGAACTTGAAACTGAAAATCTCATTACATCCTACTTGTGACAAGGCCAGTGTTGGTGGAACTAGTTCTTCTAATAAGCAAAACAAAATATGAAAAAAATTTAGGAAAGAAACCTGGAAAAATAAAGGAAAACCAAAACATATAAGAAAGAAGTGTCTAACAGAGATGAAGGTTAAGATACAAAGAAAAAGTTCAGCCAAATCAAAACATGGTACATGCCCTGTTAACTCTCCAATGCTATCTTTTTTTTAAACACTCACAGGTCTCGGGGTCACACTGAGTAGTCCTCTACTGCCCTTCCCTAACAATCACAAAAGCCATTTAAAAAAAACCCATAAAGATAAAAGCAGAATAGAAAATATGAAAGAACCCGTATGCCAATCTTATTTTTATATATTATTATACTATAATTTTGTCATACATACTCAGGTGTATGAGTTTACCTCCTATATAATTCCTAAATCCTGCACAAAATGTAAACATAAGACTTTTGACTGAACTTAATGATCCTATTTTGAACTGCCTGGTTTCTGGCAGAGATATCATTATAGTATATATTCCTGAAGACTCAGTGTAACGATCAAAGCACTCTGAAAGTGCAGTGATCAATGAAGAGCTGTTTGTCTGTCAATCCTTCAAGAGAAGCAGGAGTGCCCAGCTCAGCAGAACAGCAGGAGAGCACACTGCCATCTGAGGGAATTGTGGCTTGGTCACGGTGTCTCCAAGGTAATAATATTTTGTCACTGTTATTTCTTTTCTTGCTATGAAAAGAGATCCGTCTTCTGTGAACCCATTTGTTAGATTGCAATTTACAGGTTTAACCTTTCATTAGTCTCTATCCACTTTCATTAAAGCCACTAATTTGACAAGTGAATGACTTCTTTTTGAGAGGTTTGTCCTTTCCTTTCCAAAGAGATTTTTTTTCACCTTGCCTATCAGCCCGGCCCAGGCCCTGAGTGCCATCCCTGCCTTCTCTGCTGACAGCAAGGGGATGGGGCAGCAGAGTGCCTCGGCAGAGGTTTGCAGAGGTGCAAACAGGTTACATACATGAATGCATTTTAATATTGGTCACCTCCTACCATATGCATACTCTGGTCTTCCTTTCTCTCTTTCCCCTCCAGTAAAAGCCCATGTCATCTCTCTCTTGTGTTGGTGAGATACTCCTCACAGCATCTTTGAATCTTTTTCCCCCTGCATGTCCTTCTTCTCTACTTCTTTCTGCTTTGATTCTCCCTTGCTTTCTTCTGTTTCATCTTTTTTCTAGTCATGTCTCCTATTATTTGTTTCATCTTTTGTTGCTCTTTTCCCCTTCTACAGTTGCTCTTTTTCTGTGCTGCTGACTGAACTTTTTTTTTACTTTCTTTTTCCTTTTTTTCCTCTTCCCACCACAAACAGCTTTTCCAACCCTTCTCTAAAGCACAGCAGAACAAGCAAATTAGAGAATCTTGTTAATTTAATCTAGCACCTCCTCAGTGTTGTTCTTTTCTTGATCATTCTGTTCCCTCTTGCTTTTCCACAAGCAAGGATAAACAACTTCTAATGTTAAAGGGGAGATAGAGAGGAAAAGATCATTCACGCACTCTTCTAAAGCTCTCATGATCCTTGCTGGAACCATTTGCTAATTTTTGTATCTTGATGCATAATAAGAGCCTTCTCCTTTAAGCTTTAAAATGAGACAGATACAGCCTTTTACTGTTCTATATCATTATATGGCTCTTCAGTCTTTTTATAGTAAGAAACTGGAAATATATTCTGAATAGTGTTATTTGTTAGCTTCTCTCTCTCTCCCCATCCCTTCCAGTTTTTTAAGCGTTATTTAACTGTCAAAGTTTAGGACACCATATTTGAAAAATACTATTCAGCATCTCTACACTGCAAGAACTGTGAGAGAAAAGGAAATAAACCCTCCTGAAAGCATTTATGTTCCCTGAGTAGCAGCACATGGAATGTCTGAGAGTCATTAGTTTCCTTCAGCTGTTACAATACGAGTGAACGTTAGCCAATGCATAAGAGCTGTTTGGAAAGAGCCAGCATTAGTGGGGTCAGAGAGGAATGGGCTCCATTCTGTACAGTTAGCTTTGCTCCTGCACAGCCTCTGCTTCATACTGCCAGAATCAATGAGCTGAGACAGGTTGTTTCTTCTCAGGTCACACTGTGCATGGGGCGAGCAGTGCATGAAGGAAAAATGGTAGGGAGTCCTGAGGTTATTATACAGACAAGGCATTAGCAATTGGAAAAAGGAATGAAATGCAAACTGCCATGACAAAAGGAGAAGGATAGAAAACATAAAATGGGATCAGGCCAGACAATCACCAGGGATGGAGTGAAAAAGAGGGGAGAGGTGGGAGGTAAGACATTTTAGCTCCTATCTCCTCAGTAAATTTCCTCAGATTACTCATAATACATGAAATTATCCATAATTCTCCTCAAAGGTGTTGACAGTGAAGCTACTTCTACCTCAGCAATGTCATTTACTCTTTACAGACAGCAAGTAGCAATAATTTTTATCTATGATTCTTAAAAGCATGATATGATATATATACAGGTATACAGCAATGTTATCCAAAAAAACATAAGCCCTTCCTAAGAACACATACCCAAATCCCTAGACAGAGACTATGCATTTTTTTTTCCCTTGCTACATATATAGGTTCTTTCAACTGAAAGTGTTAAGTCTTAGACAAAGGAGCACAGAAAATCAAAAGCAAAGCTAGGAACAGAGATGAGAGTCCTACTTGTAGTCTGGCTCTGAGCACACTTCACCCTTTTTCATAAAGACATTTTGAAGAAAAAACTAAAAATCAAAGTGAACATTAGCCCAACTGGACATCAAGTCTTCAAATGTACTTGGGATGAGAGACAAGACCAATAATCTGTTGACATTTACTTGATAATTTCTGGATATAAGTTTTCTCAATACTAAGGTTATAGGCACTTTGAATCTTAACTATTTATTTCTCCAGCTGGGACATTTAAGTGTCCCAAACAGACAAGCCTAGTGCAAGAAATCTCAGGCTGTTGAGATACCAGAACAACAGATAAGGAACAAAACACTACACAGACTCATGGGAAGAATACCAGGAAGTTGCTTCACTTATCTAACAACCCTCTTCTCTCATTAGATTTTGCAAATCAGTTTTTTAACAATCTAATCCAGAGACTTCTGCTATAGGCTGATTAGATTCATTTTCTAGATCCACAAACGACTTAAGGAATGGGATATGGTGCTCTGCATTTCCGTAAATCCAAGATTCTGACCTTGAGCATATAATCCTAAATGATTCAAGAACAGAGAGAACAATCTTCAACTAAATCAGTAAAGGAACTTTAAGATTTATGCTGTCATTCTGTCTTTTCTAAGGAGAATAAAGTTTTAGCTTATTTTATTTTTAAATTATCAATTAAGGAAAATTGACTAGTGACAAGAACTCTTCTAATTACTAAGTTTTCACAGTGTTAAATACTTAAAGTTAAATCAACCAGCATTTACCAAACTACTGCTCCCGCCCTTCTCCCCCTCCATATACACACTTTTTTCTTTCTAAAAGCCCTCTACTGAATTAGCTGTTAGGTACTAATTGCAAATGATTAAGCACTCACTAGTCTTACACTTCTTGCTTTAATATTAATGTGATGTATTAGCATGGAACATGGCTTGTATTAATATTATAAATGGAAGCCTGCATGGATCACTGCCTACTGTTTTGCATTACAAGGAGCATGCAGCTAAAGAAAAAAGTCCAATTTAGCCCAGAAAAAGCCTAGTACACCATATATTTCTGTTGGCAACAAAGAAGTAAAAGGACTGAAGAAAATAAAGTTAAATACTATCTATTTATATAAGCAGCATATAATTTTTTTCATAAGCAGCAGCAGCAAACATATAAAGAGATGAATTTCTCTCATCCATCTCTGAAATAACTGGAATATATGAAGCTAAAGTTAAATTTAAATTACTCCATTAAGCAGAGCCATGCCACAGACAAATATATTTTCTGCCTTGCTCTACAGAGGTAACAAAGTTGTTTTTCCTGTGTATATCAGGTTCAAGGATTATACTCCATTTAAACATCTTACTTGTGTTCTCATATTCGTAGGATGCCAAAGAGTACTTAGTGTGTTTTTAAAGTTTGTATATTTGTAATTATTTATCCTTCCCCCAAGGTAGCTTTCTCATTTCTTCAGCCATCATGGGCATGTAAAACATAGGTCTGTCAGAATGTACAGCTTAACAAGCTTGCCTTGTATTTGTTACACAAAATAAGCTGTGTGCTAGAATTGAATCCTGTTTGTTAGAAATGAAAAACATTGGTTTCATTCCTCATTGCTTTGTGCAACTTTAAATGGACATAATATATTTAGATGATAGGCAAATGAAAGCTCTCTGCACACAAACTGTGTCAGTTCTAAAGAAAAGCACTTTCTACAAATCTATGCATTTTCTCAGGAGCCTAAAGAGTCTCCTCCAAGATGAAATTTTTAATGCTAGTTATTGGAGAAGTATGGAAAATATGACATGCACTTTAAAAATAAATGACAGGTTTCCTCATCTGGCAAACACAATACATCTCTTTTTTAGTCTTTCTCTTGAAGTTGGTTATGAGAAAAATCTTGTGGAAGGAAGAGAAATTATTTATGCAGTATTCTTATAAATAAGTTGAAAGGATCAATACAAATGCAACTTTAGAAAGTGAAAGCCTGAGAGCTGAAATGTGAAACCAGCAGCAGAATCCTGGGATACCTTTGCCACCACAGTAGCAGCAGAAATGCATAGCAGCAACCAAAGAAAGAGTGATGTCAAAGCTCTGGGCTATAATGTCACATATACACACACTGCTGCTACTGACATCAGACAGGCTTCCACCGAGAGCAAAAGGAGACTCTAGTACAGAGATTGCTCTTAAAGGGAGTGAGCAGCTCTCCCAGCCACATCCCAGCACGTAACACAGGACACCACCACACATCAGCCAACTCCCATGGGCAACTGGTGCCCACACTCATTTAAAACTGGGTCTGGATAAGGAACATCAACACAGAAACACAGCAGAAGTAAAAAGAGCAACAAACAGGCTGAAAGGAGCCAAGGAGCAATGGATGGGAAGGACCCTCCCTGGCAAAGTACAACCTCTTTGTGAGCTCCAGTGCACTGCCTCCAGCTGTCACTGTGGGGACCCTTTAATTCCATGTTGATCCCACAGCAGAGCCCTGGGCAGGCCAGCAGAGAGGACTGGCTGAGCACAGGAGTGAGAGCTGGCAGCAGCTGTGCAAGATCGTGAGTGTGATCGTGTATTAGAGTCAAAGACACATTTATGAAGCATTATGATTAGAAAAAGATTCCTTTTCCAGCAATAAAAGGGCTTATTATTTTTTAATCTCTTCTAGATTTAATGGGGGATTATGAAGATGTGCCTCTAATTGGTCTAATTAATTTTTTTAAATTTTGTTTTCTATTGTATGTCATTATAAAAAAGCAGCAACATCGGCCCATTGTAGCTTTGCCTTTTAAGGGTTTCTGCTGTCATCATCCTGAAGCACCTTTTGGATAGGGAGACTGTTTTCCCATTATTTATTATTCCCTACCAGCTATCTGAGAAAGAGAATTACCCATGGCCGCAAAGGGATGCTGAGGCAGGTTCAAGAGTTAGTCCAATTCACTTGAATCCTACTGAGTCACTCTTCTGTCACAAAAGTTGACATAAACTTGTTCATCTAGGAGAATGGAGACCTACCTTATGCACATTGCAGACATCCACATTTTTCTGAGATGGATGTCAGTGAAAATTCTCCACCTCCAGAAAGAAGAGTAAAGGCTTGTTCAGCTTTAGCTTCTTCATTAGTCCAAGAATGCAACAGTATTAGGGCTAAATTTATGGAGATATATCTATATAGCTATAGATATATTTATAGAGAGAGAGACATAAATATTCAAAGAAGGAACCTTTAGGAAAATAGTAATCGAATTATTAAAAACACTCTCAGATTACATGGATTCTGATACAAGACTGGTATCAAGTTCAGATTGCTCTCTAAACCTTGAATTTCAGCTCTTAAATTTTTGAATTTGCAACCTTGATAATGCTTGAGATTTTCAATGTATATCCTTGTTTTGACTGCTTAAAGAAAGAACTGTTACAGAAATTCAGTGTTTGCCTATATTTATCACACACTGTAACAGAAGTTTCTTGGTCTTCTGTTTTTAGAATTGGAAACAAACCTATTGCTAAGAATATAATTTTCCATAGGAACTACTTCCTACCAGAATCCTAATACTGGTAATTCCTTGGAGCAAATACTGCCATTTCTGCCATTGAATCAATGTAACTGAGCAGTTGTTTCAAGTCAGATCCATATCCGATTATTATTCGACTCAGCTTTAATTTCTAATGCAGGACAGGAAAATGCAAAAGCAGGTTTCCATCTCCACTGAGAGCTGTCCTTTGGGAATTATGTATTTCTCTCTAGCAGTGGCTAAATCCTCATTGAAGCTGCAATACAACCACTTATTCCATAGCGTCTAATGCAAAAAAGTGTTGAGCATCACCCAGACACGATCTAACTGAGTGCCACAGTTCACTCATACAGGAGTCTGCCACAACTCTTCCATTTCTTTCCATTTCTTTCCATTTCTTTCATTTATGTTATCTGCTGCACCAGAGTGATTTTGGATAACTGGCAGTGGAATTCTGCTAACATGAACTTTGGGACTGAATTGTTCTCGATTAGCAACTGTTCCTACTGCATATTGGTGAGTGCCTGTGCAAGCATTCATTCTTCAGAAATGTTACTGTGGTGCTCTCTGAAAAAGAAGGTTTGGAAAGAATTCAAAACAAAGGAAAAAAAACCCCAACAATAAGCAGTAAACACAAGAATTCTTGTGGCAGTAAGGGAACCAGAGGAAGCGGTGGGTTGATATTTTGCTACTTGCACTATTCTGTCCAAGGATTGTGCTATTATTTTGTATTAAATTTAAGTTTCTGCTGAACTTTCCTAGGAGTTTTTCACTTATTTTGCTTTTGGAAAGAATGGTAAAATTAGCAACTAGAAGAGATGGATGGTAGAGGAGTTGTCTAGTATGTGGCTTTACCAACTTGGATCTACATCTACATCTATGAATTCACCTCTGTGGTGTAAGACACTTGCCTGAATGTACCTCATAGAATGGCAAAAAAGTCCTGCCAAAAATCTTGTGTTCTAATCCATGGGATGCCAAGCTTGGCAAACATGCTTTCAATTTCACTATTGTTCCTTTTACACAGCATTGACTTGATGAAAAGTTAGGGTATCATTCTTGTTACCACAGTTCACTTTCAACATTTGGAGGGGTTTTTTATCATTTTCTTTGCAATTATGTGTTAATGGTGAATTACATCTCCTCTCAATATATTTCATTCCTTTTGCAGAGTAGTAAGCAATATTAAAAGGTCTAAAATTCCCCTTTCACAGTTCCAGGTACCTCACCCAAGTGAGCAACAGTCATTTTAGCCAATGCAAGTCAAAGAAACATGAAGATATTTTAATTGAATATTAAAAACAGGAGATTTCTCACATAAATTACAATTCTTCAATTTTCAATACACAAACCACCACTCCAGTGCTCACTACATTACTCTGAATTGCAGGACAGCTGGAAAAAACATATCAGCCTTCACTACTGATTGCACTGCAATGGAATCACCCACCCTCTGCTGCCTTAGCCCTGCTGACTTCTGCTAGCAGTTGGGGTTGTGGGAACAGAGAGTCTGCAAAGTTTTCTGCCTACAAATATTTAGTAACTCGATCTTACACTGATCTAAAACACCAAGTCCCCACTCAGGAAAATATTTCACACCTTGTTTAGCTTTAATTCAACAAATTACCTAACTGAAGTTCACTCGTTGAATTACTCTGGTGCCTAAGCATGCACAGAGACAAACTGCTCTGCACATTTGAAGCTTGTACTCTTAACTGAACACATCTCAACTGTCACACTTCAGAGCTGAGGAATGAGACTCTTAGCCATTTTACTTCCATTTGTCTGTAGTCCTTAAAAGAAGCATCTTATTCAGTCACCTCTTATTATATTGTATCAGGTCTGCAAGCACTATAGCTTCAAAGAGGCAAAGTGCTAAAAATGAGACAGGCTGATCATATGAGTTCAAAAATATACAAGAATACGGATAAGGAGGTGGGAAAAAAAAAAAAGAGGGAAGAAGAATGGAAGCATGTGCTTACAATTCCTGAACAAGAACAGTTCTCTCAAAGACAATGTACTGTACATATGTTATTTATATGCCACCATTTTAATGGCCCTTCAATGAAAAACATCTTGTTGCCATAGTAACAGCCACATTGCGTGCTGTCTCTGAGACTCCTACATCATCACACAGGACACGCACAGCGTTTCACACCAATAAGTCGTGGGCATGTCTGGTATTTTACAAAAGAACAACGTGCACATATTTTCTCTACTTTAACCCATTATCTAGCACACACAGTATTGATGTGAATTTCTCAACATGGAAAATGAAAATGGTGTTCGTGTTACTTCTCTTATTGTATTGGTGGAGAGTAAAATGTGCTCATAATGGCAACCCACAATAGGAGAAAAAGCCCTTTTATTTTCAACTATTATCTTACCTCTCCATGCATCCACAAGCTATTTACAAGTTCAAGAAGAACCTGTTGAATTGTTTCACCTCATTGTAAAAGTGCCTACTTAATTCTTTTTGGCATTTCTTTAACACTGATTTTTCAGTACACTTACGCATATTTGCAACAGAACTTCCCTGCAAAGACTCTCAGTGTGAGGTGCAGGTAGAGGTCTATCTTCATCCTCCACTCCATCATTTATATATATAAGATTTTGTACATCTTACCTAAGATATTGCACAAGAAATTTCTGTTGCCCCAATTACTACCACATTTCTATCCAACACTTTATTTTTTTTTAGTCATAACTACCTTAAAGATTTAAAACTGCACAAGAAGTGGACTGATTTTTTCCTTTGGGAATGAGCACAATAAAAGATGTTTTTATGAGCCTAAGGAAATGTTGGGTGTCTGTACATAGACTCCATGGGTAGAACTTCAGAATATATTATTGAAGAGTTATCTTTACACTGCATACAACAGCACTGAGTCCTGTGAAACTACATGTATTCAGCAGTACAGCTGAAGAAAACACAGGTAAACAGTCTGCTGGTTCTAATTTGATGAATGTAACATCCCCAGACAGTTTGTTCGCTTTAAACTGGCAGGTTTATTCATTTTGAACACATTATCACATAATAACTTTTTTTTTAACCAAAGGATAATTTACCCTGGAGCCTACCTGCAGGAAATATACTATCAGTATTGTTGGCTACCTTCAGGATACAATTAGCATAAACTTATATCATTACAATATTGCTAAACATAGTAGATACATGGTGAGCCACTGCTTGAGGATTTCTTGAGACTGAGGAAAAGTAGGAACCATCATTGCCAGACTTAAGGCTCCTGTGTGCAACATGGGATAGATGCGTCCATTTCTCATGGCAAAATCCACTCTTAAAAGAAAAAGACAACAAAATTCAAGCCAGCTTCTTGCCATGCCTCAATATTAAAAGACCCAAAACGCTCCTAATTTGAGGGTAGATGAAAGGCAAATTTACTCTGTAGTCCAGGAAATGACTACAAGATTATTATACAGAGGGCTGAGGGGAAATCCCACTGCCACAGGACTGCTGCTAGGTCAGCACCAGGTCTTTCCTAGGGCTCTGCCTCATAACACAGGCCCAATAAGAAAAACAGATTTTGAATACATGGCTTATAACCACTCTAGTTTTCCCTAACTCATCGATGCCGAGATGATTTTTCGCCTTCTCTTTTATATACCTTTTATATAACTTTTATATATCCTCATTAATCTCAGCATGCATACTTAATTCCTTAAGTCTGATAATTTAGCATAGTCCTAGTATTCTGTTAGGCCAGGAGACCAAACATCCTAAAGGCCACATAGTAGGAGGCCAGAAAACCCTACACTAACTTGGGAAACCAAGGTCCTCTCTAGAACATACCCTAAACTAGAGCTTTGGCCCTTCCAGGGGGGAATTCCTCAGATGTGGGAATATCACACCATTCATCCAGGCCTCCCACTGGGGCACCCATGTTAGATAAGCTGATTTGTAAGGTCTAGAAATTGTATACATGATCTATTGTGTGTATTGCAGTGCATCCCGTCTTGGCAAAATGGTACACCAATAAGGATCCTTATAAAAATGCCAAAGTAAAAACCCCTTATCCCTTAACCATGTCTGGCTCTCAATTTTTAAGACCAAGAAAAGGCATAATTATAGAAAACATACCTAACATGCATTAAAAATGTGACTCATCTGGAGAGATATTTTTCTTTGAATATTCCAGGATATCCTGCATTGTCCCTGATAGGGACTAAACTTGTTCAACTTAAAACTTTTTAACTGACTAGAAAGTATGGAAGCCCTGAGGCCACAAATACACATTGCACAACAGCCTGTTTCTGCTTTCCCACTAAGAATCAGGATAAGCCTCTCAATATTTTCCTCTTACTCATGAAATTGGAACTGAAAAAAACAATGAATTTCTCACACTGTGTGGAAATCAGCTCAGTCCCAAGACAGATACCATGAGCTTTAAACCCTCACACCAGAAGTTATTTCAGACATGGCAAAACATACTTGTTCATAAGATTAAGCATAGGTTCTAGTGATGGGACTCACCATATCTGCACATTCTATGTCACACTGCTATGCAAAAATGGTTGGGGTGATGTGGGAGTGGGGTATTGCTTATATTTTTTTTTCTGTCCGGATAACAAACAGTCTCTTGTTATTTGTATCAGAAAGTCTGTTGTGGTCTCCTATTCAGTCAAAAGACAGAGGGCACGAAATTAGAAGTTAACATAACCTCTGATGTTAATGTGCCATATAACCTATTTTTATTACTAGGTTTCAGACACAGAAAAAAAGTCATGTAAAATTCTACCTCTAACTGCAAATTTTGCCAGTTTTGAAAAGAACGAGATGAAATAGCATCAAAGATTATAAAGCAGTTCAAACCTTAGTGTGGGCAGAGAAATCAAGAAGCATAAAACCAAAATTTTTGACATTTAAAAATACATAGATGCTACATTAGTAGAATTTTAAGTTTTAAGTTTTATAGCTGACTAACTCCCCTAAGTTTGGCTGAATGTTACAAGCTTTGGTTTATTTTCATCAGTTGTGATTTTACTTTGTATTCCTCAGATTCTTAAATATCCTCACTCTCAAGTCCCTTTTGTAGCTTTCATCTCAAACCTCCTGCTTCCCATTCTAGTGAATCACTAAGAGAACTTTTAAATGGCCATTGCACATCTAATAGCATAAGCATCAATTATGTAGTTTTTTGCTTTTTAATATCCTTAAATTCTACGCTTTAGACAAAGAAGCCCAGCAAACCCAAGCCACTTCTGCTTGCTCAGAAATCATTATCTGCACTGTTATTGATACCAACAGTAAGAGACCAGGTCCTCTGCAACAGCAAATCACAGATTTGTGGCAGAGCTGGAAGAAAGTGAAACAACTGGATGTCACTTTGGATTTGGTTTCTTTATATTTTCAAATTGCTCTGCATTGTGCAAGAGCAATATCGTTTAAAAATAATAAGAAAAGACAAGTAAGAGACCACTATTTCCTGTATTTCGGTCAATTTAGTACATAGAGTTCTTTCTACCGACAACTTACCAGTAGTGTACAGGAGAAATAAAGGGAATGTGGGAAGGAGATGGGAAAAGGAAATGTACTTTGATTATTTTAGAAGGCTCTTAATAGCTGCTACCAAACTATCAGGGAAAAAAGTGAACGCATTCCAAACCTCCCTATGTTCTAAAGCCAACCTTTTTTTTTTTTTCCAGCACTGGAGAGAACAACTCAGTCATTCAGACATCCAATATCCATACTAGCAAAACCTAATTGTGAACACTTTTGCCCATTCTCACCCACCTATGTGTCTGAAGGGTTTTTTTTCCACATCTTATTGCATTGAGAGAAAAGTGTACTTATGATTTCAAAACTTGCTGAAGCAGCACTTACTAAAGCATAAGCTCAGGATTCATTTGTGTTTGAGATCTTTCATTACCTAAATTTTAATACCACTTTTCCAGGCATCACTCATTATCACCTGAAATTCAGGAACCACAAGCAAAAAAGACTGTCTGAACACATGGTTACAAGAGAGTGATTTTCCTAGCAAAGACAGACATGTGAAAGCTTTCAGAACTTCTTTTCCAACTCTTGTGAGTTTTTAATGATTTGGGTAGCGTGGGTAGTGGAAACAGATGCTATCGTCTCTACATTTTTGGCAGAGGATAAAGCAGCAAAGGCTAACATATTCATGCTGTTTGCAAACTCATGTATACCACAGATCATCTTTCCAAAATGCATTTGGGCAGGACAGAAAATTTTCAGCTCTTGATGATATAAAATGATACCATTAATGTCTAAATATATCATTACATTTTAAAAGAAAATACCCCCTCCCACAATGTATAATCTTTGCTGTTCTCAAATGGATAAAGAATACATATATGGGTAGCCATTTAGATTCTTTCCTCTCCCATGAAAGAAAATAATGCTTGCCAAGTGCTTGAAGATCCTCAGATGGAAGACACTTTGTATGAGTAAATTCCTTTATTTATTGCTACCATGCAGCATTCAGTACATCCATAATGCTTCCTGCAGGCTGAAGACTATATTAAGTCTTCAGTACAAGCAGATGTAACTCCACTGACATCAGCAGAGCTACACACATTTACATCAGGCCTCAACATGGTCTAAACACTGCTGCCTATGGTCCATACATTGTGTGTTCTTATCAGTGAATGTTTCTTAATGTAATAATAATTGTCTAAATCTAATCCAAACCTTAGGACACAGAGAAAAGACAACTAACACAAAGAAAGGATCTATCTCTGTTTCATCTAAGATTTCCCCTATCCTAAAAACAAGTTAACCTTTAAAGATCACAAAACAATAAAGCAGTTAAGTACGAAGGAGAGCAGATAAATGGTTAGAAGTATTGTGTCTTTCATACGACACTGCACCAACAACCTCTGCAACTCATACATATCCCTGTCCTTTGTGTTATCTCCTCTTTATTAGCTGTAGAGCTTGGCTGTAAAGCTAAGATGCACCTTGCAACATATTTAAAAAAACCCAAAACATTTATTATGCAACAACCTGAGAGAATTTAAACTGCCTCAGTGATGAAAGAAGAGGGAGATAATTCCAGAATACAAGCAACATGCTGTCGTCTGAGATCTTAATTCCACTTTGCACAAGCTGAACAGTGTGCAAGTATACATCCTCATCAGGGTCATTGGGACTATATAGATAAGGATGCCCGGAAAGGGGATCTGGCTTCAGAATGAGGTTTTCTAAGCATTTCCATAGTTCTTAGGAGAGTATCAAGTAAAAAGCCACTCAGATATTTTGGGTCAAAATTATTTAAAATTAAAATTTTATGTTAAAATTGACAGTAAAAAGCAGGATATTTGGGGGGACAGGGGGGAGGTTCATGACAGAAAAGAAAACTCAACTCAAGATTCACTCCCTGGCCTTTGATCTGATTTTGATCTGTTTCTAGAGAGTACTCTGGAAAGCAAGTGTCCTAGAACCAAGCTGTTATCACTGACAACACCATCAGGGATTGTGATGAGTAGATCACACTAATGTTGGCTTGAACTGTATGAAAAACATGCAAGGGGAGAGTATCAATACTTTTCCCATTGTGAGAAGCAGAAAGATATGAAAAAGGAAATGGTGTTATTTTCTGGCTTCTACTAATCACCAGTAACAATTTAAGAAAAGACACTTGCTATCATTTCTCTACAGTGTGGTAAAAATATTGCAGTATGTTTTGTATTTGGCTTTTAAGAGTGAGAACAATTTGATCTTTCTGATTTCTTTATTTTTAGCAAAGTAATGACACAGGGTTTTATACATCTTCTTTTGAAAACAGGGTTTCATGTTTTGTGCACTCCAGGCAATTTAAAATCAGACGTGCAACGTACCAGATTGATACTTAAAATAGGTGGTAGAAAAAAATCGAGTGGGCAAAAATCAAGCCTTCATTGTATATATATATTTTTTTTTTTTAGTTTAAAGCTACCAGAAATCGCCTGTCTCTTTTAAACTGTAGGCTATTTCTATATACACTACAGGAATAAGAATTATTAGAATAGTCTATCATGGATTTATGATCCTATTCAGTTACACTAAACATTCTGATTCAGTTCCAATGAATTATACAATAATTAAAGAATCTAATATGCTAAGTATTCTTTGAATAAAAACATAAACGTATTTTTGGTTTGTTGGATTTTTTTAATACTTGCAGTGAATTGCCAGAAAGAGACAAACATGAATTATACAGTAAGGTATTCAACCCAAAACATTCACTTTCCGAACAAGCATTAAGGCAATATACAGTAGTTCCTCTTTTGCTTTCCAATGTGTAACAGTGGACGAGCAGTGTGGAATCATGGTGGCCACCCTCCACGTCCTGATTGCTGCACTGCATTGAAAGGCAGTGACTACAGCCCAATGTTGCTGTGTTTTTATCTCTTTAAAAAGCTGTTTTAGTAAAAGAATAGGTCAAAGAAGGTACAGCTGTGATAGAGAATAAAAGATAATAATTTTTTGCAAAGATTACTGTGTACCATATCTAATGCTTCTTATTCTATGTATGCTTGAGGCAATAAGCCCTACCAGTAAACCTTTCACCTTTCACATTTTCTATTCAAAGACTGTTAAGACAGATGGCAGTAAATGCCATCTTTATTGAATTATGATCCATAGTGCTTTACCAGAAATAAGCAAGCATTAATCAAAGTAGAAAGCTTTGAAAAAGGTAGGGCTGAGAGAGCTTTGGGAAGGAAACAGCTTGCCAGGTATGCTGTCATCTCTCTCTCAAAAATTAAAATAAACATCACAAGAGTTAGAAAACTTGCTAGCTACCAAGCAGGGTTGAATGAAGCATCTTTCAGGCTTCCTATAAACTTTCAGAATATTCTACCCTTTGTTCTGTGCCTTGTGTATGTACCTGGTGTTTGCATGACTGTTTTCCTACGTAAAAGTATAAATTTTAAATTTTATTTTCTTCTGTTTTTAGTGAATTCACCAAACTTTTTAAATTGCATACGGTTTTCTTTGGGCCTCTTATTGGTTTGGGGTTTTTTTATGTCTTGGTTTGGGGGTTTGGATTTTGGGACTTTTTTAAACCTCTTTGCCTGCCCTTGTGGTCTTGCTGGCTTTTTGCCATTGTAACATCATGCTTCTGCAATTTGTCTTGGCCAAAGCACAAAATCAACACTGGTCTCTCTCTGAGCAGTTGCATTCTCCACACTGCAGGTTGGAGATGGGACCCTGCAGTAAACCTGTACTCGTGTGCTCAGTGTAGGGCCAGAAACAGTCTGAGACTTGTTCCCCACCCAGGAGGAGTTTTGAGCTTGCAAATAAGCCAACAACATGAATTAGAGTTGGAATCCCTTAGTACACTACAGCTCTGGAGCTGTCAAGAAATTACGTGGAACAATTATCTTTCTTCTTTTTGTCTTTAATGGCAAAAGGACTACTCTTTTGTAATATAATAGTACCTCTGAGACAAGCAGATGCATGATGAATTACACATACACGCAGCCTAGGTCTAGCCACGACAATCAGGGACATCCTAATTACAGCCCTTACAGGCCTCTCACTGTTCCCCATGAAACCAAACCCCACACACAGCCCCAGCCATCCCATAGAACAGCTGCTGTTAGAGCCAAATAAAAGACCTGGCTATAGATATGTGCATACATTAGAGGAAGTACCAGTGGATGACCTTTTCTCATATTAACTTTATTTTACGAGTGTGATTTAAATACTAACCAGCAGGTAATTTGTTCATGCACTTGCATGCTGAACACCTAGAATCGAAGACATCAGTTAAATCATACCAGGCTTTGAGGAAGAAACTCAGACTTAAAAATTCTGTTTGGTTCAAGCTTGAGCCAAAAAAATGTAAACATCTACTGCAGATGAAAGAGTTTTCTCTAGTGAAATCCCACTAGGTGTTTTTCCAATAGCAATTCTCATTTAACAAGTGCACTCTGCCATGCAGGTGGGACCTGTTACAAGCAGCAGCACATTGAAACACAAGCCTTGTGTAATTAATATTTATTACTTACGAATATTCATTTTATTTATGTCTTTATTGCCAGCCTCATGCTCTACTAACCACAGTAGGAAAGCGGTAAAAGTTTCCACTGGTTATATACACATTCTAATTTCTAAAAATATCTCCAAACACCTAAACCATACATTTATTATTAGATTATTTTAAATTAAATAGAAAAAAGTCAACTGATTTATCACTTGTCATAAAAGAAAACAAAACAGTGAGTGATTCCATATGATGAATATACAAAAACGTCAACATGAGGCAAATTACAGTCTGAAGGAGGAGCTCACAGAGCTGATTTGGCCATGAGCTGATATTACTCCCCAGAAAAATTGATACGAGCCTGCCTACCTGCTGAAGAAAGGGAAGTGAGTTACCCTGTGAACACAGGAGGGCAAAACTACACACAGCTTATCCAGCGAGGTCAGAGCAGCTGGCAGGTTGCTAATTGCTCACCAAGTTACCCCAAGGTAACCCAAAAATGTGTTTGCATTCTGGTCTCTGCAGCCAGAGCAGCTCAAGGCACCACAAAGCCTCTGCACTTACAACAGCCACTTATTAACTTGTAACGCAGCGTGCTGATTTACAGTTGAGGCTGGTTCTTTTAAAAAGGAGCTACTACGAGACGTGAAGACACTGTCATTTCATATGACCTACAGTTTTGGATGTAATTTAAATATCTAAATAGCCCCTTGACCTTATGTCCTTATTGTACTACAGTAATTGTTATTATTCTCTTTTCCCATTCAATACTCCATGATACTTTTAATGAAGAAAAATACTGATTTATCTGCAGTTCACTGTTCATTGTTACTAGTAAATTCCTTTCCCTCATAGTATTTTTGGTTACATTTTTCTAGGTTGTTGGCTTTTAAAGAAACTGGGGTTTGACTCTGTAAAGCACTTAACTACTTAAATTTGGTTTTGCTGTAGTCAGTGAAGTATAGCACTCATACAAATGTTTTGCTGAACTAAAGCAAAACTAATATCATGAATTCTGAACCCCCAAATTTCTATTTCTATTCCAGAAGCATACTCACTCTCTGAAAATGCCAAAATAAATCTGAGGTACGTCCTACTC
Organism: Acridotheres tristis; assembly: GCA_037013685.1. Classification (NCBI taxonomy): domain Eukaryota; kingdom Metazoa; phylum Chordata; class Aves; order Passeriformes; family Sturnidae; genus Acridotheres; species Acridotheres tristis. The sequence continues at coordinate 14,527,381 of CM072895.1, forward strand.
CAGTAGATGATAAATATTTTTACATTTTCTCATCTATATGTAAACAAAACTATATAAATAAATCAATCAATATTGATGTCCAAGAACCAACATTGTCATAAAACATGCAGCATTTGTTCTCCCACTTGCTCAACTATTTTTATTTTAATGCAGTTTTTTTAGGATATAGAAAAAGCTCTAAAAAGTAACACTACTACATTTTTATTTATTAATACTTTTTGTATATTTTAATAAGGACTGTAAATACAATTTAGGCTTCAGAGCAATTTTGGATATCCAACCACCCAGAGAATTTCTGTATGCTTCTGTGTCAGATGGCAAGTTCTACCATATTACTACATTTTAAATCGTGAAAAATTTCTATCAGCTATCCATATTTTTATGATTATTCCTGGTTGACTTTTGCCAGGCGTGTGCTAAATATAGAAGAAAATTTGTGTTATATTCAAGCCATGCTTCTGCAGTTTTTAAGAAAAATATTACTTCCAGAAATTAGATAACACCATTCTAATAGTAAGATCTGCAAAGCTGTGATGTGATATAGCACTACACATGTAAATGTGTTCCATAAGGTTTTAGAATCTGTCATCATCCTTGGGGTTTTTTCCCAGGACATTTTTATCTGTTGGAGGACAATGGGTCAAGTAGCACAAAATAAGCAGTTACTCCAATAAAAACTTCTCAGTTATTTGCCGTCTGCATTTATTTGAATTCAAGGATAGGAGCAAGGAATATTAGAATCTAGTCCATAGATTGATTACAAAATAACTTACTTGGGAAATCTGACATCAGGACTACAGAAATGAAAAGTATGGGGGGAAAATCCAACAATAAGAACTTGAACAAAATAGTTTGAAATGTTTATTTTCCCCTTTCTCCTCCTATTTCAGTCCCAGGTTATTTATTACTAAATATGGAGCATAAAAAACTGATGCAATATAACATAAATTCAACTTTAATGCTACACTGAAAAACAACTTATTCCTACCACAATTGGCATCTTTCTGGATACGAGAATTTACGGGGCACTGAAATAGAGCCTTAAATCCATAATACTTTTCCAACATAAAGGCTGATTGCTAAGGACAACAGTAACAGTATTTTGGTGAACTACAGACCCCACTTGTCATTAGTGGTCAGAAACTAAATTAGATCTCTAAAATATATTTTTTCTGTATGTATCCTGAACAATCTTCTTGCTATTTGACTCGTGTAATTTGAGAAAATAAGCTGAACACTGGTAAGTTTGACAAAGCTGCAGTAAATCAAACTGCCCTACAGCTTTGTTTCTGATATATTCCTAGATTAAAATATCTGATAATTTACATCCAAAGATGTAAAATAAACAACTTGTGAGGCATTTAAGTTGGAAGCACAACTCCTTCTGCAAAACTATGAATAACTTATTCCCTAGCATCAACAGTAATTTCATCTAGATTGCAGTCTTTACATTGTAGGCACTGAAGGGATATTAAATTCAATATTAACTTCAGCCTTTGTCATCAAGCAATACTTCTTACTCTTTGAAATTGAAAACAACAACACAAAAATAAAAGAAAGGACAACAGGACCAAAATTAATTCTTAAAATCCACAGAATATGGGTAAATGTTTGTGAGTCTATTGAAATGCCTAAATGAAAATCGCTGTAAGCCTTAAAAATACAGCTAGATTGTAGCCCTACTTATAAACGAAGAATGACATTTCTGATGCAAAATGCTAAAGCACACTGAGTGAAATATATTACACACTCGTTCCAGGTTGGAGATCCATAAAGACTGTTTATTCTTTACTTGGCTTAGATAGTTTTGAGAACTCTAGAAAAGGGAGGAAAATAGAGAAAGAGACAAACATCATGTATTCAATATTTTACTATCAGCTCCTTGGCTTCATTTAGTGCTACTGCATGTGTGCCTTGGTGCTCACAAAGCATTCAAGGAACATTGGATGTTATTAGATTGATAACCAACTCATACCATCAGCAGGTGGCTCATAAATACTTAAACATATGCAAATTAGTTGTGAGAAGGTAGTCTTTACTTCTGGGTTTTAGGTCATTCTAATGTGATTTTTGCTTTCAAACAGAACTAAACTGATGTGTCAGAAGGGGTAAAATTCTTAATGGAAGAGAACACAAATAGTTTCTAACCTGCTGGTAAGGTTAGAAATGTCACAGGTTATCGTCATTACCATGGAATGGAGAGTTCTTCATCATTTCAAATACCTGCTCATATCCATAGGTAGTCAGATAAGTGGCCATTACCATGTGTAGCAAAAGGACAAACAGATGAGATTCAGCTCATTAATTTTTGTCTCTCCTGTACATTTCTAATGTTTTCTAAGTTTGCAGTTGGTTGTTGACTGTATGGGGGGAGTAATTCCCGCTTCTTTTCACTGAAAAAATCAATATATAACAAAAAGTATAATGTCTTGGAAAGCTACTTTCTCCCATATTAAACAAATGTTCTCATACTTTGAGACAGTCTGTGCTTGGCACACTACTGATGTGGGCACAGTTCTGTCAGAGACTGAAGGCAGAATCAAAACAAATATTCACAAAAAATAATTGATAGTGTTTCTTTACATTATTATTTTTAAGCAAGAAAAAAATGAGAACGAAGTTAAAATTTACTAAGTGAAACAGTGAAACAATCAGAAAATTTATAACACAGAGATCATAGCAGAATATCAAACATGAGTCATGATATGATCAGGGCAACTGATCTGATGTATCATTAAAAATATTTTTAAGGAAACATATCACGTTCAGTAAATCGCAGCTATTAAAATAATTCCTAGTAAAACAATATTCTATGAATATGATTTTAGTCAATTTTTGCATTCAATATGCATTATATATACACAAACATATATATAGCTTGACCTCAATGACCTTTATAATGTCAAATATAACACTGCAAACAATTCATCTCTTTGTATGTCTGCTTACAAAACTACAGAGCAAGGAAGTCAGTGGTGTGCACAGTTCATACCTATGGTTGTTGCTGCCTAAGGACAGACTAAAACATCTCTAACCAGACAACTGGGTTCCTTTAGGCTCTAGCAGCATGTCTTCATTTAGTTTGATTTCAGTAACCAAGCTTTCAACAGTGACTGTAGCGAAAGGTTGTAATTATGTCTCAGGAGTGAATAAGCACCAAAGCTCAGGTTCTGCAAAGCCTTAGAGTTGAGTTTTGTTTTCTGTGCTGTGAGGAAGCCAAACCATCTCCCTGTGCACACAAATACACTCATAAGCCCTTGCTGGACTGAAATTATATTTCTGTCCTTTAACTGAGCACACTTGGCAATTTTGATCAAGTTTTATCAGTTCAGTAAAAATGAAAAATTTTTGTCACTCCTGGCTGAGACTAATGCAATGAACCCCTGACTGTTCTCAGCCCAGCAATAATTCTAGCCCAGAATGACAATTTTCATACCTCTCAAATGACAGATCAATGGAGTAATATTCACCTTGGCAGAGATGGCCAGAGAAAGACCCAGTGCACTGTTCTTGGGCACTGAGGTTTGGCATGATCAGCTCTTACCAAGAGCTCACACTGAAGAATGTGGAGTGATGGGCACAGAGCTTTCAGACCTTCACTGACTGACAGAAGGAGCAGGGGCGTAACTGCATAAAGGGACAAGCATGTGAAGTCATATAGGGCTCATCTTTTCTAACCCAATTTGATGCATGACAGTTTTCCACTAATGGTGCAAGGTAGTTCATTTTTCAAGCAAAACATCCGATGTTTAGCGAGGATGTTATCAGGGAAGAAAACTGACAACAGTTTTATTTTGTCTGTGCCAGAACTCTGTTGCTATTTTGACAGCAGGAGAAACAGCAACATTCAGGAATTGGAAGTAATCACAACATAAGTCCCTCCTGTACCCATCAGGGAATATTGCAAACCTATCTCTTCAGATTTCCTCCTTTATTCCAAATGGGCTTTCCACCCCAAATTTCTTGTTCTTCCTTTTTCTCTAGACAAATAGTGCAGTGGCAAGCACCTGAGAGGTTCCCATGCATGAAGAAAAAAGGGAGAACCTTCTGCATCAAAACATTTACTGAGACAAGTAAGAAACTGCAGTATGTTTCTTATGACTGTAGCTTATGATACTTTCATAAACTCAAAAACTGGTCACATTTCAAATCAAATCAGATCTGCCTGCCAATCATGTTGATTCTCACTGCTGAGCTTCTCCTTAGGCCTTTCCTTACACACATGTTGCATGTCTGCACACCATACCCTAACCTTCCCATGAAGGCAAGTTACTCCAGCCCTCTGTGAGGATGTGGAGTTCCATACCTTAGTTTTAGGAGCTTTCTTTATAGGTCTGGAGTGCCCAGGCCTGGATTCCTCTATACCATTATTATATATTGGCAAGCAAATGAGAAAAAACATAGGAAAACTTTCTCCTAAGGAAACTTGAGTTTCCCCAGAGCAGCAGCTGATTTCTACCTTCAGACACAGATGTCTCTTAGTATTTAGTGTCCAGGAGTAACACTGGAAACTCTGGTCTGTAGGTGAGCCTGACACTAAGAACTCAAATATAACATCATAGTCACATATAAGTGAATACATTCCTAACTAAGTATTTCACTAAAGGTGACCATAGAAGAATGATAAATACAAGACCTTTTTAACTGATTGTGTAGAGGCACTGAGCTTTTAAAAAAATGCTTGTTTTGAAATGGGAATTGCCTAGCAAGGGCACTTATGTTGCAGCTAGGCCCCTTACCATATCCAATATATTACTGGTATACAGCACTGTAAAGCTAAATTGGAATTATTATTCCAGCTTTCATGGCAGGCAACAATATCACTACAGTCACATATAGTGTTCCCTGTAAGAGTTATGTTTTCACCAATGATAATTTGCTGGGGAGGATTATATGGGGGTAAAGGGAGAGCAGAGACAGAGAGGGTGATGAAATGTTGATGCTTTGCCTGTAAATAAATTACTTAAATTTTTGGTCTGAAATACATATCTTACAACTGCCTTATTTATAAGTTCACAAGGAAAGGATAATTGCTCCTGTTTCCATTCACTACCCCATCCTCCATCACACAGTACTCTTTTAAAAATTTTCTACTTATGAAGAGAAGTAAAAAAAAAAGTTATATAATACAATAACAAAACTAGAAATTAAGGTAGTTATAAAATGCAAGCAATTTAGGGGACAGGTATTGCACTATTGCACTGTACCAAACTGTGATGAGTGTGATGTGAATTTAATATTCACACAAATAAACCAGTGAAAGTAAAAGCTTAATGTAAAAATCTTAGCAGGCCCTTTTCTCTAGTTACTAGTAGATTGTCTTTATACACACATTCCCCTTTATAATTGCTCTCCTTTGTTTTCCTTCTTAAATTATATGATTTTATGCAGGCTGTAAGGAATAGGGCTGAAGCTCTGCTAAAACATTCTCATGGCTTGTAAGATGCTCTCCTTTTCTGTTTTACTTATCACCACTTATAAGTAAAAATTTACTTTATGCTGGTCATGTAGAACACATCTCCATTGCACATTTCCTCCTTTTCTTTTTCTTGCTAATAACTTGGAGTAAGGATTTAAGTTAAATTGTTCGACACCTTGACCTCCATCTTGATGTGAACCATAGGTGGCAGAGACTGTATTAGAGTTGTCTTGGGGGTGTTATGCATAAGACTTTAGTGCTTATATAGTAAAGAAAATTGTGCTTTCTTGTTGGCCTGCTGAGCATGCATTATAATTCTGTAACTATTTTCAGCAAGATATTTTATGGTATTCAGTGTTTTCAGATGCTGTATATTTGGTACAAGGTGGCATTAAATTTTTCATGTAGGGTTCATTAGCAAGGCATATATGTTAAATTTAAGTTTTTTCTTTTACTTTGCACAGAAATATGCCAAGTGGCTGACCAAAAATCTAAATCTTAGAACTTAACACTAAATTCTTCTTTTTTTGTTTTTTTTAAGAAATTGTGTAAACAGTGTGATTCATTATATATGTGCTGAGATATATATATTATAGGGAAAATATTGCCTGTTATAAACATACAGACTGTACAAAGTTAAGAAAATCTGTTGAAACCACTTCTGTTTTACTCAAGATCTGTTTTACAATATTGCTCCAGACTGTTAGAGAGCAAAGACCTTACTTTAACATAATGGACTCTGGGAACTGGAGTTACTCTCTATAAAACAGAAACCATTTTTGAGAGCTTAAATTTGTCTTGAGAGAAAAAACTCATAATGTCCACCATTACCTCATCAGAACTTCTTTCAGTCACACACAGGGAATAAAGGCAGCCCTTTTCCCTCTAGTAATTTACCTTCAGTCTGTCATTACATTACATAATGCAGATGTTTTCTAGAGCTGTCTGTGTAGACATATTCAATCCTATGGTCTTTCTGTCTACATATACATATATATATGTATACATATATATACATTTATATATATATATATACATGCAAACAGGCACCTAGGTATCCAGCCAAGTACACACTTGGAATCCCATCAAACAGCAGTTCAAAATCAGGATTGATTATAAACCATTATCAACAGGACTTCAGATTTGCCGAGATACTTTCACTGAATATAGTTCTGTTTCTTTGTGCCTTTCCACCCTCAGCTGTTAATATACTGTTGAAAGCCCAAAACTTCATGGACACCATCCATACAGCAGAGCTGTTAGCTCTCTGTCAAGGAGCAAGCACCTCTGCTTGCTGTGACATTCATAAATTTTGTAGTTACTTCTGATTCTCAAACCTTTTGTGGAGAAATGCAAAAAAATAAAATCAATTAAAAATTACCTTAAGTTAATCGTTATTTTACCCAGCTATGGGCATGGTAGTATTAGGTCAAAGGCTGGACTTGATCTTGCAAGTCTTCTAACATTAATGACGCCATAGTTCTTCTAAGTTAGTTCAAAAGAAGAAATAAAAAATACCCCTATTTCTTTTGGAAGCCAAAATCAGAATGTTTTGCCATTCAGAAATAAAATGCCTTTTAAAAAATTTTAGATAAAACATTATTAAAATGAAAAATACATATAATTCCTTTTTATATTAGATTATGCAACAGTGCTGAATGCAGTTTAATTTGCATGTGCTATTTATGACCTACATGTACCAAAGTCCCCTGGGTTCATTTAACACACATTTAGATAGGAGGAAAAAAGCCATTACAACTATGGCAAGGTGGTATTTGGAGCACATATTCAAACTACCCAGAACAAGTGTTGAAGTCTATCCTCAAATGGTTTAAACTGATTATTTAATAGAAGGAAAAAACTCAGAAGTGAAAAAAAAAGTCTTAAACATCGATGATAGATTTGTTCAGCTGAAGTGTTGTATTTTCATTCTGCCTTTGGTACAATGACTCCCAACATACATTACCCTACCAATCTGACAAAAGAAGTGGGATTATGAATCATTCCTAGGGAATTCTAGATAGTTGTCACCACCCTTGGCCATCCATGGCACAAGAAGACCTTGGTTCAGTTGTTGTTAATTCTTCTTGCATCTGTATGATTCCTATTTTGAAAGAACATTACCAATACATTCCTGATCTTGTCCTTTGCCAATGTTATGTTCCACCTCTCAGTATTCATTGTTTCCCAAACCTTTCCCTGCTTTGTCCTGTGTGTCCAGTGTGTTCCTTCAACTCTCTTTTTCTAAACACGGTTGCTAATCCAGAATACTTGAGTGTTTTAGCTCAGCCACTTCCCAGCATATGCATTTCAGAATTTCCTTGTGTCGTTTTTAACCTTTGTTCATCTTTTACTGCCAGGACATAATTCTCAATATGTATCAGATATTTTACATGCCATTAAAATAACATACTATCTTATTAACTTCCTTTATTTGAGTGTACCATTGTTTTAAACTACATTCCACATGAACAGTAGTTCTTGCTGTCTTCTAACTAACTCACACTAACACATAAGAATTTCACTCACTCTCCCAGAGTGACTGCATCTTGGGTTTGGCTCAAGTATGCACTTCAATATTATCTTATCACATTACACTGCAATGCAGGTGTCGCACCAAGAGGGGAAAAAGTAATTAAAAATAAAACCTTATGCACAACAGTTAGTAGTAAAAAACACCCTAAATTAAAATCAAAGTCATAATGAGGGGGATCACTAAATCCTAGTTTTTAAGGGAGTTTAAGATTATCTTTCAATACCTACTACTCACAAGGCATCCCATTTCAGGGAGAGAGAGAAGGAATTTTTGTGGATGCATGCAAATGACTCAGAACAAAATAGAGTTTCTAAAACTATAAGTTTGAGAAACATAAAACACAAACCATGATTGAGATATAAAAAATTCATTTTTAACCATTTCATTAAAACAATTGCAAATACTACACACACCAATTTACAGTAGTTAGCAAAGATCCTTCAAAGTTCTTAATAAATGAGGTTCAACTGTAGTAAGTGACTTGGTACAGCTCTGGCATTCCTAATCAAATTTGGGACAGTTGAGTTACACAGATTCAGTTTATTTAATTAACTTACAACTGCTTTGTACTAACAGTAGATGGGCAAATGATATTATTTGTGACAACAGTAAATAAAATAAATAAAAGAAAATGAGGCACATGATGTATTACCAGGATAAATCATACCACAAAATGTAGGGAGATGAAAGCCTACAGCAACAACACTTAGCACACTTCATTTGATTCTCATCCGTCAGCTTCAGTGCCAGTGGCTCAAAAAAGAATGCAAAGGTAAATGAACACAAAAATGTGATATAGAGCACTTGAAAAAGAATCACAAAGAAATAAATCAAAACTTCAGTATTATTTTAGGCCAACACTTATTCAAAATGTAGAACTTTCATAATAAGATGCTGTTAGCATAAAAGAATCATAGCACAAATACAGTAATAAAAAACCCCAAGTAAATAAAATAGACTCAGCTCTAGCTAAGCCATAAGATAAAGGTCAGGGGGTAAATTTTTTTGGTTTTGTTTTTGTTTAGTATTTTTTTGTTTTAGTAGATAGTTATATTCATTCTATCCTAAAGAGTATGATGCATAGTCACCTAAAATTTCAGCTGTGGCTCATGATGCTGACTGCCATCTTATTTGCCTGTGTTCACAAACAAGTGGTCCTTCGTCTCTTGTGTTTTTTCTTTCAAGAACTGAGATAGGTTTTGATGGGCTTACAAGTTGTATGCCCCTGGGTCACAGTTCAGAGGGATGCAGATAAGGGGACTTTGCCAGCTAGAGAGGTTTGTTAGCCCTTGCCAGGTCCTGCACAGCGTGGTGGCTCTCCCTGCTCAGCAATACCTCATGCCAGACACAGCTTTTTGGCAAGAGTTGCACCTGGCAGCAGAGAAAGCAGTGGGTTTACCCAGACTCAGAAACAAGGAGCCATTTGTGCAGAGGCCACTCCATCCTCCACCTCGCAAGTGACACCAGCTCACGCTATTGCCCTAGAAAAGTTCTTGCACGTTCGCTCTACAATCCATGGGATATGTTTTCTCCATCTCTTCTGATACTTTTTGTCACTGTTGGGACATAGTACCCTAATTGAACGAATAAAAGCTTCAGTAAAACCACCAGGTCTGAGAGAAATCTAAGGGGAAACACAAACAAGACACATATTGCAAGTTTGACCAATGTGAAATGGGAAAAAGTAAAAATGAGCCTCTGTATGCCACGCTGTCCCAAGGTCAATCCTACCTAGACAATCCTCAAGCAGTCATGCTATTTAATGGTTTGGGACTATTAATGTTGCACAAGTATATCAGCATTCATTATCAAACTAAATTTAGAATGTTGATTGGTTTTGCTTTCAATAATCAGAGCTCTTTCTCGAGGTTAACTCGTCTATGACTGCAGCTGGAATGTTTGATTTTCTTTTTTCTTAATTGCATGTAGAAGAAACACATTGGAATGATTTTTGACCACCTACTGCTATATCTCATAAGGTTTATATCAGGTTCTTTTATTAACAGGCTGAAAAGCAGCAGCAAAGAAAAGCTTTGATGATAATAATAAAAAAATCCCTAAACCTTATTTCATACCTGTAACATCATTCCCAGAAAGATATTTTCTTAGTATTTGCTCCACAAATGCTCTTTATATTACTGAAACTTAAATTGTAATACTGTAGCAAGTAGGGATGAAACATTAACAAATTTAGGCTCCTAGAGCTGTATGAAGTTGAGATTATACATTTCAAAGGTTTAAATAGGTGCTTGCCTAAGAGCAGCAATCTCTATGGAAAACAAGTTTGAGAAAGAAAACACCAGTTGGATTTCCATTCTATTATCATTGAAATGGCATGAGGCTTTTTTTGTTAATGACTGAATAAATCAGAGTTTTGGCTTTACAGTCACAGCATTTCTTCTAGTTATTCTATGTTTGATGCAAAACTGAATGGCAGCTGAAGAAATAACTGATTTTACAATGGAAAGCAGCCTGCAAACTTGAATTGGTCACTTGGACTAGACAATTGTGCTAAGTCTTTCCAACTAAAATATTCTCTTCTTATTAGCTGAATTACTTCCCAGGAAAAAAACAACCCCCAAATAAATGTGATTTAATTTATCATTACAGCTATAATAAGAATCTGAAGATAGCCAGTGTTCTTGTAGAGATGATAAGGATGATCCAGGGAATTATAAAGTCATGATCCTCACTTAAGTACTTAAGAAAATTGTTGAGAAAGTCATTACAGATGTCATTATAAAGTACCTTAGGTGCAAAGCAGCATAACTTTCTGTAAGTGCAAATTTTGTTTAATATATTAGAATCCTTCAAAAAAGTTAGGGTGAGTAATGAAAAGAAATTTAGATATACTGAAACTTAAACAGTTTATGATGAAGAAACTCTCAGCTTTATTATGGTGCATTAAGGGTAAAAAATTAGGAAACAAAAATAAAGAATTAAAGAATGAATCTTACAGCTTTGGTAACGAAAGCTATTAAGTATCATTTGGGGCCTGAATGCACATTTCTCCTTTTTCCATCCTGCCCTGAAGCGCTGCATGGTTGAGTCATTAGGTTTATCTCAGGTCTTTGTAACCCAGACACCTTCCCACAATCTTTCTCTAGCAGAAGAGCAAAGGCTTTTCCTGCTCACTATGAATTTGAAGCAAACCTTAACACAGTGTCTCTCCCACCAGCAATAGCCCTTATAGGTTTTTTTTAAGAATGGGGCATAAAAAGCAGCCTATGAAAACACACCAGCACCACACAGAGATATAAACGCAAATTTAAAGCTCATGGCTGGTGAGAGAAACTTTTCTAGTGCTCATCCCATCTCAGTATTATTTCCTGCCTGAATAAAAATGCTGGGAAAAAATGCCTGATATTTGTGATTCAGTAGTCCTGCAGTTTAATTTTTAACCAGCAATTAAAAATTGCATCCAAGAAAAATTATCTATACATACACACAAGAAGTAGAAGTAATGATGTAGGTGGTTAAAATGAGAGAATTTGAAGAAAAAACTCCTGAGGTGGTTAATCAAATTCTTGCAAAGGTCTGCACGCTGAAGCTCTTACAACCTGAATTGCAGCCCCTCCATATTTTTTGCAGCTATTCAAACCCACATGGGCAGGTGTAAAGCTCAGATGTGGCAGCATTTCCACCCACATAGCACAGCTCATTGTCAGCTGAAACCAGCTCAAGGCACTGTCTCATCCAGCTAGTCTCTCAATTCAACATGCTGCTTTAAGACTGGAAAGCTGTAAAAGCCATCAACTCTATTGCCTTAAAATTCAATGTCTGTAAGAAGTTCAGAATATACTTTAATGTCTTTCTAACTGTTTTAATAAAATCTATAATTAACTAAATGAGGGTCATAAATGTTATGACGTTTTATATAAAATGTGACCTGATTGATATATGTAAATGACTTGACCATTTTATTCTTGGTGAAAGCATCTGAGGTTCAGGAAAATATTAGTAACACAGCAGCCTCAGTATAGTTTCCAACAGAAAATTCTGAAGGAGGAGAGCTATTTTATCGTTATAACCATTAACATGATTTACAAGCCCCAATAAAGCGGGCAAACTCTGATCTATTTTAATCTAGTGCATTAATAGTCTGAACCATACTCAGAAGCATGGCACTGGCAATAGGAGCAGCAGAAAGACTGTCAGGTTCCCAGGAGATATTGTTCTTTGATGCTCTTCCTGCAGCTTCCTCCACATGGCTGGAGCCACTGGTGTGCTCCTGTTGTCACCAGGACTAGATGAAGCTGGCCATGACATTTCATGCTTTCCTAAACCCCTCAGCATCTGAAATTATACCCATATATGAAAAACAAGCAACGAGGAGGGGAAGAAGTGGCAAACCAGCAAAGCTCACTGGAAATCCCCTGAGCTTCACCATTGGGAGCTGGAGGTGTAGAGCTGAGCACAGGCAGAGCAGCCCTCTGCCCAGAACCATGCAAATGATTGAAACTTAAATTGATGATACCTTCCAGAATGACAAATCCCAAACAAGCCACAGGTTGAGCCAATAATTCATAAATTTATCTTTGTCAAAACTTTTATATCTGTCAATTCAGAAACTTTTGCACACAGCTTGGTATGATAACCATTTTGCTCATTGGCACCATCAGACTTCTGTCCCCTACACCTTGCTGATAATCAGCTGTGTGCACAGATTTACTAGTCAAGAGTCAAAGTCACTTGCCACCTGTCCATCCTTAGCATGGAAGAAAGAACATCAGTCTTGAATGCCTACTGAGTAGAGAGTAACATGATGGCTTATGTCAACGTCTTCAATTTTTTTCCACACTAATTCTCTGAAATATTCAAGAGGGGAAATAAAGACAAAAACAGCAATGAAAACATCATTATGAAAGTAAAAGAAATATTTGCATGTTACAAAAATTAAAGGTGGGGGCTGTTCAGCTCCAACAGAAAAAATAACAAATCCACAAGTGTTCCTATGAGTGGGAGCGCAGGGTACAATAAAAGGAAAAGGAAGGGAGTGAAAAATGAATAGTAAAGAAAATATTCATTAATTCTGCTCACAATTTTGGTAGGGAGGGAAGGATCTGACTATTTTAAAATAAAGAGATCATAAGAAACTGTTATTGACCCCAAGGGATGGAGAAGAAAGCAGATCAGGAAATGTTTACACAGATAAGAGAGGTATGTAAAATGGCTGGTCTATTGCCCATGAGAGGTTTCAATTACTTTTCCAATCAGCACAACAGTGGGATTACAAAGAAAGCATTCATTTTCCTGGAGTTGGGACAGAGTCAACAGGTTTGAAAAGACATTCTGGAGTTAGCTTAAGGAATTAAACCAAATAAAACGGGCAAATATTTATAGTTTAGTGTTGAGAACAGAGTTTCAAATACACATGGTTAAAAATTCCCCAAACTTAAAAGCACATTAGTAGTAAAGCTTTAACAGATAAAAATACTTGTGCAGAATTAAGTAATTTAACAGAATTCATATGTCAAATTTACTTTCAAAATCACTGAAGGAATGTGCAGTTCAGTTAGTTACAAGATAGTTTATAACTTGCACTTTGCTTTCCTTTGTTCTCATCCTTGACAGTATTTTACTTAAATGAGAAACAATGCACTGCATCAAAAATCTTGTGATAAAATCCTGTACACTCCTCAGTAACATAAAAATTGTGCTACCAGCCTTTCATTGCTAAAATAAACGAATGGAAGACACTGTTGCTCTAAGGTCTCTGTACCTGAGACACTTAAATGGGTAAACGTTTTCAAGAGGCTCCTGCAAGCACCAACCTTTACAACATTATAAATAACACATGGGTATTGTGGCTGAAGGCCACAGTAGGATACAAACTGAATTAATTAACCTGATGCTAAGAGAATTAGGAGCATTCATGCAATGCAGTACCCAAGTTGAGGGTGCTACTTTGCAGGGCATGACCAACCTTCTTCCATCACTTCCAGTTAAGATTCACCACTCTGTCTACACTTTGCGCGACATTTCTAAACCCAAGTTCAACATTTCCAGAAGGTTCAAAATGCATTATTTTTCTTTATTATTTCACCAGGATTTCATGTATCCATATCCTTAGTCCACTTCTCCCTCAGTCTTCTGCCCTCCACTTCTATTCTTCTTTGTCCCATTTCTTTGAAAAATCAAACTTGTGCAGGCTTTCTATAACTAGAGTTATAGACTACATTTGGACACAAATAGAGTGCTCAATATTTTTGCTGAAAATGACTGGTAGTCCCAGTGGGCACGTCTTCCCTAATTATCAGCCTCAGATACATTCCCTCTATATCCTGCTGCCTCCAGTGGCATTTTGAATGGTCATATTTTAAATTTAACTTCAGACTGAGGAGATACTAACTTCTGTCTCTTATTCCCTGCTTAGATAAACTCTATGCATTTGTCTTTTCTAAACCTTCAGCATGAGATAGTTCTTTTGTTGTGGTGTTTGACTGTTTACTGCATGAGCTGGCAAAGAGTCAGAAATCCATCATTGGGAAAAGACAGGCAAAAATGACCAAAAAAACTGAAACAAAATAATATTTTCTGTGGTTGATGCATTGATACCTCATCTCTGCAGGGTTTTTCACATCATAAACTGATCAATGGCCATTAGCTGAGGCACTGTGTTCCATTCTAAGTTCAAATGGACATCTAGTTATTGCATAGGGAGCATTGCAACATCTTCCAGCCTTTACACCAGATTTATTTACTTTTTTTAATGCTAAATTGGGAAATCAAGGAATCCCGGTGTAAGAAGAAAAATATCCATTTGTAACTAGTAAATAAAAAAGAGCAATCCTGTGTTGATACAAAACAATCTAACTGGTTTAATTATCAAGTGTCATTTTCCTTTCAAAGTTCAATACCAATTCCCTATTTGTTTTGGTAAAGTGAAGTGATAAATTGTGTTCTCATGGGTTGTGGGGATACGTTTGCAGTTACTGGAAATCTTGTAATTTACATCAACCAGTACTGAAACTCCCTTTGCCTGAAATCCTGTAAAGTGTGCTTAAATGGGGCTGTCAGGGCTTTTCACTTGGCAGCTCTGGGGCCACATCCCTGCTGCAAAGGACAGTTGAGTAATGCATGGACAATCAGAGAAATCATGAAATTAACCCAGCTGGAGCCCGGGCTGGGCTCTCTGCCAGGGCTGCAGGGGCTCTGTGCCTGCTGCTGGCTGTGGCTGCAGTGACACTGCTGTGACAGGAGTGGGGGACCTCAGCCACAGGGAGAAGGGGGGAGCTGGAGGGACAGGGTGTCCTGCGGCAGGCACCCCAAAAAAGGTACCCCAGAGCCTGCCAGCAGTGTGTGGAGAGCAGCTATCCTGCACAGGGGCTGCAGCGTGGCATGCACCCACCACAGGGCACTGAAAGAAGGATTTTGGGGCTTAGTGTCTTGTTATCCTACTGCCTTGTCCCTGCACTGGTGATAGGGGAATGGGGGGCAAGATTCTCACTTAAAAATATGCAGAATTAGATATTTGTAGCCTATTTGCCCCGTAAATGTAAAAAAAAAAATTAAAATTGGAAATTTACAATGTGCTCAAACCTGTTTATAGTTTAAAACAACATGAAGATGTTCCAGTCAATTAAAATACATCAACAAGTTTTTTAGGGCTAGGCAATGACAATAAGCAGATTCAGACCCAGTTCTCAGATGTTCCCAGAAAGCTGCACATACACAAGAAGGCATAAGATGAGAGGCATATGCAATGTCTAATTTTTTTTTTCCAGACATTGCATTTTTCAGAACCTAGATCACTTTTCCAGATGTAGCTGCACCACAGGCAGGAATGAAAAATTTGTTACTTCTGTGATGGAGTGCTTTTAGATATTCTGACCAAAACTTAAAGGACTTCCTCTGATCCTGGTGCTTGCTGGAGAGTTACACAGGAGTCTCTGTTTATAACTGCACCCCTTTTTTCTCTTCCCTCTTTAGTATTGCAGGAAATTTTCTGCTTTTCAAAATTCTTCCTCCAAACATATCGCTTGTATATTTCCAAAGGAGCCTAGGTTTTATATTTATGGGATATGGTTTTATTATCTGTAGATACTATTTGATTATTTCTTTTTCTATCTGTTATGTTTCATCCTTCCATTTCAGCATCAATTGATTAAGAAAATGTAGATTTATTCCCTTGTCTCTTTGGTTAATAAAGATATGGATCACGTTTTTGCAAGAAAGAATGTCATATTGCAATAATTGTACAAGTATCAGTAAGAAAAACACATAAGAATTAACAGTTTTTAGTAAGTATCAGAAATAGCTTATAGAAAACAATCCACAGTTCAGCATATCTTGACCATAGCCACATACAAACATATATTTTCCCTTACATCTAAGTGGTATTCAGAAAATCAAACAGATTTTGCCTGAATTAAACAGATTATATTTACTCCTTCTCAACAATATTTTACTTCCCCTACATTTGTATCTAAAATAATGCTCAGGTGTTCCTCATACAAACTCGTGACAGTGACTTATATCAGTACACTTTTCACAAGCAACTCTAACTTTGATTTTTACACTATAACTTTGATATTTACATTGGTAAGTATATACTTCATAGAGCACAAAGTGGAAAAGGTTATACATGAAAAGACAAAACATCTAATTAGTCTCAAAGTGACAATAAAAATGCAACAAAATATTAATGAGTTTAAATATAAAAGCTTAAAAAAAATAGAAAGAACTTTCAAAAGCAAGTGTGCATTAGTGGATTAGACAGGCCACCCCATGGTGTGACTCTCAGCCCAGTGTCCCACAGAGGGCTTGGCCCTGTCCCAGCTCATCACAGAAAGGGGCCAGGGCAGCCTGGGTGTGACAGGCACAGTTGAGCAGGTGGCACCGGGGCTCTGTGGCAGAGAGGTGGCTGGGGTGACTGAGAATGTCACTGATCACTCCTGCCTCACAGCATTTCTCAGTCACAACAAGGAAAACAAAGTGCAAACACCACAAGGTACAGTGAAAGCTGCCCTATTATGTCTATTCCTTCCTCACACACAGCAGATTTACTGTGCAGTGAACAAGGACAAGGGAGTGCAAATACTTTTTAATAGTATGAGGTGAAAACAAAATAAAAGTGAAGGATGTATTGTGCATGTCTTTTCTATGAAGAGGTCAGGAGTTTGCTGTTGAAGGAGAAAAGTTGTTTTCATTGCTAAGTCTCTAATGGTAGTGATATTACAAAAAAATGCTTAGCCAGTCTTAAAAACCATGGCCAGACAAATATCCAAACCTGCTAAGGAAGAGGAGAGAGAAACTAAGGAATTAGCAGGCACATTCACAAGTTCATTTAATTCAGAAGAGACCCCTGGGGACTGGAAAGTGGCTAACATAACAAAGTTATTTTAAAAGTGCCTGGAGACATAACAGGAAACCATAGACCAGTTAGCTTGATATAAAGTGGGGAGAAACTCCCAGAATATCAAATGAGAAAACACTTGAAGAAGCACAGCTTGATTAAGGATTGACAGTATAAGAGTAGAGAGAGGAGAGAGCTTGGGGTTCATGGTTCACTAACTCTCTGGGATTCTTTGAGGAGATTTCTGCCACAGTAGTCAGGGAATGCAGTAGGCACCACAAATATAAACCTTTGCCTCTATTTAAGAAAGCATATGCTCTACTTCAGGTAAGAATTAACTCCTCCTTTGATGGCACACCACCACAGCCTCTGTGCCAAGAAACCTGATTGTGTCCTGACACCACAATATTTCCTGAAGACTACTATCTTTTGGTGAAAGTCTTTCATAAATACATTTCTCACACAGAAATTATCTGAACTAAATCTACTGAACAGTTTAGTGCTACCTTTCATCAGTTTTGTCTGGCAATATCAGTAGCAATGCTGTTTATCAGAAATCCTTATTAATGTTGTAAAATACTTTGCAAGAAAAAATAAAAAGAGAAAAAAATAAGAATTGGGTCCTGTTTTTAAATCCTCTAAATGGAAACAGCTTGAAGTTTGATTTCTTTATACTTTACATGAAAGCAAGCACATTCTCTTTATATGCCACAGTTGTAGATAATGATCCAGGCAGAAAAGATAGCCCTGAAATTCTGCTTTGATTCATGGGCAAGACAGGACAATAAAGGCAATGAATATGAAACCATCTACCACTCAGTAAGCATTTCAAATCAGTTTCATGATTATAAATAATTGTTGCCATATTTGTAAAGCTGAACACTAAATTCCTCCTTTTGTTAAAGAGATAATTGTCCAATTCATGTAAGCAGAAGTTACCCTCTTTCCTGTCTCCCTTTTAAGTAGCTGTAACTTGTGCTAAGTTTTATTTTATGAAATAAGAGACCCAAGATGCTGATCAGCAGAGTTAACTGAAAAGGAATGTTACCCAAAAATGAAATGTTGCTGCAAAGGAAACATTTGGCAAATGCAGAAGTCAGATTGTGGTCATGCAGTAGCATTTTACGATTAGAAATGTCTCATTCTATTCTTCTGCCTGCCCTTGAAGAGCCAAAAGTAACTTGGATTTTTGGCCATAGGTTGTGAGCTCCCAGACTGGGATGACTGCTGATATGTTTCAGAAGACCAAGCTGGTTGACAAGACATGCCATTTTCAAACAGAAATAACCTGGCTACAGCAGCAGTTCCAACACACATCAGTTCACATGCCAGAAGGATATCTGCATTACCAGCAGGAAGGCTGTAAATTATGAACTAAAATTGTTTATTTAATGATGAATTTGGTGCTATGACTCTCACAATCAAGAACATCCACATTTTAGAAAAAAGGTTGCAGAAAAGACAGGACAAGTTAGACATGGCAGAATTATCCACTGCAATTCCACTGCTTTGAAGAAAACAGATGAAATTTTTGAAAAAAGTAGAAACCATAAGAGAAATTAAACCAACAGACAACCATAAAGAGATCCTGGGTTTTAAGATCAGAATAACAGCAAGAGTTGGAAACAGTTGATTAAAGAGATGAGTTGAGAAGAATCCTGTGAGCTATTTTCTGTATTGCCCTGTAAAAAAAGAATGATGATAGGGAGTGGATGAGTTGCTAGCAATTACATGCAGATAAACCAAATAAAACTACCCATGTGGCACCTTACTGAGGGCTAAAGAGGTAAAGTAGCTTCAGAAGCTTCATATGAGAGTTTACATGCCTTACATCATAGCTAACGAACACTTCTTATCTTAGAAAAAGATAAATAGAAATGGTAGCACAATCTGTGATTAACTTCTGCATCTTGAGCATTGTGAACACAGCAAATGGAAAGACAGATTTAAATATAATCTAAAACATGGCATTCACAGCTACTGGTATTCATGACTTTTCTCAGATTTTTCTTATTCTTTCACCAGCCTGAAAATATCGGGTTTCCATTCAAAAAGCGTCATCACCTTCTCCATATATATCAACAGCAAATTTGCACGTATGATAGATGTGGAGTGCCACAGTGTGCTTTGCAACAGTTTTTGCAGCCAAATATTTTCTGCTTCTTACTCTATAGTTGCTGGTAGAAGTTCCAACATGGTATTCTCCCTTTCCTCTCTTCCCTCTTAAGTGAGGAACAAAGAGCCCATAGATTTTCTATTATTATCAGCATAAATCACTTGTCAAGATTATATCATCCAGACAGATCCTTTAAATGATGATCTTCATGATGGACTTAAGTCACCTGTTTGTCTTCTTTTCCTTTAATAATAGAACCATTGAGGTTGGACAAGACCTTTCAGATCATTGAGTCCAACCATAAATCTAACCCTGCCAAGTCCACCACTAGACCACTTCCTGAAGTGCCACATCTACATGTCTTGCCAATAAAAACAAAAATAATGGAGTTTGGCTGTACCTGCCCCCAGATTGCTGGATGTCACTGATTCTAAATGTTGCTCAAAAGACATGAGAAATTTACCTCAGGCCAATCTCCTTAGAGCATGCAACCCAGTCCAGTCATTCCTAAAGATAGTTTTCTCATTTTCCATTCTCCACTGATAATTTTCTTCAGGTTTCAGCTCCATGCAACACTGCCCCACTAGAGAAAGCATGTCTCTGTCTCTTCTTTCCTCTTACATCCAGAGGTGTAGCCAAAAATTGGTATCCATAACACTGCCTGCTTGCAAATGGTCACAAGCCAGTGCCCAGTTCCTATCACTGTCTGTAGGTTGATACAGTCACAAATTTTCCAGCTACCTCTTGTCACCACCTGAAGAAAAACAGGGCAGCAGACAGCTCCTAATTTCTCCCTGCTCACGCTCATGACTTGCTAGAAGCAGACTCCCAGCTCTGCCCTGTATCTTTCTGGGATGATTCACATAGCTCAGCCTGAAAATCTGTAATTACAATTACTCCTAGCCCTGGCTAAATTGCTAGTTTGAAGATTTCTCCCCCAATTATATTCCCACAGCTCAATGCCAAATTACACTATATTATCTGAAAAGTCATCTAAGACTTTGGAGGCTTATCAAAGTTGGCTTAACTGGTTAGTATGAGACCTTTTTAATGAGATGATTAGCTACATAAAACAATGAGAAACCTTGAACCCTTGTATTTGGCTGATAATATATATATAAAACATTAGTAAGAGTTTTAGTCCTGGTAAAGTGGTAAGTGGATAAAACTGGCTGCTGCTCTAATGAGATAACCACCTAGCTAAGACTTCTGAGGAACATTTAAATATGGACTATGAAAATAGCTTCTTTGTTCCCTCAGTCTTTTCAGTCTCTGGTTTCTGCCAAGTGTGACAGCAGACAGCTTTCCCTGCACAGAGATCTTCTGCTTATAATCTTCATACTAAACAACTCTGAGAATAGCCAGATAGTCTTCCAGATAGAGCAAAAGGCAACCATCTTTTCACAGTTATATAAAAAATACTCCCAGGGTTGATGGGTCAGGTTGTTTTTCAACTGCTATGTAGTAAATAAAGTAGTAAATCAAACAATATTCAAACAATGTAAAACACTGCATTTTTTAGACCGGCATGTCTCATAAACACCTTGTCCAATTCATTTCTCTCACCATCCTGTCTTTAAAAAAATAAATAAAGGTCTTTTGAGGAAGAGGAGAGCATATGAGAAATGTCTTGGCTGCAGAGTGAAGTTGAAAATGAAATCCAACTCAGATTTATGGCAAAAAAGGCTAACTACTGGTTTAAACATGGAAACAATTGTCTCATATAATATATGGTGATGAATCAGCAGAGCAGCCACAGGTCACAGGGGACAGTTCAAGGAATGAAACTGCTGCTTCTATCAAAGGGTCACACTTCATCAAAAGACAAATTATTTGGGGGAGAGCAAACAATCCCAGAGCAACTGCTACAAGGAGCCGGCCAGTGTGGAATGAGGACAAGCTAGACCCCCTCCAGAAAGGAGCAGGGCCAGAGATCAGGGAGACACGTGCTGCCCCGTGCACTATTAGCATGACTGAAGAACAGCCCCTGGCCCTGCCCAGTACAAAGCTGTGCCAGTGTGCTGGGGACATCCCTGGCACCAAACCCCAGCCAGCAGATGTGGTGCCTGCTCATCTTAGACCAAGGAACAAACTGATGGGGGATAACCAGCCCTTGACTGGCTGACTTGGGACTAAGCTGGAAATTCATTAATTGCAACTGCTAATCTAGCAAGACAAAGTTCCTGCAGCCCTGCTTGACAACCCTTCCCAGTAACTCCCAGTACCCAAAAGGCTGCTGAAGCTCAGGCCACTCAGTTACTTACCTGGGACACAGCACAAAGAGGTGCTTAGTGAGCACATGGGGAAAACTCTGGTATGTTCTGCCAGTCCACTTTTTTCTTTTTTTTAAACATAAAAAGCAAAAAAATTCCTTCACTAGATGCTACCGGTTTGTTTTCTTTCCTAAATCTTATTTATGCTACTCTCATCTTTCCTGCCGGGGCATTTTGGGGGCCTTTGTTTCAGAAGGCAAGTTTCTTTTTTACTGTTTGTAATTGAACAAAGCTTTGTCATTTGTCAAGGTCTGTCTTTTCCATTGTATTTCACTGATTTTCAGTTGTTTTTTGGTTTTTTTCCACAGGTGTGGTACTGAATGGCAAACAAAAGTTCTCCCTGCTGGTTATTTTCTTAAGAAAGTCTGAACTATTCCATAAATTATAATTGCTCCTGTAGTTGTGTAGCATCATGAGAGACTCCACTGATGTCTAATGGCCTCTGAGCCTTCCCACAGTGCAGCCACAGCCACAGAGAAAAGCTCTGGGGAGAATGGGTGAGAGGCCCAAACCTTACAGAAAAAAGGATGTCACCATGACCACACATGAACATATGTCTTTTATATTATTTTGTTTTAAAATCTGCATAGTTTATGAAACTCAACTCAAACTTTAGACTTCGGGCTGTTTCAGGCAAAGGGACACAAAAGACAACTCCAAAGCTGCAGCAAGAACTCAGGGAGCTCAGAATCATTTTTCAGAAGAAGACATAAGATTTTGTGTGAGAAATAAAATAAAAAAGTATCATGGAGGGCATCTTCTACGCAGTCACTAGTCTAATACACTTCAACGTAAGAACTCATTCTGTTTAAGGGTCAGACATCAATGTGTACCAAAATCCACAGCTCTGAAAACTGATGCAAATACCAGAACTGAAAACAGCACTGGCAACAGGGAACATCCCAAAATACAGTCATATAACACCTCCCTACACAATCTTTACAAGGAGCTGTATTCCTAAATATTTCTAAAATGGTGGAGAACTGTTTTCAAAAGATTAAAGATCTCCTGCCACAACTCTAGTGGAAATGCATTAGTGCCACATGCCAACAAATTGTGTAGCTAAAAGGATTTCCAGTCATCTAGTCTTCTCACAAACTGGGAAGAAAACCATGGGAGCCTGCAGAAGCTTCTATCCATGTGGATTAGTTTTAGGAAACAAACACCCAGCACCATAAAGGTATCTTACTCAATAATTCAGATAACATAGCTGATTTGCAAGAATGGACATTCATATAAAAACAAGGAAGGAAAGAGGGCAATAAAAGGGAAGGCAGCATAACCATTTTATTAATAGGTAAGGTTGCTTGCTGGTGTATATCCATCCTTTCTCAACCTTAATTTCACAGTGACTCACACTTCTGGAACAAAGACCAGAGCAAATCTGGATACCAATGCCTTCATGACACAGTTCTGGATCCATTGATGCATTCCCCTTAGTTTCATGAGTATTCAACATACACAGAAATCCTCACAGACCACAATCAGTTTCAGCTTCCAATTTTAAAAAGACTGGATCACCAGTAGCTGCACTGACATCAAATTCCAAGATATGGTTTAGTGGCGGACCCCGTGGTGTTAGGTTTACATTTGGACTCAATGAGCTTAAAGATCTTGTCCAACTGAAATAGGTTTGCAATGATTCTATAGCTCTTTGACTCTCTGCTGGTCTCCAGCATTGTTTCCTGCTTTCCCATTGCATCCTATTTACACAACACACAGTGTCTCTGTTTCTGCTCATTTCTCACAGCTACCCATATCCAAGTGCCTCCATTTCACTAATTCATGTATTGAAAATAATCTTAAACACATACTATCATACAGTTTTCCACCAAATACATTTGAAAGATACTTTTTTCATTTAGCTTCAGTTCTATCATGATTTTCTATAGTCTATCTGTTCATCCCTTCTTGACAAGTTAAGGTCCACAGCAGAAATATTAGCTGTTACTGTCCTGCTCCAGGAGATTCTCCAAACTGGATCAAATTGAACAGGCACAGCAACTTTACCAACCTCAGCCCAGCTTCCTGCATCCAGACTCTCTTTTCCATTCCTAACCACTTCTTTTCCTTGCCACTGGCTTTCATTGCCTTCTATTAATAAGACAGTCTCACTCAGTGCACAAAGGTCTCTGTATCACACTGACTGCTCCTCTGCATTTTTGCTGATGCAGGCATTACTGTGAGCAGAGAGGCAGCTAAACTGCATACCAGCATGGCTTGTCCCATTGCCATCAGCAAAAAGACTCTGTGCATTGCTGTCCTTTTTCAAGAGCACACATATGACTGGGACATGCTTTTTCATTTCTGTCCATGCTAGTCCTTTTTTTACAATTTTTTTCTGTTTTATTTTCCTGCCCTCAAGCAGAATTAAACATTAACAAAGCAAAAAAAAAAACCCCAAAAAACAAACTCCTGCTCTTGTCAATTAAATTTATCTTTTTCTTCAGACACAAAAAAAACCTTCTTAATTCTTAAAATCATCTAAAATTGTTAACATAATTGAGAAAACTGTCTACTGGTGAAGAAAAAAGTGAAAAAAATGTTTTCAGTTTTATTTATTACTTACCTTTCAAGATGTACCAATGTGGTTACCCATAGCTGGCTAACAAGAGCAACACAAAGTTCTGTAGACAGAAATAGGATCATCCCACTGATGTAGTTAAGGAGAAGATAGAAGAAACTCTTCTAGACTTGAAGCTTCAAGTTACTACTAACGTTAGGAACAGCTACTCTGAATTAAACTTACTTGTCTTAATTAAGTAAGTGCATGATTCAATGCTGACTAGCACCTGTGCTTGAAACAGGTTTTTAATATAATTTTTAAAATTTTTCATTTATACTTTTTGAAAGAGGTGGAAAAATGTTTAGAGATGGTTAGGTACCATGGGATTAAGTAGATAAAAATTTCTGAGAAAGAATCCTTCCACATTGTTTTAATATTCCATGTATAACATTTTTGGCTTTGCCTGTTGAGGTTTATTTGGCCTATGGAATTTAGCACATAGACTTCTACAGAAAAATTCCAACTGCTACAGAAATGAAGAAGTTTAGCTGATGGAACTTCAGGAATTGCTTGAAGAAAATTATATGCCAGACCTGAGTTTGGTGCAGCATGCTATTGGAAACATCAGCTCTCTGACAGAATGTCTAAAATCTAACAAAGGATTAGATTTTTCCCCTGTGAATTTCAATACAAAAACTACCATTGCTCTTGACTGCTGCAGTATAAAGTCTATTTTGGCATGTCCACTAGTATATGAGCAGATGACTGTTCTGCACTCCCACGTTTTCCATGCACTTTCAATCAGAAAGGCTGAACTACAAGAAGGAAACAGCTTAGGCATCATCTTTCTAGCAGTTCATAAACTACCAAGTAAAATAAGAGAAGAGTTAAGAAGGAAATAAAGGCCTCTGAGGAAGGATATGGAGTGGACTGAGCAATTCTCTGAAGACATATTTTTATTGACGTACAAGGTTATTGATACGGTCTTGGAGCATACAGCAAAAAAAAAATCATATGTGCTGTCTATGAACTAAAGTGATCCTTTGAAGGGATTTCTCTATGGTATCCAGCATAGAGGATAAATTGAAACAGATGCAAAAAAAAATCTTTTTTTACTCCACCTACACGGTGTAATTATGATATTACTGAAACAAGTTTCTATTGGAAAAGTTTCTGTTATATCTCTAAAAACTGGGTTTTAGATAACAGATTTTTCTTGATGGTATTTCATTCCTTCTCCTTTCCTTTACTTATTTCTTTTCTTCCTTTGACTGTATTATTTGGTCTATGTTTTTACTTTGCATCTTCCTTCTTGCTTCATTGCTATTATTGTTTGAATACCATGATTTAACTAAAGCCCCAACATCTGGAATTGACTGACCACAGGATAAGCTCAGTTTCCACATACCATAAATAAAACTGATTTCCTACAGTTTTGTACCCTTGTTTAATTCCCACCTGCAAAACCCTACAATAATCCCAAGTGCTTCTTTAAGCTTGAAAATATGATGGGGGAAGTGACAACAGGGTTGAGGCTAGTTTCAATATGCAAGTACTCACTGGTCAGCTAGCTAATATCCAGAAAAATTCATCAGGCTTGAGTTGTCCCAGCAACATTCTCAAAAAAACCCCAAACTTTAAAATAGTAGTAGTAGTACTAGTAGTAGTACTAGTAGTAGTGATAGTAGTGGTATTTCATGTGCATAACTTCTTAGCTTTTGTGGTTACAGAGCCATCTTGAAGAAAAGGCAAGTTTTGAGAACCATAACGAGAATTATATAATATTATCATGTAAAGAAAAATTTTGGAATAACTAGGATTCATGGTATCACTTAACTGCTATATAGGCCTGCTTGTATGCATAAGGACACAGATACCCTTTTACTCATTCTTCTCCCAGTATTTAAAATATTCTTCTGCCTCTCATTGGCTCACAGAGAAAATTCCCACTTGCCCCATCACAGCACTCACTCAGGGTGAGTGCTGTTACCTGCTCAGCTTCCCAGGAAGCAAGAGGAAGCTCCCAGTATAGGGAAGGCGTAAAATGCTGATGGCTCTGCAGGCAATAAGTGCAGGATTCCTGCCCACTGCCATGGCACAGCAGGGCTACCCTGTATCTCCAGCAGGACCAGGACCACAGGGCAGCTAAGAGATAAGGAGGGTCACAAGTACAGCCAGTCTGTGTCCACTAATTGTCCCTTCTCAACCCTCTGTCAGGCAGCTCAGGTGTTTGTCCATCCATAGATCAAAATCTAGGGACAACTCTCAGGTGAAGAGCAGCTCCACCTTGGAACAGAGTCTGAAACGGTGATAAAAATATTAATGCGCAAAATAAACTATTGATTACCGTTGCTGCCATGAAGGTTAGTTTTTCTGTATGAAGAATACTTAATAAACTCAGGAGTACACTTTGATTGTCATAAAAACAAAACAAAAGCCTGCATGAAGCTAAGATTCCCTTATGCTTTGGAAAGCACAGTGTAAGACAAGTTTTACTTGTTCCACTGCATAGATTTTCAATGATGAATTAATTACATCTTACATAAATGATAGTAGAATTCACAAGGGAAATCAAGTAGTCCTTTTTTTTTTTTTACTTTCTCCACTGATTATAGCACATTCCAATGCTATAGTAATTCTCATAGTCAGCTTGTAGCATTTTCCAAGCCAGAACAGTCCTCAGTCCTATCTCAGTCTGAGCAGAAAATGTTTGTTTGGGACTGAAAATTACTGTGAAAAGAAAAAAAAAAAACTCTAGACAATAATTCTGAACGAAGAACATAGGGAAAGCAATAATGGTAGTAATAATCTTCTTTCATTTTTAACACCTTTCACCTTGAAACTTTCTAAAGCTCTATGAAAATTATGTATGCAGCAGTAGCTTTGCCAGCTGCTGAACAGGAGTGGCACCTGAAAAGGAACACAGCTAGCTGCAAGAGCTGGACTTGGTGTTTTCTTCCATTTCCACTTGTAACCTTCCTTTCACCCTCCATGACACGTACCCCATCCAAACACCTTCCACAAGGCTGCTACCCCATTCTCTAAATCTGCTTCCCAGTCCTATTCATATTCTTTGCAAATATTTGACCATTTGAGACAGTTATGAGAAAAAATGAATGTCTTTTCCTTTCCCTTGCATATACCAACATCACAGTGCTGAAATAACTTCCACAGTGCAGCTACACCATTTTCCACCTGAAACCTCCTGTTGTTCTGCACAGGGGCCACTGGCAACAGCAGATTCCACCCGTGGTTTGGAGCGTGGTGTCTTCCTTGGAGGCCCACATCTGCTCTGGGGTCTACAGATGTTTTTATGGATAAGGTCTAGTTTGTCAGATTTTCAAGCCAGGACTGCTTTCTCATCTGGGCATTTGAACCAGCTCATTCCAGCTTGCCATTGGATATGATGAAAATATAACAAGTATAATTTAAAAATCAGATTAATATTAAATTAACACAGAGCTAAAATTTATTTAGATGGAATATTAAAGCAAATCAAGATATTTTTTTTAGAAAAGACAGTCCTGCCATTCCTTTGTCAAAAAGAAATGGGTTAATTCTTGGGATGAATTACTTTATAAAAGGTCTACAATAATATTGACATTCCTTTTGTGCAGAACTATTAATATTTTATTTATATTCTTGTACTGCCTTGAAACCTCAGCCAAGAATCAGGTTCCCATTATGCCCTCTCAGCAAATAAAGAGACAATCTCTGCTAGGAATATGTATCATGTAATTATATTTTTAGGGACTTTCTCCCTTTTTTTCAGGGTGCCTTTGTAGAAGCAGAGTCTACCAAAGACACCAACCTGGATTTTCTCTAAAGCCACCCAACTCTTTCTGAAATTCAATTCGCTTCACAACTAGAAATTCATCATTTGCATTTTTCAAACTTACATCCAAGGACACTTCTCCTTTCTTAGTACTTTAGCCATGCACAGCCCATGAAGTCAACATGCAAGAAGCACTGCATTACCAGCCAAATGCAGATACGAAGAGAGAGTAGCATACATGATCCCTCATCCCCTGTTCTGTCATCCCTGCCACAAAATTTTGGACCTTTACCAACTTTCATCAGCAGAGAGTAGTGCAAGATATAAAATATACAGAATTGTGAGCTAAACTAGTAAGGATCAAAAGATAAATCCTCCGTAATTTTTTTAGGGTCATGCTTGGATGGAGATTCATTACATAAAGGAATCCCAATCCAGAGAAATTTTTCTGCCTTGCAAAATGCTTCTAATACTCATCTCTCCCACAGCACTATACAGGATCATTTTTCAGATTATAAATTTAAAAGGAGGGAGCAGAGGGAAATTTCACAGTTCTTTCACTTGCCATAAACTTTTTGGGGTGTTTATAGATCTTGTAGCAGAAACCACAATTCTCCACTGGAATGTGACCTATAACTCCTTAAACTAGAAGGGAGTATGGCAATGAAAATGTCCCAATTTCCTTTTTTTCCAGCAGCGGCTTTTCACAGCTTTCCTCATAATTGTATATAAATTACATACTCCCTTCAAAGTAAAGCTGTCAAAAAGACCACATTAACAGCTCGTGCATCTTCTTCTCTTTCACCTGCTGTGCTCTTCTTTGGACCAACATTCACCTCCTAATGTGATGACTACACAACGTGTCTTTCCTGGATTTTTGTTTGATCCAATTTCTGCTCCCTACCATGAGATGAGATTTCCTTTTCATTAATTATCCTGAATTAATGGCAAGCAGACTGTAGTATCCAGGATCTACCATCAACAGTAATAGCAGGAATTCTGACTTCGCACTCCTGCCTCCTACAAGATGCCAGAAACCAGAAATTTAAATACATTCTTTTGAAGCTGTGGCCACATGCAGCACCTGATGGTGCAAAAACCACAAGGACTGAAATATTTCTACAACCAGTTGCAGCAATTACCTTTTCATAGTAAAATGTCACTTAATTTGACCTTGCTTCTAAGGTACAGTAGAGTCCTGTTGATGAGTCTTACTCCCGTGGACTGCTGATTACTTTTTGAATAAGGAATTTGTGGCAGAAAGATGAAGTAGTGGGCAGAGACCAACTCCACTCATGTTCTCCTACATTCAGTTTGGAGGTCCTTTCCCCAGCCTGTAACCATGGCTATGCCAGCTGTGCCACCTCTAATTTAGAATTTCCCTGAATTCCTCCTCTAATGGAGATGGACTTCTGCTTCCACACTATGTACTGCTACTCCACTGAGATGAGACTGTGCCAGTGCATCATCTACTGCAGGGCCAACACAGCCACTCTATATTATCAGTATCACAAAGGGAGGGAGCCTGCCCAATCGCATTATCCTGGACTACATCATTTGCAATGATGAGACTTATCACAGACAATGAAAGCTAAGGAATTTACCGGATTTACAGGCAGTCATAAAGGCTAGTTAGACTTCCTCACAAGATACTTATGAATTGAAATCTGTAAGTCTGGAATTAAATATTGCTTTGGAAATAGGAGCATAGCCTGGAAAATAACATAGGAGATATTCTAATGCAGAAAAATCAATGATAGCTACCACACAATCATGCTTTCAGGAAACCAGCCCTCCATCCCCTGCTGCATGTAATCAACTGTTAGATATGTAGCAACTCTCTACTTACAACATAGCAGCCAATATCAATACTAATTAGACTAAAGAAAACAGCTTGCAACAAAGAATTCATTTTTTGAGTTCCACACATTTTGCAAATGTCACTGGTCTTCTAAATTTATAAAGTTTCATTATTTCAAAGAAGACATACTTTCTTGCCAGATAACTAATGTTGAAATTGTTACTTAATTAATTTTGGTTTGTCACAGACATCATGTAAGAAAAAGTTTCTTTTAATTTTGCTTTGTGTGTTATAAACAACTCTCACAGAATGCAAGTTTTAAATGAGTTCATTAAGAGAACTGGAGCTTTCAAGAAGAAAAAGAACACTGTGAACCTCTGTACACACAGATATTTTGAGTAATTGGGGAAAATGCACAGAGAACAGAATGATATGACTGAAAACAATAGCTGTGGAACATTTTGGGGAAATTTGGTTGCATTTAACAGTAAAAATTTCAATCACATTCTGATAAACAAAAATTAAATGTCAAGGACAGATAATACCTCCAAAATAATGTTTCTCAATTGTTTTACTGATTATAAGGTCTTCCACAGAGATCACCAGGAAACCCAAGCCAGCTGCAGAGAAGCCCCTTATCTCTAGGCCAGCTCCTGGTCACTCTCATTTGCTATTTGACAGCTCATTCCCAATTCATTCACACAACAGATTTTGTAACTGAATTGAACATAGCTGTTAAATCATGTTCAATCCATAGAAGTACTTTCAGGCAGGACTTGGAAAAGAGTTGCAGCCTTATGTTGCACACATCTCCCAGCAAACCTCACTCAGCAGAGGATGAGCACAGCTCGGGCCTCTCTGACTTCTCCTCTAAAAGCTGCTCCTTTCCCTCTACTTGGACTTCAGAGGTACGAGTACACTTCCCAGAGAACTATCCATTAGATTTGTACAGGGGGAAAAAAAGGAGAGAGAGTATAATGCATAAGATTTTCACTGATTTCAAAGAAAAAGTCAAATTCACTCTAGCCAATGGTGCCAAACACTTTAGAAACACAAAGTCCTGAAATCACAGCCCCCCTTACTAAGTGCTCGACTTGTTCCAAGATTTAAATAAAAATATTAATACTAAAAATTTTATTTTCTGTTTATATTTGGGAACACTCAGGAGGATTTTGAGACTTGGAAAAGCTAGTTTTCAGACAACTTTAATTTTGAATAAAAAGATCTTACATCATACAGCAAAGATTTCTCCTGCACTATGGATAAAGTTTTTCAGAAAAGACAGCTACATTTATAAAAAATAGACTCAAATAGACGTATTCTTCTCAACTCCTCACATCCTAAAGCATTCTGCAATTTATTTCCCCACTTTCATCTACTGAGATTCAGAGCAGCCATGGTGTGATCATATGTTTTTTCAAGAATAGCTGATGAATACCTGAAAACTCTCCCACTGTGGGACATTCTGTTTTCTCAGAAATGAAAAAAGCAGCCAGAATGACACATTTTCTATTTCTAAAAATAAACTGAAAGCCCAGAGAAATCAATGAAAAAAAAAATCACAGCACAAAACGTAGAATACCCATTACATTTTGGCAATCCAACTAATGAGACAGTCAGATAATTGCCTGATTCTGATAAACATTTTAGCAAATAATCTTATGGGTAGTGCTTACTTCCTTTCTAACACTGACATCATGAAAAAGCATACAGACAACATATGATTAAAGGCTTCCCTACCTAAGTGAGCTTTTGGTTTATGCTGTTAACCACCTGAAGACTCAACTAGCTAAGAAGATTATGGCTGGATAAAAAAGCTGAAAGAAGGGTTTGTCTAGGACCAGGTTGATCTTTTCTCTGTATGTGTATTGCCTTAAATGAGAAGGTAGTTTATTTTATGAAACCTTCTCTGCAAGGATTTCTTACATTTCCCTGCTCTACGTTCTGGAACACTACAGGGAGTCAGGAAAAGGAAGGCTCTCTATGTACACTATTTTTTACACTTTTTTTTTTCCCCCACAAGAATTTTCTTACATTTCCAATGGTTACTTCTCAGTTTGATAATCAGCAAATACTACAAGATGAAGACGGGGGTTAATTCAACCAAAACATGCTGTTTCAGAGAGATGAGAATAAGAGTAAGTTTCTAGTTTCTGTTTGGTGGTAGACTTTTTGTTTGTTTGGGTTGGAGGTTTTTTTGTTTGTTTGTTTACAGTTTTTGTTTTGTTTTGGATTGGTTGGTTTGGTTTGGTCTTTTTGCAGGTTCCTGCATCCTACTCTAATCAAAGTACTCAGGAATGTAGAAATAGTTGCACCAGTTGGGAGCTTTTTCAGAGCACTGTGGCTATCCACACTGATTTGTTGCCTTCATTTCTCCAGGTATCGCAGCACTGTATTATTCTGATCTTAAAAAAATTCCTGTTATCATGTACCCTCCAAAAGATTAATATTAATTCTTCTGACTAGTTCCTCTATCATAGGGATTGATTCATCACTAATCCACAGGGGACTACTTGTCCTGGGAATGCTGTATATGGGGGTAGCAGGGGGCCAAGTGGATTGAAATCTAAGGGCAAGTAGGAGCTCTGAAAACCTCGATTGCAAGAGGCTTCTGCATGTTATTAACATTCAATCTAACTCAGTTTGCAGAAATGACATATAATACTGCTGTGCATCCCTCTGTCTGTATTCCATTGCTGTCTTTTGGAAGTTCTTTCTGCATGTTTGTACAGACTGTAGAACTCTAGTCTAAGGCAGAGAGATCTAAGTATTTTACTAGCACAGATCATGGCTTCTTGGATGTCTAAATTATGTTCCAATTCTCTTTTATTTCTCTCTGTCTAATATTGTACTGAGCTGGTAATAACAATTAACAGCAGATATTACAGATCCATATACTTTTTTTATTGCAACAGAGATTCCAAACAATTGTGCATGAAAGGTAAGGAAATTCTGTAGAAATCTTGCCCTGCACAGTACACAAGCAGCTGTTTATCATTGGTCTAATTACCAAGCTAATGAGATCTAATTTCTATATTCATAAAGCATGCATGAGCAAGCATAAGCATATACAAAGCAGAGCACTGTGACAAATACAATAAATAAAATAGCAAGATATTGGTAAATAAACATTAATGATCTTTACACCTAAGAATCAGGTGATGCTTTATGGAAATGTTGCATGGGCAATACATAATTCTATTGAGTCTTGGTGTTTCTGTATTAACAGCACTGAAAAAGTATAAAGTACATCATTTAGAAAGGAAAAACAGCAAATATACAAACATAAACTGGGAAATTACTGTGCTGGCAGCAGCACTGAAGAAAGGTTTGAGAGTAACAACACAGCTATAAAATAAGTGAAATTAATAATATGCAGATGCTGCAAGAAAAGGAACATTGTTTGGGAGGTCACCCATAAGCACAAGCAGTAATTGTTTTCCTCTGATGATGTCATGGCTGAAGTGCTTCATTAGGAAGGAGTTAGAGGAATTAGTGAGACTCTAAAGTTGAATAACAAAAATGCTGAGCGATTTGGAAATTGTTAAGCTTTGCAGAAAGGTGGCGAAAAAGCTGAATTCTTCCATTTTAAAGACCAAAAATCTGAAGATTGTAAATTCTTCAATTACATGAAATATTGCAATGAGGAGTATAAAGACTGATTTTCTCCACGGTTCCTTGAGGAATTATGAATACTCAGTGACAGCAGTGGGGGCTTAATATGTTAGGAAGCAGCTGTCAATGGTCAAGCCCTGGACAATTAAGTACTGGAACAGCCAGTTCATACACATATGAAAGCTCTGACACCCTTGCAGCTGGCAGGTTTTTAAGAAGCAGTATGACAACCATCTCCCAAGAGATTCTTCCTGTAAAGCAGAGGGATGAGATCAAATAGATGACACCTGCATTTCCTTTCCAGTCTTTTACTTCTGTCTCTGGCCATTCTTTGCCGATTCTGTATACATGAGATGTGAAGTTAAATAGTTCCCTAACATCTATCTTCTACAAAGAATAGAATATACTTGACTTGTCACTCATAAACTCTTGTGTCCCACCTCTGAGGAAGGTGGGAAAATATTTTTTTAGGAATATTGTTTGTGAGAGACAATCTCCTCCTTGCAAACATACATGCTTGTGTGAGCCATGTCACTGAGAGAGCAAAGGTATTGATTCAGAAGTTGTCTCTTGATGACTGGTGCAGGTGTGTCTGTAGGATGATCACTGTATTTCCACAATTATATTGGAGAGTATAAAAAATTAATAACTTGAAATCAAATGCTCAGGATTATGTCAACTCTGAGAATTTTCAGCCTGGAAAAAATATGATAAACAGCAGGTCTTAAAAATAGTTGCTCTTTCTGCTTTCTATTCTATTCCCCCTAAATTTGCTCTAAAAGTAATATATGACAAACTTGCACTGTGCACAACATTACAAATCCTGGCATGTCAGCATAAGCCTGATGACAGCTGGCCACCATATGCCTAAAACCAGCCTGGAGTTCTAGAAAAGCATTTCAAAACTGTGCCTGGTTTCATCCTTGTGGTTTTCTTTTTTAAGGAAGGATGGATAGCCATGGGTCCTGATTGTGTGGAGATGGTAAAAGTGCCTCTCTCCACGGTTCCCCCCCCCCCAAGGTAGTAAACTAAAACTGAGATTTCAATTATGTTGAAGACAATGGTTTTTGGCCTGATTTTCTCTGGGAAATCCAGAGTTCTGCATCATTCTTCTCATCTCCTACCCAGGCTTAGCCTCATTCTCTATGACAAAGGAAATTCAATTCCCTCTTCTGCTCCCAGGGGATGGCAAAGAGAGTGTAAGTCTATGCCTCTTATATCATGCTGAGGTGTTAATGAAATATCAGTAGAAAAGTTCATCACCTCAATAATATATTTCTGTTTTGTTTGGGGTTTTTCCATTTTTTGCTTTTGCTGCTAAGCTGAAAAAATACACTGTGCACCCAGATCTGTAAACTGCAGGTCATGGTTTAGCTCTGACTTAGAAGTAGCTGGATTTTTTCAGAAGTTATCTTATTTATAGTAGTAAATAATGGGGCATAG
Source organism: Acridotheres tristis (assembly GCA_037013685.1). Classification (NCBI taxonomy): domain Eukaryota; kingdom Metazoa; phylum Chordata; class Aves; order Passeriformes; family Sturnidae; genus Acridotheres; species Acridotheres tristis. Next base: position 14,562,163 of record CM072895.1, read on the forward strand.
GTAGTTTCTTCATAACTTCAGATGAAAGTAGCTCTGCCTTAAAAATCTTTTTTCTCCCTGTCAAATTACCCCTTAAAAAGGGCATTACATCTTGGAAAAAGTCTGGAAATCAGTCAGATTTGTTTTTCTAACCATCATCATAATTTCAATCAGAGTACTCTTTAAAGTAACACCTAGATAGGGACTTTTTTCCCTAAAAACTTAGAATTTCTTTTACATGCATATCTTGAGTCAGATAAAAGTATTTCAATGCAAAGTCCTTATGCCATCCAACAGCTTACATGTATATTTTGTGCATCAGAGAAGCCACACAATTTTTTTTACAATCACGTCAAACTTCTAATCTTTATTTCATCAATGGTCTACTGATATAAAATTTCAATAGAAAAGTTTCTAGACTTTATATTTTACATCTATATTTATGCAATATTTAGTCAGGAAAGTAATAACTGGATAAACACCAATAAGCTATTCCAAACATTTTAATTTCCTTTCAACCTTTAGGGCATTTTTATCTTAAGAGGAAAAAAAAATCATATGGAAACACTTTTGAGATCCTATCATCATATCATCAAAGACAGAAACACTTTATAATTTTTAAAGTCTATTTCTGGTTTCAATGTCGTGGTGTTTGTTCCATGTTTTTTCATGCATGGAAATTTTGTTTTCAGTTGTGCCACAGCTTTAGTGACAGAACTTACTAGAAAATATTTACTTGCATTACATAGCAGATATGTTGATCTTCACCCGTTGTTTCAGCTGCTTGGGTTTGAAGGATTTCTTAATTTTTCTTTTCCTGTTTCTCAGTGTTTCTAACTTAAGGCTTTTATTAAAAAACAGTAAAGATATTTTTATATGCCTGATGATTTTTTCTTTCATGCTTTACACTGTCTCCTAGAGACCAGAAATTACCCTTCTTGCCCTAGTCCCTTCAAAACATTAATGTTGTTTAATATAACTGTTCTCCAGCTTAACTAAAGTTCTAGACTTGAACATCACCTATCACAGTGTTTCACTTTCTTTTCTCTTTCATTTAGTTTCTTCTCAATCCTAAATAAAATTTTGAAATTATAGGGATAGTATAATTTTAAATCAAAATCCCTCCCAAACTATTTATAACATAATTAGCTTTCAAATAATTCATCTATTTCATCTTCTGGGTACCAAGATGACATAGAAATTTTAGAGTAGTCATATTTTCCAGTTATTTTGATGTGTCTTGCATTTCCCAAAGTTAATTTTCATAGTTTTACTTCTTACCCAGAATATCATGGGGAGCAGGCACCATCTCCCCACTCAGCAGCTGTAGCTCATTTTTATTCAAACTGTTTGCTATTCAGTCCCTAAGCTTCCTGTCTCAGCTTAGCACTGTGAAGGATCCTGCACAGCCTCACTAAATTCTCCAAGCTATTAGATTACTTTCTGCTCCTTTCATGAAAGTTAAGTCCTATCACCAACCCAGCACCACTTCCATTTCCACTGTTCTCAACCTGCCTTCAGTCAACTTTCAGCCTGCTGCCATCACCTATAGCTTAGATAGAGCTGCCCTTGTTTTCCCTATTAAAAGCCCTAATTAATCAACCAGAACATGAATAAAGTCTTGCAGGGGCTATAAGTCACTGCTTACCATTGAATATTTGTGCTGTAAGTAATGGTCTGAAACCCTGGAAGAGTGGCCCTGTGAGTCCCTGAGGCTCCCAGCACTGTGAATTGTCCTGGAAGTACTGGCTGGCACCAGGACTCGAGTGCAGGTGCCTGCTGTGGGTCTAAGCCCCTTCTGCCCTTCCCACAGTAGCTGGCATGAGAGGCAGAACCTGGCCCGTGGCTCTTTCCAGGAAGCAGATACGATATTCCAGCTCCCCGTGCCAACTTCCCTGCCTTTCCACTTCCAGCCTGCCTCTCAAAGCCCATAGATTTTGTTGAGAAGTAGAAAAAAACTAAAAACTGTGGTGCTGAGCTGCCATCCCGACTGGATCAGAAGAGGAAGGGATGGAAATACAGTAGATGGAAATATAGTAGACAGCCCTTCTCTCATCCCTGAGGATCAAGAACCACTAATGTTAAAGCGTGGATCAATATGCAATCTGCCACAAGTGACTGGTGGTTTATGCAGACCTTGGCAAGCAAGAAAGAATTTCCCTCCCTTGCTTCAGGAAAGTGTTGATAGAAAAACAATTGTCAAAACTTCATCATCCAACCATCTGATATTGATCCTTCCATGTCAGCCAGTGCTCTGGATGCTGCAAAAAGTCAACACCTCCCTTCTAGCAATTGATCCTGTGCAGTAGGAAACTACCACACCTGCCTGTCTGAAAACATACATTTCCCAAAATGCACAGGAATAACAATCCAACTCCCTGTAAGGAAAGACGAGGGGTAACACACTTCAACCTTATGCAATTTCGTCCAGAGAGCCGGATCATGTTGATTTCTCCATGGATCAGAGTACAGCCCAAGGAAGCTACAGTGGTTCACAGGGCTGAATGAGCTCACACAGCTACAGCCTCTGATTGCAATCCTATTCCATGAGAGGGTTCCATTGATCAGCTCCTGTAACACACCTAGTTTTATCCAATAAAAAAATGTCCCTTATCCCCCCCTAAAACCACATTAAAAAATTCGCAGGCAGTTTCCTGATTTTAAGTCTGAGACCTCCATACATGAGACAAAAAAAAAGAAAAAAAAATAAAAGAAAAAAAAGAGTAATGTAACTCAGACCTTAAAATCCTCTGTCATGGCAACACAAAGATAGGAAAATACACAGACTGGGAGAATTCTCATTCTTAACCATCTCCTGACAAAAGTTAAGTTTGATGGCCATGTACACAATCACATTTGATAGGCATTTGAAGTGAAGATCTAATTCCAAGGGCTCAGGATGACAATTTTCAAATCATATATATTTTTCTGATTTTTTGGCATGCAGGAGAGTCCATGTACCTTTTGTCTTTTGATAGCTGTTTAACTGTGACATTAAACATCCTCTTTTCTCTCTGCTTTCAGACTTTTGTCCACCTCTTAAATAGAGCAGTAGATTTTTCATAGCCTTCCACAGGTGAAATAGACTTTTCTGCTACTCCCTCTATGTATGGTAATCTTGTGTGAATAATATTACAATAATTTAAATTATACTGCTAAATATTCTACTAAATACATTGACAGTTGAGAATAGACAACACCATGCTACTAAAGAGTCCCTCTAAAAGACACAGAACCTCTTTCAGGCGTCACAATTATCATTAGTTATTGATGAGTTAATATTTTTTTCTAAAATTGTATACCAAGGTTTACTGACAACTAATCAAAAGACACTAAAAGCCCTGCTTAGTGTCCCAAATTCAGTGAGAAGCATTCACAAAATGCAAAGATAGTATCTGCAAATCACAAGTGAATCACAGAGAAGGAAAATGGTACACAGATCAGCTGAGGCCTTGTGTTGGTAAAATGACTAAATATTTTCATTAAGTGAGAGGAGAGTAAGATTATCAGGCAATGTGATTTGGTTGTGATAGAAAGAAACAGTCTGAAAATGCTGTAAATCTGCAGGATTGCAGGTTTTCCTTCCTTCAGCAGGGAAAGTTTGGAAGTTCATCTACAGGATCACTTTCTGCAGGGCAAGAAGAGGCTTTGAGACAAGAGCTACATAAAAATGTATGCTTACCTGGAAAATGAAATAGAAACTAAATAAAAACAAAACCCAAAACAAAACAAAACAAAACCAAAAAAAACCAAACAAAAAAACCCAACCAATCAAATAAAAAGCCCTAAACTTCAGGGTTACAATTTTCCTCCCTTGATTCATTGTTAGTGTTTTTTGGGCTCAGCAAGAACCCTTGAAATCACAGGCTGCCACGTCTGTGCCACAGGCAGGGATACCTCCTGGCCATGCCTGTAAGTACTGTGGCCAGAATCTCCAAGGGCCCAATTATCCCAAATGATGAGTAAAAACGGCTCCCAGTGAAGCTAGTGGGAGCTACAGGTGCTCAATCCTGAACTGAAAGTCAGTTCACTTTGAATCACACATGCATTGAGGAGTTGAGCTTTGGGAAGCTGCATCTGAATATATGGGGATTGGCTCTTTCATGAATTAAACACCAAGGAATAAGTTCTGGCTTGAACAGATTACAATAAAAACTTTTCCCATTTACCTTTTTAAAAACAGGAAGTCATATGGGTTTAAAATCATCTCTATTTATTATTTTTTCTTTTCAGACAATGCTCCTTGGGGGTTTAATAATCTGCAGAGAAGCCCTGCCTGGCAGTGGCAGGCAAGCAGAGTTCTGGAAGGCACAGAGCAGAACTGATGGGAGAGTCATCCTGGAAGGTGGCAATTCAAAGTTCAAGCAGAAATAACTGGCACAAGGACACTGTCATGGGCAAAATCTCAGCCCAGTCTATCCAAGGCAGGTTGTGTGCAGACTGAAATTACTCAGGAATTTTCTCCCTGTCTGCTAAAAACCTCTGTTGCTTTGTAAAGTGCTTGCACTCAGTGGCCTCCTGGTGACTTGCTCTGTGGCGTTTACCTGAGGTACAATTTATACACTTACAAACCAGTGGGTTGTTAGTTCGACTTCATGAAAGCTTCCTTATGTTGCAGTTATTCACTAGAAATTAAGTTAACATGAGGGAATCAACTGCATCAGTAACAATTTGGCAACTGGTCAATAAGCAATCCATGCATAAACCATTTCTACTATTTGACATGATCCATAGATGCTGGAATGCAGGGAAGTCTATTTTCATCCTTCTTTAGGAAAGCAGTAGCCTGTGATGGTAGAAAATTGCAGTGAGTGCTTCCAGCCACCCTCTCTATCAAGCAGGGGACTGCTCGCTATCCCTGTGGGCGCATCAACAGGGCTGCCTGGGCAAACTCTTTTTTCAAAGACTGTTTATAGCCTGTCATGAGGAAAACAGCTCTTTTTCCCTGGGGACTGTAAGAAAGGAAAGACACGGCAGCCAGAATGTGAAAAATTTTTGGCTTATACATAAAGTTTAGGGAGAAAATGTTTCCTGAAGTTGTTCTTTTTCCCTTTTCTACCCATCTTGCCCATCATATTTAAGTGAGTAGTCTTGTGGATGGAGTTATCTTAGAAATTTATAGGTAGCAAGTCAATTCTGAATGTTGCATGATAGTACACCTGGGCATCATTTAGGGAGTTCCTTCTGGGTTTATATTACTTCTATCTGTTCCCATATTTGTAAGTGAATTTTAAAAGACAGGTATAATTAGTTATAGAAGATCATGGTTTACTTTTTTTTCTATTTAGCTTCCCAGAGAGTTTGTAAAATTGCTTTTAGAGCAAGCTCAGGCAATGCAGTGCTTAGTATGGGTTACCTGAACATTATCTAAACAATAGTAAGTATCTGGCAAAAAGCCAACAAACGTAATGCAGGCTGTGTCTGTCTGCAGAGTAGTAATGATCTAAGGACAAAAACTGAGAAATGCAAGGAAAATCTGGGGTCCCCAGATGCAATTAAGGACTAAGCAGGCTGAGATGCAAAGTAACCCCAGAGGGAGACAGGCAAAAGAATGATGATTAATATCAGTATGTGTTATGCTTGATAGGACCAGTCACAGCAATTATACCAATGATTCAAAAAGGGGGGCACGGGCATATGATCGCACAGAAGGCTCAGAAGAGCTATTATAACCAGATATCACCTAGATCATTGTGAAATAGTACCTGCAAGGATTGCACCATGAGCTGTCCAAGAGTTCACATGCATGGATAGCACTAGAAAGTTTGTTATGCCAAAACTGCTGCATTACTATTAAAAATGCAATCTTTAGAGTCCAGGTTCTTCTCTGGTTTGTTACAACAAAAGCATCTGCTCGATGATGCTACTCAAGACAAGACTGCCAGCTCTTTAAGTGAATGGGATTTTCAGAATAAACAATCAGGATGATTATGCTTTCCACTGCTGCAGGGATTTTTATTTACTTCTACAGTTTATTAATATAGACAAGGAAAAAAAGCAGATAAACATTTTTTGGTTGTACTAGATGGCAAAAGTATATAATTACATCGCTCAGAATCTCATCAGCTCCCATCAGTCTAAGCTACTTTATGAACATATTTATAAACTGCCGAGTATAGAGCAATTACAGGAAAACATTCTCCATTCTGAATACATCTGCACATTTAGCACGGTCTGATCTAATTAAAGTCACTTCCGCTAAAGTCAACTGAAGTATTTTCACTCTAGGTTAAGGGAAAGGCACAATAGGAACAAGAAGACCCCAGTTCCTACAGCCAAAACTTCAATTTTAACCAAGTAAGGATATTTCTAGAAATTATCTAAATCACAACCTGAATAAAATCCTCAGCTGAGACAGAAAGTTGTTTGGCTGTATTTGCTCAGCTGGAGTCAAAAAACATCCTAGTTAGTGTGGAGTACAATGCAGGAAACTGTACTCTAAACACTATTTGGGCAAAAACTAAGGAGGAAAAAAAAGAAAGAAGATCCTTGTTCATGTATTTACAGACAGATGAAACCAATCTCAATATTTTTCTCAAGTAACTTTTTTTTCTCAGAGACACAGTGAAATATTTTAGGGTTTCCTGTGCCCTAAAATCTCTGTCAGTGCTAGTATCTGGGAGACAATGGAAAGAATTTAAAAGAAAAAAAAACTATTCATGCAGCTCGATAAAACTATTAATATAGGCTACTGTGTTTTAATAGAGGAAATAGAAAATATCTGAAGCACTTAGAAGTGAAAAGTTAACATGACATGCAAGTTTAACAGGCTTAATTCATAATTCCAAATTAAATTAATATTGATTCTTTTCTCACCAATACTTCCTTTATCTAAACAACCTTTGACTGTCAAAAGCCTGGGGAGAATGCCAAAGACCACTTCATTAATACATTCAATGGGAATCGTTAAGTCTCACAAATATAACCAGGTTCTGTTTATTTCAGGACAAAAGGCACAGTTAAATATTCCAGCTTGAGCCAGCCAGGCAACAAACTTTATTTTGGAGGTTTGACAAATGGCAAAATGCCTCTGCTCACATGACTGAGAATACTCAGCAGAAGTTTTTAATAGCTGAGCAGAAACTATACACCGTGTCATTGACTTCAAAGGCCTCTCACCTATATGGAAGGAGAAGCTTTTTCTAACACACTGAATTTGTTTTCTTTGAAGGAAAATCCATGGAATGTTTCTGTTGACCAAACATCAAGTTAAATACAGATGTAGATTATTTTATTTATATTTTAATCCAGATTCTTCAATAATAAGCTTAATTCTAAGTGCAATTAGAGTACAATAGTTAGGACATGTCAAATCATGTCCTTTTTTTAAAAAAGCTAGATTGGTGAGTAACTTTCAATGAAGCTGATTTGATCTTTAATTTTCAAATAAAAGAGGCAGAAAGCATATACATATTGAATCACAAACAGTGAGCTTTTCTACTAAGCTGAGCACAGATATTGAAAACGAAAAACATTTCTTAACCATATTAATGAATTCAAAAATTTAAAGACTTTTGTGACAACTTAACATTACTTTTCAGGGCATGCCACTATCTTCCATTTTCTTGCTCTGTACATTGCTAATAAAACATTCATAACAGAAGTACACAGATAGAATTTGAAGGGTGCAATTAACTGCCTGGCACACCAGAAAAGGCTTTTTCCCTGATTCCTCCAAAAAGAAAAGGGGTGCACAACTAATTATATAAATAAAAAGTAATGAGCATGAGAAAACCACTTTAGCATTGAAATCACCACCATGCAGTGAACAAAAACTATCACAGAAATGACACAGGCAGAGCCTGTCTAAGAGCAACCATGCGTTTCACAAGGAACAAGCAAAAAAAGAGCTGGCACATGAGCTCTAAGCCCCAAAATGGATACAAGTCAGTATAGGGCTTTTAACAACAAGCAGAAAAAGTCCTTTCTTTTTCTTCTTTCCAATTATTTTACATTTGAAGGGATTTCTGAGTTTAGGGTATTTTGCCTATCCTTCTTTTTAGTAAGTGTTAGGTAAATTTAGGTCTTATCAACACACATTACGTACTCAAATATGTAAATAAGACAATGAGGAATATGATTTGCATTCTTATACAATCACATTACACAAGCCAGATTTACATTAAAGCCCTTCGAATAAATAAATCTAAAGAAATATGGAAAGGCACGCAAGTTAAACTGGAAAGCTGCCTCCCTGTTCTATGCAGACATATACACGACCTTCTACACACCTAGTTTCTTAATAACTGAGTGATTACTTCTCAGTAACCATGCTAGCATAATTATTTTAATTACACACTACCACCAAATTTCCACAATTTCTGAGTAGCACTGAGCTGCTGCAAATTTCCACCAGAACAGGATGTAACTCACAAGTCTTTTCATAAGGGAAATATCCTACTCTGACATTGTCAAAAATTACATAGGACAATTTTTCTCCAAAAGGAGGGATATGTCCTGCTTAAGACTGGATTGATAAAAGAAATCCAGTTATGTTCCTTACTATTTCACAGTCTTTCATTATGGCCTGAGGCAAGCGGTTTAACCTATGTGTATCTAGTTGCTATGACTAAAATGAGTATAATAACATTTTTTTCCCTTTATTTTTTTGTCTGCCTTGCCTTTGGGTATTCTCCATCAAGGTATGGTTTTTTTCATTTTGACTTCAATCCTGATGAAGTGCATGCACTTCAACAGAATTACCCATGTACTTACTGTTGCACACATTGAAGGCGACCTGCTGCACTGGGAAAAGCAGCTACCACAACAAATCTTCAAAACCTCTGTGATGTATATAAATAAATAAAACCTGCTTATCAGAGCCATTCATGTTTATTACATATTTTTATGAAAAACTTTATTAAATATTTATGCCAGTGATATTTATATATTATAGAAAGCAGTCTAGAACAACAACAGTGATCTATGATAGTTTAAAAGTACTCTTAAGCTTAGTTTCAAGGGTTTTGCATATAGTAGCAAAGTTACATGAGCTCTAAGTATGCAGGAACAAGGTTCTAATAGGAAAGTAAGAAATACCTTAGAGAGTGACCAAAATCTGTAATTTAGGAGGTCTAAAATGATGTGCACAACAACTATACCTTGTAAAGCAAAATCTATATTTTGGTGTACTGACAATGTTATCTTAAATTACCATTTTATAGAAAAATAGCTCTAATTCTATAATGTAATATTTAGGTACTTACTGTTAACTGAAATACTGTTACCTCACTTTATTGACATGACTCAATTAATGTGTGAAAACATCACATTATAAGAATCATTCAGCTCCTGCAGCAGAAAAAAAAAGTGTTTACATTAAGCACATTTTTTTCCAGACTAGCAAAAAATGAATATGTGGCGTGTCTCAAGCCTCTGGGTAACTCCTGACCCAGAATGTGCATTACTTTAATTTCTTTTTCTTCTTTTCTTATAATCAGCTTAGCTTGCAAACAAACTGCAATATCATTATGAACAATATTTGTTAAATAACATACATTCACAAAACTGATTTCCTAGTTGACAGGTGCCATCACTGGCACCACTGCTGCTCTTACTTTATTTCTCTGGTGCTTTTCTGATGGTTTAAGCACAATGCCCACACAAGTATTTTTCCCCCACTCTTCCTCTCTTGTGCTACCTCAGATCAAACATCTTTTGTCTCTCCATTTTCAGTGCTCCATAAAACAAATCTGTTGTCAATCTGAGGACACCTGGCATGAACTTAGCAGTGGATTCTTTGACCTTTTTAACACATGGGAGTCAAAAATCACCATCAGCGGTTGGAGAGAAAAATGTGAAAGATCAAAGTCCTCCACTCCCACTACTGTTCTTGTTTTCCTTTGTTGATATGTGCACTGCTGACAGAAACCAGCAATTTTTAGCTCAAAAGTGCAAATATTTGATAGGAAACTGAGGCCAGATGTATAAACCTAAAACAAACACCAAATATTTCTGTGATTCTTTTAACAGCACTGGAAAAGGTCCTTTCTAACAAACAAAATCTTTCTCCTGGTGGGAGATATTTGTAAATCAAACACTGCAGCTTTTATTAGTTGATAGACTCTTGATACTAAATAACAGCTGACTTTAAGCCCAAGAGCAACTGCGTAGACTCCTTTCATTGTTGAGCTGAGCTATGCAAAAAGTAAACACCATAAATCATGAAAACTTTGCTTTGTACAAGTACTTCATGCTAGTAATATACAACATTTTGGTAGAAAAGGCAAAGTCTTCTAAAAAACGCTTTTTTTTAAATCAGCCCTTCTGCAAATCTATATCTAACAGAAAATTATTCATTTTCATTCACTTTGCTTGAAATAAATTTTTTCTTTTTTGTTTTCCAACTATTACTTTTCTCTGCTGACCTTTATATGGCCCAAATTTTAGAGGAATGTAATGAAAAAGCCTTCAAGCATCTTAACAGTTACAAATTGTTTATATTTCAAGCTGACTCTATCTCAAATCAAATGTCAATATACATTTGGTCTCTTAAAAAGGCACAACATTATTTTTGAAGTATGTTCAGCGAAGTACTGAAGAAAGAAAATAATAAAAATACAGAATCAAAAGAATGTGGATTTGGTCTACAGTTGTACCTAATTTGTCTTGTAAAGTCAGACATCAAGTTATCTCAGCTATTCCCATTTTTTTGCAACCCAACACGAAACTGAATGAGTATAAGGGGTGAAGGCACCACTAAGGAAGCAGCAGATTTTACGAAATTTTATGGCACTCATCAGAGTATCAGCAAAGTCTTATACAATTCTGACACAAAGCCTCTCCTTGCCTTAAAGTATTTTTTTACACCACTGTCACATGGACTGTCACAGTCTCTCAGTGTGCTAATAATCTGGGAATCTTATTTAACAGAAATCTACATATGCAATTACAGTTAAGCTGACTGTACATGAAAATAACATAGTTTAGTATTGAGGTTTGTCGAGGATGTATTGTTTGGTGCAAAGGTTTTTGGAGAAGCCAATGCCTTTGTCCACGTCTCTCACCCTCTTGGTACAGAAACTAAAAAGATGCTGCATGACCTCTCCTACATGACTTAAGAAAGGGCTGCTGCTAAAGACCAAGACCTCTCTCAAGTGCACCCAATACCCATACACAGGTCAAAATAAGTGTCTAATTCCTGAAAAGGCTAAAATCTAGAGAAATCATCCAGTTGCTGAGTTCCATTTACACACTGCATACATAATACCTATAAGACCAGGCCATGTACATTATAAAGAGCTAACTTGTAAAATTTATGGGTTTAAGTCAAGTATCAAAACATAGCACATGTTGAAAATCACTAGATGATTTATCAAGTAACCAAGATATTTGAACTAGTCTTTGGAGGATTATAAGGCAGAAGCAATTTCCACACCAACTTAATCAATCCCCACTACAATTTCCATGATTTTATGTTTTTAGAGAATTTTGATGTCGTCTTAATTCACATAGCTTTACCATCTGCACAGCATTTTTATGAAAGGTAATTTTATCCCCTCTACCAACCTGTTAAATATTATCATGGGAGGATTTATTAGTTTCCATGACTCCAGACAGTATTTTATTCTTCCTCTGCTGTCAGCTGGCAGACCCAAGTTCCAAACTTTATCAGCTGAAAGCACCGAAATCATTCATTAATAAAATACTCTAATTTACCTGTTCTGTGACTCAAGAGCAACACTCGCCTTTCAGCCCAGAGCTGACAACTTCTTTCACAGAAAGAGAGGGAGAAGAAGAAAGTTTTTCTGTGTGATGTAAATCTCTGCAAGTTTAGAAATCTAGGTAGAGCTTCCCTACTTTCTAATGAGAAAATCCCTCAGAAGTATGATCATATCAGAAGTCTAATTGCTACAATTTGTTGGAGAAACATAATATCCCATTAAGCTCTAAGCTTTTTAAGGGCACTAAACTCATTTTACCCTTAAAATTCTACACACACTACTGATGATCTTTAATTATTATAGTGTCATGATTAATAAAAGTAGCAATGAGCTCAGCAGTCTAAGCACACGTGAACTATTTCTGCTTTAGGGAAACCTGAAATGCATGATAGTGGATTCCTTCCAAACATATTTATCAGAAAGCTGTTTATCTTCTGTAGTAGACTTGATTCATAGTCATTCCATTTGTGTCAATGGATGCAGCACAAGGCCTTTAATATTCCCTGGCTGGAAGCTAATGCCTTTAGCTTTCCATTAGGTAATTTGAAAGACCTATTCAATTTTTTTTTTCACAGTCAGCTAACTAATTCTTTAACACTTCATTTCAATACCACTAACACTTACTAAGGGACTGACTTCACTTAGTGAACAATCTCAGTTGTCTCAACATTTCATCACTACCTGACATATATAGCTGTGTCTAAATCAATGAATCACACTGAGGTAGGTCTATCCCCCTAAGCTTTTTTTTTTACATCTAGTCCCAGTGCTCCTCTTTATTGTTCAACATGAAATTTCCAAGTGATGTGGAGAGTATGATATAAAATTGCATCTTACCCCCATTTCTATACCGTCCTATCCAAATTAATGACTATGAGCTCTACATCTCAGGAACTCGGACTGCATTTCAAAATCCTTCCTCTCTGATGCACCTCATGGCAAAGGAAAGACTGTTTCTTCTTTTGCAGCAAAGACAATCACGTATCATGATGACAGGCAGAGTGTAGGAAAGGTGAATTGGGTTCTTCTTTTACCCCAAAATTGTCAGAATTCACTCCCTTCCAGCACAATTCCATCAGGTACACCAAGGAAGATTATCAGGCATAAACTCATGAAAATTTTTCAAGGTGAATCAGTGAACACAGAGTGAGTTTAAATTTCTGTTGGCATCAGCTTAGACTAAAAAAATCAAAATGTGTCATTTATTTTTTCCAGGTGAGCTTTAGATAAGAGAAAAATTATAGAATTTTATGTCCTAGCATGCCTGCCTCATTCACAGCAGTATATGAAAATTCCTAGTAAAAGATACAAATGCACATTAGAAGTAAAACATCACTAAATTTAAGTGAACCTTCTTTCAGTGCCTTCACTTAACAGTAAAACAGGGCTCTACCAAGGTGCAGAACATGTGGCTTCAGTTGCCAGCCTGCTTAAGCATGGTGTCTTTGCTGTTTCTGCTGCTCTGAATAAGTTACTGCCCCTCCAGTGCCAACTTGTCAGTGTCTCAAATGCATCACCACAGGGTGTTGAAAGAAGTTACTCGATTTGAGTCTTTTAGAATATCTTTTGTAGTTGAATAATGAGAGAATTTTGATTTTTTTTTTTAATACTAAATACTCGTTACTGGCACACTCAAGTTCTCTGTCACCTTATTTTTGGCATTACCAGGTTTGCATTACGCTTTTTAAAACAAACAAACAAACAAACAAACAAACAAACAAACAAACAAACACAGGATGAAAAACACCCCTACCAACTGTGTTCTAGAAGGAAAATAATCAGATGAGAAAATGCTGTTTCTGGAAGTTTCTTAGTATTAGTTTAGTGATCCAAAACATCAAATGAGCTTTTTCTTTCCAGAGGAATGTCAGCTGAGGAAGAAAAGCCAGTGTTTGCCTGTAGGATGCCTGTCACTGTGGTCCCTCCAGGGCAGCTCTAAACTCCTTTGTAAGTTTTATTTCTATGAAAAGCAGAAGGGAAGAAGTCTCAAATAATCAGTTGGTTTTGTGTGCCGAGGATCAACAGTCACCTTTCTACCCAAGTCTGAGTGAATTCCTTTGCCAACAGAAAGCAGGTGTCAACTTAAATCCTACATTAACAAATGTTATAGCAGATATAGAACACTTTGATGTTTTACTGCCATAAGAAATTATACCTTTATGAAATTCCAAGCTGGCTTCTCCACATTAAGAGTTACAACACACTATTATGATAACTAAATAATTTTCAAACTTTTGTATTATAACTAAAATCCCATCACTACCTAAAGGCATTCCAGTTATCAAAGGTAAGTACAACTAAACATGACCAGAAGCAAGAAAGAAAAATGCAGAAAAAGTAAATAAATGTAAATAAATTGCATAAACCTTTTTCTGAATACAGAGTAAAGTACTACTGTACTGAAGAGTGAGTATATAGATGTATTATCTTGGAATCTCACCCTCATGATATATTTTTACAGTGAAAAACAATGAAATCTTGTATAAATCAGAACCAATTCACCTCCTTCATGACTGCAAAGCCTCTTGTTGCTTTTACTGTCAGAAAAGAGAAGCACTTCATAGGAAATGGTAGAACCAGCTACACATGTTCAGCATTGGAACATAGAAATCACATTATAAGATTACTATTGAGTCCTTTTAACTCAGACAAAGCCCTCTTGTTAGCAAATGATACTTTGTATTTGGCCAAGATTTGTAAAAGCAGATAATATTTTCCATTTGTATCATAAATTTCATCACTGGATATGAAAGTCAGCTAGTGGTTATTGGCTGCTTATGTACAGTATGATTCTTGAGAGATTATGTGGTTTTTTTAAGTAGAAGATGGAAGCACCAAATGAACTGATATAATATCGTCAAGGCCTGTGGAAGAACAGGATAGGAAATTCAGTCTTCCTGGATCTCAGCTCCTGTGTCTTCACTACCAGAACACCTTTCCTAACTTGAAGCACCCTTGTTACCACTTTTTAGATGAAAAGGACAGAAGGAAAAAGAAAATACAGAGTTAAAAAGAGAGGTCATACCTTAGTCAAAATACTAAATAAGCCAGTTTTGAATTAGTGTTGATTTAATTCTCTCTCTCCTAATTTTCCAGAGTATATTTGAAGAAATAAAAGGAAAATCATCACTGTGATTGTCTTTGGGAGCTAGGCCTGCTTTAACAAAATGCACCTATCTGTACAGTGAAGAATTATATTTTGCAGAAGTCATTATTTTGCAGAAGTCCTACATAAATAAAATGGGTTTGGAAGATAATATGAAACATCAAACATCCGTCCTCCAGTCTCAAATAACTCTGTCCAGTAATTTTTAAGACTTTCATAAATTGTAGAAAACAAAGCTGAATCTCAATTAGAGACTGCTGAAGGGAGAATAGTATCCTATAACACTCACATCTGGACTCCTGCTAGCCCATGTAATGTATATCTGTCACTGACAGCTTATCAGGTTATATATCATTCTGAATCATTAGTCATGTCTTTCTTAGCAAGCACAAAAATCTGCAAAACCAACACAGACATAGAAGAAGTACCTCTGAGAAGACAAATTCACTTACATGTAACAATCTTAGAAGGTAATCATAGCCATTAATATAATGCACACCATAAATGTAATTACAAATAGTCAAGTGTATGTCAACAAGTAGGGTATGGAAATAACTGATCTAAATAATAAACTTACGGCAAATTATAACTTTGTAAATTTCCCCAGCTATGGACACACATTTAATTTCCATGTGATAAAGATCCAATAGGAAAAAATTCAAATTTCATCAGGGTGCGGAGGAAAAAAAGATCTGTTTCTATTTCCATAGCCTTGTCAAAGAGCTTCTGAAAAACGTCCAAGAAGAATGCAGTGTGCCCCGACACAAACTTATTCAAGATGTAACTAGCAGATACAACCCTACACATGACACCAACTGGTTAAACAGAGGCAGGCTCCACATGCCTTGTCATTTGATCATGATAGAGATTGATCACTCCTGTTACTGGACTAGACTGTAATGAAAAGCTTCATGAATGAGTTTAAGAGCTCACTAGAGAGCCAAGTGTGGAAGGAGCGTGCCTAAGCCAAGTTCTACATGCAATCCATACACCATCATGAATAATGAACTGTTTCAGGCAAAAAAGAAGATATTACAACGAGAATTTTTTCAGTCACAAAGTTTTTGGAGGAATTCTACTGACTTGATAGGGTGTTTTTGGCCTGAGGAATACATTCAACCTTAGGTTGAGTCCATAAACTGAAGAGTAACTTGGTGGAAGAGGCAGGGATTTATACACTATTAGGACGAATAAAGATATGGTTGAGCCTCATAAAAGACTGCTGTGAAGGGCTGCTGCTTGCAAACCCTTACCTAGCACAGCTATTCATACCTTCTAAAACATGGTAAGTTTGTTTGCCTGTAAAAACACAGTGAAACTGCTGTTGGGAGCTGTACAGCACACAGGCCTGTTGGGAGCTTGACAGATACCCATAAGTTTAAAATAATATTAGAAGACACAAATTAAAAACAGTAGCTCATTTATTTTCATAAGAAACTTTAGTCTTAAATGCATTAATTTAATTATTAACATCTCCTGCAAGCTTCTGAACACTCAAATTTTAGAAATTACATACAATTTAAGGGGCTGTAATTCTGCTTAAAAATTTCCTTTCTGAAATACATGCATTAAAAATAGAGGAAGAGTTTATCATAAAAATTAGACCTCCGGGATTCAATTCTCTGTGTCATTATCAGGCCATGCCCATGTTCCTCAGTTCTGCCAGAAGTGCAAATCTCATTATCATAGTAGAATAGTGACAAAAAAATTAGAATACGTAGGGGCCACTGAAAATTCTGAAAAATAGAAAACTGCTTCGGTGTGAAAAGTATTTTATTTAAGTGTTCAGAATGTGATAGTTCATCTTTTATTAAGCAAAATTAAATGTTGAAAAATTATTTGAAATGTAAGTAAAAATACTTTAATTAAAAATACATTCTTATACATTTGAAACGGGCCATTGTATGAAAATAGACATAATTTTACTAGATAGTTGTAGCCAAAAGTAGTTCTTATTGGAAATGCTAGAGTTTTAAAATGTCCTACTCTATTGCTATACGGCGGAAAAGTGGTTAATGTATAGATAATAAAATCTTGTGATGCGTGTACAAATGTGGTCTATTTTCCAGAACTGATCAGATTCATAGTACCACATTTTTGTAACACAATGTGTTGTAACTGATGGCTTTAAAGAACTGGCCTATTTCGATTAATGATCCTTATCCCACTGTTGCACATTTGATCTGAAGCAGCATGCTTTATTTGCTGATAGTATTCAGAGTTGAGATTATGATTTAATTATGATCAGAGATCTTTCTATTTTGCCTAGAACATCAACTACAGTGACACAAGTCTTAAAAGAAAGAAATAGCATATGGCTAATTGACTGGCTGAAAAAACAACTGCCCTTTCCTTTAAAGGACCGTCTACCAAATATTCAATTGATGCTTACTAGCAGCAGGAATTCACAGTCTCTGCTCACAGCATCAAAGAGAATGCAGGAAACACATGTTAACACTTGCCTTCATGCAGGGGAAGTGCCATTCTCTTAAATGCATCCCATAATATCACGTGGATTAAAAGACAATTGAATACACTTTCATATCCAATGAATAGAGTCTAAACCAGAAACAGAGATGTGGGATTTGGGCCAGTCCCCTTCGGAGAGGAATGCCTTGGAAATGGCCAGAGAGCCAAGTGTGGGCTCTCCCCAGCCAGCAGGAGTCATTCATTAGGGGCCTTCAAGAGATAAGGAAAGTACTGACATGCCTGGGAACAGCAGCTAAAATTACACACTCACTCTGCACTCCTCAGATATTTGTCACCACAAGATATAAACATTTATGTCAGTGATAACAAACCTCTTACTTTATTTGACTATTTTGAACACCAGTGGAATTTAAGGAATATCATAGCAGTGTGATATGTTTCTCCTAGAGAAAAATGATATCACAACTGCAGTGGTTTTAGATGCTGTAAATCCAATTGTACAATCTCTCATGACAAAGTCCAAGACTCACAAATGCTACACAAATATTCTTGATCACTGCAGTGTAATAAGGTGGCTATAATGCAATAATTAACTTTCTGTACAGTGATCTTGTGACAGAAAATTCAATATTTTCACTTTAAAGCCAGCAAGAACTGGTGATTAGCACTTTAGTTGCATCTCTTCATGGTTAACTTTTGAATAATTCTTATACTAATTCAAATTTTCACACTTGCTAGCAAAACAAAATCAACACATGAGAAATTGAGCACATTGCAGCTTAAGCAGGAAACTGTCTAAAACTGAGTGAAGTAAAAGCATATTTGAGTGAAGAGGTTTAAAATTAGAATCATAGCATTTGACTTCTCACATTTCAGAAGGGATTTCACATGTGAACACCAAACAGGATTTTTAGCCTTGCAGGATATATAACAAATATTTGTTGAGGAAGTTCATTTTTCAAATTCTTACCTATAAAGCAAGTTTGTTATCACTGCGAGAACTTGTATTTACAAGAAAAAAGTATAGTTCACTTTTTAAAAATCCTTTCGATTCAAAAATAAATAATGTGAACACTGAGTGTCTGTATGGTCTGGAGATGCTCTATGCCTTTAGTATTTGGGTGACATTTCGTGTGTATTTGCTTACTCTAAAGTATATTTGAATGTTGGAGCTTCTACAGTGTTCTCTTTAAATGCCACTACTCTGAAAAGTGACTTCAAAAGATAGGATTGTTTGATGTTTGTTGTTTCTTACTGATTTTGGTGCAAATATGTTTCAGTTCAATGTCAAAGAGATTACTTTCTCTCTGATTGTTAGATCTGCAAATTGATCCTAATTCCAAAGAGTCAAGAGACTCCCATTGCTAAAATTCCCACAGGTTTCCCATGTTTTGTATTTTGTTGCAACAATATTAATTGAGATGCCAGTGTTGTTCAAGGAATGTGCAGGCTATCAATATTATTTCTTGATGATGCACCATAAAAAATAGCATCTTCTCTACTCTTTAAAAATATTTTTTAAAAATAGAATCTATCTATTCTGAGCAGGCAGATGAAATCTTTTGCACTGTGATCTGTGAAGGGAAAAAACTAAGTGATGCAGCTAATAATTTTAAGGATCTTATTGGAATCAGTTTTAGGCAAATACGGCACAATATTTAAACAAAGTTTCTTACACTGTTGGTTTGTGGATCAGACAGAGGGACTTGAACACAAAAGCCAATTAACAGGTAAGGGACAATCCCATAGTGACAGAGAATAATTTTTCTTCACTTTTGATTTGAGGCTGTCCCAACAATGGTTGCCCAACAATGTCTGATTCCTCAGGGCTACACTTCATTACAGAATATTTTTATTGTACTTGGACAGAAGATTTTTAAACACAGTAAAATTCTGCCTGTACAAAGGAAACAAAGTTTTACTCATATTTTTCACCTTGCAACTTTGATTATTGAAAACTTGAGAGAAAATGTATCAGCTGTGAGTTGGGCAGCACATCACTAGGATAGTGCATTACCTCATTTGGCTTAGTAACAAGGAAAATAGTGCCAACTGAATTTACACTGTAGATGACTCTAGATCTGTCCTTGATAACTATACCTTATCTATCATTAATGATCTGTTTACTATTTGAACAAAGCTAAAGTCCTCCATTTACATATGTAGTAAACACCTCTTCTCTTAGCAAACAGATTTGACTCAGTGTGTCCTAGACTGCACTAGACTCATTAGTATACACAAGACTCAATTTTCTCTTCAAAAGAAGGTTATCCTCTAAAGTTCATATTTTTTACTTCCAAAAGTACTCCACTCTTCTTTTAAGAACTTAAGTATCTCAATGTCTTACACAGTCTCAGTGTCATTTTCAATACTTAATATTTGAACTCTTAAGAGAAAGCAAGTCAATTTCTATTCAAAACTCATATTAATATCCTACTGCAGAGTTCTGTGTCAGTACTCACAAACAGGCATTCAGACTAAAAATACTGTCTAGTGGTTAATTCTTCTCTCCCAGCACCTGTAGAATCCTGTTAACTTTGCTCAAATCACTGTGGCAAGGGTGAAGGTAATTCTTAGATCCTTCCCTGTAAACAGTTAACCCGGTAATCAGTTCTCCTCCCTGTTGGCTGCTTTATAAATTTCGGTGTCTAGAAGCTACTAGATTTCTCAGGTACACCATTTCCAGGTTGACTAGATGAGTTTTAGATGTTTTCCACCTATTTATACAGGGATTTACACTCTTTCTCCTGAATGCCAGAGATCCAAGGACATTAAGAATTCTATACAAGAGAGACTAGTAAGAGGCCAGTATAGTCAGATCCAAGTATACCTTCCCCTACAAAGAATAAAAAATTGCTTAGATAAGTAAAGGAAGTTTATCAGTGCTTTAGAGATAGAAGTGCTTCTAAACAGTTGAATTTAGAGAAAATAAAGTCCAGGCCAAAAAATGCAGAGTTAAACTTAACCTGTATCAGTATTCCTATCATCTGAGCATTGTTTATCATTGTCATGTACTTGAAATTAAAATGCTAAAGACAAATCTTAGAATGCACAGCATTTTCCAGAAGATAAATCCAAAAGGAGTGAGAAGAATTAAATCAACAGGTTAGTAACATTCATTATTGCTGGTGCAGTTGCAAGCTGCACAGCAGTCCTCTAGAGGATAAGAGTGGAAGGCAAGAATATGGGGTTTCTTGGTGAGACAGCATTTCCTGTAGGGCTGCTCTTATCCTACCTATTAAAACTCAAGCCCACAAAACTCAGATTATGGTGAACTAGAATTCTATTAAATCCTTTCTTATTTTATGAACGCAGGTTTAAGTTTGTTTGTGTACACTACAATATTGCCTAAGTATTAAAATTCTGTTGGTTTTAATTCATTAAAAGTCTAGAGGTTTCCCCATATTCCCTCTTCATCTGCTAATTGATATAATTTTTATTATTTGTTTTTCTCTCTAGAAGCTGGCTCAGCACCTCTTTCATTCCCTGCCAATTAACATTTTATTGTTGTGAATGTTGAAACAGAACATTTTTCTAATTGTTCAATAAATACCATGCCATACAGAAAGAACCAGAACAAGTAACTTCTAGGAAAGTAAGACTATGAGTCCTTTATGGAATCCCATTTAAAATGGATCACAGCATCCTATTGTATCTTGTTACAATATCAAAGGCATTATGCTTAAATTAAAGAAGCAGAAATAAGGGAAAGCATTCAGACAAATGAAAATACTTTGCTCAAGGGAATAGCTTTATTCTAATCCAAAAATGTATGTGTGTATATACATATATATGTATGAAAATCAAATAAAATCCTAGATGTTGTGAGAAGGTTTACTTTAGTAATCCACAACTGAAAAGATTTCTGGTAGTCCTCTGGGTTAAAAAAAGCCCCTTGGCCAATTTATGTCACAGGAGTATGAACCAAAAAGAAAAGCAGACTTTGAGGATTTGAGGATTCACTCTACTTTAGTAGCTGTACTTTTAGCTTTGTTTTCCATGTCATCAGCTTCAAGAGACTAAGATTCATTACCCTCTGTTCCTTTATTAACTGTGCTATCAAAGGCTTATGATCCCTGCATGACTTCAGGATCTCACTTGAACATCAACTTGGTTCAAGATCGATTCCACTTTTTGTCAATATTATTCAAAGACTCTGGATGTGCATCTCATCTTTTATTTAAGGTATCTATGTATTTAGTCATGCCATGATAAGTACAGGTCTGATAAAAGCAGGTAGAGTTCTAACTTCAGCTGAACTGAATCTAATGAAACTAGAACCGAACACAATCAACTAGCATTTGAATAAAAATCCACCCATATGGGTAAAATCCATGTTCATTCCATTGTCACCTCCAAATAATACATCATCAAGTAGATTTTTATTAGAAAACTCTGTGCTATGGGTAATTATAAGATGTGATCCTAAAACAGCCTAAGAATTTCAGTTAATAATCTTTAATGACTGGTGAATCCAACTAATTCATGGTCTTCTGTATTTACTAGCTGATCACAAATAAATCAAAAATATCTACCAGCCTGTATTAATTAGCAGTTTCAAATCCTTTTTGGTGGTGACTGTATATATATGAAATTTGTTTCATATATGAAATAAAAATCAGTCAAGAGGATTTAGACTCACAGTACCCCTCACAGTAGATTTTAGTCTGGTTACAGAGCCTAAGAGTGAAATTCCATGTGCCCTCATTTCCAATTGTAACATCATCCTCAGTGCTCTCTTCAAACTGGTCATTTCTATTGTTCATCCTGTTAGAGATCACTGTTGCACTGTCTTTCAGGAAAAGGTAAATGATATTAAAAAAAAAAAAAAAGCAGCAAATATGCCAAAAGAATAAAAAAAAGTAGAATGAAATCACCTTAAAAATTGAAGTAGCAGTCTTGTAGCATTTGCTCAGTTCTAGCAACTGAGGATCACCCCAGAGAACAATGTGCTCTGAAACTTTAACAAGCCGAGAGATTAAATAACACAGCTACTTAGACAGGAACGAGCCCCTGGAATCTTCCTAGCAGGCTGTTGTTAATTTAATAGGTTTTATTCTCCATCAGCCGGATCCTGGTCTCTCTCATCCCAATGCTGGGATAACAGAAGGTGTGAGGTAAAGAGCTGAACACTCACAGCAGAGACCTTCCACAGCCCCCCCTCCCCGCTCACTCCCACATCAGCCTCTTCCTTCAGCACACGGACAAAGCACATTCAGGACTGTACACGCAGTCTTGGCAGCTGTCCTGAACCCTCCTCTCTCCCTTTGTGATGAGGAATAAACCACCAACTTAACAAAATCATTGATGGCATTTCAAAGGTTAAAACAGCAGTGCAAGTATTCCCTCTTACTTTCTCTCATCTCTCTGGAGAAGACACCACTAGTTCTTTGAAACAGTAAATAAACCTTAAACCTTTACGTGTTCAAAGGAAACGCTGGCTTGTCTCAGAGAGCATTCCTTTTGACACAGCCTCCAAAAGCCTGCTCCCTGGCAAGTTCATCCTGTTCCTCAGGCAAGACCTGGGTATTCCCTGCCGTGACAGAGCAAGCCCTTCTTCCCCTTCTCCCTCAGTGGAAAGTACATCTTCTTTCCAGCCAGGCTAACCTTTGACTTTGTCTAGAGCGTAACAATATTCTCTCTTTTGAAAACTTCCTGGAGGACTTCTTTCTTTAAAGCACGGAATTGCCCTAATTGGACCTCCAAGAACGACTGTCATCTTATTTTCACATTACTTTACAAACTCACTATGCTCCCCACCTCTCTACTCTGTAGCGTTAGATTTTGTTAGGTTTCAGATTAAAATAAATTAAAGGCAACTGCATGAGGTTAAAGGCACTTTAGGGTTTAAAGCACTGTTATTGCAGTAGTTCTCTCTCTAATGTGGCACTATCATGCATCCATCACACTGTCAGTTCTCTTTTCAGTGTACAATTGACAGAGAACAAGATGGAAACAGTCCATCAATCTAGTGTCAGAGCTGTAATAAAAGTCTGCAGAAAACCTGTAAAACTGCTTACACTCAGCTAGAGCACCAGTGTGCTGGCTGGTGTAAAGTATTTAACAGACCTGCAAAGAGCTAGTGTGTCAGATGGAAAAATTGCCATTGGAGCCATTTTGCAAGTACTAACTGCTTGCAGATACCTCCTTGTCACAACAGGAGAGAATGAGAACTGCACAAACAAACAAACACTTCTGCAGTTCCCACACTGAAGCACAAATAATTCAGCTATGCTTTCATCTGTGTCCCTGCATCTATTATACTCATTACTCATATGCAAAGGGACAGTCACCCGAGCCACAAAATACTTCTCTAAGTAAACAACTAATTCATAGGGATTAAACATGTAACTCTTCTCCATGAACAGATAATTTTCTATGTGTTTTTCGTGTACACAATATATCTGCCACACTTGGAAAATTATACACAACACACCTGAGGTGGATTTCTTGTACAAAAAACTGATTGTCACAGTAAAGAGAGAACTGAAAGCTTTCAGAATAAAGAACATATAACATGTAAATCTTTACTTATAGTTTGCAATGTACAAAAATTCCACGGAAAACATGTCTCAGATACCCTGCTCACAAAATGAAAGATTTCCTGAACAAGAAATACAAACCCTGCTATCTACCATTATTCACATCCTTGGGAACAAAAATGTAACACAAATAGGTAAGTGAAGAGATAAAATCATCAAGAGGATGTAGAGGGTGTATTTAGGAGGGGAATCGAGGAACAGAAGAAACCAAAAACACTAACAATATAAGGAGGAGACTAACTCTTCTGAAAAATACATGGAATAAATTCTAATTTAGTATACAGTAGATTTCTAGAAATATATATGCAGGTTATAATGCTGTTGTTTTGGTTTTTTTTTTTTTTAATTAAACCTGATAGGAATTACATTTAAAGAACGACTTTTATTTTAGAAGATCAGGAAATACCCCCATCATCCTATTCACTCACAAGAAGAATGCAGTCAGCATATTAAATTGCTGCTTTGCAAAGTGAAAACTAATCACAGAGTATCTTTAGGGACATTCTAACAGATTACTTTTACTAATAAAATAGTGACTCACTCTTTAAATTGTTTCTTATTTGTTTTTTAAGTGATTGCCTCTTCTTCAGTACCATAATTACCAAAAAAGGTGGTTACAAAGCAGCTAAATTCCACAGTGTTGTCCGGCTTTCTTCACAGACTCTGTCAAAAATTCACTGGAGGAATGGTTTTGTTTATCAAATCATAATCAGATGTTTGCAGGGTGACCTAGAATGTGAGCAATGGCAGATGTGTCTCAGACTTTGTGTCACAAGATAATGATTTGAGTTAACAAAAATTGTTTTGGTGAGGTCATGGATCTTTCTATCATCAAATAAGAGTTCAGCAATCTGAGTAATGAGGAGCAGCAGGAAAAGCAAATGAGAGAATAGAATGGAAAATAAAATTTCTGCTCTTTCTGGTTCATTGAGACTAAGCCTTTAACTATTATAAGAAATAAGATTTTTCTCAGTTTTAAATAGCAGTTTCATTTCAGCCTTTATGTGGACACAGAAAAACCTGCTATAACACAACAAGCAGAGAACTGCTAAAGGCTGGGATTTAGAATAATTCTTACCACATTGGAAATTGATCTCTTTCTGATAGATGTGAAGGCTTTTCTGACACAGGATAACCAAGAAGACAAGGGGGAAGTTGAGGAGTCTTTTGTCATCCCAGCAAACAGAGTGGTTGCATGTTAAAAGACCCTGAAAGCAAAGGAACTCTCTGCAGCACAAACAAAGCTCACACTTGTATTATGGAGCTGACTTCTACACATAACCCTCTCCCATCAGAGCCACACTGGAGACTGTGTCCATAGCCATGCCCTGGTAGTCTGCACTATTAATCACTTTTTTAGTGATTTTGCCCCTGCCCATGGAGGAGTGGCGATGGAAGTTTCTCCTCCTCCCTCCTTCCCCACCATTAGCAAAAGCCCTTAAATGTTGCAAAATCAGCTTTGTCACATCTCCAGCTACCTAAACAAGCATGAATTTTATGGAGCAGTGGCGTTTAAAAAGGAATTTCAATTATTTCATCTCACATTATGTTAGATCATGTGAAGACACAGCTGTGCAGGACCCTAATTTAAATAAGAATTCACCCTCCCTGATAAAAAAGATGCAGTGAGAGAGAGAGCAATAAGGTAAGAAGACCACCTTGTTAATAAAGACGATAGAAAGAGTCCACTAGGTTATTGCTTCCAGAAGTGAAATAGTAATCACATGGCTCCAAAACTATGGATTTGCAAAAGTAATGCACATTTTCTCTGATACTATTGCTCTATGAGACCATGAAAGCAGGGTGCCAGAGGAATTATCATGCCTGGGCTTACAGAGCCTCTGCCCAGCTAAACAGCCTGCAGGTGTCTAAGTTTGGGACCTGGCACTAGAGTGCTTTGCTCTTTGAAGTCAACTTGCCTCTCCACTGTGACTGGCCCCAGCTTCTCCAGCACGAGAGATCCCCTTCTATTTTAAGTTCAGAGGATCAGTACTGATCTCCAAGATGTGGTAGGAGCTTAAGAAAACATTTTTCTAAGAAAATCAGTACCAAGAATTCCTGCTTTTCAATCTCTCTCAGATATATCCAGATGCCATGCTATGCACCATATCCAGACCTACACATACCTTTCACAGGTTCTTCATTCCAATACCTCTTTCACAGACAGCAAAATTATTTGGTCTACCTTAACTCTGAAAAAGTGGCATCACCAATGGATAAAAAGAAATATTAGCCCTGAAAGTGGTGACTGTCCTTACAGGAAGTCATTTTTCATTACATCAAATATAAAGAATTAACAGCAATTAGTGGATATTGCAGATTGTGTGCACACATTTTGCATTATTTGGTGCTTTTAATTGTTAAGTCTCACCCCAACAGGATTTTTCAATTAGTCTTTTATCTATTTGATGCATTCTCAGCACAGTGTTAGGCAGGACAGCTTTGGATAAAGAATGTTCAGATGTTTGTCTTAGATTAAGTAGGAGGGTGTTAATTGCCAAAATAGTTCATTATCTTCATATTAAATATGAATATGTGTGGCATATTCTCATGTAAGAAAGTGGCAACTAAGTTCTGCATGGTGTGTTGTGTTTGCTGGTCTTGAAACAAATGATATATGTTCCTGTTAGTATACAGATGGTCGCTCATTTCCATGCCAAAATAATGGTAGGTTTTTTGCTTAGATTTTAACATCAGCCCTAAATTTCTCTGTTGTTGTGTTACACTTGGCTTTCTTAATTAGAGAGAGTGAGTGTAATTTGAAGGCTCTGTTGGGATACACTTTTGAAACTACCCCACAGAGCCTGAGTCTTCCTGACTCTTGAGAAATCCCAAAATCCTGATGTTATTTTAGCAGCTCCTGTTTTTTGAGTTTCCTTCTTTTCTTCAGCAGACAATGCCTTCCTCCACGTCTCCCATACAGACAGTAAGTGGAATGCCAACATCCCATATGGCTTCTGAATTCTAATTCATTCTGTTCACTGAACTCTCTTGTTCACATGTGGACACTCTCTTGTTTCCAGGTTTTCAATGGTTTCTGTGACAGTCCTTACATGAGGACCAATTCATTAAGTAGAATTGTCAGTGATCTTTGACTGTTATTTGAAGATTTGAATCCTATACTTGTCTGATTATACAGATATGGCTTTTGCTATTTCTAGATTTTTTACTTCTGTTGTTATTTTTTTAAATGGAGTTTAGTAATTCTTTCTATACTCCTCTCCAGAGCATTTCTTGGCACTTGCCTGAAAGCGTATGTTGAATTACAGCTCCAAGCTGCTGTAAAAAGCACCCTGTGAGGAAACACTCTGGTTATTCATGGAGATCTGCATTCTGCAGATTGTTCAGTCTTGATCTTTCAGAAACAGTTTCATGAACTAGAACTGTATTAGAAAGCTCACTCTGCACTGCAGCAGATGATTTAATGCAAATTATCAAGATATTCTGCAACATTTCTAAAAAATATTTAGAGAAAAGTAACAGCTTTCCATCCAGCTTATAAAGCATTGCAAGGTCTACTCAGAAGTGCAATAGACTCCTTGTAAAGTCTTGACACCAACAAATTTTGATCATTCATTCCGATTCACATGTCTTAAATGAAGAGATTTTGATCTTTGCAAAGCCAGTCCACTCTGAATTACCTTAGAAGTACTAAAATCATTCATCATGTATCCATTTGTTATTGCTGTTTATTATTTTATTAAGGTTTGTTTAAAGTGCTCATCCATAGCTCTGTTACTTATTTTGCTATTCATTTGCCTTAATCAGAACATTCAGTAAACAGTGTTGCTATGGCAATACTGCAACTTTTCATATGACCAAATTCTTGTCTACTGCAGTCTGTGCAAAATAATTTTAAAATGTCACTATTCATAGCTAAAATGGCCCCTAAAAAGTCGCCTGTCACTTCAAGATCTGGGTTGCATGCTGGTATCTATTAAGGGTACACACAAGACATACTTTACTATTCACATTGATATTTGATAATTTGAATGGAGGGCTAAGCATTAAAGAGGTTTCTCCAGTCTCATGCACCACAGAGGAGGTTTCTCATTCTCAGGTCTTCAAGGACCAACATAGCCCTGTGTTAAAGGCCAGAAATAGGTCAAAGATTCTCCATTAAATACGTAGTGACCCAAATTTATACGCAAGCAGCACAGTGTAACAGTCCCCACTAGTCCAGAGTAGCAAGAAATGCAGAAATGCCACTCTTTGGACCTAGGTTCACAGGGTAGAAATTGTTTCCCCATTTTCCTTGTGCTTGACCCACATAACGTCCTCTCAGTAAAGATTTAGTACTTGTATTAAATTCACTGATCCACAGTTGTATTTCTCCAGTGTGATTTACACTGACATAAAATGAAGTGAGGAATAAGGCCCTGAGGGCTTCAGGAATGATGGGGCCTTTTGCAGCCCTTTTGGAGTGGGATGAGTCTTTGCCCACGGTGAATACAGAAAATAACTAGCTAACTCTCCTACTTTGAATATCAGTTACAAGACCAAGGAGTCTTCATTACTCTACTGGCTGGGGATTGAAAGTTCCAAAATTAGAAATCTACTCAAGAAAAAATATATCTGGGCATACTATAATTGAACTGGTTATGAAAAGAGCTGTGAAGAGACTGTACAAGTGA
Organism: Acridotheres tristis; assembly: GCA_037013685.1. Classification (NCBI taxonomy): domain Eukaryota; kingdom Metazoa; phylum Chordata; class Aves; order Passeriformes; family Sturnidae; genus Acridotheres; species Acridotheres tristis. The sequence goes on from CM072895.1 coordinate 14,590,517, forward strand.
AGCAGCAAATGAACTACTCAACAGAACAGCAGCAGCAAGAGGAATAGACAGTGCAAGTCATTTCTAGGCCAATGAGGCACAGAGGGGGATAGCAGCCAAAATAATGAGAACAAAGGAGAATTAAAAGTGCTTTACCAAAAGATTAATTTCAAATGTCTATAATAAAGTTACACAAATACTTCAGTCAATTTATTCTTAAAATAACACAAATTAATCATCGTTTAATTTGAGATTAAATGCGCTCTTATAAAGTTTGTCAGTGTCCTTTCAATAAATTTATCTTAAGCCAGAGACTTATATTACAGCTTTTTACCTGTTCCCATTCCTCCCTGTCAAAAAAACTGTACTTCCTATTGCTGCCATGTAACTCACTGATTCTCTGTGATTAATCAGGAAAGGGAAGGAACAGGAATGATGCAAATCTTTTTGTTCATACTTTATTTTTTGAAAAACTAATTTTAAAAACTTAGTTTAAATAAGGAAAATGTACAGCAATGTGCACAACAGAGACAGATGATGACAGTCCAGACAAGCACATTTCATGTCTTTTTCATAATTCAAATGATACAGGCCTCTTCCCCATCTGGTTTTACTGACATAGCATTTCTGGAGGTTATTCCAGCAGCTTGGGAGCTGGTATTATCTTCTATTATAAGAAAACAAAAAAAAATGTATTAGGTGTATCTGTGCTCCCTTAACCTTGTTAGCATTAATTATTGCATTGGAATCAAAATATCATCTCTTTTGTTGGATTAATTTCACAGAGATATCAAAAGCTGGTGGTGTTCATGTACTTCTGCCAAGATACTTGGCTTAGCCTAGAGTAACTCAGTTGCAGAGGAGGAGTCTTTCCCACTCAACCCTCCTACTCCTTCCCAGCTGAGTATTTTCTTCTGTGCAATAGTTCACTTTTTCCCTTGCATCACCTATTTGCCATTCTCAGAGTTTGGCTTAAAAGGCAAGAACACATTAATCAAGTCCAGATTTTCTATATTAAGAATCCCAAAACATGCTCTTTTCTGGGTTTTAATTCCATTACTAGTGGGTCGACATACAACATCTACTGCATAGTCTCTTCTTAGCAACAAGGACACATGCACAGCCAAAGTCCCCAGTTTCAGAGGCATTTTTACATCAATTCTACCTGCCAAAGTATGTGAGGGAATGGGTCCATGCAATTTATGACATTTCATGTATGATGACTTTTCTGTTTTTCTTTTGCCTATCTGTATCCTAGAAGCAGTGATGAAAACTTTATTGGTGGTATACAGGATATAGAGCAACACACACACTAGTACAATCTGGGACTTATGTTCTGTTTCTCTTTGGGATTTTAGCATGTCAGCCCAAATTTCATTAGTACTGGATCCCCTGATAATGTCCCCATTACTTGCTTCTCCTAAGCACTGTGACAATGCACAAGCAGAGCAGCATCTGAGCACCCCACAGCAGCCATAAGGATGGTATCTTTTGTGAAATGTGAGATCAGCAATCACAACAGTAGAACAAACTCATTCTGAAGCATAAGTGTAAATCTGATCCTACAGAGAAACACTAAGAGTTGTTACATATATCAGCATGCATGCAAATATGCAAACATCCCGTTATGGTGGATCCACATTCATATTAAATAGCTCTCTTTCTTGTCAGGTAAATCAATATCTCTTTCCTTTTTCTGAGACAAAGTATTCCATATCCCTGTAGTTGGTACTCAGCCTAGTTTTATGAAAATCTGGCAAAATAACTTAATTTCACTATGTTCTGCATTTAACCAACACTTTGGGCTATATTTAGAATGGCAACTCTTCCCCATTCTCATTGATACACTAACCTGTTTTCCATAAATCTCATTGCATAAATACTGTAAGTTCATTATAAATATAACTAATAACAAATCCAGCTCCAAAAGTATGAATAAACTATGCTCTGGAGTTTTTCCACTTTTCAAAGAATAAGAATTTTGTCTGAGAAATAGCTGAAGAACCAACCATTTAGATGTGACAAAGAAATTTAATATTGTAATAGGAAATTTCTAAAATCAATATAATAGACAGCCTCTGCTGGATGCACATAAAACCCCTGAGTTAAACGACTGTGTCACTGAAGCATTCAGAGACAGGGGATGGTTGGAAGCCCAGCATGTGTTTGCTGTTGTACTCTGCTGAAATGAAGCTTTTATTAAGCCACATATCTTACAGAAAGTTTCTTTATAGCACTTATTTTTTCTTTGTCCTAACTATGTTTTCCAGAACTTATCCTCAAATTTCAGAGGCTGAGACAGACTATCAGGTAGGAAAACAGGGAAAGGCCTATAAGTCCCTTAAACAATATCAAATGAAGCCTTGTAGTAGGGAATTTTTTTAAAAAAATTAACTTTAAAAGGGATATTTGTCTATTTACATTTAAAACACCTAATTTTGTGGCTGCTTAAGTTATCCTGCAAGGAATTAAAAAAAAAAAAAAAAGTTTATGCTTTTGAGACTTGCATTAGCAAGTAACAAGCACAAAGTTTGCAACTCTAGCTCAAAAGTTTTCCCTTTACCTTCATTCAGAATGTAATAATTATGAAACTTGCATATAGTTTATTCTGAACTACTACACTTAATAAGAGATTCTACTAGTATTAGCATTCATGGACATCAAACAAAAAAACTGGCTGAGGATGGCATATTTCCCTTCTAACAGGAAAATTGTTGTGTGAAACCATGCATAGTTCAAACAACTTCAAAAATAATGTTTAATATTTAAAGAAAAGTACTAGTCAAGGGTTCTATAACTTCAGTAGATTTTATCATGTATTATTTACCTATTGGAGACTCTGGAACCTGTTCTATAACAAAAATGTAAAGATGGGTGCTGAAGTAGCCCTTCTAATTTTGTGCAAAACTTAAAGGAGGGGTTTGAGTTTATGATACCTTGATAAAAAGTGGTGGATTATGTTAGCAAAGAAAATATTTTATCTCATTATTATGTTTTTTATTCAGTTAGATTTCATTATTTTCAGTCACATCAATCTGAGTTAGGTAATTCAGAACGGAAGCCTAAAGACCAGAGGAAAGGAAGAAAATTGTCCTTCCTCAGTGTCCAGGTATGGTCCTGCTCTCTGCCCTGCCTAGCCACTACTCTGGCAGACTCAAACAGAAGTCCAGTTCTACTGCAACAGGTGGGCAACTCTAGGCATTAAAAAAGCAAAGTATGTGGAATTAAAATTGATTTTAAACCCACATATAAAATTCTCAAAATAAAATTGTACTATATTTTACAGGGAGCAATACAACAGAATTTCCAAACCTTCTGGCTAGAGCTGCCATAATGAAAAGTCCATGGGACAGGGGTACACGTTCTCAAGAGCTCAGCAAAAACCAAGTAAGTTCACACTTTCTGCGTGGCATTACAAAGGCGTGGCCTGCACACATTTTCTGGGAAGGAGTCTCAAGGTACATGGGCCAAAAGACACATCTGAATTAACCAGTGTTCCTTCTCTGCTCTTTGCCTGCAGTTTTGCTCCCACAGGCTGGGTGTCCCTGGCAGGTTCCAAGAGCTGCCCCAGCAGACGTGGGGCACACACAGCTCTGCTCAGCCCTGGGCAGGAGGCAGGAGCATTCCCCGACACTCGGGCTGTGCTTTTCCTGCTGGTGAAGCACTCCTGAGCACCTGGTTTAGCTGCTGTAGGAGCATGAGGAATACTGTAAACAGCAAATCTATCACAACACTAAGGTACGCTAATCCCACCTGACTAGAAACGTTATACTTTGTCTGAAGGGGAATCAATAACACACATTTCACTTGCAGCTAATCTTCAGAACAACATCAATAAAGAATAGGAGCATTAAGAAAGGATGGATTTGCTATTCTTAAAATTATTCAGAAAATATCAAATAAAGACTAACTTTAAATACTTTGCTATTTGTTCATGGTCATCCTTTAAGCAGAAAGATTTATTCAGCATTTATTCATGGAGTAAACTGCTGTGATTATTTTTTCAGTCATCAATCTCTTTTGCTTGAAGAGACATTCAAAGAGCATGTATAGTGAACATTTTATGAGTTGCTTTTTATATGGCTGGGAAGTCAGACAAGAGGAAGATGACCTTGCCTGACACAATTTCTTTGTGAGACCATCTTCTCATTGATCTATGGCTCCACAGAGTAGAATTATGGTTTTAATGCTGCCCTTGGAATATGGGGCAAGTCATGTCACGAACATACATTCTTCCCTGTCAAACATTTAACTGATCCCATGGTTTGCAGAGCCAGTGCTATTACTTCCAAATTTGATTTGCATGTTTTCAGAAAAGAGGTGACTATGCCTGTACATGATAAGTAGCTGCACCTGCCTTCAATTTGCTCTACTACATCTAATTTCCTAAGTGAGCAGTTCAAATACTATAAGATGGCAATCAAAAACTAGAAAGATTTCAGAAGCAAAAGTAAGGACTGGATTACTCTCATCTTTCAACTTGTGTTTCCTTGGCCTTGTCCAATTTCTTGACTAAAACTGGAAAATAAAGACTCAGCTCTGCTAAATATAGTTGTCATCTGTTCACTGGGAAGCTGCAGGGAAGACAAATGTTTTATCAAGACATGATGTTTTATTCTGGTAACTCTGAGCTTTATGACCATTGCGTAAACATTGACAGAGAATTTATACTAACTTATAAATAAAATGAGGGTACAGTTAATTTATATTTTTGTGAATCCTAGAAAACAATCCTGCTGTTTTATTTTAACCATTTTTTCTGTTTGTTGTTATAAACAAACTTAAGGAAAATAAAACTTTGATAGCTTTTCTACAGTTCATGTTTAATACTTGATTCGATCACTATTGTCTGTTTGACAGAACACATTTGAGTCCCAGGTGAAAGCAATTTTAATCACCAGGATGAAAATACCTCAAAGGATCAAGACATCACAATATACTCCATGTTGGTACATTAAGCTGAAGGCAAAAATTTACTTATGTTCATTTCTTTCAACCAGAGTATTAGATCAGATGTGTCTGAATATATACTCACAAAAGGAGAAAAAAACTTCTTAAATTGTAATTGTAATTTGATATAAAATTATTCCTTTGGAAACAGAAGCTTCAATAAAGCTTTCCAATATGAATATTTAGAAATCATTATTCTCTCAATATTTTGCTGTTGCATCTATGAACTGCTATATAAATCATATGATCTTCATTGCAAAAGAAAATTCATTCTGAAATAGTCTAAAAGATAATGTATAGAGAGCAAAAGCCATGATATAATTAACAACATGCAGAGTCCATAAATAGGGGGCCAAATATAATTTCCTATTATTTTATATAATATATTTATTCTCTTTTTTTCCCATAATAGCATTACTTTTTTCTTATACTGCACTTTCCCAATTTTCATTATGTACTTATGTAGGTCTAAGCCTATCTTCCTACCTATTTTTCAAATCTTCCATACTTGCCACTCCATCACAAAAAAAGAAAAAGATAACAATATATTTTGATGCTACTGAAAAGTAAGGTAAACGTTGTTAAATCAGACAGGAAAAGATAAAATTTGGAAAAAGAGATTAGATAATTTATCTAATATTATTAGATATCATACCAGGTAAAAATGCACCAGTTTTAATATACAAATGTTCTGAAAAATGTAGGAGTGCAAAGAAGAGAGAGAACATTTAATACAATATTGTCAAGAGAATATGAAAAGTCTTATAATTGTAAGTAATTACTTGATCCACTTTTCCTTATTTTATTTAGATTTGCTTGGGCTTAATATTCACCAAGTAGAAAAGTGACAGACAGTAAGTGTGAATAGGAGATACTGTCTGCATGAGTGTATCAGCTTTTCAAGACCATGCTGCCACTTCCAAGCTCATGCTAGCCCTTTGTTCCCCTCAAGCTGGATTGCAATATGCAATGCTTCTGCCTTAGAACACCTCATGTCTTGTATCATTTCACCTCCTAACTTACAGCTGAAGTCATTTTCAGAGGATGGTCCCTAATGCAACCTCAATGCTGATAAATGGACTCTCCTAGCAGCTAGTTCTTTAAACACACATAATGCAAGCTTGGACAGCATCATCTTTAAGGGGCCTCATGAGTTCCTCAAGTTAAAAGAGCATTGAAAGAAAACCTATTTATTTCTGTTATAAGAACTGCACAATGACTAAATATGGTGTTGACAATATTGTTGATTTGACAAACTTACAAGTTCCATCATCAGATACTCCCCACAACTGAAGGTCAGTACCTAAAATTTCCTTAAATGTTTAAAAGTGAAAAGAAACTTAAGTACCAGGGTAAGCTGAAAAAAGAGTGGAGAGCCCACTGAGCCATTCGTTTCTAGAAACTGGTCCTTATCTGAACACTTACAGAAACAATCCCTCCTGGTAAATATTTGCTAAGCCCACAAAAAATTGTTTGCTAGTTTCAACAGAATAATCATCACCAAAAACTGGCATTATATTTTTTATCTCAGGAAAGAAAATGAACCAGATAGAAAGAAACAGCAAACTCTAGCCAGAGCAAACCTGCAATGGGCTGTGTGGTGCATGCAGGCTCCACTTCACTTTGGCAGCACGATACATGCTCCAATAGCAAAAAGGAGTAAGATGCATCTCAGGAATTGGCTCAAACACTGGTGGTTGAGGTTTTTGTTTCTAATTAAAACTTCCTAAAATATATATTGATATTGCTTTATTAGCAATTTCTTTTGGCCCACTATTTTCTCAAATGTCAGTTGCTTGTAAAGGACAAACTTTACACATTATCAGTTCTTTCAACAAATTAGAAAAACAAATATGAACATAGTATACCATATTCCTATATAATGAAAAATTGATTATAAGCAAAGAATTGCATACTGTGCTAGTGTTGTAAATTACTTCCTCTGTGGCTTTTACAACAGTGCCTATGAACATAATTGAATGTCACTAGTTTATGTTTGCAAATACAATCCCAATGACATTGCACCTGGGAGTGTGCACGCACAGTCATCTGTTAGAGAAGGATCTAAACATATGGCCTGTTGATTAGGGTCTGGCCCCAAAGCTATCACAAAATCCTCCAGCCAGTTTTCTGCCAGACTAACCCATCACAATAATTCAGCTCTATCAAACAGGAGCTTCTCAACAACAACAAATAAAGTGTATAGCATTTGAAACAGCCACTTCAGATCTAAACACTAAACATTTGAGAAAGCAAAGGTCAGAGGCACTCCTCCTACTGAGAGAAAACTATATTGGGTCCTATCCTACATTTTTATTCATCTTACTAGGCTGGCCTGTTAACGTACTTAACTTTCCACTTCAATTTTCCAGTAGCACCCATCTAGAGCAAAATCATAACAATGAGATTCTTTTTGAGTATATGGGTAGCACTTGTATGTTCAAATTTAAGTTGATTCTTTAAACATAATTGGACCTCATGTGCATGGTTCCCATCAGCTGTTTTGGGCAAATCTGTGGCTCACAGATGCAATGCACATGCAATCACTGCACAGGCAAAACATGCCTCTTCTCCTCACTTCTGCACGTGTTTTCTGAATAGGATAGTAATTAAAATACCACAGAAATCAAACTGCTTGTGAAAATGAGAATGCATTCCTGGGAATTCAAACAGGATAAGATATTTAAACTTTAAGTCAATAGCTTTGGGAAAAATATTTTCCAGTGCTACATACAAGAATTTGGTATGTTTGAAATAAGATATAGCTTTTGACAATCATAAGGTTTACTGTGGGGTTCCACACTTCAAAAATAAAGGTCTACTTGTACATTTTTTTTAAGAAACAGCAATCAGACTAAGAAGTAAGCACCTGTTGGCAATGACAGAATCCATAAATTAGGGCACTGTCTGTTGGTGTCTGTAATTCCATTTGAATTTTAAACATCTACCCAAAGTATATTGCAGTATTTGGGCTGTTACTTTTGTCATACCTTCCAGTAAAAGCTGGCCATGGCTCATGGAATTTTATTTTATAGAAAATAAAACAGCCAAACTTGGTACTGTGATAGCCTGTTGTTAGAACATATAGAAAGAAGAGAGAATGAACCCTTAAAGTGAAATGTTCTGGAGGACAAAAATATTCAAGTTTCTAGCTGACCTTTAGAGTTATATAGGAGGGGATATGCATAATGCATTATTCTGTCGGATATGCATTACTTATTATAAAATAATGGAGGCTTCAGTACTTTACATGTGATCATTAGAAAGATCAGAACATAACCCAGCCTTCATAATATAATTGAGGGCTGCAAAAATATCTCTAATGATTAATATACCAGACATTATGCAATGCTCCTACAAGGTAATTTTGTCCTGACACAGAATAATGATTGTTACAGAACTTCTGCAGTTTAAGACACATTAAGCCTCTGGGCTACACAGCCAGTTGTAAAGCTGTACGTGGGTGGAGAAATTTCTCGTTAACATCCTAGTATCTCCAGCATGTGTTTACATTAAGCCAACAAAAATTTTTAAAACTCATCTACACAGAACTGTTCGATTCTCCCTTCAGTGTGCAAGAGGAAGATCCTCCAAAGCCAAGAACCCCTCTTTCACACAGTGCCATTCACATGCAACCAAGGTCCTGGTCTGACATAAGTGGGGGAACAGGCACAAGAATTGTTTCTGCCTTATCACTTCCCTGAGAAAGGACTAGAAAAATTCAATAGTTTATAACATCTGCTTCAACTTAGGCAGGGCCAAGTTGCTGGTAGAGATGAGCAATGTGGTGCTACACACCACCTTGGTAGCACTGCCTTGTCACCAGCTTAGGCAGAAGGAGAGCTGGGGCACAGTCCCTCACCTGGGGCACAGTCCCTCGCCTCACCTGTCCCCCTCAGCAGCACTCTCAGCCCTTCAGCTCCTGCCACCCACCATGCTCTGTCCACCCTGAACAGGCAGAAAGAGAAAGCAAAGGGCTGATGTGGAACAGCTGCAGACAGCGAAATGTAGAAATGTCTTCTTTATGTTAAGCTATTTGAGAAACAACAGTACAAATTGATATCCAAATCTGTCACCCAGCTGAATTGTTTTGCTGTTTGTTTTGACATTGAATGAATCCTTGAGGTTCATGTGAGGACAGCTTTTCATGAACAGCAGTTTGATACTTCTTCCATGGTTTGAGTATCTTCTTCTGGGGTGCCACATTGGGCTATCACTAGTTTGCAATTTGGATGTTAAACATTTTCCAGGCACACATGGCAATCTGCCCTGACTGGCTGGAAGGGATGGCAATGTTTATGAAGACAGCCCTCTGAAACAACTCAGAACAACCAAAACCACAGTTAGCAATAAAAAGCAATAACATCTGAGCTCATGCTACTTCAAAACAAGATTAGTGACATTTCAAGGGACAAAACTAAAAGTTTTTATTTATAAACACCCAAAACTGGGGAAATTTTTTGCATCCATATACTGTATTATAATTAGTGTTTCATTTGCTTCTAGCTAGTAAGAAAAAGATTGCTATTACTTCAGAAATTAAGTATGACATCAAGTCATTCATTTTCACAGACAAAATCTGAAAGAAAAAGACAGCCATTATTTGTGCAAACACAGGACCTCCAATAAACCAAAGCAAATTTTCTTACTAAAGCATACAGGAACACAGGACAAAGATGAGAAAGGAGTTGAGAACAGATATCCTTAGACAGCCCACAGAACTGAATCCTAAAATCAGTAATGAGACAAATAATAACTAAAATATTCTTTCCACTGATAATTAAGAGATTTAAATATGTTATAAATTTAAATTAATTTGCCCAATTAACAACTTCATTCCTAAAGCCATATATTTTTTGAGCAGAAGACATGTTTCTTTTCACACTCTAATTCACAATGAAGACAGAAAAGCCAGTGTAATCTAAGGTAGCTTTCTCTAGAAACCATAGTTGGAGGGAATTATTTAAAAACAAGTCAACTTTTTTTTAAATCTCACATTCCTATGCCTTGGTATTAGCTAGCAAGCACGAACATCAGATAATAAAAATGAAAGGACAATGAGTTTCATAACACCAGCAAGACAGAAATCAGAAGTTTAACAAAATATTGTTAAAATAGGAAAATATTATCGAAACCAAAATATTTTATTTTGGAAAAACTTTACAAGATTCTTTGACCAGTCAAAGGTTTTAGTTATTATTTTGAAAATCAATGGAATGGAAGAAATCCTTCAAAATGAAAGAGAAAACCTTTTTATTTTTGTAAAAAATAAAACCTCTGCTCTCAGCCACCAGGGCTATATTGTATTCCCAGTGATCAGACCTAGTAATCAGAAGCAGGAAAAGAGAGCAGCCCTCCATAACCTAGCCCTCCATAGCTGGATCAGCAGCACTTTGTAGCAGATATTCCAGTAGTTAGATTAAATCTATAGTTCTAGAAATATTCCCTTTGGGTATGCTTGGGGAATAGCATTTACAGATTGTGAAATGAGAAAAAAAAATTATACCTAAAAGAAAAAAAATAGAAAAAGAAAAAATAAATTATTTCTTTTTCTTTCTCTGGGACAAATTAAGAACATAGTGAAATATTGCAGTTTGGGGACAAAACAGTCAAATAGCTGAGAGACAGCTGACAGATTTTGATGAAATTTCAGTTTCAGTGATGGCATTGTTGTATGAAATTAATTCACTCCTAAATTTATTGTGGCTGTAGCCTTTGACTAGCTTTTCAACCATGTCTAATGGAGATCCTTTATACTGAAATTGTAAAATTGCCAGTCCAAGAAAAATGAAAAAATGATGAATAAACTCCACTCACCTTCTTCCTGGCTGATGGGACAGTGTGCCTAAATTTTAGCATACTTTTCCATTTAGGAAATTTTTTGACATGACTTCTCTTTCTTGTTTTTCATTTGAAGATTGTCCACTTCTCCCTTTTTCTTGGTATTATGATCTAGATGGAGATTTTTAACTCCATCTTTTCATGGGTTTAAATCACGCAAAGCATCAACAGTTATGGATAAAAGTGCAAAGGAAAATGTGCAAGTGATTCAACAATTGAGATTAATACAAAAAAAATTTAAGACAAATACAAAATTCTGGTTTTACAGAAGCTACCTATGGGAAGCTTGAAGAAGAAATAGCTTGGGGACATGTTTCATAGCTCTACTCTTTTGTGCTTCTAGTATGGACACTAATTTATTTTATCACATTTGACCTTTTCTTCATTATCTAGAATTCACAATGCCACAGTTGCTGATTTTTTTGAGATTTATAAATAAAACAAAGATTAGAAACCTGAAAAATTTAGCATATTAGTAAATTAAATTTTAAATGTGCATTTAAAGTACTGTTTTGTTGCATAACTAATGCAGAAGATGCTATTAGCATTTGCTTTTCAAGTCTGCAGTGGTTACCACATAAATAGTGGCTATAGTGTACTCCCTTCTTTCATTAGCTTATTCACAGCTTCCTGTGAAAAAGCTGATGCATCTCTGCTTCTTCAAGTAAATATTTTATATTATCAGAGTCCTAAATTCAACTCCAGTATTGATTAAAAGGCATATTACATTTTAGCTGTGTATGCATAGAATAAAATAAAAAATCTCAAAGTATCAGAATGAGTTTTAAACTAAGAGGTTATGTCCTATCATGGTGACAGGGATGCAATGCACTGGGAATAGACATTTTTATAAGAATTTTACTGTGCAACATTTACAGATTAATGCATTTGGGTATGTTCATATATTGTCTCCAGCTTACACCTTGTCAAAACCAGATCACAATGGAAATGTATGGAGAAAATAGGGTTATATATTTACATATATATTTTTAGCTAAAGCAAGAGAATTTTGCAAATAAACCAGATTACTAAATTTATTTACAAAGAAATCAGATTAATAAAACCTGGACTACAGTAGTCATTGCTGTTGCAGTGCTTAAACCCTTCACAGAAGAGAGCTTCACCGTGATATAATTTTCAGTCAGAACTGACAGGGCTGCCTTTTATGTTATACTATCAACGTGCCCTTTCCTGGACAGAAATTCTAAAGAATATATGGAGAACTGAGAAAGGAACCACGAGACTAAGTAATGTTTACTAGGTCTCGAAAAGCAGGAGTGCAGGAGAGGGGCTTTGGGCTGAAGCAAAATAACCAACAGAATGCAATGATGCTTTAGCTGATGCACAGCACAGATGGATACGGACGTTCCAAAAATCACTGAGTCATGTATCACTTTCTAAGAAAACCAGTATTTTTGTTTCTCACTTAGAGCTACACACTGTAGAACTTACACAGTTTCAATGCAGTGTTTTTAGACTTCATAGTCAAATAAATGCCAGGGAGACTTAATATAACTAGAGTTTGCCAAACCCCAAGATCTTTACATCTATTACTCCTATTACTTCTGTTACTTCTGGTAAAACAAAACAAACAAAACAAACAAAACCTATCCAAACAAACAAAAACAAACAAACAACAAAAAATACTTTGTAACATTTGGGAGAAAACAAAACAGACCATAAAAAACAGAAACCAGAGGCAGAGAAAGATTACAGAAGACGGCCAAATACCTTATTAAGTTGGGTCACTCAACATTTTACAGGATCCAATTATGTAGCTAGTCCCTAGGCTGCTGTTTTATCTTTATTATTTCTGGACCACAGAAAATCTCCCAGTGGAAAATTCAGATAAACAAGGGTATGTTAAAATTATAAGTCATGGTTTTGATCAATAATAATTAATAATAATAATAATGCCTTTTTGTGTCATTAAGAAAAATATTTAAATATATCAGAAAGTTATTAAGGTATTAAGAATAAAAATACTGGTCATAAGATCTTAAAATTCAGCCTAAGGACCATATGTGCATATTTTACCACCTAACACCATATTCTAAATTTACACTAGAAATTACTAAACAAAAGAGAAAGCTAAATTTTTAAGTGAAATTTAGTAGAGAAAAATGTCACAGGGCAAAATCATTATTTAAAGTAACTCCAAAGTGAAAAAGAGCAATCCAGCTAATTTGAAGACTGGGCTAGCTCAAAAAGCCCTACTATTCAGTAGTGCCTTATTACTGCCTAGCAGATGGTTAGGACTGAATTAGAGCTCCAGAACATTAGACTGAATGCCAAGTACCCCAAACAAAACACCAAATGCATTTATTTACGAATTTCTAGTCTCTGCCACAGTACTGCCATAGTGCAGATATTCAGTCATCCTCGATGGAGTCACAGGCAGATGAGACTTTAAAAACTGACTGCCACATGCATTTAGCTACCACAGAAGCTCAGCTCTTTGGTGAGTACCACACCAATAGTACAGCTAAATCATCTTTATTTTATTCAAGGTCACTGAGCCAAAGTAATCCCTCAGATGTTCTGATCACTTAAGACAGCTTGTACTATGTATATATCATGGATCCTAAAGCCAAATCATCAAATTAGGGGATAAAACTATGTTGCCCCACTGAATTTAATGAAGATGTAACAACGTTACAAGAATTAGTGAAGAGCAGAAGCAAAGTGATTTTCAAGTCTTGTAACAGTGCCTCTGTTTTAAGAAAGTTTTGGAGAGGAAAGAGATTTCTAAAGGAAGCCCATTTAAAACTTTGAACATTCAGAAATGGGGAAAAGTGAAGTCGAGATTTTTAAGAACCATCATAACTGTCAGGGCACTGGAAAATTCATTTGTTCAGCCCCTTCAGAGCACCACCAATAACAGTTTAGAAAAGACTAAGAGTGAAATACAGACTTCGTGAAGCTCCTGCTGTACATGAATTTAGATCCACTGATGTTCTCATCGCAGAGTTCAGTCGCATTTACTGCTTATGAAACTAGTCTGATGAATTCAATTACTGAAGGAAGTCTGGTTTTAATTCTTAGAACTACTACTTCTTTCAATTTAAATTGATTAATAATAAAAGTTACAGCATTTCAGAGGAACAGCATATAAATTAATTATAAATTGAAGCCCTAGCCCATGGCAATAAGATACAAAGCTCTCCTTCATGTCAGCTCAGATGCAGCTTTCAAGTATATTCTAAAGGTACTTCTTCTGGATAAATATTTTACGTTATAGATATAAATTACAGTTTATTGCCAGCTGTTTAAAATATCTATGATTTGGTAAGATGAGTCTTGCTAACCCCCAGCTGTCTCCCATTTAGCTGAATTGGAAAAACACTGGGTAAATTGCTGCCCATGGAGCACAAACAGAAGCAACTGAAGTACCCATAATTTGTTGGAGTTTTAGATCATCCTAATTTAGATATTTTTCAAAAGACATAATGTAAAGTAGACGCTACTTAATCGCCACCCTGATAAATAGCTCTACTGGGAAGATAATACAGTTTGTAAAAGGGTAAATTAAAAGCAAACTGTAAGAGCCACACTGCATCCATGACATACTCGATGTGTTTGGAATGAAGCTGTTTGATGCACTGATCATAGCAGTGTACAATGAGCTACCACCATACATGGCACAGCTGTTTGTTACCTTCTGGGGACTGCCTCATGCTCTTGAATTGATATTTACAAACTGCATTCATAAAATCAAAGAAAAGCTAGAAAGCTTTTTAATTCACTGTGCTCTTGGGTAACAAAAGAAATATTGCATTCATGTGCTCTTAATGGGGCAGTTAAATACCTTTTTTTCACAGGTTTTATCATATGAAATGCTACAATAAGTGGATGCAGTCAGGAGATGTACCTGAGTTATACACCAAGGTAGCAGTGAGAAGGGACCCTCAACAGAAGAGAACTGACAGTACAGAAGAATCTATTATGTCCCAGCAAGTCTGTACCAATTCTATTTTTGATTCTTCTTTTGTGATTTTTCTATATGTTAAGCAGAGAAAACATATGGGGTGAATACTTGTTCATACTACACTCTGTCAAAGGCAGCTGTAGACTGCTAGATAGTGTCACCAGTAAGCAAAAGTTGTGAGCTCAAAACCAAGAAATACATAAATTTTCAGTGTTACATACAAAGCCAAGTATTTTATTCTCCATTAAAAGAAAAAAAACCCCCTGTATTTCCTTTTGAAGTCTATTTATAACCACAAGTGCAATTTTGTCCTCTGAGGAGTTAAAACCTTAATCTCTGGCTTTCTTGTTTAAAAGATATTCTTCACAGAGGGATTTTTACCACTACAGTCCCTTTCTATGATTTTTTATTGGGGCTGAGCCTTTTCCCGTTTTACAGGGGGTTAGTGATGTCCCGATTAGGAAAGAAACAGAAGGCAGTGGTGGCAAGTGAGAAGCAAAGGAAGGAAAACATGCAAGGAAAGGAGACAGAACCACAGAAGGCAGAAGTGTGGCTGACAGCCCTGGAATCCCCCAGGACCACAGTCAGCAGAGAAGAGAGTTACCTTGCAGGAAAGACACAGCTGGCAGGAAAGATGTCAACCACAGGAGGTAAAGAAAAATGCAGTCAGGAGGAGAAACTAGTGAGACACTCTGCGGACAGGAGTGCCTTGGGAGTCACACAGTGGGGGTACAATGGCCAATGACTTACAAATGTGCACGCAGCCCACAAATTAAAGTAACATTTGATTACCCCTATCAATCCAAAATGGTTTCCTTGGACACCAGTCCAAGAGAACATGGAAATTACCTCTTCACTCACTGACAGGCATGGTTCAAGAGCACATACCTTCTACCCTCACGCCCAAGGGTATTAACCAGTCATTACCTCACATTTTCTTGTTTCCCTAATGGGCCCCGTTTCATCTCCCTGGGTAGTGAGAGCTGCTTCACAGCACATCCACGGCAGCAATCTGTAACAGTGCACTTAGCCAGGCAGCAGGGGCACTGAATAATGAGCCCATCTGTACCATCCTTCCAACCCTGTCCTAAAAGCATAGGTAAGCTCCACAAGTAATATTCTCCAGGTACCTCCCTCTAACCAAATTCCTAAGTAGCAAAGGATTACTCTTATTGTTAGTGCTTCTTGTACAGTATGTAAAATGAGGTGGTTTTTTGCTTTACTGTTTAGGCAATAAAAAGTATTTCACTCTTTACGTTGGCAGACAGCTAATAATAAAATGTCTACTCAGAATAACACCATTATGAAAGGGAACATTTCCTCTTCCATATTAGTCACAAAACATACCCAATTAGTGGCAAAACACTTGATAATCTTATGCTTGCCCTAAGACTAGAACAAAATAATGAAATAGCAATTTGGTGGAAAGCATTTTAATGTAGGCATCCAGGAGTAAGAACATTCTAAGTTCTGCAATGGAAAAAGTAAAGTGAAAAGAGAGAGAGAAGCATTCCTCTGATTTCCTCTGATGCTGCAGTACCTTTCCCTCCTCTGTTCCTGTAAAAAGAAAACGCAGTTCTTTTTCATCCAGGAGTAACTGGAGCTTTAAACAAATGAAATGTTGGAAGTGAAATCTATCTTTTATTCTGAATCAAGATATGGGTCAAGCAGATTTCTGACCAACGGGAAATGATAAGTACAACCATATTTTCACTTGCCTCAGTTCCTCCTAGGATCAAAGCTGAGGCTGTCAACGTTAATATATGTTTAGATATTTAAAATATTGCCAGTATAATTCTGGATTTTTAAGGAGTTGTCACTGAGCAACACCTAAAACTGTCTCACTGTACTAAACTATGGCAGCATTTTTTTCCCGTCAGATACTAGTTCAGCAATCCTCTTCATGTCTAATTCTTTGACAGGAATTCAGTTTTAGATGGCTTATAATAGGCTCTGCCTGAATTCTGCCAAGATTGAATTGTTATTGATTGGTATGAGGCAATGGTGTAGAAGGGTGCATTTCCACAGTTTGTATTTGGATTGGTCAGATCTTTTGACAGCTGATTTTGTTAGAAAACCTGGGGTCATTGGGGGAACTGATTATTACATACCCTTGCATTTCTTCCATGACTGCAAACTCAGCTTCTTACTCTTAAAAAAACAAGTAATTTTCTTTCTAAGGTCTATAAAGAGGTTCTTTTATGTAGGAAAGGACATTATAATCAGTACATTAGAATTTGTACATAATAATTATAATTGTTATGTTCATACAATTGTAACAATGCAAGATGCCAAGTGCCAGTTTCCTACCTGGGCACAGCCTACCAGCCTGCATGAACCTTCCTTGTAAGCCTGTTTTTCCCCATCAGTACAAGCTCAGCTTCTCACTCTGCAGAAAATGTTGCAGATCTCGGCACTGTTGTGTAAGACAAACCCATTCATGTTCCATTTCTACACTTATAAATGCCAAAATACACCAAGTCAACAAAAATTTATGTATTTGACTTCAGAAGATGAAATTATGTAATTAGTAACATTACACTGATTTTATTACTGTTTCTTTGATTTAAATTGTTAGTGGTTCAAACATCTTAATTTCAGAGTGAATTATATAATTGTTTTTTGTTGCTTGTTTATCCATTTTTTGTATAATTAGGATGCAGTAATTTACTTTATATCTCTTTAACTTAATTGAGTTAAGTGTATCTGCTGAGAAGCATGATGTCACACTCCCAGATACTTGGCTGGAAAACTCAGGAGGGAGCTTTCACTGGACATAAGAATTTCTAAGGGCAGCTTTTCTTCTAGACCTGTAACTCTGCAAAAGTTAATTTTGTTCAAATGACACAGCTGCTTCCATATTTTGGGTTTCTTTTACTGCTGTTGCGATAGATCATATTAAAAAATCTTTCTTGACATGGCATGGTTCTCCCTGATGATATTGTTATCACAAAACACTATCTAGAGTATCAATAACAGCACAGAAGCAAGGACAATCTGTATTGAAAAAGAAAACCTTAGCTTTCAGTTAGTGTCTAATAGCTGAAATTGCCTCCCTTGAGCTCTATCAGTGCAGCCAGTACAGCACATCCATCTCTGTTTCATCAACCCTTCATCTTTTCTTGAGCCACCCAGCCGGGACAGGCTCTGCTTGGACCATGTCAGGCAGCACAGGCTCACCTGCAGTCTGGGTCCCACGGTAATGTCACCCAGCAGGATGTCTTTGGCACCAGGCTGCAAATGAGAAGGACACATTTGGCAGGTGCTGCAAGACAGCTCAGCGACTCACCCAAACTGAAATCCCCTTTGACATGCAGCACTTGTCAAGAGATCACAGGAAGGCAACTGTGGCTCTGGAGCACACAGTATCTCAGGCACAGAATAGGATTTGACTGCTCTGGTGTCAGTGTCATAAAGTTATTATGGAAAATCAAATAAATTCCATATATTGGGATATTAATGACAGTCAAACAGCATCTACATTAGAGATAATGCCGCAAAAAATTATCTGGAAAAGAGAACCATGAGTACAGTAACTAAAAACATTGGACAGCCTTAAGACCTAGCTTACCCTAGAAGTTAAATCTCAGAAATAAAGATCACTGCTAATAATTGCTAGAATCTGTGGAGGTACTCACAAGGAACTTAGAGAACTATAAAAAATCCACACCTGTCAAAAAATATGTATCCAGTGCTGGCTCCTGAATGTCCAGTGCATGTATAATCCTTTCTATCCTCAAATTTTGATAAATATTAACTTGCTGATCTTTATATGTCACATAGAGGGAAAGTTATGTAATTGCCATTTTCCAGCTGTAAAAATTGAGATGTTGAAAATAAGACAATAATGAAGGAAAATGCACCAACCACTAGTGTCGCCATGGGATGCTATTAATTCAAAACTGCCTCCAACAATAAAAGGAAACATCACATGATAAAAATGAAATATTATAATCTTAGCTGGGAAACATAGCACTAAAAATGTTAAATTTTGGGAGGACCAATTCATAAACGAAAAGTCAAGGGGAAAAAATGAAGATACATGAGGTGAAGAAAGAAGTTCAGTACAATTTCTCTTATGCCAAGACAGAACCACTCTCACAGCACCTCAGACATCAGTCACCAGATCTACATCCACTCTGCACCTACAGCCCATGATGCTCCCTGCTGACTCTGACTTGCCAGCATGGGACACCCGGGTGCAGTGCTGTGTTCAGAGCAGGTACAGACAGCCCTGCACAGCTGCTGGTAAGAATTCCAAAAGATCCAGTAAGTCTAGTTAAGGTAGTTCTTTTAGAAGGTGACTGGTGTTAGCCCTTTCTGCCCCACAGCCAGTTGTGAAACTCAGATCTTGGGAGTGCCAAAGCAGAAACAAGACTCATAGGAAACTGGGGGAAAAAAAAGACAAAGGTCTATAACAACATGCACATGAGGGTACTCAGTGCAGAGCACTCTTAATCTAACGAATCTGTTGTAGAAAGGGACAAGCAGTTTACCCCTGAAAGAGCCTTGGCTTTTAAAACTTAACATGACCACAGTCTGAGGCTGAGATATATCCATTAAATTCAAGTGAATACTAAAGTCCTGTGTTCTGACTCACTGCAATATTAATTTTGAAAGTATCTGTACAATTTAACCTTCCAGTGCCACAGCCAGCAGCAAGACTTCCTAAATTAGCAAAAGTAATAAACAGGAGCCTCATTAAATTTTCCTCTTCCCTGATTTTTTTTATCCTTCTAATGAAGCTCTCTGTCCTGTAACTCTGCTCATTTCCCTAATTCTCTCTTCATCACTGATTTCTTTATCCTTTGATATGACGGAGTGTGGTGTCATAAAGGAAAGGTAGAGCTACGTTTTCTAGAGGACAGAGCATGAAAAGGACAGGAAGGCATGTTGTTCTCAAAACTGTGTCCCAGCAAGGCAGATGGCTCATTAATGTACTAGTCTTGCCCTCTCAGCAAGGAAAAAACACACAGTCACTTACACAGAGGGGTCAGCCTGCGAGCCATGCTCCCTCTGGCAGCTCGGCTCTATCTGCTTCTGTTCAAGCTGTCTTCTTTACTACTCAGGTTCACCTTTATGCAGCAATGAAGTGAAAGGCTTTTTCAAAGATGTTAGGACAGCTCTCCATACACTCCTTATAGCTTTGAGTCTCCAGCTTGAAACTCTTGAGAGCCCCTTGAGTGCAGGAAAAAAAACCCAACTCCTTGGTATCATGCTCCTCTGCAGACATCATTACCTCAATTAAACAAAACAGAAATAAAGTAATTTACTGAGTGCTAATTACACCAAAAAAAAAAAAAAAAAGAGTTTAACACAAGCAGACAACAACAAAAAGCTAATATAATTCACTCTGAAATTAAGATTTTTTTTACAAACACCCCCGTCTTCTATCAAAGCAAGTAATAAATTAAGTATATTGATACTAATTATAGCAGTTCATCTGCTAAAGTGAAAAATATACAACTATGATGACCTTATATATTTTGACAAATGAAACTTGAAAGAACAAACACAGCTCATCAGTTCAGTTTCCCAACAAGGAAACAGGGTCAAGGCTACAGGCATATAGCCTTCCCTGCATTTCTAACTTTAAAGAAAGTGTCAAAAGTACATTGACAAAGTCTGACAACCACACATGATTCCAGGAAAGACTTTGCCAGTTTATTTCTCTTCTTATTGTCATTTGAAGAATTGAAATAAAATTCTGTTGTGCCATGGGTTGCCCCATCAGGACTCCATTGACTATTTGCTAATGGAAAGTGCATTGCTCCCTGTGCAGCTGCCCCAAGCCCTCCTTCTGCAGTGCCTTGGAAACAGGTGACACACTTCTATACTCTAATACCACCATCTTTTTACACGGGATTTTTTTCTTAAATAATGAGCCTTATCTGAAGTAAGCTCCTACTGCTGTCACTCTCCCACCTCTGTACACAGTAGGTACTTCAAACCTATTTCAGCAGTGATGAGGACATAATGGCAAATTGATCTGTCCCTGAAAAGCTAAGGAGCACATTATGAGGGAAAGCACAGGAAATGTGGGGACGACAAAATCTTGGAGACTTCTTCCATTTGAAGTAAACTCCTCAATCCCAAAATTGCTATTGGGCACCCCAGCATATCCAGACCCTGACGACCATGATGCATTAGCACTCTGTTCACTACTTCAAACACTGTTAATTACTATTTCGCATCCTGGTTCACAATATAATTTAATACCAATGTTTTTCTAGATTTTGTGTCTTTCAAACATTCTACTTTTCACAAATTCAGCTTTTAATGCATTTCATGGCAGTTCAATAAATGAAGCTTTCGCAAATGTCTCAAAAATTAAGAGACCTTGCTGACCCTTCTCTGTGATTCTGGGGCCTTTAAAAATAGAAAGAATCATTCTAGTTTCTATTGAGAAATTCTTCTGAAGCCCTAATGAGAAAATAAAAGAAGGTATCAAGGTATATGGTCTGTGTTTCTACAGATGCATTATCTGTGGGCTTGATCTCAAGGGAAATTCTCAGATCACCTGAGTTTCACAGAAACTGTGAAGTTTTCCAGCATTTTGCAGAAAAAAGGCTGCTTGTTTCCCTATTTATTTTTAAATCAGCTCAGATGGCTAATAAAATCTATCCTGTATACTGAAGAGCAGAATCCAGACATGCTGGTGGTGCTCTGTGGGGGGAAAAAAGGAGAAAATGGAAGTGAGCTTTCCCTCAAGGGTCACACAGATGCTGCGGTCAGTGGATCCCTGCTGAGACCCCCCTTCATGATTGTCTTGCCCAGCAGGAAGCCAAAGACTCTCCAGGAGCTAAAGAAACGGGAGCTGCACTTTCCAGCAGTAATAAGTGCCATTAACAAGGCAATTCTGCCAAGAGGGTTGAAGATATCTGTTATTTTGTAAAATACTTCGATGGATGATATATGCACTGTACCTGTTTAAGTATGAGCACTGACTATTATGGATGCAATGTATCAAAGCAGCAAAATTACTTGGCAGAATTCTTGAGCAACAAGAAAACTGATCTTATTTAACTCTGAGTTAAGCATAGTTGACTCTTTTTCTATTAGTGTAGCTTCTGATGTTGTAGTGTAATTAAATTTGAACCCAATACACCCAACTTCTGCAACAAATGATACATATTTCTCTTTCTTCTCTTTGTGTTGAAAATATATCCTGGCTAACTGGAATCACTGTGGCAAGCTGTAAATGATGTATGAAATGAAAAATCCCTGCTCACTGCAAGGAGAGGATATAGACAGGGCTCAGCAATTGCTGCTGGGCTATGCTATTTGCTGAAATATTCAGCTCAAATGCAGTCACACAAGCTTGTCAGTGCTGACACTGGGCAGCAAGCTGTATTTATCATTTTTCAATCTTATTCACGACCAAATGACTAAGTGATATATGGTATGACGAATTCAGAAAAAAATTACAAGGAACCTAAACCAACTTCAGTTGTTGGGCTATATTTTTTTTTTAACTCAAATGACTGATGTTCAACTGCCTTTGTCTCACCAATGTTCTGAACTTCAGAAACTCATACAGTGACACAAAAAAGAGCTAGACTGGAAAATTATTAAACAACAAAGGGTTTTACCACTATGAAAATAGTTATAGAAACTATTAAAATATTCTGAATGACTGCCATGATTACTATAGGCTGCACCTTAATCAGGAGGGTCTATTGAACATCTTTGACCAAAGTCTAAGGCAAAGACTCTGTGCTTTGGCATAGAAATACAGAAATGCATCTGCATTTCATCACAATAAACCTATTTGAATTCCTGCACAGGACTGTTGGTACATCAGAGCTATTTCTATTGACTGTTGGGACTGAGGCTATAATTTAACAATATACAGAGTTCTGCAGATTATGGAGCTCCTGCTAACCCCACACCCCCCATTTGTTGCCATTCTACAGCTCACAGTTTCCCCTACTTCACCCAGGCAACTGAGACACAGCCTTGCTATGAACTGAATCAGGAATCTGGCCTGACTTTAACAAACTATATCTAAAAAAAGCAAAGGAAAGGAGTATTTTTGGTAAGCCAGACAAGTTCTTCCTAAAAATAGGGAAGGACAAGATGAGATGTGAGACTCTACACAAGATTAACCTGACAGCAAGGCTGGGGCTCATTCTGTCCTTAGAAACATTCAGGGTGGATACCCTAAAAATACTACAAACTGTTTGGAAGAGCTGTCAATTACAAACCTAAGAGCTGGGAAGGGGAAGAGAAAGAAAAGGCAGCTGAGAAGAGGGGTGACTGTGTTGGCACTAAGTCTGTGTCTCCTGTGGCAATTGTAAGCCCGACTGACAAAATGCAGATCATGTAGCACCTATGGGGTTCTCTTTAAAAGTTTTTGTTCTTGAAGCCCTTCAAAGATCACACAACAAGATGAAATTTGAGATTTTTTTTCTGCCTGTGTGTTCTTCCTTCCCTCTCTTCCATTGAGATGGCTGCAAAGGTTAGAAAATTGTCTCACCTCCCCTGAAGGCAACCAGCAAAAGGGAACCTCAAAAAGGCTTTAAAATTCACATACTTTAAAAGGTATTAACTGTTAAACTTTGGGTTTGTTCAGACACTTTTACATACACTTTTTCATGCATTATGGAAGTTTGGAAGTCTAGCTTTACATACTTAATGTTTAACCTTCCAGGCACATTTTTGACTTCTTACCCCCTCTAAGTGGGTGTTAATTCAAGCTAGTCTAGGGGGCACGAGCTTGAACAGAAGATCTCCTTTCCAATGTTATTTTCTCCAGACCTTTCAAAGATAAGGTTAGATATACGTGTCTGATCCAAATGTGGTGCAAGCAGTTAATGGCCCTCAGAGCACTGGTATAGCACCTTGAGGCCAGAGTTGATGAACTGAAGGAGCAGGGAAATATGGATGTCTCTACAGAAACAGCAAAGCAGTGCTACATCAGAGCTGCCTGTCTTTACTGTGCAGCAGGAACACAGCACACATAAGGGGAGTTGGGAGGTCACTATTTTAAACATATAGAATATAACAGAAAGAAGACTAAACTGTAAAATCTATTTAAATCAATTACACCTGTACAGATATAAGCCCAAATAACTGAAAACAAAAATGTTAGAAGTATCACTGTGTTAATTGTATCTTGATCAGGGAATGTATATTTAAACAGTGACTAGTGCAATGACAGCATGGTCTGCAAAAAAGGCTGCTGTGCATTTCTAGTCCAAATATTTTCCCTACATATTATTTACTCAGAGCACTGTTCTAACATTCACAATTCCCAGTCATGGGGCAGGACCCCACTGAGAAAACAAAGTCTAATAAAACAGCAGTAACAGGCAACTTCAGCCCTCCGTATATAAATTAGATTTCTTAATACTGCTACAGCCTGAAGAGGAGCAGAAGCCCATCTGTGCATGGCTTTGTGTGTGTGTGACCAGGTGCTCAGTGCCTGAGCCATCCCTTGCTGCCTTGGGGCAGCAGCGAGGCCAGCTGGGAGCTCCCACTGCGACTTCAGTGCAGCTCACTGGGGACATCTGAAAACAGAGATGCAGCCTCTGTGGTTAGCAGATTTGGACAAATCCAACTGAATGAGAGCCTAGGAAAGTTTAGAAAAAGGATTTTTGAGCTGACTGCTGTGGGGACATTACTGCCTTTATCCAGGGCCAGCAAAAAGAGCAAAAAAAAAAAATAGTTCATACAGAAAGGAAATTAAGATAAAATTTCAATACTGAAATTAAAAGATGCAAAATAAAACCAATTGAAATAAATATATTAAAATATTTAGTTCTAAGGCTCAATAAGAGAAGGAGACCAATACATTAGAACATTAAAAAAAATTAAAATGCATCAGAAATGGACAGAAGGGAAGTCCTAAACAAGTGAATTACTTTTGGCAGGAGTACTGCACTGAGGCAGTACCCATCCCAAATACCTCTCCAAAGAGTACCTGAAGCAGGGGGCACCTGATGTGGGAATGTAAGAGGTGTGGCTGTGGCTGTGAACTGTCTCTCTCCTTTCCTTCTCCTGCAAGGAGGCATTTGACTACACGACCCCTTCTTGATAGAAAAGATTCCCAGTGGTTCCATGAACCATTTCAGATTTCCTTCCTGGAGATGAGAGCACTCCAAGTTTGCAACTTACATTTTGATTAAATTTAATAATAAAAAAATTGTTGTAAAACAAAGAAATTTCCTACCTATTTCATGATCAGACTGTTAGCTAGAGCACTGGATACAAAAGGTCACAAGTAAAAGCCAGTTTCTGACTGATCTTGCTTCAACTAAAGTTTTATATTTACTGATGGAATATTTCTTTGATTGCTTACTCTCAATACATATATTGATCCAAGATGTATTTGTCACACAGGAGGCAAAGGTTAAGGTTAACAAATATAACCTCTCTCCTGAATGTCATTGCCACTGATCAGCAATTTTACCCTGACCCAAGAGTATGATCACTTTGAATTTGAATTCAAATATAAAAGATCTTGCAGGCTCTGCTGACTGACTGCCTTGAGTAGCATCATCTCCACTCTGTTACACTTATCAGTCAGAAGATATATGGGCTCTCAGAAACTGGGGGGGAGGCTTCTTCCTGATCATTTTGGGTGTAAAGGAGTTATTCCCTCCACACACCTGCCAACTGTTTATCCTCAGTCTGATCTGTTCATTAAGTACAGGATATTGATTCATTCCTGTTAAATATCATGAGATTTGTGACACATTCTGTGTGTTCCATGATTTATTTCACTAGCTTTTTCTACTGGTATACGTGACATTCATAAAAGTGCAGGACAAATGCATTCTGCACTGTGTCCCTTAGTTCTGGTCCTCTTGTTCCTCACAGATTCATCACCAACAGGATGGTGCATGTCTACTCTCATTAGGCATTTGGACACAGTCAGCTAATGTTCTGCATCCTCTCAGAAGTAGCCATATCCCCAGATCTGGCCTGGTTACAAGAGAAAATACATATTAACTTCAATAACACATGGAGACAAACTAATCTTCATGCAGATATCCTAAGGGAAATGCAGAATGAAATGGCTGAGTAGCATGTAAAAAAAGTTATCTGCCTAAAATTATCTACTACTGCAGGGGACTTGGGGGCATTTCAATTTATGTCGATCCGTCAAAAAAGTATTGGGGTGATTATAGAAGCCAGGCACTAGTAAGGCTTTAAAAAAAAGTGCTGAAACAACTGCAACAAGAATAAATTACACGTGTAGGGACAGGCAAGCACAGCTCCTACAAAAGATGATGTGTCACTGTCATCTATTTAGCACTTTGGGGATTGTAAACAAAAGTAAATGAGGAAGAAACAGCAAATATTTATATGGGCTTCTAAGCTTTTGACAAAAGAAACAAGATCTTGAAGTCAATGTCATAGTTTAGATACTGACTTGAAGACAAGAAAGTATAAACAAAGGAACAGTTTTTAGTATGATAACTACATGAAATTGAAACCTACTGGTTATTGTGTATTGTTTCTTAATTATCTTGTGAAATCTTCAAATTAGGAATATTATTATAAAGCACCTGACTAAATACATGTCCTTCTTGACATGCTTCAACCCAAGATTCTACAGATACTGAATTTTTGTACTGGCAAGGAGAGAGCTCCTTTACTTATGAAAGCCAACTTTCTCTTTTTGGAAGTACAGAGATGATACCTCTTACAATTAAGGATTTGGGGGAAACAGAAAGGAAGTAAGAAGTACTGCCACTTAAAAACCCAATGAACATTGAAAAACAAATTTCCAGGTTTATTCTAAGCTCTGAATATTAGTGGGGAGACAAACACCTAGGTAGAAGCAACGGTAGAAACATCACAGTTTGAATTTTTTTAGACTGTTTTGCTAATCTGATGATTTTTAATTTTTAAGGTTGTCTTAGGTGTCTACTTAAACATATATTGGACAATGGACTTTGTGAAGAAGAAAATGATGGATACTTTTTTGAGGAAAGATCAGAAACTTTCCCCTTGCTGGCAGACTCATGCCCACTTTTAAATATGAACCATGAGTATGCAGTGACAAAAAGACATGTGCCAGTACTATAGTCTCTGATTATGTACGAGGCCTTTTATGATAATTGATCATTTTGGTTCCTCCAGGTTTACCATGTATCAATTCATTTGCATTAAAAAAATACATTAAAGTCATTTAAAGTTTTTAAAAATCTAAGAAACCTTTGCCAAAACATAATAAATCCTAAGCAATGAAGTCTTCTGTATCTCAAGCAGAGCACTCAGAAAAGCTATTCACTGAACAAAAAGAGCAGAGGAGTCCAAGAACTGCACAGAAACTGCAAAGGCAAATGAAGAGTAAACCAGATCAAGCAGCAGAACTGGCATCTGAATGAAGGAGATAAACAATAGGGTGCTCCAGTGTTGTTACTATTAATGCAGCAAAAGAAGATCTATATTTGTATCTTTTACTACAAGAAGTATTTAATCAGCATGCCTGAAACTTTCACACCAGCCATATGACCATGGTGCAATTACCCAGAATGTACACTGCTTTACAAGAGAAGTTTTAAACAGTCAGGAGTATATTTTTCTTCTCTATTTATGCAACATCAAACATTTCTTGAGAGCACTGTCTCTTACACAGTAAGACAATCCTCAAGACACACTAGAACCATACTCCCAAAATGGGCAAAATGTGGAAAAACTGGCAAGCTCTTTTCTGCATCAATATTTTGGCTTTTCAGGTCTGTCAGCAATTGATACTGACTTTTGAGAAGAAGCTAACTGTTCATTACACCTCTGGGCTTTACAAAGATCACATATCAGAGCTTCATGACCAAATTAACGTGCAGTCTATCCCCTTCCCTAAGGCCCCTTCCCTGGTATTATTATTGCTGGTAATATTGTAAGTGTAGTGTGAAATGGCCAATTCACACATACCATGTTTTACACATTGCCTGAATCTGCTGGAACATGATTTTCATAAGAATGATGAGAGTAATAAACATCTTCTGGCAGAGACTTGCAAAATCTGCACACAGTTTACTCATGCAGTAATGGGCCATAGAACTGCAGGAGAAAAGCAATGTACATATACATGAATAAATTAAAAGAAGAAATGTGAACCCAGTGGAATGATTCTCTTTTAGATATTTACAAAAAGCACGTATAGTGTGAAAAAGCTGCATACATTCTCAGCAGCACTCACAATAATCAGAGAAATTAGAACATATTAGTTTCTAAAACGAGACTTTATGGGCAAGCTGTCGGTGATCCAGTCTCAGCAGTTGCCTCAACTGATCCTAGGTTTAAGCTCTCCACGTGGGCTGTAGGCAGAAAAGACCTTAAAAAGTACTCTCTCCTACACAGATTACTTCTTACATAGAACCTCTTACATAGATTGCTTCTAATCAGAAGAATAATTAAATTTCTGTGGATTTTCTGAACCTAATAGAAGAAATTCAGCTTTTATGCTTGAAGAATTCCACCAGCAGAACAGGAAGGTAACTTTTGTGTAGAACACAATCAAGAGTGGGGAAAACACTTCAGATTTTTCGAAAGTGAAAACTCTGATCACTTCAGTTATTCAGATTACTTATTTGCATTGTCAGTGCAGCAGGGCAAGTTTTTTCTCATGAAGGAACCAATTTGAAGCCTGAAATTATAAATTGACACTCTGCATACTTCTGCTGCTTCAAAGAGTCTGGGGAACTTCAGCTCCTGGTGTTGCCAGCAGCATGTAGCAAGTATTTCCTGCATCTGCTGAGATACTGAACGTGCAGAGAAACATGACTGGATGATGGCTTGGGTATCTGGTGTAAAAAACACGGTTTTTGTCATGGAGGTAATGAGAGCAGTCTTAACTGCACAGGAAAACCAACTGGGATTTTTTGTTTTTCATTTTAGGAAATTTACTCAGATCATGAAAGTAACACTCAAACAGGGTGAGCTCTGAATCAAAAACAATAAATTCATGTGAGAAAAAAAAAGACAAAAACACTCATTTTTGGCACTGACAATCAACACGACTTAACAAAACAATAGGATACAACCTGTTGTCCCATTCTCCTGTTCTATGTCAGAGATGTGGTGCAGCCACAGCTTTCCTTCATTGCTTCTCAACAGTTTCTAGTTCTTTCTTGCTGTTTCCATAGAATTTTGCTTTGAGAATTTTTAGTTACTAGTGACTTGCATCAGATCAACTAAGTGTAAAAATAAACCAAATGCGTCTTCTTCAATGAAAAGTCAGGTAGGACATAAAAAGGGTTTGACATACCTTTTACCTTGTCCCTCCTCGAATATCAACTACATTAAAGTCCCATACCAAGTTTCACACTAGGAACTGCTCAATGAAGGAAATCTTCCACTCATCCATCTTCCAAAGTTCCTCCAGCTGCCCAGTGGCATGTGTGCCGTGGACTCTCACAAACTTCCAGCTACTGAGAAATAGATATTTCATTGTATTTTTGCTCAAATTTGCTGTGCCTGGTTTGCATTTATTTATTTGCACTATCTCTTGTATTAAAATAGAGGGCCCTTCCATATAGCAGAAGCAACAAAATGCATTCCTGATTGACACTAGCACAACCCTGAAACATGGGTTCCTTCCTGCCCATATTGCTTTTATTTCTCTACTACATAACAGCATTTAAAAAGTTCAGTTATGACAACTGTATTTTCATTAGATCTGTGAAATGTAGGAGTAGATTTTGTTTTTCAGAGTTCTTTTCAATATTATTCTTAGAGTAAAATTGAATTAGCATACGCTTTCTGAAGTCCAATAAATACTCCTTTAGCTTTTCCTTGACGATTTGTCTTAGTTCAAGATGGTATTACAAAGAAGAGATTTGAAAGAACTGCAACATTTTTGCAATCATTCCAACAGCTTGGATCAACTTATATCCAGTACTTTGACTACAAGGACAGTATTTCATTCTTCAAATAACTATTCCCAGTCCCTCTCTTTATTGAGATGTTCTGCAACCTGGCAATGTTAAAATTATCTCAGAAAGCAAAAATTTTCCCACTGAAAAGTCTTCACCTGCACTTTTCCAGTTTTACCTTTTTATTGCATCTTACAAAACCAAGCAAACAAACAAAACCCTGTTGGAAACCAACATGAATTGAAAAGTAGAAATGTTGGCAACAGTCCTCCAGAGAGCACAGTTTATCTTCTATGGGACAGAACAGCTCCATAGTTTATGAGTGTTACATGTTCAGAAATCAATTCCTCAGAAGCTTCAGTATCCTTCCCTACAAGAATAGAATACTTTTGGAGGAGATGTGGTAGATAGTTGAAACTATTGACAAACTTCGTTGCTGTTAGCTGAAACTTAGTTGAAACTAAGTTGTAGGTAGAAACTCCTAGCACAGGAGTTTCCCAACAACTCAATTACGATCAAAAGTTATCTAAAGGTAAAAAATAACAAAAATCAACTAGGTTTGAAGACTTAGAGGAGAAAATTACTTGGCTATGACTAAAAATCTGCATGATCATTATCTATAATACCAGCATAAGGAAGAAAGAGTCTGACAATAAAAAGGAAAAAAACCTTCACTTTTTTCAGCATAGTTTTTCCTATATTTTCTTGCTACTCTATTAATATTTAATGATAATAATTGCCATATTAATCACACACAGAGAGACTAATCTGAACTTTAGGAAAGGGGGGTTTGTTGTCATGCTCTGAGCTTCTCATTTTCTTGGTCTTCTACTCCAAAGTACTCTGCCTCTGAGTCTCACATGCCAGTTTTGTAACACAAGAAAGTTCTGTCTAATGGAATTTCCAAAAGAAAGGCATATATTATTTACATCTGTAGCTACCAGTTAAAAAATGGTGCGTTTTTTTTTTCTTGGTATCTTTTTCTTCAGTGTTTTTGGTGCAAGGTTTCATGAACAAGTACACACTATGAAAAAGACCCCTACCAGGAAATACCACAAGAAAGCAAGAAGGTCTTTTCATGTTAACTGTTAAGCATGTTCAGTTAAAAAAAAAAAAAAAAAAAAACAAAACAAAAGCCCACAGGAATGCTTTTTGTTGTGGCATTCATTAAGAACAAAGGCATAAGCCAGTCTCTCAGGCAGCCCGTTTTGACAGATTTGAAGCCCATGCAGTTTCATTAACCCTGGCTCTTGTGAATTTCCCAGTGCAGTAATATAGACTGCAGTTAGAGACTATCCATCAAAATGATGGTATGTTGAATACTGGATCATAATTTCTTTAGATTAAGAGGTTCCTTTATATTGAAAAGTGTTCCAAAATCCAAAATGAGAAGTACCTCTGCAAGTGGATTTGTTCTCAAGTGCTTTTAAGTATACACTTTAATTACCATTCTTGCTTTCTCTAATCATCACCAGAATTACTGAATCTCAACACATTTGATAAAATTAAGCCTTGTGGTAATGAACCTGGGTAATGTTTCATCTAAGTAGGAAAGCTTTTCAAAGAGCAGTATATTTGACCATTAATCTAACTATAGGCAAGTTAAAATATTTTCCAAATTTTCATGTACAAAAATAAACAAACAGAAAGAACCCTCAGATATGCAGGGTGAACCACTCAGTAAAAGTGTCTGTTATCAATTTCTACAGAGGTACTGAAACAAAAATACTCTGAATTCATACCCATACATGTGAAAATACAATTGTCTGGCTACTGACTGAACACTGAAGTTGAGCCAGCTGCAAACTTTGTGCACAGGTGTCAGAAGTCCAAGAAGTGGCATTGACTAACCCAATGACATATCATTGCTCTGTTCAACATTGGCCAAGTTGAACTGAAAACCTTAGAGTGCCCTAAACTGTGTGACATCACTGAAGTTATACCAGTGGCTATGTAGGATCAAGCCCTTAATGCTGTAAAATGGTAATTTCATCTCACAAAACAAGAAATACTGCCTCTTCAGAACTGCTGGGAAGGAGAATATTAGGTCTCCAGTATGTATGTAATATAGAAAGGCCTGTAGTCACCTGGCCTGAATTCCTCTTAAGTCATTGTGTCTAGCATTTCCTATGGGCTCAGCACCTTTTGTGGTCTAGATAAGAGCCAATAGGTAATGTAAGGCACAGGGACAAAGTGAAATTTAAACTGTGTGGATGTAGGCACTATTGAAAACAGGTGATATTCCTATCCTCTTTTCACCTGTGTAATAGAAACATTTTCTATAGCTTGTTGTTTGACATTAATGGATAACATGTATGAGAAAGCCCACTCCATCTGTTCAAGAGTTTTCTTATTATTTGTCCCAGAGGTAAGAACTGAAAGCTACAGCATTTACTCACTACAGCTGTAGTGACTGAAGCACAGGAAAGAGTAAAATAGAGATTTAAGAACAGACTCCTAAAAAAGAGATATACTGGATCTAAAATACAATATGGCCTAATTCTAACACTGTTGAGTGAAAGATCTTTCTTGCCATGAGATAAATAAACAGAACTATATGCAGGCACAAAACCAGCCCATTTTGAAACATATGTCAAGTATTTTCTTAAGCTTCTGAACTCTGTAAATTTCTAAGTATGCCTGAGGAAAAATAAAATTCACCACACACCGTTTTTAGCATAATAGATTTGCAAGCCACCACTTTTTATAAATTAAGATGCTTTTCTCCAAATACAATTGTTTAAGTTTTTTGCCTGTATACTAGTTCCTGAGCGATGTAGGGAATACTTGAACTTACTTCCAGAAAGGGCCACCCTAGGTTTTTATAAGTACTATTTCCTGTAAACACATTGCATGGTTTTATTTTATGGGTTTTTTTGCAAAACATGAATAAGTAGATTTTTGTTTCAAAGAAAATATTAATTACTTACAAACTTTCTGAATATAAACAAAAATCCCAGACTATAATGATGAACATTTGCTTTATGGCATTTCTGTTTGTATGAGCAAAAAATCATTTTGGATGGGACTAAAGATATAATTAAAACATAATCACAAAAAAGCGTTTAACGAATGTATGAGTATCTGATCAAACCCATAAAAGTGGTATCAGCTTCCAGCTTCTCTCTGGCAAATCACTGATGTGAAGACAAGAGCCTGAGGTAGATTTATGAACCTTAACTGTCATACTGGCAAATCACAAAAATACTACAGTAATTTGCTGTGAATAATGTCTTCCAATTCACAAGGGAAAATGCACAGTCCCTAAAAATGATAGTGTCTGACTCTTTAAATCCTTTGATAATTAAAAAACAAAAAAAAAAGTCTACACCTTATACAGTAACCAGTAAAATCTTTCAGTATTGGTCTGCTTTGCCTCCCATGTCTATGTAATGTTTCCTTAACATGTAATTTTCATTTCATTTTAAACGTTATTTTTATTTTAACCACTTTTCCTATGGCTGTACATTTTTCTATGTGGTTAAAACATTAGCAGGTGATTGATTCCCATCATCATGGGACTCACTCTAAATACATTTGATATTTAAATAGGAACTAGCCATTGACTCCATAACCCTTTGTGGCACACTTGTCCTGTGCAAGCATCCCGACAAAAGGCAAGTACAGTGTTTGTCAGGATACCCTCGCTGCCTCCTCTATCCCCACAGGCAGTGACTGCAAATGTCTGTGACTTCAGGTTGGTGTTATGATATTACTGTGCACATTCCCAGAGGGAGCTCTGCAAAAGGACATTTGCATTCCTGCTAACACAGAGATCTCAGCACAGAGATCTCTTCCACAGGCACTGGCTGCCCATGACAAAATGACTGACTGCTGCACGGAGAGAATGCTGAAGGACATAAACATAGTGCAGTCTGTTTATTCAGACTAAGGCTCTTTTCACAGAGTATTCAAAAAGATAAATAAGAAAAGTAAGAGATGCGTGTGCTGAGGCCTCACTGCTCAGGTAAATGAGGCAGATCCAGTGTTTTAAAACTTGCCTAACCTTCTTTTCCTTTTTTTTTTTAGTCATAGAATCTCATAAAGAGTTTAAATGTGGATTTATAGACTACAGATCTTGATACTGATGAAATTCTGGGTTACTGTGGTCACAGGCATAGGCACTATTCTCTTTGCCTCCAGAGAGCAGTTTGGTACCTGAGCTACCAAACATGAGGGCACATTTGAGTTTACAAGGCTGACCACACGGATCAATTCCAGGGTCTCTGGATTGTCCCCTTCAGCATCACAGGAAAATTAGAGCTCAGCATAGCAGGATGAAGGGAATTAGGCTATTTTAGCAAGACAACTTCTGCATGTAATCAGGGCCTAAATATCTTAATTTTTTAGTATCTATGAAATCTCAATAAAATAAACACTTCATTGAGATTTTTTAAAAGTAATAAAAAACCCAAACAATCACCTAGCTAATGAGTGACAGAAAAAACTAACACATACATTCACCTAAAATCACACATCCAAACACCCTCTAGTATCCCACTGTGTGGAAATCATCAATATATTAAAATAGAACAGCCATATTCAGTTTTGATCTTGCAAATGCTTACAAATCTATTTCTATTTTACATATAAAAATTTGAAGGAAAAATTCCTTCTTACTAAAGTTGCAAGCACATAGAGCCAGCAATAATTACCATGATCATTTGATATTTGTTTGTTATTAAGAATCATATCAATATCTGCCTTGAATTCTTACTCACTATTTAGCAAGATTCCACATTATTTCCCTATAGAACAGAAAGACTGATGAGAAACTGCTTGAAAGACCATGTCCCTCAGTAACCAATTCCAGACAGCTTGTATGACATTTCCCTGGGAATGTAAAGAAAAAAACGGAGAAAGAGAATAAATTCACTTGGGGCCTCTCCTTCAAGCTATGAGCAAATGAATCTCTGTTTGTGGTTCTGCTGCAGGCTTGGAATATGGTAAAGTTGTGGGATTAGCAGAAATCAGACATTCCTGTCTCTGAAATGAAAACTTTACTTACTATATTCAGAAGGAGACACAAGTAGAAAAAGTTACGAAAAATACCATTTTCTAATTTAAATCTGTCTAGTGTGTGCCTAAATATACAGTTCTGGCCATTTTCAAAGAATGTCAGAATGGGTATTTACCATGGGCACATCTGCATAAGATTATACAGAGACAGAACATATTTCTTAACTAAAAAAAAAAAAAGTTATTATTGTCCTTTAGATGTATTTTTGATCTTATTAAATGAATGTAACAAAATATTTGTGCAAGCTTAATAAACATCCATACTTTTGATATAGACAAAAAATATTGTATTAATTAATATGGTAACACAAGCCTCTGGAAGAAAAAATATTGCTTTGGAAACTGTTTTCTGAAGGACAATCAGTAAGTCATTACTTTTAAATTCCAAAAAGTACCGTTAATACCGAATACAACTGAATACTGAATGGCACAAATGACACTACAGAGAACAAGCAGTAGCATAAAAAGCAGCATTTACCAATTAGTCAGTCTACATAAAAGCTTACACTGTGATAAGGCAATTACAGAAGTACTTCTGGTGTGCAAGGCATGCAATAGGGAAAAACCTAACTGAAAATGCAGCACTAGAAAGTATGAGAAAAACATCTTAATGTGTACACCTACAGAGAGCAAAATATAAACCAGAAATATGTAATCAAGCAGTGTTCCTTGAGACAATGTGCTGAACAGACCAAGGAAGAAAAAAACTAGGAACTAGTATGTGTAATCTGACTATACAATAAACATAATGACTCGTGTATTTGAGATTTGCTGTTATTATCTCTAATTTGCTAGCCAGACTGTCTTTTCTCTAACAAATTCAGTATGTGACACTACACTGGAAGTATGCAATATTGAAAATCCGTTCAATGGACTTCTTGAAAGGTTCTTATAAAATCAGAAACTGGGAACTTGGGTTTTAATTAATATAGCATAGGTGTCATATTTTTCCCACAGATTCAAGCATTGATAGGAAATTTAAGATGACATCTGGCTGAGTTGGATTTTTTTCAGTTCAAGCTCTGTATCACTGACAATATTTGGGTTACAGAAGCCTCTTTTTTCTGAACAGCAGAGAATTTCCTTCCAAAAATTAGTTTTAAATTCTCCCAAATAGATGCAGCTAAGAGAAAACATGTTTTGGTCATGGCTTTCAGCAAGCTAAGCTGTTTTGAATTCTGCAGGCTTGGTATGTCATTGCAAAGACACATGAGATTTGATTATGTTGTCGTGTTGCATCCCTCAACAGTTCATTGACACATTGCAGGCTCTTGATCCAGTTTTTGTGCTTCTTTCTAAGTTTCTCTTTGAAAGCCCTTAGGGCCAAAGAACTGTGGATGCTGACAGCATTTATTTTCATGTGACCACCCTTCAATTAAATTGATTCTTACCCTGTTTTGGGAAGACACAGGACAGGAAGAGCCAGTCCAACAGCACCACACAATAGTTACATTATTCAGTTCTGCCAGTATCTGTTTATTTTGTTCACATCAATATAAAAAGTCAGACATGAAATGTTGAGGGTGAACACCCACATCTCAGTTAAACCAGTAGTATAAGAAGCTACTTTAGCTAAGAATTTTCATTGTGACTTTAATTGCTGTCTACAGAAATCAACCCTCCAATATGCCTGTGTAGGCTACTTTAAATACTTTTGAAGTTGCAGTCAGTTTATGGGCAATTAATTTCCAGTGTTTTCATATGAAGCCAGTGGGGATCATCTAAACATCCACACTGATCTCTGAATAAGAGACATCACTTGAACTGTGATCACAGAGGGTCTCTTACCTTGTCCCTTTTGAGTTATATGGCATAAAAGTAACACACCTAGATTTCAAAATTAATTTTAGCACAGTCAAGGAATAAAGTCCAAATGTTGCATGGTCTTTGCATGGGTAAGACTATTTTAGCCATGCCCCAAACACAAGTATACGAAAATTGTAAGACACAATTTACTCCAAGGTAATGTCTCAGAGGCTGCTCAATACAAATTAAGGACTGATACCTTCCCTATGCTTTTTTTTTTAACTGGGGAATACAGCTGATGGTACTACATCAATGTTATTTTTAAGATCATTCTGTAGGAAAATATGTTGTATTTCTCCCAAAGATCTTTCTATTATAATATGCAGGAACAAGAAATCAAACATCTTTAGCTTTCTTTTAGATTTTAAGTTCATTTAATGAGTGCAGGATTCTCACACAACTTCCTCTATTGATTAGTAACAGGTCCTAAGGAGATTCTTTTTGAAAGGCACTTTCAGGTTTCCTCCCATGCCCACGATTTACTCAGAACTTAAAGATATAAAAGCATAAATGCTGCAATTTATGATATATAGACTTACTATGTGTTACTTCAGCTAAGCAATGTTATCACACATGTGCTAACATTTACACTTAGACAACAAGATATTTTTTTCTGTCTGTTACGGCTGGATACTGTTTGTGTCTGTTAAAACTAATTTTGCCAAAATTGATGTTAAATGTCAAAAATTCTTCCTCTTCTTCTATATGACAATTTTAGTTCTTATGAACATTCAGTTCTTGAACATTAGTGTTCAAGAGAGACATGGACCACAATATTCTGCTAGAGTTTATTATTACTGCAGAAATATATTTTTTTCATTTTACTCATATTTTTACTTTTTAATTTCATTTTCAGGGCAGGTCAGCATATCAAAACTGGTTCCCAACATTGTGCCCTTGGACTACTCTGTACCCAACCAAAGTTAAAGTACTGAATGAGACCAGAAGTTCAACTGTATGTTATCCCCAGAAATTACTTAGAAGTCTCTTTTGTTGTTAAACAGTTCTAAACTGCTTAATAGATATTAAATAAATAAACAGGGAGGTAAATTGCAAGTATAAATAACTCTGAAAATATTGCCTTGACAAAACTGATTTCTTCTGCCAGAATTTTGGAGCTCAATGTGTCAATGTAACTAAGCAAACCTTCCAATTCATTTTCTTAGGATACAGCATCCACTCTTCTTTATTTGGGAGTCTCCTATATGGCTTCTCCACCTCTTCACTATATACCCTATGATTACACTCTCATAAAGTTAGGTCAGAACATGAATGCAGGGAGAATGAATATATTGGAATTCATCTCAGAGAAAATAGCTTGGAATTGTGAATTCATTTGGGTAAATCACTGTTTTTTCACTGAGATATATTTCTATTTCCATTAGTAATTATTTTACAGCACCCTCTATAATTTGGGTTCTTATCCTTCAGTTTTCCATATATTATGGCAATATAAATGAAAACAAACACAGTTAAAGATTTTGAAGGTTAAAACATATAGCATCCACTGATGGGAATGAAATCCACTTTAGAAATCACAGATATATATATATATATAGATATAGATAGATATATATATACACATATATATGTGTGTGTGTATGTATGTGTATATGTGTGGAGAGAGAGATGTATGTACACATGTATTGCCAAGTAGAAATACTGAGCTGGTATGCCATATGTCTCAGATCCCTCCTACTTTCTGCAATATAAAGAGAGCATTTGAAATACTTAGTGCTTTGCAAGTCCTGACAAATAACAAGAAAGCATGTTTTTTTCCTGCTTCATTAGAGACACTTGTAGTTAATGTTTGTAGAATATCAATAATGCAGTTTGCAGTTCTGCATAATTAAAGACACCCTATGTTAATAAAATAACTTGGAAAGAGATGGAAAACACAAGACATAAATCCTCTGCTGCCTTTGGCCTAAACTTAGAGAAGTTTAGTTACAATTGTGTTGCTGTATGGTACACTACAAAAAGATTTTTTTTGTCACTTAAAACCTATCAAAGTATACACCCATTTATGACATTTGTGAAGAAGAGCAAACAATATAATGGCCCACAAGTGGATACTTAAAGTTTATGGATTACTAGAATACACATTTGCAGTAGAAGCTCATGAAAAGGGAGGAAGCTTTCTGACAGAAAATGCTACAATCCTTTACTTTAAGGATCTTCTGATAAATGAAAGAAGCCAGTGTGCTGCAACTATGGAGAATAATTTAATGTAGCTTTCTGGATCACAAATTTAATTATAGTTGGGGAAGCTCGGTGTTGGCTTGGGGTTTCTTTGAAGGAGGAGGAAAAAAAAACAAGAGATCATAAGTTTCTGCTCTTACCCCTTCTCTGCTTCTCTTAAAATAAATGAAAAAAATCTCCACAAATAGTGCACCTGAAAGCCAGTACTTATAGACTATACTTTGTTCATGTAGAACTCAGTGTAGAGTTACTGTAAGTCACTTACAAGAAATCAAACTTCACTGAGAAAGTGGAAATCAACTCTAGTGGGAGGTATCCTTGCATACACTGGGGGCCTGGAGCTGGGTGGTCGTTCAGATCCCTCCCACCCCAAATTAGTCTATAATTCTATGAAGTGTCACAGGTCCAAGTCATACAAAGCAATACGGTGATGATGGTAGGCAAAGGTAAATACTGCAGCAATGTCATAATCTCTCACATGCATCACCATCAAGAGATAAATAATAAATAATGTCAAAATAAAGAAAAGTGAGATGAGAAAAGTTACTATGCAGATGGGGGAAGGAATGAGGGAAAAGAAACCATGAACAAAAAATAAGGGTTTTTTTAAGTTTTAAGTTGAAAGAAATTTACTGAGGAAGTAAAAAACAAGCTGCCTTTTGGTGACTTGCTCTCATAACCCTCAAATTGTACAGTAAGTTGTCTTTACAGGCCCACGTTCTTAAAAATTACATCCTCGTTCTCACTTTCCTAATTTCCTCTTACTTTTTGTTACACTTATTTATTATACTTGTATTGCATTAGCCTTGGCTGTACAGCTGAACTTAACTCTACCTTGCTCACTGCCACCTGCAGGGTCTAAAGCCCAGGCTGTGTGATCTTGAGGTAAAAACTCAGGTCTCCAGGAACTTGTACACAAGGGCCTCTCTCCAGGTGGGAGTTTGGGGCAGTACTGCAATGTGCACAGGGATAATCCTGATTTGGCTCATTTGGGGTGGGAAGATGTGTTAAACCCAAGGTTCCCTACCAAAGTGATTCCATAGAAGACAGGGTTAAACTGTGGTTAGGGGGTTTTGTCATTAATCCACAAAATTAAGATCTTGTCGTCATGTAAGCATAGATATAAAAAATTCACTCCACAAATTCTGAGGAAAATTTCACCCAGATACAGCTTAAGGATTTAAAAGAAGCCTTCTTAACAAATCAAGACATGGACATGGGAAGTATAATGAAACAGACTAAAAAAAATCAAAACAAACAAAAAAAAAAGACAAATAATACATGAGAGATATTTAGTAGATAGAACTCTATTCTGACACAAAAATTTCTAAAAACGTGGGGATCTTAGGTCTCCTTATTGGTGTGAGCAATCTATGAGAGTAATGTAAAGTTTTGTATTTTGGATACTATGCAAATAGAAGAGGTAGGAATGACAGAATCACTCATTCAGGTCAATGTGAACTTGTAACTTTT
Source organism: Acridotheres tristis (assembly GCA_037013685.1). NCBI lineage: Eukaryota > Metazoa > Chordata > Aves > Passeriformes > Sturnidae > Acridotheres > Acridotheres tristis. Next base: position 14,630,546 of record CM072895.1, read on the forward strand.
GCCAAACAAAAGGTTTAGAATCAGTCTGACTATTTAACTTGAAACAACTGGAGACTGAATTGAAATGGCTTTTTCTATCTACAGCATCCACCTAGACTCAAATGCTGCTGGGCTTTGTCTTATGATTTGTAAAAGAAAATGCCCAAAACAACATTAAACGTCCTTGGCGTCTGACAAATACTGACAATATTTTTCAAAGTGTTTCCATATTCACAGAGTACCGATGGGAAACATAACTATTCCACAACAAACACTGATGAAAAATTATTTGCTCACTTGAGGCTTCAAATGAGTGAAATGATATCATGTCATGGAAATGTAATATATTAAAAGACATCCCTCCCCTTCATTATATATCTATTTCTAAATCAGTTTGTACCAGCACTAGAAGAAATTCCTGAAAATATAATATAATATAATATAATATAATATAATATAATATAATATAATATAATATAATATAATATAATATAATATAATATAATATAATATAATATAATATAATATAATATAATATAATATAATATAATATAATTTATCATATTATAATTTAGCGCCTCAGGATTTTTTCTCTATTACATCTCTAGGTATTTTTTCCCACAGTGAAGTTCATTTACATAAAGCATAGTGCTAGGGAACCTTTCCCTTCCTGACATTAGAAGTACCAGCAGCAGTGATGCTAAAACTGAAATTAAGGGCAACTGCATTCTCAATAGGTGGGAAAAGTGAGCTTTTAAATGTTTGAGCAGCCTTATTTTCATTGAGAGCTTTCATGTAAACATAGGAAGGGATTAAGAAGTTACATTTCCTCACATTAAAATGAGGCTAATGTATCCTATGTCTAATACTAAGCTAATATCAGCTTTTTCCATTGATCGAAGGAAAATTTCAAATTTAGCTCAACTGAACTGTGTACATTGCACTAAAATGATGTAGTGCATAGATCAAAATGCATACAACAGCATGTAAAAAAATCAGTAGTGTTTCTATTACTACAGTGGTCTTTGTATCACTCCTACAAAGTCTCATGCAACTAATACAAGAGTCTGTCACAAACCCATCAGGATAAAAATGCAGACTTAGAATCCTGACCTGGGATTTTCTCAAGGGTGAATCCCCCTTGTCATTTAAGCACTGCATTAGATGAAAGCTTAGCCCTATGCTGATCTAAATAATCAATGTGGCATTATTCAGAGTTCTGTCACAAATCTGTATGATTCTTTGCCAATTCTTGTTCTTTTCCATGCATGGTATGTCAGGCTGATGAAGGAAGGCTTGTACACTGGGAAAAGATTTTAATTAATTGCAAGATTAAAGTATTGTCATGAAACAGATGAATAGTTCTCATGAGTCCTCACTAGGCTTCCAAAGCAGCAGTGTCAAACAGAAGCTTTCGTATCTTCAGTGCTTCTGCCCAATTTCCCAGAAAACAGGACCCAGCAGCACATCCGACTTGTCCTGGCACCAGCCAGCATCCTGCAAAACCACCAGGCAGGCTGCAAGCAGAATCATAGCCTCGACCTTTTCTCCACACTTTGTGACAAGAAACAGTACAGTATTTTTCATTTAAAGGTATAGTACACTTTAAAATACAAATTTGGATCAGCCAGCAACCAGACATCTTGTATTACAGTAAGCTTGCTCTAGCTATATTGATGCAGTTCCCAGAAAAGCTTTTTTTAGATTTACACTATCTTCCTGGATATATGCCCTCTTCTGTAACATATGGATTTTTGCCATTTTTTAAATCCACCTATTTTATCTGTTTTATTATTAGATGAATAACTCAATTTGATGGAAAAGGTGGGAGAAGAGAATGTATCCAAAAAACCCCAGCATCATTACATCAATTGTGTGACACAAGACATCGATGAGAAGAATGGAGTTTCTGCAGATGGATGGAAAATAGAGCTGTTACTTCATGACTTGATATTTTTGTCAGGAGTGTGGTAAAGATTACATCAGCACCTTGAGCACAAGGAGAAGGATATTAAATTACAGCAAACAAATTAATTCATCAATTCTTCCCTACCATTAACAAACTTAACAAAATCAATGGTATTTATGGAACCTATATTTTATTTCCTTGTAATTATCTCTAAAAAGATCAGAGCAGGTCTTGGATTGGCTATTTCTGCTAGATCTATCAGCTGTGAAATAGTTAACAAGAGTGCTTTCATTGGGCTCCCGCAGGGGCAGCACCCACAATGAAGCGGGCAGCACATGGTATCATTGAAGCTACTGTTTCAAGCTGTTTGCAGATGCAGACAGAAATCAAGGCAACTGCTTAGGCTCATTTCACATTTGAAGGTTATCTTTGTAACCATAAGGAGGAGAAGCTTAATTACTTTTCCAATGAAAGATCAGATTCTGAAGCACTATTATGTGGCACGTTCAAAATTAACTATAATTGTGCAGCAATTTAGGTGACTGTATCATTACATTATACACTGGCCCCTTGCAAGATTCTAAATGTATATTTAAGGTTGTTAGATAAAAATGGGTGGTGCTTTTACATGGAGGTGTGTACAGGCCCCCTCTCCACACATTAAAATAGCAAAGGACCATGGGGTTAAACATGCTGCATTTTGCATTTATACATAAAAGTTTGCAGAGCTAAACTTCCAAATCAGGAAATCTCCTAGGTATTTTAACTTGAAAGCTACATTTTCTATGATTGTAGCATTTCCTATGGTATTTAACAGAAACTACTTCTGAGACTCATTCTTTGGAAACCTGGAAAGGCTCAAGAGCTCTCTTAAGTATTTCATGACAATACTGTAATTATGCAATTAATTAAAATCCTCTCATCAAAATACAACATCTTCAGCATGTTTTCTAACTGCTGAGTTTCCAAAGTATATAGGAAGGCTTTCCCCAGCCTGTCTGCTGGACCCTCAAACGCTCAGAACTTTTCTCACCTCTTCCTATGGAGATTTTGGGTGCCAAGCAACAGCTTAATATCAGCCCAGCACTAAGGAATGGGGATCCCACTTCAGCAGTCTGTGCATCTGCTCCCTTCCAACCTCCCCCAGGACACATATCCTAGGCATTGAGAAAACTTCTGTCTCCATGGCTGACCAGAGGAGTAGTATGATCAAACTGTGGACATCATTGGGAAATCAGCTAGAGTTTTCCACCACCCTCAGGAGACTGAAATCTACTCCATGATGGGAACCAAAGCACAGTAAGTAGGGATAATCTCAAAATTCCATTCAAAACCACACCAAAACTGAAATCTTATCCAAAGTGAAATGCTAAAATAGGTGCACCCATTCAGAGGCTAAAGTCTGGAGCCACTTTGAGGTCCGCTCCCTACATAACACTTAGTGAATTTTTACTAAGCATCATACTACCAGTAATAAAATATTAATTAGAGGAACAGAGACCAACTGAGATCTACTGTAGTACAAAGGCAGACATTGCTTGCCAATCAGTAAAGAATACCGTTTATTTCATATTGTAGCCTTCAACATTTGTTCTAGCAACATTTTTTATATTTTTTTTCTCAGTATTGATTGTGATCTAATGTACAGCTATTGGGTTAATGAATTTATCAAAATTTAAAAGTAAAACTTTTAAGAATTTCTACAGAAATTGAGAGGGACATAGAGTGGAAACTGTCATACAATCTTATTCAAAACAGTTCCTAGTGCTCTTGGTAGATAAGGAAACACTATTGATTTTGAAAGCTATCATCTCATATTCCCTTAGTGTCACTCTAAATGTTCCATAAGGAATTAGATCTGATGCTAACAAGCCACGCTTCCTAATTGTGCTAAATGGGTTACCACGATCAGTCACAGGCTTCTCATATAAGCCCATGATCTTTCCTCTTTATTTCAATTTCATACTAAGGTAATATTTTCTAAAATTAATACCTACAGCTCATTATATCTTAAAAAATCCTAAAAGAAGATGAAACAAGTTGAAATAGAAGAACGTATGGGGCAAGGGATGCTAGTTCTTTTAATTCTTATATGCACTGTTTTGCTTTACACAAATAAATTTCAGTCTTACATTTTTTATGCAGCAGTCATAAAATTATCACTACCTTACTAAAGTGGCAATTTTCAGTCTATTCTTTTAACTAATGAAATTATAAATTACATTGAATTTGTAAGTTACAATACTAAATTAGACAGTAATCTCCTTTCTTAAAGTTTAGAAACTTTTCTTTAAAGTTTTTTTCCTTTCTATACTTTTAAATTTTAATTTTTCATTTAGTCATAAAAATTAATACCTAAAGAGATGGTGATGCAAACTGCTCTTTGCCAAAACACTGTGTAAAGTTCAATTCTCTTAAAGTGTATATAAACTGTGTAAGTTAATTGTTACAGAGAATTAAAAACATTACAGTTATATATAACACTAAACAGATGTCCAAATTTTTGCAAGTTGCCACGTCTTGGCTGGACTTTGACTTACTCTTTCATTCTACTACAATGTTAGCAGAACAATTATAATAGCACAAGAAAACCATGTAAAAGACTGAGAAGAAGATCAAACGGTGCTCATATGTAAAATAAGATGGAAGACATCTAAGGTTTTGTATGCTCTGATCATTCACCAGTATTCATAAATTGTTTAACATTTTTTCAGGTATTTTTCATTTTGTGTATTCTATTAATTTCACTAAAATGTTCTCTAAACACTTCATAAGCATTAGGAGGGTACAGAAGTATTCAGCCTGAAGCATGTGCAGGGAGAGGAACATTTCCCCAGGATGTTCAGTGTGCAGTGTAGAACTACCATTTCTTGGTGAAGCCAGAATGCTACTTCTTTTAATCTTCACCTTTGTTATAGGTGAAATAAAATGCAAAAATTAAATACAAACCTTCTACCTTTCAGAGAGCATAATTTTTCTGTTCTGGTCAAAGCCAGGCCTTAAAAGATAAACATAGGGTAAAAATAATTGACTGTGTAGTTGGCCAGCTGTAATATTAGTAGTATTTAATGTCCCTGTAGGTGCAACAATCCTTTTGGGGGCTGCCCTGTGATTTTGTCCTCAGTCCATGCTTTCCTTCAGACCTTCCATTTCAGTTAGCTTAAACATCCTGCTGACTCTGGGGCTCAAATTTCCATTACCTTTGTTCATTTTTACAGCATATCTGTTCATCACTTTCCCCACTACTGGTTCAAGAGCCCATATTCCTCAACCAATTCCTCGTGTCCTTTAGAAGAATCCTGCATGCCCTCTTATGGCAAAATTCTGTGAGATGCTGAGAGCTTCCAGAAAATTGCTAGATGCCCTCAAAATATTTTGAGGTCAGAAATTCTCTGTTATCGATGTTTGTGTATTGTATACCTTATCATAGAGAAAGGCTTCTTTTCTGGAGAGTGGGAAACACCTCTTTTATTCACAGATTGACCTATTACTGAGGTATGATATTTCCTCATTTTATTTCTTGTGTGAGAGAAATTCTAGACACTAGCTCTCATGCTTCATGGAATCCAACACAGTTTCTCAGAATATGGTTCATTACCAGCAATGGCTCAAAAGAGAATAGAAATGTTATTCGGAAAAGTAAGAAAAATCACAAGATTTCGCTTGACAAGAATCCTTTAAATTATAATTATTTTAACATAAAATCACTACATTTTTGTTAAAAAGGAATAAAAAGTAACTAAGACCCTGCTGATTTCTAGGCAGACTCTTAGATTATGGAACTTATTTTCTTCTACATGGAGGCAGAAGCAGGTATTGCTTTTCATGCTTCCACCTTAGAATAACTAAACTCTAAAGTGACCTAAGGAGTAGGCACAAAGAAAGGCCAAAAGAAAAGTTTTGTCTTTGATGAAAAATTCCCCAAGCCTGAAAAAGAGGCAAATAAATGCCCCAGATAGGTTTCATACAGGTTATCTATGTGTGTGTTTTAGAGATGTAGCTGCATCTCACTCTGGTCCTATTCTATAGCCAAAAAGGTAGAGGACACCTATAACTTATTTCCTTTACTCCACAAAATCCGATGTATTAGAAGTCCACAATGCCAGGAATTGGAGCAGGTAAAAAATAAGTAGGGATACTCTGTGATTCCAAGGTCACTGGGAATACTGATCACTGCAGTCTAATCCAAGAAAACATATTTTGCACCTCTGCTGAATGAAACCTTAGACATCCATGTTTAAAGAGCATAATGATAAAGTATGATCTGATCATACCAAGCAAATTCCTTGTATGCACTAACACCAGTAGAAAGAAAATTGAAACAGCAGGATGTGCTAGAGAAGACTCAACTTTAATTACAATGAATGTAATACATGGGAATCCTAAATTACTACATTATTACAAACTTTAACACAACCTTCTATCTGACTACATAGCCTTCACACTGATGACTTTTAAGCCTTCAAGGAAACAATAAACCCCATTTCCAGAAAATTGTCATTAGAAAGTGACTCAGTAAAAAATTCTGGAAATGGGCTACTTTATTAGAACATGAAATTATACAGATTTAAGGACTTGAATTATGGCCTAAGACACTCCTCTCAAATTACTTTAGAGGAAGGTTCTGTGAAGAGCCTCTCCTCAATTCCTGTAGGCTTTAGAACTGCTGCTTAACAAGGTGCCATAGCAATATACAAAGGAAATACAAGCAGTTGCAACAGTTCAGTGTGGCAAGCAGAAAAGGAAGATGAGGAGGCAGTTGAAGTAGTGGTGGAAAAATTCTTGTAAAACCTTTAGGTATCAATTAGCCTCTGTGAGGAATGTAGAGCACTGTTACAGATCTAATGAAAGCACCAACTTCTTAAAAGAGAGAGCAGACCAACAAAACCAATTACCTATGCAGTACTAGGATGTTGCTCTTATGAAGTTACAGTCTTTTCCACCTAGCAATGTAGGCTTTCATCAGCACTAACGTCTGAACATTTGAAGAATATGATCTCTTCTGATACCAATCTGGAATATGAGATGAAGGAAAGCTGCCTTTGGATGCAAGATGATCACCTCTATCTTAGGATATCCAGTACCAGTCTTGGTCTTAGAATGTAAATCAAGAACATCAAGCCCTGCTGCCAAAATGGTTTTGTTCAGGCAGAAGCTATACTGATAACATTGGCAATATCTTGTCTGGTCTTTCACAGCAGCCTGGGAATTGGAGGAACTGATATCAGCATGTAATAGAGCCAAGGGCCAGTGAATAAAGAAAGCTCCTGCCATTGCTTCTGGGTCTTGAAGGAAATTCAAGGCAGTAAAAAAGACAGGAAACAAAGACACACTGAAACCTAAAGTGAAATGGAGAACAGTCATGCACTTTTTCCTTGAATCTTATCAGCTGCCTCCCCTCTAAATACAGGCTTTGCCCTTTGGACCACAGGTTGAAGGCAAAAAGAGAGTTGAAATCACAAGGAACATCCTATATAACTGCTACAGTAGCTTTCCCTACATAAGCCATGTATATTGCACAACATCTACAGGACCCCAAAGGATGAAAAGGCAGAAACCTGTACTGCCTCTGACAATTCATGAATGAAATAATTACAGAGTTTGTGTGGAAACAGCTACACTGGACCTGCTTTACAGCAGGGTAAAATTCCTGAAAGGACTTCCTTAAACTAAATTTACATCAAGGTAACAGAAAACAGAAATGTTTGCTAAGTAATGGCTTTTAATTCCCTGAAAATTTAGAATGCAAATATTTGCTATGTTTCCAACTTAAACTTTGATTTTTACACACATTTACTAGTTTCATTCTTGTAAATTCTATATCATGCAGTCTGTGGATGTTAGGAGTAACTAAAACATGCCATCACCCAGAAATAAAGCGAGTGCTTCACCCGAGGTTGCTCTGTATAAAACCTCTTATTTTTCTGCACTTTATTTTTTTTATTAGTTAAAAGGTCAGCAATCGTACAGGATACTCTGTCCAGTGACACTGAACAACACAAACATACCAGAATTGATTCGTAAGGTGTCTCATTTACCAATGTTCAGTGAACCAGAAACATCGTTTGTTAAGGGATGGATATTGACAGCTCCACAAATGGCCATGAAGATGTCATTTCATAAGAGCCCACATGCACAGGGCATTATTCACTCTGGAGCAGCCCTTTGCCTCTTCCCCTCAGCGAGCTGTAAATCATGTCATTAAACGAGTGCTTCCAAAGCACGGTGATCTGTCATGATCCAGTGAAGACACCAGTTATAATGTGGGCACTTAATCTGTCAGAGCTTGTGGTGATGCATTTGAGAGTGAGGATCCCCATGTTTAGCAGCCCGCCCATAAGTATTCAGTGACAGACGTTAAATGGCAATATGAATTAATTCTTTCATCGTGTGGCTATATGGGACCATTACAGGCATTATTCTGAAAAAAACAGAGGGTTGTCCTTAAATTTACTTTTCTCTTTCACCATGAAGCCTATTTAATTTTTCTTTTAAAATCAGAAGTCCATCATTTCATGTGTTCAGGTTAAGCCAATTGTTTTCTCACTGTAAGTAAAACAGATTCTTTAAAAATACAAATATCTGGATTTATTTTTGTAACATTATATGAAGGTTTACAACTGACAAATCAGACTTTTTCTTAACTTTGGTGGTATGACAGCATTAGACAATTCATTTGAAATAAAGAAAACTCTGCCAGCACTAATTTCCAGAGACCTTTTAAACGATGTTAACCTCCTGCCTCTCAAGTCCTGATAAAGAGGAGAAGGAAACTTGACAAAGCAGCAGTTCAGATAAAGCTCCCTTTTAGATGGGACCACTCGAGGGATGAATTGGAGAAGCATCATTAAACACTCCTTGATTCTCATCTTCTGATACCCCATTAAGTTTTGTCAAGCCCACTCACTCCAGTTATAAAAAAAAATTAAATACCAGAATAAACATAAAATACATCTGCTCTATATAACAGTCTTACTGTGTCATGAAAATAGAAAATTATTTTAGGTTACAGTGTAGCCACTGATATTTTTATCACTGTTATACTTTTAATCTGTACTCTGAAGAAGAGAGTTTCTGCTCTAAAACATGTAGAGCTGTTTCTTATCATGAATTATATTGAAAGATAAAATAACAGAATTTGGATTTATAAGCATTAATATACACACTGACGTATGAAGCAGAAAATCCATTTCTGTTCAAATTATATTGGTATAATGCAAAAAAAGAATATGTACTAAGTATAAGAGGAAATCAGAATTTGAGGAGATGTAAGAAGTATTAAATGATAATAAAGTAATTTGATTTTCAGAATCCTAGATCTTTAAATTCTTGTGTTCTGTGCAATTAAATTGTAATTCATAGAATCACAATAGTTAGGCCTGGAAGGGACCTCTGGAGATCATCTATCCAAACCCCAAACACTGTACAGTTGCTACAGACTACGGGATCCTGCTAGAATTAATCAATACAGAGTATTCCTTTCAACTAGTACAACAAAAACATCCTAATAATTATATAAAATTATTTTAAATAATTAGGATTACTGTAAAACTGAAGTGCAAATAAGCATTACAGACAGATATTTTATGCCATAGTCACTAAAACTGTGATTACTGCAGAATCTATTTTGGCATACAGAAAAAGTAAGCCCCGTTTTAAAATATAATCTTTAATTTGGATGTGCACTAAATTAATTCTGTAGAGACACTAAATTTTTTTTCCAGACATTCTTCAGGTGAAATATAAAAATATATTATGTTTGGAGCTAGCAGTTCACATTAAATTAATTTGGGTAAGGATATAATCATTGCAAAGTCAAGACTATACCTAAATATGAATTTCATATAAATTCTTCTTACAGCTATTTGAACTATTTTTTAACTTCCATTTTCATTTTAAAGGATAATTGTTTTCACTCATTTGAATGTTTCATTATATTAAAACTGTATTTTCTAAGAAGGAATTCTCACAGAATTAAATCTGGGATTGAAATTGCTTGTGGCCAGTGCAGAATTTGGTAAAATTTTTTTACTAAAGGAAAAAAATATCCCAGAAATAAAATATCTTTATTTTTGTTATTTTTAAGATGAAATGTTAATATTAAATAAAATGTTAATATTTTCAAAATAAAGACTGTAAACATTTAATTAATTTCAATTAAATCCGAGTTTACATAAGAAGCCTGAAGAAAGCAAAGAAAAATGTTCAATTAGTCATTTGAATGAAAATTAAAGTCTGGAGCTTCTATATAGATGAAAAATTCTAGCTACTTTTAAGGTGACCACAACCAAACTTATTTTAAAGTTCTTAATTAAGCTATGAAACTAAAATTTAACTATTTGAGTTATTCAAGTTGGGAGGCTTAGTTACTGTTTTAAATTTTTTTTTAAATTTCCTAATGGGTATGAAATTCAGTGCAGAAGCTTTTCCAAGTAGTATTTTCAGTCTCATTGTGTTCTATGAGAGTCAATCTAATTGAGAGAAGACAAAACATCAAAATTTATTTTCAGATTCTAATTCCAACCTACGTTAGGGATTTTCCAGAATTTTAACCCTAGCTCATTCTCCCATGCAAAGATCAACAAAATTGTTCAGAATAGCTGTTAGCGGGTTTTTTCAGGAGTCTAACAAATACTTCAAGCACATAGTACATGGCTTTTACATTAACTCATCCATCTGACTAAGCTGGAGGCACAGCTTTCCCATTTTGCGACCTCTCAGCAGGGTTTAAACCTTTCCTGGCAAAGCTGGCCACAAGCAGTGGGAGCACAGTGCCATCCATGCGGAGCAGGCTCACGGGGCTTCTCCAGCCTCTCTGAAAAAGCAAGTGCCTCTGGAGGAGCAGGTGACACCAAAAGATCAGCAGAAGGACCCGCCTCTCTGCATTGACCAAAAAAGGTGCCTTGGTGAAAAACTTTAAGTGCTGCTTTTTGATGGCTAATGGCTGGTAAGGTGAACCTAACCCTGAGTGTTGGAATCAAACCCAGTGCAGTTTGGAAAGGTAACTGCAGAAGGTAAAGCACAACTTCAAACAGTTGGCATTTTCCTGAACTTTTCATAATGTTTGTTTTTTTCATTCTTCCCATCCATAAATCAATAGTTATAATATATTTTAAAACATTTTAATAAATATTTCCAAGGCTGCATGGTTTTTATTATATAGAATCAAAGACATTTCACCATTAGAAAAGTTCAGCTATATCGTAATTGCCATGGCCATAGATTTCTTTTCAACAAACAGGGCTTTGCCTTGTGTGAATCATTGGCATAGTGCACTTGAAATCTGCAGCAAGCATCCACACATGCTCTTGATTTAGATAAAAGAAACCCACTGGCACGGTGTGGATGACTGCTCAGCAATATGTACCTCACGTGATGTCCTTTAATATAAAGAGCAGTCCATAGAACATAGACATAGAGCAGGTATAAAATTAGAGACAGACTGGGGCTGAAACACTAGACTATAATCAGAGTTCACACAGCTCCAGACATCAAACACCTACTTCCGAGACCCCACAGTCTTCTCCAGTTCTCCATATATTTGTCCTGACAATCCATACTGAGTTATCAGAGAATAGAAGCAATGACTGCAAGAACTTATGACAACAATATAGCTTTAGGATTTGATATATATTCTCATGCATCTCAGTTAATAGCTCATCTGAACAAATTTCTTCTTTGTGATTTACCCAGTTCTCATTCTCTAATTTCTAGACAAACTACTTTTGCTTTATTTTGGATGAACCACAGCCAGGCCATGTCAGAAGACTTACACAAGAGGTTGGTCTATGAGTCAGCAAAACTTACAACTTCAGATACAATCAAAGGAATCATAAATATTTAGTCAAAATAAAACAGACTAACCTTTGGAATTTTTAACTCAGATATGTCACTTCTTCTACAGAAAAATTTGTCTTGAATTCTGACAAGCAAGTCTGGTGCCATGGCTGACAGATGAGAATCACGTTGAAACCTGAGCCTGCCTGTTATAATTGGGCTAGGGATGTGACAGTCAGAAGGTGGGTTATATAATTCACCTTCTACCTGTACTAGCTCCAGCATGACATGAGATTAAAATCTGAGAGTTAAGGAGTATCTATTCATTTCAGAGAAAATGGTAAGAATTCTCTTTGTCACATACTAGTAAAGAACACCCCTGAGTTTCTCCAGTTCATTCTAACCAAAATAGTTATTCGGAGGGAATGTAGAAAAAGCATTCATTAGCTATCACTGCTGTGCCTGGGGCAGCTCATGAGTGAAGACCTCATGAAATCAGTGTCCATACATAATGTTTTTGTATATGATATACTTACCTAATTAACAAAAAGGGAAAGTTCTTGTTTGTTACTTAAACCAGCTCAGTAAAATAAAAGTGAAATTACAAAGAATATTGTTGCTAGGGAATTTGTTCTGTTTGAAAGGAATTTTCAAAGTCAAGTTTTAGAGAAAAATCTACCCTTCATTTCTTCCAGATGCAACCATTTGCTCTTCAGGCTGCTATTGTCAGTTTTTCCTACCTCTTCCTTTCAGCTACCCAGTCGGTGTCTCTTAATTCTTTCAAATATGCCTCTGAGAGTATTTCATTCCATGCATTAAGTTGTCCTAATACTTTCTCAAAAATATTTTACATACGCTATGTTTTTCAGTCACCAGATGGTTGTGTTTCCCTTATCATACTTCTATGTAGTCCATTCTTAATCACCCATTCATGCTACTTACTTGGAGTTCACCTTGGTGGTGGTTCAGGGATACATCTCCTGTGTTTTGACTAACACAAAGATTCTGAAAGCTTTGCAGATGAATATCTCCTTTACTCACACTTTTATTATTTCTGCCTCTTCACTTTGTCCAGTAGGTTCATCTTATTTGACCCTCTTTTACTCTGGGTAATTTGGGATTTTGGTCTGTCCTTCTAAGGGTACTGGCTCTTATTGTGAAACTATTTTTTTTCTGCTTCTGAGATTTCATATTTTATAGCACTTATTTCTATCCCTTTTCTTCACTTTTCTTCTATAGAATAGTTTCTTCTAAGACTCCATTTCCTCATTCTGCTCTTGAATTTAGTCCTAATAGAGTTCTTTTAATTAAGCCTTCCTTCTTTCTCAATTAGCTCATAAATAAAAGTAAAGATATAAAGTAAAAAATATCAGGAATTCCTAGCTATATGATTTCTAATCTTAATCCAGCATGTCGACTGACTGTGGGTTAATGATACAAAGAGCAGTATCATCTTATTAAATTCTGAGCTCACATAGCTTCATTTACCACATGGGGCTCATACAGCATTGGCTGCCCAACTGAGTTTTCTTTAAGAACCTTTTCACTCAAGAATTATGAAACAGCACATGTCAGGACAGAGGATTTTATTCCCACATGAAGCAAGGACTGCAAAAATATTTAGGAACTAATCATCTCATGCACACCTGCGGATAGAAATTTCTCTCCCAGATGCATGTGCTGGGCTATTGGAATGCTTCTGAGTGAGCACATAAACAGATTTCAGCTACACTCATTCTTTTGAAAAGTACTTTTTTTTTTCCTGTGTGGTACAACATCTGATTTACAGATTTTTATATACCAAGGACCATTACAAACACCCATTCTTTGTAAAAGTGGCCCACCTGTGGGTTTTGCTTTGTATTTAGTTACAGGACTTATGATTTTAGTCTAACGGCTGGGATAGTACATGTAATTTTTCTGCTCAGAATTACAGATTCTATTATTTTGGGGAGGATAAAAGGTAAAGTCATATTTGTGCTCTCATTCTTTTCCTTTCAGCAACAGTTAGCATGCTAGCAAGTCCAATGAACTCTATGTGCCTCTTGTGAAGATGCAATCTGTAAAGTACTCATCACTCTCTGAGTCAACCAGCACCCAAATTACTTGTTCTGTGTAATTTCCTCCTACTTTATAAGCACTGACATATTCCAAGATTTTCTCAACTTAGGAGCAATTGTCTAGGAAAAAGAGTGATTTCTGGTGTCATTTCAGCTACTTGCAAATGAAACCTTAAGAGGTCCTTCTAAGATAAACAATATGACCTTGGAAGCATTTTTATCAAGAGAATCCTGATGGTTAGTTCATGAATCCTTAAGATCCAAGTTATTCTGATAAGCTTTTTCAACATTTATTGCTATTTCAGGTCTCTGTTACAAGTGGGACATCCTAGTTTGTTATTCTGTCTTTTTATCTCTCACATGAATAAATTACAGGGTTCTGCTTCTTATCACAGAAAACATTCCACTGATCATCTGGGGAACACAAAATATTTTTTTCAGTCTATAAATTATTCTTATAGAAACTCTCATAACTAGCAAGACAGTCGGTTTTGTTTTGAGTTTTGTGTGTGCCTTTTTTGACAGCATTTGTCTAAAATAATCGCATGTGGTCTATCAAATTTTAGTTTTGTCATTAGAGCTGTCAGTCTTTCATAAAACATAATTTTAAACACATATGCACATACACAATAAACCCTTTGCAGTGTCTTGGCCAAGGAGTGTGAATGACAAATATACCTGGCTGTTCTCCTATGGTGTTTTCTTACTGTTCATTGGCAGAAAAAGTGATTTCATGGTAGAAGGTTGGAAAATGACCTCTTGTAATGATGAAATTTGCATAAATAAATGCTGATTGCACAAAACGAATAATGTGCAGTGAGTATCATCACAATAAGTTGTCTCCTACTGACACAGAGTCTAAGTTAGAAGCGCACAATTATGCAAATCAAACTAATGCCAGTTTCTCATTACTGTCGTGGTGGAGGCAAACACATATCCTCCACAGACAGCTTGATGCTGGGACACAAGCCAAAATGTTTGGTTTTGCTGACACAGCAACTGAGTCAACAAAAATAGAATATAATAGTAATACATCAGAGGAATCCATATCAGGACAGACCTGAAACTTAATGGACTGTGAATCTTTTGTCTGCAGAGAGGCCTTTCACTGGTATTGACCCACAGTACGCCTGCTTCCACTTTTGCCGATTTTATAGAAATAGATTACAGAAGCAATTGCTTTTTGGAGCTGAAATGTCTGCAAAACAGTCTATTAGCTTTCCTTATAGCAGATGAGATGACATTTATAAATACTTAAATAATGCCATGTATCCCACGTTTAAAAACTTCCCAGAATAATTCACAGGCTGCTTGTGGTTGCTTGATCTAATGTTTATGTGAAGTCTTGTTATGACACCACAGGGATTTTCAAACAATGCCATTTTTCTTGTGCCATTTTAGAAATATTCAGACAAAGACATCTATTTTTCTTAAAAAAAAAACTGCAGCAGCAATTACCATTACGATGAGAGACTGAATATAAAAACGGGTTGATAGCTTCTTTCAGAGTGGTGCTAACCCTTGAGAACATGTACAGCATTGGTACTGTGAACCACTGAAGAAGAATATAGTGCTTTATCACTTCAATTTCTCACCCTTCTTTTTCAAGTAATTACTACTTGTTTGAACTCATCTGCATGTTTGCCTTCCATATACACACTGGCATGCAATTCAGAAATATCAAGTTAAGACTGAGCTCACAGTTTGAAATTAACACCACCCAATGCACACACAGTTCCAGTAGAGAAGTTTGATGCTCAAGAAAATTCAGCATTAGGAGACATATCAGAAATATGACTTTGCTCAAAGAGAAATTGGAAGGTACTCCACTTGACTTGAAACAAAGGGGGAGAAAAAAACCAAGCCAGCCAAACAAAAAACTCAACAACAACAACAACATGCCAAACCCCCACTAGAACCGACAGTCATTTTATAAAACATTCAGATCAGCTAACATCAACTGAAATACACTGTATTTCAGTGTATCTGTGTCTGTGAAAGCAGTCTTTGTGAGCTCTCCTTCTTGGATTAATCACTCCAAACTACACAACATGTAAGCAAATTTACCTTAAATTTCAGCTGCAGATAATCTCCTGAGACAGATCAATTAACCCTATGTATAAGAACTGACATTTCAAACACTTCTGAATGTCTTCCTGAGGTAAGACCTCTGCACTGCTATTACCACTGTTCTTGCAGTAACAGCACCAGCAATTGAAAAAAGTTTTAATAGAGACAAAGGAGTCTTTTCCATGTTATTTCAGAGTACTTATACACGTTCTGCTACAACAAGAAACAAATCAAGCTCTTCCTTCTATAGCTCCTCTTTGCTAATTGACTGCCACATCCAGGTAAGCACACTGGGAGTACTCACGAAGCCAGGAGGTTGGCACAGCTCTGCATAGCCGCCTTTGGAAGCAAAGATGATCTACTGGACAACACTTTTTAAGAAATCAGTCAAGTGACAGGAGATTGGGATATTTCCTTGCTGATTATACTTTGGTCACTTCTGAGATGCTGCTCAAATCAGGGAAGTTACACTTTGACCTTTAAAAATACTGTTGGCTTGCTTTGGGAACATCAAATTGCATTCAATGATGGGTATTTAAGAAGCAATCTGATAAAAAGAGGACTCCTTTCAGAAGGAAAAGAGAGAATATTTTAAACTGTCTTCATGCATCATGCTTCTCTGAACTCACTCAAAATTAACACTGTGCTGTATTATCCAAATATGACTAAGGACAGGTTTTCTCCAGAGCAAATTATTTTTAGCAAGACAATGCATCATACATTTATTGCTCTATTACTGATGCCTCATTCTATGGTTGCAATTCCAGGAAAGCAGAGCTAAAAGTTAAATCAGATAAACATCCAGTTCCTCAGCCTTTCTTCAGTTGTGAGTCCACAGTTTAATGGGTTTCATCTCAAACTGAGAGGTAAAACATAGAGGGTAAAGTCCAAGGTAAAAATTGGTGCCAAACTTGTGAAAAAATGGAAACTTGGTTTGAACAATATTATACATATTAGCAGCAGAATTTTATCATAGTAGGTGTGTATCTGTGTTCCCTGTCAATCATTTTTCTATCTGTTGCCAATTTCAAGAAACTGACAAGGAATTTCCAATAGATTTTTTGAATGTTTCATGAAGCCAGGTTGCTAAGCATGTATTTCTGTGAAGGAACCAATATTAAAGGAAACCTTCATATACATCCTAATTTCAGGAAAAGCTTCAAAGTTAATTCTACATTTTTCTGACCCTAAAGGCAACCGAAGAGCTCCAGGAGAACAGCTTTCATAGGCTGTGCCTGCAGCCTTGGGCAGATGCAGTCGGTGGTGCACCAGCAATCTGTTCCTGCCAGCACTTGGTCTCACAGACCCACAAAGATTTCTCTCCTATTCAGATCAAAAAGTGGCCCCAGGGTATTTCTTTATTCTGTTGGACAGCTTCATAGGAGCGGTTTTATTATGGCAATTTCCACCTGTTCTCAGAAGTTTTGAAGTTCCTCACAGAACCCATACTTTTCTTTATTTTTATGCTGTCAGTTTAAAACTGTCAAGTTTTACCTTGGCTTATAATAAAGTTTATAATAGAGCACGCATACTGCAATTTTCTCTTGTTACAGCATGGACATGTCATCACTCCCATCTACTGCCTCTTTCTCACAGCAACTTCTACTCTCGCCTTTCAAATCTATTTTCCTCAATTCAATGATATTGAAGGGCCAGGAGGATCTCAAAATAAAGATATTCAGGCAATAAGGTTGGAGAGAAACTAAAGCTGGAGAGAAACTAAAAGGAAACTTGGGTTTACTTAACAGGAAAGTAGCATTTATGAGGCTTCTGGTGGATGCCACGTGTTTTCTATCACCCCAAAAATGTTTTCTGACATCTCAAGCTTATAATAGACACGTCCATCTAGCTGACCTTTATCTTGCTTATGTCATATTGATCTATCAGTGAATCCATAATACAAGATAGCAGTCTGAAATAGTAAAAAAGTAACAGCAAAAAAGTAACAGCCATTGAGATGGATAGCTGCAGCTAAAATGCAGTTTCATCGGGACATTTAGTGCAAAGAACTGTAGATTAGTGCCAGGCAGGGCATAAGTAACCCCTCCAAAGCTCACTGCTGCAAACACCCTGTACAAAGATGACCTGCCTTCGGAATATATGTTTCAGTATTGATTTCCATAGTTTCAGAACAACAGGAAAACCCAAATGAAAGTTTCTTTGCAGAATACTAAAAGTAATTTATGTTCTTCTTTTGATTCCATCTCTGTCTTTTGCTTTATGGTTCACAGTACAAGTGCTTATTTTAAAAATTCATTCCTGACTCAGGAAGAAAGCACAGAGTTGAAGATCTTTGGGAGTACAGAGCAAGAAATGAGCCACAAAATGAAATGAAACAAAATAAAAATGCATTAGGATTTAGTGGTAAGTCATTACACAACAAAGTTTGTATTTTAAACACAGACACACTTGTTGTTCTGGTAGTTTATAATGCTATAAATCTAGCAGCAATATGAAAAGGAAAATAAGTTGTGAAGATAATCTTATTACAACATGGTAATATTGGCTTCTTACGACCTATGTTCCTGAAGTCTACCTAAAACAGTTTTCCTATGTTATAATAAAATCATGATTATAAGACTTCTCAGGGTTATGACCAAAGGGTTTATCTAAGTGCTCTCATTCAGATCTATGCTTATAGGATCATACTTCTAGTTTGAGCACATAGTTTTCCTTCTCTCTTTAAAAATGGAAATTTTAACAGAAGGGGCACAGCAGTTACTCACTGTGAAATGCCTGCAGATGTCAAAAGGTCCTGTTTGCCTCTGCCTCCCCACCAGGAAGACACTGAAGCTTTATGTTGGACAAAGGCAATCAAGTAATGGGACTTGGAAATTAAATCTCAGCTGCCCGGTAAACACACTTTTATTCAGGACCAATATTTCAGACTATCTCAAGAGTCAGGCAAATGCAACCTAATTTCCTATAGTTGCTTTATAGTTTCAAACATTCCTTCATTCTCATGACACTTACTTTATTTGTATTTAATTGTACTTGTAGTGCTTTGGGGTTTTTTAACTTTTTTTTAAATAAAAAGATAAGATAATCTTTGGATGTCATCAGCTAGAAGAATAATGTCTCAGTCTATGACAGCAATCCAGTTCCCCTTAAATGCTTACAATTACCCCAAGAGCTGTGACTGTGTTTCCTCTGCCTACCACCAGAAGCCTGATCTGTTACAATAACAGAGCCAGTTATAATTTATAGCCAATAGACTGGCTGCCATCTCTGAGCAGAAAGATGACTTTTCAAAAGATGACATTTGAGGAAAAAATTGCCTACCAGTTCTCAAAAGACCGTTCAGTGTGTTCAGTTTTTGAATCTGCCGGCAGTTTTTGCCATGTGAACCTTGTAGAACAACCCAAAAACTTCTGAAGAGAGCGTGCAATTTCTCTTGAAGCTACTGAGGGACAACACTAATGAAAAATTGTGTTCTAAGGTAAAAATGTGTGAGATTTTCCCTCAGTTCCTGCTTACAATGGCCGAGGATTGTATATTAAGCTCCTGGTAGTCTTTGCAAACTAATATTTTTACAGCTCTTCTTTTTCTGATGCCTTAGTCGGTCTTTAGAACTCAGAAACACTCGAACCCATTACTCCCACTTCGGCACACCGATGAGATCTACAAAACACCTTCAGAAGATGTTCACAGAAACTGAAACTCATAACCTTAACACAAATGCAGGTGAGACACCAGCTATGGCTGGACTCTTCCCACACACCTCCTCCTGCCGACAGCCTCACTTCTCTGCTCCTTAGCTCCTCCTTCCCTTCTCTCCCTGGCTGTCCAGGCTGTCCAATCTAGGAGTTGATGCCATGGGCTAACCCCCAGAGCCACAGAACCCGATGAAATGCCAGAGCTGGCCCCACACCTGGGCACTGCTGAAGCTGCCCTGCAGTGCTGGAGCCCTGCTCCCACCTCTCTGCCCTTGCTGTCATCCTTCCTCTCACTGCCTGCAGGGATCACTGACCACGCAGCGAGCCAAAGCAGCTCAACAAGTATTACACTGAACTATCTAAACAGTCTTCTGGTGTTAGAGTAAGCTGCCTCAGCTCACTAAGGGTTTCAGAGGAGCAGAGGAAAGAGGAAGGCCACATGCAGTGGAGGAGAGCAGGACCCGTCCGTGCCGGCGCTGTTACACTGCCTCTGCCAGCAGTTGTGTCTAATAATGCTTCACTGGGGAACTTGCTTCCTCTTTTTCAGACTTGATAAAAAGTTCAAATAAAACCTATTAATTCTCCTTAGAACTTTTATTTCTCTGGAGTACTCCAGAATACTTTTCCTTTTCTAATAGCACACAATTTGGAGATTTTGCCATTACAATAAGTTCAGGATCTGAGAGCAGGATGAGGGAGAGTAAGCCCACACCAAAAGCCTCATGGAGTGGTTTTTGGATTTACAGACTTTTATGGCAAGCCGTGATGGTATGGGATGTTATCTTACCATCTAGTGTAGTCTATACTGATGAGGACAGTGTCCTCATAGCAACCATTTAAAAAAACAATTCACGTATTTTGTGCCAAACTAAATTCATATTATCAATAAAAAGAAAGAATACAGCTCTAAGCAGAAAAACATTTTCACAAAATGGCCCCTCCCCAATGATTCTTCAGCTTTTACCCACACAGGAAATTTACTGAATACTTTCCAGAGCTAATCCAGGAATTCAATAACTAATGGATACTAAAAATCATGGACTCAATAAAGACATTAGTTTTATGGCCCATTACAGTCCTCTTACTGTACATCCTACTGATCTCACTCCATGCACTGGTGCTAAATCGCAGTTTCTGTCTCCACTCCACAGGAATACTCTCCAGCTAACACTCATCCATACAAAAACCCCTTTCTCCCAGGTTGTCAAATCAATTAACATAATTAAGTTACACTAAAACAATTCTTTCTGTCATTAGCTGGGAGTTTGCCACTTCTACACTCAGACTTCCACAGCTACTTTAATTTAGTCAAAAGAAATGGTGTACTGAAAGGAGATTTTTTCATCTTTTTTCTCTTCCTCCACAATTTCTTCTCTTTCTACTTGTACCACAGAATTCAGCTGCTCTGGATAAGAGCTCCAGGAGAAGATGAGACTGTTCACAATAGCCCTGCCCAGCTGGGGAAAGATGTAGAAACCAGACAGCTGGTCAGACCAGTCAGAGAGCACCCTGAGCCAGGGAAGGGAAGTCAAAGCAGCCAAAGCAGTGACCAGAGCAGCACTGCAGGCTCCCTCCCACTGCACTTGGAATGCTGAGGACATCACAACCCACACCACCCTCCTTGGAGGCTTACCCCACTGCACTGGCTCAGAAATAAATGACAAAAGTGCCCACTGAGGACTATTTCACAGACTTAGAAACTTGAAGTAATACTTTTTCTCTAAATGACAGACTTTCATAGATTTCCATGAAAGTTTATTTTTCTTATCTACCCAATTTGAATTTCAAGCTGTTCTATAGCCAATTCTCTCTCTACAGTGCCTCTCAATCAAAAAATTGTTCTGATTATGACATTAACTCTCCAATATGTTTGCCACCAAGCTAAGCTGGCTGTGGTCCTTCAAGGTAAAACCCAGAACCCTTTTTTAAACAGATGTTTCGTGAAAGGACTGTGTAAAGTCTTTAAGGTAGCACATACTCACATGGTTGAAACATACACAAAAAATTTGAGCAAGGGGCAGAAGGGGAAAGGAAAGGGAGTGTAATTTTAAGACAAGAATTTCAATTGTGCAAGGAAAAAAAAATTAAATTAGCTTTTCTAATTAAAAGGTAATGGGCTGAAAGTATAATTTCTGGAGGCATAGCCCTAAGGGTAATGAAATTATGTCCAAAGCATATCAAATCATAATATATTGGCAAAATCTGTGTCTAATCACATAGGCGGGACTACTACCTTAACATTCAGATAAATCTTTCAAAGGTCAAGATATATTTTGCAAAAAACTTGCTACAAGACTTCTAATAAACCCTGAAAGATCACATACACAATCACACACAGAACCACTAGGCTGGAAGAGACCTTTAAGATCATTGAGTCCAACCCATGCCCTAACATCACCTCAACTAAACCATGGTACTGAGAGCCACATCCAATCTTTTTTCAAACACGTATCAAAAGTGGCATAAATTTAATTGTCATTGCTTTTCTTATCAGGTCAAAAAGAAAATCTCCTCATTAAAAGAAAATACATGACTGACATATATACTGGTGTCACTGTGATTGCAGAGCAACTAAGGAAATTGTTGTTGTTACCTATCTCCACTTCTATGAATAATTACACAAACATTTAATTTTTAGCATTTTATTCATGACAGATGTGCCACTGACTTGTGAGCTCAGCATATCAACACAGATAAGAACAATCTTTTCAAGAATAGGAACTAAAAGGTTGGGGGTTTTAAAATTATGGTACACTTACAAAAGAAAGAGTACTAAACTAGCAAGATATGCACAAAAGCACACTATTGGAAATCCAACCTCTTGGTGATAAAATATTGTTAATATCTCTTTTTCTCAGAATAGTTGTCCTCTAGGGAGGAAGCAGAGGCCACAGAACAAAACATTTTGCATTTTAAAGCTACTTAGGGACACAGCATTTTATCCACTGTTCACTGCTTTTTCAGACATCACACGCAAGTGTACCTACAGCATTTTCAAATGGAAATTAGAAACCGTTTTTTCAACTTGTAAGTCTGGGAAGTGCATTGCCTAAGACCAGTTAGAAATTATTCACAATATAGTCAATATATTGTCACTATGAGAATTAGCATCCACAGAGCTTTAAGGTTAGACTTGGTGCCACTCCACTTAAAAATATTACTTTATTGCTCTAAAAGCCTCAAGAAGCATCCAAGCATATCTATCAACATCTACACGCAACATACTCTCAGAATATTACTGGGAGCACTGAATTCTTGACAGCAACACTGAGAAAAGTAGCATCAGAACAACCTTTTGTAAGATAATGTGTTACACCATCATCATCCTCACTGCTGGAGTTTCTCTCAGATGATGCATCAAAATCAAGCAAGTTAGTTCAAATATTTTAAATTTTAAAATTTATTTTAAATTTAGGAGAAAAAAGAGACCAAGAACTACAAGTACTACTCAAAGCACTGAATGTGCATATTTGCATGGTGTGTAAATAACTTCGTTATTTAAATAATTTCCTTGCTGGCAGAGTACTCAGAAGAGGTGGTGCTATAACTGACATAATTAAAGCTGTTATTAATAAAAGAAGTTTTGCATGATATACAAAGTCCAAGCTGGGATCCTGAGATGGAAGGAAGAAGGAAACAGAGACAGAGAGAAAGAGAATACTACATTTTTTTTCTTCTAAATAAAACTGATTTGATCACATAAGTATAATTTTTACTTTTGAACTGCCCTGATAATCAAAGTATAGACTAAAGGACAATAACACAAACTAGCAAAAAAAGAATACCTCAGCCCTGTACTGCCTCTTCCTCACTCAGTCCTTTCACTCCGCTCTCTACAAGCTTTCACAGTCACCTGAATTCTTCTTCCTGACTCATATGATCACATGTTAGTCAGTTTTCATTAAAGTAACTTCTTTTTGCTATTCCCATGGTCCATTACTTTCTGCCTGGTTCCTGTGAAGTAATGATGAGTCAGTAGGGAAAGAGGAAATAAGCAATCAAAATTAGAACTGCAGGCACATGATGAGCATCATTAAGAGCTCACTTCTTCCTCTTGCTTTCCTGACAACTCTGTTACTTTCTCATCTTCTAATTTCACTGGATAATCAAGACAGCACATATTTAGTTAGCACTGTAGTTCTGAAGATCCCTGACTCCATTCATTTCAGTCCTTCACAGAATTCATATTTATTTCACCTGCTTCCCCACACATTTTCCCAACCATCCTGTTGTGACGAAGGCAGAAAAGAGAGAAAGCAATCTCTATCTCTTCTAGAGCTGTTCCACATGCATAATGAAGAATTAAAGATCACTTATGCCAGAGCAAGGACATAAGAAGGAGCATGAGCTCCCTCTGTTTATAATATTCATTTAATACTCTAAGTTCTAGGAGCTGTGACACTACCTAGCAGTCTGTGCTCCAGAAATTACATGTATTTAACAAGTGTGACGTAGTGCTGTGACTGCCATGGAGCAGAGACTGAAACCAAGAGCTTCCTGTCTTCCAGGCAACATCCAAATCCCTAGGTAACAGAGCTATGATCTCCTAGGCTCCCTTTTATTCTGTCAGCCTTTTAACCCCTTTTTTGTGGTTGTGTTGGGTTGTTTCAGGGTTTTGAGTTTTTTTATTTACTGTAACAGACTTACTAGATATGTGTCTCTGGAATGGTGTGCAGTGTAAAAGTGTAAAGTTACAGGTATGTAAAAAGTCAGATTCATACCCTGCCTGTGTGCATAAACCAGTGATATATTATTTAAAAGGGAATAAGCGACCATCCTAAAAAGGAAAATACATTCTAAAACAAAAGCATAGTCATATATCTTAAAGCGAGTATTCCAAGCTGTGAAAACTATGTAAAAGAAGTGTTTGATATATATCCAGCCTTAATCAATTCCCTTATTGGTTACCTTACACGAGTTCTTGTTCCCTCTGCAGCCCTTTCAGGATGTCTGACTCTGCAGTAATACAGAATTTGTGTACTTTCTTAGAAGACTCTAGCTAAGGGGATCTAAATGGTTTATTGCATTTCAGCTTGAGTGTTTTGCTGCTGTCTCTTCATCGGTCTGTCTATACTTAATTCATTTGTGGTTGGATTAGTATTTTACAATCTGTACTTCTGGATGTCACTATGTCAAATGAAAGATGCTGAAGTCCTCGCCTCAATGCAGTTATTGCAAATTCCACTTAGGAAGCTTGAAACAATAGCCGAGAAATTATGTCTAAAGGACAAACAAAGATTGTAAGGAAAATAAACTTAAAGTTGAGCCGCAGATTTTAGTTCCACAACTTAATACTATGACTTGAGTGCAGTTTTTTCTTGATTTATAACAGTATAGGAAAGACAAGATATCATCTTATAAAGGTCTTTTGGGGCAATACTTTTAGGATCTGAAAGCATTACAGGATTCTACCTCATTAACATCCACTCGAAACAGAAGATCTTGGCAGTACATCATAAAGAGGAAATTACCTGTACTCGCTTGTGTGTCTGTTTTTCAAAACAGCCTGACAGCTGCAGAGAGAATGCTGATCCATTTGACACACTGCATATTAAGTTGGTCAGCTAAATATTTGAACCATGAAATACTGATGCCTGTTAAAAGAAGCAAGTACTTCAAATTAATCAGCTGAAATCTGAAATATAGTACTTTATAGTATTAACACTTTATAAATAACAGCCATTATTTCTAGTCAATTCTTCCATGCAAATAGAAAATGTCATTAGCCATGCTTTGGCCGGGTTCTTTGTCTAATTTCTACAGCTAAGGTGGCAAAAAGGTTATTACAAGTAATAGCAAATTTAAAGTTTTATTAGCAGTAAACTGCAGAAGCTAATGGTGATGCTAACACTAGATAAAATCATTGTCACAGTTAATTTTGAACTCTTTATTTCAAACTTAATAATAGGAAACTCAATGGAGAGGATATTACACGGCCCATATCACTCATGAGTGCCGCAGGCCTGAGTAACTTGTTATTTTGCTCATGAGTGAAATAAAATGCAGATTACACTGCCTGCTATCAGGGGCACTGCTTTAATTGAGGGTACATGCATGGTGATGAAGTAGTACCAAGTAGGTTTCATTTTCTCAAATGTTAGCAGAATGATCTCGGTGGTTCTAACTGTGACTTGTCAAATCACGTCTCCACTACTGTTGCATTTTTAAAGTTCTTTCTGTTCCTTCTTCGATCTTAAAGACTGGTTAGGTATGGTTTTCGCTTTTGTCAGGGATTATGTGAACCTGCTCCTGTAACATCCTGGTGCCTGTAAATTTCTGCTGTTTATTTGCTACACAAGGAGAAAACAATGGAGTATCTGTGTCTTAGAGTTAATCATGTATGCCAGCCAACCCAAACTACTTCTTCACCCTGAGACATCCTCAGAATCAGAAATAAATAATACAAGATATACTTCTCTCCCTTAGATTTATTCAGAAAATAGTTGTTTCCAAGAAGTGATAGCACATGAAAATTTCTATTCTTTTCCTAAAGTAGATTTCTTTTCTATCCAACCTTTAATTGTTCTACTGAACTGAAATCCACAAATCACAATGTTCCCTATCTGGATTTGGGAAAGTTTTTTTCATAAATATCTGAAAGCTAACTTTTCATTTTTATATTTTGTACTACTAGTTAGGAAGGTCTAGCTTCTAATAAGATTACGTTTTTCCAATGTAACTTCTTTTCTTCAGCAAAAACTACCCGAGTAGTTACAAACCAATTACACAGCAACCGCTGAAATCAACAGAACGATTTTTACTGATCTTAGAAGGATTTAGGTGAGGTCTTTAAATAAAAAGGGCTGTAAATTTCTCTTTTATTAATGAATGTGTAATAGAAGAAAATATTCTACACCTTTTAATCAACCACAGTCAGGACTATCACTGTTGCACTTCTAGGCAATTGCTGACAGCATTCTTGCAAGATTACTAAAGATGTATTTATCAGCTTTCATTATCAAGCTGAATATCCAGCACAGAATTAACAAGGAGTAAAATCAGAATTATGTGTTTGACAAACTGAAATCTTGACAATAGGTAACTGTAAGCACAATAATTACATGGAATAATTTCCATGTAAGATGCTCAGACGAGCTTTTTTCTCCATAGTACTGCTACATCAGTGTGGTGTTCAACTGAAGCTGATTTAGTCAACCAGAAAAGAGACAATAGCTGCAATTGTAATATTGCATTGCTCAGTGTAGAGATATTGAGAGGGATCATTTCTGATGTGCTGAGAGTGAACAATGAAGTGCTGAGTTAATGAGTTGGTTTTTTTAGTTTCAGAGTTTTTACTCAAACTATTTCTCTAGTGCAATCAACAGGAGAATTTAGTGATCAAATCTCACACAATACCAATACTGTAATAGCTACTTCCTACATCTCTGGGAGCCTATGTTAAGCCACTAAGTAATGAAGTGATAGCTAAACTAGTCCTAAAATTACAATTCAGATTTCTCCTGAAATAACTACTACAAAACTATTTTTACTGAGGAGACTATTTAAAGGCCTATACTAAAGAGACCGTGAAGGATTTTCTACAATCCAGCACATGTGCATTGACCCAGGCTGACCATCATCCCTCTAAATAAAATCTTAATATTTCTAATGGAAAAAAGGACCATCTTTTGTAGCCATACCACGACGACTCTCTCACAAATGCCTCAGACAGGATAGGTCTATGCTCATAACTCCATCTTTCCTAAAGAATACTCTTTCTCCCCATGGTGTGTAGGAGATGATAAAGAAGATGGATCCTTATCAAAATGTCTTTCTTCTAAAAGGAGACAAGACACTGACATACTGGAAATCAAAACTTTTCCACCTATAAAAAGGGACAGAATAGAGTTTAAGAGATTACCATAGTTTCATCTTCTTAAATTAAGAAGAGAGAATTTAGTCAAGAAAAAAATTTATCCATTGTTAAGAGTTCATTTTACTTTTCTTTGGTGACATGTGCTTTTCTTTGGTGACAGGGGCTTCATGCTTGCAGTGTTTAATTTCTCTTGGGACCTATTGTAGACTTCAAAAGATAAAAGAAACCTATTGTTCTGTAAGCCACTGAACAACGTAAAATTGTACTGTAGTATAAGTTTCTTTGACAGGTTGACCTCATGAAGAGATTTTAGCTATTTCTTTTCATTTTCCTTAGTGTGGCTTTGGCGAATTAGGTTAGCATATTGATTTTGTGGCAACACTGAAATCATAATGGCTTTTGATTTCAAAGATGCCTATTTGTCTTATTACATGTCTGTTTCTGAAGAGTTACATGAGAATTTAAGCCTTACTACCTTAAACTTTACATCTGCTTCCCACTTTCAGGCCTAATAAAGCCTTTCAATTTACTTTCCAATTTTTTTTTAATCTCACCTAAACATGTGCTCAAGCAGAGGGCTGCAGATCATTTCCTCTTAGTTCTGACTTGATTCAAAGCACTTGCCATATGCATCTATTCAGCACCAAATACACTGTCCCCAGCTTTTACCAAATGGTTCAGAGTCTTGGTCATCAAAATACACATGAAATGCTTAACAGAATTTTCCAACTATCTTTGATCTGTATGCAGCTCAGAACGTGGATGAGGGGAGAGAACAGGACACACAGAATATTACCAAGGCAGGATTCAGAAATACAATGGGGAAAAATTCTGGGGGCAATATCCAAGCACGCTGATTCCTGTGCCAGCATTAAAAGCTAAAGCAGGGGTTATTTTTTTTCAGAGTTCCTCAAAGTAGTTCATACTGCAATTCATAAACTTGAAAATCCTACAGTGAATTGAGAGAATAATTCCAACTAGACATGAAAACACTATGGCATTCACCAAACATTTCCTTTAGAAATGTTTTCTAAAGAAATATTCTTCTTTAGAAATAATTCTTATTTTGCGTAATTTTTCTGATAGTAAAGTAGTACACATTTTTAAAATGCAGTGTTGTGTTTTTTACAAGGACCATATGCTAATTGGAAAAATTTTCAAAAACACAGGGCACCCAAAAGAAGAAAAAGAAACCGGCAAAACCAATCAACCAACCATAAACCTCATTTCACTAGTAAAGCACTGAAATTCTTTTTCTGACAAGGATATTTCTGTCCTCAAAAATTCAGGAAGTGACTTTATCCATAAATGAATGGAATTATTATTAACAACAAAAATGCTCACGAATGTCTTCAAGTTGGGAGAAAAATAAGAAGTGAAAAGGACATCAGTTTTTCTTATGTCAACAATTGTATCTAAATGCAAATAAAATCCAGATAAATATATTTATTATTTGGTATTTTTTAATTTATTATTATTATTGCTATACGATATCAGTAAGCAATGGATTAAGATATATATGCTCAAAGTTTTAACTGATTTTGGACTGGAAACATTGTTCTTATATTTTTCTATTCAGAACACCAAAAAAATTAAAATATTAGCATTATTTATATTAGAATTAATTTGTTGAAGGTGTCTATCTTATCTTTAAATTTTAAGTACAAATTATTCCTGGTGGACTTTTATTAAATATTTTAATCTAGTCAAAGAGATAAAAAGAGAGAGAACTCTTTTTCTGTAGCTATATAGAAATATTATGAAATAGATTTCACATCCAACTATTTCTTCAATCAATGCCTAATTTATTGGCTATAATGAATATTTTATACCATTAAAAACAGGAGAATATCTTTAAATGTTTATGTCTGTATTTCAGTTAAGTTCAATGTGTATTATGATAACTTTTTTTGCCTGAGGTACTTCCACTGCATAGGAAAAGAAAGTTTATTTTTATTTTATCACTATAGTTCTTCTGTATATTTTTGCATTAATATTAAACATAACTGTCCCAGTTTTCTCTCTACTATTTTCTACTTGCCAATTTCAGACTAATAAGCTAGGATTTGGGGACCGCTAGAGGCTTATATGAGCAGTCTACTGAATTTTAAGTCAAGTTAGTCATATGAATCTTAATTATCATGTGTAGGAAACTGATACCTCCCTAAGAAATCCCTTGCAATAGAAACAAAAAGGAAAAGTCAAAAGAAAATTTTCCATTCACAGATCATGAAAGCTTTTCAGTTCTTGACAGCAAGCATTTTACTATTTACTGCCTTAAGTTACTTAGATGTGTTTTGAGCAAAATAAATATATCCTTCAAAATATCAAAACAAAATAAACAAATAAAAAAGGAAAAGCAAAGTATTTGGAAAATAAAGAATCATTATCACGTCAGTTTTTCAGTTGGCAAAGTGGGGCAGAAAGTTTAAGGGATCTCAGTAACAATGTAAATGTGCAGAAACAGAGCTGAACCCTAAATCCCACATCTCATATTTAAATTTGGCCCATGCTTATATATATAGCCAAAACATGTCTGAATTACCGGGGAAAATATCTAAGTTTGCAATGAAACACAGGGGTTTGGTTTACTCTCCAATGTCAATGAAGAATTAAGTGGCAACTGTTTAAAATAAGAGGTTCACAGATTATGGGAACATGTGGCATTCATATACTTTACAGAATCCTCTGTTACTGGGTTAAGCAGCGGCTGAGAGAAATGGCCACGTTTTCTGTGTTCTCACAAACAATCTTTGTGGGTCATTAATTTGTTGCAATAATCCCCAGCGTTAGACATCTAAGTTCTTTATACTCAATTAGAATACCCTCTGCATGAAAAAGTACATGATCTTATTCTCTACAAACCAAATAGTTTCTGGGTTTTCAGGACACTGTGCCTTCATAGCAATAGGCACTGCTGAATTTCAGCCTTTCTCAGACTTAAAAGTACGTACTTTATTCAGCCATCAGCTCCTGGCTAATGTTTGTGGATTGGAATCCTAACAAGTAAGAAGCTGATCTTGCTATCCAGTCTGGTCATTATCATATCCTTTGTCAAGAGCCAAGAAATTACTGATTCATGCTCTGATTTTCAGGCAGGATTGGTTCTACTCAGACATCAATGATGTCCAATTCTGTGGCAGTTTCAATCACAGCTATCCATCTAATATCCAGTAAAAATAGAAAAAAATTTAAAAAATGGTTCTGCTACTAACACAATCCTTAAGTGCTGCTCTCTGCAAGGTGTCCAGACCTGGATTCATCTTCAAGTGACTCTCGTCTGTGCTCAAATACAGCAGTTGACCTCTTGGCAGTGAAATATCAAGGAGTCAGCACAAACGATGCTCAGACACTCACTTAGTGGAAACTCAAATAATTTGTCATTTTGGAGGAGTCCCTGCACCTTGCTGCAAGTTCCAAACGATCCAAGGTCAAGAGTCATCTCCCCTCAGCCCATTTCAAAGGGTGCCTTCAATTACCTTTGATGCATGACTTTACTCCTCCTCGGATCTGAGCTAGATGCCATTTTAATTTATCATGCCTCTTTTTCAAAAACAAGTTTGCTGGTTTTAAACTTCTTAAGTGTATTGGTCCACTATCATTAAAATTGCTGGCTTTTTTTTTTTTTCTTACAGTTCTGCCTTTTTTCAGTTTTCTATTGCAATTTTTGAATAACAAAATTTAAAACCAAATTATTTTCGTCCCTCACTCTAAGCTGTCAAAGCCACCATCAATTCTGAATCCTCAGCTTTTTTTTTGTCTCCCATTTGAGCTCCACAGCAAGCCAGGAAATACACTACCTTAGAGTTTAGATAAACTATGTATTTTCAAGTATGGTGTAAGCAGTATTAACTGCATACAAAAACTGGAGATAAGCAAGGGAATCTCAAGAAAAAAATAATTCAAATGAAACTAATAAAATCAAACACCTAATTTTTTCATCTGTTGACTTTAGCAATATTAGGTAAGGTGAAAGTCTCTTATTAAAAATTCAGCATTTGACGTATTTTTAAAGACCACCTTTTCCACCCATTTCTTTTTCCTTCTAATTAAGGTAAACTTCAATGTGAACTTTAGTCACTCCTCCCATTTTCTCCCCCTCTCAAAAAATGATCATCGAGTAAGGGAAAGTAACTCCTATGCCCACAAGACCATTTACATGATAGGGCAGACGCAGGAGGACTAATAGCAGTGAAATTCCATTAGGAACAGTCAATCTCAGCTAGATATAATGCTGAAAAGTCATGATTTAAGTGCCAGTGCAAAGCCAATATCTAAAGAAGAGCTTGTACCAGGACATCACCTTGTCAGATATCTTAAAAAAGTCTGAAGAATGCTCTGCAACAACATGAAGTGTTTGACCCACAGAAGGAGAGTAGAGTTTGCTGTCTTAAGCTGGGAAGTAGAGGAGGAATTGACTCTTAACTGTTTACCTTAACTGGACAGACTGCATCATCCCTTGCCCCCCGCAAAAAACCCAGGAATGCCAAATTAGCAATGGTAACCCACGCAAAAGGAATACACAACCTACCTCCAATGAATAGAAAGAGTAAATGCAAATACTGGTGGCAAACATGAAGGACAAGTTCTTGGTCTTTGGGAAACACAAATTCAGACACATTTGAGCTATTAACCTGCATATTTAGACAATGGGCATTAAAAACAGTTGCTATTGCACAGAAATATATGCCTGCACAATATTCCAGAGAAAGTTACTCCTAAAAAATGCCAAAGACCTTCCCCTGTTTAAAAAGTGTTGTTAGATTGCTTTTAGTGTCATTGGAGTGACTTCTTGGCTCCTCCAATTGATATCAGGATAGGTGAGAAGTAAAAGGCAGTTTTAAGATTATGGATTGAATCACAGAATAGCCAATAAACCTTTGGGATCTTTATAGGATGGAAAAATTATGGATATGTGAAGAAGAGAGGCTGAGTAAGACTTAGCCAGTCCCTCTGACTTCAAAAGTTGAAGCCCAGAGTACATTGACAAATACATAATTTTTCCTCTCTCCACAGATATCCCTTTCTAATGACCATGGTATATCACAGAGACTCTCCCCATCATTCTGCGTTATGGGAGACTGGAGACCAGCACAACTTGATTCCACCTCTCAGTTCCTGTGCACTTTACTATTCAGCAGCAGAACACTAAGTTTAGTTTCACCCTAAAGTAAACTTTAGCTCAAAGAAAAATCCTCTGAGTGTTTCAGTCCCCTTTTAAGTACTCAGTTTTAAAAGGCTATAGATTTCTCCAGGCATAATATATAGAATGCTGTATTTTCAATACGAAATTCAGTCATACCAACAATGAGATATTAAAAAAACCCTTAAGAAACAAAAATTTTATCCTCTCTTCATACAGAAGAAAAAATTATAGTCTTACACAACAATAGAGATACATAAAATTTAACTGCTAAATATGAATTTTCAAGGATTCATTTCCAATTGCTCTCTTGCTATATTTTTTCACAGAACACTATCACATATTTTGTCCAGTAGGCTTTTCAGAAAATAAAAAAACAAACAAACAAAAAAAATGCAAACATCTCAACACTCCCTTTCTGCAAACACTAAATAGTAATGTAAGCCATTTTCTTAATGCTAACTGTTCCTGTAGTTCAGTCTTCCTGAATACATTTTATATACCTCAGGCACAATTATTAGAACAATTCGAAGTCATCCAGAAAGCACACTTTGAGCCTCATGATTTTGATTCCAAAACACAAGCCCTATTGCATACTTTCATTTTGCAGGCAAACATAATAGCAAATCCTTCATCCTCTGCACTCAAAATCTCTCCAAGTTGAGAGCTGGACCTTATGCTGCTTTTTCAGCCACTTTATAGTTTTGTTAACTTTCCTTAAGTGTTTTTTTCCACACACAGAGCACACAGTCATAAGCTTCCTGCATCTGATTCACATCCTTAGTGTTCTTTGAAGCAGTGCCTAACACGCTGTCCTGAATGGACCTCAGAAAAAAACCATGATTTTCTCAAAAGTAAATGTATTCTAAACTGTGCAAACAAGTACATCCCAAATATGATTTCCTGACTATATAAGAGTAGAATGTGAACTGACTGAAAGATATCTCCTACACCAAATCAGTGTTTCTGTTACTCCTAGGCTTTTTTATTAGTAATTATTGAGTAGGGATATTGAACTATATTCTGAAGAGTCTTGTAGCTGGCATGTTTTGTGACGATCAGAGCAATTGCATCAAAATAGAAAAAAAAAAACCTGTAAAATTCGAAAGGGTTTTTGTGTATGGAGAAACTCCGGGTGAAATACTAAAAATCTGTACACTGAAGAAGTAGCTCATAAAACAAAATAAACTTCTCTCAGAATAGCTGGGACTCACAGCACAGTGGAATTGAACTGGAGGTCTCTGATGATTATTTCTCCTAAAGAGTACTTAGTATATCTTGACTGGAGATTTGAAATAGTAATTTATACTATTTTTTAATTTTCTTTGAAATGTTTTAATAAAAATGAGCTAAAATCACTATTTTACAAATAATGAAGAAGAACAAATGTTACTCATGGCAGAGCTTGCCTTAGTTTCAAATGCAGATATTACCAAGGTAATAACAAAACTTTTAAACAAATATCAGAACACTTTCAAGCTGGAAAACCTTATTTGGATCTGCACATTCTGCACAGTAGCATTCTGTGGATTTATTTCAAGACATTTTGCGCAGACTAAAAAATATTTGTATTGGCAGACTTCATTAGTCAAGCGACAATAGACTAATTTGTGGAATTGTATATTTCAAGATCCAAATGTTAGCACTAACTATTACATTAGACAGAAAAAAAGGAAAGTTTTTGTACAAAAGCAGATGTTTCCCAAAGATAAAACTTTACTTAAATACAATTGTGTCATTTCCACACAATCTGAAGGTTAAGTGAAAACTGTTTCCAACATCTTTAGCAAGAATTGCTCCTCCACATTTTTTGTCTCCCTGTATTTGAATGTAATTCATATCATAACCTAATATAAATTGTAAATCATGCAGTTTCCGACAGAACTATGATGAATACACATTAGAATAAAAGAAAAAAGTCGTGCAGCAATATAGTCCTTGGAATTTAACACTCTGTGGTCAGAAGGTCACATATGTTAAGTTTCTTATTTATATCCCTATTAAAGCTCTGATGTGTGGGAAGCAGGATAGAAGCAATATGACTCATTTTACAAATAAAGAATGCATTGTTTTTGTACTGTATATGTTTTGTTTCTGGGCACTTAATGATAACAGTGTATGAACTGCAGGTGACTATAATAAGTGGAAAAAAGATCTTCATCAGGAGACATAAACATTTGTTCCTACTACTTGTCTGGTAAGTGCTTCATTAAAAGCGTAAAAAAATATATATTTTATGGATAAGTCATGAAAATTAATACTCTTCATAATTTTTCCTGGCTTCTATATACCTTTGGGCATCAAATTATATACAGGCTGGCCAGATATTTTGGCTGCATTTATGTTGAACAAGCAGCATATAAAGAAGCAAGAATAAGGACTTTTTGTACATTGCATTCTTTAATTCAAAATAGGGGGCTATTCTGATCTACAGATTAATCCAGGTAAATTGAAATCAGTGTGGAAAGAACTTATTCACTAGATAAGCCTTCTCCATAAAATTCACCAAAAACTATGTCATGGCTTAGTATTTGTCTCAACTAATTTGACCCATGAAATTAATAATTTTCTGCCGTACATCACATAGGTATATAAAAAATTACATACTGACAGTTTTGCTTTAGCAAAATTTTAGCAATATTTTTTCTTTGAGAAATAATAAAAGAACACATGTTCTTAATGATCCAGAGATTAAGCAATAAAAACAAACAATGGTAAGGAACAAGAGAAGATAGACAAATGGTAAAGTGTTGAGCATTTAGAAAAACAAAACAAACTAACAAAAAGCCAAACCAAAACCACAAAGGCTGGACTCTTTCTAATGAGTGGAAAATGTTTGGGAATTTGAGGGTTAGTTGTTTTGGTGTTGGACTGTTCTGAAGCAAGTGTTCTACTTCTGGCCGAGGATACTAAAAAAGTCACTATTATGTGTACCCAGATCCATAAATACCTAAACTGACTTGTCATAGCCAAAACTCTTTCCAAAATTGTTTTGGATTTTTTTGAAATATTGGCAATAGATGCTGAGGAAGTGGGTTTTTATCCTCACAATTTCATTCTCTAGTTGTGAATGTGCTTGGATGTTTGATAGGACAGCATTACCCTGGTTATGGCTTCTTCTTTTTGGCATAAATATATCCCCTTTGAGCATATTCCTTTTTAGTTGCAATAAAAAGTGTGAGTCTTATTGTTTGTTTGTTTTCTTTAGGAGAAGCAGCTGGAAAGTCATAATTATGTTCACTTCCCACATTGGCAAAAACTAGCTTCATGTTTCATGCATTTTAAATTATCTATAAGGACAGACTAAGCCACTTCCACCTTGAGGCTTACAAGTTTCCCAGTATCTAAATCATATTGCTATTAAAAAGGGGGTATGTTTCAATTTTAATTATATTGAGAATAGTTAATAAATCAGTTTACAATATGTTACATAAGTAAAAGTACAGTATCACTGGAAAGAGACAGCACTATAATACTATCAGCCCCAATATTTTGATAAATTCAGACTTGAAACACAGCAAACAGTTAATGATTGCTCTCTGGACATCAGGAACCAGTTAGTGGTACCTCAGTCAACAAATGGTCTTCGAGGAAAGTAAAAGAGAGTGGAAGAAGGAGAGGTTGCAAGGAAAAAGAATGGTATCAGAGACCCTGGAGGGTCAGAAATGCTGTAAAAGCTTCATTGCTCACACTTTTTGTACACCACACACCTCCTTACACCTTCTCTTTGTCTTGCCCACATAAAACACTGTTTTGGAACAGAGATCAGCTCTTGAGAGAGTAGCTAATAAAAGTTTGTGGCCTGTCTATTCCTTTATCAAGAGCCAATAAGCAAACACCAGTATTGAATAAAATGCTGTCACCCTTTCGACCTAAGCATCTATGCAAAATTCAGGCACCTGTTTCTCTCAAGAGGAGGAAATGATGATGGAGTCCAGAATTTCTTCAGTGCAATCTGCAGTAAATTGCATGTTAAAGCCCAATTTTCTTGAACACAACAGGAATCGAGCAGCAGGGGATAGCTTCCTTGCTCACAGCTTTGCTTTTTAGCAAGTAGTTTACGTAAAACTCTGCTTTCAGTATAACTGCTTCTTTGGTTATAGAGCTTTCCTGTTCCTTTCCTGTGCACGCCTGGAGCATGTCTGCCCTTCTCCTCGCATGTCCTGACACCCAGTTAAAGCCAAAATCCTTCCTCAAACTCTGTATTTTACTGTGTTTAACTCTATCACTAAGAAACTTCTCCAGAAGAATAATGAGCAGCTCTATACATGAACTGAATTTTTAGGGGTTGTTTCAATATTTTCAACTATCTCTAAAAACAGATGCATTTAACTGTCCCCTTATTCAGCCTAAATAGGAGGGAGTTGTTACATTTAGCAGTTGCACCTATGTTTCTTCCCATCCCTAACAAAATCATCACAATACCACCCCACTATTTCATTTTTTGCTGAACATTAGTGTATTGCCTTTATATTTTCTACTCTACAAAGAAGAGCACATGTAGAATACTCCGTTTATATTCAT
The DNA here is from genome assembly GCA_037013685.1 of Acridotheres tristis. Classification (NCBI taxonomy): domain Eukaryota; kingdom Metazoa; phylum Chordata; class Aves; order Passeriformes; family Sturnidae; genus Acridotheres; species Acridotheres tristis. The sequence goes on from CM072895.1 coordinate 14,667,480, forward strand.
TTTCATAAGTGGAACAATCTTTCAAAAATGACAGGGGTTTTTCTTCTCATTTTTTTTCTGCGTGCCATTAGCATACACAGAGAAGTTCAAAGCATTTTCTGAGGAGCTAGAAACAGCTAGAACACATCACCTCTTACATAGAATAGTTCCACAATCTATCTACCAAATTATTTTTTTAGCTTGTCAGGAAGTAAACTGTCACCATATATCCTACCAGATTTACTTAGCTGCTCAGGGAGTCTCCAGATCACCACCCTCCTGGGCTTTCACGCTGCACACTGAGCACCACATCCCAGCTGTGAGTTTTTCTCACTTGACAGACAGGCCTTATCCCTCTCAGCTACAGGGTTTCTAAATCTAGAAACTCAAATAATGGAAAAGTAACAGCGTTTGGTGCGAATCCATGATCTTGCAAAGAGAAACTAATCTTGTTTAAAATCTTTCAACATACCTGTGGAAGCCAGCCAAAAATATTATAAATCAACATTCTTCACTTTTATATTGGCATTCAGAAAAGTCAAAATGGAGCAACATTATTTATGATTTATGGGAAGATGTAATTAATGTTGATAAATTCATTTGGATATTAACACTGAGCTTAGTGCACTGATAGATGTCTCTTCTAATGTACATTAGAAGAATGATCACCTACAATATATGAAACCTTTAACATTTCCATGTTGGCTAGTCTTTGTTATTTAAAAAAGGTTTTCAAAACCTCAATAAAACTGTTTTTCTCAAATGTGTTAACAACCCATGGATGTCAGAAAAGTACTTTCTCTTTGAGCTTTGAGAATGACATATATGAAATGGCATCTTCAGTTTTTGGCTTCTAGTAGTTCTCAAGAAAATAGTTTTGTAGTCACTTAGATAACATAGCAGGTTTTGGCAGCAGCAGTTTTTAAGAAATCTGTTACAAAAGGGAGTATCCATGCTGATGACATCGTGCTAATATGAAAATTACTTCTAACAACCATGTTAAATCTCTGTGCTCTCTGTTTTCTATGGTAAAGGTCTCACGAGCTGGCAAATCAGGAAGCTAGTAAACACTACATCTTTAGAGATATATCTAGGACCTAGAGAGAGGCTCGCAGAGTGCTGAAAGCAGCCAGCTCTAAAGCTTGACTGTGAAGCTGCAGCTCTGCAGGCTGGGACAGTAATTAAATAACTAACGCCTGCCTTTGCAGACCATGCTCCAAGCTGGACACATGGCACCAGCTCTGGCCCAGCAGACAGCCCTGCCTTCTGGGTGCTCATCAACTGCAATGAAAGGGGAAACTGAAATCTAAGTTTCATATAATGTATAGGAAATACAAGACACCTTTATTGTGACCTCAGTGGTGTTGATACCTTTAAAAGACAGCAAGCACATTTATGGGAGTGCTATTTATAGTACAGAGAAAAAAGGATTATGAAGAAGAATGTTTAAATGCTGTCTTTAAAATATGAGAAATATGAAAGACTTTCAGTATTATAAATTCCTTTCTATTTGATGCAGTGTATATGTGGCACTACTGTGGAATGTGTGGTGTTACCAAATAGAAAATGAAAATTACCAATAACACCCACAATGGCAGATATTAAGAGATACTAAACTTAATCTCATTATTTAATTTTTTTTAAGATAGAAAGAGCATAAAGCTCACAGATTTTGAACTGAAAATATATACAGTAAGACAAAAAGAGATGTTTCTATCAGAACTGGAAACCAGACAGAGAGCTTGGTCAGAACATGTATAATCTCTGCTGTCATAACAAAAAACTAATGGTGACAAGCAATCTATACCAGAAAAGAAACATGCTGAAATGCATGCTGTAAATATATGTCAAGAAGTATACAAACGAATTCCATTTTAAAAAGAGGACAAAATCTCTGCAAAACAGTCCAAATTGCCTCTGTGCTAGGAGTGACCCTTTCTACATCTGCTAGCAGATCTGACAGCTCCAGTTGCCAGGATAATACATCTAGCATAAGGAAGGATTTTCAGAATCACAGTAATAATCTTTTCACAACTATCAACACCCACGGAATTCAGTCTTTGACATCCACACAGACAAACATAAAGGAAATAGGATTTCCTTATAAGTAAAATGTCAATATCTAGTTATGACTGATTCCATGTTAAAACTATGTTAAGACAAATTTTGAGAGCATTATAAAGTACTCAAAACAAAAGAAAAACTAAGTTTATTCTGAAATTTGACAAATCTTATCCACAATTTATCTTCCAGGAAACACAAATATAACATTGTTTGCATGTCCATTCCTAAGAGCTCTGAACCCAAAAGTTATGAGATGTCTAAAGTGGGAAAAGGTTTAATTCTCTGTACAAATACAAAGTCTTGGTTTCTGTATACCTTTCATTATAGTAATTACTACTGGTATGATGGCTTGGCTTTCTCTGACAGATATATAGTACACCTTCCTACATGTACTTCCATGCATTCATAACAATTCTCTTGTTATGGTCTTAAAGCGTATTTTGAGACTTCAAACAAAATCCTAAAACCTGTGTTATATTTACAGTACGTCTATCATTCCCAACAAGCCTCAGAACTTGGTTACAGCAGCTCATTACTTACACACAAACAAAATATTACCTCTCTCAGGCAAGTCACTAGAATCATTCATCAGCATGGAAATGTATGTACTTATTTTCAAATAGGATTGCCACAAAATTAATAATATTTTACTACATCTTTGTTTTTAAAGTAGACATAACTTCTTCAAAATAGTACTAGTCCATTTCTAAGACAAAATTCACTGTCTAATGTTCATAATCTGTTTGTAAGACGGCAGTCATTAATTAAAAAGAAATAAAACCAACCAAAATAAAACAAGAACCAGCAAAAATCCCCAAAGTGCTGCTATTATCTAAAGTCTGAATTTTTTTTCAATCTTCACTATGACTCGTACTGTAAGTCCAGATGTACCTTCAGACACACATAAAGCCAGCCTATTTTCAGTAAGACTCGGTTTTAAGACCATGCCTTTGTCTTATGATTCCTAGCATTCCCAGACTAGAACGTACAATAGGAAGAAGCAATTCCTTCACAATGCCAAGGGCTCAGGAGTCTGAAGACTCCATAACAAGAACAAAACCAGCAAACCATGGATGGCTACTTTAGGAAGACTTGTCTGAAAGAAGCAGAACTAAAGTAAATGAAGTCTCCTCAGGAATTAATCAATTCAGTAGATAACATTAGTTGTGTTCTGGCAGACTAAGCTGGAGAAGCCTTTCAGCAACATGCTAACACAGTGGAGACATGGTACCACTCATTTTGGCCAAGGCAGGCTTATTTTCATTATTCTTCTTTGGCTAGACTTGACACAGGGAAAGAACAGGAATCTAAGTGATTACCAAAACAGTCTTGAATACTTCTAGAGTGTGTGATTCCTCTCTCTGTGCCAGAGGAAGTTTCTGAATAAAGACAAATTATCTGATGACAATGGAATATTTCCAGTACAAAGACTCTTGACAACAGACAGTCTGAAACTATTAAGTAAACATTATCAGGCACTTTAAGAGTCTGAAGGGATATTGTTACCTTCAGAGAACTAAGGTCCCAGAAAACTCAACATTTTGCTAATGATTAAATGACATAGCCTTCCAAGAACATTTATTATCATAAAGCAAGAAACAAATGAACACAAGTCTCTAAAAGAGGCATTTAAGTGATTATCATGTAGACCTTAAAACTGTTTATCATGAGATTATCCTTATTTCAAATTCAATTAATATACAGGCCCATTCAAAATTAAGACTTCCAAAAACCCTAAGATAGACAACATCTACCATACCATGAACTATTTCCAACTTCAGTAGATGATTTGCTGATCTATCACAGTTTCTTAACCAGCAAAGACTAATTTCAAATCATGGATCTTGAATGCTGTTTTCAAGGAGGGATGGTCACCAAGCTGGTTTTGTACAAGTAAATCTGGACAGATGAAGATGTAATTCCTTGATACCTACCAACATTCCATTAAACCACATATGAGTGGAAAGGATGACACAGAAAAGAGAAGAAACAGAAGCTTAGAGATACAAAAAAAGTTTATCTATAAAGACCAGGAAAGACTTGACAACAGTGCAGTTCTTCAAGCCAGTATACACTAACTACATAGTTATAAGTGGATAAACTGATTAAGTTAGGGTATTTTTTTTCTTTCAGAGATGTTCTAAGTTCTCCCATGGGAACTCCGAGTTCTTTGATGGCTTCTGTAACAGGCTACGAGGCTATACACCTTTGGACTGTAACATGCACATGCAAAGAGTGCTGCTATTGAAAGAAGCATAACTGTGGGCAAAAATAAAAGCTGTGAGCATTTTTTCTCAACTAAATATAGAAAGTAAAATTTAATGAAATATCATTTTTATAACTTCCTTGGAAACAAGTATGTAAGTATTCACCTTGAAGAACCTTTAACAAACCTTTCTGGTACAGTATCCAGTACAAATCCTTTACCATGTCATATGCATATCTCTGCCTGTATTTGCACAGCATGCTCTTGTGTTAGTCTTAAAAAATAGTGCTTATGACAGAAGTATACAGAGACTAAAAATTATTTTAAAAATTAAAATCTCATCTATTCAGAGATTCTTTAAATGAAATGGAATTCTGAATGCTTCCCCTGTTTCAGGAATGTTAACTGAAGATTTAGAGAAAAAAAATATTGGAAATTATAAAACTGAAGCAAAATTGCACTACATTTCCTTTCACAATAATTATAATTGATGTAGCACAAGAGTAACTAGCATTAGGCTTTTTAATAAATTTTAATAAATTTTAATATTCTGAGGGAATAAGTCACAAAATACCACAGATTCTTTCTGCAGAAAAAGAAACCTCTTTATATAAGAACACAGAATAAGATATGCATAAATATGGCCCAGAAAAATTAAGATATTAAACCAAATTCAAACCTAACAGAAGAAACATCAGTGGGATAAAACTACATGAAAATTAATTTTGTCACAGTAATTTACAATGGGAAAAGACAGCAGTGATTATTTCAATGTATTTCTCTGAAATAACAGAGCTCCCTGAAGCCACAGGAAGGAGAGATGCAGGTATCTTTTCTTCCCCAAAGTATCTTTCTGTAAAGAAGCTGATCTATGTCATGTGTGCTTTCCAGAAACAGATATAAACACAAGAGGTAAGGACAAGATGAAGGCAGCATACACATAGCAAGGTAACTCTGAGGTCATCGTGCTTTTGGATCCCCAATGACTGCATTACCTGAACGTATAAGATAGCAGGATATGAAGGGAATAGAAGGTCATAAAGCTACAGTGACAGATTCACTTGATTAAACAGAAATGAACATGGGTCACTGGCCATCACTAAAAACTAAATCACTAAAAACATTCAACCAGCTCTCCGCTGAACTTACAAGAAATACCTAAATTTTGGGAACTTTGTGTGCAAAATGGTACTATATCCTGAAGAGATCTGTTTAGAATAAACTACATTAGAAAGCTAAAAAAGTAATCACTGAACAGAATCTGGGCAACTTCAAAAAGCTAAGGAAGTACTAATTAAGTGCACCAAAAACTGAGAAATTGCTGTTAAGAGTAAATAGATAGATACCATTAAATCTAATCACCTTGATGTATGTTACAGACATCAGACTAAAGAATTTAAAAGTAATTGAGACTTTAAAATCTGTATTCAGATATGAATGTTCAAATAATGTAAAGTACTTCCATCTAGAAACTAAGATAAAAAAGAACCCACTTGCAGAGAGGGTACTTGAGAGTGGCTTACAGATCACACACACTCACAGTGAGCTACTCTCATGAATAGGTTTACAGAGCACACACTCGAAGAGAGTTTATAGAAACTAAGATTTTAGATCTAAATTTAAAAATATGCTTATTGTTATTCAAGACTAAGTTATTGGTTATTTAGCCAACATATTAGTGCAGACAATATTCTTTCACCTCCTCTGGGTTTTCTCTAATCTTATCTGGATTTCTTTCTCTGTATTTCTGAGTAATCAAAAGTTATAAGCTTGATATCTCTTGAGTTATCTCTTGAGTGTTCCTGCTGTTTCTTTTGTATATATTCTTTCTTTTAGTGAGTCTCTAAACCAAGGATAAAAGAAAAAAATAATGTAAGATTATTTCAATCAAAGTGAACCAGCAATTTTATTTTTTTCCAATGTATTAAGCAAACATATCTCTTAAAGACACCAATTGATCCAAATTGGTGTTAATAAGGATAGATCAAAATTCACTGTTAGGCATTCCTTCAGTAGATGTGCAAATTCAGGACTGTGGCAACGAAGCAAAATTCAAATGCATTTACATCATCTTTCAATAAGGAAAATTATTTCAAAAACTTCATTTAAATTATATACCAAAACATGAAGAAATATGAAGTGAGGTTTTCTAAGAATCAGGGGACTGAAAGTCTTGAGAGTCTGCAGGAAAGTGCCAAAACCCTGAGCAGGAGCTAAGCTGAAGTATCAGAAACTCCAGACAGAACATCATGGAGTCAGGAGCCTGGGCAGCAGGATGTGCCAGCCCCAGCCCCAGCAGCTCTTCCTGCACCTGAAGTGACGCAGAGTGAGGCCCCAAGAGCCTCAGCTGAATTCATTGCTGTCAGAGCTTTCACATTTCATGCACCGACCCTGGGAGCCTTGGCTTTCCAGCTGTGCTCATAACCCAGGCTGCACAGACACTGAAATTCACTGGGAAATTTCTTTACAACAGGAATGCCTTTTTTCGAGTTGTGCTTAAAAACTTAAATCATGTCTTTGAATACACCATGACTCCATTGCATGGTCTAAGTGTATTTGTATTCGATTTAAACTACCCAGCTCAGGAATTGTTAAGCAATATAGCTATGGTGCCACTAGCTGACCGTGCAGTTAACTACCATCTCCTGCATGCAATTTATTCTGCTGCATATCCATGAAGTGCTTGACTGCTCTAACACTGATTTGACCATATAACTGCTGCATCTGGGCTGGATTTCTCTCTCTTGCTAATTAGCACAGTGTAGCTAAACCAAGAATACATCACACCTACCAATAAAGGCAAAACCTTGATGTATAAAGGTGAGACTATTCTTTTTTCTTGACAGAATAAAAATACAGATGGAAAAAACATGGAATTTTCAGATAGGTGTGAGGGGAAATGAGTGGTAGCTGCACTGTTTAGTGCAGAGAAAATATATATGATGTGTCAACACATGGAAAAGTGTGAAGAATGTATGCCTGCATGTATAAAAAATATATGTATTCACAGTACTAAGCAATCTGCAGCTAAAGAGTGGCTATTGTAGTATCTGTTAAATCCATAACAAAATCTGCAGTTGCTGTAAGCTTTGGTTAAGTTTTAACTTCAAATTAGTCTGTAAAGATACTTCTTCCAATCCTTCCTTATTTATTGTGAAGACAGAATCATAACCTTATGTTTATGTTCTGTGGGACCACTGTTAATGCCCTAAGTACTTCTGGTTTTCTAGGAGACCAATTTACAGGGCTTGCTTAGGACATGAAATTAGTCTTTATCAGTGAGAAAAATAACAGGCATGGAGAAATTCCCTAAAAAATCCATTAATTAGTCTATGGAAAAAGAATGTCACTGTAAAATGGCAAATAGAATTTCCTACTTAGCCCATGCTACTTCTGTATGTTGTCTAAAAATCACACATTTAAATCCTTATAGCAGTATAAAACTTGATGTCTTGTTCTGATAGGAAAATTGGGAGTACTATAGCAGTGTCTGGGATTTAAGATTGTTTTATTATTTTAGGCAGGTAAGGTTTGGGGGTTGGTTCTGTTTCACTGAATTGTTTTGTTTGTTCTTCCTCTTTATTATTTCCTAGGACCCTAAAAGTGTTACTGCTTGACAGAGACACTTGGTTCTGGGCACTTGCTTTCTCTCATTATCTCTGAAGAGAAAAAAAAATACCTCTTTTGTTCCCCTTATCGCTTCACTACTTTATCCAAATATTCATTTCTCTTTTAAGAAGGAAACGACAACTGAAATCATGCAGAAACTATGCCTTACATATTAAGAAAAACATTATCATTCAGGCAAAGTGCTAAGTACTCAGATAATAAAACTGAATAATTTTATTTCTAGGGTTTTCTGTTTCATGTTTTTTCATTTTGAGCTTAACTTGAGCAATTTAAGACTGACTTTTGTTACATAAAAGAAACATTTTCTGCACAAAACTTTGGGATTATATTACAAATAATTTATCTGTATTCTATCGTGATGTTTTTATACAACATCATTAGCAAAAAAAAATAAATGGTGACATTTCAGATGGTGTGAACCAACAGAGCTCTTCTGACTCCTATGGACTTCTGCCAATTTCCACATTGGCTGACAGTTTGGACTTGAAACTTATACCATAAAATCAGAAAGAAATAAATTTCAAATTCTCTGTCCCTAAATAATGAAATCCCAAAGAAAGGAAAAGCCTTCTATGCAAACAATTTTAAAGGAATGTGGTAAATTATATCTACTTGCCAGTTACTTCATCTGAGATACATTACTGGCAAGGTATCAATGTCAGAGGTAAAAAATGTGTACTGCAATAAATGCAACAAGGCTTTTTGGTTTGAGAAATAGTTTTTTAAACTTGATTATTTGATTAATTTTTCCTTTCCTCTTGTTCATAATGAAGTGAAAATTCTAAATTCCCGTGAAACACACACAATTGTTTTCTTTCCTCATCCCTGTCCATATGGTATGACAAGCTTGGATCCAAAACATTTTCTCATGAGTGAGGGTAAATGCCTGATCATTACTTTGAGCATATGGTAGCATTTTTTATTGTTCTTCTATTTATAAGTACTTTTTTAGCATTTATTAAATGATATAGAACGAATAGCCAGCCTTGTTCATATATGGAGCTATCAGGCATTCTGTGTGCTTTGCTTTGCCAAATTGCACAGGTATAACAATCATTAGAGTGACCTACAGCAACTCCATTTGTTAATTGTTCAAAATGAAGTGTACTGTACAATCGTATTTCCTTATTAAATTTTAAAACAGGAAATACAATCATTTTGATCTCCAGTTCTAAAAGATTTCAATACTTCAATATTTCAAGCAAACTCTGTATCTGTCTTCAATGTATGATATGCACAACCATTCTCCACCAGCTCTGCTCTGTGTCACTTATCCTCTCCTGAGCTTATCACCTTTCACAGGAAAGAACCTGGCCCAAGAATACTGAACCTTGATGTGGTAAAGATCCAAGTGACCAAAGGGTACCAAAACAACAAGCTGCATCCTACAGTACAATGAAAAAATAACAAAGAAAACCATATCCATAAACCAGCAAGTCCAAGTTGTTTTTCATTTAAAAAGTGCATCAGGACTCCTCTTCAAGGGTTCTCTAGTCAAACCGATAGACAAATAACTTTGGGACCTTGTTTAAAGGCTCGGAGGTGATTCAGTGTAAACTCTCAAATCAACTGACGTTTGTTAAATGCAAGCGACAGAATCATCATATGATAATCTGAAAGGATGACAATCAGGATTACTGCACACCACTAATAATTAGGCACCTGCTTTAGCAGGAAAAGAATCCTTGGTTTTTGTACAGTCCCTATAAAGATGCTGGTGGGCCCCTTGGAGACTGTCTTTTTCTCTCAGCTGGCAGTAAAAGGAACTTGAGGCACAGGTTAGCCACCTGAATTAGGTGCATCACATCGATTGCGTGACTTTTCCCTTTACATACAAAAATTTATAGATTTTAATTTAAAGTGCAGCTGCCTATTTTTTTTAGAAACCAGGCAGAAGGCAAGAAAAATGGTTAATGGCAATGGCTTGGGAAAAGCGATTTTGATGCTGCAGGCAAAATTGTCAGCTCATCTAAACCAACATAGCACTTACTCTTTTAGAGAGCTCTGCAGACTTGTGAAAGCCCAGAATCTGGCTATATACACAGCCAGGGAAAGCAATGATTAACAGCTAATCTGGGAAGATAGTTATCTGGAATAAGTGCCTGTAGAGAGGGTATATCCACTTTAGGTAAATTCTAAATTGTTCATCTTTAAGATAAATTATTTCAACACTAGCACTGAAGACCAGGGAGTGGTTTTGGGGCTGTCCTTCCATGTCACTTTTCTAGATATGTTCAAAGTGCAAATTCATTCACAAGAATGGCGTTTGCCTGATGGATTTCATGGGCTGCCATTCTATATCTAAGCAAACAATGCTGCAAAAGAAAATCTTATATAAGCTCAATCACACACAAAGAAAAGCATCAAAACCTGTAAATAAACAAAATGGAGATACATTCATGTCTTTGCTTTTGCAGACCTGGTGTGAGTACTGTGCATCAAAATGCAAAGATACAATTTGTCTGTACTGGATGACCCAAGCAAACTTCATCAGAGAAGGAAAAAAATCTGTATAAGTAAAATCTATTAGTCAGGTATAATGAGGGAACACAGTGCACTTACTCCCCTCTCCCAAATCCTCATCTGCTCCCCACAACAATGCAATAGCATCAAATCCAACTAAGTCACCTAGAAGGTTATTTCCTTCCCCTAATTCCCATCTTTTTTTCTTAAGTTAAATTCCTGCCTTTGGGAAGTATATTTCCATACCTAAGCAACAACAATTTCAGAAGGCATATTACAGATAAGTAACAAAGATGTTGTTAAACATCTCCAATCAAAATGGAAAGAAAATTAGCTAGATCTTTGAAATAATATCTTAAAACAAATAAAACAAAACCAGTTAATTTTAACAGTTAATTTCAGGGTAGCTGCCATCAAGAAGAGTCAGACAGGCTGTAAGAAAGTAAGTGTACCTTCTGGCTGTGAAGATTGCCAGCCCCTAAGGAAGACATGACTCCAAAATTATTTCTATTTGAGAAAGAAACCCTTTTTTATTATTATCTTTCATTAAAACAGCAATGTATCATCACAACATAACTGTACAAGTCCTTAGTGTAGTCATTTATTTTACTGAATCTCAGAAGGAAAAAACCTCCAGTAGCAAGACAAGTTTTACGGGGTGAATTTCTCAAGAGCTTAGTTCACTGGTTTGATATCTGCAAGCCAGAGCTATTTAGGTTTACACTCAGTGTCTGACATGTTGAAGATTTTATTGCACTCAGAAACTGGCAGAGTACATACTGAGAAAAATGTGCAAGAGGCAAGTGGAGAGTGTGTTGGCAGATCCCTAGTTCATTTAAGGTTACAAGAACAGCACTTAGACATCTGAGTCAACTGTGCAGAACTTAACATTCAATTCAGGCACGTATTAGGAATGACCAAATGTAACAGGCTTAAGAAAGTAACTTTTTTCTTTTTAAGTATGGACTTTTTTCTCATCCTGTTTTGTTTTAAATCTCCATTTCTTGCTATAGTCCACTGCAGTTCTCTATATAAATGCTAAATATGCAAATAATCTTACTATTAGGTAATTATGTTAACCACATTAGAGCTGTCACAGGAAAATAAGGGAAATTGTAGTAAATACTTTTCTTAAATTATAAACAATTGCTATTATTGCTGAAATAATACCTGAATATTTTGATTTTTGCGAAGAGTTGTGCAGTATTTTGACAAGGACAAGTTTCCTCTTAAGTTTTGTGAGAATTTTTTTCTTGTAAGCAGGCCAAAATACACCACACAATTATTACCCCTCTTTGGTACAGAATTCCAGCAACACATCTTGGACAGATCCTGGGAGCACAGAGGAGCATGAAAATAAAAAGTAATGAGTGTGGGGGGAAGGAAGCATTCCAAACTTTTCAAGCTTCAAGAAATGTTAAGTTTGGGTCCAGTTCAAGTTTTTGGTGAAGACTTAACTGAGTTTTTATTTTCTTCAAAATGCCTAAGCACCCTCAGGGAGTATTCTCTTCCCAGAGAGCTCTCGGAAAACCATATTTTTTCTCTGACAAAAGGATCAGCAAATGAACCCTGATGCCAAAAGTTGGAAGTTAAACCAGTTACTGTGGCAAATCCCATTCCCATATTTGTTCCTCAAAAAGGGGTTTTTTTTCTTTACAAGGATTTTAAGAGATTATGCGGAGCTTGTATATTTAGTGATCCCTCATATTTCCAAATGAAAATGACACTTTTCTGTTATACTGCGTGCAATGAAGCAAAAATTACTTCTCTATGCTTTAGTTTCAAAGACTCTTACACACTGAAGTTGTTCCTTTAAAACATATTTTCTAAAGACATTTACAGCTAGAAATGTGAAGCTGATCCAAAACATCAAGAAAAGGAACAGAGGAAGAAGGAGGATCTCTGAATAATTTAAAGCAGCCTCCTCATTCAAAAGTCATTCTCTTTTTAATCTCTCACACTTTGTAGCCAGAGACTTTATGCTGGGTTCTGGCAGAAAGTCAGGAAACAATATATCTGCAGCTTTAGAACAGGATGAAAAGAAACAACAAAAGGACGGGAGACCCACTACATGTTGTACTTCTGCACAAAGTTTGTTTTCCAGATATTTTTCTGCTTCCACAGGTAGAATTCAAGGCTTGAGGGCAGAATATCTCTCCACCACATGCCCTCTACCTACACAGGGCATGATTATGCATGCACACGCACGTGCATGAGGACACACGATCTGTTGTGCTAGAACAGATGTCTTTGACTAGCCATTGGTATTTGTGTTATTTTTTTATAATTAGTTCTACTGGAACAAAAAAATTGAATGAAAATAAATTATCTGCATCGTTAACAAAGACAGCAATTAATAAACAACGAAGCCAACAAAATTTCCCTATCCAGAATTTATGAAAACAGGCTTTTCTCTAACAAATTCTAATACTTCCTCTTTTTTCCATAGTCACTTTTCAAAAGTCAAGAATGGCCCATTTTTGAGGATCTCTTAATGAATCCAATAAGGGAGGCCACTTGTCTTGAAGGAATATTTCACAAAGACCCCTGGAAGAATCAGATAATATGGAGAAGAAAAGCTTCCCAGATATTGTCAATTTGGAAGACAAATGCAGAAAACTTATCCAGTATTAGCAATGCGTTAAATTATTGACTGTTTCAACCCTTAAATCCAAAAGTATTCTCAAATCTTGGCACACTATTTACCATTTACAAAGGATGTTTTGTGTTCCCTGGCTTCCCCCTCAATTTTCTTCTTCTTCCATGGTATTTTTAAAAGAAATTCATATGAACAAATGCAATATCACAACCACAAATTATTTTCTTTTGCTTTGAATTAGCACTTAGAGCACAGCCACATCCCATCAACATTTAGCTTCTCAGAGACCACCAACATTCATGAACCACAGTGTAACAATTACTAACACCTTCAGTAACTGTTATGGAATTCTGTTTCAGTACAGAAGTGAACAGATAATTATTTCCCAAGGAACCTGAAACTTTATTCTCCATACTGATGCTAAAGATTTCTAAGAATACAGACCAGTTGTGTGGCCCCTATCTTCCATCAGAGCTTTCAAATAACTCTGGTAAATGGCTAACTGTGAAGTTCTAAGCACACAAGTCACTTCTGACTGTCACTGCTCACGACAACTAAAGGCGCCTCCACAGACAGCCATAATCAATGAGAATGAAAAACAGAGGACTGGGTTTCAAATCTGTCCAGGTGTCACTCATGTTGTACAGTTATGCCACAGGAAAGAAACCAAGAAATTCAAAATATAAAGGAGATAGATAACTGTAGGAAAAAAAACAAGTATGGCAGCTACAAGCATTTCACAGGTATGTCTGTGGCTGCTAAGCACATACCTGAGCCTAAGCACTGCAGTATAAGGAGATACCAAAGGAGAAAAACAAGCTTGCAACCTGACAAGCCTTCCTTTAAAAATAAAGTAACTCTGACTGTATCCTTTCATAACACTATACTGTTCTCCTAGCCATCCATTTTCTTAGGCACATATGTATGTTTTTAACCTGAAAATTCACAGCAAACAAATCTCTACAAACCAATATAGAAAAATGCATTAGTCAGACAACACATTCTCCTGAAGTCATGGCAGTCTCTAATCCAGTCAAGACCAACTTGGAGCACCCTCCAACCACACTCCAGTGGAATTCCACTGCCCAGCATGGCAAGACAGTAAGCCAGATGTAAGAATTGGGAGAATAGTTTAACTGCTCATGGTGCACGCTATTTGTCACTGCACAGACATTGAAAAAGTAACGTCAACTAGGGTTATGTAGTCTCAAAAAAAATCCCAGTTGAATTGAAAATACAGTGTTATGTAAACACTTTCTCATCCTCATGCACTTTAAGATGGAGACAGTGACTGTGTATGGTAAATCTACAAACAAAGGGGAAAAGAATGAATAAAAAGGCTTGGATGAGAAACAATTTTCAGTGATTACTTAATTGCTGTCTCAAATTCAAAAAAATTGTACTGTTTTAAGGTGGCTCACTCAATAAAAATCAAAAAAAGTATTAAAACGACAAGAATAAAGATTATAAATTTTCACTCAATATGTAATGGAAAACATTGTATAGGACATAAAAAATGCTTCCATTAAGCTCTTAGTTCCTGCATTAAAATCTAATATAAAGTTGAAATTTATCATCACATTCTCAGTAATTAGTAGCACAGTTTGGGAAAGGAAACAGATAGCAAGTGCAACAAGGTAGGCATCAAATATCCAAATTGTCTTGCTGATGCCATCTTGCCTACTATTGTATACTAACTTAGTGATACCAAATAACAACAAAAACTTCTTGAAATTTTAAATAGCAAACTAGTAAACCTTTGACATTGAATTAGTACAACTAAAACAAACAAATCAACTGCTATGTGTAGTGCAAGCAGTCACACGCATGCCATTTCCATAATTGGGGAATAGTTTTAATCTTGCAAAACATTTTCTTTCATGGTAAACTTGATAAAAACTTGACATATTAAAGTTTTAACAATTCAGGAAATTCAGGCACAGCAGAATGTGGGCTGCACATCGTGAATTTCTATCAAGCATGATAGAACTACAAAAAAAATACTAACAGAGGAGGCCGTGTGGTAGTCAGTAATGATCAGAGGGACAGATAGAACTCTTAATTTCAGTTGAAATTTTCAAAAAAAAGTTACCTCCAAAGCTGCATGAAACAGGGAGATACCTGATCCAAAGGGTAATTTTGCCTGGGTGAGGCTCATTCATTGTTCCTGGATGTGTTCATCCCTTTTGCACAAAATTCCTCTATGCTGAGAGTAGTTGAGGACTGTCTCTTTTTTTATTCTCTGAAAAGCAATAAGAAACAAAATAAAACCACAAGTTGAAACAACTTGAGTTTTCAGGGGATTTTGTGGGCACTTGAAATCTGAAACTGAATAAAAGACTAGAAACAGTTCCAAGAGGTTTTGCATTGTACATGTTCTTCCCAAAGTAGTTCCAAAAACTAGAGTGGTGTATAGTCAGGCCTACAGTTAGGAAATAACACTGAAGTAGTTGTTAAAGACTTACACAAAGAGTTACCCCAGTAAGATATACCCTACTACACAAGTTCTTAGGCTCTACAAAAAATAATATAACAAAAAATAATAACTCCTTCACTTTTAGCCATGATACTTAACCAGACAACTCTCCATCTTAAAGCACATAATTGGCTTTTCAGACCCCATCTGTTTTGTTAAAATCTAGCTAAAGATTTCTATAAATAGAGTATTACAGTTAACTGTAAACACATCCACTGAATTTCAAAATATCTGTATAGAAAAATTCAGAAACATTAGTTATTAATTTTCTATTTCTATTTAAATTATCATGGTCTTATGTATATAATGTAAAATCAAGCTACACTCCTGTAACAGTAGAAAGATTGTCTTTTAAGCAAATTAATATCCATCTCACATAATGGATTCTCTTTCTCACAAAAAATTTAGTCATATAACAATATTAGTCATAAATTTAAGAGCTTACAAACTACAAATGTTTTAAAGTAAAACTCCCAAACTATTGGAAGTATGCAGGATGAAATGAAATTTTATTTATTTTTATTTTATGCTGAAAACTCACAAACACTAAACAAGTCAAAGTGTATATTCACAATAAAATAATTTATAAATTTTATACCTTGTTTGCAAATATTCCTTTGATTAAATCTCTAAGTGACTTTTCCAATGGCTGGCAGAATTCCTGAAAATACTCAAGGAACTTCCACTGGAAATACTACTAGACTTTTCAATGTTGATTTGCTGAAATGAAGTATTTTCTCTGTAATACTCTTTCTCCCCACATACCACTTTTGTGTATAGATGATATATGATCAGTATTTATTATTAATATTGTTAAAAGCATCTATTTCTAAGGTGTATTAACACACCTTTTGGGAATCTATGACTTTCAGAAATACAAAATGAACCACAACAAATAGAAGTGACATGCAAATAAAAAGTCATCCCACCTCGAGAAACAGATCCATATACAACTGACCAAATAACACCGGTGCAAAGGAAATCTCCAGTTTTGTGCCCTCTTCTGGAAACACTACCCATCTACCCCTGTCAGACTGAAAAAGATCAGAATGTCCTGTAAGCCTCCTCCTGCCCAAAACAGGCTACTATTTCTAAACATTTTAACACTACATTGGAGGACAACAGGTAAAATTTAACTAAATTTAATTTACATGTGTCTTTGGGACTGGGATCCATCAGCAAGATATCAACTCTGCCCTTCAGTTAATGCATCAGCTACCCACTATCAGGAGGGCTCCACAGATTACTGAGAGAGGAAATAAGAATACTGAATTAATTCCACTTTGCAGTAGTGAAAATCACTGTGTGTGAGCATGAGAAAGGAATATGTGATCCAGGATCAGAAAGTCACAGAGTAAACATCCAGGAGGAATATCTGTTTTCTATTACACCACTTTGAATTGTATTATTGTAAAAGGCATTTCAGTTTTGTCCAGTAACTTTTATATGGAGCAGAAAAATTTATGTTTTGTTCAGCATTTTCCCAAGAAAGCATATGATCATGATTTGAACACACGAAGCACACAGAGATACTGTTCCACTTAGTAAGTTTTCATGGTACAGTAAGTGCCATTTAACATTTGTCTCATTTCAGTTGCCAGTTCATCATTCTAACTGCACCTTTACAATGTTCTACTTTTTTCTGCACAGTGAGTGCCTTTTAAATTTCTTTTTTTAAAAGATTATACACATTAGGCTTTCTACAGCTCTCATCATAGACATTTTCTTCACTACTGGTATAATCTTGGTAGTTCTATATCATCTTTTACCTTTATGCATCTTTTAAGTAAGTGATTTTCTAACACCATTTTACAGGGATTAAAAACTATCTGTATTTCCAGCTTGTATTTTTATGGATGACACGAGCCTCCCTATCACAGCTCTGATCTAGGGGCTCACAATCAGGTGCTCGCCTACAGGAACAACCTCCTTCACCAGAAGCCCCAGTTCTCAGACCACCATTCTCCATTCTCTCACCTTCTTCCTAACTAGAAACACCATCAGTTGGGAGTAATGCACATTTTGTTTTAGAGTATTGCAACAGAAAATTACACAAGAGGTTCCAGGTGATTGTCCTCATCCTTCTTTCCCAATTTGTCAGTCTTTTAACCAACATGTATTTCATCAGCACTTGTAGCACTAAGATGCAAACACGGCTTGTGATTTGTTCCACTGTAAACTTATTTCACTAATCAGACTGCCCAATTTAAATATAGGAAAACCTGTCTATAGGCATAGTCAGATTGTCTTACTAGTTAAATCATAGCAAAGCCGTGTGAAATTAGTCATCAAGCCTGCAAATAAAGCAGAGGCAGCAGTGAGCTCTCATTTTTTATTTTTAATTACCAGGTGAGGAACACAAACATCTATTGGTTTTGTGGTTCTTGGGCATAGTCACATTAATAAAATCCTTTCATTTGGGAGTCCACTAGGTTTTCCTTCAGTGCCTGGTATATATTGCTCATTTTGGCAGTGTATTTGATTCACATTTGCTTTTGAGCACATAATAATCACTTCCTCTTCTGCGTTCTACTTTTGTAAATAAAAAAAAAAAAGCATTGTAAATAAAGAAAAAGCACTTTTGCTTGACTTAAAGAGAAGTTTTTCTCAGAAAATTTCTTTAGGCACATATAAGAAAATAGCAACACCTCTGTCAATGTCCTTAATTTATGTTGTATGCAGATTCTTTGTTTATTTAAATTAAATATCTGAAATGTGATATGTAATCAAATAACCTGTAACAATGACTTAACTTTGAAATTCCTTTCTGAAGTAGTTAGGGTAAAATTAAAAGAAAAAATGGGGGATATCAAAGCTAGAGTAATTTTAAAATTCTAGTCTCATTTAAATAAAGAGAAAATACAGAGATATAGAAATTTACACCATTTATATTTATGCAAAATATGTTTGCTAACACAAAAATTAATAAAAATATGTTTTTCAATGCCTAGAAATACTGCACAGTAACACTGCAATTTCACTAGAGGTTTAAGTCTGTCAATGTATGAGTTCCCAATGGGTCAATCTGCCACCCTTACCTTTTCCTGCCCCTTGCCTTGCATAAGCTTCACTGCATATGACCATGACATCAGTAAAATCATCTAAAAATTATTTTCCCTCTTTTTGGCACAGTAATTTCTCTGACAGATCAGTGGGTAGTGATGTAATCCACTCAACAGTAATATGACCAATACAGCAAATGCAGGGGAGCAGCAGGAGCACCTAGCTTAGAAAATGAGTGATTACCCCTTGGCAATGTGGTCTCTGGTCAATAGGTAAGCTAAAGCTTATTGGGACACTGCATTCGTGGAGAAGGAAAAACATAATCCTTTTTTTAAAGAGAACAACAAAAGTATCTCCTGAATAACAAAAATGTAGGTGAGCTTCAAGAAGAAAGATTAATTTCATTTAAACCCCCTTGTGGACTCCAAATGAATGAGGCTATAAAAACTAACACATTTCACCATAAAGAATTTCCTCCAAGCAATGCACTGTATAAGTAAGATATGAAGAAAGATGTACTCACTTTACAAACTAAACAACATAATCCACCTTCACATAACACCTTCACATAACTTCCTGTCCCCATGGTCACCACTCTGCAGTGTCATCCCACATGATAGCCAGCTTCAGTGCCACAAGACAAAAACCAATACTGACTTCTAGCCCCAAAGCATTATCAAAACCATATGCTTTGCCTTCATCCAAAACATCTCCTTCAGCTGCCTGTGTTTCCTCTATACTCTATGAACACCACAAGCATCAAAACTCCATTCTATCCCAGAGTCTCACAAGAAAAGCAAAAAAAGCTCTATGCTTGCCCCAAACAATCTCAGGACATATGGATAGAATCTTTACTGTTGGAACGAAAATGGAGACTCCCTCACTGATCTGTATCACAATTTAATAACTAGTGTCCTCCATCAAAATAGCCCAAGGCTACTTTTGCACCAACTTTGTCTAAGAAACAAAATAAACAAAAGCCATAATGAAAACTCAATACATATCACAGTCTAATTAACTAATTTCTTCAAACAAAAAACTGAAAAAAAAAAACCCAACACAATACATAAGCAAGTATTCAAAGAACATATCTCCCCTGAAGAAAATACCAGTCACAACACATTCATCAGTCCAAAGGTGACGTGTGCCCTTTCTGCAGTAAAACTATCCCTCACTGATCTAAAACACCTGGTTGTCACAAAAGGTTCTGAAATTTAGACATAAAATTATAAAATATGTAAGAACTGCATAAAAATTAAACTTGGAAATCAATCTTCCCCAGACTCTATTTGCCTCTAAAGAGTAACTTGCCAAATAGCATCAGAAATGGATTAACAGAGTAGAAGATCAAAGCAGAGAATTAGTATGTGTGTGTTGGGCAACTACAGGTTCACAGCAGGTCTGAGAGGAAGTCAGCAAAGACCTAAGTAAAATACAGAAATTCCAACATGGTGTGTTCTGAACCACAGCTGGTCTAGTTTCCTTGAGAAAAACTTCATTTATTTCATTTTTAATGCCTGTGCTGGAAGTGAAAATTACCTCAGTAAATGGTGAATAAACCAGTGCAAAGAAAAGCAAGCCTGTGCATTTCAGATCTTGCTGTAAAATGTCTAACTTGGAAATCCAGCATGAAACTGTCTCTGATGCAACCAAGCCTAATCTTGTCACATTGTCAACATGCACAAACCATATCTTGCTCAAATTTACATGACTAATTTTATTAATTATTTTGTAAGCAGTCTACATAATATCCTTGTTGCAGAGCATGAGTCTATGCCTGTATAGAGTAAGAAACGAGGATCACAACACAGGTTCTGTCACAGCTAAAACAAACTGACTGCAATGGTAGAGAAAGATAAAATACCTACTTAAATTTAACAGGCAAAATTATTAACTACATAGATAATAAATAATAGTGGGTTGGCATTACAAGAAAGCAGCATAGTTAATGAGTGGCATAACATAGCTGATTAATTGTCACTTATGTACAACACCTCAGTCAGGCTGGATCATTTCTTGACATAAAGAATTCAGTAAAAATTATTTTCTTCATTGTGAGGTTTTCATTTCTCAGGAAATTTTCTTTCATCCAAAGGGTGACCTACTTTCGAGAGACTTTTGCCTCTTAGTGTTTCAGTTATGTTTTCACCAAATTTAGTTATGTGACATCAAATAGATCACTTAGATGTTATAAAGGATTACAGGAAAGCACTGCTAAAGAAAGGTGCAGAGGAAAATATAGTTAATTTCTGGAATTCATTGAATGTGAAAGATGTCATGTATAAATGTCAGACAGCATGAAATAGTACCCAAGATACAATACTGTAATATAAATGACAAATAAGTTCATGATAAACTCAAGATAGATATTGACCAAACAATTCTTCTTTGGCTATATAGATAAGACTGCAAATAACATAATATTAGACATTAGAATGCTTTCATGTCACTGGCCTTGGTGACATAAAAGTGAAAAACAGCAAAGAATGAGTGCAGTGTGGCACCTTATAACTGAGTCATCAATTTCAAAATTACTCAAATTATCACTGCACTAAAATAAAAAAGAGAAAGCTAAGATATCACAAAATTGTTAGAAAAGGTTTGTACAGAGCACACAGTTAATGAAATGTGGCACTTCCAGCATGCAGCTGAGGTCATTAATAGCATTAGCTGATACTTGCAAGTTTGTATGGCTCATAATAAGATCTGGTGTTAAATTTGCCCAAATTGTCACTGCAAAACCAAGTAATTTTTCCTAGCATAACACCTTCAGATGTGTACTGTCCAAAAGAGCATAATTATTCATCAGTTACAATGAAAGAACATCAGATAATGTACTTTCTAGCAGACTTGCATTCTAGAGACCATATAGTTCAGTTAAAATGCATACTCTTTCAATAGTTACCTATTTATGACACTAAAATATTTGTTACACTGAAAGTTACCAATTTATTTGCAATTTCTGTGCAGATATGTAAATTCAAGTATAACCCTCCTGAATACATGTGAATTCAAAAGTACCACAAATATTAGTAACTTAATACTGTCAAAGAAAAAGAAGATATTTCTTTAGCTCCTGTTTTGCCCCTAAGATGCAACTTTTTCATGATATTAAGAATCTTTGATTGTTTCAGTTAATACAAATTATGGAATCCATATTATGTTATTATTACAGTATAATGTTGGATGAAAATCCATATTCAAAGTTCAGTTACAGATGTGAGACATCCTCATCCTAGACATAAACTCTTGAATCTCTTTCACTGTTTCTGGGAATTACAATTCTCGGGAAAAAGCTGAACTCTACAACGGAGTGATGTAACAGCAAATATAGTAAGAGGAGACATTTATTGAGACACTGATTATCAGAAAGCTGCATGGATTTTTCACACACACTTTACCAGAATAACACAGTTATTAAGGTCAAAATCATCAACAGATTGTGGTGCCCAATACAAAATGGGCATTAGGGGCCACCTTAAACATAATTTTCCCAGAAGCAGTAATGTATAAAGCTTGTAAATCCTTATTCAAAGCCAGAATATGTAGGTTACAACATACAATTAGATCAATGTGCCTACACTCCTGCATTAAAGTTATTCCCAAACAGCTCAAGATTCCTTGGGCAGTTTCAAGCTAAAAGTAGGATTCAATTGAAAAGAACTATCAGTTTAAGGAAAATCCAATTGCTGACACTACTTAAATAACCATGCTCGTCCTGAGCTACATATAAATACGTGAACTGAAAGAAAAGTTGCATCTAATTACAGGATTTTATTGAAATTTTTATCATCTGGAATCCATATGGGTCACAATGTCTTAATAAACAATAACACATTTTGTTTTGGTTTACTGAAAATTAACAGGGCATTTGGGAAAATGTTATTATTGTAAAAGCCTGTTTTGCATTTGTTTGGCAATACTAGAGCTATCTAAGTGGAAAACAAGAGAACCTCTTTCATTCTTTCCTCTGTTGTTGATATTAGGAGAAAACAATACAGCTGGTAACATTAATGATACCCTATATCCTCAGCAAAGATGAAAGAGGTCAAACCAAGTTGTAATGGGCTTAAGCACATGAAACAGCCACACTGGATTGATTACCTCAGTATCCAGACATGGCAAACCCATTTTTTTAAACAATATTCCATGCTATCGTCCAATAGGTCTGCAAAGTCTCGGGGCTTTGCATAAGGCAGTTTCCTTCATACTGTCAGCCCTAAAGCAGAATACAAGGAAGGGCTGTTTCTGTTTTTTGCTTGCCAGACTTGGAGGGGAGCAGGGAGAGGGGAAAGCAGACTGGATCATACACCATCTATCACAGCATCACACTGGCTACTCTGTTGTGAGCATACTGGCAGCAACCTTATTATATAGCTCTGTTTTCAGAGATATACAATTAGAACTCCATTATAATAATATCTTCTTGGCAAAAATGTAGCAAACAAGCCCTTTCCAAAAGGGATTTATATTTTAATTAGGGAAAAATCAGTTCAGCTGTCTTTTTGGAGAGTCAGAGGGGCTGGCTAAGGAAGACAAACAAAACCAGATTTTTGGTGGTTTCTGTAGTTCTTTTGTTCTTCTTGAGGAATCAGTACCATGTCAATGTAATAACCATCATGTAATAAGATCCATACCAAGAAATGAGGACTTCATTTGACAATTGATCAACACTGTCTTTAAACATAGTTAACATTATTCCTCTGTAACTCTGTAATCCAGATCCCTGTCTTTCATCTCTTACATTTAATAAAAATAACAAACAAAAACTCTATATTCCTAGAACATAAATTTTTCGTTTTCTTGGCCCTTTTAGGATGCTCATACCTTTACTCTCCCCACTAGTGCTCTGTTAATCAGAGCACTGCGTAAGCTAAAAGGTATGAAATCTCAGTAATCC
Organism: Acridotheres tristis; assembly: GCA_037013685.1. Lineage (NCBI taxonomy): Eukaryota > Metazoa > Chordata > Aves > Passeriformes > Sturnidae > Acridotheres > Acridotheres tristis. Next base: position 14,690,800 of record CM072895.1, read on the forward strand.
TTCCTTTAAAATCATACAATTCCTTAGCACTGCACCATTACAGTACAGCTGATTGCACAATGGACCAATTAACCAGAGGATACCTAAAGAAAAACATGCTATATAACAAATAGTAGTCCAGAAAGACAATGCCAGAATTTTTCTTACATTGTACAGCACTGAAAGTAGCTTGACTCAGTTCTGTTCTTGAGACACTTCCCCTTATCCTGCCAGAGAAATTCATGGCTAGCTGGATTTAAGAGCTTCAGATAAATACTGCCTTGTACTCGGGACACAAATAGGACAAGAAAAATACAGGGGATGCAGTGTTCATTTTTATGTGGTTTTACCATAACTTATCCCATGTCTAAAACACAATCTGTGCAGTACATCCACCTTCATATCCATCTATTTAGAGACCTTCTCTGAGCCTATTAAGAACATCATGAAGGCACCTAAGAAACCTACTGACATTACACTGTTCAATTTGCAGCTTGCAAACAGGCTCCTCTTCCAAAGGCCAAATGGACAGAAAATCCATTAATCAACATGGAAACCCCAAGATAATGAAAGGTTTTCAATAGAAACTTTTCAACAGCTATGAATTTTCACCACTCTTTTTAAAAATGCTTCTTTAATGCCCTCCTGTAAAACAGCAGTTTAGCAAAGAATTAACTTCTCTTTCAGAGAAGGCAATATGCATAGAAAAAAAGGCACTGAGTGTGACAAGAAAGGAAGTTGTCCTACAAAAGATGAAAAGGTTTAATTGATAAATAGAGGAAAACACATTATTACCATTTAAAGAAATAACATAATGCAGCTTCTCAGAAGTCCAACCACCATAACCTGGGTTCTCTGTTCACTGCTGATAATTTGAAAGAAAATGTGGGAGGGAAGGCAATATGCATTGTAATCCTCTTCAGTAACATAAAGGTAAGAGGAAAAACAAGACAATTAAAGCCCTTGTAGCCTAGTACTAAGGATAAGCTCCACCTTACTTTATTTACAAAATAGCTAAATATATTCATAGCAAAAGCTGACAAATTACACGTAAAACTTTCAAAAATAAATGTTCATTAAAAAGTTTTAAGCTGGTGGAGTTTCTTTAATCCTTTTGTCATTTGAGCAATATGTGATCAAAGGCATTTCATTTTCCATTCCTCAATCGTTAAGTAAATATGTGGGCTTAGAAAAGAAATTCATGTAATTCATAGCAGGACAGAAAGTAGTACTTGTTACAGAAAATAATTAAGGCTAGAGTATTAGAGGTGGGAATGAGGGGCACAGAGTCTGATTTTCTAAACAAAGACATGATTAATTTTTTTTCAAAGACTGGAAAAAATTCCCCAAACCATTCCTCTCTATGCATCCATATGTGCCAACTTTTCATCACATTCATTATTTTTATTGGCCAGCATGTTTCCCATCTACTTAAGAATAAGCAGAGGGGAACTAATGAATTTGTTTGCTCTGCTTTGCTTTGTTCTTTCTCCAGCCCACCTGAACAATGCCACCAAGGCTGTCCTGGTTCCCACAGGGGCCAAGGAGAGATCCTCAGCCAGTGTCTGCTGGGCTTCTGTCCAGCTGCCCTTTGCACTCAGGGCCCTTAATGGCCCTGGCCTCCCCCACCACTGCTGCCCATGGACCAGGACTCTGATTTGACTCAGCAGCAGAGCTGTCCCTGCCTGTCCATGGAGCCTGTGCACCCTCACCTGTACACCAGCACCCACCTGGACCTCGGATCTGTCTCATCTCCACGGACCTGCCTCACAATCGTGGAGCTGTGCCCAACCCTGGCTGCCCAGCTGAGGCTCAGTCCTGACCTCGGCTTGAAGAATGGCTTTCCACCTTACCTGCCCCATCACCCTGAACTTGCTGCAGGGCTCTGGGCTCTCCCTGGCCTGTCCTGCTCCCCGGCTGAGCTGGTGGGACTGATTCCAGCTGCCATCCATCCCTGGAGAGCCCCAGTGCTCCCAGCCCAGGTCCCTGAGGCAGCTCAGGAGCAGCCAGGGCTGGGCTCCAGGAGGAGCAGAGTGGCCTCTGCCACAGCCAAGGCACCAGCCCAGCACAGGCAAGACTCAGTGTCCACTAGGACGACTGTGAGTCCCTCTCTCCATACAAACATGAGAGGAATGAGTACATGAGTAGTTTTCACTGGGGGTTTGAGACTTCCTGACCAGAAAAGAAAACATTAGAACAGGCTAGGCTGTCCTTGGAGAAGCACCAGCAGCCCCAGGCAGTTCTGCCTAGCTGTGTACCTACTTTAAAAAGCTCTTCCGTGAATATAAATGGGATTTAGCTCACCTGCACCTGCCAACTGTGCAGGCTCCTCTCTCTGAACAGGAGAGCAGAGGTGGGACAGTGCTTGAAATAATGTGGTACCAGAGCTAGTCATGAATCAGCTACATCTGGGTATACTCAGCTCCTTTTGTTCTGGTAATTATTTCCTTTTTGAATTGCAGGAGTCCTCATGTGCTCTTAAGTAGGCTCCAATTCTACTTCTCCCACACCAACAATGTACATCCTGTTTTGACAATTGCACATAACGTTTCAGAAAACCAGCACTACACAAGAGACTGCAGGAGTGTCAGTGGAAAAAGAAGAAATCCCAGGCTGGCAGGGCATAGCAGGACATGCACCACCAACAGGGTATTGAACCTCTAAGTCACTGACACCCAAATGACAGATGAGATCCATATAACCTGGAAGTGAAGGCAAGAAAGGTATATTAGGACAGTATTTGGAGAGTAACCTCACACTGCACATCGCAGCAGATCCTGAGACTGTTCCCACTCCACATTTATTGCAAAAGTTCAAAAACTTTCAACTGACAAAAATCCTGCAGGTTTGGGGAAAAGAGACTATCCAACTACAGTTACACTAAAAAGTAGCCAGGGAGGAGAGTGTCTAAAAGCAAACCCAAAAAAAGATTTTAAGAATTACTCTGAATATCATAAACAGTTATTGGACCAAAGTGGGAGCAAAAAACCCAACACACTCATAGGAAAAGTCAACTGGAACTTTAGCAGAAGCAATTTCAGCCAAAAAAGGGCTGGTCACCAGGATGGAAGAGACCCAAAATGGAACAAGTTTCAACTACCAGAGACGAGCTCATGGCAAGAGTTGTGAATATGATGAAATATGGTGAAATGCTCAGTGCATTTGGATATGTAGCCTACAACAGAAACAGCAGGAAAATTGGGAATGTAGAAGGGGCTTCACCTATTGAGCACAAGAGAGCAGGCTACATCTACTTTATGATAGAGAATAATCCAAAATAAAGCAAGAAGATTGAGCAAGACTGAGGCAAGAGAAATCAGATAGTAAGTCTGAATGCACTGTATGGCTGATATAAGTTTTAAAAATCAATGAATAAATTAAAAACAGAGAAATCTCAAAATTAGCAGTAAGATGGAAAAAAATGCTGCAGAAATATTTCATGTCTGCCATCAACATAAAATATACAGACTAGTTACAACTAGACTATTAAAAGAAAGCATCATGTCAACTATAATTAAATGGCAATAAAGGTAACAATAGGCAAAGGGATAATAAATATGAAAAACAGCAAAAAAGAGGAAGATAAAATTTCTTTGTAACTAAAATGGATTCGTAGTACCACCAAATAACTTGTTCCTTAAACTTTACCATCCGTGCAATAATAAACTGCAATACCAATACATCTCTACTGTGCTTCAAGACTTTACTCTTCGTGCTCACCATTACAGCCTGGGAGAGATCTTGAAACAGACCATTATAGCCGAAGTATTTAGCCATGTTTTCCTTTAAGCCTCCCTTTTTGACATAAAAAATCCTCCTATCCCTAAATTCTAAGGTAATCAGAATGTCTACTACAGGCATGTATTGTCCTTTGCTGCTGAATGGACCTGAATGTTTTCTCACTTTCAGCTTTTACAGATTTGTTCTTCCTTCTTATTTTCTCCCTGAAGCAAAATTAACATTGTTTTCATTTCCTACCCAGCCTACTCTTGAATTCTCAACACCTCCTTCTCAGGCAACACCTCACACTGTTGCCTTCTGCAACACTGCAGCATTAACCTATTTTCCTCCTTGGCAAAAGAAACACTGGAGCTCTCTGGAGTACACTGCTTCACAAATTTGCCCTGTGAATGACTTCCTGAGGTTCCTAATTATGTATGTTGAAAAAGTCATTGAAATCATGGACCTATGAGTCCCAGAGAAAATCAAGCCACTCACTTTTCAGCCGATAGGAAAACCTCCATGAAATCCCAAAATAAGCAGCTCAGAGGAAAAGACTCTTTTTTTAGCCTTTTTTGGTTGGTTGGTTGGTTGGTTTTATTTCTGTTACTACAGAGATATGTAGTTTAGGTTGTTTGACTAATACAGCTGAAAAATAAGATGAGAATTCAGCTGAATTGAGGCTGACAATTTTCATTAGTATTTTCAAAACAATTGCAGAGAAACATTAGGACATTGTGGTACATATTCTGCATCAAAAGACCAACAGAAGGATAAATATGACTCATTTTGCAAGGAAAAATGTTAATCTCCTTTTCTTCAATAAAATGAGTTCCTGTCACTTCGTGGAAGCAATAGGTTATATGAACACTCGAAGACTCAAGAGCTCAAACTGCTATCAGGGGTTATTATAAAGAAGAAAATTTTTAAGTGAGCAAGCTACATACAGCCAGTCCTGTTGCAGAAATACTGTAGCAGCAGTTAATCTCCTGTATTAATCTCCTCTCCCTGAGACTAATGCAAATGGCAAAACCAGGCAGTTTCACACAGAATTTACTATGAAAAGCAGCCATGGCAGGTGAATCTAAAGTTACTGCCTGCACAAGATCAATTTTTTTCCCAGCGTCACCAAGGAAAACACAGGTTAAACTCATGCCTGCTCCTGCAACACCTTTAGTAGTCTTGTGGCTTGCTCCAATTTTCTCTGTAAGCAGAGAAGGTTTTCTGCTCCCACACATTGGTAGGGATCCTGCTTAATGCTATGAGAAGCTCGTAGGCCAAAGACAAACCTTTGAAACAGTTCCTGGATAAACTGTGTTTCCTAGCTGCTCCTAAAGCCTTTGGAACCTCTGATTAATCTCTGAGCAAAAATGCAGTCAGCACTTTTACCTCAAGGGCAACAAACTGTTAATTCATTCTTTCAAGAGACCTATTATAGCTTGAAATCTCAAATCACAGACCTACTCCGTGAGTGGCTCACATTCCTTTCAGCCTTTCAGGATCTAAGGGTGTGGTTTGGGGATCAATTTAAATTGATCTGACTGTGAACCACTGCCAGACAGACAATCCTGTATCTGCTCCTATCAGGCTCTGCAATGAGTTTGTATTAACTGAGCCTCTCTTGTTTGTTGGAATAATTAGTAGCCAGATCATTTCCCAGTAGAAGCTATGGTGTGACAGCAAAGAGAATGCCACCAGAGAAGAGGCAGAAATGTACAACGTGGTACATGCAGCCCAGACTTGAATCTGCTTGAACTTCCCATCAAACATCACCCTTTTTGGGTGGGGCATCTGGGAGGATTATTAATATGAGATGGAACAAAACATACTATAAACACAAAAATCTGTGTGTCTACTTCCCAAAGGATCCTTAATGATTTCATAGAAGCTTTCAGCAAAAAAAAATAGTTAGTTGATAGTACAACGAGCTGACAATGCAGAACTGGCTTTCATTACATGCTTCTTAGGTCAGCATACAAAATGCCTTAAGAATCTCTCTTCTGTGACAGCCCTGAGAGAACCTCTGTCCACAGAACACAGTCACACTACAAATCACAGCAAATGGTACCCAAAAGTTCAGCTGTCTAGAATCTGTTTTGTGGATTTCTCTATTTATTTGGACATACCATCTTATTTTACTTCATATGACTTTTTTTTCTTATTTTACCAAGAAACAGAGTCAAGACAGTAAAGATCTTTAGTCTGTTTTCTATTTGGGACCCAGTAGGACAAAGATAATAGGAAAGCTTTTGAATTACCTCTTTGCTAAACTTTTCTTCAAGATTTAAAAAAATGTTCACGTTGACTATAAGGAATGAATAAATGAGAGAATATATATGCCTGCTTTATTCATAACTAGATCACAGTTATCTAACCAGCAATTATGTGAAAATGAAGCTTATCCATATTTTAAACTATTTATTTAGTATATTATCAGGACTTTTTTTTTCCCTAATGCAGCCAAATGATTCCAGAAGCCATTGCATATGGAATGAACACATTGCCTGACAACTTATCAAATAGAAACAAGTAATAAAGCTCCAAGAGTTTAGTTAAATTTAATTTACAACTAAGCAAAACAGTGTTTATTGGAACAAAAAAGGTCATTAATGTCTTACTAGGAAGCAATTAAAATAACAGATCAAAGCCATTCATCAAATCACAAAACAGATGCTAAGCTTTACTGTAAGAGATTTAGAAGCAGTTGTGTATGTAACAGTAGAAGTCCACAAACTATTCTGTACCTTCTGTGACCACAGAGAAGTTGCTGAAAAATAAGATTTATCACATACTAGATTTAACTGTAATTCTCCAGCTCCCAATCTGTTCATCTTACTCATCTGGAGACTCTATGTAAAGGCGTTGAAGAAACTGAGATGCAGACTCTAAATTTTTAAGGTTAATATTATTTTAACCCAATGAAAATAGTTATCATGCTCTTGGCAAACCATTCAATCCTCAACACTGAGTTCTGTTTTAACAGTACAGTGAAAATCTCAACTGTCACTAGAAAATAATGGAAGAGAAGAAGAAAGGAGAAGGAGAGAAGAGGGAGGGAGGGAGGGAGGGAGGGAGGGAGGGAGGGAGGAAGGAAGGATGGAAGGAAGGAAGGAAGGAAGGAAGGAAGGAAGGAAGGAAGGAAGGAAGGAAGGAAGGAAGGAAGGAAGGAAGGAAGGAAGGAAGGAAGGAAGGAAGGAAGGAAGGAAGGAAGGAAGGAAGGAAGGAAGGAAGGAAGGAAGGAAGGAAGGAAGGAAGTTTATAAAATCTTAAAATCTCTGCTTAGAATAGTTAGAATAGCATGGACTCTCCGTATATGGACTGCACTTTTTTAATATGTAGCTCAACCATTGTCTTCTTGCCACCAAATTTGTTTAGAAATTACAGCATCTATCCAAGCTGAACTAAGTCAGAACAAGAACCAGAACTGAGTTCCAATAAAATAGCCCCAAGTCAGTGTGACTGAAGTAGAGCTGCCCAGAAGCCTGGAGTTGTTTCATTTGGTTTGGGATTTTTGGGAGAGGAGCAATTTCCGGCCCAAATACTCTGATACAACTCAGGTTTAGATAAGGTCCTGTGAACAAATCTTTATGAAAAAATTTCTGAATGGTTCTATAGGTAGCAGGCCAAATCAGGCAGATACGCCAGAAGGAGATTTGATTCATACAAAGAATCTCAAGGTTTATTTTACACCACTAGTTCTCTCTGGATTCTTCCATTTTCCAGTGTATAGACCTAGACCTCACTAACCTGGATAAGAGGGTTGACTGCCTAAAAGGAGAAAGAGACTCCAAAGAAGCAGTTATTACACCTGGGGAAAAGATTTTCTCTTAGTCTGTGATCAGCACACAGTCAAAAGCAAGTTACTTGACTGTCCCTGCATTTATCATGTTGAGTATAAATATTACTACTGGTCATAATGTTAAGTGATAGCAACTGTCACTTCTACCCTTAGGGCAGCTCCTCTGCCTGTACCAACAATCAGCTCAAGACCCTCCCCATGATGATCCCCTGCTGTTTTTCACCAACTCTTAAAAATGAATTGGGAATTTGTTGAAGAATGCCCTTAAGCGCATCTAGTGGGGATTCTCATTAACAAATAACAAAGGCAAATGCCATATGCTCTACAAGCAGCTTTTAACCAAGCTCAGGATTACTGACTAAGAGAAAAGAGTAGAAACTAACTAATTCCAAACATCACCAGTGTTTCACCTCAGTTTTCTCTGAGCAATCATCATCTATATTTGAAACCTGTGTAAATGAGATTGACCAACTGGGCTACACACACAATGTAATCGAAGGACACCTGACCCAGTCATGGATATCTGTGGGAATTAGCTTACACATCAAAAGTAATCTAAACATGACACTAAGTTCCATATAAGCTAATGTATTCTATTTCTTAGAAAATTCAATTAGACTATGCTAAGCTGAGTGCTGTCACAGGCAGACCACTTATAGTACCCAGCCTGGCTTGTTTCAAATTAACTTGGGTATCTGTATATTAAATTGTGCTGTGTAGCAAGATGAACAGGTAATATAGTTCAACTGTTATCAGTGTAATGAGATATTAAGCTTTTACATCACAGGTTCTCAAGAACCTAATTAATAATACTCACAGTTTTTTAATTTCATTTTGTAACAGTAGGAATTAATTTTGGTGTGCATTAATGTAATCCATAGGCAGCAGATATCTTTACCAGTGTATCTTGTTACCTGTGAAAGGAGAAGATGATACAACTGAAGAAACACCTTGCAATAACCCAGCTTTGGTAATGATCCACTGGAATGAAAGCCAGTGGTGAAGGGAGATGCTAGGGTAAAGGTCAGCCACAAAATTTCTCTGTATGGAATCCACCTTGACATTGTACCCCAGCACCTAACCCGAAGATATGTTTTTAGCCCACTCACATTGTTTCCATACAGGCTTTGGCAGCTTTGCATAAGAATCTTTTACCCAGCAGATTCAATAATCGTAACAAAAGATGGATTAAGAAGAACAGTTTGTGTTGTTCTTCAGAAGTGTTACCATATTTCTAGTTTCTTAAGGAACTTTGTGTTTTCTGGATGCATCAGAATTATCTGAATTATTTTGTTATATCTATGGGAGTTCAGTCCTTTTGCTTATTGGCTGTCATCTTGTATTTCAGCTCACTGATTGACAGAGCAACTAGAATAAACCAGCAAAAAATCAATAATTCAGGACCTCCAGACAGACCACTGCAGCTTTTAGAAGTAACTGGTTTACTGTTTGCAGTGCCAGTGGTTGATCAGAAATATAAAACTAGTCAGCCATGAATAGAAGCAATGTAAAGACAGATGCAATGTTTCTTTGCATGAAAGGGTTTTCATGTTAGATCCCTGTGTTTAAATTCTTCTATATTTTTGTCTAAAGGCAGACTGGGGAAAGGATGAATGGAAAAAAAAGTGGAAGGGGAAGGAAAAGAAAATAATTTTAAAATCTGTGGAGATTTGTGTGCTCTTGTTTTTCTGTCACCATGCTAACCTTCACCCCTTCTTAACTTTAGGGATTCTGTATGTAAATTTATCCTATAACATAACACTTTACTTGTTCCTGAATGAATGACACTCCTGTAGCATTCAGGCTTCCTACTTACAGATATAGCATTTTACTGCTAATACATTCTGTCACACTCTACCTTCTAGTTTTATGGTACTCTAATTGCAGTCTGCGAGCCATCAGCGTTTTCTGCCACTGCAGCTGGAGGTCAGCTGCAAGAGACCTCTACCTACTAAGACCTCCTGCTGAGTCACTGGTTATTAAAGTAATGGAACTTTAGTATAGAAATAACATAGAAGTAACATAATGAATAGCTTTCATGGAGGGAAGACTACTTCTCTTAATCAAATGCATCTTCCTTAATAATGGTCTCAAATGTGTGTTCCTTACAATGGTCTCAAATGTGTGTTCCTTACTTCCTCTTAACTAAAAAAAAAAAAAAGAACCCAAAAAACTGTAGTGTTTCATTGAGAACAAAATTGATTTTTTTAATGAATATCAAAACAAAATGGTAGATGCAGAAACACTTTTTAATTTTCTGATATAAAAATATTCTCCACAGATTGGTATTTAGACAACATCAGTGTAAAGACCACTCAACAGTTCTATTTTATCCCTTTATAAGGTAAAATAAGCAATGACCTTGGTATTAATAAAATATTATGGTTATTTAATATGTATAGCAATGAACAAAAGGGATCAGGAGCTAGGGACACTTTACTGCTTAGATAGAGAAAACAACTCTGCTCAACTAGAGCACCATTTCTGACTTCACTCTGTTGAAGCCCATGGAAGGAAAACCACCTATGAATAGCAAAGAGGAAATTGAATTTGGTGAGCAAATAGCTGGCAAATAAACCTTTTGTAGAGCCCTCTTATTAAAAAAATTTACAACTGTGTTGGCTTGGAATTTTCTAATTGAATATTGGGAGTTTTCCCACCATGGAATATTAATTAATTGAACCTGAAAGAATATACAGTCAGTTCTAAGAAATCTACTATTATAATTTTTTTTTTTTTACAATTTCCCATTTCAGCTCTTTCACAATGAAAAGTTGTTAGTCTCTTTAGTTTACAAGAACTTTGCGCTTTTAAACAGATACTTTTATATTAAAACTGAGATATGTGTAAAATTCTTTAATATTAAAAAAATCTACAGGAAAATAAAGTCCTCTATTAAAATTTATCAAGATTTTGAATTTGCATGTTGTTTTTCAATTCAATGCCTTGACTAAAATATTGCCCCAGAAAAAAAAAAAAATCTTTCTTTGCTTATCTGACTTTTAAAATTCATGGGTAATATCTTTGGGGAAGATGATTCTGGCCCTCCACTGCACTCTGAGGAGACCCCACCTGGAGCAATGCCTTCAGCTCCGAGGTCCTCAGCACAGGAGGAATGTTGATCTGTTGGTGCAAGACCAGAGAAGTCCACAAAAACTATCAGAGGACTAGAGAACCTCAGCTATGAGGAAAGGCTGAAAGGGTCAGGGTTGTTCAGCTTGGAGAAGTGGAAGGATCCTGGTGACTTTGCAGCACCTTCCAGTACCTGAAGGAGGCCCACAAAAGACTTGGAGAGGGACTGTTTACAAGGGCATGGACAAGAGAGAATGGCTTTAAACTGAAAGAGAGCAGGATAAGATTAGATATTAGGAAGAAATTCTTTCCTGAGGGGGTGGCAAGGCACTGGAACAGGTTACCCAGAGAAGTTGTGGATTACCACCTCTAGAAGTGCTCACAGTCAGGTTGGATGGGGCTTGGAACAACCTGGTCTAGTGGATGGTGTCCCTGCCCATGGCAGAGTCTTGGAATAAGATGATGTTTCAGGTCTCTTTCGACCCAAACAATTCTATGATTCTGTCATCTAACCTAATCCTGTTCATTCATGGAGCCACAACCATTTTAACAGCTGAATCTACCCATCTTTATCACTGCTTTTGCTAAACTGATCTGTCCTTACTACAGTAAAGGTTAGTTTTACCCAACTTCACCTTAAATGAAAGGAATTATTTATATAAAGAGGCACAATATTTTGTGGCAGAATTCTTAATGGGTTTTGATTAAATATTATCATCTTCTAAATCTGCAAACACCAGCTTTTCCTTCTCCTAAATGATGTGTTTCCTTTTCGTTTCGCTCAGATGGACATGCTTTATTTAGTGTCTTTGACCATGGGAAGGTCACACAAATCAACAAAAGACAAACAGGACTGTTTCCACCACAGTCACTGATGAGAATATGTCAATTCTTATGGCTAAAAAAATCTTCAGCATATTTGTAGAAATTCATGGTATTGTTGCTTTTACCACACTCAAGTAACAATTACTTCTTTTAGTTAATTATATACTCATCAAAACCATGAGTTTAGCTGCAGCATCACAGAGCTCAGCACTAATCCATACATCCCTGACACATGCCTGGTTACCTCCTCAAACTCCAATAAAGTTATGCTGCTTACAGTGAACAATCATTTTATCTTAAATTCCTTTTTATTTTAGTGCCATTTAATGCAGCTGCATAGCTGTAAATTGTGGTGTCAGTGCTGGATTTAGCCAACAATCTATCGCAGTTAAGATCTAGCCTGGAAGTTTCAAGGGTCTGAGATGTCTTACTAGGAAGTGACAGCCCAAGTGTCTGTATTTTCATTTTAAAAAACACCAGACCACACTTCTTGAAGAGAAGAAGGAGGACACTTCCAAATTTCTATCTAAATTTCATATTTAAAGAAAGAAAATGTATTTTTTTATAACCTTTACTAAAACACACACTAGTCTTTCTTTGTGACAGCCTATTTCTTCGGAGGATGTAAACTTGCCTGCATCAGGAGGGTTTAAATGCACATTTTGTTTAGCATTTAGACAAAAGAATCATTTACATATTTGAGTATGATGAAATATAAGTCCAAATCACTTGAAATAATAATGGCTTTCTGAAGACTGTTAAATGTTAACCTACAGTCATATCAAAATACTGATGATCATATCTATAGACCTTTAAGAGAATTATATACTGTCTGCTCATTCTAAATTTTGTCTTTATTATTCAACAATACATAGCATCACATTGACCAAGAGTATAATACAATAAATAAAAATTATCTAAAAATTGAAATTCACATGACTATGGAATATACTGTGGTTGAAACCACTTTTTAAATCTGAAGATCCATTAAATCATTTCTATGATAACTGCTAAGAGTTAAAAATTTAGTATTAGATGCCACAAAATCCATAATCAAGGGAAAATTAATCAACATTAGTGGAAAAAGACTTACAGGGAAAGAAAAAGCATGTGTAAAAATAAATAATTAAAGTAAAAAAGGGAACATTGATAGCAATTAATACAAATTAAGAGTCAAGAGAGAGCTAGAATGCTTGAAGCTAATGTCAATGAGAAATCAATGGCCAACACAATTAAGGACAATAAGGATTTTTCAAAGTACATTAGCAACAAAATGCATTCCAACAGCAGTATCAGTACAGTAATAGATTAATATAGTAGAAAGGCCATTAAAAAACAAACAGCACAGAAAGGCTCACTAACTAGTTTCATTCTGAATTTGGGAGAATTCCAATACAATTCAATACTGCCAAGAAAATATACTACCAACCAGAAGTGATTTAGGGAAGTAATACCAAGTAACTACCACACTAAGATTTCTTTTCAGATCAGCAAAAATAGAAAACTCTGATCCAAGAGCTGAAGAAAAGCTTATTTTGTTGCTGGTAGCTCATGAAATTCAGGGAACTTCCTAAAGAAAACTATTAAAAATAATGGAGTACTTGTAACTTTAACAGTTGTGGTATGACTTGATGGAGTGAGTGGATATGACCCCAGACACAGGCACAGGTCATGTTAGAGCTGCTTGTACGTCACTTTAAATAAAGATTTAGAAAAGATCAGTGGAATATTCAAAATTTATTAGCTGACCAGAATACAACTGTAAGTGGACTATCCATTGTAGATGTGCTTTGAGCTCCTACAGAGACCAAATTTTGGCCATATTAGAATTATTTAGCAATTTTATCAGTCCCTGTAGGAAAACATAGACTCTTTACTATCAAGCTGACAAGCAAAGAGGATTTTGGCACAAGATGGTAATGAAGGGAAGAGCTCAGATCACTGAAGTGAACTGGGCACAAATTATATTAATTTCAACATGGTCAAACATAGGGTAATAAACCCAGGAATAAATAATTATAGGATAGCTGTGCCTACTTCTGTTGAGCAGGCAGAGGTACAACAAAATCCCCAGCTGGAAGCTTAGAGGTAAATCCTAATTTTAAATCAATTGCTGATTTCTACTGCCAGGTAAAAGAAAATAGGGTAGCAGTCCTCCACCAGTGATGGTAGATTCTCCACTCCTAGAGCTAGTCAAACCACAGCTGGACACTTTAAGACACAGAGTTTATTCACAATGAAAATGAACCTAGGGAACATTTATGCTGTGCTGTCAGCTTACATATAATCCCTTCCAAAAGCAAGGTGTAGCCATGAGCAGGAAGACTCCTTGCTATTCCTGGGCATACAGCCAATTCAATGGCTTTGATAGGATATAAATGGTCTGCAGCTCACAACACTGGGCCAGCATTTCCACTGCCAGTTTTACTTATAGCCTTGCCACATTCATTAAACAAAGTCACAGAACATCTCCAGCACAAGGAAAAAGGGCAGAAGAACTGAATGTTAGCTGATGTCATTCTGAAAGTTTCTTTCCAAAGAGTTGGAATTTTGTTACTCTAGGGAAAAATTCTGCCCTCTACACTGGCTCTTCCCTGAAACAGAGGTCCCAAAAAAAAAATGTCGCTAAAGATAAACAAGAGCCAGTGGTTTATACACACTGACCCAGAACCCAAACACCAGTGTACTACGAGTGCTAACAGACGTGATTGAGGATTGCTGCAGATACAATACTCATACCCATGAGAAACCACTGCTGCCTTAATGCTTACAAGGCTTCCTGGAAGCAAATTTGTTATTTGGTAAGATCTCTTGCCATCTGAAATCCGTATGACTTGTAAGCTAGTCAGTAGAAAACACCGAAATATCCAAACCTACTAAAATCTGGGTCATGACACATTCATTAATGAGGAGTAGCAAAAGAACAACCTTGTATGGGCTAGAACAGTAACTACCCTTTTCCTCCATACAGCAGTATTAGACTTTGCTGTGCCAATAGTTTTGAAAAATATAAATCAACATCTGCCTCACTGTAATGCTTAAGTGTATTCTGAGGTTCACAACTGGAAAGCTTATGAACTGATTGAGGAACACAAATTTCTTTGCTGACAAGGAGATGTTATTCAGTAAAAGTCAGTCTTCAGGGTAAAAACACATTCTAATGACACACATTTCAGAGCCGTTGCTCCCAGGATACTCTGGAGACAATCAGATAGCAGCTCATAGAACCACAATATTCTGTGTTGAATAAGAGTCATCTGATAAGCTTCTCAATATTAATTTTCCATTTCCCGCATAATCATAAAGGATGCCTAATCCAAATCTCCTTTTTTTTTGTTTGTCACTTCACCATTCAAACTCCGTTTAGCATCTTGACATTGGACTACACCTATGGGTATATGCCCATTAGAATTACAACATGGGAATGAACAAATCAAAAACAAAATACTCAGAATCCTTATTACTGTAATTATCATTGTAATTGCTTTAAATTATGTTAAAAACAAAACAAAGCAAAAAAACCCAAAAACGAAAACAAAAACAACAACAAATAGGTAAGACCTGGAAGAGTAATAAAGATTAAGTTTCACAGCCATATTCACAAGCCTTACATAATAAGTAGAAGGAAGGCAACAGAAGATATAAAAAATATATGAGGAAAAAACCATCCTAAATCCTCACTGAAAGAGAAAAGGGCGAAAAAGAACTATCCTACTACAGCTTATTTGTACCTGTCACTAAACTTTCATCCATGTTGAATTCTTCTTGACCTCTTCAAAATAGCATGACATTTTTACCATTAACTGCAATAGACTTTGTTCAGCTAAAGAAAGGTAGAAACAGTCAGCAAAAGGCTTTCCAAGCATTCTCCTACCTTAAACAAGCCCAAAGGATTATTCAAAACTATTGTACCATCCTCACTGGCTATGGTAACAAAACATTTAATTCCCCACAGTTGTCAAACAACATGTTTAAGACTCATGCAAGCAACGAATGTTAAAAAGAAAAGTTCTTTTCCAACAAAAGGGAAAGCTCAGCTGTGAAGATCTTTGAAGGAAATGCTGCACCTCAGTGCTACTATCTTTGATCTGTGATTGGTACCTCTAACAGAGGTACACTTGACACTTTAAATATTGATGAGATATTTGCTGAGCTGCCATTAAAAGCCAAGGCTTCACTTTCTAGTGAAAGAGAAACATAAGCTTCAAAGACTCTGTAGAGGTCCTGATCTCAAGAGCCTTTAAAGAAGCTGAAAGTATATCAAACCAAGGGAAGGGGGATCACCCTGTCTTGGTTTGATATGCCATAACACCACTTGTTATACACAATGGTTTGAATGTATTATAAAGTATGAAGCCTCTTTTGTAGTTACCATTTCCCTACCTAGGGTGCTGGAAAAGAAAACCTTCCTCATTTTATGAAGGTAATGCACATTAACAGATAGTAGATATACTACAAATAACTTTGTATGGTTTTGTTCTTTGAATGTGTGGATAACGCCGATTTAAGGTTTACTACTTCTGAGACACACGAAAAAATACATCTGAATAATTCTGACAGATTAAAGTTCAGCTCAGCAACTAGGCTACATTGTATCTGAAACAGCCAGTAAAAGGGGAAATTTCACCATCAAATGCACCAACTCACTCTATACAGATGAAGTAAAAGTGATTGTCAGGGGCCAATAGAGCATTCAGCTAAGGTTTTTTAGCTGTTCCACTGTGATTTCAACCATATGTCCATCCAAGCTTCATTATTATTAAAGTAACTGTCAGGAAAGGCCTGCTACATACAGAAAGAACTATCAAAGATAATGAACAAAAATTAAGTTCCCAGCTATCTTTGTGTTACATTAATGTAGACAATGGCCTTATTAGATAAAGAAAGCACACAGAAGAACTTTTGATCTTTGGTCTCAACTGTCAGAGTCTGTAAGACTCTTGAAAGAAGTCAGGTGTGAAACACTGCCCAAAATCTTACTGCAGCTGGACTTCCTTATTGCTTGCCAGGGAAGCCAGAGGGCTACAAGATGTTCCATTGCTATTCAGCATTCTGATCAGGTAAGCAGTAAGGAAGGTGAATTTGTGGCCATTGTCCCTGCTTGTAAGCTGAGCAAGGAAGAATTAGCAAAAGAAGTTGCTGAGAGAGGAGAAGGCTAATCCAGCTTATTTCTCTGCAGAGTACGGGAAATGTGGGTGATCTGTAACTGCTTTATGAGAACATTGCAAGGTGCTCATTCAGCATGTATGATTTTCTTTAAAAAGTGAACAGAGGACAAGTCTCTTTCAACATAAAAGATAAAGCTGCAATCAAAAAGTGCAACTCTTTATTTTGTGAGTTAGGTACAATGAGGAAAAAAAAAAAACAAAGCAAAAAAAAAATCAACATTTCAAAGCCAGTTGAAATATTGTGAAATACTTCTCCAAGCATTGCAAAGTACATTTGGCCAGGAGACAGTGCCATTTTCAACACTGAGGAAAAGGCAGTAAAAATGTCATATTACTTCCCAAAGTTTATTTTCACATATTGTTTTTTCTGTCTTGATTTTAAAAGAGAAAAAATATCAGAGCATTGGCAGACTGTTAACTTAGAGACTTGTCACTTCATTTTTTTACTGTAACTTCAGGAAAAGAATGATGGAATAAACTCTGAAAATAAGATATATCTGAGCAATCACAGATGGTATTCCAAAGATTCCATCCAATACCCTGCATGTAAGCCCAGACATTATGTGTGCTCCTGCAGGCAGCAATTTGCCCAAGTGCTTATGCATAGCCCTGCTGTATATTGTAGTCATGTCAGAATAATAAATCATAAATAAAAACATTGGCTTCACCATTAGCATGTGCTAAAGGATAAAAGTATAAAACCTAAATCTTCTTTTTGACTGTCATTAAATTAGAGGTGAACGGAGCAAAAAAGCTTGAGTACAATTAATAACTGACTTAAAGATTAAATTAAGATTACAACTTATTTAAAATCATACTAAAGAAGAGACAATAATATTATCTGTCTTTGATATCACAGTGCTATAAAAGATTACCTGAAAGAGCCACTATACTTAATTTCTCTGCAGAATGGAGAAAAATATGATTTAGTACAATTAGAACAATATATTATGAACCTTTACACATTTAGAAGTGAAACTTGTTATTCCGTTTTCATATCCATTTTATCCCTAAAAGCCTTTTCTTTAAAGATACTGCAATTTACACGATGCGTGAGAGCATATTCCCATTTACAAATGGAAACAAAAGTATGTGTTATTATAGAGATCTGGTAAGACATGTTGCATATGTTTTCTTCACAATGTAAACCTTACATTTTACTCTGAGTCACCCAGAGAATGGCTACTCACAATAAAAGTTTCAATAAAATATCTTGGAATTCTTGAAAGGACATTCATACGATTAGCTTTTCAATTCCAATTGTGTTAATTAAACCAAAAAGCCTTGGTGCTAGATCCTTGCAGAGAAGTGGGCAAAACTCACTTTTACATACTAATCTTATCTTAGCTAATCTTATTCCAACAGAAGACCATGCATTTTGGTAAAGAGCTGGAATCTTAAAAAAAAATCACACCCTCTACACTGAAGAACTAACTTCATTAACTCTGCTTAGCGGAGATTTAAAAATTTGTTCTCATGTAATGGATATCAGCCATTAGGTGAATATTAGACAATATGTGCTCAGCAGTACTCCAATCTAATAGCTGCCCCAGCTGAATCAGTATAATGCTTCCTTTTCACTATGTGTTATCTCTTCAGTAATATTACATTATTATGGCCAGATCATCAAAGACTAGAAACTGGCAGAGCACTATTGATTTCAGGAGAGCTATACTAACTTGCACCAGCTGAGATTCTGGCTTTCTTAGCACAAATGCATTGTAAACTTAAAACCATAGCTAGAATTGTGTGGATAAGCCAGGTGTAGACATTATAAAATGTACCAGAGCAATGTAAAGAAATACATATTATGAGGCTTACAGTGAAAAACAGACAAAGCAGATAAGGAAGGTGTTGTTTTAAATACAGGGGCCATAGTTGGAATGGCTGAATGTTATTTCAGATTGCTCAAAAATATTATCTTCAGATAAAAAGACTGATGTTATTCAAAGTCACATTCACCTGCAGCAACAAATTACAAAGCAAGCAGCAAGCATCATTGATGCAGATCATTCAAAAAATAAATACAACTAAAACTACCTGAATGCCATTCAAATACAGAGAATAAGCATCAATTCTGTTGTTAAAGACCAATTTAAATATAGACATTCAAAAGAAAAGTTGCAAACATTTTTTTCGAAGAAAGCTGTATACTATGCAATTTCAGAAGATGTCTCCTTTTCTATACTAATTTTGAGTGATTTGGTGGAGCTCACAGTTGCAATGCCATTTAGACTGTATAAAGCACTCAAATCCTTACTGAAATAAGCAATATTGTTCAGCTTCCTCTCTGATCTATTCTAGCACCTTTGCCCACCTTAATACTCAGTTTTACAGGAATTCCTCTGGTGCCCTAAACTGACAACACATATGCATCAACACATTAATGCACAAATTCCTGTCACTACTGCTGGGCCTCTAAAATATAAATAAACTCTGTGAAGTTGGTGGGCCCATTTCCACTAATTTCTCAAATGCTGGATTTCTCATTTTAAGTTTCACTCTCATACTCATCATAGATTTTGTTACACAATACTCTTTACTGGATAAATATGAGATTCATATTTTGATATCACAATACGATCACTGTTTTGAAAATGTACTATATACATAAATAGCAGTAGTTAGGGAAATCTTATAAGTATTATTTTGAGTCTCCAGTCTGACATCAGAAAAATCCAAATCACATAATCCTGGGTGACAGGAGGATTCTTACAGCCTTTGCAACTTCCCTTGCACTGGTAAAATAATAGAACATATTTTATACAACTGTTAACATCACACATGTCAAGAGCAGCAGGTGAGGCAAGAGGCCACAGGATGAATCAGAACCACGGTAGCCACATAGCAAAAGCATGGCCAGATCTTTTCAAGGTTTGCTTTTAAAAATATAAAATATTATACTTTGAATATTAAACTGTTCCAGGTTTCTGTATTAATTTAAGCTCTCCTTTTGGGAGCACAGGGAACAGACACATATAGACTTACACATACATAAAGTACCAACCCCAGAAATCCCAGAAGCCAGCACAAATGATGATCCTTCATCCTTCTACAAACAGATATCAGAAGGATTTGGCATCAATTTATGTTACCAAAAAGTTCAGCTCGAGTTAGTACTTCTAGTGGGAAGAGCAGATGTTGAAGGAAGCAAACAAAGACTACAGTTATATAACAGAAATTCACGAAGTACTGGGAAGAGGAAACAAAAGGAAACCTTACCTAATTTATTGTAAATAAAAGTAAATAGATAGTAAATATATATGTATGTATGTATGTTAAAAATATATTAAAACACTTTTAAGTATCTTATTAAATTTTGGACAAAACTAGTATATCGGGAACACTGTGTGGTTATATGGTGATATAAAGTGAGAACTGCCTAATGGTATATCATATTATATATTCCAAGTATATTAAATACAGTTGATCATTAAAGCCACTCTGTGAAAATGTTTCAAGTACCTTCCTTCTTTACTTATTTTTAAGCAACAGGTCCTTTGTCCTCTGCTAAATAAGATATTTTTCAATAAATGTATTTTTATATTTATGTATGTAGGTGTAAGATACCTGTGAAATTAAGGATCTCATTAGCAAAACTGACTCATAGAGGCTGTGGTTTGACCTCAGCTGAAGCAGGAGTCCTCTATTGGACAGTGTGTGGACCACTCCACTACTTATGACTCAATCCATTCAGAAATAGAAGCTGAAAAACAAGTGAAAAGTTTAGAGCTTTTAAGGCTGTGTAATCTGTTCTCCTGTTCCACAGGATGCTATGGAATTTATTGAATGGGTTCAAACAGACCTACACAACACAAGTATGAGCATTACTTAGGTGCAGTAAAAATTGAGAAAATTCATGATGGTATAAATAGTGTGCTTATGCAAGCATCCAAACAGTCATTCTGCACTTATTTTGTATTGCAGGTGAGGAAAAATATTTAATTTCTTTCTGCACTCCATCTAAAGAGAAACAAATTTTCTAAATTCTTTTGGAAGACAATGAATATGAATAATTTGACATTATTTTTAAAAATGGTGATTGAAAAGACACTAAAACAAAGTGTTCAGAAGCTCTGCATACTGGTTTTCAAACATAGAGTAAATATTTTTCTAATATTATTATATTGGGTGTCATGTTGCAGCTACTTTATATAAATTTTATTTCTTGATTGAAACATTGTAATTATCAATTCATCCAACTTAAGTGATATTTATAGGGTCCTACACTTCTGCAGATTAATTTTTTACCTTTTTTTATTAACTACAAAGGCTAATAATTAAAAATTTAAATAGAAGGCAATGAATGTCTACACAGATATCTAAATAATTAATTCATACTTCTAATATTTTTTCTCTGCTAAATTTTCCTTCTTGGTGCTACTGCATTCTCTCTTATGCAGACAGTTCCCCAGACATTTAACCACAGCTAGCATGACTTTTCACTTGCTCATGTTTCTACAAGTACTGTGGAGAATTTTTTCCTTCATTATTAAATTCTATAGTACACTACATGAAAAAAGAAAAAAAAGAGGTGGGTGGGAAGGGGAGTCAGTGTCGCTACACATTCCATTTGATCTCCTGTAGCAGAAGATTGCAAAGGTGTAGCTCTCTTTGGGACCTTGCTCAGAGTCATCAAGATACTACACAGTAAAGGATCACACATGAAGGCTGGCTGGCCAACACTCAACAAGAAATGCATTAAAATATATGTCAGATTCCCAATTCAGCAGCCACCAGATGTTGATAAAGGAATGGAAGATCTCCCTAAATCCCATCTGATATTGGCTGATTTAAACTTTGCATGCACTTCTCAACATACAAGGCCAAGGTCTGTACTAAAACTGTACAGAAGAAATTAATATATGCAAAGGGATGACAGGATGCAGAGAGGAAGGAGCATCTACTTTTTGCCAATAAATAGGTGAGCACAGAGAAAGCACTTCTCCCTATCAAAAGAACTATTTCGAGTTTTTTATTCCTTTCAGTAATAAACTTCTCGTTTGGTGCTTAAAAGGTTATTTTTTGTATGACAAATAAATATATCCTTCCCAGCCTGTTATGAATCAAATCAATAAATATACAACCAAGTTTGGAGTTGACATAGAGCTAATAGGTCATTGACAGTGTGCTCCTTTGCTGATGCAAGATTGCTTCCTACAGTCTTCCAGCCCTTCAATTTTCTTTGAAGAGTCTTCAGAAATTGAGTCTTGGCCTCTTCTTCAGTAAGCACTTCTGGGATCACAGAGAGTGAAGCTACAGGAAGGAATTCTTACTGCTATGATAACATTTTTATAGATGCTAAACTCCATTTACATTGGCCCATTTATAAACTGACCTGTTAAGGACAGGCACTGCCCATAACCCTACACATGCTCCCTGCCCAGCACAACCTTGTTTAGGGTCTCTAGCACATGCTGTAATTCAGGTAAGCAACAACAAATCACTTAGTGGGGAGTTCAACATTACAGCAAAACTCACTTGGGTTGTACTTCCTCTGGGATGTTTATTATTGCAATTACTGCTGTCTTCCAGCTTAACCTCTCCCTCTGATTTCCCAATTTACTCTCAGCTGTTTTGTTTTATGCTGTCCCTTCACCCTGAAATTTCTATTTACTGTTTTAGTTGAAATCATACTGGTTTATTTTATTATCATAGCATGTGGGAGTCAAAATGGGGCACAAAGGCCACTTAAGACCCAGAAATGCTTCTGACTCCCCTTAAAGAAACATGTGAGGGATGTGAGCCCATGTGACTAATTTTTAACCAGATTTTTAAACTGATATTTGTTTCCCATCTCAGGAGAAACAGGGAGAACTTCTCAAGGAGACAGAGAGGCAGCAGATATGGTCCAGCTAACTCTATAATGAACAGGAAAGGGAAGTGGTCTTCCATTTACTCCAAGAGCTCCATTATTAAATTCTGTCTCTGACACTTGTCATGCCTGGTAGGGGCTGGGACTGACTGTGCCAATGTGACCTCATCTTTCAGAATGGCCATATCTTAACCGTTACAGGTCAGTTTGGTTTTGCAGTTTCCTGGTTTGTTTTTGGCAGGGCTTATTTATCTTTTTCTTAAGGCAAGGAGCATTTCAGCACAAACACTGATGTTTTTCAAATATCCCTAAGAAAAGGTTTATTATTATTTTACTCAGGTATATTAGGCTCAGTATTTTGAACCTTGGCTGTTTATTCGTTCATTTAAATAAATATAGTTCTGTCTTGAAAAGAGCAGATGAAGTCAACTGGTTTAAATGTTTCTCATTTCCATGCAGCATATACAGTATGATAAGCAGTTAAAGCTAAAAGTAATATTTGGTATGTCAACAACATCTCTTTCACTGCCAAATACTTTAAAGTCCAACAAAACAAGAAAATTTAAATGGGTTCCAAGATGTAAATATCTTGGGACAAGGTCAAACAAGGTGGCAAATATTTGTGTGTACTACACATTTCCACCTGATGAAAAACAAACAAGTGTGGATTTTTATTTTTTTGTCAATGTGGTAGTAAAGGGCAAATGTGGAAATCCATCCTGTGCACAAATATTTCTAGCATTAAAAAAATCGATGTTTCTTTAACCACTATTCTAAGGCTCCTTTACGGTTAGTTCAATACCTACTGATGTGCTGACCTACCTAATCTGATGTCTTGTCCACCTACAAAATGAAGACAGGCAAGGCTATATGCAGTTTTTTAGTTCTCAGATTCTGGGAAAGATCTATACCCCATTAAAGTCCACAATAGTAACAGCACCTTCAATAGCAGGGTGAATATTGACATGCTTTAAGAGAAACTCTTGTGTATACCAACATAACACTGTGAGGGACTGCATTATGTCCAAAAATACTCAGACCATACGTTTTTTTAACAACATTGCAAAAACTCTGTATCTAAGATATCTAGTACAAGTGGAGGCATCCAACAAAGGAAACTAGTCAGCACCTGTTTTGTGATCTATGGTTCAAAGGGTTATTTATTCAGAAGACATAAAACAAATTCATTCCAGATTCATGGTCCATTGGTAAAACTACACTGCAACAAATATAATTCTTGCCTGAGGTAGGACAAAGCTCAGTGCCATAATCTTTTGAAGTATAACAGCTTTTATGTGATAAATGCTTAATTTATAAACTGGTGGAAAAATATTAATGAAGTAATAATGTTCAGTATGCTCGCAGACATACAGTCTTCAACTGTGATCCCACAGGTCATGCAGCTAAAGCAAGTGAGTTTAGGTCAGTCTTTGAATTAACCTCCAGAAGAGAGCAGGAGTTACAGAACTGAATCTGTTCATACTCGATATCTTTGCTTCAAATCAGGTACCATATTTACAGTAAGTTAGCCACACCTGAGTTAACCCTTCTTCAATTAATTAATCTTAATCAGGTTCACAACATGGAAAACTTTAAGAAATTGGTTTTAAAAATAAATTTTATAATCTCAAACTGCAGAACTAGATTATTCAATTATTAGAGAAACTAATGTACCTGAAGAGAAAAAATATTACTTTATTAGTGCCAAAATTTGCTAAGTATAGCTGTTGTGTTTACTCGCTTTCAGTTGGTTAACTCAAAAGAAAATTATTAGAACATTCAACATCACGGTTTCATGCTAGATCAAACTCAAGATAGACTTAATACTCAGGTAGGAAATGGAGTCTGCATTCCAGGCTTTAAGTAATGAGGCAGTATCTCTAAACAGAATGCTAAACAAAGTCAAAGGTGCCTTCATGTAATCCCCACCGACACTATATTGGTAAAAATTACACACTATATGTTATGCTAAGCCTTTCAATCTGTATCAAAGCAGAGATGAAATAGCCTGCTGAACAAGTTCTCTAATGAGTTTCAATGAAAGCCAAATAAAAGCCATGGGGCAGCTTATGGAGCTCTTTCTTAATGCCTATCAGACACCAAAAACCCCATAAATCTTTACTGAACCAGAACCACCTGCTGGCATGCGTGTCCTCGCTGCTCCTGGGATGTGGCAACCACTAACAGCCACTTGTGGCTAGTAAGAAAACATGCCAGGAGCAAAGAGAGGAGTCACACTGAAACAGCTAGTTTTGCACACCCACTCCAAAAGGCACCCCCCAAGTCTAGCACTTTTCAGCAGAAGGGCAGCAATGCCACCAGCAGCTGCCCTCTCCAGAAACCTGTGCCTGGACAGAGGCATGGTGCAGAGTGGGTTAGCAAGCTCAGCTTATCTGGGCATACCCCATAGCTCAAGCTAAACACAAAATCCCATTTACTAATTGCCAAAGGAAATGGAAAACCCTCAGTGTGAACGGTCTGACAGGTAATTACGTTTGATTTTCAAACACAGCAAAAGACCACACATGTTGAGAGAAACAAATTACAGGTAATTTGGATTTACTGTAGCCAGCTCATAAACCACAACCAGACTAAACCCCTATAGCAAGCAACAGAACCAGACTCAGCTAAACTACATGTGTCATGCTTAATCATTTAGCAAAAAATGGTAATTCACTTCTCAATAGAGATTGTGATAAATATTGGCAAGGTGTCCAAGATAGATTTATGTGATGCAGTTTTACTTTGGCATGAAAAAGAAACTGAGTTCTGCTGCATCATTCTGGTTACAGTATAACCTAAACTAAACTGCTACTAATATAAACTGCTTCTGGATGATCAAAATACCACGTTCTTACTGCTGCTGCATAATGCTAAACACAAACCAACAGTGCCTTTTACAAGTCCATATATACCATATGTATTCCAATTTATAAGTCCATTAATAGCTGATTTCCCTGCATTTACAGGAAGATGAATAAAATTGTCCCTGAGACTACCCTGACAGGAGAAGCTCTTTATTTTTTTCAGACAATCTGTTTACAAGTACTATCCTGTACTAAGAGAAGGTGCAAGTACATTTATCTGAAACAATGTGATGGCACTTTCACTTAAAATAGTATCTTTTTCTTGGATTCACTTTACTATTTCTAGTTGGAAGAGTCCTCCTTTGCAGAAGGCAGAGAACTTTAAATTCGGTCAATACATGTGCACCATTTGAAATCAATATCTATAGAAGATATATTAACCTTCACTTGAAAAATGCCAGTAAATAGAGCCAATTATCAAATTAATTTTTCTTTTATATTCATGAAATAGAAATAGTCATTGTCAATATAAGTAATCCATTAAGTGAATGACTAGTAGCTGAAAAGATTTAATCTTTAGAGCATAGGAAATCTATAAAAGCTGCAAAGTCAACAATATATGCTG
This sequence comes from Acridotheres tristis, assembly GCA_037013685.1. Lineage (NCBI taxonomy): Eukaryota > Metazoa > Chordata > Aves > Passeriformes > Sturnidae > Acridotheres > Acridotheres tristis. Next base: position 14,716,610 of record CM072895.1, read on the forward strand.
TCCACAGAAATCCATTATTTTTAGGGAGACAGCTATTCCACAAAATAGCAGCTTCATACGAGCATTCTAGTTCACTTTATTAATTAATGAAGTCAAGCTTGAGATGTTTATGATGTCCCTAAACTCTGTTCTAAAATGGGATACAAAGAAACAAGCTACAAAAATAATAACCCCTAGTTTTGAAATGGCTAATATACAGTGCTTAAATTTCTTGGGGAAGGTCAGTGGCATCCCCTAATTTTAGATCATTAGTCTTGCTTTCCTGAGTGTTTTGTGACAAAGGTGTTGGACTGATGACAATAGTGCTGGTGCCAGTGCTGGAGAGATAGAGATAGAGATGCAGGAGATACAGCTGTTGTTATTCACCCTCTCAACACTCTTGTCCTAAATCTACCAGCCAGTGTAGAAGCCTCTCTACAAAGGACTTTACTCATTTCTCTGGTTTAGTGGAGTGCATTTCAAATTTTTACCAATCCTGAAGAGAGAGAAAAGAATGAGATTTTTCTTTCAGTTTTTGCAAGTAATCAGCTGTCAAGTGCTACTGATTCGGCTACACCAAATGCAACTGAGCAGCATTTACCCAGCATTATAAAAAGTTGTGGTTCTCAAGGAAGATGCTTCATATATGCTCACAGCTTTAAATAGTTTTAAAGCTCTCTTCACTATAAAAGAGCTGCAGAGTTGCTTACTAGAGGAGTCTTTAGAGTGATTGAAGCATGAAGACTGGGGTCTTGCATTGTAATGACTTATTCTGTACCAGCAATAACAGCTAAATATAAGTCACCTGTGAGCTTGAGGACAAAGGGTGGGTAAAGACAAACTCTCCTCTTCTGCATTGTGCTAAACCCAGCTCCTTCTGGGAGAACAGCCAGTATTTCCCATTGTGCCTGCCCGCAGTAAGGACTCACATTTTTGAGGTGCTGAGTAAGCACAGTAGCCCTTTGGGTCACCAATCACAAAAGGTGTTCAACACCCTGGAAAATAAAGACCTAGCCTGCATTTAACAAGTGCAGAGTGCCTGCAGTTCCTGTTGGTTTTACTTGAAAACATTTATGAAATCATAATATCAGAAGTTAAAAAAAGGGGAAAGGACACACTCTGTCCCTCCTCAAGTGCACCTAAATATGCAGCAAGTACTCACACTTCAGTAATGGAATGATTTGTTCAGACACTAAGGAAATTCTACTGCCCGAGACTGCAATATTATACTAAGATCTCCAAAGATCACAGATATTTCCTATTGAAATCACCATTATGATTATAACAATGTCCTATAAAGCATATTTTATTTTAGTTTACTTTAGCAGTCCTTTCCAGAAGTCTCCACTGTGAGCCAGACAACACTGTGACTAGTTTCTAGAAACAGTCACAAGAAATAAGTGTATAGTATCCTAAGTAGGTAAATGCCTGATACCAGTTTCTAGAGAAATAGTCTTGTCCTCACACCTGGACCTAAGCACTACCACCTGTGAATTAGAGTTGAAAATAAACATTCATAATTAGAAAGAAAGAGATGTGAAAGCTGATCACTACTTCTCACCTTGGGGTTTTGATCGAACAGAACAAGGCTCAGATTGCAGATATTTGCATACAAAATGACTCTACAAATACTACACACTTTTTGGTGTCCTGCCTTGATGAAAAGCAACTTTCTTATTTCATGCAATTGACTAACCCTTAGTTCAATCAGACTGTGTTCACAGCTTTTTCCAAGACTCCTGTACCTTTTGTAACTTTGGGTTGTGCTGTGCAGCAGATCACAATAAATATTTATCTGAGAAGTGATTATAATCTGCATTTTAGTTGATGAGATACTACACAGTGCCAAGAAGACATGACTTAATGAATAAATTCCATTTTTATTCGCAAATCAACCGAATGCAAAGACACTTTCCTGTTATTATTTTCCTGAAGTAACAGATTTTTGTGTAAAACGCTCCATCATCAATTTGAGTTCCAGATACGTGACCTTCATACAGAGGAACTACATGCTAGGATTGTTTAAGAGAAATTTAAAACTTCATCAATCAAAGCATTTAAAAGGAGCATTCAGAGATCCTGCTGCACTGGAACTCTTTGCCTTCATAGGTAGAAGGCAAATACAAGCTGATGAGATACATTCAATTCAGCTCTTACTAATATGTAAGAAGGAAGAAAAATATGATCAAAACAAAAAGTTATGAGAAAGTTATCAAGAGCGCCTAAAATTCTAGTGCTCAAAGTGTATGATAATGCCTTGAAAGGAAAATGGAATAGGATCTCCTTTCTCACTGCAAATATAATTGAACATAGCATGTGAAAAGAGACACTCTAATAGCAATTATTAACTCTGTATTTTTAAGCTGCAAAAAATAACACAACAGCCTTATTCTATTTGTGTCAAAGACAAATGTTTGAGTTATTTCATGTTGTTTGACCCACTCTGGCATACATATATTGACACAGATCATAGCAAAAGCTGTATTAGGCCTGTGGGAATTATAGCTCCCTTCCTGCTGCTTATAATCATCTTTGATGTGGCCAGAATTTTCTCTTTATAAAAAGTGTTGCACAAGTAGAATGGGCCTATTTTATACAGAATTGGATCAGCAAGATGGCTCCTTCCCAGTAATGCCAAGAACATCATGTTTATTTTGTGAACCATAACTGCATAAATACTGAAAATGCCAAAAGTATCACAAAGTGAAACTTAACATTTAAGCACAACGATCTGTATAAACATAATGTATCAAATACAAGTTTTTATAAGAGGGCTTGAAAAATTCTGACCTGTACTTTTTTTTTTTTATCCGTGTTGAGGGCAACCCATTGAAGTGTCCCAGTGGTGCTGTGGTGGCCTCTACAAACAGCACATAGACTGAAGTCTGAGAGCTGATTTGGCACTGCAGGACTCCAGAGCTGGCTCAAATCTGCCAGGGAGCACAGGCCTGTAGGAGCTGCCCCAGGTCCTGCTCGACCTTCATTCTGGTTCCAGCAGCATCTCTGCCTCAGGCGTTCTCCAGATACTGATTTTTGTTTACATTCACCGTAAAAGAGAATCACCTTATAAGTCAAAGTTCTTCAATATTTCGACTGTCATTGTCCTGGGAATAATTAAGCTATATCTGATAGAAAAATTAAACCAAAATTTTGTTCAGTGCTCTATATGCCAACTTCTTACCATTGCTGGTATCAGGTGTTTTACAATTCAGCAGCTACAGCAAATAATTTGCATGTGTTCATCCACTGAGTTAAAATGTTTTAAGATAGTACACTCACAAATGCATTACATCTTCTCAAAAATGTTTTAGGCATGGATGATTTGCCTAATAGTATGATTTTAATGTTATTCATTTCATGTGGGATCCAAGCACGTTCAGTTTGCTGTGTCCTGCTGGGAACATACAGCTGAGCCCTGGTAACTCACCATCTGCACACACTTGGAAAATGTGAAGTAACATGTAAGGTCTTCTGCTATTTTTTCCAGATAGCTTCTCAAAAAAATTAACATACTGCAGTCCAACATGTTTTACCTTGCAGTTGTTAGGAGAACACACATAGCTCCTGCTGCTCAGCTGGCACATAGCAATTTGTGGAGATGAGGTGTCTTGGGATTATTCACACACTATAACTTTTCTCTGTGAGTGCACTTGTTTGCTAAATATTACCAAATTTCTACTTTGATAAATACTACTCCATGATTTAATTTTTTTAAAATTGCCCTTTTTAGACAATTAATCACTTTCTAAGTGCAAGTTCCACACGTTGTTCAGCTTTCAAGAAATGCTCCCCTCTCAAATCCAAGAAGTCTGTGGTGGGAGACCAAGCACACACCTAATGAAGGCCTTTCCTTAGGAACAGAGCTGAAATAACCATCATCTCTACCCATAGAAATACAAGTATCAGGATTCAGCTCTCTCAGCAGACACATCCCGTGGTAAGGAGTTCACAAGTTGGCCTTTAACGCCTGCATTTATTTTCAGTACCTTGAGTACTCCTTTCTTAGAGACTGACAGACTGCAGACTCACAAGGCAAAAATTGCCAGTGAAAACTTCGATAACTCTTGCCAAACCAGTCTCTCATCTACTACACACTACTCCTGGCTTCCTCTTGCTAAATTGCTCTGCAGACAGTCTTCAAGCCAACAGAATGATTCCTTCCCATTGCTTCATGGAATCAATGCTGCCATAAAAATTATGTAGGTTACAGTTACATTGATTGCAATGATAAAAACATTCATATCTTTACTCAACTTTGTTAATCAGGCTAAGCAACATTTTAGAGCAATAAAAGCCATCTCTAAAGGCTAAGAAAAAAACTAATTGTTTTTACTCCCGGCACTATTTATTTCTATAAATGCCAAATAACCAGCACTTCACACAAGATGTCATGCTCAATGAGAAGAGTGCAAGAAAGCTGATGTGGAAGGTCTGTAGCACCACTCTTTCCTAGAGACTCTACTTAATGCAATGTACAGCATAGCATCAAGCCCAAAGCCTGCCAGAACTTAAATGCTAGATAGCAAGAGCACATCCATGTGAATAAAATTGTAACACAGAAGTTGCAATTCAGTGAGTGTCTTCTTGGAGGCTGGATGAAGGTTTTTTTCTATGGGCAGCCCTATAATTAGCAACCAGAAACTGATTTGTGCTCTCCCTGATTCATTGACTTAGAAAAGGGATGAATGTAATGTTTTTAACCACTTTTAAAAATATTTACATTTTACATAGTCAGTTTTGAGTGCTCCAATCATTCAGGATGAAAAAGAAATAAAAGCAGTTAGAATGGGATGAGGTTTTTCCTTTTATGGCTGGTACATTCTCAGATATTCATGGAGAAATTTAGATCTGCACTATCAGTATTCTGACAGTGTTCTCACACACAATGTCCCTCTCCTTGAATATGACAAGCATTGTATCCCAGAGTACAGGATCAGAAAAAAAATTAAAAATCAGAGAGAGTAGAACCCACTCATTTATTTTACTATTTATTTAAAAGAGGTTTTCTTAACTGTATCCAAGAAGGAAAGTAGAACCCCAAACAGATTTAGATTATATTAAACTTCTATAGGAAAAAATTCCCTTTCCTCCTGCAGAAATATACCAAGTACATTGTTATTGACTTTTAAGCTTCCTAGTCACTGACCATCAAATTTTTAAAATGCTGACTTCTGAGGTGAGGGCTCATAACCTTGTTGACTGCTTTTGGACCTGTGCTTAGACTTTTTTGAATCTATCACCTTATTTACATTGGCTTTTCACCTGTCTCCACAATTTGCTTTCTCAGCTATATGGGGCACTTACCTCTGCAAGAAAATCAAATGGGAGTTATCTCTACTTCAGAAACTATTCAGAAAAAAAAATCATTTTATGTACTTTGCAGTTAAGAAACCTGTGGCAGAGGTTAAGGACAAATTTCTCAAAGCATGCTCTCCTAGTTCAAGGATTCCAAGAGGCAAGAGCAAGCAGTTCTGCCTATTCAAATGAGTGATATCTGTAGCTGAAACTAAAAGTCTCTTCAAGTTCAAGTCACTTCAAGTCGGCTTCACAAAAACAGAACTGCAAAACGAGAGGCTATAAACACTATACTCTTTACTTTCTCTCACAGACTTAACAAGGTTGCTCAGGTGAAGGTCAAGAATGGAAAACTGAACCTCAGATGTTCATTTTTATGTCTTTTTTACACCAAATAATCAGGCCAACAACAGAAGACAGCATCCACAGAAATGCCTGCAGCAGAACATAGAGCTTACATAAAGGATCCATTTCAGAACTGCAAAGCTGCTGGACGCAGGCAATGTGAGACTCGTGGCAACGCTGCTTCCTTTTGGTGATTCCACCTGGCAGAAGAGGTGGCAATAGAGAGCAAAACCCCCGAGAGCTGCTTTAGCTCGTGCTAAAATCCAGCACCCCCTTTTGTCAGAATAAAGCCTCTTAGAGTGTGTGGTGGCAGCTTCCTTCTGACCCAGTTCCTGAGTGACATTTAACTTCATAGGAACATGGAACTCAAAACCATAATTCTGCCCTCTTGCTTTTTTTTCATTTTAGGCAAAAACCATGTTGCAATAAAAATGCAAACCTTATTTCTCTATCTCTGCTCCACTCCAGTAGGTAACAGAACTTAAAGGCAAGAAAAAGGATTACAAATTTTTTCCTTGCTTTCCAAAGCTTAAAATCCATCAGAAATTCCCTAATTTCATTTTTCTCCTCTATTTTAGCCATACACTTTTTGCATGCCAGATGGGTTTTCCCCAAGCTCTCACACCGCTATGAAAACTGCTGCATTGTTTGTTAATTTATCACTGTATTAAAATACAATAGGTGAACCATACCTAGGTAAAATGAATTATAGGTATACCTCCCATACATTCTGTACATCATGCTAAGCAAAAGCTGTGTTGTGTTAACTGTCAAGCTGAGAAATAGCTGACATTTGTTATTTTAATTGTTTACTTTGCTGAAATAAGCTTATATGAGAAGCTATGACTTTTATTAAATCTTCACTACAGCACTATTTTCACAGATTGGGAGGCAAAAGCTAATTTTCAAAACTGCTTTGCCCTACAAGGTCACCACCAACAGCTTGAATGCACATGTCAAGGAGACATCTGCTTCAGAGATACCACTCTATGTTAAATGTGCATTGTTTAGAAACTTTAAGATACTTTTCATTTTAAAAATTGCTTATTCAGTAATTATGTTGTTTTTAACTGGTGTTTATTAGCAAAGAATTTTATCCCCTGTGGATTGTTCTACCATTCCATAACAGCCTCCCTGAATTAGACCTCAGCATTTGCTTTAGAAATCCCAGTAAAGCAAACCCACGGATGAATTCACAGACAAGCTGTGTGTCACTGATCTAAACCATTACAGAATTACACAGTAAGTTTATATATTTTCTTTGCCCAAGTGTTTCGAAGTCATTGATGAGACTAGAAAATTTCTCATTTCTCTTTCTTTTAAATGAAAAATCTTGTTCTCAGTTAATCATTTTTTTCCCATTTCAAACCAATGCAACTATGCTTGGCAATAGAGAAGAATTCTTGGTACATTGCCCTCATGTTTCTCTGGCTGCAGTTCTCAAGTTAGCAGTTTCCTAGTCTGTACTATCACTGACTTCAGAAGTGTTTCATGTGTAAAAAAGACAAAATGTTCTGGACAGACAGACCTTTTCTTCATCTCTTCTTCCTGTTTCTTCATCTACTGTTTAACAGGATACAGTTAAAGCCATAGTGGTTGTTTTCTTTTACATGGATATTCAAGGATCGATTGATTTCTATGAATTATATTTCACTTTACTATATTGAGGTCTATCCTTTCAATTAATAAAACTTGTCCTCTCAGGATTGATCTCTTGCTTCATATTAATGGAAAGATTCCCATTGACTTCGAGCTCTGAATGCTAGAAATAACAAGCCCAAATGTTTATGACTACATAATGTAGCAACTTGCTCTGCCTCCACTGTCAAGTGATTAAAATTTCACTGTTAAGATTAAAATAGGCCTAGATTTTTTTTTTGTTTGTTAAAATATACATACTATGCTTTGAATTTTAGAAGATGGAAAGCTCTGCTTATCACATAGATTTTTATTTTTAGAAGGGATTATCTTCAAATTTTTTTTCCTGCTCAAAGTATAGTAGTAAAGTTGCTATATCCAAAATTGGTCTTAAGGATCCAGGTGCAGCACAGGTTATGGAGAGAAAGAAAATTAGACCAATACTGGAGAAACAGAGAGGTTTGGGGCTAAAAAACATTCATTGGGGCAAATACATAAAAGAAAGGCATATAGATTTGCTTGAACATAGATTTCCTTGCAGACAGACATGCAAAGAATTGCCTCTTTCATGCTTCCTTCCTGGGCCATGAATTCTGCTGATCCTGTGCTCTCATTTCCCAGGGTCCTCTGGATCCTACACTGACCCAATGGGCCTGTTCAGCAGCTGTCAGTAGCTCACACTGGGACATCTTTTATGTCTGTTTATAGTTTTCGTCTTTCTCTATACATTCCAAAAAAACAACTTTCAAATTCTTCTAAGTAATGCGTCTTTCAATGAATAGGACTTTTCAGCAGGTATTACCCAATTCCCATTTCTGGGGGAATTCTGGGTTTAAGGAGCAAGCCAGATGGTGCAAATTGCCTGCCTGACCTGTAACTGCGTGGCTCCACAACGTTTCTGTAGCATCCCTGGTGCACACGTCCATGGATGAGCTGCAGCTGTGACAGCTCTGACTGTTTCTGCAGGAGTCAGCTCTACTCTCCTGCCTCAGGCCTGAACCTGCTGCAACTGAGCTGAATATTTGCTGAGCCCAAGGCTGTAACCTGCTGCTGCTGCTGCCTTCATCTTTTATTTGATAACCACCTGATGCCACCTGTCTACTTCACCTCATACAGCAATTGGGACCAGAACATCTCCACAGAAAACTGGAAATATATGTGTTTATAACTCCACTGATACTTTCGTGTGGAATTGGAGGAGCACAAAAATGCTTCTATCAAAGCTCAAATGGAACAACTTCTAATTCGAATATCTCTGGAAAGGTAGAGAGATCAGATTTTCAACATATTAGGACTCATTGAGCTGAGTTAGATACACCCCAGGGACAAGCAAGCCATAGGATTTCCTTCTAGACAAAATTGTGGGACAGTTTCATAATTTCCCATTAGGACCTTATTTATCAAATGTACTTATTGTGTGGCAGCAATGCAAAGAAAGAACTTCAGAAGGTGGGATCAAGACTAAATACTTGCAGAATCCCAGCAAACCATCTATCCTGACCTCATCTCCACAAAACTGAGATGCACCAAAGAAAGACTGCATCCCTGTTAAATTGACTAGCCCGAGGAGTTTGAAGGAATAATTGTGCAATTCATTTTCCTATTTAATTCCTATAATCTAAATTCTACTATTTTCCACAAATACCATATATTATAATATAAATTATTGCACAACCATGACTTTCTTTATAAGAAGTCAGAATTCTTTTGTATTAACAATGTCAAAAATGTTTTACTTAGATGTCTATGTTAAACCAAAATGTTATCCCAACTTATATGGAAATACTGTATTGTTGTCTATATTCATATATAGTGGGGAAAAAAATGGAAATTATAAAGATAAAAGTTTCTGTGACTTGTATGAACTATAGATCTAAATTTGGAATCCAGGATGGGGTTTAAATAAATAAAAGGAACAAAAGGACCTTGTCATGCAAGGAAACAGTTACCCCAGTCTTTTAATTTTGACCACTGAACAGGAATATTTAGTGCCATCTGCCAACAACAAAACAAGATTATATCAAGAATTTTTAAAAGGTATATAAACATATTTATTGAAGTTGTGTCATTTTGTATCTTTTGGAAGCTCATTTTCAGTTCCCCACATTTCATGAAAATTCAAACTGTACATCACTGGTTAATAATAACTGGGAAACAGATAATACAAACCAGCACTAAAGGGAAAGATAAATCTAACAGCAAACCATTCTGACTTATTTTTGTATAAATATTATATACTTCCTAATAGGATTAAAGGCAATATATAACATAAAACCTTTTTTAGTATAAAAAGGCAATCATATTTTAAGCTTTTCTAAGAGACAACAGAGTGGTAAGAAGCAAGTATATAGATACAAACTGGGTGCTTACAAGATAATATTCAAACTGAAGCAGGGAAAACAAGCAGCTGTTGAATGGTTAATCTCACGTATTTTAAAAGAAAAAATATTTACTGGTTTGGTTTTTTTTCTCCACTTCTATCATCAATAATATAACTCTGTTTACATATTCCTTACAAGTGACCTGGGCTTTATTCTCCTTCCCATCTCCTCTTCACCCTAAGTTTTTTTAAGCTCATTTATTTTGAAAAAAAATAAACAAAACAAAAAACCTTCATAATATTAGGATCGTTTATGGCTGAGAACTATTAGGATGAAATGTAACAGATATTAAACATAAGAAAGTTGTTTAAAATGTGCTAACATAAGTGAAATAAAAAAAAAATACACTATGTGAGAAGCATATAAAATTTTTCTACACATGTCCTTCAAAAAAGTTTAATACATAGTCAGGTCACATTATTGCACATCAAATTCTCTAGGTCTCTAGCTGCCAGTAGCAATTATCTGTAAGAGAACATATTTTCCCTCGTGACTATCTATCGGGAATTTTTGACTATACCTAAGCATAGCCTTGAGCAAAACTCCTACAGGGCATATTTGGAAGAGAGTATTTCATTTGGATGAAATATTAAGATTTCTGTGCAATATGTCTATCTATATATTTATACATCTGTTTCAACATATTGATCTGTTTATCTGTTTACTTTAATTACATGAAATAGTTGCATTAAAATGCAAATAGTTCCGGATCTATATATTGCTGTGCAGAGTTTTTAGAGCAGTGCTCTGTGTCTGCAGCATCACATGCCCAGCAGTGGCTCCCACCCCACAGGGCTGTGGGGTGCACCCCAGGGCTGGCTGCAGCCTCACCCCAAACCAGCTGATGGCAATGGGATGTGCCCGAGTGGTTTTGGTGTGACTGATGGCCGGGTGGGGAAGGGCGGAGTCACTACAGAATAGGAACACATTCCACCGCTGCAGAGGGAATATAAAGTCGTATAATTGATTATCTTTAAAAATGTATGAGGCAATCCAGCTTGCTAGAGGATTTCAAACAGTGCCTGCTGTGATGGTTTACAAAGCTTTAGATGACAGAGCGCCGAGTTTGTTACCACAGGTTTTCAAACAAGTTTCCAGTTTCAGGATGCTGTAGATGGACAGGAAATGAAAACTGTGTATGGTCCACGCCACGGCATACAAGAACCACTGGACTCTATTAACAAGAAACACAATGCAAATCTGAAGTAGAGTTAATAATGTATGAGTTTAATTTAATTTCTGTCCTGTAAACACGGATGTAACTTCTACCTTCAAATGAAATTTTTGTTGGTTTCATTTTGATATGAACTGGGTCTCAACAGTATATTAACTACAAGAATGATTACTTGGTGTCATACTACACCCTCTGAAGTCTACAATAATCTTTTCATTGATTTCTAGGCAGTCAGATCAAATCCTGACCATTTATGCATTATGCATGTGTATTTATTACCTAACCACACTTAAAGATATGACAGTACAGGGTAAAAATTAACAGATTATTATTCAAACAGACAGAGAGAGAGAAAGAACTTTATCAGGAGGTTAGGGATTTAAAAAAAAAAATCTAACAGCAATAGACAATCACTAATTTTCAGCAACACAGTAGCTTGAATAAATACAAGAGCAAACATGGCAAAGACTCCAAAAGCTTTTACATGCACTTCTATTACTGCAAAAGAAAACAAACATTACAGCTTTGACAAATGGCTCATTCTGTGAGTCTTTATGGACCTGGTAGAACAAGAGTTGATACTATTTTCAAATGACCAAATATATGTAAAAGCAAAATAGCATAAATTTTCATCTCTCCTCTTAATAATACACTCAGAATCTTAAATTGTATTCTTCCTTCCTGGATTTTTCCAGATCTATCCTATTTATCTGATTGGATTTCTGTCCATCGTTCCACATATTAGAGCTAATTAGTACCCCCTGATGAGAAACAGTCCACCGATGGAAAAAGCAGTTGGATAAGATCTACATTAACAAATGTAGTTCATTTAATATCATTTGTACTGCTGCATTATTAATAATACATAATTACTCTGTGCAGGCTGTAAAGGGGAAGAATAAAACTGTTCATTAATTTCTTGGCCTTTACAAAAGGAGTGGTATATTCGCCACAGGCTGAAAAAGAAGGTATTGGACTTACAGAATGTCATTCATCAGTTTTGCATGTCACACTAAAAACCTTTTTTTTGTATGGAATGTACTGCTCTATTTAAACGAGATGCTTACCCTAGCCCAAGATATGATGTGCCACTGAGCCACTGGAATCCTCAGTTGTTATTGGGAAAGCAACTGAACAAAGCAGCAGGACAGCTGACTGTCTGAAAGCTGAGATTTCCAGAAAGCTGCTGAAGGTTATTTTCAGTGCATACAAATTCCAGGCCAAAACCCATACAGATTTTCCCATTACCTACACATGGCTACATTTATTGTACAATCTATTACTTCTCTACTAATCAATCTAATATTTTTTCATTTACATGTGTAAGTTACTCCAGACTTTGAACACTGCAGGAAGCAAATACACAACTGCTTTAATTTTACCCACACTCTTAAGTCTAAATCAGTACAATAACACTTTACACCACTTACAGAACAATGTATATACTGCTAAATTGCAGACTAAAATTACCTTTTAGGATATAGGATAAATTCATACAACCATGCACCAAATCTGTTGTTCTCACTCCAGTAATAGTGTCAGTGTTGCTGCACATGTTCTGCCTAAAGAACCTGTGGTTTTGGGGGGTTGGTTTGACCCTTGCAAGACTGTTACCAAACATACCAAGCTAACCTGCCTAATGACCCCTTCTAGAGCTCTCACGTTCTTTAGAAAGAGAGAGGGCATGCATGCTAAAACCCAAAATTATGTTTCTTTATTTTTCCGGGGAGCAAGAGCCTGATTGTCTACTAGTGCTGTGAGTAGTGCCCATGCCCACATTTATCTGAGCAGGAAGGGTCTCTAAAGCAGTTTCCCCCTGAGCAGCAGTGGGAGGTACAAGGCAGGGACACACAGAGCATCTGATTCCTCTTCCAATAAGATTTTGGATGACAATCAGGTTTGCTTTCAGAATTGCTTAGCTCACCTCTAGCAGTTTTAGAGAACATTCCTAATATTTTCTACATACTTCCTACAATAGATTGTGATTTAAAGAGTCAATACAGCTGCGTCAAACTGCTTTTAAAAAATAAAGAAATAGAACAGTAAAATAAATACTGAAGTATGACATACATGAGACAGAAGTATGGGAATCCTGGAAACTTCTAGGTACAAGACTGAATAGAGAGTTGAGTCCAGAACCCAGAGTTGAACTCCTTGTAGACATAGGGAAAAAACGCTCATTTTATATGAATTGAATTACCATATCTTCATAAAAGAGCATGTGGGAAGGGGTCCAGCACAATTAAATATGATTAGTAGGTAAAAAACAAAGCACAGTTAATAACTGCTTGTCCCTTCAGTTAACCACAGAAAAGAACAAGAGTCATTGAGTCTCACTCCTGTAAGGGAGGGGATAATTCACGCTGAAATTCTTTAATGCTACAGCTTCTTTAGTGGAATATTTAGAAACTCACTGTCAAGCAAAACACTTCAGTGAAACTGTTCGTTAAAGGAACGACCAGACAGTGAACACAAGGTCACCTGAAACTGTTGGTATCATTTGGTACAAGCCTGAGGGAAAATACCCCACTAGTATTTATTATAGCAGAAGGATGTGTGGGGGTCATGCTTTACCCTGAGAAGTCAGGGCACTGTCCTCAGGTCCCCGGTCAGAAATGAGACATGCAGGAACAAAGAACATATAGCAACAGCAAGTACTCACATCCATCTGGACCCAGTAAAAGTTGCACAGTTGAAATTATACTGTTTAGAGATAAAGTCAGCAGCCTTCTGTCTGACAGTGCTGAGGAGGGAAAATTAATCCATCTTCTGGAGGCTCTGCTGACCCCTGAGCCACCTGCACCCTTTTTAAGTGTCCTCCATCACCTCCCTCAAAAAAAAAAAACAAAACCAAAATCCTCTCACTCACCTAACAGTGATATCCAGCAACACAAATGCACAAGAAACTAAAGCATCCTGTTAAAGGACATAAAGAAATACTTTCAAAAAATGAAATTAAGTGAAGCAGGGTAATAGAAACTAACTAAAAGTTTGAAGTACAACATACATTCCAGAGAGATCTGAAGTATTTGATATCAAATTCTTTTGGTTGACTTTTCAAGCTACTTATTTTACTTCTACAAAATGTGAGCAATCTTAAGGGTTTGAAGTAAATATTATGCATTTTAAATAAAATAATCTTAATATGTGATCAGGCAGCACTTCTAGGATTGCTCAGATTACTGTCTATTTTGTAAAGGTCATTTATTTTTTCTAAGAACTAAAATATTAAGACGTTCCTCATGTGTTTTTTCACAAAAATCTATACTGTGATATGTATGTGTCTATAGCTCCACTTTAATATAATGACACAATATTAAATCTTTAAACTAAGAATACCCTACATGCAAAGACTACGAATTGTGATTTATTTGAATGCCATTATCTCACCAATATAACAAATGAAAAAGTTATATTTTCTTAAATAATGTAGGAAACATTTTTGTGAAGCACGTTTCAACCTTAATTTTTAGAAGTCATGAAATGTCATTAAATCCCAAGTATTTTCTCCAAATATATTAAATTCAATGTACTATATATGTTCAATGTAAATAATATATATTTAAATCCATGAAAACAATATACTCATACGTAAATAATGCAATTCTAAAGGACCAGAACCTAATCTATTTTAAGTCTTACAACACAACTGAATTCAAGGTTAACAGCAATTTTATCCTAAATCACGTTTCCTGCCAACAAGTCCTAGTTTCCCTGTATTTACTACAGGATGCTGCACTGAAGATATATCACAATATAAAATAGATGTTAGCAAATAGAAAAAGCCAGAAAACAAGACAGCTAACATAAAATGGGAAAACCCACAGACAACAACAGACATTAACTTGACAATCAGTCCACATGCCTGCAATATATCTGTCCCATAACTATTCCATCAGGATTCACTGATTCAAGAAAAAGCTTTGAGAAGAGGGGCTAGACACTACCATCACCAATCTAAGTTGCTTGCTCACAACCAGGGCTTCCAGGCAGGAGAGGCTCTTTTCCCTCATTGGAAAAAACAACAAACAAAACAAATCTCTAACATAGCTGGATATTTCTCAACACGTTCTTTCAAGGGTTGGAGACCTTTATTCAGCTTTACCCACTTGCTGTAAATGATGAACACAAATTCTAGGAGAGAGGAAACTCATGGGTATAAACTTAAGAAGCTGAGTGTATCCTATTCTTATCTACTTGATTAAATAGTCCAGAAGAATATTCAAAGGCTAAAACTGAAATTATTATCTACTCCCTAATGATTTGAAATTCTTTGGAAGAAATTCAGAGCAAGGGGAGAGGAAAAGGGGAAAAAAAAGAAGTTACCATAGTGCAGGAGTGTTTTCCACCTCCCTTATTCAGGAAAAAATTGAAAGAGAAAGTCAGAAGACATTCAGCAATTGGACATTGTCTCACTCCGTTCATGCTAGGCTGTGCTGAACGGCCTGTGGGTTTTTTTAAAGATTTCTACAAACTTATGATTCAGGCAAGTAGGGTGCAACTCAGGAACACAGATCACATTGCAGCTTATGATTCAAAAGTTCTTGACAAAATGGGTATGTCTGTTTCTACAAATTGTAAATACCCAGAGCTTGACACAGGCAGCTCTAATAAATACTGAATATAAGATCCATCAATGAGTAACATTCCTCACACTTTTGACTACATCCCTCCTCACTGCTCAGCCTTTGCTTTATGTCAAAAGACACCAAGAGCCCACAGTCGTTGCCAGCACATCTATATTGATCAGATTTGGGGGATCTGTGCTGACCTCTCAGTAGTGATTATACTACAGCCCTGTGTGCCAACCAACGCTCTCCCCACTAAGCAAGTGTAATTTGCTTCCCTCATTGCAACTGCTGCAGCAATGTACACCAGCAGTAACACACTGCTGAAGACACTGCAGGGAGTAATGTAGCAAAATGTCTTACATGGATGTGGATAATATGGATTTGCTGAGCCCACAGAGCTGGTCTCTGAGCTATCATCTATAAGCCCCTGTAACAAGTTTCTTCATTCTCCCTTCACTGAGGTACAACTAATTCCTGCATTTGTTGACTGAAAATGCTTTACACCTGAGTTTTTGTTTTTCTAAAAATGAAAGGAAGAAAAGCAATGCAAGACCTAAAATTGCATTAATTAACCTAAGTCCTATAATACAATACTGCAAAGCAGTCACATCATAAAGTCAAAGCTTTTGTACATTTAGTGATGTGTTTTTTAATTCATGCATTAGCCAACTGGGATGACAGTATTTTAATGCCCTTGAAGTTGAAACACATTTTTAAACCTGTAACATATCTAAAACATAACTCAGCCTTGGTCAATCCATTTTCTCTTCCCACTTGAGGGGCAGTGCTCCATGCAGTATCCATCACAGCAGCTCTGTGCTCCCCCTCTCCTGCCTCATCAACACCTGAGAGCAGCCAGCATCCTTCTGACAGGCTTCAGACCTGGGGCTTCTAATTCTAACCCATCACACTGCAATAGCATTTCAACAGGAAAACTATTGCAAAGAAATATTTAAAATGAAGGAATTTTAAAGTGGGAGGGCAAAAAAAATCACTGAAATTTGCATTTAATGAAAATATTTCAACGAGTGAAGCATAACAATGGAATATTATGTCTAATATTGGTGGCATCTCAGAAATCTTGTTAAAAACTAGAGAGCAGGCTTTATTTGAACTTTGTTGCCCTTATATTAGATTCCTTTTTTAGAATTAATTTATTTCCTTGTAGTTCTCATTATGTTTTTATTGCATTCATGGAATAGTGCAGCATTTCTCTAACTAATTTAACACCTGTAAATTCCCACAGCTGCTAATGAAAGACTGTGTAGACTACCAGATAAATTCCTAATTCATATTTCAAAGGTTGCAAGTTCAAATCCTATTAAGGCTGTACTTATTAATGTTTCTATTAACTCTTTTCCATCTCTGAAGTTACAGATTGAATTAATACTGTCAGTTTTTGAAAAGAAGGAACACACATCTTTTCCAAAATGTCACAAAAAGTGGGGATGAGGCAGGAGAAGGAAACTAGCTTAGGACAATTCAGATACAATCTCTATGCTTTTCAAGGTGATGGCATTCTTGCAATTAAAATGAAAAGCAATGAACTACACATCATGAATCCTTCAAGAAACAGTGAAAATCCAGTTTTTGCCCTATAGTGCAAGTACACTGAATAAAGCTTTGGCTTCCATTCCTGTCTTTCAAACACAGTTTTCTTTACATTTATCATTTATCTCCCATCACCTCAGTTTATTCATCTCTAAAACGGATGCAATGCTGACTGACCTCCTAGTTAAGTAATCCTTAATCCTTTGGACATCCATAACTACTTCCATTAGAATTTTAAAGCCAATAAATTAAATGCATCTCCAACGAGATTTTGTCAGATTTAATTCATTAGTTATGAGAATCTTAACGGAACAGCTATAGATGTTCAAAGGATTAATTATAGCTAAAAAACAAGCACTTAGAAAACTATTTAGCTATATCAAAAAAGAATATATCACTGGAAATAACCTTGCCCAAAGAGACCAGGAGTGAAGCAGGCTCTAATATTCCCCATGACTGACATAGCTTTAAATGCAGCAGCATTCTGGAACAATGCTCTAATTTATGCTGCTACAGATCTACATCTGCTATCAGAAAACATTATGCAAAAGGTTTGTTTTTTTTTTTTTAATATATTGTTTTGCATATTAGATAACATCTGAGAAGCTGTATTTCGTGCAGTCATTAAAGAAAATAATTCGACTGGTGTACAAATATACCATACTTGATTAGCAACCAGTACACAAAATTCCCTTCTCATTTCTTGGGTGGTAATTGCTTTTTTAAAAAATGCATCATTTTTTCAGAGTAACATCCTGTTCTTCTCCTGTATTTTCAATTTACAAGTATTCACTGTAGTCTAATGTTGACCTTCAAGTCATAAGGCTAAAAAAGTTTAGTTTGCTTCTCAATATATTCTTATTTAAATGATAGCATATATTTCCAATTATGCACAACGTTCTATTGAAATTTAAAATAATTCATTTGGAGCCACAAGTCTATATCTACAATATACATGGGTTCAAAAATCCCACAAAAAAAATCCACAAGAAATACACAGGAATTTTTGAGCCAATCTGAACAATTACTTTAATCTGTTTGAGAAAAAGTGAGGTGAATATATATGTATCAGAAATACCGTTCTGATAATTTAAAATGAAAATTGTTCTCTTATTTGGCTTTCTCCAAACCAGTGTAAAACTGCTCAGACACACTGGGCTCCAGTTCTCTGGCAAAAATACCTATTTTTCCCACATATACCATGATAGCAGGAGTCACCAAAACTCCGAGGTGTGCAGTTGCTGGTGGAAAGGCTTGTGAGCAGTACACCAGAACTGACAGTAAGCTCATGTCCTGGTTCACAAAAGTCACTGCAGGGGGCAGAAACTTTCCAACCAACTTCTTTCATTAATTTGAACACTGCTTTACACTGTGCCTCACGTTTGGGCCACACCCTTAACCAAATGACAGATCCAGACTCTAACTTCCCTGACAGAATTTGCTTTCAAAAAGACTGACTGACAAGTTCCTATTTGTTCTTTTTCTGGGGGAAAAAATAGTATTTTCATATATATAACTGAGGGTCAGGCTCTTGGTATTTTCAGAGCTCTAAAAGCTCCAGAGACATAAGGGAGAGGGAGCTGACTTCTTACCATTGATCACAAACTCCGTCACAAGGAGAAAGAAGATTGAGACCTTGATGTAAGCTGTCAAGATTTATACCAAGGGTGGCTGTCTGTAAAGAAGGCTGTGGATAAATAAAAGCCGGATAACAGGCTCTTCAGATAGAGCTTTACAATCAGGGTGCATGGGCTGAGGAGCCCCATCAATAGTGTTTCTGCAATACAACTTGCCAAGAAAACTAGGGAGGCTCTGAAAAAGGAGTGAACAGGGAATGGGAGAGTTTATTTATCCATATGGTAACAACATTCAGACAGCTCCTAGTAACGTGCAAGATGTAGTAATGTACTTGAGAGGAAATAATTTTAAAATATATTGTTTCCAAATTCTTATGATTCATACTAGCTTATACAATCCTTTGGGCCAAATACCACAGTCCCTCCTCAGCTCTCATTCAAGGAAAATCTGCTCAAAATCAATAGGAGTTTGCTTATATAAGGAAAAAAAGTGAAAACTAAGGATAAAATAGGGCTATGATTCATAGTACACATGAAAATTATTTTGGTTGTTCAAACATGCAGAGTATAAATCATAATAAAAAGATGCTGTACCACTGATGACCTAGTTTTCAAAATCTGCACAGAGTTAGTAATGGAACTGAACACAAACTTCAGCACACAAGAAAAGCCAAAGTCTATCACCTGGCTGACAGTTTTCACTTCTGAGTGCCATGGTCTGTTCAGAAACTGTCAGTCCCCTACATTGCACAAGCTTTCTTGCTCACACAATTATGTATGAATATTTTGAGAAAAGACTACATGCTATTAGGATGGGAAACATTCTACTTTTCTTATGATGCCTCTGCATAAAAATAACAGTCTTATGAATTTTATTTTACCTTTTAATAACACAATCTGGGATTTATTTTGGAAGATTTGAGTACTTCAGAATAATTTATCGCTCACAAAAAACATTACCATGACAAATATTTAGCTATTATGTAGGTCATGTTTAATTCATTTTACTAAGTAAAAATGTTATTATACAGACGCTTATGAAAATAACTAGGATTGTTTTATTATTTGAAATTATATCGTGAAATTTTACAAACAAACATGAAATGGACAAAGATATTTCACAAAATATGTAAATCAAAAGATAAATTATTATTTATTCCTTTCTTACTTTTTCTGAAAGGAAGCAGAAAACTGCTTATTATGAAGGATGTTGATGCAACTTTTAGGGTTTGACACGTTTAATCATCATTGTTGTAAACAGTGAGCCAATGGTTCCCCAGATTTCAGCCAGTCCTACATTTCCCTCATTAAATTTTCCAATTTATTATTCGTCTTAACTTATTACTCTCACTGTTACCAAGTTCTTGTTTTAGACTATGAAATGCATACATTACACAATAAAGCAAAGCTGCCCAAATTTTAGTAGTATGTGTACGATTTCTCTTCCTCTTCGGTTATACCCTTTTATTTTGTATTCGTGCTCTTCACTCCATCAACATTTTCTGCTCAGACAGACCATTGCAAACCCCTCCCCACCCAGCACTTTCATGCTTTTAATTTGCTTGTGCTCTCAGTTTCTCCTACCAGTCTTTCTTTCAATCTGTTTCATGGTACTTAAGACTCTCCTTCCCCCTTCTCTTCTCCTATCTTTTTTCCTCTCTGCTTTTTATTCCTTACATCTCCATCACTTGAATTCAACATGACACATTTAGGAATCTACCTCTTCTCTCCTCCTTATCTTTCTGTCAAAATACCTGTTCTCTGCCCTGCTGTAAAATTTCTCCAGGATGTTTCATGAAGCCAAAGCATGATTTCTCATCAGCTTCTTTACTGACACGTTAGTGCATCGCTTCCTCTGCTGTGCAGCAGAGCAGGCTGTGTGAGCATGATGGGTGTGCACTGCAGCAGATTGCAGCCATGGGGGTGTTAAATGCATCAATGTGTGTGTGTGTGTGTGTGCATGCTCATATATGTGGGCTCACATATCGGTGCCAGTTGCCAGCTATACTCCTAGAACCTAGGAATGACTGCAACTAGAACTTGACCACTATTAAATTCCACTTCCAAGTCATGCTGTAAAAATATTTTGCCTAAAGCAAATTAAAGCAGATGCAGGAGCTTAATATGAAATAGGAAATGCTTCCATCTTATTACTTTTGAATCTAAAAGAGAGTCTGAACCAAACTAGAACATGTGGACAGTACAGGTGACAAGATGATTACATTTTTAAGTGTAAAAATAAACAAATTAGAATTGCTGAGTCTCACAATATGACATCCACGGGAACTAGGGAGCTGCTAGTGGACTGCAGAGGGCAGAGAAGTAGCTCTGCAGATATGGGACAGCCCAAAGAGAGCAGGAATCCATGGGAATGCTGCAGACTCTGGATAAGACAAGAGAAAGGAAAAAGAAGTCCAGGTGAGGCAAGGACAGGTATGCAAATGTTAAAATCACCTGAACCTGAGTAAATTTCTAAACTGAAGAGTGCCATGGGTATATGTTCTCTTTAGATAAACAAAATGTATTTTAAATATTTAACTCTTTTCTGGAACCAGAAACTGAGATATGAGCACACATGTAGAATTTAATTGGATATTTCCAATACACACGCGTTCAAAAAATGTCTGTTTCGCAAAGTTAACTGTAATGAGACAGGAATCTCACATGTCATTTTATAGATTCCTGTAGCTCATTTAGAAATTCAAGCAACACTCAAACCACCTCATTTATACAAAATTACTGATATATCTGTTTTTAAGAAGGCAGCCTTTCGATTTAATTTCTTCACAGTGAAGCACTGTGACTGAGGACACTATGCACGCTGCTAACCTCTCTCCTCCAAATTTTGCTGCTGCCTCTATTTCCTTGTCCACCTGCTGTTTTTCAGCACAGACTGGTAACCCAAAGGTCACACTAATCTGCATTTATCCAGCCAACTGCATCGCATCTGACTGACCAATGAGGGAGGCACCTGAGTGATACTGCACCTCTTAAAGAAGTTCCTGGGTGGTTCTCTGCTCGTATAAGAAGCAGCACTTCCCACTCATTAAAAAACCAAAAGCAGGCAGAAAAATCCTTAACAAGAAAATCATGTCTAAACCCAGTAGTACACTGTTAACCACCTGCCATGTCTAATGCTGAATTGTCATCCCTTTGCACTCCAAGAGCTTGATAAGGCAAGTTCACCTCCCAAAGCATCTTGATTTGAAAAGAAATAAAACATTCACCTTTTGAGCCCTCCAAGATTCAGAGGCCAAAGGTCTATAGCAGGCAAACAGATTAAATGGATAAGAACAGTTTTACAATTAAGATAGACTCGAGTGTGCTGATTTTAATCTAATGCCCCAAATACAGAAAAATTGTTTCAACTCTCATATCTCGTTTAGAAACACACTTCTCTCTTTTCTTTTCCTCTGTCTCCTTTCTTTCAAGGAAGAAGTAATTTCTTCTTCAAAAAGAAGTTATGACACTCACTGATGACACATTCCAAGACGGGTAAGTGTGATAACAAGAATTAAATACAGGACATTGGCAGAATAATGCCAGGAAGAGGAATAATTTCATTAATCATCTCACATTCACCTACCCATCAGTTCTACAATTTGGAACATCAAGCTAAGCTTCCTATATTGAAATAACAGGTCTTTGTTTCAAAAACAAAAAATATATACATATAAAAGCAAATCAAACCTCTCACAAGATATATCTATATATATAATGGCAGCTTTTTTCATTACTACAGCTATGTGCTGACTACATCCAATTTAGTCCTGTCACCTTCCTTCAGATTCACAGGTATATAATTGTTATTACATTTTCATCAATACCTCATTTACTTTGAAAATAATACAGTCTCTGTCCACCTCTAGATAGGAAATTATTTTTTGTTTCTTATCCTCCTTTGCTGCAATAATGAAATATCTCCAGAATTATTGTTAGATATGTTTCTTTTTTGTAATGTCATCCTTACACAGAGCACCCTGACAACCAGAGACAAAAAAAGACTAACTTTCCAGAAGTCACATTTCTCAATCAGCACAAGCTTACAATTTTAACAGTGCCATCAGTCTGATGGACATAGAAGTGATTGGGTATTTCATAAGGTTTTAGAACTACTGTCAGCCAGGAGTTATGTGTCACATCCATAAAAAACTACTGGAAATATAAATTTTTCTTTTGTCTTCTGTAATATATTTACTGTCTCTATTGAGCAGCATATAATGAAGAGACTTGCGACTAACAGAACACTAACACGTTCGGTCTGTGGAAAATCAGGCAGAAAAGAGCATTTTTGTCATTTTCAGATGTAAGGGGACATCTAACTTCACCTGCCAGTTTTTCCTATTTTGTCAGAGCTGAACAGAACAGTTCAGGCCACTCAAATGGGCTTCCTTGTTTCTTCAAGCCATCAGCAATGTGTCACAGTTCAAGCAGATGCAAAGGACAAGGTGCAAGGAGTGCACACTGCTGGAACTACAGTCACTGAGTGATGTCCCTGCCGTGGCCACAAGAAACTGCAGTGGCTCAAGGCCAGACAGCTGGCACGTGTAAAAGATGGAAACATCACATCAACTACTCCCACGTACTGGGTGAAATGAGTCTTGTCATCTTGATGCATTTATCCCTCTGTGCATTTTGCAAGTTACTGCTACCAAGAGATGAGTGGTTATCAACACTCTATGAAATGTAGGAGTCAGTATAAATAGTGGTTAATGACTAACTCAGGATGAGAGTTCTTTCTATTTTGGTGGAGGTCCTGGCCCTTTCTGAAACTTCTCTTGCACACTCTCTGCCTCTGCAAGGGGCTGCTCCCCTAAGCACTGTAAGCAGCAAGCAGAACACAGCAGAATTTTTGGAGACAGCAATAGAAAACTCTGAGTTACATGATCAAATTTCTACATCATTCCTACCTGTCCAGGACTTTGACCACAGTGCATTAACCTATGACTGGTCTCTAGGATGATCAGTGTCTTCCCCCTTCACACACATTACTTATTTAGAGTATAGAGAGTAAATTGCAGGACTATACACTGTAACATACAATCACATCAAAATTAGTATTAAAAAAGCCCTATTTTTTCTATAAATAATTAATGGAACTAGTACAACAGAAGAACTTTGCCTGTAAAATGCTTCAAGTGGAAAAAATCCCTTGTGTTTTGCTTATCAGAGGAGTGATAGCTGACTGGTGAAAATTCCTTTATTTCATACTTAGGAAGTATCAAAAAATATATTTTCCCCTGAAATCAATGTTTGGATTGCCTGCAGGAAAAAGTATTGTGTGTGCCCAATGCAGTTCTTTACAGTTGCCTGCAGAGAACTAAATGTGCACTTTTTTTATTTAATGGAAGTGAAGGAAGGGTTTTTTCCTTCATCTTGTTCTTATCTAACTTATTGCCATTAACCTTGCAGATAATAAGTCTTCCATCCTCTTCTCTAATGACAGAAATGAAATAAACTCAAGCCACTTCAGCACTACTTTGAAACTCTCCCTTCTGATGTGTCATCAAAGCAGTCCTGAGCAGGCTTTAAAATGAGATGGTTAAATGAGCTGCAGTTCTGCCACGCTCCCTCCTCCCACCTGTTGAATCCCATGACCTAGAAGTGAAGAAGCCACCTGCATCCCTCCTGCCAGCTCAAACTGCTCCATGTGATTACTGCAGCTGTATGAGAGATGCTACAGAGGGATGCAGAATTACAGAAAATATTACTGAGGCAATAGCAATACTAAGTAAAATTCCAAAAAGTGAGCACTGTAAGCGGGGGGATGCCAGCTGCTCTCTGGACAGCCAGAACTACCTTCCTCAATGCCCTCCACTGTAACTGACATGCCACTGCTACAGTCTTGATCTCGTAGCATTTCATTTTATCAAACTATCACTGTTCCTAAATTCAGCCACAATGATCCCGGATCTGTAATTTTTCTTCCACTCAAAAGCATGCTGCTGTTTTGGAAAACATCCCAGTCTCCAAGAAGATTATGAGAAATATCATTCCATTAATACTGTTCCTTAGGAGTTAATTTCATCTCTAGGTAAGTCTATAAAAGGGTTCTTACATGGAGGGCAATAGAGTTGAACTAAAGCTGTGCAAAATGTACAAAGAGCCACATGAAACTATATAAAACTCACCAGGTCTAAGGAGTGCACTAATAATTTGAACCAGCAGGGCTTTGCTCTAAATTTTATTGAGCCAGAAAACCTTTCATTAAAATCAGAAATGTAATTTTGGTCACTATCTGGAATTGTACACATTTCTGGAAGCTAATTATTTCTCTTTTTCCTCCCCTTCTCCCCCTTCCAGGAGGAATGCTGTGCCTGTTACACAAAGCCACAGGTATAAGTTTCATGGTTAGACTTCTGGAAGGCTAATTGGCTCCATGTGACCAACATGAAACCTGCTACAGCTAAGCAGAGAGCCTCTCTGTACCTGACTTACATAATTCTGAATCCCAAAAGGTAAGAGCTCTAAAAGTAACTCTTTTAAGCACTAGCACCTTGAGTTGCTGCTCCTGCTGTGGCTGACCCAGAGATGCTGCTCTTGGCAAGCACATCGGTCCTGTGGCTGTGCTCCTGGGGACTGCTCTTGGGTCCAGTCCCCCAGCAAAGCCATTATGTCCTTACAAACCTCTGCGAGCTCCCACACAAAGTTACACTACTTGTTTGTGTAACCAGGGACAAGGAAGTGAATCAGTGCTAACTCTTTACCTGGGCTGTTCTTTAAAAGAAATTACTAGAATAGGGATTCAAATTTGAAACATAAAGTATTCTTTCGATGACTGAGCCGCTGCCACATTCATGTCTCAAGTCTACAGGAAATCCAATGGCAGCAAGCTAGGAAATGCTGATTTGTTCCTTAACTCTTTTGTTAATAACTCTAAGTGCTTAAGTATAACATATACTCTCTATTCTCCTGATCACACATGCAACTTAACACCCAAAAACGTTTACAGGTATCCAAGTTCCAGATACATACATTCTGATGGAAATAGATTCATAAATTCTGATGGAAACTGGATACACAGTTGGGGGGAACTAGAGCTTCATTAGTCTTTGAGCTTCATCAGCCTTTAATATATATGAGTCTGGTTTCTATAGCACTAACATTACCAGAGGTATAAAACAACAGCAGTAGCAGAAACAACTTCTTATATATTAAAAAAAAAATTATAAAAGTGGAAATTTCTCCTTAGGAAGGGAAGAATTTTCACAGAAACAGTAACCAGACCAGATAAAGTGTGAAAGTCAGGGGGGAGCTTGGCGTATTCTCAACACTGTAATTCTTATTTAAGTTGTCACAGCTGAAATTGCAAGACTTTTTCTATTTAAGTATGTTGAACTAAAAATTTTAATAATCATTGAGCCTTTTAGACAAAAACGGATCAAAGATTTGAAAACACTAGAATTTTAGTGATTAAAAAATATCATTGAATTTGATGAGGGCAATCAGAGCAAAAATATGCAAGATCTGAAAGAAAAGAGACATTAAAATTTAGTAAGAACTGGATGACCTCAATAACTGAAGTAGCAAGAGAGAGGTGAAATTGGATAATGAGATGTTATTAAACTAAAAGCATGAAAAATAATAATTAAAAATGACCATAACCAACAGATGACCCTTAGTAAAGTCAAACGAGCATGCTGTGCTGCAAAGCTGTGGTGTGATGTACTTTCAATAGTCATGTATCAGAATAAGGTTTGCTAAAAAAAAAAAAAGAAAAAGTAGGAAGTCTGTTGGAAAATACAAACAATAACCTTTATCAATCGCAGCCTAACAGCAGATACATAGCATTCTGTCTTGCCTCCTGAATATTTGGAAGTAGCTGACATCACAATTTACTTTGCTTATCTTAAGGGTAGAACATTCAGCATCTGTTTAAAAGCACAAAACTGTACTAGTAAACAGTTTGTGATGAAAAAAACCCCCAACCATACTGTAGTGTGAAAATGACCCTGAGATCCACCAATGAGGAATACATAATTATGGAGAGTAATTAAATTCTCATTTTTGTTAGTATTTGGAAGTTACTTTTTCCCCACAGAGATCAAAAACATCAAACTAACTTAATTTTTACTCATTGCCAGTGGCTTTTTTTTTCTTTTTTTTTTTTTAAATCAAGTCTTCCTTTAACCTGAACAACTGCTCACGGTCACATTCTGAAATTGGATATTGTTCATCTGTTTACCCAAATACTCTCTGAGACATCAAAAAAGCAAGGTTGAGAACCAGGCCCAAACAGCATGTGGGTTAATCATCATTATTTCTACCCCTTCACCATCCAGAAGCACATTTTTGCTGTAAGTCACTGAAAACCAAACTCTACAGTGTCTTCTTTCCCTCTACCCACATTTTCATTTCAAGCATCAGCTCACAAAAACATTTTGCAGGGGAAAAAAAAAAAATCAACTTTTCCTGGAGCTTTTTTTTTTTCCAGTTGATTGCTACTTCTTGGCACCAATTATAAGCAACTGCTTCACAGCTGAACCAAAGCAGCAGAGTCAGCAAAATCACAGCCTCTCCATTCGCAAGCAATCAGAGAGACTCGATGCAAAGGAGCAAAGGTGAGACACACACCAGCCTAATAGGCCAAGGAGGAATACAGCCCTTGTTCTGCTCAGCCCGGGCAGCCTGGCTGGCCAGAATGTAAACCTCTGGTAAACAATTTCACTGCCTGTCTGATAAAGAACTGCAAACTCGGTAGGAAGCACCAAACCGCTGGGACAAGGGGGACTACGGATCCTGCCACTAAAGCCAGTGTTAAACATAAAAACATATAATGAACTCGCTGCCCAGCTGGAGGGAGGCATCTCTGGTCATTGGTCAATAGTGACAGAGGTAACAGACAACAAAGACCAAATTCAATGCCTCTTCTTAACAACAGGAGACATGAAACAGCTGTCTG
Organism: Acridotheres tristis; assembly: GCA_037013685.1. Lineage (NCBI taxonomy): Eukaryota > Metazoa > Chordata > Aves > Passeriformes > Sturnidae > Acridotheres > Acridotheres tristis. The sequence goes on from CM072895.1 coordinate 14,744,023, forward strand.
TACAAGCAACCTTGTGGGAATTCACAATCTGCCTCAGTTTCACGCTTCACACCTTGATTCCTGCCTCTGGTTCTTGATCCTGCTTCCTACCTGCCGAGCTGTGGTTTCTCTTATATTTTCAATATTCTGTCCTCCCTGTGCTATAGCTTGTCCCTGGCTAGCCTGCTTGGTCAAATCCAGCACTGCCCACTGGCTGCTACCTTGCTGCTTGGAGTCCTTGGTTGTCTGTCTCAGACCAAAACAAATCCCTCAACCCTGAAATGATGCATTATTTAATTACTGTGGGCCCTCAGTCATGACCCCGGAGTTGATTTGTTAGTCTGTCATCAGCCTGGTCTATCTCAGAAGCACAGCCACCTTATCCAGGTGATGCAGGATATGGTTCTTCAGCTCAGAATTTCTTTGAACTCCACTAGAAGTCAGCACAACAGCACAGGGGTCTCTTCCTATCTCTACTCTTTGCCAGCTTCAGCAGAGAAGTCAGCTTGATTAGGTTTAACTCAGCCTTCTGGAGAGTGCTCAGTTATGCATGGTCATGTTTAACTAGTAAGTACCACAGAAGGTGAATAAAGAAGCATGATAAAAACAGAGATGCATAACACAGAAAGCAGCTCTGACCACTTTGGTACCACATCCTGCAAGCCGTTGGTGAGTGCTATGGCTTTAGTGGTAATTTTGGATATAGTTGGGCGACTTTGCATTGATCACTACAGAAGTGCTTGGTTTTACCGTTAAATAATTAATTTCCCTGGCTGATCTAGCAGTAGTATTAGTGGATGTTGAAGTAGATTACATTAACATAGCTCCCTGTAATCATAATGAAGTTCTGCGTGATCTCTCTTAGTAGAACGTGGAAAACAGTAATCAGCACACCAAGAGCACAAGCATGAAATCTGCCAAGAGCAGCAGGCTGGTACAGGCAGCAGTCAGAAGCTCGAGTGAGAAACCCTCTCTGTTCCCACAGGAGCACAGGTCTCCTCCAAGCTGGCTCTGAAATAGTAGGGCACAGGCTTGTTGAAAACCTGTTATAACTCTCTGAGGAAGGCATGGCTATCAGCCCTCACTCCTCAGCCCTAATTCTGCCCCTCACAGCTGCTAGGCTAAAGGAGAGAAGGAGCTGACAGAGCAAAATAAAAAAATCATGGCCAGATGTGAGGTGAGCACCCACTTCTAGGGAAGGATCAGTATACCATACAATCAAGAAACTTTGAAACCATATGTGAAAAAACAATAATCAGAGCACAGAACGTATTGTATGAACAAGAAATCAATTCACTGTCAGCCAATTCAAACTACAGTACCACAGCTGGATGAGTTGCCTGTCCTTGAGTGACCAAGGACCACAAGATCCTTTCTGGCATTAGGGCCAGCCTGCTCTGCAATCCTTCATCTCTTGGTTAACACTATTATTTGTGGGTGTATATACAGGTCAGAAGTCTAATAGCTGGTGCAAGCCTTTGTCTTACTCACTTTCTGCTTATACATTGACCTTGCTGACTTTCCTTGCTGTCTCTGCTACATACAGTACTAGCTGTGAACTACTGCAAACTGTAGAACTCCTCCCACATACACACATACAAGAAACCCCTGCTTCATTTCCCTGTTTTACACCCCAGCAGACATAAAAGCCACTTGCACTACTCCCCCAATGTGTATGTACATCACTTTCTTACACTCCTGCCCCAAAGTTAAGCAGAAAACTTATCTAAAGCCTATCAAAGAGTTTTGTCCACTGACCAGATCCATAAACAGAAGTTCAAGGATGATGAGTAGGGAAAAGCAGAATTGGAGCACTATGTCATGCAGGAAATCACAGTAGAGACTGAGAATACTCGGGGAATCACACTTCCTTGCGAGGGTAATCATTTGTAGAGGACACTCCTTCACCCTAAGTCAGCTGTATGAAATTATTGTAATTTTTTTTGTTCTACAACTCATCATAAGAATTGCATTTGATATTCTTTCTAAACATTCATATCATTGGGCAAAGAAAATTCCCACTAATGCAGAAGTCATAAGCTCTACTGAAAGTGATGCTCTCTTTCACAGGTCCTCATTTTTCAAAAACATGCAAAACTACATAACAACCAAGCTAACAAACAGTATTTCATCACTTTTCTTTCACTTTCAATAATTCATAGCCCTAATATTTACTCTATTACCTGCGCAGCATAAATATTAATGACATGCCACTACAAACTTTGAGCACTTTCTGACTAGATCAACACAGAGAAATTTTGCCCTTGGCCTAAAGACAAAAGATTGTCACTGTGATTAATAACAGAAGTGACAAAACCTTGTAAGTGCAATCAAGAAACATATTATTCTAGAGAAACAATTCACTACTTCCTAAATGCATTTCACAATGGCTTGAGATGTGTTTTTAAAAGCATCAGAAAACCTGCCCTGAAATTATTGTATTGCATGGAAGCTTTTGCAATCTTTTGACTGCGTTGCAATGTTCCAAAAGCTCTATATCTCATATTTAACAGGTTTTCCATTTTGCATGTTTAATGTTACAATGCACTAATAAAAATAGTAAAATTATGTCCCAGTTTCCCTAAATGATTAGTTTCAACATATTTTTAGAGGAAAGAAAATTTAACTCTTATTTAAGGAGGTAGAATGAAATGCACTGTGCTGCCAGTCTACTGACCTACACAAAATTAAACAGGGCCCTTTCCCCAGCTTTTCCTGAATGCAAAGTAACACTCATTTACGATTTCAGAGAACTATCTACTCAAAAGTTAGAAAACTCTGATGACACAAATCTGTTAACACGTTGGAAAGGTTCTTGCACTTTCCTAATGCTACTATTACTAATAATGCTTTATCTGAACCCGATTTAATGCACAAAAGTCTATTCAGTGCTGTTCAGCCACTTGATGAGCCAGGTTAACATTCCCACTGTGCTGACACAAAAATAAGTAATGAAAGTAGGAATCTGCAACTCGGTGTTCTTTAAAGAGTCATAAGTATCTGGTGAGAGATTGTCACTGCATATAGGCAAAAACAATCTGGACTCCTGGATTCTGAACTAATATTTATTCTACTCAGTACAGAGAGGTCCACTCCTCTTCCCCCATACCCCACCACACAATTTTCTCCGCTTACTTCAGTAACAAAATGGGCATTTATCTTTTTTTCTGCCCATTCCCTTGGGAAGCTATAAATCTTGAAATGCATTTCTGACATCTTGACAACTACTGACACTATTAACTGGGGGCTGCCTGTGATGGGCAGAATCCTATCATCTCTCTCATCCACAGCCATCAGGAAGAGCTCAAAAACCAAATCAGATATTTAGTAGCAGACAAGTGAAGTGTAGTGTTTTGGCAACCTTCACCAGCCTTTGTTCTTCAATTCTGTCCAGCTTTTCTCTATGTTTGGCTTGCTGATCAAAGTCTGAAATGTGAGGGTTCCAATATGCCTAGTTTAGCATGCAAATGAAAAGATCAAAAGCAGCCCTCCTTGTTACGAGCACACATGCACTGTCCTAGTCAACAACCATATACATCCCACTTCTGGTTTTGCCACTGGGAATATCAGATCCAAATTAGATTCAGAGGACAGGAGAGAGAAAATCAGTGGTATGTCATTTCTACCCATTCTAGCAGAATTAGCCACAAGTTGTGGCATAAGCAATAAATTATATACTATGAAATTTCAGAGAAAAACAATCAACATGAGATTCCACTGTTTGTTTGTTCTTTACTTTACCCTTTATTTATTTGCTACTCTGAATATAAAACAATTTTAATGGATTGCTCAATCATATAGAGGCAGGCATATCTGGACCCACATCAGGTAAAGACTTGTCCTCCAAACATTTAGAGGGGAGATCACTTTGAGCAGAGAGAAAGAGCTAGCCAGTGCCATCCTCTAACATCACTTAGCATACAGATTTAAAACCTAGCAACTCAGATGTGACCAAGAGGAACTGCTGTACCACAAGGACAAGACTTTTCTCTTTACTTCCCTGTAATTTATAAACAATGGACCCTTCTGGTTCAGAGAACCCATCTGTAGTTCTCCACTGATATCTATCAAATCTGCACAGTTATCTTCAGGATCAGTATTTGATAGCTTTTCTAATAATGTCAGTTCAACTCTGATCCTTTTTTTCACAAGGACTTCTTGTTTTTGCTTTATTGCGAATTTTGTCTCTCTATTGCTAGAATGACTGATTTTCCTCTCTTTAACAAAGAGGAAATAGAATAGAATATTTCAGTTTAAAGGGACCTACAGTGATGATCTACTCCGACTGCCTGATCAGTTCAAGGCTGACCAAAAGTTAAAGTATAGTAGTAAGGGCATTGTTCAATTCTCTTAAACCCTGACAGGTTTGAGCCATCTATCACCTTTCTAGGAAGCCTGTTCCAGAGTTTGTCTACTCTCTCTATAAGGAAATGCTTCCTAATGTCCCATTTAATTCTTTCCTTATGCAGCTCTGAACCATTCCCACACATCCTATCACAGGAGAGTCCTGCTATCCAGTGGAGAAAACCACAGCTTGGAACAAGTGAAGAAAAACATTAGAAAGTGCAAGATGCACAGTAATCAACCATGGAGGAATAATACGAGGTTTAGGTGTTTGGATCACATTTCTGCCCTCCTTCCCTGCCAAATGAAATTGAGGATATAGAGCGGGACTCCCCAGCTGAACATTTTCACAGGTCCTGAGTCAGAGTTCATACTTAAAGAGAATGATACACAAAAGAATTTCTATAGAAAAGCTGGAAACTTAGTGTTACCTTAATCTTATCATAAAGCAGGATGGCTTGTTCAATATCGTCTACAAAAGAGCCAAGGAAAAGAGGCCTTAGCCTAGTTTACCATTTAGTGAATATCTGAACGAGTAAGAGGATCAGATCATTAGGGGAGGAATAAGGACAGTTTCTATTGAACCACCCAAGGCTATTTAATTATTTATAACCTCCTTGATTACTTGTGAGAGGGGTCAAATCACTTTTGTAACACATGATTTTTTTATATCATTTTTCAGCTGGTGAGGTAAATGATTATGGCTTTTTCCCTCCAGCTCCAGATGGGCTATAGTTGTTAATGTCTGTTATGTTAATAGAGTATGCAATATTAAGGAATATAAGATATTTATAACAAGATATAACAGAGCTATGACCCAAACAAATCAGATATAAAATTTTAATGAATTGGTCCCTCAGTCTATTAATTTAGTTGTAGGGTAGAAAGCTAGCAAACATATTTTCTCTCTCAGACACTACAACTGGAGAAAAACATTAGCCAGGGTCAAACTCTGTTGCACACTACAAAAAGAAACGAGTATGTTTGAAAGTGAGATAGAGTTTAATTTCAGGAAGATTTCTTAGTAACCTCACTAATTAGAAACAAAAAGTAGAACTACTTTTTCCACAAGTTGTTTCTTTATGTCATACAATGTTGACAATACACATATATAAAAACCAAGAATTTAAAAATCTAGAAAAGATCCTTGATGGATTTACCATTACTTGTAATGGAGTAATGTATGCACTAATGTTTTCAGTTTCTTCTGGAAACCAAAGAGTATCTTTTTGCATATGTGTATACATGCAGATATAAACACTTACTGGGTTACTCATCCCAAGGCATATTGGGATACATTCTTCACAATTTCCTTCAGACATTAAAAACTTCTTAGAAAGTATACTATGTTTTTTCTAGAAAAAATACATTCAATTTCTGTAGAATTTTTATAAAGGTCTTCTAGAAAACACCTGAAGAAATTAATAGTGATTTAAAAATACATTCTACAGATCATATAAAATGAAACCCTAATCTATTTTCTGAATCAATCAGTTAAGGGGAGTTTTGAGTTTTTTAAGAGTTGACTTGCTATCTTACATCCAGGAATATGTAATAGCTACACACAAATTCAGTTACCTAATGAAGATCAGTCCAACTACATGGCTTGCAGTTACATAAGTCTCCAACCCAGATGTTTCATGTTGCTCCTTTCTCTCTATCGCCTTCACTTTTATATTCAAATTTCTCATTTTATCTTTACTTGACTCAATTACCCTTCAGGATAATCTGCCCATACTTATCTATATACCCACTTAATTAATAGCACTGCCATTGCATTATGACTCTCAGAAATGTTACACTGGAAAGTGTTGGAGGTTATTTAATTACACAGCATTAACCATTCATTCCCATGATAATTATATTCCTGTGCACCCCCATGTCCATATAAATAAACAGAGAGAATTTAATTCTCCCTTTTTGCTGGCCCTTGATCACAAAAATCAGTGCTGCACCGCTGAAATCAAACTGATCCTGATCTCTCCAGCTCAGTTCAGCCACTGCAAGTGATGTCAGGACTGCATCACACCAGGTGTGAGTGGCACCTGCAGCACCGCGCTGCTCCTGGCATCCCAAGGCTTCAGGACAGCTCCCCACGCTGCCAGGGCACAACGTGGCTGGCACCCACCTCTGAGGGCTCACACAGACTCTACAGCAGTGCAAGATAAAAGCCATGTAAGCAAAAGTTGACCCAGAGAGCTGAGCCTCAGTTTGCCTTGTTGTTTTGGGGGCTTTTTCACAGAAACTGTGCTCATTTTGCAGGCAACGCTGGCAGAATGTCACATCCAGACCAAAATGGCTTTCACCTTTCCTTTGTGATATTCTAGAAACACAGCACATTATATTTTATAGCCTAATATATTTGTTGTCCTTTGTGATTCTTGGCCGTCTCCAGGATTTTCATTTTTTTTATGTTTCAATTGCCAAATAAACCATTAAAAGCTCCAATAAAAATGAATATTAATGTACTAATAATGCATACTCCTCTACACTACAGAATAACTTACTTTTACTACAGTTCTGCTTTGTATAGGGTGCAATAAAAACAGCATCTTGGCATTTTATAGTCACATTCTTTCAATTATTTTAATACCATTAATTAAGTTTTAAGTTTACAAGTTAAGTGTTGTTTACTTTTCTGCTTGCCAACATGCAAATACAATATCAAATCTGAGAGTCAAGCTAGGTCATCTTCTGCTTCATGAACAACAGCCAACAGAAGCTGAATCTCTCAGCTCTTTGCTAAATGTGATCTGTGGAAATTCACAGAGCATATCCCAGTTGGAAACACTATGCTAGAGATTTCTGTTTGGAGAAAACTCAAAAGGCAGGGGGAAACTCCTAACATCTACTTTTTTACTTAGTCAGAAATGTATTAAATAGATACCATGCTTTACAAGATTTGGAAGCCTTGTGACTGCTTTCTGTGAAATAATTGCTTATTGATATCTCTGTGCTGTGTCTCTCATTTCTCTCCAAGTATTTCCCCAAGAACATATAGGTTCGATCCCCAGTGTAATCAAGTTAAAATCTTCTGAGAAATGCTTGACAGCAATCTCTCAGTCACTAAACATGGAGATTTTTTGGGGGCTGGGGGATAGATCTATTTGTATTTGTACCTTATAATGACAATTTATTATTTTTTTCCACCATAATATTTGGAAAAATATGAGAACAAGGGGGATTTCCAGCAACCTGTCAGTCAAGCTTACTGTCTGGATGCATCACCTCTAACCACTACCTTGGTGAAAGTTTGATTCAGGATGCCAGGATCCAGACAGCTACAAAGAGATGAAAAGGGAAGAGAGAACTAGAAACTAAGGAACATGGCAGGGGTCAGGGTCATGTTTTAAAAACTGCTACATAACAAAAAAGATATTCCCCTCTACTCAGCACACTCCCTCTTCCATGGCACACAGGACGAGGCTTAGAGCACCACACTTAACTCAGCTGCTTCCACACAAAGAGGGAGCAAGAAGTAAAAAGTCAGCCTTAAAATGCTCAGGGGGAACGATGAAAATCTGCTCCTCATGACAAAACCTTGGCTCACACTGGGGATAAATTGATAACATTACACACCCCATGTTACATGTAGGAAATTTTAAAGTATCTTCTAAAATCAATTTCTCTCTAAAAAATACCATAAAATTCAAAACACTGCCTATATCTCACAAACAGTTTGCAGCAAACACAAATATTTTTATCAGCTTATGCAGTTTACATTCTTCACCACTCTGAGGCAAGACATTTAGCAATGAAAAAAATAATTTTGTGAATGACGAAACAACAAAAACAACAACCATTAAAAATCTCGTTAAAAATTTCATACTACGGTGAAGTCGCAGAAAGGGAAAACATCTGGATGACAATTTAATTTATCCACGCCTTTCTATCCATTAGTCTCAGGGCCTTTGAAATCTACTATAAAGTTCATCCCTGGACATTAAATATTGTAACAGTCATTTTGCTGAGAGGTAAACTGGGATACTGAGATTTTTTTATGTCTCAAGTCTCTAAAAAAATAACAAAAAAAGGAAAAAAAGTCAAGAAAAAAAGCAGAATTAAATCAGTAGTTTCTATTCTCTTAGCTATCCCACCACACTTCCTCTCAGTTTTTTCTAAATGAAAGAAAAAGGTATTTGAAATTGTCCTCATCGAGTTACAAAATGATACATGCAGAACTACTCCTGCCATCCCTTGCTCTCTTCCCAGTCATACAAGAACTAAACCTGCCACCACTAAGTATATAAAAGCTGCATGATCTGTACTGGTTTCAACAACCAGAAAATCTTCCCACTGAGAAGATCCTTCCAAATTACAATAATCTTTTTTCTTTTCTTTTTTTTGTAAGTACTACCAAAGACAGCTGGTATACCTTCAGATCTGCAACCACCTCTGCATGACAGCACACACAAATACTTCTCATATGTAAAGGCAACTACTCACATGCACAAACCTAAGTCACACTATAAGTTCTACATAAAGAAATAAATATTTTTTTTTGTTTTTATTGTGTTAGTAAAACAGTGAAGAACTTCAGGACTCTTCCTAATGCCTGAAGATTTAGTTCTCAGGGAACACAAAAATGGTCAAGGATTTCTGTTTATATAAAATTTTCAATATAGGCACACAAATATTTTCAACCTCTTTTTGATAAAATGCATCACATAGCTAACAATTAAATGAAAACTAATAAAATGTTCCCACATTAGACACAAAAACCTAGAAAAGCACATCTGTACTCTTACAACCGTTTAATAGACCAAACACTAGTCAGGGCTTCAGCAAGTGGAAAAAAGAAAATCACTAATCTGTACCAATCAGAAGCTGAGAGCCACAGTGGCTGCCCTGGAATGCCAAATCCTACTGACACTGCCTCTCCTCCACAATCCCAACCCAGGTATAACCCTGATTACTTGGCCTGTAAACTTCCCCTCTCTGTGACTGCTGGGATATGGAATACAGGGATAAAAATACCTTTTTCTCTTTTTCTCCACTCAGCACTGCCACTCACATAATCACTACCTGCTAGACTTAGGTTTAATCCTAATTATGAGCAAACAAACAGTCATAATCTCGAAAAGCAATTTTAACATATTAATGCCTATTAGCTCAGAGTCCATTCTCTTTTCTCAAAATAAAAACAAAAAGAAACAAACAACAAACAAACAAAAAAAGCCTAAAGACTATGGGATTTCTTAACACCTCTTTTTTCACACTTTAAGGGGAAAGAGTACAATGCTACAGAATATTTACTTTTTAAAAGTAATTTTGTAGAAAAATGGTAAAGAAATTCTACATTTAATCAGCAAGGGAAAGGATTTAGAAGTTGCATGGCACCTGTTTCAAATAACCATCATTTACATCAATACAACGGATTTATTTTACCTTGATAAAGTAATCTAAACCTTTCTGACCTGTACACTGTTGAATTTTGGATTAAAGCATTACAGCTAGAGCTTTTAGTTCAGAGATACAGAAGATAGTGAGGCTCATTTTCAATTTTCCATGTATCAGAAAGCTTGATAGAGTTAAATAGTGCTAGACAGAAATTCAGGCTGGAAGCAAGTCACAGAAATATGGCCTTGCTTGTGTACAGTCCACTACAGTGCACGTACACAGTGTGGCTCTTTGCATTTAGAGATCATCATTAAGTTTTATGAGCAGGACAAATCTGCTAAAAAGCTCATTTTTTTCTTTAAGAAAAAAAGATACATTTTCCTTCTAAGCAGGTTGTTTTGCTCATTTTTTATACAGCCTTGCAGCCCATCGTGAGGGTATTGTATGATTAAATACAAAGTGATAGTTCCCATTTCTCTTGTTTACAGTGACGACACCACTTTTTAAAAAACAGTTGACTTGTGCTTTACATCACTCTTTCATTAGCTCATCTTGCTCCTCTAGGTTACCCTAGCCATTCATCACCCTGGATTGCATGCAAAAATAGTCCTAAAGTCATCTGATTTTCTATCTTCTCATACTTTCCCAGCTTCCACCACAAAATAAGGGAGGTTATTCTTTTAACTAGAAGGGGAGGGTAGAAGGGGAGGGAAAACGTGGGCTCAGTTCTGGTTCTAACTAAATCTTTCACTCTTCTTACCCTGTAAGGGAATCATCAAATATTTTAAGATATTTGTTTACAAGTGGCTTGTATACCTATGTTAGAAAATTAACAAGAAGCTAAAAATTATCTAAAGTGATAGATGTTGTACTTCCACTTGAAACCTATTTCTGTGGCCTGTGTTAGCCCTGAAAAGGGTGAGCTCTCTACTCTGACCCTTGCTGGCCACTGGAGCCCTCCAAACCTCTCACCAGGGCAGAAGCCAGCAGAGCCAGACAGGAGAGCCCAGCCTCAGCTGCCAGGCAGCCACAGCCACAGCCATGCCAGCATCTTCCCCATCAAACAAAACAAACCCTTGTGAAGCCCCATCCATCTTAATAAATATTACTGAACGAAAAGCTGCTTCCAACCCTCTGAGCTCTCTGAAAGCAGGTCATAAAATGATCCAACTGCCCACTGATGCCTCACTGTCCCCTTGCAGATGAGCTATTTGACACCTATCCTGTTAACCCACACGATTTCACATTTCTACAGAGCTGGTTCTATTTTTGAGATGCCCAGGCTTTTCCTCCTAAAGTCTGTCTTTAGTAAAGGGGGTTTTTAATGTATTTTGTGCCAGATGTTACAAAGGTAAAATATTTCAGGCAGCACCATGACTAACATTAAGAAAATACTGAGAATATACACTGTGGATTCCAGTCAGGCTAGCTTGCAAGAGATAGAATATATTCACAAAAATCAGCAATGTCTAACAGAAATAAAAATATCTTTTCCACGAGTGTTAATAAATGATGCATATTTTCTCTGTCAGCAAGCTGTATTTTCTCCTTTTAAACTTTTATAACATTCAAAGAGATATCTAAAACATAACTCAATTCAGAATAAATGATGGGCCGAGGAAAATAGTGACTGTAGGCAATATGGTGACTTGAAGCTCATCACAGTGATGACTGCTTAAATGCAATATTTTAAAATTCAAGTGTTTTGTAACTGTTACATATTTTTCACACATTCAACAGCATACATTTTTAATGTGTTTAGTGATTCTGTAGGAATCAGAAAAATATAATTGGAGGTTATGGGATAAGTTAATTTGCATCAGAATAACTACATATTTTCACAGATTTTGCATTGTCAGGTTTTTTCCAACAACAGTATTCTAAATTTTTGGTAACATTAGTGAAAACAAAACCACACATGTAGGAGTGTGAAATAAAGGATGTGTGAATAAAGGATGGACCAGACTATCTCTTGCTGAGTTCATATAGCCTCTACAGATGCACTTACCAACTACAAAATTATCTTAATGGTGCCTACATTTGCTGAATTATATTTCTCTTCCAAGGATATACACGTGGAATTAAAAATGTATTAAATGTGTTTCTTGATTTTTCAGAGAGATATAACAGTTACATTAATATTGACCATATTTAGAGGGAAAAAAAACTAAAAAGTTATTTTTATTTGTTGCTCTTAAGGAAACTTGGAGTCAAGATCAAAGGGCAGTTTGATTTGTTTGAAAGTTGTAAATGATCCATTTCCAGATTTTATAATGTTAGTGTGCAATCTGTGAGTACTTGTGCCATAATGGAGAAGGAAGGCTCTTCAGCTTCACATGTCAATGCTGTAAACATGTAAGTCTGGAAAATATTTTCCAAGCAGGCAGCCATGTGTAAAATTTACAGAACCTGTCATGAAAGAACTGCAGCTGCAGAAGTGCAAACTTCTCACTGCATCTTGAAGAATCCAGATGGGGGGATGTGAGAGATATTTTTTCCACCACGGAGGGTTCCAGCTGGATTGAGTTGTTGGTGCCATCAATTTTTAAAGCAACACTTCACCAAATAATGAAACACTGATTATCCAATCACAAACAACAGAACAGAGTAATCTCTTTAAAAATAAAATAGAAAAAAATCTGAAGCTAATTACACCAGTATGTGAAAGACTGTGGGCTAATTTATGACCATTTTGCAACATGTCCAGATGTCACTGTGCTGAGACCACCAAAGTTACATTACATGAAACCAAAACCAAAAAAAAAGTAAGGAAAAATACCAGTTCCGAATTAAACAGCAATCCAGACATTCTATTGAAAAGCAAAAGGTGCAAACCTGAGATTTAAACTACATAGATATAGTATATATTCACATTGTGTATGAGAATACATACAAATGTATATGTATGAGACTATATAGAATATATACACACAATCCCACTCAGCCCCAAAATCACGTTCACTTTACAGTCCTTCTATGGGATCTTAGTGGAATAAAACTTTGAGCGCCTCTTCACCTAAGTGCTTTCACCAGTGCAGAGAAATGGGAGAGTAAAGCCATGTTCCTCCCTTCCCAACAATGAAGCATCTGCTACCCCCAGCATGTTTGAGAGGACAGCACCATCAGTTGCTGTAATTAGACACAAAGGAGTATTCTGGGAGGAGTGGAGTGATAAGCACACCCCATCCATTTTACTGTACACTAACTGCTCATCTTTTCCAGCTCATCTTTGAAGATGCCAGGAAAGAGAGACCAATATGCAGCAAAAGCCTTTGTTGATGCTTATAGCATCATTGTACCACACTACCCAGCAAAGCTCAGTGCAGGAGGAAGTTATGAATTAAGAGTTAATTTTCAGTTGAGATAAGCTATCACAGCACAATGTTGCTTTACATAAATGACGATGTTGTTGAAAAAAACACCAAGCAGTCTTAAATAAAAACCACTATTAAACCACATAGCTAAAAAGATACAATTGTCAAAATTAAATCCATGACCTCCCTGCAATGATTCAGAAAAGGTTTGGTCTTTTGATTTAAGTTCATCCTTTGACGCTGAAGCCAATTGTGGGAGATCATCTGTGCCAACCATCATTTAAAATCTCCACAGAACTATGCGGTATTTGCTTTCTATTTATAGATATATTAAAAACTTCTTAGGAGGTATTTAAAAATTACATGTCTATCAGATGGCACAGAAAACAATGACAATTTGATGAATATGGAAATCAATGCAACTATTTCTAACACCACTAGTATGTAATATTTGTGATATGCAATATTCTGGTATAATAATATACACTATTTCAAAATGAAATCTGCACTTAAATGCCAATATCCTCTCCTTCTGGCTTCTCACTTTATGACACTAACATAGGATCTCATTCACCAAGCCAATTGAAATTTTAATAAAAGAAAGCTGGAGTTTCTAATAAACTCCCGCAGCGAGCGGATAATACTAAACATCTTTAGCAGCATGCTGTTTTTTATTATTATTTTAGCTGTATATTAATATGCTAGTATTTGTAAACTCTCTAGTGTCACCAGATTTATTTCAAAAGGCTTCTCCGCATTATTCTTTTGTGAAAAGTGTGTGTGACAATGAAATATTAATTTCAGAGGGTCTTTACTATACAGATGTATAAACTGAAGAAGAAAATACATCTTACCTTAAAAAGGACATTTTCAATATTACTTATTTGCCATTTGGGAAGACGGTATATTGAATTTTCTTGTCGAGGGTAAAATTTTAACAGGAAGACTGGCAGAGTTCACTGTGCGAGGATTTATTACCAATTTTGACACAGATAAACACACATGCTTTGTCCTGCCTCAGTGCTGCATGCACTGCCAGGTAAAACGTGCACAGGACACGGTGTCCAAGCACTGGCCAGGACCCACAATTGCTCTCAGCCAGCAGCAGGCCAAGTAGCTTAAAGAAAAATTGCTTTAAGCATTTTTTCAGACCTCATCAGCTTTGCTTGCAGCCCTACAAATGCTTCCATCCACAGAGAGCGCTGGAAGGCATCACAGCCCAGACCAGGCTTCTGCTTTCCATCCTGGCAACAAAGAGCTTTTTCCTGTGGGATCCAGGCAACTGGTGTGCTCAATCTCCTTTCCTGTCCCATAGGCTTCCAGGAGTTTAATGCCACTGGCATTAGTGGTTGCAAGAGACCCACTAAAGCCTTTGAAATTGATCACAAAATGGCTCTTTGTCCTCAGAGAACATAGGGTAAGACATCTAGGAATCAAATTCTCTTCTCTTTTGAGCATAAAAGTCTGTCTACAGTGCTTAATTCAAGCAGGTTGCCTCAAGTATTTGTGTAGCAAATCAATTTGCAGCATGTTTAACAACATATATATAAAACCTTGTACTAATTTTCATAGATATTAAATTTAGCTTTCAGATGCTGAAAACACACATATGCAACTTTCTTATCTCATTTCAGGATAATAGCTATAATTTTCAATGACAAAAAAAATTAGTTATTTGATTCCTAAACTGCCTGTACACTGCCATTAATTCATTATCTCTTTCATTTTATTAGTTATGTTCTCAAACTCTACAGTGCACAAACATTAATTTGAACAGTCACCTACTCTTAAAATGCCAAAGTTTGTATTAATTTTGGCAACTTTAAAAAAAATGCATTCACTGGCTTGCAAATGAAATATATTCATGGAAAAAATTCCTCCCATATGCTGAAACAGCTCATCATTAACATTCAAGGAATGTGAACACAGGCTTCATAGAAAACCATTAAAATATAAGGCAGCTTTCAGCCTATTTTAAGAATTTCAGACAAATTTTGCATTCTCTTTCCCATGATGCCATGGTGATGTCAGGCTGCATTTCAAATAAAATGACAATGAAATCATTTCAATTCCATGCAATGTGCAAAAAAAAAAAAGTCAATTTTTCTCTTGGCAAACCGAAGTCTGAAGTAATTAAGCACTGCTGTGTGGGTGGCAGCTTCTTCTCTGAAGTCAGCCTGAGATAATTACCATGTTAAAGTCAAAACATCATGTGCTGTGCTGATAGATAGATGGATGGAGAGATTGGGCATCTATTAAACGATCCATTTTGTTATGCTCCCTGGGAAATGTGCCATTGATGCCAATTAAAAACATATACTCCAAGTGAGTATTTCTTAGTGAAAAAAACTTCTATTCAGTAAATTGAATTTATTATTTACTGATCATGAAGTACTTAAAGACATAAAAATCTGGACAGATAAAATCCAGGAGGAGAATTATATACTTCATGAGGTTTACAAGCCCCTCATTACCCAATTGTCACAATCACAAAATGTGCTCTGTAACACCACTTTTAACTAAGATACTAAGCTATTTCCCTTTCAACATAAAATCTCTAAATAAGGTGGAAACACAACAGATAAAACAAAAACCATCTAAGACTTCTAAATTCACGTATATTCTATTGAATTAAAAAAAGGTCTCTTTCAATGTTAATAATAAACACTCAGCATATATTTATAATTAAATGTCTTCAAGTCTACATTTTTAGTATCAGAAAAGTAAATGGACCAAAGCTAAGGCATACCAGGAATGATTAATCGGTTTTATTTGTTGAGATGCCTCACAGCAATGCTTAGCATGATAAAAACACCAAAAGAATTCCATATGTAACGAGTTTTACACACATATTACCAACACTTCAGTGCCTACTCCCATCATTGCAACAGTGAAATGCTTTCATTATTAGGATTTGAAGAAAATTCTTCCTCTAAAATTTAAAGGGAGCAGTTTTTATGCATCGGATTTGGATTTCATTTGCAGGGACTTCAGAGCACATCCACCTGCACCAATACCAATTCAGGTGCTATTGGAAGACATTTGTGTCATGCTTTAATAACCAAGGGCTAAAGGCAAGGATTTGCTATCAGAAACATTACAAAAAGAGATGACTTTCCATTCTACCTACTCTGCAGGTTATGTTTGATCTCATTTAAATGCTTTGAATAAGATTTACTCTTCACTGTTGCTATGATAAAGGTCACAGAACTGAAACTGTGTCTTTTTAAAATTAAGGATAGGAATTTCTAAGACTCTGAATAATTTTTTTTCATATTCACCAAACATAAATTAATGTCATAAGAAAAAACATGTGCATTAATAATAAAATGCTAATAGGTTTTCTCAGCAAGAAATAAAAACAATCAATATTTTATCAGTAGTATTAGATTTAGGTCTTGCTCTGAAGCACCTTGTTCAAGGTACTCAGATTCCAGAGAGGCCAGCATTTGAGCAAGCCCAGTATTTGTGTTACTGTTGACAGAAAACTCTGACAGACAATCTTAAGACCTTTCTGTTTAACAGATTTAAGCTAAAATCCTAGGTTGAGTGAAGCTTTAAAATCATCCTGAGAAAAGTTTAAGAATCTGTAAGGGCTCAGTCTCACAGCAACTATAATCCAAATATATGATTTGCAACAGCAGAATTTATTCAGAGTTTCCTTTGTATTTTCACCAATTTTCAATAACAGCATAATTCAATTTTTAATGCGTGTATAAAACATGTAGTTTTCATCATACTAATAAGAACATGTCTTTCCAAGCTCTTAGGAGATATTAAGCACAATGGCACAGAGCTATGAGAATTAAAAAGAATCTACATGTAAAAAAAAAAAAACAAAACACACACACACAAAAATAAAAAAATAAAAACACCCCCCCAAAAAAAAAGCCCTGACAACTGGTTCTGTAAAATAGTATAATGGGGGCGACATCATAGACTTATCAAAATTTCTCTCATTCTCCATAGCAATCTTGACATTAGGCCTCTAGAAAATACTCCTGCAGCACACTAGAAATGCAAACACAGATATTATCCAGTTCTTTCCAAAGGAATGCTACCTCATCTCTAAGAAAGAGTGAAGCCTGGTTTCACATCCCCCCCACCTGTCTCCCAGCTGGGGCTATGCAGGGACTGCGATGGTGGGAGACCGAGGAGGGCACAGACAACTCTGCAGCTCAGCTGTGCAGAACAGACCAGGAAGAAGGCAGGTTTGCAAAGCCTTCCCAGAGCAGTGTACAGTGAAGACAGAGATCTGGACAGTTCTAAATCAGAGAACTACCTTCTCTCTTGAACAGAGAGCACTCATTTTGCTCTTCTTTATTTTTTCAATAAGCACAGCTATTCATCAGTTACTTGAAGTGCTATATTCTTATATGGTTTTAGAACAAATGTAATATGCATTGCTAAATCATCACCATAACTAGTATGAGGAGCTTTACAGTGCCTGCACAAGCCTTCATTCCTACAGCATTCTGCCACTGAAACCTCTTTTTTTTAAATGCAGAAACATTTTCAGTTTGCAGAGAAGGACACCAAGGCTCAAAGAAATAGGATAATTTGTCAACTGTCGCAAAAGAAAAGTCAGTACATGAAACAGGCAGACAGCAGAAGTGTCCTAAATACCAACATCCATGACCTCTTGAAGCCTTAGGTCAGGGTTCCTTCCCTCATTTATCCACCTGACACCCCTCAACAGTCACACCAGTTAAGTGAACATCTCAGCATTTCCAAAGATCTCTTTGTGAGTGTTGCAGAGCACACAGACATGTAACTTCCTCAGATGCCACAGGCACAATTTTACTTTATTCTATCTTACAGTGCAACACCTTTTTGCAGATGACAACTTCATAAAGCAGAGAATTCTCCAAAAAACCAGTGATTAATTTCAACCATGAGAGTGGCAGTTCAGGACAAGTAACAGGTTTCCAGGTACTAACTTGCCTCTAGCACATAATTAACCATTTCAGTGTTGAACAACAGATGAGAAAAGTGAGGCAACGTATGTTGCATGTCTGGGCTGAAGACTGAACAAATTCTCCTGCAAATTAAAGTGGAAGACCAAGAGCACGACATGCATGGCAAGAAAAATTGAGAACTTCAACTGAATGTACTTTTACAATAACCAACACTGTATTTTAGTAGTTCTGTTTGTAATAGCAACACTACAGGTGCTCATGAGAGTGTTACTTTGTTATGTTACTTGCAATTATGTTTTGCTGTAACCCATAAATCTGCCAAGACAAAGAACGCAATTAGGAATTTCCACATGAACAGGCAAGGCTGCTCCTTCCCACACAAATGGCGCAAGTAAACACCTTAACCCACGTGCCTCGTGGGGATTAGGCACCGAAACCTCCTCCTGCCTACTGCTGCCAAGTTTTGTGCTGCTCCATGTGCGACGCTTTTATGCCAATTATCAAATGAATGGATTTGCAGTTAAAAATAATCTGCATATTAATGAGAAACTTGAGTACAGACTAAGCAATAAGAGATGTACCAAAAAAATAAAAAAAAAAGAAAAAAGAAAAAAAAACAAACATGAGGGAGAAATATATACATATTACAGAAAATCCAAGGGCAAGAGGTAGCTGGGAGGAAAATGTTTTGAGGGGAATGTGAGGTACAGTCAAAGGTCTGTCACCATCACTGTCCCTCTCATGGACAAAATCCCTGTTTGTCCTTGGTGTCAGCAGCTGCTTCTTCTCCACTTGCAACTTTCAGGGGAGCAGCAATAGAAGAGCAGCGAGAAGTGGCCATATGGCTCCCAGCACATCGAGCATCAGTGAGCTCCCGATGGCAAGCTGCACGGATGGCAAAGTGGCCAGCTCGTGGGTTCTCTGCCACAGAGACAAAATGCAATTTTCTGGCAGCCCAACTGCAGGAATGGAAAGGTGATTATTTTGCTATTGACAAAAAATAATACATATGAAAACGTGTGTAAATTTTAAAAACCTGACAGCCTGGAAGCAGGGAAGGCTAGAGGCTTGAAAGCAGTTAGAGACCAAGTACAGAGGGATAAACAGAAAAATGTTTTGCATCCATTTTCCAGGTATTTTTGAAAATTGCAGATATCAGATAGAAATACACAGTCAGGTAGAATGGGTAGTTTTATCCAGTTTTAGAAAGGTCCATACCAGTTCAGTCAAATTTTTCACTTTAAAACATTTTAATAGTTAAAAACTGGACTCCATACAATTCTATCACCTACAATTAGCAGTTTAAAATCTCAATTTAAAAAAGCATTTCATTTTGATGACTATAATTTAGCTTTTCCCTTGCCATAAGTAAGGTAAGTGCTCAGAAATGTTTAGAAGTATTGTATCTTTTGTATAGTACGAGGCACTATGTTTGCATTCTTGAAGACAGAGTGACATCTAAAGGGATTCTGAAATACTCAAATCTTGCACACAGAATCCAAACTGACAAAGT
Source organism: Acridotheres tristis (assembly GCA_037013685.1). Classification (NCBI taxonomy): domain Eukaryota; kingdom Metazoa; phylum Chordata; class Aves; order Passeriformes; family Sturnidae; genus Acridotheres; species Acridotheres tristis. The sequence continues at coordinate 14,763,432 of CM072895.1, forward strand.
CAAGGGCATTTCATATTTTTGAAAACTGATGAGTTTTCAGGTTTGCTGTGGTTGATTGTCCCAAGTAACCATGAAAAGAGGATCAAATTCCAATTTTAATGACATGCCTCAGGGTGCCCTCAGGACAACTGCCATTTTTATCTTAGATTCTGCAGGTCCTCAGTGAACAAAAGAGGGAAATCAGCTTTGAATGGATTCCTTGCACTGTTGTCAAAAGTAATCCAACTGTTCTAAATATCTATATCCTAAAATATTTTCTTACAGCAGTTCTTACTAACCTGAAGTATTAAGAGAGCAGAATATGTAAATGGTGTTTTTAGCTGCCAATTCTCCAAGCAGATCCCATGTTCCCTAACCAATAAGTATTATAACTAAAGTCTTTCATAACTGGAACCTCTCTCTCTCCAATACACTCCACAGAAACAAAGAAAAATGAAAATAAGGTATCTATGTCTAGTTTTGGGAGCCAGGGTGGTATTTTCATGCATACAATTACTTCTACCATATGTTAGAAATATTCCTTAAATTATATCATTCTGTATATATTCCTGAACATAAAAAACAATTTAGGATTAAAAAATCAACATCAGTTTATAATATCAAACACAACAGAGCAGTAGAAATGTACAGCCTGCATGCTGTAACAATGAGTTAGGTACCTTTACAATGAACCTTTATTTCATTCTCCTGTTAAGTATCTTCCTGAACTAACACGGACAAAAAAAATCCTACATTGAAAACATATTTTTCCCTCTTGAGCTGAAATCATAGTAAACTCTTGTGAATTTATTTCTAGGAAGTTGCCCCAAAGAACAACTTAAATAGCAGATTTGCTCAGCAGCAAAGCACTGGCAAGCTGACTTAACTCTTTCTGACTAAAAAGAACTTACCTCAGCTTTGAAGATACATATTTACTAAAGGAGAAAAACATATGAGTATTTCATCAGCAAGAAAAATGGTCATAGTACACTTATGTTAAGACAACAGCACAGAAAACAGCTCTGGAAACCTGTTCAAAAGAACTTTCTGTGTATCAGTTGTAGGAAATTGGGTTCTTCTGCTTTAATCATGCAATCACATAATTGATTTAGTTTTCTGGTTTGTTGTTTGAGTTTTTTTTAAATAAACTCAGTTATGCTAAACTTTACTACAGTAAACTACAGTATTCCCCTTTCAAGTCAGAGTAGTTGGCAAGGCTAATGTAAAACAAAAAGTGGGACCTGAGGCACTCAGACAATAAATAATGACAGATCCTTTCAGCAAGTCTTAATCAAGGAGATTAAAGCAACATGTAACTCTAGATGCATGTTAATAAAACAAGTGGTGAAAAATAATAAATGGAACATACAGAAAGATACCTATCACTGTGCTTCAATTAGTCTTTGTGAACACTGTCTTTTTTTCTTTCTCCTCCAGCACTTTCAAACATATTGTAACTGACTTAATTTTTTGATGATTTTCAAAAGAAGAGTTCACATAAAGAAGAACATTTGAGTTTTTATTTTAAATAATTCTTTAATCCAGTAAATTATTTTGGTAATATATTTGAAATGGCCTGTGGTTTGTGGTGGTTTCAGGGCCCATTCAGTTCCTGACCAACTTCCCAGGGTGATTCAGGTTCTCATCCCATCTGCTACAATACTGATAAGAATTCCCAGACAGACAGACAGGGCTGCAAAGCCTTGAAGAGAGAATAGAATTAGAGTGGTCTTTATTAGACCATGGATCAGTGTCTATAGCTGCACAGAAATTCATTTGCACTATATCTACAATGCAGTTTGAACTTTTCCTTCGTTTGGCAAAGCACATCAAGTCTGATTTAACAATTCTCTTTGTGGCTTTGCTTTTCTGTCTACAGCTTCATATATTTACAAAAGGATAGATTCATGAAGACTTCTGATAAAGTATAAAAAATAACTATCACTATACACGCTTGCATACAATTGATGAAAACTGCATTAATCGAAAGAATAAGTAATCAAAATCGCTCTGCATATTAAAGTCATGACAATGTCAGCTGCTAGCATTTTATAAGTCATGGTCATTTCTTGTACTAAGGAAAAATACAAACCTCATTCTGCATTAAGAAGGCAAGCATTTAGCTCTCCAAGTAATATTGTGAAAGTAAAGGTTGGTAAGCTGAATGAGAACTATTAGGAATTCCTTACAAGCAGCACACACTGCACAATTTACCTGCTGTCAATACTGACATGACATTTCTTTTTAGAAGTATTCTAAGTTAATAACATTCACAAGCAAAACAAACTAGTTCAGTTTGTTTGGGAGTCTTGGTAAAGAACTGGACTGCACTGGGAGAAGTCCTCTCCAGATCAGCTCCTTTGAACACCTCAGTGTGGAATGAGAAGAAAGCAAGGAAGGGAATGCAGAGCAACTCAGATCTGCTCCAGCTCAGTGGCAGGGGAGGGGCTCCTGGCTCCCCTGTAGGTCACACAGCTTTTTCTTGAGTCCACAAAAGGTAGCACGGGGCTTATCTGATGGAGAAAAGGAAAGAGCCCTGCGAGCAATGCAAAATGTAAATCTATACAGATTGAGAATATTTTTTCCAACTCAGAACTTCAGTTTGGAAGATTTATATCTTAACCATTTTTCTTTGATTGTTCTTTCTCTATTAAAATTTAAAGGAATTAAGTTGTTATGGAGTAGATCAACTAGTGTTCCTGATTTTTATGAGGGTATCTGCAGAAAAGTATCTACCCCTAATTCCTTGCAATTACTGAATTCTGAATTGAAAAAAATTAGCCACGGGATTTTTTTTTTGTCAAACATTCTTTAACCAGATGTGGGGTTTGTTCATTTAATATATTATATATGGATATATTTATCAATGCTTTTGTAAAAGGTAAGGAATCTAAGAAAATAATATATTCAGTTCACAGTAGAATGAGTCCCAGATGCAAAATCTCCAATATTCAGCTATTGTTGCTACAGTTTATGCACATATCAATTTCAGAAGAAGTTCAAATAACAAAACAATTGATCAGGCAACAAAGGAACATAGAAAATAAGACAACAGCAAAAATTAATTAAGCTTATACCTGAGAACATCTCTTGTGTGCATGGAAGTAGAAACAAACTTCATTTTTTTGTGAATGTCCAATTATCTCCTCTGAGCACTCTGCTGCCACAATATCTCCCCTTTCCCAGTTTTTCTAGATAAATATTCACAGTATAAATTACCTAGAGCCAGGAGGAACTACTCGGTTCCTCCCAGCTACACATCCCTGAGTCAGGATGTGCAGAGAAAGTGGGCAACAAGACAGACATTCAAAATCATTACACTTGAGAAATATTTGAAGAAATGAGACAGAAATAGACACTCTTTGCTCAATCTCCTTTTACTTCTGCTCAATATGTGCTGTCTTTCTGGAGAATAGAGAAAAAGCAGACACAGAGGGTACTCACACATTCAGTCCTTGCTCCAAACACCCACAGCATTCCTTCCCTCAGCATGCTCCTGCCCTGTCCTTCTGGAGGGACATCCCTTCACTCAGAGCCCGGAGCAGGACACAGACAAGCACAATGTTCAGCTCTTCTCACAGCCACAGACCCTCTTCCTAAATATCCAAGATATTTTTACGTCTCACCTTGGTGCATAATTAAATAAACAAATCTATCAGGAAGGACTATGGGAAATCCATAACAGGACACCATAGCACAAATGATAAATGATGGTCCTCTTGGAAGGTCTCCAAGCCAGAGACAAAGAACCTCTCTAACACAGGTGAGAAGGGTGCCACATTTCCCCCCAATTCTGTGTGGAGCTCAGTTCAGTCAGTTTGACATGCAAACACAAAAAACAATGTAAATTTAAAACCAAGCCATACTTCAACAATTTTTAATTTAACAATAATGAGATAAAAGGGTATATTAGAAACATTTAAATTTACCAGTATCACTTACTTGGAATTATATTAAAGTTGAAGTACAAGACAGATGCTTCTAACTTCTCAATTAAATAAAAGAAGTAGTGATTAAGTGATGACAGTAATTTACATAAGACTTTTTTTTTTTCCCAGAATTTCATGCAACTCTCTTTATAGTAGGCTTGGTAACTCTGATGTTTACAGACCAAGAGAAAAGTTAACCAAAAATCAGCTATTCAAATATTCTTAATCCTAAAGCTTGTTTTAAATTACATATGTAATGTAATGTTTCAATTTTTATGCTCACTCATTGAAAACTGAGATCTCAACACATTATTCTGACATTTCATCCAATCCAAGAAAATGACATGAACAGAGTTCTTTAGGAACACCTCAGTATAGGAAATATAGGGGCAAGGACTCCCTAGATTATTTAGTGATCGCTGTAACACCATACAGATATGTGCACGTACCAACAATGGCACATGATGGGAACAACCTTTTAATTTCCAGTTTAAATGCAGGCCATTCATATCTGCTGGTATTTCAACACTGCCCTTCAAGTTCCATAACTTCTTTCTTTTGTCATAAAATGGGCTCTCCACTATCCTTAGCACTCCAGAAGAATTCTCTCTCCTATCCTACACTGAATTTAGCATTCTTGAATAGGGCTGATCAACAATATACAATAGTTTTAATACTTATCTTTCCTACTGGAAATGGAACAATGCAGTATCTGATGACTACTATGACCACAGTTACTCCTGCAACTGATTCACATATCTGTCATTTTCTTTTCCTTTTTCTATAATCTCTTTATTTTTAAGCCCTTCAATATTAAAGCAAACAATCTGATGTCAAAAGAAGAGTGTTTTATATCAGAATACTGAACTCTAGGCCAGGACTCCTTTTTTTCTGTGAAGACAGATGGCCTGGAGAAGTAAGGAAGGAAATCAATGACCAAATGAAAGAGGCTTTTAACTGGGGGGAGGGGGAACAAAATAAAATAAAAAAACAAACCAAACAAAAAAAACTACTCACAAAATTGTATTAGAAACCTTGGCACTACCTTTAGGAGGTTAGCTAAGAAGTTGTTTTTAATATCAGCGGTTTCCAATAAACAGGTTTCACTACATAGAGTTCAGTGGGTTGCTTTGTCAATGCTTCTCTTTCAGAAGCCAACTCATATCTTCAGAATTACAGTATCCTTCAGCCCAAATTCCTCATATTAACTACCTACTAGTAAATAGAGCCTTTCTGTATTAATATAAAGGATATTTCTATTCACTGCCCACACCTAGTTGCATGCATTATAGCAGTGGTTTTTGTCTCTTCTGAAAAATATATCAATAGGAAAACTCCAAAGCTAACCCCTCACACTCCAATCTCTTTCACAGTGTTAAAAATTGAGAAAATTGCTTTATGTAAAAGTCTGGATTATTCAGTCTTGTTGAGAAAAACAGAACATAGATAAAAGTTCATCTGACATACAAAAGAAGGATGGTCAAGACAAAGTGTGCTTTGTGAACAGCAAGCCTCAGTGACCCTCTGAATGGGGAATGGTCCTTCCCGAGGTTGGAAGGCATCTTTTTTCACTGTGGGTGATCCAGGATTAATCTCAACCAAAGTAGTAATGATTACAAATTACAGACCAATTTCTATCTTGCCTGCTGTGACAAAGATTACTGAAAAATTGGTTCACTCACCAATGATGAGCTGTCCAACACTGTGCACACTAAAATTACACAGAGCCACCATCCAGATTTTTGGCCCCTGATGGAATTCAAATGGCCCTAAAAACATGACCAGTAGTTTCTTCTGCACATAGATCAACATCCACATTTCTGGCCCTCTAGTCATGAATTCAAAAGCCTTGCAGAATTTTTTCTTTCTTTTTAGTTTTATTTTTTTCTGTTTTTTTAACAGTATACAGTAGCAATGAAATGCTAGTTAATGTGCTCAAACTGTGGGACTAGTCCTCAACGGGTGCTTTTTCACAATGTTCAGGTGGGTCTGGGAGAAAAAAACCAAATTTTTCATTTCATGCTTAAATTCATTTCAGAGTGTAACTCATGGCAATTAGGTCTATTCATAGAACTCCATAATGGAACCATATTTGTTTCTGAAGGTTGTATCACTGCATTGAAAGAGATGAATAGTACCTCCTCCAAGGCGAGGACAGATACTGAAAGATTGAAAGGCTGCTTTAATGGAATATATGATAACTTTAACAAGAACAACACACAAAACACACCTCTTGAGGAACAGGTCTTACTAAGCTGAAATAAGATGCTGGATCCTATGATGCACCAATCTCTATTCTAACTAGTTTATATATTATTACCCTTGGATGCTTAAAATATGTTTTACAAGCTCAGGGGCTCTATGAGTCACAGAAAAATAAGAACAAAATTCTCCCACAGAAAAAAGAGAAGCCTCTCAGCCAGCTGGAGAGAAGGCAGATTGTACAAACCAGAACAACAATTGAACACGACTGATAACCCTAGCACCAGCTGAATTTGGAAATGACATATTATAAAAAGCAGATCTTGACACAAGAGGTAGCAGGTCAATGTGGGCTGAAATGGTGAGCCATTAGTGGGATGGGGCTGCAGCCTGGGGGTGAACACATCTTTGCCAAAAGTGGCCTCTTTTATAGGAAAACTTTAAAGCATTTTAAGAAGAGCAATAAAGCATTATTGTCTCCAGTTTATGAATAAGGAAAGTGAAGAATGGTAAGGCAGCTTACTCAATGTCGCACAATAAGATGTAAAAAGGGAAGAAGCAGACCCCAGGTCTCTTGATCACAAAATCTCTCCATTTCATTTAATGAACTTGCCTCCCAGATGCAGAGAGCTATTATAGTGCCTTAGGGCAAATCCAGATTTTCACAACTAAGCAGAATGTGAATCAAAATGGATAAGGAATTGCATCCTAAGTAAAACTCTTACTTAAGATATAAAAATGCAAAAATGTTCTTTTAAACGTCAAACAGTTTGAAAAAAGACCTTTGTTCAGCAAAGGAGAGGAGTTTTCCTTCCTGCCTCACCCTCTACAAACTCAGTGTACACATTCAAGATGAGCTACTACTTTGGGTACTTTAAATTTTATAAATTATGGAAGATACAGGAAACTGGGAGCATGGGAAATCTGGGGGGGCAAAGCATAAATAAATGGGCACTTTCAACATTTGTGCAACTAGAAACATCTTCAAGAATGGCACAGTGGGCTGGGCAGGTGAGCCCTAACATGGAAATACATGGGAGGAAGTTGGAAAAAAGTTGCAGGACAATTTCCAATCCACATTTCATTGGTAGCCCTGTACATGCAAAAAGGCATCAGTACCATTACTAGTCAAGAGATATTAAAGCAAGAGTGAGCACAAGGGAGAGCAGAAAGCAAGGCATGATGCACAGCACAGCACAGCACTTGTTCAGCACTGCCACCAGCAGACCTGCAAAGACCGGAAAAATACTGCTCTAATTTCATTTGGCCCACTCAAAGATTTGAAGGAAACAGAAATACAGCTTTATTTAATGTTCTATACTGCTCTCTGTGTATGAGGAGATTGGACAGCCATGCCAGTTTCTGTTCAATTTGCACATTATGTTTATGTGAGCTTACATCTTTTTAATGCAGCACAGTTACACTTACAGCAGTTTGCAGCTTCCCTGGGAAACCATTGGAAATGGGACCTGTGCCCAACTGTTTTTATCCCAGTTAAGTAAATAAATGAAATATGCTAATTAGCACCCTATTAGTTCACAGCAGGGAGTAATCCAGGGTACTTTTATTGGAAATTATTCTGTCATTCAGGAAGCTGCTCTGTAACAGAATGCAAACTGGCCCAATTTCCTCTTTTTACCAACGGTAGATGTCATCCAAATAATGGAGACACCACTAAGCACAATCTATAGGACACGGTGGTGTTGCATGAAACCTCCTTTCAGTCTCCCAAGAGTCTGGCCTAGAGAGATGTTGGCAAATCCCCCACTAGAGATGCTGTCTGCATTTAGATTGAGGGGTTGTTTTGTCAAGCACACTTTTAAGCATGTAGTTTATTTTCCTCCCTACAACTGGCATTTCAAATATTGCTCCAGAATGCTTTCTGAACTTTTCACAAATCCATATTAATGTTGACTTTTTTTGGTCTTATTTGCCAGAAATACTAAGGCTGGGACACACCAGAGTTACATCTTGACAGAACAGGAAAATGTGGCATTAAAAAAGTCATAAATTTCAAACTCAGTATTTTCATACTGCAAGAAATAAAAATAATGTTTTTACATAATTTATATAAAAATAAAGTTTAAGTGAATGTAATGATAAATATTTTACCTCTTTGCTAACAAAGTAGAGTTACCAGCCTGGTTAGTGTAGATCTTTAAAATCAGCCTGGCAACAAAATGACATTGGAAGAAATGCAGGCACTGAGAAAAAAAGCTTAATAAAAAAGCAGCATGTTTTCCAATCCAGTCTTTCAGAAACACCCATTTTCAAAGAGCTTTGGGGCTTTTGGGGATTAGACACTATGACACATCTGTCAGGTTGCCAGTAAGCATGTCAAAATCTCCATCATGGTTTAGGTTATGCAATGAAGCTTACTTATGTTATAGAGATACCAGTAGCACACCTTTCTTTTGTTATCAAATTTATATGAAAAGTTACAGGGATTACCTTGGATTTTCTGACTGCCATTTAGACCAGAGAGTGACTTCAGTTTTTATTCTGCTGAACAGAAAGGCAGTTTTGAGCGAGTTCCCTGTAAAACTTCTAGGCATTCTTTCTGAAAAGGCCTACATTGAAGAATTACTATATTGCATAGATTTTAGGCCTCAAAATACATTTTTTTTTAATATTAAAAATGTCACCATTTACAACAAGCAATTTTGGTTTAAGCAAAGCAAGCAGTTGAATCTTTCAATTGACATAGGATCTAGTTTTGTTTTGTTTGAAATTACAGTCTTAATTCATTAATAAAGTTGTCCTGCTCATGTTCACTATAGATCCTGCCACAGTTATTTAATCCTGATATCCATTTACACCATAATTGCAGCATTTATATACATGAGTGCTAGCCACTGGAACCAGTATTTTACATTTCAAAGGGTCAATTTTAAAGTTGGGAAATTCAAATTAAGAAAAGGAAAGCAACAAGACCTTGGGTAGCACACCACAGGCATCTAGCATTTCAGATGTGCACTAATTACTCTTTCAAAAGGGAATTTTTCTAACACAAAGAGAGGACCGTATGATCAAGTGGCTAATGTAATATGGGTCTCCTGCCTTCAGTTTTAGCAGTGCCAGTTAGGTCACCCAAGGATCAGGTCTTGCTCATGCTCCCAGGAAGCACAGTTTTACTCTGTATGCTTGGAATCCCTGACACAATATGGCTCCAATTCTCAGGGATCCTCTCCTTTAATCTCTAATAATATTGTCTGTTGTGTATCCAGGACTGTTCAGAAACATACCCCATGGGTTTGTTCAAGATAAACTTATTTTTGTTTTTCCTTTACAACTGAAATGCTAGGGTCTTCACTGAAAACTAAAGAGGTAACATCAGTGACTTGCAGCATGATGTGACTAGACTCAAAGGACTGCTTATAGCTCTGTAGAGAATATATAACACATAGATCTCTCTTTTGGGAATAACCCTTTTTATCATTAGAATATGTGCTTTCCTGTGGAGAAAAGATAGTGCAGGAGGGAATCTTCCCCAATGACTTGCAGCTGCACTGATTACCAAGGAGTGGAAACATCTGTGCCTGGCCAACCCACTCAGAGGATATAAGAGTGGGTTAGCTGGCCACCAGGCACTTGCAGTTGGAGACTGAGAGTCTGCTGGCTGTGCTGTGAGGAGGCAAGGGACATGTGGCTGTGTGAGGGACAGTCAGGGTTAGGTGGCTGGGAAAGGGACAGGTTGGGGTTAGCCTGTCATGCAGAGTGAAAGGAGGAGTCAGAACTACGTGGAACTGCCCATAAGAAAAGGAATCAGTACAGTGTGAAGCTGCCAGTAAGAGGAGGAGTCAGTTATCAGAGAGAGGTCTGTGAGAGAAGGAGTCAGAGTTGCATGAGAAAAAGGCTTGTAAAAGAGAACGAGTAGAGTTTGTGAATGAAGACTGGTGGGATTGCCAGTTAAAGGGCTGGTGGTGATACCAGTCCTGTCCGTCTCGACTAAATTGTGACACTTTCCCTCATGCAAAATAAGACCCTGGGATTTTTCAATACAGAACAAAAACTCAGAGCCCCTGCAATGTGACACAAAAGAGAATGGTTTCTAGGCAAATGGAGCAGTTAAGATAACTGCAGCCCTCGCTGCACTGCTCCCGAATACAGCTGCACAAACACCCAGGGAGGCAGCCCTGACACAGAACCTGCTGGTGCAAAACCCGCTTGTGGTGTACCCTGTAAACACCCTCACTCCACATCTGAACTCGGAGTAGATCCGAGCCCATCTGTTCTTACACTACTGGCAAATGTTCACCAAGGGAAGACTAAAAAGCTACATGTGTCTCACCAGTAGCTGGTATCATTGACTCAGCATCAGAGAATACCAGAACATCCCCGAAGAAGTCAGGAGGACTGAAACACTGCACTGCTGGCAAGGAGACACCACGGTCAGTTTAGCATTTATGTGCTCCAGTAATTGTGGAACACATAGTTGAGTATGTCTGCTACATACATTTATTTAACCTGTTGAAAAGTCATGCAGAGAGGAGAATGAGCTCTGAATGCTTTTACACATTTACAGTTGCTGGGAAAAACATTTGCCTTTAAATCCATATGTTCAATATATCCATCTCACTTTGAGTGTGGCTTTCTGAGAGGAAAATTCACAGCCTGGCATTGGGGATGAAAAAAACTGAGAGAAAAATCCCTATTGACACATTAAATTAGACATGTTTGCAGGGCCGCCAGAGACAGCAATTACTCTGCTGCAGCTTCTGTGGACAGATTACAGCAGAAAACACTGACTGCTACCAGGTAATTCTACCTGCTAATTACTCGGGAAGACTCAGGTACTAAACTGACCTGAATGTTTTCACGGGTCCTGGGACCCATTAAAAGGAAGAACTTTAAAAAGCCACATAGTGATGCTGACAGGAACTCTGGAGCTGTTGAAAATCCATCAAAACTATTCTTGCAGTATAATGATTAGAGTTTCAGTCAGGCCCAATCTGCGCAGGCATTCACACTTCTCAGCAGTTTTAACAAAAAGAAGTGTTTTAACGCGGTGGCGATATTCCCCCCCCCCCCCCATATATATTATTTTTAAATTTTCCCTTTTTCTTTGTTTTTTTTCCCTAAAAAGCGCCCGCAGCCCCTGTCCCCGGTGTGTGCGGAGCAGCGAGGCAGTGCCGGCTCAGCCGAGTGTGGCCCAGCGCTGGTCGGGCCCCGCAGGCAAAACGGGCCGCGGGCCGGGCCCGGGAGAGGCGGGCCCCGAGCCGGGCCCCGCTCTGAGGCACGCGTGCGGCCCCTGGCGCCACCTGCCGGCCCCGGCCGCCGCTCCGGGGAGCTCCCGGGACGGGAACGGCGCCTTCTCCAGCTGAATTCGCCTTCCGTGGAGGGAAGAGGGGTCCGCTCGATGGCAGCAGCACTGCAGGGTGCTCCAGCGAGGAGTTGGCAGGGCGCAGTGAGCCGGGGACGGCAGCTCTGCTCTGCCCTACCCTCGGCGCAAAGCGAGGGGCAGAAGCTCGAAGGCGATGCCGAGTCCAGTGCACGCACACCCAAGCACAAGCCGAGGCAGCAGGGAGCTAACACGGGTGGCTTTGCTCCTGCAGAATGGCCCGGTCTGCCTTGCCCCGGCAGCACGGGGTGTCCCCAGTGGCACAGTGAGCTCCGGCACAACTTCTGAGCCCCCAGGACTTGGGCAGCACAGAGGGCAGGAGCTGGAGCTCCAGCCCCGCTCAGAAGGGCTTGCTGGGGGCCGTAAAACAGATCGTCGCATCCAGAGCGCTGCCTCTCCAAAGAGGGGGTGACTTGCAGTTTCTTCAGCGCCATGCTGAGATAGTGCCTACAAAGGTCAGAATTGGGAACCCAAGTTGCTGACAGCTTTCTCCTATGACAATAAGCTCCCTAACCCTCCTAACTAAAGAATGCTCTGGTCAGAAAATCTTCTTTCTTTGACGGCCATTTGCCAAAAGAGCTATTAACCGTGGAATGTCCAAAAAGAACCCCAGACCAAGGTGCAAACATCTTTCCATCTTAAAAAAAAGATTCTGCATGCAGTTAACAAGGCAGAAAAAAAACGCACTGAAAGAATAAGGAAGCTTTCTGTAAATCAGCCTGCATCTATCACCACATTCCAGCCAGCACACTTACCCCTTGGGGGACTGGGGTTGTCCAATGTCAGGCAATAAATCAGGTATCCTGAGGTATCCCGGTCAGGAGCACATAGCAAACATTAGGGACACACTGTCACGTTCACATTTATAAGCAGCATTTCTTTCAGTGTCTTCTACAGTACAAAGGTAAGTGGAAAATTTTGTCAGAGCTCCAATACACAGGCAAAGCCCAGATAATCCAGGACCCAGAAAATGTGCATTTCACATCTAAAAATTCAAATCTTCTATGACAAAGACAACCTGCCATTTGCCATTCTGTAAGAATTTGAGTATAATTAAATACTGCTAGAGATGCAAGGAAAGATGTGTTATTTCCTATGAGGAAAAAAGGGTGACTTAGAGGTTTTTAATATTATAGTTATTGCTTTTCAGAAAGTCTCCTCAGGAAACATTGGAAAATCCCTTCTCTCCAAATAGACAAGCCTAAAATTACAGATTCATTAAATCAGTGTGTGGGTAAGAAGTTTCTTCATATAGTATCACTATGTTTAAAACAGAAAAAAACACAGCCTCCTTTCATCTGGTGAGGCTGAGCAATCTGTAACAAAAAGAGAATATATAAACAAAGCACACTGTTCCCTGGCACAGCTTTTCTGTCAAAACTTGCTCCTGCCCAGGGTTCGTTTCCCAATCCTACCTACATTTAAACTACCACCATCGCAAACTGTTATTTCATGGTTGCATTAAATACATCAGGATTTCCTTATTTAGTGAGCAGTGATGCCACCAGCCTTTCAGCTCGACACCAAAAACATCTGATCAAGGCTCTGCTATGGAATTTAATCCACTAGGCAGCTGCCTAACACATGAAAATATTCTCTATGCAGTGTGTGTTATGACAGTTCTGAACAAAGCTATTCTCTTTACTATATCCAACAGAGAGTCCATTAATATTTTTTTGAGATTACAGCATACATGAAATTATTAAGAAAAGTACAGCAGGAACATTAAATAAACAAGTTGAGAATTGTGATATATATAGATATGATAAATAGTTTAAGGTCAACCTGGTTATCATCTAGTGAGTGTAACAAAACAAGTATGGAGTAAACACTTCCATAAATACTTTGAACTGCACTAATCTGTCTATTCCATCAGACTAATCTAATTTATCTGAGCCAGTAAGCCAACAAAAAATTTGAGCTGCTCACATTTTCCCACAAATAATATCCTTCACATTGTCTGTGACCATCAAAACTCATGGCCACATTTAACCACATTTTGGTAAACATTACCATTAGGAATTATTTTTTTCTCCTCCAGACTTCTCTTCTGTAAAATGAGCAGCTATTATCAACATGTGACTTCTCCAGCTAGAAAGGGAGACAGGTGTCCAAATCGGGACTCGTTGGAAGCTGATAATTATGTATATCTAGAGATTCTCTGGTTTAGTGGATTTTGCTACCTCCAGAGCCAGCACACAACTGCTGATAACAAAGCACAAAGGTAGCAGCTGCCCTCTGGCTCTGTACTTCTGTGGAGATGCAAACCACTTGATGACAGCTTTGTTAAAGCTGGATTTTTAGATTCTTGCCTACAACTACACCTTTCTTCAGCAAGGTGCTTAGATCTGTATGCTGCTTTAAACAGGACAACAGTCTCACCAGAAACAAAGATTGCAGAGCCTTGAAGTTAAATCTACGCTTGAGGCTTTGCTCCCTGGGTGCTGCTTCTCACAGTGCTCTGGATGCCAGAGCAGCTCCTGCAGAGGTGCAGAGAGCTGCACATGGGGGGCTGCACATGGGGGGCTGCACATGGGGGGCTGCACATGCAGTGAGCTGGTGTCACACTGCAGAGACGCTGAGGAAACAGAAGGATTCTCTTGGTGCACCTATGAGTACAGGACAGGCAGATTTGTTTCCCTAAGAGTTGAACCAAGTTCCAGCAGTGATCTGGAAGAAAATAATTTTGCTTCTAGGCTCTAGTGCTGATATATAATCAGCAGATAATACTTGCATAACATTTCACCAACTTGTGGAATATTGCAAACATTAATATCCATGGAGCACAATGAGCAGGAGACTGAGAAGACTTGCTAATGCTACTCCAAGACCACCCCCAGTGGCTCGTTAGCAATTGACTTTACAGTTATATACGCAATTTTCCACATGGGCCACCTCCTAGGGAAAACAGATGGTGAGAAAGAGCCTTCTCTCTCCTTACCACCATCCCTGCAAAGAAGTTACTTCTCTATTTTGACAGGTATTTTCCCATGATTAACATTTAACTTCACAAAAAGAAAAAAGTATTGGTGTGTCTTGGGCAAATAAACAGCTAGACCCAGGAGAAACTAACACGTTCAAAACAAAAGGGATATTTGTATATTTGAAAAATTACATGTCTAGTCTTGCTTTTTTTTATCATTTCAGGAAACTTGCAAATGTTAGAGACATATTTTGTCACTGCTTCAACTGGACGGTAACATATTTCTGTACAGTAGATGATAAATTCTTTTATATCTCTCATTTGGTTTACATATTTCTTGTCTTTACCAATTTTGTTCTTGCAGATGTCCAGGAATGCAAGAGAATTAAAATGCATAGCTAGTTCCAGCAGCACAATGCTGCTTCTGACACAGCTCAAATAAAACTGTGTCATATATAAATATTTTACTGAGTCCATGGATAACTTCTGTTCCACATCATGGCAGTGGTCCTAATTTCAGGGAGGGCAAGTAAGGTTCATGGTCCTCCTTTCACTATGCAATAATATTTATCTGTGAGGTAAAACCACATCTGAATCACTGAGCCTTACTTTCACCTGACATATGTTAATTTAGATAAAGTCACATAGACAAAGCTTCCTTCTTCAGCCTTGACACAAAATATTCTAAAAAGGCATTAAAAGGAGGGACCATCTTTTTCCTGAAAGACAAATGTTTTTCACGGGTCAAACATGTCTAATATTCGCTTGTGCTGTAACTGATTTAAAGGTATTTTTTTAAAATACAAAGATTCGGATATTTTATTTGCAAATGCTGTTGCAGTTTTCAGCAATTAATTGCTGATGCTTTGAATGGAAAAGGATGCAGGAGTACCATCACAGATCTGACATTCTAGAAACCCTCTGCCTCTAGCAGCAAAAGCATGTACACTAATGAACTGGATAGCTCTTCAATAACAGCTGATTTATATAAACTACAATGGTTTCTACTGAGTTAAATGTATTTATAACACATTGCAAGATATAAATATGCAGCAGGAGGGGACCCCATGCTTTGCATGTCTTTTGATCAGGCACTGTGTTTATTGTCACTCATTTTAAAGTCAGATGCCAAAGTAGAAGAGACTTCAATCACAGTAACCCTATCTCATGGTGGTTTCAGAGAGCACCCTCCAGCAAAATGCCTAATTAGCAGCATTTTCTGAAGATTTGGGGCACCCAACTTGAGACAATCTGTGTCTGATTTCCAGAGATGCTGAACATTCATAGCTCGTGTTGGATCAGAAACAGCACAAGGTAGCTCAGCCTGAAGGGCAGAGATGCTTCACAAGACCAGACATTACAAGACACAGGATGGGTGGTCACTTCAGTCTGAACAGAGACCCAGCAGCCACAGAAAACATCACATGTTGCTTGATTCCATCAGCATAAAATTAAGCTTCGTTTTTAACAGACAAGCAAAATTAAAAAGCTCTGGTTCATATTTAAATTGCTATTTTGAAGACTGTGACATCCATTGTCAAGTTGAACATAAGCAGCATCTCATATATAGACTCACTTATGTATGTAGTCTCTATATTTTAATATATATTTTAAATAGTTCTTAATTTCTATGTCCTTGACTCAGATTTTGTAAGTATGAGGTATGTCCAGGAACTACTTGAATTTATTCCTTACAGCAAGAATGAAACTCAAGAAATTTGGGTACATTTACCAAATGCCTCAATAATAATGCTAGAACTAAAAGGATAGAGGAAAAGACTCTCCTATGCCTCCGGGACTAAGAATATATGTTTCTTCTTTTTTTTTTTTTTCTTGTTTTTCGGAGGAGGAGGAAGAAAAGAGCAAGCAAGATGTAAAGACAGCTAAAATGGACTACAGAACAAAACCAGTCATATTTCATCTACTCAGAGTGTGACACAACACATGGGATATTTATATCACCAAAATTTCTAAATTTAGAAAAGTCAGAGAAGAAACTTCTTGGTTTAGAGTGTGGGCAACTTTTTCCTGGCAAGGGAGTAACATTTGGGTTTGGAAAATCTAGTGAATGGTATTTTTGCTTTATAGCTTCTTATGCAGCTGCTGGTTATGTATCTGATGTGACTGTCATTGACAGGAAGATATTGCACTGATTTTTATTAAGGGCAACAAGTGTTTAAAGGCTGACCTAAAAAACCCCTTTGCAAAGATTTGAATTCACATTTGAATTTAAATGCTTTCAATTACTGAACCTAATTTTTACTTTTTTGCCTGCAAGGTGATGTGGGCACAGTGATAAGATAGACACACCGAGGGGGCTGCAGACACCAAACCCTCTAATGGTGGTCTCCAACTGAGAGCTATTTGAGCTGTTTTAGATATGTGCTCGTGGAAAAGTGGAACAACCTTTAAAATTCAGATAAATGTTTCTAAAGCTATTGCTTATCTAGCAGAGTTATTGCTTTACAGACAAACATTTCCAATCCATGGAAGGATGTGGACACTGAAATACCAGAAGGGCTAGTTCTCAATTCCCTTGAGCATAAACTAGCCCAGTTGAAAATTTTAGTTCATTGTGACTTACAGGTTTCATTGCTACAGCGAGTAACTGGCAGTGTGTTTATCTGCTCCACACATTATTAATATCCTGTGTGCCCATTGCAATATGCTGTTACCAGGTAAGCCCTTTTACTCCCTCTAGAAGGGGTTCAGGAAGGATAAGCAGCACTGCATTCTCCAATAAATAAATCCGAAAAAAAATTAAGCTGCCAGCACACAGAGGTGTTAATGTCTTCCACTCCAGAATTATGAAAAGGAAAGTAATATAGCCTGTAAATTGTGCAGGCAGCCCAAGAAGCTTGGTTCAGTGTCTCTCCATACCACTGATGTGGTCATGGTGTGACTTCTTAACAGTCTGTGGGAATCTTGGGGAGGAGGATCAAGATGATGGGGATGACTTGTCCATGGAATTCACAGTCTAGAGGCATTTGGCAGCTTTCCATTCCCCATATTACACACATACTTTATAAACGTGCCTGCCCAACCACAAGGGATTTTCTCATGAGTTGCCAGCTATTTGTTACAGGTTGATTCTTGCTTAGAGAACAAGAGAATAGAGAGGGCACCCATTCCAAAGGGCTGCATTAGCACAGTCACATAAATGTTGAAGTAAAACAGTCAAGGTCATGTAGAGGAAATAAGCATCTCCAGTCAGGAATCTCAAACAGATAAAAACAAACGTGATCTCTTCAGAAATCTACAGCAGTCCCTACAAATGTACCTTTACAGAGGTACCCTACAAATGTGTCTCTCTACTTATGGCTGCATCGTTCTTTGGAATAATTCTTCAAATGGACTTCAACTTGACAAGTTCCTGCCTTGAAAAATGCTTCCCTGTACGGTTACCCTACTAAAATGAGAAGTATCATGTTGCTCCACAGTTTCAGAGAAGCAATGTCTGACCTAGGGCAGAATCTTCAGGTTTAAAGTCAGTAGAAGTGCAGACTGTCAAATTCTGCTGCAACAGTTCTGTTCTGGGGTAGCACCAGGCTTTGCCTTGAGAACTGATCCACAGAGGTACCTGGGGTCCACTAGAGAGGAAGCCCAAACAATGAGATGAACATGATACTTGCTGTTCAGTCTCATAAAAACTTGACACAGGTCAATTCTATTTGGAGGGAGCAAAATATTTTCTATGGTACTACAATTTGTAAAATGACCACTTAGATTTCACATTAACAACTATGTTCTGAAAGAAATCAAAGAATGTACAGAATCACCCTCCATACTGCACAAATCCAGGAATTATGAATAGGCAGAAAAAATCCAGTCTGCATCGCTGGGAAAAGCTATAAAAAATTCAGAAGTATTTAATAATTTACACAGTTGGACCACTGACCTTAAAAGTTGTGTTAAAAAATTAAGAACCTCAAAGAAAAGCTATTCAAAAATACAAGACTACACTTAACATACATTATTGGTTCCCCAAAAGCATTAAATAAGAGTGAATTTAATAAAAAATTACATATGAACACAATTACATGCATAAGTAAGTGTGATCAGATCTGAGAACTTCAGAGCACAGCTATGCAGCATCAGGCTGAGGCAGTGAGTGAGTGTGGCACCTATGGAAAAAGCCTCTCTGAGGCACTAACAATTCTCATCTGTGCTCAGCTGCTGCCTGGCACAATACTGAGGACATTTGCAGCCTGGCAAAATATTTATTGTGAAACTCATCTGAATTTAGATTTCATTGCAAATGAGACAACAATGCCTTTCTCTACCATATCTCATCTATGAAAAATTATCTCAATGTCATATCCTTCCTTCCATCTTATTACACCTAATCTATTCCTCACACAGGCCACAATAAAACAGCATCTGAACAATGATTTAAGAAACGCAGCTATGATCTGAAATCCGGTGTGCTGTGCAGAAGGATGTGCTTATTAAGTGTCACTAACATGGCATTCAGTGGAATAAGTGTTAACATCCTACCTGAACAAAACTCAAAACTCAGTTAAGAATGACGAATATATTCTTCACATCTCATTAAAACAATTATACGGATTTATTGGTACAGAATATCAGTAATTTGGTCGGTTGGCCAGAGATTAATCCCTAGATATACACTCTATAAACCCTTTAAGATTCGCTGTGAAGAAATGAGTCCACACTGCAAAAATATCAAGCCCTTCATTTGAGAGGAACTTTTTTGGGTTTCAATTGAAAAAAAAAAAGAAAAAGAAAGCAGGGTTAACTTGCATGCATGAGAAGTGCATCTTTGATTGCCAGGTGCTGACATATCTTGCTCAATTTGCCTTGACTTAGGAAGTGCTCTCTGATCTCAAAATTGTTGATGCTAAAAAAAATAAGAACATTGTCTTAAAAGAGCAAAACAGACAGTACTATAAAAATAATGAGCTGGGAAGACTCTTAAGCCTTTTACATAATAGAACCTCTCACTGCACTGAGGAAGATTCCCTCAAGGCCCAGTGTAGCTTTTTACTTTTATTTTGGTTTAAACAGGCAAACACCGCAGCATCAATTAAAAAGGCCACTCATTTACTAAGCATTCAAAGTCTACAGCAGTTAAGAGGATTAATTGTCTTCATGCATATGAAATTTAAACATAGGAGATTAAAGACAAACCAACCTGGTCACACACAACTAACTTCAATTAACCTATCTGCACCCCCTAAGGATTTTTGTTAATAAGCACAGACCACTGGTCCCAATTCAGATGCTGATCTTGCAACAAGTTTTCTCCATGTGAACTGAGAGAGGAGTGCTGTCAGAACACAAAACTCTTGGAATAAACTTTAAGGCAGCAGCTGCAAGGATATGCCAGCTGGACCACAGGGGAAAACATACATGGAGACTTCCATAGCCACCTTCCAAAACTACTGGCATTTAAACATCCAAACACTGGAAGCAACTTTAATGTAATCTGAAATTTGAAAAAACTCTGACTGCAATTGATGGGACAGGAAATGTTACAAGCTATGGCTGCTCCATTCATTTCAATGACATTGCAGTACTGAAGTGATTTATATCTATCACATTAAATATCTCCTTATGGTGACTACAGCCATTTTATCCTTACATAATTAAATTAATAACAGTAGAACTTCAGCTCTGCCTGGTTACAAAGCTGTGTTCTTTCTGACCTTCACCACGTAAGAGGCTGCAGCAGTACTAAGTCTTGAATAGTACACACTTGTCAATATTGGCTTTCAGTATTAGAATCAAGTCCAATTCTTTTAGTGACACCTTTCTCACAACAAAATACTATCTTGAAATCTTCCTGGGTTGTACTAATTGCAATAGACCAATGGCTGGGAGGGTGGGGGAGGGAGGAAGAGTTAAAACCTCTTGTTACAGAGTTTCAGTGTTGTAATCAGAGGGTTTATTTACTTGTAATGTGCAAGACTTGTCCATAACAAATACTTAAATTTCATTTAAGCATGTGAACAACCTATTTTTATCCTATAAAGGCAGTTGAACACTGGAGCACATTCAAAACCCAGCTGGACACAGCTTTGAGCAACCTGTTCCACCTGACCCTGTTCCAAGCAGGAGGGTTGCACTTCAGGATCCAGTCTACCCCAATTGCTCTCTGATTCTGCAGCAACTGCTAATAGTGGTACCCACTGCTTCTGGTCTCTGTGAACATGTTCAGTCCCCCAGCAGAACAGCAGCAACAAACTCTCTCTCCACAATCCTCTGTAACTCATTCATGGTATAGATGTTTCCCTACTACTTTTCTTCTGTTTTCAAACCACAATACCACTTTGAGCAGCACCTCCCCCAAAAGTATCAATATAAAAGTCCTACATTCATCACAAGATATCATGGATTTTTCAGTTTATCTGGGTTTTTATAACAGTAGATGCCCCTGACAGCTGTCACACCTTGTGCCTTTCCAGTGAACAGCAGGCAAAGTACACGGCAATTAGGTGACAAAGAAGAGTCACATAGCAAAACTGAACCTAGGATCTTTAGTTTTTCTGATTAATAGTTCACTAGAAGGGGTCTTGAGATAATACCAGTTTTAACCACCAGTTTCATTTGCAAAAGTGTCTATTCAGACAGGTAATTTTCCTGCTAGCCCTCTGTAGGTGATCGCCTCAGCCAGCTGCAAAGAACTGTGAATTTTACTCCTTCTGAAGTGCCAGCACAATTATTGTATAATTTCACTAATTTCCAACCCATTACAACTGCACAAGCCCATGTGCTCTTCACAGAAGCAAGCAACATCAGAATTTGGCCTGATCTGCTGTGATGGCACATAAAGATCATCCCACAGAAATTGTGCAGGACTGCCAGTTCAGAAGGGAATACTTGGCTGTCACAGCTCCCTTCCCCTGAAGCCAGGCCTTCCCTGCTGCACACCCTTCCACCTAACTCTAGGAACCTGAAGGAATCCATAGCTCTAGATTAGGAACACTGCTTTTTTTTTCTCATCCAGTTAGAGTAATGTACCTCTTTCAAATCCACTTTGGCCATAGGAACAATTACTTAGTAAAAAAAGTGAGGAGTTTCAGTATAAGAAATTTTATGTATTCTCTCCTGCAACATTTCATGACCAGACAGCTGACTTCATGATTTCTGGGCATCCAGATTTTGGATGTAGAAAGATAACAGTGAATCTAATTGATGACAGATGGACCACGGCACATTTCAACAGTTTCTCAGTGACTGTAACCTTTCTGCTAATAAATAAATGCAGTAAACCTGTGAAAGTTCTTTAGACTAGAAATGGTTAAATATCCAGTGAAATATAGAGTTGAGGCAGAGAAGAACCCTATTGCTTGTAATTTCCCTAAGTATTTAGGCAGGACCAGTCAGTTTCTTGCCCCGTTGTAAAAGGAACAGAATGATAAATCAGCTGAAATCATCTTCAGGTCATGTAGTGTAGATTCCCTGATTTGTGTTTCCTTCTTGAAGGCTCCTTCATTAAAGCATCATATATGGCAACAACTGGAAGTGCTGTAACATGATTCTAGAACCAGGGAACAGGTTTATTGTTTGGGATTTTTTTAAAAGTAGCGCTTCAACCATGTAGCAAACACTTCACAAAATAATAAGCAGTACTCATTTACAGTAGTTCTCTCCTATTTACAAGCAGAATACATTTGGTGTAAATATCACAAGCACAGTCAAAAAATCAGGAATCAGAACCTTAAATTTATTTTTTTTAAATCATGTTGTGACTTTTTTTTTTCAAAATTGAAACTCAGTCATAGAAGTAAGGCCTTATGTGGTTCATAAACTATATCAAAAGATAAATCAAAATTAAGGGGACAGAATATTTGAAACTGGTGTGTGGTAGCTACACAGAAAAAAAAATACAATTATTAATAATATCTTTCCCTAGCAACTATGTATTTTAGACAGAAACAGTCTGACATTGTACACAGTCATGTTTCATGAAACTCAGGCCAGTTGCAAAAGTTGGGTAGTCATCAAACAAAACCAGCTGGTTTTGAATAAAGACCTAAACAGAAACAGCAGATTAAACCAGAACTAAGTTAGGTGAAAATCTGACACCTTAGTGCCCCTGTGTAGCTGCCCTTGCAGAGCCATTTCACCCTTGGCTGCAGTGCCTGCATGGAGCCCACCAGCACCTGGCAGTCCCCAAACACCTGAACCTTCCCCTGCCATGCCACTGGCTGGTGGTGCCCTCTGATTTACAGGTGGGGAGGAGAGGGGCACAGAAATGAAGGGCTTGGTGCACAAGAACGATTTGCCCAGCTAATCCCGGGCTGGCACAGGGCCCTCAGTGCAAACCAGCACCTGTGGGAGGCTCCCGGGGTGGGACACTGGGAAAGAGCCAGGCTGAGAGCTCAGCTGGCTGATCCATCCACAGACAGCTGATAACCACCCAGTAGAAATAGAGAGCCAAGCTCTGTGCTCCACCTGCAACAGCTCACCACTGCTTAATTAGGGAAAAAATAAAAAAAAGAAACACCAACAGATCTAAAATACCTCACAAGCTTGAGCGAGCATTCAAACCATCAAGGTGAAGCATACACAAAAACCCCACTCCATCAAAATATTGCTAAGTAGGAGATGTCTCTTTCTTGTTGAAAATCCTCTGCTTGATACAAGTAAAATTTATAATGAGAAAGGATCATATCCTAGATACTGTAGACGATAGCCTCTTAAGATACCAAAGACCCAAATTTTGATTTATCCTACAAGGTAAAAAAACAAAAATAAATTTAAAATAACAATGTAAAAAAAAAAAAATCTCACTATGCAATTATTCTGGTCACATGTCAGCACACCACAGTTCCTCTGCTTTTGGTTTCAGCTGCTTTGTGCATGAGCAGCATTCAGCTGCTGCCTTCTCAAAAAATGCCTCTGCAATTCAACTTTGCTGATCTTGTTGCAGAGCTCTAGTTTCAAACAAACGATTGGGTATGAGGTATCAATAACAGGTTGAGGTAGCAAGGGCAGGATGATTTTAAAACAGCCACTGCCACTTAAAAGGAAGATCAAATGCCTAACAGCTTACATAGCTGTTAAGTACATGTGAGATTCTGAGCCCAAATTATCATTCAAAAGTCACAAAGAAAGTCTGAGCCTCCAAAAATCAAAGCACTTTAATCACAACCTGTTATTTTAGTATGTTCCATACACAAGCAGAAGGCATATCTGTAATTCTAGCAAGACAACAGAATTGAGCAGATCCTTCACCTTGTTACTACTGCAGGACTGAAGTCTACAGTGTTCCCTTAACCAGTTAACTGATAGAGTGTTCCCAGCAATAGAAAAAGTGTTAGACTTGGAGACACATCAGGTAGGTCAAACTGATCAAAATAATTGTCTAAGAACAGACTGCAGTGTTTTTATAAGAGCTCTCCAGGCTGGCTTTCTGCTCCCCAGTAGTACCTCGTTTGTTTCAGAGGGAATAGGACAGTGCTGAAAGGACAGGTATTACAGAAGAAACAACCAATTCTGGAATGAAATTGTCCATGGCTCCTGAAAACCTTCACTATTCAACAGACAGTAAAATTAACATCAAACTAACCGAGGTTTCCCTTCCTTTAGTTGGCCAGAAGGGAAAAAACCCCTGCAATTTCTCTTCTTTCATATTCCCCATTCTTTACAGACCTGAGCAGTCAAATCAAGCAAGTTACTGTCAGACTTGCCTAGGCACTTATACTGTATCACTGATTTCCCCAAGAGTGACTGTCGAACATTGAGGCAAGGGTCTGAAATCCACTCTCCAATCTCATCAGCACAGGAGAAATACACATGCTGTAACATGCTTGTAGATTAAGCCCAAATGTTAAAGTGTTCATTTGAATCATCAAGATTTCCTCAATATACACACAGTAATTAAAAACAAACAAAAAAAATCATAGAGAGGTGATAATTTGACAATGGTCAATTCTCTGCAAGAAAAGCAGAGGAAGCCTGACTCCATAAGAAGGGACGGACAATGCCTGGAGGCCATCCTTAGTCTGTAATCTACATGAAAAAAAAAGCTCTTGTCCACGATGAACATGTGCTACTTAAATAAAAAATATCTCTTTTTTTTAACTTTGCATTTCACATTTGCTAGACTGGCAGAACTACTTTAACCTAGAAGTCTTCATTTTTTGTCTGATCTCTTCTGTTTTTATCTTCCATTCTATGTGTATACAACTGGTATATAAAGAACCTTAGCATGAACAAAAACTAAAAATCACTCAGAAATCCTCACTGTAAAAAGAAATAATTTCATTATAGGATTAATCTGTTGAATTTTTTTTTTTTTTAACCTGCAAAAAATGTAGAAACTGGCCATGTGTAAAGCCAAGGTTAGCTGCTGAATTCATGAAAAAGACAGAAAGCTTTGTGTCATCAAAGAAACAAGATGATTAGTTTCTCAGTCCTGGAGTGTCTCACAAATCTTTGATAACCTCATCAGGTGAGATAACTCAAGTCAGTTCACATTTCAAAGATAAACCCTTAAATAATTACCTTAGCAGAAGTAATGAAGATTATAAAAACCAGAAAGCTGCAATTTTATCAAAACAAATATGAAAAATATTTTTAAATCAATTCTAGGTTTTCTTATGTATTCTAAAGCATCATTTTTTTACCTATACATTTAAGGCCACATTGCATTTTTCCAGATGTTAAAATCCCAAACAAGCCAGCTTTTCTTTCTAAACATTTGCTTCCTTTAAGTTTCAGTATGAGTTCAAATCCAACACCCATGTGATAGTACACAATATGATTTTTTTTTTTTGTATTAGGTAGAACACAAATTTATGGCAAAGGGTGCATTAGGCACAGGTATTCTACTGTTGATTACCCAAACTCCAGCTATCTAAAATTCCTGGTAGCTGAAACAAGGTCGTATGCTGCTGTACCTAACTATCAGGGGAACTTATTTAACATGATTAACTGAAACCCTGATCCTCTGAATTCATGTTCCCTCTGACATTTGGATTATTAAAGCTATAACTGCTCTGAAAAAGAAAAGGCTAAAATGAGCTAAGAGGCAAAGACTTTTCTAATGACTTTGTTATTTTAAAAAGAATGCCAGGTGATTACCCAGGCAAGAAGAAGGCAGAGTCCCCCAGCTGGAATGGCCTGCAGTGCTCTCAGACACGATGCTGGAGGGCACAGCAAGGCCCGAGGTACAAGAGTGACAGTAATGGGATTACACGGCTGCACGGTTCAGGAATGTGAAAATCCTGATGGCTCACTTGCAAGTCCGCTGGTCATTTTGTGTGTGTAATTATTATTGATTTACTTCTTGACAGAATCTCAGAGAAAGCATCAAAAAAAGATCCAGGTGTAAATGTAGGTTTTAAATGGTCTTTTCATTTGGCATTAATTGTTTTAATGGTATTTTTAATTCTGCTATCTAAGATATAATTTTTTTTTCTCTTGACTTCAAGTTATCAGATACTGTGCTTTAGCAAAATGAAGCGATCAAGTGTGGAATGGGCACTGAAAGCAAAGACTCAATAAAAGAGCAGCATGCTTTTCAATCTGGCCTTTTAAAACATCCACTATCAGAGGGCTTTGGAGGTTTAAGGGATTAGATACCATGACACATCTGTCAGATTATTATGTAAGAAAACTCTCCTGCTGTTTTCTGTGGGGACAATGTCTGCTGTGGAATTTTTTTTTTTTAAATTACAAACAAAACGACACAAAAAAGGCAATATTTCATTTGCTCCATAGTGTTTTTTTCATGGGAAAAAAGGAGATAAACTTATTTTTCCTGGCCTAAAACCAAATTATATTTAGCACATTGACTGCAGCTTCTATCTGAATATGGATTAGCAGAATGCACATGCTTTTACTGTTCACAACAGAGATTATGCAAAGATATCAGGATTTGTAGGTTGGCCTAACTTAGCAATAATTTACAGAGCCAGGAATCACTGACAGCATGCAAAGAGTTGCAATGAAATGCGAAATGATAAATCATGTTACATTCCAGTTACAAGCTCAAAAGCACTTTAAATGACCGCTAAACTTAGGAAGCTTTTCTGTCTAAAACAAAAGCCAAAATAATTTTATGGAAAATACCCAATATCATCCTACTGCTCAAATGCTTTGTTTGGGTAACACAATTACATCTTGTCAGTGGTGTGGCAGCAGTGTCCACATCCTGCTGCTGAGGGCAATGCAGAGCAGCAACTAATCTCCAGATTCACATCACACATGGCTGGAAAGCTGCAGCTTCATTAAAATTATTATGAGAAGCAGAAGTCTGAAGCCATCATCCACCACCAGTTGGATACTACAGATTTAAACAATTATTGTAAGTTCTGTATTGGCCCATTCTGATCTTCAGGTTCTGCAATTCCCCTGCCCCTGCTGAGTTCTTTTAGACATCTCGCCCTTACAGCAGGGGACCAGATGATGCAGGGCTGTTTAGGTGGTAAGAGCTACAGTACTGTGCTACACAAACAAGTCACAGAGGCAAACACAGCAAGAGCTGAATTGGATGTTTCTCCCGTTCCAATAAATTTTCTCTCTCCTAGCACCTGAAATCTACCTTTGCCAGGAATTCCATTACCAACTGCACAAAGCATTTTAGATTCTGCTTTGCATAGACAGATGAACAGAAAATAGTTGTCAATAGATAGAAGCTAGAAAAAAGCAAACTAAAAATAATCAAAAACTAAAAATAATCAAACACCACTACAGATTATGATCAGGGGAACAGAAAGGTTATATATCTATACATATGCCTATTAAAAAAAACATCTTTCTCCCAAACTTGACCTTCACAGGAGCACAGGATGACCATGAAAAGGAATCCCTGCTCAAGGATCAATCCTAGCTTGTTTTTTATACTGACATGATCAGAATTTAGAGCTACAGAGTTCCAGCCTCAAGCACTAACCCATTAACTCTCAAAGGGTGCAGGCCAAAGCAAGAAACTCCTGTGCAACTGCACAGTGTATTAGGACACTTCCTGAGCACAGGAAGCTCTCAGCACTGACACACCTATTTGCTTAACATTTCAAAAATATCATCCCACTTACAGAGGGGCCTTGTTACTTGTTGTTTTCCCTATACCTTCTGTGAGTGGGAACATAAAGGAGGGGTCCTCTTGGCCACACAAACTTATTTCACCAAAATTTCCCTGAATTTATAGTCTATGACTGGCAGTTTCATTGTTTCACTCTTGGCATTTCTATAAAACAGAGACTCCTGAGCAGAAGGTTTGCAAGGACCAAAGAGAAGAGCAACAAGAACCATAAAAATAGACACTTCACTCTAAATAAGAATGGTTCAGTCACAGTGTCACAGATTATATTGATGAATATATAACTTGTTAGTAAAGGATAAGCACCTTTTATTTACAGAAATTGTACAAACTTAGTCTGGAAACATTGAGTCATATTTTGTCTCTGAGTGTACCACTAGCTTTCATAATGAAGTCAGTTTAATTCACATTGATAATTTAACATAGTTAAATACTTAAAATATCATTCATGGCTGATTATGTACATACTTAGCTACTATAGTGAGTTAAAAAACAGTTCATTAACAACATTTTTCACAATAAAATCGTTTCTTGGAAACCACTTGCCAAAATGTAGATTCAGAAATCCATGAGGGTCGCTCATTTAGATGTCTCTTGTGCAAACACTCTTCCCTCAGCTGGGTTCCCTAGCCTGACTTTATAACCCATGATGAATCCCATTAATCTGGAAAAAGGAAATACTCTTTCCTCATATTGTAAGTCAGAATGAGGAAAGGGAGTTCAGTCTATAAAACTAAGTAATCCATAAGGTCACAAAGCAACGTTTCTAGATTTGGCTTTTTAAACTATGCCAACGCCTCTCATTTGGACAGAATCACTGTACCCCCACTCTATAGAAAACCAGCCAAAATTTTGTTGCAAGACCTCCTACCTTTGCAACAGGAGTTTCAATCTGAGATGTGAAACATCCAGAGTCCTAAGGCTTGAAAGCTTCAGCAGCCCCAGAATTACTAGTCTATACTTCTTTCAAATTATTATTTAGTCTGAAAATATTTGGAAAAAGGATTATACCTTGGCTCATAGTCCAAAAAACAGTCTTTATTGAACAATCTAGTCTTCCAGAAATCTGGATTTAGTTATTTTGAGCAAAATTCACACGTACATGCATGTAGATCTGTAGAGATATACACATTTTGTCTTATTTACATGCAGCCCTTACATTTAGACTTTGGGCAGCTTATGCAGACATCTCTTCAAGTGGGATTGAAAAACAGGTTCAATCCAATGTTTATAATCAGCTGGCAAAGAGATGTGAGCGTGGCTCTTCAGGGGCAGAGTCTGCCTGGCACACACAGGGTCACTCTCTGTGCACAGAGGTCTCAGATGAAGAGCTGCTTATTGCAACAGACACACCACAACAAACACACATGGGCTCAAAGCCTCCAGCACAGCCAAATCTTGCTGCATCTTTGCTCAGCTCTCCAGAGCCCAATATATTCTCACTCCCACACCAAGTATCTATCAGAGAGCTTCCCTTTTGTTCTTCACAGGGAACTTCCACAGAATACTGGAGTCTGAAATTAACTGTTTATTTATCTTTAAACAAAAGTAAATAGGGGCACATACATTCAAAAATCCAGGCTATAGTAGACTACAATGTCCTTTCCAATGACACCCACACCTAACACTTCCTGGCTCCAGCAAGCCTTTCATGCAAGGTTTCTACTAAAACAAAAAAAAACATTATTTGTGTTGCCTCTGGCCACGTTTAAATTCAAATGCACTCCTATTTCACATACATGGCATATTTCATTTGTGTTACTATGCATCATCCACATTCCTAATAACCATGATGGTATGATGGCTTGTTACAGCAATTCTTTGGGATTTTTTTTTCCTCTTTTCCTGTACTCTTGACTCTCTCCATCCTGCCACAAGCCCGAAGATGTCATTCAGCTGACTTTTTGCTGGACCCTCCTAAGTGACCCCTAGTAAAGCCCTTTGGACTACAGGATCTGCTCAAGGGTCTTTGCAGAGTTCAGGACATGCCTGAGGCCACCTGTGCTCTTGAGTCGTGGGTGGCCACTGGCACAAGCTGCACTTTGGAACTCCAGCCCCATCACTGCCTCAGGACCCCAGGGTACACAACATCCTCCCAAGCACGGGTCTACTGTGTGCAGCCAGTGTTACTGTACTGAAGAAATGTCTGTTACTGGGACATTGGAAGTGACCAGAAAGTTTACACACCTTAGTTTCGAGTGGCTTAGCAGGAATACAGCTGAAACTAACTTGGATCTCTTTTAATTCAACTTCTGAACTAATAAGGAAAAAAAGTCAAATGATTCTCTCTCTCCTGCATACAGGAAAGACGGAGGAGAAAACTTCCCTTCTCAGCCTGGTACAGGACAGACTTTGTTGCCATGTCCCTCTTTCCCTCTTCAATAAGACCTCCCCTCGTTTCAGCCTACAAAGATCTGGATCTAGCTCTGCTCTAAACAGGGTCATGAGACTGTGCCCCACACACCCTGATGCCAGCCAAGGGTACACGAATATGCAGACAATGTAAACAACCAAATAAAACTCCCAAATCCAAGTTACAAGAAATGACACAGCTAAGTTTTGGACACTTCAGGAAAGAGCTTCCAAAAACAACCTTGTGCATTGCCTTGTTCTTGTCTCTTGAGAATTATTTATGTTTAGTTTTGCTTTAAAAAAATTCTCAGGTACTATATCAAGATGGACATAATAGTAGGAAAGGGACTTCAAGGAACATCCAAACTCTTACCAAAATAAGTATTTCTGGGTGCATTTATTAGCTTTGCGGCTAGAAGAATTATTCACCAAAATGAATCTGAATATTAAATAAAATAGCCTACACACTCAGGTTAGTGACAAATACCAATGCAAAAAAAATGCTCATTTCTAGGCCTACAAGTGCTCTTTTTCCAAGTCAATCAAACATGTAGCTGATCTTACGCCAAAGCATTTAATAAAACTAAGCGTGTTAAGTACATTTTAATGACTTTAGCCAAAGAAAATTCATTAATACAAATTCTGCTGTTGAGAAAAGTTTCTAGCAGGAAAGAAAAGCAGCAATGTTTCAGTAAATGTCTAAGCATGTATCCTGAATGCAATCATATTGAACGAGGAAACATATTGTACATAAACATCTGAAAGACAAAAATATGCTCCATTAAACATACATCATCAATAACTATAAACCTAAATAATAATTGCACTACATTCATCACATTCAGAGGCAGGTAAAATACAGACTAAAAGAGAGGACAATATGTTCCTGCTTACAGTGTAAATGGTCCCTTGCCTGAAGCACATACAGTGTGCCTATGTTGCTCTCTTTTGGAGAATGTGGTGTACTGACACAAATTTCTCTGTGCAACAATTCCAGCTTTAAAAAAATATTTATTCAACTCTGATTCCAGAACTGATCTTACAGATAACCTTTAGCTTCTGATTTAATCCTATTAAAATGCCGATTCTTTTTTCATCATTATTACATCTGAGAAAAGGCTAATGATGTAAAAAGTTACCTGCTCTTGTCCTTGCCTCCTCACTAGGCTTATATGCCACAGGCTACTTTACCAAAATGGCTTAAACAGTTTACAGTCCCTTATCTACATGCACAAAACTATTAGTCAAAAATCCGTATGTTGAAAGGGAAGAACAGTTTTGGAAAAAGTATTATGATAAATTGTTTTGGTTTTTTAACATGGCAATGGCAGCTGCACTTTACTGCACTGGAGGTTAAGGAAGGAGAAGCAAAGGCCAGCAAACACTAAAGCACTCACTGAAAAATTCAGTGTAAATACAGTTGTTTGTGTGTAATGGCAGAATAAACAGGATATGAAAATTAAAGCAAATGGATTTGTTCACTTCATGCTTGTTGAGAGCCCCTCATCACAGTTCCTAGAGCAGAGACTTAGCACAGCATCACAGCACAGTCCTTCCCACTTTCTATACTCTCCTGCATCTCCCCCTCAGTGGGCCTTCCTTCCCTCCCTGTCCTCCCAGTTTAAATTCTTCCTTAGCCAACACCTTCTCACCAGTGATATCTCTAGATCCTTGTTTTCCTCATCCATTGTCCTGTTTTGTCTCCTTTGTGTTCACCTGTTTGCTTGTACATATGTTGTGCTATAAAAATGTTTAATAGTAATCCCTGTCCTTTCCACCTGGGCTGCACAGAACTGCAGTAATAATGTTTATAACCAATTCTGTGTGGTAGTTATACAGAGCCAAATAACCTTCAGGCTATTTCTCATTCAGGACAAATAATCTAAATTAAAGAGATTAATCCTTAGGGTACACATGGACTTAAGGTACTAAAGGAGGGCAAATACTTTGCTCCATTTTTTTGTGAAAAAGTCTAATCAACAAAAGACAGTCTTCCTAATTTAAGCACCTAAAATGAAGCTTTCAAACCTATATGCATAAAAAAAAGAAAAAAAGTCATTCCTCATTAACGTGAGAGAAAACTTATTGGTTCTCCTGGATTTCAATGGCACAAAATTAAAAGCTCAGCATCTTTAAATTGTCTCTTTTACTGAGATATAATTTTATAATATATAATATTATATAAGCATATAATTTTAGCCACCACAGTTTGAAAGCTTTGTCCTTCTTCTGTGAACAACAAATAAAGGAACACATAGATTTTGCCTAAGTATAAAAGGAATAGATACTCAAGGATTTAGTGATATTTAAAAAAATCTTATCTTTTAACATATTTCAGAAAACTATTCATCCCACTTGATCCAGATGCACCCACCTAATCTGTAAATCAAATAAATCATACACGGAAGTATGAGAGTTAAATCAATTAAGAGTTTCTGATCCTCTTTAGAACTTCCCTAAAAATCCATGGGGAAGCCTGTGAAGTTAAATTTCTGCATCCATACACAGAACACAGTAATAGCAGGAGAGCTGCTGTGACCATACCATTTGATTAGTATTCCCACTACAGCTGCTGCCCCAGGAGAAACTAGAAGTTATGCCTAATGCAGATATCATGATGAGTGAAATTTTAAACTAATTATTACATATAAATAGGGAAGAGAGATTAATGGAGCCATACTTCAGTCAAATGATTCTGCCAAAGTCATGAATGGTAAGAACATAAACTGAATAATTCATAAACAGCAACACACCTCTGGAGCAGAAATTGTAGTAGCTTTTTTAACTAACAGCCCAAATGTGTATCTTTGCAACACACAACAGAATCAAAATAATAGTGTAATTCAGGAGACAGGACACCAGATAAGCTGTAATAATGGAAACTGGTCTCAGAGGAACAGAATGATTGTAAAATCATAGAATCATCAAGGCTGGAAAATATCTCTATGATCAAGTCCAAGCACCGCCAAATCCACCACTAAACCATATATCTAAGGGCCATATCTATATTTTTTTTAATACTTCCAGGGATGATGATTCCACCACTTCCCTGGGCAGCCTGTCATAGTGCTCGACCACCCTTTCGGTGAAGAACTCTTTCCAAATATCCATTCTAAATGTCCCCTGGTTCAATTTGAGTCTGTCTTCTCTTGTCACCTGGGAGGAGACTGACTACTGCTCTTTCCAATTACCTGTCCTTCCAGGTAATCAGAGAGAGCAGCAAGTTCCCTCTTGAGCCTCTTTTTCTCCAGGCTAAACACTCCCAAAACAATAGATGTGAAGAGTTACAGGAGAGCCCTGAGAGTTACAGGAGAGCCCTGAGAGATTATCTGCTACAGCACTTCTCAGCAGCCTCCACCCTATCAACCCTGGCATCAGACTGCTGCCACTTCAGAGTACCTGGGGGCAAACCCAAGGAGGAGATGCCTTGGCTCAGCACCAGGACGAACCTTGTGGATAAGTGTTTGATATCTACACTCCCTGGTCACGTTTTCTCAGGGTGCCCTTGCAATTTGTTATATAGCCATAATTCTTTGTTTCTCACTTGAACACTGCTTGCCAGCACCTCAGTAGGGTCTGTGCAATCACTTGAAGCTAGGCAGAAGACAGTGCTGTTCAAAAGGAAAAGTGTATAAATTCCCACAATCTAACACAGAACTATTTTTTTTTTATTTCTGCTGCCCTCAGATAGCGACCTATGACTTGTGAGAAATTCCAACACAAGGAAGAACATTTTAAAGCCACACTGCAATGTGCAAGGACTCGTTTTCAAACACTTGACACAAGTTTAGGTCTAGTGCTTGCTAACATGGGCAGAGTCTCAGTGATGTCTACTCATCCTGCCCTGAGTTTGTCAAATCCCTTGCTCCACTGAATACCCACTGTTGTATCTCTCCAGAAACCAGTCCCAACAAACTGCAAGGCAATTTTCTACACAACTCCATTAATTGTCTCTTGATCCCCACCCCATACAGCTCACCACCCTGAATGTCCTACTTTACTGCCATCCTGCAAGCCAGCTGTAGAGAGCAGAAGGTTCTGTACACTCTTCCAGGCTGGAGTTCTCTGCAGCTGGGGGGATGCAGTCTGTTACATCCATGACCCTTCACAGTTCAGACCAGTCAATTCCTGCTGCTGATCCGAACACCTTAACTGGAATGACTTCAGTTATAGTTGAGCCCAAAGATGAACAGAAGGGAGAAATTTGCTGGTTACAGTCCCTTGACACAGCTGATATATCTGAGAGCAACTTTCTACCACTGAGGCTTTAAGGGTCACACAGATTATTTTGCCTTTTAATTTACAGTTTACAGAATAAATGCAAAGTTAAACACCAAAGGCCAATAACCCATAGTAAGTAGGCAAA
Organism: Acridotheres tristis; assembly: GCA_037013685.1. Taxonomy (NCBI): domain Eukaryota; kingdom Metazoa; phylum Chordata; class Aves; order Passeriformes; family Sturnidae; genus Acridotheres; species Acridotheres tristis. The sequence goes on from CM072895.1 coordinate 14,797,539, forward strand.
AAATATCTTGAAATATTAAGCTTTAAAAATTCAATTAAAAATAAAAATAAATAAATAGCCAGTCAGTGTTTTTGCAATTATTCTAACTTTGATCTTTAAAATCTCCAAGTTGATTTGTATTCTATTGCTACAGAAATCAAATCATTTTTACAGTTGATAAACACTCAAGTTTGCTAGTTAATTAAATCCTTTTTAGATTTTTCCCCTCTCTTTCAATTTTAATGGAGTAAAAGTTTAAGCTTTTAATAACAAAGTGGAGCAGCATTATATAATTCTTTTAGTTGATGTTCTTAATTGCAATTACTGGTTAAACTAGAGAACTCCTTTGGGGGCAGCTCAAGAAGTGTTTTTCTTCCTTAACTAGAGCAGTAATTGGAAAATACTTGGCTTCTCTACACCTCTGATAATCTACCTTTTTATCTTCCAAACAACTGCAAGTTTCCCATATCACTAAGATAACATAATCTGGGAATTAACTTGCAAGCCTAGTTCATTATGTGACATACTTAGTTTATACAAGTCACACATTAGTGACATTTCAGACTCCTGAATAACACTAATATTTTATGCTGCATTATAAGATACTAAAAATGCAGTTTTCATGTGATGTCACACAACACAAAAAATATAGGAAAAGCAAACTACTTTTAAAAAGGAGAAAATTTACGGAAAGAACTTTGATTTGCATTTTTGTAGGTATGTCTGACAATATCTGATTGCACAAATGCTGCTGGTCCTCATATTCCACCTGATAAAATCACACAAGATTATAATTTTTAAAAGCCAAAACAATCACCAAACCTCTTACTTGACATTGATTTGTGGAAAACTGCTGCTGTCTTAAGAATTGCTTCTCAGCTACATAGGGGCATGCTCACTTGCATTATTTGATTAAAAAGTGTTAACAGGAATTAAATCTTCCAGAAGAAAATTGTCCCAGAAACAATAAATACCAGTACAAAAAGGCTAGGATAATTATTATTAGACTGCTCTCTCACTCGGCCTTAGCAACAAGAAAACGTTAAGTTGGGAAAAAATCTCTCCCAACAATTTTGAAGAAAATAATTAAGATAATAATAGTTTAAAATCATCATTGGTAGTGCTAAAACAATTCGGTCACAGCCATTGCACCACAAAACCTCAGTCCTTTGTGCTGAGGCGCTTGCAGTTGGAACTGGATTATTTCACCTGTGTTCTGAACAAGCAAAACCTGCAGGCTGAGAACCCTCCCTGCTCAGAGAGGATCATTGCTTTTTACACGCTTTTTCACTCAGACCTACAAAGCTAAAATACAGAGAGAGCCCAGTGTCAGAGGAATGGGAGGAAGGGGCTTGTGTGGCAGCACAGAGCCTGCTGTTGGACGCGCTGGTTGCGGTGGCACAGGTGACACTGCTGGTGCTGCTGAGGATGGTGGCGAGGCAGAGCTCAGCCCCGCGGTGCGAGAGCGCGACCTGCGCTGCCGCCGTGCTTGGGCACGGGGCTGCTCTGCCGCCAGATTTCCACAGAAAGCTCCTGAACTAGAAATCAGCTCAGCACGCAGTAGTTTAAGACCAACATGAGCAAAATGTGACATCTTTTCTCCCCATAGAATAGCAAACCCTGATATTGAATGTTATAGATGTACAGACAGAAGAAAGGAGCATTGCTGGATGGAAGAGGCTCACGAGTAGGTGTGCAATGAAAGGAAAGCTGCTTCTGAAAGACATGGTATTTTGTTTAAAAAGAATAATATGCAATAGCACTACAAAGGAAAGTACAATTTATTGTTGATTAAACAATTAAAGTGTTATACTTCCTGCTGAGGCTCTGCAAGCTAAGCTGCAACTCAGGTGAGGTACAAATTCCTAAATAACAAAAATGCTGACATGACAATATGCATACTAGAATTACTGGATATTGTTATCGTTGATACAGAAAAAAAGATATACAATTGTCCTCCTAAAATGGTAAAACAACCTATATGGCTGCCAACTCACAGAAATGTGTATACCAACTTTATTTACTTGAATTAACCATAATAACCAGCAAAGCTATCCTCACCGTGTTGTTCCAGCCTGCACGGGAGGAAAACAATTACTGTGAAATAGATCTAATCACTGTGAAAGCTTGACTGTGAAAGCCAAGCCTCTTCACAACATAGGTGTTTCTCAAGTAAGAGTAGACATCCAAATACTTCAGCATTCTAATCCTAAGTAGGTTTTCTATTATCATTAAGAATATCTGAATTGGTGTACTTGAAAGAAGATATACAACAGGCAGAGGTGTTGCAGAGTATACTAACTGGATACCGTTTGGGCAACTGAAACATTTTCTGTAAAAGAGTTGTATTCAGACACAGATGAGAACATATATTTGGATAGTTTGAACCCTATTTCACATCAGATAATGATCCATATTTCTATTAAAGCTTTTCTCTCAAACCCAGACTTGTTAACATTTGGAAGTTATAAGATGTACAAAACTTACTGTTACCTCCATTTGAGTGAGCTGGGAGTGGGTGGAAGGAAGGGAAGAAAAACTGCAAAGTGTCACAGCTTAGGAAGAACAGTCTGAGTCAGCAACAACTTTCTCTAGCACAGCAAGCAGCCACCCTACTCTGACAGCTACAACAGCACAGGCGAGAAGGCACCAGCAGCTTGGAAGACGGCAAGTACAGAACTCCTGCACTTACCCTGCTTTTCAAAAAAATTCCCTTGCTACCTGTGTTCCCATTATTCACCACTTATGACCAGTAATGTCATACTCAGTGGCACACCTGTGGAACAAAGAATTTGGCTTTAGGAGTTCCCGTGTTTCAAAGCAAAAGCAGAGGCCATAGTGACAGAAGAGGGACATACATACTGAATCCACTGCAGACAGAAACAGAAGAAAGTACCAACTCTCTGTCTGGTGTGACACAGTCAATTTAGTGAGTATAACCCAAACACACAGCTTAAGGCAGTCATTGTGATTAATCTGACAAACAATCTCACAGATTAACTGAATTAAAGTTTGGAAACATGCTGTCAGGTCCATTTTACCAATACTTGTAGAAGTTATTTTAAGTGCCAGGAGAACATATTTGTCACCCTGCCAATAAGACCTCTCAGTTGCTTCTGGCTGCATAAAGGCCTAAACACCAAAGCAACCAACAGTGTGACTGAAGTTAAACTGCCCCACAACACACTTGTCTGCTACTGTACCATTTTGATGCATCTACTTTGTTCAGTCTCTGAATCAGAATAAAAGAAACCAGGTGTCTTGAATCCCAAACAATTGTGAGAAAGCACATCACATCCGTGAAGAGTACAAACCCTGGGGAGGGAAAAGGCCTGACTCAACAGAACACCTGCAATCACCTAATAGGGCTGAATGGGAAAGGATAGGTAGGGTGGAAGAAAGCCCAACTCTTCCAACACTTATGTACCTCTGACATTACCAACTATTTACCAACATAGTCAGTTTCAGAAAAAAAAAACAAACATGTCTAGACTACACAGTGCCCCCCAGTTCATTAGTTACCAGAAAGAGTCCAGATCTCTTCACAGGACAATTTGTACTACTTCTTATTGTCTATGTTTAGTTGTTTGACAAATTTAATGCCTCTGTAAGGGGCATTATAAATCAGTTATTTTATCAAACAAACACTAGAATTAATGAAACCTGTAGCTGTATGTGACCCACAAGTCCCTGGACAAGCACGCAATGTCAGAGCTGCAAGAAAGCAATGTCAGTTTTGAGTGACACCATTCAGCGCTCAGCAGAGAGGTGCTTGCACAGAAGGGCTGCTCAGGGTGCAGGTGCACTCTCCTGGAAACACATATTGAATTCTCTTATTTGTCTATTCTTGTGCCAGATGCACCTTTGCTAAGTACACTTGCTTGTCACTCAGAGCTGTATTTCTCTTTGCAAAGTAAATTAATCCCATCCTTCTTGTGCAAGGACAACCAGAGCGATAGTCTGATATCTGGGTCAGATCAAGAAATCTGTGCACTACATAAAAGTTTGAAATACAAGTATTGAATAACTTTTTTTTTTTTAATCTTGAAATTGAAAGCTTCTATTTAGAAAATAAGGTCCTCTGTGTCCTTCTGATAAGCTTCCAAAAGAGACAGTGGATTGTGGGGAATTTTGTAAGGTACAACTGACGGGGTATAATGATATATGGAAGTCAGATGACACTGCACCACTTAGTTAAAAATTATATATAGCTTTAAGTGAAACCATCTGTTTTGCCACGGCAGAATTATTTGCCGTAACAGCAAATAATTTCCATAAAGGTGGGCACAAGGAAAACTTAATGTGAAACCTTCTCTAGGATAATTGGGTTTTTTCTCACCATATCCCCTCACTTCCTATATCCTTTTTGGGCTCCAAACTACCTCAGGACTGACACCCTCCGCCTTGGAGGGCAATGCTTTGCAGCGAGTGGTGACAGCCACCCCTGCCGTGGCACTCGGCGTGCTGGCAGAGCTGCGTGACAGCGGCTGCGAGCGGAGATGGTGCGAGGGCACGGCAGGAAGGGCGGGCAGGGCTCCCTTCCCTGCCCTTCATGACACTGCTGATAAATCCTGACAGGGGCCGGCACAGCGGGGACCGGCTGCTGGGCGGCCACCTGAGCCACAGGGCATGCTGAGGTGACTCTGGGCACCCGTGTCAGACACCACTTCAGCCAGGCACGGGCTGCACTTCACCCCGTGGTGCTAAAAGCGGGCTGACCCACGCAGTGGGTACTTGGGGCCACACACAGTAGCCTTAACTGCATTATTTTATAGCATGAGCTAAAGCAACTGTGTTGAAAGGAGGGCAATACTCAGTTTTAACTGTTTTCCTTTCTGCACAAATGTTGCCTTTTGTTTTAAAGAAGAAATGAGGATAAGTCAGAAACACCAAAAATGCATCCGCCTTGATTCCCCACAAGCAGAATCTTCTGTTCCATATACGTAAATGGTAAAATTACCCCCATTTCCTTAAGAGTCCTAAAGTGCTACAGGTATTTGCACACTAACAAAGACTCTTCTATGTTAACAAGAGATTTCAATAATGGAGGGAACTGCACAGAGGTGGCTGGCAGAGAACAAAGAACACAGATGCAAAATAACAACTAACACATGGGAATTTTACCACATACAGAAAAAATTACAAATGTTTTTTAGCAAATGCTGAAGTGAAAGATTTTCCAGTAAAAAATGCCATTTAACAGCAAATTATTTCTTCCTTAAAATGGATTCCCATTGTAACAGCTTCAAGTTAACTGTTTTAACAATGCATGCAAAGCTAATTTGCAAATACTCCTATTTACTAACACCTGAATTAGATGCTATAACTGTCAATGCAATTCAGTCTTTTCACAGAATCAATTAGATTGGAAAAGACCTCCAAGATCAAGTCCAAACTATGACCAAACACCACCATGTCAACTAGAGCAAGTGCCATGTCCAACCTTTTCTTAACCTCCTGGGATGGTGACTCCACCACCTCCCTGGGCAGCCCATTGCAATGTCTAATCACTTCTCTGAAGAAATTCCCACAAATGTCCAACCTGAGTCTATGTCCTCTTGCCCTGTCACCAGTTCCAGGGAGACCAGCCTAACCCTACACCCTCCTTTCAGGGAGCTGCAAAGAGAGATAAGGCCACCCCTGAGCCCCCCCTTCTCCAGGCTAAACAACCCCAGCTCCTTCAGCTGCTCCTCACAGGATTTACCCTCCTGACCCTTCTCCAGCTCCACTGCCCTGCACTGGACACCCTGCAGCACTTCCCTGTCCTTGCTGCACTGAGGGGCCCAGAACTGGACACAACAGTCAAAGTGCCTCACCAGTGCCAAGTACTGGGGGACAATCACTGTCCTAGTCCTATTGGCCATGCTACTTCTCACAGAAGCCAGGATGCCATTGGCCTTCCTGGCCTGTGCCAGCTCGTACCCAGCAGCTGTTGATGTCCCTTTCTGCTGGGCAGCTTTGCAGCCACTCTGCCTCAAGCCTGTGGCACTGCTGGGTTTGCTGTGACCCAAGGGCAGGACTCAGAATTTCTCTTTGTTCAACCTCATACTCTTGGTCTCTCCTTATCAATCAAGCCTGTTCAGATCACTCTGGGCATAATTTTAATATTTTCCCTTAAATATGCGAGGAAAGTCATAAATCATAAACTTAAGATTTTAGATATAAAAGTGAATTTGTTCTAGAACTCCTGGACCAGATAAGGCGCCTTTCAGATATAATTTTAAATACCAAGTAATTTGTTTACTTTTCAGTAGAGAGAATCAGCACATAGGGACTAATTTTTCTATAATGAGTATAAGACAGTCTTTCTAGGCACGATAATAACCCATGGCCAAGGTCTACAGTAGGTGCTCTTATGATATACTTCAAGTAGCATTTCCTCCAACATCATATAAGTAATGGTTTCAAAAAGGTATTTTCCTTGCTCTGGACCTCAGATAACACGCGAAGTCTTTGTAATTTTTAATAATCGGTATTTCCTAGCCCATCTGTAGGCTGGGGCAGTAGGAGCCCCGGTGAGCGCTGCCGCCGCCCAGTCCCGACCCGCTCCCGCCCCGGAGCGGGCAGAGCCGGCGCTGCCAGCCGCTCTCCAATGTGAAAACCGTGTCGCGGGGAATAAAACCAAACATGGGCGATGTTTTTGACTGACCGCCAGCGGGGTTCCGGCGGTCCCGCTATTGAAAAGCGAGGAGCTCGGCGCTGCCCCGCTGCTCTCTGTCCCCGCGCCGGGCGGACCGGGGCTGCCCTCGGGGCGCCGGGAGCGTTTCAGGTGCTGGGATACACCGCTACAGAACCATTACCTCGTTTCGGTCGTGTCTTAACTGGGTGAAGATCAGTGCTGGTAACATCTATCCGCGTTCTGTGCTTCCCATCGCGGCTCCCAGGGCACCTGAGCGCAGAGCCGGGTCCCTTGGCGCTGCCCCCAGCTCCACGCTGGATGCGTTTGCGCTCCCCAGGCAGAGCCTGCGTGGCACGGGATGAGCCCGGTGGATCCGCTACTCAAAAGGCTGCAGGTGCTGCCACAGCAGGAGCTCAAGGCCACTAATTGAGACTTACTGGGAGCACTGGTGTGATCGCAAAGCAAATTGCTGCTGCTTTGCAGAGCAAAGGGGTAACTGCTTCCACCTATGGTACCTCGTGGAGCTGGGCTACAGGTGCAGCCCATAACTGGCCCGCAGAGCACACACTGCTTCTGAGCAGCTGCAGCAAAGTGTAGCATGGTGTTTATTGAAGGTATTGATTCACACATTATTAGGAACACATGACCACTTTAGGAAAGGTTATCAGAAATACATACATTAAGTCATGTCAGATGTAAACCACCATCTGGTCCGCTTTTGTACATGCTAAATATATATTTTTTTCTAGATTTGTCCATAGGTATGGTTAGTAGCCCTCTTTCTTTTGGCAGAGTATTCTGTAGAGACTGATCTGACCCAACATTGGTATTCGAAAATAGAAATCATAGTGAAGTTAAAAAAAAAAAAAAAAAAAGAAAAAGAAGACATGTGAACCTCGTATCCTAAAGCTCTGTTCAAGTCTGGCAAGCTAAGCTGGAAGCTGATCTTATGGCAAAAAGTAGAATACAATGGAAGCCTCTTCCAAGAAGAGAAAATGTACAGCTTTTATTAGGTGTTACAGATAACCAGAGTATGCTTTAATAGTGACTGTATGGAGCAAAAGAGATATACAATTAATGTGAACATACTATATTATGGAACTAGTATTACCACAAAAATTAAAAAGACTTTACCAGACCAAAAGACTGCTTTGATCTGGTAATCTCAAGAGGGTTTTTTATTTGTTTACAAATATTCTTGTTATATATTCTGCAATTCTAGAGCTGAGGCACTACAGCACAGGCATCAAAAATCTCAATCAAATTCCCAGTTTTCATATATCCTAGGACTAAAAGTTCTTTAAAAATCATTTCCATACAACTTCAGTCTCAAATCTCTTAAGTCTCTTAAATTTGTTTTAAATTGCTGGATATCAAAAAACACTAACATATTTCCTCCTGAGGATAATTAGCCCCCAAATTATTTTTAAAGTATACCTGAAATACATTGATAATTTACAAACATGTTTCAGGGTTAAATGATTCATAAGTACATGAGTCTTTGGTAAATAATAACTATTCTCTTCTTTACTCAGTTAAAAAACTTAATTATTTTTAAATCTAGATTAACTGATTTGTTTAATAATTATTTCTCTAATGAATAAGGCTCACATGGCACAATGCTGAGTGGGATGAATGGCTTTATGTATCAAAACCCGAATGATGTTTCAGGCTACAAATCCTGTTAATACTAGGTTCCTGCTCTGGCTCATTTTTGTTTTGTGCTGTTCAGCCAGCCTCAGGAATCTAGATCTGAATGAGAGCTTTCTAATGAATTAGATTTCCAGCATTTAAAGGTGTCAGCAATCTAGAAAATACTGTCCATTGCAAAGATACATTCTACAGTAGGTACTGGATTGCATGCTAAAAACTACAACAAACCAATTAGTTTAAGTTTGAAATAATACGTTAGAGCTGCAGTATTTCCTAAAAATGTCTGCTTTACCACTTATGCAGTGTAACAGAAAAACTATGCACTATGCATGCATGTGGAGCTGAAGATGACTGCTTGCTCCCAAAGGAAACCTAAAGGCACAGGATATAGGTAACGTGAATGAAAACCTGGAAACAAACATTGGCTTCCATTTTATTACAGGAATCCAATTAGGAAGTGAATACCTAAACTGATATTTTACTGTTTGTGTACCAGATGCCTTCGCTTTGGCTAGAAGATACTATATCATGTCCTTTAAGAAAAATAGCAGTATAAAATAGATCTTGTCATTTCTGAGGAGAAATATGTCTGCTTTAGGTTTGGCTTACAGAGTTTTGGGGTTTATTTTAAACATGTCCATGAACTGATCAGATTATTTTTGATAACTCTTACAGTTTTACTGCTTTACTAGATTTTTTTAATTATCTGCTTTGTTAAAGGATAAATTACATTTGAGACAATAAATAATATAGTTTACAATAAATAATTTTCAAGTCAAAGTGTTGTACTTACAAAATAATGTAATACTGTAATAGAATCTTCAAGAACAATTCCATTTTATATATTCTGCAGCAAAAATAACATTTCTAGTAGGAAGGAATTACTTATAAACCTAGCAAGATCTACACATTCACATGTGTGTGTAAACAACTTAACAAGGTTTATTATGTTCCCAGAAAAGCTATGCTTTTAGAGTATGTTTTCAGCTAAATTTTATTATAATATGATGGTATATAACAGTGCTTATGTTTAGCTCCATCACAAGTAAAAAGAAAGAAATTGAGTGCTATTATTTACAAACAGCAATTTTTCTTTACTTCACAAGTGACTGTATCTGTGTGTGAGCAAAATGTTAGGGCGAGGCATTCCAGATGAACTGCAGCTAAGTTTGGATGAGGATGATTTCAGGATGAACAGTGTAGGTCTTGGCAATAAATACCTAGAAAGGATATGAAAAATACAGCAAAGTTTACAGACAAAGCAACATTCAAGAGCAAAATAATTAGTTGTTAATGTGCCAGATTTAATAACTGGTGTGTGCAGGAAACTCAGTACAGTAAATGCTGAAACACAGAGGGCAATAGGCACAAACTAACTCAGAAACGGAATCTAAACTCTGTTGTATGAGGATCAAACATCTTTCCAGTCCTTTATGTTCCAAGCCATGAAATAAATAAACAATGGAATCCTGTGTAAACAACAGAATCCTGTTTAATTTAAACTGGGCAGAAATTGCAAATGACGTTAACCATCTTATAAAAAATTGGATCATGAAAAAAACAACTGATTAGAGACAAAAAAAGATTTTCAGCTTTGGTTTCCAGCTCTAATGCTCTATGCATAGACATGTTATCATCACTACTCTAGTAAAGGAAGAAATGATCCTACAACCTAGTAATTCACATCAGTGACTATTTACCTTTTAAATACAGGAAATTCTATAGCTTGTATTTCATCTAATAATCCAAACAGTCTTTTATCATATGCCTAATATTAATTCTTAAATATTTTCATGCTGTTATTATCTAAAAGTTAATTGTAGAAGTCTATTAAGTGTGCAAAAAAAACATCCATACTAAATCAGAATTTCACAATTAATTATGTCAATGTTGGGATGGATTAACACAACACATTGTATAAATTATTGCTTAAAAATTGTTGTGCAATTCTACTGAATCATACTGATTAATAACAAACAAGTTAAAAGACTGATCAGACTGATCTCATGGATACAAACAGTGGCACTGTGTCAAGGAGACACAATCTGTATACGGAAGTGTACACATGTGCTTTGTTTAAGCTTGAGAAAAACATTTTCCACAATATATTTTAAAAAGAATTTGTGAAAAAAGTCTGATTTAGAATGGGTTGTTGGTGAGCTTGACAGTTCACTATGTCACCAGACCAAATCCTGCCTTTGCTTGATTATACACTAAAACCTCTAATACTTCCAGAGAATATGCCATGTAATAGATAACATCATTTAGCAAGCTGTAAGGACCTAGTGGTAGACTGTTTGGTTTTTATTTGGGTTTTTTTTTGACACATGTTAATTTATGACTTTTTACACAGTTTGATTTTAGCTAATTTTTAGAGACTTTAGTATAGTTTTTGAGCAGTCCTATTGTTTTATTTACTTAGTGTATTTACAGTTGAGAGATAGAATTGAAAAAAAATTTGAGAAGTTATTGAAGTACTCTGTGGCAGTTTTCATTATCTTTTTATCTCTCTGTACAAATAAATTTTCCCAGCTAAAGAGCTATTTGTAAACTGTGAAAGCTTTAGTTTCACAAGCTTTTGTCTCTTAAACACGAATAAAATTAAAAATTGGTTTGTTCTCAGAAAAAACAAAGTTCTTCAACTTAGATTTTAAAAAGTCATGAAAAAATTGACTTCTCGTACATTTATTACATTATATTCTAATATTTTCTTGCACCACACTATTTTATGGAGAGTCAGGAAAGCTATTATTAGTAGTGGAGATTGATTAAAAGCAGAAACCTAAGTGAAAAGTGAATTGGTACTGTGGCTCTCCCGTTTCTAGAAAAGTAGTTCATTACCCTTACAATTACCCTTACCTTGCAATTGTGGGCTGTAATGGACAAGAGAATTTATTTCCATATGTGTCTTTTATTTCACAAATTCAGAATATCATGGTTAAATGGCATATTGCTGCATTCATTTCTAGATGAAACACTTATGGAGACTAATATAAAAACTGTGACTTTAATCAATCAGAGTTGTCCTGACAGTCCATTACTGATATTTAGGATATCGAGGGCTTAGATTCCTCTAAGCCTATGAAATTTATGAATAACTTCCATTCAACATGAAATACAAGAAACTGGAGATGAGAAAGTTCTCTTGGACCATCCCTTTCATTGCATTCCAAATGCAAGCCTGAGTACATTAAAGTAATCTGATCAGTTTGAATAGTTAGTGGTTGGTCATGATGTAAAATTTTCTGTAGTATTAATAGTAAAGGCAATAAAAGCATTGAAATTTTCTAGTCTTAGCTAATCCAAATGACTTTACCATACTCCTGCTGTAACTCAGTAGATGTTAATATTGAATATGACTGATTTGTGGCTAACATTCTTCTACTTTTGCTGTGATCAAACAAATTTAGTTTCTGGTTGGCTTTAAATTGTGTTAGAGTGTCTTAAGATCCACATGCCAATAACACATGGTTCCAGTGTATCAAATAACTAATCTGAGATATATCAAGAAAGCAATTAAGTCATAAAATAAGTTTAACAGATAATATATCAAAAATTTGTTTTTCAAATAATACTTAACTCACAAATCCCTTCTATGTAACAATATATGTAAGATATTTTATATAAACAAAGCATTTGTAATTTTATATGCACAATAATTAAAATGGGATAGAATTTGGATCCTAAATAATTTAAAACTGACATTTAATTCTCTATCTATGACTGTTTAATTGTTGAATGCCACAGTTGAAGCATTCTCAGTAATCCCTATACTGATAATATTATAACCCCTATTGTATCCAGTTGGGGAACTAAACCAGCCAATGGAGAATCAGGTTAGTGCCAAATAATTATTTTACTATATGATGCTGTTTTGCAAGGTTTGAAAATATATTTATGCTCCACAAGATGGAATAATAAAACTTTGAATTATAGGTTTTGGAAATCAACTTTGCAAAACTGTGCAATACAGTAAATCAGATGGCACTTACCTGACCCTTGGCTGGAGCTGTGCCCCTATAGCATTCCACTGCGAATGTGAAGCCAGAAGTATCTGACATGTTAGGGCACCTCTAGGAATGCAAATCTGGAAACAGTGACTTTGAGGGATCTGAGAAGGGGAAGAAAGGAGATTTTCAGTTCACTTTATGGAAAGCCTTTGCTGCAGCTAATTAGGCAGTAGGCAATCAAGAGTTCAATAAGTGTACTTTCCTACTAGATGTGTATGTCAAGTTTTCTTTTGGTAGCACTTCATGACTGGGCTAGTGAGATTAGAATGACTGAAAGTGAGGATCAAGGGAAAGTTTGCTGGGTTTTTTTCTGAATTACAGAGAGAACCAAACTTAAAGAAAAGTTTAGTGGTAACAGCATGGATTAAAACCTGTTCAAGTACTTTATATGTATAAATGAGGAGGAAAATATTCAAATTTATACCTTGTATCATCCCAGTGGTGGCTCATCCCAGTTGGGGATCCTCTTGAATCTGATGACAGTTTGTAAACTACCAGCAGGCAGTGTTTACAAAGCTGTACTATTCGTTGGCAACACTGGAGTTGCTCAGGAGTCACTGCCTCTGAGCCTTTACTGAATATGGTTTCCCAAGAGCTCCTATTATGGAAAAAGAAACAAATTCATGGTCTCTGCCACAAATTGCAATCTAGGATCTTTACTGCTTTGTATCAGATTTAACAATAGAGGAACAAGAGAAAAAGCCTTGCGTGTGTAATCATAGAAATGACATTGCATCTGGCATGAGATGTCAGCTGCACTTGTGACTGAAGTGTCCTTATGAGTCTGGAGTGCAAATAGATACAATGATTTCTGTTGATGGCAAGTCCATGTTTGACTCAGTGGTTTGGCCTTAAAATCATGCATCATCCAGTAAAAGAGTTGATTTAAGGCTGAAATATTTTGAATATTAGATTTTTTCCTTAGATTATTTGTAAAACATTTGTAAATACATTACTAAATATTTGATTCCATTCCTGAAAAGGTTGGCCTTGCTTGCTAGATTTAATTCAACTATATATCTTAAGGTGTTTTTAAACAAGTTCAATGTATTACATTGTTCTTGTGAACGAAAATGAGCAACAAAGTAGGCCAGCATTGATTGTAAATGTGAAGTTATGAAGAAAAAGAATAGAAAATTCAGCTTACCCTGAATTACAGAAACAGTTCCATAGGCCTTGACCATGGCTCCAAAGTAAGCGATTAAATACACGGTTAAAAAGACGGTAGAGATGTAAATTTTCAATGTCTGGAGCTTTCCAGACATGGCGTAGAACTGCACGGACACTTGTCCTGACTATATCCAAAACCTGGCAAAGAGCATTCCGAGTAAATCAAAGACATTTTGCAAAACCAAAACCCCATGGATGGCTGATGCCCTGCACACATCCAGACAGCTATCCCTGTACATATGACTGCATGCCTGTACATTCCTACAGAGGTCTGGGGTTCATTTCTGCACATTCATCACCTAACTTTTATTATATGTTCTTTCTGTTAGTAACATTTTGCAGAGCCAAATCAAAGTATTTTATTTTTATTACCAAAAAGTTAATTTCTGGTTTTTTCAGTCTGTTCAATACTAGCTCGTTTAAATGACAGAAAGGGTAAAAAGAAACAAATTGGACACAAATAAAGACTCGAAGCAGCTTAATTAACCCAGGTATTGTATATCTTCTTTTCCCACTCTCTTGTAAAAATACCATCAATTTTATAAAGAACTAAAATGTCCTGAAAAACTACAAACTGCCTTCAGTTTAACATCCGTTTAAGCTCAGTGTTACCCTGGATCAAACCTCAGGAGTGTACCAGGCAGGAGACAGTGCAGTGAAATCAGTAAGTAAGAAAATAATCAGCAAGATATTTACAATAGAAACATTTATAGACACGCCATGGATTTATTACATACAGACTACATTTAAATGCAAGAGCATAAAGGCTGAGCTGCATTCAGTACAGTGCTAGACAGCTCCCCATCCAACTTAGCAGAGTCCTGGATACACCTTTGCACTTCCCACTGAACTGGGGCGTGGAGGGAAGGTGGGATACATTGTGCCTGCTTTTAAATATCTGGATATTCTCTTAACTCAGTCCTCTCTGTTCCCTCCATAATCCCTGGAGAAAATCAGACTCCAGAGTGTCTTGGAGTCTGTCTGTTTAGATACTATTGATAAGCCTGGGAATAGTTTTGTGACCAAAGTAGTATTTAGGCCCCGTAAAAAGCCTACGGTGCATGTAAACTATCAACAAAAAAGCCAGTTAAATCCATGAAATTGCCTTTAAAGGAAACACTCTCTCTGCCTTTTTTGCATAACAGCATCTTCCAAAAAACCAGCCAGACTCAAGTGGGTGGTAAACAGATGGAGGTATTTTCTAATTTGGTATGAGATTTTATAAATTAGAAGGTACAATGCTTTCCCTGGAAACTTTCAGATACGTAGGACAAACTGATTCACATGGTGAATTGTGGTTCTCAAAAGGTAAAAGAGATTTAGTAGAACAGTAAAGTATGGAAGAATGCTGTGGAATTGCAATTTTTAGGTCCTACATAAAAAACTGTTGTTTATAAATTGTCTGACAATGAAGGAAACAAAGCTTAAATAAACAAAATGCTTGCAATAGCACAAGGAAGCTCTGTAGTATGCCTAATGGGCAGAAAATCTATAGATACCTAATAATGAGAGCCTTGATGAAATATTATTTTTTTCCATGCTATTTAAACTCTTTTTGAAGACCTGGGATTAATCTGCATGGACAGGTCTTGCAGTAATTCCATGCACATAATAACCCAAAGTAAACACAATACTGTCCTCTCTGTTGGGAATTTTTATGAATGCAGGTATCTAACACACTAAAACTCACACCTGTGGCCTCCAAAGAGTCAGATAGAAAGAGTAAGATATTAAAATGTAAGGGTGCTGATCTTTTCTGGTGACAGCAGGAGCTAAAGCCAGGTTTTGGACTGTCCCATGCCTGTAGAACAGGCCCAGACTTTCAGATACTTCCTTAACAGCATTAGCCTTCATGCTTCTCAAGCCTTTTTCCTTGTGTCTCACCTGTCCAAGGCATTCCCACACACATGGCTGGTATCTGTGGTCAAACACACATCTGAAACAACTTAGTCCCTAAAGCACATAAAGATCAGCCCTGCATGACTTTTCAATGTTACACTGACTAATAATATCTCCCTGTGTGAAAAAGAACAATTCCCCTCCGTATAGACTCTCTCACTGGTCCAAAAGACAAGCTAATAACAATGATGCCAGTGTAGAGCTTTTTCTTTTACTGTAGTAAAGAAAACTTTTACTGGAGTTGAAGAAAACTAAGAACTGAACATCTTAGAGTAATCCACAGACTGCCACGTACTCTGGAAAAAAAATCTTTCTTGCTGTTTTTACTGTGCTGATATTGCCAATATGCCAGAGCAGGAAATGTGCTGGTTAATTGTCCTTAATTTGCAAATATGGCAAAAAAAATCATCCATTTAAGAAACGAGACAAGGCCTTGCACAAAGACTGGAACTTCATGAAACCTACATCTTCACTTTTCTAAGTTAATTTCCCTAGCTTGCCTTCATCTTTCTGTTTAATTTACATCATTTACTTTAACAAAACAAATTATCTAGATATAACAGAACAAGATGTTATGAAAGGGCATATTCAAAACCCTCTGGTAACCATCAGAACACTTAAAGAAATTATGTAAAGTGATGCAACGTGAAGCAGTCATAACTCCTCCCATACAAAAATCTCTTTTTATTGAAAGTCTTAGAAGTTAAATTTCTTTTAACATTAATTTACTTAATTGGTTTACTCTCAATTTACTTCTGAATGCCTCCTGTATGCACGCTGTAATGCCAGAATATTACACACTAAGAATATGAGTAAGTTTAATTTTTCTATATCATGTTGAATAAGTGTTAAGCAAATACAGCTGTCAAGGATGAACATTGTAAAATCTAGTACATTGCCCAGGTATTTTCTTCTTGTGTGTTAGAATTTTCCAGTAAGTAAGAGTGAAGGGGACTGAGATTCTGTTTTGTATTTCACAAAGTTGCAAAAGGTACCTTTGAGACAGATTCCTTACTTGCATAAATATTCTCCACCTTGCTCATTTCTCCTTCACCCACCTCATTGGAATATAAAACATACTTCTTTCAAATCAACAAAAGACATTTGGCAGTTCTCAGCTGCAATGTCATTGTCAAAGTTAATCCGTTTTTATAAACTACCCTTCTAAGAATAACTATCTGATTGCTTCAAGGGATTGAGGTTAAAAGCAGTTTAAAAAAAAGGCAAATCATTTCCAGTGCAAGCAAAGATGAAGGGCTCACTAGTGCTTCAGGAATTATAAGTCTCCTAAAGTTGTAAAAGATGTCCTCACAAGAAGAGCAAAAAGTCCACATTTCAGATTGTGCAGTAACAACCTGGCACATCAATCTCTGTCATCCTGACTTTGCACATGTGCCCTTGGTTTAACATGACTGCCAGTCAAATAAAGGGCAGAACAACCCTCCGTTGGAGGCTTTCTGAAATAACACTTAAAGGAGAAAATTCTTTGCTTGGTAGGTCCATTTTTTATTCAACATGATCTATTCTAATACTCTGGGTCAAATACTCGAACAGCCAAGTACAGTATCACTCCTCTAATGGAGTTTTAATATGCTGGGTCTGAAACTGCTGACTGGTGAAGCCCTTATCAATCAAACCTGCCGAGTGAATAGCCTTCTAAGAATGTTAGCTAGAACTTGGGTATTTAAGCACTAATCGTTTATTGGATTGCTTTTTTTTCAGCAGACTAATTTTTTGAGAAATTTTTAAATTATAATCCAGAAAAATCATGCTTCTCCAAATATGGAGCAACAAAAGGTCCTATAATAGAATTAATGCAAATCTATGTTAGTACCAATAGCCAGTATTTTAGCATCTCAAGTCACTCCCAGCTACTGTTAAACACCAGTAGAAACACTGCTATGCATCTGCTTTAGATGACCTTCTGAAAATTAATTAAGTCACTTACTTTTCGTTGTTTTGCTGAATCCAGTTTTACCAACCAATAGGATGACACTTTTGTTTTATGATACTTCCAATTATCCATAATCTGTGGTAATTGTAAAACACGAGATAAAAAATACACATGAAAACAACTGAAAGCTGGTCTTTCATTCACATGCACTCATAGCCTTAAAAATGTGTGCATCTTAAAGACCGCAGTGAGTTTTCTCTAAAAGAAATAGCAAATTATTTGCAAATTATGTGGAGCAACATTTTCAAAGATCTGTGTGATGCTTCAGTTTAATACTACCCTCTTCTCTACCTGAATCTGACAATCATACCCTACAAAGCAGTTAGAAAGTTGTCTTGACTGACTCAGCTCAGATTTTTTGAGAGTAGTAAGTTCAATAATGTATAACTGCTGATCTATTTAAATAGCGAGAGGTTTTGCTGCATATGGGACACTAAACATACCTGGAAATCATCTTTTCTATTAATAATCATATATGAACTGCAACACTCTGCTTTCACAAAACAAGTGATACCAAAATAGCTCAAGATGGAATATACATTTTTATTCTCATTTTGTTATTTTAACTTCCTACTCTACTCCAGACCTTCAACAAGTACTATCTCACCAGCACTCGTTTTCCTCCGTGATGAACTATTTCCCACCAGGAACTGGTTGTGGCCAGCCGAATTGTCAGGGCTGTGGCACGGGAAGGTGCGGGGCTCCCCGGGCTGGCACAGAACTGCGCGTCAGGGACCGCGATTAATGGGCGCGGCGACTCTGCCTTGCAAACCCAGTCTGCTGCCTGTGAATACTGTCTTCCACCACCACCAAATCAACCATCATTACAGAAAAATTCCTTCCCACTCCAAGGTAGCTGCAGAGATTACTAGAAATATAATCAGCATTCTGGAAGCTCACAGAGCTCAGGACATTCCCGCCCGGATAATAAATCAGATGAATTTTAACATCAGGGACTGTGTTCACTACATCAGAGCACAGGTGTTAATTTGAATCCTTTCATTTTTCTTCTAAACTGAGAACATCTATCTTTATTTTTTTTCTTTTCCATCCTGTTAGCTTCTTTGCATTAAATATTTACAAGGTATTTAGACAGCATGCATTTTCTGCTTATATATATTAAGTATTGGGGTTTAATTGACCTTTAGTTCTGCATTGTTTCTCATGTCTTGATACTAAACTACAAGTCTCAGGAAAACATTAGATGTGAGAAAGGTTAATTTAGTAGACTACAAGAGCCCAAAAGCACATGACTGGTGTTCTTTATGACCCTCAAACCTCCATTCTGCCTGCAGCACACCATTCTGAGTTCTCTAGTATGCCTGCTTGAGAGCAAGTTGAACAGGTCAGGATCTGTTTTAACAATATCAGATGAAATATGAATTGTAACATTCTTCTTGGCTTACTTAAAAGTTTGAACTTTCTCTACAATGAAAAACTGGATTTTCCTACCCTCCTGATTATTTCTCATATATTTTATTAGGACGGAGGAATGTTTTCAGTGCTGTTCTTTTAAGGTCAGAAAGCATGCAAAGCTTCAAGCTTTCAAATTCTTTTGAGTTATCCTGAGTTCTGGAAGTTTTAGGGCCAATGGAGCTAATGAATCATAGATTGAGCTTTTTACTTTCCTTCATTTCAGTAACCTAAACAGTGTCTAGCCCGTTTTTCTTTCTTATTTATAGATACTTACATCTTCTATAATTAATTCAGATTCTTCATTTGTTTTTCCTGGGAACTTGACTCTCAAGTCATTCATAAGGAGAAGAGTCTCTTTTGTCAAAGCAACTTCTTGCTCTTTTGTTTTCTGTTGCAGCAAAGACTCACTCTAAAAGCCAGCACGAAGCAGAGGAAAACATTTCAAGTGTGCCATTAAATCACATTACAAAGATGTTTGCTTGACAAAAAAAAATTCTAGAGTGACATAAAATATATTATTAAAGTGCATAGACGTGTTATCTAATACAGAACTAATATATATCACATACATTAATGCATCACCATTACTTAAGAGTTGTCAAGAAATCCAAGAAAAACTGTTTAAATGTAAGTTTGTTTGAAATAGAATAAACGAACATATATTCCATATTTATGATACCCACAATTTAAAAGTATAAATTTGAAATTGAGATAACAGACTTTGAATTTAAATTCAACATAATGAAAGATATTATTAGTCATAAAAAGCACTCTTTCAGTTCCTCACGTCAACAATTTTTATTGCCATAAATTGGCAATATATAACACTACCAAGATTTCAGGAAGTATTAAAAAGGACAGTTTTCTCCTACTTTAGTCAGTAAGGGATCTGACAATGTCTTCAGCTGTCTAGAGTTTTGTTTAAAGTATTGGTGCTTTTTACACCAACACTGATGTGAACTCCTGTAGTGTCTGCAGAAGACCATCTCTGGAGGATTTGGGGTTCTTCTTTGAAACAAGACACACTAGCTTAGAAGTGTTTCTGATCCTCTTTCTTTACTTTCACATACATTTGCATTTTCACATTTGCAAGACCAAGTCAATTTAATTTTAACATTTTTCAAGAGTGAAATTCAAAATTTTCAGGCACTTCTAATCTTTGTATCCTGCAACAACTACAATACTTAAGGATATTTTTATTTAAGTGAGTGATAAGTATTTTCAAGCACAAAAAATACTTTGGTATTCGATATATGTTAATGTGGCTGAAAAAATAAGATAGCAAATACTTTCAAATACACTTTTGTTTATAATTCCTATAATAATATGTCTGTAATTCCCAACTGTAAATGATTTATTTTACATTTTGTTCCCTTACGTTTAAAGCAGTCAGATCTCAGCAGACTCCAAAAATGGCAGTGTACTTGCTCTTTTCTTGCCCAAAGGATAAACTAACACTTTATCATGCACAAATAATTTCTTCTTAGTAAGTCACAGTTTATCAATTTTAATGTTATTCTAGCAGTAATATATATTACATTATTCTTAGTTGCAAAAATAATTATGAACAGAGTTCCATTCAGAATACAGTGCTAAATTATTAGTAGTTCTTATCCGTTCTGTAATTCATTTTATTCACATCATTTTTAGGAAGCATGACCTAAGCTCTATCACCCAAAGTAATTGTTCTGCATATCAAGATCATTTCTGTGGTGGAGCGCTCTCAATGAAAAAGAGAATATGATTTCTTACTAGTGTTAATTTAAGCGAGTAGCCCATTTTTAACATCAGATGGTAAGAGACTGCTTTTAATCTTTCAGTAATTTGTATTTGATATAAAGTTAATGTGAATAGAAAAATCCATATTAGCACTGTCTCATTAAACTCTCAGAGTACATCATGATGATAAAAGGGTACTTTTTAAATTTAAGATAGCTAATGCGATAAAAAATACCTTTAACACGTTGTTGTGAAGACACAGTCTTAATGTCTTTCCAATTCTATTAGCTGACTTTAAAGATGGAAAACCATGTTAAGGAGTATTTCACAAGATGTCAGCACACAATTTTAAAAGGATCCTTTTTCATCATTTAGACAAAGCCTCACAGGCAAAACAGACAATAAGCGTTCTACCGGATAGAAATGATGATTAGAGATAGTAAATACTATGAAGCAAGTTAATTAGCATCACAAAAGGGTTTCTCACAATCAAAGCTCACCACAATACAGAGAGGCAGCACATATGGGTTAAAAGTGCCAATTTGTTTTGCCCCATCTCCACACAAATTATTTGGGTGATGAAATATATAGGTCAGGCATCAAAGCATGAATGGAAGCGCTCTGGCACTAGCAGGCAATGCAATCTTGAATGAGGCTGGGGATTGAGACCTGCAAACACTGCCCAAGGATAAGTGAATATGAGCTCCAACATGCCAACACAAAATAAGAAATGCCCGGACCGTGATGGAGATACCAAAGAGGATGACAATCTGCTAACAAAATGAAAAAATATAAATGGTCCAGAAGTACACTGTGAAAGTACAACTAATCACACAAATTCTAAACAATTAAAAGTTTAACCTGCTCTATTAATTAATTGGGCCAGTTGCTTGTCTGTCTCAAGGAGCGGGTTCAAATGAAAGATACTTTATCTCTTTTAAAAAGAGAATGGCTTCTCCTTTAGAATTTGCAGTGGCAAATCCTGAAGACCACAAGCACTGTATAATTTTCAGTAGTTCACTTTGGAAGTAGAGCTCTACTGCAGTGGTATTGCATATCCAAAAGAGGTCCAGTAGGCTGAAAATTTATGTCACCTTCTACATTGGACAGCCATACAAAGACTTACTAATGTTTTATTCTAGCACAATCTGTTTATCCTTGAACTATACAAAGGGTTTGAAATCTGGATGTATTTTTGTGGCTATAAAGATTTTGAAGATAGGTACAGCCTTACTTCAGAACCAGCAGCCCCCAAAAAAATCACAGAAAACTTTTAAGAGAGGTAATGATCCTTTCTATCTTCAAAAGCCTATTTAGGAGTGAAGGTTTCCCACTCACAAAGTGAAGGTTTCCCATCCTCTTAAGATTCCCATTTCTACAAATTAACATCTGTATTACTGCATCACAACCACTGAGACATCACAGCTGGCACTCATCCCATATCACATACAGGTCTAGAAATCTTATATGCTTGAGTGTCTGTCAAAATAATCTTGACTACATTACCTCAAGTTTTCTGATGTTGCAAAAATTACCAATGTATTTATTGAGTTTTGGAGAAAAATGGAACACATTTTGAATGCAACTGCTGTGTTAACTCACCCCTGAAGAGTTCATAGTTCCCAAGGTGGCTGTCTGAGAGAATCTGGCTGAAGATGGGCTACGACTTAGAGAGTGAGACCTGTTCACTGGGGATGCTCGCTGCATTTGGAGAGATGCTTTGGCTGAAAAGGGGCGCTGCTCAGCTCCCTGGGACTGCATAGTGAGTATGGAAATGGAACGAGGGCAGCTCACAGAACGCCTTATTGGGCCTGCAGATGATGTGGGGGATGAATATGATGGAGACTTTATGTTTTTATTTGAAGGTTTGCAGTTCATTCTACCTGCAGACAGATCAAATGAATGATGTTATTATTTTCTAAACACTCATTTTTCAGTCTTTATAACTAACAACACATATGATCAATGTGTGCACAGATTTTGTACTACCATGTGTGTTGACTAACAACTCTACATGTAGAAGTCAGTCATGTCAGATCCCCTAATAATACCGAATTTACATACTTTTAGGAACATTTATTTCTTCCTTATATTCAGCTTTAATCATGCAGACTCCAATCCACTATAACACACATGAGATTCATGAGAGGGCATGTGCTCTTTAGGTCAAAATGGATGTGACTTCTGTGTGTGGCTTCCTGACAATAAGGATATGGAAATAGGAGAGAAAAATTGCTCAGTGGATTCCATATTTGCAGATCCAGTATCTCTCATTTGCTATGGCATAGTTACACCATTTTTTAATTTAGTTTTCAGCTAAATAAATGCTGCTATAAAAAATAAAATTTTAGAAGCAGCATTATACATGTGCAACTACATTATGAAAATCTTTGAGACAATACACCACTAAAACAAAAAATAACATGGTTTATCTATTAATTTAGAAAATTTTGATTTTACAGAAACTGAAACAAGCAAACCAGTGCTTAACACTGAGAGACAAAGTTGACACATTCTAAAAGACTGAAGAATTTAATATAATTCATTATCAATGCCAGACTTCCTTGGAAAAGTGATCATTTAACTTACCTGATCGTTCCAAAGACTTGTATTTATTTTCTTCAAGATCATATGAAACTTTCTTCTCTTTTTTTTCATTGTGATCTTCCTTTTCAGTTTCTTCTCCCGATTCTGACAAACTGCTATCACTATCACAGCTACTGTCACTGCTGTGGTTCTTAGGTTTCCTTAAGGAATGTGCACTTTCTGGCATTGAACACAAGGGCTAAAAAAAAAAAAAAAAACACCCAAGAAATTGAATTGAATCCCAAAGACCCAAAGAAACAGCCGGCTATCAGACTAGATCCCTGATTCAGGCAGGTTCAGGCAGGATTTGCACAGCTATAAACCCTCCCAAATTAGATTGGAAGTTTATCCTAAATTTTAGAAAAATTGCTTAAATATTTAATTAAATTAATTCCACTGTAATTCTAATCTTTGTCACATGAAGAGCAGTATAATATAGTAAGAGTGGAGGGGAATTATTTTAAGTATGAATTGCACTACCAAACACACTGAATTATGGTTTGAAATCATAAATCGATACAGAATACCATTTACAATCAGTTCAGGTTTTTTTTTATTTGCAGTAACTTAAGCAACTTAACAATGATCAACACGAAGTAGAAAATTACACCAGGGAACTTTGGCTGTTTTACTTTTAAAAAGAAAGTGATTAAACCACATCCTGCAGAGAGCAGAAACCAAAGAATATATAGCAAGCTGTGCTAGCTGTTCTTGGTGCCTCATATGCACATGGGATTCAGTGCCATTAGCTAATTAATGCACTGCTATTACCAAGGATACTGCAAGACAAAATCCAAAAAGATGGAGACAGAGAAACTTATCCAAGAACAGAAACTACAATTGAAAATTTTTCGTCTTCCATTCACCGTCAGTCAGACACAAAAGATGCAGTATCTTCCATTACATCTGTTCTCCTAAGTAGGCTTATGTGGTCACCTTTTTTTCCTACACATTTTCTTTCCAGTAACTCTCAGCTATAAGAAGCTATGCTGATGGCCTCATCTACCAAATGGATTGCAGTTAAAGCTCAGATTTAAAAAAAAAATTTAAATCATAATATCTGGATATATTTTGAGTCAAAGTGAAAAAGAACTCTCAGGAAGAATTTAAATTTTCCTAACGTCTTAGCATAATGCAATGCACCTAGATTTATTATGAAGCTAACAGGAAAAAGCCTCAAAACCTCCTGTTGCTGCAAGATACACTTTATAACTAAATAGATGCTTCTATTAAACTTATATTCCAGACAAGGAAGAGAAGGGATTTCTGCCACTAATAGTCTGCATATGCCATCTCAAGCTGTTAGACCAGATAAGGAGAAGTTAGAGAAGAATATTGAATTGAGGAGAGCCCTGACAATTGTTGTTACACAAAGAATATGTTGATACGTATCTGTCTGCCAAAGGGATAAAAGTAAAGTGCCTCAACACATACAACTTTATTAAAAATAGCTCTTCTTATCATGAAATGCTGTATATGGTGGAGACATATGGATCAGACATTCTGAGTTACACAAGGTATAAACATTTTCAATCACAGCTCACAGGGGCTTTAAGATAGATCTTATTCCACTTATCACATACATGTTCCTCACACATTCTACAGTAAACAATATCAATTAACAAAGAAGAACAAAGAAAGATCAAAGAAATTACAAAAAGCAATAATGACAAATAATAGCTGAATCTGTGTATAAACTGATCTCTTAAAGAGATATCTGACTGCCAAGTACATCTAATCACCTTGATTTTACCCTTATGCGAACCCAAGTTTTCTATGATTAAACTCATCTGATCTTACACCAAAGAATTAAAATTAATTTCTCATTTCCTCTACAATATCTGATATTTTAGTTCTTTAGTCCATTGTCCTGCACATGAGTAACCCTGATAGTGTGTAGGTGTCAGGAGCCCTCTAGAGACTGTAAATAAACTGGACATTTCCAGAATGCACTTCTCCATCTATGCAAAATTCAGTGATGCTTTGAGTGCAGGAAAAATTGCCTTCATTCTGTGAAAATCTTGATTTCTTTTTTCCTGCTGAGTTCCTAATCATGTTCAAATAAAAACAAGGCTGAAATTCTTAGCAAATATGGAATAATTGTTACACCTAAAGCTTGTATTTATTTATATGTACACAGCCCTCAACCTCTCCTATGTGTAGATATGTATGTGGAAATGTAGATGCTTATGTATGTTTCTATGCATGGAGGAGCATGGGGGGAACACACCTCTGTCTCCTAACTAGTCCAGTTGTTTGATTAGTTTTCTGAGTCCTGACTGATGGGTTTTTCCCCAAGGAAGAGTGCAACCCAAGGCAATGCATCTGACCTAAGAAGACCTTCTGTCAGCAGGGCAGCCTCTGAATTTAAGAGGGGACAGACTCCACGACCTTCTCAAAGAACCTTTCATGTTGGGTTACATTACATGAAAATTACCAGTCCTGTGGTTGCTTTGTTGGGTTTTTGTCTTTTAGATCCTGGATATGCAAATAGTTCTTTATTTGTAGGATTTTATGGTTACAAGATGAGGTTTACAGCTGGATTATTCTCTTACCTGACAGTTTGCCAGGCAATAGTACTTTCCACTGCTTGGATCCCTCCCCAGATTTCTGTATAGATATATATTTAGACATTACATATCTCATAGCAGCCTCTTTACAACGAGGTGGCCAATTAAATGCATATGATTGGCCATATGCCCCTTAACCCTTACAGGGAAGAGGTGATGCTCTTTTGGAAAAAGATACCAAGACCATCTGCATGGGCATCTGTGTTTCAAAGGGAGCACACAGGACATTTTGCAACCAAATCTCTGCTTACATGGCTTCACTGTAGGTAAGGTTTAAATGAGTGAGAAATGTATCAGGACCATAAAAAAGATGCAGGAATAAGAATCCTGCATAGCATGAAATGTGCACAGTGCAAGGAAAAGAAACAGTCTCCCTGAATAAGCTATTTTTATTGTTTTCTGTTTTGATTTCATCAATTTTGGGGGGTGGGGGGAAGGCAATTTTGGTCATAAGCAATTTTTGCTTTCTCCTCTAAATGCAAACAACATTGTACCAGTAAGTCAGCTATAAGCTACACAATCCATTTGCCTGTTATAAAATAAGACCATGGCATATAATCTTACTCATAAATTAATCAAAATTCATCTTAAAACTAATTGAGAGAGGTTTCTCAGTTTGGGCCTAGTACCCTATTAATGTTTAATTAAATGTTACAGCCTCCAGCCTGGGGATGCCTTGTGAGTAAGGAGTGTAGAGGTAGAAGAGAATAAGTCAGTGCATATAGGCAACCAGATAGATGTTCTCCAAGGATTGCTGGGAAAAGACAGGCTTCTGGAAAAAGAGAAAAATGGGCCTGAGATGGTGAACTTGAAAAACTGACCCCATGTTAAAGAACTGAAAACAAAATTTCAAGGAAAAGGATCTCTTAAGTATGTGGACTGAGTGTACTGCTAGGGTGGACTGAGGTTTTTTCTCTTGTTCAAATGAATCTACTGCTGTTAAAGCACGAGCTCACAAAATCCCCATATTTTAATGAGGTTCCTGCAAATCTATCTTAATACCGGATTGGGCATGTAGATCCTCTTTCCAGAATGCATGCCTGTAATAAGATGTAGCTCTTTGGATTCTTGCACATACTTAAAGTACTTCTTCAAGCTCAGAACAATATTCAGCATTCATTTTGTACAGATATATCCACAGATTTGTACACCATGTCATCAGAAACATAAAACGCTGTAAAAAAATTTAGGTGCATCCATAAACAAATCCATCAAAGTTCAGAACAGAGATCTCGGCTCTTCTAAGCAGACTTGACCTAAAATGTTTACAGGATATAAAAAAACATACTTATTTCAGCCAAGCCCAAACTATTTATCTTTACTGGCTTAGAGATAAGTTTATTTAAGGCAAAGACTCACATGAACTATGCACACAAGCAGAAAGCATTAAGCTAAAAATAATATACATTCATATTAAAAGCAGATTTTGGATGCAAAATGGGTTCCAAGATATACTGTAAAACCCTCTTAGCAAGAGAACGAGCTACAGATATATCAAAATTATAATTAATTCTTTGACTTTCCATAGTGCCTTTTATCCCACAATCTCAAAAATCCTAATTTCGGCACTAATAAATTAGAAATGAAAGCATTCTTTTGAGACCCACTATTGATATAAAAATCCTTTCACACACTGAAATCAATCACTCATACAACAGTTGTTGCCATGCATGGCAATTTCTCCAAACGGTTTAGGGAGGGAAAGAAGGATTGCATATCTCCTTAAAAATTTAATGGGATTAAGTTGGACAAATGGTAGTGATACCTCTATTCATACTTAAAAAAAAAAAAAAATGGTTAATGGCAGTTTGAGGAAGAAAACTTCCAGCAGGATCAGCTAACTAAATTCCCCACTTAAAATTCACAGAAAACCTGTATATAGGTTTTCTGAAATAAAAAATTGGTATCTAGAAGTCAAATACCTTAGGTCCTCGTTGCCTGGTGCATTTTCCCATTAGCTTTTCATCATCTATTTCACACTGCTCCAGAAGATCCAAAATGTCCTCCTCCTAGAAATGGGAATTTCATTACTATAAATTCAAAGCAGGACATACCCTCTCCTTCAAAAATTCAAGCAGAAAGTGGTAGAAATTTGAAATTACTCTGATTACTAATCCTGAAATAGGACTGTGAATTCCCCCACAGGAGGATATAGAAATATTTATTTTCATGCATGCATCTCTCCTTGCAAGCAACATGAAATTGAGGGTTAAAATCAAGTCTTAACATTAAAAAAAGAAAAAATAGTCTGAAAAAACAATTGAACAAAGATTCCTGTAAAACTGCTAGATGATGCCAACTACAAAGATGCAAAATTATTGCTCAGATTCCAAACTACATCATGTTAGCTTGTTATTAATATAGCTGCTTTCCTACTTCCTCTGAATAAATAAGTAGGCAAATCAGGTAAAATTTGTGGATGCCTTAAATCCTTAAACTAGTGGAGCTGGTTTTAGGACATCTCTTGTTCCAGTCCATACAAGTGAATGAATAGGCTGGGAACATTACTGGAGGAAGAAGGAGGCAATTACCAGCTCAAAAGCAGTTTCTGCCAACCTCTGGTTTGGCCAGGGGTAAGGCTGAGGATCAGGGACATGGTAAAGTAGCTTAAAGCCATCTAGCCTGTCTCCACCCTGGGTCCACTGCAGTTCATCCAGATTCAAGGATCTGGCCCACAAGCTGCACAAAGAATAATAATAAGATCATGGAACATTATCAAATGCTATTTATTAGCCATCATGCATGATTATAGTGAAACTAATCCACGAGGTCATGAATTCAAAGAGAAGTAATTCCTAAAGCCAGTACTCGGTGTACTTCAGTACCTTCATTCTTTTTAAGGGGTTATTCATTTCCCGCTGAAGTGAAGCTGCTCTTCCAGCAAGAAACGTCTGGAAAGCAGTGGCTAACAAACTCTCATACTTTTCAAGTAATGTCTTATCATCAGGAGGGTAAATTCGCCTGAAAAAGGAAAAAAAGAAGAGTTTAAGATAGAAGCTGAGATATTCATCACACAAAAGTAGTGTCACTAATACACAGTCTCTTTTTTAACATGTACGCATCCATCTATAATAATTATATAATATCAAATCATAAAACATATACTCTGAACACTGCTCTCTAAATCTGCTTTTAATTCAGAGAACACATTCATGTTTAAACTAGCAATTAGCCAGTCAAAAGAAATACCATGTAGGTCATTCCAGATGTATACCAAAACCCAGTTTTGCAGTGCTCAGGAATTTCAGTGGGTGTGAGTGATGCATTCACAGGTGTGAATGATTCATGAAATATTAACAAAATATTGTATGTCAAATTCAGAGCCACAAGATAGTTGGTATTAGCAATTAAACGTCACATAAAAATTTGTATTAGCAATCAAAGGACACAAAACAGAGAAAATCTGAACAATCACTTTGATCCCATGGGCAGGATATGAATGAAAGATTGAGTATGTACTGCACTTGAATGCTAAATCCTCCAAAAAATTAACAGGAAAAAATAGGTGCTATAAGAAAGTAAAAAAAAATTATATATGGATATATAAATTGTCTGATTTTCCATTAGAGCAGCTATGCCATTATTCTCTAAAATCACAGGTAAGGAGATGACAATATCAGAAGCAGGACTTGGTGATTTATTCATGTTCGTCAAGCAACAGTAGGCTTTGAAGAAAACCAATCCGTCTGCCATGAATACCTGAAACACTGCTAGAAATATGGCTAAGATGGAAGACTAATTGTTAATATATTGTAAGGAGTAACCTGTAATTTTGCCTGCACTGTTCAAGGCATGGACACCATTTGTATAGTGCATGACGTTATGTGACTTTTATGTATTTGTGAGTCTTTTCTGAATTTTTACAAGTTTCTTTTTGTTCTCATTCTTTCTTTTTAGATATTCTTTCCTTGAAAAGGTATCTATTATGAGGATTTTGTTATGATGAAAAAAAGGATGATTTGATACCATTGGTCTCAGGGCAGTTGTAGAACAAAATGAAGATGCTTTCAGTTTGCATTAAACACCTAAATGAGATTTCGATTCTAATTTCGTTTCAGTCAACACCTTTTAATGATGTTGATTCTACTGCAGAAAAAGTGCCATAGAAGAATACTTTAAAGAAAGGGTAATACTCTTAATGTATTTAGAAACAGACTGCAGCTAAAGGCCATTTCAAAGCCACGTACATCCTTTCCAATTCCACATGATTTCACAAGAGCTCCAAAGTGTGGCTCCTACTTCAGCTGCCCCAAGACTTCTACTGGAGCCTGCTGTGCTTGCAGACAGACATGGACTAAGCCAATTCCTGAGCTGATATTCACAAATTAAAGCCAAACCTCCTGAGTTTGAGGTTATTCTGGATTTTTATTCAGAGTGCAGTATTAATCCATTCAGCAATACAAGCTTCCAAAATTTCCACAATTCTATGTCAATGCCTGACACAAGCTAGTCCTGCTCTACAGAGGAATATCACATGGAGAAAATACTGCATAATGCTCAGATAAAATTCCTCTTCTTCTCTAGCCAAAATTACTTTCCTTCTCATGTTCTGCTGATCCTTCAGCCTTTTCTCAAAGACATGGTAATAAAAAACCACAAAGCTGTTCTGCCTTTTTTAAAGTGCAGATTCCTCATCAAGTCACACTTTGCTTTTTCCTGAGGAAAAAACAATTGTGTTTTCACTGATTTACATTAACCCAAAAACTAAATAAAGAGAACATGTGTCTGATTTTCAGTCAAGAACTGAATAAGCAACTTAAAATGTGATCAGTTAATGAGCTAGATGTTTAAGTTAGCAGAAAGAAAAATGTGTTAAAGCATCATAGCGCCTCTCTTTCTTTTAATAGCATTATATCTAGAGGTTTCTTTACTTACTATTTCAGCTCCACACATCAAGAAAATATGTAATTAAAAGTCACAAAGAAAGACTCTTTGTAAGCAAAATGTTAAGTCATCAAAAATTCGAATTTCACAGAAACAAATATCTGTTTAAATGAGAATTTTACTGGGAATTACAGAACATCTGCTCAAAAAAAGGCAGCAATGAAGAACAGCAATAAAAGCATTCTGACTAGATCAGAATAAAATGTATGAACTCAGACCTCTCACACCCTGGATGAATGTTATAAAGAGTGGGCAAATATCCTCATCATCTTTTGCTAGCCATACTCTGCTCCCTTTCACCAACTATTCCTAGGCCATGCTTCCACTTCTCAATGAGGCAAATAACAAGAAATAATAATAAAAACATCACAAAACAAAATTATTGTTCTCTGGTCAACGCCTGTTGTAACTGACAATGTAAAGCTCTCTTTTGAACATATTTTCCCAAGGAATTTGAATGTACTTACATTTCAGCCTACTGAGATCCAGAATCAAAGTATAAAAATACAAATAAAGTATTTCAAATGTCACTCTATTCAAAATTATCGAAGCACCCATAAGGTTTCTGAATTTTTGGCAAGCCTCAGAGATGCAATATAAATATGATATTTTTACAGGAGAATACTCATTCTGCACCCCCTGCCACCAAGATAAGAATGGTCATATGTGATTAGAGAACACATCCACAACAACAATCAAGATTCTTGGTACACTGAATGTGAACGATCATGTCTTTCAATCAAGTGTCTTGCACATGCAATAGGATGACTGATGTCATACAAATTCCTAATTGCATGGAAAAAATTGGAATCAAGAAAACAACCATGTGAAAAAAAGACACCTGATGTACATGTATATATTTTCTAAAAATGCCTACAGATTTTTGGCAGAAAATTATCATCTACCACAAATATTTGTTTCCACTGTTCCTAAAGAATATACTGAATACTTCCTACTAATACAGTCAAAAACATTCACCTGTAGTTCCCCATGTGTCTATTTTCATGCTCCTCTTTGGAAATCTGTTTACGTACTTGTGCAAGTCTTTCCTTCTACAAATCAAGAAAGTAAGACAATTAAAACAAAAGAGAGTATATACCATGAGCAAGAAACAGAACTTTTTGTTCCCTTCCTACCAGTTCTTGTTTTCTCCTTTCCAGTGAATGGCGCTGCCTCTCCCAGTCTGAGGAGCCTGGCAAGAGTTTTTTTACAGGACCTTGGCCATAAAGTCTTTTTTGAGCCTCAGCCTTCTGTTGGGCTAAATTTCTCCTTTTATCACTTGTCCTGAAACACAGATGATATTAAGAAATGTCAGTTCAATGCAGCCGAAATGAGAAGCACTTTCATATCAAGTACATAATCTGTATTTTCCAGTCAGTCGTGTGTTTATCATATATTAGAATTGAAACATTCATTAAGTTTTTTTTTTTAATATTAACTTTCATGGCTACAATATTTTCATACTTTAAGGGATACCGTGTTGACTCTGCACTATAATTTAATGTGCAAACACGGTTGTATCTATTTTCTTGGGGTGTGGATTTTTTCAACACGTCTCAGCTACAAAATTTTCCTCTAGAGGGGTGTGGCTTTTGACTGAATGTGACACTACCAGTCAAGCAAATTTTCTACATGGCCACATACCCATGACTGCACGCATATGCCAACTTCAATAAGTGTTTGAAAAAAAATTTAAAAGTACAAAAATTACTATTGCCATTCATTTTTTGCAAGTACATATGCATGAAGAAAAATTTAATTTACGTTAATTTCTACAGAAAAACTGACAGCAAGAGAAACATTTACATTTTGAAAATATGAAGGTGGAGAAAAGGTTTGTCATTTTCTCTGAGTCCAATTCAAATCCAAAAAAAAATAAATCAAAGCAACAGAAATAGAGCCAGACTGAAGAAAAATGGACAAAGTACCGTATGTTGAGAAGCTTTAATGCATTTAGCAGAACACCTTTTTTTACAACATAGTCTATTTTTTGATCCGTTCCAAAGCTCGGGGCACGATTAATCTGAAAAAAAATGAGACACAGAAGATTCAGGAATGTACAGGTTCACGGGGAACACACCTATTGTAACAGGCTTTGCAGAAATGGCTCTTTCAAACACAGCAGAGATTAAGAGAATACATGTTGAGCAGTTCTTTTTGATTTGTATATTTTTTTTAATAGAGTACTGAATATCAGAGATACTGGGAGCTGGGAAATGCACCCTTTCAGTCACCAGGTTATCCAGACATTTACAGTGAACACCATTCAAGTCCTGCCACTATGAATCCAGACTAATCTATTCTTGGCTGCTGCCACCAGAAAATTTACCACACAAAGTGCTGTTAAACACATCATGATGTGTCATGCTATGGTGGTTCAGCAGAGTCAAACTTTTTCCTAATTCCCAGTCTGAAAAAGACTTTAAATACTACTCTAAAAAGTAACAACTATTCAAGGACAGAAAAAGGCTCTAATCCAAGGTCTTCCTAAGGGTATTTAAATAACTGTTCAGACACACTTGACAGCAACACATAGAGATCTAAGTTATTAAATCAGTACTTAATGTAAAAACATAAGATAATTAACAGTCTCATCAACAAAAAACTTATAAGCTAAGCATAAGATAAGAGATTTTAAATGGTACCATTAATATAGAGAAAGGAGGAAAATGCAACTGGAAATCTCATAAAGAGACTAAAACATACACTTAACAGTCAGGAGCCTCAACCAGCCATCCTATAACCCTGACAAGTTTTGGACTCCCTGCAGAATTTGTTTTCAGGAAGTTTTGAGGAGGAATAATGATTTATTCCAGGAACTCTTTCCAGACTGTTATTAAAATTTGTTATTAAAATTTCTAATTACTTGAGTAATGGATGCTAATGACAAGCAGGAATCTCATCTCGGTAGTGAATGAGCAGTGCTGGTTACAGAAGGGACAGATAAAAAAGAGCTTCAGAACTGAAAACGAATACCTTGTGTCCCACACAAATCAGAAGTGGGGCACAGTTTGCATGTCCAAATATATTACAGCATCTTAAAGCCTCTACAGTTGTGGGACAAAACTGTTGCGGCTGCTGTGCCACCCAGTGTCCTGTTGCTGTATCACCTGTGCTCATAACTGACGGGCAGCTTTCGGCTTTGGGAATCAGATCCTTCGCTGCTTTTGTTCCTTTGCCAGACAGACTGGCAAAGTGAGCAGTGAGATCTGATGTTGAAAGAAAAATCTTGAAAATTCAGCAGAAATGGTGAAAAGATTTATACATATTCTTTTTTGGAAAACTTTCATCCAAATATTTAATTGACCAACCTTTTTAGACTGACCTGTTCATCTACTATCATATCACAAAGAAGACAATAAATACGGTTGCTGACTAATCTGTAAGACTGTGGCATTGTAATCTTGGTAAGGTACTAGTGATATGCCACAATAGGTATTCATAATTACTGCTTACCAAACCATTGTCTGTGCATCTGTCAGCTGGGAGATAGTTATTTAGAGTTCAGTGACCCAAGAACCAGGACATGCACAACTAGGTTGTTTTAATATAACAACAGTAATTTTATCAGCAAGGCACATCTTGAAGATTGTTGTCAAAAACAGGATTGTATGAGGGACCTCAAAAGTACAAGCAAATGATGATTGCAAAGACCTTGAAAATCCAGACACTGATGCCAGTGGCCAAATTGTGCTCACTACAGGAATTCAACCTTGTAAACAAGATAATACTGGGTCTAGAGGTAATAAAGAAAGCACATGGCAGAATTCCAGGAGATGGAAAAACTTGTGGTAAAACTTGGAGACAATATGGAATTGCTGGCCAGTTAATGAACAGTCAGTAAGCAGATAATGGCAGCAAACAAAGAAAAATAACCCAAAGCGAAATTAAAAGCAAAGAGGAAGCAAAACTTTACCATCAACAGTGTGTTCTTCCTGGTGAAGAATATAAGACACTGAAAGCTTGGCATAACTACCTACCTATCTCTTTTTGGAGAAGTAGACTTCTCCTACCCCATGGTGGCCTTTGGATGTCCTGGGGTACAGACAGGGCAAGCATAACACAAGAGAAACAAGTCGATGCCAGAAGGTTTGTGTATGTGAACTTTAACTACTTCATTAATAGGAATTAGGAATAACTGATTGGTCTAAGATGTTCACATTCATTTCACCTGGATTGATAACAAAGTTTTGAACAGATTTTGCTAGCTCAGTGACACTAAATAATAAATTTCTGAGTGTGTATGTAAGGTTGCTTTTGCCTTGCCCACATAAATCACAAGGAAAGTTAGGTACCCTGCACTTGAGGAAGTTACTAAAATGCTTGCTATCTTTTTCTCCAATTATCACAACTTTGTGATCCTAAATGAATATAATGAGGGTGAACAAAACTGGAGTCCATCCAAGAACTTCAACTGTATGATTTTTTTTTTTTTTACATAAAATAAACCAACTTGGAAATTTTGGACAAAAAGTAAAACCGGATTTCCAGGGAATGGAAGGGAGATCTAGGTCACTGCTACTACCCAGAAAGGATGGAGGCTGCACAGATCCTTGCCAGAAACATTTGGTGCCACAAGATGGCAATCATGCATTTCCCACAACCCTCACTACGGTAGAAGGTTCCGGAAGTTCAGTAGCATCAAGGAGCAGGGGAGCTACAATGCATCAAGGCAACATAAACAAAAGTCAACTCAGGAAAACAGAGTCATTATAATATGTTGCACAATTTATTTCTTTTAATAGTTTGTTAAGCTATCTATATAACAGAAAAGCTGCATGAGGCATGGAAACATGAAACTAATCATCCTAATCCTATTTTGGCAATTTTCCCATAACACTGGGAACATCCAGAGCCTTGTGATTAGGACTTGTTACCACTGTTAGAAAGAATGATTCACTCCCCTAAGGGGATTTTGGCAAGCGGAAAATGGTGGAAAGAGATAAGAGTGGAAATCTGTGGAAGAAGCAGGAGTGTTTTAGAAAAAAAATAATTATCAGTATATGTGCATATATATATATACATGGACTGTATATATTATGTATAGTCTATGTATATACACTGTAGATTTGACCTTTATTACACTACAGATAGCACACATACAGTGTGCATCCATCTACACAGTCTGTTGGAAGTGCTGCAAAAAAGCATGAACAAGCAAGGTAAAAAACAGTAAATGAGTATGCAAAATGAATAAGTTTCAAAGTTTGAAATTTCTGTTAGCTTTGGTAAATGTCTGTCAAAATAAGTTGAAGGATATATGTATTACCAAAAACACAAAAGGAAATACTTGGAGTTTCGCTTTAAAAAAATAATATCTAGGTATACAATTCCAAGTCCTGAAGTATTCTCCAGCAACTCAAAACACCAGAGGAGTTTACTACTTTACTCCCTCATAAACAAAGAGTCTGGGATTGTAGGATTCTCCTCTGAGACCTGTAAGTGGTGACTCAATCCCCCCAAAATCTCCATACCTCATGAAAACATCAGAGCAGACAGAGAGGTGTCCTTCAGAATGGACTCCCTGTGCCACCTGACTCACAACCTCTCACAGAATTGGTCTGTCAGCATTTGCTACAAGGCTCAATGAAATGTTACACAGACCCTTCAGTCTGCACTTAAATAACTACACACAGTTATACACAAGCTATAGG
Organism: Acridotheres tristis; assembly: GCA_037013685.1. NCBI lineage: Eukaryota > Metazoa > Chordata > Aves > Passeriformes > Sturnidae > Acridotheres > Acridotheres tristis. Next base: position 14,833,652 of record CM072895.1, read on the forward strand.
CAACCTATAGATGATAATCTGTAAGTGCAGTGCTAAATCAAAGGGACAGCAAGCTTCACTGGACAAAAACAGAGGATGCTGATGTAGTACAGACTCAGTTCATGTCATGGGCTGCTTTTGGCAAGAACATCAAAGCCACCAAATATGTTATGCCTGCATGGCAACAGTGGAGGAATTTTATTTTTCTAATTAAAATTATAATGAACCCCTGAGAGAAATAAGCATGACAAACAACTGTTGACAGTATTAATGGCCTGCAAATGAGGTTATAATTCAGTAAATTAATTGTGTACATTTTGTTCATCAGTAGCAAAATCATATTCATGACTTGCTGTCAATAGAGAGATTTTGAATACGTTTTGCTTTTTTCCCCAAGCTGCACAGCCTCCCAACCAGTTAACAGAATGAAATAAGACCATCTGAAAAAAGACAAGTGAATTTCATCTATGTTATTAATAGGGCAATATAAGAGACACAACAGACAAACCTCAAACATTTGTGATTGAAAATGTGTGTGAGCACCACTCAAATTAACTGTACCATTAACAAACATTTATTTCTAGTCCCATTTATACCAATTGTTTGCAGAATTTCCTGTATACCAAACTGGTTTTCGCTTTTTATGGTAGTGCTTTTAAAAAGCACAGGAGAGGAAAAGAACAGATATCCTCAAAAAGGAGGACATTAAGTGTACACAAAAGTTACCAGAGCCATAATACATAGCCATACTTATGAAGGAAATCTATGTAGCACCCACTTGCTACAATCAATTCCCATTAAAACTTTGCCATTAAACTTTCAAAAATATCTGAAATGCAACATCGGTCTAGGAAAACAATTACCTTTTTTTCAGTATTAAAAATCACTGCAAGGTGATCACTGGACTTCTGCACGAATGCTGTAGAAAAGCACCATTTATGTACTCAACAACAGTGCACAGATTTTCTTTGCTATAGATTCAGCAAGGGCTTAGTTAACTTTATCCCTAGAAATTTACTTTACATCTATATAAAGAGGTTTACCTCTAGGAGCCATGGTTTTAGTTTTCTGTCCAGCAGAATGTCAAATCCCAGGACTTCAAAGCAGACGCTGTCACTTCCTGGTGCTTGCCCTGGCCTGCACATGCGATAAGCGTGGAGAACGTGCGGCTCTGCGACTATCAGAGTCTTCACCACCAGCTCCTGCAGGCATTTGTTTCAGAAAAATTCATCAGGAGAGAAAACATCAGCATATACTGAACTACAGTATTTCATGCTTTCATATTTTAAATTTCATTTACATATCTACTAGGAAAAAAAAAGATCTTAAATTTCAAAGAAACAGTCTATCATAAACAAACTATTCCTATGTAGTACCATGTATAACTTTATATAGTTTTAGACTACATTGTTATACTTTCCATGGTACATACAAACTTTGAGACTTGCAGTAAGTTAAATAATAAAAGCAAATTGGTAACAAGGTATAGCATAGCTAATCTTCATCCCTTTCATTTTGCAGTATAATTTTTGGTAAGTGTTCTCAGAATCATACAAACAGCTTTAAGCTCTAACAATCTTAAGTCTATTCCTCATCTAAAGACATGTAACACAACCACTTCAATGGTGCTTGATTAAGCACATAGATATATGCAACACTGACAAAATTTTGTAAATATTCACACATAAAATTCACTTTATACTCTAGAATAGTTTCCAAGAATTTAAATGGCATGATTCTTTTGTACCATATTACTTACGTGAATAACAGTTCGAAAGGACTTTTGATTCTCGGTAAAATGCTAACATTAAATTTGTGATCAAACTATAAATTTAGTCTTTTAAGAAACATAATAATAACTTATAGTACGTCCTTTGTGGCATCCATTGCTGAGAATTTGGATTATTAAAGTTTCAAAAATAATTCTGAATTGCAGTAAAGCAGATGGTAGAAGCGAGTAATTATCTAAAAATACACAAAATAAAGAAAAGTGCTTTATTCTATCTTACTGAAATATCACTCCAGAATTTGGAGACATCAAGGTTATTTGTTTCTAGAAACTCAGTAAACCATTTTATGGAGCGTTTGCTTCCTTTGTCTTCTGTTTCATCCCGTTCAAAGTGCTCATTATGTTTATTGACAGAGTAGTTAGTCAGATGCATATACAATTGACTCTAAAAAAAAGTAAGAAAAGACATTTTAAAAACTTTAAAAACAATTCTAAAATAATCAATTCAAAATCATGTAAAGAAAAATTGACATTAAATCAATAATGACATAATCAAAGAGCTCATATTTGCAAAGAACACTACGTGCAGATTTAGTGTTTCTAAACATTAGTGATTCTGGGAAATTTCATGACTGAATGCTCTGTAGCCTTCTTGCAACAAAACCTGGGCTTCTACTTAAGCCAGTTGCAGTGAACTGATCTCCCACTCCACATCTAGTTAGATAATTTATCTGCCATTTTTACAGGTCTGTATGTAAACAACTACCTAAAACAGTAAAGAGCAATTATCCTAACTTAGAGAATGATTACATTCCACAAGAAGCAAACAATAAAAATGGTATTTTGAAGTGCTACTTTAAAAGTGCTAAAAATCACTCCGGCATCTGCTTCATAGACAATCCCACATTTCAGTTTTCACTGTAGCTTATTTATGAGAAGTGTTCTCATGATAGTGATACTTTAAAATATCTTTTACATATAAACTCATCTGCCATGCTGATATCTGCCAAAATTGCTCATTTTTAACTGGCTGGTAGCCATACATCAGAGGGAGGTAAATTTCAAAATATACATTACATAAGTGACTGAGTGCTACAGTTCCTTTTTGGAGCAAAATGTCACAAGCAATAGACTCACTTTATCAGTTGAATTCAAAGAAAGCATTCCCTTTCCAAGGCCAATTTATAAATCATGATCTGTACATTTACATTATCTCCCAGAAATTCATTCAGCTTTTCAGTTACACTATGGTGATGCCTGTCCTCATCACAGTGACAGTTCTCTGTCATGTCTGATTACATACATGAGAGTAGATGATATTCTAAGGTGACCACAAGCCTTCTGTTCCAATTCATCTTTTATAGATAACACAGGCCTTCTGTTATCATTTATCTCAGTACACTTCCTTATCTTTAAAAAACGTAATGAAATGACCAAAACTAATCAATTTAATTGCAAGCTAGTTAACAGTATATTGTAGTAGCACTAGAAGCAATGAATTTCTCCCATGGCTTCATTGCTCCTTTAAGAATCATTCTGAAATCTATTTGTTCTGGGTCATCTTTCCATGAAATTCAAATTATTTCAGACAAAAGTAATTATTTGTCGGAGTATTAAAAAAAATGTGTTTGTGCATCAGAACCAATAGTCCAAAGTTACTTGGAGCAATGTCACTGTGGAAAAATGTCATCCAAAGAACAATGTCATTAGTGACAAGCAGGTTATTTCACACAATAGACAACCTTCAACATGAGCAGTTCTGAGAACACAGAAACAACTGCCTGCTCTGTTTATCTGCTCAGTGCATATTTCAGTGCTGCTAATGCTGAGATTAGCAGCAATTCACAAATATTAAAAGCAAACTATTCCAAATACAGTACTGGAACACTTCCAAATATAGCATTTGTACTGGGCTTCAAACTGTACCTGCGTTTTTCAAAGGCACACCAAGAGATAGTCACAATTTTAAGTTTCACACAGGCAAAAAGGCTCTATGGTGTTTTCTGTTACATAATTCCACAGAAGCTGCTCTAAAAGCAATGGAGTACAGAGGGAGGTATAACAAACCTAATCTACTAATACCTTCCAATGCTGCAAATCTACTTCTTTCTTAGACATCTGCATTTTGATCTGAGCCAAAAGAGAAGGGTTTACACCTCCCAGCAGGGCAACATGATAAACAGTGGAACAAGAGGAGGAAATTGTGCAAAATCTTTAGCATGACCCTTACCATTTCTTGGTTTTCTCTGTGTTTATAGGCAGCCCTTCTTTATCACCCTAAAGCTGCCAAGTACATACTCGTGTCCCTGCTGAAGCAGTCACTGGCAAACAGCAGCAGCAGCAGCAGGAGATTCCCTCGTGTTCAGGGTCTGCAGTGAGCACTGGTCCCTTGCAGTGCTGGTTCTCTCCTTTCTGCCTAAGTTCCCAACACAGTGGCTGAAACCTGGCAGGACCCTCAGCAAAGGCTCCAAACTTCATGGATGCTAAGCAATGATCTAGCAGGAGATAAACTTTATTACCACCTGCCACCCCAGCCTCAGTCTCAGATGAACATAAAAGCAATGTGCCTGCTCTTGAAGTGATTTTTTCTTTGGGTTTTGGGTTAGTATCTTTTGCTTTCCTCTAGAATATATTTAAACTATTTAGCATACATACATGCAAAGTCATATAAAATTTTTATATATAAGCAATAATGTGGCTATACTTGTGATTTTGATAGAAAATCATGTGTTAAGTACTTTTGACATAATTTTTTTCTCTTCAATGACGCTGCAGAAGTTTATCTAGATGAACTCAAGTCCCAATTTATTTAATTTTACCATCTGCAAACACTACACAGGTTAAAGTCTACACCATAAGCAATAAATAGGAATGAATTCCAACTTACCAAATTTGAGTCACTGGGGGGGTGATACTTTTCCGTGCCCATTCTCACCAGTCCATCATGATATAAAAATACTTTTAATGGATCACAGGAGGTTACAAGAATATACACACGTAAATCAAACTTGTAGCCTTCCATAAGAAATGGTTTGTCAAGATATTCCTGAACAATTAAGTGATCCTGAGCTTGTAACTTTTCTCCATTTCTTATTAAAGAGATCCTGATAAAAACAAAAGTTATTTTAAAACTTGGACATTACTCTTTTAAATAAATTATCATGGTCACCCAGCCAAGAAGTGAGGCTTAAGTCTTCCTAGAGAAAGAGACATATATCTCTTATATCTGATTTTTAAGGCAGAGAAAAAGTTCCATTCCCTTACAAGGCTTTTGGTTTCCTTTTCTTTACTGAGCTTCACTAGATGAAAAAAAAGGCAACGAGCCATTTCAAAGTAACTTTCTGCTTGCTTTGATTCAATAATTTGTAATAATGGGTTTGCTCTACACTTAGAAATTGTTTGGCAGAACGACCAGTCTCCAGCTTCTGTGATTATTCCCCATGCAGCTCTAAAAATAGACTTCCAGTCTTTGTCACAACTTCTGCCTGAGGTACAGGCTGCAAAGAACTTTCAGTGCTAACCTTAGGTGATGAAGTTTGCAAAGCAGGACACTGATCTTTATAACTGAGGATGGCATAGATTAAGCTCAGTATTTCTGTATTTCCAGTCCCCTCACACCAGAATGAAAAAAGGTTTATATAAGAGCTATGAAATTCCAGTCTCTAACTACATAGACTTTTAAATAACTGTAAAAGCTAGTATTTTCAGTATACAATTATTAACCTAAATTCCCAGAACCTTAATGCTACCTTAATCTTATTCTCTATTATTTATTATACATTTCAGAGGTTTGGTGCTGAATACTCCTACGAGAGTGAAGTACTTTGCAGAAATTTCTCCCAGCTATGCTGGTACCTTTCTCTTTAGCTTATCTTTGCCCTTATCAAGAGGGCTGAAAAATGAGGAAATGGAAAAGTTTGGGGGCCTCATTTTTATAGTAATTCTGACATATGCTGAAAAACCAAGAGCTTTACTAAATTGTATAATTCAAATTGATATTAAAAGCAATAAAATCTAAAACAAAACTATCTTTAAAAAAAGAACTAAAAATGCAATTGGAATATTTACCTCCTTGGATTTTTACTATGCAGCCCAGTCACAAATAAAACTTCCTCAACTCAACTGCAGATTACACTGTCTTCAGGGGTGTGCCCTGTTTCCAAGAGTGCAAATCCAGCCACATCCCCAACAGCATCTCCTCTGTCTCTCCTACACCTTGTGGCTGCTGCTCTCAAACACCTTTCTGCTTCTCTGACTGGCTGCAGTTTGGGAACACAATGGGATGTTTGGGCTGGTTTTAAAGCTGTTAAAGATCCTGACTTCTCAGATGACATCCCTGCAGCCTCCAGCCACCAAAACCCTGCCATTTATGCCCAATATAATCTCACCCTATAAATCGAAGCACAGCAGAAAAATTCACAAAAAATAACTGTGTTCTTAACAATTAGAGTTTATTTAAGGCTTGTGAAGCCTTCACCCAATACACTGACTTTCACATAACTCGAAATAAAATCTTCTTACTAATATGCAGCTTCTGTTAATGTAAATAGCCCTGGAATTCACCTCTAGCAGGTAAGAAGACTGAAGTTAACTCACAACTCACCCATGTCCCATTGCACCATTAGCTGGTTTGACTATGAAAGTTTTCTGTCTTCGTTTTTTCTTCAGTTCTTTTACATAGTTCTGAAACTGTGTGTATTCTGCAGGAAAGATCCATGTTCGAGGAATGAAACTGTATTCTTGAGGCTGACTCTTGATCATTCTGCAAGAAAAGGGTATTTGAGTTAAAAGCTTTTGACGTTTCAATCCTCAAGATTAAATAGCACTCATGGCAATCTGACAAGGGAATTTTTTAGCAAAATTCTGTAATATGAAAGCAAACTTTTACATTTCTTTAAGAATAGTTAGAGCTCCATTACATATTCATATGAATGTGAATATGTTATCTTCAAAAGCAAACTACCTTGAGCATTTTTGCTTATGTGCTTATTATGCTACTGGCATTCATCTCATTTCTTGGCCTCCATCTCACTCCTGTTACAATTTTTGGCCAGTTACTCAGATGACTTAATGATATTCCTATTCTTAGAAATATTGAACTTATAATAAACCATGGATTTTTTTTTTGGGGGGGGTGATATTTGGGAAGTATTTTAATGTTTATATTGGTAGGTGTCTGGGGAGGTATGAGGATCAAGAGACACAAAAAAGAGGAGTTGGGATATTTGGAGTTTCTTATTGGGTGCAAAAAAGACTGAATTTAAAATTAAAATTGAAGCAATTAAGGAATTAATTGTTCCTTTTGAAAGAATTTTAAAAATAAGGAATTGTAGAAAATAGATTTGGACACAGTCCAAGCAACTCATTCATTTCCTATGTAGGACAAATTACACAAGCTTTCATTAGTGTTTGATCCTAGTATATTGGGATTAAGATTCCAAGAGCACCTAATTTAATCAAAAGAAAGCAAAGACATTCAAAGCAAGACCAAGCAGGGAGGGAGTAGGTGTGAAGGGGTGGAACAGAAGAATTAAAATTAAAATAGGGAATCAAACTCTGAATATGGGGAAAGAATGCTGCAAGGTCCTGGTCTCCCTGCTTTAATAGCTGTGGCAGCTGAGGTAATGCGTGCATCTAATTCTATACCTCTGCTGTCTCTGAAGAAAAACAGAAGAGGAAGAATGGTAAGGAATTCAGGTGGTAGAGGTTTCCATGACCCAGAGCTGTGTGTGTGGCAGACAGGAAGATACACCCACAGCACACTGTTGGCATGTGGAGGTACACATGGGGTGCTTTAATGCTGGCTAGCAGCCAGGGTATAAGAGCAATCGGGACACGGTACTATGCACACTGGTATCATAGTTCCCAACAGGATAAATTTAGTCTTTGCTAAATACATACTGGTGAAGTTAGATTGTTTCAGGTACTCAGAGTACCTGAAACTTCACATGAAATTATTTCAGGTAACTCACTACTACTCTTTAGCATAGAGTGGGCACATCTAAAATACAAATATCCACAGACCAACAGAAAGGAATTGGAAATTTAAAAAGAAATTAACTGATACAGGAAGTTCCCCAACTTTGATATTTTTTCTTTAATGCCACTATGGTGAAGTTTAATACTTTCTAATTAAATACAGATTTAGGTATATTTCTCCTTTTGTACTGAAAACTAATAACATCGGCATAACTAGTGCGTAAAGGAGGCAATTTCTACTGTGAGCTTACATAATACTCTTGGGCAGATACTTTTTCTTTAAGTGGCTAAAATAATAATGGAAAAAACAGAGCTGCCAGCCACATGTGTAGGGCTAGGACTGTAGCCAAGCCCTACTGGTATAATGGATACACTGTCACCAGACTGTGTAGCCAACCACCCAACAAACACTCTGCAGAAACCACAATAGCTACTGCAGTACTGCATGAGGTTCAGTGTTTCTGCAGCTTCATTGTAACTTATTTTTACAAATCCATGTCAATGAAAGTCACTAAATATTCAGGAAAACTTTTTGAAAACAGAAGTAGATATTATAATCCCTGAATCATTTATATTGTTAAGCTACTCTTCATCTGCTCTGTCTTTACAAATGTTATTACCTTGCCAATTGAGTACCTTATCTAGGCAGAAATTATCCTATTTTTAGGCAAAAAGTAATTTCTGTGTTAGTTTAAATCCCTCTCCAGATTATTTATCATATGCATCCTGTTACATGCTAGAGACCTGCCATTTAATTTACTCAATGGTTTCAATACACACACTCCCTACTCACTGAATATAGCTTCAAGATATTCCTAATGTATTGATATTATTTTGTGACTGAAAGTATATCAGTTCTATATGCCTTTTCTTTTTAATGCATAACTGGGTGGATTACAAACACTTAATATTATGAAGTGGAATGCTTCAGCATTGTTTATAGGTTCTGGGGCTCACTAAAACTTTCAAAAAAAGAATTCATCTCTGTTCTTTCCCTGCAAGGCCCTATTCAGAAAGGGCTTAGGAACATCATTAAGTAGCCTGTGGAATCAAGGCCTATTCCATTACAATAGCCCTATTTTTCAGCACATGGGCCATCCACTACTATGAGTAACCACTTTTTCACTGTGCTGTTCTATCCTTTAGCCTTTGCTGTCCTTATCAGGAGGTCTGAGAAATAAACAGTAAATTATTGTTCTTCTGAGTACTATTTTAGTTCACAAATATGGTCAGACTGTGCTCTTGATCTCAGAGTGCTTTCCGTATAAAAGAATCAATGGTGTTGAACAAAACATAGCTTACTAAAGGAACAACCTTCAGTCTAATAATGCAGATTCCACTGCCTAAATTTCAAAATTCTCTGACTTTTCACATATGAAAAGTTAGTGGGTATGTACGCATGAGAATGATTCTTGGCCCGTGATCAATTCATGAACCTTTCAAATATAATCAACAAAGGTGCTGGAAAAAACAATATCACATAGATGGATCCATGCCCCTTCCCACTCAACCTCTTCACCATCTCCCCCATTTACCAAATTCATTTTGTAACCACACTTATCCTTCACAGAGGAGCTCTCATCTAAGAGACCCCTCACAATGGTCTCTTAAGATCTAGTTGGCCCTACAATGGCACTTCTATTGTTACTTTTCTCCTTTTTTGTGTTCTGATTATTATCCTTGAAAATTATATTCATGCCAGCCTTTTTTTTAAATTACATTCCTCTTTCTATCTGTTCCATTATTTATTGTGTTCCTACACTTTCTTTGCTGAGTTGTCTCCTTTCATATTACACGTTACATATTACACTGATCCCTTCTACCTTTCTGCATGTGAAAACCACATTGTCCTGTGACCCAGAGTGCCTGGATATTGCCTGCAAAAAGAACTCCTAAAGTATTTTCCTCTCAAAGTAAGGTAGATTTGTTCTTTCACTTAATTCCCAACAATTTGCATAAAATGGAAGAGTGCAATCAATACAACAAGAAGCATGGAAGTAAAAGAAAAAAAAATCTAAAGTCTACTCTCTACCAATTCTCAATATAGTTTCATTATCTCTCAATGAAAGTAATTAGTAGAGTCAGAAATGGGAATAGAAAAGATGGCATGCAGCAGTAAACAAGACAAGAGAATTAGTTAGTGTCTCTGCACATTCAAATTTTAAGACAGAACAAGAGCTGTAGGAAACAAAATCTATCATTCTACAGGAAAAGCCTGCTCAACCACACGTCTCAACTGTCTTACAATTTTAACAGCAGTCTCAAGGCTTATAATTTCAATTTTTATAAAGTATGAATACCAAGTATTGAGTTGTGAGGCTGGTATTGAGACAAAAAAACAACTGATTAAGCCCTGCTCTATCTACTGATTTTAAGTGAAGTCACAACATAGATGTTCAACCCAGAGTTATAGTGTAAGAGAAAATATTCCCATCTTAACTAGATGTGCAATCTCAGCATTGAGTAACTTCAGACTGTATTTTGAACTCAGAATTCAGTAGGCTGAGACAGGTATCATCAGACTGAATTTGAAAGAATGATAACAAGAGCCTTTTGTCCATTTTCCACATTTAAAAAAAATACCACAGAACTGCAGTAATACACAGGGGTACCACTGTGTACCAAGCTGACTGACTGTTTCCAGGACCTCTCCAAACAGCTGCCCCCATGTGGTATTTCTGTGTTTTATTTTCAGTCTGAGAAGGGCAGTGAAAAGTGTTTGTGCAGCACCACTGACACAGGGGAACTCTGGTCCACATGTAGGGCATGAAGACACCACAGCAATGCACACAATACAATAGCTGCACACATCATAAGAGCTGCATACATTCTACATGTTATGTGTTCTAGTTATAAAAAAGAAAAGGAAAAATAAATTGAAAGAGAGAGAGAGGAGATATCACATTAATTACATTTGTATGAAAACAAATTCTGTTCTGTTAGCAGTTAAGTTGTGTAAGTCAGGTTGAGGGCCAAAAGATTATTAATAATTGCTCTACAAACCAATTTAGATTAGAATAAAATATTGACATATATTTACCCTCAAATCTTTCCTTACTACCAGGCTATCAGATCATTATTTAGTACTGTTTTCTTATAAGTCTTACTCACAGATTCTCAGCTAGGATAATTCCTCAGAACCCAGTTATTCCACTAGAGTGAGGAGAATTTGTAATTAGACAAATGAGCCTCACTAACTAATTTCTTATATAAACAGTAAGATGCTTCACATCTTTTAAATTGGATATACACAAAAATATAGCCATTAATTATTTTAAACAAGTACTGTCACAGAATTGGTCAGGTTGGAAGGGACCTCAGTAAGTCAGATAGACTCTGGTCTATCCTCCCAGATGAAGCAAGGTTATGCTAGAGCACATTGCACAAAATAGTCCAGATGCATTATCCAGCCACATACAGTTATTTTTTTCTCTTCTACTATTATGGGACACATATGTGGGTGTATTATGCATTAGGTTTATTGTACAATCATTCAAGACTCACCTACATTCTGCAATGTTTAGACAGAGAAGTGAACCCACATAATATTCCACTGAAGTCAATTGGAGAAATAAAGTAGCCCACTCCAATACTACTGATCCGGGACCAAAGCTAAAGTTATTAAAGAACTTTGAAAATTATTCTTGGTACTCTCTTAGTTTCTTAGTAAAAACAAACAAGCCTCAAAAGCAATAGTTCTGTATATTACTGCATTAAATACTGCAGCTGGAAAACTTCTTAATATTAAAAGAAATATTACTTAGTCATGTTTCTTGCCAGAAAATCCTTTCTGCATATCTCTCCCATGCCTGGAAAATGGTTGATTCTCTGAGGAAGAAGGAAAAAAAAAGGAAAATTAATTGAAACTTTTTAATTTTTCTGGCATACCTAATTACAATCATTTAAAACGTTCAACTGCATGCTCAGGCAAACAAAAGTAGTGTTACATCTAAATTATTTAAAATATTTAAATTATTTAAAATATTATCTTACACATATTCTTAGCAATGCTAAAGATGCTGCAAGTTGTATTCTCTTCCATCAGTATAAGTGCCCATTGATTTAATTTCATGCATAAGACTATCATACTTTTATTCACAAAGCTATCTAGAAACAAAGAATGCAAACACAAGGCAATGGCAAAAAACCAAAATATTTATTCACAGGACTGTGGAAAGAGCTCTGGTTAACTTACTGCTTCAAAGCTTATGAGAAACTTATAAATGATGTTTTGTATCTTCTTTAAATTGATCATTCTCAACACCCAACTGGCAGAAAAAAGCTTGAAAGCCCCAAATATTTACACACCATATTCTAAGTGGTAAGAACAAATAACTCTGGAAAAGAGAATAGGATTTTAAGCTAGGCAGTGGTACAGCCTTAATGCAGCCTGGTTGGTTGTGGCTTGTGTGGGTTTTTTTCCCTCCACACAAATGGAACTGAGCAGTTATTGACAATTACTGAACATTTCAGAGTGAAGCAGTTTATTGAAACATTTCAAAAATCTTAACTGCCACTGTACCTGGTAGTTCTGCAGCTCAGCAATCTTCTCTTGCTGCACAGCACAATCACTCCAGATAAGATTTGCTGTTTCATCCTCATCCCGTGTTTTCACAAAGCCCATTTCTTGTATTACCACACGCACTATGGAGACACCACACACTTAGGGACTACTTTGAATCTCTAAAACAGATTCATGTTCAACATTTAAAATATCAGTGAAGATTTTAAACACCTCCAAAATAGAACCCTTTGTCTGAGAACACTGTTAGCATGGCAAGCTATTTGTCTTGCAATATTTCCATCAGCCTGTTGCAAATCTGCCATTACAATGTTAGAGCACCTCATAGTGAGGCAGGAATCAGTACAACCATTGATGGGAACTGCAAAGAGCCTCGAGGTATTCCCCATTATTAATCATCCAGCAAAAAATCCTCTTGTACAGCAGTTAGATTTAATCTTGATTATGCCATAAGTTAATTTTAATACAGTGATGACTGTAAGTGTCACTGCAGATGGGGACCAAAATGCCTCCTTAGACAAGGTACAGTATTGCAAAAGGAAATGCATGCATTATTTTAATTGAAAAAAAGAGACTGATTTTATGCCATGTATAACTCTGATTCTATGAGAAAAAATATTTTAGTACCAAACATGAAAATACAAAATTTTAACAGATTTTATTGAGAAGCCTCTGTATTAGAGTATTTAACATTGAATTCACACTGCTCAACTTTCAAGGCTTTAAGTAAACTTACAAACATATACATAACATGTATTTAGAAGGTTCTTCCACACCCACCTTGATTACCTAAGTCTTTACATTTCAAGGTAACAGGTAGGAATTAATATGAGTAACAAATGGGGATTAATACATGCACAGAATGAAAAGCTATGAATTAAATGTTACAAGAAAACCTCAGGTTTCTTACAAAAGAAACTCCTTCAGAAATGTCTCACTGGCAGCCTGATGTAAAGTCCATTAATTCACTCCACTAATCAGTAACTTTCTCACATCAAAAGCAATTAGGATGAAAACAAAATATGCAGCTTCCTACCAATTTCATATTTTGTGCCAGCAATATTGGCAGTGATGACTCCATTCTTCTTCTTCTTCTTTTTGACTTTTCTTTTAATTGTGCCCTGATAGGGTAGTTCGGAACTCAAAGTCAGAGGAGCAGTTCCATGGTTATCTTTGAAAAACAATGTTGTAACCATCAACATTTTTATATTTCAAATAACATATACAAATTAACTAAAAGTACAAAGAGTACTCCATCACAATTTATAGGTACAAGCATGCTAAATAATTAATAGGGTATATTAAAAATCCAAGACTAGCATACCTCCCTCATTAGGAAAGGATGGCATTATAATCTAGGATAGTGCAGAAATAGAGTTCAAATTCTGTTCCAAATTCTCGGTAAATGGTGAAACTGTCAAATCCAAACTACTTAAAACTCCAGTCATGCCATTTCAGTCCCTGGTTGTAAAAAATATTAGTTCTGGAATGGATAGACACCTGTATTAAAAAAATGTAAGAGAGACTTTGTCATAGACAAATCCTGAAAAAAAGTAAATAGCAGGAAACTAAATATGAAAACACTTTTAACTGCATGTGTAAAGAATTGCTTAGTTTAGAAGGTCAATCAAGCTATTGTAAATACAAAACTTTGTTCATTGCAGTTCAATTATTTTCTTTCTGGAAAAATCATTTTGCTCCGTTAATTTTCAAAATGAAATTATATCACCTCTTTTTTTGATTTTCATTTGGGTACGAGACATGAAAATAAATACATAACACTGAATTTAATCGGTACTGCCTCTTTCTATGTCCACAAAGCTCAATGAATTTAGAGTCATTTTAAACCACATTTTAAGTAAAAAATTAAAATCAGACATAACTGAAATCACACTAATAATCTGTTTCTTCTTTTTCACTTTTCAGTGTTTTTTAAAGCAATTGTTCAGTAACCATGTGGTAATGTGGCTGCAGTTTCATGACCACTTCATGACACAACAGATGTAATTTGAAGACATTTTAGGTTGGCAAACATATAAATTTTCAGTTTTTAAAGTGAGCATTTATTTACATAACATGCTATCTTTTACATCTACAGTCACACAAAATTGCTTTTTCTTTTTTCCCTCATGAATCCAGCACTACATGAAAAATCCCACATATTAAAAAGTTTTTTAGGTCCAGCTTAAGCACATAAGAGCAATGGGTTAAAATACTAGGAAAAAATCTTGGCAATATATCACTTCTAAACACACTGCTACATGACTTTGGGTATGCAGCACTGTTAAACCAAAGTCTGCATGGAGATAAATGCTGTCTTTGACCAGCTGCCTCAAACTAATCTAGAAGTTTTCAAAACACATATAATGTTACTGATCTTTAAAAGCTTTCATTTCTTTTCTGCAGTTATATGTGTAGCTAAAGTCCCTCATCCTTTAGATGAGTTTACATTGCTGCTTTTGGTGATTGCAAGACTTATTTAAAATAGCCTTATAGAGAGCACAGGGGATTTCTTTTTCTATAAATAGCAGAAAATTGCAGCAAAGTCAAATTCAGCCATGACTTATGATGCGAAATATATGTGGTCATAAGACTGGACAAGATGTGCATTAACAAAATTACTAAAACATTACTTATAAATCCACATTTTTCTTTTTCTCTGTGTGTACACACAACAGAGGAGACAGAGCTGAAAGTATGTTCTGGACAAGTCATCTGCCTTTTAAGAAAATACATTTTAAAAAATAGATATTTTGTGCTGCAAGATCTAACTTCCTTTCAAGACAGACATTTACCCTTAACAGCCCAGTAATGCAAAAGGATAAAAAGAACAGATTACGGTTCTTTTATGACTGTCACAAATGTACCAGGAGTCAAATTCTGCTTTGTAACAAGACAAATCTCCCTCATTCCGTTTAGTGCCCCTGTGTCCACAAAGATGTTTTATACACAGATACAATGTCAGGCAGCACAGCAGTAACACCCAGCCATTTTGAAGTTTGAATGTTTTGGAGGACATTATCTGAGAAGGTGTCCTGAAAGTCCTCGGGCCCACTGGCATACTAAAATTAGACACAGAGTTGGGAAAGCAAAGCATTCATCCTCCTTAAAACCACTGTGAAGGAAAAGCAGTGCTGGGCACAGTGACTCACTGGCTACTGCATGTTATCAGTTTCTCAGGCTAAGAATACCACCAGAGTACAAGACATGTTTAGTTCCTGGGAATAATACTGAAGTACATCTGTTAGCCAATTAAGGACTTCTATGAACGTACAAAAATGCCTGGCAGTTGTTTCTTGTTGCTTTTCAGTTGCTGTACTGAGTAAAAACTTTTAATAAATTTGGAAGAATGCTAAAAGGACTAACACTGCCCTCACTGTTGTGAGAAACGCCAGCCCTTTTCTAATACAGCATGATTTACAAGCTATGATATGCTAAATAAAAAGGGAGCAGCTCACAGAACTTTCATTCATTTTACAAGCACAGAAAATTATGTGCCCAAAGTTACTACAACACACTGTATTCTGAAGGTGGACCATAAAATTCCAAACTGCTGAATTGCTGCTTTTCTTTAGATAGACACCATTCTGTTCTCAAAAGAATATTCTTTAGGGTCTAAACAGAATGTACCAACATTCAAGGTCTGTGACCAGTCAATTTTTAAGCATACATACGTGAGTTCATGGT
Source organism: Acridotheres tristis (assembly GCA_037013685.1). Lineage (NCBI taxonomy): Eukaryota > Metazoa > Chordata > Aves > Passeriformes > Sturnidae > Acridotheres > Acridotheres tristis. The sequence continues at coordinate 14,849,548 of CM072895.1, forward strand.
AAAGATTTATGGCCACCTTTAGAGTATTCTAAGGACAATTAGTAGTTCAGCCATATGGAAGACAAAGTAATGGGACTGTACTCTGTACTCAAACTTACTTTAGGATTTTAAGTTTTCAAAAGCACCTTCCATACCAATAAATATTCATATTCTCACCTAAACTTGTATGCAATAATTCAAAATTGTTTTACAACTGTTTGACTTCTCTTTACTAGCCCATGTTCAACCATTTCACTGAATACCAAAGCACCAGCACTTCTTAACTATCAGTTTTCCAAAATATTTTACATAGGATGCAGTCCTTCCCTTTGATCCTCTTCAAAGGGCAAATAAGGTCCAGTGAAATGGGACAGTCTCAACTTTACTTCCCACCATGTCAAGTGACAGATGACAGACACTCCATCTCATCTTGGGGGATACATTACCCAAAGCCATGAGTTGCTACTGTGAATTGTAGGCTAAGCCATGGGGGCAGCAGACTTGCCCCTGTTTAGAGCTCCCTGCTTTGTGCATCCCCAGTGTAGTAGCATGAGACATTCCAATTCTGCAAAAAAAATACCTAACACCACTCAGCTGAGCAAGCTGCAATCTTCCCAGGTAAACTGCAACTGTTCCTCTAACTGCCTTTAGATGACCAACTCTCTAACCAGAGGAATGGATCACTTGGCAGAGACAGGAATACACCTCTCAGAGCAATACACAGAGGGCTGCTGCAGAGGGGAAAGGCTGGAAGGAGAAGAGCACACTCAGACAGCACTGACAGGCAACACGGTAGTGCACAGACCCTGGCAGCCACAAGCTCCTACACCTCTTTTTTAATTATATACAGCAGAAATCATCCCGAAGTTACTTCATTCTCTAAGTCCTCCCCAGGCACCTTCTTCTAGCTCAAATCTGATTTGTTATTATTGCCAGCCCTACTCTCAGGTCATAGCACAGCTGAAGGAAAAGACTGGCAGAACAGACTGCTCTGCAGGCAGCCTCTGCCAGTCACAGGCCAAAGCCGATGGCAGGACTCACCCAGATCAGGCACAGTAGCAGCAGCAGCACTGTCAGGTTATGATTACATCTGAGTCAGTTCTCACACCTGTGACAAGTTTTTGCTTATAAAATAAGCATAACCTATAACCCACGTTCAGCTACAATAATGCAAAGGCATATTGTGCTCGTAATCTACCTGAGAGACCTGTTTCTAAGAGACTGCTTTTAATAACACAGAAAAAAGCATTCTATTTTCAAACTGGGACTTTTGGAGCAAGTCAGCTGTCAGAAATCTCTGAATTCACACTCAGGCAGAAAAGGATTGCAGTTCCTGCTGCATATACCATTTCTCTCCCGAAATCCTGATACACATAAATTGGTGAAGGTTTCTTGCTCAACCAGACATATCCAAGGGTAGCTGAACAAAAATGGTTTACATATAAATGGAGCAATATTTGTGAAGAAGAAATTAATGTATCTTCATCAGGTTAGCACATTCTTATATAAAAAAGCACTTTGACTAAAAGTGCTCTACAGAGGAAAAAACTGAGATGTTATCTTTACAGCTGCCTGGCAAAGGTGTGAGAGTGACAGCAGGAGAGATACATTGCATACCATCCTGTCCTAGAAAGGCACAGAAGAGTAAGTAAAAAAAAAACAAGGAAAGAAGGATCTTTTTTCCTCCAGGGACAGAAGAGGCAGGATGCTCTTGCTGGAGAGGGAAGTGTTGCACAAGAACAGAGAACACAGCAGATGCTCAAGTCCATTTAAAGGAACAGTCTGAGCAGGATATGAGAGTGCCTTGGTAAAGAGCAGGAGACAGTGGAAAGAAGTGGTTTCATAGTTAATAGAATGATCCTTTGACAAGTTGTAATATATTCTAGAAGCTCAAAAATTCATAGTATTACTCACAAGTGACCTCTGCCTCTCATGAACCTGCGCTTCATGTCTTGATGCAGTCTGGAAAGTTTTTAATCTCTAAATAGTAATTTTATGTCATTAGACCCCACTCCCTTTTTTCCCCCCAAAGAGTAAGCATCCCAGAAAAAGGCTTAATTAATCAGATCAAAAAAGAGCAGGGAAAGTCAAATTTAAACTGAAAACAAGGTAGTGCAATTTGAGAATCTCTTCCAAACAACTCAAGTCAGTGACATTCTTCAACCTAGTTTCGATCACACCAGTAACTGTGAAACCACGATGTGCACCCTAAGAAAAAGAGACTGGATTGCATATGCACATTTAAAATTATTTAATCTGATACATTAATTGCTCAGAATGGTAGAATCACCTGCTACAAAATACTCCATGTTCCACACATCACTCAGTGTACCGTTTGCAATGAGAACTTCCTTCCTTCTCAGCAATTGTGACACTGCTGGTGCCCAGTTTGAAAAGCTCCATGGGTTATACATATGCTTAACCTTACATACATGAACAAAAACAAGACTTCAGCTCTTAAGCCATGGTACATATGACAAGACATCTCAAAGACAGCTAACATCCTACATATTTAGGTACAAAAACAGATTGCCAGGGTAATTTTCTGAATTCTTTGGGTACAGATAAGTACTCCCTCATCAACAGTGGAACATTTTAGAACAGATTTTCAAACTAACAGTCTGATTTCCTGTGAGCCCATTAGTGCAATTTACTCAGTGCTGTCACAAGTGTTTGGAAATGCAGAGGAGCTGGAAGGAAACCCACAAAGCTCCTGACATAAGGAGCTTTTGCAGTGAAATGGAGACACACTGGAGGTACAGTGACAGAACTGGGCAGGTGACCACGGGGATGGAAGGACAATATCACAGTGCTACAATCCTCACTCTCCCCTTGGCTGGAAAATTAAATTAACAAAAACTTCACAGAAACAGGACAAAGAAAGATGTGAACATAGTCTTCAGAGCATTGACCTAGCAAACATCTGAATTCTGGGTTTTTTTCAATCTAACATTTAAGTCAATTACCCTTAGATGTAAGAGTGTGGAAGTCTGGACACTATGTAGTGAGGGGTGTGCTGTTTATTAGAGTTATGCAAACCTATAATCTACTGTTGATCTGGAATTAAGATATAAAATGCAGATTCAAAATGAGATTAAGAAATCAACATAAATTATAATAGAGAAAAATTCCTTTTTCAGTACCATGCTCAACAAGACAATAACAATTTTCAGTAATGAAACTGCAGAACTAAAAGCCTCCCACCCTTTCATGATTTTTTTAATATATGGCCTTATAAAATGTATGTTGAAGTGTTCCTGCTACAAACAAGCATAGAGACCAGTTTTATTGTTACATGTTCAAAGAAAAATTTGGTGACAAGTTCTCACTTTTACAGAGAAATTCTATATACAAAAAGTAATCTTCATTTTGAGGCTTCATATGTCAAACTGAATGTCTTTAAAAGGCTATCTGTCAGCTGTCTTTAAATTGCATGTAATTGGGGTTTGTTTCAAAATATTCTGAAGTCAAATGAAGTCTATTAATTTAAACATCCTTCATTCCCATCATCAAAGAGATGAGATATTTATACAGCAGTTCTTTCAGATAAAGAGCATGTACAGAGTTCTCAGGTGTTTGATTTGCTAAATGGACAAATACAAGCTACAAACAGCATGATTTACACAACTTTTTTCAAATCATGCCATTCCATAATACTTAATACATAATTCTCTGAACTAATTTATCTGAATGGACAACATTTCTAAAGCTTCTAACACTTCCCAAAGCCACCAAACCAACCAAGCAAGCCAAGCTATAGTGTGTTATCTCAGATGGCTGGAGGCTGGCCAGGAGATGACCCCGCAGTGCCAGCCCCAAGGCTCAGCAACACACAGTGGCACAGAGCCCCAGGAGCTTTGCAGTGTTAGCTCAGGGGAAATTCTACTTTGGTCTTCTCCTGATCTCGCACTTCACAGCTTTGGATTGAAATTTTTCATTGTTTAGTACCACAAAACATCTATGAAATTATAAATATAGAGTGCCTGATTCAGAAAACAGGAAATGGATTAGAAGTTATTAAAATGGTGGAAGTTTCACATCACAGTTTCACAGACATTAATCACTTCCTACTCACAAAATACAGAGATCACAACTCAGCATAGAAGCATTTTTTTTATTTTCAGTGTTGTCTTGAAATTATATTGCTTCTTTTTGTATCCATCCATTTTCCAAAATGAAACTTCAAGTCCTTGGCCAAATTTAAATCAATGTCAAATCTTTCAAATCTGAAGATTGATTTTCTGTTTAAAAAATGACCTCCAAAGTGTCTTTCATAGCAGAGCACACAATGTGACTATCTGTTAGCTCATTCTCACCCTTCAAAAGCCCTTTCTAATGTGATGACATATTTCAGACTGTTAGCAAATTGAGTACTATTGAGTTTCATAGTTATGGTTTGAATATTGAACGAGGGCCATCAAAGAAAATGAGACCAAATTAGAAAACTACAGTAAAAGGTCAACACTTGAATCTTTTACTTGTTCAGTAAGACATAGAAAATATATTAGTTGACAAGGCAAGAGAAAAGAATCTGCATGACTTACAAATCAATCATTCAAAAATAAAATTATGTGAACTTTATATAAACATTAATTAGTATTGAAAATGGCAAGGGAAAATATTGATGAAATAGCTCAAACAAGCAAGTGTAACAATGCTTTTATACACTAAAATCTAAATTTCAGAAAACACGTCTCTGTCACTTGCTGCTAAAATGTATCAGCTTTCATGTTCTACTCTCTGCCAGCAAAAAGCAGAGACAATGCATAGATCTTGTACTGCTGTTCACCACTTCACTGTCAATAGCAGGACATTTCACAAACTCTGGAACATAAAGTATTCCTATTCCCTGATCACAGTAAGTTCCACTGATCACTGCTGAATAGAAGCCAATCTATTTATTATAGAACCATTATATATAATAATTTTTAATATTATATATATATATCTATATATATGTACATGTATATTTGAAATGGTTTTCTATATTATGTTTTATTCAATCATTCCACCTTCATTTAAGACAGCTGAGTGGCTGGATACCCATGGGTACAGGAGGGCTGGACCCCTGTCACCTCACAGAATCACTGGGTTGGAAGAGACCTTCAAAATCATCGAGTCCAACCCATGCCTTAACACCTCAACTAGACCATGGCACTGAGTGCCACATCCAGTCTTTTTTTAAACACACCCAGAGATGGGGACTCCATCACCTCCCCGGGCAAACAATTCCCCAGCCTATAACGTTGCAGGGGGTTATTGTGGCCAAAATGTAGGACTCAGCACTTGGACTTATTAAACTTCATCCCACTGAACTCTGCTCATCCATCCAACTGTTCCAGCTCTCTGCAGAGCCCTCCTACCTTCCAATAGAATGACACACACTCCCAGTTTAGTGTCATCTGCAAATTTATTAATGAAAGACTGAATACCCTCATCCATGTCATCAATAAAAATATTGAACAGGACTGGCCCCAGCACAGACCCCTGAGTAACACCACTGGTGACTGGTCCCCAGCTGGATGCAGCACTGGTCACCATCACTGTCTGGTGGTGAATTCGCTATCCAGCCAGTTCTCATCCCAGCAAGGCATGATCCTGTCCAAGCCACGGGCTGCCAGCTTTTCCAGGGAATGCTGTGGCAGACAGTGTCAAAGGCCTTGCTGAAGTCCAAGTAGACAACATCCACAGCCTTTCCCTCATCCACCACGTGGGTCACTTGGTAATAAAAGGAGACCAGGTTGGTCAAACACGACCTGCCCCTCCTAAACCCAGGCTGGCGGGGTGTGATACCCTGGCCATCCTGGAAGGGCTGTGTGATGACATTCAGTATAAACTGTTCCATTACCTTACTGGGTAGTAAGGTCAGGCTAACTGGCCTATAAATGAAGCATTCCCTTGAACCAAACAGCACAAGGACATTTGTTAGCTTTGTGTTGAGGACCAAGTGCAGGAAGGCACACTCACTGATGGACTGACACATGCCATGAGGGCCGACCCTCTGTGGTGAGACACCCATAGCTCTAATAAATGAAACAGATATGATAATGTTGCATAATGATTCTGTGTTATAGTAATATGGAGGTGTGACATTAACATTGTGGGTTTGGTAGGAGGAAAGGTAAACAAGAGAGAGTTAGAGGAGGAATTTGAGTTGTGGCACCTGTGGGAGCATCTCTGCTCTGCTTTTGACTTTGCAGTGTGTCATCCATGCTCTTCATTATGGCACATCAACACACACCAACAGTTATCACAGGGTGCTTTAAATTGTGTACACCACAAACTAATCACTGCTGGAATTATACTACTCCTTTCTTTTTCTATTACTCACTTCTCAAAAGATTGATTTCTCTAGTAAGTGCTCGAGGCCTTAGAGATCTACAAGATAGGACAATTTAACATTTTACATATATCAGCAGAGCTGTCTTAGCATAAAAAGCACTAATCTTTTAATGAAGCTGATATGTTTGCAGTGATTCATTATATTATAAATAGACCTTGGGGAGAGATTTGCTAAGGATCTCAAGGAAGAAAAAAATCGAGAAAAAGATATCTTTAGACCATTCCCCCTCACACATCAAATTCTCCCTCCCTTGCTTCAAGCTGGCAGCATTGGCTTAGTGTGAAAATAACCTCAAGCTCTGGAACACAAGAACACAAATATGGTTAAATTAATTTCTATATAGTTCTGTGTATCACAAGAGCCACATCTCAGCCCTGTGTTGGTCTGCCTCATTTCATCTCATATTTTACAAGCCTGCAATTCATAGATTCATTTCGGCATCACTAGACATGGGCTGCAATTCTCACACACAGCCCACGACAACTCTGATTGAAGATTACATCATCCTAATTCACATGCTGCCATATAACATTGTTTTCTAGTTTAACAACAAGGGTGACACTCCCACAGCAGTCTGAAATTTAAATTGGCAGACATTAGCCTGTAGTTTCAGCATCCAACGTGCAAATGTTTGGACAATAATCAGGTCTTGAATAAATCATCAAAAAAGAAGTTTCTTGCAATCACAAGAAACATTTATTCAAAGGCTTCTCGACCATGAAAGTGCAAGAAAGGTGCTCTTACAAGATCACCAAATTCTTTATCACATTATCCTGCCATTTCCAACTATTAAATCATTTGCTCAGCTCCACTGGCAATACTTGTATGCTTGTATGAGTGTTAGTAGACCTCTAACATTTTAATGACATATACTTCTACCCTGTAAAGAACAAGTGACAGTCAGAAATATTCACACTTGGCCTACAATATCACTGAGACTACTGTAGCCAACACTCAGTGCTAGTAAGAGTTTGCAAACAGCTGATAAATGAACCAGAAACCCCAGCAGCTATAAAACATTTCACAAAAACATGCTTTCCTCCCCACAGCTTAGTACTTGGGGCTCAGTGGACTACCACTGATTTTAAAACATTTTTGCACATGAAAACAGGAGAACATCGAACACTTTCAAAAGGATGTGAGCCCGCAGAAGCTTCTTTAAATGAATTGACCTGATTTATCGAAATTCCCTTAAAAGGCTGGATTGACTCCAAACCCTCTGTGTCACACTATTTTATCCATTGTAGGGGATCTAAATAGAGTGACTATCCTCATCGGTTGTGAGATGAGACTCCATTATCCTACTACAGGAATATTTTGTGCAAATACTGCTCACCTGTAGAGAAATACCACATATAGTCATAAAGCCTAGAAAAGTAATGTCTTAAATATTGATCCTAAATCGCATACTTTGAATACCCAAAATAAGACAGAAAAGTGAAGTGCACCAGACTTTATACACACTAGCTTTAATTTTTACTTAAAACATGAGAATAGCCTACAAAAAGTAATTTCCTGGGATTTGCTTGAACTCATAGGATCGGGATAATGTACTTTCTAAATGGTAAGTACAGCATTACTGAGGTAACCCTGTAATATTCTGTAGTTTATTTATTGAGTAATCACGCACCATTTCTGAGCTGCAGAGCCCATACTGACAATAGCACCAGAGCTTTTTAATGTAGTTTAAAATCATTCCAAAATCTGAGGAGATAACTGCCCTAAGTATGACTATTTCCTCCATTGCTTTAATCACAGCAGAAGCAGTGTTCCAAGTTTGGAACAATATCACAGCTAGTCCTGTCCTCATCCTTCTTGGTCAAGTCCCAAAAAGCTACACTCAAAAGTAAGTGGTTCTGGCATGTGTGTATCACCTTTTTTCTTCCTTTTTTTTTTAATTAGAAAAATAAAAAGTGTTGGTTGATATTAAGAGATAAGAGCTACACTTGAAAGTATTCTGAAATAGAAGTCCTCAACCAGAGGCTGGTGCAGTGGGATAGTCCATTCATTTCGCAAGGCTCAATTTTATTTTCCATTGCTTATATTTCTTATATTAATCTTATATTTCTTAAAGGTGAATTCATAATGAAAAAGAAATGCATAAACTTACATAGTCAAATGCATGCTAGCTGCAAAGCTAACTGCTTTTCAAATATTCAAAATAAACAAATACATTGATTTCTTATTATGTTATAGCAACATAAATCACTGCCAGCCAAAATAAAACAAGACTGGGAACTGAGACACATTATTTTTATTTTATTTTTTTTTTTAACATATTATCCTAGGCAGAAAATTTTGAAGTTTATTCTTTTGTGCTTCTGACTCTTTCAGACATATCATACCCTTCACATTATAGAAGAGTATTTGTAGCCAAGAGAGTAGCATATTTGCCTTAAAACCACAGATAAGGCAAAAAGGAAATGCACCAAACTGAATCAAAGGCATTTTTAAATCCAAAAGGTATGGAAAAGTTATAACACACCTAATAACTAAAATAATATATCTTTCAGAAGAAGTTTCATGCAAAGTGTCAATACGAATGAGAATGGAGGAGATCACAACTGACATACCCAATAGAAAAAAAAGGAAAATAAACTGGGATTCATAGTTGGCTATTGATGCAGAACTCTGAATATTACTTCACAAATATGAAACTTCTTCCCAATTTTTTTAACTCCTTTGACTGCTCAAAGGAAGAAAAAGCTTTCTTCAGGAAATCTCCCAGTTCCATCATACTGAAGATACATACAAAAATTATAATTTTTTTCTCAAGTCTCTAGTATAAACAAGATCAACCATACAGGATTTTCTCTGTAAACTAGTGAAGTAAATACAGATATTTCTATCAACTTCTGTGGACTTTATATCATGATGTTTCCATTCCAGGACAGACCTGCTGATGACACAATTTAGTTTTGATTATAATTAGGACTCTGGTCTCATCCATGTCAAAACCAGAGTCCATTTAAATTAAACTTTCATCACAGTAGAAATTACAGCTCAAACTTACTGAGTTGCCTCCAGATTTCTCTCTTTCTTGACAAAGATTACAAGCTTCAAGTATCACTTTCAGAATTGCTTGTCTGTCTAGAGGCAGGTCTTGATATCCCACAGCTCATGCAGGATTCACATGTTTAGAAACAGGGATTACTGTGCAGGTGATATATAGATACACTGCCACAGAAAATGCTTCATGCTGCTCTCCACAAGTACATTTTGTCCAACTAACAGTTCACAATTTACTGCATTCAGTAGATGCTCCTGAATCTGGTTGTCTATTATAAGGAAAGATAAACTGCAAGCTCAAGGAGAGATCAGAAAAAGCATAAAAAATAAAGAAAAGAAACAAGAATCCCAGAAAAAGAACTCATTGCAAAATATGTGTGGTTGACAAAATGCATGAGCATTCAAATTGAAGGCAGTGGATTTCAATTAACATAGTCTGCAATAGAGAAAAAAATGCACAAAAAATCACAAACAAACAAATAAAACCTTTGCAGCAGCATGTGGCAGGGTGATATACCAAATTCTTCTGCATACAATTACTGAGAGTGCAAAACATTTATTTATCATGCATTTAGCTGACAAGATTACATACTGCAGAATACACAGTCATACCAGGACCTCCTACCGATATAGAAACAGATTAAATATAATTCTGCAGTACAAGTAGCAAAATGAAATAACTTACCGTTAGTGTTGCATTGCTGAAACTATCTGAAGAGTCAGCCCTCCGGAAACAGGTTTTTCTATCAATAATTGACAGCTGATACAGTTTCAGTCAGCAATACACCAGGGAAAGACTGGCTGCAGCAGCAGCTCCTTTCCATTTCGCCTATCTCAAGCACTTTTTAGATCTCTTTCTTAACCCTTTCTAGGTATTTTCTCCCTGTGTTTTGGGTGGCAAGACAAAGGCATGCTATAAGAAAAGAATGCATTATTTCCCACTTTACTTGGTGATAAGAGTCGTGGGAAGAAAGTCAGTAGGATTTAGTCATAACAATAAGCTAACAAGAAGTAAAATCTAAAAACAGAAAATGACTCAGTGACTGGGAAGAGATATAACAGGGGTATGAGCTACTGTAACGAGGACAATGGTTTCTCCAAACGTAGAATTAAGAGGTCAAGATCACAATAACAAGACACTAGTATAGAAGAAGGCTAAAGAAGTTAATAATTTGCAAAAAAAAACCCCAAACATTCTCATTCTCTTCCAGGCTTGGACCAATGAGACCTGAGTTTTGAAATCAAACCTATCTGGTTTCAGTGAAGGCAGGATTACCATCTTATAGATCAATTTTTAAACCAAATTAAATACTAGGTGCAGTATACATCCTTTACTGGAATAGCTGTTTCTATAGTATTCTGAAACCATCCATATTCCTCAAATGAGGTTGTTTTCTTTTACAATGTCAATTTATACCAATAAGAAATTGTTTTCTGACATCACTTCAAAAAATGGCTTTTCTTTGTCATGTTATTCTTTTACATTAAGACTGCACTGATTTGACAGCTCAGTACATTTTAATGGACAGTGGACCACAAAAGACATCTGACAATAAAAGGCTTGGAAAGTTCCTTTGTTCAAATGGATTGCTCTTCCCCCACAGAAAAAAATAAACAAACAAAAGCCACCAAAAATGAACAACCATGGAAGAAAACTGGAGGTCCCAAGTGCACTCCATTCTTTTGCATTAGTTTTATAGGAGTCAGGCCCATCAAATGTGCCAGACAAGACTGACTGCACCACTACTGCCATATCTATCCTGCAAGGATGTGATGCCTTAATTCTTAGCTTTCATATTATCCAGATTCTGTACTGCATTAGTATATAACTCTGAACTTTATATAAAGTGTTAGCAAGTTCTCCTCACAGTTTAGTTAGACAAAACAATCCTTTTCCAGCCCAAAAAGTATAAACAACAGCAAGTTGAGGAGAGCAATCTGGGAGGATGGGACTTCATAACCTGGAGCTGTAATTGGACAATTAACCTCAATATGTAAATGGACCAAACTTATAAAAGTGAGAAAAAGTGTGACCCATCGTTCATCTTGGGAGTAGCCAGGGCCAGGCTCTTGTACTGCCCAAGGTGTATCCTTTGAAGGCCTTTTTAATAAATACCTACTTTATTCTTTTAACACTGTCTAGCCTCTGTTCTAGGTAGCCTATCAAAGCATCAGAAGAAGTATTATGGATAGATTCCAGTGAGATGGGAAAAGATATATTCATATCAACTGTTGGTAGTCCTACTAGCCCAAATGCCAGCCTTTGGAAATCAAATGCAGGTACAATGCAGCTGGGGAGCAGAAGGTGCAAAGGCTACAATGTATGTAAAATACATTTCCCCTTACTTCCTACTCTCTTAGTTTGCAAATGATAGGAGCAGAAGCTCTCTCTGAACAACAGAGAATGTCACTCTTACTTGCCCATTCAAGAGAAGGATTAAGGCCTCTGCTTCATTCATGACTGGCCAAGTACATCTTCCAAAACTGAAGAATTGACTTCAAGGACTTCAATACAGTAGGAAATTATAGGAGAAAACTTAGTGCAACCAACTGAGAGACAATTTCACATGGAAGAATAGAACAGGGAGTGCAGTCTGGACATCTCCTGAAGTCTCTTCCCACAGATGACTTTTCCCCATGGCTCCTCGTACTGTCTTGGTTCCAGGTGTCTTACATCCAGCTGTTGCAGAGACTCAGCTTCAACTGTACCATTCATCTATTATCCTCAAACAACTGGAACCGTATTAAGCATGCATATCCCATGATTGAGACTTTTTATTTATCAATGAAACTAAATAGTGTGTTGACTACCTGTGTCAGACCTTCCCAAGCACATGTTCACAAGAATATACCTTCTCTTTTATTTTCATTTCTAATAAATTTTATCTCATTTTCTCATAAAATATCAAAGACCTGCTTCCTGTACATGTTTGCATTCCTGAATGTTGCTTTTGGCAAAAAGGCCACAACATCCTTTCATTTTCTCTTCATACCTAGAGGCAACAGAAAAAAGTAATATATAGGCTTTTCTAATTGACTGCTTGGGGTCATTAACTGCATGATTTCTCAGCTGGTGTCCAGACTTTCAAATCTAACTCTGTATTGTTCCATTACTTGTCTTCTATTTCTGCACTTGTGCTGGATGCTGCTCTGGGTCAATATCTGTCACTGTCTAAGCTGAGTTGCCAACTAAGCATGCTGCCACTCGCTCCCTTCCCCACCACCTCAACCTCCCAGCACGGGTGAGAGGATCAGGATTAAAGTAAGAAAAGTCAGGGGTTGAGAAAAAGACAATTTTATAGGGAAAGCAAGAGCTGCATGTGCAGGAAAAGTAAACAAGGAATTCATGGACCACTTCCCATGGGCAGGCAGGCATCCAACCATCCCCAGGAAAACACAGCTCCATCATGAGCAGCAGTTCTTTGGGAAGACAAAAGACATCACTCCCACCCTCCTCCCCTTCCTCCTTCTTCACCCCTCTTTATTTGCCAAGCATGATGTCATATGCTATGGGATATCCCTTTGGTGGGTTGGGATCTGCTGTCCCAGCTGTGCCCCCTCTCAATTTCCCCTGCATCCCCAGTCTCCTTGCCAGCAGGGCAGAACAAGAAGCAGAAAAGGCCTTGGCTCTATGTAAGCCCTGCTCAGCAATAACAAAAACATCTCTTATCAACACGGTTTTCAGCACAAATGCAACATATAGCCCCAAACTATGTACTGTGAAGAAAATTAACATTTCCCCAGCCAAAACCAGCGTGATATCCTACAAGATTCCCAACTCTATGAATTTGAACAGATTTGGCTTGTAACAGCACTGATTCCTGTACCACCATGCTTTATTTTATTCACTGGATATCTCCCTTCCATCCTCAGAAACATTATTTTCAGTAAATGTTCCCACTTTTTAAGTGGCACAAAAAGTACCAAACTCATGTTCTCAGATCATTCTTGCTCAGTTCTAGGAAAAAAAAAACTTTTTATTCAAATTAATGCCTAATTGTCAATGCTCACTATAATTTATAGTCTTTCACAAGCTTTAAGTTCACATAAAAAGTTAGGATAATATTATATCCCTCTAAAAAGCCCCATGAAATAAAATGTAATTCAAAGGTAGTTTTTCCTGGGTGAGTAAATTGCAAATCTTTGAGATTTCTTTCACCAATAATTAACATGAAGTGTATTTGCATGTTTCTCCCACCTTCCACACCACCAAGATAAGCTTGGAAGTATAAAACACCATTAGAAATTCACAGAAATTTCATATTCAATGAACACTAAACACTTGACAACCACCCCCAAAGCATAGAAAGCAGTTTTCTATCACATAGCTCTATTCTATATTCTTCAAGAAAAGTCCATTCTAAGCAAGCAGATAAGAGTGATTTCCCCATCAAATTTCACAATATTCTGTCCTGTCAGTGCACTTGTTTTTTGTGGTCATAACCAGTATCAAGATCTTTGCCTCTCCACGTGCAACAATTCAGTATTAAGCATCTGATTTCCTTTTCTCATATTATACTCCAGTGCTTCCACTGCACCCTATAGGGATATAACTGTGTTGGTTTTCAAGAGCTAAAAATAAAACAAACACATGTCAACCCAAGGACAAAGTTGAAAGGAAACATACTTTAATGTAACCGAAGAAGAATATATTTAGCATTTTGCTACTAAGCAAGGATGAAAATAAACATGTCAACACATCACTGTGTTTAACTGTGAAACCCACACCCTACTCAACTCTTTCTGCAGCATTTATTATATATGAAAAGTGGATTTAGCCTTTATTTCTTTCTTCTGAGGAGTGACTGTTAGTACTCTTACTACTCCTGGCCACAAAGAGCTCCTGAACTGCAGTGTAAAGCACTTCCATCCTTTTAGGCAATCAGTTTTTCTGTCAGCTAACAGTACTGTAGCCATCTAAGGTACATTTGGACAGTGGTGCATATTAAACTTCAATTTGGAATCCTTCCAAAACCAAATACAAGCATAAGTGGGAAGTGGCATGACACTCACTCCACTCCAGAAAGTGAAAAAGTGGTCCCTAAATCAGAATGTTTTCTTTTGTCTTTCTTTCATTATTATTGTTAGTCTGGGCTCTCAGTAAAGCAGTACTGTTCCTCTGTCCCCAGAAATTAATTCTCACAAATACCCCACGTGATTATATTTTTTAATACTGCCTTTGAAGTAATGTGGATCTATATTTTAACATTTTCAATTATCTGAACTTTAATTTTTAACACTGGGAAAACAAATAGTACAATTGTATAGAAAGGTCTTCGTTTTGGAGATCCTGTATTCTGATTAAAGCTGATATTGAAAGCAAGAATCATTATGCCTGCTTTACTCAACCTTTCAAAACATAAAGCCAAAAATTTAATCTAATACATTAGAGTTTCTTTCCTGGCATATGGAATTCAAGGCAGAGCAAAAATTAGGGTAAGCGAGTTTAAATGAATGTGGTAGAATTGTAAAATTATATTGTATAGAAGTATGAACACTTCAGAGAGAAGGCAAGGAGGAAAACTGGGAAATGCTCATAGCAAAAAGCTATTACTTTAACCCCCACAGAACCTGTAAGTTCTTGCCTCTACTGCCATGAACAAGAGGATTCAGTAGACTGGGGCACTATGGAATCTCCTGACATGAAAGATTCTGGCTCCAAGGGGTTGCAACCCTGGAACAGGAACATTTACCCTAATGCTCACCAGGTTCAAAGGCTGACTCCTTCAGAATGTCACCTTTTTTCTCACATATCTATTCAACTGCAAATGATTATTTTACCCATCAGTGTAGCAAACATCAACAGATTCCATTCTAAATTTAAAAATACATTAGTATTTTAAATATTAATGTTAAAAAGGTTCACTGCTTCTGGTAAACTTTCCAGGAAGCTCATAAGGTCTGCAAAAGGAGTAGTTGCAAAGTAGCATTCTGGCAGGACTTTAGGTAAGCATTAATGGAGCTCTAAAGAGCTCCTTGTGCTTAATAAGGGCCATTTGACTTCCATCAGTAGGATTCAAATGGCCCCAATTAACTTCTAGGTATGTAGAATATAAAAATTAATCGAGGGCTAAGTATTCTGAAGTTCACAAGGGAAAAACAAAATCCAGCTAAAATGCTCCAATATGAATGCAGTGAAATGTCTTAGTTTTGACAGTTTGTATGCACCTCTCCAAATAAAATGAATTCCCTCTTTTAGGCAAATCCAAACTATTCCTTTCCCACTCATATCATGGTAGAGTCGCTGTGTCAACTATGGATGATGGAAATACCTCATCAAAAAGAAAAAGACTGGCAAGCATTCATCTTTTTTGTCAGGGACTGACACAAGGCCTATCAAAAAAATTCAATCTCCTCATGACTTAGAATTGTCCCCAAAAGCTACAACACTTCAAGGCAGTGATAACACTTGGAATTTTCTGAAGATTTGTGAAAACATATAGGAGTAAGAAACCTGCATTGTTGATTTCCACAAGGTATCTTTACACTGATAAAATCGCAGCACAAAATTTAAAAAACATTAGTAACTCATATCAAAAACTTATCTTGCAACATGCTTCCGTGTGCATTTTTAAGACAGGAGCTTTGCAAAAGTATACACAGGGTAGCTTGGAAGATGTTATCAATTCCTCTATTTCAGACATTAACATTTCATTTCAATTTCTTGTTTCCTAAGGATTTACATACTGAGATTAATGTGTTCTCAACTAGCATGAGACATCTGCAAGTATCTAGTAAATGCAAAAATACTCCTTAACACAGTGTTAAAATATAGGCAAGAAAAAAATGAAGAAGTGCAGAACATTAGAAAATGTGGATGTTCAGTAAATTTGCCCTAGGTATCCTACAGAGACTTCTAAAATTTCTAATAAATATCCATGGATGAAGATTCAAAATCAAGAAATCATACTTCAGTCATTCTTGATGTTGACAATTCAGAGAGAGCACATTCAGCAGTCAGCATCAGTCTGCCACATTTCACCTTCAAAATTCTATTTATGGCTTTCATAACATACAGCATTAGAAACAACTTAGAGAAAAATCCTAACTATACAAAAAACTGCAAGATGGCTTTGTGTCTAACTGCTTCTTGATCATTTAATCTCCCAGTTCTTCAGACTTGTTCACAACTAAATCTGTGCTGCCAATATACCACTATTAGCTTTGGAAGAACATGGGAACAATTTTATTTTGATTGCGACTTGAGCCTCAGATTACTAAAATGACTGTTAGATTACTGGAATAATTACCTAATAACTGCTGACAGGCTTGATCTCCTGGCCTCTTCTAACACTCCCAAAGTGCTGGGCAGATCCCTTTGGAAATATGTGGAATGTATCCAAACCATCAGAAATCTATAATAGGGGCATTTTTCTACAAAAAAATTAAAAAAAAATTAAAAACAATTGACAACTATTTTTCTAGACTTTCTTGCATAATATGGCCAATATCTGCAGATAAAAACATGTTTTGTCATTATAGAAATCACATATTCTGTATTAAATAGCTCATGTAGCTTTCTGAAGCTTTGTAACATTTTTCTCCAGAGAATCTTGCTTCAGAAGCAATAGAGTCATGTGTCATCACAGACATTATATTTACTCACCACAGAGGAAAATCCCTGGCATAATACCTGCTTGTCCAATTTATTTTTTTTTTGTTTGAACTACCATCGTCATGTCTTATTTCTACTGAAACCCCCATTGCAGCACTTAAACTGGGGTAAAAGCTTCTACAGATGCCAAGTCACTGGATATTTTGAGATACTCTGCAGTATTTGAGGGACAACCAATTCCCACAGAGAAAAGTACTTCTAATCATTCATGTGTGGAAAGAACCAACAGGATTTCTCTGAATATTATTTAGATATTTAACACTCTGGTTAATTAATGAGGGATTTAGGCAGAAAAGTATACTGAACAAGGAGTGGGTGGGATATGTGTGTTTGGTTGGTTTAGAGGGGGTTTAAGAAGGAATAAAATCTAATTTTGGTACCCAAACTGCAAATACATAAGAAAGGCACAAAAGCGATCAATATTGAGACCTTAAGTCAGTTTCACAGAGTTCAGCAGTACGTTCAAATTCCAGCATCAATTGCTTTTCCCTTTTGCTTACAATTATGTGTGGTTTCAGCAGTAGAAATTCAAAAAGATCCCACAGATTATGGGCTTCCAGCTAAGCACAGGAAGATATTTGACTTGCATCTCCAGAGATTTAACTTGTTCTACATTTCAGCCTCCGCTGGGTACCACTGCCAAAAGACGATGCCATTTTAACCTTAACCTGGCCGTACATGCGATCCGACCCGCACGGACGATGGGCTCCGCATGCAAAAACCAGGGGGAGGGGGACGAGGAGAGAAAACGAATACCTTTAATCCTGAAACGCCTCCCGGTTCCCTACTCCTCACACTGCGACACGCGCAGTCATCCTCCCTGCCTGTGCGAGGGCTGCCCGCTGCAATGAGGAAACTTCCCGAGGGGCCGATGCCGGCGCTGCCGCCGCACCTGCCCGGGCCGGACAGCGCTGTGTGTGCCCCGGGCCACCGCACAAGCGGCGGGGCTGCCGGCACTTCCCCGCGCTCCCGCCCCGCAGCATCGCCCCGAGCCGGCGACACATCCCGCTCCGGCAGCCGCCGGCCGGACACGGCTTCCCTTCCCCGCCGGCGATGCTGAATCACGGCGGGCCGCCGCTCCGCCGTCTCTCCCCAGGGGTGGCAGCCTGTCCCCCGCCGCCGCAGGAGGAGGAGGAGGTGTCGCGCCCCGCCGGCCCCTCACCCTGACTCACCTGCCGGGGCGCGGGCGGGCGGTCCTGGAGCGCTCCGGTGCTCGCGGGCGGCGCGTGCTGCGCCTCACGGGCGGCGCGATCCCGGGCGGGGCGATCCCGGGCGGGGCGATCCCGGGCGGCAGCATCCGCGCCGGGCACGGGCGGGAGGAGGAGCGGGAGGTTACGGCGGGGAGCCGGGACAAACCATTCCCTGCGAGGGGGCACCGGAGGCAGCCGGTAGGCCGGGCGGGGCGGGGAGCGCGGGCCCTCCCACACAGGTACGTGCGAGGATTGCGCCCGAGGGGCGGCGGGGGGTGTCCGCGGAGAGGGACGGGCGGCGCCGCGGGAGGCGGCAGCGCTGCCGGTCCGCCGGTGTCCCCCCGCGCTCGCGGTGGAGCGGCCCGCGCTGTCTCGCTGCCCGAGGACGCGAGCGGACCCGGCTGCCACGCGGGCAGCGCCCGGGGAGACCCGTGGCCGCCGGGAGGAGCGGGCTGGGCTGGGCTGGGCCGGGCCGGGCCGGGCCACCCTCAGGGCCGTCTGCGGCCGTCTCCCTGCGGCTCCGGCTGCCGGGAAGCGCCCTAGGAGCCCTGCGGAGCGCTCCCCCGCCGAGGAGCCCCGAGCGCGCCCCGCCGTGAGGCGCGGGAGCCTCCCCGAGCGCCCGCGGGGCCCGGCAGCGCGCGGGGCCGGGCGGATGGAGGCGCCCGCGGGCCCGGAGCTGCCGGCGGCTCCCTGCGCACAGCCCGGCACCTGCCCGATCCACGAATCCCAGGATTTTTTCCTCTTCTCCTTCGGATGCGTAGCCAAATGTTTTCCTCCCGTGTGCACAAATGCAGTTTGCCGCTCTGAAAGAGCCATTTGAGGCTTTTCCTGAAATACTTGGCATCCTCACATAAAGGCACGTGACCTAATCAGATAAATGCAATAAAGATTGAAAAAAATAGAGAAACGCTTGTCAAATTATTTTCTTTAAGGAATTTATCAAAAGAATAAAATGTTTCATAAAAAAGAATACTTAAAGAATAAGTAATAAAAGCCCAACTGAAATTTAGTCAATTATCTCAGCAGATTATGTAGTATCCTCTGTGTTTATCAAGGTTAGGATCCCAATTCACAAGTTGAAGTCACCATGGCATTTGATTTTGTATGCGTTATGTTTGCCGTTGAACTAGCTGTAATTTTTATTGACTTTTTCTGGTATATTAACTATCTTACTTTGTTCATACTATTATGTGCTTGCATCACACATTCCTCAGTACTACATACCTTTTAAATCAATTCCAGTCTAGTCTTTTCTGTGCAATCTCTTGGCTGAAATAAGGCCATCCGTGAGAATGTCTACAGCTACCTTTCTAGGGCAGTTAGGAATAAATATATTCAGTAGGCTTAGTTTCAAGTTTTCTCTTTCTTGGTCAGAAAGAACTGAAACAGAGTTGACAGTGTTAAATGAAAATGAAAATTTAATTGCAACTTGATCAGCATTAAGGTTTTTTACTGTTTTTTAACATCTTTTGAGGTAAGCTGATACTTTAATAGGAACAGATTGTGGGCTTCTTGCAAATGCTAAAATGATTGTTAAGGACAGAAAACCGCAGGAGAAATCCTTTAGGAAATCCTAGAGAGATATCAGACTGTTTTCTCATGTGTGGTATCAATTTGTAGCTTGAAAAGTTGAAGAATTTACTTTTCACAGACATGGTATTTTTTCATTGGGTTGGATGACAGATTATATTATGGTTTTTACTGATCTACAGAAGTTACGATTTATTCGCCACTAAAACCTTTGCTGGGCTCGCCAAAAAAAAAAAAAAAAAAAAAAAACAAAAACAAAAAAAAACAAAAAAAAAAACCGAGGAGAGGTATAATTTCTGGCCACAAACATATAGAAGCTCCCATGCTTGTTGTGTAGGTAAGTGTTCGTAGTAACATGTCTAAATTTTAGTGGTAGGGAGCCTATGCTAAAGCAATGGGAGCGAAGCTCATCCCCATGTAAACAGTCACTATTCTCCCAGCTGTGCCAAAGCGGTGTTCCAGGATGCTCCTGGGGAAAGGTTTGATTCCATTAGTCATTTGGAACGCTGCCTCTGACTGCAGATGAAACCATTTTCAAGGCTGACATGCACTGTACGTGATCTCTGGGTCAAAGCTTGGGTTGGGCCAAGAGCAGACCCTGCCTGCTTTGTTTTAGCGGTGTGTCCACATTCCACAGCCCAAACCAGGCCTCTCCACCCCAGCGATGTGCACACCTCTGCTGAGCTAAGTACATTGTACACTGGGAAGAGCAGCAAACCGCAAGCAGGAGTTTGTGATGAGAGATTGAGCCCAGATGTTGCTTTATAATTCTCAGGCAAGCCTGACGTTTGGGAATAGAGCTGTGGCCTGCTCGTGTCCTGGAAGAATTTTAGGAAAAGCCTCCCCTTCCAGGTGCAGCCCATGCTTCCTCTTTTCAGAGGGCTGGTACCAATGGGTGCTGTTCTCAGCTGGGAGAGCACAACCTGTGCCATATCCTCCCAGCAAAGGCCAGAGCCTCACAGCAGAAACGCTTTTTCTCCTCTCCATTCCTGGGAGGCAGGAGGCATTAATCTCTTCCTGAATGTGCTTTTAGTTGTTGTTTCCCAGAAGCAGATCAGATTTACTTTTTTTTAATGCGATCTGCATTCTGAATTACTCTGAGAGTAAATGGTACTTGCTACCTCCATGTTGAAACATTAAAGCTAACAAAATGTAGTAAGGAACGAAAGCAGGGTATTAAACACACAGATGCTTAATTAGGAGCATTAAATAGAGTTATATTTTTAATATGGAGCTAGTTTAAATACTGAATATTGATGCACTCGAGAACAGATGTGTCTAGATAATTATTGTAAATAGAACTAGTAATAAAAATACCTTTTATATGGCATGAAGATTATCTTATGAATTTTACAAATGAACAAACAGTAAGGAGAAAGGCAGAGATCAGGAAGAAAGTGCTTTTGCAGAAATCTACATATTTCTAAGAATTTTCTTAGGTTTTTCCAAGTTTTCCATACAGAAGTTCTGTATTCATTTATGAATTTTAATTGTTACAGTTGAATAATGGTGAGGGCAATCAGATCAGTTCTATTTTCAAGAGAAAGACTGATTATTTATTTGAAGACTGTTCCTATTTCACCCTTCCTGTTACTACAAACATATTCCCTGAATAATTGTGAGCACTGTAATTCTGCATATGTAATCCATCTCCAAGTCAGTAAATACAATGTCCTCAAATTACAAAGAGGATAATTAAATTCTCTAAAGAACACTAGCATTTGAACAAAGTCACAAAATAGACTTGGAAATGCAGACCTATTTCTCTTGCTCACTCAACCACCAGCTTACAGAGCTGCAGTAGGATGCACAGTCTGATGCGGTCCAGAAAACTTGAAGTTCCATTTTTACCTCTGCTGTTGAAACAGGCTCTATCATTGTGTAACTGCTAGTACTGGAAAATGCCAAAAAGAGCTTCAAAACATTAAATGTGACAATCATGAAGTTCAAAAGCTTTGAAACAGAATCAACATATAGATTTGTAATAGGAATAATAGCTATTCCTATTAGCTAATAGCTATAAAACAGTGTGTTTTCTTCTGTTTGCACAACACTCATCTTAGAATATATTTGCTAAGTAAATAATTACACATTTCTAAACAGGTGCATTTTCGCACTTGCTATAAAGCCATGTCCAAACATAATCTGTGCTGTCATAAACTATCCATTTCCTAGTGTCAGCCTAGAAATGTTTGAAGAAACAAGGTTCAGCTCAACTTCCATCCCCATACTTTATATCCCCTTAGGATTCTTGCTACAATACTCAGGCCATACATAATTTTTGCTTCAAAAAGCACCACCCATTTCTTTTATAAGCCATCTGCTCAGTGTGTTAGCAAAATCCATGCAACAGCTTCCCAGCAGCACCAACACCTGCTAACAGGGGATGGTGTTTCAGGCAGATATTGCCAGCCTGCCACATCTTCTTATCTCCTCTATCTCTCTAATCTTCAGAGTACTGTGTGGGATTATCTCCTGGAAATCAAATGCCCAGCAAGATGGCTTGTTACTTTTATATGTATCAGCAAACATGTACTTGATTAAGTTCATTAGTGCTGTAAACATCTTTTATTATACAGATCAATGTGAATTTACAAGCTATAGCAGTATGATATTGACATAATGTAGCATTTAATGTACAATAACTTTTTATAGTCCTCATCACTCCAAACACACTGTGGTTGAATTCAGTTTTGATGTAAGCAGATACCATAACACCAAGGCTATCCATAGACTACAGTCAATTATCCTCAAGTCCTCAACCTTAATGAGGTTCCTTTGGTTCAGGCATGGTTTTGAACAGCTTTAAGATAGGAACACTTCCATTTTTAACCATACAAAATATCATTTTGGAGCATCTGTATCTATTTAGTAATCGAAGCTTGGAGGTTCTTCTTCAAATATCTTCAGGTTTCCATCTGCTGTCTGCCTCTGTTTAAGAAAGGAAGTTCCAGAATTTCACCAGTTTGAAGAAACATTTCCTTTTGTTGAGCAGCCATGAAGAAAAGAATTATTCTACTGTATGAAGGCTGTAAGATCAAATGAGGCATAAGCTAAAGGAAAGTGGAAACTTATATCTGTGGGTCAGCTAAGTTACTATGGACATCCAGGAAATAAAACCAGTTTTTGTAAATATTCACGAACTGGGGCAAGTTCATACAATGTTGCTAAATACTTACGCTATTGCTGGCATGCAGGGCCAAGTAGAAAGAGGGATGTGAGCTGCTCCTCCTTTGCAGTTGGACATAGTAATAAAATCATTATTTTAAACCATATAGTCAAATATGAGAAAAGTAGGCATGAGACTTCCACCCCAGCAAAGTTGTGCTTTTTCCCATGCCTGTCCTTTGTGTAAAAGGTGTAAAAGTTCTCAGCATCTGTTCAATCCATACTTTACCAGGTGTAAGTGGAAATTCACCATACAGGTTTGTTGAAATAAGTCTGAAGTGATTGGTTCATTACTTTAATGTATTTAGTGTGACAACTATTGGGTGTTATATTACTATCACCATAATCATTTTTAAGATAGACAATTAGTATCTACACTTTACAGCTTAAAGAAGCTCTACATCTTTTGAAGATGTTGATTCAATTGACAGAAAAGTCTGCATTTATTTTCATTATTATGGTCTCCTTATGCTTTTTAAATTTAAATTTTGCCTGGAAGGAAAAGAAATCATTTTACATAAGATGCTAGAATTTGTTTGGATAGGGTAATACACATCCTAAACAAAACTTTTATTCACTTGAGAATACCATAAAAAGAGTGACTCTCCCAGCATTCCTATCAGGTAAAAATGATGCATTTCTTTTAAAACAATGGATACAGATTCAAAAGTGTTCCAAGGCCACTGGTTCAATGTCACATCAGGCAATGAATTTCTGCCTATCAGATGAGTATATTGTCAAAAGCCACATAGGAGATAGTGATCTGAAATACACACAAGGTTGAGAAAAATCTATTATCAATATTGACCTAATTTACTTCCCACTTTGTAAACCGCCTGAAATATGACCTCTGGAGCCCCTGGCTGAAGGAAGTGCCCAAGTCTGCCCAGGTCCCATTGACATGCTCAATAGATTGGATATCAGAGTGTGATAAGATTTAGCATATTTAATATTTATTAATGTATTCCTTTCAATATTTCTTAACATGTAGCAGGATTTTCATACAGTACCTTCAGAATCTGTGTACTGCAGAGCATTCCTATAGTAGAGATACCAAGTAAAACCATTTCTAAACTATTTGTTCTAGACAAGTTCATTACAGTAGCTAAACTACAGAAAACTTCATATCACAGAAACACAATACTTTTCATATGAAAAGGATTATTGAAGAGTTGATTTTTGCTTAAATAGAATAAAACTGTATGCAGACTATTAATATGAAATTTGGATTACATTAGTATGCACTATTGAAACACTGAAATATGTCAGTTCCTTAATATTTCTACACACAAATTTCTCAAAAATACCCCGAAGTTAGATGAGAACCTCCTTGTTTGGGTTACCATTGTACCTCAAGGCAGTTTCCAAAAGTGTGGGTAACAATTTTTAGCTTCCTGGAGAAAGCATATTTCTTTCATACAACTGTAAGTTATTTTGCAATTGTGACACTTTAATGACAACAGTGGGACTATAGAATCCTTTCCGATTTTTTTTTTTAAATAGAATACTTAGCCTTCTTTACAAGGAGATGAAAGAGGTTTTTGTGTCATGTGATACACTGAAGAAGGGATGAAATATTTTCACATTCATAATCATTTCATTACTAGGTAGGTGTTTGAGACACCCCAACATAGTAGGATGACATTAGAATCCATACTGACTTCTCTAGGGCAGTGAGACAAAGAAATCTCATTAAATAGCAAAAAAAGCTTCTTAATAACAATACTCTAGGATACACTGGGCTGCAAAATGCAAAGGTATCTAACTACATTTACTGAATTCTGATCCATCGGGGCTTAAGTAGTTATACATGATGTCAGATGCTCACGTGCCTCTACAATGCAATTCTGTTTCCTGGAGAGCCCTTTAGCCAGGCAAGGTGAGCAGCTGGAAGGGAGCACACATCTTACCCACTCAAGCTAGGATGTCACAGGTTAAGAGAAGTGGCAAGATGCTTCTGCAGAGAAAAGATAGAAACTACTGTGGTGGGGATAAAGACTATCTAGTCATGTGCAGTTATTGGAATAGTTAAGTCTAGAATTACAGCATCCTCTTTTGCAATATGGTACCAAATCTGAGTTTGTGCCACATGGCACTAAGTATTGCAGGATCAGAAGCTACTGAGATGGATCAGCTCTGCACACAAGAAATACAGAACATAAGAAGACACTGACAGAAAGTTCTCACTGAATCTGGGCTATGTGCATCAGTCTCAGTTCTTCTGCAAATTAGATGAACCTTTAAGGATTCAGATTTATATTATAAAGATGCAACATATCAGGAGGCAGCAAGAGAAGGGCTCCTTGCTAAGAGAACATGAGCTAAGAGAGCTCCCACAACTCAAGAGAGCAGCCCAGCCCTAAACAAGGCAGACCCGAAGTGGACAAAGCCAACCAAGAATCATATCCTGAGGCACTATCACAGTGACAAGGCAGATCCAAGGTCAGGCCAGGAAGTCAGTCAATAGACAAGGATAAGGTCCAGCAGTTACCAGGCAGAGGCATAACAAAACCAGGAGTGAATCCAAGCTGAGGAGCTGCCTGAGCCACAGCCATGCCGTGGCTGTACAGGTGATCAGCACTCCTCCAGTGCAACTACTGCAAGAACTGTGAACTCAGGGCTGACCTTCAATAGAGCTCCTGAGCTCACGGCTGTGGGGAGGTCCCAGCTGAGGCTTCTCAGCACCTTTAACACATATTCATGTTCTCAGTGTCCTGACACAACAGGATTTAGAGGAAACTGGAATTTAATTTATTTATTTTATTTGAAATTCTGTAGTAGAGATTGTAGGACTTTTGCTTTTGTGTTATCTTCCACAAGGAACTTTTGTACAGTATATCTCATATTAACCAATATTATCTGGATAGGCATATGAAATTTAATTCAGAGTGTAGAAGGAACTTCCCTGTCCAACAATAGAGTTTTGTTTACCCTTTCAATCAATTACTGCGTGCTATTTACCACAAGAATTTCTGGTTCTGGCAAAGGTAAACAACATAAGGGTTAGCTTGCAGGACAGCTAAGAATACCCTGACATAGGTAACATTTCTACAGACTGAATAATATCTATTGGCTCTTGTTCTGTGACATTTAGAGACTTAAAATTTGCCTCTACTGTGCAGCACTCACCAACAGGAACTATTAACAAAGATTATAAAATAAACTGAAATGTGTGGAGTGACAACTTGTGGAAGCACACTATGAACTGATCTCACAGAGAGAATGCAAATTTCCATGCACAAAATAACTCACATCTTGAAACCTGTTTTATCCCTCTTTAAGGTAATGAGTAGGATGCAAATGTAGAACAGACAGTCTGATATTAACCTTCGTGTCTTTAAATTGTGGTGCTTCTGTTAAAAATATGAATTTTGCCACCAATGATCCAGAGCAGACAGTGGCAGATTACGAGTTTGCTACAATCCAAGTCCCATCCTACTCCTATGTGAGACTAAAGCTCTGCTGCAATACAGTAAGTAGAAGAGAAAGAACATGTCACATTTTATAAAAAGTGCAGTGGACTCAGCAGCTCCATGAAGATTTAATAAGATGTTACCATTCAAAGATCCAGCCACAGTAACAGAGGATTAAAATTGTCATTCAATTTAATTATTTTGCATTTTACCCTCTTTTGACTCAGATATATTTTCTGATTACTTCATTCTCATTTTAAAGACTATGTAGGACTTAAGATTGTGTGAGTTTGGATTATGTAAACAAGAATTGCTTTATATTCCTCTTCGTCTCTCAGAAGAATGAAGGCAAGGATGATTTTCACAGGATTCAACCAAAAGTTCTAAATAACTTAATCTTCATTTTTGAGATCCGGTTAATCTAATAAAGCTACTACTTCAGACTTTTTTCATCATTTAATTGCAAACTCAAAGATTTTACATATTAAATTATATGCGTTTTTCACAGCTGAAGTTTCAGAGGAGTATTTTTATATTGACTACAAGTTATAGAGCTATCATGTTAGCACAAACTAAATGGAGATTTTCATCTTAAACATTAGAGATATAAAATGGAGTTCAAAGTTAATTAGTTGCTCATCTGTGACCAAGTTCACATGTCTATATATCTCCCATGGACAGCAATTATTTCATAGATTGTAGGAGGTATAATTAGGAATAATATAATATTTTAAATCTGGAAAAGAAGTAATGTAATAATTTATATTACTACTTTTAACAATAACATACAGCAGCAACAATAATTTTTTGAAACAACTTGTTGTATTGAAACACTGCCAGGAGAGGAGACATTTTAAAACATTAGCTGGAGGGGAAAAAAAAGTTCTGAATTATCAGAGACACAGAACTGCCAGATTGTTTTCTTGTTTTGGGTTTTTTTTGGGAATTTTTTTTCATTATTTCTTCAGAAATCTGTGTAAGGTAGAGCCTGCTGTTTTGTATCAGTAAGAAAAAGCTTTGAAATATTTATCAGCTAAAAAATATTTAACCCCTCTATTTATCATGTTTAATGGCAACACATATTGCAAATGGTAACTTTTTCACCATTATTTGAATGTCACTAGTACTTTTAATTGCTTTCTGTTGGGCTTTTCACCTTTCTAAAGTCATCATCTCAAAATGAAAAAAAATCATTATCAAAAAAAAAACCAAAAAATTGAGTTGTCATTTTCGTGTAGTCAAAGTATTCTCATATTCTTCTTTCATTACATATATATATTTAATCAGTATGCATTTATGTCTCAATAAAAAACAATGTAGAAAACATGTTTATTTTTTCCATATATCACAAATTAAAACAGACTATAAGAGCATGAAGCATTCAAAAAGAAATGTGCAAAACAAGTTTGTGAAAAAATCTCTGTCTGCTCATATATGTAAGGCTACACTGGATCTGCCTGTCCCCAGATGACCTCACTTTTCCTCAAGGTCCCCAGCTTTTTGAAGACCACACGTTGTTCCACTGATGTTTACAGGGGTTGTCTAGGCAACCAGATAAAACAGAGATTTAAAGCGGCCTGCCCTGTCTGTGCTGTGGACTCCAAACTCACATCAAGGAAAGGAGCCCTGCCTGTGGAGAACACAGCCTGGGGTAGGAGAATCCTGCACATTTTAGCAAATCCTTTCCTACAACTGCTTGTTGTAGCAACAAAACAAAAGACTACTACAATTATATTTTACATAGACATGGTGAGTTTTGATTCAGACTATGGACTGTAAATTTTTTTTACTATAATAGAAAATATTAACATTTACGTTAATATTTACATTTCCTTATGATCTCATTGAATTTTTATGTCCAAGAAGTGACAATGACAACATTACTGAGTGTCTATTTCAATTATAATAGAAAACAGAGACCCCATTCAAAATTAGTCCCCCATTGTGATGCTTTACAAACATATATTAAAAGACTGTATCTGGACCAGAAGTCTGCAAATTACTCCAGTCAGAGTCATCAGGGAAAAGAGCAGCAGACATGGAGCACACACAGGCAGGGATGAACCTGACAGTGTGTGTATTGCCAAGATTGTAACAAAATCAGTTTCTCCAAATTAAAGCAACACTTTTTCTCTCCAAATGAGAAAGATTACCATCTCTTATCTTTCTTAAACGACTACATTGCATATTTTCCTGTTGCATGAGCAAATTCTACAATTCTTCCTTAATTTTTTCATCTGTCCTCCTCTCTCCTGCATGTATATGCACTCCAGTTCTCCTGGCATCATTTTCTTCTATCGTTTTCAAACATTTTCTTCTGTTCTGCAGCCCAGCCTTTCTCTTCCCTTCTTCCTTTAAATCCCTGATGCCACGGAAATCCTGCTCTCCAACACCACTGAAAGTTTCAGAAGCCTTTTACTTCTAACTGTATAGCCCTAAAATTTGTGGATGAAAAAGCACTCTATAAATGGTAAGTATTGGTATTGACTGTGTTATTAATATTTGCATGTTAAAGGATCAATATACAAACCATTTAGCTCCTCCTTCAAGCAGACAATGAATTAAAAGAATATTCCTCTCGGCATTTAGAGGGAAGATGAACTTTAAACTGAAGGAGCGCAATTGCAACGTGGATTCAGCATTTCTAAGAAGTTATAAGAAGCAGTAATTTACCCAAGAACCATTTCTGACATGTCTTTTGTGCCTATTCAATATACTATCCTATGCTAACTTTGAGGAATGGATATGGTCAATCATACTCTTGTCTCTTCAATAAATTGATGCAATGTTACTGCAGAAATGAAAGAGGATGCAAGAGAAGTATGTTCTTTGAAATAGCTTATGAAGAGTATCAGGCACAAAACTAGAAAACACACCCAGATCCAGTGTTGCAGGAAACATCCTGATGTCACTGATGGCAAAACTTCATTTAAGTATGAAGAAATCAAGATTTCATTTGAGACTTCAGAAAAAATAGTTTCTCATCAGCAATGGCTTTTGTGGCCTTTTCCCGTGCCTGTGTGCTCAGGGGATCAGAAATCTGGTTTGTCCTCTCAGTAATGATGAGGAAAGGCCCTGACCGATTTAGACATGCCTTCATTTTTGTTCAACACTCTCAGTGAAAATTAAGATCTAATGTATGGTATATTTGGAGGAGGCAAGGGATGCCAAACACCACCAAACTGTGCTTCTGAATTCCATTGGTTTTGTGAACTCTTACAAAATAACAATTCTGGTAGTAAATCTGCAGTACAGTGAAGGGAAAGAGCAAATAAATGGAATAGGGTGGCAAAAAGAGCGCAAAGCAAATTGTGACACTAAAGGCACATAAAGCCTTTGGAAGATAGAAAAGAGCATTTTTTGGGAGGAAAGGAAATATAATTTTTAGCAGTATAAAAAAAGTAAAACTAGGAGGAACAAAAAATACCTGATTAAATCACAAGACAACTTTTACTGTGATAAAGTAGATGGAAAGGAAGATATCTGAGGAGAAATATCAAAGGACAAGCTTTGCTATCTAGCTGCTTCAAGTGATCTAAACATATAATGCCATCACCTCTGAGTTAAAATGTTGCACCTGAGCATAAGAAATAAATACAGATGTTATCCCCAAGACAGTCAGATTTCCATGCATCCTCTGTTAGAGACCTTGGTTGATTCATTTTACCTGAAATTATTTGAAAAGAATTACAGCATTGGAAATGAGAAATGCTTGAGGATAATTTTTATATGTAGACATTTATTGGCTAATATATTACTTGGGGATGCATCTGCTCTTTGAACAAAAAGAATGGCATTCTTTCTTGTAAATGTGATAGTTAAAATCCTAATACTTAATATCAATTTAAAAGCCCTGTCTTTCACATTCATGTGCAAAAACTGTATTTCACATGATTCCCATTTTTTTAAATGGATTTTAAAAATAAAAGCTTCACTGGAAGCATTACATTTATTTCAGCTATTATTAGAAAATTATATCTATATTTCAGATGTGAAACTGAGTTTAGAGAAAATCTGGCTTGGACTAACTGTAAATAGAAGTCAAAGTTCTCTGTTTCATGAGATTAAAATAATGCTTGAAAATACTCAACTTCTTTTTCTTAGTCAGACATACATCTATCAAATATACAAAATATCTACTAATATCAAAGCATAGTCTGACAATGGCTTCTCAGACTCAGGAGTTGAGAGGAAAAAAACTTTTATACTGACATTTGCATTCCAACCACTTGAAATAACCACTTTCTCTTTGTGCTAATGAGAATTAATAAGTTCTTCTTGGCATGCACTGTAGATATTTCTCCTTTTAGCTTTGTGAGTCAAAGACAAACCAAAAGAAATCCAAAAATAGTAAATAAACTTTATAAGCTATTTTTGGCTGGTTTTTTTTTCATATGTGAAGTGGTTTTTACTCTTTTTTTCTTGCATGGATTTTTTTTCAATAGATTCACACCTATGAATATGATACTATAATTGTTTATTCTTATTATTTCTCCTAAAGAAAGGCTACTGGTCTAAATATTCTTTTAGACATTTCACTTTCTGGCTTGTAAGTGTAAGAAAAAAGCATTGCAGGCACCTGACCAAGGAACATCTACTGAAACCCTCTGAGCCTGGAATGACCACTCATTCATAGCACAAGCAATGAAAAAAAATTGAAGCATTTAAAGGCTCAAACTCTGTAAATACCAGAAACTACTGGAAAAGAAGGCAAGAACACTTCAGTGTACATCTGGAAGCATTACATGTTATTTAAAAGCTAGTCTATCAGAAGAAGGTTTTCCTTCCGAAAATAGCAAGTGCTGATGCATTTGGCATATTTAACACTTCTCAGGAATCCAAGAAAAGGAGGATATTCATGAAGCTGTTACAAAAAAATGAGGAGTATTGCCTTCTAAATAAAAATGAAGCATATTAAAATTATATGCTTCGGTCTTGAATGTTTAAAAGTGTCTTCTACTTTATAAGATTGGGATGACAATTTTATCTGCTAGAGGTGTATGATAAAGCATGGCATCACCCTGCCATAGCATAAGATCTATTGAAGATTTATAGATTAAAAAAAAAAATTAAAACCCTTCCAACTTTAAAAAGCCACTGGTTTCTGACAAAAAGTGGAGCAAATAATACAGAAATAGACTCGTGCGAGAAGCAGACTCCAGATGAGGCAATTTAGAATCTGCCAAGAAACTAGTACTTGAAGAAGTGTTGGGCTGGACAGTGCTTAGGAGCCTTAGATATTACCAAAACCTGAAAATACCATAAGATAAAGATATCAGAGGCAGAAAAACACCCAGAGCTTGAATTCCTGAGCAAGGAATAACAACACAAATAAAGCAGATGGAAGATGCTGAACATTAAGCAAAAGCTTGTATTCATTTTTCTTCAAGTGCCAGGGATTTGAACCATGAAGAAACTGCATGTTGCTGCCTTGGATGATTGTTTTCTTTAGAATAAAAACACTAGCAGCAAAAGGTGATGTGTGCAGAAGGAATAATAAACATAAGAGCAAATAGGACATATAACCTTCAGTTAAGCCTATGTATATGCACAGCTCCTAGTGCTTCTAGGAACTGTGCTGTAACTCTGAGATAAAAACAGCAGGTTGTAGAAAGATAAAGGGGTAAAAATACAGGCTGATGAAAGTGATTTTTTTCAGTTTAAAAATGTGTTTCTAGAAATAAAAAATAAATCAGAAAAATCATCTTAGACTCTTTTCCTATTTTTAGATGGAACTACTAAAGATATTACAGCAGAAGAGCAGATTATGCATTAAGAACCTTTTTAGCTAGACATCTTTAACCAATACAGTGATATGTGACAGACGGACACAATTTACAGGACATACATTTGAGCAGAATACAGTGAAGACTAGATTTAGATGTGAGACTACTAGTTCCTCATCATTACTCACTTGTTGGGTGCAAAGTATGTAGGAAAGCTTGCTGAACTCCTTGAACTTTCCCAGCTAGAATTATAATGACCTTCAGATAACCTAGCATATTTCACTGCCAAAGTGATTTATGCTAAACTGAATTAAGGCCATTTTTAATTCTGAAGAAAAATAGATACCGAGGCATTTAATATCACTTAGTCTACTTTAAACTAACAGCTGTAATTAACTTGGAGATCTCTCTAGAAAAGACCTAAAAAGATAAATTTAAAACACCATTATTTTGTTTTTTGTTTTTAATCTTCTTAATTCAGTAGAAGGTTATTCAGAGTCTTAATATACAATAAGAACAAACAATATAATATTGATGACCTCTCAATTATGATAAACATGCAAGTAATTAAGACAACTACCCTGAAAGTGGCTTACTACATAGTTTTTTAAACAGCTATGCATTTTTAATAACTTTGACTACACAAGCAGTATTTCTATTCAAATCTGTGGGAGCAAACTAAAATCAAATGTCAGACAAGTATACCATCAACGCTAACTTATATTTCATTCCTGCTATAGATCACATGCAGCAGTATGAATATGTTGCTAAACTACTAAAATTACAAGAAAAAAAAGTGAATTTTTTTGTTTGCTTTCCTCTACTCAATATGTACAAAATCAACTTTTCAGAAGTGTAGCAGATAAAGATAATATAAAATATCTTACAAGGAATTTTTTTTCAAATGAGCTGATGGCAGCCAGATACCCACAAAACGATCACAAAGCCAGTTACAGAAACAAGTCAGTATGAATTTTCCATAACAGTAATTTGCAATTTCTTCTGAATCATAAATTTACAGGAGTATCTTCAACAAATACGGAATAATCTGCAGAACAATTATAAGCAACTAAAAAAAGTGTTGCTTGGCTGACAGCAAGAGACTACGCCCACTGCCAAATGATCATAGAAGATAAAGGCCAAGAACTGAGCAGCTGGACTTGCCCATTAAGGCAGTCTGTTGCTTATCTCTGAAAAAAACATGTCAGTTTTGCAGGACATTGACCTCAACACAGCACCTGCCACCTCCTGTGGTGAATTAAAATGTAGCCATCATCCATAGAAAATTTGATCAAATGCTCTTTTGTAGGGAGCAATACTGACAGCAAAAGCATAGAACCTATTTTGTTAAATTAGGTCTAAAGCATCAGAAAAAAACTCCACCTTGCAACTTTATGGCTCTTGAGAGGCTTGTGGTGAACTGTAGGTAAAAATCAATAAGGGAATATGTAAACTCTTTCCTTCTATGTTTGCACGACATTTTTTTGACCAGTGGGTATCTTGGGAAATATTTGGGAAACATCTAATGCCAAGAAAGAAAGAAAGGGTGGCAGTGGTGAAGTATTGGCTGCTGGTGTAAATTTCCTTTAGAGCTTTTTGCTTTAAGTCTAGCTAGTCACACTGAAGGAAGCCCAGGTTGCCCTTAGTTAAGAGTCCTTCCAAACTAAAATGTCCTTCAAAATTGTGACATCCATGGTATGCCAAACACTTTTCTGAGGCTCCAGATTCCATTGGGATTCCCAGTTGAAGGGCATCAAAGAACATTTTTCAGGAGATCTGGCAGAGCAAGTCCTTGGCTAAGTTGCTTTCATTTCATAGTGGAATCAGGGACTGGCAATCTCAGATATTGTAGAAACATGATGTAAGTCCTTTCATTTCTCTCTGAGTGGGTGGGTCTTCAACTGGAATGAATTTGGCATCAGTAGATTAAGCCTTCCCTGCAGAAGGATGTAGTTTATTGCTGTCTGTATAGCTAGTACAGGGAGCAGTGGAAATTGATGTACTCCTGCTTTCATCCTTTCCCTTAGCACATCTACATGACATAATTGATATATTCTTGGCAGGTCTGAAATTATGCTGCAGTGATGAATTCCTGTTTCTGGGTCAGAAGCTGTAAAATTTGGAAAATATCTTCCATATTCACAAAGAAATGCATATGCTTCTTGGCACGTTAGCAACCCGCTAGAAAAGCATCCCACACTGGCAGAACAGGGGTTAGCTGAGAGCAGGAAATGTGCCAGTAGCCTGGAACAACCCAAAAGGAAAACAAGGAGTTAAATGCCAAATATATCATTCTGTTTAGGAGAGAGAAGGAGGCTGCCAAGGGTATTCAAAGATGCAGGAATGTGGGATTTTGGGAAGAGCAGTCTAATTTGCTATTCAAACCCTGCAGTTTAGAGGCATTGCTGCAATGCTAAGGCAGGCTGGCCACAGAAAGAGAATCCCAACTAAAGCAGGTACATATTCATAACCTAAGCAGAGCCCACACCCTCAGGGTGAGGATGATCAGGACGGATGGGCTAAACCATCAATCTGTATATGCCAACCCCTTGCACTGCAGAAAAATCTCAAATGTGAGAGAAGAAAATGAAGATGCATAATGATTTAAATTTAGTTAGTTGTTTCAAATGTGAATTGAAAACAACTGCTGTAGTTGCTACAGAAATGCCACTATCTCATTTAGAAATCTGAATGATTATGGAGTGAAAGGATATGTGGCTCCAGAAGAAAATTACCATATGAACAGGTGATTTCTACTAAAAACACCTGAGAGTCTTTAATCTAGAAGAAATTTATCTTTTTTTGTCCTGGAGTGACCTTCTCCTTTTTAGTTCTAAGTCTATGTAGGGTAAAATATGTGAGTTTCATGAGGGAACTACACATCTGATACAGGGCTTTAGGCTTTCTCAGAGTGAAGGACTGGTCTTGCTAGGATATTCCTAATTGATAGTTGCCAACAAATCTGTAAAAAAAATGGATGAAAACCTGCTGAAAGTCATTGAAACAACATCATCAAATCCATACAGTTTTAAAACGGCTGAGTTGACTTTCTTATATTTTTAAAAATCTCGTATAGCTTAGCAAAAGAAATGAAATTTGAATTTTCAGATTGGGCCTTTAGTGAAATATTTTAACATACACAAACAGGAATTTTTTCATATTTGCATGACTTTATTTTTTAGCCAATTGGGTTGAAAGAAAGAAGACAATCTACTTGTATATAAACAGCGATATGAGGCATTTTAGCATAAAAAGATTTTATATAAGAAAATGAAGGAAACTAAAGATCAGGGCTGGAATAGAGTTGACAATCTGAATGCTAAGTGACTCTATACACATAATATCTATAAACATTGGTATGTTTTGCAATTAATCAATGACAATTAACTTGTTAATACAGCATAAGATGTGTGAGTTGTATGAATGTGAAACGTCCAACCCTAACTCCTTATTTCTGTTATCTTCACCTACACGAGTAATGCTAGGACCATGGATATGGTTCATTTAATGTTTCACAACACATTGAATTATATTTGTTAGATTTCTGATAAAGAGAGTGTTTGGGTCAAAACATTTATGCAAATCCATCAGTGCTGCATGTGCATCAAGAGCATGTGGTTATTTGAGAACCAGTGTCATTGCAATGGTGCACACACACACAGACACACACACACATATATATGGTGCTGGACATGTACATGTAGGATTTTGCTGGAGTACATGCAATGGCTAGCAGATCCTTGTCCACCAAGGCCCAAATGGCAGTAATGTCTGTTGGACCTTGGTGGATTTCCACATATGCAGCCTTTGCAGCATAATTTCCTAGTGAAGGGATGAGCTGTACCAGGAATATGCTAAAGATGCTGCAGCATATCTCATTTGTTAACGATACCACTGCTGTCTTCTCAAGGATATCAAAATGCCTGTCAGCACCTGGATGAAAATCAGCTGACTCAGACTCAATCTGGCCAAGATGAAAATTATGATGGTTGGAACAGGGAAAACATTTAAAACTGGGATAAGATCTTTGTCTGAGACATCATCTTCAGATATTTATTTAAATATAATACACCTCAGAGTTCTATTTTTTGTCATTGTATGAATGATTGAGATGACATATGGCAAAACTACCCTCTCCTTTTCTCATGCTTAAGTTCTCCTCCTGGTGCAGATCTGGCCATTTGCAATCTACATGCCATTCCTTGGCAGAGTGAATTACTGATAACTTGCTGAACCTCTTTTTAAGTGCATAAAGAATGCACAGAGTCCAGCTTTGGCAAAATGAGACAGCCCTCTTCAATTGTGTCTGCTTCACTGCCCCCAGTGATTTGCAGGTTATTTCCTCATGATGCTTGAGTCTTGTTTCTGATCTTCAAAGCAACAGGGACCTGACTTCCTCAGAGACAGCTTCTTTAATCACAGAAACACAGGTACTCCCCTGAAGTAAGCAGTATCACACAGATCAGGATAATGCAAGGGAAAAGGTGAAGAAAAGCAGAAGAAAGTCCCTTAAACCAAAAACTTAATTGATCAAACCTCAACCTACAAAACATCAAGATAATTCAGGTAAGTGTTCCCAAAACTTTGCAGCCATATAATCCAGCTTGTACAACTGTCAAGGTAGAGCACACACTGGCTAGATCTGCCCAGTGTTCCCATACAATGTACTCCACTGCACAGGCTCAGAAAACTGGAAATTTCCTAGAAGTATCTGCTTTAATGTGCATTAGTGTATGTGTATAAAATCCTGTCTTATAGTAAGGTAATTCAGTATTAGGCCGTGAGAGCGTGTGCTTCACAAGCAGGCAGCCCACAGTGCTGGGAGAGGATTTTGATAGCCCCTGCGAAGGATGATAGCCAGAACAATTCCTTCAGCCTTGCGAAAGAATGCTGCTAGAAGAAGGCTGGGTATCACATACATTGTCCTGGCAGAAGACATGCAGTTTGTGATCCATAAGATTAGCACTTCTGCTCTCCACTCTCTCCACTTTAAAGCACATAAAATAGAGCCTTTTTTGATAAGCATTTCCTCCCAGAGCTAAAACACTCAAAGCGTTTCACATGATAAATATATAAAGAGAGCTATCATCAACTTGAAAGTCACAATACCACTTGAAAATGTGTAGCTGTAGCTATTTATGATGGGTGGCAGCAAAAAGGGGGGAGGAAAAAGAAAAAAACCTCTTTCCTGGCAGCTCGCTTACTTTCTACTTTTTTTTTTTTTTTTTTTTTCTATAGTCTGGTGAGCCGTGTAAAAACAGTCACTGAAACAGGCGGCAAGTGCGAGTTTCCTCCCGTCGGCCGCCGGGGTGGAGGCCCGGGCGGGTGTCCTCGGGGATGCTCAGGGGCGCGGGGCGGGCGCAGCCGCAGGGCCGCGGCCCGCGCGGCCTCGCGGGGTCACCTTGGGCACAGCGGCGGCCTCGCCCCCGCTTCGGCCGCTGCCCCGCGGGCGGGCGGGCCGGGCCGCGCCTGCCCTGCGGCAGCGGGGGCGCTCGGGGGCCGCCGCCCGCCAGGCCGGGGGTGCGGAGGCTGCCGAGACCCCTCGTGCGATGGCCGCGGGTACCCCCCGCGCCCGCCCCCCCGGGCCGCTGTCGGGCGGGGGGCGCCGCCCGGGCTCCCGCAGCCCTTGCCCCGGGCCAGCCCCCGCCCGAGGCGGCGGCAGCGGCCCGGCCATGGTCGGCTGCGCCCCCGCGGGCGGCGCAGCGGGAGGAGGCGCCGCCCCGGCCGTCATTTCCGCCGAGTGCGGGGCGGGGGAGGGGGCAGAGCGCTCGCCTCCTCCTCCGCGGCGGCCGGAGACACAGAGACCCAGAGCGGGGCCAGGGCAGCTCCGCCGCCGCTGCCGCCGCCGCGCCCGCGGGCCGCGCCGCCCCGCCAGCCGAGCCCGGCCCGGCCCCCGCCCGGCATCCCTCCCGCCCCCCGCCCCGGCCCGGCCATGGGGAACGCAGCCACCGCCAAGAAGGGCAACGAGATCGAGAGCGGTGAGTGAGGGGGACGCGCCGCCGCCGCCGCCTCCGCCCGACTGCGCTCCCGGAGGAGGGCCCGGGGCCGGGCCTGGCGCGCCCGCCCCGCGTCGCCGCCGCCGCAGGCCCCACGGCCTCGGGCCGAGCCCCCCGCCCGTACAGGCCCGGCCGCGGCCTGCGCGGCGCCGCGGGGAGCTCGTCCGACGCCGGCTCCGCCACGGGGCTCAGCGGGATCTCGGGAAACCAGCGGGGCAAACCCGCCCGCTGCCGCCGGGCCGAGGCTGACGCCGGGCCGCGCGTGCGGCTGTCCCGCAGCAGGTGTCCGTCCCCGGTGGAGGAGGAGCCGGCGGCGGGGCCGCGGTGTCGGCGGGCAGGTGTCGGCGCCTCCGCCAGCCTCCATCCTCGCCCCGGCCCGCTCGCTTTCCCCACCCCCGAACACACCCTGCCGGCGGGGGAGGCCGCCCGCCCGCCGCGCTCCGTCTGCGGCGGGAGGGTTTTCATCCCGCTGCGGGGAATGTAGGTCAGAAACTCCTGTGCTCGCCCGGATCGTGCAGCCCCGGTGACCCCGCGGCCGTGCCCGCGCCCCGCGGCGCAGCCCCAGCCCCGCGGCGTGTTTACATCGCTCGGGAGCGCGCCGGGAGAGCCCTCGGTACTGCGTTGCTCTCCTGAGCCCTGGGTAAAATGGAAGACAAAAGCATTGATCTGAACTCGTCATGGCAGGGAGCTTTCTGCTGGTGTTTCTGTTCATTTGTTTGCTTTGTTTTTATTGTTTTGTTGTTTGGGTTTTTTTCTCTCTGAGTATTTCAGTATAACTTTAAACAATATAAAGCCGATTCAGTTGTTGGGAAGAAAACCCTAGACTTCCTTTTTTTCCATGTTGACTTACTTCGTTTCTAGTGAAAAACTTTGGGTATGTTTGTGATGGATAAGAGTAAAGACAAGACCAAGTGAGCAGGCAGTTGTGCAAGCTCAGTGTTGTGACAACAATACCCTTTGTTACTGGAAAATCCTAGGCCATTAAAATGGAAAAGAGCTTAACGTCGAAGTTGGGGGTTTGTGTGTTTGTTTTGTTTTTTGTTTGTGTTTTTAGTTTATATATTTTTTTGTGTATTTACTGTTGAGGTCTGGGGTAGAACTGGGTAACCCGATTTGCATAGGCCGGGTCCTGCTCACACAGCATTCCTCTGGCTTCCCAGGGATCTGCAGTGGGTGCATCCAGCTGTGGGAGCAGGGGCTCTGCCTGACCCACCCAGTGCTGATTGTTGGTTTCACCTTTCAGTTCTTGTGTCTTAGCTTACTATTATTTTAGACTTCACAATCTAAATCTGTTACGAGTATTTGACCATTATTGTTTAATGGTTTTATTTTTTAGTTGAGTGTATTAATTTTCATGGGAAGTATTTTAGCCTAACTATAAAGATAAGTATGGAGAGGGTGGATTGCTTGAAGTGCTTCAGATGACAAAACACTGCATTTTGTACTTCATGGTAACTGTTCTGCTATTAGTTTGTGCAGTTAAATAACACTACAACACAAAATGTTTACTTTCATTTCAATGAATTCTCATATTACAAAATACAATAATTTTTTAGGTTGCAGAAGGAGTTTCCTTCAGAACCTTTCTCTTTCCCTTTGTTAGTTTAAAAATGAAATGCTGCTAGAGCCATCAAGCTCGAT
The DNA here is from genome assembly GCA_037013685.1 of Acridotheres tristis. NCBI lineage: Eukaryota > Metazoa > Chordata > Aves > Passeriformes > Sturnidae > Acridotheres > Acridotheres tristis. The sequence continues at coordinate 14,889,158 of CM072895.1, forward strand.
GCTTAATTACTCAGTATATTTAGCAGCAAAAAGCTCTGTAATGATACAATTCCTGTAACTAGGGGAAAAAATTGGTCACCATTGACATACTGCTGGGAAAGACCAGGATTCACTTTCCATGGAAGATTGATAATATGTGAATATTATACAACTAATTACTTATTAGAAATAATGTTTGGTTTACTGTCAGTGAATGTTGATTGTTATCTATTCGTATGATGCATGGCAACTAAAAACTAAAGAAACATGAAATGTAATGGAGCTTTAATATTTCTGAATTATTTATTTGCACTGTTGAACCCATTTTCTAGTTTTGCATGTTAAGCGTCCTCAGTAGTATATATTCCAGACTACAGGACACTGAAAATGAAGCTGAAGGGGTAACGGAAGAATATCCAGCTTTGAATTCTAAAGGTGCTGTTATGCCCTTGATCCATGCATGGGGCTTATGGAATTGTGTGGATCAAGGGCATGCTAAGGTCCCTGGAAGAACAATGAAGGGTAACACAGCTTCCCCTGATAACTATACTTACTAGTTCATGAAGTGTAATTTGAGACCTTTTGCACTGTCTATGTTCAGCACAGAAAATGCTGTTCACCCAACTATGGCCCTTATATCCTTCTCATTTATTGTAGCTTTCCATTTATAGTCAAGTATCTTTAGTACTTGTTACTTCACTTAGGCAGTGAAGTGGAATAAAACCATGAGGATATGAACACCAGTTGTAGATGAGAGCAAATGCTTTATAGTATTTCTGAGCTGAAGCTGCAGGTGATTGAAATCTGAGTGGTGGTGGTTTCTTCAGCTTGGTCGCTTGCAAGAGTGAGTCGGGCTTGTGTAGCAGGGAGGGCAAGATACATTGTATATACAGAAGATGGAAAGGAAAGCTTCAGTGGAGTCTGTTAGGGGTTTATTTCTATGGCCTTCTGTTCCAGGTTGTCCTAATGTACCTTGGATTTTGACTTGGAGGACCAAAACTAAAAGTTGTTCTTTGGTAACAAGAAGCTTCAGCGTTCTGGCTCTGTTTTAAACTTTATTTGTTTTAAATGCTTTCGTGGTTTTCCACAGGGCACAGCAACCTACAAATTCTGAGGACCTTTTAGAATAGCAATATCTTTCATTTGAAATCCGGAGAGACACAATTATTAGTTGCCATAAAAGTTAGTCTGATTCCTCATCCTAATATTCAATTAATTATTATATTCATTATTTTTGGGGAGCTTTTTCAGCTGCTCAATTTACAGTAGTTGAGAACTTTTGCAACCTGAATGTTAAAAATATCAACATGTGGTAAATTATGTTTTTTAAAAAAAGGAAGATTCCCTGTGGCCTAACTTGTTGCAATTAATGTAGAAAAATGTGAGCTTTATTATAATTCATTATCTTGGAATAATTTGTGAAAGTAGCATGAAAGATAACTACAACACATTTGAGGTTTAAAAAAGGTTGCATAACTTTTTAATTCACCAAGTGAATCTGTTACTTTCGAAATCATTAATTTTATACGAAACAAGAATGTTTTAAATTTACTAGAACTACTTTCTAAACTAGAATGAATATTAGTCCCGCAAAATTATATAGTTTGTAGAAAGTTGTGTTTTACTTCAGATGTCACAATAATACAGATTTTTAAAGTAATTATGATGTATGGCTCTGAAATATTTACCCTATTAGATATGCAAAGGAATGTCATACATGACAGCAGGAGGTTTGGCTATAAATTAATGGTAATCCCATTTGGTGTTTTGTTTGTGGTTTTTGTTGGGTTAATTTGTTTCCTCTATTGTCCATTCCCCTTTCCCCCCCCCGCACAGATTCAAGCGTACTTAGGTGTGATGTTGTCTGTTTCTTTGTAGCCACCAAACTGAATGAGAGACCAGGTGATTAGAATACACTCTTCAGGGACTGGAAGATTTGGAAACTCTTCTTACAATAGATTTTGATGACGTGGCCTTGGCTTCTGAATTTTATTTGCTGGGATTCAGACGGCCTTTGCTGCTTTTTGTGTGGCAGTATGTGGTGGCAAATTGCTCTTAAAATGTATTTTAAAAGGAAACTGTACATGATTTTCAAAGCATAATTCTGTATGTGTATCTTCTTACCTGGTAGCCAGATCTCCCGTTCTATTAATCCAGCATGATTTTACTAACTTTAACTTCTGTGGCCTTTAAATAGGCAAGTACAGCATGTGTGATGTGTACTCTGCATGTGAGTTTTATGTTCATTCACTCCTCCTTCTCCTCAAAGTGTTCCCTACAGTATCTTCAGTATGACAGAGTTCCCATTATAGTCAATTCTTTGCTTTTAAACTCTTATAATTATTCTTTAAGTAGTGCTCCTTTGAAGTGTGCTTGACAGGAAGATGCAGCCTTCTACTTTTTCTTTTTCCAGTAGATTTTAACCTCCTCTGGGTACGTTTCTTTAAAACTGAGGGGTTTTTTCCATATTTTTCATGTGTATTCATTGCTGGGTCATTCTATTGTATTTTCTTGCTGAAGACCAAAAGAGACCACAAGTGCATTTCTTGTTAAGACTAGATGAGGCAAGGCTCTTTCACTGCTGGCCTTGGTTAGATTAAAACTGGTGAAGCAGAGGTGAAAAGCTCTGTATCCATTGGTATCCCAAGGTAGCTGATTCCCTGTCACTTTTCCAGAGACTTTTGCTTAAGACTTTTTGATCAGTGTAGCTTTATTGAACAGAGAGTGTCTTTTTTCTTTTGCTGATTAAGTTTAGCTCTCCAGTTTTGAAATGACTAGCTATTGGAGCCTACTTCTTAGATCACAACATCAGCCAAAATATGTATTGTATAAAGAGTAATTACCAATATATATTGGAGTAATGCTGGAATGGTCTGCATGAATGACATCTCAAACAATGTATGTAAAGCTTCTTTCCCACTATGTTGGGGTTGTACCATCTATTAATCAGGTAGGTTTCAGCAATAAAAAAATAAGAAATAGTTGTAATTACTTGCTGAAGAAATACCTGAAAATTCCTCTGCTGTAATCGCCAGTGTAAGATTACCAGTATGCATCCTGTGAAGAGAGGCACCATCTGAAAATTCTGCTTTAATTAAAAACAAAATGCTTATTCACAGCTTGGACTAGCAAAGAGAGAGGTTATCACTCATTAAAGATAACCACATGGTAGCATAACAAAAGGTCAGAAGGGCCTCCAAGTGATAAATAGGTTTGTATTTAGCTGTTGTGGTTAGGCCTTTATTACAGGCTCAGACTACTTTAAAGACTGAGTATTTTAAATTACTTGGCATTCCCTCCTTGCAGGATTTGTTTAGTGTTTGTTCATCTATCCATCCACATTTGTAGAAGTGACATAATGAAAAGTAATATCTTGAATAATGCTGGTATTTCTCATATTCTTTCAAGTCACTTTGTTCCTTAGCCTAATTGAGGCTATGCTGTGCTGCAAAAATGAAGCCTCTCATTGGTTCAGGGGGCAGAATGTAAGGATGCAGCAGTGCAGGTTACAGAGTGGAGTGGAGGGCTCTGCTCCACTCAACGCCAGGCTGGCAGGGAGTCTTCTCCAGATAGTGAAAGTTCTTCTGGAGCTGGCACGTCCCTCCTTTGGACAGAGCTCCTTTGGAAAGGCTGTCAGCTTTTGTGTTTTGCCTGCATCCTTTCTAGACATCATAAAGGATTTGTTTGTCCAGGTGCTTTTTTTTCTAAACTACAGTGGTTGGTTTAATAAAGAATATTGTTTGTGCTGTACAGCAGATGAGTTCCAGATCAGATCTGAGTAGACTGGTTTGTTTTGTTTTATTTAATCAGTGCTTCTAGCATTTAAGCTTGCAAAGTTTTCAGTGTTAGGAGCCTTGAGTCAGTGGGGATTTTCCTTATAAACTTCTGAAATTTAGGGCTAGGACTTGGTAAAAAGTCTACCCTGCAGTGCTGCTCTCAAGCTTTGTTTCAGGTGCAAAGTGCTATTTCATATGCATTTCTTTCATTTGCAGTTCTGCTTTTCTATCCCCTGCCAGTTGTTTTCCTGCCTCTGTGCCCTCAAGTATGCTGGAGTAACTATTTATGAGACAACAAGGTGAACTGAATTTGAGATTGATCTAGGTTAAAAATAACCCTACAGAAAAGGGAAAGCAGAAGGGACTTTAGTTAACCTGGATTTGGCTTTGTGATCCAGTTCACTGCAGCCACACAAGCAGTTGTAGCAGTGCAGGTGGGATATGGCACAGAGAAAAGAGTGGATAGCAGGCACTAAATAGGAGGAGCTGCCTGACCTACTGCTGGTGCCAAAAGGAGAGCTGTGGTTTCAGGCTGTACTGCAAGTATTTTCCTACCATAAGCAGTTTCTCTGCTGTGAGGTAGAAATGCTTCCTGGGAAATGGGAAAGAGGACAAAGTAGCACTGGAGCTCTGAGGAGGTAAGTGAAGTGAGGAAAATGTTGCCTTAGAGTTAAAATAACTTTCTTTCTTTTTTTTTTTTTTTTTTTTTTTTTTTTTTTTGCCTTCCCCATCAATGGTTGGGAAAGGATTGCACACATTTTATTTCTTTGTGTTATCCTGGTGTTCAGGAGAGCTAGTCATGAGCTAGGACCCCGTTTTGTTTGTATAAACGCAACATAATTTGTTCTCTGAAACCACATGTTCTGTTTTGGAAAATAAGGTGAATAGTGACAGGAAATGGAAGTGAAGCTCTTAGTTTGTGTAGCAGCAGAATTAGGATACAGCAGTTGAGAGGCTGTGCTGTGCAGGGAGCTAAAGGAGATAACTACCCTGCTGGTGGTGTTGGGATCAGCAGCGGTTAACGGGAGTCTCTTCAGGGCTCGTTTGAGCCTCTCTTTGGCATCCCCCTTGCTGTTTCTTCCACACCTCAGCAGAATCACATCCGCTAAGAGTAAGGTTTCACAAAACAGCTGAGCCCATCTGGTGACTTGCACTGTTTAAAAATCAGGTTTTATTCCTAGACCCTTCACAGTCACAATTCAAATGTTTCTCCAATCCATTGTTAAGGTCTTTTACACAGGCAGAAAACAATGTAAGTTTTATCTCTTTGGGTTATCCATAAATATTTTTGCACACCAAATCAATTCACTGAGGTGTCAGATGGCAAAATACAGATTCAAAGGAAGAACTGAAAGCACCAACAGCAATGAAATGCTCAGGTGTCAAGAAAAAGCAGTCTATACTTTTAGCATTGAGCTCTTTAAGACCTCACCTTGCTAACTTCTTGGAAAAATTACTACTTCAAACTACCACTTTCTCATCTGCATTTGTTTATATAAGAAATTACATCAAGACTTGAAGTTTTTGGTGAGAGATGTTAGCACCTAGCAGTTGGGTATCTAGAGCTATATGAAAGTAGAGAAAAATAGAGGAAAACATTGCTTGTTTCTATCTCTACACTTGCCATATGGATCTTTAAGACAATAATATTTTAGAAGAGGATTCTTTTTTTTTTCTGTTTAAGTTTTTCATTTTGTGTTTGTTTGGTTTGGCTTTTTTGTTGTTGTTGTTTTGGGTTTTTTTTGTTGTTTTTTGGGAGGTTGTTTTATTTTTTTTTCCAATTTGCTATTCAGAGTAAGAAATGTAACGAAGTTTTTATTTCTTCCATTAAATTACTTTCTGCTTTTCCCTGCCCAGAAGGAAAAGGTGTTTGCTTCTAATGGAATGAGTTCTGGTACATATTCCTTGTTACATATGTAGTAGGGGTTAGGCTGACTTCTTAGCATTATGCTGTGCAGTAAAGGTGTGGAAACACCTTGGTGTTTGTTTTGTGGGGTTTTTTTAAGCCACAGTTCTTGTGATTTCAGAATAAACAAACTGTTTCTCTACACTGGGATGTCGTTTGTCTGTAGTTTTGAGCAAAAAATTTGAGGGTTTTAGAAATTCTTTTCAGTAAATCATGGAGGCATATAAATATGCTCTGCATGTAAGAGCTAAGTGGGTGTCCAGATTCTGAGAAAGCAAAAAGCTGATCTATACCAGTGAAAGCCTGATGAGCATTTTGAGCCAAATATCCCCTTAGGGAGGACAGAGAGGTGCTGTTCTACTTGCACTGACCTTTTTCTTTAGAGAGATACAGTATTTCTGTGATAGACTAACAGTAAAGTAGCAAGGTATCTTACCTGTGTGTCCTTTAAAATGTTCTAGGTGAGTATCTAAACTGTTTGATTTGTAAATGTAATTGTTAGTTTGTTACTCCTCTGCCTCTTGTTAACTTGTATCCTTTTGCTAAAATACTGTAATATTTGAACTGAGGACATCAGGAACTTTTTGTTTCTTTTATTTCATTCAGGTTAAGCTGTTTCCAGGAAATATGTACTCATTAACATACTGCACTTGCTTCTAGCACTTGTCTGTAAACCCACAGACATCCACAGCTGCCATGTGGCTCAAGAAATTAAAACAAAGAAAAGTGCATTATTGGCAAGAAGGTGGAAACTTGAAAAATAGAAAAGACTCTTACTTTGCCTGTGCCTAGAATCAGTTTGCTTTTCCCTCTCACAAAATGACATAATTAAGGGTGTATGTACTCTGCTACTTCAGTAGTTGCATTGTTATAGTAATTAAGGTTAGTTTTGATTACTGTAACATTAGGTAGTTTGAAATTCTTTGTCTTTTAGCAAGCAGCAGTAACAGTTTTATTGTGTATGTAAATTCTGATTGTTAAGCATATGATAATCTAGCCTTACTTTGCACAGGGTGAAATTGTGATTTAACTGTACCAAAGCCTATCATTAAGATAAAGTTTTTAATGTAAATTACCTGTATTCAAGCATTCCATTAACTGATCCATAGATTAATGTGGAGGATGGAGGTTTCAATCAGGGTTTCTCATTGAAAAACAGGGTAGGTGGTGAGAGAGAGAGGAAGAGCATTACATAGCTAAAATCATGCCAAGCCCATTGAAAGATTATGGTGTTTTCCTCTAACAGGTATGATGAAAGGAGATGTTTTCACTAACTTGTTGAGGACTATTTTATATTGGGTGGTTTTGAAAAATTCAATGCCTCAGTTATATGTTTTCCCTTGTGAGAGCTTGTGTAGTGAGAAGCACACCCTGCAACTCCCAGCTCTGGTCTTCTGCTTTGGGAACTATGGATTGAGCATTCTAAAGCAGTAGAGTGCAACAATGCATCCCATGTTCAATTCTCTCCCTTGGCTGAAAAATCTACATTGTAGTGGTACACGTTTACGCGAACTGAACTTCAGAGAGAAATTAGGTGCTAGATCTTTTAGCTTAATATAATGGCTTGTGTGAATTATGAATATCAAATTGCAGGGCAAGCAAGTTTTGAAATTTGTGTACAGCAACTTCATGGGATGTGGTATTGCCTGGGAGATTGAGGGTGTGTCGTGCTTTGTAGTGGCTCTTAGGGTGTTTCCCAGTTTTTTGCAAATGAGCAATTTTTTTTCCTTTAAATTTCTTGAGGATGAATGATCAGATGCAGACCTGACGCTAAAAAAGAATAACCTGTTTTTCACAAAGATTGCAATAATACCTAAGAAAGTTCATTTTCCATCTAAACTTGGTCTATTGTTATGACATATTTTTTTCCAAAAAGATTGCCCTTTTGATACTACCTACGTCGTTATCCAGCTGTTCATTTGATATTCAAATGCAGGATTTATTTCGCTTGCATATTAACTTAGAGTTTTTGTATTTAACTCCAAGGTAGGACATTCTTGAACTTCAAATGAATGTGTTCAGAGTTTGAGGTTTTTCAGTTTCAATTAACAATTTTTGTTTTTAAGAAATACTTACTACCATGTGTTGGTGATGAACATCTAACAACTTGTATCTCAGGTGAACAGTCAGAAAAATGTTAGCAAGGATGGAATGATGTCCATGTGAGGAATTACTGTGTAATTGTTATGTAAGTGACATCTCTTATATAGAATAGCTAGAGGGCATGATCTCTAAAACTGTGTGGCATGGGGAGTTAGGAATGTCCTACACTTGTGTTTTTTCTTGCTTTTTTTAAGTAGATGCCTTTAGTCATTGCTTCTATTGGCTTTTTCCTTAGAAACAGGTACCAGTTTATTTCTAATAAAACATTAGAGCTCTCCTTGAGAATGAGAAACTTCAGAAAATGAAGATGGAGAAAAAACAGGCAACAGCTGGTAAAAGAGGGAACGTGGGTTGAGAAATGTAAAAACAGGGAGTCAAAGGGAGCTCTGAGCAGAATATGGTTTAGGTCTTGTCCATACTCCCATCCCAGAAAAGGGAGCTGATGAATACTGGCCAGAGGTGCTCTGCCTGAGGAGGTCAAAATACCACAAGTGTCGGGATCCTGAAAAGTTTCTTCCACGTGGTTGCAGCTTGGTTAGAGCAGTAGTGTCTCTGATGAAGAGATCCTGTGTCATGTGGAGGCTTGGAGAGGAAATATGTAAATGTAAAGGTGAACCAAGAGCATCTAAATAAGATGTTTTGGAGAAGCTGAAGTAGAGGTTGCCATTAATCCCACTTGGGCCATGGCATGCATGTGTTCCACCTTATCCCAGAGGGAGCTAGCTTTCAGGGCCCCTGGCAGAGCACTGTGGATGTGCTCATATCTTTAATGCCTTTTTCCTGGCTGGGCACTGGATTTAGCCCAGAGTACAAGCTGATCCATTGGGCATCGTGCCTCTTCTGGTGGTAGGAGATCCCTGCTGTCTAGGCAGAGGAGATGATGAGAAAGTGAAGTATGGGGCCATAATGGAATTTTCCAAGATGAGATGTGAAGATGAACAGGATGCCATGAAGCCTGCTGAAAACCTGCATGGGGAAGACTTGTATCTTCCAGAACAACAATCTTCTGCTGGGGCTACTCTTGCCTCAGTGTTGTAGTTGAGTTTAACTCTTGCTACAGAGGCAGAGAGGGCACCCCTGACTCCTTCATGCCAGATGCCCAAAGGTACATTCTGTGGTTTTGTTCTGCCAGAGGTGCCAGGTATACTTGTCACCTTGTATAGTTTCAGCCAGTTCTTGTGGGGTTTTTGGATGTTGTTGGTTTTTGCAATTGGGTTGGGTTTTGGGGGGGTTTTGAGGCTGGTTTTTTGATGTTACTTTCAGGAGCTAAAATGATATTAGTTGTTCACTTCAGAAGAGTTGGGATTTTTTTTGTTAGTGGTGGATTTTGGGTTTTGTGGTTTTTTTTAAGCAGGTGCTTGAAACTATGCTGTTTATTAAAGAAAAACATTTGCTAAGTAATTGACAGCAGAAATGAGAACATAATTTGGCCAAATAACTGGTTCTTTTCAACTATAATACAGTGTTGTATGATGATTTGGTTGAATTTTCAAACCACTTATAGTCCCCATTACTTGTCACTGTTACTTTAGAGTGTTTTTTTCAGGCCCTGTTTTAGAAGCAATTTTATAGTGTCTGCTGGGCAAGAGTCTTCAGAGTAGAACCTGATTTTTGCTGGTATGATATTTTTGAAAAAACCCAAAACATGTTTGTACTGTCTCCAGCTTGAAGTTTGAGGCTATAATTATGAACTATTCTTCAACTTGCTGCTTATGGAGTACTTACAACACCAATTTACTTTGGCAGTAAAGCTGACTTGAAAAATGCCTGCCCTTATCACCCCTGCTGGTCTGCTCATAGCTGCAATTGACTGATACAGCTGTTCAAGGACTGTAGACTCTGCCTCACCACAATGGTTAAGACCCTTGCTCCCACCCGGTGCTGGTGTTTTAACCCTTTATTTAATGGACCTGTCTTAAAACACTGCCCCATCTTGTGTTGGGCTGATACAAAGAAGGGATCCAAAACGGGGGAAATGGTGCTGCAAGTGGCTTTTACCATTGAGCAAAACAAACACATTTCACTGAAGGGAAGACAAAAATGCTACTGTTGCATGGTGTCGATATCACCTTTTAGATATGTTAACATGAGATAGTTTTTAATTAGAGGGACTCGTTAGAGCCTTCCCTTGATCCAGAGATGCTGTTGATTGACTTTGTAGTGCTATGCATCACCATGCCATTCTCAAGTACTATCTGCAAGAGTTGTCCCATTTTTTGCTTACAACTGAGACTAAAATAGTGTTTGGATCATTTTAGTTCTGTTAAACGTGATTATCCTCATGGTGTCAGCACAATTTATTTTGACAAGGGTATCAAAAAGATCACCAGCCTTCCTCTTCATATTTTAATTGCTCCAGAATGTACTCAAGTATTTGTTAGGATAAATAAAACTGGAAGATGACTAAAACATATACGTTCCTTTCAGATACAGCATGTGAGTAGGGAGTAGCAGGAGGAAGAAGAGATGTACGGAATTGTGCAGCAGCACAGTGACAGATATCAAAGAAGAATCTGATAGAAAAGTTAGCCTAAATGGTGTGGTAAGGCTGGAGGTGTAAGCACTGGAAATTTAGTAGGATCTTTGGCAAGAAAAATTAAGGCATCTCCTTCATTTATCTTTTCTGCAGCTCAACTGAATTCTTACACTTAGTGGTGAAGATAGTGATTTTCTGCAGGATGTATTTTTCATTTAAAGTAAAAATAAAGTTCATAGCCTTACTGTCCCTTCTTTTAAAAATAACTTGTGGTAGTTCTGCCTTTCTTTGTGTGAAAATAATTCCAAACAGAAAATAGTAGTTGGCTGGTTTTCCACAGTTCTATTCACAACACTGTAATTTTCTCCACCAACTAAATTGACTCATTCATTTCCACTAATACATAGAAACTTACTTGTTCTGCTGCCAGTCTTGTTGTTAAGAGGACTAGCCCAAGTGGCTAGTCAGTCAGTCTGTTTTCTCAGTGGCTGAGAAAACAGAGCAGTAGATGTTCAGTATGGAAAGCATGAAAGTACAATCTTTTCACATGCAGTCCCTTTGGACTTGGACACAAATTTTTCACCAAGAGAATTGTCAGCTACTGGAATAATCTCCCCAGGGAAGTGCTGGACTCCCCACTAGCAGGATGCTTAAGGTTCAGCTGGACAGGGTGCTGAGCTATCTTGTCTAGGGCTTGCTTTTGTCAAGAAAGGTTGGACCAGATGAGCCTTGAGGTCCCTTCCAGCCTGATGTTCCATGATTTTTTGACATGTTACAGAGAAGCTGAGTAGCAGAGCAAGTCTGTTGAGCTTGAGATTCTTTGGTGCTTGTGGAGCACTAGGGAGGGGTTTATAGAAAGTGACTGCAAGCTGGGAAGGAGACAATAGGTAGGTAGATTTTTAAGAAAAATAGCCAGGGTGAGAATTTTGATTCCTCTCCAGTGGTGTGAACATGGCTGGATAGTCTCAGGAAGGCAAGAGTTATTTGAAAAAAACACTTCTGATTTCTTGTTGAATGCACACTTAATAATGAAAATGAGACATTTAGTAAGGGAAATACATTTGGGGAAAATGTGTGCTTCAGTTGTGAAAATTGGAATATATTCAGTATATGGGTGTAAGCCCCAGTATTGGCAATTTTGTGAGTGAAGGTAATAGTAAATACTGAAGAAGGAAGATGCGAAAAAATTAAGAAATGGTATTATATTATTGGTCCCTATTAATTATTAACTAATGATACAGGTATCAGCTATAGCATTATAGCATTAATAGTGTTTTTCCTCTTCCAAAATACAGAAGTACATTAGTGCTGTGTGGTTTTTTTTTAAAAAGGAATTATTGACATGTCTGTTGATGTTTACTCCTCTTTGGGATACTTCTTTCCCTGCTAATAAGAGCCCAGTGGCCCTTTGGTGCACTCCAAGGATATGATGAAACACTAGATCTCCCTATTTGTGAGTGCATCAAGAACTATTCAATGAAAGGTAGCATTAATTTTTTCTGGTGTTTCATCACATGGCAGAGTGTATTCTCTCATGAAAGATTAAACTGCAGATGCTGCTGACATCTGTTATGGTTTGGGAGGTTCTCATTTCTTTGTGTAGTTGGAGGAGGGTTATCTGAATCAGAATTACTTTCCTGCTGCAGCAGCATCAACTTTGCAGTATCCTATGAGATGGCATGTAACCACAATAAAACCAGTGTTCCATTTTTATAGATGTACTTACTGGTGTGGTTTTGTCCAAACACAGAATAATTGTCACAGCATTGGATAATTCAGAACTGAATTTAGAGGATTGCAATGTGAAGTACCAAAACACCGTGCTTAGACTCAGACATCATTGCTGTTTAAAAAGTACTTCCAGCTAATCGTTCTGTTCAAGTACTTCTTCACTTGTGTTAGTATTTAAGAAGGGATGGCAGAATTAGAACAGTTTTGAAAGATGACCTCCAAGCAGATATGAATCTGGTCCTTGAAATTTTTACAATTTAAGAAGGCAAAAATGTAGTCGTAACGGTAGCCTAACATCTATAGATGCTTTACACTGAAGTATGCATGCTTAATATATAGATGGAATTCATTTAACTTAAGGAAGAAAAGCTCTGAACAAGGGCAGGAAGAAGTTTTCCTACCAACTCCATTTAATGATTTTTCAGGTTGGAGAAAGTGAGGAGAAGAATAACAGTTTTAATACACCAAATATAATTATATTTTAGGCAAGCTCATTGTTTGTAAACATTTTACTGTATTTTGACAGTGATGATGTTGGTGAGAGATACTTTGGAACTGAAGTTAGGAAAATGGGAATAAATAGTAGTTAATATATTGACAGTTGCATCTTTAAGCATTCATGCGTTAGTAGTTTAAAATTCTGTAATATATTTGGATATTCTATGGATATTGTATGTGCCATACTACAGAAAAGCAGGTACTAGTTTATCTTTTTACTGGTAAAGGCACAAAATAGTGGAGATGATGGCCAGCTCTTGTTCCGTTCCCATCTTAATCACCGATTTTGATAAAGTGGCCAAAATAAGAGGCCTGTTTCAAAAGAAGGTCTTTTAATGTATTGTGGGGAGCTTTTTAAAGCAAAATTTGATTCATTTATATAAAAGGAAATAAAGTGTATCTGAGATATTTATCCTCTTAGAATTTTTTTATTTTTTCATTTAAATCTCACAATATGCAGATCATACTGGTATTCCAAATAGCATTAATTTTGATCTGAAGATAATGATATGTATGCAAGCCCCTTGTAAATAGGCCATAAATCATTTGCAGTCTATGGTGGTGGTGTGGTAGTAATATTTTGAATCTGAGTGTCTGGTTAAGAGTAGAGAAAATTGGACATTTATGTTCAAGGTTGATTTTTTTTAAATTAAGCCATTAGTAGGTAAAGGATCTGCTTTTCTTTTGTTGTTCTATTGGCACACACTAGCATGGTGCAATTAACATTTTTTTCTTACATCAATGAATGTTTTAACCTCAACAAGAGCATTTTTAAGACTTTCACTTTAAGAAACTGAAAATATTTTAAAGTGAAATATTATATTGTGGTCCTCTGTTAAACAATGCAAGTGTAGCATTTTCATTAATTCAAGCTACATGTTGCAGTATTACTTTTTCATTTATTAAACAAAGACAATCTAGCCTAGGAACAAATTCATTTATGAGGATCAAGACCGTTTGTCTTAATTCAGTGTTTCTATTTTAGTACATGAAACAAAATAAAAGATGTATCTTTGCGGTTGAGTATTTTCTTCAAGTTGTTTCCATTGAGTGATTTTAATGACAGACACTGTTAGGACTCTGAGTAAAAGGAAATACTTTCTTGCCAGCAAGTGTTTATACACCATGCATCTGTCTTCTGTTTGGTCTTCTGTCTTCTAAAGTCTGGTATAGAAAGTATTGTGGGCTAGTGAGATTGTCATTCTTAGCGAGCTTTACCCCTCAAATCCTGTACCTGTTCAGGTAATACTTTAAAAAGAGAAAGGGCTTATATACCTTATTGAAACAAGGTACCATGGGGTGTTTTTCAACACCTTGTATTTCAAGAATATATTTTTATCACATATTACAAGATAATTATGTTGTTTTAAATAGTAAACAATGATGACTATTGCAGACTAAAAACTATGCGTTTTAATATTTTTAACTGTTCAATATTAGTTAAATTTGCTTTGCTTAGAAGTAAAGGTTACATTATTTCACTGTCATTTTCAGTATCTTCCTTTGCTTGGTAAGAGTAGAATTATTCAAACACTTCTTATGCTGTCCATTTTTATTATCACATTTGTGATATTATGGGCTGGGTAGATTTCTAGTGAAAATGAGGGCTGGAAATGCAACTTTCCTGTTCTTGGCAAATAAACCAAAAAGTCCACCAAAACTCAAATCAGCCAAATGGATGTTTTCAAAATAAAAAACCGAGCAGGTCACCAGTGGAATACTTCAGAAAGGAGAACCTGTATATCATTGGGAAGATGAGTGTGTGTTATTTGTGGGGTGAGTCAAAGACCCAGCAAGAATGCCCCAGAGGGAGTTTGAACAAATAGTGGAAGACAGCCCGTGAAAAACACAGCCAGGCATTTTTTGACTGAGCACGGCTAAAGAAGCCTTGTTATGGACTTCTCACATTTGTTTATTTGTATAGGTAGAATATTTTACTTTCTTTATAAACACCCAGGGTTGAATCAAGATAATCTGCAGAGAGCAGCATTTCACTTATTTCTGTTCATGTGATGGGTGGATGATGGAAACAAGGAACCTGCTCAGGTCAAGTAGGTAACAATGTGCATTTGTGTGAGGAGCAGGGGTTTGGTTGTTTTTTTCTTGACTGGCAGAGGTGTAATGATATGTACTGTCCAAAGGTTCTTTTGCTGTATCACCTAGTTCTTTGCCTTCATTTTATGGTTTAGTGTTTCTATCAACAGGCCGAGATGTGACTTTTCAGGTGATACATAATTTTCCTTTCTTGGGCAGTTAAAAATCAGTGTATGCTTTCTCTATAGAAACAGCTTCTCAGAGTTTGTGATTACACACCACCAGACTTAAAGTGTGACACTTTATTTTGCAAAACTGATGCTTTCTTGCTGCTAAGAAAGTTTGTAATTCTTGTGTAAATTTATATGCTTTAAAAAAACTGCTGAAACTATTCCAGGCCTCTGTTGTCCATAATAAAGAGTAATCCTAAAATGCGCTTTTATGCTTATATAGCTCTTATAACAATTGAAGGATTCCTTGCTCAGGCAAATTGAAATCAGTCTCATGATGGCGAGGGGAAGGGTTTTATTAAAGAACTGAACTTGTTTCCCTCATTTCTATGTATACTTCTTCTGAGTCCTATAGAACTTTCAGATGTAATTAACATACATTCACAGCCCCTCTCTGTTTTTTCATTACACCTTTTTCCCAAGCTGTCTTTCCACCTAGATCTGTTTCAGACAGATTATATTTATGTCTCCATTATGGTTTTGTTCAAATTAGAGATTTTACAATAGTGCATGCACACATTTCTTTAAACCATTTTCTGTTGAAGTTCTATATGAAAGCTATTTGATTTGTTACTAAAAGTTAAGCAGTACAGCAGTACAGAATAAAATCAAGCCTCATTTTCCTCCCTGCTTATTTTCTTCCTGTTTTAATAGTTTTTATTTCTTCTTTGTGAAATAAACACCCCAATACCATTGCATTATTGTGGGGATAAAAAAGGAGCAGTACCTACAGCTGAAAATCATCTGGTTTAAGGAACTTGTCAGAGAACAAGGATAGTGTCTGCTCTTCAAGGATAGCATTTAGTAGCCTTTGGCAGCAGTTTGTCCTGATGCTGTTAAAGGCTACTTCATCCTGCTTCCAGAGTTCTGCAGATCTTTCCAAAGGAGCTCAGCCAATACATTTCCTTCACTACCTGATCCTGAGTGAGTGCCAGGATAGTTCCATACATTGTTCTGCAGGAAGTACCTGTCTGTGGAAAAACGAATACAGGCCTATATCTGTTGTTACAAGGTATGTGTAAACAAGGGCCATGCAGAGGTTATTAAAAGAATACTAATTCTGGCTTTTTTAATGTCTTTGAATGCCAAAATGTGAAATATAAATAATGTCTTTAAAATATAGTTTTCTGTTTGAATTATGTAGACAAGTACTTGTTTATGCAGTATAATTTGTAAATGTCTTCCCATGAAAAGGCAGTAAATTTTACTAGTCAATTATTGTCTTTATTCACAAATATTCATAATTAGTATGATAATAGTTTGATAGCGGTTTAGATGACTTCATCCAGTGTCACTTGAATTCCTGATTATTATTTTTAGAATGTACAATAAAGCTAAGAGGTAATATGGTAGCTTTTTCAGTGACGTAGCTTGTAGCTTGCATATTTTTATGTTCAAGTTAGAGGAATTTATTTAAAACTTTGTGAAGATTGTGAAGATTATATAAATACTATATCAAGTTTAAGAAAGACAATTTGGGATCCTAAATGGGGAATAGGTACTGTGATAAGCTTTTGCTCTCTGGAACTCTTAGGGAGCTCTTTTTAATAAACTCAGAAATACTTCTAAAAATCTAATTAGAAGCCCACCCATCAGTGTTTTGTACAAATAACAGAAATGTGTCATGCTCTGGTATCATGGTATGAAAATTGTTTGTAGATACTATTCAGCTCTTATCCGAGGTCAAACTGCAGTATTTGTTGACCTTCCTACTTAGGCTTGATGCACTGAAAATCTGGGCTGTTAAACTTGGGAGTCATATGATTGTCTAAATCCTTACTTCTCATTTGCGATGTTCCAGAAAAACAAGGCAGAGGCAATGCAATCAGGCTTAACAGTGCTATTGCTTTTAACCATTTCTGAATTTGTTAGGGAAAGTGTAGCTTTTGGGAGAATAATTAGCTTTTAAAATTAGTTGGCGCTGTTAAGCAGCTTTCATCTGTAAACTGGCAAATAACTGCAAATATTTATTTAACAATTAACTCTTTAGAAGACCTAGTGATACAGTGAAGTAACTTCTTATCAGTACCCTAGGCTCGTAGTAACACTTCTAGTAGCTTCAAATAACGTGTATCTTCATTTTTTGCCAGTCATACATATTTCAATTGGCAGTCTGTTACAGAGAGAAAACTATACCTTATTTTATGGCAATTAGTATATCACTTTACTTCACGTTCTCAAAGTGCTTATTAATTTTAGCTCAAAATAGATCAAATGTACCACATGTGACTGCTGTATCATAATACTACATTTCTATTTTTAAACCTAAATGGACTCTGGGAAAGTACTTTGCAAACTTTTGGCTTCTATTGCAGAGCAGGTTTCCCATGTGTTCCTGGGTGAACTGCCTCCTAATGGGGTCCTGGAATAACCGTTCGTCTTTCTGGCCAAGTTTCAAGCTTTTATGTTTATTAATTTAAAAATCCTGGAATAAAGTCAGGTGAATTGTGTAAATTCTTCTTCAAAGTGAACAAGCTGGGGAAACTTCATCTTCTTCATTTCAGTCCTGAAAATGTTCATATATTACAAGAGAAAATGAAATTCATGCTGGAGGTCATGAGCTCAGAATCATATTAATGGTATTTTGTTTTGAAAATATTTCCTCTGTGAACTTATATTCAACACCAAAGAAAAAATGTTTGTTTCCTTGTAAGTGACAGGCTTTTCAGAACTTATTAATCTCTTATTAAAAGTAAGTCTCGTATTAAAAATATCTCAACTATTGAAAAGCAAACACTCCAACTTTCTTACTCTGCAGTCATGGAGTTGTGGCTCAAAAATTATGTTTAGGTTAATATTTATTTTGTAATGGCCACTTGGGATCTCTTTATCCCCACTGCACGTGGTCCAAGTTAAATGTTAGGACTTTTCTATCAGGATCTCATCTCACCAAATCATCACAGCCATGAAAATGGATAAAGAGAGAGTCGCCAAGGCAGTAAAGAATTTTAGTCATTTCTAGGTTGAAGGCAGCTGTAGAATGCAACAGATGAGTCTTAGGAGAGCAGGTAAAATGTTACTCATCTGTTGGTTCCATGGCTCTGTCAGAGCATGCAGTGGTGTTGCACAGTGATTGTAGTTGGGCTTTTGAGCAGAAATGTGTGTAATTGCCGCTTGCAGTAATTCAGTCTGAGAGTTACAAAGACAAAAATACCAATGACAAGCAGCACCATAGATACCAGTATTTAACAATACGTCATAGAGGAATATTGATTATTTTTTCAGTCTGAGCTTCATCATAATTTGGGATCCAAGGGACAAACACTGACAAATGCAATCCATGGTAAACTTTGGATGTTTTGATTGCTTAGCCTGTGAGCCAAGGAGCAGAAATGCTTTTCTGAAGTCGTTTTTCATGCTGTGGTTTTGGCTCTGGCTGAAGAGATAGCACCCCAAGATCCTTTTTAAATTTCGTATGAAGACATCAACATATTAATGATGCTACAGTCACTAAGTTATACAGCTTAAATGACTTAAACAGTATCTGTAGCAACATCAGATAAAAATGAAGGATAGCAACACAAAGTCTAGGAAACATTAGTGTTTGAGGAGTTCATTTTCTTACCATGCCCAAAGTGTATCTGTAGTTTGGTATTAATTTCCTAAGTCAGTCATAGCCAAGTCCTAAGTTGCTAAAATACTGAAGAATATTAAAGAAGTGGGTGTTTCATCTTTCTTTTACACCCAGTTGGCAGTCAGTAACTAAATTAAGCTTTCATTTCAGTTTGAGAACTGAAAAGAGTTGAGATAATAAGATTGTGTTAAATCAGTTTTTGGCCTTTGACCTTCTAAAATGAATGTCTAAAACAGAATTCAGGGTGAAGTTGTATAGAGACATGGAGTGTTGTCCTTTAAATTTAAATGGCTGAAAAATTGGGGCAGCAATGGGTTAGGCTATTTTCTTCTTCATGTACAGACTTTTTTATCTAGAAAAATTCTGCCTGCACTACACTCTTGGAAGTTTGCATTGTACAACTTTTTAATAACATGAGAGATTAAAACTCTTCTGACTGTTTGAGACTACTGGTGAAGATGCCTTTTCCTGCTTCTTGTTTTACCCTCAAGCTCAGGTTTTGCCTTCACTCACTGTTGTGGTTTCAGATGCAGAGCCCTCACTCTGTCCTTCCTTAGCTGCTTGTTTCAGTTTTACCTCTGTCTTGTGCCAGCTCCCTAATGCAGTCTTGCATCAGTTCTCAATTCTTTGCCTGTTAGCCCTTCCTCTGCTTTTTTTTTTCCTTTTCTCCCCCCATTTCTGTTGCGAAATTCTAATTTTTGACCAAGTGTTGGTGACATTATGGTGTATTATAATATTATGTAGTTGTGTCATCATTGTTCCTGAAGTGGACACTTACTGGCAGAGAAAAGAAGATTTTAATTTTAAGCTGTGTTTTAATGGATCACTAATTACTTGTAAGCAAAGAAGCAAGCCTAATTTCCTTTATCTTTCATATTTCAACCTGGTTTAGCAATAATTAAAATTGCTGGTGTAAATATGTCTTGAAAAGACTATTTCACTCAATATGTTTTCTTAGGAGAACTTAATTTGGGGTTTATTTGATTTAGGACAAAAAATGAGACTTTATCAAATGTGTCTTTTTTTATGTGTACTAATAATTCTCTTAATTTTTAATATGTCACCCAATTAATGTTGTTTACTGTCAAAAGTGTGATGTTAATCCATCTTCTTGTCTGAGGCAAAAAAAAAATAAACAGCAGTGTTTGAACCCAAGGATGCCAATTTAAGCATGAAACATCAAAATAAGTCTTATTTTTAATTTAAACAAAAACCAGTCAATTTTATTTGAAATTGTTTCCATGTGTATGGCTGAGTTTTCTGTTGAATTTCAGGCTACCAATTATTTTTAGACTACATAAATTAATGAGAACAGATGGAATGTATGATTAGAAATTTTGGCATATTGAGTAGTCAGGCTGAACTGAAAAATACTTGAATGTATAATATGTGGAACAAAATTATATCAAAGGGCTATTTGCAAAACCAGAGGTGCAAAAGAATTCTGTGAAGAAAGGCAGAGAGAATATCTGAGCTCAGCCTCCACAGCACAGAGCATTAGTAAGTGACCTCTTGTCTTGCAGGTGGCTGAGTCCAGTTGTGTGTCTGGTAATTGAATCTCTAGATGTGTGTTTACTCCTTTAAGGGAGTGAAACAAATAATTTCAACAAAAAACTGTCCAAATGAGAGGGAGGAGGGAAAGCTTTTCAAAATGCTGTGTAACATATATATATTCGTGTCATGGTGTTCATATATGATGTTAGGAATTAAAATATTTGCCTAGAGACATGAATTGCATTTTTAATAGTGTTGAGAAGAATTTGTCCTTGTAGAAAAGGAGAAGAGTTAAAAGTTCATTCTGAGTTTGCTGCCCTTCTATTTTCATCCCTATTCTAGGTGACTGCAAGCCTTTTGTTACCAGGACTGTTAGTTATGGTTTTGTTTGCAATTCTTCTGAAAGTATGCTTTTCTTATTTATATTCCTTGAGCTGGTGACTTTAAGTAGAACAAAATTTGTACCCAGAATATCAGCTTTTCTTTCCTGTTTCTTAGAGTGGGTCTATATGTACTTGTATTTCCTTAGAGCAAGGAAGGAAGATAAACTTGGTGTTTCGACGTGAATGGCCATGAGGCTGCAAGTTTTCCAGCAGTGCATAAATGCATTGTTAGCCTTGCACAACTTTACATTAAAATCATGTATCAGCAATGTTTTCAAAAATTGCAATAATACTTTGCCTTATTTGGCTGATAAGCTGATATTTTCTCTGAAAGTGTCAACTTTACAGAGACAAAGGAATGCAAATGTCATGTTACCTAGTAATAGGTAAGCACTCATTTTCACTTCAGAAAAGTATTAATTTAGGCTTTTATTTCTTGTACTTTAAGTATTAGGTTTTTTTTTTTTAATTGTATTAGAAAGGTGAGGAGAGGGCTCAGTTACTGCAATTACTTAGTTCATTATTTTGATACTTCACTTAAATGGGATGCCATGTGTTTCCTTCCACCCACCCTCCCTAGAGTGGAGGAAGGTGGATGTTATAGTGGAAATAAGTTTAGAAAAATTGCCCAGTGTAGTGCAACTGTTACCTCATTTTGGCAGTTGGCAGTTTTCTTGGGCAGATTTTAACTTGAGAGGAATTGGAAGAAAACCAGAACCTTCCCACATGCCATGTGACTCCCAGAAATAACAATTCTGTATTGAGCTTGTTAGGAAGAGCTATGAGCATCTGAGACTGGCTCACAGTGAAACATGTCTGTTCTTCCAGGAGGAAGAAATGAAGCCTCTGGCTAGTTACAAACTTTTAAGCATTTTTTTCTCAAATGGTTCAAGTAAACTAAGATAAAAACTCAAGAGATGTCTTCCAGCTCTGCTAAATTAGAGAGATTTTTATTTCCCAGAAATAAAAAGGTCCTGTATGAGGCTATCATGAGATAGACTTCACCCATTCAAAATAGGAATATTCAAAACATTTTCTTTATTTTGGAGTAGTCATGATTAGGATGGCCTATCCTATGATGTGACCACTGCCAGATGAAGGATAATATTCCCAGATGTTAGCAGGAAGGCCCTTGGTGGTGAAGTCTGGCAAATGATCTGCTCTCCCTGTGAGCAGTCTGCAGTGGAGGTGTGCTCTGAAACACGCGGTGGTACAGAAGAGTCACAGTATCCTTGTTCAGGAGGGTATCACAGTGTGCAGTGATTTTCAGAATACACTTTTAATTACTCTCTTATTTTTCTTTAGAGAAAATTAGAGGTAAATACAATTATAACTAATGGATGTTCTTGTATCTAATTAAAAAGTAACTTCAAGATGATTTACTGTGGTTTACCTGTCTGTTAAAAGTTTATATTACACTTACTTCAAAATTATTTCTTTATTTAATTTAAATACTGTTACTGTTAAAAAGTTTATTCTTTGTGAAATCTAATGGAGTGAGCTTTATTACAACTAGCCAGCATAACAAAAACCTGTTTCTTAGAAAATATTTGCTTTTTAAACACAATGCGGAATTGTTAAACTTCTCAGAATAAAAATGTTATGTATTATCAAGCACTCATTTTGCACTAAAAATAAGAAAAAAATGTTATGTTCAGCACAGCTTGTAACTTATCTATAAGCTAGTGAAGGGATCACTAGCTTCCTTTGATCTTTTTTAAAAAAAGATCTTTGATCATGCTGCTTTGAAAGGGAAAATACAATTGAAAGGTTGAGGATACAGTATTAAGGAATTATATATTTGCTGACATTCATATTGCATGTGGAGCTGGCATGCCATGTGAATTGTTTGATTTTGTTCAGAGAATTACAAATATTGGTGTATTTTATCCACAAAGAAGAAGAAAAGAAACAGTATGCATTTAATCTTCTTGTGTTTCTTTCTGCTCTCCTATGCTTTTAAACAAACATTAAAACAAATTAAATATAGTTGTATCTCACTCTTTTTAAATGGAAGAGGGAAAGGTATCTTTTCTACCTGTCCAAGCTTTAGTTGTTTTGGCGTTTGTTGTAAAGTAAAAATTGGGAATGCGACAAGGTAATGTGGACTAAGAAGCAAAGTGTCTGTTGCTTACTAGTAAAGGCATTTCATAAATAGACAAAGGCAAATGTTTAATCTTTTTAACTTGCTAAATTATTTCTATTATAGCCACGTGTGAATACTATTTACGAATATATTTAGACTAATAATAAATAAATTTCATAAATAATTTCACCTTATGTGAAATAAACTGGATATAAATTAGAATTTTTAAATTAAAACCCATTGTAAATAGGGGAAAAAGTACAATCTGTGAACTTTGTTGCTGCCTTACTAAGAAAAATAGCCAGTAATTAGAAGGTTGGTGTGTGAGTTTATTTCCCCTCTAAAATATCTGAGATATTCAATTGTGTTTATACAACACATTACAGCTGAATGACTGAGTACTTCTAAAATTTTCTGTTAACTATTACGGGTTTTGTACCTCATGCTTTGTTTGGTCTTAAACCAGCAGATGGCATTTGTTACTCCACATCAGTGCAGACTAACATATACTTTGTAAACACGATGTAATTAACTTTCGTATACAGAGAAATCTTGTTTTCTGAGTTGTGCTTTTGATGCCTCTGTAGTTCCTGTAGTTGAGATTCCACTTACTTAGCACAAGGTGTGTTGGGCAAACTCCAAAATGCCCTCTTACACATTCTGCAGCCTCTTGTCCTGTGGCCAGCAGCATCCTCTCTGCTTTTCAGGGTTTCATACCCATGTTCCACTCCAGCTGCTGTGGGGGACAGTGAGTGCCTCACTTGTTCCTCTGCTTTGTGGGGTGTCTGAAGCTGAGCAGGCTGGTAGGAGTGGAGGGACCAGGACCCTCTAGGGCAGCCTGCTGCTGGAATACAGGGGCTGTGTAGTGGTGAGCACATCTCTGCAGCACATGGCCAAATGTTTTAGACTTCAGACTGTACTTTATGAAAGCCACTACTGTATTCTAATTTGCACTCTGTACTCCTTCAGTCTATGAAAAAGCACTATCCCTTCCAATAGAATTAGTTTGGGTTTGCTTTCTTTCTTATTTGGATATTTTTCTGGTTGAATCTAAATGTCATATAATTGAGGAACACTCCAGTTTTGGAGGAAAACAAAGGTATGAATTTAAAATATTTAGCTCAAGGTGAAGTAATTTGATTTGTGTTATTTTTTCCCCTCAGAACTGCGCTGGTGATTTAAAATGCAGATTGCCTTCCTGAAAGTGTTACTAAAATGTCTCTGGTTACTCTAGTATTTAGCATTCTGGTCTTTTACTGTACAGTACAGATACGATAGTGAAGTGTAGCTGCTAATAGAGAGAATAATTTTTGCCTACAAGACTTCAGTTTAGGTGAACATTTTACTGCCGTCTTTTCTCTTACTTCCTCCCATTATCGTGTGTCAAAAATTACCTGTAAATATGACTCCAGGTCTCTCAGGGTTAATAATAATTTGTTATGTGTAGCACTCTGATTCAGGACACATAATGCATAATGTGTCCTAGGAAGGGGTTTTCAAACCAAGTGTGCCTCATATGGGACAGTTCCTTACAAGTTCCTTTAGCTAAGTAGGAAAGATAGACCAAACCTGTAGATTTTAGAAAAAGTAGAGCTCCTCTACCTGAAACTTCCTGTACCCAAGATCCTCTCCACAGCAGCTTTGCACCTGCAGGAGCCTTTATGGTTCCTGTGAGAGCCAGATCTTCAGCATCCTTGTTCTGATGGAGAATGGCCAGAATGGAAGCAGGGAGCTTCTTCTTAAGCCCAGTCAGATACTGAGCAAAATGTCTGCATGGTCCTTCTAATTCAAGAATTTCATCTTGCTCGTTTTGGATCAATAACCCATTAATGCTCAGTATTAGTAAACAGTAGTAATTAGTTTGATGTAAACTAGGTGGACCAAGACCTTTATTTGCTGTTAGGTTTTTCAGAGAGGCAGAGCAACTGAGCAAAAATTTAACCTTGGATTTTAATTTTAATAAGTTTATATTTTAATATGTTTTTAATATGTTTTTCCTAGACCTCATTGGTTCAAAAGCAAAAACAGCTTACTCTCCAGACAGACTACATAACAAAAGCCATTTACATGGGTACTTTCTTTTTTGCTGCAAAATAACAGAGTTAGTACAAAACTTCTGATTGGCTGTCACATATCTTAAATTGTGCTAGTAAGTAACTACAGAGGGTTATGTGAGCAGTGTGTGATTTGGAAGGGCATGGACGCCAAGAGATTTCACAGTACTTTCAGGTCTCTTCTACTTATGTGAAAGCAGCTGTTTCAAAGATAGGTCCTGACTAACCTTTGTTTTATTATGGAGCAATTGTGCAATTTTTATTCGCATTTGGCCACTGTTGATCTTGTGGTCTGAGCTGTTGTATTGGCAAATATCAGTGAGCACAGCACCTTGAAGGAGGCTATGAGACAAGCCAGGTGATGTCTGAGGAGAGAAATCCAGTTGTCTTTGGCAAACTGGACAGTTTTGTTGAAGATTTGCCTTTTGTACTGAGAGAATTCTCTGTCCCCTTCTTGTCAGTTCTAGATTTGGGACTGTGACTACAATGCGTTTGATTTCCAAAAGACCAGATAATGTGTTGGGAGAAATGAGGAAACTTGGTCTGCTGCCATGGTATGTGTCCACAGAAAATCACAGCATTTTAGATAATTAGTTTGTCAAATTTTGACAAGAAAACTATTGGGAAGAGTAAGAACTTGTAACTTACATATGAAAAATCAGATGCTGAATTTGATGTTTTTCTTTCTTTTTTTTCCTCCAAGTTCTTACTTATTTTTTTTATTTGCTTTTTATCATCATGGTTAACAAGTAAATGATGCTGTTGGACCACGTGCTATTAAATTCATGCTTCCCGATGAGAGCCAAAGGTATTAAATGTGTGCTGCAGTTAAACTGGTGTACAGTAGATGCCAGTAGAGACCTATGGAGCCAAAATAGAAATATGACCAGTGTTTCCATAGCAACAACTTCCTCCTGGCAGTCCTATTTATAGCAGTGCTGCAGTCCCAGCCTCAGTGCAGCTCTCGGAGGGACTCTCTAGGAAGGGTTAACCTTGTTACAAAAAATGTACACATAGGGGCACACTAAAACTGTATGGGTTTGTTTGCTTGTGTTTCATTAAACAATGAAGTTACTGATTGTGTTTATTTTCTTTATGTTCGTTTTGAAAAAGGTTGTTTCAAAATGGAGAGCCATTAAAGCTGTAAGCTGTGAGCAAATAGTGCTCCTCCTTCCGTGTGTTTAAGAAGAAATGCAGCCCAGTGGAATAGTGCTGGATGTACAGTGAAAATCAAAACCACATCTGCTTTTTCAAGAGCCTTTTTCGGTCTCTCTTTCTACCCATAATTCCTTCTGAAATATGCATGCCTGGCTAGACTCAAAATGGATTGTGTTCAATTACATAATTTGGAATGAAAATGTAGGGGAGTTTTTAAATTACAAAAGGGCTATCTGTATACTTTATTTTATATTCGTTTTTCTCAAGGTTCATATAATAACTAGAAAAATAACACACATATTGCCTAAGGCTTTTAGCACAGACACTCTAGGTTTTTAGTATAT
This sequence comes from Acridotheres tristis, assembly GCA_037013685.1. NCBI lineage: Eukaryota > Metazoa > Chordata > Aves > Passeriformes > Sturnidae > Acridotheres > Acridotheres tristis. The sequence goes on from CM072895.1 coordinate 14,914,984, forward strand.
ATATATACAGTGTAAAAAATTTGAGGGTCATTAAATGCTTATAAACTTGTATTTGCTAATTCAAAATTAGACCCTTAAATTGTTTTATTTTTATGAAATGTGTTGGCTGTGTCTTTCAACTTACAAATACTTTATTGGTCGATAAGAGACCAGCAAAATTTGGCAAGATCCCCAAGCTCTTAAAAATGGAGGCTCTCTCACTAACACTTTGTATCAAGTAATTGCTCATTCCTTTTGTAATAAATAATAAATGCTGAAGTTGGATTTTCATCTTTCATTCTTGAATAACTGGTGCATAAAGGAGAAAATGTGTTTCATCAAGTCATCAATTTTTAAAGCAAATAAACTTTCTTTAACCTCTAGGAAAAGAAAGTTCTTTACTAGTACTTTATAAGGTTTGTTTAAGTTATTTTTTCCACTGATTACAAAAAAAAATACAGAAAAAATGTTGCAGTATGTCTCTTTAATACAGATACAGGCCTCTTGTGGCAAAAAAGAAATATTTCAATTTAAAATAATAAGTTTGATATTTAAAATAAGACAGAAAATATATTTATTTAGAGAAATAGAACATGAAACCAGAAAAATGCTGTTTAAAGATTTTTGGATTAAAACCTAAATTTTATTTAGCTGAAGGTGATCTGAAATTTATTCTGTATCATAAACCTATTTTTCTAGGTGCTGTCAAGGAATAGATTTAATTGTCTTTAAAACTCTTGATTGAAAAATTCTCTGAGTTAACCTTTATTAAACACTAGAGAATGGTGTTATTTGTACAGTCTTGCTTTGCCTGAATATAGAAAAATGCACACATTATCCTTTAAAAATATTTAAAACGATTTCCAAGTAAAGTTACAGCACATGGTAACATGCTGTTACTCAACCATCTGGGTCCTTTGAGGAGAGGAGTGTTCTCTCTTTCTTAATCCTTCATTTAAGGCTTGACTGGTAGGGTAGAGTTTCTTCTTAGAAATTGAGAAATATTGTTTTAACAGATATTATTAAAAATAAATTCTCCGTGTAGCTCCCTGGTAGATTCTTTTTCAGCAGGGAGCTGGAAGGTGTGTGGCTGGGTTATAGTGCTGTGAGTTGTAACATGCCACAGGACATCAGCCCCTGGGAAATCTGCCCAAGGTTATAGGTTGGCCATCAGGAAAAGTATAAATGGCTTTGCTTTTATCGGCTTAGAGGACTGCTGTGTTAGCCCTTGTCCTTGGCTATCATCATGATGTTGCTTTTTGTAAAATTGTGGGAGAGTTTTTACTGAACTGTTTACCAAACTACTGGAATTTGCACATGTAGTGTTCAAATTCAGAGCTGAATGTCTTACTGCTCTGAGTTTTTGAATGTGTTTTAAAATTTTGCCAAGATTTGATGGTCAGGAGATAGCAAAAATAAAATTTCTGTCTAAAGGAAATTAACTTTTCAGTTAAATTTTCAGTATTGACTTTGGCTGCAAGAAATTGGAATTTCATAATCTCTTACAGAACAGAAACTTCAAATTCTGTTTTGCGTTCTGTTCTTCCTATATAGCATATAATTTACTTGATGTAATAATTGGAAGATCAGTGTGTCAATAGGATGAAAGATTAAGTAAAAGGAAGTAGGAACTTCCACCTTAAAAATCATGGACTTCACTTGAAAACATTGAATGCCATGTTGGATGTGGTTTTGTGTGGTAGTTTTTTGTATTGTCATTGAACAATGCCAATCCATGCCAAGAATTTCCTACATTAGCAAAGTGTATTAATGCCTGTGAAAATGTGGCCAGCACTTTCATGTTTTATGTGTGCAGAACTTCTCTATACTGCATACACTGGCTCTAGTTTATAAAATTCTGGCAAATTCAGGTTTTCTCTTAGGATTTCTTCTAAGAATTCCTTTTTGGTAACATGTTTTCTCTTAAACCACTTACTTCTGTGATGTCAAAGTACGAGTAATTATGATGCTTATTTTTGGCCCCTGCCTCAAGTGTCCAGGTCAGACATTTGGGTGCACTAACTGCTCTGAATTTTGGTGGGCAGAGTTGCTCTGTGGCAGTTTCCACATCTCTCCACGGACTTGACATGGCTGGCAGACTGTAACTTATGTAATGTGAATTTTGTAAATTACTGTCTTTCAGATCAGGGAAACAAAATGATTTAATTGAAGACCTGTGTGAAAGATAAGACAACAGTAGTGTGAAGGCTCAGAACCATGGGAGAGCAGAGAGACAGTAAAGCACACCATCATAGCAGGTAGCTTTCCTTACCAGAGAAAACAGCTAAGGTTAGAGAGAATATGAGTGTCTTGGAAAGATTCCCTCAGTGCCCAAAGACTTGCGGTGAGCTACAGGGGGAGCACATCTGTACAATTCCAGAGAGGCTCTTCAGCTCCAGAAAGATGACCATGCAGGGAATAAGCATCTTGATGTTGTCCAAAGTATTTTTTATATTGTTGTGCGGGAGGTGCATGGCCTTACTCTGTTTTAAAGTGTTTGGTTATACATGGCGTGTAGTATATCCCTTGTGCCTATTTGTGACAGATTCTCATGATCTTCACTACCTACCTTTTGTTTCTGGCAGCAGAGCCTTGAACCAATGGGATGTTGTGGATGTCATAATTGTTCTTGGAACCGAGCAGGTGAAAAGCTGGAAAGCATGAGGTGGCATCAAGGGAAGGTTGCAGCACCTCACCTTGATGGAAGAGCAGTTTGGTCACTACCCAGATTACTGATGCTCACCCAAATTAGCAGATGGCTGTGCAAAATGTAGGCATTTAGTCAGTTGGTTCCAAAGTTTGAACAGGGGCTGGAGAAAGAAGTTACATTTCCAGAGAATCTGGAGCCTGTAAGCACAGGGCATTCCTGGGCTTTGTGTAGAGTCTAGAAATGTAATGGACTGTGCTGGCTGAGACCAATCACAAGTGCAGCAGTGCCCATGAGGAAGAATGTAGCCGAATTTGTAAAATCTGTCTGTTGGCATTTTTATTGTTCTATCATTGTCATGGGCAGTTTGTCAGCATGAGGGTTTTTTCCTGAGGCACAGGGCTGTTATGAAATGGTTATATAATGTCCAAGGGTGGGTATCTGCTGACATTTGAAAACTATGCAGTGAGAAGTATGGTGGTGAAAAATGAGAGGTATGTCTTTAACACGTGTTGACTGTAAGACAGGAGACAGATTGTGGAAAAGATATTTCAATCTTTCTTAAGAATAGCCTAAAGTTTTAAGAAGCCACATTGTAGGTGTGCAGAAATGTATGTGTTTCTGTTTTCACAAAAACTAATATTTGATATTACCCTTGTAGGCACGCAAAATTAAATAATTTGCAAATAATTATAATTTTAAATACAGCTTTCAGTTTATTTTCCTTGTATTATGTGTCATTAAAAGTTACACTTTCTAGACTTACACCACAGTTGAAAATACTAAGACTTCTTGTCAAAGAATGAAATCTTACCAGCAAAAAGTTAAATGCGTTTGGTTCAATTGTGGAGTGAGTAGAACCCAGTTTGAAAAAGTGTAATGCAGTTGTGTTTAAATGTGCAACAGAATTCAACTTCTTAGCTGATTTTATCCACAAGTGAGGAAAATAATACTTTTTTTTCCCTCCAGTAAAAAAATAAGTTTATTCAGTAGTGTTTGCCAGTAACTTCCTTGCTTAGGAAGTTGTTTAGTTGAAAGCATGAGATTACTAATTATTAGATTCCAGCTGGTTATATTTGCTGTGATGATGTAGTACTCCATCTTAATAACAGGGGAGGAACTGCAGAATAGTTACTTTTGGTTTTTTTTCACGTGTGGTTGTGGTAAAAAAAAAAAAAAAGCCTATCTACTTTCTGATCTTTACTTTTGGACAGGTTGTTTGTAAAATGCATACTTAAATATGAAGTCTAGTGCATTTAAAAGCTATGAGAACGCATTCTAGAGAAATTATTGCTTGCTTGTTTTTTAAAAAAACAAAACACTTTTCAACTTACATGAAAAGAGACTTTTCACTGTATAAACCAGTACATCATAGAGCTTTCCTTAACAGGAAGTAGAAGAGTCGTGGTTAGCAAACACTGCAGGCAGGAAGCTCGACACATGCATATCTCTTAGTGGCGCTGAGTTGTCCACCTCCCTCCAGATGTTTTCTCTGTTGCTTCTGTGAGAGTTGCTGGTGTGTGTAGATGGCAGGGCACAAGGAGGTCCCTTGTAACCAGGGCACGGGGACAGCCACGGCGCTGCAGAGACTGGAAGGGTTCGCTAATCGCCTCTTCCATAGGCACTCCAAGAATGGTGCACATGAGCAGAAAGCGCCTCTGGAAAATGAGAGCCAACAGTGCTCTGAGTTCACTGTCCAGTGGGACGAAACAAGTAAGTGTGGGGAGGGGTTTGTTTCTTTCATAGGTATTCGCTCTTCAGTTTGCCTCGTGAATGAAGTGTGAACATTGAGTGTGATACGTTCTGGGGCAGTTTTATAATTCGTTACCTAAAGGTGTTAATGGGAAGAAGAGCATATTGCATCAGACAGGGGGAGATGGACTGGTGGCTTGCAGGAGAATTTATCCTACGTTCCTTTTTCTTTCAAAGTGCAGTTGACTTGTTTTGGCAAGCCCCCGCCCTAGTTCTTACTGCTAAATGACTTATTTCATTTTCAAATTAAAGTAGTGAGTTCAGCAGAAATAGAAGACTCCAACTAAAGACTAGAATGTTTAAACTTTTAAATAGGCAGACATTTCTATGCAGATTAAAATTCTAATTAAAGGGATTTTCATCATTCATAGTTTTACTTTAAGGGATATATACATCAGAAATATATATAGTGGTAAACAATATAAAATTGCGTTTGATTTTAACTATTACATATTAACTTAGTGTGGGAATCCTGATTAGCTTTAATTTCTTAATTAGTGAACAGTTGACAGTATTATTTGTATGGATTAAAAGTTGTCATGGTTGTATTTTGAGTAATAAGAGATTTCAAAAAATTCACAATCTAAGTAAATTGACATTTGATTTTCTTTTTAATTTTAAAGCTGTGTAGTATTTTGCAAAGCAATTCTTGTCTCTCATTAAATACTCGTTTTAAAATGTTACAATATGGTAATTTATGATAATTTTGTTCCAAATTTCAGATTCATTGATGGATTTGAGATAGCACAATTATTTCAGTTGAAGATAGGCCATGTTGGAAATGCTTAGCATCACAGTGTTACCATGAAGAAAATCAGTATTTCTACTTCCTACTTGAAATTTAATATATTATATGAGTAGGGAGTGAGTCTATTCTCAGAGGATAAGCAGTAAACATGGAAACAAAAAGGTGTTAATGCAGTGATCTAAAATAGATTAAATCTAGGTCTCCCAAATGAGACAGGAAAGAATTGACTCGATTTGTTGGGAATATAAATGATGAAAGTGCATAAATTCTGAGCTTTCACTTCTCCAGAATATTTTCAGCTTGGTAAAAATAGGGGCATACTTGTGTTGATGTAGAAGCTCTTTTTTATGTAAATAGCTATTTGAAGAAAATATCACTGAAGCATTTTTGTTTATATAACATGAAGAAAATAATAGTAATGACCTACTGACACTCACAAATTGTGACCTGTTTGTGTACAAGTCTCTACTTTTCCCCTCTCTTCGTAAGGCAGGCTTCCTAGTGTGACATGTTTGATGAGGAAATGGACTGTCGTGTCTCCTGATAAACATGGTGAAAATGGCTGTTCCGTGAATGCTATTTTAAGTCGTAATTAAGAAGAGCAGTTGCATGCAGTTTTCTGAGCTAAAGTTGCTGAGCTGGTAACTGAATGGTGGGTGACTATGTAGCTTTGGTTTCAGGATGAAGTTCTGAATCTTTATCTTGAAAGTCTACTTTCAATCACTAGATTATTTTTAAAAAATAATAATACAAATTACTATAGGTACCTATGAACTGAGTCCACATTTAAAGGTTCTCGTTTTGCTACCACTGTAGCCAGAGTGATAGAGAAGAAAAGGAGTACAGTGGAGGAAGTATTTTGGTCTGCTCCTGACTACTAATTAGATTTTCAGAAAAATACATCATCTGTGAAAATAGTTAGTAAAACATGAAAGAGAAACAAGGTGCTCAGGGTTTTTTGTTAATTTCAATTTGGTTGGTTAGTTTGTTTGTGGGTCATTTTGTTTTGTTGTGGGGGTTCTTTTATATCCAAGAGTGCAATGTCATAGAATTGCCTAGAGTCACTGAATTCAGCTTGTAGATTAATTTCACAGAAAATTTAATGAATAAGCAGTGTTTTAGAAACATGCTGGTGTTTGTCTTGGAAGGATATTTGAATATTCTCAACTATTCTGCCAATTTCACTGCAACTTAGAAACGTTAGTGTAAAGTTTTAGGTGAAGCTACTTAGACAGCATGAATTACTCTTGAAGTTCAAGGCAAAAACATTCTAATTCAGAAAAAAAATTGAAAAGTGACTTCTCAGAATTTTTGTTGTTTCAGGCTTCAGGTAGAATCCATTTGAAAAGGAAGTTAAGGTATTTAGATCTGCTGCTGTAATGAAATACAATAGCAGGTCTGTTTCTTTTATTTTACAAGCAGTTTCTGCTGAAGCTCTGGATTTGCTGAAGGGGAAGGAGCTGCTGCTCGTTCGAGTCGACATTGGGTTGTCAGTCGCTGTTGTCAGTGTTGTAGTTTGAGTAAATTGCTGTGTGGTCTATGGCTTTAGGGGATTTTCAGTAGTTGAGTTTGAAACTTAACATCTTTGCTTTATTTTGATATATATAAAGCATACAGTTTCTCCAATTTGCCTTGGATACTTGGTTAATGCATAAAATTAATGTGTTTCATAATATCCTCAGAGTCCAGTAGGGCAGAGGTGACTAAGGGCACCACAGGCCTTGAAATCTGTTTCAAAAAGCTGACTGAGCACACACGTGATGGTACAGCCTGGACTGGTAACCAGGTCAGTAGTGCTGCACTGCCCAAGGGTGAAGGGAACATGATGGGAGACATGAGAACCATGCATTTCATTCTTTGTTTGGAAGTCTGACTCTGACCACTTGCAACTATATGGAACCTACTGCTTTGTTTTCTTAGTTGCTTGTTGCTCTTGGAGAAATTGAAATGCAAAAGGAAAGGAGAATGAGGCTGCTTGGTTTTGAATGTAGAGACAGTAAGATCAGTGTCCTATGTTCTTGAACTGATTAAAGTGTTTTCCAAATCTGCATAAGAATATCAACAACTTGGATAACTGAAATGGTCAGGAGAGCTGCCACTAGTGCATCTGCCATCTTCATAAGTCCCTAAATTGCAAGTGGATGGATGATGAACAGTCAAAAGAATATCATTGGGTCTCTGTTTCAAAATAGTACCAGTGTACGTCCAAATACAGTGGAATGATTTTTAGAGATTTATCTGAATAGTTACTTGTATATATGTGTGTAGAGAGAAAAAAATGCATATGAAATACGAAATCATGTACAGAGCATACTGTATGAATTGCTTTAAGCTTTAGAATAACTACTAGTTGGGTACAAGTCAACAGATAATTCTGGTCTAAGGTTGCCATGGAAACAACCAGTGCTTGATATAATTGAGAACATCTTAAACCCTCCTGGTGTTTGCATGCTTTTTTCCCCTGCCATTTTGAGTTGCTTTAGACATGAATAGGTAGCATTGGTCAGAGCAGTAGTAGTTAATGAGCAAAACCAAATACCCGTGTCCTGAATATTGATTTTGATATTCTACTGGTATCTTGTGCTTCATAGTTTTTTGCATCACAAGGAGCTCATAAGGAAGAGCAGCTCTCTGGATTCTGTGTGCTCTCTTTCTGGTTAGTGTGTAAGTGTATTTAGGGATTGAAGCACTGATTTGGTAGAGATTAACATATTTCATCAACTGTTGGATTAATATTTGGAGCAATATGTTTCTGAAAACTAGCTCTTCAGCATGAATGGTAAGTCTTTTCTATTCCCTTTTGACACATTTTTTTGTTCCGTCTTCATAATCAGGGAAAATCTACCAGGTTTCCCTTTCTTGTCTGCAGAGCTGCATCGACTGCTGATTTCTTTGTTTTTGTAATCGACTCGCTGTGGGTTTCTATGTAAAATTATTAGTCGTGTTAAAGATTTGCAGGTTTTTATTAAACATTTTGCTTTGCATGACTAGTATTTAGTGGTTTGAATTTTATTTTAAAGCTTGCTTTTAGAAATACCAGGTTTGGATAGTTTTGTAATTGAATATATACATGTCTGTTCACCTAAATTTCTGTGTCACTCATAATAATTATTTTCTGTGAATTGATACAAATCAGAGAGGCCTTCTGAAATTATTGTAATCACCTAAAAATTCTAAACAGGCTTTTGTTGTTTTTCATCTGAACCACCTTATTCTGCTATGATTTTTAGTCTTCTAAATGCTGGGATGGCAGAATAGTTGAGGTCATTCATGGCAGTAAGGGAGGGGAGTCTCATTTGAAATGAGATACTGTAATAGATCTAGTAAACTTATCAGGCAGGTATTTATTTTCCAAAACCACTGTGACTACTTATAATAAGGTACTTTGAATATAATGGAGTTATGAAGTGCTATATTCTTACTTGTAATATTACTGAAAGTTGCTTTTTTCAATATATAGACTCTGTAAATTTGTTTTCTTAGAAAAAGATATCCTTTGAAAATTGTTTGCAAAAAGCCCAAATGTGCTAGTTTCCGAAATGATGCCCTTTTGTTTCAAACAGATAGTCTGGAGCTTTGGAAAATGACTTGAGAGAGAGATTTTTTGAAAAGAAAGAACATTTAATCATGTGTGTGGGGTTTGTGTGCATGTGTGTCTATGTGGTTTTGCTTAATACTACAAATTTAAAGGACCATTTTTACAAAGATTTAATTGTGTACATGGCATGAGATAAAGACTGGGAGGAGTTATCCCACTGCCTTATCTAATATCAGCTTGTCTATTCTTATCTCATACAAATGTGTTGAGGTCATCTTCCCCAGAATGGAAAGTGTGGCTGTCATTTCCTTGGTGTACAAAGTACAAATGTCAAAACTGATACAGTTATTACAGCAATGTTTCAGTACTTTGTACCTACATGATGGAGATCTGTGGTGCAGCATCATTCATGGCTGTTTAACTAAGCCTAAATGCAGGCTATCCCTGAAAGGAGTGTCCCAGCCCCTGGTGTGTGCTCCCCACATCCCTGCAGGGATTCTGCCATGTGGGAGCACAGCATGGACCTGGTGGGGACTCGGTGTGGCCAGCCAGGCCCACAGCCAGCCTGCACTTGCCCTGCAGGGACACAATGGCATCCCGACATCCCTGTCACCACCTGCCCCTGCTCAGCCTCTGGGGCAAGTGGGGGGAAGCGACAGCCTCCCTGCATTTTCTCCATGTCACGCGGCCGCCTCGTCTGCCTGTGGAGAGGTCTCTCCTGGGGTCACAAAGTCTCCACCTTTCACCAGTTGTTACCAGGCTGGGTTTTCCATCACATTTTCCTCTTCTCTTACAGTTAGGTCATAGCCTCCACAGGAATTGAGATCTGTGGGAATCAGCACTGTGAATTCTGAGTTTTGGGTGATTTTTGTTTGAATATTCTCTTATAGTTGAGTCATAAAGGCATAAATTTCAGCCAAGCTAGGTGAGAAAGAGGTTATAGTTGTTTGTAACCTCAACAACTATGTTGGTTTCTTTATTTGTTTGGTGGTGTGGTTTTTTTGGGGGGTGGTGGTTCTTTTAGGGTTGGGAATTTTTTCTTTCCTTTGGGGCTTTATTCTGCAATTTGCATCTGCAGAATTTATTCATCTTGACATGCGGTTCCATTAAAAAATATAAATAAATAGCTACAACTTTTAACAGGTGTTGATTCCCAATCAAAAATACCTAGAAATGAGTGCAATTTCGACAAGGGAGGGGTGACTATCTCCTGCTCCATCAAGATTAAGTCTTTGCTGTAAACATTTCCCTATTTAAACCACTTAAGCTTTTCAATGCATTTTTGTGGCTGGCTTCACTGCAGCAGTGTTACATTACACCCTGTCAGCGGATAAAATCAGATGCTTTCCTTGTGAAAGCTGGCCAAGATGCAAGCGAAACCTTGATGAAAAAATTATGTATTTTCTTCAATTGCAAGTACAAGTGGCTAATTTTTTTTCCCTTTTATTTCTTTTTTTCCCACTCCCCAAAGAAGGTCTGGTTACATGATTAGTTTGTTTTTTCTAGAAAGACTCAAAGGAAAAGCTGTTTTTCTATTTCTTTGGACTTGGACTTTTGTTTTGAACAGCTTGAACAGATAAAACTGTAAGGTCAAGTAACTAATAGCCCCAGCTCCCAGGGGTGAAAGGTATAGTCTGCTAAATCTTCCGTTTCACTAAGAATAGGCTTAATATTCTGAAGTGTCACTCACTAATTACATGATTGGGCTACTACTTTCCAATACTGCAAATAGAGGTGATTGCTGATAGAGCCATTTGCACTCAAAAGCCACTTACCAGATGAATATGGAGACAGGTGGAGCAGTACCTGGAAAGGGCGTGAGCCGTGCTCATGGGCTCTGCTGAAATATTGTCCAGTTTTGTGCACACTGGAGCATAGGCATGGGTAAGGAGTGAAGGGTGAAGGGAGGTAGTATAAATACATTGGATTTGTGCACTGAGAACATTTCTAACAGCAAGGGACAACAAGCAGCAACTGATCATTCCCGCTGCTCAAAGGATTGTAACAAATGGAAGGATGCCATGGAATTTCCGAGTGCCAGAACCATACATCTTCCTATGTGTGTCTCATGGGATTAATGCTTTCTTCTTTTCAAAAATTCCCCACTGTTACCCATTAGCCTCTGACAGCAAACTAGGGCAATTTCTTGGGTATTAACTTGGGTTCCTGTTTTGTTCTAGTTCTTGTACAAAATATTTGGAAAAGGCAACACAAAAGTTGCTGCATTGACATAATTCTTAAAATGCATCCACAAAGCAAACAGTCCCTCACAGTGCTTTTTTTGGGGCAGAAGCAAAAAATGAGATTAACAGAATCAAGGTTTCTTTCAAAGGAAAGGGTATTTTCTATGTTGTAATCTTGAACTCTGACTTACTCTAGTCCTCATTACATTACTTATGTATATTTTTTTTACCAGAAGGATTTGGGTTTTGCCCTTGTTTTTAGTTAACATCTGAAATTGTTTATATATTTGTTGCTGGTTACTCTGAGAGTTTCTTTTAGTCCTGCTGTTGTAGGCCAAAGTTCACAGGAGTTTCCAGCTTTAATTGTGGAGGTTCTTACAGGCAGTTTTGTAACTTGCACAATATTTTTAGTGTTTTTCTTTATTAATTTTTAGCTGCTGACAGATACCCCAGCCCATTAAGAATTAATATGGTTTAATTTCTTTGGCTTTTTTTTCCCAGGTTTTGCAGTTTAGTTCTGTGCAAGTTTTATGCATGCCTTTATGCCGAGTAAGTGCTGAATTTAACCAGTTTGTCTCTAAAATCTCATTCTTTATCAGAAAGGATAATGAACATTCTTAGCTATTTTTTGCTTGCCTTAATCCTGAGACAAACAAAAACTTGTTATTCACCCGATGTGTTGAATTGTGAAATGTGTTTATTTACATAATACTTCCTTATTCAGGAAGCCAGTCTCTGCTATTTAAGGGTATAAATGAAGTTCTCCTGCTTGGCTGGTAACTGCAGGCAACCTTTTCCTGTAAATATTGAAAGCATGTTCTGCAGGAGGTATGTCAGTGCAGCGATGTGTCAGGAGCTCAGATCTTGTGAGGAGATGAAGGACTATTTTGCTGATTTACCCTGACAGCTGGGAAGATGTCTTGCTGATCCCAGAGTATCTATATGAGAATTTTGGTGGCGTTTCAATAACGCAAGGTCTGGGACAAGGTAGTTTATGGGAAGTGGACTTAGACATGAGTGGACATAGACCAAGATTGGTGCATCTACTATTATTTTTATGCCTTGTATTAAATATTTGAAAGAAGAAAAAGCAACAAAATAGTTTATCTTCTCGAGTAATTTGTTAAATGCATCCATACAGTGAACAGCCCCTGCAGTTGTTTGGTTTGGAGTATAATGAAGAAGTTAGTTTAGTAAAACTTTTAAAGGTTACTTTTAAAAGGAAGGGGTATTTGTGCATGAGTGTGTGTGGTATTACTCCCTGCTTAAAGGGAATTCATTGGTCAATATGCAGGTAAGATCAACTACCTGCAGATTTATGCTTACTGTTGCTAATAATCTGGCCATAAAGCCTGGTCTCAGGGATGGCTGCATGATAGTATGTTATCCTTTGTTATCCCCTGAAGTCACTGAACTTCTCCAAAGAGGAAATGTGGGGCAGGGATATGGAGAGGGAAGTGGGTGCTGACTAGTTGGCCAGAATCTTAATGGTGCCGACATCCTAACTAGAGGGAATCTGCAGCAGGTGCTGAAAACATTTTTTCTTCGTAAGTGGTTTTGACTGTAAGAGGAAAATCTGATTAATCTGTGTGTTTGTATTAACTACTGGAATTTACTAAAAATCTTTGCTCAAAAATATGATACATTTACAAGATACTTTCTAGTAGTGCCCTAGAAAATGTTGTTCTTGGGACCCATTCTTAAACTGTAGTCTTTTTTTTTTTTTTCTCCCCACTTGGTAACCATGGATATATATGCACTGCAGAAACAGAAGATGTTTGAATTTTCACAATTGTCACGCAGTTTTCAGTTTTTTGTTCTGTTAATACCTGCTATATTTCGCACAAGAAAGTGGTCTTTTACACTACCGGTCCTGTGGTAGTTGTAACATTGTAGATTATTTGCTGGATAAAGTTCAGCCACAACTATAGAGGAAGGTACTGCACCAGGTGCAGCTTAATTCCTAATTGCTTACAAAGTACCTCAGCGTATAACAATCGAGTATATTACATGTTAAGATTCTTCACATAGATTTTTTTATGTATGAACACATTTTTTAAAGTGGGGAGTGTTATGTACTGCATTTGAAAGTAATTGTATTAAAAATGTAAGTCATTTGTTTTAAATTTTAAGATAATAGAATTATTCAATACAGTAATTGAAAACCAATAACTTAAAATTAGAATTATTTCTCAGAAGCCTTTTCAGCAGTCCAGTGTGGTGTGTTCATGGTCTTGTCACTAGCACAAGCTGGTACCCTTTCAGAAAAGGAGCAGTTCTGTCCCCCGTATTTGCCGATTTCCACCCCACTTTTCCCTTCCCTCACCTCAGAGAAGAGAAGAGGGAGCTGCTTCTCTGGCCACTCCCTGCCTTCTGCCCATTACTTTTTAATGTGGGCTGGTTCCCTGACCTGGCTTGGCAGTCAGACACAGGAATGCTTTTGCTCTTTCAAGGAAGGTCATTACAGAAATGCAGGAGTGACTGACTGTGGGAGGACAGGACTGTCATGGGGTTTTTTTCAGTCCATACTGAACACTAAACTGTAGCCTAACAAATCAAACTACTGTTTCTTGGACCTTTAAGCTTCAAATCACATGCATTGTTGTAAGAGTGGAAGCAGATTTACAAATGTGTCATCTCCTGCAATTAACGCTTCAAGGGCAGGAAGAAGGTATGAGTGAGACTACTTTGATTAAGCCAAACCCTAGTTTTAATGTATTCCAGATCTAATTGAATACTAGTTCTAACTGATCCATTTAGAGAATTGAAACAAAAACCCCAACTCTAATCAATCAGCAGAAGATTGCTAATAGCACTTTCATTTGAAAGGGAAACTTAGGTAATAAAGAGGAGTGGCAGCCTGAAGGACCAAAATACCTAAAGTGGGATGGAACAGCTCTTGGCCACCTGGAATCTGCAGGAGGCTTTGTCACATCCTATACATGGATGCTCAGGTGAAGATATTCTGCTTGTCAGGATTGAGGAAGTCTTGCATATTATTGTTAATTTAGGATTTGAATAATAGATCCTAAGTTGGATCATAAGTTTCGGTGGGCTGATATGGGGCTTTTGGCATTTATCTTCTGTTCAGAGAGAAGTCACTTATTAAAGCATGTGTTTGTAAGTTTTTATGAACATTGGGTCTAGGTTCTCTTTTTTAGACTAAGAAAGCAGAGTTTTATATCATATATCTATTTTATTTGTGGAAAATTATTCAACAGGGACATGTATGCATGTATAACTCTGCTGAGCAGCACGAGTACAAGATTTGATTGTATTTGTGACTGAAAAACTTTACTGCTTTGCATTATACATTTGACTTTACTGATTTACGTTGTATCTTTTTGGGGGAATTAAACAAAATTTCAGGGATTCATGTCCTAAATGAGTCTTTTATTAGGATTTGGTTCTGTCTCCCCAGAGTGGCCCGTTATATTTTTTGGCATTAGCAGGGTTTATCACCTTTGAAGTAGTACTTTGGTATTTCAGAAAAGATCAAGGGAGAAAGACTGAGCATTGGATTTGGAAATGAAATTAATTATATTATCTGTAATAAAAATAGAAGGATTGACTCTGGCAGTTGTGTGCAGTAGAGTATCTACTGCTCAGAATTCAACAAAGATCAGTGTCATTTCTGATGGCTGAAAACCTGGCTCCTGTTGTGTGTGTCTTAATCTGTCATATCTCCTATGCAGGCTGTTGCTGTGTAGCCAGCCAAGTAAAGAGGTGAATTGGGTTCTTTATAGAGCCCTTAACTGCTTTAACTTTGCTTTTATAAAATTCACAAAGTACTGTTTAGCTCAAAACATGGAAATCATAGACAAGATTAAAATAAGATTTCACCTGTGTTCCGAAGTTGAGTTGTAATGGATAAAAGCAATTTGTATTTTATATTGCTGCACATTTTAAATTAACTCCTGAATGTGAATGTACAAAGATCAGATTCTAGAGCTGCCTTCTAGTTTTTAGGCATGACAGCTATAACTGGTCTTAATTGTCTGTTTATCCTGTTTGTCTACTTTTTCCATACCTCTCTCTTTTCCATTTCTTCCCCATTCTTTCCAGTATTCCACAGAAAGGTTTACAGTGTATGGTTAGATAATTAGCGCTTCCATTTTAAGAGCAAGCTTATATTCAGTTAATAATTCTTACATGATCGTGTTTCTACTAAGAACTTTCTGTTTTTTTATTTTGGCAAATGGGCTCTTTCAGAACTGCTCCATGTGTTTGGTTCTTTTTTTCCGGGGGGGGGTTGGATTTTGGTGGTTTGGTTTGGTTTTTTAACTGAAGGAAGGTTCTTACACATTTCAGCTGGTAAGTTCATTTGCTCTGCATCACCTGTTTTTATCATAATTAGTGTTTGAAGAGAAGTATGAAGTCAAAACCTTGATAAATGAGATAGTCAGTTAATGCAGTTCATTGATCTAGCTTTGACAGAAACAAGACAGACTCCTTGCTGGTCAGCTCTTCACGAGAAGGCCAGTGGCTGTGCTCACTGCAGTGTTCAGACAAGATGGGCTTGCCTTCAACCAGGTTTATATCACCTGGACTTTTTTCACCCATCATTTTCATATTGTGAGAAACAAAGTGTTTTGGTTGTGTTGACAGTCTGTTTCAATGATACTATTTTAGTTTGTGCTTTGAAGTGTTTTCTAGCTATTAAATTGTTAAATGGTGCTCATACTGCTTCCTCTGAGAGTATAATAATACTCAACACTTAGCTGTGTTCATTTTGAAACACTTGCCTTATTTTGAGCCTTTTTTATATTATTCCTGCTAATTGAAAGAGAAATTTTAAAAAATTAAGATGACAGGTTAACGGTGTGAGAATGGAACTTAGAACCAGATTCAGAAGCTTCTTACTTGCATCTGAAATACAGTACCATAACCACAGGATTCACTGAGGTATATATATACATCTATATCTATATACATCTTGATAAAGTTTAAGGCTATAAATACACTTTTTATAGAAATGAAATATACATTTACCAGAATCTCTTCATACATATTCATTTTTCCATTAAATGATTTAATTAAATAGCCTGTTTAACTCCAGACTTCAAATGATTATATTACAGTTTTGGAACAAAATTTGAATTGTATTTTGATAAAGGGCATTTTAAATACCAGACAGAGATTGGCATTTAGCACAGCAGATGGGGGTTTGTAGTGGTGCCCAGTGTTTAGTCTTAATCAGTTTAGTTCTTGCTTTCTTGCAGTGAATCCTAGCCAAATACTTTTTTTCCCCCCTTACCAAAAAAAAAAAAATCCTGGCTTGCTGGCTCTTGTGGGAGATGTGATTGAGAATAACAAATACTGTGCATGTGGGAGGTGGGAGAAAGGCAGAGTAACTCATGATAACTCTCTGGACTGCTCCATCTGTGACCCCTTTCCCTCTGCTGTCGTTGCAATCCTGCAACTGAGAGGTCCTCACCCTCTTGAATTTTTTCAAGAACTTTCTTCTGATTCACTTGCCCTTAAACTATGTTTTAGGTCAAAGTACTCATTACAGTACTCATACCCTTAGTTAACAATTTTTTTATAAGCATGTTAACTTTTCATAGAAAAGTTGATCCATAAAGCAAGCAAATACATTGTGAACTGTGTGAATGTACTAATAGAGAAGTCTCCTCTTGTTTGGGGGTGGCCTCAGGGGTGTTTTGGTTTTGCATGTAGCAGAGTTTTTTCATTTGTTTGGGTTTTGTTGGTTTGTTTGCTTGGGGTTTTCTTTAATTCCTCCCATGCTGCCATTACCTAGGAACCTCTGGATCTTGGGTTCCTCTTCCCTTAGAACACTGTTCCAGCAGACTTTCCTACTTATCCTCACGTTGCCTTGGTTCCAAGTACGGCTCTGCACAAGCCACCTGTGATACCCAAGGGAGTAGCTGAGGTCTTGTGTTGTAGTGGTTGTAGCACTGCTTCTGACCAAGGTGAACCAAAGCAGGTGGCAATTGTAAGACTGCTTCAAGTCATTCAGTTGTGGTCCTTGGCCATTAGTCCATTTCTTCCCACCTTCTTCTGAATCTCACCGGATTTCCTGCTTTGGGTGTTTGCACTGCAGAGAACCTGCCTCTCCTGCCAACGCTTGCTCGTGCTGTTCACAAAGGGCTGGGTTTGTGCTGTGTGTTTGTGCTTGCCTAATCCCTGGACAGCTAGTGGGTGCATCCTCTCTGGTTCCAGCTGGTGTCCTTCCTGCCATGTTCAGTTGTTTCTGCTGTGGTCCTTGTTGTGCTGGTGCTGTCACCTGTGCTTTGCTGTCTCTTTCTAGTACCTTCTTTTCTTGGGCAACAGCTCCTCCTGCTTTGGTTTCAGCCTCCTGTGCTCCAGCTTCTACTGTACCAGTAAATCCAGTCTTAGTAGCGTCTGTTGCTGATCTGTGCATAACTCCTTGCCCCACTGCCATCTTCACTTTGCTCATCCATAGACAAGTGATCCTTGCTCTTCAGTGTTTATGGCAACGTGTATATCCACATCCATAGTTCCTTTTTTTTTTATAGTCTTACAAAATTAAATCATGCTCATATGGTGTCCACAGCAGATCCCTGTGTACATTCCACTTTGCATATAGTAACTTCAGCTGTGCAGTTTAAACTTCTCAAGTTACTGTTACTGGATAATAGGACTGAAATCTGATTGAGATTTTTTTTTTTTGAGACTGCTTGCCACTTCTGTGCTATCTACCACATGCCATGCAATTCACACATGCTGTCTTCTGGAACAAAGTGCTAAGTAGTGGGAAGATCACCCGATTACAGGTTTTATTGTGATCCAGCATGCTGTGATGAAGATAGATACACTATTGTTAGCAACAGTTCCGTGGATGTGTATGTCTTGGAATAGATTAATTATTAAAGATGCCAACTTGATCTCCTGAAGTTTTCTAAGCTGTGCTTATTTCTGTGATGCATCATCTTTTTTTCATACTGATTTTAGCTGATTTTTTTTCTTTCTTTGCTCAAACATTCTGTGATTTAGCATGAGTCATTCTGTCTGTGTGGGAAAGGACTGGTTTATTACAAGGTCTGTTCTTGATTGGGGAGGGGAAAGGGTGGAATGTATTTGTGTTTTCTATGTGTTTGTTGTGGAAATGCATAAAACTTTTTTTTCTTCTTCTCTTTCTTTCCTCTCTTCATCATCTCATCTGTGTGGGTGAATGTTCCTGCAAACCCTTGGGGAACCTATAGAGACGTTTGGTATGCTCATTCCTTCATTAGTGCCCAAAGTCACAGATGCTAGGTACAGTTTAGACTAGAAAATCAAATAAGAGCCACATCGTCACAATGTAAGGTGGCTAAAAATGTGCACTTGAGGAAAACTTCTAAGTCATCATCTATTACACCTATTTGTTTGCATCATCACAGTAATACCAATGGCCACTGCTACACAGTTGGCATAAATTTTGGTTCTGTACTTGAAAGTAGAAATTAAATGTATTCTCCGGTACAAGAGCTGCTGTTTTGTGCTTGAGAGATGATTTTCAAAAGTTCAAATTCCAAGTTACGTTTTGAGAAATGACTGAAGTACATACACCTAAACTGCCTAAGTTCTGTTTGAAAGCACCTGTGGAATTGTGTTGAGGTGTAGGAGCCCAGGTGACCTCTGAAAGTGGGAACCAGGAATAATTTAATCTACTTTCTCATTAGGAAGAAACTCATTTTAATAAAACAGAGCACAAAACATGAAACTATTTTTAAAAGACAGTGATTTTTCAGATAAGTTATTACCATTGGATAGCTTTATTTTGCAAATGTAAGTTCAATGCTGCTTTCTAAGAAAAGAGGGCCAAAGTAAAGCAGAACAAAGTAGGAGTTTTGTTGCAGGAGAGCTTGTGGCTCAGTGGTGTTCTAGAAATGAGAGATTTTTCTCACGAATCCACAATTTGAATATTTCCAGCTGGATCATATTTAGTTCGTAAATAGCATTCTTTATTCCATAAGTAGAACAGAGACAAAAATGACTGTAAATGTCATTGTATATTTTTATAAATACTGAATAGTCATACTTCAATGTGAAATAAGTGGAAACTTAAAATATTTATTTATATGAACAGAGATGGCATGAGGGATATTTAAGACATATGTACTGTAATAACATGAAAAAGCAACACCAACTACTTTGTGTTTTGGTTATGCTATATAGTGTTAATGTTCACTTCTAAGCTACAGCCTCCAAAGTTTGAAGGCACAGCTTTTTGGCAATCTTAATGATTTTCCTGTTTTTTTTCTTGTCATTAGAGAAAATATTTGTGCTACCGTGACATAAATTGATGTTTGAAAAGCTGTATTAGTATTCCTCACTTGATCAAGTCATCTCTGTTCTCCTAATGGAAGAAGGATCATCAAACATGAATTTGGACATTGCTGGCTTCCATTTTTTGTGTTGAAAATTATTTCATGCCACAGGAAATCCTGTCCTATCTTCAAATTAGGATAATTTAAAGTCATTACATGAATAACCTCTATAACTTATAAACATAGGAAATATTTTCTACACGCAGGATAAATAAGGTTAACATTTTTTGTTGATTGGCCACTAAAATATTTTTAACTCTAAGTTAGTTTTAATACCATTTTACCGGTTTATTTAATATAAACTGCGTTTTTATTGGTCTTCTTAACCATAATTTTAGAATACTGAATATGTTCCTCCTCTGTGATATTTCTTGTTTCTCTTAAGATTAAATTGCTGAGTGAATATCATGCTTTAAACACTTTTCTAATGTTGAAGTCAGCCAGAACTTTTGACAGCTTTTATGAAATTTCCATTTTATTTAGTGTTCCATCAGAGCCAATGGTAGTGGGAGCCATAAAACTCCTTTGAGTGTTTTGTGATAATCAAGTCCCATAGCACACCCAAGAAGGGGACAAAAAAAGGAAGAATATCACAACCGGCCTTCTCCAGGGCTGCTGTTGTTTTTACTGCTGCTGGAAATGTACCAGTATAAGGAGAGATTTTTTGAAGTTTTCTTTGTCAACATTAATATTCACTGAAAAGTGCAAGAAAGTTCTGATTCATCAAGTGATTTGTTTACAACCTGTTATAAACCTAATTTTCTAACTGTCACAATGCAAAATATAGTTGCTAAAACACAAGTTTCTAGATAATGACCTGAATAATCTTGGCATATTGCTGTGTATTTTTAGAAATTGCTTGTGGCAGAACGTCACAGTACAGAAAAAACACTGTTATTAATGTTGTATTATGTGAAGTGATTCAGAGAACACACAACCAGTATGATATTTTCTTGATTCTGTGACTCTTTCAGAACAACAGCAATGTCTGAAACACCTCCCATTAATGACTGTGCATGAAGTAATCCGCATTGATCTGGCTGAGCATTGATATTCAAAAAAAAGAGAACCTCTGAGAGATGATCTGAACAAAATATGTTGGTGCACATTTTACACAGTCATCCAGAATTTTGCCATTATACATTCCTTCAATTTCAATGGGAAATCAGTATTGAAACTGCATATTCTCTGACTGTGGGCATGCCTAATGTGCAGTGTGGTTGTAGCCCTGTGCTTTGTCTTTGCTTGCAGTAATGCTATCCATTTGGTCCTTGAGCTTGCAAACAGCCTTTAAATAAAGGTGATGAGGGGAAAAAGCAATGAGATTGACATTACACTCAAGTAGCTGAAAGAAAATGCAACATTTATTTAAAGAAGTCAATCTTTGTGGAATGGTTATTTATAGATGTCAGGTGTTTGGTTTTTTCCCAACTGAATTAAGAATGTCTAACATCACCTTAAAGCCTGCTTGCCTATAGAGTATTTGAGCTATTAGAGCTGGTAAAGTTTAAGTAATTTGTGTAGAATGATGTAGTTACTCCAGAAAGCTTAGATATCACCTGGAGATACAGTAGAAGTTGTAGAGACATCAATGCTTGCTTTCATCCATGGTGAAAATAGCATACTATGAATTGAAGAAAGACATTGATAATGAAGTTTATGTATTTTGTTAACAAAGCATCCATTGCACCCATGATGAATTATGTTAATTGGCATGTACTTTTTTTGTGTGTTTTCAGTGAAAGAGTTCCTAGCCAAAGCCAAAGAAGACTTTTTAAGAAAATGGGAAAGCCCCCCTCAGGTATCATTCATTTAAGCATTCAGTAATTTTCTGCATTGCATTTTTTGGATAACGTTATCAGACTGTAATGAGTAGTGCAGAAAACAGAAATGATTTTAATGCTATTTGTAAAAGAGTTTCAGGTATTTTTAATGCCGCCTTTGTCACTTTTCATTGAAGTCTATCAACAAAGATTCTCAGGTCTTCTCCAGATTTGAGCTGATGAAATGCTCCCACTGAACAACATTTTCTCTTATGAGAATGATGTTCACAATCAACATGAGAAGACTCAAAATCTATTGGCATGTTTTTAGTTGGCTTTTTTTAATAACCAGAAGCATTGGCACATCTGTGATTTACCATGTTAATGATTTCTGCCACGATAATAAGAGGAATTAAGACTATTAAGACTACTGCATAGGGCCTGGGAAGCAGGTTAATGAGCTTGTTAGAGAGAAATCTGGTAAAATTTGGGATTTTGGGGAAGTTCATTCTTGTTCTAAAGCAATATTTGAGATGCTATGGCAATGAATGTCTGAGAAAATGTACTCAGGGATGTGCTCTTCAGACAGCTCTCATGTACAGCTGTCTCTAGAGCTTGGGGCTTTTTGCATGTTCTGATATTCTTGATCATGAAGCATGAAGGGGTTATTAATCTGCACATTATATTCATGATCTGTTTACTGCTAGATGTTCCTTACTAAGCATGTATGGACGGCTGTATGGACAAATTATAGAAATGTTGATATAATTCAGTTAAGTCTTTTTCTGTTTTAATGAATACAATGAAAAATCTCTTTAAAATTTGACAGGTATCAAATTATAACAGTACAGTTGGCTAAGTTGGCTATAGTTATCTTTGTTAAATGTAGTATTACTCGACCTTTTTCATAACTGAATTCATACAGTTGAAATTGTCTTTGGTGTTAGTTCGTAAATAACGTGATTATATCCTACATATAGAATACTGCTGGCCTAGATGATTTTGAGCGGCAAAAAACCCTTGGAACAGGATCATTTGGGAGAGTAATGATGGTGAAACATAAATCCACAGAACAGTATTATGCTATGAAGATACTGGACAAACAGAAGGTTGGTATAATTTATAGTGGATTTTGGTTTTTGTTCTTTGCT
This sequence comes from Acridotheres tristis, assembly GCA_037013685.1. Taxonomy (NCBI): domain Eukaryota; kingdom Metazoa; phylum Chordata; class Aves; order Passeriformes; family Sturnidae; genus Acridotheres; species Acridotheres tristis. The sequence goes on from CM072895.1 coordinate 14,937,039, forward strand.
ACAGAAGAGTTTGATGTAGATGAAGATCTGGTAGCTGTGGCTGAACTGAGTTGCACATATTGTGCTTTTTCTTATTACACTTGGATACCAGTGATAATTTAAATTATTTTCTCTTTTTGCCAATAGGTTCAGTTGTTGGGATTGTGTAGGCTTTGTACAATGGCCTTGTAACATTAACAGGCAAAAGAGGCTCTAAGTAGCCTTTAAGTCCAAGGTATTAATAAAATATTATTGGGTAAAATCTGTGCTTAGATTTTGTCAGGTGGTCTCTAAATTCTTTGGCAAAAGCAAAATGTAGTGCTACAGCTGAAAAAAACCAAACTTTTGCAGGGTGGTTCAAAACCACCTAGATCACAAGTTCTCAAAAGTTTCATTTGTGCACCATACTTGAAATTAAAATTGTCTGCACAAATTTCTTTTCCATTCTTGATCCTGTGAGGTATTACTTTCTTATCCTGTGGCATCTCTAGTAACCTTGTAGGTAGAACAGGAGTCTCAGAACAGCTGTCACATAATGGATGGACATTTTCTGTGTTGAAAACTTCAGTGCTGTAGTCTGAACCTATATTGCTGCTCCTGCCTAAATTTTTTTTAGCGGTTTATTACTCTTGGATTAAGTAAGCAATGTCATTTGATAAAATTTAAATTTTAAATTTTACACTATAGAATTCCAGAATGCAAAGAAATATTTTAACAGAATTTATCAGTTCAAGTAGTTTTTAATGGTTTTGACAAGTTTTTCAAAAGTGCATTATTTAGATTAGTAGATTGCAAGGTCCTGAATGTAAGAGCTGTTCTTATTTTGTAAGACAGATGTCTGAAATTAGACATTGGGCAGGCTGCCTATAATTTTTCATTTCCATTTTACTTGAAAAAAAGGGAAAACACCCAGTGTATGTCTTTGTTGTCCAATCTCATGCTTGATTCATAGAACATGAAAAAAATGTAATAGATGTTGATGCAGCCAGTAGTTTTCTGTGTAGGGACATTATTCTTCTGTCTGCTTTGAGTTAGGAAGGCTGTAACATGCCACTGCTTGGCTAGTTGTATTATGTAATTATTTTTTGAAAGAAAAAATCATGAACAGGAGCTTGGGCACTGGCAAGTTGTTGGAGAATCTGCCATTACCAGACACCATTTGGTATATGGGAAGCAGACCCTGGCCATGCCCTGAGCCTGGGCTTAAGTGTGAACAAAGCTGTGTCTGAAGCCCCAGCTGGACATTCTGAAGTGTTAAACAAGAGCTTCAGCCTGGAGTGCTGCTCCATCCCCCTCCAGTACCTCACTAGGAGGAGATGCAGGAACAAGGCTGAAGGGTCTTGCATTGCAGCTAAACACTTCACAGACAAGAGCCTTGGCTTTCTTGCTTGGATGGACAAGATCATTCCAGTACTGTAGCTTTTTAGGAAAGAAGGAGACATTTCCACAAATAAGTTGATTTGAGCGAAACTTTATTTGTACCCTAAAGAGCTGGAATTCAAAAGAGGTTTAATGTTTTTAAATCATCATTTCCTTTGTATGATGCTTTTTTCAAAACAGTAATGAGTTTTTTATAGGTACTACCTTCTGCATCTAAATACAGTTTCAGTCAGGGTTGGAATATCTTGATTATCTCTCATTTGTAGCAGTTAGATTTGATTTCCAAACATAAAAACAGACTTGTTTTGATCACCCTCTTGTACATTTTCTTATTGTTTCCTATGGAGTGAGGAAAAAAACCCTAACTTTACCTGGAAATCGTGCCATTCTGAAAATTAGTTATAGATTAATTGTGCAATAGGGATTAAATAAAATGGATAAAAATCATCATGCAGTGTTGAGGTCTAACGCTAGGAAACCAGTTATTAATTTGTGAGATAGAACAATGATCAGAAACCTGCCACTTGCTGCCTTGTTAGCAACCTAACATTTTAATGGATTACAAGAAGTAATTTGTTTATAAAAATGGAGATTTTGATCAAATGTATTTTATTGAAGTGCTGAGAAAATATGGCCATAATAAACATAAGCAATTCACAGAAAATGCAGAAAGGTTTTTCTTACTGATTCTTACACTCAGCAAGAAGGAAGAGACACCAGTTGTAGAGCTGTCTGCCAACCCTATTACACAAGTGTTACTCTTTAAAATGCTATTAGACTTTTTAATCCTTTCTTGGTTCTGTTATTGTGCTAGGAATCCATAAGGTTTTTCATTTTCTGTAAAGTTACAAGCTTGCTTTCGACTAATTGTTTAACACTAAAAAGTTCAGCAAGAACTATAAAGTATCACACTTAAGCTGAAGATTGTTTTTTTTTTCTCCTAGGTTGTCAAACTGAAGCAGATAGAACACACACTGAATGAAAAGAGGATATTACAAGCAGTGAACTTTCCTTTCCTTGTTAAACTGGAGTATTCTTTTAAGGTAGTCATTACTTTCAAAGTAGTTGTTGGGTTACAGGGAAGTGCATGCTTACACTTTAGATATTAAAATACTGTACAATAGTTCAAGTATTTTTGTTTTCAAAGATGCTTCATTTGGCACTGTTGCCAGGGCTTGAGTAGGAGTGGAGTGCACTCGTGTACACTTCATATACCCCGGTTTGTCAGGTAATGATTGACAGGATATCTCCAAATAAAAAAATACAAATTAAATTAGGTTAAACTCCTTAGAGTTTTCTCTTCTCTTGGAGGGCAACTGGATTTTGTACTCTAAGGGTGCTTTTAGGCATCATTTTACCTTTGAGAGATACCAAAGCATGTCTTCTGTACCAATATATAGAATGGTAAATTCGTAATTGTTCTGCAGATCTTTTTGCTTGAGATTTATACCTGAGGCATGTCTTAATGACAGTTTTAACCATGAAGGAAAAAACTTTGAGCTTAGCTTCTAATTTTATGACAGTACATACTAGTTAGTCTGTAAAGAAATTGAGAAGCTTCCTAGTTTGTAGAGTGGTAGGTGCCTCCTTTTTTTTCTTTTTATTTTTCCTTTTTTTAAAAAATTTTAAATGAGCAGACATGTTCCACCTTAATCTTTAGAGGTTTGAGGTTTGGGGCAGGGGCTGAGGAGACAAGAATACCTCAGGCTGTCTGTTATAAGTATTGAAGAGTTCAGGGTCTTGCCTTGCAGTTAGCATCTTACCCTCTCTTCTGTCAGGTCTCTTACACACCAGTCTGTGTCTGAACCTCACTAATAATCTTTATATTCAGATTTGTTTTAAAAGAGATTTCTGGAGCTATATGATGCTTCTTCTGCAGTTTTACAAGAATTTCTACCTATGTTGCATTGTATTTGTCAATGTCATTGGATGGCTACAATTTTTCATTCATTAATAAAATGTACTCCACATGGGAGTTGTAGAGACTATAGCATGCCTAATGTGTACTTGTTAGTGTTTATTTGTTTGCTTAATTTCCTTAGGACAATTCTAATTTATACATGGTAATGGAGTATGTTCCTGGTGGAGAAATGTTTTCACATCTAAGAAGAATCGGAAGGTTCAGGTAAGAATATTAATGGCACAATTCCTTTTCAAATGTTTAATTTACTGATTTGGAAAGAGGGTTTTATAGTATTTGTTAGCATTGAAGAAAAAATTCGGAAGGGTTAAGTGCATTTATTTTACCTCTTGTTCAGTGGACTTAAATTAGTCAGGCAGTGAAGAACTCCTAATTATTTTTCATGTAGTAAATTCAGGCATTTGTGATCTGTGCATGATAGAATCTTGGAATTCCTATGCATATTATCACTGAAATTCATGGTAGGTTCTAAAAGTAAAATTTGAAGTTAAAGCTCTGCACTGTGGGATACATTCATGTTGATTTGCCGTGTGTATTTTAGCTGAAGGTTTAACTTTAGGGAATGCATGTATCAATTCTGAAAATGTCTGCTTTTGCTTTTTCTTGTTACATAGTAAAATAACCAGTTAAAAGATGTTAATTTGTCTATCCCTGAGAGTTAGGTGGTTGTTTTGGTACCTTAGCATAGCATTGGGGTACTTAATATTCTTTTAATTCTTCACAGTGAACCACATGCACGGTTTTATGCAGCTCAGATAGTGCTAACATTTGAGTACCTCCATTCATTAGACCTCATCTACAGAGATCTAAAGCCTGAAAATCTTTTAATTGATCAGCAAGGATACATCCAGGTATGATATTCTTCATATATTTAGGGAGTGAATTTTTGTCTTGCAGTACAGATTTAAGTAATTTGAGAAGAAGTGTTTAGAATAAATGGTCTAGTAGCATGTTTGTGTGGAGCATTCAAATGCCATGCTGTCTAGTAATGGTTAAAACCCTTGGGTTGTACTTCCTCTGACTAAAATTAAGCATGCACACTAGAGGTGTCTGCAGTTGAGCCAGTTGTCAGGATTTCCCTTGGGGTCTGTGGTGAGAAGTAGGTGATTACATGGCTCTGTTCATCTGACCTATTTTACAAGTCTGCCCTAGAACAAGATGAAAGGTGCCCTAAAATGTCTGTTTCTCTGCACTGTCTGTATAAGTAGTTTAGGAAAACCAGCTTAGATATTAGCCCTGACACAATAGTAATTAATGCCATCAGGTGAATCCCACCCTTGGAGAGTCTTAGCCTCCCCAGCACAGCTGGAGTGGGAGCTGAGTTGAGGGCAGCACTGCAGTGCTCAAATGGCAACTTTGGTTTGACAACAAGCTCTTATGGCACCTTCTCATCTTCCTCTTAGCTCTTACGTTTTTACCTACATGGCAAATGGGAATGCAGAGTGCAGCAACAAACTGCAATGCTGTGCAGTCCTTAAAAGGAAGTTCTTTCCTCTTTGTGTCATCTTTTGCCACAGCAGAATCTAAACAAGAAAATACATAATAAAAATGTTTGAGAGAAGTGTAAAGGATTCATACCTTATGTTTTTATAACTGTGAAATAATTTTGCATGGAGTGTAATATAATACTGAAGGGAGAAGATCAATAAAAGCTCCTTTACTGTAGTTGTGGAGCACCATTAATGTACAGCTGGTTTCCTCCATTTACTGTGACTGGTTTACTCCAGCACTGGCAGCTCTCTCTGTGCAGTTATGTTTTTGTGATGGTGGCAGAGGGAGGTATGTGTTCATACGTTGATGCTACAGCTCCAACTTCATTTTCTTTTTGCTTTTTAAAGCCATTACTGTTTGTCCCGTGTCTGCAGTGTATTCTTCTTACATAGACTGGTGTGCATTCCCAAACTGAAGCAGGTTTCTCCAGTCAGCATGTCACCCACTCTATTCAGTTCCATCTGCCGATGCTGTTGCTTCTACCAAAAATGAAGAAAAGCTGCCTTGATAGTTTGGAGTTCAGCTTCTTTAGTTGTGACATTAATGCACAGCAACATCAGCACTGGTCATTGTATAATTAGCAGCAATTCTCATTTGGTACAGTGTGTTTTCTCAAGGAATGGGTTGAAATTGAAACCAAGAAGGAGGAAACAAAAGAAACAAGCATAGACTTGGTAGCTTGAAACTGATCCCAGAATTTCACATGTAACTGCCTGGATTCTGTAGGTATTCCTCAATATGGTCCAGGAAAAAACACAAGCATTATGATATTGCATAGAGTTCTGAAAACTTCCTATAGAAAACATTACAAGTGAAATGAAGAATTTATAATGTCCAAGTTCTTGCCATTTGTGAATACAATTATTGCTACATTTTCCCCCCAGGCCTCAAATAAACAAACTTGACTCTGGTAATGCTTTCAAAGATACTCAGAATCAGAAGTTACTGTTGTCTTATTCTCACACTAATTTTACATATGACCTTTATACACTTATGCAATAAAATTCTAAATTTACAAGACTGGGGAATATATTGACTCTTTTTGTGATTCATTTACTTGTTAACTAAAGGAAAAGATATTTATCTTGTTTATATTCTTCAAATTTTCAGCATTACAAACAGTCTGATGTTAAAAGTATAAGAAATTAATAATGTGATTGCAGTACATGTGGAAGATTAGTAAGCCATAGTTTCCACTGATTTTTAAATTATAAATAGAAGCTGGTGTCAGGGTGATAATACATATTTTGTGTTCTTTATTAATTTTATCATGAGACATTTATCTGTCTTAGAAGTACCCGAAGGACTGACTGATAAAGGTACATCTGACTATATGATACTGTGTGATTTGAGAAATAAATTTTTTCCCTGTAAAAAATACCTTTCCAAAATATTTCTAAAGTACTTAATTTTAAATTTCTTTGTAGCAATGCACTTGCAGTCAATTTATTTCTTCTGATGACAGGTCACGGACTTCGGCTTTGCAAAAAGAGTAAAAGGCAGAACTTGGACGTTATGTGGGACTCCAGAATACCTGGCACCTGAAATCATTCTCAGCAAGGTACTTTGTCTTGTTACTCAGCCGTGCATTTGATGGAGTTAAAACTTCTCACCCATTTATCAAGTTCTGAGGGATAAAGAATTGCTGATACTTCCAAAAATTAAATCTTGACTAGTCAATTCTTTACAAATGACACAAAACGAAGTCATTGTATTGTAAACGTTCGTTTAGTATGCCAAAACTTATGGTAAATAAGGAATTTTCACATAACTGTACCAAACTTTCTACACATGCTTGCCACATAACTTGTGAGGGACAAAGAGATTTAAAGAATCTGTAATTAGTTTATTTAACTAACATCCTTATCAGAACAACAGATCTGAGTGATTACATTCTGAAGTGTTAACACACTAGAACAAGAACTGTCTGTGGGATCAGTCAGTGGTCATTACATAACTAATGGCAGAGTTTCAGGTTTAAGGCAGTTGACATCAAATTAAACTTGACAATCCACTGGTTTTACACTAAAGTACATGCAGTCTAACCTGACTGTAGATCTGTTTGTCTACTACTTGCACTAAGTATTCCAATATAAACAAGTATTATTCATCCTATACCTGTTTAACTGTAGCACTGTATTTTTTGCAAATGGAAAATATAGAACTGCTTACACTATAAAACAGTCATAGTGCATAATGTTAAATTACACATTTAACGTGCTTTAATTAAATACCCTTTGCACATTGTCAAAAGTGAACAAAAATACTTCTGTTTGGGGGAAAAAATGTTTGTTATTTGCATGGTTTTTTCTCCTGTGTAGCTAAAACAGCAGAAGAAATTGTAATGCATCTACTACAATGTCTTCAAAATAGATTTTCCTGAAAGACTGAGTCCAAGCGCTGAGCTTTGTAAAAAATCTCAGAGAACATGTATGCAATGGTTGGGTTTGGTGGTTTCTTTGTCTTCTGTAACATTGAACCTACTAATGATTTAAGGTTCAGGCTTTTAAGATCAGATCATAAATGACTCTAACAGCTATTTAAGCTCTTGTAGCTGGTTAACTACATATGAAACTGAATGTTACCAAATGTGGATAATTAAGTAAAATGGTGACAGTGTACAATATTGGAAGTGTTGTTGTAATGAAATTTGCCTAAGCTTTGAAGAATTATCAATCTGTAACAAGATTGTTTTGATTTCAAATAAATAAGTTGTGCCCATTTCTGTCATTTAAGGAGTCTTGTCACAGGAGTGTAAAGAAATCACTGACACTCATCACAGGAATGTGTGCAAAATGCTTTATTTCCCATTACTGTTTCACTGTCATTGCTGTATTGGGTTTTAAGTGTATTGCTGGTGGAGTCTGTGAGTGCCAGTTTGGTTAATTGTAAGTCTGTATTAATAGTCAGGTTGTAAGTTCTGCATTAAACGAACAATATATAGATCTATACTGAAAATCTTAATCTGTGTTAGAAACTGTCCTAACAGTGGTGTGTTTCATTTTATTCAGGGTTACAACAAGGCAGTGGATTGGTGGGCATTAGGAGTGTTAATCTATGAAATGGCAGCTGGATATCCCCCATTCTTTGCAGATCAGCCCATTCAAATTTATGAGAAGATTGTGTCTGGCAAGGTGAGTTAAGGCTCTGAGTGTTTTCACAAATGCCGTTGTTTTAATAGGACCTGGTCTTTGGTGGAGGAGATGCCAAATTCACTGACCACTACACGTTGAGCAATTTGAAAAGGACTTAGGAGAAGTTTGTAATGTACATTTCATAAGCACAGACATTGTTACTTGAAAATCAGTGTTATAAAAATCTGTTTCCTGCCTTCAAATTTAAAATGCAAGTTACTAAATTTACAGACATGGTGGTATTATATCGTTTTATGCTTGGATTAAAGTGATCCAATGACTATTAACAACTGCTTAGCTGTGTGCTTAATTTGCCTAGCTATTTTCTATAAATTTTTTTTTTGCAATTTTTGAGAAGCCCTGAAGAGTTTCCATCATTCCTAGTAGGTCTCTTTACTTCCACGGTCTTATAGCTAGACATATCTAATATTCCATTTGGCTTTCATTGTTATATAAAATTTTTTGAAAGTGTTTCCAGTGTTTCCCTTTTATTTTTCATGAATATCTCTCTCTTCCTTGCCCCTACATAGACACGTGCTGTGCTGCATCTCAGGTCCCTCTGTGATTCTAATCAAGGGTAGTACCTCAGCAGGCCTGTGGTGCACTGCACTGAGCTTCATTCTTATTTAATAAAGAATGTGGTTGGTGGTTGCTCTTTAAAAGGTTTTAATGTTGTGAACCTTCAGCTGTGTCCATGAATATATGGGAATTAATTTACAAAGATATGTTTTTAAAGAAATCTTTTTCTTCTAAACTAAAAACAAAATGTTGGGCTTTTTTTGTAGTTTTATCCAGTTGGCTTGACGTCTGTAAAAGGTCATTACCTTTTTTACTGAGTCCATGGATGGACTACAGCAGAAATAACACTGGACATCAATTTTGGAAATTGTAATTCCATTCTCAGCTAGCAGTTGTTTATAACCTGGAGTCTTTCATTTATTCTACTTCATTTGCATAGTTCTCCACTTAAAATTTGAGTTAATATTTCCTTACTTCTCAGTGGTCTAGGTATTATAGTCATTAAATCTATTAATTTCTCATAATCTACCATAGAACCATATTGGTAGGTAAACTGAAACAGAGTCTTTGATAATTGAATTTCTTGATTTTTTAATTTTTATTTTGTGTTAAGTAATTCCATGATCTGTATTTAACATCATAACTGATCAGGTCAATATCAGGAGTGTCAAACACTGAGACTGTGAGGATGACAATACAGCTTTCTGCCTCTTCTTTCCCCCTTCCTTTTCTCTGCCATCTCAAATGGTGTCAGTAGATCATTTGTTAGAAAAACCCTTTGTAATTACATCCCACGAATCATCTTCAGATATCCTTTAGCCAGGTGTGAATGAATTGCAAGTCACTAGAGTGCTGTCTTCAAATAGTGCTGTTATGCAAGACTTGTGATGTTGGTGCATTTAGTTACCAGAAACAGATTGCAGCACAGCATAAAATTCCAGATGGACTTTTCATATATGATTGCTGAATGTACACTTATTTCAGAGCATATCTATGTATTTATATGCTATATACTGTCTCCTCTGTGTGTGTTTATATATAATACAGACTAAAAATTTATTCCTAGAAAATAGCTGAGAATGTCTTGAGATGATATGTTGTTAAAACACCAAGTTAAACTTAGCTTTTAGATCACTGTCACATTAAATTAATATCTTGCCCCCTAGAAACTTCCAGTTCAAGAAGTGGTAGACGGGCAATGTAATGCTATTGATAAAGGCTTTGTGAAACAGAAGCACATGTGCAACAATAATCATCTCTCTCTTCATGCATTCCTGCTTGATTTGGTTTTAGAAGAAAGAAAATTGCCCCACTGTTTGCCTTTGTGTGAATTCCCCTTCACAGGGAAAGAATCAAATTTGTATCATGTTTTTTAATATGTGGGTGTATAATTTTAGGTGAGGTTCCCATCACACTTCAGTTCAGACCTAAAGGATCTTCTAAGAAATTTACTCCAGGTAGATTTGACCAAACGATATGGAAATCTCAAGAATGGTGTAAATGACATAAAGAATCACAAGTGGTTTGCAACTACAGATTGGATTGCCATTTATCAGAGAAAGGTAAGACCCTTCCTGATCAAAACTATTGCAGGTCTTTAAGAGATTGAAGTAAAATTTCTAATTATTGTGTTTATTTTTTATTTCCTGGATCTGTAACTTTAAATTGAGAAAGGATGAAAGTAGCTTAATCTTCTAAGATTCCAGATATGTACTGATTGAATTATGTTTGTTTCTTCTGGGTATTTTATCCTGGACCTCTGTGTACATTCACGTTCTCTGTAACACATGTTGTGTGTTAGTCTATTTCTGGGTTATCTCAGGATGAGGCATCTCTTGCCTCTCTCACTTTTTATTTAACCCCTGCTAGAGTGGCATCTATAAGTACTCCTCCACAGCAGAAATGAATTTGTTTTCCTTTCCAGCCAGCTCTTAGCACTCAGCCGTGCTTCAGTGTGGAGAAGTTCAAGCCAAAGCCAGAGCTTTTCTTTTTTCTCCTAAAGCAACCTGCTCCTTCTGTAAAAAAAAAAAAATAGAGATAAGTGATAATATTTAAAGAAATTGGTTTGAATTTGAAATGCTAACATTCTTGACTATAGAGGCATGAACTTGCTGCTGTAACAGCAGTATTTTAAGGGACAAGCCTAAATACTAACAATAGTTTATAAAAAGAAACTGGTTGTTTGGCTACACAAACTGACAGTACAGTTGTTGAATTATTCACTAATGTATTAATTACTAGAAGACAGGGTACAATTAATGCATCCAGTATTCCTTGCATTAAATATAGATATTTTAAAGAAAATATTCCCCGTTGTGGAATTCTAATTATCTGTTCTTCACTTTCTTAATGCCTCTTTGCAAGGTAGATTTATATGCACCAAGATTCATTTGCCAGTACGCTGTTTGGGAACACCCAGGCCCCACAATATTAACAGTGTTTAATACTGTGCTAAATATTCTTAGCATTGCTAGTGTACTGCTATAGTGAATTACTTTCACAGAAATAAGAAATATTTTTAAATGTTAACAAGTAGTAGAGTCAGAACAGCTATTAGTAGATTTAAAGGGTTGTGAAAACTGATACTGAGTAAGTTTGAAGCTTCTAATTATAAAGAATAAATACTGTAATACTGAGGGTCTGAAACAACAGAATGGATTGTAATATCATTCAAGCATTCACAGAAATACAGCAATAAACCTTAGGCTTATACTAGTTTTTCACAGTGGCTGTTACCACAGCAGGTATTCTTCTGAGTAAGCATAGTGTTCCTTGGCAGCTAATGTCATGTGAATGATTTTTTTGTTGTTGTTGGTTTTGTTTTGGTTTTTTTGTTGTTGTTGTTGTTTTTAATGCTACAGTCATAAGTAAACTAGTCAGTTACTTAATTTCAGATACAGAATCACAAAATATGGTGAGTTGGAAGGGACCCATACAGATCATCCAGTCCAACTCCTGACCCTGCACAGGACATTCCCAAGAGTCACACCATGTGCCAGAGAGCATTGTCCAAACAATTCCTGAACTTTGCCAGGCTGGTGCTGTGACCACTGCCCTGGGGAGCTGTTCCAGTGCCCAAACACCCTCTGGGTGAAGAAGCTTTTCCTGATATCCAACCTAAACCTCCCCTGACACAACCTCAGGCCGTTCCCTCGGGTCCTGTCACTGTCACCACAGAGCAGAGATCAGTGCCTGCTGCTCCTCTTCCCCTCTCAAGGAAGTTGTTCTGCAGTGAGCTCTGCCCTCAGTCTCCTCCAGGCTGAACAGACCCAGTGCTCTCAGCCCCTCCTCACACAGCTTCCCCTCCAGGCCCTTCACCACCTTTGCTGGTCTCCTCTGGACACTCTCCAATAGTTTAATGTCTTTCTTACACCCAAAATTGCCCCCGTCACTTGAGGCAAGGCCATCCCAGCTCAGAGCAGAGAGGGACAATCCCCTCCCTTGCCTGGCTGGCAGTGTCCCCAGGACACGGTTGCCCCTGCTGGCTGCCAGGGCACTGCTGGCTCAACTTGCCATCAGCCAGGACCCCAGGTTCCTGTCTGTCCATACATCCAGAGTAGCCTCATTCCAGGTGCAGAATCTGGCACTTTCCAGCTTCTGTTCAGCTTCATACACTTGCTGATTGCCCAGTCCTCGAATTTGTCAGTCTCTCTGCAGGGCCTCTCTGCCCTCCAGGGAGTCCACAGCTCCTCCTAATTTCGTATCGTCTATGAACTTACTCAGTATCCCTTCCACTCCTGCTTCCCAGTCATTTATGAAGATGTTATGAAGAACATAGGGCTGAGGATTGAGCCCTACAGAACCCCACTAGTGACAGGTCCCCAGTCTTATGTCATCCCATTCACTGTAACCTTTTGTGCCCCACCTGTGAGCCAGTTGCTCACCCATTGCATGATATACCATCAAGTCTTCCTTTCTTTGTATGTTTCCATATTTATTAACACATTGCCTGGTAAGATGATTGTACTTAGACCCAAACAGGTATTTCCACTAAAAAACAGTGTTATCTTCTGCAATCTCTTTTTACGGATTTCCTTATTGAAGATAATAGGAAAAGGTCTGATATGTCTCATTTGAAAGTGTACTAAAGTTCAAGCAGTAAATGAGATTTTCTGTGCTCTGAGTTTTGTTGTAAAAGAGTAACTGAAAATCAGTGTAAAAAGACACAGAGACAGAATTCACATAATACTCATTTGTGGCTTTGTAGGCTAGGTATGCACACAGGCTGTGTTCACTCAGGCAAAATTGCTCAAACATGTATCTTGTTTTAAGAATAAAAGGATATACATGACAATTGCACACCCAAATGCACAAGTTACTGTTATTTCTTGGCAGTGTATAGTGGTATTGCCCACAGTCTGGAGTTTAATTTGTGTTAGTCTGTGCTGTACCTTTTTAATTTACTGATCTACACACACAACACCCCCACCATCAGCAATCTAGCTGGAGGCAGTGTGGTGTGATCTTCTGCCTCAGCTGGAGCTGTGCCTGCCCTGTTTCGTTGCCTTCCCACCATTCTACCTCTGGCACACTTACTCCTTGAGATGTTTGGTAGAGAGATACTTGTCTGAATACTTTGTGTTTCCAGGTTTAAATTTGCATGACCTGCATAATTTTGTTGAAATTTTGCTTAGCTTACGGTACAGTCCTTGAGTGACTTCTCCAAGTCATTGCTTGGGTCTTATTGTGGCCTAGTCTGGAGAAGGCTTTCACTTCTCACTTAGGTCCTAGGAGGAACTTCGTGAGAGATGCAGAACAAATTCTTTTCCTCTTGCATTAGGTTAATTTTTATTTGGAAATAGAAGATTGTTACTAAGTAGGAGGGAGAGGCATTCCAAACTTTCCTATGATTTTTGAATAGTGGTGGTTGCAATCAGTTTACTCCATGTCCTGTGCTAATGAGCTGGAAGGAGCAGGATTGCCTCTGCAAAGAGAGGACTAATCTTTGTTTTGAAGTGGAAGTAATTTTTTAATTATGTCTGTCAGCAAGAAATTAATCTTTTTAAATTTAGATTCACACATCTAGGCCTTCTTAGGTTGGTTTTATTTATGTGCCACAACTTAAACCTGTAATACCTGATTTCTTGGCAGGATCAGAGAAGTAATGGGAGTATTGCTGTGCTCATTATTACAACGTTAAATCTACTGGTATTTGGCCAGTAACATTTCATGTGCCTTTTTGTGTCTCCTACCAATACAGGTAGAAGCTCCATTCATACCAAAGTGCAGAGGTCCTGGAGATACCAGCAACTTTGATGACTATGAAGAAGAAGATATTCGTGCTTCTCTAACAGAAAAATGTGCAAAAGAATTTGCTGATTTTTAGTAGGAGTAAGAGGACAAGATGACATCAGGGCTCACATTGGGATCTTTGCACTCTGTTAACAGATGAGGTGGAGCTGAGACCATCATATGTCAAAACAGTTACCTAGTTACTTCATTCCACAAAGCTGACTGAGGTCTTTATTGCCATCTTCCATGTGTGCAGTTTGCACCAACCCTTCTAACTAGGCACAATTAAGCAAGCACTGTTTGTGCAGTAACACAGAATAATAGACCACTTTCCTACTTAACTTTGGTTTCTGTCGTTCTTTGTTTCTGTGTATTGTTCATTTTCCCCCTTTGAAATGAAGTAGTTTTTTACCCAAGAATGCTCCATTTTATTTTGAATAATGTATTATTTGTGTGAGTGAAATGGAAGGTGTTGCGGCTAGTGTGATTTAGACTGAAGTGAAAGATAAATGTTGCTTCTAGTCTGTGCCAGCCAATAATTCATGTCTGTCTTGTGTCTGATGCTACAATTTATAATAATTTTTTAGTAGCTCAGACTAAACCTAGCCAACATTTTTAGCATTTTTGAAGGTAGTATTTATCGCCATATAAATGTCTGCTAAATTAACTTAAAAACATTTCTTCCTGGAGGCTGACCAAAATTCAGTAGAATCAATTGGATGGCTTAAGTAGGGGACAGTAGCTAGACCCCGTGCCTTGGTTTTCTATATCCCTGCAGTTTTTGTCACTGCCTCCTTCCTTTGTATTTCCCACCTAGGCAGTAGGCAAGTTGCCATAACCAGACTGTACCTGGAAAGCTTACAGTCTCATGAGGGAGTAATTCCATCTGGTCTGGATTTTGGACCATATTAAACCAAGTCAACTTACCAGCATTTCAGTTGGCAGGTGTGAAATGGCTTGTTTAAGATCAAGAACCCTAAACTCTTAAAGGAAGTTTTGGTCAGTACTGTAGAGAATTCATTTTGATTCAGTTTTTCTTCTTTTTTTTTCTTAATTTTTTTTAAAGTAGCCAATGTTTCGGCTCCCAAAGTATTCCTTGCTTCAAGCCTTTTTTGATTAAAAAAGGCATCCATTAGAATAAAAACCATCATGCCACAGAAAGCAAATTGCGCTCTGCCATTAGCTATGAAAAACAAATGGTTTAGCACATGCAAATAATGTTCTAGATGCATCGCTGGATGAACACGGTTATTTTTTGTTAGCTGTTAAGAATAAGAGGTTATTGCCAAGTTTTTATTCTGGTATACTATATTAGTAAACTGAGGATGGAGTACTGCTACAATCATTTTCTTTTTAATTACAGCACTTCATTCATGAAGAAAAGAGATCAAGTTTAAAAACTGCAACAGCTGAGTTTATTTTAGTTGCATTGTGTCTTCATTTCTAACCTACTTTCTTTCAATCAATCAGAATGTATGGTCACACAGATACAAGTATTTGGGTTTAATTATGTTTTATATACTCTCACCAACTGACTTAAAAGGTATTGCTACCATGTGCTAGCTTTGGGCACTTTTACACATTTATTTCAATGTTAATAATCAGCGGCTCAGCACTTTTTTTGGGGTTGCTTTTAAACTTATTCATAGTAGTTTTATTTGTACACTTGGTTCTGGCTGTCTCAGTGACCTGTCTTAAAACAGCACATCTAAAAGTTTTAACTAGACTCATGTTTTATGATAAATTTACATGCATACAAGGATGAATTGTTTTTTAAGAAAATGAGCTATATTGATACATAGCCATTGGATTTGTTTGAATGCCAGTGAAAATAAACAGCTGGCATTCCTTCCTTTTAATCTGTACAACGCTCCTAAAAGAAAGGCCTTTGTAGACATTTTACAAAAGAGTATGAAACATACCACCCAATGTTCTGTCTGTTTAGGTTGTTGAGCATTTTTGCACAACGTCATTAGGAGGCTGACACTGAATGCAGTCTTTGTCCACCCATATTTACATACATGCAAGAAAAGTATAAGATACTTTGCTGTAGCAAATTTTATGTAACAAAGATATATCGTCACATTAATAAATTTAAAGAAATCCTTTGTATGAAAATGTTAAAATCTTTTGTATTTCATTTAGACCAAGGACATGCTGCTGTATGCTAGCTGTATGCGATAAATTCTACAGTAACTTTGTTGTCGTTTATGAACTTTAAAAGATTTTAATAAATGTTGGAGATCACAATTTGATTCTGTTATGATTTTAATTTTTAATCATTACATTTATAGTTCTAGAAAGGTTCAGAGATTTTTCTGTTCTGTAAAATACTGTAATCATTCATCTTGCGTGTACAATAAGACAAAAGTCTAGGAAATTGGTTCTGACGTGTCTGTCTGATATCCAGATTAAGTTCTACATGGGCATAAGTGGAAAAGTCATCATAATGCCATGATATTATGCTATTTTTTAATTTTATGAAAATCCTGTTAGAAAGTAAAACACTTTTCCAATATGGCATAATAGACTTCAGTATGGAAATGAGATTCTATTTTGGAAAAGGAGGGGAAGTGTGCAATTTCCAAGGCATTAGTGAGTACATTTGACAATGTGAGTATTATACAACCCTCTCATTTAAACACAGTCATGAAATATAACTACAGAATATTATGTTACCTGTATTTAATTTGAAAAATCCTTTTCACAATATGGAAAAATTGTATATCTATGACAGTAGAAGCTTGTTAATTTTACACATTTGAGGAATTAAGTGTTGAACTATATGGTATATTTTAATTGTACTCTAGTTGTATGTAACTTTCATTTCCAACATAAAGGATTGTATCTCATTAAGTAAATTGCTTTTTTTATTATCTTGTCAGTTGCATTAAAACCCTTATTTTTAAATCCTTTAAAGTATTTTACTAATTTTTGCAAATAATTAGATGTTTTTAAGTGCTGCAATAGTGTGCAATAGTAAACATTTATATACAGAAGTGCAAATTAAATTATGTACAACACTTGTGCTGCTTCTTTGTGAATCAGAATGTTGTATGATGACAGTTGTTGCACCTCCCCACATGTGAGCAGGGTTTGAGAACAAGAGGAAAAGGTGAAACCTACTACATGTATGAGTTGAGGCACATTAAGCTTTATACTAACTAGGGTGTCTTGAGAAGGTGGTGTGGAGAACATTAAAGGCACTGTGAGAAGTCTTGGACTTCTTAGACAATCAAAGCAAGCAAGGTTATCATTAGCTTCAGTATTGTTTGTCTTCATATTATTTTCATTCAGACTTGATGCTTTTTCTTAAAGATAATTGCCTGTTTTTAAACTGTCTGCAGATCCCGCTGTACAAACTTTGTGCTGTGTCTCATTGTGCTGTGAAACAACTGATAGAAGTAAAGACTGTTCATGGTCTTGGCATTGTCTGTCTTGGGGCTTTTTCTGCAAGTGGTGTTTGGAGAGGTTGGGGTGCCTGCTCTGTAACGCAGCTCCTCCTCTCCCCACTGTCTGAGCCAAGCTGTGGCCTCTGTGCTTCTGCTGCTGTACGCCTGCCACTGCGGTGTTGTGTTCTTGGTTTCCTGGTACTACTGCTACATTACATTTTAAAGACCTCTGTACTTTTTCTAAAGCTGAGCTAAAAAAAGCCTGCAAAAATACTGTTTTCTGCTTTTACTACAGCTCCTAAACAAGCACAGCATGCTGAGCCACAGATTTGAAGGTGTCATTCAAATCTATTCTTCTGATTTGCTGCATAAGGAGGACTTGTCCCAGATCAGAATTGAAGAACCATTCCATAAGAAACTGGTAAAAAACCAATTCCATTCTCCAGCTGAAGTGTATATAGCTGATCTGGATCTGTTTGATGATGCAAAAAAAAAAAAAAAAAAAGAAGAGTTTGACCACCACAGTTTTACAAGTGTGGGTCCTGCATACATTTTAAAAATGTTTTTAATGGAAAGCTTGAGGTATTGGCTGATTTAAGTTCTTTAACAGAAAGGTAAAATACGAGCACCTAACATCAAGCTGGGCATTACAAGGGATAGAGCTCCACAAGGATGTTTAAATGCCTTATAGACAGTAAATGTTTGTCATCTTACATAGGGATTATGTGAAGTGTTGGATTTTTTAGAAGTATAAGATGGGTAAATAAAGGCAAGACAGGATCTCAAGATATCTTCCCTTTCTGAATTTGATGATGAATAAAAGTATGAATTAAATCTGAGATCTAGTCACATTTTTACCTTTTTTTGTTGTTTGGCTTTGGGGAGGGGTATCGTATGACAAAAAGGGATGCCTGAAGGAAACTTGCATATATTGAAAATGTATTTTATTCTTATAATTGACTACTATAAAAAGTGTAGTCCCTCAGTAGGATAAAAACAGCTTGAGGTTTCTATGACATCATTGGAATCAGTTCTTAACAGTGTTTCAAAGCCAGTAAAAATTCCTTTAGAATCCTTACAGCTTAATTGTGCTGTTCCCTCCCTTGGAGGGTCAAGTACAAAGGTCTTTGCAAAAACATCTCGAAGAATTGTGTATGTGTGGCTCTTTGCTTTGAGGCTTAAAAGAAACATACTCGTGGTGTTTATTGACATGAGCTGCTGGTCAGTGCAGCATGAATGAAAGAGCCAGTGACAAACTTGCACATTTCTTACTGCTGCTCAGCTCACAGGTCTAGATTTTGATGGATCACACAGTGCCAGTCTAGTGTCTGATGGCAAGGCTGCAGCACAAAAACTGTTCAGGATGAAAGGTTGTTGGAGTTTGAGGAGGGAGGTCAGTGGTCTGATCCATCTGTTTGCAGCCACGGTAACAGGTGTTTTCTGGGAGGTTGTTATCAGAGACTTCTTCCTTTGCCTTTGTTTCCAAGGTGCTGTGGAAGATTAGAGAGGACACAGCTGTAGCTATGTTGACACAAATGGAGCAAGGTCTCAGCAGTCTGACAAGCAATGTGGTACGTTCTGAGGGTGTTCAGTAAGTTCCAGGGAAAAGTACTGCTGACTAGGGCAAAAAGAGAAAATTGGATTGTTAAAAGGGCTTGATAAACTGAAATTCTTCCCCCACCAAGGTAATTTGATTCAATCGAAGAAAAAAAAGATCCAAGACCTCACTCTGTTAATGGTAGGTAACACCTTGGATAAGTAAAACATAATTCACCTATCTCACAGACATGTTAATTCAGGTTCAGCAACCACTATGTAATTATTTTATAAATGCCTAGTGTTTATAAAGTATCTGTTTTCAACTGCCCCCCTAAAAAAAGGCACTGTGTGTCCTCAGTTAATACATTATCTTTATTTCCCTTTTTCTCTGGCCATATGCATTGGGAAGTGTGTGTCTGGCAGGCTTGCTTACCAGTGGGAAAAACTAAGAGAGGAACTGAGCAGGCAGCCTTAGTAAAAACATGCCATTGTAGCAGAAACAGGATCACAGTGGCAGAACATATGATGATGTGCAAGCACATGAATTCGTCTCCAGAGTGGTTCTCCTTCCACTGAAGTACCTGCACTGTGTTTAGGACATAACCCAGAGCCTTGGCTCCGGGAGGATACCCACTCCAGAGAGCCACCTCCAAGGCCACAGCACCCATAGCTCATGGATTCTGGAATGGAATTTCAGAGCAGGACGGAGTTTGCTGCAAGGCATGTTTCTTGCCAAGAGAAGTACTGCAGGGAATGCTGGGAGGAAAATAACTCCCTAAAGTCTCATAAACTTATTTGGTCTGTTTTAATGCCCCTCAAGGAAACTTGAAATATCAGCACAAATGCTTTTTCACTTGGGATTTGTACAACACAAACCTCTGCTTTAGGGCATACCTAGTATTACAGCTGAAGTTATTAAACTGGCCTTAATTCTACTACTACTTCTGGTCTAATAGAACTCAACTCTGACTTTTCTTGAACTTTTTTTAATGTTTCAGGTTACTGAAAAATCCTGTCAACTAAAATAATGAAAATAGATGATCTTCAAGGTCCTTTCCAACCCAAAGTATTCTATGATTGTACACTCAGGAACTCTCCATAACCAACTGCTCTAGTTACATTTATTTGCCAGTAGATGTCACATTTGCATGGTGTGGAATGCTGTGTAAGAAATGTCAGCTGCAGAGCACGGTAAGAACAAGAGACTTGGAAAATATTTAAGAGCACTAGAGAATAAAAAATTTAGATTGTACCAGTCACATAATATGTCAGGTAATAGTACATGCAATACCAACCATGTGTATTTGTTCTCTGTATACTAGTAGATTTTGCCTTTAAATCCTTTTAGAGTTAATAGTTGCAGTGGTTTTTTAACTGGTTTTCATATCAGCATAAGCAAAAAGGTTTTGACAAAAACCTTTGTGCAAAAATTTGAACAAAAGCATATTTTCATATGTATTATTGCATGGACTATATGAAAATTTCATTTAAAAACCCTGATTGATAGTTTCTATTTTCATTTGAAGCTAGAACTAGAGGGGAGTGTCTCTACTAATAGCCCACAACCACATTTCTGTTTTATGTGCAATTGAAAGTTCAGAAATACACTGTTTTTAACCAAAGATTGTCATCAGTAAAAATTGAAAAGTATTCCTAAGCTGATTTGTTAAGTAAATAGTATTTATAGTAGAGTGAATATGCAATTTTGAGTTGGATGGTAATCAAATTTAGATATATCTCTACTAATTATGTTTACAGGCAAAATAACAACTGTTCATGATTTCTGAATTATGTGATCACCAGAGCAGTTGGAGAACAAGTTACAGCAAATGTGCTCTCGAGAGCACCCGTGATCAGAGCCTCATCAACAAATTTAAGAGCAGAATAAGTTTTTGAATGGTCAGTTTAACTGTTATAACCTTAATAGAGAGCTGTTGAATGACATGTCTGAGGTTGTTCAAATGAATCTGGGTTTGGTTTATATCAAAGGAGAGAGTAGAGGGCAAACAGGGTCATCCAGTGTGTGACTGGAACATCTGCCCCCTGTAACAGCAGTTCCTTTCTTGCAGTCTGCTTTGGCAGCCACTGTCCACCAAAGCAATGTGTGCATGCTTTGAGCTTGCATATTGATACACAAATCATTGGGATGTCATTTCTTCTCGCTCACAGTTCAGTGCCTAAGAGCAGACAGAGCACCCGTAAGTTCCCCCAACAGAACCAGTAACTGAGAGCTGCAGAAAATGCCTTTCCCTGGGTCTGGGGTGCTTTCAGAGGGTGGAGGAGCAGCATCCTCCAAGGCTGAGCAAAGAATGAAATGCCAGACTCTGTTCTTCCACACCTGGCATCACTTCTGGCAGTTACATCAAAATAACAACATGGAGAGAAGATGCTGCTATTTACTGAGACATGGTCGCTTTACAAACCCGAAAAATCTGAATATTTCTGACAGTTAGGTTCTTCATTCCTGGGAGAAAAGCTTCCCAGCAAGATGGGAGGGAAAAAACTAGCACTAATTTTTCAATGTACTGTTTGAAATATAGTTGAGATTTCTGCTTGTGTTTTGTTGACACATTTCTGTCTATAACTGTTTTTCTGAGTGCATCGCCATGTTACGTTTTTTCATTTGCCTCACTTCCTACAACCAAGTGCTACATTTTAGATTTCCCAGAAGCGGTAACAGCTATTTCACTGAGAGGTCTGAGCCATGTTTATATAAAATGTTTTTATCGGGCTGGATTCTGTTTAACAGTGTTGGTATTTCATATGAATACTTTTTATAAACTTCTTGCTACATTATTACAAGTTGGGCAAATAAGTGGCAGATATTACTGCTAGTATGGGCGCAGTGAGCTGTGTTTTATAGAATGGCTTTTTAATATGAAGTATAAGCTTTAAAATAACAAAGATTTAAGACTAGACAGCAGCTTTATTAAATATGAGAAACTACCACAATAAGGAGTTGCACAACAAAATAAGTAGGGCAGGAAATTCTCAGTGAAGTGGATATAATTCACGTGCAGGAAGTTTTATTTAAGCAATTCAGTCTTAGAAAAAAGAGGAAGCAAAAGCAGAAATGTATTACTGGCCTTGCATTGAAGTCAGCTGCTGCACATGATCATTTTTAGGCGGGTATGAAGAGGGTGCGACTCTAGTCATTCTATCGGAGATTCATATAATAGTGAAAAAAAGGTCGGGTAATGCATATGGTATCAAAAGTACCTTAGGATACTACAGCGAAGTTTTCAGGGCCTCCCCACCAGGACAAAAGCGAGATCTTTGTCCCCTGCCTGGTCAGTGAGCCTGAGCAGTGCTGCTCCCCTCAGACTGGCAGCCAGGAGCTGTCACTGAATCCAGCACTGGGCACCTGCAGAGCTCTCAGCCTGACAGCCAGAGCTTTCCCAAAAGGTTTTGCACATCTACAGACCCTGTTTTTACCTTGTAGGAGTTACCCAGGGAACTGTATGGAAGGTAAATTGAGGCCAACTGGCGGCTGTGCTCTGATTTTGTGTTTAACACACACTGTAACATAACTGCCTTGAAAATGAATGCCAGGCTGGTACCAAGTCGCTCTGCTGAATTCTGGCCAGGGGTTTTCTGCCTCCCTTCCCTCCTCACTTGCTTAACAGCACTGTGAACTTTAGGCTTTTGTCTAGGCTTTAGGCAGAACTTCAGAGCAACATGACAATACCCAGCCATGCAGAACATCCTGGCAGGTCAGAAGGGAGACTATGAAGACGACACAGCACGGCTTCTGGAGGACCCTCCTGGCCAAGACAGGAATTAAAGAGAGGCACTTCACTGCTGGACTCCATGGGCTGGGAACAGTCTCTCATTCCTCTGTGGAGTGTTGAAGTAGGGAAGGGAGAGCAGGATAACGGGTATTAAGCTATTGATACTGTGGAGAAAGATAAATGGCAAAATTCCATTCAAGCAAACTAAAAAGACTATATGAACAGGGGTGGAAAAGACCTTAAGTGAGGAATGACAGTTTTCTGAGAGTAAAGTGCTGGAAAGGTGCAACTGGAACAGTAAAAGGGATTTTTCCTCTTTCTGAGTAGATACTAATTGCCAGGAACTGTGGAAAAGACCTTTAGTTACTTATCAGTCCAAGGATGTCTCAAATCATCAGTACCATACAGGTGTGATAAAAGTCTAGTGTGGAATAAGGGGCCATTCAGAGCAAATTGGAAAGGGAGAAGGTGCTGATGAGACCCTACTGCAGCCCAAGGTGAAGCTCTAAATGTCCTCTCCTGGAAGGTGAATGTACAGAAGGAAAAGGGGAACAAGATCAGAAAATGCCGACCGTAAAAGGGCTGTGGTCATTCAGTAAGCTGAGTCTGTATGAGAATGTGAATACCAGAGAAACAGAGAAGTCAAATATTACACTGAACAATATTAAACTAAAGATTATTACTACATGAACAAACAGGTATTAACTGCTTATATATCTTTCAAGTTGTAGATTAAAATTTCTTAGTCCCCAGCAAAGAGGAGCTGGACAGAGCCTTTCTGCTGGGCAGAGTGTGGTGAGATTCCTCATGGACCCCATGCCAGCGCTGGGTGTGAATGGGTTTGTGTGAGGGCTTGGCTGTGATGCCAGGAGATCAAACCCCATGGCCCGGACGGTCCCTTTTCACTCTTTTATTGCCAGGAAGGAAATTATGCAAAAGGGATTTTTAGACTGTTGTTAGTAATTGACTGGACATAGCTATACATTAATTCAGTTTGCTGGGCAAGCTGGCGTCTTATACCCATGTCACTTTCACACTCGTGACAAAAGTTGCTGTGCCCCCATTGGATTCCCGTGCCGCCAGTGCTGCGCATTACAAGAATGGATGATTTTTTTGGCCGCCAGCCACATCGAGATGAAAGCTCTCTGGTTTACTTTCGTCCTCACAGTGAGCAGCAGGAATCACAAACGGTCGCGGCCAGCCCCGAAATGTCTGAAAACCCAGAGGAGAAGCAAGCGCCTTCCAGCGTTCGTTCCACGCTGCGCTTCAGGCACCGGCGGCTGCAGCAGCGGGACTACAACTCCCAGCAGCCCCCGCGGCGCCGGGCGGCTCGCGGCCTGCATGGCGTCTCCCGCTCAGGGCACGGGGCTTTCCCGAGGGCTCCGAAACATTCGGTTGTTGTTGGCAAAGAAACACGTGTTTTACACAGGGCTAGATCCATTCTACTCTGCATAATGCCATGTTATGGAGAGGGGCTTCCCTCAGTGGGAAATCACACGGCTCCTGTGTTACTTCCTCACTCAGCTTCCTCAATGCATGCGTTTAACCATGTTTTTTACCCAGGGCACTGGAATACAGAAGGTTTAAAGGGCTTTATTTAGCTCTGGGCAGCTGAAATTCAGTACCCTCTTCACAGCTAACAGGGTGCTACGCTCCCCTTTGCCACATGTGCTGTGCGTTTTGTCTTCTCCTCTTTGTCAGAGAAGAAAGGATAACTTTGCAGTAGGAAACTGGCATTTTTCAATACCCAGAAAAAAGGGTCCACTGGTGTCCGATACCTGAACTGACCTTTGCATGTCTCCTCATGTGATAGCAGAAGTTCAGACACACACAGGACAGACCCCTTGACATGGATCTACCAACCCTGGTCTCACTTAGTTCCCAGCATGGCTTGGAAAATTTTCTTTTCTGGCCAGAATTGGGATGCAAATAGTCAAACAAAAGGCTAATTCACTTTTCTGTTTTATCTCCCTCCAGACATAATTTCATTATAATTAAATTACCATACCCCAAAGAATGAAAATACAAGCCATAGGTCATATTACACACTGAATTTTTCCACAACCCATTTCCTTAAAATTCCTCTCTTTGTTGTTCAAGGTCCTCTAGAAGGAATGCATGCACTGTGTGAGCCTAACTTCAAATACTCAAAGGATTAACCAAAGAACATGATGAAAGGGAGAGTGTGAGTAAAATAGCTCGTTTATATTTGTATCCTCAAATGTCAGTTCATTACCAAAGTTAGAAACCAGCTGATGCAGAAAACCCATTATGGCTTCATTTAGAATGTTTATTTCTTTAGAGACAGAGAAGAATTGCCTTGCTTGGCTCACTTGTCCAACACAAATATACCACGTTTTACAGTACACAGGGATGGGAAGTAAAGAGGGTATTGTTTAGGACACAATACATTTAATCCTCTACTTATTTTGTTTATCTGCATTTATTTAAATCCCAAAGCAGTGAGGACTGTTACTGCCCTCTGTTCTCTATGCTGCTGTCGATACTCGAGTGCCTTTACTTGCAAAGCTCCTGCAAGCTCTGGTTATTTATCTGTCAGCACATAAGTAAGACAAAATTGAGTGGTTTGGGAGGTTGTGTCCTTTGCCCAAAAGTCCACTTTTCTGGTAATTTTAGTGCTTGTAACTGTGCCCAGTTAGGAATTAGGTGACCTGGATCTCCATGCAGCCAGGTGCAGTAAGCTTTGCCTGGGACAGCCCCATGTGCCCGCTCTGTCTGTCCATGCCAGGTGGCCACTTGTGTCAGAGCTCTGCAGAAATCACACTGCAGTCACCAGTAGGTTCTGTGCAAATCCTCAGGTAATTTGTAATGTCCCCCTTGCCATGCAGCAAACAGCACGAGTGTAATTTGAGTGGTTTCACTCAGAAGGAAAATTTTCAAGTAAACCATCCCACAAATTTGAAGTAACCCAGCCTGTTAAGGATAATCAAAAGGTCACAGCATCAGAGTAGTGGCTGGGATGCAGCCCTGGCTGCAAAGCCCATGTGTGGGGATGGCAGGATGTGTTGAATAGTCCTTTCTTGATTTCCTTTGCACTGACAGTGTATGTAAGTAATGCTTGTATGCCATTAGAAAACATCAGCAATCGAGGAAATACTGAAGAGATTAAAAAATAGTGTAAAAAGAAAAAAAAGAAGCGTTGTTGCCAGAAAAACTTGACAACTTTTGTATTAAACTCTGTGGGTGAGATTTTATTGCCAGTGGGACACTCAGTAATTTGTAAGCTCCTTGACTTGATTCTTTCTGTGCAGTAGATCCCGTGGGTCTGGTCTCCTTATGAAATACAGTCTGGAGCTTAGACGAGTGCGACCTGCAGACTCAGTGCCTCCGTCTCCTCTCTTTCCCCAGGGCCGGCGGTGGCACGGTGGGGGTGACTCGGGTGTGCTGTCCTTGGTCACTCTTCTTTCCCATCACCCCGATGGTGAAACGAGTTCCACAGAACTACTCGCATACGTGTTGACGAACTCATTCTAGGAATGAACTTTTTTAACTTTATCAATTTTCCAACATCTGGCGACTCCTACGTCCTACCTTGTGTAAAATTTCCTCGGCTTGGTACTGCACCCTTCAATATCTGGGGACTTGTTTCCTTTCCGTTACCTGCTACACCCTGCCTGTTAGGAGGATAGAAATGTCCACAAGGAGGCCCCAAGAACCTCAAGTCACGAACCGAGCCCCGAGTGCTGCTCTCCGGCCGTGTGCCGCGGCAGATCCGCGCCCGCCCACACGGGTCCCCCGGTTCCCCAGCAGGTAAGCGCTGCCGGGGCAAAGCCGCTCGGCGGAGGCGCCGCTCCGTGCCCGGGTCCCGGCCGGGCTGCGGCGGGGTTGCCGCGGCGCCTTTAACGCGGCGGCCATGACGCGGGCGGTCCGTGTGTGGCGGGCGCGTCACGGGGCTGGGCGGGGCCGCTCCCGGTGTCACTCGGAGCCGCCGCGGAGCGCCCGCTGCCGCCGGGGGGCGGGGGCCGCGGGCTCCGCCGCTCCGCTGCAGCCGGTAGCCATGCGCTGGTTTAGTTGCTCGTAGGTAGGTTTTTCTGCCTTGCTTCCCCCCGCCCCCAGTCAGAACTGACAATGTGGTGCAGTGCGAGCGGGCTCGGGGGTGCCCGTGAGATGCTGAACGCGTGTCACAGCCGCGGGAAGCGGAGCCCCGGCAGCCCCCGCCGCCCGGGCCCGTGGGCTCCGCGGGAGGTGCCCGCCCCGAGCCCGGGCGCTGCGGGCCGTGCGCGGCCGCGGGGCGTTCCGCAGGTAGGCTGGTGCGGGTGTCGTCTGCAGTCACCTCAGGTGAACCGAGAAGTGATTTCAGGGAATGCGTGGAGTTGTTCGGTCAGCGGTGCAGGAAGAAGCATATTTTCGAGTAGTTTGTTACTGTTTTCTTGGTGCTTTATATGTGTATAATAAAGGGTCTTCTTTTTTTTTTTTTTTTTTTTCCTTTCCCACAGCAGTATTAATTAGTATGTTCTATTTTTGGAAAGTTTTAGCTGAAGCGAATGATTTCCCTGTTCTGTACTTCCCAGAGCTTTGAGACATTTCACTGGCATCCATTAATGCTACAGCAAGAACATCCTGAGTCCTTGGTCTGTTCTCTGGTGCTCTCTGAAATAGAAATGGCTTACTTGAGAACAGAAGGGAAAGGCTTGGGTTATTTCTGCATGTTCCGTGGAGTGATGGAGAAAGCTGTGTGCTGCAAGGAAGGAAACGAACTGGATTTTCTCCTATGTCCTTCATGTGCTCCTTTTCTTTTTGGAGTTCAGTGTAGCATACCTATAGAAGTAGCTGCTCTAATGCAGGAAGAGAGATCTTATGGATAACATACTGATTTAGGCCTCAGGAGTTTGGGACTCAATTAGTAACTCTGCTTACCAGTTTTATTTGTACAGTGGGCATAAGTGACGCGCTCGTCTGTATCCAAGTCCACATTTGTAAAACAAGGCTGTGGAAATCCAAACCTTTCTGAAGATCTTCCATCTGTTTGGATCCTCTGTATCACACAATGACTCAAGGGCTATTAAGCTCTCTTGATACACAGCTATATATTGCAGGTCAATCTCCACATATATGAATACATACAGTTTGATCAAAACTTTAACACTTGTGAAAAGATTAAATGTAATATTACCTTCCTTGATTTTCAGGCAAGAATTATTTCTTGTGTTTGAAGCACAGGTCAGCTTTTTTTCTAGTTCATGAGCTACTATCAGCTTTGCCGGCCTTCCAAGGAAATCAGACTTTGACAGCATTGTTCCTTTCAAGTGGAAACATGCATGCGTCCCTGTAAAATGCTTGTTTCTGTTACATTACACTGCTCTGGTCATACTTCCAGTAACTAAACACAGCTTTTTTTGTTTCCCTCCCTATTGATCAGTTGCTGAAGTAAAACTTCTCCCTATGTTAACTGTTGACATGGAAAACAAGGAAAATGGCTCTCTGGATGTCAAAAAGTAAGTGTTCCTTTTACATAAGCAGCACATGGATTTTGAATGTAATTTTCCTTTATACTAATGTGGTTGACAATAGTGGCCATCTCCATCTTTGCTCATTTCAAAGCCTCCCTGTTCTTAATTACTTCTATTGTATTTCAGCTTTGAAATAGAAGAGTCCAGGGCACTGAGCTGATTAAAAGTGATATGTGGTAAGACTGTGTAGCAATGAAGAGGTGGAGAAGCTAGTAACTTAAGTTAGAGGTACTTTTTTTCTTTTCCTCTCATTCAGAGACTGAAGCAAGTGGTAGCACTGTAGCCAATATTGTGCCTCTGCTCACCTGTCTCTTAGTGGCTTTTGCAGAACTGCTGCCTAATGAGAGAGGTGTCCTGTGTGGAAGTTACATCTCTGTGCCTGTCTCTGCTGACAGCCCACCTTCTAGGGCTGAGGAGCAGTAGCAGCATATCACTTAGGTGTCAGTTCCCTTCTGAAACAGATACTTTAGCCTGTTTATTGGAGAAGCCTGAAGTTGCTGGGGTTTTATTTCAGACCTAGAGTCAGAATAAAGCAGAGACATGGTGTGTATTGCTCTATAGCTTTCTTTTGTGTAGACTACAGGCTAAGGCATAGGAACTTTTTTGTAAGCATCTACTTAAGGTCAGAAATTCTTTAATTAGGACTAGCAATTCTGAATGATGTTGTGATCTGAAAAGTGAAGTTCTGCGTGGAAAAACCTGACCTTGCTGCTTTAGGGTTACATAAGCCATGGTGAGAGAGATGTACACATATGTATATATATTAAAGGGAAAAAAAAGACCATAAGGAAAGGTAGTAGAATAAGCTCTTAGTCTGTTCTGTCAAGCTGCAACACTCTGTGCAGCTGCACCTCATTATTCTTTTTCAGATCTCTTTTACATAAGCCATCCAAGAAAACGTGACAATGCATAGGCACTAGAGTAAGGTAAATAATAATGGTTATTTCAGGCTACTGGTAAAATACGTGAATGTGAAAAGCATCAAAAGATCTGATGGCAGCCATTAAAATCAGCATTCTCCCCCTTCACTTGAGACGCTGGCTACACCACACCAACATAAAGAGCATTTTCCTATTCAGTGACTATGAATAATTATCGTGTGTCCCTCAGAAACCACCTTCCCTTTGACAATCTGCTTTCTACAATGAGCACTCTGAGGTGGGAGGAGAAAGAAGGCAGTCAAAGCAAGGGCAGCTTATATTTGATCATTTTCCCAGAGGCTTGGGTGTTAAAGACTCAACTGCTGATTGCTAAGGTGGCTTTCTAGAGTGGATGGACATTGTATTTAAACTGTGAGGCTGTGGTTTCTGATGAATGTATATAGTATGTACGTGGGAATATCTACAAAGGAAGTATTTGACACTTTCTTGAAGTGCTTATAAATAGCTTGGATAAAATCTGTTCTCAGCTGTATCCTTTCAGACCTTGCTGCTTCTGCCACATGATGGCAATAAAGGCACAGGGACAGTGATGAAAAACAGACAAGCCTAATTCTTATTCATTGTCAGTGCATCTAGTATTTGGTTTCAAAGCCTAAAATGCCAGTCCCTGTAAGATTTTTGGAGCATCCAGGATCTGACATCCAGGATGTCAGGCACAAGCCAGTGTATGGCTAAGCCATGGATGTTATATATTCTCTTTTCTTGATTAAAGAATAGAGCCATGTCAGCAGCAGTGTGAGGAGGAGACAAAGTCTACAAGCCGAAGGAGCATCTGTGTGGGTAGATGGGTTAAAATCCAGCCAGCCTCCAGCAGTCTGCCACATGCCTTCCAGTCTTGTGCAGCTGTAGCTCTGGAAATCGGCTCCACTTGGGGTCCAGCATGATGCTATTCCTTGAGGCAAGAATTTGCAATTATTTTCTGTGATTAATTAATGACTGAGGTAGAACCCCTGCAGCTGAGCCTTGGATGGGGCTGGATCTGGACCAAGCTGTAGTTCCCTAGGAGAAGAACTACCTAAAAGAAGAGTTATAAGAAAAACTAAAAGCACGTGGCCTGAGATAAAAAATTGTAGAAAGGAGGGTTTGGGGCCATATGTAATTTAAAATTAAAGTGTTTGGAGAAATAAGAAAATTACAGTTAGGTGATATTTTTACAAACTGAACCTTTTATTTGCTGTTTAAGAAGGGTTAAATTCAGGGTTTTTTTTAACTGAGTGGTTGGCATTTTGTTTATTTATTTTTTAGTAGCAAATGAGTAATTGAAAGTGACAGTCTGAGTCTTAAGGAAAATGCAAAGATTTAAATATAATTCCTCAAATGCTGCTTTATAAATACGTGCAGATTTTGTGTGGCAGTTTTCACATTTTACTTCTTAAGCCTCAGAATATGTTCAATACCAAAAAATCTTAGTTGAAAGACATTCTTTGATTTTTAAAAAAATACACAGGAAAAAAGTGCAGCTCTGGTAAGGCCAGATAGTCTCTTTTTCAGTTTTGCTGAGTGTTGCTTTCTAAGTAATCACAATCAGTGAAGCAATTCATGAAGTAAGTCATTATGTGATGAGCAAAAGTAAGAAACTCCATTTCTCATTGCTCGGAGATCTGTGATAATGAAAGAAACTGCTTTTAGAAGGCCCAGTGTAACACAGCTTGTGGATGATCCCTGTGGCCAGATTTTGTTGCCATATTGACAGAAACATTTCCAGAATTTAGGGAGATGCAAAAATCATTGTTTTCATGCGTCCTCCTTCCCAGGACTCAGATAGCTGTAGAAATAAGAATGTTGTAGAAACAGTGATGAGAGGCACTCTGTGTATAGATTCCACTTGACTGCTTTGAAAAATGGTCAGCCCGCTGATTTGCTCAGTTATTTTTGCAGAAAAATATGTAAGTCCAGGCAAGGCAGAGATGGTAACAGTTGGAAAAGAAAAAATATTGTCAGGAGAATATAATCTGTGTTTCTTTTCCAGCTGGTGCTGTTGAAATCTTAAGTCCTGCCTCTGAGCTTTAGACCAAAAAATGGACAGGATTTTGACACCTGTCCTGATCTCTACATTTTCAATATTGGTTCATTAGCATTATGGTTAAGCAGATATAATGATGGAAAATATTTGGCATGAATTTCAGGACTTCTGGTTGGAGAAACATGTTCAAGAAGCTCTTTGATGTCTTGCTCTTCATCCTCATAAATTGCAGTAGAAAAGGCAGTCAAGCTCACTATGTGTCTTTTTTTACTGAAAATTTTCAGATACACCAAGGTTATCTTTGTGATAGGGTGATTACAGTTTGAGAAAAAGAAATTCAGGATAAGGATAGTAATATGAATATTTTGTTGTTTTTGCTACTATGGAAACCAATTGCCTGAGGTTAATCACAGAAGGAATTAATTCTGGTTGTGTTTAACAGATGTTTTCTCGGATGGACAGCTATTTAAAAAGTCCATAGATTTGTCCAATGAGTCTGACAACAGTTTCGGGAAATTTTCTACATTGAGAATTAATGCAATCATTTGGTGCCTCTTTTTCGTTTTGATTGGGGAGTTCTGTTTGTTTGTAATTTATTTGTTGTTGTTTTGCAAGGTAAAGATGGCTACCAGTAATTTCTACCCATGTTACAAGGACAGTCTCATCTGTGTAAAGAATAATCCACATCTAATTCTTTAACTACTTGGTAGCTGAAAGCAAGCTGCAGGCTTGAAAGGCAGGAATTTGGTACCCCAGTTATTGCAGTTTTCATTCTTCAACAGCAAAGACAGCACACTTGTAGGAAGATCCTAACTGATTACCTTTAGCTGATGTGAATATTCATGTGCTTTCTTCTTTTCTGAAAGGAGAGGTGTCTCTGTTTTCCCCAGCATTGGGTCTTCAGAATGTAAAAGAACAGGAGTGACTGTTCTGTATTGGGGTGGGGGATATGTATCAAAGAACACTTTTCAGGGAGAAACAAGGAAGGAGGGGATGTACATGAGGCATGCACAAAGAAGCAGCAGATGTTCTGCACACCTTTAGTGATGACTTGTCTGCATTTGCACTTTGCAGTTCAGTAGAGAATGGGAGACCTCTGGATCCTGCTGACTGGGCTGTTACCGATGTTGTGAATTATTTCAGAACAGCTGGATTTGAAGAACAAGCCAATGCTTTTCAGGAACAGGTAAAACTGTTAGCAGACACCTTTTGATTGCCACCAGTTTCTCACATTGCACGTTTTTGCTGTGGGCCTGGTTGTGTACTGCAAAATGGGAGAGAAAAATCCCGCATTAATGGGGGGATTTAAGTCTGTTATTGAGTGACAATGCATGGGACTGTGATCTCTAAGCAATGATATTGTTCTACAAGCTGTGGATAATGAGTTGGAGTTTGTTTAGGATAGGATTCAGAAATGTGAGAAATCGAAACAAATTTTCTGGCTTGAACTCAGTCTCCCTACACAACCCACTCAGTTTCACTGTATTGTTATTTAAAATGTGAATTTGAAATGTGAATTCGAAATGTAAATTCCCTTCTTTCTTAGTGTATTGTGTAATTACACTCATGAGTATTTATAAAACCTGGGACTTCTAAGCAACAATGAGAGTTTGAAGGCATAGGGTGAGAAAGGGGCTGCTGTGTTGCATTGAACTTGGCAGTACAAGTGCATATGGAAAGGACAAGTTGGCACTAAGTTGGCAGAGGAGCAATGTGTTTGTAAGACTCAGTCTGAGAAACAGGCAGGGTCTTTGTTTCTGGGCCTTGTAACTGCTGATATTAATGGAAGACTTCTTTTGGTAGATTAGATCAGCAAAGAGCTTAACAGTCAGGTGGTCCATTGTAACTCACCTGCCAGCAGCTGGTAAAGGTGTGTTAGTGGGGCAGAATTGGGAAGTCAGCTTACTTGGCCTACAGCCCACCTGTTCCTAGAGAAGTAACTTACATCAGATTGGCAGTTCAGCACCTCCCCAGATAAGTCTGTAGGCCTGTGTGTGACTACCAGGAAATTAGTCACCCACATTTGTAATTAGTTAGCAAAATAGATGGCTTGACTACTTTCCAAGGTAGTGAACTGGTGCAAGTTATTGGCAGCTTTGCAGGGAGATTGTACATTGCACATGAAATAACATCATGGTTGGTCAGGTTAATGTTGTTGACCTTCAGCACCATGTCCGTGAAATCCCATCTGATTGTAACTGATGCATATAACAAAGTATCTAAATTTAGTTCTTTGTTCTTGTGGGTGAAAAGCCTAGTGTTGAGTGATTCTCAGGAAGGTTGCAGAGAGAGGTTCTTTCTGCAGCTGCTACTCGTTTTTCAGAATTTGAAAATGAGTGAACAAGCCAAAAAGGAAAAGGTTTGAGTGTGTCCATTCCTTAATACCAGCACCCATGTCACAACAGCTCTGGAAATGTGGCTTAAAAAACTACATAGGCAAAGTAATTGTGGCCTCTGGGAATCTTTTCCTTATTCTGACAGATACTTCTGACTCCCATCAAATATCTTGACCTTTTTGCCTCACAGCTGGCTTGTCAATAATACTTCAGTAATTACTACTGACCTTGCAGCAGAAAGGTGAGGCTAATTTATGAGTTTTGGCAAATCAGTTTGCAACAGTCTTATGTAAAGCAGCATAGAAATAGAGTATAAAGGCTTTATTAGTATTCTGCAGTGAGGATAAGGGGTTTCAGTAGGGTAACTGAGGACTCTGTTAGGACAGCCATGTGCTATGACAGAAATGTGGCTGTGATTCCACTGCCAACTTCACCTTATGCTAAAACCTTGGAGAGAGAGAGGCTGACAGCTGCTACCAGGATGTGTCCAGGAGCTGAGGGATGGATAATCACAGCAGAAGTCATTGCCACTTCCTTCCCCCTCCTTTCCATTACCAGCATGAGGAACAGCAAGTGCCTGGTTCTACATGCCAGGTTTGCCAGCCTATTCCCTGTCTGCACCAGGAACAGCCCCATAAACAGTCCTGTCCCTAACTTCTTATCAGTGGTGCTGTTCAGTTTCTTCTACACCATTTGCTACCACTAACTTTAACTGTGTTCTTACAGTATTTTTTGTCAGGATCTCCCAGGTATGGCATTGCAGACAGGTTTATTTTGAATCCTTAGCCATTCTCTGTCTCTAGAGCACCAGGCGTGCAGCTGCAATTCTGGCCATCTCTATTTTCCTCTGTCATTTGCAGTTGCCTGGGCCCCAGAAACCTAGTTGAATTTGATCTACTGCCCTGAATATGTACTGGAAGAGGAATGAGATTGTAAGCAGGAAAGTATTCAGTTTCACCTACAACACTGGGAAATTGTTTTCCACTGAACTGCTTCAGTAGGGGTAGCACAATGGTTTCTTTACAAAATATCCTTAGCCCAGAATGTAATCATGACATCTGTTATTACACTGAGCTTTTACACAGCAGTAACTGAGTCCACACTTTCTTTGATGAGCCTGAATACGTCTGGACTCACCTAAAACTAGCTCAAAAAATCTTTAAAATCTGAATTTTTTCTTATAATACTTTAAGAAAAATTAGAAGACATTTTAAGGGCTACAGAATGTTTTATTAAAACTCGATCCTAAGTGCTGGTAGGAATTGATGCATGTATGATGATTATCTGTTATTTCTTCTTGGAGTTCCACTGATGTCAGCAAATCAAAAGAGCTCACTGATGAAAACAGATTCAACTGAAGGTTGCCCAATAACAAAAATCCATAACATCAGCAAGCAAATTAGACAAGCCAAGAAGTTTGGGACACAGGATACCTGAAGAGGGAGGAATAGCAGTTGCAGGATGTGGGTGTGAACACCTTCAGAGAAATACAGCCTGCAAATTTGTGGCTGAGCTTTCTGTAGGAGCCCTGGAAGCACGAGGGACTGTGGCTTACTCCAAGATTGAAGCTGTTTACAAGGTCTCAAGATGTGCTCATGCTGTGACCTTTGTTTTGGCCCATGTGGCTTCTTGACCGTTATGTTGTGATAGCCAGATATGCCCAGGTAACCCAGTGCTGGTTTGCTGGCCTCACTGCAATGCCTTAGCAGAAGGAAAACTGGGGTTTGACATCAGCTGGTGTCCACTGCTGCTTTCTGGCAGAGCCATGGTATGGAGGAGCACATGAGTGTGCTGGCTGCTGTGCTCTCATGTTGGCTTGCTGTGAAAGTTTGCACTTCTCAGTCACTTAGAGCAGAAGGGGTGGTGGGAGGACTTGAAGCTTAACCAGTCCCCTGGTTATTTGCTGAACACAACGTGATACTGGTGTTGAGGTCATCCTGGCACAGTGGGGAATTGCTGTCAGCTTGAGTTGTGCAGAGAAATCTCTCTGCAGATAACATTAAAAAGACATACTGAGAGCTAGCATTGAAATTGCATCCTGAAATAAATCCAGAAAATAGGGAAGTTGCAAAGAAATCGGGGAAGTCACCAGACCATACAAAATCTTACCTGGTGCAAGAAAATAGTCTGACAATTCTGCAGAAGCAGGTTAATGTGGAAAACTTAAAGGAAGTGAAATATGTAAAGCTTACAATTCATACAAAGATATAAAATGCTTGAACTCTGAGTATGTAATCACTCATTCCTACACAGATGTGTTTAAAAAAATCAATTTTCTATTCAGTGGAAGTCTTATTAGTTACCAGGATTTTTAGAAAACACAGGGGACCCTGTGGAAGAAGGGAAAGGAATAGATGCTTTTTTCCTATTCTTGGAGTTTCTCCTATTCCAGGTACTGGATTTACTCCATTTGGATCCTACCAAGCTGGAGGCTGTTCTTGCTCCATAGCATCGTTGAACAGCAGCAGAAAAGGCAACTTCAGATCGGTCATAGCAATGAGCAAAACACTCACTGGTGTCAAAATTCCCACAGAAAGAATTGTGACGAATGGAAAAGAGAGGATAGAAACTGGTTTTAACCATTAACATTCTCAACAGTAATTGGAAAGAGGCACCTGCTATAATTGGGTAAAAAGTTATTGGAAACTTTTTTTCTTCTAGAATTACTGTTACTTTGTGCTCCCCTGAGGGATTAGTAGTTCTATGCATCTTGGGGATATTATTTAAAAATGCCACTTTTAACTGATCTTTGACTATGTTGTGGTTTGTCCATGTATTTTGTATTTATAAACTTTATCAAATTTTCAGAGAGATAAGTCTTGACAAATTCCTGCTGAACTCTAATAGAAGTCTTCTTTTCATGTTGCATTGTAATCAAGGATGGGATCTCTGATATTTCCAAGATAATAAAAGGGAGAGGAGAGATGTGGATTCTTTCTCTTCCATTTTGACTTTAAAAATTATTTAGAGGGAGTTTTCAAGCATATGTCAAGTTTTTGAGATGGGAAAAAATCCAATGCCGACAGGATTTCTAACCTAAACAGGTCAGAAACTCAAGGTCTGAGAGGAGGAAAAAAAAAACCACCACTATATCTATGATTTACAAGAGGTACTTTAAGCAGGAAAATGTAGGGGTTGTTGTGACATAAGCTGGCAAGTTGCTGCTTTTCTTGTCTTCACTTGAAAGTAGAGGAAGAGAAGTTCCCTCAGAGTGTCAAGCTCCAGTTAGGCCCTTCCAAAATTTCTGATTGCAAGAGTCTTTTCCTTTTTTCCCCCCACAGGATGCATGGGAAGGTTGGCCTTTTAAAGAAGGCACCTGAAGTTATTAGCAGATATTCACTTGTTTAAACTTGCATATTGCTGTCAATAGTAATTCTTCTGAAATGCACTTCATAAGCTGCATTCTTAGGAGTATCCTTCCCTTAATCGCTGATAATTAGGCATTCTTCACTTGTACCTGTTAATTAGAAAAAGGTTTACAAGGAGGGAATTTGGAAATTAGGCTCCTTTGGATTTTTTGCTTGACTAAATGGTATTTCTGCCTTAGTCAGCACAGGTGAGCACTTGAAAAGCAGACAGCAAGCAGAATTTAGCAGCTGTGAACACGGTGTCAGGAAAATCAAGGCTACTATTTTTCTCACTGATCCTCTATAGTAGTATTCCATTTGTTGCATGACTGTTCTCATCTGTTAGATTTGTATATTTGTCTTTATCAACTCTTTAATTCTTCTTATAGGAGATTGATGGCAAATCATTACTGTTGATGACAAGAAATGATGTACTGACTGGACTGTCATTAAAACTGGGGCCTGCGCTGAAAATCTATGAATATCACGTAAAACCTCTACAGACACAACATCTAAAGAACAACTCTTTATAGCTAATTGTCTCATTGGGGTCATGCTGTGCCTCAAAGGAAAAATAAGCAATTTGGTTTCATGTGATGGAACTTTGTAAAGAGAGAATATATCTATTAAGAGTTTAAACCAAATTAGAATATATATCCTATTGGATAGAGCTGGCAATATACTATATACTGAGTCTGAACTGAGGGAGGTGGTGTGTATTTTTTACATAGTACATAATGATTTTCTCTTTTAGGAAGTGTCAATGAGCATGTTGAGATAGCTACATCACTGTATCCAGAACAAAAGGGAGGTATGTCATTCTCATTTTTGAGCCAGACATGTTCTTGATTTCATTAAGATACCAAAAAATTAAACTAAAAGAACCCCAAAGTTTACATGCATCTTTAGAGAGAGGAACCAATTAACGTAGGTTTTGGTTTACACTAGAAACTTACTAAAATTATTACTACTTATAATTTCAGGATGGGACTGACACTTGCCAAGTCACCCTTTTTTGCAGAGGGTCCTATTTTGACCTTATTAAGGTTTACTTGTGGTATGCTGCAATGTTTAAAGCTGTACATAGAACTAACATAACTCCTTCTATAGCAGAAGGTGTTGCTGACAGGTGAAACTGGGTTGTGTATTTTTTGCTGTCCTTTAAATTTTCAGCTTTTCACCTGTTTTTAATAGGAGTCCTATGTAAAATAGAGTTGATTTTTAAAGGTTTGTGTTGCTTTGCGAACAAAAAGGCTTCATTTTATTCCTTTTTTAATTTATGATTGTTTTCTAACATTATGCAGAAGTTTGTAAAAAGTAAAATTCTGCACATTTTTAATATTGTCTGTCTTTGGTGTTGTAATGATTGATTTTTTAAATGCTTTACTTAACACTTTGAATACTTGTTTTAAGAACTAAAAGAAGCTGTCTTGTCACCATACATCTCTGTTAAAAGAGAGTCATGTTCAATCTGTTTGTACTGGTTCCCTATTTGATAGGTTGCTTGCTATATCCCAATAAAGCATTGTTTATGTTTGGATTCAGTTTACTTTACAGATCTTGAATTTCTCTGTTGTAGTATACTGGAGCTCCTTTTCTCCATTTTCCTATTAAAAAGGTACCAAAACCTACTTAATATTCTATGTTCTTGTGATTACTTTTAACATCACCTACCATAATATTTAAAGTTTTACTTATTTTTGCTCTTTCTTCTCTGGTGTTACATACTGCAGAAGGAGAAGCCCTGGCCACAGTTCAGCAGTAACATCTGTGTTTTCCTTACCCCTGTCTGGAGCTGTCAGTGGTGCAGAGCTGCTGTGCTGGCCCTGGTACACAGGGTGGGTGAATTTACCCCAGAATGTCTGGGAGACAGCCCGTGGATGGTGCTAAGCCCTGTCTGGACTCACCATCATCCCTGGCCCTGAGAGCTTTGTCATGACCCCTGAAATGGGGAATGTGGGGTTGCATCAGTGATGCTGAGCAAAGGAACAAAGAAGTAGGAAATGAGAGTGTGGAGAAAGTGGAAATGATGTGGGAGGAAATGGTGAGGGGGTGCAGCTGGGAAGGGAGAAAGGGTGCTGCTTTCTGCCAAGTGGGGACAGGATTCATGGAGAGGAAGGAGAAACTCCTGCAATCTCCTGCCTAGGTAGTGGCCCTGTTTTCACTTTGACTTGGTCAAGTGTGAAGTGACTGTTCATGCCTGTGGTTACTGGTGTTAAAGGGAGAAAGGGGAGAGAAGGGACAAAGCCATGGTAATAGCTATGCCATAGGTAAAGCCCCTAGTATATGCTATATTACATAAATATATACAGCAGCATGCTTTCCTGGATTCTTCCTAACCTTTACATGGTACAATATATTTATTTGGAATTTGGGACAATAGGACGGAGATGTATTCATCATTTCTTTGTCTGTCCCTTGTACTGAGCTTACACAGTATTGGTCTGTTAGCAGCAGATTTGTAAGTCATGGTCTGAATTGTGTTTATGATTTTATTTATAGTTTGGTCATGTCCAGAGATACCTGCTGGGAGTAGGGCTCCGCTGGAAGACTGGATTCAAACAGAGATCATCAACCCTGCCTATAGTCTGTATCTGGCTAATTTTGGACTGCAATTTAAAAATTATACATGAAACTCTTAAACATTTTAATATAGAATTAGGTATGTTTATGAAAAGGATCATGAAAGCAGTCTGGACATGCTAACCAGCACTGTATTTGTAGAATTATTTTGGATGAGAATACACAGTGCTGTGTTACTGAAGGATTAATAGAATAGTTTTTTTTTCTCCATTTGCGTGTTTGGTGTGGGATTTACATTTTGTGGTCCTATGGCAGACAGAATTTGAAGTAAAACGTACTTATTCCAAGAGGGAGTAAAAATTTCCCATGTGAAGACGTGAGAGTGCATTTGATGACTACTGAACAAAGTTCTTTCTTTTAATATGTTTAATGAGCAAATAAAATTGCATTCAGAAACTTCCAGATTTTATTTCCCCTTTGCTCAGCACCATTGAATCATACAAGTAAAGGCCTAACAGAAATCTTACAAGTGCAAAAGGGAATTTGGAAAATATCGATCGAAACTGTGACAATTTTTTAACTGTCTCAGATTTTTATTTTCCTACTGTTCTCTGAGCTTTCTAGTGCTGCTGTTCTCTTTGTGCAGTTGACCGTTCTGGTTTTGTCTCTTACATTCTCTTTGCTGTTTCTAGGAGAACAAAAAAATCTTTTTAAGAGACTGAAGGGCTTAAAAGAGGAAGTCAAAGCTAGATTATTTTTAGCTACCATTCCTCTTGCAGAAAACACAGCTGCTGTTGAGATGAGGAAGCAACTGATAGGCATTGCTGGATACCATGTCAGTGCTGCAGCTCTGAGTCGCAGAGCTATGCAGGAATCCAATTTAAATCATGCCCTTATATGTGCCTGCAGCTAGGAGAGTCCCTCTTCCTTAAAAGCCCTGCCTGGGTGCCCTGGGTGATGGTTGAGCTGCCAGCATCTGACTGCTCAGCTGATACAGTGGGTGAGTGTGATGATGGTCTTGGTTTTCACACTGAATCATAATTTAGAGAGTGCCCTCCTCCTGGAGGCAGTTTGAAGGAATAAAGCAGCACTGAGCTCCCCTGCCCTGCTATCAGCACAAAAACAGTCATGCTGCAGCCAAGGGCTTCCCTGTCCTTCCTCTGTTCTAATATCAGAAGTGCAGAATCTATCAGAATCTTTCATACACTTTTGACATTATTTCAAAGTCTTACAATATGTCTGTTCTGGTACGATGGGTGTGAAATATATTAGAATTTTTCATCAGCTCTGGTCACTCTCCCTCAAGCTGTGAATACACAACATAGCATGTTCTCTTTGCATCCAAACAGACCCAAGTGCCACACATAAAGCACATCTAAGGCAACTGTCAGCAAAGTATGGGATCTCTGGCAGTACCTGTTCACCAGGATCACTTTCTCAACCCAGAAAAATTCTCACTACTTGCTGCTGTCTCCCATCCCTGCATGTTA
Organism: Acridotheres tristis; assembly: GCA_037013685.1. NCBI lineage: Eukaryota > Metazoa > Chordata > Aves > Passeriformes > Sturnidae > Acridotheres > Acridotheres tristis. The sequence continues at coordinate 14,977,428 of CM072895.1, forward strand.
CTGTTCCCAGTTTGTTCCAATGCGCTGCACTTGATCAGTTTGTAGAAGATTCTTTGCCCATATAATGATAAGACAGGATTCATCAACTGTAACAAAGGGAGTAGACCCCCATGCATCACTCCTGGTTAGAAATGGCCCTGGCAAAATCTCTCATTAGGCTGTTATTGTCAGGGATTAATTGCTAAATGAATTCTTCCTTCTTTTCCCTGCTTTTTCCAGCATGTTCAAATTCTACCAAATCCTTTCACTCTTCCTCTTTTTAAAAATCAGCACTTAATTGATCTTTTCTCTTCAGCAATCCTCTTTCCATCGTTGCGCTTAAGTTACAGTGACAGTTATTTTAAAATCAGAGGGTCTTATTTTCTGTGACTCTGGGACAAGCTGCAAATTTATTTCTTATTTTTAATTGCAGTATTGTACAAAATTTAACGACTGAGTCTGAGTAGGGGACCAGAAAAATATTACCTTTCTTTGTCTTCATTCTGTTTTTTTACTTCCAAGTCAGAGCAGCAGTTCCTTCTGTTGTAGGAATGGCTTTTGGCCCAAAAATCATATGGGAAATGAAATTACTGTAAATGTTCATGTGGAGGGTGTAACAGTCGCTGCCTCATAAGCAGCAGGGTGAGTGGAGCACTGCAAAGGAGAGTCTGCTCTACTCTCCTTCACTTTGGCCAATTTACACAGGCAGTGGATTGGCTTCTTCATCAAACAAGAGGACTTGGTACTTGGAGATGTCATCCAAGAGATTTCACCCATCTCCCATTTCATCACATCTGTATTGCTCAGTTTGGACAGCAGTTTCCCCAGGGGGAGTGCTGGGGACAGTGGCTGTCATTAGCCCACTGGCAGGGGCAGTTGCCATTGTAAGAATGGATAGACTGATTTAATAAGTAGCTTTCATTCCTATTGGGAAAGTTTGTCTTCTTTTTAATAATGTAACAAGGTCATTACATAACTTTTTGCTTAGCCCCTATAATTAAGGAGTTGATTTAGTGATGTTCATTTGGATCTTCAATGTGTGTTCAATTCCCAGAATAACATTGGTTGGTAGTTGCTATAAATTTGGGGGAATACAACCTCAGGCACCTGGAGAGCCCAAGGGGAGCACCTTGAAGACTGTAAGTGGTTCTTGGTCTCCATGTGAGAGCTTCATTGCTGCTGAAGGCTGCTGGTGAGTACTGGAGACCACAGTTGTATTTATATGCTGCACTCGTGAGCATCCTTGCTGAAGGAGCAGTTACAACTGCTGTATCATCAGCTGATCTGCTGATAAGGCAGCAGCAAGTGTCTTGGCATTGGCAGGCTTGCATCCATCTCAGGATGTTCTCTTCCCTTTTCTGGATGATTGCTGTAATCCAGCTGCCCCTCAAAGGAATACACTATTTGGTACTTACTGTATTGAGTATGCCTCTGATTTTAGCAGCTAAATTTTATCAGAAAAGAGGGGGAAGGCTTATCATTTGCACTGATCTTTTGGATTCAAGAGTAACATTGCTTTGTCTAGTGGATGGTGGAAGGAGGAAGGAAGTCCAAGTAAGGAACTTGTGGCCGAGTTTGTTCACAAGTTCGTGGCCAAACTGTGGGGAGAGAAGTGTGGAAATGGGTGTGTGCCTCGGTGTAGCAACCCTGTTTCACAAGGACACTCTTCAAATGTCCTCCTCCCTTCTGTATAAATAACACATGCCTGGGCTTCCCTGCCTGGAAATACATGTGTCTAGAGGATTTGAAAATGTTGCAGGAGTATGAGGCCATTAAAACTTGAACTCTTGTCTTTTTTGGTCAGATGTAATGTAGAAATTCATTCTTAATGCCACACCTGAGAAGTGGCAGAAGCCCTCCACAGTACTCAGGCACTCCAGTTTCTGATGTATTTCCTTCTGAATCAAAGGTTTCTCTACCCCCTCATTTACCTAATTTTGAGTCCCTCCAGTATTTTTTGGATTTTTTTTTTTTATTATTTTAGCAACAACTACCCCCAGATCATGTTTTTTCTGATGTGATTGCCATAGATTAGTTATACATCAGCTGATCTAGTAAGTGTAATTTATACACATATTTTATGCATATATGTGTGTGTATGTGCATGCATGCACTCAGGTACATGTGTGTGTTTTTCTTAGTCTGCTATGAATGGTGAAGCTCTCAGAAAACATTTTATATTATAGCTGACATGTGAGTTGACATTTTTGATCCAATAACTGGAAGCATTTAATATGTTTCCTTTCTAGATACAGCTGTGCACTTTCCAGGAGGGATGTGGTTGCTGCTGTATGTATAAAAATAGCAGAATTCTAAATTCAGAAGTATTTATTTTGAGATTTTTATCCAGAAACAGTTTTTTGGTCACTTTAAGTAGCTCAGCTCAACTTAGAGTCAGGATTATGTACTCTTGATAAGAGCAAGGTTAAATTAAGAAAGGAACAAAACTTTAAGGAAGAAAAAAAAAGTAGCCATAATAGTTAATAAAAACTGGCAGGTTTAAATGTGTATTGGAGAGCAGGTAGCCATACATATAGAGTAATACAGTAAGGGAAGACAGATGACTTGTGCTGATCCTGACAATGACATCTGCTCTCTGTTTTAGGTATTGGCTGATGAGTTTAGCTGGTGTATTTTATCTGTGTGACAATGGTTGTCACACAGATGGAGCATGATGAGCAGCTGAGGTGGGCTGTGTTGGATTGTCCTAGCAGGTACCAGAATTGAACAGAAACAGCATGGGAAAGACCTAAGGCTAAAATGATAATATGTTAGTGCACTTGAAATACCCTGTTTCTTGGTAGGAGCTTTCAGCCCCTATGAACTACCAGGATGTAGCTCAGGACCAGGAAGGTTCATGTTATCAACAAGAAGTTGTATTTTAAACAGCAATTTTGCAATCTGCTAGCTGCTGCTCATTTTCATCGAGTGTGATGTCATCAGCAAAGCATCACAGCTGCTTCTTAGTAAAACACAGTAAGCCACTTGAATAGCTCCTTAGGACAGGAACTGAAAAAAACATCTGTTTTAATGAAATTAATGCAAGTCCTTTGTGGAGACTGAATCTAATGAAGCCAATGGGAATTTGGTCAGATTTCAGGCCCAAGTGAGTCTGGCAAACTCACATTTTCAAGAATGATTTATGCCACTGTTATCTTAATCTAGTTGCCATATGGGAAATTTGGGCTGCTTCTGATTGCCTAAGTACTTTCTTTAGAAGCAGTCTGCCCACATAAATGACTCAGGTTTGCAGTGCTGGATGGAGCTGCACTGAGATGCTCTAAAGACAGTGAATGTCTGTGTGTCCGTGGAGGTTTATACAAACCACACTGAATGAGTATATGTGTGTGCTTGTTGCCATAAGAAAGGCTCAGTAAACAGCTGCTCACTGCTCTGTGTCCTCATTCTGCCATGGGGGTTAGTCCACCACTACCTTGCAGGGCCACAAATGAAGCACAAAGAGTAATGAAAGAAACCTTGTGCCTAATGCAATAGATTTCTTATAAAGTAGAAAGGAAGTTGGTTGTGCAGATCTGCCTTGTTTCAGAAATAGGTAAATGCTGAAATATTCAATTGGTAGTGAAGTGTCATTTGGCAGAAGATTGGTCACTTTTTGAGGAGAAATTGGATGAATTAAAGTAAATCTTTTACAATGTTCACATTTATATATAAGTAGTAAATAGTCAAAAGCTAGTTTGTTTTTTGATGTTGCTCTTTATTTTGCTTTAAAAGATACATTAATAAATTAAAAGCACCTAGAAGTGACAGAAGTAGCAAGACATAAGCCCGCAAGGACAATACAAAACAATTTAAGAAGGTAAGCCAGAATGTCCCCAAGAAAAGCTAGAAGTGTTGTAAATAAAGCTTTCAGAATTGGCTGGTGACCAGAGAACATGCATGATAGCTGGGACAGCTTCGTTCCATGGTGTCATTTTTCCTGTTGTTTAGGAGATAGCTCAGGCTGGTGGACTGTTCTTCCCTTGCATCTGTTATGCCCTGCTCATCAAGGCGAGTTTCTATCTCACAAAACACCTCAAAATATCACACATAGCAGAACATCTCCCCCATTTTTGGTGCCTGTGAATTTAATGATTGTACCTAGAGCAATGTCTGCCAAACTCAGGAGGCACAAAGGCAACTTAGCTGCAGTTTTTAGAAGTTACTTTGGGCACTTGCCATTTGATTTGTACTCTGTCAAATAGAGTCTGTGAAAATGAGACTTGGAGAAAATGAGAGCAAGGGTTAGGTGGTGTTGAAAGCTGAGCAGGGTTCCTGTTGAAAATTTGGAAGCCAGTTTGTGAGATGAGAATCATTGACTGTATTGTTTTATCTCAATGTTCAAAACTATCACCTGGGGTAACTAAAGTAAAAGATGCATTATCTGTCTGTCTAGTTTTCTCCCTACCCCTCCCAAATATAATAGGGCTACATAGGTTGACTCCTGCCTGCTCAGAAGTCATGATAAGATTATTAGGCTAAAGAAAACTATTTACTTAAACCTACAGAGATAGCCCAAACCCTCAAATCACCTTAGTGATTAATGTAAAAGTACTATAGTAACTATAGTCTGATGAGTAGCAGCAGCAGTCATGCAGTCAGAATACATGCAGAGAAAGTAGTCAACAGTTGTTACTATTCACACCACAAAGGAGATAGGAGAGATGCCTTTTTTTTCTTTCTGTTTCTCATTTCTTGCACAGAGAAATCCTGATTCTGACTGATTCCCTGTTCAGTCACTGTGTCAGAACCTCAGCTCTGTACATCAGTGTGGCATCAAGGGGTCACGACAGGTTATGTCAATGAAACAGCAGGTCTCATACCTATATAGTCATTTTACTGAAGAAATATTAATAAAGAGAATATAGAAATTTCCTGATTTTACATGTCAAAAACATGTTACAGACATCAAGTTAATTTCACTACAAGGTCTGGGACTAGCTAGTTTAAAAATTAATTTACTAATGTTTCCAGCTGGGATTTTCCAAAGAGCTTAGGGTACTTCAGTCTGCAAATGACACTGGAATTCACGGACAGACTTTGATTTCCGATTTCCTGAGGGTCCTTCATATATCCCATGTTCAGGAGTTCATAGAGGGAAAAGTAGTCAGCAATGGAAGAGGCCAATAAGGAGTAAACATTGATAGGAAAGCCATGCTATTAAGTTTATCAGGAAGGTTGAGTATAGCCAAGAGGTTTAGTTTCCCTGGGCAGCTGCCAGTCCAAACTGACATTTTCTCTCATCTCTCAGCATGTGGCCTTGTGCTTCAAAAAACTTCTTCCGGCCAAGTGTGCAAGCACAGGAGCCATAAGGAGCTTCCACTGGAACCAAAACCTGAGGGGGGTGAGCACAAACACAAAGGTTATGTTTGAGACAAGGATGTGCCAGCAGAAAATGTGGCTATTCACCTCCTTCATAAAATCATGCCCAGACCCTTTCTCATGAGAGAGTAGATTTCAGTGGTAGATGCTGACATTATCACAAGTAAAAGTGGATCTATAATGTCCCCCTGAAAGAGGGAAAGGAGACCACAGTAGCAGAATCACAAGACTCTGGAGGGAAACTAGAGCATAAACGGACTATAGATCATCGATGTCAAATGGAATAACCCAATTTTTCTCTTTCATGTGAGGGTAACGTAGCAGACTTTCAGCTGGACCTAGCTGGCAGCTAGAGAAGCTGTGGAGGGAGGAGCAAATTCATCTCACTCCTTACCCCTTGCCCTGTGCCTGATCCCAGGCTTGTACCTCCTCCACTCTTGGACCAATGTGGGATGCCACAGTGCATTCTACTTGGGTAAAATGCACAGATTGACATTATAACTGAGAGTCAAATTCAGTGAAGAAAACAGGAATAATTTTTCAGAGACCGTCTCTGTTACAGATCCTTTTGATGTTTAGGGTATTCCATTGACCCTTAGTTTTTATCAATAACACAAGAAGACAATTATTTATCCTCCTTTTGTAATCAATGTAAGTCTTTTTTAGAGGTAATGTGGAGCTTTTGCTGGGACTAGGAGAAGAAATTGTGCTCATTTTAACTCTGTTTTATGTAGAACTGCTGCTATGCTTTAAGGCTGAGTATTTCTAAAGGGGGCAGTCAAGTTGTATTTGAAGCGTTTACTTACTTCTTTGTCATTGTTCAAGCCTAGATTCTTCATGTCTACAACATCATAAAAAATGTTGTTCAAAACGACTTCTATGACCTGTACCTGAAACCATGAAAATGGATGAGATAATGAATTAGAGCACCCTTTCAGTCAACAGCCTGGCAGGCTTTTCACTCTGTGTAAAAAAGAACAGTGCCACACCCCCCCTCCCCAGTAGAGCTGATCAAATGCAATCTAGTGAACATGTGTAGCACACCTTTCAGTTTTATTCAAATGCTGCCAAGAACTGAGTGATGATCTCCCCCATTGTGTTCCCAGCTGGGGAGTTTCCAGTCTTAGAACTGACAGAGGAAATAACACCCTCATGTTGGTCTTTACAGTGGTGCAATTAACATTCACTGTTGTTGAAGTAAAACATCATTAGGAGGAAAGAAGATACCTGTGACACTCTGGAAAGGACAAGCATCTGGATAGAGTTGACAGTTTTCTGGTAAGAGGGTGAATATTCCCCACAGTCAGGTGGTCCAGCGAAGGCTTCAAGGATACATTCACGGATTTTCTTCCTAGAGGTTACATGGGTTCTTACAAAACCTTGTATCAGCTGTCTCTGCTTAGATATATAATGTTCCACTGTGGGATTTTTTTTGTTTATATTTTGCATGTGTTTTCTGACAAATATATAGCCCAATGGATTTTGTGTAAGAACAATTTGTCCTGTCACCCAAATTCTGTTTCCTCTCCCCACCCCTGCTAGATATATAATATACAAATAGGTTTTGTTAAAACTATTTAACAAATTAGTTATTTTATTCTCCTAAAGTGTACTGAACACTGAACTGTTCCTTTGAATCCTGTCCAATGATGTACCCTTAAAGAGAGAAGTACCCCTAAGACATGCCTCTCACTTCTCATAACAAGAGCTTAGTGCTGCCACTGAGACCTGTGAGTGGCTGGTGCACAGCAGCTGTAGATCTGGCCCTTAGACTTTCTGTATTGTATAGAGGGACTTTGTGAGTATAGATTGGGAAATTAATATTACTTGATATAACATATACCATATGCAGTCAAAGTCAAAATCCTTGCATTCGCCGTATGACCATTTGCAGAAGAGCTCTCCACAGAGAATCCTGTCATGCCTTTCAGGAAGTGTGGTGTGTTCATTCTTATAGAAGCCTTCAAATCCAGACTGCGTTGTCTTCATAAGTTTCAGGTCCTTAATTCCAGCAAAGACAACCAGGGGACCTGTGATTGAAAATTACAAGAAAATATAAGCTTCTTTTCATGCAAAGAAAGAAACCTTTGGGTGCATACTTGCATTGACATCTCCAGAGCCAGAAAGCAGATGGTAACTTTCTGCACACTGATATTGGCAGAAAAGTAAGAAACAAGACAGAAACTACTGAAGTCAGGCTCAGTCTAGAAAACAGAGAATCCCGTCAAGTGATCTGCAGTTAAGGAAAACTGAGGATAGACTTTATCTCACTTGCTTGGAATTGGGACACGTGTTGGGTTGGCTTGTGCTGATATCAATTTAGGAATGGCTCTAAAGGGAAATGAAATAGGCTACCAGTGCTGTGATGTACAGCGAGAGGTGTGGTGCCTTTTCCAAGAACACAGACAAATGTTAAAATTCTCTGTATAAAGACAGTAATTTGCTTTAGATACCCATCCTGTTGGGAGTTTTGCATTTCTGAGAATGAGAGCCAATGCAAATCCCCGCAGTTCAGCTAATGAGCAGGAACTGGCACTGATACAGATGCCACCCACAGGTTCAAACTGAAAGTGCCTTTGCTCTTAGCCACTGAGCTGTTGAGGATCACTGCTGCATGAGTGGGCCATTGTCTTCTAAAGACCAAGCAGTTGTGACCTGAACTTTTTCTTCTGACACACTTTTTGAACAGCAGCTATTTCAATTTCAAGCAGTCAGTCATTTAGAGCACACCAAGATGGTAACTGAAAATTTCACTGACCAGAGCTGCCAAAAAGCTGATTCAGAAAAGAGAGACTTCATGGAATGCAGGCTCATTCAGGACCTGTGCAGATAGTCAATAGCTGAAGCCCAAGCTGCTGGTTTTGTGCTGCTCTTGGTGCTCACACTAGCTAGTGCAAAATTAATCCTTGAATATGTCAAGTGCATAGTAATCCCACCTTGGATTTGGAAGACTCAAAAATTTTGTCTTTAAATTATATCTTTGAAGGAATTTATACTGGAAATAATCCCACCATGGTAGACATTTCTAAATTACATGGTTGTTCAGAGGTTTGGGTGTTTCTAAACTGCTCTGTGACTGGATATTATTGAAACTGCATCTTATCTATTTCTTTTCTTGTTTACATTATTGTTTTTGAATGAGTCTAAGGAGGTGTATCAATTATTTTGCCTATGTCCCCCTGTTATTTACTGAAGCTTTAAAAAAATCTAAAGAAGAGACTGACCTTGGACAGATCTTGAATAATTCATCACTTGGGTATAAGACTGTGACACACAGGTATTAATGTAGTGCAGATACTAACAGTGAGCCTGGAGAGATATTTATCTTATATTCAAATACTTAGCCTTGTTTGAAAGCGCTCCTTGCACCAAAAGATTGACTGAAAGGCTGCTGGCTGTGCAGCAATCAATCTGGAACTTGCTCCAAAGGATACAGCACCCAGGGAGAGTTTCCAGGGTGAACAGCTCATGCTCTGCTTTCAGGGGGCTTTGTGCTCGTGCTGTCTTCAGTTAACAAATTTTGATTCTGTTAAGTTACTTATGATGTTTTGAGTTTCCAAAAAATTCTGAGCCTTTTATCATCTGATATAACGGCAAAAAACCAATTCTATTAAAACCTCACTAGAGGGTTTTTTTTTAATGATAAGAAAATTGTTAAAAGATAGGATTAACTGAGAAATTAACTCCTGTGTCTGGCTGATAGGTGCATAGGAGGATGCTAAATATAGAGAACATTCTCTTGGAAGAAAAATAAAAGTGATTTGAAAATCTTCACTTTGGTTATTGTTCACCTAGGCAGGGAATTCTAAAGAAACAACTAAAGGGCTACATGAAGGGAAGTCTAGGAAGGAAAAGTGGTTTCTTCAGTAAGTTATAAAGGCTTTGTTTGAGTAGAATCTGAAGTTGCAGGATTGCATGTTAAATTTTCATGATGATGAAAATTTTAATACAATCTACATTAAAAGCAGCAGGTTTTCAGAAAAGTATAGATTCTTTTGATTTGGTTTGGTTTGTTTTTTTTTAAAATTCAGATGTCTTTTTTAATGTTTTCCAGAAAATACAGTCAATACTATTTAGGTTGCCAAAAGTACAGCAACAGAAACATGAAACATCATTAGAAACATGAAAAAATATGAGGCCAAGAGGCAATGGAGACTTGTACAGGCTTTCTCTGTTCTTTCAGCAAGAACACAGGGACAGTGCTTTGATGCACCTTTCAAAACTTGTGTCCTGTCTGCAAGTGGAACTGGTCTTGGTGCTGGTACTGGGTAGGATGGGGGGAATAGCTTTAAGTTACAGTAATGTAGTATAGATAGGTACTGTACTAATGCCTAAACCCTCTAAAGCCATTGTGTGAAATGATACACTGGCCTTAGCTCAGTTCCAAGTAATCCAGGAGATACACCATCACAGTGAGATTGAACTTAGGCTTTTTTTTAACTTAGCTATAGCAAATAGAGATAAATTTTACACTCCCTTTGGAATGTCAATTCATGGACAGACAGCTGAGCTTGAAAGCCTGTCTTTTACATATCACAGAACTCTTGGTCGAGCCAAATACTGCTTTGTTTATGCATGGTGTGCAAAAATAGTAAGCACACTCCAAAGTATTTTCATGTGAAGAATGGTTCACGTATAGACCAGAGTGCTCACGATGTTCAAGCTCTGGCTTGCAACAATGAAATTGCTTTCTTAGAAATCAAATCAGGGTATGTCGACGGGGGTTTGAAAATTACTGCAAACCAGGCAATTGGCTTGCAGCAGTGTGGTATTGGGTAAGGATCACAGGGGACTGCAGGTTATAGTATAAGGTAGAAAAGTAAGCAGCCTGTTCTCAGAAGGCTGTTAAATCCTGTGGCAAGATGTAACAGTTCTGCTGGATGTGCTCTTGTAACCATTCCATGTTTGGGATATACATACAAATGTGAGCTACATTAGCTCTTCAGCCGTGTCTCAGAGATCAAGAAGGTCAAAATTACTATAAAAATATTCTTTGGTTTAAACCCCTGGAGCAGTTTGGCTGTGCCCTAAGCCCAGTAACACCCGTAGCTATTTCTAAAGCCATCTTCATCTCTCATTGGCAGAAACATTTACAGAGAAGTAGGGGACGTTGCCAATTCTTTTCTCACCATTCCGGCACTGCTCAGCTTCACAAAAGCGGATCCCATCAGGAACACATATGAATGCGTGGATGTGGGGAACGCCATCCTGCAATTTAGAGCAGACATGTAAGTAAAAGTGCCATAAATATTATGTTAATTTGAAAACAGGAGCTAAGAGAGTGAGGAATGACTACAGCATAAACAAATGGAATGTATTAGTATTTTAGATACCTCATGCAGACGTTGCCATGGTACTTCTTGAACGTAGGTTTTGACGTACGCCACTTGGCAAAATGTTGTCATGAAGTGATTGCAGATATCTATAGCAAATTGTTCTAAAGTTGAGATCTAAGGCAGCAAAGAGTATTATTAGAAAGAAGCAATTACCTCATGTATAAAAGTAGATTCTTCTGATTGTTGTAAGTATTTGGGAAGAATCAGTGTAGTTAAAAACACATTTGTCTTATTTCTAGCTTGGCTCACTGTGCCCAGTCATTTGACCAGCTTGCAGCATAGGCTGCAAATAGCAGCTACAGTTATGTCAAAAATCACCCATTCTGTGGTACAGTGAGCTGCAGTCCCTGGACTGAGAGAAACTGCTGCAGGAGTCTTATGCTGTGAGGATATAATGCAGAAATAATAATTTATCATGATTATTCTGATTGATATAGTGATATTTTAATGAAGTTTTACAGGGTAAAGATGAGATTTCATTATGGAGAAATTTAGTGCTACAGATTGCCATTATGATACATGAAATTGATGGCAGAAGGAGCACAGAATAAAGAGTCTCATACTTTGAGACCTTCTGTTTAAAAATGCTGTGTAGGAATAATGCAGGATTATGGGCTATTAAATTTAAAAAAAAAAAGAGAGATGGCTTTTATATGACAAATCCACAAAAAACACTACTAGCTCTTCAGAAAAAAAGGCTTTGGAAAACTAAGAAAGGGTCCACAGGACAAGCAGTGGAGGAGGAAAACTCTCTCAGTCACTGAAAGTTACTTTGCTACTGGTCTGATATGCCAATTGAAAATAAAAAGTTAGTATAACTAATACTTCCAATGAAATTGTAAGAAACATCAAGGCTAGTTAAAAAAATAAAAAAACATACCCCGTTTTTTTTGGCCAACACAAGTACAATATTCTTTATGGTGTCTGTAGGAATCACAAGAGAATTGTTTCCTTCCAGGTACTCCTGAGGTGAAGTCAGCCGGAGATGCGCACACACTTCCACTTCTTTAACAAAATGCTTCTTTCCCTCTCTATGAAGGCGAAGGAACTTAATTGTATTCTTGCCATATTCACAGTTGAGCACTTCAATGTCCTTGATCTGCAAAGAAAACGTGGCAATTGTAAAGAAATGCAGTGGAAGCCTAAGTTAAGCTGTCATGAAGCAACGGCAATGAAACATAAACAGTGTTTGTGGCCTATATTTTTGTAGGTTCCTGGGTAGTGAGAATATTTTCATTATAAATTGCAGAGTCCTGATGGGAGGAAAAAATGCCTAAGGAGATTATTATTATATTAGTAGCAGCTGTGATAAAATTTTAAAGTTTTCTGGGGAACAGTTTATAGAACAAAAGTCACAGTGAACTAGTCTCTCATTTGTCATCTGTTAATTAGTCTGACTGTACAGACCTTCACTGAGTCTCTTCTCCTGGATCATTGATTTTTTTTTTGCATTAAGCCCTATTATTTTTACCCTGCTTCTGTCAAACACACCCCATTTACACATCTCTTACAGTGTTGGAGAGGCTGTACTAGCAAGATGACAAAATTCTGCAAAGGTTGTGAGGATTTCTGTTGTGCTAAAATATCCAGAGCTCATTGCACTAGACTGTCCATGAGGCTGAAATATCCCATACTCCATATATCCCATAAAAGTTGTATCAACAACTTATAATGTAAATCAGCCCCTTTTCATGTAGGCATAATGAGGAGGGAGCAAGATCATTTTCCACACCAAAATATATAAAGTGAAGCTCTTTATGTGTGAATTTTTGTGAAATTGCTCAATTCAGACATGTATATTCCTAAGAGAAATGCCAACGCACTTTTGAAATAGTTGAAAAAAGCATTAGCTGATTGTAAGTAAATTCCTTTGGTAAATTCAGAGATCAGTTTCTCCGGCTCAGTCCCCAGGAGTGGCTGAAGGTCCCCAGCGCCGGAGCCGGCACGGGGCGAGGGCTGTGCTCACTGCCAGGGCTGGGCGGAGAAGCAGAGAGCTGGAAAGGATGTTGTTCTACTTGTCTGAACACCTGGGGTTTTTTCAGATAGTTGTGGAAAGTTTGTACGTCAGTCACGGAGCACTAAAAAGAAAACAAAAACGGTTTCGGTATCTGCAGGTTGGAGGGTTTTTAAAGCGGAAAATTATGAGTATTCTAAATAGTAAAATTTTTTTTCCTGTTTGTTTGGGGTTTTTTTTTTTTTTTTTTTTTTTTTTTTTTGGGTTTTTTTTTGGGTTTTTTTTGTGGGGAGGTCAAAAACATAATTGTGAACTGTCATTTTGTTGCCCGAAGAAATCGCGAGCAGTTTCCGGCGGCTCCCAGGAGCCCTGTCCGTGCCGCGGAGCCCGGTTTGCCGGGCTGTGCCGTCCGGGGTGTGCTCCCCGCTCCGTGGGCAGGAGCTGGAAGCTAACAAAGCCCGACTTCTCCTTTTAGAGCCACTCGGGGCTCGCTCTGCGCAGCCGGGAAACCAAAATGCCCGCGGGATCTGCGTGGTGCCAGCCTGCTTTGCTCCTGCTGCTCTCCTCCGTGCCCCTGTGGGCAGCTGAGATTTCCTGCAGGAATGAAGACGGAGAGACGGTGGATTGGTGAGTAAACACCGTGCAGGGCAGTAAATAAATTACACCGTGCTGGGTGAGTAAATAAATAGATCGAGATTAAGCCGCGGGAAGTGGGTGGGTCACCGAGAAGCAATGCAAAGGCAATCGCTGGTTCAGCGCTGTTGGCCCGTGAGTAGTGGCTGAATGCTGCGTTTGAAAAACCTAGGATAAGTTATTGGAACATGATTTCATTTCCCTGAGCCAACCACCGTGCTGCATCATGACTAACCGCAGGATAATCAAATAATCACGGTTTTACACGGCGTTCACGTCTCATGATCAAAGGGAGTATAACCTGTGTTGGAGTGCCAAGGCTGCGCTCGCCCCGGGCCGGGCCCGGCTCGGCTGGGGCCCGCTCGTCCCCTTGGGCTGGTACCGAACAGGGGCCCCCATGGTCTTGTTGGCCTTGCTGGGACAGCGGGGCTGAGCCCCAGGGCTGGCAGCAGCAGCGTGGCCGAGCCGCTGTGCCCTGTGGCTGGAGCACAAGTCGCTCCCTGGCCCCAGCTGCCGTCACGGTACCGCCCGTGCCAGCCCAGCAGCGAGCCCAGCTTCGGGTATTACATGATTCGTTGGATTAATGCGCTTTCAAGATGAAAAGACGCAAAGTACAACTGCATAACATCCAGCCCGGATTTAAAAAGTGAAAGGGCGCGTAAGATTCCTGAAGATAAGTATCAACCAATTTCAAAAGAAAAATGCTTTTCTTGTGAATAACGATTAGTTTGGATACAAGTGCTAAAGAAGTAGGCCCATCCCTTTCCTTGCACCTAGAGCTAACTGCGGGCAAGGCAGGCGCTCCTCACACCGCAGGCAGGAGCACAGAGCTGCCTGTGTCTCTATAGGCTCAGCATCAAATGTGTGAGGGTCTAATCCATCCCTATGACTTGTCACCTTTGCCAAGGCCCTGCTGGAAAATGCAATTTTTTCAGGAATCAGACTCTGCCTCTGTGTGAATGCCAGTGACATAGGGCCTGTTCCAGGAATGAACCTGGGGGTCTGCACAGGCAAATCCATGTTCCCTTTCACAAATTTAGCAGGTAGGACAGGGGAATTTCCTTTTCAATATGCCCTGATCAAAAGAAAAGAAACTTGCCTGTCTGCTGGGGTCATCCTGGTTTATTGAGAAGAGTCAGCCTTTGGAGTCTGGATTTGGTTGCTATGAAGCTGACAGAAGCAGAACTGAAACTGCTGAGAAGAACCTCCTCTTAAACAAAAGATGTCAATGCCCTTTCAAACAAACAACATTGCATTTTTTTCACTTATCAAGAGGTTTATGTGAGTTCCTGCTGTGCCGTGGTTTCATCCTGCAGTATTCCATCGTTACTCAGTATTCACACACCCTTTCATTTGCCACTGATCCAGAGGAATCACTTGCTTTATCTGACCTGATCCCATCTGTGCTCCCCAGCTGGGTTGGCAGCTCCTCCCCACACGCGGTACCTGGGTGGGCAGAAGTCTCCTGTGTTCTCGTTTCCCTCGGGATCTCATCCCACAATCCTCACTGCACACAGGGGCTACCAGAGCAAGTGGCCACAGGACCGGCTCTCTGAGGAGGGCAGAGTCTTTCCTTTATTCATCTAAACTCACTGGATTCTATGGAAAGCCTTCCCTGCAAATAAAAGCCAAAACTATGCTTTCTGAGAAATGTTGAGTCAAGGACTGAAGCCAGCATGCACATTGTTTTTTGGGCTTTTTTTTAAGGGGATGGGGAGGAAGGGAAGAAGTAAAGATGTGATTCTTGCTTGTAAATTGTGTTCAGTCACAAGCAAACAATGTGACAATGCTAATCTGGTCTAAGCAGATTTGCTTTTTCTTGGTTCTCAGGAAAATAACTTCTACTCTGCTCTGCTACCAAATGCCTACGTTCTTGAGAAATTTCCTGTGCACAAATAGCAGTAAAGATTTTATGCAACTTTAATTGGCAATACACTCATCTGGCTTTCTGGAAAGAGCCAAAACATGTATCCAGTGGGAATTGGCAGGCAATTTCCTGACAGCTCAATGACTAGCATTTCATAAGCATATCTGCTGAGGTGGATTTGTCAGATGCAAGGCTGTAAATACTTCCAGAGCATAAATCTTTCAAAGTAGTTTGGAAGGGCTTAATCTACTAATTTCTGGATCAGTTCTCACTACTGTAACTACTGCTATTCCTCTCTTTTCCAAATCTTAATCTTTTTCAAATCTTTATTTCAAATAAAGGGATTGTTGTGACTCCTGGTGCATGTACAGACACAGACCACCTTTGGGACCCGAGTTTCTTTACCAGAACCAGGAGCAATAGGGATTTCATGGACTCAACCAAAGCTACCTCAAATTCTCCAGGAGTACCAACAGCAGTGTGGCCACAGCAACAGGAGTTTGGTGCTGAATCAGCCTCCCTTGCTTGCTAAGAAGCAGAACAAATTTGTCTGCAGCTGGTTCCTGGGCTGGGTCATTATTTTGAGGCTAAGATGTACACACTGCTCCCCCTCCAGCCCAGGCATCCTTGGATTCACCCTTCTCAGGAAGGAGATACTGATTTATGCATTCAAACAGAGTGGTGGTAAAAAAACCAATTGCTCTTCACTGTTGCAGGTTCACTCTTTACAAGCTGCCAAAGCATGCCAAAGGACAGATTCCCATGCTGGGACTGGAATACCTGTACATGGATGCCCTGGCTCCGCAGTGGCAGCTTGGTAAATACCTCATCAACATGACACAGGGTGCTCTGGGACAAACACTGCAGCAGCTCTACGAGACCTATGAATCCAAGGCAAGTGACATTTCATTTTTGTTAGTGTGGTTACTTGGTATTATATGCAGATGACATGAAAGCACCCAAAATAAGCACATAAGGCCAGGTCTGACTGACAGATCTGCTAAAACACATAGAGGGGAGGAGCACCTTCACAGCTGGGCAGACTATTTGCAGTTTTGACTGCAATTAGGGATAATCCTCAAGCTTCTAATTTCTAGTCAAGCATTTCATGTAGTTACAGTATTGTCCATCAAAAAAAGAGTGCTCATACATTCGCCCTTTGGTTTTTTTGCTGCAATTCATGTTCAGATGAGCAACATCTGAAGTTGTGAATTCAAACCAAGGTCCGTGATAATTGTTACAGACACTTGTCCTAAGCTGTCCTATGTGCATTTGTTTCGTACTCTGACTCAAATCAAATCTGGGTTTTCATCATCCCCCTGAAATCACTGTGACTGCTCCAGCAGTGATATGCTGCTTGTTGACTTTCTTTTTTGCTCCCACACTGAGACACCTTGTATTTGTGTGACGTGATTGTAAAATATCACAAGATCTCCCTATAATTATTTTTTCCCATCTATGTGGTATTGTTGGGAGTCTGGGTGTGTCAATGCATTTCTCCTGTGGATTTGTGGTAGGGTGCAATCAATTTGGATGTAGAAGAGACTCCCAGAAGTCACTCAAATGTTGACAGTCCAGAAAACTGTCCTATCCCAGGTGTTGCTGTAGCTGTAATAAACTGTTTACAGACTCATATTACGTTGGGAGGGGAGGCGTGTCCCAACTCCTTTGAAGTTCTCTGTTCAGGGGAAATAAGGTGCGGCCGTATGCAAATATTTTGCGAAAAAGCTTTAATTGCTTGCCCTTCATAAGAACAGTTGTCATGTCTATTTTTACTCAGCAAATATTTTTACCAGATCTGATTGCTAAATCAGAGAGAGGCCCAGAAAACAGAAAGTGGAACTTCTTTGCAAGCAAGTGCCCACTAAACCCATGTAAACTGGCTTAGAAAGCATATTCAACCCTTGGGAAAGGGCTACTGCAGTGATTGAGAGAACTTCCACTTCATGTCAGCTGAGGCCCTAATGCTGAGTCTTCAGGTTTATTTTACTGTAATGTATATGGAGACTGTGCAGCTGAATTGGGAGCAGGATTAGGCTCGTGATGTTCACACAGATATTTGCTTAAATGCCTTCCTTTTACTGAATGTCATGTTTCAGAAATGTATGTTTCCCTGCAGAGGAACACCACTGCATATGCAATATACAACGATGAGATCCCTGAATCAGACTCCAGAGGGTCGAAACGTGGACACACCAAAGGTACAGGGAGAGTCCCGAACTATTTCTGCCTTTCTAAAGTTATGGATAGCATCTACTTGTCTGTCTGTTTGTCTGTCTGCATATCTAAAATTCCTGCCTAAAGCACAACTGAAGAGTGATTTGAATGGTATATGGTTTTTCTATAGTTACCTATGCTGCAGCTTCTGTTTTGGTTTTGCAACATCTGTGCTGTGTGAAGGATCTCGGTGCTTATGGACTCTTTTGTTTCAAGAGTTGAAACTAATACAAATCCTTTTAGCACCGTCCTGTGCCTGGTGGCAAAGCAATACAAGATATGAAGGGAAAGATACCCTCAACAGAAACCCCTCCAAACTTTCTGGGACAAGAAACTGCTGCCAAGATCATGGAAGCATTGTAGGATGTAGTTACAGAAAATCGAGATTTTAAATAAGCGTAAACTTCAGTGGAGTTTAAATGTTCCCCTGAGGAAGCAGATGGGGTTTGCCCACCCTGACATGGAAATGAGCACATTTTGCAGGGCTGTATTTTCAGGCTGCAGCAATGGGCACAGCTCAGGAACCATGATCCATCCTGGAGGGGAGAAGCACAGACTGTCTCTCTGCTGTTTCCCCATGCGGGATAGTTTGGTCTGGGAAAGAAGACATGCTGTTGACAGGATGTTTCTCCTTATCCAGTGAATATTTGAAGTGAAGAAAGATGAACAATGGAGAGAGAGTCACAACAACTAAATCGTCAGAACTCTTGAAGACAAAATTTGAGCAGAGGAAGGGGGTGAGAGAGGATTTTTTTCAAATAAAACATGATGACGACAGGTTGAGCTATGCAGAAAGGAACTGATGCAATTTTAATACAATATTAGTGTCTCCTATGGTCTATTAATCTACACTAGAACAGCTTACTGTAGACATTAACACGTTGATATGTGGTGTCTGCAGCAGCAAAACCAAAGTAGAAGGGCACAGTTCTATTATCTCTGGGTTTTTGCCTCCTTAATTCAGTAACTTTTATTTTGACAGGATTTCTGCTCTTGGATAAATCACAAGGCTTCTGGGTGATTCACAGTGTGCCCCTGTTCCCTCCCAGCCCTGAGGATGGTTATGGGTATCCATCTTCTGGGGAGTCCTTTGGGCAGACAGCCATCTGTATAACCTTCAAATATGATCAGTTCACAGAAATAGGTACGAAAAGCTTCTCTCTAAGAAGGCCTTTGTCCCACCACACCTCTCTGATTGCTTTCCATGAGGTTTCACCACAGAAATTACATGTTCTTGACCTTTTTTTGTGACATTGGGAAACCGAGAGGGGCCTGGAAAAAGCATTCTTGGCTTCAGTTGCGTTTATCCAACGATTTCCTGTGTGAATCTGGGAAATCCACTCTTCCACCCTGTTTTCATCTCTCTGTGGGGACTGTCAGGATAATAGTAGTCACAAGTGCATATCAAGAGTAAACTCAGCCAATGCAAACAAAATGCTTTGGAAATACAAAGTAGGATGATTAATAATTTTTAACAGTAATAGCTCAGTCAGCAACAGTCATCTGCAGGTCTAAAAATGAAAGGCAACCACTGCTTGAACTGGAGTAGTAGCCTTGTCTCATCAGAAATATGAAATATGGAATAAATAGCACCTAGAATTTTCCTAGGTATTTATTTGCCGCAAAAATTGCCAATACTAAATATATAAAAACCCCAAAACCCAACCAAATATAGCTGCAAGATTCAGAACTATCTGGCAATGATAACTGGTACTGGAATCCCAAAAAGGGACTATTGAAAGACATTAGAAGAAGTCATATTGGCATGTTCCTCAACTCTTTTTTTGTTCCTCAACACTGTTTTTTTCACTCTTCTCTCAGTTTCAAACCTCATAACATCATATTTTTGAAAGACAAATGCTGTGCAAATTGCCAGGCTGGCCACACCTCAGAGCTATCTAACCCATGTTCCTGTTTATGGAAACGCATCTATGCATTTGTTTAGCAGAAGAGGACAAAAATGAGATGCATATGCTAATGTTGTTCCTGCCTCATCCTCCCAGCTTCTGTTCATCTGTGGTTCAGGGATTCCCTGAGTCAGAAAGACTGGAATGTTTCTGATGGACTGGTTTTCCATGAGCTCACTAATGAGGCCATTTGTTCCCTTGCTGTTTATGCTACCCATGGCAAGGACTTCTACAGTTGAGCTGTGCACTGTTCAGAAAAGGAGATTTCTTCTGCAGATTCAATCCAGATGCTGAAAGTCAAGTTCTGTTCTCCCTAAAACCAAACTAGACCCTTTGGCAGCTCCTCTGTTTGCATTTGGCTTGGCAGCTGCAACTGATTGGAAACTACTCCTGTAAATACAGACAGGTTTTATACATAATGTCTGAGTGCTCTGTGGCTGAAGAGAGGCTTGAAGATGAGCATGGGTGGAAGTGGCAGTGGACAAAGACCACCAGTTAACAGTTCTGCTAGAAATAATGAGGTGTAAGTGGAAAGTCTGAGCATACTCTTCTGCTGCAGGACCAGTCAGAATGCAAAGCAATACACAAGTTCTTGGTTGCTAAAATAAGATACTTTGATAGTTTATCTTCACAACCTATCTCCTGGATGAGTTTAGAAGGATTTAGGTTTTCTGTCCAAGACAGAACTTTGCTCTCTGGATTGCTTTTCTTTAACCCATTTTAATTCTGCATGTGTTCATTTCTATGGGTTTTTCTCAGACCAACAGATGCTGAGTTATAATCCAGGAATCTACAGCTGTTCCATCCCTGACAGCTTCCAAGCTGATCTCCCAAATCTCCAGAAACTCTGTGCAAAGTCCAGGCTGCCCTCAGTCCCCTTGCGCCACCTCTCCAAGCTCCAGTCAGCTCGTGGGGAAACCTTTCTCCACTTTGCAAAGTCACACTTGTTCATAGATGGTAAGAGAACCTTTTGCTCTCTATGTAATACATTCTCAATTAGTTCTTAAAATATGAATTAATAAATTATTTTAAAATTCATATTCTCTCTGAGGGGGGAAAAAGAAGTTCAGCTTAGAAATAAATGAAACAGAGGGCAAGGTGTGCTGTCCCATCCTAATGTTCTCTCAGCTCCACAAAGCAAAAAGTTGTCTGGTCCATCCTAAGGTATTCAACAATTAGATTTTCAAGAAAATCATGTTCCATTATTCAACAGTAACAACAAAGAAGAAATAGGGGTTTTGAATCATCTGGAGTTTTTTTGTTATGAAGAAGACTTGCAATTTTTTTGTCCTTTCGCTTTTTTCCTGCTGTTTGCTTGTAACAGGTTTACTAGAAGATAAAAAGTAAAAATGAACTTCTGAAAAAGTAAAAATAAGGGGAGGGGGAAAAGTTCCCTCTGACTGACTTCATGCATTGCAATGAAAGAAACACAATTTAGATTATCCTTTTCAGTCTGTTCTTAAACGAAGGAACATGAAACACTGATTGCCCACACCCTGTGTTATTCCACAGATATCTATGTGGCCTGGATGGCTCAGGAGCTGAAGACTGATCTGTTGGCTGAATCCTGGCAGCGTTCTGGCGAAAAGCTTTACTCAAATTGCTCTCTTGACTACCACGTCTACAACATAAACATCATAGGGATGCCATTGAACTCCACCTTTCATTCCATTAATGATCATTCCAAATGGGCTGTTTCAAGGAAATTCGAAGATCAGTGGACATGCATTGGGGATTTGAACCGTGCTGCAGAGCAAGCTTGGAGAAGTGGTGGATTCATCTGTACCCAGAATGAACAGATCTACAAAGCCTTCAGGCATTTGATAATCCACTATGAAAGCTGCACTTCTGCTCCCAGAGATCTATAACCAACCATTTCTGCCAAACAGCACAGCCCTTCTTACATGGAACTGTAGGAGATGTCTCCCTTGATCTGTATTTTCTCTCTGA
The DNA here is from genome assembly GCA_037013685.1 of Acridotheres tristis. Taxonomy (NCBI): domain Eukaryota; kingdom Metazoa; phylum Chordata; class Aves; order Passeriformes; family Sturnidae; genus Acridotheres; species Acridotheres tristis. The sequence continues at coordinate 14,998,590 of CM072895.1, forward strand.
AAAGCAACCCTGTGAGTTTAAGATGTGCTGGGCAGTCCTCTTGTTAGCTGTAGGAGCAGGTGGTGTGCAGGTAAAGGGCAGCTGGTGTCCTGTGGTGTGGGGCTCTCAGGGCGTGTGTGCTGGGCCCTGCTCTGCTCCCCTGGCTCTTCTCACCATCCCGCTGGGATGGGACAGGAGGGACACAGGAGCTGCACCAAAGCACATCCCTGTGAACACCTGCACGGGCATCCCTGGCACCTTGGGAGTGGGGCTGGAGGGACAACAGAAACCTCTCTCATGAGCTGGGCTGTCAGGACTGGGCAGGTAGCATGGGATAAGTACCCCTAAATACTTCAAAATTGCTCTGGATTTCTTGCACTGTTGAGATAAATCACAGCATTTCTGCTCAGCTTGGGTTGAACCTCTAAAAGCGCTTAGAAAATTGGATCCAAACAGGGAGGTAAGTAGATTTGAGGATAGGAAGACCTCATTTTTATGTGATTAATTTTTAGATAATTAATGAACTTTAAATCATCTTTAAATTATCTGTAACCAATAGCTTGGGAATATTTCTAGTGCTTTTATTAATGTACAGCAATTTTATAAACAAATAAACATTTCCAAAATATGAATAAGCAAAATAAGGAGTAACAATGGTCTGTTTACATTCTCCCTCTTGCATCTGTATAATTATTTGTGGTTGGTTAAAATGTTTTATAGCTGCCAAAGGAAAAATCGAGACAATTAGGAAAAAAATATAAAGAGAAGAATATATTTGAAGAAAGATGTTGTTTTACCTACATTTTCACATTACAACAAATGTGGGTGGTAAATTTCAGTATTGATATTTCAGTATCAGGTTTAGGACCTGAAGTTTGCATGGTCTTGCTATAAAGACAAAGCTGATTTGCAAAATCTCAATACATTCTTTGTGTTCAGATTTCAAAAGTGTATCTGTGTTTAATATGTCCCTAAATATATGTTTCTATCTTTTTTTTTTCCTGAATTGCTGATATAAACTCCAGTCTGAAGATCTGGCTGTCCAACTGATATTTCTGTATTGCTGTGTTCATAGTCCTTACCACTGATCCCCCAGAGAAGTAGGTATAAAGAAATGCCCCACAGCCACAAGAGGTTGCCAAAGATTTCTTTTCCTTTTCACCCTGAACAATCAGCCAAACAACAAAGTGTACAAGTGTCAAAAGAATTAATTTCAAAAAACATTTGTGCATATTTCTTGAAGAGATAGAAATAATGTATGTGGCCTGCATAATGAAGGGAATTGTACAGGAATAGGTTTCACAATTAGCCAGTCTGGATCTAAGGTAGCTCGTAGCTTGAGTCTCATGGCTCAGTGAAAATAGTTTTGTTGCTTAGATATCCTGCAAGAAATTTTTCATTTTGTTTTCTCTGCATATGACCCAATAACATTTGAGAAATAATTTGTTTGATAATGTTCTTTCTCTGATGCCTCTCAAATTGTTTTGCATATCTACTTCTTGTTTTGCTAGCTGTGGTCAAGCACTGCCTTTTGAGGTAGTGGAAATTGCCAGTGACACAGAACACTGCACCATGGGATGGGAGGGTATCACTCAGATAAGCCAAGACAAAATTAATTTCTCCTGCCTATCTTTTCATGGCAGACACTAACCTAACCTACGTGTCTGAGCTCTTGCCCACAGCTTTGGGTAAGCAGAACTTCAGTCTACAGGACTGGCAAGAAATCCTGTGCTGGAGACAGTGCTGGCGAGCTCACCATGTGTGTCAGAGAGCACCTGGATCTGTGGCACAACCTGTATTTCTTGTACTATTTTCAAATACTCAGCCACAGCGTTTGGGTCACAGGGTTCGACAGCAGAGTCTCTGTCCCACTGGTTGTCACAACAGTGCTGACAGCCTCACACTCCCCCAGCCAGAAGTTACCAGTGCATCACTTGAAATAAGTGCTGATTGCTGTTCTTAATTATTTGGTCAATTAATAGCTGTCATACAGTTTTACAAGACTACTTAAACATTCGTCTTTCATTATACCCAAGACTGGTTGCCTCCATTTTAGCTGTAACTGAGGAGGCATAAAGTACAGTGGGAAGATGCAGACAAACAGCTCTACCATACAGCACTACAAGCACCTCAGCAGCCTGCCTGTGCACACACTCATTTCAGTGGTGTAGCAATAAAAAGGCTGCAGATCTGGTTCTCTTATTTTTTGACTGTAAACAGCTTTAATTCAGTTTTGCTTTTGTTGTGTAACTTCTGTGTTTGCATATCCTCGTATTTCTGCTACACATGTTATGAAACATGGGCAGACTCTTGGTTTCCCAAAAGAGATTAACAATCAACAAAATGAACCATATAGATTTTTAAAGGGTTTGTAAGGCTTTCTTTGAAAATGCAAGACCATAAGCCACTTACTCAACCTCATGTGCCCTCACAGCATGCCCTGAAATGTTTACTTTTTGCATATTTTATATCTATCTATCTATCTATCTATCTATCTATCTATCTATCTATCTATCTATCTATCTATCTGCTGTCTTGTGTGGATACCTGGAGTCTCTTCTCAGCATGCAGGTTTGGCTATTCTGACCCTTGGGCTCTGTTCTAGTTAGACTAAATGAGAACATTTATTATACATTAAAACTGTTTGCCGAGGGAGTAGGAGAGGCCAAAAGCAAACATTATTAATCCACTAAACATTACTGTAGTGCAGCCAAGTTTGTAACAAACACGGCAGTAGGATGGTTGTTTGGTATAAATTGCCTTGTAATCATTTCCACAAGCTGAGGCCCGGTCCCAGCACGCCTGACACGCTCGCGGGGCGCAGGAAATGCAGACACTGCCTCTCCAAATCCAACCCCCCACACCAGAGTGTCTCCTGCCCTCCCCACAGCCACCACCATCCCAGAGCAAGGGCAGGACTCTGCCTCCCTGACACTGCTCAAAACACCTGGCTGGTTCTTCTGTAAACCCCTGTATCCCTGAGGATGCTTCTCTAATGCTGGTAGTTGTCTGTCAGTAGGGCAGTGGTTTGCTGTGTTAGAACAGTGCAATTTTACACAAAGGTAATGCAAGAGGTCAAAAGATTAGACATTGAAGAAAAGCTAAAAATATAAAAAAAAACCAACTTGAAGGCTTAAAAATTTAAACTGTGTGAAATTTAATTCCAGCTGGGCAATTACACTACTGGTAAACAGGCAGAGGCATGGCATCCTGAGCCCACTTCACAGGGCAGCCTTTGTGGTAGAATTGCTTCTGGTGTCTCCACAGCAACTGTACATAACCTAAGCTCTCATGATGGGAGTGATGAGCAATGTATTGGAGAATTTCTCAAGGACTCCAGGGCTCCATGCCAGCTGCCTGCCAGCAAGTCAAAGGAAGCTTTGGGAGCAATTTCTCTGAGCTGAGAACCTTCTTAAAGGCATGCTAACGTAGCCCAGTGCTTTGTCTTGTCACTGAGGTCTGCAGGCGTACTTCTGACTAATGAAATGCCCAATAACATCATTGTGAGAAGTTTTTTTTCAATTTATCAAAGCACCCTTGGCGTTATTAGCATAGCCACATAATTATCCACAGAGAAACTTAACACCCATATGTTAACGCCCATAAATTAATGTGCGGATTTCTTTTAGACTTTTATTTTCAGTTTCTGGGAAGGATACATCACTGGGTACTTAATACAGTAATTGCTTCAGAATGTGTAAGCTGCCCATGCCTGCAGTAAAATGTTCAGGAGGCAGAATGGTGCTGGCAGCATCATCTGAAAGCTCAGTAAGCCAAATCCTAACTGTGCTGAAGGTGTGATGCAAGACTATGATGCACCTCTTTAATGTCACAAGAGAATTCTTAAAAAGACAGGAATTAAAAAATGAGAATGGAGATGAACAAACTTGTGTTAGGCTAAGTGTGAGAAAAAAAAACCTTTGCAGCAGGGAAAAAATTCTTTATAGTAAAAGGCAGAGAGCCTGATCTAAAATTCCAAGCTGGGATAGCAATATTGGTGTATTCTAGGTATCCTGATACTCTGAGTTGCTAGCCATATGTGTCACATATCTGACACTTTTTCATTTAGACTGGAGATACCAGATAATAGATCTAATCTTCTGAATTTTCTCATAATCCTCACAAATTTGGCATGAATGCAGTGGAAGAGATTGTGTTTGAACCAAGAAATTAGTTACAGCACTTTCAGATCTTGGATTCAGAAAGCATAATATGACTTTTTAATGCAGACCCATTGTATGCTTATGTTCTTTAAATTATTTATCCCAGTATTGAGAGTATGCTATTCTATGCATATATAAAATGTTCATTTTACTAAAAATGTTAACTACAAAATATTAGGACTTGAAAAATATATCTTGCTTTTTATAAAGAGCTGTGTTACACTTTTACTCAAGTTAGTTTAGCAAGACCTTTGGATTTTATTTTTTTTTAACTTGTGTTTGCTTGACATTTCTACACAAGGTATCTGCTGACTATTCTGGCTTACAGAGGTAAGAGGGGTATGAGTAAGGAATATTCCTTCCCTCCTTTGATCATTTTGCAGCCTGTGAACTGCAAACTGATTTTTCAAATATTCAGAGCTTACAGGAGCAGAGCATAGTATTTAATGTTGCATGCTGATGTGCTGGCAAATGCTACAAGTGGTTCACTGTAATACAGTAGTTCTCAGCATTGCCTCACTTATTAATCATAGAAATGTTGCATGCAAATTAGCCAGAGAGTTGTACATCATAATACAGTAATCCAAAAATCTCTCTTCACATCTATTAATGCTCACAAATGTATCACATTATAGCACTTCATGGTTTCTCCATTACATTCCAAAACCTGCCAAAAGCTCACTAAAAGCCGTGTCACTGAGTATTTTCTTTTTGTTGCTTACTTATGACTTTCTAAAGAGTGAGAGTATTTAGCTCCAGGGCACTTTTGTGTCTGCCATTTTCCAGGGTTCTTTTTTGGGCTAATGTTCTGTCAGCCAAGTATCAATATTTCTCTTGCTATAGCACAGTTTAAAAATGTATTTTTGCACTAGTAGGAAGATGGTAAGCAACACTGTCCTCCATTTCTTACCCTCCTGCTCTGAAAGCTGCTTCATTTCATATCCTGACCTTGTAAATCCTAGGCACTGTGCAAGGAAAATCTTATCTTTCAATCTCTTGCTTTCTAAGTATTCCAAATATTTTTTTCAGGAAAGCCAAGGTAAGAATGAAGGAACTGAAAATTTTGTACAGAATATTTTGCAAACAAAGAAACACTTCACAGCAGATAGGGACAATTTGTGCAGTTTTATTCCCAGACACTCACCAACCTGCAAAACGATGGGAAGAAACAGAGAAATGGAAGCAAAAATAGTTTGTAGGAGAAAGGAAGAAGAGAGAACAAGACAACTGAAGGTAAGCAAGACAGGGCAAGCAGGGGAAGAGCAGAAGGAACATTATAATAGTCAACACCAAGAGAGTCAGAGACCTTGAGTATGGTGACAGAGAAACTTTTGGAGTTAGCTGTGCAAAAATCCAGTTAACAGGATGTTTCATTTACTGTGATAGTTACCTAACATTTACCCATTTTATAGATACAGTCTCCATAGGCTATACCACAGAGATAAAAAACAAAAGGCATAAACTGAAGTGACATAGCCAAGTGGTAAAAAAACACAGCACAAGCAAACACCTGAGAAAGTAATTACCTCTCTGTTTCCAAACCTACAAGAGGTGGAGTAAAGTAAAATCAAATGCATTAAACAGGTAGGAGGGAGAAATGCATGAGCTAGGCTAACCAGTTTGAACCATACATATTTGAACAACGTGCTAAACCACTTTTTAAAAAGAAGAAAGCTACTACTAAGGTTTAAAGCCTATGTACAAATAGAATAAAAGCAAGAGATGCAAAATCTTCACAAGGATAACTGCAGATCATTTCATTACAGCTGGTGACACTAAAGTGAGCTGCATTCATTCGTGTAGCATTGAGAGTACTGCAGGCAAAAAGAAGTAAATACAAATACAAAAGAAAGTAAAAAGAACATACATAGGGATTAGCCAACTGATGCCTTTAACACTTTGCTTCTGGGATTGTCATTATTATGGGAATTTTGTACAACATACGGCCTTTTATTGTCAGGTTAAAAAAAATCAAGCTTTGCTTAGAAACTCCCCAGTTTTATATTTTTTTTCAATTTCATCTCTGATCCTACTTTGCTCTCCTGCACTAAACAAACCATCACTGGTGTAATATAGTAGTTTCTCAGAGCACTGAGTGAAAATCAGCAATCATTCCTGGGTATTACTTACTGTCACTTGGCTCATGGTGGCTGTTTTGTCACCTCCTGGTCTCGGATCCCACAGAGGAATAATGGCAGTATAGAAGATGAAGCTCTATAAAAAGTGTCATCTTAATATCAGAGGAGGAGCTAGGCATAAGGGGTTGGCTTCACAAATGTAAATATTTCATAATTTATTTAGCAATGTGGCTTTCCTCTTTCCCCCAGGCAAAAACTTTAATAAAGGAATAGGTCTACTGCAACAAAGGAAACAACAGCAAAATACAGAGACAAGGACACATCCTAACCCCATTAATATCAGCAGGAATTTGCCTTCATCTTCAGTGGGAACAGAACTTCAAAGACACAGGAATCACCCGTAAAACCTGAAGGGTAAAATCTGCACCTTCCACAGTCTCTGACACAAACTGTGTTTGAGGGTGAGGGTAGTCCCCACACGATGTACATGTCCCCAGCAGGAGATGCATGACGTTGGCCTGACCATGACCTTGTCCCTGGCACTGGCAGGGTGGTGTGAGAATAGACCTCAAAGTCCTCATGCCTTGACAGAAGAACCTCTCTGAGTCACATGAGCTGGGCACAGATGAACCTCCTGTCTCTCTTTGTTCATGGCTGTACTTTCAGTGCCCAAATCAGGAAGAAGTGATATTTTTTTACATGTCAGTAGCCTAAGATATTCTTTCAAAACTAGTCTCTGGCAGAATGAAAGCTCTCTCTCCTCAGTCCTGATTTGTGTTGTTAGAACTGAGGAAGATGAATGGTGTGGATATAAAGAATAGTTTCTTCTCTAGGAGGATTTAAGATCTTACTTGGATACTAAGAACATATTTTAGGTGGACATAGCCTGCTATAATGCTGGGTATGAGGGAAAACTGGGATGAGAGAACTCATTCCTGGGCATCTCTGCAAGTCTTGTTTTGGTACTTGCATCATACAGCAAACAGAAATTCAAAGAACAGAGGTACTAATAGCAGAACTAGTTTTCCTGTCTTCCTTTGGATGTCTCCTTGTGCTTCTTCCATTCCTGAGAATGCATAATATGACATGGTATCAAGTTGCTGGATGAAAATGTATATAATGTACAACCCGGAGAGGTTGCTACACTCTTGATGGGTTTATTTGCTCCTCATAGTCCTATTTTAGCTCTGTGAAAAAAAAAGTCCCTCTCTGTCCTTCATTATTTACTGGTCACCAAAATAAGTCTGACAACACAGACTCTTTCAAATAAACCAGATTCCAAGGAACAGTAAGAAAACGTTCCATGGGAGTGTGTACCCTAAGGCCACACCATTGATTTCTAATTCTATTTCATATGTTTCCAATGGTGTCTGCACCCCAGCCCATTGCAGCCATATCAGGAAAGCAATGGCAAGCACCTTCAGAAAAACCCCTTTAAAAGAGCTGTGTTTAACATGTTTGTCTGTCTGTGTTCTATACAGCAATTTTCCATCGCTGAGTGTAAAGAGTTCTGTGGACAACCTTTAATAAAGCCACAAATATGACTACAAAAGACAAGTTCACGCATGTTTTCCATGCATTAAATTTCTTAAGGAATCCTAAGCCTTTCCTGGAAAACTGTAAGAATATATCAAAACCTGTGTGTTTCACATGTCAGAACCATATTGTATGTCAAAATATACAGCCAGCACTGCTTGGGACCCTGCAAGTACAGAGAACTTGGGATTTCAATACTTTTTTGTAATCAATTGTAGTATTTCTTTAATGCTAACTTCCTCTGGTTTTCAGTGCCCTGACTGTTAACAACCAGCTTGTATATAATCAGTCTAAGAAAGGAGGAGTGTAGCATGTGGTTTGGCTGCTTTGAAAATCATATCATAATGCTATTTGAGTCTGTGGGTTTAGCTTGGTAGTCCAACTGAAATGACTGTCAGCTAGACAGATAGTACAGGAAAGGTGAAACACTGTATTTCAGATAAGAAACTAATCTGTATTTCATGGTCCCCATCTTCTCTGGGAATGCGAACCCAGTGCTTTGTGATACAAGTGACATTCCTAAACATAACACTGCTGAGCACAACTGGTCTGATTGGCTTAGTTAGACCAGTGTGGTAAAGGCAAAGAGAAACTGAGCAGCTTTGTGGCCCTTACCACTTTTACCATAAACAAGGTGTCTTTCCTAAGCAAAGGAAGTTTCAAGGGCTCACAGCATTTTAACTGTTTACTTTAAATGTAGTGCTGCATAAAGCATTACAATAAGATGAACAGAGTAAAAATTAGAAGAGCCAAACTCTAAACAAATTTATGAGTGCTCTGTACAAATTAATACATATTTGTGCAAAGTATGCAGAAGAGAAATATGTTTCTTCTAAAAGGATGTGGGTATGGCTACTGCAGTGTACCAGTGCTGTTGTTGTGTTGTGTTTGAAGTAATAATTAGAGTCTGCAACAAGTTTGAATGATAACTATTACTCTCTTCACACAGATTTTCTAAGCTTGAGAGACCAGTTTTCAAAAGCTCTTTAGCAAAGCTATTATCTTACAGCATTACTTTGTCAGAAGAAGCTGTAAAAGGTTCATCAGAAACACTGAGGGTGAGTCTGGATTTTTCAGTATCTTCTCAGGAACTGCCTTCAAAAATGAAAGTCAGCCTTTTTGACAGTAATCTTTCATAAATACAGCTGAAAACTATGCAGTTGACAAATTCTCAACAGCCTTGGAAATTGGACCTAATACATTCAAAGGCACAGGCCTTTAAAGTATTTCACACTTAGACAGTTAGCCAATATTCTCAATTAGAATACATGCTTTTGTTCTTAAAAAAACCCACCCATGCTATTTCTTTCACTGCTGATATGGGTTTCTATCTGTTAGTCCTTTGAATTTCCTGATTTGGATTCTCCCAAAAGGAGTACTTCAGATTCCTATGGCACTCCATCCCAGATAGCTTAATACTGAGAAGGGTTCCAGTAAGTTTTGTACATGGATGTGTGAACACACTATATATAAAGAGAAGTTTATACCTGCAGAGCTCTGGTATTGTGAAAAAAAAGCATTCAAAAGTGTTTGGCTCCCTGAAGTAGAATGGCTGTCACATTTGATCTAGGATATGTAAGAGTGGTACAGATAAGATATATGCCTATGGGTGGAGGGATAGAGTGTTTTATATTAACAGACTCAAACCATTCATTTCCTTCCTCCTGTGGGTACCCTTCCAGTACACTGCAGCAGTTCTGCTGCTAAACAGTTTTTCTGAGTTTGATCTATTATTAGTCACGAGATTATCTCGGCTTCACACTAAGCCTTTACCTAGGCTTGGTTACAAGACTTATCTCAAAATCTGGTGAAATGCTTTTCACCCTCAGTACTAGTTTGGCTTCTGCACACAGTCTTCTGCTAGTGGAGGATATGTAATGGACATATGCAATGTCCAAATCACAGTAGGTGGAAGCCTGGTTTGAGACTACACTGGAACATAGAGTAGATTGACATTTTAGGTAGTGGCTATTAAAAGTTCTTGGAAAAGCAAGAAGTATTTAAAGGCTAGGGGGTTCAGGAAGCTAGCAGGAGCTTAACTGGCACCAAAACATGGCACAAAAAGAGTGAAGAAGAGGGTTATCTTCTGCAGCTTGCTTTTTGAAATGAGAAAAATGGAAACAATTTATGAATGCAAACAGGAAGGGAACAGCACTTTTCAAAGAGTTTTGAACTGCAGAGCTGTGGAGTGCCTGCTTCTTCCTAAGGCAGAATAATACCTAGAAACTCAGTCAGTAGGTGAGGGCATTGCACTGACATCTCACCTGAAACAACAGAGGTACTCCTTTTAATTTCTGCCAACAGGCTTGAAGGAATGAGAGATCTTGAGCCCAAAGGAAAGGAAATCATAGTGTCCCCCAAAGGATGGTATGCTTCCTGATGAGAAGGTGCTAAGGACATGTTGCTCTCCATGCAAAGCTGAAGGGGTGCCCAGAGAAACAACAGCATGTCCAATGGATGTGGTTAATGCTTGTCAGAGTAGCAGGCTGTTCCCAGGACTACTGAGCAAAATACAGCTGAAAGAACAAGTGAGAACAAAACTTTTTTTAAGTGTCAGCCTCAGCCTGAAAAAAACTTGTAAAAAAAATATATACTCTGGAATGACATGCTATAATTCCTCAACAAAAACCTGTAAAGAGACTGCTCTGAGCAGTATATTCTACTTAAGCTTTAAAAAAGATATAAGAGAATTTGGTCTTGATAAATAACTTGTGTGCAGGATCTAGAGCACACTTGTTGGGATCTCCAGCAATGCCATCACTCCATCTCCAAATGATTTTGAGGTTGGCATCATATCAGCAGTATCAACCCTGCAGGTTGTGTAACAAGCTAATGATGCAACACTTAAGGATGAAGGTGGAGGTGCTGGTAGGATGACAAAGTCCCACCACACATACAGTAAGAACCAACTGAGATTACATGAGGCTGCAGTCAAACACGAAACATTAAAAATACTGTTTATTAAAAACACAGACCAAACTAAACCGAATTTATATAAACCATCTAATTAACAGATTAGAAAGCCTGATATGACCTGTGTGATCTTCTAGTCTGACTTCTGGCATAATGGAGAGCAGATTTTCCTGAACTTATCACTGTGGAAACTAGATTTTATCATCTTAAGGAGAACACATATATCTTGATAAAAATATTAAGAGAAATTTTACCATAATTCTTGGTAACCCTCTCAATGGTTAATTATAGATAACTATAAATTAAGATTGCAGGTCTTGGATCTTTGTGTGCCTGAGCTAAGGCATGGATTTTTAAATGAATATTTATATAGAATGGTACATAAAGGGCCCCCATTAACTTTCTCTTTGATAAGCTAAATAGGTGGAACTTCTTGAGCCCCACATTAGAAGGAGAGCATCCTTTAATCATGTCTCATCCCTATTCTGTTAAATCCTTCTAATTTTTCATCACTCTTTTGAATTTAGGACCCAGATCCCAAACAATATTCCACCTCTCCTTGTATTAGTATCAGATACAGATGAACTATAAACCTTTATATCTTTTCTCAATATTTACTTGCTTGGGCAACCAAGAGTTACTTTCCATATTCTGATCACCATGTCAGAGAAGTAGCAACTGTGATCTGATAGAATTCCTTTCCAATGATTTTACTTCCCAGCAGAGGACTTCCTATGAGATTGGCTGGGCCTTTGTTTTTTCTGGAATATATATTCTGCACCTTTATTTGTATAAGGCAAAAATGTTTTCATAGTGATTTTGTAGAAGAATAAGGTTCAAAGAGATGTATCAGAGGTTACCATAAAGTATTTGTGAAGAAGGAGACTGAGGTCAGGACAGATGTCCTGAATCCCATACTGGCACTACAGTACTGCACATTTCCATGTCAGGCTCAATGACAGAGGCCATGGCCAGATGCATTGTCAGCTGATGGATACAATCCTGGGATCAGTTTGAATGCTGCCATTTCTTTCCAGATATATCTAAAAGTCACCTGGTGAAATAAAAAAAACAGGGTTTGAACCACTGAGCCTAACTCTCTCCTGCCTTTTCTTTCATAAATAATATCATGCAAGCTTAGGAAATAAACTATTTTTCCAAATGGGAGGAAAATAGGATCAGTTTGGAAAGACAGACAAAGGAAATATTTTTTTAGCTAATTCTTCCTTGTCAATTTGTATTTAATTTTTACTGAAATTTGCTTTAAATTCTGTTCTCTGTCCCCTACTGCAGAGAACAGAGATTGTCTCCAGAATCAATCTGCATTGGGTAAAAGTATCAAACTTGTTGAACCATGCAAACCAAGCAGAAGAGATTCTATGATAAAAGGTCCAGTGTAAGACCAGATTTCATGATGAGTTCCATTTCCTTGCTCAGTCAAACCCTATGCACCAGTCAGGATTGGCTCTGACAAGCTTCCACTGTACATGATACAAAAGAGGCTGAAATCTAGGCCACAGCTAGAAATAATTCTTAGGAAGCTCTCTGGATTTCCTGGAGGGCAAGGTGTGGCTTTGTGTGTGGGAGGTAAATGCCAGTGTTTTTCTGTTACCAGTAATTATGTGCTGCTTGAGTTTCAGTAATAAGAGCTACATATGCATGATGGAAAAAAAAAGTTTATCTGACACTGGGATTATATGTTACAAGGTAAATGTACATTGCTTACATTGCTTGTTATCCTCATTATTTTGTGATTAGCACTTTTAAATGTCCAAAAGCATGCTTGTATTTTATCAACACATAAGAAAAAATAGTTACTGAGAGTTTAAAACATAAAAGAGAAAGAAATCCTGTAAATCTTCATATTAGCCCACCAGTCTGTCTAACATTTTGGAAGTACTTCTCGCACTAGCATTTGTTTTTATTAGCTTCAGTAATTTTGTTTTGATGTTTTTTATTGTTTATGATCACTGCCAAATACAGAATATGCTTTCCAGAAAGTTATCCTGAGGTGAACAGCCAACATTGAAACACCAGTCATAAAAGATTCGATAAACCAATAAAGAAAGAAAATCTTATTAGGGGAAAGGGGCTTGGTAGCTTAAATTAAAGAGATTCTGCAATTCTAATGATTATTTATCAAAATATAGGAATACATACAAACAGGAAAAAAACCCAACCTTAATGTAGCAAAAATGTAGCCTGTTAAATTATTTTAGAAGTCCATTCATTGCAGTGTCTAACCCCATGTCATATGAATATTATGGAAGATATTCTAAAAATCTTATAAAACATGGAAAGGCCTTTTTTTTAACTTCATTTTGAGGTTTCATAGCATCATAGGTTTTCAGGCCAGAAGAAAGCACCATTATTCTCCAACCTGACCTTTTGCATGGTACAGGTGATAATTAGATTGAGGGATGTGTTCTTTGGGAAAAAAATCCACTACCTTGGTTTAAAGATTTCATGTGAAAAAGAATATTTCACAAGTCTATCTATAATTCTTTTCCAGGACTTAGTTAATCCAATGGGTTTTATGTTTGTTTTGGTTTTGTTTTTTAGTCAAAAAAATATCTCTTGATTCAGTTTTCATACATTGCATCTTTTAAAATATTTATCTGCTAAACTGAAGATTTCTATGATTATTCTCTTTATTTATATAATGCCAGGTGAGTTAGTTCTTCTCTGGCTTATTGATGGGCTAAAGAGATGAAGCTTTTAAAGTCACTTCTTTAAAAAGGGTTTCTAGATCCCAAAGCAAACACAGAATTCTGCTTTACCAGTTTCTCAGTTTTTGACTCAGTATCAGGGCAAGACCTACTGTTCCACCAATAAAATCCCTATTGCTGCAGTGCTCCCCACATTTATTCACAAGGGTGGCATTTCTGTGTGCCCCTAACTCATTTCTGTATCACTTTTTTTCATGATGCAGCCCTCCCTCAGGTAACTACATTGCATTTTTCTTTCCTAGCAATATTAGCCTGCACTTAACTATACTAAAATGCATATTGTTCAAGTTAGCTCACCTTACTAAAGATTCTGGACTTCTTCTTATCATGTATCACTTTACAACTTCTGTTTCTTATGCAAGTATTATCTTACAAATTTGTAAAAGGACTAGTATCTGTCACTAGCTATTTATAAATACCTCTCTCTTACTAATAATGCCAATGACTATTTTTCTCAACTTAAAATGTAAAATATATACTAAGAGCCAAGCATAATATAGCCAGACACAAACATGTATTAAAATAGATGACTGGTGTTTCAATGTTGGGTGTTCACCTCAGGATAACTTTCTGGAAAGCATATTCTGTATTTGGCAGTGATCGTAAACAATAAAAAAAACATCAAAAGGAATATTTAAGCAATATTTTGCTTATTCTCAATAAAATGTGTGTTGATACCATGGAGTTAAGAGCAATCTTCAAGGGGAAGGGAACAACAGTTTCACTTGACACCTTTTGCTTTATAACAAAATAATTCCCTTATTTCTGTAGTAGCACCTACAAACTATGTTGAAATAATTTTGCTGAAATAAATAGAACTTGGTATAGCCAATAATTTCGCTTGTTTTTCTGTGTGCAGTTTGCCCACAGATAGAGAAGAATTTTCTTCTTGTTCAAAATTATTGCAACAAATATGCCTTGATATAAAATAACAGGAATTTAATAAACAAAATGAAAACAAAAGGTAGCATATTCTGAAAAATATCTGCCTAGAAATGAGTCATACTGTAATCTTGGATAAACTCCTCCATACATGAAGGAGTGTTTTATTAAGGCAGCCCAAGCTATGTGTAATTGCACCAGCAGAAAGATACAAGCATCACTTTCTACAAAAGGAACCACACCTCCCAAGAAACACAAGTCTTTCTACATACCCACAAGGTTGATGAAATGTTGCCATTGACTATTTTCTCTTTTACAGGATAATTCTTTAGAAGAGGGAAGGGATCTCCAGAAGCAGCACAATGAATTCAGCAAAATACCAGGCGGGAAACAGTAGACTCTTCTGTACTTTGCCGAGGGTAACTATTGGATAAACTTCTCAAAAAGTCTAAATGTGTCAAAAAACAACTTTATTGTCCATAGAATTTCTATTTGGGGAAGTATTCCAGTTTTCTACACTAGACACTTGAAACTCTAGCAACCTCCATGATATTTTTTTTTTTCCCCAGCTAATATACAATTAATGCATTCTCTAGTAATTATAATTTACTAAGCAGAAGTGCTGACACACTTGTAGTAAATCAAATACCCAGTGCTAGCCAGGCCGATCTGTCCAGATTAAGATAATGGCCAGCTATGCCATCTTGATAAGTCTTGTGGGAAGAAATTATTATAATGTTGGTTATAATCACATGTTTGCTGCTGTGTTGATGTCCATACATAAAGTCATTTTTTAAAACTTAATTTAGTTGAAAACTGGACACTCATATGAGCAGACTGTGGAATTTCTGTAATTTTTGAATAATGCATTTGCAAGTTTTTTTGCAAGAATTCCTTATAAAATGCTTTCTTTTAAAAATCCTTTTCTTTGCTTAATTCTTCCCTAGATTATGTAAATCTTGCTCAGTCAGGCTTCCAAAGGCTTTGCTTTTTTTTCTTTCTCACATACACATAAACACATACATGTTCTGACATGTTTGACACAGACCATTTGGACACATTTTCATAGTGTTTCAGCAAGAAGGCTGCACTATGAGCTGCTGCAGCTTCTGGGAGAACAGTAGGGGAGAGCTGGGGAGCTACAGGTCTGTCAGCCTCACCTCTGTCCCCAGGATGAGTCTTGGACAAATACTGCTGGAACACATTTCCTAGCACTTGAGGGACACAAAGGTCAGTGAGAACAGATGCTGCGATGTAACTTTACCAAGGGCAAACCTTTGATGGGAAGACTGGCACAACAGAGGAAGAAGAGCAGTGCTTGCTCTTTACCTTGACTTTAGGGATGCCTTCAGCATGGACTCCCACAGTGTCCCTACAGTCAAATGGGTGAAATACAGAGTGGAAAAATGTACCAGGTGGATGGGTGATGAGCTGGGCTGTGCACTGAAATGGGTGTTGATCAGCAGTGCTAACTCCATAGAAAAAGGAGGCTGGTTACTAATGGTGTTACTCAGGGACCCATACTGGAGCAAAACTCTTAATGTCCTTTTTAATGGCATTCTCAGCATGTTCAGATGTGACACCTTTTGTGGGCAGGGGTGTCAAAACTTGGGAAGATAAAGCTGCTATTCAGAGGGGTCTTTGTTATTTTTTACCATTGTTTGCTTTCTTAAACCTAGGACTTTTTACACAAAAGCATGAAGATTGTAAAGGAACTTTAAAAAGTAAGAGCACTACAGAGCGAAAACTAAAAAAATTCATTTGATCTCCTTATTTACCCAAAGTACAGCAAAGATTTTGAGACACACTCTGCATTCCTCATTTGCTGGGTGATGTACCTGGAATCTGGTATCTAGAATGCTCCTGAGCATGCAGACATTAATTGTGAATCTAATTGAATATAGTTTTGGTTTGAATGTATGGTGCTAGATATTTTTAAAATGACCTTCAGGTGTCTTACACTGGGCATTCTAAATGTGTTTGATTAACTTTTGTTTTGAAGGACTAGTTCAATTTTTCCATCTATATAATGGACATCATGCCTTCTTTCCAAGATTCTCCTGCCACAGGAACATCTCCCACCACTCTGACTATTCCACCCTGGTGAGACCATGTTGTCCATTCTTCACTGTGCAAAAAGAGAATCAGGCCAGGAGTGTAGAAGGAACCAATCTCTTCTTCAGCCCAGAGATGAGAATATACACAGAGAAATCGAAGCTGGTTACAATCCGTTCCCTATAACTTGTTTTTTGGCTGTGTAACTTTTAAAGTTACAGGGAGAATACTGAGACCTGGCCAGTAGTCAAATCTTGTTTCCTTTCAGAGAGTGCCCCAGCCTAGCTATTTGATTCAGCATTTTCTGGATCTTACTCGACACACAGCAATAGCTTCAGCTGGAAGCATGATGACAGTTCTCACCTCGGAAAAACCTGCAGGCTTGTGGTTTCACTGTTCCATTGACAGATAAGATGATAATCTCCAGAGGCTGGAAAGTCCTGTCTTCTGTATCCTTTATCCTTCTTTTCAACTATCAGTTAAGCAAAGCCACTATCACTAACTTTGCTGCACATGGTGTTAGGCATGCCCCTGGGAACACCTACCAGAGAGAAGCTGCGAGCATGAGGGGCCTGCTAAGGGTTCAGACATCATCAAAGCTGTACAACTGCTCTGCAGTGTCAAGGCTGAGCTGTTGCAGGCATAACAAAATCAGACCTTTGGGTACCACTTCATTATGCACACAGCACTGTGAAGGGAAGGAGAGCCAGCTGTGACTGCAAGAACAAGAGGAGCGAAGGTGCCTTAGTTCAGGATTCTGCTGCTGCAGCAGCCACGCTGCCAGACCCCAGCTCCTGCTCCTCCTCTTCATCACTACCAGAGTGTTCAGAGGGCCTAAGGATCCTGCTGAAGGCTTTGAAATGTGGACCTCAACAAACTTAACCCGTGAGGGAACCTCAAGCCACCTCACGTCTTACTGTTATGTTGTGATCTTGTGTTGCTTGTATTTCCACCAATTTTTGATCCATGACAGTACTGATTCCAGCTGTGTAATATGGGGAAAATTTTCCTAGAGAAAAATCAGTCATCCCTCCCTTGTGTTCTAATCTGCTAACACACCAAGAATCCTTAGACCAGAGACATTGCAAACTGTGCTCAGAATCTTGTGATCTTTAAATTACAATTACCAATTGGTGGTTATCTCTTTTAACAACAACCAGAAGGAATTCTGGCTCACTGATTCAGAGGGGAATTGCTTTGCCATGTTAATAAGGTAATGTAACTACAATCAAAATTAATCCATTAAAAACATTTAAAGCATTTTGTTTTGTTTTTCAAGTGAAAAACAGAGGAAGGAAGGAAAGAAGGAAGGGAGGGAGGAAGGAAGGAAGGAAGGGAGGGAGGGAGGGAGAGAGGGAGGGCATAGCTCTCTTCCAACACAGACAATAGTTTGTTTGGTTTGGAGCAGGAGTACTGCATTTTCTGGGGCATTTTGTTCAGTATAAGGAATGTTGAAGACAAGTAGTATGTGCTCTCAACCTTTAGGTAATGAAATTTAAAAAAAAAAAAAAAAAGAAAAATGCTGGTTATTACATAAAACCAAACAAACAAAACCCAAACCAACCAAACAAAAAACAACAAAAAGGAAAAACAAGAAAACCCCACATCTCTAAAACAGTTCTCTGATAAATTATTGAATCCAGAGGTACCTTACCCTCTTTTCTCACCTTTTTCTATATTTTCTTACTTAAATTCCTTTCCCCAGATGAATTTTTGTCCTTTCAACTTAATCACAAAATATTTTTTCAACTGTTTGAAATGACAGAACAGAACAAAACAGTGCTCTGTTTATACAACTCAAAACAATGTTTCACTACTGAGATGGGTTAATTTATAGAAAATTTTCCCACAAAATTTCTAAGTGCTGACATGGAATGAATGTCTTCATTCATCACTATTCACTAGAGAACTTGCTTGTTAAGGGGTTTTGGGTAGGTGGGTGGGTGGGGTGCTGTTTGGGTTTTCGTGGGGTTCTTTCAGTTGTTTTGTTTTGAACCACACAGCTTCTTCCAAAAAATGGTTTATTGACAATGCTACTTAAGTTTTAAAATAAGAGTATCCTGGTAAAAATGTTATTTGCACAGAATAGGGTTCATAGCTAAAACAAGACCTTGGAACTTCTGTGAAAAATCTAAAGTAATATTATGCATGCATTTATTAGTTGGGCCTTCCATTGAAGTTATAATTGTACCTTGTCCCTCCTCAGTGTGTTTCTGGTGTCTTTTGTTGTCCCTCCCCTGCCCTAGGAAGTTCTTGTATTATTGTGTATCATTATTTTGTTCCTGTGAGTCCTTGGAAGAAATGTATTTGAATAATATGAGGAAGTTGTCATCCCTCTTGCTAAGAGGGAGAAAGATAATGTGTTTTTTCCTCAGGTAAGCACTCAGTGATCCCAACACAAACAAATTGCAAATTGGAACTACAAACAATACAGAACTCCCTGTATGCTCTGCTAATAGCAGTGATGAAAATCTCTGCTAATGACTTTGAGAAACAACCTTGCAATCTCTGACATCTGCATCAGCTAGAAAGATAAAGTTACAGCAAGTCCTTGGTTAACATATTCTCAACAAAATCCACTAAACCTTAATTACCATGGAAACTACTTATCCTTAAGGCAACTAGGATAGCTGAAATATTTTCTCTTGACAAAAATGGGAGTGGGGCCAGAAATATATGGGACTGTGCATAATTAGGCCTTTGATCTTTCATTTACATCTGTGTTAAGCAGAAGTAATCTCAGTGAAGCAAGCTGAGTTGCAGAACAAAATTATTTTATAGGACAGAACAAGCTTCCAGACATTCTCTAGTTCTGGTTATTTTAGGTATTTTTTTCCATTGTCTTCCCATGTTTATGTTAACAGATTTCTTTTTCACTTTTCTAGTGAGAGAAACATAGTAAGGACACATAGTATTTGTATATAAAATTAGTAGACATCAAGCTTTGAAAAAATGCTTGGGACGAATGGAACTAATCAGTCCTGTTGAGGCTCAGAATTTTGCAGTCTGAGATTAAAAATGCCTCCAGTTTAGACCAGGTCCCCCCAGATCCCTGAGTACTCAACTTCTATAAAACACTGCGTAGTCTTTGCTGTGCAGAAACATATGCACACCTCTAAGCATGAAAACCAGCTCAGGAATAGAAAACTTCATTTCTGACTTCATGTAAATTGGATCTCTAATTTGCTGTAGGAGTTCTTGTTTCATTTTAACATCAAGTTTTAACAGACTTTAATGGAATAAAAATAACTTTTGGGAACATTACCATCAAAACCTTTATGGTTCCTAATAAGCAGATGCTCCCCAAAACTTAAGTCACTGTGAGCCAAAGTCTGAATGTGAAAGTGTGCACATGGGCAGGCACTGCTGGACCATGGTGTTACCTGTATTGACATAAGGCCATCAGTGTGTCGTGTTTGCTCAAAGCTGCCCACTTTGACAGCTAACTCGGTTTATAAATTACACAGCAATAATCCCTATGAGATACACTGATTTTATCTCCAGGTTCGCTGTCTGCTGAGCAATGAGCCCAGACATGTCGTGGGTCAAGAGAGGTGATTGTGCTCTGCGCTCAACCTTGAGTATTTTGAGCAGTTTTGGGCACCACGGTGTAAGAAAGACATTAAACTATTGGAGAGTGTCCAGAGGAGACCAGCAAAGGTGGTGAAGGGCCTGGAGGGGAAGCTGTGTGAGGAGGGGCTGAGGGCACTGGGTCTGTTCAGCCTGGAGGAGACTGAGGGCAGAGCTCACTGCAGGAACAACTTCCTTGAGAGGGGAAGAGCAGCAGGCACTGATCTCTGCTCTGTGGTGACAGTGACAGGACCCGAGGGAACGGCCTGAGGTTGTGTCAGGGGAGGTTTAGGTTGGATATCAGAAGTCTCTTCACCCAGAGGGTGTTTGGGCACTGGAACAGCTCCCCAGGGCAGTGATCACAGCACCAGCCTGACAGAGTTCAGGAATTGTTTAGACAATGCTCTCTGGCACATGGTGTGACTCTTGGGGTCCTGCGTAGGGCCAGGAGTTGGACTGGATGATGCCCGGGGGTCCCTTCCAATTCGGAACGCTCTGCGACTCCGTGAGGGAACACTGCGACACTCCCGCCGTGCGAGCCCCGTCCCGCGCCTGCGCGGCACCGCCCGGCGGGGCAGAGGCCAAGGGTGAGGGGCCGGCCCCGCCCCGCGGCTGCAGCGCCATGGCGGCTGAGGGCAGCGGCACCGTGCCGGGGGATGGCGCCGGCCCGCCCGCCCCGGAGCGGGTGCTCTTCCCACCCACTTTCAGCGTGTCCGAGATCAAGAACAAGCAGCGGCGGCACTTCATGTTCCTTCGCTGGAAGCAGCAGCAGAGGAAGGTGGGGCGGGCTGTTGGCGGGGGACGGGGGAGGCCCGGGTCTGGCGGGCCTGGCTAACAGAGCGCTGTCCCTATGTCCGTAGGAGAAGTTGGCCCTCAAGAAGAAGCGGAGGAAGGAGCGAGAGGCCCTCGGAGACAAAGTAAGGGTTCCGGCCGCGGGAGCCGGTGTGGCGACGAGGGGAACGGGGCACGGTTCGCCAGGGTGAGGGTCCTGTAGCTCTGCCCGGAGCTCGGGCTCCTCAGCTTCGTCAGCCAAAGGGTTTCTCCACAGATTTCAGAGAAACGGAGCAGTTAATACAGTGAGGGTGGTAAAACACTGCAACAGACTGACCGGAGAGGTGGTGGATGCCCCATCCCTGAAAACGTTCAAGGCCTGGTTGGAGGGGCTCAGAGCACCCTGGTCTGGTCGAAGATGTCCCTGCTCACTTTACAGGGGTTGGAATAGATGGCCTTTAGAGGTCCCTTCCAGCCCAGTCATTGTATGGTTGTATGCTCTCTGCACACTGGCTGTGGTATCCTTCAGAGACACTGTTGTCTAGCAGAGGTGTCAAACAGCTGACTTCACAAACCTTGTTGCTCCTGTGTTAAATGATGCTTTAAACAGGCAGGATGAGTTTTAAACTAATGACATAAAACCACTCCTAAAAAGTTGTCTCTGATGTGATTACTATGCCATTTGTGCTGGTATGATTAGAAATTATACTCTAATTAAATTTCTGTGTAGATTAAAACGATCAGAGCTGACCAAACCATGCCCAAACCAATTATTTGCTGGATTCCAAGCCTAGTTGTGAACAAAGGTTTTGCTTCCTTCCCTGGACTGATCATCAGATGTGGGTTCCTGTATTACAATAGTCACACAAGAGACTAAGTTAACAGGGCAAACATTAAAGGCTATTAATCATTAAATTCTAGATATCAAGGTTAAAAAATGTTGCAGTTAAAAGCAGAATCCTTTTCTTCCACAGAAGAAATAAAAGTGGAAAGAAAGTTCCCCTGTATTCTTGTTTTGTTTTGAAAAGTTCTAATGGTGCTTCTCTTCATCCGATGCTCTCTGGTGTCCCAGTACCTGTGCACATTTTAATCAACGTTAAGCAATTTATTTTTAAAAGTGGCATCAAATAAATAATACTTCCAATTCTATGTAGAAATACAAACAATATTGTGGTAGTATGAATGTGGTATTTCCAATGCATTTAATGATGACATCAATATGTTATGTTAATAAACTTTATGTATTTTAGGCGCCTCCAAAAGCTGTACCAAAGACTATTGAAAATCAGCGAGTGTATGATGAAACCACTGTAGATCCCAATGATGAAGAGGTAATTGCTTTGATTTCTGTGTGTGCTATTAAGGTAGCCATTTTTTTTCTAAGAAGGGACATAAACTGAGTGATGAAACAACATTTACCACTTTCCTGTTAATCTGCTGAATTACTTTTTACACATCATGGGTTTAGTAAGACGTGATGTCATTCCTTCATTATCTGTATTAAATAATTGCTTTTTGCAATACTGATATTGGTAATAAAAGCTGCCCATGTTCATCACACTAGATTCCTAAAAAGATGAAAACCACATGCCTTTGGGTGATTAATTACAGAACAGATTTTGTGAATTAAAATTTCGATCAGATTGAATAATTGTTCCTCAGTTATTTTGTACATGGTGGATTTAACAAAACTTCTGTTCTTCCAGGTTGCTTTTGATGAAGCAACTGATGAATTTGCACCATACTTTAATAGACAGACAGTTCCCAAAATTCTTATTACAACATCAGACCGACCTCGTGGGGTATGTATGTTTTACTTGGAAACCAAATGTTATAACATACCAGGGTTTTCATCCTATGATTGTTACATTAAAAATGAAAATAATAGCGTTCACATGGTTTTTTTTCCTGTCATTTTATGTAGTGCCCAACAATAACTCTCTTTGTGTATGCAATCTGTTGGTTTCTGTAGCACTGTTTGTTTCCTCCATAAAAAAACCCCAACCTTGTTCATGGGTTCTTGTATTGAAATGATCAGCATTGCCTGATTGAAGAGATTCCTGATATTTGTGAAAAGCATAATAGAAATTGCTTTAAAAATAAGAAAAAATAAACCTCAAAAGAATTTATCTGAAAACTCAGACATGAGTTCATGAAGAAGTAGCTGTATTGTATTTTGAGATGCTGTGAACTTTTTGTAAAGCAGCGTCCTTTACAAATAATGAATGTGGAGATTACGCTTTTTGCATTTTACTGCTTTGCAGTGATGGAGGAAGGGGAAAAAAGAAGTTCTTAAAAAAAACCCCAGGTATGCTGCAGTCTTTACTGCAAGTAAATGTTCTTGCACTATCTGAATGAAGTAATTTAATAAAGTAGTTTAATAGCTTATCTTCAGATCTTTATAGAGATACTGGAAGTATTATATGCTCAGGGAGTGTAGTTGGAATGACCAACTGTTCTCCTAACAGCTGAATTCAGTGCTGAATTGCACACACATTGCAATTAAATCCCCTGTTTTGCAGAGAACTGTGAGATTCTGTGAGCAGCTGGCCACGGTTATACCCAACTCTCATGTCTACTATCGAAGAGGACTGGCTTTGAAAAGAATCATTCCACAGTGCATTGCGAGGGACTTCACGGATTTAATTGTCATTAATGAAGATCGCAAAATACCAAGTATCCTTTTGTGTATTTATCAGGCAAAGAAAACAATTCTGTCATGTGCATCAGAGATCTACTTTATTCTGTTTTCTTTCTCTTCACAGTGCAAATTACAGAGCTAAAAAACACTGTGACAACAGTGATTTATCTGACTGATTGTCTGATGGCTAATGGAACTTGGAATTACTAAAGAAAGAGTGTAGATACGTTGGCACTTTTTTGTTGTTTGTAATGTATGGCTAAGCACTGTTATTATTTCAGTAAATTTAACAGTTTGATTAATTAACAAGTTTTTCTGTCTAGATAAAATATTATGAATTCGTTAAATGAGAAAGCATTAGAGGATAATCCTTGTTAGCAATTGAAACAAAATGTAAAGGACATCCTTCAAAAAGCTGGTTACCTAGTTTGGGAATATATGTTTGAACATACAACAAAACCTTGGGCATAGATCATGGATCTAAACCTCTAATGTAATACTACATTTTGCACAGAATATTTCTCTGTAAATTACATGCTCGATTTTACCAGCCTTTTTCTTAACTTGGTGCACAGATGGTCTTGTTTTAAGTCATCTGCCTGAGGGTCCAACTGCTCATTTTCGAATGAGTAGTGTGCGTTTGCGTAAAGAAATAAAGGTGAGACTCAAAAAAAATTTGGAAAATGGGTTATCTGTTGGTTAATGATAAATACATCCAGTCTATTTCAACTGTCAAAAATGTATTTTGATATGATTCAGCTTGATCTTGTAAATGTGTTTTTTTAGTAAGCTAACAGGAGGCTGAGGACTAGTATGTTCTACTTCATAAGCAGCATATTTCCATTTCCAAGTTTATTTGCTGTATTTCTTTTAACTGCCAAGTATTTGATAATCTGACAAGTATTTTTAAAATCATGTCATTAAATAGCAGATGATAACCTACATCAGTAGGAAATACCCCATGTCTAGCATACATACAATAGGATATATAAAATCAGCAGTGTAAAAGGTTTCATTAGACGTAGTTTCTCTTGAATAAAACCTAGTTCTTGTCCCTATAGCCCTTTCACCTCTTCTGTAGAATTGCTAACTTAGCCCTAAGTAATTTGCAGTAAAATGAGTTTTCTTCTTTGAAATAAGTAATCGCTAATTAGTTTTTATTAAAGAAGAAGCCCATATACTCTCAGTCCCATATATCCCTAGCTGGTATGAGTACAGAGGGAATACTCCTATGATAGATTGCATTATCTGCTATAACAGGTTCTGCCAAGAGTAAGAAATAGTGCAGGAGAAAACATAAAATTATTTGTGCTTTTTCATTGAATCTGTATTGTTGAACCAAAGATCCTTATGCTACCAGCTACTCCTTCACTTGTTTATGAACTTAGGTTGTGTTTGAAAAAAATATTAGGGCACGTTTTTGGTCCTCCTATTTCAAACACTTCTTTGATAATACATTAAAATCCTTTTGCATTCAGTCTGTTCTTTGCATTCTTATTACGTTCATTTCAGCGAAAAGGGAAGGAGCCCACAGAACACGTCCCTGAAGTGATCCTGAATAATTTCACCACGCGGCTCGGCCATTCTATCGGCCGCATGTTCGCTGCTCTCTTCCCACACAATCCTCAGTTCATTGGAAGACAAGTGGCTACATTTCACAACCAGAGGGATTACATCTTTTTCAGATTCCACAGGTGATGTTTTACACAAAACTCATTTACAAGTGAGAGAGAATACTCCTGTAACTTAATTCCTGATTTTAATTCTTTTCTTCCCCAAGATATATCTTCAAGAGTGAAAAGAAGGTGGGAATTCAAGAACTTGGGCCACGTTTTACATTAAAGCTGAGGTCACTTCAAAAAGGAACCTTTGATTCCAAATTTGGAGAGTATGAGTGGATTCATAAGGTATGTCTTAGTAACGATAATAGTCCTGCCTGGGGAGACTAAATCTGACATTGAATGTAATGACAAATCTTACCTCAGAAAAGTGGTATAAATGCAGTTCTCAGTGTGGAAGTGTTTAACTGAAGTATTTAGAGGTTTGAGAAACATGCAAAGCAGAAACATTCTGCTGTATTTCAAGTCAAAAATATAGCAAGGATGATGAATGTCACTATACCGTAACTACTTACTTGCAACTCTACTGTACCATAACTACATTTCACTGTCTGCTCTGCTGTAAAAGGGAGTGGTCATCCTTATTTGTTTTGTGTTTCATCCTTTTGCATGAGCTTGCTGGTAAACTTTTCTTTTAAATTTCAGCGTCGAGAAATGGACACAAGTAGAAGAAAATTCCACTTATAAGTGAAATCTGCCAATTGCTGGTGACCAGGAATACAGCAGCTGCTTTGAAGTACAGATGATGTTGGACTCCTAACCAATGATAAAGATACTGAACAGTATCTGTCTGCAGAAGGACAAACAGCAAACGTTAAAACTTCCTATGGCAGCAGATCAAGTAGGATGTGCCTTTCTTCCTGTTTATAGCCAACGTGACAAGGACAGTGACTTTTTCCAGTTAAGCAGGAAAAACTATAGCCGTATTTGAGCAACTTGTCATTTAGCTATCACTAAGGATTTGCCAGAAGTGTTGCTATGCTGTAGAAGCAGATTATGCTTCACAACATCAAAGACAGCAAATATGTTGGTTAAAGAAACTTTCAAAATAAAGCATTTCTAGTTTTACAGTTCTGTTTTATTTTTTCTGTTAATCCAGACATCTTCAGTTACTCAGGTAAGAGATAAATATTTTAAGCATATTTCTTACTTAAAGTATGCTGTTCCCTGACAGTATAGGGATAGTTTTCCAAAAAGGTTCTCCTATCCAGAGAACGTGGAGAAGGCAGTATGCAATCCATGAAATCCATGTTATTTTATTTCATTAGCATTTTGCATAAAACAGGCATGTTGCTGAAGTTAACAAAAACAATATGCATAACTCCTACAGGTATCTCTTCTGTAAATGTCACATTGACAAGAGGTCTATATACCCAAAGCAGTTGAAAGGAAACAGAGACAGATGGGAAAGAATTCGCAAAACCCCCTTACAGGAAGTACATAAAGCTACCATCTAAAAATGCTGCTCAGTGACTATTGTGAGGTCTCTGAGCAGGGTTTTCCCCATTAAAATTTAAAAAATGTTTCTTCAGCCTCACAGCAACACTCAAATTAGTATTATCTACACATAAACTAGTTTTTCCTTAAGTTGGCACATTCAGTGGCAGCTAAAAGGTCAAGTTTTCTTTGAGCTACTTTCTTTACATGTACAGCTGTGCTTTTTTGTATTTACCTAATGAATAAGAAGGCACATAGAGTAAGTCATCTCCTAAGGCAGAATTACTCATTAAGATAAAGAGTAATTTGCTCTGTCTTAATGTGATGTCTATGATATGGCACAGCTGTACAGCTGAATTATAAACAGTCCAGAATGTTTTCCTGTTCTGTTATGCTTCTAAGTATGGTACTGCTGGAGCCTCATTGTTCTGAAGGACTGTTAACCCCAGGCAGACTTGCAGCAGCAGAGAATATTTACAACTCCTCTCTCTGCTCTCCAGCTGCTACAGCGTGATGCACTGACTCAGGTGCCACCATACCCAGAAGTTAATAAAATTCTTACAGTAATTTCAAGACCAGACTAAGTCAAGACATTTTTATTTTTTGCTTGGCGTATAAAACTGATTCCCGTATGAAACAGAAATACGTAACTAGCAAACAGTTCATCTGGAGAGGTAGATGGTAAGAAGTTTGACGACAGTAGCACTTTTAGAGTTAGATTTGGCACGTTAAAGCTAAGCTTTTGTACAGACTTCAAGCCAGGCCACTCCTTGAGGCACTCTGCCCATACACACATCAGAAGGTAGGAAAAGATGCTAAAAAGATCTGAAAAACAAAACCAGAATCTAGTTAGAAAGGTATCACTGCTAAATGAAGCAACTCTTAAGAACACATATGTTTCAGAGTATGCCATGGACAACTATTTAGGAAAAAATACAAAATACCCTCTTTTTCCACAGTTGTTTTATAGAATACTGGTTTAAAAAATGAACTTTTAATGAAGCCATCCCCAAAGACAAAGATAATCAAAGCTCTTACAGAAGAACTAAAGCTTAGTGTTTCCTGGAAACCAAGCTGTTAAGCGGAAGGATAGAAGAAGCTGTTCCCAGCTCTTTGTGCTCACTAAAACACAAGGTTTCTATTTTGCCTTTGAAAAGCAGGGAATTTGCTGTGTAACAAATTACACTTCCCCTACAGTGACGTGGTGCTGACTGCAAACACAAACACTATTGGTTCATCAAGAAAACACAAGTAGTCACCTCTTTTCAGGAAGTGCCTGGAAGAGATACACTACCTCTATGTGAAACTCCTTCACTTTGCAGTAACTAAAACAAAAACAAGAGTTCAATTCCAAAGGCTATAACTGAGAAAGAAAATATTAAGCCTTTTATGCCCTGTGTGTGCAGGTGTGGTGTGAGAGAAACAAAGAGCTACAAGAACTCTAAAGCACATTTCATTTACACTGTTGTAATTCACTGCTCAAAACAATGTGGGAAGCATTTTGCTTGTTAAATAGTTAAGGATCAACTTTTATACTGTTACTATTCTGGTCTTTAAGCATGGTTATTCTGCTAGTACCCACATGTGTAACTTTTTTACAGTCAGAGGAGAACAATTTTAACAATTCAATCTGACTCTAGTCACCTTTCTGTAAATTGCCTAACAGCACAATTTAAATCTAGCAAACTACAGTTCTTTGGATGATATAAGTCAGCTACATAACCAGAATTTTTCAAGATTAAGGCTCACTGAGATTTCTAAGGACTGTGAACTACAGTTAAATATGTATCAGGTGCTCTGAAATAACCTCTGTGCTTTTATCTCCAACAGATCTAAGTCAAGGGACAACAGGAAAAGGGAACATAGTAAAATCATCATGCATTTACTGTGGTCAAAATAACCACGTTATTGTGACTCTCTGAGTTTTGGTGAAACTATTGTGGATCTAAAACTCACCTTTCTAAAGAGGTTAGCCTAAAATCTAGTCCCCAAAATGCCAGATGAGTGAGTAGTCTTCCTGGTGATAGCAGAGTGCTAATGAACCTATGAAAGTTTTGGAATGAAAATCCAAATGAGTATTCCACTGTTTCTAGTTATTTTTAAACTGCTACCCCTGTAGTAGCTTACTTGAGTGGAATATGGGCTTTTAAAGGTACATACTTCTTAAAAAGTATATACTTTTTTCTTTAGGCAGAGAGGGCATCTTCCCCCCCACAGTGGTCAGTGATTTTCTTGGGGACCACCACCTGTTTTTGGAACTGTTCTTTAAAAGTTTAAGAACTAAAGTCTAGTTTATATGTCACAGTCAGGATTCACCACATATGCTGCCAGGTGATTAATTCCATGTGAGAAAAGGGAAATAATACCCTTACAGAGAGGAAGATACAGCACAATTACTATTCAGCTGGGTTAGTCCAAATAGCAGCTCAGGAGTAGCTGGCCCTACTACTTTGCTACAGAAACTGGTAGAAGCTCTGCAACAGCAAAGCTTCCTATGCAGCTCATAGCTACTCATACCTATGGCCAGCACATGTCCAGTACACAGCTGTGACCACAAAAGGGGAGAAGGGACCAAAAAGGGGGATCTAGAGCAACACCAGCTGCACAAGTCAGATGTTTCTGAGTGCCTTTCATACAGCCTGTCTCATTTAAATGACAAGAGTTTATGAATTGTAATTCAAGAACTTACCACTGAAAGATACTGAAGTAGTTCACATAATTACAAAAATGAACAAACTTTCTGGGGTCTAAATGGATTTGTACTTGATGATACTCCCGTCAGTAGGGGATCATGTTGTGCATTCTGCAGGCAGAATTGCTTCAAGTCAGCTGCAGCTTGAGAAACCTGGTTATAATAAAAGCTGGCATTAGAATTCACTGAACAGTCTTTACCGAGGATGTGGTTTTTACGTTGAAAAGTATAAAGAATACTACTAAATGATTCTGCAGTACAGCTTATGTAGATTTTATGCAATAATTTCATTGTAGTTTTTTTGTTAAAGACAAGAAGAACAACGGAAGTACGAAAACTGATTTGGCTGTTTTAATTACCATGTTAAACTTCTAAGTATGAAGGGTGACATACGAGCAAGATCTTGGAGATGGCTTTATTAAATATATGAAGATCCTTGTTCTAGCATAAACAATTCAAATATACTGTCTATTGTTTAACATGTTCTGCTCGACTGAACTCACATTTCAGGCTCTCTTGGAAAGCCATCTTTATGATGAGATAATGGGGTTCTGAGCACCCTTATAAGGGTTTTTTGGCATGCTTCCTAAAAACTGAACAGTGAAAAATTCTTTGTCTTGCTTCTCTTTGCTGTAACTGTGAACTCATAAAATAGAACGATCAGTTTCAAAAAGTTGCATCTTGCACTGACACTTCGTGTCTGCACTTTGCCCAGTTTCTCTACCGTGCCAGGCGCGGTCTCACCCCGGCCGGGCACAAGCTCAATGCACTTGGTGTGCCCGGCAGCGACATCTCCATCTTGCCGTGCTGGGGCCAGCCCAGCCTGTTGTGCGCCCCGGCTCGGGCGGCCTCTCCCAGAGCCCGACGAAGGGCGCTCCTCGTTCCGAGGGCACGAACGGGCAGCGGGGGCCGCGTCCATCGCCCCGGGGGAGCGGCCCCGGGTCCTGAGGGGCGGCGGGGAGCGAGCGGCCGAGCCGCGGGCAGGGGCGGCGGCGGAGGGGACGCGGCTGCGCTGCAGTTCCAGGCTCGCCTCGGCCGGGGAACCCCGACGGAGCCCCGGGAAAAGCTCGGGCGCCGCCGCCCGCCGGGTCCGCGGGGCGGGGCAGGTCGGAGCCGGCGGCCCCGGCCCGGCCCGGCCCCAGCGCGGCGGGCGCGGCCCCGGGGCGGTGAAATGGCGGCGCGTCCGTCCCGTCCCGTCCCGTCGCGACTCCGCGCTCACCTTCACGCGGGTCACACTCGCCTCCAGGCGCAGCTGCTGCACCACCTTCTTCATGGCCGCCACGTTGGAGGAGCCCGACATGGCGGGGTTGGCGGCGGGCTCGGTTCGCCACTCGCGGCACTCCCAGCACAACTTCCCGGCGCGGCCGCAACTCCCCGGACCGCGGCGCCTGCGCACCCCGGGCCGGGCCGGGGCGGGGCCGCTCCGTGTGCCCGGGACGGGACCCGCCTGCGGGCACTGAAATAACCCGGCCCGCCCGCGCTCAGCGTGCGGCTGCGAGAGGGGGCTGCTTTCGCAGCGAGGTGGCGAATCTTGGTGGTCGTACTCACTGGGTTCCAAGTTTGGAGATTACTTTGATATACAGTGAATGAAGTTCCTAATTTAGTTCTTGCTCGCAGTTTGTGTTGCCTGGAGGATCATTTTACTAGACCTAGTTCGTTGCAGAAAGTGGCCGGGAGCAACAATGAAGCCTGGAGCGTGGGGTGACGTCGGGCACTGCGAAGTGCAGCATCTTCCCTGCACTCAGGAGCAATGGCAGGACCAGCTGCTGTGCCCGGCTGTGGCTGGGAATGATCCGAGGAGACGGGGCGCTACACTCGGGTCATTTGTGGGAGCTTGCGAGTAAAGACACAGGCCCTGTTAAGTCGGTATTTCCCACTGACATGAGAAAATACTTAATTCCACAACGCCAGGGTGAGACTTGGAAGGTCCCGTCACTCGTGCTCAAGAACAGGCGACTTAGAAGTAGCTGAGGTAGAGGCAAGAAGAGTAGAGAGATCTGTTGAGATCAGAAAAACAGCAAGGGTTCAGCAGGCTGAAAATCCAGAGGAGGTTTGTAACATCAGAGGGGCTGGAAGAGCTCCAAAGTGAGAGCACCCAGGAAACTACTAACAAAAAGAGAAAGATGGAAACAAGCTTTTTAATAGGGCCTGTTACAATAGAACTGGGGGAATAGTTTTAAACTAAAAGAGGGTTGATTAGAGATGAAAGGAAGAAGTTTTTAACACTAAAGGTGGTAAAAGCCTGGAAGAGGTTAACCAGAGAGATGGGAGATGCTCCACCGCTGGAAACAGTCAAGGTCAGATTGGACCTGGGGGTCTGGACAGCCTGGCCAAATGGGAGATGTCCCTGCTCACTGCAGGGGCTTGGACTCACTGACCTTCAAAAGTCCCTTCCAACCCATTCCATGATTCTATAACAATGTTAGGACAGAACCATGGTTATAATTTATGGAAGTATTTTTCTGACACGGTTGCCCGGCACAGTCACGTTTCCTCTGAGCACTGCATTTGGCTGGCACAATGTGTTTACTGCAGTTCACAATAATTATCACTTTATCAGATCCAAGTCCTGCAAGAATCTTGTTTTGTGGGGATTTCGGTCTGTGTCTTTAGAAAAACAGTGGAATTGTGTAGAAAACTGTATATTACCAAACTATTTTTATGAAAGGGGAGAAAATGTTAAGAGGAAATGCTCTAAGGCAGAGCTCTTAGAGCTGCAGGGCTATGATTTAGCAATTCCCCCAGTTACTTAGGAGATACTCACTTGTGTAGAAGGTGTGGTTGGTTCTGCTTGCAGTTAGCTGCAACCTTTCTGCCTCACCACAGACATAACTTCCGTTTTCATAAGTGGAATGAAGATCAGTAAATGAAAAAAAGAGGATATTTATGGAGTAACTTCTGTCATAACATATTAACATGAAACTCATTGTTAAAGAATGCTTCAATCAAAAAGAAAATTAGAAAGCCCAGCTGGCATTTGCTGTGGTCACACAGAGGGACCAACTTGTCATTGAGTCAAATGAGACCTCGAACATCACAGGTGAGAGTTTTTGTACTTTTTCATGAAGATTTTTTAGGTTTCACAAATCTAAATTAAATTAAATTAACAAATTAAAACAAGGTTTTAGAAGACCTGAGAGGAAAAATAGATGTACTTTAAAAATAACATATATAGAAAGAATTATTTTCTAGTTAATATTAAGTAACTCAACAGTTGCAGAAACATTTAATATAGCTAATTTGCACAGCTTCTAGTTAAAGAGAAGTAATTAGCAGTGCAACAACTACCATGGATTCAAACACAGTCTAAGTGAACCTTGCTCAGAGCCAGCTTAGTTATTCTTTTTGCAGACATTAGCAGGAGCATTTTTGTGTTTCCAAGGTAGCTAATATAATTAACAACATTCAGAAACATTCTGAATTTATTTCTCGATGACACGTTTCAAGTTGTGGTGCTATTTGAATCAAGCTTTCAGGGCTTTGCATTTTTTATGAGATGAACAAAGGTAGGATTTCAGCTGAGGGATTCTTGTAGTCATGACACTCTCCAGAGTATCAACTGTTTTTGGTAAGATGTCTCCACTGCTGTCACAGTGATACACAGCAGTAGCACAGGCTCTCTGTTGTCTCACTTCCATTGTGGAGCTTGTTCTGATGTGACTTACTGGATGCTGTCAGCTGGCATTCAGTCACAAATTTCTCTGCTATCACTGTTCTTGCTCTCTGGTCATCACTGAGAGACAGTCTCACTGTTCTAGTCCCTGTGCTGATATCAAAGGATTCATTCCTGCAAATGGAAGTCCACCTAAACCAAACAAAGCATATAGCAAGAGGATAATAATACATTTACATCTGTTTTTTTTTTTTTTAGCTGGTGGAGCTTCATGTTTTTTATGTCCCAGCAGAAGTATGGAACTTCAAGCTGAATACAGTTCCAGTAGCTCTTACTAGCAAATTCATCTCAGCTGGGTTTATAAGGTGAGTGTAGTTCTAGGTTTCATGTATGTGGTAGGTCCTTCACACTGTCCTTCAGTCTTTCAGTCCAGCTGTTGCTCTAGAGAGCAAATTACATCTGCCAGCAGAAACTTGTTGTCTCATTAAATTTCTGGAGTGTAAGTGGTGACCATAACTAGCATTATGTTAACTTGTACTCTATCAGGCTTACTTCTCTTGCAGCCCATGGTGTAGACCATTCAAAAGCACTTCCAGAGCAGTGCTAGCATTTCTGCAGAACGATTTCTATTGTAAAATCATATATTTTATTCTTTCTGTCTCCTTGAGCCTGATTATCAAAAGCTGGAATTCTTTTGGGCAGTGGGCCAGCTTCAAGAGAGTGGCTAGATGAAGACAGGATAGCCTGTCAGCTCTCAGGAACAGGGATATGATGATCTGAGCTCTCTCAGTCCAGAGAAAGATCTGAAGCTTTGTTTCTCAAGG
The DNA here is from genome assembly GCA_037013685.1 of Acridotheres tristis. NCBI lineage: Eukaryota > Metazoa > Chordata > Aves > Passeriformes > Sturnidae > Acridotheres > Acridotheres tristis. Next base: position 15,032,092 of record CM072895.1, read on the forward strand.
GGGAGCATTACAGCCCATGAACCAGCAGCATTTCCTCTTTCCTGAGCAGTGAAAGGTTGTGCACAGCACCATGTACTGTGTGTGCTCTCAGGTAGCTGTTTAAATGACTTATTGAAAGAATACCCTGGTTCCCAGTCCTGGCTTCAAACCTGGCACAGGAAGTTGCATTTTTAATCTGTCATAACTTCGAACTTTTTTTTTTTAAACTCCTAAACACTTTGCTCACAAAATCTGTGCATATCTAGTGTGGTAAGAGGTTGTAGAAAAATCAAATAATGTAAAAATGTGTATTGAAACTGAGCTTTTAAATTCACCTTTTCTACATCTGTGCAAAACCTGTCAATTCATCTAAAACTGCAGGGAATAAAGGTTTTAATTAATTTAAATTGAGTCTTGTATTATCCACTTAAGACAATATGTAGTGTAGCTGAAAAGACTGACAGCAGTCAGGTATGAGCATGTAGGGCAGAATGTGTTCATTCTCACAGCTGCTTTTGTTGAAAGGCTGCTCAAAACCAGAGAAAATAAGTGCATACACCTATTTTGTTCGTTGTAGTCTGCAGCAGAGGTGCAGAATACTCGTCTGAAGTGGTAACCATGTCATGGACATCTGCCACTGCCCTATATTTTCTAGTGTAAATTTATTTCACTGAGGCATCAAATTAAACTAGGATCCTCACTGATTTCAGTGGGTTTATATCTGCCTGGGTATTGTTGCTTGCTAATGACTCCTAGATAATTGCTTATTAATTATTCTGTGGGTACTATGCAGTGCTGCAGTACATTAACATTAACAATAATGTACCTGGCCAGTGAATCAATGTCTTTAAAAACAAAACAAAAAAAATTTAAAAGCTTCTTTTATTATAATCCAGGAGAGAGGGAATGGCAGCCTTGCTGGTACTGCTGTGGCTTGGACGTTGTTGATTGCTGTGTCGTTCAGTCAGCTTGACAATCCCAGCACTGTCTGAGTCAGCTTTACAAAGGATTCCTAGGTCAAAGCACAGGCCACTTCCATTAGCTGAGAAAGTAGAGCATGATATTAAGGATATAATTGTCTATGGCCCTGAGTTCTTGTTCCCATGAACTTGATTTTTAGCCTCTGTGAGCTGTTTTTTAAATTTCTCATTCCTCACTACAGAAGCCAAACTTTTATTATTTCTGGATGAGATGGCTGCAATAAACTCTAGTTTGCATTACTTTTAAAGGGACACCCTGAAGCAAGTGACTTGTATGTGACTATTTTCTGCCAGCCAGTGGCAGCAAGAGACAGACTAATATTGTATTTTCCTAGCAGCTGCACTGACAAATAATTTCTGGATAAATTTCTGCCCTATATCTCAGGATCTGAATACCTAGATACTTTCCCCCATTATACATTGTAGATGTGTCCACTCTGCAGACTTTGCTCTCCTCTGCTGCCTGCCTGTGCTCCAGGGCAGTTTTAGGATCTTGAGGAGGGTCCTCTAAGTCCAAGGTATTTGAAATAGTACAAGGGCAGCATTGTAGCCCACTGAAGTATTGTGTTCATGAGGTGAAAATGGCAGTGTTTTTACTACATATTTGAGATGTGAACTGAAGGCCTGTAGGGCTGCTTGCAAGTGCAAACAAACCTTGCCAGGTTAATGTGGAAGACCTGTTCAAATGGAAAGCCTGGCAGGTTCTTGTCTGTACTGTTTGCTGAGAATGGCATGTGCTATCCCCCAAGCTGTGTCTGTGCATTGCTTGAGGAGTGAGAGTTGCCTGGGCCAAAATCATCCTACCACTTAATCAGCGTGGGTGATTAACAGTCTCAAGCCTGCATTTGTTCCCTGGCTTCTTATATGACAGCCTAGAACAATTAGGATTGCTTATGCTGTGCTGCAGAGCTTTGGTGTGCCTCTGGCACATTTGGATTTATTGTGCAGAGATGCTTTTTATTCTGTAGTGATTTCTTCTACTGAGCTCTTTATCTAAATATTTGCATACTTTCAAGTAGTACATTAAATGATGCAATTCATATTTGTGTCAGCATTCTCATCCTCAAATCATGGTGGAAATGTTCACACTGGAGTGTTTGTTTTTTATTTAAAATACATTTGCATGCACACATACACACACCCAGCTGTGAATTTGTGTTGGAGAAGACAAAAGCAGAGGAATGTGCCTGCTGCTTAAAGTGGATAGTGATGAAGGCTCTTCTGGCCCTGGGTGCTTAAAGGGAATGTTCAACAGTCCTGGTCCAGCCCCATGAAACTCACTTAGAGGGAAGTGCATGACTGTAACTTCCAGTGTTGTTACTCACCTGCAGATGAGCAGCAGCATTCTGAAGGAGTAAATTTAAAATTTTATCTGCTTTCTCACTTTGTATGAGGCTGATACAATGTGAGTCTTGCTAGTTAATGTCAGGACAGCTCTTACAGTGCAGTGTTCTGACTGCCACCCATCTGTCACTGGGTTCAGTTCTAGGACATAGTTCCCAGTTTTGGGCATTCTGTTTGTGCAAGGCAGCACGTATAGAGCATTATCTTCCCCCTCCTACTAACTAGCCATCATTACTTGATCTTACAGATGTATTAATGACTGACAACATTCTAGGGTGTCTCCTCACATCACATTAAGAGTGCTGCGGGAGAGGCTTGGAGAGTACCTGGGTGGCGTGACAGTTACAGATAAATTCAGATTTTTAAAATGCATTGGAAAAAAACTAGCAGTGGTAAGTTAATTTTTTTTTTTCTTCAATGCTCTTGTTTTATAATGTAAAGCAGAGGTTTCATTCCTGCAGATGAGATAATATCACACAAAGTAGAGAGAACTTTAGGAGCACTGCTGACATTTCTTTTAAACGTGCTGCAGCATAAGCTCTTGTCAGAGCACATCTGCTTCCCCAGCTGCAAAGGCAAAGCTGGACAGTTATATTAGAAATACCCTTTAAAGCAACAGGTATAATTAGTTGTTGTCCAGTAAAAAGATGATAGTTTTGATAAATCCATGGATTAAATATAATCTGGTTGCATTTAAAAAACCCCAAATCCATAAGGCCATTATTGCCTGTATATGGTTGGGAATAATTCAGTTGACAAATTTGCAATGGAAGCTCAGTCAGAGTTCCTCTAATGGCTCCTGCTGTGACCTGCCCAAAAGCACTTAAGACATCATTCTCTGAATGAAAACTTCTCTGGGTGTTCCACTGTTTAGTGCAATAATGCAGCCTGAGATGTAGGTAATAAAACCCCTACATGTGTGAACCACAACTGTTCCTCACAGCAATTCCACACATACATCGTACAAAGTATAGCTAAAAAATAAATAAACTTCAGAATTAGTCCAACTGAAAGTTTGTTCATGTAAAACACGAAGATTTAAGTCATGTATGTAAGTATAGAATACTTTTTCCATGTCTCATTTCACCTCTTTCTCATGGATTTGGAAATTAACTACAAGCAGGAAATTTGGTGCCATTCTTTATTTCATTTCTAGTTGAATTATCACTAAAATCACTCTCACAGAAGACTAGAATAAATACTAAATAATATGCAAAAACTAGGTGGAAAAACATGAAAGGAAACTTAAAAGACTGTGACACAATCTAAATTGGAAAGTACACATATGTTTTCAATGAATTGAGGTCTTTTTAACTGGATGATAATAAGTAAGATGGTTAATTTTCTTCCCCACATAGTTCAGAGATAAATGGAGAAATTTTCCAGCCTTTATAATGTCAGCAAATGAATAAAATATTTTATGTTAATAGAGAATTAAAGATACTGGTAGCATACATGAAGATTTATAGAGACAAATGAAAGATACAGTTTTACTTTGAAGTATTTACTGTTGCTTGATGTTTAACTTTATAGCAAAGTGTAAAGCAATAAACCAACTGCTTTATTTGTTGTTTAGGGTCATGGTAACCTCACTGAATTACATCTTCATGATCAAATATTTGTTGAGTGTTCTCTCCCCTTAGTCTTCTGTTTCACAACTCTAACAATGTAAGCAGAACTAAGAGCTGTGCCCTACTTGCAAGCAAGGGTCTTTTAAATGAAAAGATAAACTAAAATCATGTTCATTTGCTCTTCCTCTTTTGCATACAATCTGTGTGTTTAATTCAATATAATTTTTTGAATGCAAGCTCAGATTTATTTTCCTTACATTGGAGCATATCTTTCAAATATATATTGACTGTTTTAGACTTTGTTCTTAGAAAAACTGTTGAAATGTGAAAGTGTATGTCACAAAAAGAATATGAAGGAAAATGGTAAATACAAGAAGACATAGGGTAATATTAGACGTTTTTCCATATGGATTAAATATTTTGCAACACTGTATTAGGTGAATAGAGAAAATTATGTGAGACTCAGCATTTCTGTCCAGATTCAGCTTGAAGCAACTTTTGATAAAGAAGGTTGAAAATTTTCTTTTCCCATGATTGTTGGATCAGGTCCTTTGAACCATAAGAGAAAGTGCAAAGGATAAAAAAAACTTTCAGTTTTTTCTTTGTTGTGGGTCTGATTAAGATTTTGAAAAATAGACAAAGTTCCAGAACTATGTCAGAATACACAATAGTAGTTTAAGATACTTTTTCCCCCTAAGGCCACTACAGATTTTAGTGCTGGTTATAAAATAATGTAGTATGTAAAAATGACAATAAAATGCATATGTCACATGCAACACTATTGATAAAAAAAGTATTTTATTTGTTATGCTTCCATACTTTATCTTCCAAGGTGAAGGCAGAGCAGGAAACAGAACTGGAGCTGAAGTCATTTGCTCCTCCTTATGTAAGTACTGAATGGCTTATAAGGTACCATTTTCAGAAACTTTACATTGCACATTTTCTTTGTCTTGTCTGATGGGTATACTGTGTAATTTCAGGCACTTTATCCTGAATTATATTTATTACCTGGAGTGGAATATTTTGAAGATGTTTATCCATTACCATCATCAACTCAACAAAAACATCACATTATTGAAGAAGCTAATAGGTTTGGTCATGGATCAAGATTATCCAGCCTTTCCCAACAGAAACCTGAAAAAAGCAAACCATTTTTAGAAAGTATAAGAAGCAGGCATCAGGTAGAAAATCTGGAAGTGCCCAGTCCTGTGGAATGGGATGAGAAAGAAACTGTTCCAGTTTTGCACACAAACAGTAAGCAAGACAATAACAACAGGATTCCAGAAAAGCAGTTTGGAAATAAAGGTAAGCTTAACCAGTGCAGTGAAGGAGGATGGTGAATGAGAAGAAAAATAAACGTTATGGTTAACATTTACAGTAAAATAATATCTCTGTTTCATATTATCAATTATTATGCAGATCAAAGTGGATCTGATGGATCTCTCTTCACACCAAATCATTCAAATCCTGCAAGTCAGGAGTCTGGAAAGTGTGACCTGGTATCACAGACCTCTGAGCAGAATCGTCTCAGCCAAGATCAAGAAGGCTACAGTGCTCCTAAGTGGAACAACAAAGCCAAAGGAACTGCTCTTACTGATGTAAACCACAGTGATGAACAAGGCCAGGGTAACCAAAGACCCCAGAATCACACTAAACATCAGAAGGGTACAAATGTTGATTATTGTCTTTTGGCTAAAGCAAGAGTTCTAGAAAGTCAGCAAAGTAAAGCTAAGTTTTAAGAAAATAAAATAATTTCTTAAAATAATTTGAATTACAGGTTAAAATAATCTGTAATTAAAGCTTAAGTTGGAATAGCACTCTCAGAACAGTATTCAATTTAAAAAATGATATCTTTCAAAGAGATGTAGTTTTACCTTGTGATTCCTTCATTATCACTGTGTGCTGATATAGAGAAACGCTTTACTATAGTTGATACATTTGTCTAATCACCAGAATTAGTCAGATATAAATTCTAAGAACAAAATTACCTTTTTTTTTTTCTTTTTTCTGTTATTCATGGAACATTTCCAAATCCTAGAGATAACACCACTTGCTGTGTTGATTCACTGAATTTCCAATGCAGGTTGGAAAGCCCAGGCATTGACAGCCAAACCAGCCTGATTTTTGCAAGTGTAATCCATGTATTTTTGTCATCACTATCCTGTCACAGAACCAGCAAACATGGAAAATAACGAGCACCAAAAAGATACCAAATTAAGAAGAGACGGAACACAGGATGATGAAATTTTTAAAATAATGGAAGACCAAACAACAGATTATGTCCACAAAAAACAAAGGTTAGCAAATAATGAATCTTCTAAAATAATGGACAATATTAATTAACTGATACAAACTTACTTTACAGACTTCAAGTAAATGAAAGAAAAGGAGAAAAAACCATTTCAGTCAATGAACTTTCACTTCTTTTTTGATTTTATCTTAGCTTGCAGCAAAACAGAACTAAGAATGCTAGAGTTGGTGAAAAACTGGATAATCAGGTATGCTTTTCAAGGTAACATTCCAAGTAATCTTGAGTAATAAATATAATTCTCCACCTAGAAACAGTCTAATTTTGTAAGACTGGTGACTCATTATAAATATGAAAAATTGAGAATAATTGAGAAAAGATAATCCATGCACTGTTACTTAGCAGATTTTCCAATGAATATCAACTATATTTCTAAACAATTAAAATCTGCAATTACAAATTTTAGTTTAGAAATTGGCAGTTTTTTATTTCATAATTAATGAACCAGGTGGCTGTTTTAAGGCCCTTAGTTCCTGGTCTTGCATGGGAATGTCAGTAACTTGTAGGGTTGTGGACACGGACAAGAACAATTAGCAGTAGTCTGTAGCTTTGTCTGTGTGTTCAGTGTTCTCATTCTGTTTGCAGAGATCCAGCTGTTTGTAATTCAGTAGTCGTGTGTGCTGCTTACAGAATAAAAAAGCCTTCCTGCAGAAGTCAGATTCAGCCCTCTCATTCACTCAGGCCACTTTCAGGGCATGTGTCAAATGTAACTATTCAGGATTATGGTTATGTACTTAGTTGTGTCTTTTGACTCTACAGGCAGATGAAAACATGCAAAATCATCTTACTTCTCCAAAAGAGTACATTTCACCTCCTAGTCCACCTTTTTTGGCACTTACTGTAAATCCAGCTCAAGTTCCTGTAATTCAGGCAGCAAGTGAGTACATGATTTCAAGAAATTGCAAGGAAGTGAACATTTAATCAAGACTGAAGAGTCAGTGAAGACATAAATACCTACACTGTACATACATTAATTCACAGTATTGTTGCAAATTTTAATTTATTATTAGAAAATTCCAGGTATTTATGATTGCATGGGCTATCCTAGAGCTTGGCAGGTTCCCAGCACTAGAAAACCTAACTTGTCAAGTTGTGGATGGAAGGAGAAAAGGAGGGAGATCAGATGAAATACTGCAGGCTTAAGTGAGAATGTAGCAAAGAAAACCACAAGTAGTGTTGCAGAGGAGGAGTATAGTGAGAAGTTAAGTTTTTGACCTATTGTTGCACACTAGTGGAAGTCTGAGATATTGTCCTGCCAGCTGGAGTTTAAAGCAAGATTTCTCTACATTTATATTGCAATATATTTTAAACAGGAAGTAGTCTTTTGGAGGCTTTTTTGGCCTCATTTGCAAGAATTTGCAATGTGTGGAGCGAGTACATTTCTTGATTACATAGTTTCAGTGATATATTTTCTAAATGTATAGAAAGATGTTTGTGTGTGTGTGAATGCCTGGATGCATGCTGGATTTCTCCCTTTTTCTAAAGCACCAGCCATTCTGAAAAGTTAGATTAAAATGAAACCTGATTAAAATGAAATCGTTTGTACTGCTTGTTCTGACAGAGCTTTTGCATAATCTGTGATGAGTATATTACAAAAGTCTTGACTGATCCTTTGTACTTAGAGTATTCAAATACTTGCTAAATATAATTGTAATATCTTTAGAAAACAAGATGGTAGAACAATTGCAGGAAATTAAGAAAGACAGAAGACACATGGAAAAAACTAGAGAAGAACTGATCAGAAAAGCTAAAGGGCTACGGGAACAAAATAAGCTGAGGAGATACCATGGTACGCTTTTAATTTATATTGGAATTTGGAGTGATTGAGAACTTACACTGAAACTAACATGAAAATATTTGTCTCCTTGTCAGTGAGCTTTATTACAGAGAGAGCAGTTTGCTAACCAGTAGCTCCAAGAAGGCTCATTTTGTGTAATAGCATTCTAGAAAAATTCAAGGTTGCAGTGTTTCCTTCCACATTTTTTTTGTTGTGGCATATCTTATAAAGTTAAGGTTATTCTGGCTTTCATAAACTGTTCAAGTTGTGTCTCATGTATGTGCAGTGTTCAGAGAGCTACTGCAGGCTGCTTCTCTCGGAGGCCCAGGGCAGCTGGCATATTCTAACCCTGCCTTTAGCTGGTGCCTGACTTTTCTTAGTAAAATTATTTTTGAGTTTATACTTAAAACTATCTTCCCTAAGTCACATCCCAGTTGTACAGAGATGAGATTTAATTGTTTTGATGTTTTGAGAGCTTTCTCTTTGTGCTTAAATGTAGCTAAGTCATGATGAGTCTCAAATATTACTTGTAGATGGTTGAAAGGAGACAAGCCAATTCTTTCAGTTATTCTCTAAGGACGTGGCTGCACCACACCCTGCAGCGTGGGGAATTTATATTTTAAAAACCACAAACTTGGGTGCTTGAAGCAGTAGCTCTGTAGTAGCATGGAGCTGCATTTCAAGCTAGAGATAAGCCCTAAATGGCACCTGCATTGCCTTCAATTATGTTAGGTAAAATAAAGGTTATTTCACAAGGATTCAAACAGCTTCTGCAGGTTCTGTAAGAAGCATCTGTACCTCTGAATTTTTTTTATCAGACATGTAGAGTTTCATAAGTAAGGGCAGGTAGCAAGCATGTATCTTTACAAGGTATTAAGGAAAGAGCATTTTCTGCAGTACCAGCCATCCAAGTCTGTATTTAATGTCCTCCTAGGACTGCCATGCTGACAGGCCCTCTCAGTTACATAGCAGAGTGTCTTCCAAGAGCCGAGTTCTTTTGGGTCAGTTTCAGTTGTCCTGCTTCCATAAAATATGCCTCTAAAGAAGGGATTCATTTAAGACTGCAGGTTTGCAGTGGCCATCAGACTGCCACAACACATACAGGGCGTTTATGTGCCAGCTCTTGATAGCACATCAACAACATAGGAGGAATCATAGTAAAGGATAAAGGTAACCAGCTGTTTCCCATAATTTGGGATGTCAGTATAAAATGAAGCTGTTCAAAATCTCTGGCCATGAAGAACATAACTTTTGCCTAAATCTACAATGCTACGTTTTCTGGAACAGTAGAGCTGTGGACTTAAGATTGTGCTGGGCATACCTGTCTTCACAGGCCAGGAGCACTTAAATGCAGCAGAACCTGCAGAACAGCCAGGCTGAATAAAACTGGGTTTGGACCCTATGTTTTATCTCTGGGCAGATAGAGCCTTTTGTTGCAGCTGTTTGTGTGGCAATTCAGTTGCGGTTAGAGTGAATGTAATTTTAATGAAGACTTTTTTTCACTAAATGTTTCTTTTAAAGAAATCTCCAGCCATGTGCCATTGGGCAGCTGAAGCTTGTGAGGTGAGCTGGTCATGACTGTCTTCAGCAGACCTTATGATAAAGGGAACAAGACTAAACACTATTATTGTTTTCCTGTGCAGTTCGTGAGGAATGGAAGAAGAAGTACTTTGAAACTAAAAAAGCTACAGTTTCACTGGAGGACACCTTAAACAAACTGCGACAAGATTTAGAGCTTTACCACCACAAATTGCTCTTGCAATTGGAAGCCAGAGATAGCCAAAAACGACCAAACAATGCAACAACCTCCAAGGTATTTGCTAGTATTATTTATTATATCTTTTTAGATAGTCGGAGTGGGTTTTTTGTATAAAATATAAATTAAAGAAACAGATTTATTGCCAACCAATGACTTGTAAACTAGCTTTAGCTCAATGATCTGAGGGATGGAATTCCTTCAGGCCATTTGTCTCAAAAAGACTGCAGAAGTGTTTGAGTCTGAGCATTTTTTTCTTTCTGCTTTCTGTTGGTACCCTTTTGTAACAAACTCCCCTTTCTGTTCAGTATGGCTAATGGATTGTTCAGTTCTACTTTGTTTCTATTATCCAAGATTTCATACAAGGAGGCAATGAATGTTTGGAGCACGCAAAACGTAGCTGTAGCTTTTGAAGTGATTGCACTTCAACTGTTGTGCAACTGTTTCATAGGAGTTTCATAGGAAGTTCAGAGGGATTAAAAGGAGAAAAGATTAAAAAGAAGAAAAGATAAAGGAGGAAACACCCTTTCCAACAGTTGTGTCTGTTAATTTTCTAAATGCATAATGGAAGCAAGGCTGTTGACAAAACTGAAGCTGGCCAAGGAAAAATAAATGTCCCTTCCTTGCATCTGAAAGCTGTGTCCATATACAATCTATAAGTATATATTATATAAAAATGTGTATTCTTTGAGCTATCTTGAAATATCTACACAATAAAAATATGATTATGGTTGATATTGCTTTACTGGCTATGTTCAGACACGTTATTGCTCCTTTTGAGGGGCCTATGAGGGGTGGGGGTTTTTTGGTCTCTTTGGCTAGGCACAGAAAGGCTTACATGAAGGAAATGCACAAGGCAACATTGCTACAGCAGTTCTGTAGTGGCCAGCACCCAGAGAAGGGAGCCAGGATTTACTGAGCACAGGGGTGCTCCCCACCTGTCGTGAGCGACGTGCAGCCAGGCAGGCAGCAGCCAGGAGGGACAGCAGGGCAGCTGGAAAGAGCTTCTTAGAGGATTGTTCCTGAGTGCTGCAGTAACACCCTCTGAGGGAACTGATGCTCTAATGCTGCACTTCAAGTTTTGTTGTTGTTTCACACAGAATTACACAATCATCCGGATTGCTACAGTGCAACATGAGCTCGATCAACTGAGGCGGAAGCTAGATGATACAAAAATGAGACTCCTAATAGAAATTAAGGTACTCTGCCTTTTAATTGGAACTGTCAGAATGTGGTGGTGTATAAAAAAAATTAGAACTTCTCAATTATTAGATAATGTAAATATTTGCTAAACAGTTCTTGTTTAATGCTGTTGGTTTTAAGGTGTTAGGTGTTGTGACTTTATCATTTGAGCTAAATTGCTCCAGAACACCAGGTTATCAGAGGATTTGGAATGTATGGCATTCAAACAACTTCGCTACTCAATGTACTATGTAGGCTAAGGTTCTCACTCTTGTTCATAAAATTCCTATTTCATTCAAAATGTAATTGAAGAAATACACCTGGTGTGGTAAGGCACTGAGCAGTAATAAATAGACTATAGCTAAAGAAAAAAAAATGGTATAAAGGAAAAAAAAAACAACCAAAAAAAAAATAAAGGCTGTCTAAGCAGATGGCAGACCTCTTCATTTGCTTTATTTCATATCAGTGTTGCCTATGTCATTTCGGAAGAGGTAATATAGACTTTCACATTGGACAACTTTCCGGCTCTGAAAGCTTGAAATAGGAGTGTTCTACATCACAGAGATTATTGCCCATACTCCTGTTTGCAGGGTGGTTGTAATCATTATGATTCCTCCATGGTCTAGCAAGGAGTGGAAAGAACAACTAATTTTGCAGTTGTCTCAAAAACATCAAGGCAAAGTACAGAACAAAGTAGTGCTAGAACATATAAAATTTCAAAGATGAAAGATGTGGCCGGTACTCAGCCATCCTGTATAAAATTCAGTCTTAGTTATATAAACCTATATGTATGTTGGCTCCAAAAAAAGCTTCCTTAAATTGCCATTCCTTAAATGATGGGTTCTTTTGCAGATGAGAAAGCAGGCAGCATCTGATTTAGGAGCACTGAGAGCAGAACTGACACAGAAGAAGATTCATTCAGCTTTAATGCTCCAGTCCAGAAAATGAGGAATTTAAGAAGATGACATGACCAACATCTGTGAAGTCTACAGCAGCTCTCTAGTGTATGTAGAAGAGAATTTCAGAGCATTTGTTTGCGTGTTCTTGAAGGTATTTTGTAAGAAGGCACTAATTATATAAATGTTGTGGAATCTGTATACTAGGCTACTGAGGGAATGCTGCTCACTTATTTTTAAATCTCACTGTAAGATTAGTCAGCTACTTAAATATACACTTTAAGCTAGTAACATGTCTAAAACGAAGCTGTTAAAGTGCAAATTAGTTAATTGTGTAACATCCCAGTGGTATGCTGATTCAATTAACTAAATAGCTACTAAGAAATAAAATGTGTAACCTCCTGTTCTTATGCCATTTTTTAGAAATTATTAAAATACATTTTCAGTAGAACTACAGCAACAGTAATCCTTTATTTGACTATTTACTGGAGTATGTTTTTGCCATTATAAATATGCCTATCTATAAATTACCGATGTATCATTACTGTATTATTATGAAGCGTAAACAAAATCTCAGATCATCTCATTTTATTCCATATCTAGCTGGTTTTGTTCCCTCTCTTATTAGGAAAGGCACATGGACATTAACTGTCTTCTGTAGTTTGAACACTTGCCTGAAAGCTTTCTCTTGGACCAGGATCATGATGATCCTGGTCCAATTTACACTCTTGCATATTCTGCCTTTCCTTAATTCCAAGGTCATGCATGTCCTGAGATTAAAAATTCTCTAAAAGAGGAATCAGAAACCTCTTCATAGGAATTTTTTTTCTAGCTCTGCTGTTTGCCTCTTTGCAAACAAGATATTATATTAGGCAGAAGGATAACATGCTAAGAACTAATCTCAGCTAAATAGCTGTCAAGGCTGTATATTACTGGAAGTGAAACACTCATGGGAAATAAGTTAAATGATAAGAAAATTATGCAGTGCTCAAAAGAACTAACTTAGAAATGTCTTGAGTCAAACCACCCATTATCCAACTTATTTTCTTAAAGATGAGATTTAACATTTTAGTGCTAAAGGATTAAATAAATTCTTAAAACTACACCCACTTTTGCTCAATTCAGGGTTGAAGCTCACATTCTTTATTTAAGAATTGTCTTTTATTTAAGACACAAGAGCAGGCCACTAGCTACTGGAAAATCAGAACATAAATTTAAAATATAGTATTATCAATTCAGGATTCTTGACTGCTACAGGAAAGATAATTTTATTATTAAGTCATCTGGCCCTCAGAATTTTGCAGGACAGATATTTGTACGAGAAGGCTCTCAATTCAGCAAATACCTATCTCACAGTATTTAAGCATTTCAGTAGTAATACACATTCTGAAGAACATATATGAATATGCGTGTGTGTATATATATATAAAATATATATATAAAATATATATATAAAATATATATAAAATAAAAAATGTATATAAAATATAAAATATAAAATAATATATATAAAATATATATATAAAATATATATATAAAATATATATAAAATATATATAATTATATATAAAATATATATATAAAAATGTATATAAAATATATATATAAAATATGTATATATAAAATATATATATTAAAAATTTATATATAAAATATATATATAAAAATAATATATAAAATATATATATTAAAAAATATAAAATATATATAAAATATGTATAAAATATATATATTAAAAATTTATATATAAAATGTATATATAAAAATATATATAAAATATATATATAAATATATATATAAAATATATATAATATATATATAAAATATATATATAAAATATATTTAAAAATATAAAATATATAATATATATATATGAAATATATATATAAAATATATATATAAAAATATATATATATAAAATATATATATATATAAAATATATACATAAAAAATATATATCTAAATAGATGTATAAAATATATATATACAAAATATATGTATATAAAATATATACATAAAAACATATGTATATAAAATATATGTATATAAAATATATACATAAAAATATATGTATATAAAATATCTATATAAAATATATGTATATAAAAATATATGTATAAAAAATATTTATATATAAAATATATATATAAAATATATATATAAAATATATATAAAAATATATATAAAATATATATATTAAAAATATATATAAAATATATATAAAATATATACATAAAAATATATATATAAAACATATACATAAAAATATATATATAAATTATATGTATAAAAATATATATATTAAAAAAATATATAATATATATATAAAATATATATATAAAATATATATAAAAATATATATAAAAATATGTATTAAAAATATATAAAATATATGTATAAAATATATATAAAAAATATATGTATATAAAATATATACATAACAATATATGTATATAAAATATATGTATATAAAATATATACATAAAAATATATGTATAAAAAATATGTATATAAAATATATGTATATAAAAGATGTATATAAAATGTATACATTAAAAAAATATATAAATAGATGTATAAAATATATATATAAAATATATGTATATAAAATATATACATAAAAACATATGTATATAAAATATGTATATAAAAATATGCATATAAAAAATATATATTAAAAATATTTATATATAAAATATATATATAAAATATATCTATAAAATATATAGAAAAATATATATATAAAATATATATATATATAAATATATTAAAAAATATATAAAATATATACATAAAAAAATATATAAATTATATGTATAAAATATATATATAAAAATATATGTTTAAAAATATATAAAATATAAATAAAATATATCTATAAAATATATATATAATATATATATAATATATATATAAAATATATATAAAAATATATAAAATATATGTATAAAATATATATAAAAAATATATGTATATAAAATATATACATAAAAAAAATATATAAAAATATATGTATATAAAATATATACATAACAATATATGTATATAAAATATATGTATATAATATATGTAAATAAAATATATATATAAAATATATACATAAAACATATGTATATAAAATATATGTATAAATAATATGTATATAAAATATATATATAAAATATATATATAATATATATAAAAATATATATAAAATATATATATAAAATATATATATAAAATATATACATGAAAACATATGTATTTAAAATATGTATATAAAAATATGTATATAAAAATATATATAAAAATATTTATATATAAAAATATATATATAAAATATATATATAAAATATATATAAAAATATATATATAAAATATATACATAAAAATATATATATAAATTATATGTATAAAATATATATATAAAAATATATGTATAAAAATATATATTAAAAATATATATAAAATATATATATAAAATATATATATAAAATATATATAAAAAAATATATTAAAGTATGTATAAAAATATATAAAATATATGTATATAAAATATATATATAAAAATATATGTATATAAAATATATATAAAAATATATGTATATAAAATATATATATAAAATATATATAAAATATATATATAAAATATATATAAAAATTTGTATATAAAATATATATATAAAATATATATATTAAAAATATATATATTAAATATATATATATAATATATATATTAAAAAGATATATATTAAAAAAATATATAAAATATATATAAAAATATATAAAATATATATAATAAAATATATATAAATATATGTATATATAAAATATATATATAAAATATATATAATATATAAAAATATATATAAAATATATGTAAAATATATATAAAATATATATATAATATATATAAAATGTAGCAGTTTCTCTTAAGGCTTATAGAGTGGTGTTCTAGTGAAAAGCCTTCTGATTTATCAAGGCATTTTTTTCGTGTCTGCAAGAGCAGTAGGCTTCACCTTCTGCTTTCCATCACCGTATGCTCAAGCAGACAATTCAGATGAAGTCTTCCAGTCTTTTCCTCAGTAGGCATTATGGTAATACTGCCATACTATGGTTACTCTTTAGCAAGCAAAAAACCACAATCAATGTAACAAAAAACCCCAACCCCCCAACCAAACCAAACTACCCACTAAACCCACAACTCACTACTAAATAATTATTTTAATTAATGGAGTCACTTAAGCAGGGCCCAGCTGCACTTTAATCTGGTTGTGAAACAGTTCTGAGACGCAGACAAGCAGTGTGGGCTGTAAGCTGTAGAACAAGTAAAGCACAGACAGGGAACATTGTTTACAAGCCTTACCAAGACTGCATTTTATTTAACAAAAAAAATCCTGTAAACACCAGCCAATCTTTACATCACTATGGGTATTTTAAAAAGTTATACAACTTCTTTAGGCAAATGATTTTATGAAAATATGAACTAGAAAGAAAACATAATCTCCTATTATCTCAGAGGCAACACCCCATAAAAACAAAAAACAGGCTTCTGACTGAAGCTTAAGGCGTGTGGAAAAATAGATATGTACTTCATTAAATAAGCTTCTGAATTCTTTTTTTTCAGGAAGTAAAGTAGTTTGAAATAAAAGGAAACATCATCCAAGCTCTCTTCATATTAATACTTCTTCAAGCTAAGGTCAGAGATTTTTGGCTTTTGAAATTAAGGGATTTATGTGATACATAAGCACAGTGAAACTGGAGTTTATTGAATAGTCTGTTCTAACAAGTTTCATATAAATCTTAACAGCACATACTTCATGTTAAGTAATTTCTTCAATCCATAAAAGTCTTTTAATCCAGAAGAGTAACCAAGGTGCATATAATCAACAATCTGTCTCGCCAGTACACTGTTTAATCTGATTCTAGAGTGACTTAGCTAAAATATTGTTTAGGTTGGGAAGTCAGAAGGCCGAGACTGCACCATGTAACACAGGAATAAATATTTACTGCACCTGGCAGCTTTAGCGAAGCATCATTATGAGACTGCTCCTGTAAATCCATCAGTTGGTCTTGTTACCAGATACACACTGGGTTCAAGCATTAACTAACTCACAGTAACTGTGAAAAATTAAAAAGATGAGCTGTCTTTAAAAAAAACCTACTGCTGCAAGGAATGTTATTCCAAAGCAACATTGGAATGTTCTGAAGAATGAAAATACAGTTTTCCATATAAAATAACAAGATTAATTTGCCTAGCTTTTAAAGTTTTTCTAATCACAATATATTTATATAAAGTCAAAATCTGTGATAGCGTAAGCCAAAATAAAAAATTGCCAATTTTCATCATTCTAAATCAAGGGTTCACATAGTTCTTATGGTGTCAGAGCTTGCCACATTGCTTGAGTTTGTTGTTCTGCTGCAGCTTCCCTGGAATAGTCAAGACTGTTTCCATTCCACATGCCAATGCCCCTTAAGCCTCGACTTTTCACATATGCTGCTTTTAGAGAGATGCTGTGAGGGTCATCAAACCATACCTGGTGGAATTGACCAACAGAATCCTAGAAAAACATTTAAACACTTGTGTCAGTGATTACATCTTCTCTTGAACACAGTTAAAAGTACAATTAAAAACTGAGCTACACAAGTTATGTAGACTTATATAGTATTTTCCTGATTTACTGTCACACAGGGCAATTAAAAATTCTAAGTCAAATACTTGGGTATTTTTAAATTGTATAAGTTATAAAACACAATTTAACTGAAGTTAGATGAAAAGACTTAGCTAATTTGTATTTTAATGTTTTTTAAAATACGGCTAAAATTTCAGCTACAGTATCTAAGCTAACACGTGAATTTAGTTAGAGGTTGTGGGGTTTTTTAAGCAATAAACAGAGATTATAAAGGAGATTATAAAATTTTATCAAGGTTATGCTGCTTTTACCTGGTCATTGCCTACAACATCTTTTAATCACCTACATGTGAAATTTAAATAATGTCTAAAGAAACAAGACAAAATGGATACAATGTGGTGTTCTTGTAAGCACAGCAATTTATGGACTCTTTCACTGTGTCTATGTAGAAAACCAATGCAGAAAAGAATTATTAATGCAGAAAAGAATGCCATGCTCATGCAAGGCACTGAGCTAGACAAAATTAAGAGCATCTTAGAATATTTTTTAGTTCAAATAATTTATCAACACATGAAAGTAATTATAACAGTGAAGGACACAGCTATAGGATGTCTTTGTGCCAAAACGTCCTTTTTGACATGATGCAGTATCTCAAGAAGCCTGGAAAGTAATAAAGATCTTTATTACTCCTGTAATCTTCAGGCACTGCACCCTTCTCTCAGACTAGGAATTCAAGACACAGATTTCCAGCAATCTTTTACTATGCAAAAAAAAAAAAAAAAGTAGGAAACATAAAAGGAAGAAAATAATCTAATCCAAATAACTTTATAGTCAAAGATCTATGGCTCATGAATGCTCACTCCACACAACAGTGTCTTGGAAAAAGACTCTTACCTTGTACTCATAAAATGGAGCTTTCTGTACCTCATCCCACAGCACCCCTGAAAGAGAACTGTTCACCTGCTTCATGATGGTTGAGTAGGGGACCTGGCTCCCTGCAGCATCACTGCAAGGAGCCCCACGGAAAGGCACTTTGTGAAGGGAACAAACATGATCCTGAAAAAGAAATAAGGAGGCATGAGTTTCATGTAAGATATACTGAACTCCAGAATAGAAGTACAGCCAAGAACAATTCACAAAAGGCATCAGGGCCACAAAAATCCCAAATCTTTAAGCAACTCTGGCAGACAGTATTTGTAGAGAAAAGTAAATTAAAACAGCTAAATTTTCTTAAATCTGCAGTAATACAGGACTGGATGGATATCATTAAGCTTAAACAGTTGTCTTATCTTTTCCACCTTTAATTGAACCTTACGTTTTTCATAGGTATAATATTTGAGACCTCATAAAATGCTATGCTGTAACAGTCATAGGTTTGTTATGGTTTGTTGCACCTGTCTTTACAGTGGCGTTGAGAAGGCCCATACAAGTGTTTGGACACCATCTTTTCTCATACAGATAACATTTATAGCTCCTTAGTCAAACAGTGCTTGGATATGATGGGGTTCAAGCTGCCTAAGGAGGTAAAATGCCTTGTCTGGTAACACACTGCTCATCAGTTATCAGCCAAGCAAACAAATCTGTTTTGTGTCCCAGCTTGATGCTCTTACCCATCAGACCACACTATTTCCTAGTCCAAAAACAAGATTACCAAAATCTAGTTGTATCTTTCCAAGGAAAAAAAAAAATAACAGTTTGATTGCAAACAAATAATCTTCACCTTACCGTGGATAGGTTTTGGCAGATGTAGTCATAGCCATACCAGGGCACACCCATCACAAGCTTCTTAGGATCAATGCCCATAGCAATGTACTCTTCATATCCTAGTTTTGAAGGAAATAAAAATTAACATGCATTATTTACTTTTCCTATGCTTTTTATTCTTACAACTAATTTAGAGCCAGAGACACTGCAGAACTTGCATGATCCCCAGAGGCCAAGGTGCAAGCTGTCCTTTGCCTTCACCTACATTCCAGCTTGCTCTGCTGAGACCCCAGTAACTGCTCTAGTTGCTCACATTTTAAACCATGTGCCCTCAGCAGAGGTTCACAAAGATGAGAGAAATGTTTTGGGTTCTTTGCAATCTCAGGCAGACACCATTGCTCTGGCTGTCATTTGTCATTCTAAAAGCGATCTTTGCCCTCATGATGTTACAAGTAACACCACACAACTGCTAAAGCTCTGCCTGTAGGGTCAGAAGGATCATGGATATTATTTTCACATTTTGAGCACATTCAAAGCCTCACTGCAACAATAACGAAATAAACCTGTCTAAGAAAAAGTAATCTTTTCTATCAACTATCTACTCAAGTGAACAAATGGAAATGTTCTGACTCCTGGGGATGTGTTTTATCCTCACCAACTAAAGTCTGCAGGTAAGGAGCATTGGCTTTTGCAATACAGTCTGTCCAGATCTGGCTCTGTTCATCATATGACATCACAAATAAGAAGTCACAGGCATCTGCAATCCCAGTGTAGTTGTAGCACCTTTTATCTATGCATGCTGGAGACCAAGCCACATCAAATGTCACCTGAAGGAAAAATGCACAACTTAGTATCAAGTATGGCCTTTAGGTGCCCTTGTTACCCCTTCAAAAAAAACCCCAAAAAACAAAAACAAAACAAAAAAAACCCAACCAAAAAAAAACCCCCAAAAAACCCACCACCACCAAAAAAAACCCCAAAATAACAAAACAAAAACAAAAAACCCCAAACAAAACAAAACAATCAAAAAAACAAACCAAAAAACCAAAAAAAACCCCTCAAAACAAACATATGACTTTTAAAGACAGTATTTCCCCAAACAGTACAGTTTTAATGTATCTTGATAATAATGAACTATTAAAAAAGCTGCTCATCTGATAAAACAAATAGAAGATAATAAAGTGAGTACCCCAATAGTGAATATAAAGCACCAAAGAAATGAAAATATAATATGAAAATCACCAAAAATATGAAGCATGATGGAAATCCTGAAAACTTTAATGATGAGCTTACCAAAACACTGTCAAGCTTCTGCCCCAGAAGGCTGTACTTGCCCTACTTTCAACAATTCATTAAGGAACACTAAAAACTGCCAGCTCACACATAGCAGTAACATCTACAAATCTCAGCGAAGCCCATCTCTCATTTAAATTCATACAGGCAAAAAAGAGTGATTCTTACAAGATCATATCACAGCTAACATTCATAATTAAGCATTCACTAGAATATTATATTTAGATCCGCATAAACTTTTTCATATTCATATGCTAAACAGTACTGCCAAAAGTCCTTACATTTCATAAGGTTAAAATTTAATGTTTGTACAAAGTACATTATTATTACCTGTGATCCAGCTATTTCTCTGTGAAAAGCATCTGTAGTTTCTTTAACAAGCTCTGTCAATGCATAATACTCAGGGGAGGTTTCATTAACTTCTTGCTCTATATCTATGTTAATTCCATCCATATACTGTTTTTTTGCAAGGTCCACCTGCTGAGATATCCATGCTGCTCTTTTAGCAGGGTCAACAATTTCCTTAAGAGGTACATCACCTAGACAAGAGGCCTTCAAGAGTTAACATGCATTTGCACCACAGTGATAGTAAGAAGGAAAGGTTTGTTTTTACTTAACCAACAAATTTAAACACGACATAAGAAATGCCCTTACCAATACTGGTAAAATACAAAGGAGTTCACTTTTCCCCCAAGCATAATTTTGAGAAGCCACCCCAGAAGTGATTACCAAGCTTCGTTGTGACAGTGGTGTTAAAATTAAGTTCCCTTGGTTTTTCTATAATTGGAATCTTCTGAATGCTGCTTAATATTCTTTTAGCCACAGTAAATTACCTTTCTTGAAATCAAAGTACTTTTAGCATTTCCACTGGTCATGTTTAGAGAACAATACTTCCATGTTTAACCTTTGTTGCTTTCCACACTGTAGTCTTGGATTCTGCTTTTTGTCAGCCGAGCCAAAAGGTAATTACAACATGGACTTTGTCTTTCTAATCAGCATTTGTACCTGCACAGAGTTCCTGAGCATTCATGTTTTAAAACTCGACCTCTTCCTTATACAGACGGACTCATTTAAGTGCAAACCACTAAAAATTACTTAAAAGCCCTTTTCTTACTTTGTCTTTTGGGTACTCCACATAAGATTCAGAATACAGACACAAATAACTATCTTCTACAGGCTTTTATTTTCCTCCCTCTTCCTCCATAGCAATGATGTTCCCTATTAGAGAAGTTTTATTAAGATCTCACTGGGATTGTTTTGTTATTACTGTGGCACAATCCACTATTGGTTTCAATACCCTGCATACCAGCACATGCAAAATCTCAAGGTATTATAGTCCTGGGTTCATTAAAGCCTTATTAATTAATTCTCTTAATTATTTTAATACTCTGCATACAACTGAATGTAAAATGTCAAGGTAATACAGCCCTGTGTACCTGATCTTCTTATTCAGGTATTGTAAACACCCACTTTTTCCCAATGTAACCAACCTTTCAGTACTATCCTCGAGCCTTTGGAGTGGGCATAGCACATAAGCTCAGGATCGTACTTTCCAAACGCTGCCACAGTGGTAATTTTTGACCAGTCGTAGGATTTCCAGGTTTCCTTCCCCACATCAAACACAAAGACCTGGAAAAAGGGCAAAAAGCACCTTCGTTAGCCCCGAGCATTACTCAGTCTCCGCGCGGCTCTCACAGGGGCACATCGGCGGCGCCGGGGGAAGCGGCTGGAAGAGATGGAAGCCAGGGAGCGGGGCCCGGGGACACTGCCCGCATTTCAACCAGCCCGGGGACACTGCCCGCACTCCAACCAGCCCGGGGACACTGCCCGCACTCCAGCCAGCCAGCCCGGGGACACTGCCCGCACTCCAGCCAGCCAGCCTGGGGACACTGCCCGGCTCGGGCCGAGCGCAGGCAGCTCCCGTGCGGCAGCGGGCCCGGGGCGCTGAACCTTCTGCGAGCGGCGCTGCCGCCGTGCCCGGCCCTGGGGCCGCGCACCTCGGAGCCGGCGGGGCCCGTGACGGGCTGGCACAGCCGCGGGTCTCGGCACGGGCAGGTCCCGGCAGGGCCCAGCAGCTGCAGGAGGCCGATGGGCAGCAGCCACCCGGCCCAAGGCCGCCCCATGGCCGCCGGAGCCGCCCGGCCGCCCAGCCTCGGCCCCGGGGCGGGCCCGGCCGGAGCCGCCCTCAGAGCGCCGCGTGTGCAGGGACAAATGAGCTCGGCCGAGCGCGTTCACAGCAGCTGTTTATTTAAAGGTTATCCGGGAACGCGTGCCCCGGTTGTTTCCACGATCCCCAGGAGAAGAAGCAGAGCAGAGCGGTCTCCCGGGGGGACGGGGCTCATCCCCGCTGCCCGAGCCAGCCGGAGCCGGCCCGGAGCGGGTCCGTGCGGGTTTAGGCCGGGCACTGCTGCTGGCAGGAACACGCTGTGTGAGCGGGGACAGAGCTCACGGCGTCCTCGGATTTCTGGTCCAGCCTGGGCTGCCCGTCCAGGCTGAGAGCGGAGTCTAAAGGAGAAAAAGAGCAGGGCTGGTTATACATCGGGGCACCTCGCGGGTTTTCACAGAACCCCAGACACACAAACTGGTCGTGTTGTGCACAGGGCCGCCAGACTCACCCGCTGGAACGCAGTGGAAGCCCACGGACACGGGAACAGTCTGAGTTGCTGAGCAGCCTTTTACACAGCGAAGGACTGGCTCCACAGAGAAGCATTTTGCTGCTGTCTTCTCAAATGAAACTGGCTTCTCACTTTTGACAAGTTTACGCTGCAGCTTGCAAGCTACAAAACATGAGCCCTCTTAAAGCGTGCACTGAGTTTAGATAAATAACTTTCTGGACTCAATTTGTAGAATTAGCAACACTAAGACCAATGGATGAAGCTAGATAAACTAATGTGAAGTGAATCCATTTTTTGTCAGGTTCAGGCTGCGAGAAAATGAGGCACATGGAGCATAGTTGGAGGGACAGAAGCTTGTCAGATGGGATCTAGGTGGGATACTGATGTCCAAATCCAAAAAGACACATGTGAAAACCTTGGTCAGCTGACACTCAACTTTACTTAGACAGCACTTCATTTTGGGGCAGCAGTGGCTCCTAGACATCCCCTTCTGCACTGTGAGCAGCATCACACCTGCCTTGCCATGGCTGAATAGCTTAGTCTTCAAGTCTGTCATCCAGGCTTTCCTGGACCAGTCACCTCAGGGAAGCTTGATCTAAGAATACATTACAGAAAATTACAACACATGCCCAGAGGGTTGTGTTCAATACACAATGTGTAGTGCACCCCAATGTAACCAACACATTCATGGTGACCTGGATGGCAAGAACAATCAATCATTCCCAGGCTGAAGTTTTCAGATTGTGTTAATATTCAGCCTGAGGAAATTAAAATAAGTTTTTCCCACCTCAAATGCCCTCTAGTTTGATAGTCAGTGCTAGATATGATTTTTTTTAATAGAAACTAAAAGCCTGGAAATAACAGAATGAAAATAAAGAATGAAACTATTAAAGATGACATAAAATTACTATTGTCAACAGTCAAACTACCTCCTTTTCATACTAAGTTATCGTCTTAGGAGTTTTAAGTTGAACACACAACTCCAGGTAACTGAACAATGCATGAGACATTGATTAAAAAAACCCAACAAAACTAGAACTTGCAGTGAACTACCAAAACTCAGGAAAAACAGATTTTTTCTTCTTTTAATCTGTAGCCACTAATCACAAAAATAGCAAAAAATAAGATGACTGTGCTACAATTAATATAAACCACCTCTTCATGTGATTAATTAATTACTTG
This sequence comes from Acridotheres tristis, assembly GCA_037013685.1. Taxonomy (NCBI): domain Eukaryota; kingdom Metazoa; phylum Chordata; class Aves; order Passeriformes; family Sturnidae; genus Acridotheres; species Acridotheres tristis. Next base: position 15,056,291 of record CM072895.1, read on the forward strand.
AAGGCAATGATATTAATATGTGTTGGAATCTTAGTACCTCCAGCACAGGGGTCTTCTGAGATGATCCAAGAGTGACCAAAACTCACAGCATCTTTAGCTAAATATCCACTGGGCGTTTGATATTCTCTTTCTGTCTCAGCATCATATTTTCCACAAATGCCACATGTTTTTCCAGCCATCCAGAAAGCAACTTGAACCTTTGTGGAAATACAAAAAAGTTGCATGTAAATGATTTTCTTCTAAAACTAAACCCACTGAGAGTAACTTAAAAATTACCTCAAGTCTATGCCCATCATAATATAGTTTATCTATGCCATAATCTGGGGCTTTTAGTGTCAGTCCTTTCTTTTCACTGCCGATTAGCATGCTTGCAGCTGCAACAAAAAAGCAAAATGAGATCTTTTCTAAAATGAAGTTGCTGTTTAAGGGTCCATCCTGAACCATTTGTTAAGTTCCTGGGGACATAATGTATGCCCTAAAGAGTCTTGAAAGAGATGGTGGGAAGTAAAAAGACTACTGCTCCATGCCCTGGGAAGAGCTGAAGCCACTCACAGGGATGGCTGTGACAGGGGTCATCTAAATGTTTGCTCTGTATGTCTCTAGAATCACCAAAATGTACCACAGCCCTGCATTTTTTGGTCTGTGCAAAGTGCACAGGATCCACATCTCTTTCTTTGCTCATCTTTCTTGCCACCCACTAGAAATGCTTGCATGGAGGTATGATAAAATGTCCTGTTTCTCAAATTAGGATGATCTTTATCTTGTGAGGTGTTTGTAGGATCATGTCCTCTCCTTCTACAAAAGATCAGGAAAGATTAAACAAAATCTAAAGATGAGTCTCTTACCAGAATTAGATGTGTATGGAAGATCTCTTGGGGCTTGGACACCATTAATCTTCAACTGAATGCGTCCATTGGAAACATACATGTCAATCTCACTTTAAATAAAGGAAATTAATGTAAACAAATGCTTCTGCTTTGCACTACTCAGCTTATAATTTCCTGTTCTGGCAGAACCATCTCTGCAGGATGCTCATATCATTCTGGCATGAATCACCTTCTGCCTTTCAGGAGGAAGGCTGAGGGGGCCCAGGACAGTGTGCCAGCAGAGTGCTCCCAGTACCCCTTGGCCTGGCTGTACTGGTCTCTGAGTGCCTGCTCGTGGCCACAGCTCAGGCAGGAAGACACCAGGCTACAGGGGCCTTGCTGCAGAACAACTTAATTGCTATTACCTTCACATAAATTGAAGGTGCTTTACATTTCAAAGGAAGATTGGGTTCCCTAGGGCAATTCTCTTACAGCCTGAACAGTCTGTGTATTGTAGTATTTTCTTCAGAGCAGTGCTTGCTCTAATGAAGAAACATGAAGCTCAAGCACATCAAAAGCACATCCATACAATTGTACAGAACAATCAGGAATGATTCAGTGATGAGGAATGTCTTTATCACAAAAGATACAGTCTATAAAACAAGCATCTTTGTGTTCTTCCACAAAACATGTGCAGGGAATTCCCTCTGTTTCTCTAACATTATGGCACAGTTAGGCACACATTTGTCAGAAATAAATAATTACTTGTAATGAAACCTTACAGATCAAAGTCTGTTTATGTGCTTTGAAGAACACTCACTACAATGATTTTAGTATGCATAATCCTATACAATTTAGGGGTGATTGCTCCAGTCTGAAATAAAGTGTGTGTTAAATTCATTTCAAATAGATTAGAACATTATGTACCAAGAGATGTCCTAAGAGCGTGCCTCTAATCTGGGATAAGTAATGCCCTTTTTAGCTGTGTCCACTTCTCAACAACCCTGCTGTAATGAGTGTGGGTTCTAATTTTTCTAATTATTAGCTTAGGGTAGAAGGCCAGACTAATGATTACAATAGCTCCTTCTGGATTTATAGTTTATATGTCTGCCTAATCACTAAGTACTGAAATGAGATGGTTAAATTCTAACAAATTAATAAAGAATTTGGGGCAGCAAAGATTTGAGATTACTGTGAATATACCTCAGATATATTTCAGAAGCACTTTAAAAAGACAAAGTCCCAAACCCTAGTGACACTCCTAGATACCTTTCGATTGACATCAGTTCTTTCTGCATGAGTCTAAAGCTAGTGCTAGTCTGCCCTACCAATCTCATCTTCATTTATAGCATATTCAGCTTGGCATCTATTTTTTGTTAAGTTTTCAATTACTTACTGGCTGGCAATTCTGACATTTACTGCTGTAAGGTCAGCAGACTCTTCGAGTCTTTTCACCATCACCAGGAATTTAAGCTCTGGACTACAGTCCTGCAGCAAGACGTGGTAGCAATTTGCAGGCATTGAGTAGTTAAATTTAACGCCGTTGAAGGTTGTGATCTTATTTTGGAAAACTGTACAATGACCTGAAAAAAAAAAAACAAAACAGTAAAAAGTAAGTATTTTATAATTAATATAAGACAGCTATTTTATTTTAGTTTTGTAATTAAAAGGAAAAGAATCTTCTGCATGTTCCAATGTAGAAGTGAATTAATTCTGTCAATGAAATTTTGGATTTGTAGTAATTCAAAAGTAAAACTTTGCCAGTTCCCAGGCAGCAGGACAGCACCCCCATGATTCAGTCATTGTGTGAGATGAATTCTACTCACAGCTGGTGCTGGTGCAACTCTCGATTTGTGGCATTTTTGGCTTTTCTAACTTTGTTGTAGTCAAAAGAATTTCACAAGGATTGATAACAATTCAGATATCATTAACACTAGAGAAAGTTCACTGAAATGCTGATACCTTTATTGAGTCATAACCAGGATTAGAAATAATTAGAAGCTGGGAAGAAAAAAATACCACACTACACTTCTGTCTTTTTCACTGTAATGGCAATTTGTTGGAAATCCTACCAGCTCTGATTAGAAATTATTTTGCAACAATTGTAATTAACACAGATTAGTTTTGGTGTTTACCAAAGAAATACCACAGAATCATAGAAAGGTTCGGTTTAGAAGGAACTTTAAAGATCATCTAATTCCAATTCCCCTGCTGTGGACAGGGATACCTTATAAATATGCATAATATGATATTATCCCACTGATCCCAAGCAAAATGTGACTCCTTATTGCAGGATTACTTAAAGCTTTTAATTTTAAAACTTATCCTAAGTAAGTATAATGTGATTAGCCCTTAATACAGCATTAATCAAACAATAATCCCTTCAAACTCAAAGTGCAGGATTTGAAATTAATGACTATACTTTTGGAGCTGTTTCAGCTTCAACATAACCGTGTTAATCAAGCAGAGCACCCCAAATCAGAGGTCACTTAGATGTTCCTCTCACAAATTTTATATCGTATTTTCTTCACAAGCAATTTTTGCAGCAAAGCTGAAATGGATGCATTTGGGAATGGATGTATTTGGAAGCACTATTTGTTATGGAACAAAATATTTAATCTTCCTTGTATGTCTCTGTTTCTCTACATCCTGCAGTCTCACAGATCTTCATAGAGTTGGTTTGTTTCTATCTGACATACAACTGATTTTTAAGTGAATAAATAAGTAAAAAAATTACATCAAAAGTGTAAATCATGTTTACAAAATTTACAAAGCCAATCAATGTCTATGCAGATAGTTCCTTGCTGACCTTTAAGACTTTCAAGGATTAAAAGTGTTGCTTGGGAAAACACCTTCCAGTCAGAGGACGGTAATGTTGCGATCGGTGTGCCCGGATGTGAAGGGACTGGCAGGGGGAGACTGATGGCCGTGTCGTAAATTGTGAGCTGAAATTCAGGCAGGAAACAAACATGAGTGGAAAGGCAAAGTACAGTGTAGAGATAAGGTAGCATTTTCCTCTAATGTTCCAAGAGAACTGTGCTGACTGAAATCTAAATTAGCATCTGGATTTCAGTCAGAGTGAAAAAGAAATCAAGTCCTCTGTCTACAGCATGAAACAGTTCTACAGTGTGACACATCTGCAACCTATGGAACAGCAGTGCTATAAATGAATTTGGGTAGTCACCAATTTGCAGCTTTTTGGGTAGCTGTAGATCACATTTGTTCTCAGGCTGAACAGTTTGCTTACCTGAGATGCACATCCTCTTTCTGCCTATTCATCAAGTGCTGCTGTTTTGGCTGTCTCAACAGCCTGGTTTCACTGTCTTTTCCAGAACACAGCAAAAGCTATCATCTTTCGAAAGATTTTAGGAGGAGTGGGCTTTTTAATAAATTATTTTTTAATGTGCTATCAGTCATGATGATTGTTTTCTAACCTGTTTCTTATTTCATATGCTTGCATACTGCATGAGAAAGACAACTATGTTGTAAGATATTTTCATAGTAAAACCAATTCCATGAACACATCTTGTGAAGGCAGCTTCTTTATAGTTTTGATTGTTTTGTTTGTTTTTCAAATCAGCACGTTTAAAAAGTGCTTAATCATCTATTTCCTAGGTATTGACTGCTTCAGAATAAAAGATGGTGGAAATTGTTACCTCTGGCATCTTAAGGACAACATCACAGGTTCTTGGGGATGTCAAAGCTATAACCAAGGTTGCCTGGTGAGAGGAACCAAGCTGTCGCCTTTGGGAAAACCCAAGCACATAGGCAGCTCCTGGAAGAAAAGAGTAAACCCTGAAAAAAAAGGAAGTAAGCAATTAAAATGAACTGTCTTCGGAAAAAAAAAAAAAAAAAGGTTATTATTTGTTTACACTAAAATACCCCCTAAAGCAATATGCATCCTGTGTTAGCAGGGCATGTTTTGCATCAGGATTTGGTGATACGTGATGCTGTATATGGAAGGAGGGGCAGGCAAACGTATTTTTTAATTGGTGTAAAAAAATCTCAAGAGGCTGGATGGGAAAGTGATACAAGAAGAAAAGTGTGGCAAATTTGTTTTAAACACATTCAAACTTAAAAATAGGCATCAATTACATAAGCTCCCAACTAACATGCAAAGAAGGTTAAATTAATATTTCACATTAATATGTCAGTCCTGCAGCAGTAACTTTAGCCATGGATCTTTTGCCCACTAAGACTTTCAACAAGCTGATGGAGGGATCTCTACAAATGGGTTTCCAAACAAACTTGGGACTCAAATAGAGAAATATAGAAAATATTCCTTTATAAAAAGGCATACTCTCAGAGCAGAAAAAAAGGTAAGTTCTGTGGCTTTGCTCCAGGATAGTCAATTGGATGGTTTCATCTCCTCTAATAAGAACAGATAACAGCTTCGGGTAATTCAATCTCATGTAAAAAGTTACCCTCTTCAGTAAACTTCTAATCACCTGTACACCTTTAGTGTGAAAACTTGTGTTGCATGTGTATTTAGTTAACTGAGTTGCTGTACATGTCTGTATTTTAATAGCACTATACCAAAAAAACAGGCTTCAATGTGGTCTATATATTATTGCAGGCAAACATGAAGGGATACAGTGAATGAATGCGACAGATATTTCATGAAAAAGGAGACACGTGAGAACTGAATCCAGAATGTAGAGTTTTCTTACATTAAATGTCATAAAACATTTGTTATTTAAGCCTTATAGGAAGTATTTGTAACACCTGCTTTGGAAGCCAGAGGCAAGTTAGGAAATTAAGTAAGAGACTGATTTCTTCAGAGAACCAAGGTCAGGCTTCTGCTCTGAGCCTCCATGAATCAAGAAGGATGACAAGACCAATCTCCTAACTGAGGCACTTTAAATTACAAGTCTGCAATAGATTAGGTGAATCCCATCATCCCAAGTGGTTTTCTTGCAAACAAAAATGCAGTATGCTTTGAGGGAATTAATATAGAGAAAGCAAATATATATAATCTGATTTTATAATATCCTACTGATTAAGGGGAATTTTTACAGCTTGGAAATTGCAGAACTGAACCTGTAATTATTTGGAGCATTGCCATATATTTTTCAAAAACTAGAATGAAATCTCACCATCTTGCAGTCGTTCGGATTATTGAAGGCACTTTTAGCCACTCTAGCTTCATCTGCATAGCTGGATAAACAGCAAATTGACCTGTTGCAATCTGAGTAGCAATCTGGTAGTCCTGGCAATCTTTACCCCATTTAAGAGAGCCCTAATAGAGGGAAATAAATAAATTTTTTACATAAAACATAGTGAGATCATTATGTTTAATTTGTATTTCAGCTGATTGATATTTTAAACTTACTGATACTTTTCGGTAATTTATTACTGAAGCATCAGCACAGATTTTCCATCTGCTTGGTCCTGTGATGCTCGAACCAAACATCTGTATTCTCCACCTCTTGGGTTGTGTATCAGTGTACAGGACAAGCTGCAATCCTGTTTGCTGCTTGTTTCTGTGGATGGCACGAAGAACTGCAGCCAGTATTGGTGGCTTGCTGTCTCCCAAGAATTTAGGCTTCAGTGAGTAGAGAGGAAATAGAGACCAAAGACGCAAACAAGACTTTAGAATTATGATAGCAAAACCACTGGCATGACCTATGCGAGTGAAACTGTGTTGGGAATTTTTTTGTAATTTCAGTGCAACAAAAAGAAGTATGGTAATGGATAAAACGCCAATACTACCCAGCTCAGCACTGCTCTCTCACCAAACTGGAATTCAATTAATAGTCTTTTTGATAAACTAGCTTGACCATCTGTTTTAAACCATGACAATTTGTATTACAGGGGGGTCTGTTCAGGGCAGTCCAAAATGTGGTACTTGCACGAGGAGCAGCACGTGGCCCTGTTCAATGTTGGACCCTTGTGCCCAGCAGCAGCACCTGCCTGACTGAGTGTCCTACCCGAGCTGTGGGCAGAGTCCCCACCTGGCCAGGGGACAAGTGTCCTCCCAGTGCTGCCAGGTCTGAGTGACAGAGACACACAAAAGGATTGGGTGAGACAGAGCTGGCGAGGGCTTAGTGGGAAATGGGGAAAGAACAAGGCTGTGGCTGAGAAGGAGTTCAGGGAAGTGTTTACATGGCAAAAGATGGACAAGCTGCATGGAAATGGTGGGGGAAAAGGTTGATCTGGTTGCCTTCTTTCCACAAGCTACTTGCACTAACAGCTGGGAGCTGCTGCTGCAGAAGGGATGCCTCAGCAAAATAAGGGTTCTTATTTTGTAGGCATGTAGGTCATTGCCTGAAATGTGTGAAATTTTTCTGTGTTGAAATCTGCTCCAGATTCCCACAGTTCTAATAGAAGGACCAGGTGCCATTAACTATGCACCATGCAGACACTCCTGAATAAACACCTGGACTGCTCTCAGAGTTGGAGCCTTGCTGCAAACTCGAGGTTTTATCAAAGGCCTGTTGCAGTTCTGCTAAAATGAACAGAAGGACTCTGCAGTGAGGACCCAATGAACAAAAGAGTGGCACAGTCAACTCCTAAACTTTTATGGAAAGATACACAATGAAAATATCTCTGAAACCAGTTTCTGATCCATCAGGTCAGCACTTCTAAAGTGCTCTGATTTTTATAGTGACTTATTTACTGAGCAAGACAAATTTCAATAGATACAGCAATATATTCCAGTTTCATTTAAAAATGTAGCCTGCATTAAATGAATATTAAATTACATTCAATGACTATTCAATGTGCTCACCTTCATAAAATAAGAAACAGTTCAATTTCTTTCTATATACCTAATGTGCTAAATCACTGTAATTTTCCTATTCTGTTATAAATATACAACAACTGGAAATGCAAAGTAAATGTTAGGATTTCTTGCAGATTAAGACACTCACCTGAGAAATGGCTCTAGAGACATTTTCATCACTAGCTGAGGAAGAGGAAGAGCTTATGCTGATGTTCAGGATTTCCCCTCCTGTGTCCTGCAAAAGCAAGAATCACCTTGAACCAGGTGCCTAGATGTTGTTTCAGAATTAATTTATCGTATTTTTACTCTCAGAGAACTAGGATCTAATTGCAGAAAAGACAGCAAGAGTAGTTCTACACCCTGCTCCCAATATATGCAGTAAATGTACCTGTTCATCTGTTGGTTTAAACAAAAGCTGGTAAACAGGTGGGTTTGCCTGTGAAAATAGATAGTATATGAGAAGACTCAAGAGAACATAAATAACTAACTTTTGATAAATGCATTAAAAATTTCACTTCTGAGTATGAAAAAAAGTGCAAAACAAAATCAAATTTTTAAAAATATTTTACTGTGAAAAATTCTGAAATGCTTCAGAGAACCAGGGTTGCTCTTTCTTTGGTCCATGCTATATGAGCACAATTTCTGATGTACAAAACCATCACTATAAGAAATATAAAAAGGTCCAGCCAGAGTGAATTACCTGCTGGTTGGAATATTCACTGTCCCCACTGCAGTGCCTGTCACCAGACTGGTCTTCTTGGCTGCTGCTGCTGCTACTGCTGCTGCATGCCTTGCTGCTAGCAGAGCTCCCACTGCTGCTCTTGCTGGCATGCTTCTCCCCAGATTGCCTTACATCGTCTTTCCTGTGATGGTTTCCAGGCTGTCTGCCATCAGCAGAGGAAGCAGCAGAGGAAGAGGACGAGCTGGAGAGGAGGGATGTGCTGGGCTCTGCCCAGAGGCCGATGTCAGTCTCGTACTCTCGGTTAATCCGTTTTGTGCGGCGCCGCGTTTTATTTGCAGCCTCCAAAAACAGTTGAAAGCATTATGAATTTATAGCTTGTTCTGTAACATTTCCCTGGCTGTCAGACAAGATGCTCACCACAGGCTTCCAAGGAAATAGAGCTTCCCGTCCCCACACATTGCAGAAGCTGTACCAGAACTCATTCAGGCCCATTCCTCCCAGCCCAGCTCCTTGCTTTCCCATGCCAGTTTTCCACAATGGAAACCCTTGGCTTCATTATAGGAAATACTTCCCTCTCTGATGCTCCAAGTCTCTTACCATGAACACATTGTCAATGCCTAGAATCTTCTTCAGTTTAGCTCGAATGTCCTGGTATGGAGATGTCTCCCCCTCTTCCTTTGACCCTGAGCTTGACACCTCAATTATTTTTGAAGCTGCTTTGGATCCTGCTTGAACCTCCAGCTGTATTTTGTCAATATCAGCATCTGCATGAACTAAAGGCAAAAGCGTTCCAGGGTTGTGCTACTTGAGCTTTATTTACAGTGATTGACAGAGAAACTTGTTATTATGACTGTACCTGGCTTTAAAATTAATTTGGCTTCAAATTCTCCAAATAATTTGTGCAGGTAGGTATTTCTTAAGAAAGCAGAATTTTGTGATTTAAGGCTGAGACAAGTAGAACATCCCAAGCTTTCAAATTTTTTACAGAAAGTGTGTGTGTAAAATCTTCTTGCACTGTTGTGATGTACCTCTTCTGAACCTTGCTGGTATCCTTTGGATATCACATTAGGTATGCTGCTTTGCTGCAGTAAACAAAAATATGGCAGATAAAGTCATTTTCTGTAAATAAAAATAAAATTGTCCCAGCTCTTAAAATAATTCCTCCAGTTAATGTAGAGAATGATGACAGTCATGCTTAAAGAAGGAAGCAATGCTTAGAATTAGAGATCCAGGCACTGGAAGCAGTGGGGTTTCCTGCTCTGTGGAAGAGGAGAGCTGTCCTGCCCACCCTTTCTCAGGCAATGCTTCACAATCACACTTCCCAGTGAGAACCTGCAGGGCTCTTTGTAGGGGCAGTCCCTCTGCATCCATTTCAGGCTTCTAGCCCTCCTGCTGCAAGCCAGCATAGCCTTCCCATACCAGCCTCAGAAGCTGCAGAGCACATGGAAGGATGCTTCTGCAATCCACTCAGCATTATCTCAGGATTTGGGAAGAAAAATCTATATCATGCCCAAGAACCATATTTTTCACATTATTCTGATTCAGAAAAAAATGAGATATTGTACAAAGGATGTGAATTTCAGGCACCCTCCCACGACTAAAGAAATCAGAAGACATGCTGTCAAAGCAGCCCTGCCTGCATGCAATGAAGAAAGTAAGTGGGCTGTGAAGGATCCTGTAATGAACCCATTGGGTTTTAGACTTGGTTTGGGAAATATCAGGTCCCTGTTGAATTTCACCATTCTTGTGTTTGTGATCTGGTTATCCATCTCCTGTGTGAGGGGTGCACAGCCCTCCTGAGGAGATCTCTGTTCTCTGCCTGCCTGCAGTACAGGTGGCAAGAGGCTTCCTTACCTTCCAGCTACTAGGTTTTGAAGATCCTTCTGTTGACTGCAGTAACTGGTCAGAGATACTTGGTATTTCTCCTCTGGGGACAATCTGGGATTTCTTTTCAGAATCTACTTCTTCCATATTCCTTGAAATAGCATAAATTTCACTCCTGTGGAGGTGATAAATGGCACACAAGTAACACCTTCTGATTTCACTCTGCCCACCTTTGCTGGTGCAAAAAACACAGTACTAAGCTTTATGTGGCTGCCAAGCTATGGCAGACCTTAACCAGTAGTTGTAAACTTGTGATTTTATAACAGGGAATTCACAATCAGTAACACAGAGCAAGAAAAATGAAAAAAAGCTCTTCTATACCTCACAGCTGCAAGCTCAACCTCTTGATGGCAGGGAAGGGTTTCAATCTTCAAATTTTTCTCTTTCATATTTATCCTGGCATCAAATTTCATTGTAGTGTTGGCACTGAACTCTGCATGAAATTCAAAACCATTCTGAAAGTACTGAGTATTAATCCCCATCATTGCAATCATATGAAAATATGCTCTGAAAGAGTGGAAATAAAACCAGGAATAATTATATATTAATATGCAAAAATGTAACTTTGAAATGCAAAATTACAGTTTCATGCTGTTCTTTTTATTGTAAGACCCACTACTGATGGATGAAGAGATTTATCACAACAGGATAAGAGAAAAGCTGAAATGCCCCTGGAAAAGGTGATTTGTCTGAAAAACAAAGCTAACGTGGACCTTCTGACTGCATTGTCACTGGTACATTGCTTGAGGACAAGCTCACTCCAGAATCTTGTAGCTACAGATTCTGCCTATTTTTTTAAAATTATTACTACTATTATTATTATTATTATCATCATTGTTACCATTGTCATTATTAGTACTGTTGCTTTTGCAGATCCAGAAGCATTTCCCTTTCACCCCTGAAATCCTTCTGCCAGGTGATGATGCAATGCTACACGGAAATTGTAAAAAACTCGACACCTAAGATAACATATTTTCACATCTTAATATCTTTAGTCACAGAACAGGTACAAATGTAAGCATTTTCAGCAATGTCAGAACAGCACAGTACCCTGTGGGATACCATGCACATTGCTAGATTTGCAGGGTTGTAAAGCATCAGGGGACTGGTGTTGCTTTCTCACAACTTTGCTGCTCTAGACTAGCACATCTGTCCAAAATCTGGAACAAGTAAGATCCCTGTATAGCTACATGCCACCACATATCTATGTCAAATACAACTATAAACGCTTGTGTGTGTATGTGAAAATAGATATAATTTTTACTTTGGCCTGATGTCACCATGAATATCCATATTGGTTTCCCACAGCTGTGATGGTCTAAAATTGTCAGCTACTGGTGGTGATACCTTTACGTCCACTGAAAAAGACAGACAGAAATTATATGAACGGACAAACAATAAATTCTGGGGATACAATACTTTCAATAAGTGTAGTAGTTAATGCAAGGGCAATGCTTTTACATTTTGAAATACATTACATGGTTATTTAAAGGTTTCTAATCCAAACCAGAGTTATACAAATGTGTCTCAGATTAAATATCCTAATTACTACTCAAACCCTTTGGAAGTAGCTGGTCACTAATGTTTTAACATTACTAGGGTATTTTTCAAGCTGATATAAGGATTTAGTTTCAGCAGAGGGATTGGACCCACAATTATTGTGGGGGAGCTGCTGAGTTTGGTGTCCCCAGCTCACCATCAGCCGCAGCCTGGGCCACCGTGGCCGCGCACAGCCCGAGCTCCAGCGGCAGGCCAGCGATGGTGGGGACGATGTGCCGCATCTCAGCCACCAGCACTGGCACGGTCCATCGGCCTGAAATGCCTCTCTGGACCTCTTCCACCACCTTTTTCACCACTGGCTGCCAGTCTGATGATCCAGTCAGACTCTGGAAATAGAAATAGATTAGGGAAGTAGGTAAAAGGAGACACGGAAGGGAAGTTATTCAGTATTGAAGAGAAAAAGTCGTCTTGTCAGTACCATCATCATCTGTTCAATGGCATCTTTGTCAATGTCAACAAAGGCAATCTCTTGACCCAACACTTTGACGTAAGCAGATATCAGGGGGTCTTCAGGTGGCAGTTCTTTCCATCCCAGAAGCTGTGGTGTTAAAGAGAGATGGGGAGAAAGGGAAGAAGCAGAAAATGTCACTTAAAATGGAGCAACATATTAACAAATACATCTGAAGGATAGCATCCCATCTGAAGGATGAGAACTGTGGTTCCTTAGCCAAAAACCAATAGGTATATTACAGGTCTGAACCAATGTGGTCTTTCTTATATTGCATAGCTGATTTCAGAGAGAGTTTCCCATGTAAGAATGAGGTAAGGGCTTGGTAATTTCTGCTGCTGTAAGTAGTAGGTGACACCCAAGGATTCATGAAGGAAAAACCTTGTTCAATTATAATTTTAAAAGAGAAGAGCAACCACTTAGTGTGTTCTAACATACACTTTAAAACATTTTGGCTCCCAGCAAGATCCTCATCTTTTGTACTATACATTAAGAGCTGACACATGTTGAGTGAAAAGGTGGCATCTGTTGAGAGAATAAGTGCAATGTAAGTACAGCTTTCCATGACTGAACAGGATGACGGGCTCCTTTCTTCCAGAAACAACAAAGGCATGGCTCAGTGGGTGGGTGATGCAACCCTGGTGCTGTCAGGAGCTGTCTGTTGCAGACAGGTCAGAAGGGTGCCCAGACATACCGATTTACCCAGCTCCTTCAGGGTCTTGTACGTGTCATACTCAGCAAAGGGAATGTTCTGCTTCCTCATCAGTTTGCTTAGGCTTTGTGACCGGAAAGCCACCTGTAGGAAAGAGACAGGCATGACAGCCTAAGTACTAGAGAGCTCAGGAAACTCTTGTGCAGGGATTAGCTCACCAAGGCCACACGAAATACTTGTTTCATGAAGCCATTGCGTTATAAGGACTTGTCTACCTGGTGGATGACTGCAGGCTATGGCTGCAGATGATGAGGACGTGCTGAGCCAGCCAGCCTTAAATTAATCAGCAGGGATAATTTTAGGGTAGTGCAGAACTCAGCCCAAGCTGCAAAGCTTGCCCAAGAAGCTATGTAAATGTTACATAGCTGTTACATGGAGCTTTGCACTGTCCTGGCTGTACTGCTGGCTGAAATTTCATTTCCCTGTACTTATGCAAAATAGCCTGGATCCCACGTGACTTTAGGTGGGCAGATGGATGTTCTGCTGCCTAAGCTTTCCTCTGCTTCTAGACTCACATGCCTATATTGGATGTGTTCATTGATGAATGTATGTGTCAAGAAGCCCAAATAAAGGAAGAAACCTAAGTACAATCATAATCATTATCTAAATTTTCCCTTCCACATCCGCCCTCACAGCCAGAAGTAGAGTTAAACACTACATCACAGTCCAAAACTGGCTGCCTTAATGCAATACTTACCTCGATAATATCCGTTGCAGTGTTCGCATAATATCCTCTTACTTTTGTGATTATATCGGATGGAAACATGGTGCTGGGACTGTTCATTAGATAGACTCTCCAAATGACACCAGCCTGATACTGAGCTGTCACAGGAATAAAAAGCAGCAGGAATTAGGGTCTCCAAGGAGTCTGGTGCACATTAGCCATCTCAGGTACATGCTGTAGAAGATCACAAGGGGTTAACCCCAGGGACTGAAGAAGGAGACCTAAATCCATGTGCAAGCACCACTTTCCCCAGCAGACACCAGAGATTCATGGAAGACTCTCAGGGAATTTTGCATGTTAGGAGGTTCTTCTGCTTTTTCCATTTCTAGGGTGCACTAAACTCACAGTTCATGATTGGATTTTGGATGAAAATCACAGAACACAATAGAAGCATTTGTCTACCGAAACTGAGGAAGTGCACAGGGCAGCTGGTACTCACAGGAATAGTCGCTGACCTGAATGACCTTGCTGTAGCGATAGCTCAGCCTGTCAAGTCTGGGGCCCAGAAGTTTAATAGCAATGTTGCAAGCAGTAGATCTGGATAATAGAATTAAAATCATATGAAGAGAGTTGACTGTCAAATTCTTAGAAAAATACAAGAAAAAAATCCCAGTTTTCTACTAAAAATGTACTTCTTCCTCTACTTACAGTTTATAGAGCTGTGGGATCTTGCCTTCTGCCAAAGCCTTCATGTGTGAATATGCAAAACTGGCTACTTGCAGGCTGGGCTCTGTCAGTAGAGAGCTGGCCAGAGCTGCTACTGTTGGAAGAGCAGGCTTGGTTTCGAAGAGAACAACACAAGCCACCATTCGGACATTTGGAGCAAGCGTGCTGTCCATAAACACCTGGAGGGTGATCTCCCTTACCTACAGGAGGAAGATAGAACCTCTGAGCAGCACATAACTTCCCAGTGAGCAGTGTTTCCAGAACGGTGCATATGTGCTCTGCAGTGGATGGAGAACAGAACCCTAAACAAGAGATGTGGGCACGGGACCTGTCACTGAAAATGAAGATATTGCTGGGTGCACAATGAACAGGGCTGGGAGAAACAGCTGAGTATCACAGTGACTACACCAAACTCTTTCCTAGGATATTATCAAGGATGGGATGATGTCAGGAGTTTGCAGAGTGGGCAAGAGGAAGACCAGTGACAGAGAAGCCTGTCCAGAGGTGCTAACATTACCTGATGGTTTTATTATTCCTGAATCACTGAGCAAACCCAATCCATACTCTAAGACATTTGTTTAAATAATAATTTAAGTTACTTTTGCAGGGTCTTTTCTTGCAATTTTCCTTAAGGCCAACACAGCATCAGCATGAATTCTGTTTGGTAACGAAGCTGCAGCTGAGGAAAATGTTGGCAAAAACTTCAGGATGCGTTTGATACTGGCTGGTTCTCCTGCATTGCCCATGGCTTTCAGGGCCAAGGACATGTCTTTGGCATCACCTTTGCTGGTGGCTTCAGTAGCAAGGTCATGGAGTGGCTGAAAATGGAGCAGACACTGTTAATCTTACCAGGTAATGATCTTGTAATAATGCATAAAAACATGCATTGCCATGGCAAGCAAAACAATTACTGCTGCAAATCCCTGCATTGAGCTGTTCAGACTTTTCTCCCAGGGAAAGTCTCACCATCATTATCAGGATGCTAAACATGGACCATACACATAAGCTTGGTTTTCTCCTTGCACAGTGTTGTAATTGATTTTGAATTGTGCCTGAGCCTGAGTGCAGGAGACAATCCCAGGTGGGTGCCTGCAACAAAAAGTCTGTTGCAAGTTCAAAGGCAGTGCTGAGCTGATGCCAAGTTCAGTCATTCCCAGGGCCACCTCTGCCAGCCCTGCCAAATGGCACTTGCATATTTTTCACTTCCTACAATAATTTCAAGTTTACTTGAACAGTTTTGCTGTTTTGAGAAGCAGAATTACCATTTTGGTGGCTTGGTTTTATTGCACTTTTTTTTTTAAGATTTAAACACATGTCAAACACCAGCAAGGCCTTCTCAGTGCTGTGGTCTAGCTGAGCAAGGAGCTGGAGCTGCACAGTCCAAGGACAATGACATACCCAGAGCTTTGCTTATATTCACACTTTACTGCCTTTTTAATACATCTTTTAAGTATACTCCACCTAATGTAAAAGTAGAATCATAGAATTATCATTATTTTGCTTTAATCCAAGTTTTGTCACAACTTAACTCCTTTTCAGTCTGGTTACAAGATCAATTATCCCCATGGGCTTCTAGTACTACATTTAAAATTCTGAACTGTTACAACCTGATCTTTCAAAGGCATCAGCTCAGTGTTTCATTCTGTCGTTGCATTGCTGAGCGAGGCATGCAAAAAGTGAGTTACCTAATTGCCAGCATTGTGAGAGCTAAATTAAAGGTACTTTTAAAATTTTTTTCACCTTTTATGAATAAAAAATGAGAGTCACATACCTGAAGAAGTTCATTTGGACACAGTAAAGCTTGAGCACAGTATTTATTCACCATGCTACCATATCCTAGGTAAACAATTATCCTGTGCATCTGTACTTTCTGGATTTGGGGACAAGTCAGAAAAGTCTGCAGAAGGAAGAAGTATCATCTTTTACTGTTTCTGGTAATTAGAGCTTTATTTATCAATAAATGCATTTGAGAAATAAACAAAATTGATTTCTGCTGTTTCTAAGTAATTTCAGGAATTATGTAAAATGCTGGGCATTCAGCATTTAGATGGAAATATGTTGTATATTTCATTTATAATCCTATGAATTCACCTTTTTAAAGAAGTGATGGGAAAACAGAAGGAAGAATGATCTGTACTCACTGTGGCAATTTCCAGGGTTTTTTTGTTTATTGTAACAAAATGGAAGGCGAAAGGGAGAATCGCTGCTGCTTCCCAGATGTTCAGCTTCTCATCATGGATTTTTTGCTTCAGGAACCTGAATGTGTCAGTAGCTCCAGCAGCAGAGATGGCACTCAGGAGCCAGGGCCTGCCAGGAAAAGGAAAACTCATTATCCTCATTGCCCAGGGTGCCTCTGATCAGAAACCCTGGCTGAAGGCCACAGTTACCTGTAGGGGAGCTCTTTGACAAACTGCAGCCACAAAGACTCGATTTGATCAAGGGTTGTTGCACGAAAAAGCTGGATCATTTGTAAGAACTTGGCTGAAGCTTCTTTAGTGGCTCCCTTCTCGTTGTTCTGAACTAATTGCCGCAGTGTCTCTGTTAACTGTGGGAAAAACAGACAGTTGGAAGGATCCATGTCTAAAATAATTATGTGATGACCTGTTAACCTTAAAAATAGTGGAAGTGTGTGAAAGCAAGCCTCTAATACCTGTAAATCTGGATTTTTAATCCTTATTAGAGGAATTGGCATCTGGAGTAGCTCTCCTGAGAAATGGTAACGAAGACTCCCCTGTTTTTGCAGCGGAGATGTTGGTGCACTGATAGGAGGCGTTTTAACACCGACCAAAGACAGCTCTTGTCTTCAAGGAAAGAGGGAAATGCATCAGTAGGCAGAAAGCACACTCTGTGCATGGAGGAACTTGTGCAGCATTGGAGCAGACTGAGGGGTACCCAGTGCAAATGCAGCGTGCACTTCTCTGTTCTTCCATTGCTCGGGATTATCTGGAAAAGTCATATGACTGCAAAAGCTTTTGTGAGAGTTTGCTAAAGTCTCTGAGAGGTTGGACAGATGTTTTGGGTGCCCTAAACAGTAGGTCACAGGCCACCTGAAACATCCTGGGCTGGGCATCCCTAGGGCTGTACAGTGTTTTGGCCCTTGGCACCCACAGTTCAGAAGCTTCTTGTTATGTCACAAATCAACAGTAAATATACACAGAGTTTTAGGCATCTCCTCCTGGCTGTGATAATGTAAGGACATGCACAGAGCCTACCTGGCCTCCATGACTGCTACCCCGTTGGGTTCATTGAAAGGAGAGATCTGGTACACCTGGTCTGACATAGCGGACGTCAGCGATGCCCCACTGTCATCATACTTCATCTTGTAGGTGAATGTCACTGTGCCCTTGATGTTCTTGGCTTTCTAGAAGTGCAAAGAGACTCCTTCAGAAACAGGAACGGGCTGGGATCAGCCCAGAGAAGCCAAACCCCCATGAGCATGAGCAGGGCAGTGTGGCCCCGGGCTGCTCGTACCAGGGGACAGGTAGGGCAGGGCCGGATGTATTCCATCCCCAGGTCCTTCACTGCTTTATCCTGGCAGTCTGTCAGGTCCTTGCTTTTGGAAATAGTGGCACGTTTATTCTTGCTGTCATCCTGGATAACATATCTGGTTTGGCAGATGCCTTCAATCCCAGCCTGCAAGTGTTGGTTAAGCACAGTGAATGTCCAGCTTGAAACAGCAATAAAAAGGTCAAAGAAAATGATCTGGGAAGTATAACTTACTCTTGAATGGTAAAATGAAAATAAAAGTAAAATCAGAATGGAAAAAAACAAACCTCCTGTAGCTCATACACATTTTGTGACTTTTTGATGGTTATCTGCAGCATGTTCAGAATCCCTCTCACTAGGTTAGTGCACAGAATGGGACAGTCTTCAGGGGCAAAAATGCTTCCAACCCTCCCTTCAGTGTATTCAAACTTAAAGGGCTGGCTGAGACAGGCATCAATGGTTTCTGAGAGCCTCGAAGATGGAATGAAGGAGTCAATGGGCCAGAAGCCATTTTGTTCCTCCAGCTTTGGTGATCGAATCTGTGAACAAAAATAGGAAAACAATCAAACTGTTCACCATCAGTCTGAAATACTGCTATAATACAGAAACTGGACACTTCTTATCCATGACAAGACAAAAGTCACTTGTCCAATATTGCAGGAAACAAAGTCCAACTCAGGCTCCTGTGTTTGGCCTAGGAAGCACCCTTGAAAACGCAAAGTTCTATGAAGGATTTCTGCCAGAGCAGAAAATCTCCCTGAGCACCAAAGCCATGGCACAGCTGGTGGGGGGAGCAGAGGTGGCTGACATCCTCTGAGCTCCGCTGGCTGTAGAGCTTGTGCACAAGTCCTTGACTGCTACCTAGTGGGAAGTGTGTGCCTGCAGGCACAGACCTATCCAGTCCCATTCTTACACACACCTCCCACCCTCATGCATAAAAGTACATGTTCCTGAGGAGAGGGAAAAGGTGTGGGCTCAGTGCTCTGTTTAATTTTAGGCATTTTGAATCAATGCTGCAAGGGTGGCTTGCCTCTTGTCACATTTTCTCAAATTAAATCCTACTCAAGACTGTTGTCTGCAACTGCTAACATTGTAGCAACTCCAGTGAGGTTACACAGAGCCTGCAATCACAGCAGTGTGTAAAATTTGACAATAGATATTCCTTCACACTGTTTCACTAATATATGTGCAGGATTACAGACTGAGAAAACTCCTAGGGTGAGTGCTAAGGGCAACTCTTACAGCTTTTTCCCCACGTGCTGTCTTCTCAATCCCTAGTCTGTGGTCTTTCAAGCTATGCCAATATTTTAAGCTGTTTGGTTTAATCTTTTTGAAGAATAGCCATGCTTCCAAATCTGATATAATTAGGATAAACACAGGCATTACCATTAGAATTCTTCACATTTGAATTAATGCCTATGTGAAGAATATCAAAAGGGGGATAATGGAGACAGTTGGGTCTTTCTCATGTGACATCCGAATTCCAATGCTGAGTTTTTTTAAGCTATGGACCAGGTTAAAAAAAACATGGATATTTCATTCTAGAATGTTCATGTTCACACTCAAGCTTAGTGTTACCTTAGTAAAACTATGTTAAGGATATTTCTTTAAAGCAGCTGCCAGCCATGTTTTGGTGTGGAGGTGATCCCAAGGTAGCTTTAGTCAAGGGGGTTCAGATATGGATGGCAGCAGAGCTGGAGCAGCTCCAGCCCCTCCCTGCAAGGCTGTGAGTAAGCCTGTGCTCTCTGTAGGACCCTGCCAGTAACCCAAAACATTCTGGATGCAGCTGCAGACCCTGCAGCAGTGCCCTCAGCTCTCCCCATCCTGCCTTGGGTGTACAGGGTGCAGAGCTCAGTGCCCATGTCCACACCTCTGCCCTCATGGGGAGTCATCACTGGAGGGTCATCTCAGCAGTGGGTAGGGCCCACGGCTTTTGTGTGAGCTCTATGTCTTTTTGTCACTCGTTTTGCCAGCCTGAAAGGATGAACGAAGCATCTTTAAGTGCAGGATATCATGGGAGGGTGGGTTCCCATGGCCATGGTGATTTACCTGCAGGAGGTGGTCACTGTGAGACACACGGCTGATCTCCACCTTGCTGGCCAGCCTCACCCCTGCCATGGCCAGGCTTCTCTTAGGGAGCCCATGCATGATCATGCTCTCGTAGCTATACAGGTAGGTCTTGCCCATATGAAAAACAGGCTCTGTTAGGGAAAAAATATAATAGAAACACCTCCTTGGCTATGACTGTTGTGATGTTATTTGAACCAGCCCAGCAGAGAAAAGTGAAGCTGCCACTGCCCAAGAACAGATGTAAGCAGTGAGCAAGGCAAGGCTGTAAGGGAAGGCAGCAAGGGAGCTGCTGGCTGGTAGGGGAGCCACTTACCAAGGTCCTGCTTCTGGCCCTCTGTGAGGAAGGAAAAAGAAGTGTTAATGAAAAAAAGCCATTTCTATAGATGCTTTAATGTATTATTCATTAAGTCAACGTGCTAATGGTTGGCAAACCACCAGAAATGGGGCTCACCCCGCACCCCCAGGACACCAAGCCCATGCCAACCCTGCTCACTAGCTGCTGCTTGCTTGGCTTTTCTCCTGCTGCTGAGCTTAGCAAAGAAATCTAACAGTTTACAGCTGAAGCTATAAAAGGGCTTCAGCAAATGAAGCTGTAAATATCCCTGAAAAGCCCCAAGGAGATGCAATTTGCCCAGGATCACAGTGGCTGTTACAGCTCAGCAGTGATGGTAAAGCTTCAACTTACCCACGAGGGCGAACACCAGGGCCAGGATGAGTCCCTTCATGCTAAAAGTGACTGAAGTCCACAGGGGGAAATCTGTGGCTTTTATAGAAGAATTATTAACAGGCACAGTGAATTTTGTTGAGTTATCAACTTCTTATCAACCACCCAACTCACCCTTTGAGGGAGAGGGGTTGGGGTCAGGGCAATGGATATTTTTGCTGAAACAAAACCATCACAAGTTCTGTTGTTCTCACTTCACCAACTGAATGCCTTGAAAGTACCTTTAGAGACAACCACTTAAAAGTATTAAAACATAGTTAAAGCCAAAATTTATTATTATGTAAGTAAAACTACTGATTATCCTTACTCCCTGAAAGCACCCAGCACTATTGCAGTCTGTGCTGACTTTGTCCAGGTTATTCCGACCTGACCATAAGCCACACAGCTTATCTAAGTGATAGTGCCCCAGCAGGATTGTGCAAAACCCTGGGCAGCCCTGCCGTGACACCGTGCCCACTGTGCCCTGCTGTGAGCAGGACAGGCTGTCAGCACAGCGCTGCTCTCTGGGGACAGGGACATCACCCAGCAGCACAAACCTGTCACTGTCACCATGGCTAAATGCTGCTGACGTCCATGCCTCCCTCAGCTGCCTTCTCTTCCACCCCTTTCACTGGTGTGTTTATCCACACAGGGGTGTTGGTGGGGGCTGCCTTGCAAGGGGGAAGGAGTGAGGCTGACAGGTGTTACAGATCAAACCTCTGGGTTTAACAAAGCTGGACAACGTGCAGGTCACCCAAACTGTTCACATCACACAACAAGGGGTTGTGTGATCTTCATCTTCACCCCGTGGTGGAGCCCCCTTCTCTCAGCAGCAGGCATTTTCCCCGTCCCTTTGTAGGCAGCCCCACAGGTGTCTCAGGCTGCTCTTGGCTCCAGGGTTTGGTTTTGTTCCTAAGTCCACCTGTTCCCTCTGGTCAGGTCATGGAGCTGCTCCATTGGGAATCAGCACAAGGAGGGCCAAGGCAGCCCTAGGACTGGGGGGCTCACATTGGCCCTGTGTGGCCACTGTTTGCCTATCAACTTTCTCCTCTGTGAGTGGGGAGCCAAAGCTGCTGCTGTTGCCCAGCTCACTGTGGGAAGGGACTGGATTCATTTTCTCAACAGACCAGTGGCTCCTATCCAAGACAGCTTAGTTTTTGTAATGCTGTTTAGCTGATGGATTTTCATAATTAGCAGTTGGCATGTAATTTATAATGTCTGACAAACAGTGGGTTTTATTCCAAGATCAAAGATTGCATTTGTAAGAAAAAAAAAATTGAAGAATGACAAATCCTCCACCATGTTTTTACTGGTTCTATATCCAGGTCCTGATTTTTTTAACCCCTTCCCTTGTAAAACTGGTAGCACATGATAGAAAGTCACACTACTCATTAGAGAGTTCTGTCATGTCTTTGGAGATTTGGGAAATGTACTTAAAGGATTTGAGTATACAACTACTGGCCACTGGTACTTGAGGCTCAAAAGCTATTATGGTATAACTGTATGCAACTGCACAGGTTTGGAGTTTTTTTAAAAAAAATATCTTGCAGGCAGCAAGGACTTGAGGTCAGAGACAGTACAAGCAGAAAGCTGCTGTGATGGCAATGTTAAATGCAACACTGCTTGTATTCTCAAAATTATAACACTATATCACTGAAACATCACACTATAACTCCTCAAAATAAAGGTCAAACAACATTCCTCAAAATAAGGGTCCTCACTGGGAGCTATACAGGCTGCACCCAGCTGAAAGGGCAGGGTCTCCCTCAAACCACCAGCACTGCAGCCTGGGGCTGCAGAATCTTGTCCCCATCCCAGCCCATCCCTCCCTTTGGGCAGCAGATGTTGCATCTCTGGTCATGCCAGCCACGCTGCTGCTACAGGGACATCTGTTCTGCTCCAAGGGTCACCTAAACCTGCTGGCAAGGGCTTTGTCTCTAGTGATTTCTTTATAAAACTGAAACATCTCATTTTCTAGGGCATTCCTATATACCCTATATACTCACAGCCCTTTTACACTAGTGTCACTCAGAAGGACATAACCTGAATTTAAAAGAGAGAGGAATAAACCCCCAAACTAGAGAAAATTGTGAGGGTGACAGTTTTGCTGAGCCTAGGACCTGCCCTGGACAGCATTTCCCTCGAGCTGTGCTCAGCTCCCTCCACAATGGCAGTGGGGGAGAGCACAGAGGCTGACTGAGGGCTCTCTGCCTGGGGTGGACACCCACAGTGCTCTGGCTGCCTTGGTGGTTGGGTGATGCTCACCCAGGGTCTCCTGCCAGGGTGGTGCTGCTGGGAGTTCATCAATGCTGAAGCTGGTAGAAAGCAATCCCCCCAAAACTGTGCTCCAGCCTTGGCACGTTGGGAAGAGAAGAGCCCCATGGACTGTCCCAGTTGGAGCTGGAAGTTTGTGCCAGCATCATCCACAGGGGCCACATAACACCTTGGATTCTACTGGATTCAGCCTGAGGTTACCTGAAAAGTCTGTGCTTTCCACCACCACTCTGTGTGAGTTCCAGGCAAGCAGCAAACCCACCAGCTCATGGCTTTACTGCTGCTGCCAGCTCCCCAGCATTCTGCAGTGCAGGTTACCATGGCAGCATTTAAACTGCATAGAATGGTATATTTAGACCTTTCAAACATATTTCTTTTGGTACTAAGGGCTTTACCTTTCTGAATTATAAAATTGATATCCAAACAAGAAAACTCAGGTATATGCATCCATTGAAAGTGCAAAAGCTGCTGGGGAGAGCAAAACAACACAATTTTTACAGAAGGTTCTAAAGGGTTTTCAAAATTCCCTTCTCTGTGCATATACAGCCTTAAGGCAAGCAGAAAACACCTTCCAGATCTGCTGGAATCCTTTGGTCTCCAGGGAAGATGAGTTCATCCCTGACCTGTGTTGGGGAGCAGGAGGCAGAGCCCACCTTTGGTGGTTGCAGCAATGATTCTTGCTGGACATGGAGGTTGAGGCATCTCACCCAAAGTGCAGAGGGGTCTGGCTCAGCTTCAGAGCCTTTGGCAGGTGGTGTGCTTGAGTAACCCTGCCCTATCCTGCTCAAAGACACCAAGTCACCATAGCTTCTGCATGTGGTGCACCAGAAACTTAATGTGTTCTTGGCTCCCTCAGAGCCGCCTTGCCCAGGGACATGAAATTCAGGCTTATTCTCTGAGCCTGCTGCTCCCCACAGCAGCACTGGTGCCTCACAGAGCTCTGGCCAAGCTGCATGGCTGCTGCAGAGGGTGCAGCATCACACCAAGGTGATCACTTCCTGCTGCAGGTACACAGGATCCCAGCACCAGGAAAGGAAGCACTGAGGGAAAAAGCAGGAGTAGTAGTACCACAGCTACCGAGCCCAATTCCCAGTGTAACCCTGGTGCACAGAAGATGGGCACAAACTCAAGAAGTCTACGAAATGGGGAATAAGGAGAACCTATGCAGACCTCCTCTTAACACCACCAGTGAAATTGGAAGCCTTCACAATTTTTTCCATGCATGGATTTATTATGAAATCAGATATTTATGGGCAATCATAACAGTTTCTACAATAATAAAGTTTAATACTTTAAATTACTTGGGAAGATTCCACACATCCTCGAGTACTTAATTTAGTATCTCTATTATTCCTTAAGACAAGGTTTTTTACACCACACAATAAAAACATTAAAGTATTTCTGTTTTCTTCTATGCTTCGAATGTACAGCTTCATGCACTGCAGTTGTAATCCTCACAAGAACATGCTATGTGTGCATCTACAGTGTCCTGCATATCTTCTGACTTCTGGTCAAACTTTGTCTGCTTGTCTGTCAGGCTGGTAGCTGAATCTGATGGGGAACAAGAAATGAAAATTAAACACTTTACCTCACATGCAGTTCTGCAAGGTACAGCATTTACCATGCACCAGTCATTAAGTACAGCAGGCTTGGCTGTTCCTCACTGATTTGCATATTTATATTTGTCTAAGTCTCATAGAGATGTTCCAGGAAACCCACTTCATTAATAAGCCAGTTCTACCTTGAAAGCTACTACTTCCATGCAGAATTTTATTAATGATACATTTAGGAAAGGGTATTATGATCTTTAAGAAAAAAAAAAACTTGGAAAACAGATGCAATTCTATGCTCTATATAGTCTATATCTACTTTATAATCTTTTATAGTCTACAGTCACACGTATAGAAATCTACAATACACGTATAGAAAATAAATCCTCCTTTATTACTGGGCCTGTGTGCAAGAATCCTGTCCACACCTGCCCTTTGAGTACCTAAATCAGCCCAGTGAAGTAGGATGACGTCCAAAGGCAGTGATATGTAAAAAATGCAAGGCAAGGCTCCCTGTTTTTGGGTGCTGCACGTAGTCATATACAGCTCAGTCTCCACAGGCTGGAGTACACAGCTTTTCAGCTGAATCACAGTGTTGACTGTGCTGCTGTCCTGCCCTTATCTTGTTAGCCCTAAGCACCGTGAAGGAGAATTCACTTTAGATTTTCAATTCCAGTACAATGAAAACAAGTAAATGTACAGCAGAAAATAATCTCCCTCACTGAAGGAATATTTGCCTATTAATAAAACAGGGAGAGTGCTTCAGTTAATAGGGCAGCAAGTCCAAGCCTACCTATGGTTATGCTATATTATTCATATTTTTCAAGTGGAATGACTGAGTCAAGTCACAATCTATTTACACGTGTGCTCAGCTCCTCTCCAGCAGAATTTCTGCTGACTTACCAGCAGGGAGGCAGTGGAAGCCCACGGTCACTGGGGTAGTCTTGGTGACAGAGCAGCCCTTGGTGCAGCGCAGCACGGGCTCTGTGGAGTAGCACCTGGACTCCACCCCAGCCAGCTGCACTGGCTTCTCCAGCTTCACAAAGGCGTGCCTCAGCTTGCAGCCTGCAACACCATTGGAGACAGCTCATGTACTCACATTCAAAACTCCAGACCTCCTCACAAGGACCCATCTGCCTACACTGCCAATTTGCAAACAGCTTCCCTCTGTGAAAACTGTGCTTTGATCATAAATGGAGAAGCTTTACTGACTGACAAACCTTTAATAACAGCTTTCCAGGAGCCCTGGAAAGTTAATTTCAAATGCAACTGGTCTACTTCTAGATCAGGATATAGAAACATAGTGCTTTCTAAATAAACATTTTTCAAGGTAAACTGGCTTACTGAAATGCTGTCAAACCACATTTTAAAGTGTTGAATATTCAGCAGTGGAACTAAAGGGGAGATTTCTAACCAAATAAAAGTAATCACTAAAGAATTGCATTATTACCAATGTCATTAAGACACAGAACTGGTTCAGAGAGAGCAGCAGTCATTGTTGCCAATGAGAAATATCGATCTCATTTTGGATTCCCAGGACAAACAGTTACAAGTGAGAAGCTAAACAGACCACAATTTATTCCTAGCTATAAGTTTTAGGTTTTCAAATTTCAGCAGTTTCCACCGTGTTTTAAATGGAAACAGAATGTGGTCACCACCAGCCACAGGAATATTACTGTGAATGAGGATGTGGACTCCATATCCATCTACAGTAAGTTTGTTGCCCAGAATTCGTGACAAAACGTGGAAGAATAAGAGCTAATGCTGAGCTAGACACGTACAAGTAATCTCCAGGGACTGAGGACGTCCTTCCCACAGGGCAAGTCTCTACAGGTGCAAAGTGCCTGCTCTCCTCAAGTACTGTGGTGTGATGTTGCATCATAACCTCAGCTGAGAGCACCAGCACACCATAAGATCCAATCTACTGAAAGACTTAAAATGCAGCTTTTTTATTTCAACATATAATTAGTCCCTGGAACAGCTCATGTACTCGAATGCTTTGTTTGACAGGTTGCACTGGTTCAAAAACCAGGTGGTCAGCCATGGTAATAACTACTAAACCCCATCTGATTTTTTGATGGGCCAGTTGCTGAAAATTGATGTCCAGAAAATGCTGTTGTGCTTAAATAAAAGCATTCTGTGTGAATTTTATCCTCTCTCTGATCCTCTTCTAAAATTTTGATTCATCTTACTTTTCAAACTTCAACTAAGTTGTATATTTTGGCTTGTTTAACCTATGATTTCTTATTTCTTTCTCAACTTGCAAGTAATTAAAAAACTTAATATATAACTTAATAATGAATATTCTAATATGCTTTTTATTTCCAAAATATATACGGATTTTTCTGAGCAGATTCTACATTTTCTAACAACTGCAGTAATAGTATATTAAATTTACTAGAGTTTGCATACCTCCTCTACAAGGCTTTTCTTCTAAAATCCAAGAATGCCCAAAGCTCACTGCATCTTTAGCTATATATCCATTGGGCATCCGATATTCCTGTTCACATTCTGCATCGTATTTTCCACACAGTCCACACATTTTCCCTGCCATCCATAAAGCAACTTGAATCTTGGAGGAAAAAGAAGCAAGAATTATTTAGAGTTTTAAAAAAAGTAATAGCTGTGGAGCACATTTTTGCTGTGCAGGTCCCTTCCAGTGTAGGTGAACGCACAAACATTTAAAATCTCTTTGATAAGAATTCAAAAGGGTCTGATAGTCAGATGCCAAACTCCTGTGGGGCTGCAGAATCTATAACTGCTACAGTCTTTATCACCTACTGTGCCAGTCTAGGACGTTAAATTGTTCAAGCTCTAGACTATTAACATGCTGGAGCTTTTTTCTGGTGGTTGTTTTGATAATACAAGAGACAGACATGGAACAGTTTACCGACTTCTTACTATCCAGTTTTGTATTAATTTTAGTGCAGACTTTAAACCACTCATTTATCTAAAATGAATGGCTGCACTTTTGCTGTTTTGAAGAATTATAAAGCTGTAAGAACAGTGGTCAGGAGCTGAAAACTCATTTTTCTTGCAAAGGCACGGTTGACTCAGCATGTGTGCACTCACAGACCCACTTCCCAGCACACATCTGTACTGCAAGAACTGAGTACTTTCACTGATCAAAGATTCTCATTTCTCACACTCAGGAATCAAGGGCAGGACTGTGCAATCCTGCAGCATCATCTTCCCTCTGAGGTTTTTGTGCCCTGCACACACTTGCCTTTGCCACTGTACATCCTTGCCCTCATACATGCAGATTTAAGAGAATCCTATGGAAATTTCTTAACACCCAATCTTATGAAGAGGAAGAATGATACCTTGAATGTGTATCCATCAAAGTACAGTTTATCAATGCCATAGGCTGGGGCGAGAAGTACAAGCCCTTGATTTTCACTGTGGATCCACAGAGAAGCACCTAGAAGAAAAAAACAAAACAAAACAAAACCAGACCAAACCTAGCTTCTTTAAGAGGGGAAAAAAGTAACTGTCATGTTTCTAAAATGTTCTTTTCTTCAAAATCCCTCAGTTACCCTATTCAAGAAACAAAAATATAGAACAAAACAATGTAGAAATGTGCAGACATAGAAACTGGGTATTTGCAAAAGATTGGAAGACAACATTAATGATCACAGACTTATTAAATTTTTTTTGGGTTATTAACATAATCACATTTATGTCTAGAAATTATTACTGAGCTGTCTACAGTACATTTGTAGTTGTGCAGATTAACAAGGCTCTGAGTGCACTGTATTGGAATATGAGGAACACCATGATTGCCACTGGAGCCATTTCTAGTACTGTTATCATTTCCCAACACAACAAATAGGACAGAGGTCACCACTGGTACATGCTAACCCAATTTCAGCAAGATTTAGCCCAATTCATATATTGCAGCTCTTCAGTCAGAATATCCACACTGTATATAGCCCCTGACTACACAGCACAGGATGAAACAAGGTCTTCCTGTACCTTCCACAGAAACAAACTATTCCTATTTTGAGAGAATCAAGCAGGTTGTTTCACCAGTTCTCCATATCTATCGCTGGCAGAATACAAGCCAAATCTATATCTACAAATCAAATTGGGAAAAACATCAATATACAAGTCACGGATTTTAGGAAAACTCCATTTCAAAAAGTTTTAATCAAGCAAATTTTGATAGCAGCCAAAACACTTCTCAGATTTGGAACTGCAGTAGGACCTGTAATGACGTACAAAAAGGGGGGATCTTCATGTTAATTATATCTTGCTTATTTAAGCTACTTCAAGAGCTTCACACTCTAATCAATCTTTCTAAATGTCCCTCTGCAAGTGAGTAAAATACATATTCTTAAGTATTACCTTAAAACCAAAGAAACACTTAATGAATACAAACTGATCAAATCTCCTTCACAGATTCTCTCTCTTCCCTTCTTTCTCCTAAAACATATGTGAAAATTAAACATGAGCTGCATCACTTACCAGCAGATGTCAATGAAACATTTGTTGGGCTCTCAGCCCCATCCACCAGCAGCTTCACCCGTCCGCTCGCAGGGCGCATGTCGACTTCACTGCCAAGGACAAGAGTGTTCACCATGGCTGTGCCACACACACACTCACAGTGACACAGGCATTTTCCTGCTCACTAAACATCACTGGTCAGAGCACAAGCTCATTTCAAATGCTTAAATTACATCAGGGGTATTCTTGTCACCTAAGACGCAGGATAAGAGCGTCAGCATCACATCCAATATGCATGGAAAATAAATAAGGGGAGTGCTGAAACCCCACGGGCTGCTAACCATTGCAGGAAAGCTCAGACTGGAGCTCCTTTCATGCTAAATGGACAGTGAGGTCCCTCATGCTCTCAGCATCCAGCAGAAATCACTTACTGATTGCCAAGCTTGATGTTGATTGCTTTCAGGTTCACAGCTTCTTCTGCATTCTTCATCATCACCAGGAACTTCAGGTCAGAGCTGCAGTCCTGAGCCAAGATGTGGTAGCAGTTTGCTGGCATTGTGTAGTTAAACCGAACTTCATTAAAGGTTGTGATCTTGTTGTAGGAAATTGAGCATTGAGCTGGTTAAAAAAAGTGCCAGTAAGTTTATTCTTTTCCATGAGAGAAAACCATTAAATAGTGCTGTTTATTTTTAGTGCCATATTATTTTAGCTTTATGGTTTTTTTACTATGTGATGTTTTCATATGGTTTACAGGGACTTTTGGCTACTAAGCACCATAAATTCTTAAATAGGCATATAAAATGTGTTCTTCTAGCTAACAAAAATAATTGCCAGAAATTTTAAATGTTATCAATTCAGATAATTGGTACCTTGATCCCTAAAATGCTGATCATTTCTGTACTACATGCAGAATATTTTCTCTCAGTTGAACCACCCTCACATTATTATAGAACATTTCCTAATTAACTGGAGATAAACAATGCCAGCAAAATTTAGAACGTGTCCAAATAAATTGTGAGACTGAAGTTGTCATGCTTCTGAACCCAATTAAACTCTGACCTTTCAAATTCTCAAGCACTGCAGAAGGGGCTTCAGCAAAGACATTCCAGATGGGAGGCTGCAGCTCTGAAGCAGGTATTTTTGGACCTACAGGAAGTGACAGGGGAAGCCTCATGGCTTTTTCATAGAGGGTAATCTGAAAAGGAATTCAAAAGCATGTTCAATATACACCTATGCCAGCAAACTAGGATTTTTTTCCTATTTCTTCAACTTTCATTGCAAAGACTGTGCATGAACATAATTCATCTGAATCACTGTCCCTGAGGTTTTTGCTTTTGCTCAGTTTTCTCTCATGGTGTGAGAGAAGTCATTCAGGTATTATTTGTGAGAGAATTAATTACTCCCTTTCAAAGGTGATGAGGTGAACACTTATGAGATACTACAGGTGGAAACTCATGTCATTGTGAGTGCCCATGTCTCTATGAAAAAAATCACTATATAGACATCCTTCTATGAAATATTACAGTGGTGGAAATATATAAAAGTAATTTTCATCATTTGCACCCAAACTGATGCTAATTTTTTTTTCTCAGAATTGACTCACTGTAATTAAAGTCACACTTTTCTAGTAGGAAAAAATAGAAGAGTGATAAAAATATTTCATAATTACATCAGGAAGCTTGATAACAACATCACATGTCCTTGGAGAAGTTAGAGCCACTATCACCCTGGCTTGTCGAGAAGGATTCTTGTCTGTTTTTTCAGAGAACCCCAGCATAAATGCAGCTCCAGGGACAAACTTGTAAAACCTTCAAAAGTTCAAATCAGAAGATTTGGTGAGATGGAGAAACAAAAGGCTGGACACATACCGACTAGATTGTCTCACACCTGTGTGTAAGCAGCATTCATAGTCTTCAGGGTCCCTGGTAATATCTTCACACCTACTCTCTGCTCTACCGGTCAAGAGTTCAGTGAAAGGAAGGATCTGGTCCTCAGTTTTCAGTAATTGTGGCAAATATAAAGAACTACTGTACATTAAAACAAGATGTAATCCACTCAGCTTTAATGTCCTAAGGCAGTACTTGGACAGATCAGAGAAGAAAATATCAGCCAGTACTTAAGCCACTAGAACCTCGTGTACAGATGCTGATCTTTACCAGTTGACCAATATTGTTAACAAGTGTCACTAAAGACTCAATTCTCACCATTCTGCTATGGATCTGACACTGGAAGGAACTTTAGGCCACTCCAGTTTCACTTGAACAGCAGGGTGGGCAGCAAACTTCCCAGTTACCAGCTCAGATGAAATCTTGTAGTCTTGGCAATTCCGTCCCCATTTCAGGTAAGCCTGTAATGGAGGGACAATGGTCCATTTTTAATGCCTGGAACATGATTTTCCTGTGATGCATATAGAGCTGTACAAGCCAGTTTTGAGCCTTACCGCTGCTTTGTGAGCATTGAGGACTGAAGCATCAGCACAGAGCTTCCACTTGCTTGAATCTGTGAGGTTTGACACAAATACCTGCACCCGGGGCTTGATGGAGTCAGTATCAGCATACACTACGAGCTGGAGGCCTCTTATCTTCTTATCATCACGGAGCCCATGCAGAAAAACAGCTAATACTGGTGCTTTAACATCTCCCAAAAACTTCGGCTGAGAAGAAGGGGGAGAAAGTATGCAAAGCATATAATTATAGAAGAGTTACCATGGAACATTTTAGATGCAAGATCTAGATGGATACATGAAAAATAAACAACTGAACCACAAATATACACCAGCGTATGTATCACACATATATACATGCCTATAAAACCTCATACATAAGTCTTTAATGTGCACGTGCCTTTGCACACCAGATGGATTTTATCACTGTGTTTTTATGAGCCAAAACCTGTGCCATTTCCTGAGCTACAGCTGACACCATGGCATGGAATTATTCACATAATTAAAATACAGTAATGACTATATGATTTGGGCTTCATTGTTGGTATCCAGCCTGTGAATAAAAGAAAGTGGCTCAGTTTGAACAACATCAGCTGCCAGTTGTATGTGTCACTCATTCCCACAGCAATAACATCCCTCAGCTCGTCTCCTCTTGTTTATCTGTCTGGGTTTTGTGTTGGCTTTCTTCTCACACTTTGGCTGTGAGTTCTGTGGGGCAGTCAGGTTTTGTGTTTGCACAGCAACCCAGCACAGAATATAATCCAGGACATTTTCTTCAACATCAAGAACCCCTTCCCTTGGAGAAGGGCATTATGACCTTCATATCTTCAATATCTTCACTCCATCATTCTCAAGCCTGCACACATCTGCATGGGTGGTGGTGAGGAGCCCAGGTGCTCCATGTCCCCTCTGGAATATGCCTTTTGCTGAGGATGCTCCAAGCCTCAGCTGCCACCACCAATGTCCTCACACTGGCACTGCAGCACCTCACTTTCCCTCTAGGCTGCAGAGGTCACAAAATGAGTCTCTGCAGGCACCTGTTGGGTGGGATTTCCATGAGGGAAGGGCTGTGATGCAAGTAAGAGGGATCCTTACTGCAAAGCAAGGTGCATGTGGGAACTGTGGTGCATGTCTTGACTGATACCTGAGACTTGAGAGATTGGCATTTCTCCCTTTCCATTATTATAATTACTATTATATACAATTACTGTCAGTGCACAGCCACTCTGACATCATTCCAAGATGTCAAAACCCCCTAAAAATGATGCAACTAACCCATGAAGCTCGAGATGAGGCACGACTGGATCTGGCAGAGGACTGTGAGCTGCTAATTTGGTCATCTGGGAGTTTACTTTTTGGGAACTGCAAAAAAAAAAAAAAAAAAACCAAAACCAAAATTAAACCACAACAGGCTTAAGAGGATAACTTTAAAGTATGCTTGAAGAAATTGCAAGAGGCCAGTGCAGAACAATACTCTCTGTCACGGCACTTGGGAGTTGGTGTGCTCCAACCCTGAGCAGCTCAATGATTTGCAATAGACTTTGTCCTGCTCAGTACATAGGATCTAACTCTGAAACATCTTGTTTCCCCAAATATATCTGATTCTTCATGGTCCAAAAGGACCGTACCTAGATGAGAACTCCCTGTATGAAAAAAAAAAAAAAAATGGACCAGAGCAAGTCAAATTTAATCAGCTTCTCACTTGAGTATGAACGACCAGAAATTCTGCACAGGCCTGATGAACTGGAAGAATAACTGAATGTACCAACTGAATGGAAAAAAGCATCTGAGTGGACATATACTGCTGAAGTGTTACTTTTTGAGGAACACTAATATCAAGGCTCTGGCTGGTTCATGCCCTAAGAATCTGCTCAACCAAAGTTCTACAAAATAAGGTGTTCTCCCACATTTGTCCCCATCACTATCCTCGTTGTGTACCTGCAGTGATTCCTGCCCAAGAAACAAAGTGATCAAAGCCAATCAAATGAACCAAGCTGCTGATGGTTCCTCTAAAGTGTGCAGCTCCAGTCTTTTTCATTGCTTTAGGAGAGGCTTTGCATCTCCTTTGCGGAGCCATAAGTGGCTTTATATGCACAGCACAAAAGGGAACACAGCTCTCTCAGAAGAACCACCAAGGTTCTCAATTTGACTCTTGACAGATTCCATATTTCTTTTACTGATGAAAGAAAAACTCACCTCTTGTCTATGTAGTGATTTAAAGCGGTACTGATAAATCTCGTGAGCCTCCTTTGAAAATGACAAAAACAAGATTAGAAATCTCAGAGGAAAAGAAATGCTGCAGTTATATGAAAATTTAAGAACTGGAACTTAAATAAGAAATTTACTAATTATCATTCATACATAGTTCTGTATGCTTAGTCACAAGTACATAATGCAAGATGAAGTCATTTATATAAAGCAATAATATTTCTACCACAAAATTTAGACAGAAATATGTTTGTGGACAGTAAATCGTCCAAGAAAACCAAATTTCCTGACAGTAACAAAATTTTCAAGAAACTTGTGGAAACTTTTGAGATGAAGTATACATCTGTGCCAATGATAGCAGGTGTGTTTGTAGAATAAATTTTTCAATTTTATGTTGCTAAAATTTACTGGTCAACTCCTAATGTCCTGATGTATCATGCAAGGCCAGCTGCCATCAGGAATGTGACTCACAAACATGAGTAGCATCAATCGATTTACTGACAAAATTACCCATTTGGAATATGCACTGCTGCTGCTGCCACCTTCCAGATGTCTTGAATGATGCTCATGGCTATGGTGGCTCGATGACTCACTGCTGCTGCTGCTGTTCACGTATCTCGAGTGATGCCCATGGCTATGATGACTTGATGACTTCCTGCTGCTGCTGCTACTGCTCTTACTGCTGCTGCTACTACTCTTACTGCTGCTGCTACTACTCCTACTGCTGCTACTACTGCTACTACTCCTACTGCTGCTGCTACTACTGCTACTGCTCCTACTGCTGCTGCTGCTACTACTGCTACTGCTCCTACTGCTGCTGCTGCTACTACTTCTACTACTGCTGCTGCTCTTGCTGCTACTACTGCTGCTGCTCCTACTGCTGCTGCTCTTGCTGCTCCTACTGCTGCTGCTCTTGCTATTTTTGTCACTGCTGCTACTGCTCTTACTACTTCTGCTGCTGCTGCTGCTCTTGCTACTTCTGTCACTGCTGCTACTCTTGCTACTTCTATCACTACTCCTGCTACTCTTGCTGCTACTGCCACTACTGCTGCTGCTGCTGCTTTTGCTACTACTGCCACTACTGCTGCTGCTCTTGCTACTACTGCTACTACTGCTGCTGCTGCTCTTGCTACTACTGCCACTACTGCTGCTGCTGCTGCTCTTGCTGCTTGCATCTTTGTTTCTCGCCTGCTCTTGATCATTCTCATCTTCATCACCAGCCTCTTTACGACGAGGAGAAACAGCAGATGATGAGGAAGAGGAGACAGCTGAGGAGGCAGAAGATGAGCTGGAGGGATGTTTTACGTCGGGGTCTGCCCCAAGCTCTGTAAGCACAGTGTTTTCTTTCTTTGGAGGTCGCTTCTTCTGGTGTTGTGTTTTATTCGCAATCTGCAAACACAGTCCAAGAGGTGCGAAAGTGAGAATACATCTGGTCCTTTTTTTACAAAGTAAAATTTCTGTGGGCATCAGACAAAGCTGGGTTCTCACACCAGCTTTTCAAGGAAAAACCACCTCCCTGCCTCACTCACTGCAGAAGCTGCAGAATTCCCTCAGATCCACTCTGTCCAGCTGAAATCCAGCCCAGCACAGACCACCTTGCTGGATGCAACCCATAGGAGCAATACCCCAGCATGGGGAACTGGCACCTTTCAAAACAGCCCCATCCTTTCTTTGCCATGCCAGCTTTCCACAATGAACTTCAAATTCTTACCCTCATTTGGGAGAAAATGTTCCCCACTGCCATACTCAAAGTCACTTGCCTTGAATACATTTTCAATGCCTAGAATCTTCTTCAGTTTAGCTTGAATGTTCTCATACAGAGATGATTCACCCTCTTCCTCAGATTCCGAGTTTACTTCATGAATTATTTTGGAAGCTGCTCTGGATCCTGCCTGAATCTCCAGCTGAATTTTGTCAATACCAGCATCTGTTTCAACTACACACCAATTGCACAGATTAGAAAGCTATACTGCTTCAAATAGCACTGACAAGCCTAAGATGCTCAGTATTTTACCTGGGGTCAAGACTATTTTAGCTTCGTGTTCTCCGATGAGTCTGTGCAAATACGTGTTTTTTAGGAAGCTGGCATCTCGTGACCTTCTGGAAAAGCAGAGCTGACACCCAAGATGATGCAGCTCAACACAAATGTCTCGTTTTTGAGTTTTTCTTCCCATGACGTGGTGAAGATCCTCCTGAGAGCTATAGCCGTGTTTCTTTGACGTGCTGTCAGCTTCTTGCTGCGTTAGAGACGAGTATGTGAATACCACTGGGAGTGTGTCATAGGCAAGAGTAAAACTACAGACATCCATTACAGAGAGGCTAAATATTACTGTATAAGCAATAAAAGCATAGGTTACCTTTGTGAAATCTTCACTGGAAGCTCTATCTGATGGTTTGAAAGGTTCTTCCACAATATTTGATGAAGCATCTCCTGGGAGAATTGAGGTTCTCTTTTCAACACCTGGTTCTCCTAAATTTCTTGATACAGCAAAAGCTTTATGGCTGTTGAGATATGTGCAAAAAATAGTGAATTATTCCAACCCTTGTCTTTGGATTAAATACATACTTGTCAGTATCATGTGACAGCACAGAGATAAGATATTTGAACACAGGGATTATATATGAATTTAGAAATAAAAATATTATTGAAAACAAAAAAGAGTTCATGACAAATATAATTTTCTTATATTATAGGAAGTTTTCAAAATCTGGATAAATTTAAATAAAATTTCCAAAACATTAAAAATATTCCTTCAAACATAAAAATCAAAATCCATAAAAGACAATAAAACAATAAAAAATAATAAGAACACAAAATAATACACACTTTAATATAAAAATTTCACTGCTACATAATTTAGGTATCTTCTGATTTTTAGCTACTGGATTTTTCTTCCTCATGCTTTATCCCAAAGGTTCTGCTACACACTGAAGAGTCACTGCCTATCTAGAGACCTCTGTAGGAGGTCAGTCAGTAGTGACCTTTGTCAGGCTTCAGCAACACAAAATATCCTGAAGTAATGCTACCATACCTTCCAACCACTATCTCAGTTTCCTCATGGCATGGATTTGTTTCAATCTTAATATTTTTCTGCTTCATGTCTATCTTGGCATCAAACTTCACTGGCACTCTTGTCAGGACTTTGCCTTGTATTTCCACAGCTTGTTGGAAGTATTCTGTGTTGACACCCATTGTTGCAAATTTCTGTATGTATAAGCTGAAACAGAGTGCAGCAGTCAGATGTGAGAAAGGTGCTCTTTTCACCCGTGTGGTTTTGCCTTCCCCTAAAAACCTTCTTCAAATGTAAAGCCTTAGAAACCTGCCATACCTGGGGGTTATGTCAGAGCGAATCTGTACAGTGGATTCAAGCAACTGTGAAGGTTTAAAATCTCCAGTTAAAGGGGGAGTTATCTTTCCATCAACTGCAAATGCAAGAACAATATTTAAACATTGTAAAAATGAAAGAAAGGATTCGAACATAAGCAGTTTTCAGGAGGAGGTAGTGTTTTTGTTAGTCCAACAAATATGGCTGGAAAACAAGACAGACTTTGGGGTACATGAGACCTTTTATGAAGAGTACTGAAAATATAGAGGAAGCTTGTTATGTAGGCAGAAGTTCTGATGCAATATACTGAAAATGGAAATAAAAATATACTAAGAAGATGAAGAGCAGACCCAAATTGAAAGTTTGATAATTAATGTAACATTAAAATTTCAGAAACATGGGGAGTCAGGAGACAGAGTGAACGCAGAGAAAAAGGCTAAACAACCTCTGCTCTCCAATCCTTCCTCACATCAAGTGTAAATATCTTGTACTGTGGACCCAAAACCAGACATTCTACTCCAGATACAGCTGAAAACGTGCTACATAGAGAAGGAAATCCTTGTCATGCTGGCTCTGCTCTTGCTTCTGCAGCCCATGATGCAGTTGGCCTTCATCACCACATGAGCACACTGCTGATTTATGGTGCCAGGCTGTCCTGCCCTTCCTGCACAGCTGCTCTCTGTCTGGGTGATGCCCAGCCCATGCATGGGTTACTCCATTCCAGGTGAAGGACTTTGCATTGGCTTTGTCCAATTTCACCACACTTCTGTCAGACCATCCTCTCCAGCCTGTTAAGCTGCCTGCCAGTGGCAGCCTGACCCCCCAGTGCAGCAACTGCTGCCATCATCTCAATGTTAATGCTGACACAGATATCCTGAGGGTGCCTTCTTTTACAAAGCTCAACTTTTAAAAGAAGACAATGAACAAGTCCAATGGCACAGGAATGCTTCTTTTAACAAGTCACCAGTTATATTTTCAGCTGGCGACTACCCTTGGAGATCAGCAGTTTAGACAACCTTAACTCATTTTGTAGCCCATCCATCCTATCCGTACCTCCCCAACTTGGCTACAAGGTTATTCTTTTAAAAACTAAATTAAAAATACACAGAAGACACATAGAAGGGGCAGAGCTGCACAGATGTTACTAAAGCAGACTAACAAACCAATAACCAGCCAAAAGTGGGTAGGTGGGAGAGCACAAGCACATGATGTACATCACCCTTCATTCCTCATGTGGTGGCAGTAGACACTAGAGCCAGTTTTGCCTAATTTGAGTCTGCTGCACAGCTCACATTCAGTGATCACTGAATTAACTTCTTGATGAGGATTAGCACTTGGATATTTATTCTTTTAAAAGAATAAATAAAAGAGCTTCTGTCTCTTTTCACAGGCCCTCTTCTCTTCCTGACTTCTTAATGTTACGAGCAGTTCTCTTTTGATTGTTTTCTATTTTCATCTCTTTTGAAATCAACACTGAATCTTGCTTAGCTTGTGTATGCACCTCTAAGGAGCCATGCCCTTCTACCCATGTCTGTATCAGCTCCCCAGGCAGCTCTTGGGTTTTTTTGGCCTTGAATGTTGTGGCCTCTCTCTCTCTGGTTTTCCAGGTTCTCATCTCAGCTTTTCTGTCTTCGATCCATTCAAAGACAGCCTCTCTTCAAACATCTTCACTGCCCCACTCTCCAACACAAAAACTAGTTCTTTTTCGAACTTCCTGGCTGTCTCTAGCTTCTTCCCCGGTGCTCCCTCAGCCCTGTGCCTCGCTGCGCTGCTCAGAGCCGTGTGTCAGTGTCACTCACCGCCGGCTGCAGCCCGGGCCATGGCGGTGCTGTAGGAGCTGTACTCCAGGGGCAGCCCGGTGCAGGTGGGGAGGATGTGGCGCAGCTCTCCCAGCCACACGGGCTGTGTCCACTGCCCGGCCAGGCCGCTGCGCAGCTGGGCCACCAACCTCTTCAGCAGCGAGCTCCTGTCAGCCGGCTCCAGCACAGCCTGCAGGGAAACACACCCGGGGTTGGGACACGGCAGGCAGAGCTGTCCGATAGTGCACGGGAAAGCAGGGGGACTGGTACCTTCACAGCCTGCTGTAGGACTTCCTTATTGATGTTGATGTAGGCCAGCTCTTGGCCAAAGAGTTTAAAGTAGGCTGATATCAAGGGGATTTCTGTCGGCAGCTCCTTCCATCCCAGCAGCTAAGGAACAGATAAAGAAACAAGCAAAGTTTCTTAATGGAACACTTAATAAATGATAATTCATCCTAAAACACCCATAACTAAACCCATCACTGGCCAAGCTGCCCTTTTCCTTTGTAAAATTTCCAATTTTAGGTACCATGATGGCACTAATTCACATTTTCTTTCCCCATTTAAATGCCCACAAATGTTTGGTACCCCAATACAATAACATTCACACACAGGGTCTGGGCTGTTACTACCACTAAACCCAGTTTAAAAGCACAGCAGAAAAAAAAAGTTTCTCTTGAAGACAAAGGCATATTCCTGTAAACTAGGTGAGGTAGATGAAAGGAGGGATTAAGAAGCCTGCCAGGCGTGTGACACACCATGCTACAATGCCTGTCACTCCCTTCCCTCCTGTGCTCCTCCTGCAGCCATCTCGAAGGTGGGGAGGAGGCAGAGCCAGAGCAAAAACTGGTAGGAGCTCTGGCAGATATCCCCTGCAGTCCCCAATGTACATCTCTCCTTCACAGAAATATTTGAGCTAACTCCTAGGAAAGTAGTTTACCTCCTGACACAGGGCTTAGCTAGAGTGAGAAATATCACTTAACATCCCTTCACATAACCCACACGTTGTATTACTGAAAATACCTACAGCTTTTCCAATCTCCTTTATTTTTTTGTAGGTGGAATACTCAGCAAATGGGATATTTTGTTTCACGATGACATCTGTGAGGCCTTCCACACGGACACCAGCCTACCAAAACAGCATGAGAAGGAACAGTCTGAAACAGGCTCACAGAGAGGAAATTTTGTGAGCAGTTTTACTTTTGATTTATTATTGACTTAGGTAAATATTTACCTCCACCAAATCAGCTACGGATCCTGCAGAATATGCTGTAAGCTTGGAAATTATTGCTGATGGGAACATCGTTCCTGGGCTGTTCATAACAAAGACATCTCCAGCAGCACCAACTTTATAGTTATCTATGGCAGAAGTAAACAAGAGACACCTTTTTTCTAACCATTTTGCTTATCATTCAAGATCATATTTCTGCAGGTTTTTCCATTGTCAACTGTAAGAAACATCATTAAATAAAATCTAACTGTTTAGGCAGAAATTATTAAATGGCTACTCTAAACACATGAGTCTCACATTTAATTTGTCACTGAAACAAAGTGATAAACAAATATTTCTCCAAAGGACTTAGTATTTTAAGAACGAATTTCTGAAGTGAAAGTTTCCTGATCATTTACTCACCAAAGTAACCACCAATACGTATGACCTTGCTGTAGCGATAGCTCAGCCTGTCCAATTTGGGGGCCAGCAGCTTAAGGGCAATATTGCAAGCTGAAGATCTAAACAAAATGAGAAAGGTGATAACATCCAGAAATAAGCTACATCCTGTCAGTAAATAAACTGACTTCAGGTGTCAGCACATGCAGAAGATCATGATTTGTAGAAGAGCACATGTTTTGTTCCTATCTCTACTCACATGTTGTACGTGTAGGGCAACCTGCTCTTGGCCAAAGCCTTCATGTGGGAATACACAAAACTGGCCACTTGCAAATTGCTCTCCTTCATGGCCACATTGGCAATGGTTGTTATCAAGGGAAGGGCAGGCCTTGTCTCAAAGATAACAGCACAAGCCATCATCCGCACTTCGGGGGACAGCGACTCGTCAGCGAGGATCTGGATGAGATATCCCTGCACCTGCAGAGACAAAACAGGGTCTGCAATTGCCAATAACTGAAACCATTTTGCAAACTGGATCCACAACTAACCCACAGGAAATATGGGAGAGGGGGTCATTATCCCTGCAGGAAGGTTTCCTGATCTTTTCACTGCAGGGTTCCACATAACTTTGTTAATATAACTGAAGAGGCCATGGTGGAACAGCCCCATGGAGCCACAGAACCTGAAATAAATGTCCATCTATCCATGTATTAAGTCAGCTTCAACCCATGACAATAAAAAAGGCATCAGCATTGCTTTGTACATGACTGACATTCAAATATCAGTGAACGTCTTTGGAAGAAAAAATGTAGATAATGAGACAGATTCATTGTTTGAAGTAACTCCATTGACCTGGTGAGCATGCGTCACTATTTTAGACCAGTTTTAAAAGAGTTCAGCAGCTCACCAAAGATAGTCTGAGTGAATGGTTTCTCACATAGGTCCTATACCTAAATCATCTGAAAGGCAGGAGTCTTGCCTACAGTTTCTGTGACAGCAGCCTCTGTGTGGGGTCACTCATGACCCATCCAACCTCAAGGGAAGGTCTAAAAGAGGCAGAGCAATGCTGACACTTGGCTAGGAGTTTAACAGAAAGTGTCTCTCCTCCTGATTACAATTACAGAGGCAATTTAAATTATGTGACTGACTTTTAGGAGGCTAAGTGTCCACTATAAATAACTAGCACAGGACTTAGTTGGTTACAACAGATGGTAAAAGCAGCACTGCTGATATCCACTGACTAATTATCATTACAGATTAGCAGAAAACATTACCTGAATGTAAAACTGTATAGTATTGTTCTTAAAATTAAATTTTTTTAAAATATGCTGAATCCACACACGATACCATTAAAATCATTATGCTTATGGTACATGTTCTATTTCACTAAGTAAAGAAAATCTACCAAATCCTACGTACTGTTTTGCTGTCCTTCCAAGCAATTTTTCTCAAGGCCATTATGGCATCAATCTGAATGTGGATGGGGATATCAGAAGCACTGGATGAAAATAAGGGAAGGAATTTCAGGATGCGCTTGATGCTGGCTGGTTCTCCCATGTTGCCAATGCACTTCAGGGCTAATTTCATTTTGTCCTCCCGGCTCCTGCTGATTGCTTCATCTGCCAGGTCATGGATGGGCTGTAAACAAAGCACAGTTCAATCTTCTCACTCTAATGTGTAGACTGTCCACAGTGTCCCCCTTATCCACAGAACAGCCTACAACGATAAAGCAACTGGCTTTCATAAAATCACTCAGTGGTGGTTTCTCTCAGGATTTTACCCTTGTAATGTGAAAACAGTGTTTTCAATGATGAAGCAAATTACTACATTGATAAAATGTTTTGATATCTTTGTTCTGAAGAGAACCTACAAAATGTGTATTTATATTTCCAGTCACCCTTTTTATACCGTATCTGAAAAGAATTAAGATAATATAATGAACGTTACTAAGCTATTAAAAAAAAAATTGGCAAAAAAGCCACTCACTTGGAGAGCTTCTTTAGGACAAGCTGAGGTCTGAGAACAGTATCTATTCACCACAGAACTGTATGCCAAGCTGGCAAATTGTTGAAGCAAAGGATTTTTCTGGACTCGAGAATTTGTCACTAAATCCTGTGAAGAATAAAAAAATTAATTTGTCGTTTAATGCAGTGCTTCACATAGCCTTCAGAGCAGGAAAATCATCAGATCATATTCAAAGAGATCAATTTCAGAATGATTAGTGTTCTCATCCAAACAAAGTAGGTTGTAGACATTATATTTGGAAGCTTTACTTAGGAGCTTAATTCCCCACTAGTTTATACACATTTAAGCTTACATAGCTACATTTTAATTCTTATCAACTGAACATAACACTGAAAACATTAAGATTGTGGATAAACATCAATGTATAAAGGGAATATCTCTAGAAAATTATGCAATTCAATTATATTAATGATGCATTTTCACATCATTTCCGCTTTTCCTGTTTAAGAATACTAGCTAGAGATGGCAAAAATCCTGTTCAGAATAAAAGTTCATTATTGTGTCTAT
This sequence comes from Acridotheres tristis, assembly GCA_037013685.1. Lineage (NCBI taxonomy): Eukaryota > Metazoa > Chordata > Aves > Passeriformes > Sturnidae > Acridotheres > Acridotheres tristis. Next base: position 15,098,943 of record CM072895.1, read on the forward strand.
GTATTTGATGTTTTCACTAATACTTTTTCTGCAGCATTTCTTGTCTGTAGAAGGCATGCCTTGTCATGCCAGCAAACTAAAATGGGAATTATACCCAAAAGCTATTATAAGTAAAGGGCTTTATATCAATATTGAGAAACGAAGACATAGAACTCTCCTCTAATAAATGCTATGCCAAAACAAAATCATCGGTCAGCGTTTCCACAATATTAGTGTATACAAGAGGAGAATCCAGCCTCCAATGTACTTAATCACAGGTTATTGATTATCATTCCTTTTGTTGTGAGACAGGAAAGATTCACATGGCTTTACTCACTGCTGCTATTGGAACAGTGTGTTCATCAGCTTTTGTTAAATGGAGAGCAAAGGGAACACTTAGAAGAGCCTGGAAGTAGCTAAGGTCATCACTGCGGATTCTGCTCTTAAGGAATTTGAGTCCTTCTGCGGTGCCTGTCGCACAAACTGCACTCAGCAGCCATCGCCTGCAAATAGAATTTTTAAATATCCTTCATTTTAGCTCTGGTCTTTCTCACAAAACCAGCAGAGTTCCTTATAGGCTGATACAATGAAATACCTGTAGCGGGGTTTATCTGAACATTGTCTCCAGATGGAATCAAGGGTGTCAGCGCTGGCTGTGCGGCACAGCTGGACGAGCTCCAGGAAACGGTAAGGAAGATCATCATGGAAATCCTGTTGGTTATTCAGGACTATGTGTTGCAGGGTGTCGATTATCTGTCACAAAACACAAGACAGAGGGCATGCATAATTGCATTCTTTGGAATTTATGATCACTTTTTTTTTTAATTAGGAAAACAGTTTGGAAAAAGATACTGTACCCGTTGCTCAGGGTTTCTCGTCTTGATGAGCTGCACTGAGATCTGTGGCAGTACTGCTGGGAACTGGTATTGAAGGCTTCCATAGCTCTGCATGGAGATGTCTGGGGAGCTCCCCCGTTCACTCCTCACCTCAAGCAGGGTGAGTTGCTGTCTGTCAAGAGACAAGTGTCACAGGAGAAAGGCATTATCTCTCTTCACCCATGTCCTTGTTTGTTTGTTGGTTCAGTGATACTGTGATAGCATCTGTTTTACTCTTTAAAAATTGTTCTTATCAAAAGAAAACTTTTAGCTAATGAATAAAGCCTTTTACCTAGAACAAAATGGCATTGGAGTTGACAATGAAACAATGAAATTGTTTCCGAGGACAAGCAACATTGCTGTCTGCTGAATGAGAGCTATCTGGTGTAATGAACAATCTTATTTCTATATGCACCGTCTTCCTCCTGATACTACAAATTAACCCCTTTTCAGAACAAACAGAGTAGTAAAGTTGCATTCTTATGGTATAAGTGAACAAAACAGCTTTTCTCCTTTTCTTCCATGTAATTGTAATGCCAGTTTGACCAGAGTACAAATAAAAAATGGTTTGCTGAACTTTTCGGACTATGGAAACTCCAAGCGTGATTACATCTTTCCATTCAACTATGAGCTATGGAGCTCAATTCTCATTTCACTTTAGTTGGGGTGAAGGGGACTGATAGAACCTGTAATTATTCTCACTTTGTGAAGCAAGCCCGTGTCCCACCTACTTTGCTTCTGTGACAGCGACCCCGGTGGGTTCACTGAAGGGTGAGATCTGATACACCTGCTGAGACACCGCCTCTGTGATCAGGGCACCACTGTCTGACTGCTTCAGCTTGTAGGAGAAAGCTGCAGTCCCTTTGATGATCCTTTCTTTCTGTAGGAAGACAGGGAGACCCAAAGAGTGAATGGGAACACAGTGGCCATGCTTGTAATTAGGAAGATGTTTTCACATCTCACATACCATCATGTCAACAGGGCAGGGATAGATGTAAGCCGTTCCAAGACTCTTCACCACTTTTTCCTGGCAATTATTTTGATCTACAGTTTTAGTAACAGAGACTCGGCCGTTCTTCTTGTCCTCCTGGATGACATACCTTGTATGGCAAACACCTCCAATCCCAGCCTGGCAGATGAACACAGAAAATGAGACTTCCCAGTTGTACCAGGATTTCACTGGGTGGGAAGTTATACTTAATGAAGATGCTCAATGAATCTGTTACTATTATACACAATGATTCCTACTGAACTAAATTATAGGCATGTGAGAAATACTCAGTCAGGGGATGGAGTTTAAAATTAAAAAGTAACCAATGAATTAATGTCAACAATTAGCAAATAAAATTGATCAAGTAGCTGTATCATGGAAGCCATATAACGAATAAATTCATGGATAATAATTACTTTTCTCTGAAGAACTGCATGTTAAGGGTTAAAGACAGATATTCTCGAAATAATTCAGCCCAGGTAATTTGTTGAACACATATGCACACATTTACTTCTATGTGAATGAAAATCACCTTTTTCTTACTACAAACACACAAAAGTAGATGCAAATAGAAACTCCAAGGAAGACCAACTAAAGAGAATAAACACATCCTTTCAATAAAACAGTTTTAGAATGGAAAGAAACACACCTCCTGCAATTCATACACATTCTGTGACTTTTTAATGGTGATCTGTATCATGTTCAGTATTCCTCTCACTATGTTAATGCAAGTGTCAGGGCAGTTTTCTGGGCCATAGATGTTTCCAACCCGTCCACTGTTGTATTCAAACTTGAAGGGCCGGGTAAGGCATGAGGAAACCAGCTGGGTGATTTTGGAAGATCGAGTGAATGGGTCCCTGGGCCAGATGCCATTGTATTCCTCGAGCTGTGGGGAGCGGATCTGGGGGGAAATCAAGATAGGAAATCAAGATACTTAGGTGAATAAAATCACTTTGATACTAAATATGCAAACAGATGGGAAGAAATTAATATAACCACTAGTGAGGTACTCTTTCCTTCTAAATGTAGGCTTAGAAAATCATAGAGCAGTTCATTCTTTTGACTTGTGCTTACACTATTGTAAAGCCAGTGCAAATCCTGTCTGCTCAACAGTACTATTTTATCTTACAGAAGCAGTTAACATATCAAATTAAATTCTCTCTTTTTGTCAGCCCTAAAATAAATATTCTTCTTTAGATTTAGCATTTTAAAAGCTTATATCATTCTAAATGTAAAAAAAAATGCGGTATTAGAATATTTCATTTTAACGTATTCCTGTACAGCTTTTTTTTTATTAAACTAATACTATATTTGCTTCATATTTGTTAATTATTTAAATCAACCAAAATATTTTAAAAATGAACAACATGTTTATAAACACTGAGATACAATGTAAATAAGAAGCAATTTCAATAACTTTGGCAAAGTTACTGCCAGCTTAGGTGCCTGAGAGCACAGGCTGGTGCACATCATACAAGAATTTCAGGACAAAGTCTACAGTGTGAAATGCAATCCCTAGCCCCCCATTTTGAAAGATCTACAGTTCAATAAAACTGGTGAGAGCTATCACTGAATTCAGTATTCTAAAAAGAATCTGTGATTTGTAAATGAATTAAAGGAGCAAAAGTACATTTCTGAAACATATTTATTTTCAATTGAGTCAGGTCCTATCACTGCTGACATCAGCAAAAGCATGATTTAACATGTACAGATCTTTTACTGCATTACTCAAACACTAAACATTATTACATACTCCTTTTTGATGATTTTCACTTTTTAATCTTCCCTTTATCATGTATCACTTTTTATCTTTAGCTTTTATCACTTTTTAAGTCTATGTTTATCAGTTGCCTTCATGACAATGATTTAACACACCCAAGTCCTGGCTTCCCACAGGAGTTAGAAATGTGTGCTAAGACTGGAATCAAATCTTAGAGCAAGCTTAAACGTTTTCAGTTAGTTTGCCATTTTCTAGCAAATCCCCAGCAATTGTATTTCCAATAGGAAGTCTTGAGGAACACCTTCTACAAACAACTCCACAACAAACACAGGTAAGTGACCCATCAGCTCTGAAACACCAGCTTGCTGATCGTTCTCTGATACCTACAGTGATAAATCTGCAGCTTTCCTAGACCCCAGACCAGCAGGTGCAATTACAACTGTGATTTTAGCTCACTGTTGCACATTTAGGGATGCAGTACCTTGAGGAGGTAGATGTTCTCTGACAGCCCACTGATCTCTAGTTTGCTGCTCAGGCGCACACCAGCTTTGGCTAAATTCTTTTCTTGAAGCCCATTCAACACCCAGCCTTCATAATTGTACAGGTAGCTCTTTCTGCTACTGAATTCAGGGTCTGTGGGAAATAATAGCCTTTTTCACAATACTTGTAAGCATTTTCTAATAAATAGAAATAACAGCAAATTGACTGAAAAAAGGTTATAGAAGGAAATTTACTTACCGATGTCAAATTTCTGACTACCTACAAAAAGAGATGAAAAATCACATAAGTAATGTTCAATCTAGATCTAATTGCTGCCTCTGAGCTTAAGGAAAATTTGGAAAAAAAAGGTGAAGGAGGGATATGTAGCCTTACCTACAAGGGTGAGCACTAGTGCAAGTATGATTCCCCTCATAGTGAAGGTGAATGGGGCTCTGCCAGGCATGGTGAGACTTTTATGGAAGAAAGCTCAGGAACACGTGGCTGAGTTCTGCTGAATTCTCAAGTTTTTTATCAGTTTATGTAAACACTTCCCTTTTTGCAATCAGACTTTCTCTTCAGATAGAATAATAGAAATCAAGTAATATCTTGGCATCTCACTGATTATCTCATAAGCCCTTTGCTGAATTGTTTAAAAAATTCTATTTATCCTAATAAGTTTTACTATATCATTTACAATAATTTTACAATAAACACATTACTTAATTTCCTAGGTTGTGTCACAGCTAGCTGCTGATATTTGGTCCTGCCATAGATTAGGTTGATTTTGCCCAGGTTATGCTGACCTAGCACCTGACCTAAACTCTTATCTAGCTGATAGTGGCCCAATTAACAGAGTCAGTATCACACACTGACAGTGTTCCTCCTCTTCCCTTGGCACTGGGTACAGCTGCCCCTGCAGACAGCAGACAAGGACAGATATCCCCTTGCTATTATATTCCTATGTGCACCAAAGCACATTTAACATTCTAATGAAAACCTATATATGTGGCACATATATATTTATTAAAATAAAGCAGAGGATCAGTGCGTCCTTTCAGGTCTGGTCACAATGACCAGGAATATTTTTAAAATGAACTAAGATTTCATAAGCCATCAGTAAATATTTTATCTTTCAAGGTAAATGACAGCCAAATCTGAACAATTAAAAGCCACAGAGACTCCTCCCAGTAAAGCAGGGGAAATGGGAGTGCAGGTCAGATAGAACTTTTGCATTTCCTAAAGAGTCAATCACAAAATGCAGGTGAATTACCTGAACAGATGGAGGCGTGCAGGCAGCTTCACCTCGATTTACAGAGCCCAGGAACACATTCACACACGGGTTCTCTTCTGCAAACCTGAGGGCATGGAGGCAGGGAGAGATGCACAAAACACACTTGGCCTGTTTGAGCAGGGTGAGGGATTGGGGGATTGACCAGACTCATTCCTCCCAAACAAGTGACACAGTCTTCTAAAGCAAGCTGGGTGGCATCTAGGGCAATAATAAAAGGCAAGAAAAATGCACAGGGGCTTTTGAGTTAGATGTTTCTGAAGGAGCAACAGTTTATTGTGCTACCTGAAGTCACACAAAAGCCACAAATCCCATTCAAATTCAACATCTATAACACACTGGTTAATCAGATACTTTATTTCTCCTCCCACAGTTCCTATAGTTATATGATTAACCACAGGAGTGTGCTTTGTGGCAAATGCTATTTTAACACCCACAAATGAACATTTACTTCTATTTCAGCCATTTCTACAGTCTTCCGTGAGCCAAGGCTGTTCCTGGGTTGTCAGTCCCCAGTCTTGACTTTTTCAGATTCCATGTGGACTGTAAATCCACCTTAGGGAATGCAAACTATTTTGGGAACTGCCACCCAGCTCGCTACAGAAGACATTTGAGGGATTAAAGGTGAACACTTGCAAGAAATGTCTCCTTTTTCATTACTATCTACCTATCTATAGTGTTCAAGGGAACAGGCATGTTTTGTGTCTCAGAGGAGAGGCTCTTTTATACAGTTGCAATTAATTTTTTATTCATAAATATTTCTTTATCTGTTATGCATTCCAAATAGTTGTACATCTTGTACAACTCAAAACTTGAATGAAGAAACATGAACACTGTCAGTGTGAAAACTACAACAAAATCATGGGAGTTCAGGTTTTCATTAGAGTGCAGCTTTGTAGGGCATAGTGAACATTAGGTACCAGATATATTGTCTGAAAGGAATAAATAAATCATCAGATAATCTGAACACTTCTTCTGAGGTCACCTTTTTGATACAACTATATCAACATTTCATATCTTCTCATCAACTTCTCTTGCAAGTCAGAAAAAAATCTAAAAGCAACATGTCTTATAAGGCTTCACAGACAAAAGCTTAGCGATAACTGCAAATTTAAAAAAGAAAACGCTGCACAATAATTAAGCTAATTCAATATGCACAGTATTGCCAATATCCTGCATATACTTCCATTTTTCTTGCAAGAATAACCTGTTTGTATTGGTATTATCTAGATAGATCAGTTACCTTGACCTGGTTGAAATGCACCTGGACACAGAATAAGCCCTAGGAAATAGGCTAGAATAGAGTCTGCTTTTTCTTTTGTCCTGCTGCAACTGAAGTAGAGCATGCCTGCAGAATCTGGTGGAAGCAGTTCTTCAAAGCAGGAAAACAGCTGTTTTGTAGGGAATGGCTCTCTAAAGAAAAAATTCCATTTATTAGGTTTTATTGCTATGTAGTCTGTATTGCAGGAGGTATATACTGTATAGGCCTCAGGCACCGGAGATGAAAGGGGAAAAAAAAAATGAACAGCTCCAATATAATCCTAAAAAGTAAGTACTCATACCTAATCAGACATATTTATGGTAAAAGCATGCTCATCATAGACTGAAAAAGCAGCAACGAATATTCTATTTAAAGATTTTTGTGAAACACCACGGTTTAAGAGAACCACTCATCTTTTCAATACCATGCAGGAGTAGCTAACAATAGCAGTACTGTAATCACTTGCTGAGTCTCTGCTTCTTGTTTCTTGAGAAGAGCACTCACTATATTATTTGAAATATACACCTATGTGAAGTGACACACCTGTATCACATTCCTGCAGGAAGTCTCCCCGTTTGCTCTTCAAGTCTCTGAGTAAGAAAGATCCTGCAGTCTCTAACAGCACTAATTACCACAATATCACCCTCTGCAGAATTCATACCATTATTAGCAGTAGATTCAGATTCAAAATCTTCCCAGGCACTGTATATAGAGAAATCCAAAAACTTTAGCTGCTAATGTTTTATTTCTTTACAGGGACAGGATTGAATCTGTACTCCAGACCAAGTCTGAGGCCAGCTCAGGACTCAACTGCATACACCCTCCTAGCACAGTTAGTTCTTCCATTGAGACATTCAAACATATTTCCACTTCTGCAAGATGGGTTACAGAGCTCTAAAACAAAAAATTACTATAAAATGTTTATTAATTGCTAATAACTCAATAAACAGAAACAAGCATTTAAATAGGTATGTTATTTTGTTCTTCGAATTATTATCCTAAAACTTACTTTCATAAAGAAAAGCAGGCTGAAGAAGGAGGGCCCAAGTAAAGTAAACAATTAACAGTCCCCAGCAGGGCACCCACAAGCACATAATAGAACAGCAGCAGCCCCTGGTGGCATCTGGATCCTGCCTCAGCCATGGCGATCTGCAGTCACTACTGGCTTGAAAATAATCCTGCTTGCAGAATTCTGTTCTCCCAGTTAATATATTGAATTTTCACCTTATTTCAGTTTTTTTAATGTGTATTCATTCTTCCACAAGTAAAATTCAGGCAAGAGTTGCCCAGCAGTTGGGAAATGTGAAACTAACAGGAACTGTACACTGCTAAAAAGCTGGAGGGAACAACATGACTCTGAACATCCATTTATTGGGAAAGGACAAGAGGAACAGGAATATGACATTGTCTTTCCAACCTGACTACCCATGCAGCAAAAAGCCCACCAAGACATTAGTATTGGTATTATCATTATATCCACTTCTGCTCCCTTACGGGTGCTGTATGAAAACCACACAAGTCTCCTCTGCAGTTTACATTGCCTACTTCTTCATCTCAAGATGGAACTCAATGGACTGAACTCACCAGCAGAAACTGCAGTTTTTTACCTTAGTTACTTGGAGAATTGCAGTTTCTCCTCCTCCCTGTATTATCCTCTCCTATTTTTCCAGATAATCAAATCACTACACTCCATCCAATTCTGAAGAAAATGGGCAGAGTAGCAATGCATTTTCAGTGAAGGATTCTAAACTTCAGTCAGTTTTCCACCTCAGACCCCAGGAAAGGCAGTTTAAGCTCAGACATCTTCTAAAAGGCCAATTGCACAGGGATCAGAGCCATACAAGTGATCACACATGCAGAGCTATATATGATCACAGATGCACAAAAACCCAACAAGAGATGGATTTGTACTTGGCAAGGAAAATTACACACACTGAGTAAGGTGAAGGAAACCTTGAATCATCTTACCTCTAACTTGGCTATTTTTATCACATTATAAGCAAAAGAGACTTCCCCAAGGCTACCCAAAAAATAAAATTCTGGAGTCAATTAAAACAAAAAAACCTAACAAAATACAAAACCAGCACCAGATTTGTAGACATTGTATACAGCCCTATAACCACGGTAGCTTTAAAGTTCACTGCACATAAATCATAGAACCAGGGTTTTTTAGAATAGAAGTACATGTTTATTGTTCACATTTGAAATACTTTGGTTCTTCACTGAACCATTCAAAGTCCTAATGGATCTGTAAACTCAGTATCACTATAAAACAATTTAAAATGCCATGTAAAATAATATGTATGCATGTGTTTCATTTCATGGTTTCTCAACATAACCACTTGTTCTATTTACAAATATATAAAGATTTTGCACTTTAAATCATTGAGATATCAAAGAGGTATTTTCAAATCACACAATAAATATAGAACCTGTTTTGTTAAAAATCTACAGTATACTGTACATTCAAGTCGAGGCAAAAGAGGATTTAATGCCAGTTACACTTGAGACATAAATGAATATTTCCAATAATTAACAATTTCTAAAAGTGCTATCTCTGCCTGTGATGAAAGGTAACATCAGGATCCAGTATTTCATTACAGTCAAAGTTTCAGACCATTGCTTTATTCACAGAATTAGAGCTTCTGTTACTAGAAAAATATCAAAGCTTTTATATATTTTTAAATTTTCTCTCAAGAATTGCAAGAAAGAGGCAAAAAATGGTCTAAAAAATAAAAGCCATGTGCACACACATAGAAACACACCACAATTCAGACCACCACATAATCCTCCAGAAGAATGATCAAACTCACAGCATTCTGTTTCATTTAGAATGATAAGTTTATGGACAAGTCTCTAACAAAAACCCAGCAGGCAACCCTAGAAGTCTAAGGCAGCTGTTCCATGTGCAAGTTTCTACATAGAGTGCCAACTCCAGAGTCTTCCCATGACTTTGTGCATTCTTCAGTTTCTTCTTTGTCATCACTTTCCACCCACAGATTTGGCATGTTATCTGCAGCAGGTTTTTCTGATGCAACACTGGAAGCAGAAAAAAAAGAGTTACAATGCAAATAAATAATGCTTTGAATGGAAGCAGAGTATTGTTTTTATGATATAATGTTTAATATCCTTTGTTAAATGCCAACCATAAGCTTTAGATTATGCTAAAAGAGTTACACAGAGTTCAGCACTCTAAAAACCATCTACAACATTGTTTCACAAACCTGTTTTGTGCCATATACTGAGATATCTGGCAAGGTTCTGGTGAAATAGCAGGACTCAACACAGAGGGAGGTTTTCTTTGCCGAGATGCAGACTTCACTAAACGAATGTCTGGGTCAGAACCTAGGAGAGACACATCATCAGTTAAACTGCAGTCCAAAGGAAATAAGCAAGTCCTTTGTGTCTTCTGCTTAAAAAAAACAAAACCAAACCCAAAACCAAAAAAACAAACAAAAAAACCCCAAAAAAACCAACAAAAAAACCCCCACAAAGACCCTAAAGCAGAGCTATAATAATAACTCTTATTGATCTAGACACAGATAAATAGACAAAACCTTTAAGACTATGTATTGCTATTGAATTAAGTTATGCTAAAATTAGGACTCTAAACTTGAAAATGCAGCATTTGCATACAGTGGTCATATGAAGTCACTTGAATATAGTTTCTCACTTTACAATTGATAAAGGTTTTTTATTCCTTAAGTAAGCATGCATAGACAATAATTAATACCCACATGAAAACCTACAAACTTGTCAGAATATAGAAAACTAACTCAGAATTAGGTTAGATGTCTTACTGTTACAATTCCCTTTCTAAAAGTAAATTTTGAACCATCAGTTGCCCTGACATGTGGAGGCATACAGATACATGGTAAAGTTTTACTTGAGACCTTTTGGTTTTTAATTGTTTCGTTCATAGTTGAAAGGAAGAAAAAGAAACTGTGCAAGAACATAATTTGAAACAAATACTTGCTTCTTAAGAAGGCACTTGTAGTCACATTTTCAGACTTGCAATCAGCAGTCATACTTAAGAACTGGTGCTTCAGCCATGCTCCTCTATCTTCTTCAAATGCCTTTCTCTAAGAAAAGAAAAGAAATGACAGTTTACACTTATGACCACGACAAAAAGCCTAGTCCACATTCAACTGATGCTATTCTACTTCAGAAAGCCAAAGTTGTAACATGCCCATGTCACTAAGGAGAGGCAGCAGCTTAACACAGCAAATACTGTCTGTGAGCAAGCTTTTGAGCCCAACAAGGATTGGCTGAGGAGGCACTTACAAGCCAAGTCCCACAGTCTAATCCACAGAGATCTGAGTAATCCTTTCACTTTACTGCTCTTCACTCCAGTGACACTATCTCTTGTGCTCCCCATCCCCCTCAGAGCAGCACTACCTCTTGGAGCAGCCCTCATCCAAGGCAGCTGCCAGGAACGATTACTGCTTAAACCTTCCAAACAGGGAAAAATTACATTGAAAATAGCACTGATTGCTTCTGCCTAAAACAGGGGCAAAGCAAAAGGGGTTGTTTTACTTTCTAGCTCCTCTGAGCACAGAGAAAGAAAATAATGCCTAACAGACAACCTATAAGAGATCCAAAGGCTCTGGAATCAAGCAACAAGGTATTTCATCTCCAAAAACCATCAGTGAAACAGGATGCTCCTATTCTGTGTCAGTAGAAAAACAGAGGAAGCTGAACTCCAACGCAAACTTTCACAAACACCTACAAAGCTTACAGCATTGCTTCTCATTTCATATTTCAGCATTCTGACAAGCTGAAGCATGAGCAGTTATACTTACACTGCAATGTAGTCCTAAACACTTCCAGACAAACACTTATTGTTTATTATCACTCACGACTTTTAAAGCTGACTTCAATGTGCACCATGAAATTAACCAACTCATTAAAATGCAAATAAAATTAAATTAGTCACAGTTAGTAGTTGTTACCATATGAACTACTGCTATCCCCGGCAGCTTAAGTAAAATCTAGAGTATTTTATATTCTGGGTCAGATAGGTTGGCCAGTTAGCTCTGTACTCTGTCTCCAAGAGTGGCCACAAGAGATGCTATTTATGAGCATGGTCACTTTCTGCAGTGCATTCCCTCACAGGTTCTTGTCCTAAAAGCCATTTGATTAGATACTGAAAGGCACCCCCTGGTTCCCCATTTTTATTATCTGTGTGTTGCCCATAAGCTCAGGCAACTGCATTTTGAACTTTATGGTACGCATTGAATTTACAATCTCCTTTGAAAAAAAAATCCAAAAGTCAACTACCCAACTATAAGAAAAAATGGTACTTTTTTGGGTTTGTTTTTGACTTAATTTCAAAATTAGGAGTTCCCTCTAGTCCAACTCTTGAGGGATTTGGTGAACAACAGTAGCGTTTTCATCTGCTTAAACTGAATCCACAGCTTTATAAATTTTAATCACATCCCACTCCAACTTTCTGCTCTGCACATCAAAGCAAGATGGCCTGTAAGCAATGAAATCCATTTCTTTTTTCCTTCAATGGCTTTTTTCCTGTCATATCTGTACCATCCTAGTTTCACAATCACATCATCATGACCTTTCCCTGCCAAACTTGTAAGCCCCTTCACATTTTTGATCCTAACTATGGGCTAGACCAAAGGACACATGCTAGAGCTCATCCACAGACATCTACCCTGACTGCCAGTACTGGCCAGCTTAACTACAAAACCAGAACAGATAATGACCCTACAAAGGGAAACATTGCAAGCATTACTTGGTGTTTTTGCAAAAGTCACTGGTTTTCACCAAAGTTTAGAAATCAAGTACCTTTGAGATTCAACCCTGACACCAAATTTGACTTAAATTTGCATAGGCCTTACTTTTGTAGGAAACCAAACTTTAGCAATACCTAAGGGATTTAGTTAATAAATTTTGGAAGCACGTAAGATATTTCAAAAGGTGAAACAAAAATGGTTTAGTTCCAGTTGCAGAAACTGTATTTTCCAATACACACAAAACCCTTGGCTTTTTGAATTGCCAAGAGAATGATCTTCCAGAACAACCAAAGATGATTTATACAGTACAGCAATGATCTTTTTCCATAGACATCAGAAACGATATTGCTGGATGGCTGCACTTCAGCATGTATAAAAGAAAGACTTGTAATTCATCTTCCATAAGAGCTCCCTTTTCTAATACCTCAAGTCCTAATCTAATAGCAGCTTCTGTAAAACTTTTTCGTTCCTTCTCAAAATTCTTTTTTTGTTCTCGAAATAGTCTCCATTCTTCTTGAAGACGCTCTCTTTCTTCCAACAAATAACAGTCTTGTAGTAACAGAGTGGTGTCATCATCACATGTAAGCTGTTGCTGTAGTATAAAGAAACAAAAGACACATGTTAATTTGTGAGTGCCTTAAGAGGTACAGTATTTCTACAGGTTCAGTTTTATCAGAAAAATGGTTGAAGTTTAATATGGAAAGTTCAATATGGAAATGCAGTAGATACCAAGTTGGTGGGTAGTGGGGGCAGATTTCAGACAGCAATCAAAAAGTCACTGTTCAGGCAGCCTCACCTTTGTTTAGCCCCCAGAATTATTCCTACCAGGAGTAAAAAGTCCTTAAATTATTAACCAAGCCACTAGCACAGTTAAACAACCCATTAAGTTATTTTATTTTAAAATCATGATCAAGGAATGGAGAACAGCTCAGAGGTAAGAAGAGTAGAATGTTAAATAAAATACACTTGGATTCAATGGAGAAAAATAAGAAAAAATAAAGCCTTACTACCTGTAAGAGCTGTTGCTGAGTTTTGATCATTTCTTTACATTGCTGAATCTCTAACTCCAGCTTTTCAGTTTCTAGCTCATGGTCTTCTCTTGAAATGACATCTTTTTCATTCCAAGCTCCTGAATGTCCACGTGACACTAAGTGGGAGGAAGAAAGCATCTTTAAAACAATTTTTAAAAACCCCAGCACCTCATATCAGAGACTCTGGAAGAGCAAAAGGTTTTAGAGTATTTGTTTCAGCCTGAAAGATACAAAGTGTACTCAAAAGCATTTCTACCAGAGACAAGAGATACAAAATTGATGCTACACAAGTAATTATCCATCAAATCCAGTTCAGAAAAAAAAAAAAAAAGCAATGAAAACATGGCTGTTTCACATTCCCCAAGGTAAACCCACCATCTACACTGCAGTAAGCATTACACAAAATCCTCGCGTGTTTCAGCAGTCATTTAAAAGAAAACTCAAGACAACCAAAGATTTTTTTTTTCACTAACATGCTGCTAGTCCATTCTTCTGAGTTCATTTTTAAAGGGCTTATGTGTTCATAAAAATATGACAGTAACTATATTTATCACAGATATAAAAAGAAAGCCTTTTCTTTCAAGTGCTGTGAAGGAGAAATGGAGCTAACAAACACTGGATGCATGTTTTCATTGCAGTAAGGGAATGAATTACAGAAATGGTTGTATTTTGTACAATTACATGGTGGTTTATTTAATTTAATGCATAGCTAATTCGCAATGATTGTAAGAAGCCAAGTTTAGATCCCCTAAAGCCAGTATTTGAACATTAATAGAATCCTAAAGGGATATACCATGGTCATCCCTATAAACTAAAAACCCTAGAAGATGATTCCAAAAAAAGAGCAAATAATTGTAACATTTTTCCTGATGCTTATTTTTCAGTTACTTACACCAAATAAAGTATTACAAGCATTCTTGAAATCCTTTCTAGGGTGCAAACATACTCTCAAAGGCCATCTGCTCTTTTATTTGCAATTGCATGCATGACCTTCTCAATCTTACTCCTGACAGCAAACATCCCTGTGGTAGTGGCTGCATTTACTTGCATGGGAAAATAATACTAGGAAAGAATTTTATATATTTTTAGCTGTCTTAATGCTGTTTAACAGCTGGAAATGAGAAGAGTCCAGCACCAAACCATCAGTCAGTTTGTTTTAGAATGCCACAAGAAGCCTCAGAGGATGTGGCAAGACAAGGCTCTCAAGAGGGAATTGCCTATTTTGCATCCAATTATTTCAAAGTGCCACATCTGCATTAATTTTTCTAAAATGTATTTTATACGTACACACAATGCAGTTAAACACCAACCTTGGTTATCCAGCTTTTCAACGTGGTTTTTCAACATTCGCCACTGTTTTCTAATGCTGTTGGTAAGCTGTTCTCGCACAGTTTCACAAGATAATTCCCACATATTCTCTTTATTTAATTCTCCAATATCTTCCTCCTGGTCTGACAGCACCTGTAGGAGCAGAAACAGGAAGCTGCAAACCATTTCACCCCTCCAAATAAGTGTGTTTGCTTATATAAATATGTGCATAGATCCAATTTACTGAAGAGAAAGAAAACCCTTACATAAAGGCATGATTTTTCCATCAAGGGAAATTTGACTCTCAGGGAGTTCAATTCCCTGACAAGCATAATGCTGAGGAGGCAAGTGACCAGGCAGTCCCCAGAACCCCACCACAGAGACTGTGGGTCAGCTAGCAAGACTCAGTCACTCTCACATCTTCAACCTAGACAGGTTCAGACTGCTGAGTTCTGATGTCAGATTTAAGCAGTACTTGCCCAGTATGGGGGCAAGTCATCCAGACAAGTTAAGAAAAGTACTAACACTTCATAAAGAAGGCAACAGAGAGAATCTAATGCTTTTCTACACAGCCACAGCAATAAAAACGTGCTGCGTAAAGAAATACTTAAAATCTGGAAACAAACAAGCAAAAACCCCCAGGCATGCAAAATCCAGTATTTTGCATTGCAATACAGAATTACATACCAGTAGCTACCGCATTTAAATTCATTCAAAGAATATTTTCCAGCTTTTAATTTACTGGAAAAAATACACTGTGCATTGTTCACAGAGAGCAGAACATTTAAACATGGATGGATTTCAAGCAAAGAACATGATGTGAAATCCACTGCAACTCTCAGAGGTTTCAGTGTTTTTAAAATAAATATTAAATTACTCCAGCACAATACCAAACTACTATGGAAATTTAATTTTAATTGAAGAATACTTACCAGCCCATCTTCAGATCTTTCTTTAGGTTTTTGTTTCTGTGGTGGAAGAAGTGAAATAATATCTTTCTTCATTTGCTGAAGAACTTTCTTTAGCTCAGCATTTTCCAGCAAAAGCTGCTTTTGGCGTTGTTCATAATCACTTAACAGAACTTTGTACATTTCTTCTTCGTTTCTGGAAGAAATAATCTTATAGTAACAACATAACAGCCCTTATACATGCTTCAATTAATGTTGTTCTAAGACAACTACCTGGCTTCTGTCTTATCAGTCCTCCATGCACCTCTCTTCCCATCAGCTCTACCAACATAATTTAGAACTTCCATAGCTACAAATGAAAAGGATATTTCAAAGTGTGAAACAATATGCAAATAGATAAAGATTTAGATGACATTGCATTGATATGTAGTTATTATAAAAAGACCACATTACTCAAATTTCCCCCTCAGTCTTCAGACACATATGAAACCACATGACCCTACTTAAAGCAAAAAAATAGCATAGTCAAAGAAAAAGATAGGTTTTTGAGTTTGGAAATTCGGAAGGATGTATTCTCATCCTGTCTTAGCTTTTTTATGCATTTCTTAATGACACATTCATCCTTATTTCAACCTTTATATCAATGTATCAACTCTATGCTCATTCTGGCAGTAATGCCAGTTTTATCTCCTGTTAAAGGCAAGGAATTTATTAATCTTTCATAAGGTATTCCTCAAAACAAAGAAACTTCTCTGTCCACATTTGAATAAAAATAAAATCAAAAGAAACCCAACCACACCAACAAAAACCCAAAGTCAATATATGACTACAGATTAGTGGTCCAAGCTAGTTAATTATCAAGCAAATAGTAGCTAGTGTTAAAACACTGCTATTTTCACCTCACTGATACTTGAACTAGTACTAGCCACCTGAAATCGAGAATGTTTAAGCTGTGCTGATCTCAGAGTGAAGTTTCTAGAGCTTACTGATCTGTTATCTAAAGATTTTCTGCACCAAAGTAGGTGTTCATCCTACTGTGTCCTAGCCTGGTTTGGCTTAACCACAAGGACTTTCAGTAAACTAAGTCAGCAGAGAACCATCTTGGCAACAACACGAATAGTTTTCTTTTGGTTTAGTGAGCTAAATGAGCTTACTAAAACATGCACTACAGCTGGCAAGCAGCTGAGTTTGGGGGTGGCAGGTGGACAAGAGCAGCACTTCCCTTCCACTGGAGATATATTACATAAATACTTTCAGGCCAGCTATATCAACCAAGAGGTACATTTCTTTTTTAATACCTAACAACAATATCCATTTTCAGCCATTTTTCAGAGAAAACTACATGGTAAATAGCACTAATGTCTTAAACACAATTTTTGGGCAGTACAACATAAATACTGATAAAGGAGATCTGGTTTCCCCTCACTTCACATAGTACAGGACAGTACATTTGCCTTGTGTTACTTCCTCTCAAACCTCTCATTACTTGTGCTAACCACAAGCAGAGTGCAATATCCCCAGAGTAAAAATCTCATGCAGTGTGCCTTCCTGATGGCAACTGCTTGGAACAATACAGTGTTTAGGACATTATCCAAAATCTTTTGATAGCAACAGTAGCAAGAAAATAGAGGAGAGATGGTTCTAGCATAGGCATTGATTCCTATGGAATCCTAGGAATAAATTTTCCTTAGTAAGGGAAAAAACCCCCAAAAAACCAACCCCACCACATTTGATAAAAATCAGCATTTGGTTTATGCTTGGTAAGTGATCTTATGGAAAACAATGTAGAAAAGTCTTACACAGTCATTTAACATGCAACATTGCATTTTTTCTTTAACATTCTAGTACCCAAATAAAATCTGCAAGAGGGCCGCATTGACTTCAGTGATAAATATGCTAAAAATTGGCTCTGGGTAACATACAGAACATCCTAATTTTGCTGTGGTAAAATTCAAAGAGCTACTTACCTAACTTTTTGTCTTTTTTATTCATGACTAACTGATGTAAGCGTTCCTTTAATTTGTTATATTCTCTCTCTTTCCTCTTCATGTCATGATTGTATTGTGTAGCTCTACTTGAAATTATGTTCTGTAGCTTCTGAACCTAAAAGCAATGCCACAAAAAGCTGTTTCTTCTACTAAAGTAGAAACATAAATTTCTTCAGGAAACCAAAATATATGACCCAAACCAAAACTTTTATTAAACTGTATTTCTGGTGAAAGAAAGCAACAGAAGGAATCAGAAGAGCTCTCCCACCCCACGGCTTCTTATCTCAGCCTTATCTCAGGAGAGTTAGTTTGCTTTCAGCAAAAACCCACAGCATAAGCAGCAGATTATAATACTATAATTCCTCTAAAGTACAACTGAATTCATGTTCTGATAAATCACATAACCTTTAATGCCTTTATTGGACAGAGTAGAGAAAGATATATCTTTACTTTCAGTAATTCATATTCAGGATCTAGGTTTACTCCAATTTTAAAGCATGCTTGTTAGGCTTACACTAAAAAAATAAATTTCTCTTCCTTGGGGTAGCAGGACATTGAAAAAGACTATTCCATTTGGTCTAAAAGAACACTAAAACATCATAAAGTAATTTTTTGACGTGTACCATCAATTCCTAGGGTTGTATTGTTTGGGGTTTTAAAAAATCTTCTGATTTAACCTTACTGAATATACTGTATGTTTGTATCTTAGGCTGGAACTTCAGGAAGTTCACTGTGTCCAGTTATTACTGTGATTCCCAGCTGTATGAATATGTTTATGAACACAGAACATTCACAGAAACTTAGAGGAGCCACATTCACAAAAACATAGGAGCCATGTGAAGTACAATGCTAGGGAAGGAGCATACAGGAAACAAATCCCAAACTAAGAAGTGTCATGGATGTCAAAGTGTTTTCTGATCTTGATTGTTTCAAGATATTTAAGTTTTATGAGATTGTGGTTTTGAGCTGAGTTTCCCCCCACCTCCCTTCTTATCAGTCTTATGCTCCCCTCTATAACATCATAAGAAAATCCCAAAAGCCTGTGTACACAAATGTTTTCATAAGTGACTGAATCCTATTGCCCCTCCTACATTTTGATAAAGCTGTACAGAAAATCTCTGAAAACTGCACATCTGCAATACTCTCTTCTATTGTTGTAACTTGGACCTATCCCTTATATGGATATTATTCTATTATCCATATGCAACATGCCAGTCACCTTGTAAGACAACATTTACCAACAAAAAACCACATTCAAAATGAGCAATTACAAGACTTCGTGCAAAAGAAAAAAAAATTCTTCAATATCTATATAATGACTTGTGTTAATGTACAAAATAACTCACTTCATCCTTTTCATTTTTAAGTAACTGGTGCAAATTTCTGTTCTTGCTTTGCAGTTGTCTGTCTCTTTCCTGAAGCCCAACTATTTCCCTTTTAGATAATTCCAACTGTTCCTAGAAAAAGTGTTGATAGTTCAGTATCAATAAGAATTAAAAGCATAAGATTTTTAAAAAACCCAACCAACCAAAGCAAACAAGCTATCTTAACCAAACTGGCAAACCACCTCACTTGAGATAGTGCTCGGTATTTCACATATTTTTTACAGTTAGGACTTTTTCATTAAGTCAGGATTCTCTAAGCATATCTGTACTGTGAGAGGGAGGTGGATACTAAGCAACCTGTATGAAGTTGTAACTACAGTTTTACTGGAGCATTTCTCTTGAATAATCAAGAGTACAATTAACAGATATACAGACTATGACTATAACAATGCAAATGGAACATTTCACATATACAGAGAAGGCTAAACAGATGATCTCATTATAAAAGACAATGCAAAACTAGCATTTCAGAAAGTTTTGTCCACAAATAAGACTCAGACCTGAAATTGACAGCTTAAATGACAGCCAAACACTATATACAAGCTTTTCCTTCATATGTGAAGTACAAATATGTAGATATTTTTAAGCAACAAGAACTTCTAAACAAGCCACAGTGAAGTACAGGTAACACAACAATGGAAGTTCAGAGGACAGCTGTATGGTATCAGAGAATCTACATGAGAAACCCCACAAGCTGACAGCCAAATTAAATGCCCTGGGATTCATGCAGTACTAAGATTTCCCACTCTTCCCTTAAAGTTATTCATCTAGGGAAAGCAACTGGAGTGTTCTAGAACCTAAGATTTTATAGTGTTTGTATAAAATTCAATGCAGCTGCAGAATACTTTTAATGTCATCAAAATCCATCTACATGACCAATCTCAGCAAAAGGGCTACTATGATTTTGAAAATCTACAGCAGTATTTCTCAAGGAGATAGTGCCAACCAGTCCAAATGAAAAGCAAAACTAAAAATGCACCGAATCAGGTACTGAAATATTTTCTCTTTTTTTAATATTTTATTTTCTTGACAGAATTAAGAGAAAAATCAAGTCTTTTCTAATATGACTGCACATACAAGTGCACCCAGGAACTTCCAACATATCAGCTACTCCACAGGGACTGGCCTTGAGCATATGTTTATCCTGTGATAAAACAAAGCTTAGGAACTTCTGGTTTGACAACAGTTTCTGAGCAATTCTTACAAAGAGATTTTGTAGCTGAATGTTCAAGGACTCCAACAACAAAAAAACCACATGGAAAAAGCTAATTTTAGGATATGGAAAAAGACTAATAAAATCCTGCACTAGAAGAGTGATCTGTGCTTTTACTTGTTACATTGGCAATTTATCTTTTAGAGCTCAGCATACCCTTTTAAGCAATACTAAATGATAGGAACTGAAGTGTTTAATATTTTCACCCAAAGTGTACATTAACATTCCCAATTCAAACAGTCTTCCCCCTTCCTTGATTAAGGAGGCTAACATCCTAAGTAATTTGAAGTTCTCTTATTAATTCATATTTCATTAACTTTAAAACATTTTCATTTGGAAAAAAAAAAAAGACTTCCAAAATCCCCAAAACACACATGAAAATACAATTGCAAATTAGTACTGGGTAGAAAAAAAAAGAAAAACAAACCAAGAAAAGAACTAGCTGTTAAGAATGTAGGGAGCTGCATAATTCTAGTGGAATGATCTTGTTTTCTACCTTTAACTTAGCATAGCAGTTCTGTAAGTGATCCATATCACTTCCCAGCTTCAAATGCTGTATTTCTACTTCTTCCTGAGCTCGAAGGTTCTTGTGCTGCAGTACAAGTAATTCATTCATACAATTTATGATAGATACTAAATTTAATTCTTTTCCTTTGGACTCTGCATAAATAGAAGGAAAGCCCATTGTTGTTAATTCCTGGTAAAAGACAAGAGGGGAGGGGAGGGGAATGAGATCAATAACTGGATCAATCTCCCACCATACTCCAAAAGACAGAATCAATATCAGGTGAAATCCTGTATGAAGGGGGAAAACCTGAATCTTACTTCCCACCAGCTTCAGCTTCTGGGCACTAAGGAAGAAGCCTTCTTAATCCAGCCAATCTTTTTTACCAGAAATTTTTGTGTGTAGGTGACAATCTCCAATAAACAGAAAGATCTGCTTACCCTATCAATATAGGATATACTCTGTTCAAGATTCTCTTCTGTGCAGAAGGCACCAAAAAAGCTGTGCATGTTTTTGGGTGAAGGCAGTGACAAGCGTAGCACTTGTGAGTTCATGCTTGTAGGAGATCTCTTTCTTTCTGAGGTATATGGAAATATAATTTTGCTATCTAAAAGTCAAACATTTAGAAGAAAACAGCTATTACTTTAACACATCACATAAAATCAAACCTTTATGTATTCAAGTTATTATTTACAGAAATTTAGATTCTAGAGCTCAGAATTTGATCTAGACTACCATTAAACAATTCACAATATATATAAAAAATAAACTTCCACTGAAGATTTAGACTCAATAACGCTTGAAAATGTTGTACCTTTCAAATCTTACTCATCCACCAAGAAAAAACTGACCACACTTTCTTTTTACTGACTTACTATAATACAGGTGCAAGAGATGTGCATTCAGTAAAATTCTTGTAGAATGTATGGTATTATTATACTTATTAAGTGTATGCTGTAATTTAATCTTCCACTAAGCAGAAATAGGCAAGAAAATATTTACTCCTTTAACAAATTTGTAACCAATTTATTAAGCAAAAGAATATAAAACAAGAAATCTTTGAAAACACAAGATACATTGACAGACGTGATTATATAAAATAAAATAAAATGTGACTGCAAGTTCTTAACCTTTCCATACACGTGCAAGTACAGTATTTTACATTAGCAAAGCACTGTTTGTACTATGTATTATTTACCATGCTCTTTAACTACTCAAATATGTCATAGACAAAACTCCAGTCTCTCTTTAGCTGCTGTACCATTGCTGGTAAAATCAGCAAATCAAGTAAATTCAAAATATTCCCAGTTTACCTGATGACAGCACTGGCACAGTTATAGCCTTCCAATCTCCCATAGCAACAGAGACAGGCTGGGTACCTGAGCAACTGGTTCAGCAGCAAAGTATTTAGTACAATTGCTGACAACGTGTGTTACGTAGGCATCTCCTAAAATAGCAAGAGCATTTCAGATTAACAAAAGCAGCTAATACAGCTAAAAGGTTAAAGGAGGCACAGGAGAGTGACTACTGAACTTGAACCACGTGAAATTTTTCTATTTCTTTACACTAAATTTGGAACACAGTAAGCATAGCAAATAGTACACTGTAAAAATGATGCATCTATCTATATTTAGCCTTAACTGTCTTGTAAACCATTAACTAAAGCTAAAATGCCACGCACACAGGAAAATAAAGACTCATACTATAGATAACTAGTTGCTTCTGTTGATGTATATCAGAGAAAACAGAGCAAGCCAAATATTTTTGTCCTGCCATATATAAGGAGGAAGCAATTTTGTTAACAAACTTGTATGAAGTATTAACATATGTCTGTCTAAATGGGATTGTTACTTAAAGAGATGTATTACAAAGGCTCTAGAGAGGATATACTGGCAGAAGGCAAAGGAGCTTTTAATAATTATTTAACCATTTAAATTAACTTACACATTTAGTAATATTGCCTTTCCCTAGCAAGTTGCTTGCTTCCTTGCAGAAACTTCAAAATTGTTGAAGGAAACAAATAGAAGCTTTACCCTTGTTGGCACAGCCCCTCTGGAAACCAAAGGGAAGCCACCCGCTCCAAGGAAAGAACAAACTGATTGTCCCCTGACCCCACCTCCACCACACAGCAAGAAGGCACATAATAGCATTAGTTATCTCTCACTGCTGGAAACTTTAAATCCAGCTTGGATGCTAAAGCTTTGGACAGCATAACCCATCAGCTGTTATGGGAACAATGATACTTCAGGGAAACAAACTTTCCACCTGACAGAAAAGAAGGCCCCTTTTGTTTCAACCAACGGTTCGGAACAAAGTCTAAATTCTGTTTTAGATGGATTCAGTATATTTTAGAGCACAGGGATGTTCTTCCCTAACCTCTTGTTAATGTTCCAATAAACACTTTGGCTAGGCAACATCTAAATTTCTGACACCAAACCCTTATATTTTTATCCATGTTGAAAAAAATTTCATTTGGGCAGGGAAAGAAAGGAATGGACGGGGGGAGTATTTTGTTATCCCCAAAGTCTCTTGAGAACACAGACAATAAAAATCCTGATGAAATGACAAAACACAAAATACAATGTCCAAGAAAAAACAAGTTTTTAGGAAATCATACTGATGCACAGTCATGTTACAGAACACTCAGCACTAAAAAAAATCTCTTAATTATTATCCAGCTGGATGAACATTTCTCCAAGTTCATAAATGTACCTGGGAAAAAAAGTAAACAGTTATTCCTCACATATGTTGCAATTTAGTAGCTCGTGAAAACTTTCAGATCAGAAAGTACACATAAGGCAGCAAGAAAACAGTCAATGTAACAATTTAGTTACTGTTCTTGTTAAAGAAATGGCTTGTCCTGCTTTCTCTCTATGCTTGATTTATATGTGTTTTTCCTTTTTTCCCCATGTAAAAACAAGATGTTCACAAATTAACTAGACAACAGTGCTTTTAAAATGGAATTAAAAGTCAATAAGTATTTAGAGAACACACTTCTCACATGCTATTTTCATTTCTGCTGGATCCATCAGATAGATAAGTGCACAAACATAAGAGAAAAAAGCAGAAAATTAAGGTACAAGTATGTTTTCATTACTGACATCACAACCCTGCAATCTAATAACATTTTTCCAAAGACTATTAAGAACCAAGACAAATTCCATCGAGCAAAGTCCACAAAAACACTTACCTCATTTTAGATATGCTGCTCCAAACAAACTGGCTTTTATTCTTTAAGAGACTGCACCCGCACTCACTGAACATACAGGATTATCAACCCCCAGGTCTCTGTGCACTGACAATATTATTCTGACACAGCATCTGTCACTCTAAACAATGTCTGACTGGAAGCAGGACTAATCCAGGTGTAGGAATGCAATGATTCTCTAAACTGGCACCCTGCAAATCACATGCAGATTCATTCAGAGCAGATGTTTTAGCAAGACTACCCTGTACACAGGGTTACCTCCCTACCAGGTTTAATGACTTGCCCAAAAACCTGTAACCACTTTCTAGAGGTAATTGCCCCAGTTAGCAGTGTCACTTCCTCCCCCAAGCAAGAAATTCCTGGAGGCCAAGACATGGATGGATTGTGCAAAAATGAGCCTCAGGGACCCAACTTCAAAAGTGTGAATACAAGGGCAGAGCCATCTCACTGAAAAACGAAATCTTGTATCAAACAAAAAGACCCCAACACATACCGCCCTAAAATCACAGCAAGTTTGATTAATACAAAGGAAGTAGTAATCAAACCAAGGCATTTAAGTGCTAGATGGAACAAGTGAAGTACAAAAAACCCCAAGAACTTAATAAAAAAGCATTGCCATGGTAATAACATACCAGAACTTCTTTGAAAGCCAACTTAGGAATTTTTGGACAAAACACTACAGAAATATTTGCAGAAACTTCTAGAAAATTCACTAATAAATACATTTTTGTTTTCAATAACATGATTAACGTTCAAAATTATTATATTTCATAATCCCAAAGAGCTAAAAGAAGCTGTTCATAAAATTACGGGTATGTGTTTTGGGGCACAGAAGAGCAACTGACAATAAATGTGCCAAGATTTAAGACAGAAATCTGGTTAAGTAAGTCTGAGTTCAGACCATATAAAAACTTGAAAATCATAAGCAGCAAGAAGTAGAATTATAAACTTAACACAATACAGCACAATTAAAATTTCTAAATATCATGTTTAAACTTGAAAAGGAGTAGTTGTAATTGGATTTGTAAAACACAGTCAAACAATCAGCAGAGAATTGTCACAGTGCTGTGCTGTGATCATATTGCACCATCTGGTCATCCCGACCCCAGCCAGGGTGTGACACAAGTGGGAAATGCACTATCTGCTAACCCAGAAAACTTCTATCCACCCCAAGGTAGGGAGGATATGGAAAGACACCTCTGGAGAGCTGCAATGTCTCAGAACTGAGTTTGAAGAGTCAGCATCAACCAGAAATTGTCCAACATTCCATCTCTGTATATTTCAAATACTACAACTTGTGACATGCATGTGTTTCAACTTGTAAAATTGCGGGGGTACTTAGCATTTACTTGAAGACCAATGTGATTCTTTTACACTAAAATAGTACCCAAAGGGAGCTGTGGAGCTTCTTAAAGCTTTTACATTTGTCAAGTAATCCACAGATGTCACACAGATGGCTTTTATCCGGATAGACAAAAAGACACAAAAGTCCAGGTAAATTTAGGGTACACTCTAGACATGATATTGAAGGTTTACAAATAAATCCCTGATAATGTCATGATGCATACTTGCTTCAATTCATGTAATCACCATGAAAGTCCCTGCATTTCCTCCCTAGAGTTTTGACATTCATTGTCTCTCTACAGAATTCCTGATAACAGTTTATCATTAGCATAATGATATATATTATTTATAGTAATATATACATTAAATGCAGTGATAATGCTACAGTAAAAAGAAGACCTTCCTCTAAAAATCTATTACCGTTTTAGTGACCTTTATTTAATATTGTAATTTTAATGATGCCTCTTGCAATCAAATCTGAGCCCATATTTTTCTTCCTACACTTAAAAAATTGTGGCAATTTAATCATTAATCTATTAGCTTCAAAATGAGGGTGAAGAAATCCCTCAACTTATCTACATTCCATGGAAACTTTAAGTAATATCAGATTTTCAGCTGAATTTCCCAGTATTGTCAGAAGTAACATGAAAAATCAGTTCAAACCACCCAGCCTGTGAGTATGAAGTCTCTGTTCATTCTGAATATATCATACTCCAAAATCCCAACTACGTGTCTCCCCTCCATTTTACTTAAAAAAACAAACAGGAAAACAAATTAAAATGACAAAGGGTTTTAAGAAAATAAAAATTCAATCTTCTCAACACATATAATGACACAAGAATATCCTCTTACGTCCGATAAATTCAGTGTTCAATGACTATTCTGTTATGGTCTTTGCCTCAAACACTCAGGTTACAAGGAATATAATCTGATGTACTACCTCGAGATTCAACCCTACATACTATGTACACAGATGACTGAAATCCTGTTAATACAATCACTGAAAAAAATGAAACACATGGAAACATTTTATCTGGCTCCCAAAGTCCTATCCCATTTTGAAACCAACACGATAGATTTCACATTAGCATTCTCCTATCACTAAACAATAACTCTATTGTTAATCTTCAAAACTGCATTTCTCCCTTTGCATTCACAAACCACTTACTATATGCAGCCAGAGCAAAACATTCTGTTACCAGATCTCCATATGCCACAGACATAGGAGAACCTCAGAAACCATCTTCTGCATGTCCTCCTCTTCTTCCTGAGGTCAGCTTTAGCCAAACTCTACAGCTGTCTCTGCAAGCAGACAACTTTTCTATAAAGTCAAACCAATATTTTATCAGTTCCTGAAACTGGCGAGATATTTACTGGGCAGAGCCAGAACCAGTATTCCAGATATCAAAAATTAGGAAACTTACATGTTTCAGTAGCATATAACCTGAAACTTAAATCAGGCATGGAAAGCAAGAAGTTAACTACATACTTTCTCTACAGATTACCACGGAATTCAAGGAATAGTTCTCCTATAAATTCTAGATTTCTGTTAATCAAAACATGTCACAGAAAAGACTTGATAACTCCAAACAAATGGGAGTGGTGAAGTGTCAGCATACCTTCTGTGGAAGGAAGGAACACTAACAAGTCCGCCACAGTGCTCTGGAAGAAGGGATCATCCAACACAGCCGGGCAAGACAGCATATCTTGATTTTCAAAAAGCTTTTCACATGTTCCCTTCAAAAGCTCTTAAACTAAGACGTTATGAAATTTATTAATGACCGATTATAAAGGAGAAAGGGCAAAGTGTAGGAACAAGTTACAGAAGGGTAAATGAAGTACATGAAAGTAGCAAAGAGACAAAAATTAAAGTCCCAAAGGCGTCTGTGCAGGCATTGCTGCTCAGTAAATTTAAAAAAGGTGATCAATACATGATATACTCATGTACTATACCGAGTTATTCACAAAAGTAAACACAGGTTAAATGACGAACTGCAGAAGGTTCATACTGAACAAATTAATAACAAAAACCAGCAGCTGAAATTCCTTGTTCATAAACACAAACTAACAAAATGAAAGACAACTCCAAGTGCTAGGCACTTAAATCAGACTCTAGTTAGGCATTATCATGCAGGAAGAGATCCAAGTCCCTATGATTAGTCCTGTGGAAATAACAGCTCCCAGGCAGTTAACAGAGCCCTGGAGCAGATGACAGAAGAGACGACCATTATGTCTCCTGATGAATACTAAGCTTGTCCACCTTATATATCTCACAGAGGTACAACCTTCCCGGTAAAAAAGGCAGAATATACCTAAATATGGTGCAAGAAAGGCCAAGCAATGCTTTCATACAAGGAACTAATAGGCTGTGACTTTTCAACTAGAAGAGGAAACAGCTGGAGAAACAGGACCAACACACAGAAAAAAAATTTCTTTGCTTCTTTTAACACAGCAGTTATAAAGAATGCAATGAAACACTCAGTGCAAAATCTGGGAAATAAGGGCATGTTTCCCGCAAAAAGCACAATTAAACTGTGGACTCGCATTACCATGAGGTGCTGTGAACACTCAATATATGAACTGCCTCCAATTTTTCAAAAAACATCCATCAGCATCTATTACATTTCACAAGACAGATACAGCCTCTGCTCAGAAATCCTTCAGCTCCAGACTGCAGCATCTTGGGAGGATACACAGATAAAAGCACTGCCGTACAACCAAACTATACTTAACATCTTTTCCTTGGCATCTGCTGCCAGCTTCAGAACCAAGATATTGAGCTCCATGAGCCTGATGTTACGCCCTCGTGATCTTTTCGTCCAAATTATAACTGATATTAGTGTCACAGCTTTTTGCCCCCATCCCCTCCCCCCTCAAGAAAACAAACATAGAAACATCTTCCCCCAGAAACACTTAAAAGCTGAAATCCCCATTCATTGTATCAAATAATTTCTCTAGGTCTTGTTTCTAAATTCATTTTTAAAATTTACCTAATACGTTCACATTTGACTTGGAATACTTCTTATTTTAAGTCATTGCCCTGAAATTCCAATCATACCTTGGCAGCCTATGGAGCTCTACTTAACTATTTCACTCAGCACTGCAAGCAGCAGAGCATTCTACATAATCTGGGGATGCAGGAACACTACAAACTAGTCTCGCATTACGATTTAATCTTCAAATTTAAAGTAGCTTTGCTGCAAATGAATAAAATTTTAAATAACGTTTAAAAAAATGCCCAAGTCGCTTACGGAACCTGTACTCGCACATCACGTGAGCCGCCAGCTCAGCCCGAGCAGGCACAAATCCCCTGACTCAGTAGAAAGCTTTAGGGCTCTCACCTCCGAGCATCTGCCGCTTGTAGCTTCCCGGAGAGAGCAACCGCTGGGCCCTAGAGCGCCGGGGGAGCGCCGGCACAGCCCAGCCCCGCCGCGGCTTTCCCTCGTCCCTGCCGGTCAGCCGGAGCCTGAGGGAAGGGAGCACATGTCAGCACCCACGACCCGCACGGGCCCTCCCCCGGCCCGGGGCGAGCCCAGACCCCGGGAGCGCCGCAAGCCCCGGGCTCGGCAGGAGAGCCCAGCCCAGCCCAGCCCGGCCCGGCAGCGCCGCTACCTCCTCCCCCGGCCGCCGCCTCGTCCGCGCCCCGCCGGGGCCGCCGTTACCCGCCGCGCCCAACGCCCCGCCCGCGACGGGGCGGAGGAGCCCGAGCACCCCCCACCTGCTGCGGCAGGGAGGAGGAGGAGAAGGAGGAGGGAAGAGACTCCCGAGCGAGCTCCGCGGCCGGTGCGGCCCGGCCGGGCCCCGCGGGGTTAAACCCGCGCCGTGCCCGCCCCGCCCCGCGCCGCCGCCATTGGCCGGGCGGTTGCCGGGAGACCTTCACGGCACCTGCCGCGCGCGGGGCGGCCCGGCCGCGACACCGGCACCGGCACCGGCACCGACACCGACACCGACACCGACACCGGCACCGCCACCGCCACCTGCCCGCGGCCCGCACGCCCCGTTCCTCCCGCAGCTTCAACCCTGCCCCTCAGGCCATCAGTCTCTGCCCGTATAAAGAGTCACTTTCTCTTTTCAAAGCTCTCTTCAGGAACAGGAAGGTGTGACGAGGTTTGCCCCGAGCCATCTCCAGGCTCAACAGCCCCAGCTCTCTGAGCACGTTCATGCTCTGCTCTGGACCCGCTCTCCCACGACAGCGCCGTTCCTGTGCTCTCACGGGAGCACAGCGGGAGCTCCCCCTCCTTGACCTGTTGGCCACGGTGCTTTGGATACAGCCCAGGACTGGGTTGGATCTCTGGGTTGGCTCATGTCCAGCTTTTCATCCATAAGAACCCCCAAGTCATTCTCCATAGCTGCTCTCAATGGGTTCTTCTCCCAGTCCCATGTCACAAAAATGCCTCCCTGTGGAAGACCCGAAACCCTTCTCTGTGGCTGGCGGTGATGGTGAAGGAGCACCAAGATACCCAGTCTGGCACGTGCCTTATTGCCCAGACAACATCCATTAAACTTTCCAATGTCACACCATTAAATATGTGTTGCCCTTCAAAATTTGAGGCTTTCATCCTAATATATTTTCGGATTAATAAACAACAATTTTCAATATTATCAACCTTAACCTGTTTTTTTGTTTGCTTTTTTTGTTGTTGTTTTTTAATTAGGATGAGATCATCAGAACAGGTACAATATTCTCATTATATTTAGCTTTGAGGAGAGTACTTTGTTGGAGGATCCAGTGCAAATAATCACAAGCATTAAACAAAGTGATCTCAAGGAAGGGAGATTCTTCAGAAAATCTGAGACCATAAAAGGGAAATTTTGAGGTATGGGGTGTTTACAAACAACCACCAAAGATGCTCAAAAGACCTCATATTCAAATAAGTTAATGGAAATAATTAGCATATCCATATGTATTCAGGAAATGTAATGAATATGTAGTAGAAATGTGATGAATATGCATTAGTTCCACGGATATAACCTGGCCTGTTAGGTTACTCTTCAAGAATGCTTTGAGGAGAAATCTCCATGCACCGAGCACTGCTAATTAACTAATGTCAGCTTTCTAACCTAGTAAATTTATTGGAAGACTTTTGTTTCCTGGCTTTTGGTGACAGGAACAGATTGATGATTATTCTTGCTATTTTTCTTCAAAAGCTAGGGTGTTACAGACCAGATCAAGAAACTAAAAAAAGAGAAAAATTACTGACTGAAAAGAAGCTTAGAATGCAGGAGACAGAATGACCGTTGTGATTGGAAAGACACGACCACAGAGAAATAGCAGCAATTAGGATATAAAATATTTATTTTTCACAGACTGTAGTTATATACCCTTTCTTAAATTCAGTTGTCCACCCAAGTTGGCAAATTTTTTCTTATTTTCTGAGTATTTCCAGTATAAGAAAGTGGTAACATAGGACACAAGTAGTACATTAGCATTTTCACTGTTAGGGTCACCAAGTAGAGAGGACAATGCTCTGTGTGCAAGAAGAGATGGAACTGCAAAAGAAAATGAGCCTTGTAGGTTTTCCTGCTACAAACATAGCTGTGATAAACCTCCCTACATCTCTCACACACTGCTTGCCCTGTTTCCAGACTTACTTTCATTCAGCATTTCTGGTTTTCAAAGGTCAGCTTAAGAATGGAAAAATGCTGAGTTAGGTCAAAATCAGCCTTTCAAAAGTCAACAAAATTTAACTTCCAGGGGCAAAATATACTCCTGCCATACATATCGGAAATAAAGCTACTTCTCTCATTTATGAGCTGACCGTAACAACCTCTCCAGGTAGGTGGAAAATAATATGAGGCAGGTAAACTGACTATTTCTTGCTGTGTCAGAAGGACATTCTCTCAGCTTGCAGAAATACTGATTATTGTTTTGGCTTTTGGTACCTTTGCAAAAGCACTAAAAAAAATTTTAATAACTAAATTTTTCAGTGTTTATTTGGGTTGTAGGAAACCATTCCTCACAGTGCAGAAAAAAAATATCATTTTATCTCTCAGGTTAATGCAGAGACTTTGGACCTTTATACTGCAGCTTTGCCACAGGTGCACTCCGAGGAGGAAGCAGACTTACACAGAATATGCTAGTGGAAATGGCAAGTGGAACAACAGACCTTGTTCACAGGAAGGATTAGGCTCCTGGAGCTTTAAAACATAATACAGGCATGGGTGGTGCCGAATTCCCTTTGTCCATTTGATCTTAGCAGCTGTTCCTGAAGTTGATGCTATTCAAAGGAGAACTCCCCAAGCACCCTTCTGTGCAGCGTGGATCGGGTTTGGTTTATGTTTTTTTCAAAGGGTGGCCAGGAAAGGAAAAGCCTTTGTGGGATGCATTCTGGCAAAAGTATCAGGAAATTTTACCTTATAAAAAACTGTAGTCCAAGACAGTGTTTCACTGATAACACACCATTTTGGTGTAACATAGTCTTTGTAAACTGTGGTGAGAAGTAAAACACAGCTTTCTAAAGTGATTCATAACAGAGTGTCATAAGGAGGATTTTGCTGTAGAGAAAGGGTGGTGTCTGTGGAAGCTTAGGGTCCTAAGGGATACAGTAAAGGATAACACCAACTATTTCCTGTATTCTCTTGAGTAATATAATAAATAACCTGTAGTGGATGTCAGGTCTTTGACAATAACCAAATTTTAAGAGTAAAACAGCTCCTTAAACAGCTTTTTCCTTCTTTACTTGGGCTTGTTTGAATCTAATCAACTGAATTATCTGGAGTATCTTTTTATTTTGCTTTATAATTTAGTTTAAAAATAACCAAACAACTTGTGTAATTTCATGGCTGTTCCACTCTGTCATATAAGCTGTTAGCCTAAAAATTAATTGTAGTTCAATTTATTTTATAAACATACTTTATAGAATAAATTATTAGAGAAATTTTGAAGATTTCTTTGTAATTATTTGCTAAAATTTTGGATTAAGTATTATAATGGGAAAAATATTAAAGAACCAGAGGAAACTATGAAGTGAAATATACAAAATACCTCTCAAAACCTAAATTCAAGCTAGATTAAACCATAACATGGAACAGTAAGACAATAGGCTCCTACAATTCAGAAAGAGAGGGACTGATCACAGTTTGTTTGCATTTCAATTCAAACTCATCTTCTTAAGTACATTCAGAAGCGCTGTTTGCTGGAGTGGTTTCTATAGCAGTGTCCAGCTTGATTACAAATCAGCAGGGCTGATGAAGCCTGGACTAGCAGAAGCTCATTAAAATGTCTGATCCGGTTATGCAATAGGCCAGTGGCAGCCTGTGACTCCTTCATTGTCTCTTGGTGTAAGAACTGCATCTCGACAAAGCCCAGCTCACAGGGCTTTCACGTCTCTTTGTGGAGATGCACAAAAATAACCCCATAAACCAGTCTGTGGGTTGTGCTCTGCACTAGTAAGCGCTTTAAGGTCTGCTCTCAGTTCCAACTCACACATTAGAAGCTCCAGTCATGCAGTGATCTTAATAGTTGTCTCTGGAGCCCATTGGAAGCTCCAAAGATGCAGAGACCTACAGCAGTTTACAGGACTTTATATTCTTAAGCCCACCTCTGTGATCCATTTCCTCCTCTCCCCCAGTGTCCCATTACATGAGAGTCACTTGGCTCAGTGTTTAAAGAACATTCAACTTCTGGCTGAAAATTTCCTCTGCTCCTGCACTTGTACAGTGAAATTTCAGACTAATCCCTGTTAGGTTAAAAAAAGCAGAGAGAATGATCTGTCCCCACGATATCCTCCTATCTTGCCCTAGGAGTTGACCAAGGATTCCAACAGTCACAAAAATATCTACAGATGAGATGGTGTTCTTACCTGTCAGAGTGAGAAGTCTTTGTGCCAAGCCAAAGCTATGGAAAGCAAACTAAACTTCAGGAGCCCAACACAAAAAGGACGCTGACTCCACAGAAAAGAAACCACATCCAAAACCTTTGAACAAGACTGCCTCAGGGTGAGTGACAAGATGCCAACTAAAACACGGACTGCCACTATTTCACTGCTCCTCCCCAAAATTGTCTACATAGCTATGCTTTTGCACAAGCCTTGTTTTCTATTGCATCCTCATCTGAGTCAGTTCAGCTCATTAATTCTATTTATTTTAATGTTTTGATTGGGCTAGAGTTCCAGCAGCTTAGCAAGTGAATTGGCTCACAGGGTGTTCCAAATATGATGGAGCAAGTATAAAACAATCTAGGATAGAAGAGAGAGAAAAGAAAGGACAGGGAGAGGAATGGGACTCCCCAATTTTAGTGTCAATGAGGCATTAGATACTAATCCCTTTCAGGGAACTACAGCCACACATTCCTCTCTCTGCGATGTTATTTCAGATTGGGATCAGATGGGACCAGATATTTCCCTCATTTAACTATCTCCACACATGATATGGGCACCATAGGCACTCGATTTTTTCTTCCATTTTGGGAGGCAGGCACCAGGTAAGCTTTCACTGAATTTACCCCAAAGACCTTTGGAGGAAAATAAAACATCAAATGGCTACAATGCCTGCAGCAACTAGGGTTCCCTTCTGAAATTGTTCAGACTATTAGTTCAAGGGACGTCTTCCATGAAGTAAGGAGCAGCACAGACAGTGCCATTTCGTTCAACTGTGTTGAAGAATTTCAGTGATGTAGATATTCCATGACAAATTTTGATGTTAGTAGCTATAGCAACTCATGCCATGAAACAGCTGTTCTCTTTCCCACCCTATCCTATACTACACATACATCATCTTTGGAGAATATGTGCAATATTTTGCATGTCTGCTTCAATCTCCATCTGAAAAAGCTTCACAAAAATTTGTTCAGCATCTCACACTTGTGAAATATCACTATATGCAGGGCTAAATGTCACTGAATCTTGTGCATCTACCTGCTCTCCTTCATTAGACCAGCTGCTGAGATAGTTGTGCAAATGCCATCACCAGACTCTAAGGCACTCAAAAAGTGTTTGAAATTATTGTAGTGTGTTTATAAAGGAGGAAGAACCAAAGGTAGTACCAGGGAAATGAAGGGAAGCTCCCACAGCTTATGAAAAGCAGCAAAATAGCATTTCAGGGGAAAGCAATGAATGAAGTTTGTTAGTTTGGTGTCTGCAGAAACAGTGTGTGGTTATCTTATCTCTCACCAGTCATGAAAACAAGACCTCTTTTTTACTGCTAGCAAATAAACAAGTCTGTGTCATAGTTCAGCACCCCAAAATGAACACACAACCCCAAACTCTGAAGAGTTATCAGAGAAAAGGGAGCAGGAGTGGTGTTAACTTTAAACATGTGGGAAATGAGGCACCAAAGTATTAAGTGTATCTTTAGGGAAATCCATTCCACAACCAAGGGCCGCAATTTATTTTCTAAGTTCAAATTTCAGATCATTAGAACATTACATTTCAATAAAAATATGCCCCTGACACACTCAGCTGAGTTTACCATTCGTTTTTCAGTCCTATGAAGCAGTACAAGCCTCAGAGCTACCAGGACACTGCAAGTAAATACACATCTTCTTCTTCCATGAGAAAATTTACTGTAGCATAATTTATTGACTGTAAAAACAAGAATTAAAAGCTTTCACCCAGTGCTGCTATCAACCATACAGTGAAATATTTAAGAAAATAAAATTTCTAGAATCATATTTCACCACAGCACTGTCCTCTCGGTCTGATGCCCACAAAGCCACATGAAGTGTTAGAAAAGAAGCACAATGTAATCATTTCAATCCAGTCTCTCTTTGGCTGTTCTCTGATTAGCTTGCAGAGCCATTAAACTGCAGTTGTCCACACAGAACTCAGCTGGTACTCCAGTTTTTAAGCATTCTCAGCTGCAACTAGTTTTGAACAATGCCTCTCCCAAGGGAGGTGCTTCATGTCACTCCGCTGGAATATAGTGTGAGCTAGGGTGAGTTAAAGACACTTAAATCAAAATCCTTTCTTTTTTCTTTCAGGATGAGGTCAGCAAAAATTTAGGAAACAATTGTGTAGGTGATTGTCTATCGCTCTTCAGTCTGGTGAGTGCTGATGCTCAGGTGCCTATGTACAACTTAAACTTCACCTGCACAAGTGCCATCACCTGCACTAGGGGAAAAAAAAGGAAATTTCAAGACAGATTACCAGCTGAAAGGCTCTTTAACTGTTTAGCAAAAATACAATATTCAAATTGATATCTTAAAAGTATCAAATACTTATGGTTTAAAATAAATTTGAGGGACAACAGTGTGAAGTGAGAAGTATCTCTCAGATGCCTTTGCCCAGACATGCTGTCTCTGCAGAGCTGGCCTGCCTCTTGCATGCTGTGCCTGCAGCAGAACGGCAAAGGCCAAACCAAAAGTGAAGAAAATATTTTAAATCTATCTGTATAAAGGCAATAAAAAAGTCTTGGTAATGTGAGTTGTTTTCACCTTAGTTCTTGATCTGAAGCCTGCACAAAGAAACTTCTCATTCACCAGCACACAGAGTCTAAACATGATTAATACAGCTGCTACAATAACTCTATCCAGAGCTGGAAAGACAATGATGAGTAACTTGTTCTTACCAGAATCTAAGGCACTATTTTAATAAAAGTTTTCTGTTATTTGAAGAAATAAAGTTAACTGCTTGAAAAAAACAGATTGAGGCCAACAAATAGATGTTTAAAAACGTTCTTGAGTGAAAATTTCTGTAAAACTGTTATCAGAAATTGCATTCCAGGAAACACTTGCATATTCCACTCCATTAGCTTAGGCTATTTCTTTGAATATCTGCAGAAACAACATCTAATCTTGTATACTGTGGGCATGGTAACAACTCTCTTATACACTTCTGCAGTCATTGTCCAAGCTGTGACGTGCTCTAGAACATTTATTATTATTATTATTATTATTATTATTATTATTATTATTATTATTATTATTATTATTACATCAGGTTCCTTTTGAATGAAATCTGATATTCTGCATTGTACAAATGGATTTACAAAAATTTAAATAGTGCCCTTTTGAAAAGAAACCAAAGAAATCTTTTTAAACATCTGCACTGGAGCATAAAAGGAATCCACAATGAATGAAAAGGGCATTTTTTCAAATAAAAGTGATTACAAAGCATAATGGGGAAGGTTTGTTGTCATATTGAAGCCACTTGAACTGCTGAAAACTGCAGAAGAAAAAATCATGGTGATTTGTTTTAGGTTCAGTCATAAATTATGCTGTTATTTCTGGCTCCATATCCACATAGCTGACAGTTACCTTTCCCTGGTGACTAAAGTACACTTGCTGGATTTTGAAAGGCAGTTGAAAAATGAGGTTAGGGATTCCTCAGCTAGAATAAAGCAATCTTGATTTTAATTTCAAACGTCCAGTATTTTTTTTGTGTGTGTGAAATTGCCAATAGAAGGAATGCGTATGGATTTCATAAGGAAAAAAACCACTATATTTCCCTCTTATACTACCTGTAGGAAAGGGCGAAAAGGGAAAATTTTCTTTCTAGTTGTACAGTGAGGTGCCAGCGTGTAACATAATTCCCTGGTTTAGTGCAGAGTTTTAGAGCAGAGGATTTAAGACAATACTACCTGCAGTTGTTTTCTTCACCTCCTACTGGAGGTAACTGCCTCTGGAATATCAAGCAGAGCAGTTAAGAGGAGAATGTCTGTATGGAGTTATCTCCTGGAAATGAGAAAAATCCACGCTGGCTCCATGGCACAGTGAGGGATGAATGGTGGTGGTGTGTGGAGAACTTGCACAGGAAAATGACTGAGGAAAAGCTGGGAGCAGAGGGGCTCCCAAGTGGCATCGTTGCTCCCACTTTCTATTACTAGAGCAGGGCTCAGTGCCAGCTCCAAGTGGGAATTTAATCATGGGAAACATCAGCATAGATAGTACATGGATCCAGTGTCCTGGGATGCGAGTTTGTGGAGGCTTTGGGGCAGCCTGTGTTTATCTCAAGGGTGAAAGGAAAGCCCTTTCAGAGGGGAAGGCTTCAGAACATTCCTGGGAACACCTCAGCACTGCCCCTTGTCCTGAGAACTGCAGGGTTTCCCTGTGAGCTTCCAAAGGTCACAGATCTTGGCAAGCTGCACACACCAACCTGAGGATGGTGAGAAATACAGCAATCCATGTCTCCTGATTCTGCAGAGAGGCAGAACTGGTCTGGCTTCAAATACATACATATACAGTTCAAAAATATTGAAAACAGTAGAGAGATTTTTAAAAGCAGGATAACCCAGACTCACCCATGTAGAGAAAAGTTCACAATGTTATAACATTGTTGTCTTCTAATCTTAATGTCTCTCTGACATCCAGTGCAGAGCTTATTACAGACAGAGGCTCTGAGCATCCCTGCAGCCTCTGCCAGCTGGGGACCACAGTACCATGACCATCTCCCCAGTTCAGGTCTCTGAATTTTTGGAGATGTTAGGTGATTCATCTCTTCCTCTTTTCCTGAATACAGCCTAAGTATTCTGCATTATGAGAGTGTGGAGTTGGAATTGTTTCTGTTTAGTCAAAACATAGAGGTAGCCTGCCAGGGCCTTCAAAGAGAGTGACTGGTACAGCGATTCCTGCAGGGAAGGGGCTCTGAGCCCAGAGAAAAATCAAATTCCTAAACACAATAAAAGACATTAATAATTTCAAATGTAATTCGTTATTTCTACAGAAAATGGCACATAGCAGTGCTATTTGAACTCCCCTCTTTGGGATAGTAAGCCAGTCAGAATACGACAGCACTAAACTTCATTTCAGTGGAACAATAGTGGCATCCAGTGGTCACTCAGCAAATTTAAAGCCTTGCTTCAGGGTTTCACTGCAATACTGTGATCTTCTCATGCACCTCATAGTCTGTTCTTGATTGCTTTTTTTTTAATGGTGGCAGATAGTACTTTTCCTTGAAAATTAAGTGTATTTGCATTGCTGTAGAAAGAGTAAAATACATTTTCTAAAGTCCAGTAGTTAAAATGTTAATTCTCCGAGGCTCTATTGCAATTGGCAAGTAACTGTAGGGAGGGCAGAGTTGGCCTTGATGCGAAGGCATTTGATCTAAAGGCCCTGTTCCTGTGACAAATGAGGTCAAACAAACAGTAATACATCATTGCACCTGTCTGCTGTATTTGGTTCCTCTGGGTGTCTGGAGGAAGATCTGTGTGCAGCTTTATAAATCACCAGAAGTAA
Organism: Acridotheres tristis; assembly: GCA_037013685.1. Taxonomy (NCBI): domain Eukaryota; kingdom Metazoa; phylum Chordata; class Aves; order Passeriformes; family Sturnidae; genus Acridotheres; species Acridotheres tristis. Next base: position 15,137,288 of record CM072895.1, read on the forward strand.
TACTTGGGTTGCTATAAATCCTTGGAAACTCTCTTTGTCGTGTCACTGAAGTCAATTGTATCATGTCTCCTTATTATCCATCTCACTATTAGGAAAATGTGTTGTGTAGCTTTGTACCATTTCTTCCTAGTCTGAAATAATGTTTTAAGGTAATATGATTTTCCCTATTTGGTTTTAGAGTCTCACCTTTAAACTGTGGATGGAGACCTACCATTCACACCAGGCTGATCATCTTAATGCCCATTGCACCAAAAGAAAGGGGGTGTTCTCTCCACCAGAACTCCAAGTAGCCCCTTTACATCCATCTTCTGTTTATTCCATTTAAATTTCAGCCAAAACAATGACCCTAACCCTGACTCAGTAATGACAAAACATTTGGCTGCAGTCTCAGTCCTGCAAGAAACAAAATGCTGTAAATGAAGTCCTGCGATACCTAGGGGAAAAATGCAAAAAAATTACACTAACATCTTGTAACAAGCATAATATTTTTTCCCATCAGACATAATCCTGACAAAAGTTTAAAGATTCAAACAGGGAACTTGGTTTTGAGTTGTGTAACTTGATAGTCATAATAGATTTTCACATCAGTCAAGAGGAAAACAAAATACTTAACAACCTGGATTCAGATCCCTGCAGTGTAGATATTGATATACCATCCATGATTCTCACAAGTAATTGTGAATATTCTGAAGAGTATATCTTTCCAATGTCCACCTTAAAAACTAAATACAGTTTTCATTTTCAATGAAAATAATATCATAAAATATATTGAAGCTTTCAATCTGCCTGTGTTGAGTTACGTCTATCTTAAATGTGTCAAATATAAGTTCTACAGTGTTTTCCCATTTCAGGTTTATACATTGTCTTAACACCATTTGTGCTACTTGACAAATACAGAAATAGAGTTAGTTATAATTAGGTGGTGTGACATCCGACAGAGAAAACTGAGTTACCTTCTTTGAGAAGTTCAGAAAAGTTTACTATCCTATAATTTAATCATACGGCTGTCAAGTGATAGGAGGGGCATTGTATGGAAGGGAGTGGGGGGATCTTCAGTTGTGGTTAGTAGATGCTTTCTGCCCAACAAAAGGATGTCTTCTCTCTAAAGTTTGTGCATTTTATTTGGGCTTATGAAATTCCCAATTCTGATTTTGTTCAGGTTTGCCTATCCCCTTCTTTTTCCCTCCCTGCCTTCAAATGTGTAAGGTCCCAACCCAGTCCCCATTGAAGTGATTGTAGACTCCCACTGACTGCAGTGGGAATTGAATTAAATCTCTAAAACAACAATTACATGCCTAATTGCTTTTTATTGCTCACTTAAAAATGCATTCTTTGAAACACTACCAATATTTGTAAGGGCTGAGGGCTTAATGTGCCAAATTATTTAGGTTATTTGGAGACCTATTTTCCACCGGTGCCTGGGGATTTAAATAAATGCATTAAAAAGAATATTACTTACATAATGCATTTATAACAGAAGTGTTTATATTGCATCATTATTCTTCATATTGATTTTCCTCTAAATGCCAAGACTTTGCTGCTTTGAAGTCAGCGGGAGATCTGCCCCTGACCATCCAAATTGAAACTGGGAGCTAGCATGAGGAAAAGGGGATGCAATTTCAGATCATGCTGAAAGATAAATTTTGTGAAATACTCTTCCTGTGCTGACTGTCTCTTCAGGAGCTCACCCTTGCCCTGTGCATTCCCCAGTGGACAGGCACTTGTGTCTCCTGAGCACCAAGAGGCCATGTGTTGGTTTGGCAGTGGCTGTGAACAGGAGCTGAAGTGACTGTGCTGGTTGGAGAGTGGCTCAGAGAATTTCCCCTTCTGCAAGGGACAACCTGCACCAGCTCAGCTCTCCCTGTCACAATCCTAATTCTAAAATATGATCCCCATACAATAATGGGTGTGAGAAGGTTATACAGAAATTAATGAACCACCAGAGATCTTTTACTTGACCTCTGAGCCTCTGTAAAAAAGTAGTCACTGAAGGAAAATAGAGCAATCATCTTCCTATAAAATCTACTTGAAAGAAACAATATAATTAAAACAACCCTAGATCTCACATGCGTGGCCTAGAGGAAGATTATAAAATCTGAATTTGGCTGCATGCCTAATGACTTTTCCTGCAGAAGTGTTATCTTCCTTCAACACCAGCCTCCCCTCTGAATGTGCAAACCCCATCTCTGCCACAGAACTCTTCTGACTATAGTGGACCAAGTTTAGGCATCTTTCTAAACAGATACAGCAGGAACATTCTGCATAGGCTTGGAAATATTACTGAGGAGTGCTGTTAGGCACCATAAGGAGGCAAGTCAGATTTGGGAAATGGATTGAAATGGTTACAGAATTTTCTCTTTAATTTGACAGAGTATTGCCAAAGGACATGTTGAAAGCAAATAACCTGAAATGTCATGACTCTGCCCACAAATCAGCTGATCAGTAAATCAAAATGAGCATGCCATGAGATTACAAATGAAGGTGGAGAGTACATACTCTTAATTTCAGCAGGATTTCAACGTATGGTGATTGCAGACCAAGGGAGACAGATTTTTCCAGGAAATAAACTTGTATACCTCAATTTGCTACAATATATTGGTATGTTCAAGACTCAGATTTAAAATAATTTCAACATCATATCTTGATATGCTGCAATAAAAAAAAAAAATATGCTAGTTTCTGGTGGACAATGCTATTTCTCTAGAGCTAATATAAAAGTAAAAAATTACTCTTCTGCTAATTCAGTAAAGTTAAATAACTTGAAAAGAACCTATTAGAATATCTCAAGATTAAGACTGGCAAATAAGCACTTTGTTTTCACAGGATTCTTGGTAATTGTAGAAGGTTTTTTCTACAAAACCATAGCCTGAGAAGATGGCTTCCAACTCTTACTTTCTTTGTTTGCAGCCCTGCATTTCACCCTGTGACTACAGGCACAATTTTTCCCTAAAAGCTTTAAATTTTTTTACAGTTTAAATTCTCATGGTCACGTTTATCTGCATAGCAAAATTTTCCTTGCCAGTATCGTTTGATTAGGAAGATGTTACTATGATGCTAGAGGCAAACATTTTCAGTACAATTAAGAACACCATGAAACTAGGGCAAAGCTGAAGATTGCTGAACAAAGCAAAGTGAAAGGACATTAATGTGGGACATAACAATATTGAACTTTATCATATATTGTAATGGCAGTGGATCAAACAAACACTTCTGGACTAATGGAAAATGGTTGTGCAACAGGGCAGACATGATAAAAGAAAAGGTCAGTTGTGTCCATATGCCAGGTCAATTAAAACAAATAATCCTCCTCCTCAATTCCATTTTCTTAGTGATGCTCTCCCTGTTGCTGGGTCTCAATGGCATCTGACTGCTGCAGCACTGTGGTCAGTCAGTGCAATGCAAATGGGTTATACTTGACCAGCTAATTTAAATACAAACATGAATATAACACTTCTACAAAATAAAACCAATAAAGACTAATGTTCCACAGGCTGAAACATTATTAGTACTACCATTACGACCTAAGGTCCCCCAGCAATTTTTCAATATAAGGAGTGATGATTTTAGAGCCCATTACCCAGCTTTCAGTGAGCTCAGGTCCATTTCCATGGCAACATGAGATGCAGCCATCCAAAAAGTTTTCAGAAGGCTGTAATGTTTGGCTCCTGTGCAGAACATGACTGATGAAAATCCACACAGCTGTAGGAATCAGTCTCCACTGCAGGCTTTTAACTAAATGAAATAGAAAAATAAATATCCTATTAATTGACTGGGGTGTGTGTTATTGTACAATTTAGCTTTTTTAATAAAAGAAGTCTTTGTAGGAGTGTTTATTGTCTAGAAAGTTCCAATACTTTGGTTATAGACCAAGCCTTTGCAGTAGAAACTTGATCTGATTCTTCTTTCTTTCTTTGGTTTGTTTGTTTGTTTAAAGGATGTGCTTTTTCTGTTTCTCTTCAGCTCTGACTTGTTCACAGGCTTTGGCAGGGGATGACAGCCCATGTAACCCTGTGCATACAGAGTGCACGGGGTGGTTGTTTGGCCAGGTTTATAAGCTGGAATGTGGTGACTGACAGTAGATTGAATAGACCGTGGATGTGATAGGACAAATGGTCTCAGGAAGAATTTGTGTAATTTAATAAAGTTTGTATGGGAAAAATACCCAAACGACTGGAAGATTCCTAAGTGTTCAACTACTGGAAGAGCCAGTACAGCCTTTTGAAAGGTACATGTCCTGCACACACTGTTTGCAGGCTGAACAGCAGCTGGATGTAGCTGTGGCCCTTGGAGCCATTCCAGATGCAGGGGAATGTCCTGCCCTTCCTGGAAGCCAAAGAGCTCCCCTAGCTGACTGCCCTGCATATTAACACAGGAGGAAACCTGCCAAGCTCTAACTTAACACACTAAGCTGTAAAATATGGTGGCTTGGTGGAGCTGTACATTCCCTTCAGCCACGTCTCCCACTAAAACATTCATCCACGGCAGGGGCCGGGTGGTGGCCCAGGGGCTGTGGCTGCAGCACTCTGAATGGTGGCCATGAGCCCTGATGGCATCGCTGCTCTGTGCCAAAATGCTTCTGGCACCCTCGCTCCTTCCCCAGCTGCCATGGCAGAGCAGTGATTGATGGTGCTGAGCATGCAACAAGTAATCCATGGGTTAGGCAGCTTTATGCTCCTAACAGGATTTGCTGCTTGCACAAGTTCCTGAGACACAGCACAGCCTGCTTCTACTTTGAGCATGTTGAATTGTAAGGAACTAACTAGAAAAGTACATGGGAGTGCGGCACAATACTGTGCAACATATGGCTGTTCTGGTCTGCCATGCCCAAGTTCTGTCTAGCATAAATAGGCTCATTTCCCACTGACATCAAGAGTTGCTGTCTTAGATTATTATGTATTGAAATCTAAAAGTGGATCTTGATCATCTCCCACATTATCAAACAGAAACTAGTTGTGCAAAGCCAGGCAAAATTCTCATAACAGCTTTAGCATATGCCATCACTCTTTCCCTGACAACTGATTTTCCTCTCATTACACTGACTGTCCTCTGATTCAGCAGATTACTAGGAGGACAACATGGAGAATGGACCTCTTCCAAAAGCACGCAGCAAGAAATAATGCAGTTCTGGCTTGCAGCTTGGTTGAAATAGTGCCAGAGCTGCCCCACACCCTGACCAGCTCCATTCCAGGTGTGAGAAAAGGAAAGTGATGCATAAGGGAGGCTGAAACTTGACTCCCGATTCACTCCCAGACCCTCTGCTCTCCAAGAGCAGCCATGGTAGGATGTGGCTCATGATAGACATCCACCAGCTCCAGCCGACAGCTGTGTGTGTTGCCACTGACCCATAAGCACATTTTAGGGAATACAAGGCCATGATGAGCCCCTTTATGTGATCAGCAGTTCCTCCAGCTATTTGTGTTCTGCTTCCAGATCCGAGACCATCTCAGCTCCTCCTGCATGGATGGTCTCCCCAGGATGTGAGGGCTGGGACACACAGCAGTGTTTGGGCCCCAGGAAGCTCTGCCACACAGCCCAGCTGTAGCACAGAGCCCTGTGAGCTCTGCTTTGCCCTCAGACTGCAGCACCACACGAACACCCTTGCTTTTTCATGGCAAAAGGAAGTTTCTCCAGGAAAGGACACACTTGAACATTCTTATTGTTTGGCCTGCAGCTTTTCTGGTGGAGTAAAAGAGAAGCCACATCAGCTGTCAGTGAGATGCCCTTTGGACTGATGCTTTTCAAGTGGTCTGCTGTGTTGAGTCCCTAATTGCATAAATGGACCTAATGAACCAAACGTCCTGGAGGAAGCAGAGAACATCACAGTGAGAGGGGCATTTAAAATTAAATCTAATTAAGTGCTTGGGACTATACTGCCAGGAACAGTTCTGCCTCAGAGCTGATGGTGGCTCACAGGTTCTACTCACCCTCTGCCTATTTTAATCTCCAAGAGCAGTTGCATTCCCCTTGGTTGGCAAAAGCAGACCCACCTCCCCCATGATTGTGGAGAGCAGCAAGGAGACAGTTCTGCACCACCCGAGCACAGGACCCTCATTCTCCTGCTCTGCAGGAGGGGTTTCCTGCCCTAGCACCTTCTCCTTCCAGGATGTTCTGTGGAGATTCATTGCATTGCACCCCATCTCACCCACCTACAAGGTGCTGGCAAAGGAGGACAATGCTCCAGGGTTCACCACTCCCAGTCCTGGTTCTGAGATGATCCTTAACAACTCTGCCTTTGAGTTTTCCACAGGATTTCCTACTGGCAGTCATGAACCTCTGCTGATCTCCCATCCCAGCCTTCCACCAGCAGCACATTCAGCCCTGAAGAGCAGAGGCTCATGAACTGTTACTTCTTTATGCCAAAAAAAATGCAAATAAACAGGCAAACCACTTATTTCCTAATGTACCCTAATGTGCCTAATGTACCCTATGGCTATTAACCGGATGTCTGCTGCTCTTAGTGTCTGTTTTAAGCTGTTTTCTATAATTGTTTTGTCTGAAATGGGAGTGTGTAGGGCACAGCTTGCTTCACGGTTCTAAGATGATTTTTAATTATTGAGTGGCCTAGCACTCAGATGCTCAGAGCCATCTTTTAGTAATAAAACAGGTTATTTCTGTATCTCTCCTGCTGTAACTGCCTGGTATATAACATCTTTTATTTTATTTTTATTTTCTTAAACTGGGCAAAGAAAGAAGCAGGACCCAGCTCCTGCAGACTTGTGCTTTGACTAAAACACCAGCAGTTATCAAGATTCTGCATCACCTGCATTCTGGTGCTGGTCAAAGTAACTGAGTGGAAGGCCATTTGGGGTTTGTTATGCTGTGGTTGCCATAGAATTATTTAAAAGGTATTTCATTGTAAGACAGTAAACTTCAAAAAAACAACAGTTACAACATGAGTCTTTCACATTTTTCTTCAGTTACCCTTGCTCCTGTTTGTAAGTGCAAATATTTATATATGAGCCAGGATAGTTTATCCCTCCTGCCGCCTTAACAGCAACATAATATTACTTAGCAGATCTTTAGTTCCACTCTCATAGAGACCTCAGCCCATTTCAGGGAAGAGTTTAGCTGTTAACCCTTTCAAGAAGTCCAGGAACTGTAAGATTATTACCTGCAGGTAATGCTGCTCAGGACCAGCAGTGGAGCCAGTAGTGGGGTCTGGGAGCTGAGGCTGAGAGGTCTTGTGCTGTGGCTGCCAGCCTGGCTTCACCTCTTCCCCACATCTGAAGGTCTGTGCACCATCCCTTGTTACTGTAAAGAATTTTACAGAGGGCAGCTCTGCAAGCTTTGCAGCAAAGGCAGATTAAAAGCAGATGCATAGACAATAAGGGGTTCACAAAGGGTTGCTCGATGAAATAGCGAAAAAGAACTGGAAGACAAAATAAAATAATTCATTTTCCTGGGTCAGCAATGCCGTGACTCTGAAAGAAGCTGGTAGACATTTAGACTCCAACAAGGAAGGGACTAAAAAACTGTCAGCAATCAGAGGAAAGGACCATTTAGCAAACATTGGCGGATTCATTTTCTTTTGTTTTAGCTTCAGCCCTTAGGATTCAGGCTTTGAAGTGCCACATTAATTGTGCCAAAGCATTGTACCTGCAGATTGATGGCAAAACTCACAGACTTTTAGCAGAAAACATACAGCAGCAGCTACAAAGTCAACATTTTTACACTAACTAGCAGTATCCTCAGGATTTCGCTGCAAACCCTCTGCGGGAACTCACAGTATCTACTGTTTCTTTTCCAAGGACACATTCTCTTATAGGCACACATGGTACCTCTCAAGCACTGAGAGAACGTAAAATTAGATAAGACAATCGTAATAAGATATAGTTTTCTTTAGGTTACAGTTTTCTAATTAGAAAGCTGCCCTTTTATTTTTACCTTCCCTTCAACATTATAAAAACCTCCCTGCTTCCAGTCATTAACTACTATGCTTTAACTAAACATAGCCATTATTTTGAAGTACAGAACTGAACTCAGTTTGGTCAGGCCCTTTAGCCCATGAATCCCTCTAAAGCTCTGTCTCTGTGGCCTGGGACGTGGCTGAAGGCAGCAGCAGAGCAGAGCACTGGATGTGCTGGATGTGCCTGTTTGGAGGAGATGTTTGTCTTTGCTGCCCCTTTCCTCTCCTCCTCCTTGAGACAGGCAGTGCAGTGGCTGTGGCTTACCCCGTGTCACAGCTCACGTCGCCTCCGCTGGGTCTGGAGAGAGCGGAGGGGCAGGAGAGGAGCCCTTGGCGTTCCTGCCCCGCACGATCCCCTCGGGAGCCCAGGGCAGCAGCCCAGCAGAGGAGCCTGCTCGCCAGCCGGGGTCAGTGCCACGCTCGCCATGGCTGGGGGGACAAAGGCAGCCCGAACCTGCAGCTGCCTGCCCTCACCAAGAGCTTAATCATTTTTAAATTCGGAGAATGAATGCCATGACCTGCAATTATTCATCTTTTGTGTTGTTAGCTACAGCTCCCTGCACTGTGCCAAATCACACGGCTCCGGACCGGTTTGGTGGTTGGAGCCTTATCAACAACCCCATCTGTACCCTGCCCTGTCCCCAGAGCCCCATGACCCCCCTGCACAGTCCCTGCTGAGGGGTTTCCAAGCTCTGGGCAGGACCAGGGCTCTGTGCAGTCCCCAGGCTGCTGAGGGAGCCCTTGGGGTGGCACATGGCCAGCAGGCACCACACAATGATGCCACCGAGCTGCTGGGCCGTCCTGGCAGGCTCCAGGTGACGGGGAGGAGGGGAGCAGGAGTGCCATGTTCCTGGCAGGGAACGTGCTGTGCTACCTCCCAGAGTGGCTCCTGCCGGCTCCCCACAGCAGCACCAAGGGTGCACTGTCAGGGGAAAAACCAGCCACACCAAAAGCACACCTAAGCTGACACATTGCAGACTGCAGTTGTTATCAGCAGGAAGAGCCTGGGCTCCAGCACAGCTGCTTTCCATTTCTGGTTTTAGCCCTAAAACATGCATTTCTCCAATGTACTTTTTAGACATCCACAGTCATGAGCAGGGAGATGCCCACGAAATGCTGGGAAAGCTGCCGGTGCTGCTGCTTGTGTTTCAGCTCTCAGGGAATGTGCAGCTGCCACAGGACACCACTCACCTCTGTGACTATGGTTGGGGCAGACCTAGCCCCAAGAGCAGCTGGTGGCCATTCCATCATCACCCCATCCCTTCTGGGCTATGACTGAAGAACTGTGCTCTCCTGCAATTTTCAAGGTTGGCTGAAGGACCAGCAGGTGCTGAGCCCGTGGGGACAGGGCTGTAAGAGCAGCCAGGACCAGGGACAGGGTGCCCAGGCCTCCTGCAGACATGCAGCTTGTCTGTGTGCAGCATCGTGGAGCTGCACTGTTGCAGAATTCTTTGGTTGTTTCCTTGTGCCTGGTCAAGACTGTGAGGTTTCTGAAGGAACTGCAGTCCATTAGGCAATGCTTATTAATGGGACACCTGTCCTCAAGGAGTCTTCAGATCTACTCAATTAGCATAAACAAGGTTAATTTGTTGCTCCAATTATCATTCATATTTAAATGCACTATTCACTACAGAATTATAATGTTACATTTCTAAGTGATACACAGAACTTGGTTCAGGGCATCTCCTGCTTCATGAGCAACGCTTATAACTAGACTTTTGATTTGTCATGAAGTCATGGGGGTTACCCAGAAGATGAGACATAGGTTCGGCCCAAGTGATCCTTTTTATCCTATGTGAACTTCCAGAGTTGGGAAGCAACCAAACAGAACACTGAAAGCAGATATAACAGAGGGTTATATATTTGTACGTGGGTTATAAACAATAAGACAACATTGTTTACACCAGGAATAAGCAAATAATTGTACTTAAAATAATAGATGAGTAAACCTCCCTCCTATCAAAAATAAAATTCCAGAGATGCTCTAAGTTGTAACATTTCTAAAATCAGACCCAAAGAAAACTTTATTGTAATAAAACTTGGCTTATCTTCAGTGGTATCAGGTTTTACTTCTTTTTGAAGATGCCTAAATAGACCTTTGACAGCTGCTACTGTTATAGTATTTGTGCTGCTGGAACCATGGCATCTAACAGATGGAAAGGCAGATAATGCAATAACAGCATTCATGAGTAATGTTTCAGAAGTAGGAGTCATGGTCTTTAAATAAAACTGGGCAAAGCAGAGCTGAGTCAACTTCACTCCTAGATCAAAGAAAGCTCCAGTTGCTTCAACTTTGACAATATCAAAAGTGTTCCTTAAAAAAACTAAAGGGGCAAAAATTTAAACCTCATACCTGGAAAGATACCTGAGTGCCTATGGGCTCTCCAAGGACAGCAGCCGTGAGGAACCTGTGAAGAGCCCACATGCAGGTGGGAAGCAGCTACTGCACATTGTCTGACCAGGGCCACCAGGACTCCTTCAGCCAGACCACCCACAGGCTCTCCTCGCTGCTTCCAAAATGTGGCAGGAAATGTAGGGAGCTCCCAGCTGCATTTGGTGGGCAAGCAGTCCCAGTCACAGTGGCAACTCCAGAAGCCTGAGGTCCTTACTCTCACAGTGACATCTCCCACTAACCCATGCAGAAAGGGAGGTGCACAGAAATCAAGAGAGCAGAACACAACAGTGCCACCCTCTCACAGAGAATGTTTTTAGTGTACTGTTGGTAGGAACAGCACATCAAAAGAGCGTTGCTTGTCTCCCAGCCAAACATGGAGACCAAATAAAGCATTAGCAAAACCCCACTTTGCTGGGCTGGGTGAGGCACTGGTTGTGTCATCTCTGGCGTGTTGATACAAATACATGCTGGATCCAGCTTGCCTTTCGAAATAATAGCTCACTCAATCTTCATTGTGGGATTAAATGAATCAACAGCCCTTCAGGACAGCTCCTGATGGAGCCTGTTACTACCATTTGTACCCAATCAGTGGTTAACAGCCCACAGGAAATTATTGTAGCAAGTCAAAATATTCGGTCTGACTGCCTCAGGGGAGGATGAACTGCTCATACTAAATCCGAGTGTTATCTCATCGCTGGCACCTCTTCTAATCAACGTTTGGCTTGACTGGCTGAAAGTTCTTTGTACTTCAACTCTGAGGCCTGTTTGCTGTTGCAAAAGGTGAAAAGGGACAGAGGGTAAGACAAGAGGGGAGAGAGAAGTAAATTGTCATCCACCAGAGATTCCTGTCTAGAAACCCTCACTGAGTCATTTGGGCTTAAATCCCTTGAAATTCTGAAGCGTCACCTCCTAATATTCCTTTCAGCTTCCTACCTTGTGTCAGGGCACTGAATACCAGCACCTGGTCCTGCTGCCCCTGAACATGACAGCTAAGCCTCTGAACACCCACAGCACAGGATGACCCAGTCCCATTCAGATAAAAAGGGCTAACAACTACAGCTGGTACATGAACAGCCCAATAAAGAGTCAGTAGCATCAGGTTTAATTAATAAGAGTTTCCCTCTGCACTGGGCATCTCCTGTGACCATCTGCTTCCCCTGAGGCTCCCTTATGTCAATCCCTCTGTGATTTCTGGCTCCTTTGAACCACTTCCACCAAACAAAAAGGTCTCAGAACTTACACAGAAGTAAATCCTCAAATCACTTTGCAAAACCTCTGAACCTCAGGTATCACAAAATAAGCAGACCATACATAAGGTGAGTGACTGTGGAAGCCTGATTTTCCTTCACACACAACTCTGTGTTTACAGATGGACTCACAGCTGCTTGCAAGTCACCCTGCTACCTTTTGGAGAAGCCATATTCATACTCCTGCAGAGAGAAGGAGCCAAGACTATTTCACCTCAATAATTCTGTAACAATTTTGCTGACTACAAAATGGATAAAGATGGCAGACTGATGGTATCTTCCTGGCATTGACTGGGTGAGAAGATTAGAGGCACAGCAGCGATGGGTATCAGGGTGCTGGGGATTTGCTGGGAAGCCACTTTAGGGATTTCCTCCATCCTCTTCCTGCAAGTCCTCACCTATGCACAGGTGAGCATAAAATTGCACCCATAAAACACTTTTATCCTGGCTTCTGAATGGAATGAGACATGGGCAGTGTGTCACTTTTTGCCTGACCAATCCCTCGAAATTTTTGAAATCATCACTCACTTTCAATAAAACTTGGCTGAGTGGCAAAGATCTAAAGGTCTTGCCTTACCAACAGGTTTTGGGAAAATAAACAGTTGGGCAGAGAGTCTGCTCCAGGGAAGCAAGGACCATGGAAGGACCATGGTAAAATCTCAGCCATCACTGGGGACAGGAGGCACAAGCCCTTAACAGAGTCTCCAGCCAGAGCTCACACTGTGTTCTGCAGAAGTTCCTCCATCCCCGGGCTTGGTCTTGTGTCTGTAAATCAGCAAAGCTCCTGGAGCCCATGAGACAGAAATGTGGGCTTAGGTGGGGAAGGGGTTGAGGAGATCACCCTCCTGCCTGGATCCCCTTGTGTTGGGAAGGAGCTGAATGCACATGGCAGCTCCTATCCAGTTCAGAGAAACCAGTCAGAAAACAGATTTCTTCGCTTCTGTTGTCCAGAAAACTCACAAATTAAAAGTTTATAACCTCCAACTCACATTTTAACTGCAAAAATCAGCATAAGCTCAGGGTTTCCTTTTCTTTTGACAAAGAATTTTTCTCCAACATCTTTAACTAATACATGCAAGCATAACTATTTTTTGTTATTTTTGGTATTCTGACCTTGCAAAAACTCAAGACTAAAATCTCTGCTCAACCATCTTTATTTCTTTTTGTGGCTCTCTGGTTCTGTGAAATTGAAGGGTTGCTATAGGACCCAATACTGCTGGAATTTATCTCTTTAGAGAGAAGTATGGTTTAATCTGTGCTTTGAAGAACAAAGCATAACACACAAAAAAATTGCATGGACTGCGCAAAGAGATTATAAAGGAGAAAATAAAACCAAACAATGTAGGTCAAATTTGGGATATAATCCAATATTGTAAATTTGTGGGTATGGGGACAAAGGTTTCCCCTTTAAAATCAGTTATTGTGTCTGAGAGGGGCTGGTGTGTTTGTCAGCCATCCATCCACACCATTAAATGTCTTCACCTCACAACTGCTGACACTCACAGGGCTCCTTTCACAGAAAAGGGGCCACTGAGAACAGTGTCACTGTGCATAGAGTTAAAGCATGGGGGTGAGCAACTGCAAGTTCACCATTCACCAGCCCTTCATCCCGACAGGCACAAACCCTTATGTTTCTAATTAAATTAACTCATTCATACCTGTGGGAAAATCCCAGCCCAGTATCACAGAGTGCACTGCAAAAGCCAATACACTAATATTCATAACAACTGATGCATTAACTGGGATTTGAATAGAATCATTTAAGCATTAATAACATTTCCATCTCTGGAGATCAAGCCTGTTCACTTCCGTGTATTTTGACATCCTTTAGCAACTGAGCATATTGCTAACAGAAATCTAAGAAAAGCCAACACACTAAGCATTTCTTTGCATAAATACAAATGGAACCTGGGCACAAAATTAGGGCTATAGAGCTGTGAGAGTCTTTAGCATAAGCAAAATAATCTTAACGTTTAGGGACAATACAGTAGATATATTCTTAGATATTACATATATGAAATGTAATAATGGGTGAGACAATGATGCTCCCAGGCCACTATCCCACCATCTTCCACAGAAGCTTTAGGAGGAAAGCTAAACAACCTGTTTAGATAAGAAGCACATCCTCAGGAGATCACATACCAAACCCCTAAGCAATTACTTGTGCTCAGAAACAAGAATTCCTTATTTTCATACATCTCAGAGTGAGTCAGGGAAACTAAAGTTCAGGGACGGTAAATGTGCTGACTTACTCCTGGCCTACAGATATGCATAATGTTGGGTTTGGCGTGGTTTTTTTTCATTTGTCATAGCCTTTTTAATGACAGTTTTTATTTCTTTTGAGGTTTTTTTAGAGAAGTTAGGCTACATCTATGATTTCAATGAAATTAATGTTTAACTTAAAACACAGCTATTACTGAGAACAGATTAACAAGTGATTTGTGCTTTTCTTATTCTACATGTTGACTTCCTTACAGGGCCATGTATCAAAATCTTAAGTGCAATATTGGGATTGTAGTAAAGGCTAGTTCAGAAAAAAGGCTATCCCTAATGCAGCTGTCTGTGGTAAGTACAGCAGAGGGTTGTTTAAACATTGATTCACTTCAGCTCACACAGGAGGAGATGCATGGATGCACGTACAAGACAATTCACAATAGCATATCTGGGAGAGGCAAAGTAGCACTTCTAAGTGGGTTGGAAGAACACAGATGCTTCTGCCTGCTGCAATGAAAAAACACTCTCAGTACTGCAAAAATGTGTACAAAAGAAGCCAGGGACCAAATGGTACTTGAAAGATAAGCAGGATGTTTTGAATAATGGCTGAAATCATGAGAGTCTAAATTCCCTATCTTCCAAAAGACCTTGGGGGTGGGGAGAAACTATCATGACCCAATTCCTCATTTCCAGATGGACTTTTTTCTTTTTCCCTGATAGAAGCACGCCTAGTCACTGCAAAGTATAGTATTTAAGGCGGACTGTGTTTTACAAAGATTTCTAGACAGAAAATCATCTGTGTGACTCCACATAGCAAACAGAGGAAAGGAAATAATGCAGGCTCATGGCAAATAAATAAATCTTCTGTAGGTACTAGCAAAATGTGGCATGCAGGGTTATTTTTCAGACCTGCTACAGTTCACAATATGGTCTCATGAATGGCTGCACCAGCATAAGTAGGAGTGGGTGCAAGGGGAACACTTCTTTCAAGTGATTTAATTAGACTTATAGGCTGAGATAAATAACAGAATTTCCCTGCCTGCTTCTTTTTAACATTTCCATGTATTTTCTTTTTTTTTTTTGGTTCTAATCTTGCATGCAGCCATTGCTTCGGGCAGGACCAAAGGCTGATCCTGCCCTGTATCTGCTTAAATAGTGGCCTATAGCCAGAACTATAGGGAAAAAACATTAGAAATAAGACAAGCTTCAAAGGACCCTTCCTCTATCATCTTCCATTAACCAGTAGTTCAGAATCTTCATGCAGAGCTCACTAAAACTGTGAAAGAACCATATCAGAAGTATTGCTCCTATAGTTCACTGCTACTTGGAAGAGAGTTTTAAGGGAAAATATATATATATAAATATGTGTAAAGATCTGATCAGAGAAAGGCACCATCATATAGCTGCAGTAATTATTGCAGTTCAAATGTATGCACAAGCTGTCATATGCACAAATACATGTATTTCACCAGTGTGCAGGAATTACTGGGAAAAAAAAACTCAAAAAAAGCCTATACAGAGGGAATAATAGTCATGGTAAAGCAGCCCCAAAATAGTGGAATAGTCGTGGTCTAGAGGCACTGAAGCTTCAGCAATCTGGCAGCTGTCCCAGAGGGACTCATCACCCACACCACCTAGGTCAAACTGACAGCACAGAGATCAGGGAAACTTCTCTCCCATGCACACAGCTATTAAACAATGATCAGCCTAGCTGCTTATCCAGAAAGATTCAAAAGATCTATCGTGTAAAATAAAACCTCATTGTTCCCAGCTTTTAATAAGAGTTCTCTGAAAAGCATCTTCAATGATCGTAGCCACACAGGCTTTATGGGAGAGCAAATCACAGAGGACAGACCATACATCTCTGCCCTGGGAAAAGCCAGGGAGCATTTCTTCCTGGACCCAATGATCAACTGGAAAAGCAACTTTGGTTTGGGAGCAGCAGGAGAGAGAAAAGAGGAGGAGAATATCACAAAGATTTTCAAACCATAATTGCTATGAAAATGTTGACTTAAAAGTATCTGCCTGCTACTTTCTGCTATACAGCAGCTCTCAAGGCTCTCAGATGCAAAAAAACCTCCAGCAACACCAGGAATATGCAGAATCTTGTAACTATCTGACTTAATGGTAACTCTTCCCTTTCCTTCCTCTTCCTCCTATGAACTCATGTCTTGGGGTTTCTGTGAGTTTTCACCCTAAAGCCTTCCCCAGCAGAATGTACACTGAGATATATAAATAGAAGCAGGCACATGCAAACCAATTGATACAGATATTTTGGGATATTAGTGAAAAAAGGGATAAGGGAACCCCACAGAACTTGCCTTCACCAGCCTTTGTTCTTTTAATTACTTTTTTTCCTACTCAAGTATAAATAGTGCTTTAATGGTTTCCTTGAGACAAACTTTTCTGACAAATGTTTATGGTGCTAATAAGGAATTCCCTGCTCTGTGAGTAGGCAGATGTTTAGACAGTTTGATATGGGAAACATTACACAGCCTTGGCTGTAGCAGCTCATAGGAAAGTTTGATGCAAGATCAGTTTCCTTTTCCAGTCATGCCAAATTGCAATTTATAGCAGTAGACCAGGAGGTAGGTAGCACCTCCAAGGAAAGCATCCTGCAGAAACAAAGGACATGTCACTGCAAATAGTAGCAGTCTCCAAGCACCAGTTTGCAAGCTTTTAGGGTTTGTTTTGTTGAAGGCCTGGGGGGGGTCTCTTCTTCATTTTCTTTTTTAATTAGACAACAAAAAGGATGAGACCTCAGACCCTCCCACTTACTTGTAGCAGAATGATTGCTAATACCTCTCAGACCTTAACCCAGACCAGGAGTCCACTGGATGAGGTGCTGTAAAAAGAAAAAAGAGTCCTTTACCTTCACAGAAGTCCCCTTTTCCTGCTTATGTGGAAACATTATCCAAAGGTAGTTATTTTGCGTCCTAAATCCCAAGCTCTGCAGGAGAGATCTAATGTTTTTTCCCCTGCTGCAGATGCTCAAGATCTTCATCCAAGCTCTCTTCAGGGCCTGATTTAACCAAGCAATACACTGGCTAGTATTGCTAGTAAATAGGAACATCTTATTAAAACAACACCCACTCCCACCCTGGACCCACAGTAACATGAAACAACGTTTCCCCATCGCTGTTCAATCACCATTCAAACAGGAAGCAAAACAAGACTTTCATTTTGAAGTACCATTTTATTTTCTAATAGGTTTGTATACAGAGCTTCAGCCGAGTTCAGATAACCTGTGCACTGCAGTAGCTGTAGGGGGGTACAGGGGTGGCTTTTGTGAGAAGACACCAGAAACTTCCCAATGTCTGACAGAGCCAATGCCAGCTGGCTCCAAGACAGACCCACCCCTGCCCAAAACTGAGTCCATGCAGCAGATCTGGGATAACATATTTAAGATGGATGGAGAAAATCCTGTACAACTGCAGCTGTAGAGGAAAGTGAGAATGTGTGAGAGAAACTGTGCCAACGCCAAGGTGGGCAGGAGGTGCTCCAGGTGCCAGAGCTGAGCTTCCCCTGCAGCCCATGGAGGCCCATGGTGGAGCAAAGATCTGCCTGCAGCCTGTGGAAGATCCCATGCTGGAGAAGGGGAATGCCCAAAGGAGGCTGTGAGCACATGGAAAGCCCATGCTGGAGCAGGTTTGCTGGCTAGTGACTCCATAGAGGACCCATGCTGCTGGAGAACTGTCTTGTGTGGGAGGGACCCCACAAAGGAGAGAGGAAGAGTGTGAAGAAACCTCACCATGAGGAGGAAGGAGTGGCAAAGACTGATGAACTGATCACATTCCCTGTTCTCCTGAACCATTGTGGAATGGAGATAGAGAAAATCAGGAGTAAAGCTAAGCCTAGGAAAAACAGAGGATGGGAAGAAAATATTAAGATCTGGGTTTATTTCCCATTATCTACCCTGATGTGATTGTAATAATTTAATTTTTCTCCAAGTCAAGTCTATAATTGGTGATCAATCTCTCCCTGTCCTTATCTTGACCCATGAGCCTTTTGTTTTATTTTCTCTCCCCTGTCCAGCTGAGGAGAGGAGTGATGGAGCAGCTTTGGTGGACACCTGGTCTTCAGCCAGGCTCAACCCACCACACCACCACCTCTACAAAGCACCACTTTACACACTTTTCAGAACACCAAAAGAGTGAAGTAGTATTTGCACCAAAAAATTGCATTATAATAGCAAAAAATGTGTAAACATTTTTAGTGTTACTCAAATATAGCATCTACCTTGGAATACTGGGCCACATCCCTACAAGATAGTGCATGTTATGGGAGAGCTCTCTGAACAGGGCCTTGCTGTGATTGTCAGATGTGCTAAGGGCTGCTGTGAAGTCCCCCAGTGCATTCTGCAACTCCCCTGCCCAGCCTTAGAGCCAAGTTGGTTCTCTTTGGACCAACACAGTCCAGATATCCATATGCAAGTGGAACCAAAGGAAGAATTTGTCCAAACTGCAGCTGAACTTCATCTTTCAGCTTCATAAACTATGTCCTTGGTGTTGGCTCTTGGTCCTGTTCTCTGATAATTCCAAGTGACCAAAACTTCCAAAACTTTTCAAAGTGACCTCTGGTTGTGGTCACCTGCCTTAATACCAGGGATCAGACATTTTCTAGGAGACAACACAGGAAACTCCTCTTGAAGTTAAAATGGCAACAGGGAATTCCCTGCTGTTGAAACCAGACAGCATGAACCAGTTTCTAGAGTACTGAGAAAGCTACAATCCAGTTTTTAATTTAAAAGTTTAAATAGAAGAAGTTTACCCTAGAGCTTTGTATTGCTGGACACTCTGTTAGAGCATAGTCCACAAGTCAGAACTCCAGCTGTTTGGGTTGTGGTTGCATCAGCACTAGATTTGATCAGTCACAATGCTGAAAGCCCTCCATGCTCACTTGTTTCATTGTCTCTTGCTCCATGTACCTGTTCCAGTAAGATCTGTTTGCAAATCAGAGGTTCTATGTGGTCCAGACAAGGTCCAAAAATCAATGCATACTGCACTATGGTAGAGGCTTAAATCAATTTCAGGCTTTTTTTGCCTGTAAACTAATTTCAATTTTAAATAGCTTGATTGAACCTAGACATATGGGTATTTAAACTAAAAGTTCCCTTGTAAACCAGAGTTTGGGATCTCATTTCTCTCAGTGGCATGGCAGGTAAAGAGGAGTGAGCACACCCATGTGATGTTATCTAGGGAAGCAAGAAATGAACATAATGATCGCAGCCTTGCTGCTTTTCTGTTAATCCACATGCAGTGCCTGCCTACACAACAGCAGCAGAGTGCACTGTCTTTGCCTGCAGCATTCACCCCACTACAGAAGAAATAATGGCTTTTGTGCTTTCTGTACTCTCAGATCCTGACAGTCCATGGTCCATACTTACACACACTGACGCCTGGTCTGGGTCTCCCATCACAGCCAGGTTTCTGGCATAGCTTTAATAAACTATCAAACTAGCTATTTTCAAAGCGAGATAAGGAGGAGGAAGAGAAGAGGTAAGCATGAACTATTTCATTAACTTCCCAAACCAAGAAAACAGGTCACAATTCAGTCCAACCAAACCTACAATCCTCCTCAAGATGGACAGAAACTATTCAAAGCATAAATACTCAATGAATGCCAAACCTGCACAGTCAAGCAGGTTTCTTCTCTCTGTAGGAGCTTAAGGAGGATCTCTCCACATTGCTTGCAGTTTGTTTCCATGCACAAGAAGTCTCTGAGAGGTATTTATTCCATTCACATGAAAAAACAATTTCATGTACTTGAAAGACAAAAAGGATGGCAGCACAGAAAGTTTTCTTCATTACAAAGTGTTTTTCCATCAGGCAATTATTTATAAGAACTTTTGTTAACACTGGAGTTGAGGCTCTGGAACAAAGTGGATATATTGTTTACTAGCTTTGCCAGTCAATCTCCTCTTACAAAACCTCTCCCTTCCCCCTCTCCTTTTCCAGCCAAGTCAGTCCTTGCATAGCTCAGGAGTTTCCTTTGTCACCAAGATCTCCTTTTCCACAGATTGTCCCTTGAATAATGCCATCTTCAATGTAGTGGCCCGAGATATCCGTGCTCCTGCAGAGAACTGTTGAGGGGATCCGAGATGAGCGTCTCTCCTGGCTCTTGTCCTCAGAGGAGCAGCAAATCATCCTTTTCATGGTAGCCCACATCTCATCATCTTTGTATGAATAAATAATTGGATTCATGACAGAGTTCAACAGGGCCAGGAGAAGAAACCACCTTTTAACATTCTGAATCCCACAGTCAGTACAGTTCAGGCCATCAAGCAATAAGACAACCAGGCCAGGGGTCCAGCAGACAACAAAGGCACCTAGAAATACAGGAGACAATAAAAAGAAACCAAACCTGACTTCAAACTTCTAGGGTTTTGGAGTATTTAATACCTTACAAGATTATTGAGTTTGTCAAAATTCTACACAAAAATGATGAAAGCGGGAGAGGACAAAATTCTAATGACAGTAGCAAGATTATATCTGCTACAGTTCCTCCGGCAAGTCCTGAGCAGGAGGCAGGGCAAGTCTCAGAAGACTGCAGGGAGCAAGAATCTGAGCTGCTGACAGCATCAACTCAAACAAACACACATGGGAAAAGGTCATCACAACAGTGATTTATGCATGCTGATAAATAAACAAGAGCTCTGGAGCATTTAAAAGCAGAGAACTGGCACTTGAACACACTTCCTCTGCTCATCTCTCTCATGTACTGGAGGAAAAGATATCCGGTGGCTCACTTCCACCACTGCCATAATATGACCTAAAGAGACAAGTCTCCTGCCACCCTACAGCTGACTCTGCAGTGCCAATTAATAAGATAGGTGCCACATAATTTAAACATGTCCTAGGTGAGAAACCCACAGTTAGTGTAGGATCCATGTCACTGCCTACAATAAACTGTGGAATCCCTGGTCAGAGCTGAGCTCACCTCCTTCCACTGCTCCCTCCCAGGCTCTGCATGCTGAGACCATTCAGCTGCAGGAAAAAAATTCAGTTACAGAGGAAAAGAGAGGAGGAAACAAATAGATGAGCTGGTAAAGGTGAAGTAAAGGATATAGCAGTCAGGGCAAAGAAATGAAGCGGCAGGGGAAAAGAAAACCAAAACAAAAATTATGAGGAAGTAAGTGCATAGTGGTGGGGGAAGAGAAAACTCTGCAAGAGAGGCAAAAAAAAAAATTAAAGGGAGAATCAGGGAGATCTTAGGCAGACTGAACACAGCACAAAGAAAGCATTAAAACCACATCTTAAAAGGCAGTTCAGTATTGAACTTCCACCTTCTGATGTTCCTGCACACCCACACCATGAGTGGGGGTGAGGAGGGGTAACATTGCTACCAAATGCAGCCTCAGCCACAAGTTGGAGAGGAGCCTTGGACTGCCCCATCTGCCCTTTGGTCTCCCTGCTGCTCTGCACCCCCTGATCCCTTGCCCAGAGCCCAGGGAAGGAGCAGCCATATGCATGATAATACTAACTTAGCTCAAGCCACAATTGCTGTCTGACATACAGAAATAGAAAATTACAACTCTGCCCAGCAGTCACAGTTTGAACAATGTACCGAGGAAATTCCAATCACTTATCACAGCAGAGTTTCCTCATTTTGGGGCTTAGAAAAAAATAATCCAACAAATAATAGCATCTAGATGCCTAAAAGGTCTCTTGGAGATGTGGATATTTGTTCAATACTTTTGGTAGAACAAGCAAGTCCACCTCATCTTTTAAAAGCTGCTGATATTCCCAAATCCAAGCAGTGGAAGCCAGCAGTGGGAGGGAGCCTGGATCCCAGGGGCAGAGCCAGTGCTCAGCAGCACCCCAGGCACCCCCAGCCATCTGCACACACGGGCTGGTGTCAGCAGCACTGACACTTGTGCCCATGGAGGACTGCAGTGGACATTGCCCACATGACAGGCAGGCCATAATGGTATGTTAACTGGATTTGTGTGATTTAGCAAGCACTAGGATAGCTGAAAAATTTATCCAGCACAAGGTATTGTGGATCTTGCTGCAACCTTGTGCTCCTGGACTACAGACAAAATTCAACTGATTTACTCTGTCCTAGGCAATACTGAATAGAAAGGCAAGAGACCACTTTCTTCAGAAACTGCATTTTCTACTCTGCTGCACCAAGACTTTTGTGACGCTAAGTACTAATTTCATGGTGTTAGTTTTGAGATATTGGTTAACATCAGTAACATTCCTCCATTGCCCATTGGCACTGGGAGCTGCATGCTGCTACCACAACACTCGTTTTCCCTGGACAGTCTTTGTACTACACACTGGTTTGGTTCCTGCATGCTGAGCAAGCAGTTATGAGCAGGGTACCAGCTCGCCCTTATCTTCTACAATGGAGAAAACACTGCACAGATTTGCTGTCCTGGGCTCACCAGCAAATCCCATCAGTTTTAACAAGTGCTGTAACCCAACCAGCCAGACAGTACTGTGCCTAGTGCAGTGTCTCAGCAAGTATTCAGACACAGAGCTTTCACTTCCTACCAAGATCAGTGCCAAAGCTGCCAATCCACCAGCTCCACGCAGAAACTGAGATGGTAACAAACCCTCCTTAGAGCAGACACTGAAAGCATTTGGACCTCTTGTACCATAAAGTGTGCAAGATGCAACCATGCTGTTATGGAAGTCGGCAGGAGAGGAAAGAGACCTCAAAGGGCACATCTAACAAAAGACACAGACCTCTCCTTCTAATAGAACACAAGATTTCAGGCAGGAGTAGTCCACCAACTTCTA
The DNA here is from genome assembly GCA_037013685.1 of Acridotheres tristis. Classification (NCBI taxonomy): domain Eukaryota; kingdom Metazoa; phylum Chordata; class Aves; order Passeriformes; family Sturnidae; genus Acridotheres; species Acridotheres tristis. Next base: position 15,159,800 of record CM072895.1, read on the forward strand.
GAATATATCCTTGTCTATCTATACAAGCAAAATCCTATAAGGTCTCAGCTGCAAAAGTAAGGGAAGATAAAAGACACCTGCAGGTGTGTCTCCACACATTTCCCATGACCAAAAACAAGCATGGGCAATGCAGTGACAGTGTCCAAGTTACAGGATAATGCTTCCTTGGGGCTGCTCCTTTGACTCCATCAAAAACACATTTTGCTCTTAGCACCACAGAGATGAAAGTGAGGCATGTCTCAGACTCACAGCCTTGCTCAGATTTTGTTATTTTTACCACCAAGCTTTCAGAGGGAACCATGGTTAAGCATAAAAATATATCTCAGTCTCAGCCCTTCGGCAATTTTCTTGTTTGCAGAATATTTATCCCATAGGAGCTCCCCGCCCTGACAAAGTGCCACACTCCAAAAATAATTTAACTTCTGGGACTCTTTAAATTTCACAAAAGTGACATGAAATACAGCCTGACTACCACACAGATTAGAACAACTTGGAGTCTTTCCACCAGATTATGGGAGATCAGGTGTCACAATGCCTCAAGGTTAGTTTAAGGATTTTCCATTAGATTTAACGATGGAATTTCTTGTAGATTACATCATCTCTGTTTAAAAATTAATTCCTGTGGATCTGGAAGTACTACTGATGCTTCAACAGCATCATTTTATAAACTCTCGCACATCAAGGCTGTCCCTAAGCATTCCAACACTGAGAGAAAAAAGAAGTGCAGTAGGTTCCAGCTGCCAATGCCACATGTGTGACCAAGTTAAAACGGTAAGTTACCAATTAAACTATAAATTCACTGAAACTGAAAATCATCCCTTCCAAAGCTGCTATTTCAGCACGAATCTCACTGCCAGGTTCAGAGGAGCTACCATATACACAACCTGAAAATCACATGCTCACACACCTGCAGCCACTCTTCTTCAAAGCTACAGTCACAGCTGGGGCTATGCCACAAAGTCAGCCCAAGAGGATTTTAGCCCCTTTTTCTTGGTTTCACATCTTCAGTTTCCACTAGATAACTCCCTGTGGTTTAGCATGCCAAAGGGAAAGCCTTACTCCTATGCCATGATGGACAATTTTAGGGGTTATGACAGGGACTTGACTCCCAGCCACTGGAAGGGACTCTCCAAGCCTAAGTGATGGTGCAAAAAGCCACCTGAAGCTGTGGTCACCAGGAACCCATGAAATGACACTAAAATCTCAATTCTCCCACCTCTCAGCTGTAGGGCCACAGGAGAAGAACACCCAGAGAGGACAGGGATGTTTTGGTGGAAGGGCAGCCAGCCACAGCCCAGCCTTCCCAAGGAGGGAGCAGGAGGAAGCTGGGAGGAGCAGCATTGCCCAGCTACACACAGCCTCCTTCCTCACAGAGGAGGATTTTGCCCTGGATCTCCCATGAAACTAATAGAGCACATGAACAAGAATGTTGGGGTTTATTATGTTTTATACAACATGGCATCTTGGAATGGGCTTTATTTAAGATTATATCAGGCATGTACTCCAAAGCATTTTCAGACATTTTGGGAAAAAACATTTAAAATAACTGCTTTGGGCAAAACCCACGTGCTGCATATAGCTCTAGGCTCTTGCATCAGTGGTTATAAGCAGAATTTTGGAAGAATCACGTTGGTCACTTGGTGACTCCTGTGGTAATTGGAGAATTCAGAAAACAAGCTATTTGGTTTTTAATACATTTTGCACACAGTGCTTGAATGACTTGGCCAGGAGAACATATTTCAAATGGTTAAAAAGATAAGTTCTCATTCTTGGGAATAAATGGTTATAAAAAGCCCCTCAGAGTCAAAATTTGGAGAACTGATAAGAAGGAACATGCCAAGATACATTTCCTCTGACCCATGAGCTTGAAGTAGACTATATACCCAGAAACACCAGCACTAATTTAACTTCTTTGGAAGCAGGCTCTGTTTCGGTTTTGTTTCTGACTGGCAAAGTAAATATACAAAATTATGATCTCCAAAGTAACTCTCAGGCTAAGTTAAATTTGCCTGGCCCAGCACACAATAACATTAAATGTTCTACTGAATTATAGTTCAATTTCATGTCTGAAAAACCATGTGCTGTGAGTAAGAGGAAGCTAATGCTGAACTTCAAATCAACCCATAGCCCTAAAGCTCCACTCTCTAGTAAAAGAAATATCAAGTTTGAAATGAGATTGTAAGTGAGGTTTATTTCCACACAGCAGCACAGTCACAGAGAACACCGAAGGCTTTCCACAGGCTAAAGGACCATGAGGGTTGAGTGAATGGCAGCCACCATCCCTGTCCCTCCAACTCCCACACCGGCTGCAGGGTACAGTCCTGCCTTAAAAAGAAATGCTGAGAACTGCTCTTTAAAAGTGCTCTGTTTTCTGTTTCTTTCCAATGCAGCAGTTACCTACAGTATACTCACCTCCATGCATCAGGAGTAGTATATTTGGAGCAATTCAGAGTTTTCCTGCAGGGATTTTCTCCTTCCAGGTAGATGGTTTAGATTTTACTGCACAAGAGCTTAAGTGGGGCAAAAGATCAAACCTTGCTCTTGCAAGTCAAGGGCGGGGGGACAGGAACAACCACCAAACTGAATCTCAAAAGAAGAACAGCTAAGGAACGATTTACAAAGAAAAAGCTCTGACAACAGCCAAGCCAACTCCAGAAGACATAGAAATATAAGTGAGAACCTTGTACGTGCTTGAACTACCAAGCCACTTTCTTTTACAAAGTCAGGCACTGTGAAGTTTAATGGATTTCAGCTTCTGAAGCTCTTTAAGACACAATTTGGTAGACAAAGGTGTTATGTAGCACAGCACTATTATTACAGAAAAAAATAATAAAATTAGATACTAGACTGTGCAAACAGCATCCAAAAACTGCAAGGGGAAGAAAGTGTCCTCAACTTGAACTTCCTACCCTGGCAAGCCCTACCTCCATGAAAAATTACACTTTTCTCCCAGAGCTCTGTGATACTACCATGCTGTAGTATCACACAACTGTGTGTGATAGGTAGGTATACATGGTATACAGGTATACATGACCACCAGCTTTCCCAAAAGCTCCAGTTTTGCTGTATTGGCTCATCTAATCCTCAGAACAGCTGTTAGAGTAGTAAAGCCATATTTGTGGGTTTAGAGTCCACCACCACCTGAGCCCAGCTTCACAAGTGTATCAGTGTACCCCCAGTTGCACCTGGAGCCCTGCTTACATATCTGGCTTCCAGGACACATCTTGTTCAGATTCAAGTAATTCTGGGGAAAATTGACTGCTACAGCTGGCATACGTTCCAAGTATCTGTCACCTGCTATGTTCATCTCTAATTTAATGTGCACTACATCAGATTCCCTGATGAAGTGATCTGAGCTGCTCAAGGATCAACAGTGTCTTTAAGGTAGAAGCTGGGGCAAATCTCATTTTATGATTTGGAGATCTAAGGCTAGACTGTACCATCATTATCTAAAAGTATTTTGCACCATGCAGTATCCACAGAATGAAGGTTAATCCTTCACATGAAAAGCAAACCTCTAGCAAAGACACAGACGCACCAGCCATTCTCTCCTTCCACTAAGGAAAGTGCATTTCCAGAGGGAAGAAGTTTCTACATCCAGGAAGCAGACAAGAGGAAGATGTGAAAAGAAAATTATCAACATGCAATATTAGTGCTCATGACCTTGTGTAAATATTAAAATCATTATTTGGAAAATGTTCTACTAGGTAATTATAAATCTTCACAAGCCTTTCTCCAAGGTGATTTCTCTTCCTGCAAAAAATAACAAAATAACAAAAAAACAAAAAAACCCCCAAACTTTTACCTTCACAATTTGTGTTTTGTAGCAAGGCACCTGCACTTTTCTTCTATGTGTTGACCAGTCCTCTATCTCATGTTTCTGCACAGTGCAATAGCTATCTCACTGTCTAAAGCACATAGAAGTCTAGATGCCTCCAGCATTTACAAGTCCAGTGAGGTTTTTTTGTGTTATGAGGGCTGAGCAATTGTTGTGGAGTTTTTTGTTGGTTTGTTTCAAATAAAAGCTAAACCAAACCAACACAAACCAATCCACTGGCCCTGCTAGCCTTGCCCATCATGGTTTGTAGTCTCTTACCTAAGACAGTCATGACAGTCTTCATAAGCTTCACAGGGGTTCTCCTGCGGCTAATGGACCCGCTGGTGTGTGACGACAAGACATTGGTTTTCCTCTGGACATACATGTAGATTCTTATGTAAACCACCACCATAATGAAGAACACAACCAGGTTTAGGACACTCCAGAACACCAGGTAACTTCTGCTGTAAATGGGTGCCAGGGATGAGCAGACAGTAATGTCACAGAGGCAGTTCCAGCCCAGGGTCGGAACAGCGCCCATGAAAATAGCGATGGCCCAAATGGAGATGATTAGGAAGGTGACTCTCTTCTTGGTGAGGTTGCTGTGGATCTTCATGCGCATGATGGACATGTGGCGCTCCACAGCGATGACCAGGAGGTTCACCAGGGATGCTGTCAGGCTGGTGTCCAGCAGGCCCTGGCGCAGGAACCAGCGGTTGACCGTCAGCGTCTTGGACACCGGGCCAGTGTTGAACATCAAGAAGACGTAGGCGATGCCAGCAAAAAAGTCTGCAGCTGCTAAGTTGGCCAGAAGATAATAAAAGGGAAAATGAAACCTCCTGTTCTTCACCACAGCTGCTATGACCAAAGAATTTGAAATAAAAATGAAGAGGCAGAAAAATGTGCCAAAGCATAGAACACCGATGAGCTGTGGTCCTGTCCACTCATCCGCTGTGTCCGCCTTGGTCCTGTTGTAGAAAAAGTCCATGCGCTTGTCGTAGTAGCATTCATTCATCCTGGATTAAAGCCCCTGCATCCTAGGAAGGGTGGAAGGGAAAAAGAAAGAAGATTCAATCTGCTAATAGTCCCTGCTTCAATGGCCATACCTTCCTTTTTGGGGGAGTGACAGGGACACAAGAGGGTGTATACATGGAGGCCTTAAGTAAAAATTCAAACCGTACAGGGTTAATGCAGAAGACATTCTGGAGGACTACACTGCATGATGCTTGGATGAATCAGGAATTTTAAAATATTTTCCTACTTTAAAAATTCCAGCACAGTTTTTTTGCACAAGCAGTCATACTACACAGGCAACAAAGTGGAAGTTAAGCAAATTACTTTCTGAAGGTCATGGAGAAAATCTGAGCAACAGCCAAGCCATTCTTGCTTTGAAATCCCATGTTTGAGCCACAGCCCCATCATTATTTCCATTTCTCAGTGTAGCCAGTTGGGATAGGGAAGCATAAATCATAATTCTTCTGTTTTACTGACTAAGCAATAAAAGGCTCATTACAGAAAAATATTTTTTGGTTTTTCAATTATACATTAATAAATGAAAAAATGTGTATACAAGTATATAAGATACTACAGGCCTATATATTCTGAGCACATATCTGTTATTTACTACTAGAGGACTTAAGTCAATGAGCTGAAAAGGGAAAATATTTTCTAGATATTTGACTATTCTAAAGCCAGGAGTTATTTTACTGGGCTGTCAACCCAGTGGCTTGTGAGCACCACACAGCCCAGTTATCTTTAAAACCAAAATCCAGTTCCCTACTCAACCACAGGGTAAAGCAAGCCTCAGGAACAGCAGTTTATTTCTGGGGTTTATTTCTCATCCCCATTCAGCAGTATTTTGGACACAGGGCTATTAAACGTGATGATGGAGAGAGTTCAAGCTCCAGATTACATCACACTTCTGCTACTCTGGAGAGGTCAATGTCAGCTGCCTTGGCAATTTTACTGCCTTTTTTATGAACCAAACTGAACCTGGACCAATTCACACAGAAGATCTGACAGCAATATCTCATGGCTGCTGGACTCCATGCAGGGTCTGAGAACACAGAAGGGAGAGTTTGTGTCTGATCATCACTGGCTCTCACATTCACTGTCAGCATCCAAAGAAGGGTTTTAATAACTTAGTAATAGATATTGTATCATTTTAGCAAAACCCAGGAACATAGCCATGGCACAAGATCCTAATCATGTTAGATATTCTACAGAGTGGCAACTAACACAAAACCTAGAAGTGGTTACAGGCAGAAATATTTTAAAAAACATAGGCTTTCCACCTCTGCACCTAAAATTGTTGACAGATAAACATCAAGTTCACGTCTATTACTACCCTGTGGCTATTTTACAGTTAAATCTCATCTCCCCAGGGACTGGGAAGCAAATAAAACAATCCTCAGCAGGCTGGTTAATGCACCACTCTTATATTACAGGTTCTTTTTTCCAAGCTTTAAAATAAAAAGGTCAATTTTTTTGTAATTTATGTTTTGCCACCTGTGTTATTTCCCACAATATTTACAGTAATTTTAAATCAAATTAGACTATTCCATAACTAATATTTTCAGGAAATTTATCTTTTTTAGTATTCCATTTTTCTGAACTACTACCTTAGCCATTTTTTCTTGATTTTTATGAATTCCCGCCTAGTAGTCAACATGAAAGCAGGCCACTTGACATTGTTGTCCATTTTATTATCCTCAAGAACCTGGCCAGCCACTTTTTTTACAAAAAACTATATTACTTAAAGCATCAAATTTAAGCACATAGTCAGAAACTAAGAACAGCTACTTAAGGACAAGAAGTGGAAGGAAACAAGTAAATCATCCCTTGTGCTGAAATATTACAGAGCATCCCTGCATCTAAAAATAAAAAAGCCTCAGCAATGCAGATCCACTGCAATGAGTCAACTGGAATTCAACGCCCACTGCTCCCTGTTCACGGCAAGGAGGGGGAGCTGGGCAGTCAGTACATTCCCCATTCTCACCTAGGAAGTACTTGAAAATCAAATTCAGTCTCTAAGTGACCAGAGGTCCCTGAGGAGCTGCAGACAACAGCTCCTGGAGTAGCTGAGTGCTGGGAGCCCTGCCAGCAGAGAAACCTCTGCTCTAACACATCAAGGCAGCAAAGGACTTACTGAGCTTGACATTAAGCTTTTACAGAACAGCCCAAATGCCTGCAAATAGAAGCAGCATTTTGGGCAAGAATGGCAGGGTAAAAAAAAAAAACAAAACAAAAACTGTGAAAATTACAGGGAAGGTTTTCTGAACATGTTGTATCTTACTGTGTAATCATCTCAACAGATGAATCACTTGCTTGCAGTGACAGGACAGTAAAGAAATCTGCAGATGCTTTTTGCATCTCAGCTGTTTAAAAGCTTAAAAATCCAAAATATCAGCTATGAAATTATTCTGAATACTTCAGCTTAATGAGGTCCCAACCTTATCTGCAGCAGTAACCAAAAAAAAAGATATCCACACATCCACAATTCTCCACTGGAATAATTACACTACAAACACTTACTGTCACACAGCAGAGCTCAAATGACAAATGAATTTGAAAGAAGTGTCTTGAGGCGTTGAGGCAAGAGGAGAAGAAGTAGAAAAGCATCCAGCTGAGGTGTCAGAGTCACAGGGCAGACTCTGGAGACTTCCAAACGGAAGCTGCACCAAAGCAGAAGCTGAACTGGAGCTGGTTTACATCCCAGTCCTTCCAAGTGGAGATGCAGCACTTGTCTGCAGGAGCCTGTGTACAAAAAGCACTCACAGCACCAGGGGCCTTGCAGACAGTGACTTTCTTCACACCTTTATCTGAAGCCTCCCGGCAGAATTAGCCTGGTCTAGGCTGTACAGCTGTGACAGAGCTAGGCAGCTGAACCCGCAGTGGTCCTGCCCCCGTCCATAGAAGGCACCAGATGTGGGATAGGATAGCCCATAGTTTCTGGCATGTCACATGTCCTGGCAGGATTTCCTTCTCGAGGTCTTCTCTTCTGCAGCCAGATCAGAGGTGCTTGTCTTAATCAGGGCAGCTGTCAACTTAAGAAGAAAAAAATAACCCTTAAATATAACCCTTTATTAAAAATAATCCTTAAATGTTACATATTTCAGGTCTGTTTATTAAGTACAAAAGAATTTGATAATTCAGGCAAAGTATTGTTTAAAGTTAATAGAAAAACAGCTAAGCTTGTTAGTGCAGACTTAAAAAGGCAAGAGAGTCGCCCAGAGTCTGCAGCAGAGAACTCTCTTGTGCTACTCACTTTAAGAAAAATTGCCTTGTTTTGCTTTGAAATTGGCTCTCCCAGGCCCTATAGCTCTTGGGGTTTTTTATGAGAAAGGACAGCAAACAATCTCTGTTCACCTGTTCTACACCACTTGGTGTTTGCTATCCCACCACACAGATCTCCAGCAGTTATCACACCCTGCATATTCTGCAGACGAGTTGAGCTAACAGCTTGCTCTTTTACTTGTAGGCAAATACAGCAAAACTCATCAAGTGCCAAAAGCATACCCTTGTCTAAAAGGTTCTTTTCCTCATTTCAGTTTGTTTAATTACCTCATTTCAATCAATAGTGGCCACAAAGATTACAAACTGATGGACTAAGAACTGCATTTTCCTCTACCACTCTTGAGTAAACATTCAAGCTTGTTCTCTGTTCCAAAAAATCTCAGGGATTTGGGATTTTAGTTAAGCTGTTTTCAAATGCAAAAGCACACTTTAAGAATTCTTCCTAATACGCAACATCTTGAACTTTGTCTTAATGACAGTTTGTATATTTTGATTGCTTATAAATTCCTCTGTATGACAGTATAACTCCTACCAAGTCAGAATATATTCTTCACTGTTCTTTAAATAAAAGTCAAGAATTTGCATGAGTATGCAGGAATATATTACTCTAGCTACCTGAATAAAGAGTTAGTGAAATAAAACATCACCTAGATAATTTTTGTGAGAAAAGGTTTGGCCAGTTGCAAGCTGGCATGCTTTAGTAGTTGTTATTCAATTGGCATCTTGTTTTCTTCAATAAATTCACTAAAAATCTGACTATTTATAATGAAATTTAATATCAGTTATTTAAGTCAAGGATTTTGCTGATTGTAACTGTGATTAAAATTAGCTTTAAGTTATTTTGATTAAAAATTTAATCTTGCCTGTAAATCAGCTCTAAGTTGAGTTACTCATTATTAATGCAAGCATTTCTGAAGGAAAACATAAATAGTATTTTGATGATAAAGTCATTAAAAAATTTATCCTGCAAGCCATAATGTGATTTGTGGCACACCCCCATGGTTTTCTGCCTCTTCCCTGCCCATTAAAACCAAGATGTTTCAATACATTGGCTACAACTTTATTGAAGGGCTGGCGTCAGTTTGGGGGACTCTGATGGTTTCTGCCCTGTATAAATGCAAGAGGGAGGGAGCAGACAGGCCTGGTTTGGCACAGAAATCTACTGTGAGAGGATTCAAGCCAACTTTAGAGATGGACTGAAAGGTCCTGAGAACAAAACTGAGCCTACAAGGAGGATGATAGTGGTGAAGCCCTTTAGCAAGGCAGAAAATCATCTTAGGGGAGAGGGAGGGTTGTGTGCCCCAGCAGAACACCAGCCTGGTTTACTGCTGGTTTTCCTGAGCTGGCACAGGAATTTCTGTGCAGAATTTCAGGGTAGTTCAACACCCAAAATGACAGAGTCTGGAACAGGAGAGGTCACAAAGCCAGTACAGTCCGGGCAGGTCTGTGAGACGGCGCAGAGGAGCAAGCTGTGCCCAGGCTCAGCCTGCACAGCAGGAAGACTGCCAGCTCTGCCTGAGCCTCCTGGCTCCCTTCTGCACCAGAAAAGAACAGGTATTAAATACAGATCTCTAAGAGATTTTGAAACTTAGTACAAAAGTTGCTCTGCAGAAAGCTGACTAACTATTATCACACTAACTGATCACAGGCACAGGTGGCAGAACAAGGAAGAAAGAGTCACTTGAAATCTTTACATTCAGACTGTCACTGCAGAGAAATATCAGCAGCAATTGCCTACTTGCACATATTCCTTCAGCTTTTTTAGTTTACCCTACATGCAGCAGATGGCTCTTGATAGAGCACCACAAAAGGAGAGTCTGGAGGCTTGCAGCCTGTGCAGCCCCTGACAAAGGCTCCCTGCAGAACTACATTTGCCTACCTGGACCCTGTGCCACAGGCAGACAGACACCCTCTGTCCTGTCCTCTTCTTCTGCATGAACCACTACTGCTGCTTTTGTTCTTCCCATTACTGAAAAGCTCTCTCACCTTATTCCCCAGAGAAAGGCACAGGCAGAAGGAAGCCAGAGTGTGGGAAGCCAAAGCTATACACACCAGCAGTACCAGCTCAGAATGGGAATCGGTTCCTTGCTCCCCTCCATATCCTGCTACATGTATGGCCACAGAGGAAAACACAAATGATTGCACAGTTACCCAAGAAACCCATCCAGGTTACCTCAGCTGAGAAAGAAATACCAGTGCAGAAAAGAGTGTGTGATATAGCAGAAGCAAAAAATGTTAATAAAGCACATAGAGAACACAAAATTATGCATACAAATATATCTAAGCTAAAACTTTTAAAAAATCTGATACTACTAGAGGATATAATCAAAGCCAACATTCATTTAACAGGTTTTACAGAGACAAATTATCTCAGAAATGCAACTGTTTTACATTTTGTTTATTATAGAAATTGTGCAGGCACTGCCTGTACTTGAAACAGCATGGTACTAGTACACTTCAAGGACTTGAGAATGTAATTTTTCCTAAACGTTTTTTTAAATGCAGCTTTACAAATTGAAAAAAAAAGTTATGACTAAAAACCATGAGGCCAAATGAACAAGATTTTCAACCAGAGAACTTGCTTATTAGTAAGGGAATCTACTTGTGGTTCTCTTTGGTTCTATTTCTTTTCTTTAATTGAAACATCTCCAAGTTCAGATAACTGGCTGAACTCAAATCATTCACTCCCAAGCAGCATTATTCCATTACCTAGGTCTTCAGTACCTTTTAGACTAAGGAGACCAAAGTGCAACATCCATTTTCTCTCCAAGCCTGCTTCACCTACATAAGGTTAACTTATGGAAAGTACAGCAGCATTCATACTTCCATCATGGTTCTGGATATTTCTAGTAATAGTCCATTTCTGTGGTGTCATCTTTTGTATTGGGAAGGGAATGAGGCAAAAGGAATGAAGATAATTCTTTGACAACTCTTAAGTATGGTGGAAACATTTAAGGTTTTTATTTATCATACATCCTGCATAAAAGACTAATGTTATATGGTACAGAGAGCCTCAAGAAAAGTATTGAACCTACCGAAAATATAGAACCTCAATACTTAAATATTTAAGTTGCAGAGAAAGGAAAGAATACCACCAACCACAGTGCTCTGTACACAGTCTGGCAAGAGGCATAAAAATCACTGTCAGGGTACAAAAGTGTCACCCTGTGCCTTTAAGTGACAGTGCTGTTCCTCTGCAAACTGATACCAACAGTTGAACTGTGAAACAGAGATTTAGAGGCACCTCCACCAAGGTATTATAAAGCTCAGGCTCAGGCTCCAGCTTCTGAAATCACTTTAGAACAAAGCTGCACTACTGCACGATATTGCTTCTGAAAGCTCTGATACATTGCAGAAATTTGTTAGGGACAGATAGCAAGTAACTCACTAGTTACCACAAGTTTAGACTTCAGACTTTGGTAATTTAAGACTTTCTGAAATTATGGTTTACTAGATCTATATATGGAGTTCAAAGTAAAAACTTTGCTGCAAAGCCTTCATTTAGTCTCCTTTAAGTGTGGTTCTGGAAGGAGCTGGCAGGTCATCCTATAATGCGGAAACAGACACAGCTTTTAAAGTATTTAAAAGTCATTCAAACAGCCTATACATTGTGAAACATGCCTAGAAGAAAATACCTGTTCTGCTTCTAAAGTAAGTTTCCTGTTTCTACAGAACTTTCAGGTCCTCTCACTTCTCACTACCAGCTCCATTTTACCATTCAATAAATCAGCTTTCTTTCACAAAACCTACAGAATGTGGATATAGACTTCAGATATGCAGATACTTCACATTCCCAAGCAAGTCAACTTTTACTGCTTATTTTCAGAACATACTGATGAGGACTTAAATCACACCACTGCTGATTAAAACAAGTCACTTGACTGCATCTGATCTGTTAAGAGATTTGGAGCCTGGGTTTGCAAGCAAATGTGTCAGTGGAACTGTTAGAAAGAGCACGCTCCAAGACATTTTTGCTCAAGACAAAGAAGCTGCCCTAATGGAATAAGAGCAGAATTTAGGTATGTCAGTCTTTAAGACTAATACTCAAGATAAATATGTTGTCTACAGTGTCAAATCATATACTTCAGAGATTTTATTTCATTATCTGATAGCATAAAGCCTATGCTGGAAGACATTCCTAAATGGTTAATGGTCAGTGTAGCACAGGAGAATAAGGACACAGCCAGTCTAACATATCTGAAACTTTCACTTAGCATTCTGAAAAAAAGCTAAATACATCTCTCAGCTTTACCATGGTGGTAAGAACTGCTACTTCTTTACTGGTTATACAGATTTGGTTTGTGGGGTTGTTTGATTTGTTTGTTTGCTTTTAGTTAATTTTTCAGTATAGAGATAAGCTCAGTGAAACAGATTTTTCACCATATAACTGGATTTGAGTTGTGCTTTCTACTGCACCTTTTAGAAGACCATAAGAACATGCAAGAAATCACACACTCAGCACAGTTTAAAGAACAAAGCTACAGCAATGAAATTTACCAGTCTGCACCAAGAAATATCTTTTTCTACACTCATAACCACAGATAGGAGAGCAGAACTATGTATATGGTCTTTGGAAACACAAGGGTACAAAACTGCTTCCTCTCCCTCCCGCCCCGACTTTGTTTCCTTAAGGGAAAGAACTTATCATGCAAAATAATGGCAGCGTATTTTTTCGGAGTATTGCACAGATTAAGACAACACCGTATTCAAATAACCACTTTACAGAAGTCCCTTCGCCGGAGACCGCAGTCCCTCCCAGCTGCCTGCACCTCAGCCGGGCATGGCCCCGCACATCCAGGGTGTGCGGACGGAGTCTCAAACGCAGGGAAACTCACGTGTGTGTTTCTGTACGTGCGTGTCCTTGTCTGCACACACCGCGACGTCTCTGCGGGACACAGCGGCAGCAGCGACTCTGCCCGCCGGGCTTGGGCTGCGCTCCGGCCGCTGCCCGGCTGCGCTCGCCCCGGCTGTGCCCCCGCTCCGCTCGCCCCGGCTGCGTCCCGGCTGTGCCCCCGCTCCGCTCGCCCCGGCTGTGCCCGCCCCGCTCGCCCCGGCTGTGCCCGCCCCGGCTGTGCCCCCGCTCCGCTCGCCCCGGCTGTGCCCCCGCTCTGCTCGCCCCGGCTGTGCCCCCGGCTGCGCTCGCCCCGGCTGCGTCCCGGCTGTGCCCCCGCTCCGCTCGCCCCGGCTGCGCCCAGGTAGCGCCCGGGGCTCCGGCACCACCGCGAAGAGTTCTACAGAACTGCAAAAGCAGTGCCAGCCCGACTCCTGGGGGAAAGGCGCACTCCCCTCCCGGAACTCGTCCAGCCCGCAGCAACAGAGCTCCCACCGCTGCCCCCTTCAGCGAGCCGCCGCCCCGGCAGGGGCTCAGCCTGCCCGCCCCGGCCCCACTCACCGCAGCCCCGGAGCAGAGCAGCAGCGCCAGCGCTGCCGCCAGAGCGGGCCCGCCCGCCCCGGCCCGTCCCGCTCCGCTCCGCGCCCCGTCCCGCCCCGCCCGCCTTAACCCGTCCGGCCCCGCCCGACCCGCACCTGCCCCAGCGAACGGCAGAGCTCGCCCAGGCCTTTGTTTCCCCCCCGGGGCCGGGGCTTGGCTCTCCCCTCGCACGGGCGGCTGTGGAGAACGCTGGTGAGACCCTCGAGCGACAGGGAGCTGCACCACCTAAAGGGCTGTGCTGCCCGGAAAGCCCACCTGCAGGTACATCGTCACTCACACGTTAGGAAACAAATGCAAAACCCAGATAAAATTGCAATAACTTCTGCGAATAGATCCGGACTGCACGGACAGGTAGAGCACCACACGTAATTGTTCTTTGAAACACGGTGTAAAAAGCAAACAAGAACCACTTCACACCCAAGAGCGTGATACAGAAACTTGGAGGCTCATGCCACCTCCAAGGGGCAGGACTGAGCACACACAGCTTTGCAAGGAAAGATAAGTCAAACTCAAAAGTAGAAGGTAGTACAAAATCTAATTTATCTGAAGCATGTGATCAAGTGGCTCTGACCCATTGCCAACTATCATTTACTGCGGCCAGGCATATGTCCTCATAGTGCAGACCTAGGTACAGGTCTGCTCAGAGCTGGAGAACTGACAAAAGAAAAAACTCAGCAGAAGATCTCTGCCCCACTTCTCAGAAACTCTGGTAAAAATTACAGCATGAAACTTAGGGTCTTAAAGCCTAAGTACAGCCTTGCACGTGAGCATTACATATGAAATGCCAAAAAGACTCCATTCCAAATTTTTTTTTCTGTTTTAACCTCCCCCCCAAGAAAAAACAAACCAACAAACAAACAAAATAAAAAACAAAACAAACAAACCAACAAAAAATCCTCAGAATAAGAGCCCAAAATCTTATTGACTCTCACTTAAATGCTCACCTTGAAGATGACTCAGGAAATTTTCTTCTCTTCATTCCTATCCATGTCTTTCTAATACAAGCTTCTCGCTGTCTCATCTATTTCTATGCTCCTTTTGTTAACTCCTATAAGCAATTAGCAAAAGTTACTTATTCCCAGAGAACAAGACTATGAAAGGCAACAGCCTTTTTTCAGAGCACTTTGCAAAAGTTTATGTTCCAGTTCTGCTTCCATTATTGTGCATCACCTCCTTAGCAGCTGGGGTGGGACCACCTATCAGCCAGCAACTGTGTTCAAATCTGTATTAATGTGCAGAATTCAGAGTCAACATATGCCAGATTTCCTGTTAAGTTTCACCTCTGTGGAATAGAGAGGCAGTAATAGCCTCCAGCAAGTGTCTCTTATCTCTTTTTCCAAGAGGAAAAAAAACCAGAACACCAGATGGTGGAGATAAAAATTGGTTTTTACCACACATTAGTGGCCTGCTCTAATATGGCAAGGCTGAAGCAGCAGTCTAGCTAGCAAGTATTTCATATTATTTAAATAATAATAATAAAAAAATCAATACTGGACAAGAAAGCTTTACGATTCCATTACAGATATTAAGTCTTAAAATCATTTAAGAAATATTAAGTATTCTCTGCATTCCTTTTCTTGATAATGCTTTCCCTCATTCCCTGAGGGATTCTCTCACAAACAAGTATTTATCTGAGCGATGGTTTTGGCAGGTCACATTAAGAAAGAGTCGGAGCTTGAGTGAGGAGGAGCCAGGGCTTCTGCACCGTGGCTCTGTGTCAGGGGTGTGGGAGGCACCGCACCTGCTCCACCACGCTTCTGGAAGTGATGAACCTGTTACATTGTTCTTACATTTCATGACCAATTATCCACACACATGCTTTAGTATCTGCTTTTGCTAGGTTCCAGTCTCTAACCCAAGGTTACTGTAAGTACTGGCAGAGGGCAGAGCAGTAAGGAAAGCACAGTTCATTTTCAGACATGATGGAATTGTTGGATTTAGAAAGGGGTGTTCCAGAAAGCTAACCAGTAAAATAGGAGCAAATTCAGAAAACACCAGCATCTTGTACACAACCAAGTAGATTGCACGTTTTAAGGGACAGGGGGACCTTGGGAATCAAGGTAATATTGATCCTTCTCCAGTCTGCAGAAGAGTTTTTGGGTTATCCAGGGCCCCAGAGCATACACCAGAAGACTACCATTGCCCCAAACAAGTTCCGCAGATAAACACCAGGAGAAAAGTTTACTCTTCTATCAACAGTGGAAGACAGCAATGCTCTGTTCTAGATCACAGAACTGATGAAAAGACAGTTACAGAAAATCTTCGCTAAGGGCACAGTGTCTTGATTATTGATAGCAATTTCAGTTTAGCACAAGCTGAAATCAGATTAGGCCACAGCAACACATTGTACAGACTGGGATAGGAAAAAAAATCCACTGTCCCAAATACATTTCAGCAATAGAAGCATTAAAATGTGCAGAGCCTGGATACATCAAAATCCTGACACAAAAAAAAACTGTTCTAGACAACTAGCTGCAGCCTAAACAAGGCAAAGTGGCATAAACTTTCGACCACAAAAAAAGTTCAATTGTTATGAAGGTAAACACTAGGCAGGAGATTAAAATAAACAAATAAAAATGGCAAAATCCCACAAACTTGCTACTCACCTCACTCATACCAGGGCAGCATTCTGAGTTGCCTTTGCCATTTGAAACACTAACAAGCCAGAACCTGCAGAGAACTCATTAGTAGTTAAGAACACACAGCAAACGAAGTCCTAGCCAACACACTGACATCATCTACTAAAGAGTGCTTTTTTTAGAGAGCAAATAGTGGAGAGACAAAAGTGGAGCATCTAATATAACTGTACACCCACCCCAGGAGATGTCGGCACTCCTGAAAGTTTCCAGAAACACCTGGTTAACATTTATGCACTACTACCCTGGAAGTGCTTTTAAGTTCTTCAAAGTCGTCTGTTCTCACTGGAAAAAAAGTTTATAAAGAGGCAAGGGGAAAGTACAGTCTTTAGAGCTGACTATCTCAAAGACAGCTAGAAAGTCACTTGAACAAACCAACTGCAAGACTCAGTTGCTACATATTTTCTTCCAATTAACATGTGCTTGAAGTAAAAGAAGTAAAATTCCATGGCAACATTTTCGCCTGAATTTGTCCTCTGGATTATAACAATATAACAGTATAATACTACCTAAAAAAAAAAAAAAAAAAATTAAAAATAAAAAAAAAAAATCTTTCCGGCAGCCTTCAGATAATACTTACCATGAAAGTTTCCAACCATGCAAAAAGTATCTAACTATAGGCAGTAAATTTAATCTGGACACAGTACAAATCAATATTGTGAGTATAACAGAAAAGACAGCCAAAAAAAGATAAAAGGATAACAAACTGCTTTTTAGTAAAGCTGTTAAAGAAAGGACTGTGACCTACAACTGGTTTGTATTAAAATTATATACAAGAGGGAAAACAGCAATTACTTTCCATTTGTGCAGCTTTTTAGTTTTACATAAATTTAATTCAAGTAAATGAAATGTGCCAAGTAGAACTGACAGGCTGAATGCATAAATGAAAAACTCCTCCCTTCTTGACTTCTTTTTATTTAATACTTTTAAACACAGTATTATTTTTTAAAAATTATTTTCATATAATTATTATTATTAACAACAGAAGTTGATTCAAGGCCATTTTCCTTCCTCCTCAAGATCATTAGCAAACAGAGCTTCCACAGACAATGCTCAAGGATCAGTCTTCTCTAACATGAGAGAACTTAAGGCAAGAACACAATTCCTCACAGCTGTCCTCCAGACACAGCTTCTGGGTCTCCTGTTGGTCAGCCAGCTGCTGTCACATTAATAGCTTGCTTCCCCAGAAGTTTAATTACTTAAGACAGTCCATTCATGAGGCAGATCCAGATGGCAGGTTCCACTGCAATTCGGAGAATTATCCTTCTCCATACCACTATGCTTTCTTTGCATATATCAGTGGTGAATTTCGTGCAGCCATCAATTTATAAGTATCAAGTTGTCATCACTCTGTTGTCTGCAAAGAAAAAATTCACAATTCTCCATTCAGCAAGAAATGTAATAGGAAGCATCTACCCATACAAGTTCAGTTTTGATCTTTCTGTTCTCTGCTCTCCCATTTCCACATACAACTGTAAAGCCTGCACTGGACAATGATGCAAAAACTGCAAAAGCTCTAGATTTTCACTCCAACTACCAGGCTTATGCCCTCAGTACTGCACAGCATATTATGCTGTATACTTATTATGCTCAAACACACAAATGTCTTATTCTGCACAGTGACTTGCAGGTGAAACCTGGAGCTGGACCTGGCTGGAATTCTTGTTAACTTGTTTGTTTTTATGTGCCCTCAGCAACCATTGGGATA
This sequence comes from Acridotheres tristis, assembly GCA_037013685.1. Classification (NCBI taxonomy): domain Eukaryota; kingdom Metazoa; phylum Chordata; class Aves; order Passeriformes; family Sturnidae; genus Acridotheres; species Acridotheres tristis. The sequence continues at coordinate 15,177,688 of CM072895.1, forward strand.
CCTGCCCATCATCATCTCACATGTTCTTTTTCTGGCTATGGGGTCCCCCTCAGCCAGCGTACATCAAAAGTATAAAATTGCATTGCACAAAAGTATCAGTATATAAGTAGACAGCTACCCTACTGCTAAAAAGGGATTTGTTACACCAGTTGTGATTAAGTGTTCACATTTTGGTCTGTTCCTTCTCCCATAGCCTGGTTTCCTTGCACAGTGCCCACAACCATTTTGTGCACATGACTGGATTATCCTGGACTGCCTAGGGACAGTGCTAAGATCCCTCCTGTCTCTAAGCAGGGCTTCAGAGGTGTGTTAATGCTGCCTCAGAAACAAAATTCAAAGAACAAGCCCTCAGACCAGCAAGAACCAGATGAGATGTTCATCTCTCACCACCACTTTAAAAAGGACCACTGCCACAATGCCTACAATGAGACATTTACCAGTGTGCCTCCAATATTCTGGCAGATGGCATTCATACAGTTTGCCTCAGACACAGCATAGTTTTGGGATTAAGCACCAACTTCTGGCTGAATCACCCTCTCACTTTCTGCTACTATTCCAAGCTTAGTAGCAAAGCTTTTTGGAAACAGACACCTTGAAGCAAAGACTTGGTTTGCTCTAGAACCCTTGGTAATTTCATGCTGTACTAACAGTTCTCTCATCAGCTTCTGCATAGTAGTTCTCCTAAGAGTATAACAGTTAAAACATATTTAAGCTCAGAATTGCTGCCTTTGCATCATCAGCTGACTAAAGATCTAATATGAAATAAAGTACAGGAGGAACAGCAGCATCCAAATATTACACAGGGTGAATTCTGGATACTCCAGAATTTGTGAAGCAGCATTTTGCAGTGAGAAGCTAATTGTTGTACTTCTCAGGAAAACACTCATTAAAAACATCCTACTGACCTCCTGCAGCAGCAGAGGAATGGAAAAGAAGTTCTGTCTTTTCTGTAGCCAGCACTGCTATGGTCTTTTAGAAATTCATGTAAATCTGTTACTGGAAAACCACTTTGTTGGTATTTCTGAAAGAAAAAGCATTTCATTTACAACACATGAGAATGTATTGGGCATGAAAAGTTCTAAAATTTCCTCTAGAGTGTGACAGTTAAACCAGACTATTTGGTTCAAAAATTCAATATTGCTGTAGGAAGGAAAAAAACTGTTCCTATCCTAGAAACACTACAGAACTTGCTTTGTTCCACCAACAATGTAAGTGACAGAAAATTCTCATTGTTCACTGATTCTCTTATGTTTTGTTTGCTGCCCATAAGGCCAAACAAGTGATCTCGGGCCATAATGGTATTGATTCTTCCTTGTTCACAGTGAGCTGCTGGGCTCATTGCAAGTGACTTGGGCTCCTTCTCCCTAAGAACTCTAATTCTGGATTTCAAGGGTTGCAGTGTGACTATTCAACATTGTCATGTTGAAGAAATGCTAGGAAAAAAAACAAGTTCAGCATACTGAAACAGTTCCAAATTGATCTGTGTGAAATGCTCAGAGGGAAGAGTCAGTAAAACACTGTTTTGCAGATCAGACCATCCAGTAAACTAAGAAGCACAGACAGTGAAGTTATATTTTGAGGTGCTTCAAAAGTGAAGTTCTTGCTTGGTCTGGAAGTTGCAGTTCATGTCAGACCAGCCTTATTCTGCTGGCCTGTGTCTGACACCAAGGCAAGAGAGAGGAGAGCTGAAGGGTGTGATCCATATTGCCTTCCCATGGTCACTGAGGCTACCAGGAGCACAGAGGGCAGAGAGCACTTGAGGTCAAGAACAGAAGGCAATTACCAAAATCTTAGGCTCACTTTCAGACAGTCCCTGCTGGAAATGGATAGAACAATTTAAACTTGAACAAGAAGTAGTGCACCTCTCAGAAGACACTTCCTTTTAACCACACATTTCCAAGCAGCACATTAAGGAGGCCTGGACACCTAAATGATTTCAGAGTTTTCTGCTTGAACCTTTCCAAACTCCTGCCAAAGGCACGTCTCTGAGATGTCAGCAAACCCAGCCACTCTTCCAATTTTGCCACAGACTAAAGTAAAAAGTTTTAATAATCTCATCACACATCAGAACCAACAGTAGATGATATGGTGTTGAGCCATTAACAAAAACAAATATAAAACTGACTAGAAGTGTAACAGAAAACAAGTACTTTACCTTTATGGTGTCATAGGAGTCAGTAATGAGTGCAATAAAAAGGCTGAGGATCATGTATATAAACAGACTAATGAAGGAGTACAGATATAATCGGCTGAACATCCACACCAGCGAACTCTTCTGTTGGATTTGAGCAAATGTTGCAAACATATCATCACCATTGACCAAAGAAAACAGACATTCAGCCACTGTGTTCAGATCCTCAAACTAGAAAATGAGTACAAATTATTATCAGAATATGAAGATCAATCAAGACTCAAAGTCTGACTTTTACTCAAAGCAAACAAAAAAGCCAACCCAGAAAATCAATGCTTCCAGTTTCCTGTACATTCAGTCCAAAATATACATGTCAATAATAGAACCAATGTAGAAATACCATCTTGACTAAGCATGAGGTGTTGACATCAGACATAAGAATATTTATTATCGAGAAATAAAACTTGTGATGTCCAACAGGCAGAACAGTCAATAACTGACTACCATAAAGCCACTGAATTATAAGCAATTTTGGACCTGCAGAAAAGTATCATTTCATTTCCCAAAGCACAGCTGAAGTGATTTCACAGAATCTATACAGTAAATTAGTGGTAGTATGCTGGGAACACGATCCACATCCTCTGGCTTCCCAGCTCTGAAGCATTACTGGAGTATGGGTAATAAATCAATACTGTATTAAGGGGCTAGAGTTAGTTTATTCAGTTCAGACCATTTGAGTTCTGAAGGCTATGTGCTATCTGTCACTCAGAAAGCCCTCTCTGAGCTTTAAGAACAAGCTAGAGTTGTATTATGAAGCTACTGGATCATATCCTGTACAAAAATCATAGTGTAATTTCAAGGACAGCCTCCTAAATTCCCAACTCCATTTCCCCAAACTGGAATGTGTCCCGAGGCTAAAATCTTTTTTTAATCTACCAGGTAAGCCCACTTCCCATTTTGCTCTGCCCTTCGAAATAACTGGATTTTTAAATTATAATTTATTGAACAGCATGAATTATTGGCCACATCAAAACATTGTGTATAATCAATGAATGAACACAGTTGTGGCCCCATAATGAAAACAAGATGTCAAGAGGTATGTGCTTGTAAGGAGAATATATTGGTCCACAAGAACAGCAGGTCTGGTTTACACCTTATTTTATTATTATTTTTTAAATTGAATTTTAAAGCCATTGTGAAACTCAGCAGTACATTATCCAGAAAGAAGGGAGACATGGCACAGATAATTTTTGAGCAAATCAAGTTTTGATGCACTGACACAGAGAGACCTGTTAAAGGACTGCTCACCTGGAAGCCCCTGGGCTGACATAGCACAAAATGCAGGACACTCACACCCCCTCTCTGACTATAGTAGAGGGTGTATTTCTGTATTTTTGAGTATTTCTGTATTAATAAGCTCTCCAGTGTTTCTGCACATCAGGGAAGCCTCTTCCCACACCTTGTAGGATGTCTGGAGAGCCCCAGGAAGGCAGCCCTGGGCTGGCCTGCCTTGCACAGTGCCACATTGCCTTCCTGTGGGACCCTGGGGAACTGGCAGGAATGGCAATCCTCCACAGCTACTGCTGCTTTCCTTGACACTGATATATGATATTTAGGCAAGAGGTAACATTTTCATAGATAACATGTTGTTGACTATCCTTCCTTTGGCTTAGATAATGTACTTGTTGCAGGGAAGTTACAACAGTCATCATGCTGTGCCTTATGTTATAAACAATTGAGCCTCTGCTGTGGCAAAGGATCTTACTGCATGCAGCATCCCACAGAGAAATGTATTGCCATCAAGCTGGAACGTGCAGACTGAATACCTGAATTGCTCAAAGGAGAGAATTTCAGTAAAACAGAGCAATGCAGGCTCCGGGGGCACAGGAAGCTGAATCGAGCACTGCAGCACATCTCTGTTACAAACACACTCTGTGCACCCAGAGATCAAGAATGAGAAATCAGACATTTGTTAGTCATTAACAGACATCTAGAATTTTCCACTGCAGGAATCTGCCTCTGTTGAAACTGTCACATAGAGCATCTGCCAAGAGGAAAAGCAAACATGTTTTAGGGTTGTTTTGGCTTGTGTTCTTGAATATACAAAGCCTATCTCCTGCATCCAGGTTTCAGACAAGACATACCAGGCACACACTTTGATACTAAGAAAACAAACAAACAAATCCACAACACACCCCCACACAGGAAGCAAAGCAAACAAGGCAAGCATTCATCCATCCCTTTATGAGTCATATTTAGGAGCTGAAATTACATGGCACGGGAAAGATTTGGAAAAACAAGGCCAGAGCCAAGGAGATTCAAAAAAAAAGTTAGCGAACTATTTAATGCCTCTTTAACCCAATTGAACTGGGATTGCCAGAAGAGGGCAGAAGAGACAGATCAATGCACGTGGCCTGGACAAACCATCCCTCACGACGAACAGCCTGCTGCTGGAGATCACGCTGACTTCAAGCACATAGTAAAAGCAAGAATAGTTATTTTGTTAAAAGGAGCAGGTAGAAGGAGGTACAGATGGAATGAGAAACACTCCCACACTCACATTACAGCTTTTAAACAGACATTTTCATTTAAGACACATTTCTGTTGGTTTGGCTAGGAGCTGTACACACACACACAGATATTCCCATCATTATACCACAAAAAGAGTGATACTGCTGATGTACCTTTTCGTGATAAGGTCCCAGGACAATCCAACCACAGAAAGTATAGCCAAGATAGATCATCCCAGCACAACAACAAAACCGTAGCACTTTCGGCAATGATGCCTGCATAGTTAAAATGAGCACCTACAAATCAGTGGAGCAAAGAAGTGGGAGGAAAGCAAAAAATTAGAGAGAGATCTGGGAAAAAAAGCAACATATATATATGTGCATATATATATGCTTGAATTGTTAGACATTTGATTCCCTCCTTACATTGTAGGTTTGAAAATATCCCAGGTATCTGATGACTCCAACCCAGACAAACAAAGTTGATGTTCCAAGTAAAATGCTGCAGACATCATAACTTGTGAGGTTCTGAGGGATCCAAACAGAGCAGGTGGTCAAGTAACAAAGCAGTAGATATGTCAGCTATTCAGGTTCCAGGAGTTCAAACAAACAAAGCAGGGCAGTCTAATACTGAAAGCCTGTTGCTACATCACAAAAATCAGATCAATGTGAACTGCAGTTATTTACTGAGATCATTTAAACACAACAGTGCTGCAAGTGGAAGTACACCTACGCTGATGTTCTTGAAATTTTGCATAAAGTGCAAAGTCTGGAAGAAAAAAGCCCCAATTTTTGTTACACAATTCAATTCAATACAATTTTAAAATTAGATTGAAAACCTCCATTTTTGTTTGAAAAGAAGGTTACTATTTGCTGCTAGGCAGAGAAGTTCTCTCTCACTAGTTAAAAAAAACATGAGCCATCATTTACATGAAAAGTGACCCTTGGGACTGCAGCCTTTTCCATCCTTACATCCATTTACATCTCTGAACAGGTTCTCTGCCAGCAGTTCAGAACATGAGCGCTGTTTTTATTACAACCAAATCTACTTGCACTTTACTTGAGAAGGCCAGAACAGGTTGCAGTAAGCACAAGAGATCCAGCTGGCTCAAGTTTTCCTACCCCAAATCCCCACCTCACCCTGCAGCCAGTGCTTCCCAAGTGCTTCCTCTGAAGGCCACTCTGGGATCTGCCCTTTGAGCCTCAGTACACATGAAGCAGGAGCAGCACACTACCTACTCTGTTTTTCCCAGAATACAAAGTTTTGTGAACACACGAATTGTTGACACGTGTCTATTGAAGATTTAAAAAAAAACAAAACAAAAAAAAAACCAACCCCAAAGCCTCCTGAAGAGTTGCCAGCTGGACAAAGCACATGGATTTCAGTAAGCCCAGGCAGGGAGGTCAAGGACGAGCAGTCTATGACTGACTGACACTGTCTGTGCTTGCCAGGAAAGCAAGCTGTGACAGCCCTGTTTGCAGTCCTACAAGCCATCAGGACCTGCTTCATTCAAGGGCATGACTAGTGGTTTCCTGGTAGTGTACCTGCTACTAATTCTTACAGAGCCAACAACTCAAATTGTTTGGTGTTTCTGTTAGGAACTGTCTACCCACAGGTCCCATACCAGGGATTAGGGGTCTTAGCACTGTGGAAATAGGATATTTAAATAGCTTACATGGCCTTACTGAAAGGCTTTGGGGAAGAGTGACTGAAAGTAGTTATTAGATACACTAGCACCAGGAAATGGACTAAAATAAGCAAACAGATGATTAGGGACTATTACAGCTCAGTTCCACCTGTCCCCAAGTTAAAGCACATTACACATGGTTATAGCAAGATTAGTATTTCATCTTAATTATAAAATTCTTACCTTGGCTTTTATTTCCATTTTTAGGATTGACCCAATGATTGTCATCACATCACTGATAATTACCAGGACATACCACCCATTCAGGAACTCCAGGCGATCAGAATAACAGACACAGCGCTTGTATTTCTCCAAGAAGAAATCCACAAATCTCTATTGACAAGCATTTAGAATTTTAGTTACAGGCCACCTTGGATGAAAAATGTGGCAATGTTCAAGTTCCATACGACCCCTTTTCCTATAGTATTCACTGGAATAGTAGTTTGAAGATAATACTCAATAGCAACAGAAATAAATAGGAGAAAATTTAGGATGGATTTAGGCCAGTGAAAATGAACTTTCCACAGAACACTTGATTTCATAACCCATTCTCCCTAATCTCACCATGGCCTGTTGTCCCCTTTACCATAGGTTCTCCACCTTCAACAGATCAAGGCCACCCCACTAAAGAAGTGAAAAAGAACTCAAATACAAGCACAGGGCCAGAGCTCTCATTTCCAATAGAGCAAACAATATCACCTCTACGCCCAGCACTGCCCATCTACTTTCACTTGCTTTTGGCTCAGGAATAAATGTGAAGTGCCTATTCCTGAGAGCAGTTTGACAATGTTGAATCATGTCCTCTTGACTCCTGGTCTTGTTTCTAAGCTACAAGAAGGATATAATGAGGTAGATAAACAAATATTTGTGGTTTTATATCCTATCTACCCTGGACTCTTCTAACTCTCATGAGCCACATGGTTACAAAAAAACCCAGCCAGAGATAGTGTAAATCATAGCACATAGTCTATCTCCAGTTAGAGCTGGCTTTGAGGAATGGTCATTAAGGCATTAATTTATAACTAGATCTCCATGGGAATTCTACTATGAAGCCAGGGAAGAAAGATTTGTGGTTTGGAGGTGTGGGAAACATTGCCTGTTTGCAGCACAAAGACTCAGAAGTCTTTTTGTCTAAAATCCTGAAGTGAAAAAAAAAAAAATCTCCTCCTTTTGAGATATACAACAAAATACTTCAAATTACAGCACTACATAAGCAGAAATAAAATCCATTTGCAGTTAGCAATTGTCCACCAAGATACCTACACATCCTTTAGAGAGAACAGTAAGAGGGACATCTTGCAAGATTTACTCACTTTAATACTCCACATTTCAAAAGGTTCCCCTTCACAGGGCCAGCAGCAAAGAAGGCAGAGACCAAAGAAACAAAGTCACGAGCACTGTGCTCACCTTTTGTAGCCTCCAGGCAAGAACAATGGATCGTGTGCAGAGGATGAGAGAAGCCAAGCAACTTAATATGACAAATCCATCAAAGGCTAGAATGTACTGAGTGTTTTTCTGGAGAACTGTAAAGAGACGAGGAAATAAAGTTAGGCTTTCAATATCTCTTTTAATGCAAGTTATGTGACATTTTGTAACAATTCATGCTCAAATACTCTCACCCCATAAGCAGATGGGTTACAAGCTATATTCTTCCTACAAGCATATCTTGAACACAGTTCAGCAGAAAATTACATCAAGAGACTCATGCAGACTGGGCCACAAGAATGAAAAATATGTTCAAGTTCTTCAAAATAAACCCAAAAATGGGTATATTAATACAGGTATCCTTTTTACCTGTCCATCTGTGCTTCCACAGTGTTACAACTACATGAGGCAAAAGAAATGCAGATTCGGTCTCTACCAAACACCATTAAACTAAAAATTTTAAAAAAAAATCTCACCTTAATCTGCAATGAGAATTTCTTTGGACTTTCTGTACTGTTTTCTTTTCATCCACAAGTTTAAAAGCCATTATGTGAACACAAATTAGGTGTCTTCCTTTGCTTCCCCACAATCAATGGTCCCTATCTTTTCCCTAATGTACATTTTTACCTATATGAAATAGAGGCCAACACTCGTCTTTAATTATTGTAATAGCCCTTCAGCTCACCTTAGTAATAAAGTTATGCACGCTCCCTCAGATGGTAATTAGACACAAAATAAACTACTCAGGAACAGGTAGTTGAAAGACAGCCACAAGAAATCACTGGACAGAAATGCGAGCCAAGGCACTTTGAGGTTATTCAGAATATCCTATAAATTACCACTTTAATATCAGTACAACATGATTATCAGAGAAAAGCTGGCTTTACTGAGGCAAAAGGCAGGCGACTTGACATATTTATTAATCAAGATACTGCATAGCACGCTGAAGAATATTGTTCCATCACAGTCCTTTACAGCAAGTCTGCACATGGGAGAAGCAGTTGCACAGTGCTGCCACTGCTACTATTCCTTTAAGGGGCCTTTATTGCACATTCCTGAGCTGTCAAACCAAGCCTTAACACTAGAAATGCATGGCAGATGCCAGCCTTTTTTCCATGCACATCATTTAATCTACCAGCAGTGTCAAAAAAAAATTTTTAAAAAAAGAAGCCAACACAAAAAACAAACTTTCAGAAACAGTATGCTTCAATCAGTTAGAAGAAAAAAATTGAAAGCTGTAGGAGGCTTCAGTTGGAAATTTATCCAGTGTTAGTGGATTAAATTGCATTTCAGAGCAGCACAACAATTTAAAATCTATGGAAGAAACATTCATCTTCCTTGCAGGTAAAGCTCACTGCTAACACACTGGTATGCAAATTTGATCATGTCATCTCACAACACCCTCACAAAAGGGATGTATTTCCTAGCTCTTGATTAGCAAGAGGCAACGAAGTGCATTAGGCAAGGTGCATTGTTTCCCAGGCAGAGGGGTGAACAGGCTGGGGATTGTCTTGCTGGACAGACTGCTACAGACCAGGGAAAGCAATGGGAGATGCACAACTGCTGTTATGCAGACACACATGCACCATACTCACCTGAGTTAAATATGTGCCAGTCTTTGCATTCCTGAATGTCAGTGTCACTATCAAAATAGATCTTGATTTTTCCACTGTGGGCTCTATTATTGAAAGTTATCTGAAAATACAGAGCTACATCAGAAACAGGAATAGCAAGATTGGATTCCAGAAAAATAAATCCTGCTAAGTGCTTTGGACACAGCATGCATTAATATTGTTGATCAGACAGGCTTTAAGAAAGTTGTCACCATAAAGGATGGTGTGGACATAATTTGAGTTGATGACATGTATTGCCCAATGAGCAGAATTCCAAGAGGCCAAACTTCAAACTTAGTCTTTAGATACAGAACAAGTCCTTGTCCCTTTCTCAGGTTATGAATTTACCACCTGGAGTACGTTGCAAAGCCACATTGTCCCATGGCAACACCATTTCAGCAGCCTTTGGGAAGAGAGGTAAGGGCCAGGACATGCCAGCTGTGTTTCTCTTGCAGGTTAGATATGAGGATGACACCTACACCTTAGCTTAACGTCTCATCACACATACAGTGTTGGAAATGCCACAGCCCCTTTTCACTTACAGTATTTTGAAATGCATAGCAGTCAGGCAATTCACGGGCATGGATTGTCTGCAGAGCAATGCCTTTCAGCTTGAAGGAGATTTCAACCTGTATAAGCCTGGATATTTGAAGAGTGTAGAAATATATTTAAATATCACAAAAATATACATAAACTGCACAAATCAGAATCCACCATATTAATATGAAAGGACAAGGTGGAATAATTAAAAAAAAAAAAAATCACTTTACCTATAAAATTCAAGATTGAAAAAAGAAGAGTTCAGCTTCAGTTCTGCCTTCTTACCAGTTAGTTCCTTTGGCTTTAAAAGGATACATTCTGGAAAGACAAGAAGAAAATATATCATAAAAACCTCACATTGAAAGTAGCATTAAACTGATATGATCAGTGTGTATAGCAAGTCCTAATCAGGCAAAACATCAATTTTGAGCAAACCTACTCAGAGGCCCAACTGGTGGGGTCAGAAGCAGGTTTGGGTACGGACTGGAGAGCAGCTAGCAGCCAGGAGTCAGCTCTGAGAGGCAGCGAGAGCACCCACCCATGGAAGGTACAGACTGACCTGCATCCAGAATTCTGGATTTAAACCTCCTGCACAGAGCGGGAGGAGATGTGCTTAGGAAAAAGAACAACAAAACACCACCTCACCATCAACTACAAAGATTTGTAGGTGATTGAAGAGAGCCTCTTATAATCACCCTGTCTTTTCTAGACAGGTACTAAAAACCAAGAGGGAAATAGGCAAGAAGGATGGTAATGTTCCTGTGATTTCCACACAAAAAGCTATTGGTTTTAAGCTTTAGAACTAGAATTTAAGTACTCCACAGCAAGATATTTCAAGTACAACAGTACTGTACCTGTTTCAGTAGAAACATCTATGTTCAATGTATCATTGGAAGGAAGCATTGTGCCTCTCTTGTACTGTTGCTTACAGATTTTTAAACCTGGTTCTTCGTGTTCATAACCAAGTGTCCCCAGGGATATGTTCTTTAAGTGCCTGTACTAGTTTAAAAACAACAACAGAAGTAGAAGTTAGAGAAAGTCATCTTTTTTGCATGAGACAGCAAATTGAAACCTCAAAGTTATACGTATCAATTCAGGTTTTTAAATTTTAAAAAAATCTTTACTTTCACATAAAAGCTTTACACTTAATTTACAGACAAGAGGGCTGCTGGCCACTAATTAGTAGTGATCAGCATCCTGGTGACACGGTGACCTAGTGCCTACTGGGCTGCCTGCAGAGATCACCAGCTGGTAATCAGATGCCTGGCAGAGACCAGTGGTGCTGCTAACCACACACCCCCGGGGTGACAGTTCACTCATGAAGGTGATGGGTTTCACACCACTGGAAACCTAATCGTTGTACACGTGATCCAAGTCACAGCTCTTATCAAATCCACCCAAGATCAAAAGCAGAGCAGCTCCCCGTGTGACTACAGAAGAGGGGAGCCATGCACTCACTACTGAGCCAGCAACCCGGGAACACACAGGGCTCGAGCAGCCCCAAAGGTAACTCAACCTGCCTGCTTCACACTAGCACAGAACAGCTGAAAACATGTCTGTGAGGAAGGTACTTTCTTTTTCCACTCACTCCAAAATACAGCACAAGTCACTTCTTCATTTGCAAGACATGCTTGAAAACAGAGACTAAAAGTGGAAGCAAATAAAGCTGTGCCAAACCAAGCATTGCCCAAACATGAATCAGCCCCGAGCAACACCAAGAACTAAATTCCAGGACAGTCTCCTCCAGTCTTGCTTTCCACACAGCCTTGGTGCCTACTGGAAGCAAGATATGCCCTCTGATCCCTGGGTCACACCTCCATTCCTGCACAAGTAGGCACAGCTCTTCCACGGCCCTTGGCTCCTCAACAGCTGATCCATGGACTAGCCACAAAGGACAGGAGATCAATGACCAACCATGAAGGGAGCTGTCTGCCAGCTCAGTTTCCCAAGAGCTAGCACTGTCCAAGAGAAGCCAGACAGACCCATGGCCTTTTGGGGAAGATGGCATAAAGACAGCAATTTGTTAGTTTTTATCATTACCTGACCTAGCAAAAGAGCTCAGGGCAGCACACAGCAGTGGGCTGCTCTCAAGAAAGTAAATACAAGAAAGTAAAAGCTTTCTTGGAGGCCTCAAGTAAATAAACATGGGAAGTCAGGCAAGGTTTCCTATTGCTTAAAAATTTGTTCAGCTGGCTTTAGTCCCTTTTCCCCTTTAACATGGATTTCTTTATCATGCATCATTTGTTGTCATCCTATTTCCCCCTTCCTAAGGGCGTGGTGGCCACTAGCCCACCTGGTGAGGTACAGCATCCCACCAGTCATTAACAACCACACAGTCCACGTCCAGAACTGGAAATAAAACAAACTACCACGTCTCTATACACAGCTCTGCCTTGCAGTGCTACTCTGAGTATTAGACAGCCCGGGAGTAAAGCATGGCCTCCTCACCCCGTCAGTGTCTGAGCTCAGAGCAAGCTAAGGAAGCCACATCTGACAAAGCAGGTCAAGTGAGTGGAAACAGCAATTAGTCACAGCTCCTCATCACCGAGGACACCTCCAGACCACTGCAGCAGCAGCTGCTGCCCCACCCACGAGTGCTCTCAGGCTCTGCCCTCCTGACAGCACAGCACGAGGTGCTGGCTACCCACATGCCACTTTCAAACAACACCATGAAACGGTAAAAGCAAAATTCCTGTTTATAAAATTTCCACACAGCCTCAGAGCAGGCAGCACAATATCCTGGTCTTACAGCCCCTGCCACAGGGCAGAACACAAGAGTAGCAACTTCACACAGCTGCTTGGTAATAGAAACTTCAGCTTGAACCCAGTAGAGAAGTAAGGGAAACCTGTGTATTCTTCCAAGTGTAAATGTATTGCACAAAGGCTAAAATTCGGTTTTTACAACTCCATCTTTGCTGTTCACAATTACTATTTTCTGTAATGTCATATCCTTCCACTTCACCCACACAAATATGCATTTCAAAAACACAAACCAGAACACCAAATCCTATGCCTTTTAACTACCAATCTCAAAGTTTGCTTTTAGCTTAGGAGTCATCCAGATTGGCTCTTCGCACAAGGCACCCTCTAAGGGCAGACAAAAAAAGGCAACAGTAATCATAATGTTCACCTGAAATCATGCTTTTTGAATTCTTACATGTGATATGAAAGTCTCAGTAATGCCACAGGACACTAAAGAACCCAGATTTCACAATTTAAATCGCCTTAAAGATATGACTACATTTATACCACAGACATTTTATGAAGAGACCTTTTTCTGTTGCCTCATTCTCAAGGATATAAAGCTACTGTTTCTCTACTGTCTTGTATCTGGAATTCACCTCAGCCTTAGTGCCTACAAAAGAAGGAAAGTGAAACAAAGCAAGCAAGGACGAAAAAAAAAGCAAGCAAGCATGGTTTATTGCAGAAACAGTGGTAATTTGGAGATTTCAAAGAAAGACTGGGAAAACTACTTCACCATTCATTTAAAATGCCAGGAATGAGAGTCTTAGGTCTTGTCTAGCACATTTGATCTGCTGGTGGCTCTGCTGCAGCTCACAGGAGAGGACAGGAGAGCAGCAAGCCCCCAGGAGTGGATGACTGAGAAGGTTTTGTCCTTCACAGCCCTGCAGGTTCCAGATGCTGATGGGCACAGCTGCAGTGTCAACGCTGCTTTCACCCAGGTGCCAAAGCTCATATGCCAAGGCCAGTGAAAATGAAAGGGGTTTAAAGCCTTTTTTTACTCATCCAGTGTTAAACATTTCTAGGTTTGTGATCATTCCCAATGCAAGAGACTTTTCATATTCCAGAGTCTCTCTCATGACTTCCAAATGTATTAATATTAAATACAAAAACATTTGCAGAATTTTCATCCTAGATTTATTCTCTTTTCTCTGAAAACTGTAAAGGGACTGTTCTTTAAAATACCATCCCTAACCAAGGTGAATGCATCTACTCTTCTAAGTACCATATTCCCCATTTTGAGGCCTCCAGTCTTCACTACAAAGCTGCAGTTCAGGAGAGCTGTTAAGGATATCTTTTTTAAAGCATGCATAAATATATTTAGGCCCATAGGTCTTCAAAGTAAGACCTAAACCAAGGTTCCAGTTCATGCAAAGTAACCAATTTTCAAATTTCCTGAATTTTGGTATTAAGAACTACCTGAGTAAAATTCTGCTTTGGATTCATCTGCAAGAGACAAAAATTCAGCTACAACACAAACTTCAGGACACCTCATCTACACTGATTTAGTGAAATACCAAACTGAAATCCAAGAATGGAAACAGAAAATCAGAAACTTAGCAGAAGTTTATAGTTGTAGCTTCAGCTTTAACACAGTTATAAAAACAAACTCGTACCTACCTGATTAATAACATAAAAAATGCTATCATAAGCATCCTGTTGTGTGTATATACTGCAGCTGTAGTCATCTTCATCAGTTCCAGAATAGCCTTTCAGGAATATGTGTTTAAAAGCAACAATATTTTCCTCTTTGAATGAGACCACCAGCTGGTTACTCAAACCAAAAAAAACAAGCTGACAAGAGGAAAAAAAGAAACAGATTAGAATTTTGAACAGTGGCCAAGCAGCAGCATTTTGAAAACAGCTTTAAATTATAATAAATACAAAACAGACAGGTGCCTGTTGCTGTAAATCTGCTATGGCAGGAGCAGAGAACCTGTTAGCTAATGGCATAAGATACCAAAGTCAAGGTTATCACATGCAGGGTAAGTGAAACAGAAATCTAAGTGCAGCAAGTGAACAGACAGCTACATTACTTGCACCTTTTACATATCATGGACCAACAACTCCAACTGGGATTTGCAAAAACCTTTGTGGAGGATGCAAACAGCAGACAACCCTACTTGACAGGACAATTTGCTACCCCTAAAATGCTCTGCTTTGCTATGGACAAATTCCTGCACCTTTCCTAGCTCTGGCATGGCACACGATTAGAGCAAACCTATGTGAGACCCTACAGCAATAAAAAGCATCACCAGCCTGACCCAGGGGCTGCTTAAGGAGGCTATAACAAGAAGGAACAGCAAACAGCAGAGGTACTACTGAAGACCTGTGGTCCCCTGCCATATGGATGTTCCCATTTCCACCACACGAAAACATAAACAGAGCCTAGAAACTGTTTGGTTTTTCAGCAAGAGCTTCTTCATATGCACAGTAGCAGGAGGATATCCCTAAGCCACAGCTTTGTACCTGACATCTGAACAAGACCAAGTGCTGACAAGAAAAGTCTCAAGCAGCAGTCCAGAAAACCTTGTGGCCTTTGAAAGCCAAGCAGCAGAAAACCTTCTGCTCACAAAGGATAGTGGGAGACTGGAGCAGCAAGCAGAAAAATTATATGTTCAGTGATACCTCCAAAAATTGAAGTCAGTAGGTTAGGACAGATGGCAGTACTGAACCTTTTCAGAGACATGTGAAGTTGTATTTTGTATCATCATTCACATGCAAAGTTTACTGTCCTATCTTTGAAGTAAGAGGAACAACCCACACAAGGTGCAGCTGCTAATAAAGAAAACCAGGCACTCCTGGTGCTCACACTGCCCACCACCTCCCTTTCCCATACACTTTGATACAATCCCTGTTCCCATCAGCTCTATCTCTACAGGTCACTCTTGTGCCAGCACTAGTGTGAATCACTTATTTTAATTAGTCTTGCCTAGACAGACCAACCACTGCACCCCACTCCTGCCTGCAGAGAGAGGCCTGTCAGGATTTGGGCACTGGCAGATGTCAGACCCCAGAGCCTGCCACAGTCAATAAAACACCAGCACACATCAGCTGGGGTTGTGCTTCCTTTCATTCATAGCAGGCAACTCAAACACAAACCAGGGATCTCACAACTCAGCACTCATAGTACATATTATATATATTGATATATATTATATATACTGATTGTCAGTACATTTAGCTGTTCTTGCAAACTGTCAGATGTCAGTTTGGCATTTCAAACGTTCAGAAAAAGTAATTTCTACCTATATGTGCAGTCACTATTAGAGGACTGTAAAATGACCAACTGCACTGTGATACCAGTTTACACACACCCTCTTCTTTGCCTCCACATAATATCTCAAACAGTACATGACTTTTCTAATGCATTACTTGATGACAGAAGCAAGAAGCACATCCAATTCCTGCAGCCCAGCCATCCAATCATCATCAGATATCATAGCATCTTCACATTGAACATGGACACTAATTTTCTGATTAGATATCAGGAAATACCACTTTTGAAATAGTCCAGTGAAACTGTAATCTAAAAATGTAACAAAAAACAGTACTGTGAACAGCAGCACAAGCCTGAAGACAGTGCTTAATTTAGTGGGAAGAATAATTTGCTTTAAAGTCTTATGTCAAAAATGGCAAAATACCTGGTCAAACACTGCCCCAAAAATCACCAGGAGGCTTTTGTAATTTATTGTTATTCTTCCCCCTTGAAATACCTTTCATAGTATTTTTTCTTTTTTCCTGGGTAACAAATACCCAGGGATGGCAAAGGCCCAAAAGCACAGACCTGCTTCTCTTGCACATCATTGCTACTCTAAGAGTAAAAGCAGAGGATTACCTGTGTTGTAACCATAAGTATCTTCAAAATCTGCAAAGCCAATTTCCACGGTATCTGATGTCTTGCTCTGTATTTTTCACATGGGTTCATGAAGTAAAACTTCAAATCCTCTTTCAAAGCCGTCTCTCTTAGATCTAAATCTGACTGAGTCATCGTATTTCTGCCACAAATAACATATTAATTAGAAACCAACAGAATGCTTTGGCAGACAATTTCCTCATTGCAGTATCACTTCAGATCACCACATGACATAAAAGAACCAAAATAGTTTTTGGGTTATTTTATGGAAATGCAAAAATATTTCCCTGTTATCACATCATTAAAAATCATTCAAATACATCTGATCATTAAAACACACCATTTAGACAAATAAATTACAGGCATTAAATAAGAGGAAAAAAATGTAGACTTGCTATTACTTTCTTAAAAATCTATTTGAAACAAAGAGAGACCACTGTTCACATATTTGTCTGAATAACCCACATTCTAGCAGAAGCAAAGGTGTCTTATGGATTAAACCAGAGCAGTCTTTACACACACTTTATGAACACGCAGCTTCAAGGGCTAAATTCATAGGCATTTATTTATTTAAATACCTGAGCATGTAAAAATCAGAGAACCGAGTAGAGAGGACTGTTGTTGTAAGTGTTTTAAATCACCTTAAGTTTCTCCTTCTCAGCTGAATGGGATATTGAAAAAACTTTTCCCACCTCCTAATCATTTTAACTCTGTTTTCCAGTGTCATAAATTTTCAGAGCTTTCCTACTTCTCACAGAGATCAGAACCAAACTTGTAATTTTTTCTCTCTTTATATGTTAAGAGGATCATCTCTGACACCAGGTGATTATCAGTCCTATTTACCATTCAGAATGTTATTCCTGACGTTCTGAATTTTATAAAGGATAACATTTTGTCTGAGGCTCAAAACCAAAAGCATTGATTCCAAGTTTTCAGATACTTGGAATACTTTTTTACTTTTTGTGTCCTCACCTGTCTCAAGTGCACAAATATTTAAGCTCAAACTGTAGATTACAAAGCACATTTGATTTGCTAGAACCAGATGTCCCACAAGAGAAATTTCAGTTAAAGAAGCACAGTAAAGCTGTCACTGTGGTGTTGCCTCAGAAGAGGAAGTGAAAACAACAAAAAATCTATTTTAATGTTAAAAGCTCAAAAGTTATCTTTCCTACACAGCCTTAAATCAATCTTTCATGAAGATGATGGAAGGCAGGATGATTTTGGTTTTTAAATCAGGAAAAACATGGGAAGTTTCCAAGAAAAAAGAAACTGTTAGCAGCATCCCTATTTTAACTTACAATAAAAACATACTGGACTAGCTTTAGTAACCTTCATGACACAAAAGCTTTGAAAGATGTAAACACACCTGACAGAAGAGCATGTGATAATTACAGCTGTGAGCATTGATTAAGGAAACAGGCACAGACATAATTCAATCCTGCCTTGACACCCAAAGACATCACTGCTCCTGTTCCAGCTTCTCTCCAACAGGCAGAAGTATTTGTGTGGGTACACAGTGAACATGAGCTAACCCAGAGGGAAAGTGGCAGGAGGAGGTGGGAAAGAAAGAGGAAACAGAACAGGGTGAAGCTAAATCTGGTCAAATTTTAAAGCATGAAGGTACGACATAAGAACTGCTCCAAGACTTCAGCAAAATACTCCCCTAAGCTTCCAGTAAAAGCATATCAGAAGTGACAAATCTTAAAAAAAAAACAACAAACAAACAACAAACAAAAAAGGCCGAAACCCCCACAAATCAAACAGCAAACTTTATAATAAACGGTTTTTAAAATATATATTCAAATTCATACTATGAAAAACATAATGTCTTACCCCAAAGATATGTGTCAAGACCTTAGAGCTATTCCAAAAACTTGATGTCGACTAATAACAGCACTTTCACCTTTACACAATTCTCGTTTATGGCTAGGAATTATTTTCATTTATGTCTTTAGCTTCCTTTTATAATTAACTGTAGAAATGATGAGCAGGAAATTTGTCAAAGAAAGCAACACATTTTTTCAGCTTAAGAGAGAGAGCCAAGATTCAAGCCTGTATGACTGTTGGACTTTGTCTTCCAATAAAAACCAGACATCTCCTGGTGCAGTGCTTAAGAAAGAATTCATTTCTTAAACAGGTGAAACAGGTAACAGGGCAACAGGTGAAATACATCAACTGTTTTTCAACTCATTCATTTCTAGGACAGATTAAAAATTACATCCAAATAGACCACATTAAATCAGCAGAACTAGAACCTTCAAACAAAGCACTTTAAAGAAGTTTAAAAGCGCCAAGAGATTACCCAGTTACTTACCATATTTAAAACAAACTATCTAGTTCTACCACACGCTCATTAGTCTAATAATCTAAACCTAATTGAAACAAAATACCCAGCTCAAGACAGAGCAATGAAGCAATTAAATTCTGACACCCTAGTGTAATTAACACCACTCAATAGGTTTCCATAGTGTGTTTTGTGAAGCACTGACACAACCAAATTTTTTGAATGAAGACTAACCGTATAATGCATGTTTAGGTGCACATCCAGGTGTCATGTGTCTCATATATTATAACTAACTCAGCTCTAACACCTGCATCACTGTAACCAACACTTTACACCTACTTTGCTGTAGCTTGTAGGACAGTCTGTTCTTCGGCTGTTTTGTGGCGAGGCATTTTAGAGTTTGACATTCCACTCAAGAAAGAGGTTTCAGCAGTAAAGACTATGATTTACAGCTACCTACTTATTTATACACTTGTAGTAGTGGAGTTAGCTCTTCACCGAGCAGAAAAAGCACCATTGAATCACGTGGCTAAAAAGCGCTTGGTAAGTGAGCAGTCACTTTCTTTAATGAGTAACTCACTACTGTAGCGACACTAACAACGTCCATCAAAGCTCTGTATCAGCAACATTTATCTACTAGAGCTCGGTATGTTGAAGTGATATTAACGAGAATGGCGGGATGCGAAGGGGAAAAAAGGAGGAAAAAAACATAATTGAGCTAAGTTCTACTTGTCAACGGGGGCACCCCCAGCTTCACCTTTCCGTTCTCCACTAAGCCCAGCACTCTGCCAGAGGACGGCATCGCCTGGCGCTTCTCAGAAATGGAGGGGAAAGCAGGAAAGCCCTCCCGTGCAGGGCTCTCACCATCCCCAGGCGCCCGGAGCGCTCCGCTGCCGGCCAGGGCAGGACCTACCTGTTGAGCAGTCCCGAGACACCTGTGCCCACTGCCCACCTGTGCCCGCTGCCCGCCGGTACCCACTGCCCACCTGTGCCCGCTGCCCGCCTGCGCCCGCTCGCCGCGGACCGGGAGCGCCCTCCCGGTGCCCTCGAAGCTCTCGCGGCCCCGGCTGGCGGGATGGGATGGACGGGATGTGCGCGGTCCGTGCCCCGCTCCCCCCGCAGCCGCTGGAGCGCCCTAACCCCGCTGCCCGCCGGGCGAGCTGACCCGCGTGTTCCGCCCGGCCCGCTTCCCTCACCCGGTGCCGGCGGCCCGCCCGCCGGGGAGGGACTTGAGAGGGATCTCCATGGGCCGCAGCCGCTGCCCGGACGGGGCAGGACTCCGGCGGAGCAGCCCCGGCCCCGCAGCCTGCCCTGCCCTGCCGGCCGCGCCGCCTTTATGGGCCCGGCGGAGGAGGGCGCCCGCAGCCCACGTGCCCTGCGGGTCCGGATCCCTCTGCCCCTGCCCCTGCCCCGCCGCCTCCGCCCCGAGAGCGGGCTCCGGCTGCAAGAGTACGGCTCCGTGCTCTCAGGCACATGGTGCCACTCTTGGGGATGTCCCCTGCACGGCTGGTGTAACGCTTGTCTCAGGCGGGGCCGGTGTGACTCTTGGGGATGTCCTGAGCAGGACTGAGAGCTGGACTGGATCATCCTTGTAGGTCCCCTCCAACTCAGCATAATCTCCGATTCTGCAACAGCAGTTGCTTTACTGCCAGCTAGTAGCTGTAGACACAGAACACTGCAGGTGAGATTAGCTACTACAGAGTAGGTCGTCTTGCAGGTCAAGAGGTATTTTGTTCCTCAAAAGATGTGGTTTAATGCGGTAACTCCAAACTAAGGTATTCAAAACAGAATGTAGACTCATAAGAGGCATCATTGCAGCAACTGAGCTCTCTACCTGCCCACACAGTGAACATGGGCAGCGCAGGATTCTTACATAATGCTCTCAGATGATGCTGTATTTGGTTGTGGTCACACTGTGTAAGGGAGAAGAGGGAACAAAAGTCCAGACAAACATCCATATGCAGTTTCTCAATATTAACTGCAAGAGCATTGTGTCAATTCATGCTGAAAGTGTTCTTAAGACTTCCTCTGGTATCAGCTAGTGCACGAGGCAGGAAGATGCTCCTCACAGGTGCAGCCACAGGTGGTTTTTTTTTACAGCAGTGTCTGTGTGTTGTCCTATTGCTTGTCTCCATTCCTGTCCCCCCATCTGCCAGATAAATTTTGCCTTTATATATTTTAATACTGGATAGGCATGAGCAGATCTGAATTTGATTTCTTACTCTTTTGCACACACACTGTTTATCTTTACTTAAAAACTTTACTTAGAAACAAGTAAGTCTCTTCCTCTCAAGTGTAACTTCATTATGTGAAAAGATCTGGGCTCTGCTGAAAACAAGAAGTTCTTCCTAATTGTATATGCAAAACATTGGCATTGAAATAAGCCTTGGTAGGGAAACAGCTGTTGCCCAGTATAGTACTCTGCAACTTATTTTCATGAGGAAATACTGACTATTGGTATTTTCAGGTGACTTTCCAGAGCCCAGTGAGAATCAGAACAAAGAAAATCTCTTACCCCTCCATAGCTTCTTGGTCAGGGCTGAAAGCCTTGTTTCCCTTAGGATGGCATATTTAAGCAAGTTTATCAGATGCTTTATCTGCTTCCTTGTTCTCCTCAGCTGCCTTTTACAGTTCTATCTGTGCCTGCTTGATTATATCAGCATAAAGATACTGGTGTCTCCAGGATGCATCTTTACATGTGCTACCAGCATTGCTAATGCTGAGATCACTGATACTCTGAAGTCACAAGGGGCTTTTTATAAGATCATTGTCACACATCTTGGCTCTGCAAGGCCATAACCAGCCCATCATATATTGATAAAATTAAAAAGCCTCACCACACACACAACAGCAGCAGCCAGAGTTCTGGCAGAGCTGTACTTCATCTCAAATTCAGCCAGCAGGCTAGAAAACACAGAATTGACTCACTTCTTCTCAGGTGAGCAAAATACTCAGGCAGAAGATCTTAAACCCTAAGGATCAAACAGGTCAGGAAACTGGACAAGCAAGCACTTAGACTGCCAGCAGTAGCACCAAGGTGAACAATGCGTGTTTGTGTGTCTGCTTTCTTCTTTAAAAAATCAGAATGTAAGTATCAGATGTATAATACAAGCAGCATTTATTTTCCCAGTCAGAACCGGACATTTTGAGCAGCTTAAGTCAGTAACCTTTCAGGCTACTGTTCTTCTTTCCCAGTGTAACAGCCTGCACCCATAGCCAGAAACACACAATTGCTGCCCTGCTAAATTTATAAGCAGTCGTCCCTTCTTTTCTCCTCACCCCATCGTATCCTTTGCTTTAAACATCCTTCTCCTTCTTTTAGATAGCCTTCCCCTCTGGCTTCACAGTCTGCCCTGCCCGTTACTTGTCTGAAGGCAACTTGTAATTCATCAACTCATTCCTCCCCAAAAGCCACACAACTCCCAGCAATGCTAAATTAAAAGCTGAGGAATCCAGCAGAAGTAGCACAGACCGTGGTTTTCCAAGTAATTTCTGCATCTCAGTTGATTGAGTTTTTAGCTGTAGCACAAGCACAGGTCATCACTTAAAAACTCTACCAGGGATTTCACTGCTTCATTTCAGGCAATAGAAACCAATCTTCAGTGAAAGACTTCACCTCTTGTATTAGGAATAGAAAGAATATATATACAGAATCTTTTCCTGCTTTGTGGTCACCCGTTGTAGCTTTCCATGCCTTATGCTCATACTGCATACATGCTTTCTCTCTGCTATTGTAAAACTCTGTAAGAATATGACACTTTAGAGCTCTGTAAATTTTGTTGAAACTTGCTGCCAATTTAATAAGTTAACGGTGACAAAACACATGTTCTGCTCCATTTCTAAATGAAATCAGACCACTTCTTGCCTTATAACTGTATTGGCAAACAAAGTATTCCACAGCTGTTTACAAAATGTACCCGTATTTTAAGTGAATTATTAATCTTAGCTTTCTCTTAACTTTGTATGAAAAAGCCACGTAAGTCTGCCTTCTGCATTTCATTGACCTTAAAGTGCTTGTCACCCTTACCAGAATTCCTTACATAAATTACTGTATACAATAGTGATGTGCATATTATATTTTGTGTGTTGTCAAAGATCCATAAGGATAATTGTGTCAAGAGAAAACATGGTCACTTAATATTTGCTTTTTGAGGCAAGATACTGTGAATAATCTGTCTATGCCTTGCATTTGGTTTGCCTTCACTGAATTTGAGGAGTGTTTTTTGTATAAAGTTAAATACTTGAATATTTGTTTCTATGGCAAATTGTGAAATGCTGTTAAACATCAGCTGAAAACAGGTCCTCACCTGGGCCCATGACTACAGGAAATCCAAGTTCACACACTCCACACTCCATTTCATGCCAGAAATTGCATAGCACTATTAAAAAACAAAGCTCCTATATTAACCTGGCAACATATTTACTCTTAAGATGAATACTGACACACCCAATACTTACTGCAGCTGTGTTTATTGTAGCACATTTACAATGTGTAGACATTCAGACAGAACATATTTAGTGTCCTCTGCAGCATTCATTATACATTGTCACACACAGCTACAGCAATGTTGCTCACAAATGCAAGTTCTCTAAAATACACTTCCCTTTAGTTTTCTATTCTGCTCCTAGAGTGAATAGACTATAGAAAATAAGGCATCCATGAAATAGTATCACAATCAACAAAGAATATAAACTAAGTTGTCAAAACAGAACTTTTGTAAGAGCCAATGTTTCAGCCAGCCACTGACAGTAGCAGGTTATTCAGTTGCTAGGAAACATCCAGTTTCTGAAGTGTGGAGAGAGATAAGACTCTCAGAGACATCTCCTGTGTCTTTAACTTAGTTTTAACTTCAGTTTTACAGACTTGTATGCCAGAGGAAGATTTCAAATTTTTAAAAAATAGGTGTTTTGGAAAGGTTTTTGTCTGATTTTTCCTTTAAAAACATAAGATCCAAACACTGTTAAGCTGAAAACTGTAACTGACCCTGCCCAGTGCTTGATACATGAGAACATTTCTCCATTCAGCTCATCCCTCAACTTCAGTTCAGCCTGGTATATCCCAGCCTCTCTGAGAATAGATTGCCACTTACATCCAGTGGTACTTGTGTTTAAAGAAATATTTATTTTATGCTTTCAGCTGTATTTGAGTGGCTTGGTGTATCAACTTACTGTAATGACTCCAGAAACAAATTACACCAAATTTCATAGTATTTATTTTTACTGTGAGTGCAAATAAACCAAAAATTCTGAGGGCTCTAGTGAGCTTTCATTCATTCAGTAGCAGGTCAGCCATAGATAGATAATGCCTGCAGCACTGAGGACTAGGCTGGTGTTCAAAGCTGAAGTTGTCCAACACGATTTCTACTTAGAGTTGAAAGTTATTACATTTATATTCTACTCTTATAATCTAGCCAAGTCTCTGAACACAGACAAGTTTTTATGCCCTTTTCATTCTAGCACAATTTAACTGAGGAAACAAATAGAATAAAACTAATAAAAACCATCCCCAAGCCCCCTGAACTAGCAGTGAATGTCTAATCAAACAGTCTGTAAGTTTAGGATAAACTTCTGCCATGGGCTTACACTGTTTTTGGAGAAAAGCAAATAAAGTCTTCAGAGAGAAGGTTTTCCACCAGCTCCACTGTCCAGTTCTTGCAAAGTGTGCTGCTTTAAAGCCTTCATGACATGCTCCCACAATCCATTAAATATGTTCACTACATACAACCTGTACAAGAGAGGAGGGGGAAGCTGTCAGGTACATGCATCAAAATAACAGTTTCACAGTCCAAGGAGCCTTAAAATGCCACTGAACTATTAATAATTTGACATTCATTGACAAGAAACTGCCACAAACCACCAGAAAACATTCTGAACATGAGACTGCTCTCCTAGATGCCTGGTCCCCACTGCGCAGTCAGTAGGAAAATGATTACATCCCCACCCTGTCCCATCTTATGCTGGATTTCTTGTCTGGTTAAACTGAGAGGAGTGTGCAGAAAAGGAAATATTCATGTGTCCATGCCCTTTACTCAGGAGCAAGATGCCCTGCTCTGCTTCATCCCACACTTTTATCTCCAGTAAGACACTCGGTCAGAACAGGGGCTGGCTCACAGCAGGCTCTGTCATCTCACTGCTCCAAAATATGTTCCCATCTCTTCCCTCTCATAGATATGTTCTATCAGGCATATAACAATACAGCCCACCAGAAAAGCCCAATACCAAGGAGCTGCACCTTTCGTCATTTTAATCAAGCGGCAAATATTTTTCAGCTCCCCCACCAAAAAGGCTCTTCAGCAAGGAAGACTCAGACTTGCTGCCAGCCAGGTTAAATATAAACCATATATCCTGCAATCAGTACTCTTGAAGAAACACAACTTCAAATAACTGAAGCATTTTCTCTCCATAATGGAAGTTAGGCAATGTTTTCCAAGTGCTGTGACAGCATCTTAAACTGCATGGTTGTCTTAAAACCTTGACAAGCTGATTTTCTCCCCAAGTTTCAGGCCTGTTACCCACACAAGGTGTGATTAAAAAGTGGATAAGAGACCACTGAGTGAGTTCTCTAAGTCCTGCCTGTCGCAGTGAGTACAGGAAATGTTAATGCTTACACATTGCACATATGGGGTTCCCAAGTTACTGTAAATATTATCTTTTTTTCTGTATAATTTTTCACACATGAAGTGATTCTTAATTTGGAACTTCCCTCACATCTTCTAAGAAATTTATTGGTTGCAGACATTTTGCTGAAGTGCTCTGTTCATTAGAAATAATTTGGGATTTTTGTGTGGGTTTCCCCCATACACACAACTTCCCCCAAAATTTAAGTACTTTTCATAAACATTGTACCAGGGACATTTTTTAGCACGATGCTTTTAAATATACCTCAATAGGTATTTAAGTAATAATTTAATAATTAATAGTTTTACTATAGATACATACCATTACAACAACAGAAGAGAGATGCAGAACTTTCGTCCTCTAGCCTGTACCTCCCAGAGTTTGGCGAGTCTTTGCACTGTGATATAAATCTCTGAAGTTCTGTCTCGGGAAAGCCATCTTGTTGGCAGTGCTAAAAATTGATACTTAGTTAAACTTCTAACAAGGCTAAAACCTACAATAACCCAAATTCTCCCCAGAATACTTCTGAGTGTGAAATTAGAAGATTCATAGGACCTAATGTGAAAATACTGCTTTTTAGTAGATATTTAGCTTACATTGGAGCAGAAAAACAGACAGACTTTTTAAGAAAAACTAAGTAGAGAGGGATTAAAAACCCTCCTGTCATCACATTGCACTCTCAAAAGTAGTCATTATATTTATTCTTTAGATTGGCATGCACTGCAAGTTACAGTATTGAGGGAGATGAGAGTTTTGACAGCACCAATCTAGCACGGTTACTCCAAATGAACAGTCAGTCTGTGCTTACCTTGACTGTTTCATACGTATCTGTAATGAGTGCAATGAAGAGACTCAGCACCATATAGATGAACAGACTTATGAAGGAGTAGAGGTATATCCTACTGAATAACCAAACCAAATAACTCTTCTGCTGCATTTCTGCAAAGGTGGCAAACATGTCATCTCCATTGATCAATGAAAAAAGGCATTCAGAAACCACGTTCAGAGTACGAAACTAGACAGGAGGGAAGAAGACAAGGACATATCACTGCTTTATTTGGACAGAGAAACTGTACATAACATGAAGAACATACACTGCTGATGACTGGCTACCTCAGATCTCTTCCTACACCCAGGGGATGACAAGGTGCAAACAGTAAAACATCTGAGGAACAAGCAAAGTTTGTTGCCTCCTACATACAAGTGCATTCCATTCAGATAAGCAAATTTTCTTTTAAGAGGCATAAGCATAATGTCTCCAAAGTTTTAGTCTGATACCAGTGTTCTACAGACTGGAAATTATTTCCTAAAATATCAGCATGTGATTGGGAGTCACAGCAGCTTCCACTTCTGACTTGGAGCTTTCATAACTTGAGGAAAGTCTGATTGAGTCATGAAAATCAGACTCCTCAAACAGAGCAGCATCATGCTGAAGATGTACTATTTTTACATTAAGGGAAGCCTTGACATGGAGAACTAGAAAACAACAGTAGCAATCTCTCACTCTGTTATTCAAGTTGTCTTTTTTTGTGGTCAGAGCACTACCTTCACATGGTATGGTCCCAGTACAATCCATCCACAGAAACAATAGCCCAGGTAGATCATAGCAGCACAACAGCAGAACCTCATTACATTGGGTAATGCTGCTCGCAGTGTTAGGATGAGAAGCTGCACAAAGCAATGTAAACAGTTAGAATTCAACCAGATACTTCTTCCAGTCCTCTTATAGCAACAAACAGAATAAATACCAACAACATGAAGATCCCAGGAGATCCTTACATTATACTTCTGAAAGAAACCAAGGTAGCGAATGACTCCAAGCCACACAAGCATGGTGGATATTCCTAAGAGTATGCTGCAGACATCATAACTTGTCAGACTCTGAAAAAAAGCAAAAGAAGCAAAAAAATAAGAAAAGGAAAAAATCAGTTATTGTAACAACTGGCAGGTTCTAAATTGTGACTCCCATTACTACAAAGATTTGTTAAGGAACATTTTTCCTTTGGCAAACTCTCCCAATTAGAAATTAGTTTGACTCAATGTACATTAGAGATAGGTCCCACAAAAAAGCAGGGGCACTTTCAAGTGCAACTCATTTCTTTGCAATGCCTTTACAAATGTCTGTTTGTAAAACAGATTCAAACAAGATGAGTTGCATTTGCAAGGCCAAGAGAGCAGGTGCACTGCAGAAGCAGAGACATTTCCTCTGTACCTAGCTTACCAAGATCTGCAGTGGCACTGCAAACATTTTTATGCTGCTTCCAGACTTGCAGCAACTGCTTCTGGAATCTGCATTGACAGATTCCTCAGAGCATCTAAGAAATCTCTGCACTGCATCTCTATGAACACTGTAAACATGACATAGAACAAAGAAACTTCTTCCAGTCGTAAGGAAAAGCTCTGTAAAAATTAGCATGACTTGTCAGCATTGCTCAGATAAATACTCAGGAGTTGTTATGTAATTGGGAACTATGAGCTATATAAAGCTATCAAGGAGAAGACTACTTAGTTTCTAATGAATTCTGTCTAGAACTTATATCTATTAGCACTTGTCTGTTTTTTTCACCTATAGATACTGGCCTGTCTTCATCCAAATTAGCATGTACTCTGATCCTGAACTGCAGCTCTACTCTGACATGGATCGTGACAGCTCATTTGAAAAGAAGTTTTCATTCATTTCTGTTTCTATTCTCCTAAGAATAAAACATAAATAATAGATATTGGCAATGGATATTGGCTAATCTTTCCTATCAGCATAATTAGTTTAGAACTTGACAAGAAACAAATTTAGGCTACTTTAACGTGAACTTGTTATTCAAGCACTTTCATACAGTAACATGGAGCAAGATCTTGTTATTATGGTCCATAAGGCTTGCAAAATGTAGCAAAATGTACCTGTAGAGAGGAGTTTTAGTAAAATACTCTTAAATATAGAAACAGATAGATTTATAATATAAGATAAAGGAATCCCAAATGCAAGATCTTATTCCAATCTTGTTCTCTTCTTTGCTTCTCCCAAAGCAGGATGGAGCTATCTCTTATCTTAGGCAACTTCCTCACAGCTTCTTTCTACTCTCAGTGAGGTTATATGTCCTATGGTGAGACAGGACAATTTGTACAGGGTGTTTGTGATAGTCAAGTTGTCAGCAGACAGATTTCAGACCCATCCTCTCATCACTACTGTCCAAAGTCCACTATGTTCCAATGTCACACTTCAAAGTGTGCTACAGATTTTGTGAAGAACAATATTATCTAAATAACAGAGTGCTTCAGGATAGCATATTATAATAATTTTTCTCGCCTAATTATGTAAAACACAATGTTTTACAAGTTTTGAGCTTTATCCATAACAAGTTTATTCTAGCCAGTGAAAGCCCAGAACCTGCTGTGGCTGACTGTTATGTACATGCTGGAAAACAGAAGCTGAGAAAGCAGCAAAGTGATATTTAAGGGGAGAGACTCTGCTAAACACTTGTAAACAGAGTTCCAAAAGTTAAATGGTTAAATGCTAAACATGATAGGTGAGGAAAGGAGGAAGTCAACAGATAAACCTTCAGAGATGAACTACATTTTATTTCTCAGAGTCATAGGGAACAAAGATAATTCAGCACTATAATAGTGATACTTGGAGTTTTTAAATCTTGCTACTAGAAACAACAGGCATGAGTTGCAATTTTGGAGGAGAAGAGAGAGTTTCAAAATGTCATGCCACTCAGAAGCAAGTACAGCCAGCCTGAAGTTCTCTGAGAAATTTAAACCTAGGTTAGACAGAAACAGTTTTGCTTTCATCTGACAGTGTGAAAAGCCTACCTTAGCTTGTATCTCCATCTTTAGAGTTGATCCAACAATAGTTAGGACATCGCTAACTATAATCAGGATGTACCATCCGTTGACAAATTCCATTTGATCACTGAAAGATACTTCTTTCTTATAATAATATAGGAAAAAGCTTACAAATTCCTAGGGGAAAGGAGGAAAGAAAACAGTTAATAAGGCTTACACAAGACAAGGCTTTCCAAAGAAGGAGCTATACCCACCCTTTGGAGCCAAATTCCTTTAATCACTGATCGTGTGCAAAGGATCAATGAAGCCAGACAAGTCAATATGACAAAAGCATCAAAGATCATCATGTAATGAGTGTTCTTCTGTACTGCAAGAACAAAAATGTACATGTTTATAGTCCATTTATTCTTGATGACTGTCATTGAAGTAAAAATCTAGTTTGGATGTTAACTACATTTATATAACCAAATTAAGAAAAATCTTAGCATTTTTTTCCACCGAAGTTTATCTGACATATTTTATGAGAGACACAAGTATATCTGCACTACAGATACCACTTTAGTAAATTTAGGAGTGTTAATACCACATCAAAAATATACCAGAATGTGAGTGCTTCTTACAGACCTGCAGGATTATAGGTGAGAGTTAATCATTTTACAGGGACTGGAATGGCCTTTGGAGTCATAGAGCTGCTCAGAATTTTTTTTTTAAATCCTAGGAATTTGATAATATGTACCTTCTCTTTCAGACCAGTATTTGACAATCAGTTTTTCTGTTCTAGGGCAATACAGATAACTTGTACTATTGCTCAGCTAGTCAAGATCAACATTGAGTTAGACATGAGTTCTCCATCTCTTATGTTACTAAAATTCACATTCTTGATCATGTTATGTTAAACATTGCACTGAATATTTTTGGTTTTTTTTATCTACCATACAGCTGAAAATAGGTGAGACAGAAGAAGGATTAGATTTTAATGCTAAAAGGATGAGGAAAAAAAATCAAACTAATAAATGCTAGGTTTCCAAGAACATTCATCAATTCTACAAAACAGGCTGCTGAAATTCTGGTTGACTTCACGAACTGCGCTGCTCAGAAAAAGCCCACCCAGTACTTCCTTGTTACTCTGCTGCCATTTAAGTTGGTTTTGCCATGTAGTGCAGAACAGCAAGGAGTTGTTATTGTGCAGTTGCAGCCATCAGCTGTCTACCTTTCCCTGGATTTCAGAGCATAGGAGAGGGACTCCGGGAGATGGTTTGGAGGTGCTGGGGGCGCACTCGGGCCCCGGCGCGGACCGCGGGACGGGCGGGCGGGATCGGCGCCGGCAGCGCCGCCCGCTGGGCACTGCTGGCACGGCAGCCGCCGACTGAGCACCAGAGCTGAGCTCCGCCATGCACTTCCTTCAGTCCCCCGTAATTAATTCCAGTCTGGATCTTCACAAAAACACCAGTTATCCTTTTTCACTACCTTCATTCCCTAACAAAGGCATAGCAAAAATGGCAAAGTAGAAAGTAGGACCTAGTTTATCCTGTTGCAAAGTGGAATCTAAAACTACTGGAAAGCTTCTGACTATCAAAGAGATTATTTTTGCTAATGACAAAAGATTATGTTTTGTGCAGGCCAAATATCTGCCAAAAAATGTGGCTCATTCTTGCGAGTCACGATATAAGAAATTTAACCATCCTGTGCACCTCAGCTATAGCCAAATACACAGCAAATTGCATTTAAGCAACAATAAGAAGTCTTTCTAGCCATTCCAGCAAGCCTTAGCAACAGTGCTTCCTTATCTTTCCTGGTGCTAAGTCCTGAAATAAGAGTAAATCAGCTTCAACTTTCCACCACTATCATGTGTCCTGTTGCCTGGTGCTAGAACAATTTACAGCTTTGCCTTAAGAAATTCGCAGCATAAGTCCAGTAGCGTAAGATGGAAGGATGTACAACGAGGTATGAAAACATTTTGATTTGGCATTATGAATGGTGCAAGCCTTGAGAATTGCTACAGAAAGTAACAGTGTGGCTGGATTCTCAGGTTTTCAGATCAGAGGTTGAAGAACAACGATTTCTTAGAAAATCAGATGTAGAGTGCATACTAGAAATTGTATGTTAGTGGTGCCTCACTTTTTCATAAAGAAAATGGTTAACAAACATTGTGCTAGTGGACAAAATTTCAGCATGAAAATTTGAACATATTTATGTCACTTACTCGATCCAGAAACGTGCCAGTCTTTACATTCCCTGATTGCTATGTCATTGTCTAGACTTATTTTAATTCTTCCGCTGTGTGCTTTATTATCAAATACAATCTGTATCAAAACCAAAAACAAAAAAAGCTCATGTCTTTATAAAGTTAAACAATTACATATGTATCCTATTGTATTGCTAAGCCTGCATAATGATGCAGAATAATTCTCCTAGGGAAGAGGTTACAAAACTTTTCTAAACTTAAACTAATTCCAGTATCTTCAAATAAATGCTGTGAAAATGAAAGACAAATCTGTTGAACCACGTATTTGCCACAAATTGTTTGATCAATTAGTTACTACGTGAAATTCTTTTAAACTACATTCTCATTCCTCTATGATCTGAAAACAACCTTTCCCAGAAGCATCTCTCTAAAGAGAAGAGATTTACACTTCGATTATACTTCAGATGGATTAGAGCACAAGTGGCTGTAAGCCAAGCAAGTACTTCAGGACCACATCAGGAGCATTCAAAGCTTAACCTCCCACAGTGACAGCTGCTGGTTATTTACAAGGTACACCAAGCCATAACAGAGTAATCCAGGCACCACTGACCCAGTGATACTCAACACTCTTCAGAAAATACCAGTGCTGACTGTGTGCAGTAAACCAGCAAATCATTTTCTGGTTTTGAACAGAGAGACACGTGGCAGGCTTCCACATACCCGCAGAGTGAAATCGTAGCAGTCGGGGAGCTCGTGGTGACGAACGGTCTGGAGGTTGATAGCCTTCAGATTGAACATGAGCTGCACTGCCACCAGTCTGAAACAGAGCTCCAGGTTAGCCTTGCACAGGGAAAATGCACCAAAACCCCAACACAGGAGGTGCTCATTCCTCCTCACCTGGGGAAATCCAGAGTGAAATTCAAATTGTGCTTTCCCACTGTTGTGTTGTCTAATGAAGTCGTTGGCTCAATGTACAAGCAGTCTGGAATGGATAAGGACTCACAACAATATCTCATGGATTATCAGGTTCTTTAACTGTAATCTGCCTGTCCCACTCCCGAGGCTGTTATGAGCTGTTGGCTACACCAGACAAGATAGCACACTTGAGTGAGGAGTCATCTGAGAAGCCAACTGACAAATACACTGGCTTCCCTGAACACCAGCCAGGTTATTCATCATGAATTCACAGGGAACGCTCCTGAAAATTATCCCCAATACTTGTATTAGATGGCCATCAGTGCTAAAGACTCCTCACTTCTTTGTGGCATTAGACATTGGAGCTGAGGGCTAGAGGTTAGTTACACAGAACTTTTCTTACCAGTTTTGGCTGGTACTAAGTTCAATACAGATCATGTGATAAGACTATACCGTACTATAAAGTTTTTTAAGGAATTTATCAAAAATGTAGGTCCCGTCCTCCCAAAGAACTGATAAAATAGATTAGGTTCATCACCAGTCACAATCTCTGGGTCTATATCAAACGTGTCATTTCCAGGACAGATGATTCCTCGCTTGTAGAACTGCTGACAAACAGCCAGAGGTGTCTCTTCTGCTCCCTTCTTCTCATAAGCGTGATTTCCAACAGAGATGTTGGGCAGCTGGAGGTACTAAAGTTCAGAACAAACAAATCAACTTAAATGCCAGTAAAACTGTTAGTCTCTGAAGAAAAAAAAACCCAAAAAACAAAGCAAACACAGAAGTGTTTGGATCAGTTATAACCCATCTCTTTTATTTAAAAGGTCACCTAAAGAGCTGTGAAACCTAAACCACACCACAGCTGAGTCCTCAAATATTTTAAGGTATTTGACAAAAGCACTAAGTACAGGATTTGGATCTCAATACCTTTTTGCTTATTATGTTTTTCTCTTTGCAGTTCTTACTAGAAAGCCTAATTTGTTACTTGCAAAGAATTCTGGCTCAGGTCCAAGGAGTGATTTTAGTGTAGAACTAGTACGCTGATTAACTTTAAGGATGTTGCCACACTACAGTGCTCCAGCAATTACAGAAAAACTTAAGAAGTTGATGCTTCAGTCTTAAGCAATTGACACAGAAGTTCAATTTAAAAAAAGCTACCCAGGCAAAGATCATATATATTGTACATATTGCAGCAACAATCCCTACCTGGTTTATTGCAAAGAATATCTGGTCATAGACATCTGTTTGTGTGTACACGGCATAGGTATCATCCATTCTGTCCATATACCCTTTCAAGAAAAGATGTTTGAATGCAATAGTGTTCTCTTCTTTGAAGGCAACCACCATTTGATTGCTCAATCCGAAAACCACCAGCTGAAAAAGACATTTATATTTCCTGTTCAAAGACAAAGTTGGCTTCTGGATTAACATGTGAACCCTGTTTTACGAATAGCCAGTCTTTCGCCTCACTAGTAGACACATGGCAATTACATGCAGGCTGCTCCATTGCACAGCTGGTCAAATGAAAATTTGACTTTAAGGAAACAGCGGGTTTCACAAATGTGCCTTTAAGACATTTACAGCTTCTTGGCTAAGGACGAGCATTTTTACAAAGGAAACGACACCATCTCGAGTTCAGCTCCCTATATACTGTTACACACGCTTTGTTAGTTCGGCCTGGCGTCAATTGACTAGCCCGGGGGGAATATCATTGTTCCTCAGCCAAAAAGGCAGGACAGGACTTAACAAGACCCCACTTCGAAGTCCTTATTCCAGTGCACAAAAGGGAAATTGAGGACAGCTCAGGAAAACAAACAACTCTCAATCAAGTTTCAGTGAAAAGCACTTTGAGAATAACTCACCAAAGCTGTGCTTGTAACAAGATAATACCTGAAGCTGGTAAAAAAGCTATATTGCCCCCGTTTATGAAAAGCGAGCACAAAACTCTGGGAGCTACTATCCAGACTGGAAAAGGTTTCTAGAAATACATGATGTATTTCTGGGAGCTCACAATTCTCTTGACTATTGTTTCAAATCTGGTGTCAGGTGTATTGTGAAGAAACTCATCAGAGATAAGTCTGAATCAGTAGTCTACAGATTAGTTTTATGGCCATGGTGCAAACTGGATATGCAGGTTTTGATAAGGGTAACTCAATTACAGAGATACTGAAATGCTCTGTATGCAAGCTCAGCATGCTCAGCACACAGGAATACACCAGCAAACCAGCACTGCTCAGACTGAACTACCTACAGGCAGATTTTCTCTGAAAACACAAAATCAGCATTACTTTTTTTTCCTATTTGGATTTTTCCATCATCAAACTTTACTTTTAGTTGCAAAATGGGAGAGATGGCAATCAGAGAATGATGACACATTTAAAAACGAAGTAGTAAGAGACACAGTGTGCTGCCAGATGTGCAGCTGGAGAACTCTTATTTCTGCAGTTTGTGCCATCATTCATGCAAATGGAAAGAAAACATTCTTTTCTATAGATGTATTGTCATAGCACCGGGATGACAATAAAGGGAAATCACATGTGAGCATATCTGAAGGATCATCTGAGGCCTTAGAAAGGTCTTATGAAAACTTCCTTCTGCCTTAGCCACACAACTTTGAGAAAAACAACTGTATTTTGAGCAGCAGATGAATGTGTTACATGAAGACTGTGGAGCAACGCTGGGTGAGAGGAAGAGTGAGAAAGAATTTCTGAGTTTTTTTTTCAATGCAAGAGTTTGTATGCCATATGCAAGATATAAGAGAACATAATGAAAAAGTCACCAATTTCAGTTCTCATCACTGCGATATTGAAACAGAAATGACTTCTCCTTCCTTCAAACACAACAGTGAAGCAAATATCGGGGTAACAGATGTGTAGGGATGCCTTCCTTTGGGGGGAAAATGGCAAAGATAAAAAAAGTAAAGTAAAAAGTCAAGTTGAGCCCTTAAACATGGTTCCTTTCATCTGTACTCCAGGAAGGCTATTTTTTTCAGACCATAGTTTTAGGAGAAAATTATGCCACATGAGATCTAAGCTACATATATGGAAATAAGATAATTTTGCAATTTATCCTTTCCCTTTCTCTGCACCACACCATGAATAGCATGTCACCTGCATTCATTTGACTTGTCAGAGGCTGAGTCCCTGCTTCCATAGGTACTCACCTGAACTGTAACCATTACTATTTTGAGTAACTGAATCCCAAGTTTCCAAGGCTTTCTGCCCCGGGCCCAAAATTTCTCGCATGGGTTCATGAAGAAAAATTTCAACTTCCTTCTAAGCTGGTCTTCCAAAAGCCCCTCCTGTGATACTGATGAGTGTCGTTTGTAGCTGCAAAGGTTTTCATCATCATGCACATTGCAGCTGCTCACAGTCACTTCAGGATTTTCCATTTCTGAAAAAAAACCCAATCTTTGTCAGTTAAAAAACATTCAAGCATCAATACAGTAGATCAGTCTGCAATAAAAACCTGAATTCCAAAGACGTTTATCTTCTGTGAGGGGCACTTGTCTATTACCCCGAATTTCAGACCTTTCTCATATTATTACACACATTCTGCAGAACTCCAAGAAAAATTTGGGCAAATCCTTAAATTTGCAGCTAGGCTGCCAGGACACTTATTTAACAGTGGAGTTTTTGTCCATTAGGAATTACAAGGTCACTTCCTGAAAACTTCTTCCTTTCTCACTTGACAACAGCAGCATATGTGCAAGACATCCTGACTCAAGAACACCAAAAGTCTCTCATGAGCATTCACTCTTCTGGAAAAATTATCTACTGCTGTAGCTAGTAATTTCCCCCACACCTACAAGCCTATGTCCAGTCTCTGAAAGAAATGGAATTTCAAAGAGAGGCAGCAGCTTTCTTATACATTGCTATTAGCATGGCTACTCTTGGAAATGGAGATGAAGCATGACAAATTGCAATTCAGATAAATTACCTGAGAGCATTAACTTGTCATTTGGCAGGATTACGTCTTTTTCTTTTGCCATAAAAGATCCAGTGCAAATCACCAGCGATGATGAACCAAACAAAAAGACCAAGAGGTAGTTGAATCATGATTAGCCAAAGAGGCTCACATTTGAGCTCAGTATGAGGGGAAAAGATTAGATGAAAACTTCATAAACATGTTTTGAGACATTACTCTGCTTAGTATTCAGCATATTTACATTTTGATCTGTTACTAAATTCACTGACCCCCAAACATTTTATAAATGCTTTATAAAACATTTAAGAACTAGCCAGGAATATTTATTTCAGATTAAAGACAGCCTAGGCTGTGAATAAAGGTGTGCCTTATTAGACAGTTTATTTTGATTCCCATAAGAATAGTTTTGCGTATAACTCAAAAAATCATCATCAAGATTGATTTTTACTGATGTCCAGTCACATTCAGTCTCCTCCAGCAGCCCCTGCACACAGCAGAACAACATTCTGTTTCAGATATGATTCGAGACCTTCAATTTCCCCTATTGTCAGGGAAAGCAAGAAATGTTTTGAGTCAGCAGTGTAACACTAAGAACAGGCCCATAAAGAGGACGAAAAAAGTTCAGCTCCTGTTTTATCAGACTTCCATTGTCCTGCAGGATAGAGTACAGTGTGCTGTGGTTTCCAGTCATCTTTCTCACAGCTGATCCGGCATTTCTAAAATTAAGCCCTACTCTGCCACTGCAATAGCCCTGTCAATATCTGTGCTGGACTTAAAAACAACATGAACAAAACAAAACAAACAAAAACCCAAACGCAGTTCTGGCCCTCACGGCGGTGGGCTTGAGACGCCGTTCGCGGGTGCGCAGCCCCGTGCTCCCCCGCAGCCCGGGCTGGGGTCTGTGCAGCCGGGGCTGTCACAGCCGGGGCTGTCACTGCGGGCCGGGCCGGGCCGGGCCGGGCCCTTCCCTCAGCCGCCCGCCCCTCGGCAGCCGCTGCAGGATTCCCAACACCCGCGGGTACCGCAGCCCTGCGGATGGCACAGGGGCCGACGCGGGAGCCGCCCGCATCCGCACCGCCACCCCCGGCCAGGCCGGAGCGCGGCAGCCGCTGCCCCTCCCGGGCCCGGCGCCCCTTTCCTGCGGCACCCTGAAGGAGCAGGCTGGGGGCCGAGGTGTGCCCCTCCCCGACCCCGCTGCTAAAGGCTCCTGTGTACCTGCCACCCGTGCCCGCTCCTGCCGCGCCGCTCCTGCCGCTGCCCGGCCCCCGGGGGCTGCTGCCGCCGCGGGGGCGGCCGTGGGAGCGCGGTGCCCTCAGCCCGGTGCCCTCAGCCCGGTGCCCTCAGCCCGGTGCCCCCAGCCCGGTGCTCGCAGCCGCCCCCGCGCCCTCCTGGCTCCGCTTGGCTGGGCGGGAGAGCCGCGGCCCCTGCCAGCCCGCCCCGGCCCCCGGGCTGGGCTGTGCCGGCCGTGCCGTGCCGGGCTAGGCTAGGCTCGGCTATGCGGGGCCGTGCCGTGCCGTGCACACCGGCACACGCGGCCTCTGACACCTTGCGCTGCTCATCTCCCGCCTGCCGCACGTGACGGGCGGCTCTCCACTGTAATACACTTCCTAGAGGATGGGAATGCCAGCTCCAGATTTATTGACCTAAGCTTCTCCACCAGGGGAAGTAATATTTATGTTATAAATAGCTGTGATGCACCCGTCAAAAACAAAGCAAAGCAAAGCAAAGCAAAACAAAACAAAACAAAACAAAACAACAACCCCCAAACAAAACAAACAACAAAAAGCCCCAAAAATCCCTTTCAGGTGACAGGACTGTAGTTATGAAGGGCAGCTAGTGGTACAGCGGATATGCTTAGGTCTTTCCACTTATGCATAATTAAGCTATTAAAGTTATTAACTGAACTTCAAAGAGAACGGGCTCCTGCCTTGGGTCTGCGCAGTTCCACTGCACTGCAGAAATGATCCCTTTGGCATTGCTGCCTGACAGGGGGATAAACCTCGGGTTATAACTGTGCACAGTCTTCAGCTGCCTAATTCGTGCTGCAAGTACCACCCTGAACTCTGGTATAAAAAGAGAAGGTAAAATGAGGCCAAGACGAAAGCAAGGAGAGTAGCAGGCATTTTGAGAAAGGGAACTTCCTGGCTTGACACGGAAGACAGGAAGAACCCTCCTGCTTACCATAAGAAGGGATGGACCTCGGAGTGGCACCAAGGACCAGCCCTGGGTGCTCCACACGAAGAGAAAGGCTCCTGTGTTTTACATTGCAGCAAGGCAAACTAAATTATTTTTATGCATCCGAAATACAAAAGATACAGATTACAAATCTTCATATTAGCAAACCGCATCGAATCGCCTCAATCCAGCACGGCCTCAGCACTGTCCGGCAAACACCGAGGCGATGGGCTGGGGGGAGCGGGTGGCCTGGTCGCAGAGGGCACTGCCGCCGCCTGTCGCCTACAGACCCCATCATGCCCCGCGCCCCAGAGTGCCGCCGGTGGCGCCTCTCCGGCGCACGGCATGCTGGGACGAGTAGTTCGCGTCTGGCGCGTCCCTGCAAGCGGCCGCCGAGGGGGCGGGTTTGCAGAGCAAGGCGCTGATTGCCTGTCCGAGCCGTCAATCACGGCTGGCCCCGTCGCCGTGACAACGGCGCGCCGCCGAGGACGCGCCGCGCCGCAGCCGCAATCGCTCAGGTAGGGGACAAAGGGCACGAAGGGGACCCGGCAGCGCTGTGGAAGCGGTCACAGTGCCCGACCCGAGAGCACACGGGCAGCGGCCGGCAGGGCACGGAGCCCGGCACTGCCCCGTGCGGCCGAGCCGCCTCTTCCCGCGGCACTGGCAGCGGGCCCGAGGCAGCGCCCTCCTCGGTGCCCCTGAGGGGCTGTGCCCAAGGCTGGGGGGGCCGGGGACGAGCCCGGGGCTGCAAACACGGCCCAGGCCCGGAGCCCGGAGCACCCCTCGGGCTGCTGCAAACCCCCGCAAATCCACACCCCCAGCCCCCGTCTCCACACGGGATCTTGTTCCAGCCACCCAGCTCTCACATTTCGAAGACCACATGATTATTTTTCTTACCTCTGCTTAAAGAAGCCTTATCTATTGTAAAATTTTACAATATAGCCTTTCTGTTTCATGACAATGCAACATATGTTACTGTTTGGCTCCATGTTATGACAACTTCTATATCTTACTTGGTAACTTTTTAAGTACCAACCACATCGTTACTCTATTTTAATAACCTAGACCAGCTGTAGTGGTTCATACCAGAAGCTCCGTCCAGGCAAGATAATAGTAAAGCCCTATTTCCACTCTTAGCACCCTTTCTTTCTTTCTTTTTTTTTTTTTTTTTATTTCTGGCTTAATTTCTATAGCCAGATGTACTACCATTATTTTTAGTAGCCTTCAATTTTTCATCTGTCGCCTTGTCAGTGTACATTCTGAAATAATGTGCTTCTGGCAGCTGTCCTGCCCACAGGCAGTATATTCCATAAGTCACAAACTTGTTGTGCAATGAAACACTTCTGCAGTCCTGTTGTTTGTTCCCAGTTGTTTGTTCCACATCCCTAAGCTCATGTGATGCCAGCTCGACCTCATGTTAGGACCATGAATCAGCATCTCCTGGTCACTTTCTCTGTGTCTCTTGTGATTTCACTGACTTATATAATTTTCAGGCTAAAAAGAATCCTTGTTTATTCCCAGTACAAAATATGTTCTGTGTCTTCAATCATCCTTGTTTTACCTTTTCTAATTTTAATCTGCTTCTCTTTGAGTAAAAGAGAGAATCAGAATACAGTATTAACCAACATTCTAATGAAGTTTTCCATTTTGTTCTTTTATGGCTTTCTTATTAATTCTTAATTTAAATTTACACATATCGAACTTACCATCCCAGATACTGTAACTATACCTACTGCTTTCTACCAAATAACAAAATCAACATCAGGTTTAAGTAAACCTGATTTAATAAAAAGTTGCAAGTGTGAAACCAGGTAGATTCAAATGGAACTATTTATATGCTAAAAGGATTTGGCAGTTACCAAAACTTCAGCTTTACTCCCTACTTATACATTGAAGTTGTGTCCAAATATGCACAAGGATTATTAATAATTTTTAATAATTTTGTATTATTTGCTCTTTGTCTAGAGTAAAATAGAATAAATTTAATTAAAGACAATTTTGCATGTGAATTTCTGGAGAGAGTAATTTTCAAGATGGTATTTTTAACAAGTTCCTAAATGTTTACCAACAGAAATGTGGTTTTTAGCTTGCTAGTGAGACAACAAAAAAAGCAATTAGCACATGGTTTTGATCCTTTCCTTGCAGTGCTTTTGTGAAATGGACATGCGTCCAAATCTTCAGTCATTCCAAATTATAGCAAATTACAGTCCTAAAATAGTAATGCACACAAACTTTACCTTAAATCATTCAATTAGGCAACTAATGAGTCATTCTGTGTCCTCAAATCAGGTGGCATCTTTTGTAGAACTGATAGCTAATTAATTTTTGCCTTTTGCAGTACCTAGCAACTTCACGTATTTGTTCATAGCTGTAAATGTTTCAGTACATTAAAATATTAGGAGAACACTCTGATCTTATTTTTTCTCTTAAGCCTAATGTTCAAAATATTAGTGCCATCTGTAAACAAACTAGGTTCTAAAATGTCAAAGTTGTCAAATATTTACCCAGGTTTTAGCAATTACATGATGTAACACTGTGTTCCACTGAAAAACTGGTGAAAAAATAGACTGAACATAATTAATGAAATCTAAATATTACTTACTTTTTAAAAATAAAATACATGGCAATATTTATGACAATTGATTTTCAAAAGCTATAATTTTATATAGATTTTGCACTCTTAAAAGTTTCAAATTATGTAAACTTAAATGTTGTTTCCAACCTCTTCTCAATCACAGAATCATGAATTTTTATAAACATAATAGAAAGGCACAAAAGATTTGTGTGTGCCTTGACAAGTCCTTTTTAAATGAGCAGTATAGAAACATACCTAAGAGAATAGGAACTAACCACAGAATAAAAAGTTAATAGTTTTGGTTACGTTTTCAGACAGCCCACTAACATAGACTGTTTTTCCCATGGCTCTCTTGATAGGATTTAGTATTTTATATAAAAACTTTGGTTAAAAAAAAGCAAACCCCTGAACTAAGAGGTAACTACTGAAAATAGTAGCTTTTAACTTACATTTTGGGACTTTTGTTCTTTTATACTTTTTTGGAAGAGGTGAGATACAAAAGGCTGCTCCTCAGTACATATTTCAAAGTTCTCAGTGTGTGTTTCCTGAAGGGAGCACCTGGAGGTTGCCATATTCCTGTGTAAAAGCCAATATTGCATATAGGCTTTGTAAATGGCTGTGGGCCTGGGTATGCTTCCAGAGAAGTTTCTGGAAACTCTGCCTTGGCTTTCTCTGCAGGCCTTCCCTGTTTCCTGACCACTGACAATCATATGGCCACAGGATGACAGAGGGGCAGGGTGATACTGTATTGGGGACATTGTAAAGGAAGATAAGGAGTTTGTAATTTTCTCTCTGCTTTCCAGCTGGGAGGTCCTGTGCATCCCAGAGGGAAACACGAACAGTCCTGACTCTCTATTCACCTGCACCCTTAAACAGGGGCACCTTTTGTATTAACAAATGTAAATGCATGCACCAGGCACTGACACCAGCTGCACCACCACAGCCCTTCTCTCGGTAGTGTTGCATCTACCTCTACACCTCATCCTTTCAGTGAAGGAGGAACTCATTACTGGGACACCATTTTCAAGAGTCTTAACTGTTTTTATAGGTCAAATATACTTGAAATCAGTTGAAAGAAAAGGGATGTTTTTATTTGCGAGTTATTTTGCTAAATATAGGATGTGTCTTATGTCAGCTTTCTCAGTGTTTCCTCCATTCATGTGACTTAGAGTTTAGGATACTCTGAGGAACTCACTCAGAATTTCCAAACTAGCTTTGTTGCACTGCATAATTATGAAATGGTGAAGTAAGTCACATTGTGACTGGAATATATATGAGATGGTTCATATTGTCCTTCAACTAATTTCTACAACGCTACCCTCACCTCCTGTCCTGGAGGGCTGTCTCTCTTATACAGAGGCATAGAAGTTAGTTTCAAATTAGAAAAAGTCACAGAACCCATTCACAAAATGGGTCTCAATTTTATATGTAAAGTATACAAGAAGATAGATAAGAAACAGCTTTGCACAGCTTTCCTTTTTAAATAAGGAAAGATTTGTCTCTTTTGAACGTCTGAATTGATATGCACTCTCAGTGACGTAGGCCTAAGTGTTTCAGAATTATAAGCTAAGTATATTGTATAAGCTCCTTTGAAAGATTTTATATATGTATATGAAAATAAATTAAAAATACATATATATATGAAAATATGTTGACTGCTACACTATGTTAACCGTGTTTCTATTCCTGTATTTGACAAAAAAGACTCTGAGAATGAGAGCAGAAAAAATTCCCAACTTCCTCCTTAGATTCATTATATATGATTTGGGGGTAGGGAGTTAAAAACATCATCCCATGCACAACAAAAGTTTCAGAGTTCTGAAACATTAGTTTTCTTTGCACTGGTATCACCATTGCTTTTTGGAAGAAGCAGAGGATTAAATTGCTACCATTCTTCAGACAGGTTAATGAAGGGGACTGCATTTGCCATAATCAAGAGAGATTAAACAAGAGAGAAATACACTAACATGCCATGGGTGCAGCCACCTGTGATCTGCAAGATCCAGTATGATACAGAAAAGAGTCTGAGGATTTATAGAGTTTATTTTTCTACTTTGATTGGAGTGAAAAAGAAAATGCGTAACTGTTATAAAAGTGTCAGACTCTGCTCACATTAAAGCCAACACTAAAATTTATCTTGAGTTCATGGGAGGCCAACATGTATCCCAAATTTGGCTCTTCCATCAGGCTATAATCCATGACCTATATCTTGCCATCAGTGGCCATCTCCATACTAAAATTTAGATCAGAAGCTTATATGAAGATTATATGGCTTGCTTCTGGAGTGTTTGAGAACGGTGTTACAAAACAGTGAAACACTGTTTCTCAGTCTGGGTATGCCTCTGAAATTGCAAATGCACAGGCCACAGCATGTTTGTTTTAGCACTCACTATTTTTAGGCTGTTCATAAGGAAACCCTCAAGATAGAACATTTATTTTATGAACTCACCTTTTCACCTTAAGCATCTTGACAGTAAATGTTCTGTTCATGTGCACAGGCAGATAGGCTGTAGCTCCTGTAAGAGATCATCATAAATAGTTCTGTCATGCCAGCATTCTTGAAGGTGCCATCTCTTTCTGTCCTGTCTGCATCTACTTTCCTCTTGCCACTGGTAAAATTGTAATAGCACTCAAATACTGTAGGTGGTCTGTAGACACTTAAAAATGGTTCTTCTCCCAGTCAGTTTACAGACTTAAAAGGTGTGAACATGGGAGAGGGAGGACACAAATAAAGTGAAAGCCCCATTTTCCTCATCCCATCTGAATGCCTCTGGTTCTTCAATATTAATATCAAACGATTTTAACACTTTTAAGAGAATTTTTGGGCCATCATGATTCAGTTGTTCCATCAGCTGCTGCGTGAGCACCTCCCACATGATGGTGCTGTCCAGCCTGAGCAGCGGGCAGGCTGAACTGCATTTCTTCTTGCCACGGAACTGAGTCTTTCCTGCACTACTGTTCTAATCCTTTCTCCAGATACTGGGATGAAGGAGGGCAAATGAAACAGGAGTAGCCTCCTATACAATGTAACTCCTGCTCTATGGTTGCTACATTTAATTGGGCATACATCTTCTTCCTGAGTTTGTCCTCCACAGAGCTACACTGAAAAATAAACTAGAAATAGAAATGGTTTGTGCAGCTGAGTAATGATTTACACTTACAGACATTGGGACAAACATTTATAACTGTTGAATTTTCACCCATGTTCTTCCCATTTCATCTCGGATCCTTAGCTTTCAGTAAGGGAAACCTCTATCCTTATGTAACATGTCACTATTTTGGACAATCAGTTCACATTTAAACACCCTGGACAAAAGAAGTTTTTCTATCTATTACACATGATATGAAAATACAACTTATGATTTAAAACTATGAAACATACTTGTAGCTGCATATAAATACACTACTATAATGATAATCCACATAAAGTCATGGACCAAATTTTCACTCATACGTGGTGCATTCTCTTGTCTATTTAAAATTATTGATGATATGTATCTTTCTCTAGAGAAATCTGAAAAAATGTCAGAAAGTGTCAAATCCAGCAAGATCACCTCGAAAGGTTCAAAAAGATCAACAAAGAAAGAAAAAGGTAAAACAAAGCTAAGGAATCATGAAAAGGAAAAGGAACACAGCTTGGTATGTAAGGCACAGCAACAATGAAACAAACAGCAATCTGGGCTCACATGTGATATATCTTAATTCTTTTGGCCCCATGTATTAAAAATCTGTGAGATCAATTAGAATATGCTATTTTATATAAACAACTGAGAGAGGTAAAATTACTCGTTATAGTTCTGTAACCAGCACTACTGATAACATCATGTCATTGTATTTCAGGTAAAAAGGATGAAGTTGATCTGTCTATGGCCTGTATAGGTGAGTGCTATGATGACCAAGCTTTAAAGTAGCAGTTCTGGAATATTCAAAGCACTTTGAAGCTTCAGTGTTACTGATGCAGGGAAGAAAAAGAAAATAT
The DNA here is from genome assembly GCA_037013685.1 of Acridotheres tristis. Lineage (NCBI taxonomy): Eukaryota > Metazoa > Chordata > Aves > Passeriformes > Sturnidae > Acridotheres > Acridotheres tristis. Next base: position 15,222,634 of record CM072895.1, read on the forward strand.
TTTTTATGAATGGGAAAAATAGAAACTATTTAGAAATGCAGCTATCACAGTGGCTCTCTGAGTAGCAGGCAGTGCAGCAGGAAACAGGTATGGGTTTGTAGAAGAGGATTTTTTCTTTGTTTTGAGAGGAGTTGGGATAAGGGGAAATAAAATGCATCATAACAGAATTACAGGGTGCAAAATCTTTGCATTTAGAAATAGTTTAGCAATTTAAAGACATGATTTTTTTATAATTCATTAATCTTTGATCTTTGTCAAACCATTATTAGATTTCATGAGAAGATTATTTTAGCATATCACTTGTGATTTTTAATCATAGCTACCAAAAGACATCGACTAGCATCCTTTTTTTTGTAGGGAAAAAAATAAACCATTTAAAAGTCACAATTAGGCTTATGTATAAGTAAAGTTCAGTTTTAAGCATGGCCACAGTTAAGGGCTAAAAGATGTAATTATCCAAATTTAAATATATTCTTTTTTATTAGACACCAACATTATTTCCAATAGTTTGTTATTTTTCGTATTTCTGGTTGCATTTTTCTTCTGACCTATTTGTGCAATTATTCCTCAGATATAGCTTAAATTGACATTAAAGTAAAATTTATCTATGGTTTACGAGAACAATCCAAAAGGTTATCTTAATAATTGACTTGTAACAATACAGCTTTTATTGTTAAAAGCTAAAACAATGTGGCAAACAAGGAATACACAAAGTAGGTATTTATAAAAGCAACTGTAAATCACTTGTTTTCCTCCATAATCCTATGAGCACTGGGTGAAAATTGTTCTCTGGTTAGCATCACCAAAATGGCTAAACTGCAGTTAATGAAAATGCACAAAAAGTGATCCCTCAGATGATTAAAGTGGTATTTCAAAAAAATCTATTTTCAGTGTTCCAGGAGATAATAAGAGAGAATTGTACCTCCACCTACTGGCAAATAAGGCTACAGCTCTAACAGCTAAACTACTGCTAGGAAGCTGTTGCTGAAAGCAGGAAAATAACACTGCCTGTACAAGATTTAAACTCCATGCATGCATTCCTTGGGCCTGCAAGTGTTCTTTACTTCTTCCTTGGAGTTTCTTGGCCTTTTGTGAAATTCTCATAGCTCTAAGAGCTGCTGACTGTTACAAATGATACGAGTACAGTTTACTAATAGAAAAACAATGTGAAACCTATGATCAGATATTACACACATTTTCCTGGAAAAAAACCCATTTAATAAAAATGTTTATAATGTAAGAACTCCATTATCAGCTCCTTATAATATAGATTCTGTTAAAAATAATATTCTGCAATAGAGAATTTTAGTTCTTTAGACTGAAAGGTGCAATTTTAATTCTGGTCATTACTTTGTTTTTAACTCGGGCTTATAGCAATAGAATGTTGAAAAAAATGCATTTAGAGTATCTGTCTTACTCTGTTCCCTCTTGTAGTGATGTCCATTGCAATCTTGCTTAACTTTAATGCATGCTTGTATTGTTTCTTTTGGCAATGAAACCTACTTCTCTATAAAAGGATTTTTTTCAGCATTAGCATTTGTTCACAAGGCTGTATACATGATTCAGCATTTAAAAAACAGTAGCATGAAAGCTTATTGTTACAAACAATAATGTCTGAAACAACCATTACTCCTGACTGGGATTTTTGAGGTCTGGTGTTAGCAACAGTGAGTTTGGACCAGATGACTTCGAGGTCTTTCCCAATCAACATCCCTATGATTTTGTATTTTTTGGAAGCATCCACACAGAAATCTCCAAGATACCAAAGAAGAAAAATCATGCAGTATTGATTACAGCTTGTGATGAAAGTGAAGCAACGACCCGTGCATGCTACAGATTGTATGTGCTATGAAATAACAAGTGGACACTCAGTTATACATACTTGGAACAGTGTAGCATGCAGCAGAAACATCAGGCATGCCGTTTATTTTGGTGATGACTATGGCAGAGCAGATGCAGTGGAGTAGCAGCACTGAAAGATTTTAAAGGATAAATGTCAGATTCATCAAACATAGTGTATTATGTGATAGGATTATGCAGAGATTAAGGAGGATTTATCGGTTTTTTAGTCCTTGTTGGCTTAGAGATGAAGTCTCAAAACGTGCTGACACAGCTGGTCACAATCACCATTTGAGGTATGTCAACTTCCCTTCAAGGCAGGCACAAAGAGCAAAAACCCCACAGGTGCTGGGAATGAAGATAAAATACTAAGGAACTTGAACTAGGAAAAGAGACTGAAACAAAGATAAAAAGTATCAGGTATTATCACAACAGCCAGCACATTTCAGTACAGAAAAACATTACACAGTGTACACGTCCCTAAGTCTTTAGGTTTCAGTTCACCAAAAAGATGAACATCTGATAACCTCAGGCAAAAATACGGTGGCCTTCATGAGGAATGCTCTTACTAGGGCAGCTGAGACAGAGCATGAGTCTGCTAGCAGGGAAGTATAGCAAAGGAGGAGTCTCGGGGGCAGGATTCCACTAGCTGGGCCTGGAGTGATCTTAGCCACTCAGAGCGGTAATGCAAGCTGGAGACAGAACGTGTAACATGAGAAAGACCAGCACTATATACATTGCCTTACTCACATACAGCTGGCACACACAATAAGAAGGACTGTGTATTATCCTCAGATTGAGTGTCTGCAAAGCTCAGCTGACAGGTCACATAACTGCATCCAGCCTCCCCAAAATTAATGAAGATATCCGTGCTCGTGCAAGGACAAGAAATATTTTATTCTGAGTTGATATGAATGAACCTAAGAGAGATCATGTATGTACAAAACAACAGCTACATATTCTCCAGTAAAGCTGAAAAGATGTATCTGACTTTAATCTCAGTGAGCTAATTTAGTCTCATTTGATTAGTGAGAAATAGTCTCTACTGCACTCTGAACTCAATGGGAACAAGATGAAAGTCTGAAATCAGAAAAGCATTCTTACTTGGGAATAGCCTCACCTAGATTAAACTTTGGCTTAATACGGTGCTCCTCTACAAGGAAGGACCACGGGGTATTTATTCAAATAAATATTAAATAATAAATATTGCTGTCTTAAGTCAGAACCATGTGGTTTTGCCCTTAGTATATTAAAACCAATCCATTAAAGATTTTTCACTTAAGTTGTTAATAACCTGTTGATCAAGAAAAACAAAAGCCCCTCACACTAGGGAAATCATATTCATTATGAGCAAATGAGTAGAGTATTTTCAAAGATTAATAAAGTAAATATAATTTGTATTTCATGCCTTCCAAAATACCAAGAACAAAGCTGAGAGATTCAAAGGCATTATGCTAGAAACAGTAAAGACATAGAGTTACCAAAGTCTATATGCATGTTTAGACAACACTCTGAAGTTATCACACAATTTTTCTTTTTTCATAGGTCACCCAGAAATCTTTCCTTTGCTTTTGACTGCAAAGACCCAAGAAATTTTTAACTGCCGACCTGATGAAGATGTCACAGAAGAAAATTGTTTCAAATGTATTAAAAAAGAGGACATAATTCAAGACCTGAAAACAAGAGCTAAAACTTCTGATTTCCACCCTTTCAAAAAAGTTATCCTGGTATGTAGAATATTTCATTCTCACTTTAAGACTTATGCTCTCAGAGTGTCTGTTCTTTTGAAGAATGGGTCTGCTCTTGTTTGACTCTGTGTAAACACACTGGTGCTGTAATATCTGAGTGCTAGAGGTCATGGACCATTGTTGACTCAGTTTCTCATGCTTGCCATGCATATTTTTTTTACTAACTTCAGACTGAAAATATGCTAAAAGTAACATAAATACTATTCGTTTTGATTTTGTGAACTGACAGAGCTTCACATATTTGGTTTCTCCTAATTCATGGCCTATTTATTGAGAATCATTAAAACAGTTTATTTTCTGTTTAATTGTCTGCATGAAAGATTAGTTTTGTCCCAGGCTTATTATTATTACAAAATAAACACCATCTATTCCCTTCAAATAGCACATTAAGTTTTCTGTTAAGAATACAAAATTCATCAAACATACTAAATTGGTGGTAGCATTTCCAGTCACAACCTCATGTTTGTTTTGAATATTATTTGTTTTCAGTTTTCCACTAATTTTTTTCATTAAACTAGGAATATCCAGGGGAAGAACTCCTGGTAGTTTTTGATCCAAGCTTCCAGTATGGACAGAACTTTTACATTGTTGCTTCTGAAGAAGCCAAGGAAAGCCTTCTAAAGGTAAAATCCAAGTATACCACAGCATTTTTCTATGTATGAATATTTCAGAATCTACTCTCAAACAAAGATGTCAGGAATGGTATCGTTAAGCACCCAATATTTCTCTAATGGTTAAGCCTATCATGGAAATATATGTGTATCACTGTAAAAATATATTTTATACTGAGAAGGGCTAAATTAAATTTTTGTGTTTTACTTCAGAGGGCCAGTATAACCCCACTGCTGCATTTTTATCATAAGCATTAATTTTCTCTGCCAATACCCAGGTTTCTCAGAAATAAAAATAACAATAAATATATGGAGTGTTTTCAAAGTATTACACTTATTTTTCATAACATCTATGAATATATTCTTCAAATCACAAAAATGTTCTTGAGTTCTAAATAGCTCTAGATAGTGTACACTGCACTGTAGGAGAATGTTTATAGAAAGTTTTTATATAATTTTTCAATATGAGTTTGCCATGCAGCATCAGGGAATCAGGAGAAGCAACAATTAGTAAAACGCAGTTCCAGGCCAGAGTGCCTAATGGAAAAAATTACTGTAAATTATTTTTATATAAATTTATTTGCTTTCATGACAACAGTCTCTCTTTAGTAGTTAAATATTAAATATAATTGGAAAATTCTAATGCACAAATGAATAGGACCTGAGCCAGCCCTACCCAGGGGCACAGTATACCCAGACCCACTGCACTGAGACAGAAGTAGAATGTGTGAGTGAAGACTGAAAACTCGGTTTCTAGTCAATACTTACATTTCAGTAACAATTTTTTGAAAAAGTACCATTTCTCACTGTTTGATATCACAGTCTTTAGCAGCTGTGGAAGAAAGAGAAGAAACAGAAGAAGAAAATATAGAGGAAACTCTGGAAGTCCACAAACCTTGGGTTTCCCTTGGCAGCGAAAAGGAAGTTGAAGAAGAATCTCTTAAAGAAAGGGATACAAAGGTCAGAATCAACAGATGTTAGTCAATCAAATAAATATAAACCCCCTATGTTTATTTTAAGTTCCTTTTTTAAAAGAAGTCAAAAAACTGGAAGCTAAAATCCTAGTTTTTCTTGAGGTCTTTCAAGAAAACTAATAGAGAGAAATAGAGAAATAGCTAAACTTTTAACAAAAGCTGAAAGTGCTGCAGAAACTTTTGTTTTGAGCTCTGTTCTCTTTAAATCTTGCAAATAAGGAATGTATCACTGCATTGGACATAACTACTTTTTAAAGTGTAAGTTCAAATGTCCTGATCATCTTTGGTCACTGGCACCTGTGCCAATTTTAGCTCAATTTACCACATGGCTGATGACAATCGGAGTCATTACTCTGTTTCCATGAAGCTCAGTGAGTTGTTCTAGTATATGGATGGCATTTAAGTAGCATGCAACACTTTTTAAATATCTACAGGTCTTATAAGCTGACTTTACAGAAGGAGATACTTGATTAATTACATCTACATCTGATTAATTACATCTACAGATTATATCTATAGAGAGAGAGAGAAAGTTTTATGTCTAAAAAGTAGGTCCACTCACAGCTGTCACCTAACTTGTGATGTACAGGGCATCTCCAAGCATCTAACTGTCCATGAGTGATTATTACTCAGTACCTAAGTCCCTTTTCAGGGAAGACTGGCTAAATTTTGAGAGTTCTCAGCAGCTGGACATCTCGCTTACACCTAAAAAGATGTCTGATTGTTCTAAAGCTATTTCACAGTCATTCACAGCCCAAGTATTCTGTATTTTGCATTGTTGGAAAGGTCCACTCAAAAGCATTTTTAGCCGACTTTCCTTTCCAGTTCTGTGGGAGGTGCTGGGGAAAAGTACCTAGATATGAATCCAAGATAAAGTAATACCTCTACTGCCTACTTGAAGTCAAGTGCCTACTTCTCTTTGTGGGCAGAAGTCAAGACATGTCCCTTCATCCTTCCTAGTTCTCAACATAAGGAAACTCCTCCATACTTTTTTTTGCATCTTCTTCAGAGTCTTTTTCTCACCCTAGGCACTACAAGGGAATTGAAATACCTCATCTAAAGTTGAGAATTCCACCAAGAGGGAAGAGCTGAAAAGTTAGGTCTTGGAAGCCTAATTCAGTATTACATAAGGCTTCCTGCAAATCAATCCTTTAATTAAATGTGCAGTTTTGATACTGGATGAATTAGAAAATGCAATTCTCTTGTCCTACTAGCAGTAATCCAAAACTGCTACAGCTTCTTGTTTTACAAATATAAACCTGTCTACTATTGCATATGTAGTTTATTTATAAGAGCACTTCAGAATTTCAAAATGCAGAAATATGAGTAAGCTCAACACAGAAATCATTATTAGAACTAATTATGCAAGTATATGAATGCAGCCATTTTAAAGAAGGAACTCTCTAAAAGCTTTCTTTTCTGTTGCCCATGGAAATGTATCTTTTCCAGATTAAGTACAAGATCTCCCGAGCTCGCAGGAAGTTTGGTGCACCAATTACATTTACTGACAAGAATGCTTCAGATGACAAAGACTGTTATGCTGAATGCACAGCCTATGAAGATGACACTTTCAGTATTAAAATGCTTGAAAGGGATGTGGGAGTGCAAATCGTTCCAAAACTAAGAGAAACTAGTGCTCAGACAAAATGGTAAGTATGAGAAAACATTTATCAGCTTGTTTATTAAGCTATGCACTGTTTCTTAAGTCAACTAAAATTCTGGAGTTACTCAGTTACAAACTGATTAATAGAACAAAATTGGATGCTTTGTTTGCATCTTTTTTCTTAAATATTTTCTAAAAAGTTTCTAGAAAAATTGTATTTAAATTTTACACATTACATAGATTTCTGTCTTTGAAATAGACAATAGACTTTGTTTTCTATACTTACATTCATATTTATTCCAATTGGGTAGGACCTATCCAAAAAATGCATCCACGCAGTATTGTCCTAGGCAGTTGTCAAATGAAGCAGAAGCAGAGAGTCTGTCATCTGAGAAGCTGAAAGAATTTCTTACAGCAGTACATATAAGGTAAAATTATCACAGCAATACATTTAAAGACTATCTGAAATAATACATAATACAGGCAAGTACTCTTATCTGAATGGATTATTGGTCTGGTCAACTATAAATTTTATTTTTTGTTTCTAGATATATTTTTCCTTTTTTATTATTATAATATTAACAAATAATAACTTAATTCTTGCTTCTATGAAAATGAACAATAAGTCTATGCTATATAGATATTAATGTTGCTTTAAATAGATATCAGAACTGTTAAAGGTGGTAGTGATACATCTTTTCAAACAAACTGCAAAGCTGATCTTTCAAACATTGTCCACTCTAGCAGATGGTTTTCAGTGAGGCGCTGTCCTACCCATGTTTATGCCCTTAGCCATGTCCCATTAAGTGGGACAAGTCCTACTTAATGCCACTTTTTGCACACAGAGCTGGACAATTGCTCTGTACTTGGTCCACAAAGAACTAGAGTTCAATTCTTGGTACAATAGCTATTTCTGTTTAAACAGAAGAGTGTTTCCTTGCAGTGATACATCACTGAGGAATTAATACTTGATTTTTTAACTGATGTGATCATAATTTTGCAAAAAACAGAAGCTACCTCTTTACAGAAATATCTGTAATTCTACTATGGAGTAGTCACATCTGAAGTGTTATCTGAAGGATTATTGAAGTGTTAACTGTTCTTTTTGCAAAACAGAATGGAAATTGCATTGCAGCAAAATGAAATTATGAACGTTTTTTTTGACGACTGGAAGGCCCTAGCAGAAGACCAAGAAGAAGGCAAGCCAGATGTTTATCTTAAAGCATACCAATCATTTACAGATGTGCAGTATCTCAAGAACAGAACCATTAGCTGCATTCGCTGGCATCCAACCATTTATGGTAATGCAGTTACAGTACTGATTTGGGTCTTCAATGAGGGGTATTATATGACAGCTACAAAATATACATCTTTCATAAAATCATCAGTTTTCAATTTTAAAAAGAAATCCAAATTTAGCATCCCTGTGTGAATTACCAATTTGAAGCAAAATTAAAAATGAGACAGACAAATTCTTTGTAGAATTCGTGTGGGCTATGCAAAGTCCTTTACCCTAGTGTATAAGTGGAGATCATAGGTAAGAGAAATTTCCCCCTATGAGGCTCATTTAAGCAGGGTTGTCATGCCGGACTCTTCAGATGGCCCTGCATACCATTGTGCTTGTTCCCCTGCTGGCTCTCACAGCATGCCTAATACTGGTGAGGAATGTCACAGCCACACCGGGACAGGCTCTGCCGAGTGCCAGGGAGCATCACAAGGCATCTGAAATGTCAACTCCTGCTTCCTGCTGTGGATTATTGCTCTGCACGGCCAGACCTAAAGGCACAATTAAGTTTTCTATAAATACTCCAGCTCCCAGCATACTACTGGCCAACACTGCAGCCTGGGTAAGAAAATGAATTGGGTTACAAAACTTTGTTTTCATGATGGGTGGCCAGGATTACATGCCTGTCACATCATTTCAGGTGCAGTATCACAGCATTGAGGAGCACGAGCAAAAAAAGAGGAGTTTTATCCTAATGCATATGTTCTATGACTCATTTTAAAATAACATAATTTTAAGTAACAGAAGTAGTCTCCTCAAAGATCATCTGAAAAAAAAGAAATACACATGATTGGTTTGTTTGGAATTTCTTTCCTGCTTTGTGGGTTTTTTTTCACTGTATTCAGAAGATATAAATATAAGCAATTTAGAATAATTATCAATGTGTTGAAACTTGAATTGTCTCTTTTGAGAAAATTTATTTTCTCTCTTGATTAGGGATTATAGCACTGTCAGCAGGAGAGCAGTCTTCGGATGAAGAGCAAGTTAACCTTTCTAATAAATCATTGTTACACCAGTCAGTTATACTTCTCTGGAGCTTTTTTGACCCTATCTGCCTCCAGGTATTTAATCAAGACTTTAAAATATGCCAAGTAGTTAAATAACATGAGAACAAACAAATGGTGTGACTGTATTTCTCAATGATCTTGTTTTCCTTCTCTCTAGTTGGTGTTGAAGGCTCCTGAAGACATTTACTGCTTTCAGTTCAGTCCAAGTGATCCAAATATCATTGCTGGTGGCTGTGTCGATGGACAGGTTTTTGCTCTTTAAAAACAAAATTGTATATTTCTGTATTTTCTTCCAGTATAAAAATAAGGATGAAGAGATGTACTCAACACCCATAGTAACATACCGAGACAGAAGACAGATGTCACAGGGTCTTGAAGTTCTCTTGTCCTGGACTGAAGCTATGTCTGGTTATTCCATAGCTGAGCCATTACCATACGATGTACTGATAAATAGGTCAAGTTGTAAAGACCCCTTTTTAGAGACAAATGTAACCTTTCTGCTGATTGCATCAGACTGAAGAGATAATACTTTAAAGACTTCATAATTTCTAGTGCAGAGAATGAATTTCTTTTTCTCCAAACCTCCATGATTTGAAAAAAGGTGCATATTAATGCACAGCATATTAACACATATATGCAAATATAATTTGTAATTTACTAATTTTCATTATAGGTTGTACTGTGGGATATTTCTAAACATGAAACAAAGCTGCAAAGTACAGTACCTGTTCCTGATGAAACCATTGACTCAGCAGAGGGTGAGCCAAGAGCAGCAATAGCAGGGGTGACTGAGGTAATTCCAGGGCTGATGGTTGGACAGTGGTGTACACAGGTTCCCCAGCAGTGGCACTGGCAGCACAGAACACCAGCTGCATCCTGGGCTGCATCCAAAGCAGTGTAGCCAGCAGGGCAAGGGAGGGGATTCTGCCCCTCTACTCTGCTCTGGTGAGATCCCACCCGGAGCACTGAGTCCAGCTCTGGTGCCCCCTACACAAGAAGGACAGGGAACTGTTGGAGCAAGTCCAGAGGAAGGCCACAAAGTTGATAAGAGCACTGGAGCACCTCCTCTACAAAGACAGGCTGAGAAAATTGGGGCTGTTCAGCCTGGGGAAGAGAAGGTTGCATGAAGGCCTCATAGCAACCTTCCAGTATCTGAAGGGAACCTAGAGGGAAGCCACAGAAAGACTCTTGGTTTGCAACTGTAGTGACAGGACAGTGAGTAATGGGTAAAAATTAAAAATTTAGATTAGATATTAAAAAGAAATTGTTTACTTTGTGGGAGTGATGAGACACTGGCACAGGTTGCCCAGGGAGGCTGTGGATGCCCCAGCCCTGACATGTTCAAAGCCAGCTTGGATAAGGCCTTGAGCAAGCTGGTCTAGTGGGAGGTGTCCCTATCCATGGCTAGGGGCTGGGACTAGATAATCTTTAAGGTCCACTCCAACCCCTTAGCAGTCTATGAGTCCACAAAATCAAGATAACAGCTGTTAATAGGGTAAAAATAGGGTTTCTGTTGTAAGTATATTGCAGTGTATCTGGATGTCTGTGGAGGAAAAACAGGTGAAGGTTTCATGACTCAAAAGAGAGGAGTAGATAATCTTTACAATGAGACACTAGAAAGGATAAGAAACCTGATGAGTTCATGAAATGGAACCATTATCACAATTATCATGGTATAATTTCTACCTGATTAGTATAACTTAATAGGTTTACTGCATTTTGTGCAACTTATGTTTCAGTGAGTCTGTTTTTTAGCGGGTACCAATATGCCCTCCACTCTTACCTTACAAAGCCTGTCAAATGCAGGTATGGTTTGTTACTGAATGCAATACTGAAAGTATTCTAGATGTTTATGAGCAGAGAAAAGGTAGCTTGGAAGATGAGAAGATGATTTCAGTGGAAAAAGATATTAAGGAGGATAAGCAGAAGAAAGACCTAAGAGGGGAGGAGACATTAATGATATCTGCATGTCTGTGGAGACATGTTGGAATTCTTTTTAGAGTTTTATATCCAAAAGCCTGTTTTGATGCTTTCCTCTTTTTTTTTTCCCCAAATGGAAGGTATTAGACCCCTAGAAATTTCTATAAACTGATCTGAAATATGTGAAAAAGTGTTAACAGAATGCAAAGTAACCTTCTATTCTTCGATAGATCTACTGTTGTATTTTGAAAACTCACTAAGGTATCTCTTTTTAAAAACATTTCTAGCCATCACATATGCAAGTCCAGCAGACTAGCACAGAGCCACCTCTAGTGAGACACTGTGCAGCCTCTTCCACACCATATAGTCACACAAAGACAGCAACAGATGTACATTGGCTACCATGGAACTCTGAGGTGAGTTTAAAAATTCACTTCTTTTTATTGCTTTTCTAATCTACTACCTCAGAAATCCTAATGCAAGCTCAAGAGAAAATACGAAAGTTATTTATTTGTATTCATTATTTCTCACTACATTTAGTAAATACTAATAATCTGGTGCCTCCTGTCCTGTGCATTGTGCTTTACAACTGTGCTGTGCTCTCAGTCTGATATGAATCTGCTCCTACTGGAAAGTATTTCCTTAACTTTACAAAAAGTAAAAAAAAAAAAAAGTATAATTAAAAATTTTAATAAGCCTTCCATATTTAAAATGTATTGAATTTCTACTATGAGAAATCTACCCTGTCACTAAGAATTCCAGGAAATAACTTCAATTACCTAAATACCTGGATACCCAAGAATGATGTTATTGTTACCTTAATTTTTCTAAATGCTGCCTGTGTACTCAAAGCTTACATTTTCCATTATGGTTTTAAAGCTCCAAAGTACTTATGGTCTATGTACTGAAAGGCTCCAACAGGAACACTGAGTGCTGATTTATTATCAAAGTATGGCAAATTAATTTGAAATGCTAATGTAGTCAAATGCAAAATAATGACAGTGGAAAAGTAAACCAAGGAGAAGAAAACTGAAATCTTTAAAAGGTTTATGGAAATGATATATCAATAAATTTCTGAAAAAAAAATTAAGACTTCACAGATACTACAGTCTTTAGTGGCATTTACAGAAAAGTAAGAAAAGGGGCACACAAATACCATAAAATGTAAGCTGATACCACTGTTCATTATTATTTTATACAGTAATAGTCATGGATACTAACTGGTACCAGATGTAAAGCATGAAGAAAAGGATTGGATAGCAGAACATTGTTGTGGTTTTTGTTGTTTGGGTGGGGCTTTTTAGTCAAAGTTTAGGCTCAGAAGGCTGCTTTTGTGTTCATCTGGAACAACAGATACAGGAGACCCATGCTTAATAAATAACACTGACAAAGGAATCCCTTTGCCAATATTTAGCAACATGTACTTGGACATACTTTTTGTTATATAAACATGGAATATGTCAGCCTTTGCATGACATAGCAGTTTGTATGGCAGAGTTCCTAAAGTCAGCAGTTTTATAACTACAAATTAATGAAAAATTATTAAAAGTTATATCCAGAATCTAATTCAGCTTTGGCTGCATTACTAGCATTGTAATTACAGGTAGACAAACTCATGAATTAAAATTAGAGTAGACTTAATTTGGCTTAAAAAACAAAAAATTACCTGAAAATTTGCCACATACTTGAGAAGTACAGTTTTGGCAAAATGTGAGCTTTTTTTGTATACTGGAAGTTAATAATTAGCCTATAAGCCTTGTTACCCCTGATATCTTTCATTTCTTTTCCTGAATAATTACAATTAATTTGCTATAAACCAATAGCTACTTGGTAAATGATAAATAGTATAAAACCTGCAGAACCCCACATACATAAACTAAACAATTAATAATTAACATTTGAAGGAACCACTACAAATCCCACAGTGAGGTTCAGCCAAGTGATAATTTAAGATGGACGACCCATGGTGTAAACTTGGCAGACACATCACTCCCACTACATTGAACTCTTGGAAATAAATTTCTCAATTACTGGCTCTTGGTTAAGTTACAACCATGGCAAATTAAAGAGTTCCTGACTTGTAGTGGTAGTGGTAAGTATTTATCCTGCTAAGTTAATTTAGAATTTTAGGTGTGTAGCAGGCAAAGCTGGTATCAGTTCACTTGAAGCACATTTGTAAAATAGGTTGACTTAACAACTGCAAATTAATGAGTCCTGATTTTCAAACCTTACCCAAGTAGAAACAGTGACTTAATTTCTAGTAGCCTGTTTCATATCTTGTAGTACTTACATATCAGAGTGTGATTTTTGTCTTTCATCATCTTCTTCCCTTGTAATAATGATTACTGTCATTTTCAGGGCAAGCAAAAGGGTGGTACTTCTGAACACAGAGATGAAAATAACCTGCAGCTTGTAACCTGCTCCCCTGATTGGTATATACAATATACTCTACAAGACATCTTTCAGTTTCCTTTGAAAAACTTAATGAGGCATAATCCATTATTTAAGCAGCACATTTCTGGATTCTTATCAGCATCTGCTGAGCAGCTGATATTCTGTATGCAGAAGACAAGCACTTTGCATTCTTGTCCATTAAGAATTAATTAACTGAAAACCCTTGCATATATATGTTTATATTCTGTGTATTCCCCCTTCAGAAGAGTTGATCACACATGTTAGCCTGCAAAGCCACATCCCCCCACTTACATTTGTTTGTGTGACACGCACAAAAATCTGTTAAAAGATTCTAAGGCCCATTTCTACAGAAATATTGTAAACTATATGTAAATTTGGAAACTTAGCTGGCAGAATTACTCTTTGTGAATCACCTCTTTGTGGACTGAATAGTCATGATAGTTACATTATTATTCTGTGTGAAAGACGAGCAAGGGGACAGAATGCAAAAAGTGGAAATAAATGTTTAACTTTCATGATGTCAGAAGGCTTTAAGGCTTCAAGGCTGCATGGCTGGGCTCAATCATGTATTTGTTAGTTACATCAAAGAGAGGGTCAGAGAGAGCAAAATTTTATAATGATGCTACGTTATTTTTCCTAATCAAATAACAGAGAAGACTTTGAATAACTAAATGAGAAGTAAGATTGAAAATGCAGTTCTTAATAAGTTCGCAGTGTAATGCAAGTAATACACATAGAGGAAATTATTTTAACTACTCACCCACCAGGGTTCAAAACTGAAAGTATTTACCTGAAGTTAAGAAGAGGGAAGTTACTGTGATGTCATACTTGAAGAGGACAGGTCCCTGAGCAACTCCTGTTAGAAAAAGGGAGAGAGATATCATCAATGAGGAAAGTTTCATTGGCTATGTCAAACCTATGAGTGAACGTCCAGAGTAGAACAAAATGAACAATCAGAGGGCTGAAGATTCCAATGAGATGACAGATATGAGTGGGACTATTTGCCTTGAATGTCAGCAAATTAATTGGTACACACAAAAATTGGGACTGATCTTCAATTTCAGTTACTAAATTACCTGCTGCAGCCTTCAGGAATTTCACCCAGGCAGTGCCAGTAAGTTCACTCAATAACTGTCCTTAAGCAAACTGTATGAATACTATCTAGCTGCTTTGGTATAATTAACTGATGAAAGGGTGAATAAAGAAATATATTTCATCATTTACAAAAGAAGCAATTAATTATCTAGCCTTTGATTTTCAGAGTCTCTACTGTTATATAAAGCTTGAAAGTTAGAGGCTAAAAAACCCTCAAGCTTTAAATGTAAGGAAAATTGCATGTAGCTACAAACCAAAACACTATACAATATACATTATACAATTATTTTGCAGCTCAATATTATTTTGGGATATTCCATCCATCGAACATCGTGAAAATTTTTTATCTCAGAAAATAAAGGAGGAGAAAAAAGCTCACATACCCCCTGCTATTTCAGATACTGATGAGGATTTAGATCTCTCCTGGAAACCTCTCATAAAGGTAGTGTTCACAAATACAGAACACAGGGATTGAGTTAAACTGTAAATATGGCCAGAACTCCATAGGAACACATTCTTTTGCTTCCCAACTCTATTTTTTCCAGCAAGTTGTGACTTCTTTATGATTTTCTTTCTGATTATGACATTATATACTTCAACATTCCTTTGAAACCTCAATAAAATGCATTTTGAAAAGCTAACTAATGAGAAACAGCATGACTGCTTCTAGAAAACTGCAGTAGGCCCAAAAGTAGTTGTGTAAATAGTGTCGGTTCCTGTCAACATTTCCAGATGCTCTGCTGCCTATCTCAGTGGATCCCAAATGGTGGAATATGGTCATGCATGGTCAGCAGAACCATAATTACTAGCAAACCAATGTTCAGTCTCATGAAAACGGTCATAGCAGTTTGTGAAAAAAAAGCGAGGCTGAAAACAATGTTAGGTAAGAAAAAGAAATTATAATTTTAGGAATGCTGATCTATGCTGCTCAGAATACCTGCAGCTGACACAGTTTTTGAACAAGCATGACCACTGGAGTTGGGTTGCTTGGGCTTTTTTTGCTAGAAAAAAAGCAAAATTCTTTCAGGAAAAAAGGTAACAAAGAGCATTTTCTCCATGCTTGTATGGGAGGCAGCAAATACTGTTTGTGGAGTATTACAAATACACTGCAAAGATCTGTTCCATTACAGCAGAAAGTCATTTAGATTTTACCTCAAAGATCTGACAAAATGGTTTAGGAAATGCACTTCCTTCTGAACAGATAAATCTGCGTGAAAGGGATAACAACACAGAGTATGGTCCCACCAGAATGAGCTTAAAGGAACTGCAGTATCGGTACAAACGCTCAGGTAATATTTTTATTACACTTTACATGGGGAAAATGTTTTTATAAGCTTATATTTCAGTATATACATAATAAAAGCCGAGCAACAAAATACTGTATAGCTAAACACATCTGGAGAAAAAGATTTCTTAAGTATAGTGGTATTCAGTGTGTGAACTACACGTACTGACTACAAAGAGATGTACATGTAAAAATCCAAACTGAGCAATTCCATATACACAGTGACTCTACCCAGTTTCACTTAAAACCCCATGCAAATCCCTCACCCAATCTCTTTATCCCTGAAACAATATGCCCTTTTCAGCCAGTACAGAAAACTATTTTTAGAAACATAATCCATTCCCTGGAGCAGAGATGTGACCTCCTGCTTGTGGCAGCTGTGGGTGATGTGCAAGGGCAGCTCTCATGGAGACACTGGTGCTGTGCAAAACTGGCAAAGAACAGGATGGTGCTACCCTAAATATTGTCTGGGTATAAGAAGCACTGACTTCAGAGATGCAGCAACAGGAAGATTCCACCTGGAATTCCAGGAAACAGTAAACCTACAGAACTGCTTCTTTACTTGGCAGCCTTTCCTCATATCTTTTCTTGAAATGCCCCTTACCCACAAATTACCTTTACAAGACAAAGGATTTGCTTGGTCTAATAAGTTCCAGTGAGTAACAGAAAGATGTAACTGCTGTTTCCCAGGGAAGGCAAAATCTCTGAGTGCTTTAAGAGCACCCATCAAAGAGAGCCCATATACAGAGATGAGTATATCTTCAAGCAAAAATCTGGAAGTACTGGAGAATATATCCACAGACTTTTTTGTTGGAAATGAAGTAAGTGAAAATAATGTATTGCCAATTAAAATATTAATCCAAGATATCTGAAAGACTGAACAGTTAAATAACAGAGTTTTGACAAATGTATGGACTTGCATATTTTCTTCAGGTTCAACTAAAGAGATCTCTCTGAACATGCCACCTTTTACTTCTACTTTAATACTTTTAGCTACATGCTTAAAAAATAATAAAACTCCAATATTTGGTATACTATGAACCTTTACTTCAAGAGCAGAATTAGACTACATTTCCAAAATATTTTAAGCCAAACCACCTATTAGGAACCAAAGAGTATTTCCTTATTCCAGAACACACAAGGTTAGTAATTTTTTAGTGTCTTCCCACATATCATGTGAAAACAGTTTACCCCCCGACTTAACTTCACTTTAAGAAATCCCAACTATTCATAGCCCTCTACCTAAATTCATGGATCTTTCCCAGTTCGGAGTTCATATGGAAATAAAAAATAGGCTTCTAGCTACCTTTTTGTTTCCAGTCACGTTTTCCCCATATACATATGTCATGGCAAGTAAAGCTGTTTTGACAACACATAACTGAAAAACAGTGATGCAAAACTTTACTGTGTTTTCAGTCATTGGCTGCAAATTCAGATTTTAATTTACTCAGATCATATTTAATGATGGTGATGTCTTTCCCTGATCTTAAAAATGGAGAGCTGGGCATGGTTAAGGGATAAGGGGCTTTTTCTTTGGTATTTTTATAAGGATCCCTATTGGTGCACCACTTTGCCAAGGTGGGATGCACTGCAATACACACAATAGATCATGTATACAATTTCTAGACCTTACAAATCAGCTTATCTAACATGGGTGCCCCAGTGGGAGGCCTGGATGAATGGTGTGATATTCCCACATCTGAGGAATTCCCCCCTGGAAGGGCCAAAGCTCTAGTTTAGGGTATGTTCTAGAGAGGACCTTGGTTTCCCAAGTTAGTGTAGGGTTTTCTGGCCTCCTACTATGTGGCCTTTAGGATGTTTGGTCTCTTGGCCTAAGAGAATACTAGAACTGTGCTAAGTTATTAGACTTAAGAAATAACAAGTATGCATGCTGAGAATACTGAGGATACATAAAAGGTATATAAAAGAAAAGGTAAAAAATCATCTTGGCATCAATGGTTAAAATTAAGAAAAGTTCAAGCTTAAAAACAAGTCACTTTGAAATAAGCCACCAAGCTCTAACTTTAGCATTTGCTTGATTTTTTTTGGCATTACAGGATGGAGAAGTTGTTTATTCTAACTGGCAAATGAAAATTGATACTAATTCAGCAAAACCAGTTAGTAAGTTCAAGTTTCTCAATATCTGTTTAAGCCTTAATATATCACTAACTTTAAAATATTTGTATCTATACTCTGTCTTCTTAAAGTTCTTGCTCATAGCTCTAATAGTCTTTCTCACTGATAACACCTAGATTTAACAGTACACCCTCAAAAGTACAAGCACTTTAGCTGGCATGACAAAATAGCACAAAGACATGGGCACAAGTCATGGAAATAACTAATTTGTGGCAAATCCAATTCCTGTACCTTGTGAGCAAAATTAAAAGAGGCTGATAACTTCCAGGCCTGTGGTAGGTCCTGCACTTTTGTTTCCTGATCCCTAAGGCAGTAAGTAACAAGCAACTGCCTTTTTCCTCCATTAGGTCAGAAGCACTCCCAGAAATATGCTCTCCACACCGAAGCTATCAACACTCTCCAGCAATCTCCATTTTTTAAAGACATCTTCCTAAGCATTGGAGGCCAGAAGTTTGCCATTTGGAAAGAAGGAGTTACAGTAAGTTACTTCAACACAGCTGCAACATTTGTGATAGGTATCTAAGACAGGACTATAACAGGCTCAGAGACTATATTTTCAGAAATGTGTAAGTTATGAAGCTTCATATTTTAGCAACTAAACAGATATAAAAGAAGCTTTCCATCTTCTTCACATCAGAAAACTATTTTAGATACAGCTTAGCAAACTTACCTTTTACAGAAAAAGGGAAGTGACTGTCTTAAATTCCAACCTTGCAAAAAGCACAGCTTGCCAACTATTCATTTCTCCTGCTAGGGAAATGCATGGTGAGCAAATCTGAAGGATTTGTATTTTAGGACAAGGTTTTTTAATCATGTGAAGACAAAGAAATGTGGGGGTTTTTAAAGTTTGTCTCATGCAGGAATCCAGGTTAACTGCACCTGACAAAATCTCCAGACCACAGGTTTTAACAGCAGACAGATTATCTGAAGAGACTGGAAGTGAGATTCCAGGTTTTTTTGCTTCCCCACAATCCTCTTTATCTGCAGCAGGTAGTAGGAATTCTGCCATTGATGTAATTTTTGTAATGAGATCATTTAAACTGTAAGCATTTTCCAAAGACGACAGATCTGAAGTAGTGAATTGATAGTACTGTTTGATTGTCAGATCTACCTTTTATTTGTTTTCAAAAAAAATTAAGAATGGACCAATCCTTCAGTCAAGCTGCTCTGCAGGAAGATACACTGCAGGACACTGGTCCTTAACAAGACCAGGAGTTTTCTTCATTGGCAGAGACAATGGAAATATAGATATTTGGGACTTAATGAAGAAAACTCATGAGCCATCTCATTTCCAGACCATCTCCAAATCAATCATCACTTTCATCAGCCCCTCCAGTGCCTCAGGTGTGTGGATGGTGATTGAACTTTATTCTGCTACCCTGTTTGCAAAATGGGTACACAAATCTTATTACAAATGATCTTATATAAGTACGTACTTCCACAAATGTACATACAAAAATGGATACATCAGTTCTAAGTCTACTACCATGGCATAAAAGCAACTAAAAATATTTCATTTCCTAAAAGTCTGTTAAAAGAAAAACTTTAAAGGGATTAATAAAATAACAGAGCAATGTGAATAATAAACTAAAACTACCAGGAAAAAAAAAAACAAACCTCTGTAGCTTGTCTTTGGGTGGAGGGTCACGTTGCTGTTGGAATTTGGATTGTTTATACATTTTTTTGTCAAATATCTTTCAGCAGAGCAGCATTTTCTGGCTGTTTCTGACAATCTTGGAGTTCTGCATATTTTGGAAATCTGTCAAACACTATGTCACCCTTTGAGTAATGAGGTTGGTAAGAATTTTTATTAAATCTCTTTGACACTTTATCCTGAAAACTCCAACATAGAAACAAATCTCCTTAGACAAAAATGCCTTCAAATGATGGCAATTAATTTGAAATCAGTATAGCCATGCTCTCCAAAGATCACCTGTAGCCAAGCTGGTTTTGTACAGAGCTTAGGTAAGAGTCAACTAAAGCAAATCTCAGTGACATTTGCAGAATTCCACTGTTCCAACCTGGCTACATGAAAATACAATTAAGAAGTCAGCGTTTTTTGCCACATCCACAAAATGACACCTTTCATGCAATAAAACAAAGTTTTAGAGTGCATAGTAATGTATCTATACTGAATTCCTTTTTCTTTATACCTCCTTGTCCACATTTGTGTTGATTTTTTTCCTTCAAATTTGGTAATTCAATTTACATGTCTTCGTATCTGGTTCTAGTTCAGTGAAAGCACATTTTGAAAAGTGTTATTAACATTCCCACTCATTCACGCTCTTGAAATAAGAACTGTCTGTACCAAAAGGCCATGGGAACAATGCAAGCAGTTTTAATTTCTCTTTTTTTTCTACATAGTTTTCAGTTTTTCTTTTCCTCCACCTCCCAGCCAAAGATTGAGCTAGTGTGTCAGTCTAGCAGTCTTGCCTGCTGCCAAGTCTGTTACTCTAACATCAAAAAACCATCTTCCCATTCTATTGCAGTTTTATGTTTATGTAGGCACTTAATTTATAAACATCCCATAAAGGTTTGCCATGTACAGAGCTTCAGTGGGTAGCAGTAAAACATCACATCAGCAGCTTCATTTTAGTAAAAACTACTTCTCCAAAGCAAGGCAGGATCTAACTTAAATAATATGAGGAAACAATTGCTTCTGCACAGATTACCTGTGGTTTGGAACTAAACTCTTTAGGGTGCAGAATTACCAACCAAGGATCAGTCACTAATATTTAGATTACATTCATTGTAACAGAAGTATTCACTGTGAAATACTAGGCTGTTGAAGAGACTAATAAAAGCTAAAACACAGAATCCCAGATAAATAAATGCAAAGTATCGTAGTTGATGGTTTCTTTACGCCTAAAGCTGGTCACATCTTTATATTATTTTGCTGCAAACTACTGGGACAAATAGAAATATTTGT
This sequence comes from Acridotheres tristis, assembly GCA_037013685.1. Lineage (NCBI taxonomy): Eukaryota > Metazoa > Chordata > Aves > Passeriformes > Sturnidae > Acridotheres > Acridotheres tristis. Next base: position 15,243,481 of record CM072895.1, read on the forward strand.
ATTTCCAATTTAGATAAAATATTAATACTATTCAGAGCATCAGCAAGAGAGCTGTGTCTCTAAGCATGCAATGACCCTTGTTTGTCACTGTGTTTACAGCATGCCAATGTACTTGATTACTTCAAAAGAGAAGTCAAATATCTGAAGTACTGTGAACAGGAGTTTAAAGAGTATCAAAAGTTTCAAGCCAAAACAGAATTGAAATCGAACTGGAGACAGAGAGAGAGAAAACAGTATGTTATACCTGGAATTAAGAAAATTTTCTATGTTTCTTTGTATCTTTAAAGTGCACCTGTATTGCTAGACAGGATTTTCCACAGTATTCTCAAAAAATCAGGATGGACATAATCAGAATTGTTTAGCAGCTCTTTATTTCATATTTACAGTTCTTAAGAATGGAAAAGAAGTTCCAGTTAATTTCTTGGTCAAATGAACCCCTTGCAAGAGCATTAGAACCCATGGACATTTAATAACTGTAAATTTGCTTTTTATTTTACACCAGTTCAAAAAGTTACATTTTGTCATCTTCCCTATAAACATTGCTCCTTCAAGTAAGAATAGATTCCAGCCTTCTATTCTTTAGTCACATAAGAATATTGCTTATCCATTCTTTGGTAAATGGTTTAATAATACTAAATAACTAAACTGTCATTTCTTTGGTTGATTGATGTAGCCCATGGTGATGCCTACTTTCATTAATTTGTGATACCACTGACACAACCCACTCGAAAACAATGGGGTCACATACAGGTTTCAAAGCTTAACAGTGCATTATTGCCTGATATGTGTTTTTCCTTCAGCATATGACTACAGAAAACAAAAGAGATGGAGGATCAAGAAAATGCACATTATACTGTGTTTCTGGAGCTGGAGAAGCAGATAGTAATGGAATTAGAGACAAGAAATACTTTCCTCATTGGATGATTAGAGCCTATTATCACCTTTAGAACCAGCAAGCTTCTTATTGAAAGACCTCTATTTCAGCAGAACATGTTTAGATTTGGAAATAAAGAATCTTGCAGCAAGAGGTTATTGTTTCATTAACCTTATCTATTTGCTTGCTCACAGGGTGGTTAAAGAACAATTGATTTGGACCCAGTTTCCCCACTATTTTTCCTTAATACAGTTATAATATAAATTCTCTTTAAATAATAGTTTTCAAAGCTCTGTCAGGACTCTAAACCACTTTTGCTTGCTATCATCAGTTTACAAGTTATTGTTACTTAATCCTGGCAAGCACTTACAAACAGAAAAACCAAGTCCATTAAAATATGTTGTTCCCTCAAAGAAATCAGTATTATTTAGGACAAACAGCTTTTAGTAAGCTCACTGTAGCTGTGCATTTATGTCAAAAGAAAATTATCCCTGAGAGAGATCAAATGGTGTTATACAGAAGTTTTAATATTTACCAGTGTAAATAAGTAACAGCTCATGAATATTAATGTCCACTCTCCATCCAGAGAGGACTCTTTGGTAAGTGGTTCTGCTGCTACTGGGTTTCAATAGCCAGGTCAGACACCATGTAACTGAGCAGAGCCTGCCAGGCAGAAATTAAATCTATCAGAGGAGGACAGATTAAACTCTATATGGGTGAGTTCACTCTTTCCATGACTCACCAAAGTGTTTGAGGGTCACAGACTCCTGTCAAACAAATGTCCATGTGGTCACAGTAGACACTAAAGCACAAAAGACAACTGACACACAAGGGATTTGCAGAGAGGATCTTCATCTGACAAGCAAAAGGCAGCCCCAGTGCTCTGCTTCATCAGAATAAAGAACAGCCAAAGAGAAAACAGGATCAGTGTGAGGCTCTGCGTCCCAAAATAAACACTGCTAATTGGGGTTAGGCAGTGTTAAAGACATGCCCCTTCAATTTTCTACAGCCAGGATCTCCCTGTCATGTACTTTTAGCATTTTGGTCGAACTTTGGTCAGATTTAAAGGACTTGGTTTGGAAGATGGTCTCTTGTTTACTACTTTGAAATTTAAATATTATAGCAATATGCCTTGTCCTTCATGTTGAACTACTTCTAAATTAAAACCAAGGAAAATTCAACAAGCATGTCCCTAGCACCTGCAGCACAGCGTTTGCAGTCAGAGTGCAAACAGGAAGAGAGCACTGCTCCTCTGCTAAATCAATATTTAACCAACAGCCTGCTCTACACAGATATGTAAATATCATACAACCGACTAATTAAAAAGCTCACTTATTATCAGGCTTGGACTTCATTAGTACACCACCTCAGAGCATCTTCCACAGATCTCTTTTGATTAACAAGTCTGCAAACTACAAATAAATAAGTCAGTCATATGGTCATGGCTTATCTGGAAAGCCCAGCCAAGCCCCTCCACTGCAGCTGTCACTACTCCCCAGAAGAGGCAGCAGCCTCAATGGGACCCTTGTTCCCCACCACAAAGGCACTCTTAAGAGTTTTGATTAAGAAAATATTCCAAGAGACAGAGGGATTTCAGGTGGGTTTTCCTAACAGCACAGCCAAAGGGGCAGCAGATCAGGATTCTGCTTATCAGCTCCACTCCCTCCCTAGAGCAAAGTAGTTTGGGGAGCTGCAGGAATGCCCCAACTGAAAGGGAGTAATCTTCCTGAGAGACATTTTCCTCCTCATCTCTGTTCCCAAGTAACACAAGAGACATGAGATTATTCATCCCATCAGGATCCTTTCATCTGTCCAATACAGATGTGCAAATACCTGTAGGGTCAGCTTTGCATCATCTCACGTCGGGCCCTTCCAATTTTACCCTGAGGATATTAAGACACATTATACAGGTTTTCCTGCTTGGTTCTAAGAGACAAACAGAATGAAAACAGTAAATTCATTATGTAGGATGACATTTTAAAGCAAACATATAATAGTTACATGGCAGTGCAACATCAGTCCCCCGCACACCCCGAATAATTTCAGCTTGTGTTAGCTCCAGAATATGAGACAACAGTTTCCTATATCAAAATACAGTCACTGTCAAGAATCCCAGTATCCTCATCCTATTCCTTGGGAAGGGGATGAAGGTGAAGGGGTTAAGATCTGACAGTGGAAATAGGATGTGTCTCTGGCTTATCAGATTTATAGATTTATTTTGTAAAAATCCTGCATATCTGTTGGGGATATTTCCCTCTATTTTTAGAACATGTCTGAATAGCTGCAAATCCATTTCTGGTCTGGTGCATTAGCAAACATACACATAAGTTACACATTTGGGAAGGACAGATGTAAAAACCTGAAGTTTCTGAGCATGTAGGTCCCCAGTGGCTTAAGCCAGCCTGAGGTCATGCCACCCCCACACCATCCCTATCCACCTCATGCATGCTCCTCTAATAAGCACTTTGGGAAACTCAAAGGGGGAGAAGCCAAAAGGTGGATCAGCCACACAGCACCAGCAGCTTGGAATGTGGAAAATCCTATTTAAACAAACAGGAAAGGATTAAAATTCTACAAATGGGCCTAGTCTACTCCTAAATCCACCCAAGTGTATCACATCCCTAACACTTGGCAGCAAAGAATGGCACAGCCCTACCTCTGCATTTCTGTTTTCCCTGGGGACTACAAACAATTCTTGGTTGTAACCCAGCCCTGCACATGGCCATCACTGGCTTGTGCTTGGGTAAAACCATTTTATGCGATTTTGGTGCAAGCCTTGGAACTGCCTCTGTAAAAGCACCCACACCCATTTCCTTTACCTGGGAAGGAGAGGTCACACCTGAAGGAAGTCCACAGACTCCAAGGACAATTTGTTCTCTGCAGTTAACCTCTTCCAGTTCCTGGTGAACAGGAGCCGCTCCTGATGCCAGAGGAGTCTGACCAAGCAGAGCACAGCAAAGTGGCCACAGAGCTTGGAGGGGCCCTGCCCTGCAACCACACACAGCCAGAGGCTGCCCTTCTGTGTAAAAACCGTAATTACTGCTTTGGTAGAAGCAGGTTGTTTTAATCTCCCAATTTAGTGCTTCTAGATTAAGGTAATTCCCATAGTAATCCTGTTCCTTAAGAATCTGTAACAATCACAAAAAGAATGTAACTTGATCAGATTACACAACTAACTGTATGAAATACAACAGCATCATATATATATCCCTTATATATATATAAGGGATAACATAACAAAAACACCACTTGGGAAATGTCTCATTAAAGGAGGATTTCTAAGATACAAAACATGTTTTCCCAATTGTTATAATTAAATTACCCAGAAATGTTTGAGTAATACAATATATTAATGCATTTTAATTACCCCATGATATTAACATGAATACAATTTATCAGGTCACTAATTTCAACTGCTGTAATATTAAAGTTGACAGAGCAGTGCACTGCTGCCCCAAATTTATTTTAAATTTTATTCCTGGAGAAAAAGCTTACATGCATTCAAGAGGTGACCACTTACATCATCTGGATTATTACAGGCAATGAAAGATTAATAAATGAAAAATGTTTGCATTTAAATTTAAAGAGTGCTAATGGAGTAGTGATTTATTTTTAATTATCTTACTCAAACATTGGGTAAATCTAGACATGACAACAGAACAAAACATTTGAAAAGCTAAATGTCTTTATGGAATTAATTCATGTGTGCAGCCAGTGTAAATGGATGACATCAGCTTAGACAGGTTTAAATAATCATGAGCTAGGCACAGACAGAGAGATTTTGTTCTTAATTCAAATTTTATTTAGAATTTAAATTTATAGTTTAAAAAGTATGCACATTCTGTAGGTATAAAAGTTTAAAAAAATACATCGATTTATTGATAAATGCTTCAGGTTAAATTTACATTTTCATTCATATCATCATATTGCAATAATTGTTTTGCATCTTTTAACACTTATAAAAATAAATTAATGAGATTGAATAACCCATTGGAACCATGCTAAAATAATTGCTTAGAAAAGAGGGGTGAAGTTTATCATAGCAATTCTTAATTCCTTGCTACTGTAAATAAATAACTCTTCAATTAAGCAGTATAAGGAAGTACAGGTTAGCAGAAAAGCACTTACCCACAGGGTGAATGGAAAGCTGTGGTGGGATGTCAAAAATCGTACCAAAAAGATGTAGAATTTATTTCTACCCTGCCAGCTGACAGCAACTGACCTCTCAAAACACCAAAACCTTCTCAGCCTCACCTGCCCAAATTCCCCCTTCCTTGGGGGTGTGTATACAACCTGTAGAGGACAAGCAATGATCCTCTATGTCCTTTTGGTTAGAAGGATTATCAAAATATCTGTATACAATCTGGTAGCTATTTTTCACTGAATCAAGAATGTGTTTCCTTAACATGAAATGTTTAATGGCTCACAATAAAGGACCAGAGATAAAAGAGGCTCTGAGCAGATGGTGGTGGCTCAATCTAGTAAGGTCACAGTGAACTGCAATCCCACCCAAACTCCTCAGGAGTAATACCACTCCACCCATTCAGCTGCATGTGACAACTCTGGTTTCCATTTTTGGGAGAGTAATTTAAAAAAAAACAAACAAAAACTGGCTTTGTGCTGAACTTGCATCTCCAGAGCCACAACCCTTTACAGAGGGCTCAAACACATCTAACTACCAGCAGCAGCCAAGTGTACCACAACAAAAATACATGAACTCTGGAAAGAAAAAAAAAAGTATCAAAACATCAAGAATAAAATAACAGGTTATAAAGGAAAAACAAAAAATATTTTTTGAGAAGTAAATATCTTCCAGACCTTCTTTATATGTGAAAAAACCCATGGAGGAAGAAACAAACAACGAAGGAAAAAAAAAAAACAAACAGAAAGGGTGGTGTGAGTGTGTGAGAGTTAATAGTCAACACCTGCAAACCGCTGTTCCTGCAATACACAAGGTCATTTACATTAATCATTCACCCTACCTTCTCTCTGGCCCTGTTTCTGTGCATAAATCAAATGCTGTGTTACCCAAAGGGTAACCTTGTCCTGGCATCACTGAACATGTCTTCTTAGAAAAGGGAACATTTCATAATTCTGAGACCTTTCTTTTCAAAGATGGCTACAGACACATGCACATTTATACATAGATATATACAAACAAGGTTAGAAAAATATTTATTTTTGCTTGCTTAAATAATTACTGAAAAGTGTTAATACAGTAATATGTTAATATTTGTACAATTAAAACTTTATATATAAATATTATATAAAGCATTTTTCATAGCAGCCATTGCATATATAGTGAAACAAGTCTATCTGAAGTCCCTGCTGCACAACTCAGGCCAAGCAGCATTCATCCTCTTCTGAGAGGAACATCTGTACCGGAGCCAGGAGTTCAGGAATGAGGAATCCTACTGCCACTGACAGCAGAGATGTTGCTTTGTCTTCTATCAGGTACTGCCCAGGCCACCTAAGTGCACAGTGTTTTTAGGGAGAAATGCCACTATGTGGAATCACATCACAGTTTAAACTTGTCTCCAACACAAATCAGGGCAGTGCCTTCTAACAGAAAGGCAGAAACATTACGGAATGGCTTCAAATGTGCTACCACAAGGGGGGCCATGGCCTTACCACGAGGTGTTCCTCACACAGCTAGGGAAGCCCAACAAAGGGCATGGAGGCACGGGGAGATGTCATGCAGGACAGGATTTAATAACTCATATTTAGTTTGTTTTTATTGAGTTCCCTTTCCAGGTTTCCTATGAGAGTATCAATACTTTCCTGCAGGTCCTTGAGGTGTGCTCTGTGATCCACGGCAGAGTCTATAGCTGGCACTGTCAGGTAGCTCCCCAGGGGATGCTCTCCAGGCCCGGGCTGCGGGCGGCCGGCGGGCGCGTCCAACTCCTCGGCCTTGCTGCTGTCATCCCCGCTCTCCGTGTCCTCCGAAGGGACATCATCATAGTCTGCCTCAGCCAGGCAGTCTCTGGGGCTTAGGAAGTAGTTCTCCCCACAGCTGCTCCAGTCCCCAGCGTAGCGGTTGCTCGAGGGGCTGTCCAGACCTGCTGGCCTTGGTCTGAGCACCCCCGACATCTCGGTCCCGCTCAGGTTCAGCATCTGAGGTCTCTGCCTCTTGGGTCTCAGGTAATTCAAGGAGGATGAGTGCTCAGGAAACACATTCAGATGTGCTGGCTCTTTGGCAGGCGAGTGATGAACTAGAAGAGAGAAGTTAAACTAGTCAGAACTGAATCCATGCTGCGACAGAAAAATCCATGGCAGATGCCCACTGTCCTCCCTCAGTGTCCCACTAAGAGCATGCACAGACACATGGAATCTTACAGCCAATACATTGCACATTTTTTGCCACTTTGATATAAAATAATTTGGAAAAACTACTCTAAAATCTCAATTTTGAAGATTCACTCTAGAGTGAAATTGCAGCAGACTAAACCTTTCTAAAAGTAGAAACTCCCAGAACAACAATTAATTCACTGTACGAGTTAATCACCATCCAGCTCTGGGTCAAAGAAGAGCAAACAGTTCAGCTCACACACTGTCCAGGCTAAGGAGTAACAGAAAGCAGGCACAGCAGAACAGGTTAAAACACAACAAAACCACCACCACTGAGAAACATCTGGAGAAGCTGACAACTGAGCTGAGTTCTCGTGCTTCTCCTCTGCCCTAATGTTCTGTGCTATTAAAGAAGCTCACTTCTCACCTGCAGTAATTTTCCTGTGCAGCCACAAGCAGATGTACACTCACACGGGTTTGCTGGCAGTGTTACCTGAGCTCACAACTGCACAGCAAAAGTTACTAACAGGCTCCTCTGCTCTTACCCACTGCCTAAGGCAAGCAGCACAGCTCTCCTCACTGACCTGTGCCTAGTAAATACCCGAGCCGCAAAACTTCTGCTTATATACAGACCATTGCTTCTTGTAATGAGCAGCAGAGACTTCCTATTCCCATTGCCCACTGAAAAGGCAGTGCACACAAAGCCATGCAGTTCACCATCTGACCCTCTCCTTGTTAGACTCCCCACACACAAGAGCAAAGATTCAGTCCTGAAATGTACCCAATCCTTCTCCTTCTGGATCCACATTACAGATCTCTACAGGGGATTTTACTTTACGTCTTGCACAGTAATATGCAATAACTTTCACTGCTTCCCCCCCCCTTACTACAACAAAAACCCTTCTGTTTAGACTATGCTCCATTAGGATGGAGGGCCATGGGTTAACAATAACTTGCCAGTGTTACACAGTCTAACCAAACAAGGACTATTTGTTTTCAGTTGGAAATATACGGAAATTGAAGTATTGCACAACACGTTGGTTATCAAGCTGTCTCAAACTACAGATGATTAAATATAAGGATCAGACTGTGATCCTTCCATTCAGTCCAAATGTGCTGTTTACACTGTGTGGTGCTCACCTACTCAAGTCTCTGCATTTGTGTTTTACCTCCCTTTTAACACAACACCCTGCAAAGCTCTTGCAAGCCAAGGGATAGAACTCGGCTTTTTCTTCTAAGTGAAAGAAAACTCCACTACTTACCCTACCCCTACTCTCTTAGAACAATACACACTCCTATGGGCAGAGCTACATCCACTTGGTTTTGTAGTCCAGAGTAGCCATGCCACAACCCATCCCCAGGGTTTCAAGATTAGTTTCTGCACAGTACTTGCTGCCCAAACAGCTCTTGGTCTCCTTCCACCTACATGCCCCATCTCGCCTGCATAGACTCACTCATCTGACTGAAAGCTTCTTCTCATTTTTGGTGATCAGCAGCTTTGGAGCTGCCCACCTGCAGCTGACAAGTGAGCAGCAGCATCATCAGTCACCTTAAACCCATCATGGAGCAACAACATTTTTCCTAATGCAAAGCTCTGCAAAAACAAGTAGAAGTTGCAGAGCTCTTCCTCTAAGGATGTCTTCAAATTCTGACAAATTACAAGGGTGGAAATAAATTAACCCCATCAGGTCAAAGCTGGAGAGCAGGAAAAAAAAAATCTCCAAGCTCTCTAATTCAGATGTGGAATCACTGGGATTGTGTTTTCTAGTGTCTTTACTCACATAAAGTCTTCATTATTTCTTACATTACACTCAAACTCTGCCATCTGGCAAGAAAGCAATTAAACCAACAAACCTTCCATTTAGCAAGTGCCCAAATAAAAACTGCCATAATTTATTTAGATTAATAGGTGATACCATAGTACCTCCTATTTTAAGAATTCTGATGCTGCTCAGTCATTCAGTGAATTAATGTACAGTGTCACACAGTGCAAACACACAGCAATGGTTTGACTTTTTTTCCTTGATCAGATTCATGCAAGTACCTGGCCACAACTGAAGTAAGTAATGAAGAACCTCTATGTGCTTTTTGAAGTCCAGGGCACTAGCAAGTTCTTCTGAGTCTGTGAAGACTCTGTTGTTATGGTTGGTGGTCTCCTGCCTCTGGCTCAGTAACACAGGGCCAAAACACACAGCTAAATTCTGGCACGTCATCTTATTTACTTCGTGGTAAGAAGCCACCAGTTTCAGGTGATCCAACAGCATCTTCAGGGTAGCCTAAAGAAACAAAATACTGCTCAGGAAACCAAACACTAGACAACAGTGGTGCTGGTCAAAGCTCTAGAGGGAAAAGATCAAGGCTGATAGCCCTGGTTTTACTAACAATACCTACCAACAGAAGATCCAAATGCTGAATTAGGAAAGCTGTATTTGACTATGACAGAGCAGACCAATTAAGACAGACTTTCTGGTAAAACTGTTTCTTATCTGAACTCAGTTTCACACGGATGAGTTTTCTCACAGTGAAAAGGAAGGGAGGAGAGGCTGCAGAAGCAGTACAGATAATCCAGGTACATTAGAAAATAAAGAAACCCTCAATATGATGTCAGCATCTGAACAAGCTCCCAGGTAATTCCAGATGCTGTGCAGGCCCCTCACTCCCTCCAGAAGGGACTGTAGTTTGCTGCATAGGAATTTGGCAGGTAACACTGCTTAGCATGGGAAGCAAAGGCTTTATTGCACATTCTTAAGATAGAGGAATGGATTTGCCCAGGTAATTACATCATACAGATCAGAGAACTCTGCAGAAGTGGAGCAGGAATATACACAGGAATAATCATTTATCTAATCATGTAAAAGTAGAGATCACAGCCTTTCATTCAATTTTAAAGAAACAATATAAAATAAAAACTAGAGTAAATCCAGCAGTGCAGACCCTCCAGTTCATTACAGCATGGAATTATTTTCAAATATGTGCAGCATCACAAATCCAAGTGAACCACTTGATCTGATAAACGGTTCTGAGACATTTGATATCCAGTATGAAGATGTTCCTTTAGTTTTTAAAGCTTGTGATTTACTTGACCATGCTAACACTACTCACCTTCTCAACATCTGGCAGGCAATCCAGAAGGGCTGCTGTGTGCTCAGAGTCACTTGGGTCATTCTCACAACCGTTTGCTGTCATTTTCAGGGGATTTTTCACCATGGCATCCAACACTGCTTCATAGAGCTGCTTGGTTATCAGGGGAGAGGGCAGCTCTCGCAGATAATCCTTTAGGACACCTAATGAGACACAACAGCTACCTTTAAAAAGCTGCAGATTCACTTTGCAGCAATTTCTGGGAGCATTAAAGCACATGAATTTCACCCATTCCATAAGGAAATCCTCTGTGTCAGTGACTAACCTTGCACTCAGGAGCGAGGGATGGGAGGACACCACCAAAAGGGCACAGCAAGGAGGGGCTGGGGCACAGGGGCTGCTGCATGTGCAGGAATGGGGACACTGGGCACCAGGGAAACATCTCTCCAAGTTTCCCTTGACGAGGGTGAGGAGAAGCATGGAAAGGACTGAGAGCAGTCCACATCCCATCCAAAGAAAGGAGCTCCTACAAACACCAAAGTCCAGCTTGATGACCCCTCCTCTTTTATGTAAGCTTGTCAGTTAATTTTTTTGTTCTGTTTATTTTCAGCTACAAAATTATGAGCAAACACCCCAGTGCCCATGGCATGTACAGCAAAGCACAAACCAAACATGTCCTCATGACAGAGAGCCCCCAGCTCCCTGCTGTCCCTGCAGCCCCAGCACAGCACTCGCTCCTGCTGGGACAGATGTGATTCACACCCACAGGAGACACTGCCTAAAATGCCCAGGCACCAAGCCCTCCTGCTGCAGAGAAACATGCACCATTTCTGAAGCTGGGGATGTGCTGGGGAGAGGGAGTTTCCAGGGACTACAACAAGCAGGCAAACACCTGATTAACACCTATTCCTTCCAAAGAGGAACTGAGCTTTGCATTCTTGTAAGCTGGCTTTGGAACCTGGCTGATATTTCATTTTGAGAGGGGTTTCAGTGACTGGAAGAATAATAATGAAAAAAACCGAATTGTTAAGGCTTCTAAGAGCAGCCTCTGGAAAGGACACACCAGGAGCAATATCCAATACGACCTACAAAAAATTAAAGGAAACAAGGCTGCTTCCCAACAGTTTTCATTTTCCTTAAAAAATTGCTGTCTGTGCCACAAATATCTACTAATTTTAGCAGGATCACAACTGCATTTAAATACTTTGTTAGGAGGAAATACTGGATTAAAATAAACTATTTAAAAGCAGGTACTGTAGTTAACAAAGCAGCCTGTCCTCCAAATAGGTAAAGCTGGAAAGGCAGAAGATTTTTTTTTAGCAGGCACTCCTCACAACTTTTGTAAAATCTCACATCACAGCAATTACCATCACACTGTGCTATTTAACAAAGCAAGAGTTTTCATTAACTCAAGTCTGTGTAACCGAGCTGTACAATGAACTGCACAGCGTGGGCTTTGTTCCGAAGTAGTTTCTAAAAAAAGTACAGGGAATAGAAGTTAACATTTTGCCCTTCACATGCAGAATGCTTGTAAGAACTGTCTTCTGCCTGTATAAATATTTTCACTTCCAAAGAATCCTGCACTTGCAGCAGTGCAGCTACTGAAGCTGTGCTGCAGGAAGCACACCTGCACTACCTGAGGCAGCAGTGCCCTGGTGCTGAGCTGCAGCACGGGCACGGGGCAGCCAGACCAAACCATCCCTGCAGACACCACACGGCCTCAGGAGCTCACTCCGTGCTTAAAATGGGAACAGCCCCTCAGCAACACAAAATATGCAAACAACCATTTTTTTTCCTGAAAAAGTATTTCCTCTGGTGGTTTGGTGGGATTTTTTGTTTGCTTTCAAAAGAATATACACTTTTGGTACTTCTCCACTTAAGTGGCTCATTTTTATTTAGTAACTTACTCATATTCCTCCCTTCCCACCCAGTATTTTTTCTTCCCTGAATTTAGAGGCTCATGTTCCCTATGTGGATTAGCTGGTTAAAATATTTATGAAACAAATGTGGCAGATTCTGGTGCTGTACAACATGGTCTGGGATATTTTCCTTTTTTCATAAGCACAACATTAGCAAAAGATGCTGACTTCGATCAAGATCTCTGTCTTAGTTTTGCTCAGTTTTTGCTTTTTTTGGAGGCAGAGGCTGAAATCAGAACCAGCTTACAGTAGGAAATTATATTCTATTCAAATTAGCTTATGCCAAATACTCACTACTGTAAATTAATTATTATTTAACAAGAATTCCTGCAATAGCATCCACAATCATAGGACTACCACCTGCCACTTTCTCCTGTTCAGCTCTGGATAACAGGATGGTTTGAGAGCCGTGAATGCCCCCTGACCTTTCTAAATCCTTTTGCTATTCACTCAGCTAAATTAGCCCTCTAAGAGGCTGCTGTTATTTTTCTTTCCATGAATCTATGCTTCCTGCTGCTGCCAGCCCACTGCCACATTCCTCTAGACACAACCACACACAACACATTTAGACAGAGAGCAGAAATTGCCATACACTTCATTAATTCCTCATTTTTCTGACCCACTGAACTGTTAAGAGCATTGCAAGCTTTATGCAGAGATATGAATTCACGTGGATGCCAACAGACACGATGCAACAACACAGCTTCAGGTCAGTTCCACGAACTGCCTGCATGCCTCAGTTTGATCCATGAGCCCACTTCATTGTGTGTAAGCCTGTGCCAATCCCAAGAGTATTTCTCAGTCAAGATTTAATCATTAAATGTTCATTCTTTAGTCTTTGGAGAGCTGTCAAAAAATATTATTCATCTTTTTGGAAAGGAGCACTACTCAAATTTCAAAAAGGATATAAGGCAGCACTTCTCTTCAAATCAGCCAAGATTTATGCTGAGGATTCATATTCTGTGGAACACATGTTTTGGCTGACAGAAGTATGAATCATGTGCATCAGCCTCAGCATTAAGTAATCAGGGGAAACATCCCCTCTCAACCGAACTCCCTAAGCACATGCAGTAAGTTTTGTGGGCACTTTTATTCCTAGCACTAAGCACAGTGGCCAACTCAGCTGTCCACAAAAACTGTAGGTTCCCCTGTCAATCCAGAGCAAGCAGTTTCCAATAATCTGAGTGGCTGCATTTGGGCCAGTGGAAGGTGTGGATGCCAACACCCCTTCCCTGCCTGCTCCCCCAACCCACAGAGCCCCCCAGTCAGTCCCTGCAGCACAACACCAACACCAGCACTGCACAGCACAGCTGCAGGGCTACCAGGGAAAGAATCTGCTTTTCCAATTAATTCCTTAAAGTCTTTTTCTCTTGTAAGGAAAGCAGCATGTAAGCAAACTCTTGCAATAGAAAACATACCAAAGGACACCCAGTAGACTTTCTGTAAGGCAGAAAACAAAGCTGTAGTCTTTTTCACTCTTGCAATGCAAGCTCTAGATGCAAAATAGTATCCTCCAGCAGAATCACCACCAAGCCACACCTGCAGTCACCAAAACTGTGGGTCACCACCAGCAGCGAGGCTTGCAGGGATGTATATGGAAAAATGTACTTCAATTTTTCAATTCTGCCACCACAGCACAAACTCAAGAAGGAAAGATCAGTTAGACTGTGTTGCTGCCCTTCCAGAGCTTTGCAGTAGCACTTAGCTCTGCTGCAGTTCAGAGTTTGGCTTCAGCCATTTCTGGTTGGTTCTGAGTATAGAGTATACCTAGGAAAATCAAAATGCTTAGGAAATGTTCCAGGTTCTGTTGTAGACAGGTCAGTATTAAATTCCTATAGCCTTCTCCATGATACTCCTGAACCATTTCTATAAATACTGTTTTATTTTAATGATTACTTGTAGCATGGAAATACAATGCCATTGTATCTAAAATTTTTAAAAGTAACAACAAAGTTTTTCAGTACCCCAAAGTTTACATTAACCAAACTGCAGTTTGCCATTTATCTGCTTATAAGTCACTATCAACAGCTTTTGCTGCTGGCAGAAAGCAACTGAGGGGTTTTACTCCACCATATAAGTTGATGACAAAAAACCGGAGAAAATAGAACTTCAGTGGAACAATCTGATCTTAGAAGTTCTCACCATTTTTTCTCATTAATTTATTTGTAAAGAGAAGAAGACAACTCAGTTTAAAAGACTGTTTATACTTATTACCTTTACTGTATACCTTGTTTATAAAAGCCGTACAACATCAAATGAAACATTGGTGGATTAATGGCTTGACTTGATGATCTTAAAGGTCTTTTCAACCTACACAATTCTATGATTCTATAAATACAAGTTTCTGATGCTGAGAACGCTGGTTCTTGTGAACAACACTGAACCCAACAGCAAAATCAGCCAAGGCAAGTAAGGTGAAGTGACTGGCTGCACACTCTGAATAAAGAGGTTTATGTAACTCAGCAAATGTCACTGAGTAGTATCTTCTGATAACATGTTGTAGAATTATAAAATGTAATGAATAAAATTAATTCCCAGTACATTGAAATGAAATAAATCACCAAAGTGGGTATAACTCTCCTATACAGCTGGATGCTGGATATTACAGAAAGGGTTTTGGCATAGAAAATTTATACCCCAACTACTGTTACATTTTCCATCCCTTGATATACAGTGAGTGAATGCTTCTGACTAATTTCTCAAAGCAACTGGCTTACTCAGTGATGCCTGAAATTAGATCAACTTTAGCTTACATAATAAGTATCAATAGTTATAAAACTGTTCCGGTTTTTAGCAGACCAGAAAAACCTCAACAATTTACTTCAGTTCTGCAGCACAGCTCCTCTGAAGAGAGCCATGTAAGGAGCTGATGCAGACAGACTTCCCAGGACCTTCTTACCTGTGCCTGGAGCTTGCTGTGTGACACCAAGTAAAGGGCCACTCCAAGGAGCAGGAGAAAGCTTAGCAAGGCTTTTAAAAAAACAGTGATCAAATGAAGGCACTTTCCTGCAGCTCTAACTAGCCTGCACAATACAATGGGAAAATCTGTTTCCATAACTCCTGCAACCTCCAACATCAAGGGAGAACAAGAGTTGATCCAAGACAGCCCTGGTCACATGGTGAGGAGCCACTAGCACAGCAGAGGTGCCTGAGCATAACCAAGCTTTTCCAGATCTGCTCCAATGCAAACCAATGGCACAGGTTTAACCAGCTCCAAGATCCCAGCTCCTTTCAGACTCTCACTTCCCTCTGTACCTGGTGAAGTAGGTCCTTCCATGTCCTCCCCTCCCTAAAAATCACTGCTGCTTCATCCATACTCACACATCCCCACAGTAACTGCACTCACTCCCAGCCACCTTCCAGCAGCAGATAAAAGCTTGTTAAAATGACAACAGAGAAAGAGTTCAAAGCAATTTCACCCTTTTAGAGGTACATGAGGAAAATGGCACAGCTCCTTTGGAAGAAAAGCAAGTAAATGTGTTACCTGTTATGACATTAATGTCTGGGTACTGGCTCTCACAGAGAGTGACAGCCTTGCTGTCCCTCTCGAACGCCTCCCGAAGCTCTTTCTTCACGGCAGCAGAGCCACAGAGCCGGTACAGCCCCACCACCTGCAAGCACAAACAAAGCCCCGCATCAGCCACTGCCTGCCCAGGGACCAGGGACTGCCATCGTGTGCTGTGCCATGCACAGAGCACGGCAGCAGCACTTTGGGAACGCAGCTGGGGACAGGCAGAGCTGCACACCATCCATCGGCACACGGGGCCGTGCAGCAGCCAAGGAGTGATGGTCCTGTTTCCTCCAGTCAGTGTGCTGAGCAGTGCTCTACTGACATAACACAAGCTCTACACTGGAATTGCTTCATGTTTTGCTTTTATGGAGAATCAGGAAAGAAGTACAGATGAAAAATATATTTGTTTCTCACCCGACTTACTCAGATCATCATTATTTTTCCTGGCATAATTGTTTAATTATACAAAATAGAATTCAAACTTCAGCAGAAAGAAATGAAAAGTGTTTATAGCTTTATGTAAACAAAACTGCAGCACAAATACAATTAACCATTAGCAGAAGTCATGCAACTCACTCCATACTAAAAAGGAGGAAAGTTACAAATCAATTAATAAACCAACACAAATCCAAAATAAGTGAAAATGTTTTCCTACAGTATTACATTATATAGTTAAAAAAATTAAAATTTATTTTTATACCCTTAACCAGAGTTTCAAGAAAATTATGTCTACTCCATTATTACACCTATAATGTGTTGTTTTAAAATTTACAAGATGCTGACTTCCATGTGTTTCAAATTACACTGAAAGTTTTCTACAAAACAGGTATTATTTAAGATGCTTAAGGGGATAGGAGTGAAACCCACACCACTCTTGAACTGAATTGCCAGTTAAATCATGTGCTTTCATGTTCTGAAATTTTCCATTTTATCATTATTTTTCATTTTCATCAACACTATTTATACAAAGAACTCCTATGATACTACAAAACAAAATCTTAAAAATATTATTTTAATTAGCATTATAGGCAGCTGTACTAAGCAGTAAAACATTATTGCAAAACTACCATGGACTCAAGACAAAAAATTATCCAAAACCAAACCAAACAAAAGAATCCCACCTATACTGTCTTAAGACCAGGAGAACGCAGGCATGCAAGCAAAAGTATTTTTCTGGTCATATATTAATTCCTGTTTAAATAAATGTAAAGTTATGGAACAAATGGAATTTGTATTCCCCCTTTCTCAAGGCTGAATATGATCTAGTATATGCTTAAGACCATTTCTTTTAAACTTTCTAAGTTTTGTAGTGCCACATCTGAAATTCAGGTGGAGATTATGCACCACGACAGTATTTGCAGTCTGTAGGAAAGTCAAAAACGTCAGATAAGCACGTGGTTAAAAGAAGAAGTTACAGTATATTTTGCAGTTTTGGTTCTCTCTGTGCAAATACAAAAATAGATTTCATGCTCAAAAGCATCAGGTACATTCAGACAACTCAAATCCCAGTTGCTTCATTACCACTGTTGCCTTGATTACCCAATATCATTTGCATGACTAGGTGCTAATAGGCCCATAATAAAATGTTGAAATTATGGGACACATATACTGGAAAGAATAAAATTTCCCTTTTCCAGTGATTTGGCTGTTAGGAGAAGTATCCCCAAGAAAAATCACACAGTTAATATTAGCAATGACTTTTGACAAAAAAGCCACATAAAAGTTCCATTTCCCTCTACAGTTCATGACCTGGGTTATAAACAGCAGAGCTAATCTCATCACACCTGGAATCATATCCGACCTGTCAGCAATTTAAAATAGCAACAGTGGTGGGTGTGACTACTTCTCAATTTCACCTGAGTGAGAACAGGTGCAAAATGCAAGGAGGGCTCACTTATGCTGTGGAACAGCAGGCAAGAGTCCTCCCACCAGTTTCAAATTAATTGCCAAGGGGAACAGCTGAGCTTAGGACTGTGCATAGTCCTTCCTAATAGACCTCTTGCCTAGCATCCATAACCAGTGATTTGTTTCCATATCTCATTTCTCATACCTATTAGATTCATTAGATGACATCAACCAATAATGGGATGAAAAAGAAGACACTGGGAACTTCTGCATTGCAGCAGTCCCAATTTTGAGAACAACCCAAAGAAAGACAAGGAGCAGTGGTGTGGGGAAAGAACTAATTCATCCCCTCAGGGACTCACCCTCATCCTAATGCTGTGTACAAAGTGATGACAGAGATGGGTCTTAGGCACACTGGCTTCAGACTGCACCACAGGATGGGCTCACTGTGTCACTGCACAGTGTCTCAGCTCAGTTGGAGCAAACATATCGTTTTTTCATTTAGATGTGTGTCCCTAGAGACTGACCCATGTCTCAGGGGTCAAGCATTCTCAAGTTCTCAGCTGATCTCTGCTTTCTGACTCTATGCACTGGGGGCTGCAGGTTTCTTCCACCACCCTCACTCCTGAAGCTCTGCTGGGAGCAGCTCCTGTGAGCAAGTGTACATCTCTTTTACAAAGGCCCTGCTGGAAGCACTGATTGCACACAGCCCTGTTATTCTTCCCACATTTCAATGGCCAGTGTTCACCACAAACAAACAGCAAAGGAAAAAAAATTTACTTCTAAAAATGTTTTTAATTTTCTCCCATTTCCACTCACTGTTTACACTGCAACAACAGCTATCTTAACACAGAGATATTGACAAAAGAGATTAAAATATGCACAGTACCTGACAGCCTCTCTTTTCAATCTCCAGAATGCATTTCTGCAACAAAAGTGGCACCATCAAGCCTGCATTTTCCTTCTCTACAACTTTTCGAGCATCTACCCCAAACATCACAGGCTCACGGTCTGCATCAAGGCCATCAAGAGAGTTCTCCCACTGCTCCATGAGTGACAGCTTGACATAAATAAGCCCCCTGGGCTCCAGTTTGACAGCCAGCTGATGCGTTTTGGTGACCCGGAAGAGAGTGGGAAGAGCCACAGTTCCATGACAACACACTCTGTTTTTCCGTGGGGTGGGTTCCCAGCTGAACACCACCAGCTTTAAGTGCTGAGCGTTTTCGATTTCTATGTTGAATGTGTGATCCATGTCAAGAAATGCTGTCCTACATGTGAGCAGGGCAGTCCTTGCTTTGTTTACTGAGTCAACCTGTATTGCACAAAAGACATCTTTTGAGTCTATTCGTGGTGGCTTTAAGTCTTCAGCACCATAAAAGTGAATGCTCATGAGTCCAGAGATGTACTGAGAGCACTTGGGTTGATCAGAGAAGTTGTAGTGTCTGAAGGCATCGATATCTATTTCCGGTTTACCACTGTTACTTGGAAGGTTCTCCTTTCCTTTCCCACACTTGGTTTCATGTCTGTGTTTACCCGATTTTGTTATAAGTTCAGGAGAGTCACCATCACTGAGGTAACCACCTTTGTTGAAGGATTTGGAGCTCCTTGAACCCTTCTTTTTGTAGGTGTGTTGTGAGGACACACTGCTGTCAAGGTGGTAACGGCTTATCACATTCCTGCTGGCAGCTGTGGCTGAGTTTCCAGAAGAAGGCAAAGACACTGTATGGCTTGTATCCCGGCAGCTCCCTTTCAGCTGGGAGGGAGGATTATCTGAACTACTATGGCTTGAAGTTCCCTTCACACTCAGCTTCCTGCTCAGCTCTGGCAGCTTTTTCATTTTCATGGAAAGCTTCCTCACGGTCCTGGGAGATTTAATTCTATCAGGGAAAGGCCAGTTGATTGACCCGCTTTTTTTCAGGGGACTGGGACTTGGAGGAGAAACCTCTGTGGAGGGTATATCAGGCTTGCGTGCAAGAGCAGCTCCAAACCCTTCAGAAGAAAAGAGAAGGAATAATCATTTTCAAACTGCAACTCTCGGCAATGAAAAAATCAACCTTGAACTTGGGGAAAACATTGATTTGCCATAACCTGCTAAGTACAATTCATTCAGACAACCATCACTCATCCAGTCAGATGCTCACAAATGCTCAGAAAGCTGCTCTGCTGACTCGTCCAGCCAAATTTGGCAATTCACTATCAAAAGCCAGATTTGTTCTGCTTTATGGAGATGAAAGGGCCAGAAACTACATATAAACAAATGAGCAATGGCACCCACAGCATTCAGCTGGACCCATTTGTGCTGCATCCCCCATATAAGCACACACGGCTGCATTCCTGGGGCACAAGTGCAAGGAAACCAGACTTAATGAAAAAATCCTGGAAATATGGCAAAGACACCCCTGTCTAGAGAGCAGTCAGTTACACAGCCAACACATCAGCATTGCCACTTCTCTTATGTCTAGAGGAAAGACACTTGTCTCTAGTAAAGAATATGGCTCTTTGTGTCCTTCTGTTACCTCAAAGAGCCCTAAATCTCTCCCGTGTAGATGCAGGCAATCTCACACCTTTTCTTTCATTTCTCTCAGCTTCTCCTTTCTGCAGCAGGATGTAAGATTTATTCCTTCCAAAAGCTGTATCCTGCACTGCCTCATTTCACTGCCTGCCAGCAACCTTCCATGTTTCCTGGCACTACCACCCCACAAGTTTAAAGTTAGACAGTTCCCAAGTGACAGCCTCAAATGAAATCACCCCCCTTTCAAAGTACCAAAAAGAAAATAAAAAAAACAAAAAAACCCCCACAAAACCAGCAAGCATTGATGCTAATAACAGCAAAAGAAAAAAAACCAAAAAGCCAAAAACCAACACTCCCTCAATTCAGCAGTAAAGAACTGCTAATTAAGGAACACAATTAGACATAAGCAAGTACTGCAAACAGACAGGAACCTGTGGTTCACCTCATGCTCTAATACCCAAGGAAATGCAAATACCAAGTTTTGCTCAAGCCATTCTCATTTTTGCCAGCAAGAGGCAGTAATAACTGTAAGAAAATTGATCAATGTACATGAGTTAAGGAATGAGGGAAGCTGAGGCCAGAATGATAGATACTAATAAAATTACATAATTACTTTCACTAGAGTCACTTTTCCACCCCTTAAGAAACAAAGAGTGCCTCTTGCTAGCAACAGCCATCCCAATTACTTATTTTTCAAATGTTAGCCATTCCCCAGAGGACTGGGTAGCCTTGCCTGTGCAGGCTGGGGTGCTAGAGAGCCCCTAATCACACCAATCTTGTGTGATGCAATTAGCCCAGGCAGCTCACAGAGTCTCAAACACATTTATCCACCCATCATTCCCCTTTGCTAGCCACAGAAACGGAGACTGTTTACAGAATATAAAAAGAAAGAAAGAAGTGCTGTTTTCACAAGATGCTCAGTAAACCATACTTTATACAGGTTTTTCCTTCAGATTTGCCAAGGACTTACTACTTTAATTCTAAACTAATCGCTTCTAGTTCACAGCAAATAATTCTTACAAGTGCTTTGTGCATTCAAATTAATTTTCACCATTGGACTGTAACTTACTTTTTATACTTCACCAAGCTTAAACAGCTAAATCAGGCAATCTGGTCTTTGACCAAAGGCATTTGCTGTGGTTTTGATCCCCTCACCCCCTTCCAAGGAAAACGCTACAAAATCCAGTTCTAGTCTCAAGAGAAGTTTGGATTAAGTAACTTTTACAGACAGTTGCTTAAAAGAGTATCTTTATAAAAGGAAGTTTCAGTTACGAAGAATAATGCACAGAATCTGTTTTCCAGAGAAACAGAGGAAAATTCATTTAATCCTGCATCTCATGGAAGTAGTCCCCTTGCAGGAGAAGGGCTATTTCTAGCACGCCTGCTGTGCTTTTCTGGCAAGCAGCTAGTTAGAAATGTGGTGTTTGATAAAGGCAGACAAAGCCTTCCCTTGTATTGCAAATCACCGCACGGTCCCACTGGTGGGCTGGCGTGGAGCACTCTATAGCAATCAGTGCCACACTGCAGCCTCTAACATTAATCTTCCCTTTCTGTCAAAAGTCTCTGGCACAGGCTTGGAAAAGCAAGCCAGCAAATAAAACTTCCCCCCCCCCAGCTCATTAAAACCGAAGAGTCAATCTAACACTATGACTTTTATGTGTCCAACTTCTGCTGCGTTCAGCACCAAACAGTTAAAAGTGAAATATGTGGCTGGAAGAAACTTAACAGTCGAGTATTATGCAGGATGGTATTCCCATCAGCACTGAGCCACATGTTGTTCCACTAAAGCCAGCAATGTGCTGAGGTATGCACGCAATTTTAAAAGAGTGTACATGACCACTCTGAACAAGCTGCAGGAGGAGTTGTAGCAAGGTCCAGTAACACTTCACTTCCCAGCTACCCATCTGACACAGCTTTCTCACAAGGGTGACAGCAAAACTGAGCTGCACCTCTTTTCCCAACCAAGTTACAACACTGTGCTGCAAACAGCAGTTAGACATTAAAAAAAATCCTTACAGAAGGGTCGTAGGACAAGACAAAACGTAAGAGGCACCTGTTGGTGATGGTCAGTTTTATATACACAGCTGACCATTTGTATGTGTATGTAACATTTATGTTTGACAGTGAGAACACTCAACCCCTGGAATAACCAGGGACGTGGTTGAGTCTTCACCACTGCAATTTTCCAAGCTGCAACGGCATGAGGTGGGGTAGGTAGTCTCATTTAGGCTCCTTGTTCCACTGAAGGGCGAGCCAGATGCTCATCTGATGCCCTCTCCAGCCGGGGCTGTTCTATTATACTGTCTTTAATACATTTGCCTTGTGCCTGCTGACACTCCAGCAGTATGAACATATTAAAAAAAAAAAAAAGCTTTTGGAGAACAATGCAATCCAAGTCGAAAGGACACCCTAAGTAACTGCATGTAATATCAGCTGTGGGTTCAGCTTGAGTATAAAGCCACCTTTTACTTTGCTCAGCACTGTGGCTGTGTGAAAGCATAAAGCCCTTCCATGACCACAGAAACATGAAGAGCCTACAGGGCTTCCCAAACCAGGCCTCTCTCCCAGCCCAGCCATCCAGGTGTCCACAGGACAGTCACAAGTGTCCCCTCAGTGGAACAGACCTACCCCTGCACCACACTGCCCCAAGGGAAGAGAGCACTGACTCAAGCACTTACAACACAGCCCCTGCCAGACACAGCAGTGATTCAGCACAGTAAACATGCTTGTCTGACCCTGTTTAATGCTGTTTATATGTGTTTGGGCACATATATCACTGTCACATCCATTGCCAGCAACACACGCTGTTTTACAGGCACGTTTGACTATGCTGCTCTATGTGTCACATTCCTCATTGCTTAAGATAGGGTTTCTGAGTTATTTTAAAGTTACTTGGAAAACTTGCAATTTATTTTTGCACAAGTCGAGGTGAGTAAGTTGGTCAGAAAGTTATCAGTTGCTTGCTACACCAAGGTATTGAAGTATTAAACAGCTACTCTCACACCTAATTGAAATGCTGAGTTTAAGTATTATAAGTGAAAAGGCAGCAAATCAAAAGAGAAAAGCCCAAATATCTCAAAATTGTTCTTGTAGCAAACAATGGGTGAAAGAGGGCTACTGTTTTTCTATGGAGGAATCCACAAGAGATACTGAGCTGGATCCTCAGCTGACAAAAACTGCATGTCAGCTCTACTGATGTCAAAGGCTGTCCAGTTTCTCAGGTGCAGGCACAGCTCTAGACCTGTTCTGATATAAAACTTCAGAGCAGAACTGTAAATGGCATTGAGAGAACTAATATAAAATTGAAGCAACTTCAATTGAAATGTAAAGTAAGCATCACCTCTATCTACATCAGCAACTGGGCAAAAGAAAAAAACTAAAAAGTACTTTAAAAAACTGTGTTAGAAAGCAATTATTTCTATGTGACATCTTAATTACTTATCTAAATGAATGGAAGAATCTCTGCTTTTAACATGTAAAGGAAAGTCTTTTTTACCTCTGTATAAATTACTACTTTGACCAATGCAGTCCCTATCTCACATACTGCTTCAGAGTCAAGGAATGGAGACATTGTTAAAATGGTAAAAAAAAAGCCCAGAATTTTGTAAAGGTAGTTTGTTTTCTTTGATATATACACTAATACTACTAAAAATGTGATGAACATATCAACCCAGGGATCACTACTTTTATAGGAGCAAAAGATAAAAAATAGATTGCTTAAAATAGTGCAGCTCCCATTAATTAAAATGGGAGGTGGTTACAGCACAAGCTCCCCAAGGCTCAGCAGGAGAGGTGAAGGGGGTGACCAGTGCCTAGCCCTCATCCTGGTGGTGATCCTCAGAGCATCCACCATGGGGTATCCCATTGCAGAGAGGAGCAAGCACGTGTAACAGCACTTTACCGACCAGATTTAAAGAGTTCGGTATCTCCAAACCAGCATGAGTTTGTTGCAGATATTTTAAACATTAATGACCCTGCACATGAAGCACAGGCAGCTCTGCTCAGACGCTGGAGCTGCACCAAGGCTCTCACAGAGCAGCGCAGCAATGCCAAGCACTGCCTGCTCAGGCTGCTCTCACGAACATTTCCTCTCCTCACTGTGTCTTTCACGGCATGAAAAGCAGCTTTGCCCTTATTTTCCCCATCAGAGGATGTAAACAGTTACTCAGGACAAATCAGAAACTGAAAAAGGCAGTAACTACTTTGATTTAACTGCCTGCACTCCAGAATGCTGCATCCTGTTGTTTCTTTCACCAGCAGGTCGTTATGGCATTGTCACCCCATGAATTCAAGACAAATGCATGAATAAGCCCTTGACCTCCAAAAGCACGTGCACAAATTCACCAAAAACCCCCTGAAAAACTGCTTTCACCTCTGCAGGAGAAAGAGGGAGCAGAGGGACCTTTCTGCCAAATCCCTACCCATTCTGGTATCTCAAACACCGTGCAAGTATTTCACATCAATGCACTCCTGTCTTGTGAAACCAAAGCTCCTTGAACTTGAAAAACAGGTAAACCACAAAGCATCTTCCATCTGGGAAAAAACATTACATTTCAAAAATAGTATTTGTAACATGTGGAAAGAAAGGTGTAGAAAGCATTTGCTGCCCAGTATACTCTATGTATATTGCTGGAAGCTTGCCTGCAACATGTAAGCATGCAAAATATTTGCATGCATTGGCCACAAAAGATGTATTTGGAAACCAGGATAATGGTCACAGTCTAAGTGGAAAAAGAGCCCTGTAGTTTTAATAGGAGCTAAGCCAAGTTCCAGTTGGCACGTATCAGGGCTAAGTGGGAACATGGGATCCATCTTCACTTGCCATAACATTGGAAAGAAATTGTTTACAGTGATTCTTACCAGGATTTTCCACCCAGACAGCTAAGTCAAGTACATTTTTAGTAGCAAAAGCACAACCCAGATCCTGGCAACCTTCAATGCACAGGTCCTACCAGGATGCCTCTTAGATACAGATACACAAGATTATTCCATTCATTAGGTGTACACTAATACCAACAGTAATCCTCCCCAAAAGCAAATCTATTGCAAATTCTTCAGAAAGCACTATTCAGAGCTCCATGGTGTAAATCTGTCTCAGGACCCAACATTACAAAGGGATGCTTTCCTTCAACAATCTGCAGATGGTACATTTGTAAAAACATACAGTTAAGAGATCAGACCTAGAGAAAGTTTACTTGAACATTTTACAGTGAAAAAATATTTCTCGTATGGCATCTGTAACAAAAAAAATTTCTATTTTTTAGTCCTAACAATTTTGCCTGTGCAAGGACACACATAATTAAAAACAGCCTCCAGGGTTCTTTCCACTTAAATTCTTCTCCCCCAGACCTAAGAGCCCAAGATGGGCTGTTTCTACATTATTAACTAGGAACCAGTTACCTTCTTACTCCTACCTTTTGGGTACATGTTATAAAGAAAATACATTAATTATTTCCCCAAGCTCTGCTATAAGGATGCCTTATTTCTGATCAGTTTTTTGGGTTTTTTTAAAAAGTCAACAAGGCTAGAATTACTCACTAAGGAATTACCTGACAAATCCTATTAACATAAAGAGCATTCACTGTAGAAGTAACCAGACTCACAATAACAGAATTCTATCATTTATTCTTTTTGTTAAAAATCTCCTGTCTAATAAAGACTCAAAAAAATAAGCAAAAAGAAAAAAAGGCATTACTATTTTCTCTCCACAAAGTTGGAAATCCAAGTAAGGCAAAACTGTCTAAAGTTTTAAAGGTAAAATTGTTTCAATTGTCCAAAGAAGAAAACAGCAAATGACAAAACAAACAAATATATATATTTTGTTGGATTTTGTACTGACTAACCTTTTTCTATGTTTCCAAAATCTAGCATTTAGGCTCCAATGCTAACCAATATTGACATATATAAATCATATCAAGAAGAAAGGTAAGCAGACTTTTCCCCAAAGCTTTAATTTCTTATTTGACAGGAGTTACTGCTTAATGTACCCAGTTCTCTATGAACAGAGACATCCATTTCATACCAGCTGTATAATTCAAACAAGGTCCTAACACAGTCAAATTGGCCACGGTGCCCTTCATGTAGTAATTTTATATGGATGAGCTGTCATTTTAAATTTCACTGAAAATAACTGTAGATACTTTAACTGGATTAAAAAGAACTAAGCCACTTCTCCATAATAAAGCCAATTACTGAGCAGCAGGGATCCACTTCATCATCAATTAATCTATTCAATGTGATCACCACCCAACACATGTAGGAGAGCTGCATTTGAACGACCTTCATTAACTAGATGCGTAACAAACAATCAGGTGAAATTTGTAACTTCCCTCCTAGTTTCAGGAAACTCTTGAAATGGACAACTTTACTTTCAGAAATAAATGCATCTTCAGTATGAAAACAAGTTTGACATTTTTCTTCTTACAGAAAGGGACAAACTTCTTTAAAAAAAGAAATAGTCACCCACACACAGAGATTAACCAACTAAATGGAGGTCAAGCAGTTTGCAGGACACACACGGCCTTCCTAAACAACCACTCTTAATGACCTTTATAAAGCATCTAGAGCCCCAAAAATGACAAAAATCTACCAAAGAACATATTATCTCATCTGTCTTGCAAGGAAATAAAACTGATCTAAGTATTCAAAACAGCTATAAAGTGAGCTATTTGTAATAAATGCCCAAAAACTTTAACACACTTCACAACTGCAAATATGCTTGTATCTGCAGCATTTCCACGAAAAGAACAAAATGTGAGCCCCCAGAAGACCAAGATTTTTTTCTTCTGCTGTTTACAGCAGTTGCTCTGGTGCCTTTGAAAACAAACCCTGTTCCCAGAAGTAATCTCTACACAAGGAATCCAGGCACAGCAGCTCCCAGCACACAGGGACATGGGGCCAGGGGCTGCCAGGATGGTGAGGCTGGACAGGGACAGCCCAAAAGAGAATGCACACCTGGGCTCCCACACCAATGTTTCAGGTCCTTTCTGAAGAACCAGGCAGAAATACAGGCTCTTAAATGTCAGAGTAAAGTGTAACCTTTCTCCCAAGAAAGGAACCTGGAATTCTCTGTCTCCTGAACTTTATGCTGTTTCTAACTTTGAACAGACACTAGAGTTAAGGTCGAGATAATATGAGACACATAAGTAATTAAAAGTAATACCTTTTTGGAAAGGGTTGGGAGCGTTTTTTCTACTTACTTTTGTTTGGTGTGGTTTTCTATTTGTTCGGGGTTTTTCAACTGACTGGGAAAAATCCTTAATACGATGCTGAATTCACACACTAATGGAATTATGGAAACGAGACTATCAAACACTTAGCCAAAGATAACAAGGAACAAAGAGCCTGGCTTCTGAAAGTGAAAACCACTCTTCTCCAGTCTATTAGATTAGCCTGAGACAGTCAACAAGACAGTAATTACAGAAAGCAACGTGATGAATAGCATTTACATGGTCTATCAAAAAGTTTTTAATAAAACGTCCCAGACAGCAAGTTAAAGAAACTTCTGCAGACATTAAGTAGCTCTGAGGCAGGAATCCAAGGCCAGGGCTAGACACCAGCTGACAAAGGAAACCCAGTGTGTCCTCACATTACCAGGCTTCAGCAATCTCACTTTATAAAACCTTTGTCTTCAGTGAGGTGAGGGCCATAGAGAACACAGGCCAACCACACCTGGACAGGCCATGAACAAACTGACTGAGAAATAAGTGTGCATCTCTGCATTAGGCAGGCATCAGTCTCACAACCTGAGTTGTTTCCAATGCACTTGACGTGCATTTCCACCAAAAAATTTGCTTGATAACGGGAGAGGTAGAGAAAAAGAGAGGCGTAACAGAGGTTCATTATTCCTCTAAAAGACAACAGAGGTTCAAACACTTATGTTCCTGAGCACTCTTACCTGTGGAAGGGCACTTGAAGGCAGGATTGTCCTCTGCTGTTGGTGCACCGGGAGCCTTGCAGACCAATTTCTGCCGGTGCTGCTGTGCGTGTTCCCCGGCGTCCGCCTGGCTCCCCTCAGCGGCCTGCGCCGTCCAGCCGCTCCCCGCGCCCTCCACGGAGCGTGTGGGACCCTCCTGGGGACTCGTGCCCAAAGCAGAGTCACCTCCAGGGTGGGCTTTGTACCTAGCTGACGGGGAGCCAGCAGCAGCAAGGCTATTCACAGCAGAAGGGTGGATGCCGGGCAAGTCGGGCTCATCATCTTCAGGGATGGGGTTGTACCATATTTCTCCTTCATCGTCGGCGTCGCCATCCTCGGCGCAGTCCAAGGCAGCGCTCCTGGGCGTGCCCGGGCTCGGCAGGGCACAGCTCCGCGCCGGGCGCTCCCGCCCCGCTGCCACGGAGGGAGCCCACGGCACGGCGGGCTCCGGCAGCGGGACGGGAGATCTGGGCACCGGGAGAGCAGCCCCGGGCGCTTCCTTACAGGCATTGTCTTCTTCCAGAGGAGCAGGAGGGGCTCGGTGGGTGCTCTGCTGCAGCCAGCTGCGCTTCTTGGAAACGGTGATGCTGTTCACCTGCGGCCTGTGCTCGGGCACCTCGCTGGCCTGGGGGCACTTGGGCTCCTTCCTGCTTCTCGAAGCTATGTAAACATTTTCTATGAAATCTGTTCCCAGAAAGGAAGGCAAAAAGAGAGGGAAAGACAAATGTTTAGAATATCGTTTTGCTTATGACAGATGAACACATTTGCTGTCGTATAACACTTGCACCACACCTCATCCAAAAGGACAAAAGATAAGGTGATAGGATCACAAAATTAGATTTCAGCCTGTCAAAACAGAATGTGCACATAGCTAATAAAGAGCAAGGATTGTCTGGCTGTATTTTTAACACTACGCAATTTAGACAAATGGCAGTGAGATAGCTCTGCTGAAAGGTCATGCATACTTCCACAGAAATGGCTTTTTTCTGCCAAGTTCAGGTGCAATCAGTTTGAAAAGTTACTACACAGTACTTCTCCAGTTTAGTTATGCCAATGAAGAAAGTCCCAATGTACTGCTTAAATGGCTACAGAACCACCACATAAATTCATTTCTAGATTTCTATACAAATAAAGGTGACGGTATGTCTTGCACAAGAATCTCCAGAAAGGACTGTCCTTACCAGCTTTATCCTACTTTTAAGACAGAAGGATCCCCTGATTTGGGGGGAATAAAACAAAAGACACCATCATGAAAATAAGGAAGGAGAAAGAAGAAATGCAGAGAAGTTTTTAAGCTACAAAAATTTCATGCAAGAAGTAAACAAATCCCACTGACTGTTCCCAAAACTTGACAGTTTCATTTAAGCAACAGACAAACGTTTAATTGTCCATGGAAAGTGCCGCTCACCCTAAGCCCCCTGTCAGAGCACATCCAAGCCCCATCCTTCAGCAGTGCCATACCCCCCTGGCTGCAGCACATCCCAGCCAGGAAGCTGCAACCACTGCACTAGGACTGGGAGGAGAGCTGCAAATACACCCAAATTAAAAACAAGAAGCAGGTCAGACAACCCTCATGCTGCTCTGCACAGGAGGACAACCCAAATCAGGCTCACTCAGTCACCGAGCTGAACAGGGATAACTGGGTTCACGTAAAACGGACAACCTCTTTTCACATGAAGCCCTCTGCAACTGGAAATTCCAGATGGAAGCAGTTATTTGTTATTGATTGAACATTATTCTCAGCAAGTAATTATTTACACACCAATAATGGATGTTAAAATATGAACACCTCTCTGGAGAACTCAAGGAGCAGCTCTGTAAATCCAGCCAAGTTTGCTGTAGAAAGGCAGACATAAAAAAGACTCATTTGAACACCTTCCCTTTGACCCTCTTTTGGATTTGTACTTTAATGATAGAAGCGATCCTTGATAAGATCTGTAACACCACCATTTTATTTGATGAAAGATTCATCATTTGGTGATTTTTCAAAAGCATAGTCTGCTTGTTCAGCTAAACTGCAGTATTATCACTGTTTGTGATTTGAAGAATTAACTTGTTTCAAAGCATTAACAAAATTAACCACGCTCCTTTCAAAGCCTTTGCACATCTCCACTGAGGTGCTTTGCTACACTGGGGCACAAGTCAGTCAGGTAACAGAATCTGAGGAAAACCTGAACGCACATCTATCTCAAAGTTTCAGTGATCTGGCAGTGATCTGATCCCACCCACAGCATGGAAATGGAATCATGCCGTAATGGTTCCTCCTTACACACTGTCACACTGTAACTGCAAGTAAGAACTAACCAAAAGGATAGGAAACTAATCTGGAATGGGCATAGGGCTATGCCTATGTTTCCAAGAAGTCTATTTGGATCAGGGACTTCTCGGGTAGGCATCCTTCTGCCGGTGACAACTATCCCAAAGTCCCTGCTTCACTCCAAGGATGGTCCCCGCTCTGGTGATATAAATAGATGGAGCATCCAAGAGCTGTATTTCCACAAACAAAAATATCTGCTACTTCCTGCTTTGCTGTAGAAACATGGGTCCTTCCATATTGGTTAGGACAGCCTACAATTCCCAAAACAACAGGCTCCTAAGCAGTGCAGTGTGCCTAAACATACACCGAGTGACACATCTGCTGTCAGCCTCAGGCCCCCTTCAGTCCTAGCAGCAGCAAGCTTTGTTTTCAACATCCAGCCAGGTACCTCGATAAGGAGCCATCTGCAGAAGTTTACTGCACAAACATCAATAAGCAGGAGCCTCCAGCCTCCTCCAGCAAGGCTGCTCGCAGGGACACGCTGCCTGCCACAGGACTCCGGGCAACCCCAACTCTGATCGGCCACAGGCTGCCAGAGGTCATCCACTGGAAATGCTCACTGAAACTCGTCCAAACGAGACACTTACACACTCATCTCCAACTGCAGTTTCTGCAATTGCTAGCAATATTTGCAAGCACTGCTTCCCCTTTATTCGAACTTGGCCCTGATCCTGAAAGCCCTTATGCCTCTGTTTATTTTAGTAACAAACTGCTTCACATGCAAGTATCTGCACAACCAGTGGTTCGATATCACAGAGCAAGTTTTCAATGTTAGGTGTTACAGGAGTGAGTCAATTTTAAATAAATACAATGCTCTGAGAGACATATAGGTCAGGAACATACTTTTTGTTCTAGAGCAAGGCTTCATTCAGAAGAATGCTGCCTACTATTAGCATTTTCACATATATATTTAGTTTTATATTTCATATAGTTAAGACCATATCTCCACACAAATAGCAAACGCGATAACAGTTCCTTTCCAAAAGGCTTCGATATGGTGTTCAAGAAAAACAAAGTCACTTATTTCCTTCACCTTTCACTCTATTGACGAAAAATTAAATAAATCAGTATTTCAAGTTAAGATAGTAACAACACGTGTATACTCAGAAATCAAAGCTTCAATGTTTCAACTCAATTGAAGTCAAAACTGACATTATGCCAACTCCGTGGGCACAGAAAATACTTCACCACAATATCATGCCTTGCTTTGCAGATTGCATGGAAGCAGGGAACAGCTTTATCCAGCCTCTCCATATAAGGATCAAACAATTCTCAGTTCTTCTGGCTGATATTTAAACATGTTCTCTTTCACTAAGTTTCCTAGCAAAAGTATAACTACCATATATTCAAATGGAACTACGACAAAACCGAAAATTGATCCGTAAGATTTAGAGCGCATCTTTAAAAAGTGAACAAACCAACCAACCCCAGCGGGCAAACAGCAGCGGAGGAGTGACAAGCAGATGTGGGAGACAAGACAAGGAGCAGGGACGCGCACACAGCGCGGGTCTAAGCCCCAGAAGCTCCGGCTTCGGTGAGGAATTCCCGCTCCCAGGAGAGGCGCAGGTACCTCGGCACGCTGCCGCCGCTCGGGACCGATTCCAGACCCAAGCTCACGGCCGGCCCCGGCGCGGCGCTCCGGGCAGCGGGCACGGAGCATCCCGGCGCCGCGGGAGCCCCCGCCCGGCGCTGCCCGGCAGCTGGAGCAGCGGCCGATCCGGGCAGCCGGAGCCTCGCGGCCGAGCCAGGCGAACACTTACCCTGCGGGGCGCAGACCCCGCCGTGGCGGTGCCCGACGCCCGCCGCCGCGCCTCGCTGGGACCTTCTGCCCCGCAGCTTGGAGAGCGTCCTGCGGAGCGGCTCGGCCATGCCTGGCGCTGCCTCCGCGCCGCGCTCAGCGGGCGCTGCCCCCCGGCCCGCGGGAGCGCACGGCCCCCGAGCGCCGCGGCGGCCCCGCCGGCAGCCCCGGCCCCGACCGCCCCATGGCGCCGCCGCCGCGCGCGCCCGGCCCCGGCTCCGCCGCGCACATACTTGGCATAGCTGAGCGGGGTGAGAGGGCGCCCGCGCCGCGCATGCGCGCCGCCCGCCACGCCCCGCCCGCCGCGCGCGGGGTCGCCCCGGGGGAGCCGGGCTGGGTGAGGGGCGGCCGGAGCGCTGCACCCCTGGAGCCGCGGCAGAGCTCCAGGTTGCCGTACCCCCGGAGGCGCGGCACGGCAGGGCTCGGGAGCGCCGTACCGCCGGAGGCACGGCAGGGCTCGGGAATGGCGTACCCCCGGAGGCACGGCAGGGCTCGGAAGTGCTGCATCCCCGGAGCCCGCTGGAGGGAAACGGGAATGCCGTACCGTACCCTCAGAGCCATGCCGGGGCCCGGGATTGCCGTACTCCCGGCCCCGGGCGCTGTGCGGGCACGGACTCCCCGTTCGCCACGGCGGCCCCCAGTGTCCTCATCTCCTTCGGCAGCCGTGTGCGTAGTGTTACTTGACAAAGACCAAAGGAATCGCAGCATATTTTAAATACTTCTTTACCCTTGATGTTGTCTCCTCCCGGCCCCAAAGAAACAAATCAGTGGGCTGAAAACCTATTTCTGCCCCCTGGGCTCAGGCTGTACATGTGGCACTTCTCGCTTCCCGACACGTTCTCTCCAAAGCTCCTGCGGGCCTGGTATGTGGGGATGGAGCTGGCCTCGCTCTTAGCAGCTGTTACTATCCTAGCCCAAATGCCACGCCGGTGGAAGACAAACAGCATTAGGACAGGGCAAATAATGTGCTGGGGCTGCTCAAGTAGGCAAAAATCCAGTTTTTGTATATGTGCTGCTCAGCTATATACTGCAATGGTTCCATTAGTAAATGCACAGCCCTTGAAAAGCGATCTTAGGAGA
The DNA here is from genome assembly GCA_037013685.1 of Acridotheres tristis. Taxonomy (NCBI): domain Eukaryota; kingdom Metazoa; phylum Chordata; class Aves; order Passeriformes; family Sturnidae; genus Acridotheres; species Acridotheres tristis. Next base: position 15,276,621 of record CM072895.1, read on the forward strand.
TGATATGGCATTGATTTTTTACCAAGATAAAGTATTGAGACAGATTTGTTGGTTAATTTGAACCTGAGTCTACATCTCCTACATTTAGTTTCATTATAAACAGCTTCAGGACTATATTTTGCAGCTTTTTATGTGGCATAGCTTACAATCATTCTGCAGTACATCTGTCTTGTGGTGGGTGAGAGCAGAGGACCCACTGCCATCTCCTACCCGTTGGCCATAGGTTGGCTGTCACCTCGTTTGGTTCAAGAGAGAGCAACCGCATACCACATATGAGCATCATTCATATTCATAGATTTCCTCTGTTACCAAATTCTGATGAAGGTCTAACAGTTCGCTCATCTAAAATTAAATCTTCCTGAAGAACAAAATTAGGTTAAATTTTTGAATATTTATATGTGAGACACCAACAGTAGTAACCCAGTAATACCTGTATTCTACAAAGTAAGAACAGCTCATTACAGAGTAGTTGCAATTTCTCCTCAGCTGAAATAAATCTCACAATAGTTATCATATGTCACAATGCAACAACTTGAAATGCTGTTTTGCCATCCTGTCTTTTGAAACCATTTGCATTCCTTTAAATACGAATATTGTGAAATATCTGTGTACGGGTTTCAGAGCAAGATGTAAAATCATTCCAGAATGCCTTTGGTTGGGACAAATTCCAGAAGCGATGGTGGTGAATGGGATGGTCCCAATACTCAGTGCTGTGCAGATGAGGAACTGTGAGTCCCAATGGATCTGCCCGGCCTCTGTCCCCACGGCCTCAGATCCTGCTTTGTCTGGCAGCTGCATTGCAGCACTCATGGACTGGGTTTGGAACTGCATCTCAGGCAAATTATTGTGCAAGAAATGCATAAGCCCAAAACTGTCAATGATTTTCTGACAGCACACTTGCTGAGTACAATCCATGTCTGTCTCCAGCATGCATCTGTCTCCAGCAAATTCATCCACAATTACGTTTTCTTCATTACCCAAGGGCCCAGGGCCACCTCACCAGAATTGATCTTACCTGTTTAGGTAGTTTTCTTTCCCAACAAAAATGTTTGATTTCTAGCTGGAATCAGTATGTAGAGCTAAGCCTTTTATTATACCTCCCAGAACTGATCTGTAAGGATACAGCTGAAGGAGAAAAGTATAAATAAATTTGATGTTGTTGTTCTGCATGTCATAATTAGATGCCAAAATAGGTTGCCCAGAAAAGATGTGGGAATTCTATCCTGGAGACATTGGAAACTTGTCTGGCCCTGGCCAAAGTCACTTACATGGCCCCTGCTCTGTGTTGGGGCTGACCAGACAACCTCCAGAGGTGCCATCCAACCCAAATTACTCTCCTAACGATAAAGTTTTCTTCTACTGGAGCTGCCATGCTCCCTAGCTGAGACATAGCTTGGATAGAAGGAATGAAGTCCAGCCAAGCAGAACATCAGTGACAAAAACCCCGTTAAAATTCTGCATGGGCACCACAGCCTGACTGCCCTGACCTCACTGATGCTATCAGGAGCTGAGATGTGGCACCAGCACATGCATGCCTGAAGCAAAGGGCATGCATTTGAAGTGTGGAAGAGGAAACCTGCCCCATTGAAAACCACAAAAAGATTCCAAACAGCTAGCAGCTGAATTCTGGGCTTTTTCTGCAAGAAATATTCGTTGCAACCATTTCAAACTAAGCAAACCACTTTACATCTACCTTGACTCTTATCTTCAGACCTTCAGATTTTCCACATGTTCTAATGGGAAATCATATTTTTTATGTGTATGTGTGCCTTTGATTGTCTGAATTATTTTACTAAGGAATAATAACTAGTTGCACTTAAAGTAACTACGTAACTTTTAGCAAGTTCATCTAATTTAGGAGGCATTTTTGAAAATATTTGTTATTTGGATATTTCAGCAATTAAAAGAATATTAGTAGAAAGTAAGTACTGGCCAGAGTAAGGATCAAATCCTGCAAAGAACTGGAGTACCGGCATTTGGTGTCCAGTACTTACTGTCTTCTCCCATGAGTATTAGCTATGGAAACAAAAGAAAATTCAACACCATTGTGTTTTCCATGCTGCTTCACACAGTATTTCCTTCATGTTCTGTATGGTTTTAAATGTTAGTTTAAGCACTTAGATTATTCCTCTGTGCATTAGGTACACAGGAAATAGCTTAGTGAAAAGCTGCCAATAGCTGAGTCTATGAACACAGTTTGATCTGTATCTTAGAAAATAGTTTCCATTCCAAACTGCGGTTACAAAGCACTTTTTCTTGTTGGCAGCTGGATTTTTTTTTAAATCCCTATGCATCCTGTATTTGCCCAACTGTGTTGGCATTGATCACACACAAAAACAAAACAAAACAAAACAAAACAACAAACCTGCAGATAAAGTAACATTAAGGATCTGGCTGGAACTAACTTGAGCCAGTGGAGTAAGAGTCAAAGCTGAGCTTTTGTTTTCAGCTCAGACTGTTTTGTTCAGGAGCAAAGCACATAGCGCTGAATGCGAGTCCTTTTACTTGGCCTTCTACAAAAAGTAAAAGCTATTTTAAGAGAATGGGACTAGAGCATGCATGAACTTGAAGAGGCTTCTAGTTAGGAGATGGGCAAATATTTAGGACCAGTTAAACAGCGTAACTTTTAGCAAAGAGAAAACAGTATTCTTCTGATGGTACAAAGAGATGTTTTTAAAAGTTTTTTTATTAACAGATTGAGATTTCATCAATTACTTAATTTTTTCTGAGCTGATAAGGTGAGAACTATAAATAACTGAACAGGCAAAAAATCCAACTGAAATTGGAAAAAAAATTTATTTATGAGAAGGATATCCCTGGTGAAGACGCTGGTGCGTAGGTAGCAATGTTTGGGCCTTGATATAGTTGAATAGTGAAATTATGCAGCTAAATATTTCCTCATAAAAGACTTAAATAACCTTAAATAACCTCCAAAATAACCTTTCCAGCCTTGCTGACAGCATCAGAGATAAGCTCTGCCTCAGCAGATAGGTTGAAGAAGTTGTGCTTCCCTAAGTACACAGGCTTTCATTTCTCTACACACTTGGGGGACTGGTTTTGAACTGTCCTGGTCTAACTTCAGAAAATTCCATCCCTCATAGCGTACAAGATCTCCTCAGATTTATCTGAGATAATAGTTACTTATTAATTTTGGATGTACCTGTGGAAAGATGTACTTTATTTTCCTTCAGTGGGATTCATTTGTGTGAGTAAAGCTAAAAGTGTCTGGAAACATGAATGAGTCTCCTTTTCATTGAAGCTTAACAAATCAGTATCTTTCTTCTCTCAAGACCTGTCGCAGACAGAGGGATAAAGTGACAACTATATGACTAAAGTGGAGCTGATGACAGCTGGGAACTGGAAGCATTTGAATGCCCCAATAAAATCTATGAGCACTCTTTTTGTTGAAAGCGTCTGCCTTCCTGACATCAAAATGGACTGAAATAAGAGTCCCATGAAATTCTATAGGGCAGCTAATAGCTGTGTGTCTTATCTCCAGCCTGCCAAATGACTGATCTCTCTCAGACACAGTCACCACTACAGTCATCCAGACCTTTGTTACCCCCACATCCTATTTTGAACTGGCCTGCCAAGGCACCCCAGAGGCCCAGAATACAGCTGCTTATCTTAGGAAAACAAACCAATGGGAGAATAAAACATTTATATTCTAAACCTGAGGAGGTTGATAGACAACAGGCTGGACAAAGTTGAAGGTGTTCATTACCAAAATGAGTCCACCATCTGCTTCCTGGTCACTGGTAATATTTGCAGTTGGAGTTGCCTTTTTGAAAAGTGGATTTTAGAGACTCCAAGAGCAGTGAAGTTTTTGGCTCAAACCACTGCCTCCTTCTAGACAGCATCCTTGCCAGACACCTTCCTCAACCAAAACTGCTTTAAAGAGGCTCCTCTGTTGAGATCTTACACATGCTGCACTACACCTGCATTGTTGTTGCATCAGGATGGTAACCCTGCCTTTATATGAAGTGCTGAGCCCATTGCTTCCAGGGGCATGGTCCATCTGTCCTGTTAAACTGTAATTAAAATGAAACAGAAAAGGATTTTAAGAGCCATATAAGGTAAACCGAGATTCAAATGAGCGATGTGATGGAAATACTTCTGTTCATAGTTATCAGCAAACTTAAGTAGCAGGAATGTTCACAGCTCTGCCTTCTGTGCTTTGCTTAAGCAGAAATAAGACATGAAGTAATTCACGCTCTTTTTAGCATCTTATATGTATTTTTTAAAGTTAATATTTGACATTTTAGAAAATGCAAGTTAACACCTCTATGACTTTTTCAAAACATATCATTGAACTTCAGGGCTGTCACTACCACCTCTGCCTGCAATCTTACAACATGCCAGTGCTATGGTAGGATGTCAGTCTCACTGAAGATATGCTAAAAATACCAAAGTATTTTGTGTGTAAAGAAGCCAAAGCATGACCCATACAGTAAAAATAGTCAGTATCATGACCATCACCACAATTACCTTCTCCTAACAAGGAGACAAAACCAGCAGACTGGTGGCACTCAACCTAGCTTGAAGTGAAAGTAAATACCGGCTAATAGTGAAATATATTTGGTCAAAAGAAAAATAGCTTCAAATTTTTGCTCAAAACATCAGAAGGTTCTCTATGAAGGAAATGAAATCTCTAAATAAGCATTTCTCTATTTTGTCCTATGTCTTTAGGCTGGGACCATATTCGTGGTCCTGCCATTTCTGTCCCAGAAGAAGCAGAGCTCTCATGGATGTCCTGTGGTCCATCTTTCTACTTGGCCTTGTGCCTTCACAGTCTCCACCACCATTCAGGCTCTCACAGAATTTTGTTTTTAATCCAAATTTAGATTAAATTTGTGACTCTCATCCCCCCTCTCTAGCTGGCTACAAGGTTTTCAAGCTGTGTCCTTTAGCAGCCCCTGTTATATTGAACTGGAACTTGTAACATCTGCAGACCCTTAGCACAGCTGGCTCTGCCAGGCCACCCAACACAGCCCAGGGAAGTTGCAAGGTACATCTATCATAAATCACATTATGCACAGGGCCTTAAAATGTGCTGCATATGCAAAATTTATTTATTAAAAATCCTGCAAAACTTACAACACTGTATGAATATATTGGATGACTTCCAATTACCTATCAGCCAACATAATACCAGATCCGGGGAACACAGTTAATGAGCATCTTACGAACTTTCAGAAAGTAGATTCCCCTTTCTTCCACTTCTACCACTAGAAATAACGATTTTTCAAATCATCAACATAGAAAATCTGAGTTTCACATGAGAGCAAAGTATAAGAAACTTCTAAATGTGGTATCAGGAAAAGCAATATATAGAAAGAAAAGTGGAAATGTCCTTAAATTGAAAAACGGATCCTTTTTAAGAATTGTATATAGTATGCTGTGCTCAGAGTACTTGACTTAAGATAATCACAAGGATGCCTTAAAGATGTGTTTTCATAATCTTAAATTTTAAGTAACAGATGTTTCTGTAGGCAAAAATCTGGCAATGACTTTTGCAAGCTGAAAGGACCTACTCTATTTTTCTCTTATATAAGCTAAATAATTTTATAACTCAAAAAACTTTACATATGTACATATAAGATAATTTCATTATAGCTATCCTGTATGTTACAAAGCCAAAACAAATGGGGGGGAAGCACCAGAGAAACACAGCATATCACCCCAGGCTGCTGAGAGATCTGTGGAATTTCCTATGTGAAATATTCTCTTCTTTCTCTCCATTGTGTGTGAGTCAAATGGAGTAATCAGAGACGTACATGGTGACGAACCATGGAGGATTTTTTTGCACGTCTTGAAGTGCACCTATCAAGCAAAACTTGAAAACTGAGAAAAAGGTGTTCCTGCTTTGGACAGCCAGTATAGAATACATGTTTTGACCTGATGAGCTTTCTTGACTTGTAAAGAGCAGTGCAGCAAGGAGATTAATACTTGAGCCAGCTGGCTGCAGTGGGGAAAGTCCCTTATTTGCAAACTTGCCAGAGTTGCTGCCTACTATCTGCTGACAGCTTGCTCCCAGCACTCACTCACTCACTGCTGTGATAACAAGCAATGGCAAAAGCACAGCAGCTCATGGGAAGGTGCTATGGTCAAGCTTCTTTTAATTATTCATGTCCATCATAACATTCAGTCACTCCTGGGAGACAAAACAGAATCCACAAAAATGGAGGTGAAAAATAGATTTAGAATCTCATTTGTGCTCCCTTAATCACACATGTCCTCCATTTGCTCACATTCACATCAATTTGGGTTTAAATATCTTGAGTTACATGGTCCTATTATTGTCCCAATGACCTCACCAGTCCTGTGGTCATGTATTTAGGAAGCATTTCCAAGTATTTAACCCAAATGTTAGTCAGCTGTTCTATCTCATCATGTCTCATGATGTATTGGTGTAATTTCCTGCTGGTCTTTTGAGGCACATGGCCCTGGGTGGTGGCACCTTTCCCTGCCCAGCCCAGCAAACCACACTGCAGAGGCAGAGGTGACACCAGGCACTGGCACAGGGACCACCAGCCAGTCCTGCATGGGTTCCTCTGAGCTTCCAGGAATATTACCTGGACAATAAAATATATACCCAAATGCAATTTACTCTTTTCAATAATTGAAAAACAATTTCTTTTCACTTTGAAATATTGTCTCCGTGGGAGTGGAAAGTCAATGTGTCTCAGCTGATCAAGTATTCGGAAAAGGCTACAAAGGCTTCTGTGCTTTCTCTAGTGGGCACTCACAGTAAGGGCACTCTTCAGGTGAGAACTGTTAGAGAAGTGTGAGCTATTGAAAATATTCAAAATATTTACATTCTTTAGTGGATAGAAGCACTACTTTATCCTAATCTCTTCTCTAATTACTTGAGTTTCCAGCTATGCCACAGCATAATCTGTGTAATGTTCACAACAAAGACCCACAGCATTTTAATACAACAAATTTCACATGAATTTGACAATACTGGGAATTCTGAAAGACCATTTATATCTAATAGATTACATCAATTTTCCAAAGTATATTTCTCCTTATTTAACCCCTCAACTTTACTTCTTAGTGCTAAAATTTGTTTCCTAAACGCCATAATCTTCTCCAGAATAAGAAGACTCACTGGTATGTAAAAACCAATCATTTAAAGTTAAACTTCTGGCTTTTTAAAGTTAAACTTCTTGAGCTCTAAGATCTAAAATGACAGATTTTAAAATCTATTTTTGGATGGGTTTAACTTTGTATGTTTCCAAACACCAGCTTCTGCTCTGAAACGTCATGTGCAAGGTCATTTTCAGTGTTCTTCCACTTTTGTCTGGCAAATTCCCCTGTTGTCTATATATGAAAGAAACACAAACCGGATATACTGAGTGTAAAAACAGAATTTGCATGGGAGGGACAAGGACAGAAGGAAGTCTGAAACTAAAAATTACTCCAAGTAGCTTATTCAAACTGTGTTTCCAAGGTGACAAAAACCTCTTTATTGCAAGGTTGCTCATTTATGTTGCACAGTTGCCAGGATTTTGATCTAATTTTTAGTGCTGAAGAACTAAAATTATCCCACTTCTTCCCCAAATAAAACCCAACCAAATACAACAAAACAGATTTTAACTGTGTCGTGGCTTCTGTCTTCACAACCAGCAACAAAAGAAAATCAGGTCAAATTGTAAAGCTGCCAATTTTAGCATCCCTTTGGAAGATGTATCCCCAAATACACATTCTAATCATGCATCCAGTTCATCAGGTGTCACAGGCTAAAGTATGCACTGAGACCCCACTACCAGTTTACCTTTCTGAGCTGGCACCTTGCACACAGTGTGACAGGCAGGACCCCACCTGGGCAGCTACTGGCGCAGCAAAGCAGGCTGAGAAAGGAAAACCCTGAGGAAACATACCCCGAACATGCTTCTTCAGATCTTCATACATATATTTTAGGAAAAAAAAAGGAGCCTAAGCAAACAGCAGAGACTGCACAGCTCTATGAACAATCTCAAAATTGACAGATCAGTTCAGCAACACTGCTGAGGTATTAAAGTGGATATTTTGTTAAGTATTGTATCAAGTCTCAGAGCTTTAACACCTTAATATCATCAACATTTTGTCCCAGGATTCAAAGCCCTCTTTTGCACAGCACATTGTCCTTCTTTATGGACAAAAGCTGGAACTTCCTTTTTCTACCCCAGTCCTGCCCCTTCCTCCTATCAACATCTTTCTCTCATAGAAAACACCCCAAAATTTGACTTCAGAGTCATCTTCCCCCTCCACTCTGCCTGCTTCTGAAACACAAGAAATCAATTAATGCTCTAAGCTAGCATATTTTTTCATTTCTAAAGAATGTAGGGGCTCAGTGAAGACTTAGATATTTACCTGCTTTACTGGGAAAACCCCAGAGAGTTATGCCCCCCTAGTTCTACCTCCTCTCTTCCCCTCTCTGTCTGAGTAGCTGAGCTTTGAGACAAGTGCCATGACACAGCTCCATAGAAGATTGATTTCCTGAAGTGGACCTTCCCATCTCTAGACCTCACATCCACTGCAGTCCTCACAGAGCTGTTCCTTGGGCCTTTGGAGGGGTTTTGCCCATACTGCTCCCAGGGCCCCGAGCTTTGCCACTCACAGGGGCAGAGTCCTCTCGAGATAAGAAAATGGGTTTATCAGTCTTTTGTTTGTCAGCTACTTAAAACAGTCTTAGAAGTCTCTGAATGCAGACAGGCTTACCAGTCATTCCAATGGAAGCCTATTCCTTCAGGATTCAATGTGCACAAGGAGACAACATGCAGGGCTGGTTCTGCTGACTTGCCCTCCCCTCTTCTGCCCACCCAGTGAAAAGCAGCTTGTGACTCATCAAGGCATCCTGGTCTCCAGTGGCGTTTCTGGTTCCACACACCATTTGAGAAGGACAACAGTTGTTACGAAGGGCTGCTTCCCAAGGAGGCATTTCCTTTGCTGCTGACAGGCATGAGCTCGGTTACTTCTCATGCTCAGGCTACTGTTGCCTTAGAAACCAGAACAAACTGAACAAGAATCTGCACTTCCCAGGCATCAGAGTTTCCTGCAGAACTGGCTGTTATTTATCTATCTTTCTCCACTAAGAAGTCCTCACGTTGTAGTCACTGGAGATTACTGCAAGACAAGACAGCCAGTATCAGAGTGAGCCTTGTGCAGAGGCAAGAGGGGTAGGAACTGCAGGTGTGATGCTGGAGTGCTGCTCATGTGCTGTGGGAAGTGAGATAGACACACAGGGAGCAGGACAGCAGTGCCCAGCTGCTCCATGGGCCTGGCTGTCCTCCCAGGTGACATGTAGGACACCAGCTCCCCCTGATTCACTATTTTGGGGTCCTTCCCAGAAGCCTGAAGTCAAACCACTTGTCATTCACTGTGCCAAGTCTTGCCAGAATTAGCGTGCAATGTTTAGGAATCCCAGTATGAAATGTTCCCAAAACATCAAAGAAACAGTGAATTCTCTATTTTAATATGTCTGATTCAGCAAACACTGTGGAGCCAAGTGTCTACCTCAAAGCACACTGCACGTGGTGTTTCTGTCTGAAAAGCACATCCATCTGCCTGTCCACAGATTACAGGGCTGGGAGTTCCCAAAGCTTTTAGCCCAGTCAGCAGGGGCAAGCCCTACCTTATTAATGCAGCTATGACACTGCAAATCTGTGCATCTCAGCCCTTGCTGCACTGGCCTGTGCTCTCCCTTGCCGGTTTGTATACAAAATGTGTATTTTTAAAGTACACTCACAAGCGGTAACCTGAAGCAGAATTTTTTTTGCCTGTCAGCAAAGAACATCTGGAAATGATCAATCTCCCTCTCCACCTTGCCCAAATGTCTTCAGGGAGAAATCAATCTTTTAAGACATCTATATTAAAATGAAAAAATGCATTTGTAAGCTTGCAAAATTCAGTTAAGTTGTCCTGAGAAGAAAGCATAGAAGTGTAAAGGAATCCATTCTTTCTAAGAGTAAAGAAACCACAAATCCCTTTCCTTACTCTGCTGCAAGGTGCACGACGAGGCATCAGCGCCCATCAAGAAACAGAGACTCACTGCTATTGTTCCAGCACTGTAAATTCACATGTGGAATTAGCTCACAGACAGCAGACTTTCCATTGCCTGTGGTGGGATTAATACATAGCTAAATTTCATCCACACATGTAGATTCTTGCAGGAATAAATGCAGCATCTCTAAGGAGAAATGTCACCATTCAGGGAGCCCACAAACAATGATCAGTGCTGCAATTTACTCTTTTCCATCACCCTTTGTAATATAAGAACCAGTGAATCAATTAATACGAAAGACACAATCTAAGGTGAGGAAAGAGCTGACTTTAGAAGGTGATACTGGCATGCTACCAGGAGCAGAAACATTGAAGAGAGCTGTGTTTTCCCCAGCAGAGTGTATTTTGGGGGCAAAGGCGTGTGCTGGAGGGTGCTGAGCAAGCAGGGCCCTCGCACGGGCAGGGTGTGCCTGCCCAAGTATTTCAGTTTGGAGCAGCAGGCGGCTTTTGAAGTGACTCTCCCTATCAGCCTGGCAGACTCCACTTTGGTTTCCAGAGTGCACCAGCTGGATTCCTTTCAGATGAAACTCAAATCAGAAGATGCACTCTAGGAGTGCACTGAACGCACTTGGACTGCTCCTGGGCATTGCTCCTGTGGGAGCAAAGCCGAGCGAGCCTACAGCATGGACTGGGTCACATTACGGGCACTCTCCTATTGTGCCAAATGACTTACCAAAACAGAGCACAGATTAAAGAGCATCCTTTAGCATGATATCAGAAATAGAACTGGTCACACAGTACTTCCCCAAGACCCCACAGCACTAACCAGGAGAGGCAGTAAACCTTATTCTTATAAAAACAGAAGAGCTACTAATTTAGCAAACAAAAGCCATATGCAATCGAATTGAAAGAACAAGCAAATGTTCAAGATGGAACTGATCACCTGAAATGGATTACTTCCCAAGTGCCAGGGAAGCAAATTTCCCAGCTGTTAGTATTTCTGGTTCTTAATGCTCAAGGGTGTATGCACAATTGGGGATATAAACAGTTCTGATGGAAAATCTGGGAGAGATTCGTGGGAATTAATGCTGTTATTAATTGTGATAGTTTTACAGGTTAACTTCAGCAGAATGCTTTTAAAATCTAAGGGATTTTTGCAGCATGAGAAGGAAAAGAAAAAATCAGGGTCTACAATATATTCCTAGTATAGACCTTCTGATTCATTTAAGCCCCTTCACATTATTTATTGAGCTCTGAATTTCAGAGCAATCCATGAAGACAGCTGTGTCACCTCAGCATTACTGTCCTGCAGCCAAAGCAGGCATCAAGTGAAGTTTCCTACCATATGGCATATCCAGCCCTGGAAACATTTGCCCTATAAGCAAATCACATTAGGTATTTTCAAAGTGAATAAGACCATTAAAACCCTAAATAAATACAGTGGGTCAATTCCATGTCTAGGACCCCCATTGCTTCTCTCAAGTATAATGGTATTTTCATTCCTTTTGAACAGACTTGAGAAAAAAAGTTGGTTTTAAGGGCAGATTTAACTTCTGAGTGAACTGTGGGGTCTGAGTGTTAAATGCTAACCAGAGATACCCCAGTCCAGCAGCAACACAATCCTCAGCATAAGTCTGTTCCAAAGAAACTCAGGTGCAGTGCACTGTAGCAGGTTCTGTGACCAGACAAATTTGACTCAGAAATTATTAAACGTTCCTATATTCCCTTGGCTATGCTACAACCAAAGCAAATCCTGAGGTAAATCACATTTTATGACCCTGAGTATGTCATACTGAGCCACGGACACGTGTGCTTACACAGGAGTCCTTGCTCTGTGTGAACACAAAACTAGAGACCATGGAGTTGCTAGAGAGGATTATATGCTTCCCCAAAATGAGAAAAGTTAAACTCTCTTGTTTAAGTGCATGTTTTTGCTGATTTCTACTGATTCACTAAAGCACCAGGCAGAAGGGCTGGCAGGGCCGGTTGCATCACTGTTTCCCCTTCCAGCGCTGTTTTAAAGCCAAGAGGTCTGACAGGAATGGTGTGAGCCTGGCTAGCCTGGGGCAGCCAATGGGCTGGGTCACCTTGGGAAGGCACATTCCAGCCTTATTTTTGTAACCTTCTATGAAAGAAGGTTAGAAGTCCATGCTATTATAAGAAAAATGCAACTTTTCAAAGCCAATTCGTCCTCACTTTCTTATTTTACAGAAAGAAGAGGTTTTCTTGAGTATTTTTAAATTTAAGCCAACTATACCTTTTTCAAGCACAAGATCAAAAACCCCTTTTCGGGCTTTTCTAAGTTAGAAACTTTGAAACTCAATAGTTTGTCTGAAATAGATGTTTAGCATGACATTTAAGCATTCATTATTTTCATATTAATTTTCACTGCTTTGTTGAGACAAACACAGTTGACAAAAATTGTGTGCCAAATAATTTTTTTCATCATGATCCATCAATATAAGTGTTTTTTTTTTTTAAAGGAGAAAGGATTATGGTAATTCTTCCACTCAGCATTCAAAAATCAGGTGAAATTTACAGTGCAAAAGCTGTTTAAAATGCTTTTGTCTAGAGCAAGATATCAAGAAAGTAAACAAAATAGATGCATACTATTTCAAGAGACAGTCGTGCATTATAAAGAAAATTAGAAAGGAATTGGGTTCTGTAGAGTAAAGCTGAGCTGCAGATGATTCAACAGGCTCTGTGCCAACAGTAACAAAAGTGCTCTCTGCTGGAGCAGCACAGCTGGAAAACCTGCTAACAGCCCTTATATAGATACTTAAAAAAGAATAAGTTTTCAACGGGGAAGCAGTATTTCATTACTATTGTCAAAGATCATGGTGACACAGCTGCCAGAGATACAGCTTCTTTACAAGGATCCAGAGCCACGCACAAAGGTTCCTGTGAGAACGAATCACTAATGGTAAGCAAACCTTAGACCTTGTACAACCCCCAGTATTCCTAACTCTTAAAACAGTACGTTTTAAACTAGTCCTTGCCATTACAAACCTTGTAATTGCATGAAATACAACAACTGTGAAACGTTTCAGATAACGTATAAGCTCTTAGTCTCACAAAATACAATTTCATCAGTACTAAGGAAGGGATTACCACAGAAAGTGACACATTTCTAGATCAGAAGCCTAACAGATAAACTTTTTCACATGTAAAAAAACCCCTTTTTTAGGTCTTCATTACTAGTAGGGATCCTTTCTGCAACAGAAGTGAAATTAATCTCTCACATTACCTGGCCTGGTTCCTCAAAACATCCCTCACCAGCCTGTGTCAGAGAGGTTACTTTTTTAACAAACCTGAATCACATTCCCCTTCCAACAGAAAGACTCCCCAGTGACTTTTGCTGTGAGCCTGCTGCTGGCAGGGTTGTTGTTTGTTTGGTGTTTTGGTTTGAGGAGAGTGTGTTAATCCTCCCCTGAGAAGTACTGTGGTTTAGGTTTAACTCCCCATTACACTTTCCTGAGATTAACCTATATTAATTAATCCTGTACTTGTTTTCATATCAGTCCATCTGCAGCAAGAAACAGAAGGTGGGAGAAGTTACGGGAAGGGATGGAAAATCATGGTTCGCTCCAAAGAGCAAGTTTACTCTGTTAGAAGACAAGAAAATACAGAGTTCTTGTGCTGCTGCTCACAGCTACAGCAAAGCAAATGTGTCTTTGTCTTCTGCAGCTACCAAGACTAAAGCATTCTAAAGATGAAGACCACTTCATCTTCTAAATGAAGAGCCCTGATAAAATTATTTGATAAGGACTAAAAATGCTTATCTCCATTCATTGAATTCATTGCATTCTTCTGTCAATCCAGCTCCACAGGCACCGGCTTCCCTGAAAATTCCTGCTTTTTTCAGAAGTGCCCTGAAGAAAACAGTTCAAAGGAATTAGCAGCACAAACCCATTCCAATCTCTGCTGTGACTCTGCCTTCCATCCCCAACCGATCTTTGTACACTTCTAACACTGACACAAATTCTGTGGACTCCTCTAAAGATTATGTTGTTCCTTTTGGTCTGTGATACTTTCAGCATAAAGAACTAGCTCACTGCAATCTTTATCCCTCCATTATTCCTGATATTTCTTGGTTCCTAATTATATAACTTTTAAACTTTTAGAAAGCAGCCCACTGCTACCACCACGTTTGTCTCAGAACAGAATTACTCCCCGAGATCCCCATGTCTCACAGGAAGCCTCCTGTGCAATGAAAACACAGAATTTCTTTGCAGCAGTTTTCTGTGTTCTGTTGTACAGAACACAGAATTTCTTTGCAGCAGTTTTCTGTGTTCTGTTGTACAGAAATCCTGCTTTTGCTTCAGTCTTGACATTCTGAGACAGCCACAGCCTGCCCAGCTAATCACTGCCTCTTGCTACATCATTTATTGAAGTTCACATCAGTCAGTGCAGCCAGAAAACGCCTTTGGCAGTAATGGAATCAGATTTCTTACAAGGTGCCTCCATTTGCTCAAGGGATTTCTTCTTTTCTTCTGTAACATTTGCCCTCTTATGAATTACAGAGGGGTTGGCATCTCCACCCAAGTATGCCTGGACAGCCATTCCCACTCTGCTGCTGCAAGAGCAACTGGCCTGTCGGCACTGGTACCACCCAAGCCTGAGGGTCCTGGGATTTGTCCAGCTATTGGGAAAACACCCTTTCAGATTTTTCCAGTCTAATAAGGAACTGTAGATGTCCTAAAACAACATTTCTCAAAATGGAAATGCTGCACAGCTGTAGCCATTGCCAGGGTCCCTTTCAACTGGTACAACCATTTATCCTACAAGAACACACAGTTCAGCTGTAATTATCTTCCATGCTTTTAAGACAGTCCTGCACTGTTCTCACATCCAAACCAAAAGCACAAACATCTGTGACCAATGGCCAAAGGAGCTTGGATAAAATCAGCAAGCTAACACATAAACAGAAACAAGAACCTTTCAAGCCTGAAAAGAAAATCAGAAAGTTTTTGTGCTGGTGACTGAAAGCATTGCATCTTTTTGTCCTGATTCTGCCATGATTCTCTAAGATTAGCAAGCTGGCAAAGGAGCTTCCTGTCACCGGACTGAGCCAGCACTACACAGCTTCTCTTTCTCTCCAGTGATAAAAATACCTCTTCCTGTGCTGACTCCAGGTTCACAATAAATTACTCTTTCTGGAATACACTACATTTCCCTGGATTTACTTTCACATTGGCAGCATTAAGCTAATCAGAAACTATTTGTTGTAATCAGTGCTTCAAGAGCAGTAGTATGCATCAAGAACAGGAACAGCACAGTAACAGAGGGATGCTTCACCACAACCTCCCTGTCAGCTCTTCTGGGAAGAGGCACTGCCTGCCATTACCCTCAACAGCTGTACTTTTATGATGTGAATTCTTCTGAATTCACTGATGTGAATTCTTCTTTTCCAGATCATCCTGCGTCTCTTGTAAAGCCAAGTACTGCAGCTGCTATTGTGCCAGCATCTGAAGTAACACAATGTGCTCATTGCAAATAAATTGCCTTCCAGACAGTTTTTCTGATTTTGACAAATTTTTAAGAGAATTTCTTCAAATCAAACCTGCATGCATTTTTACTGCCTTTTTTTCCCATTACACATAATGATTGTAATCAAATTTGATTCATCATAAAAACAGTAGAATGATGAGTTAATAGAGCACTAATTTTCGGAGGCAATCTTCCCCATTTGTCAGCAGGAGTGTATGTTCACTGTCACTGTCTTCCTTAGAAAGACAATCCAGGATAAGCTGTTCTATACTTAGAGATTTTCTGAACATCTAAGCTATCAGTTTAAGTTTAGTTGGTGTTCACTCACATGTTTCACAGAGCCTGACGTGTTGACAAATTTTCATTACTAGCTGCCCAAACCTGAAGAAAATCTCTGTTTCTTGAAGTCTTTTGAGTTGCTTCAGAAGATGCAGCATTGTACTTCTCAGTCATTATCTCTTTCTGAAGATGATGCACTGAAGCATCTCTATTAAAAAACCCCTTAGTTACAGAACCAATATACCCAGATAATTCAGCTTCACACAGGCTCTCACAGCCTTGTGAAGATGCCTTACTTCAGAAAAAGGCAAAGAGTTGTTTGTGCCATTTCTCCTGAACAGGAAAGCTGCCATGCTCACTGCTTACCACGAAGATTCCCTCAACCTGCAAATAATAGAATTCATTGTTCTTCTCCCAGGCTAGGTCTTCTCCTTGGAAAGTGAGTATCAGGTGGTGTTAACTTCAGGAAAACTGGATACTACATGTATCATATGGTTTGAAAACAAAAGGAGCAATTAGCACGGTGACTTCCTGAGCTGCCCTGTGGAAGAGCAGAGCAAAACACAAACGGACAAAAGCGTCCTTGGTCACAGCAGTCATAGGAATGCACCCTATTTCCAGAGCTTAACCTTCAGCTGTAACACTCTGCAAGGAGCACTGCACTAGCAAACAGAAGATTCAAAAATGCAGAGTATTTTGAAAAACCCTACAGAGAGCTGGCACTCCTTTGCCATGACAGTATCCCTCATCCTGGAGCTTGCTAGGACAGTCTCTGGTATCTGGGTTTGTACCAAGAAAGGTAGGCACAGGGAGCCCTCAGCTGTGTCAAGTATCACTTTCTGAATCGTTTCCAGACTAATGGCACAGAAGGGGGAGAATATATCACAGATTTGGCCCCACAGCCTGTGAAACTGGCAAGAAGCAGCTGCAGAGTCTGCAGGTAGACAAGGATCCAGAGAAAGCATTATCACTCTGCCAACGCTAGACCTGTGTAACTTCTTAACAACTTCATATATTCACTAAAAATGAATACACTTTTCTATATATTGAGGTTAAAAAAATCTCATAAAACCACTTAAAAAAATATTAACATCATATTAGCACATATGTATACACAATCTGTTCTGCCAAAGTAAAGCTATTCCAAGACAGAAGGAAAATAGAAAACACAAATTTTTACATTAAAAATTTAATTACATAAACCTCTATTAGTAGTTAGTAGAGCTAATCTCACTGCAGATTTTCTAAGGCACAGAATCTTTATCTGAAGCAACGTTTTCTCCAATCCAGTAAAGGTGGTACCTGCTGGTACCTTGTCATACAGACCCAAAAACCCATTCAGCAGCATACCACAAATGCAACATATACTGACTAGCACTTTGAGAAGACTACTAATTATCTGTACTGAAATAAATACAGTTTGACAGCAAAGACTCCATCACTGCTTTGTCATAAATTTTGACCACATAAATATCTTGAGTCTATTTTCTGTTTCAGGAAGAATACATTACATGCTTCAGTTCTCCTTCCACCAGTTAGTCTCATGTTTCACTGATGATGATCCCATAACATCAAAATAATTATAAAATATTAAACTCCATTTTTAGGTCAATTTTTTAGTTTGTAGTTGTGTATTTATTTAAACAAAAAAGCCCTGAGGAATCTGTTAAGTCACACATCAGTGAATGACATATAGTACAGAATTCATTACTCTTATTTACCAAGCATGCAATGCAATATTTATACCACAGATGTTTTCAAATGTAGTTTTATTCCAGTGACTATTTGCAGTCTATACATACATTTAAAAACAACATTATGTGAACATATCACAGACCAGTACCTAAAAAATCTTTAGTATATACTCCTTTATAAAAGGTTTTGACACAATGGAAAAGTCAGTCCAGGAAAACGCATGTTACCAGGTTTCTTGATAAACAAAATACTGTGAAGCCCTGTAACCTGCATGAGCACAAGTATCCATGACAATGGATCTCTCTTCTAAATCCTTGCTTTAAATAAACAGGTTTAAATTTTGTTCAGTAAACAAGTTCTACCACAACACTGTCCATTTGATTTTGTGCTTTCCAAAAGGCAAGCATCCTACAGAAATAAAATTCCCTACCCAATACGAGAGAGAAATGCAGTAAACACATATTTGTTTCCCATTCCAGCAGAGGAATTCAAGTTCCTTGAAATTCTCATTATGTCTAAATCCAAAACACCCTGGTTATACCTTCTTCTTCTTCTTCTTTGCCTGCTCTCCAGACTCTACTTTACGTTTCTTAGCAGAAGCTGGTTCATCATCTTTTTCACCATCTTTAAATAAAAAAAAAGAGTTAATCAAAGTCAGCAAAGTCAGTTTTTTGTCATAAATACCATCCTGTCTCAGAACAACTGACTTAACCACATCTGAGATGGCTGGAAAAAAGACACTTTAGTATTAACTGACAACACCTTCATTTTTGGAATGTAGACAATATGTGGACAAAACAAGAATGGTTACTTATTACTATGACAAACCACTGCAGGTAACGAAAAAGAGGCTTTATGCTACTGTACAGTACCTGTTCTAAAAAATTATTATTTGACTCGCTAATAGAAAAAGCTAGAAAATTACATTTTTGAAGCAGAAAATAATGTCAAGATCAAGTAACCTTTTTTATCTTCTTCCTTTGCATGAAGCCTGACTAAGAGAAATGCATGGACAGGGGAAACAGAGAACACATGGAGCAAGACATAAAACCTGTTACTGAGGAAGAACACCTAGAACCAAAAAATCACACAAGACAGCAAAAAAATTCCTTCTTTTGGAAAAGCTTTGTTGACAACTTGACCAATGAATGAAAACATTATTGTGTGTTCTGAAAGCCCAGAATTTCTTCTTCTTGTTCTGTTCTCTTGGTTGTTGCTGGCTATTCTCTTTCTCCAGCAACTAAAAAAAATTAAAAATCCTCCTACCTATCAAGTATTTCTTCCTAAATTATCATTACAGTTTGTACCATCATTGAAAGTGGAGAGGATAGTAAGTATTTTCTTCAATAACCTGTCCCATGGACATCCTATTTGATGCCTCTTTTGGAACACAAGATTTGCAAACGTTATAAAAATAAGCCAATCGACATCTATAACTAAACAGTTACATCATCAACACAGCAACACCTGAAGCTCTCACACCACCTTCTGTCTTAGCAGCACCATGACCGAACCTATTGGTTTCACAGAACTATAGTTCTACAGTAATGCTCCCCTGCTTAATGACAGTGGGGGAGAGGAGCAGCGAGACTGCTCGAGGCTCTGTGCTGATTCCAGGAAAGCCAAAACACCGGCACTGCAGTCCAGCCATCCCTGCAGCCAGAGCGCTCTGCCCTGGGGCGGCAGTGGACGCGGGAGAAGCCAGCAGAGGCTCCCGCGGGCCCAGGGCACGCAGGGAACCCGCCCAGCTCGGCTCTGGCAGCGCTCACACACAGCCCGTGCCCGGCACGGCCGCCTCACGCCAGGGCCTCACCCGACTCCAGGGCCTCACCCGACTCCAGGGCCTCCTGCTCCTCGTCCGGCAGGAACTTGGCCTTGCCGGCCTGGCGGGGCGCGTCGTCGCCATTGTCCTCGTAGATGTTGGACCACTTTATGGCCATGTCCTGGGTGGGGGCCGGCGGCGGCGGCTTCTCGGGCGGGCTGTAGGTCTCCGGAGGGGGCACGGCGTTGTTCCTCCACAACTTGAACTCCCTGGGGGGCTGCGGGAGAGAGCACAGCGCCCGTCACAGCGGGCCGGGGGGCTCGGGCCGGCCCCAGCGCCGCCTCGGTTCACCCCGCGCCCCACGCACCTCCTCGGGGGCCCGCAGGACGCGGCTCTCCCAGTCGATCTCCTTGTTGAGAGGGTTGTAGAGGAAGGCGGGCGGCTGCGACACCCGACGGAAGAGCTCGTCGGGCGACGGCAGCCGCGGCCGCCCCGGGCTGCCACCCGAGGCCGCGCCGGCTCCCGCGGGGCGCTCGTCGGGCTGGGGCTCTTCGGGCTCCGAGTCGGAGCTGGAGCTGCCGTAGGCCGCGAAATAGCCCAGCGGGTCCTCCCCCTCCGCCGCCATGGCGGGGCCGCGCCTCGCACCGCCCGCGGAAACCGCGCCCGCGCCGAGGGTTCCGGCCCGCGGCTGCTCCCGGGCCCCGGCCCAGCGCGGGGCTGGTGGAGCCGAGCCAGCGGTAGGAGCGGGTGGGCTTATGCCGGAACCGGGGTGCTTCCCTTACAGTGACCAGACGCCGAAAATCAGACAGGAAACCGAGCCAACCTTCATTTCTCCCTTTGCACACCTGCAGGCCTAAGTGGAGGAAAAACACGTTTTCCTTAGTGTCTGATCACCGGCTAACCTAGGGCAGACGCAGTGCTGATCATCATCTAACCACGAGGTATCTTTACCAAAACAGATTTTTGAAATTTGTTGGACAAAGTTTGTAAGTAAAAGTTTGTAAGTCAATCCCTTGTAATTGACTCATACATACATTACCGTATTAGCTAAAATGCTGGTGCTGTTCAAGTGGGATGAAGCTGAGTCAGGGGAGGTTTAGAGTGGCTATCAGGAGAAGCTTCTTCACCCAGAGCGTGTTTGGGCACTGGTCACAGCACCAGCCTGACAAGAGTTCAACAAGTGTTTGGACGACACTCTCAGGCACAGGGTGTGACTCTTGGGGATCTCCTGTGCAGGGCTAGGAATTGGACTTGGGGGTCTTCACGACTCCCTTCCAATTCGGCATATTTTATGATTCTACGTTCAGATTAGTTATACTACCAGAAGCAGGATAAGATCTGAGGAAGGGCTTTTGGTTATACTACGATCACTTCCTTTACTGTAAAAATACTAAAACATAGCCGATCTCTCATAATCAATACCATGATCACTATTTTGAAATAAGCTCTATACACAAAGTACCATGAAAACAACCACTGAAGTGAGACACCACAGTCCCTGCAGCATTTGCAAATCCTTTTTTGAGTCACGCATCTCAGCACTCAAAACCTTTGTTTCTCCCCTGCTATTAATAAAAACAAAAACCTTAATTTAAGAATGAACTCAAGATATGCGTAGCTGAAAGCAACTCTTCTCACATCCGTAGGAAGTTGAGCAATAGAGTCATTTGAAAAAAAGCAAGAATCAGGTTAGTAATAGTACTCACAAACTGCAGAAACTACCTAAGCAGCAGAGCTCTTAATGTGAAACGCCTGTGCCTGTAGGACTGCACTCAAGAGCAGTCTGTAAGGAGAACATGCATGTGAAATCAAGTCAGTCTTTCCACCAAAGACAAACCTCTCTAAAAAGACAAGGAGAACAAAAGCCTCCTGCACGTACAAAACCAAAACCACACAGCAAGGTAGTGGCATGAACTGCTCTTGCATCCTGACATCTCAAAAATGAGAGAGGCAGACAGAAAAACAGGCAATTATACCAAAGAATTTATTCCAAAAGTTGTGACAAAACGTTTTAAAAATGCACATTATAAACATTTGGTAAGACAATACATTCACTCAAGGTCTCAGGTTCGTAGGCTCCACTGGGAGTGGTCCCTGCAGGCTGCACACGTGCCGGGCAGGATGGGGAGCAGCAAGGCAGCCTCCACCCTGAGCTGATGCATTTTCTGTTAAGGCCAACCCTGCTCACTCTCTTCTCTTTACAAGAGCCCAGGAAGGGACTCAAGCCTAAGCACAGCTCGTACAGTGGGCATTCGGACAAATCACTTTTTAGATATCCCAAGTATGTGCAACTACAATTGAAGTTAATGGAAGAGAGGGAGTTCATCCTATCCTTAATTTCAGGTTAAGGAGCAAAGTTTGGCTTGCATATTTAGGCACTTAATTTTCAGAGTGCCATCTAATTGAAGCAGTTTCACTGAAAAGTATTTTCACTGTCTAGACAGTCTATGACTATAGATGTAGACAAGGAAAACAAGGATTTTTATAAACACATCTTTCTCACGTGTGATATGTTCATATACTTGGGATGGAGTGTAGCTGAACATTGCATTTTATTTTAATCTACTTCCAAAACCAGAATAATAATGAAAACCAATTTATAGAGACTATACTGAGGTCCTGCAGGTGGCTTGTCTCCACAAAAGGAGAACAGTTTAGTAACATTACCTGGGTGTGCATTGGAATGGCATTACAAGGCTCCACATAGTAGGAGAGCCAAAATAATTTAGGGCCTTAAATACAAACCTACCCTTCGATACACTGAAAACATCCCATCACTTTAAAGTGTAGTACTGCAGAACACAACTGTACACATGTCAAATTAAGAATCCACCAGGTCACTTTGAAATGATTACAGGCACCTGCACAAAAGGTAGGCTACAATTCCAGTATGAGAGGAATATAGTATGTTACATGGTGGTAAGAAATGAGAACCTTCCCATGTTGAAACAGTTTAAAATGCATTTGACTCTAAACAATTTGAAATGTAAACCTGTCTGTCTGCTTTGAAGAGGAGGTATCTGAAGTGCCCTATCTCCAAGAGTCCTTCAGGTATGGATACTTGCTTGTCACACAGCTTCTCCTCCACTTCCCTAGTGGGACAAAGCATACAAGCTTTGTTCCTTAACAGCATCCCACAATAATGTTTCTTACAGCCCTCATGATGCTATTGGAGCAGTTTACATTCCTTTTCCAGTACTAGAGAGAATTTATATTTAAAGTGCATCTCAAATCAGGAATCTTTAACTAATATACAAGAAGAATATGCGAGGCCTGCATAAGTGTATTTGCGATACTGATGCCTTTTGATTTACCAGCAGGACAAAGTTCACACAAGGAAGAGACTCCTTACTAATAAGCATGGGTTTGGCCAATCTGTGAGGTTTTTTTGCAAATGGAGCAGCACACACATACATGGAGAGCAGAATTTATCCTAGTGAGAAACATTTAACTTGGTAAATTAGTTTATGCTTTTTGGTAAGTAAGCTTAAGCTTTTAGTTCAGATTTTTTTCTATACTCAGTACTTTTCCTATCCATCTCTCCCAGTTCACCCATCACAGACATTAAGAGAAGCTTATTTGTTAGTTTCTATAGAAAAAAAAAGCCCATTTGTTCATAATTCCAGCTAAAATATCTGCAATTAAATGTAAAATCTTATATAAACATTGGTTCAAAAAACAAACATTTGCTGGTATAACACCACAATATTTTGAAAAAAAAGCTCCCTAAAGAACAAAAACAAACAAAAAAAGGTCAAGCAGCTCCAGCATCACACAATTACAAAATTAAAACAGGAATTGCATAGATAAATTTCCTCCAATTTTTCTAACAGTTTGAAAACATTTTTTAGCCCTTATGAGACATCACACAAAGTTTCAGTACCATTCAGATGAACAGATGAAAGTCACTGCATTCACTGTGGTTGAACAGAACGTGATCTTAAAGGCAAAAAGCAATTGTCACTTGAACCAGTGCATGGCTCTTGCTGGTCTGACTGGAGCTCTGGGGGCAGCGGGGGTGCACCAGGGTCTCCAGGCCCCGGGAGGGTGGCTGAGAAAACACTGCACTGTGAATTTCCCATCTCTGCAATTGGTAAATTCATTGAATGAAGAGAGACCGCAGACACAAATGCAGCAGTGCTATAATCTTCTTCTGGGTGATGTATCTGGGTAGATTCTTTGTCTTTTGTTTTATCAAAAAAATTTGATTCATCAGAATATGATCTAGAAAGATTATTTGTTCCTCCATACAGTGAGGTCATACAGGTGCTGCAGCTTAAACCTAAGACAAAAGAACAGATACTGGATTTAATTATAGTATGGGGACATCTGAAAACTGTACTCTGATTTAATATCAATAAGACTCAAAAATCAATTGTCCATATTTTTAACAGACTAACCCTTCATCTCACCTGTGACATCCAGAATTCCTGACAAATTAAAGAACAAACATGCAGGCTGATGTGAATGGTTCCTCTGTACTTAGTAGCAGATAGTACTTGACAAAGATGCACCATAACTTAAAGTTCATTTTAAAGTCACTTTAGCCTTTCAGCCCAACTTTTTTAAGATTTTTCTCACTGTGTTATTCAAACTTCTAAGAGCTTATCTTGATGATTCTGCTCCAAAGTGGACAATATTTGAAGGCTTTTTTACCTGAAGCCAGAGAGAACCTCAGACCCTTCATCTCTATGGTTAAAATGTATTTTTTCCTTATTTGCCTTTTGATGGGTGTGGAAGGGGAAGTAATGCTTTTGGTGTAGAAAGCCTATACTTTCTTCCTCTGCCTTAAAATATGAGTACACATAGTCACTTCAAGGTTTGGGTGTCAACAAAACCTCCAAGCCTGTATAAAAAAACAAGCACACGTATTTACAGTGTCTACTTTTAAGCTGTGGCATTGAAGGCACAGAAGGGAACTGTGCTCAAGCTGCCTTTGCCAGCATACCTTCTGCTGAGACACGAAGCTGAACTCAGCCAGAGCATCCTGCCACTGCAGCAAATAGCTTCAAGAGAAATGCAAGATGGAAGATAACCATTCGTTTTTGAAAAGCAAAACTGAAATGTGAAGACGGATTTATCCATCATAACAACACAATAGGGTTTTTTTTGCAACTTGTTATTTATGATGGATGTATTCAGATAGTAAGAAGGTAAAGCCAGGATACATGCACTAGGATCTTTAACACAAACTGGTGGTATTTCCAAACATGTTGTTCCAAATACCAGAGGAAGACTTTGGTTTTGGATCTTAATTTTGCAGACCCTCAAAATAAAACCTATGTCATACATAATATTATTAAAATTTTTTTACCTTTAAGAGCTTCAAGCTTTTCATTTTTGACTTTCAACACTACATCAGTTATCTTTTGTAACAGGAAGTTTTGTGTTCTTTCTCGTCTGATAGATTCAATCAAAGCATCTAGTCCCTTTGGATTTTCTGCTAAGTAGTCCAATAACTTCCCAGTTTTTTTCCTACTGGAAGATCGAGCAGAAATTTCTTCTGTGTCCTCCCTGGTGAGTATTTTCTTAGAACGTAGGTAATCAAAGTGTCTCTCAGCTATGATTTTATCACACAGGTAAGGACGCATCCTTTCTAAAGCCTGCAAAACAAAACAAATTAGTATTAGCCAACATTTCAAATTATTTGGAAGCCTGTAGTTGGAACATATGATTTTGATACAGGTTAGCAAAAGAATTTTTAAGGCTGCCGCTGTGTTACTTATTTGAGATTTTTCTCAGTGTAAATTTTTTTTTAAACTGTTACCTAATTATCGCTTTCATTAAGTCTTTGACTGAACTCAGGAGTTCCAATGCTTGTTAAGAAATAAGGTGACTACTTATAGAAAATGTGATTACATAAGCTTTGAGGTCAGCACATTTCAAAACAGTCAAGTAAAAATGATATTATACAAAACAGCACCTACTCACTTTGTCTACAGATACACCCATTTTCATTGATTATCTGATTGCCACATTTCCATACTGTTTGTATCCTTGATGCACAACTGCAAAACACTGCAGTTACTGATGTTTTCTGTACATTGAGCAAAAGCAGTCTCAGAGCATGAATATACTCAGAGTTCAAAAGGTTTGTAAATAAACCCTACTATTGATAAGTCCAACATATTACTGACATCCAAAATACATGCACTTTCATCCATAAATATACGTACTCTCAACAACATTAGTGGCTGCTTTCTGTCTTTTGCAACCCTACTCTATTTTATGAGTGATTTTTATATGGGTCACCCTTCTCAGCTCTCAACTGCAAGACTCCAACCTTTATAACTCCTCCTCAAGACAAGCTCGCCCAGACCAAGATGTCCTTGCCAGTTTCAGCTTCCTGAAGTGTGCTGTCCTCTGTCACACACAGTGCTGCTGCTAACACAGCACCCTGGCCTGCAGAGATCTCATCAAAGTTACCTGAACAGCTCTGAGAGAGCCAGGTGAATTTACACTGAACCAACACGCTGGATTGTGAAGCCACATTTAAAATCAGAAGCTCTAAAGTCAGATTTATGGGATTGCATTTTGATGATAAAATCAATGTTATTTGTTTCTCCCTAAGGTTTCCATCCTTTCTCCTCCAAGTACTATGAGAGAAGCTGTAAGATTAAGGGCTGAGGTGACAATCATGCACTTCTGTGAGATTCAGCCATGAGTTCAGACACTGACCCAGACTAACAGAGTTGTCATGTTACACCTATACTGTCTGACTCAAGTTGTTTTTATCCTTTCACCTATTGCAGTATTAGCCTGTGGTTCCACAGAGACGAGTACTAGCTTGAAAACATGGCTCATAGAATGATGACAAAGCATTTAAAGAAAATCACTTAGGCATAAAGCTAGAAAGAAACAAAAACCAAACTGCAAAGAGTCTTCACCGTACTTTAAAAGAACATAAAAACTCCCAACGAGTCAAACATAAGACATCGTAAATTACAAACACAACCATGGATAGGCAATAAATAAATAAATTATAAACTGTGATTTTACTTTTTTTTGTAAATTTGCAATCATTTGTTGTGGTTGGTTAGCACATTGCTTTGCAGTCTCACGATGAAATAAATTAATCCAGAATGAATCAGGATGAAGTCTTCCCTCAGATCCCAGACATCAGTGAATAAGCATAGGGGAAAATCCAGTAAAATACAGAACAACAAGCCTCAACAAAAAATTTAAGTATACTTAACGAAGATATCCACGCTTTCTGACAAAGAATTTTATTGGCACCAGAAGCAGCACATACATTTCAGCCAAGCTTTGGGTACCACGTTACTCATCTGTCTGCTGCGCCTCATCGCGGCGCAGAGACAGCGGGAGAACCGAACCCTCGCAGCTCTGCCCTCCAAACGCAGGCCCGCGCAGGGCGGGCAGCCGACAGCAGCACGGAGCACGGCCGGCACTCGGGGCGAGCACCGGGCCCGGGTAAGTGTTCGCGAGTTATCATCAGCCTCACACCGGGGGAACCCCAGAGGGCAGAGCCGTGCCCCGCATTCCCCGCCGCCCTCCCGGACGCGCCGCCGGCCCGGTCCCGTCCCCCCGCCCGCTGCCGCTGCGCTTCCGCTCCCCCGCCCGCGCACGGGCCCCACCCGGCGCTCCGCGCCTGCCGCGGGCACTCAGCCCCCAGCCCCGCTCGCCACTTACATCCTTCTTCACCTCCGCCATCTCGTCCTCCGTCAGCGGCCGCCCCGCGCCCCCCGAGCTCGACCACGACCCCGGGCCCTCCATGGCGGAAGCCTCGGCGGCGCCGCTGGGGAAACCCGCGCGGGGCGGTGCTTCCTCCCAGGCCCCGCCCCCGCCCAACTCCGCCAATGGGCGCCCAGGACCGGCTCTCCGCCCCTCCCCAGCTCTGCCCCGCCCGGGCCCCGACCCACCAATGGGCACTCAGGACCGGCCCTCCGCTCCGCCCCCATCCCGCCCCGCCAATGGACGCTCAAGGTCTGCGCTCCGCCACACCCCCGGCCCCGCCCACTGGTGCGTGCGCGCCGCCGGCGGGGGCGCCGGGAGGGGGAGCGCGCCCGGGACATTGCCGGGCCCTCCGGCCTCACGGGCCGGGCGAGGCTCCCTCGCCACGGGAGCGCTGTGCCGCCGGGACACGGGCTGGAGCTGCTCCTCTCCGCGCCTCCCGGGACGTGTGGCAATCTCTCCGCTAAAAGATCCTGAGCGTGCGGAGCGGTGTCGGGGCCCGCAGCTCCCGACGCGGGCTCGTGCGGGTGCTGGCGCGTCGTGAGGGCGGCTTTAGGGTGCTGGCGGTGCCGGGCGGTTTTGGGGTCCGGCGGAGCTCAAACCCCTCCTTGCACAGGGCCGTGCGCCAAGGCAGCAGCAGAGGGAGCCGCTGTCCCGCCGGCACCGGGCGCCGCCTCCCCGGGCAAAGGGAGCGCCCGGAACCTCAGCAATCGGTTTTCGGTTTTCTTGCAGCTGACACGGGTGGAACTCGGGCTGTTGATGCACTCCTAAAATTTTCGTTTCAGTAGATAAACATGAACATAAAGTAGAAGGGATCAACACTAAGATTTGCTGTCAGTAAGGAAAAACTGCCAGTTTTATGGGAGTTTTACACTTCTGCAAAGTTTTTGATTGACATACTTTGTTAATTGCAATAGTACTTGAAATACTAATTGTGACAATATCTATTTTACAATGCTAGCAGTCCCAGCTTTAAAATAAACACGAAGATCCTGCCCCGAACACTCAAAAAATAAAGGACTAGGCACGGGGCTGATTTCTGCAGAGCCGGGTGTTAAATCAGGGTCAATCCCCAAACTGGTCGCAAGGGAACAAACACGCAGCCAGCTCCTTTCCCTGCCACTGCTGTGAAGGTCGCCTTTGCCCTCTTTCAGGCCCACCCTTGCCATGCAGCCCTGATTGCTGCTCATTTGGGGGCACACCTCTGCTCACAGCCCACGGCCTCATCAGTGTTATTCTCACCCCAAGAAGCCTTTCTTTGCTGCAGTGCATTTGAATTTCTCAAAGCTGTGCATCTCTGCAAAGTAAACTATCTCCCATTTTCCTGCTCAGAAGGCTTCTAAGTTCAAGTGCCTACAAACATGGATTCTCCCTAATCTGTGCTATGCACCCAAAACACATGGAAAGCTTTCAGCTTCTCTGATGCTTCCAAGAGAAGAGATTGTGGCATTTCTGAAACGGAGCCAGGCATCTTCCCAGGCCCTGACTCCCACCCTTGTTTATTAAATCACATGCCTTTCAGCTCTTCTTCAAGGTGTATCATATTGTGCACTTTGCTGGCTCCATACAGCACTGCTGATAAAAACATCTATCATGCATTCTGGATTTAGAATATTTGTTAATAACCTTGCTCAGCAAGAGGTGCAGTTCAAAGCCATGTGATGTCTGGAGTGTTAGGCTGCTGATTCCTGAGCCGTGTAGGAATGATTTAACTTCAGCAGTCAGGAAGAGAGCATGTGGCTAGAGAATACAAGAACAGAATATATTTCAGCCGACTTAATGCCAAAACACCCTACCAGGATTTAATGGTCCAGGCAGCAGGAAGAAGGCTACTCTGCATGAAACTCATTTCAGGAGAGTAACAGCCCCAGAAGTGACTGATGTTTTTTAAGCAGCACGTACTTAGAGTGAGGACTGAATCTGTACACTCAAGTGTAGAAGTCTCTACGTGATGAAGTAATATCCTACAGCTACATTTTGTGAAGAACACTCTTTGTTGAATTATTATGATTTTGCTTTTTTCAGGTTTGATAGTCTATGAGAAACTTCTTAAGGTGGAAAGTGGGTGTGGCTTAGTCTATATTTTCTAATTTTTAATCATTGCCATTTAGAAACAAATTCAAATAAATTGGTACTAACTCTCTCCTGTAGACATGGGTATACATGTAAATGAAGTAGTTTAAAATACTAATTGAATCACACAAAATGTATTCACATTAGGCACAGCACTGATTTAAGTATATTAGTATAAAAATCATACTTTTAATCAGTATTGTAAAGTAAGTAAAAAGGCTGTATTTAGATCCTTTGTCCCTACTTCTCTGGCAAGGAGAATAATAGATTATGGTTTGTTTAAAGTCCTATTATACTAGCAAAATACAGTTTGAAAGTGATGTAATTATTTTGTTATGGTTTATTAATGAATTCCTACTCTGTTAAATTGTCTTGGGTTTCTTCAAAAGCTGAAAGAACAATGAACAACTGACTCCTGACTGCCAGGAGATGGCACTGATGGCCCACGAGCCCTCCACACCCGCAGCAATGCACAGTCTCCCCTGCTCCTGCATCCTAAAATCCTCACCTACTGCCATTCGAGCCCAAGGCTACGACCAGAGAGTGGCCCCAGAGCACTGTCTGTAGCACACGACAGGAAGTGTTTAATAGTAAGTAATTAATAAAGAAGTCATTAATAAGACGTGCAATTATCCGCCATGTTACCTCAAAGCAATGTCTGGAGTGCAGTTACCTCTCCTGAGATTGTGGGGGAGAAAAGACAAGAGCAGGTGAATAATTTAACCCTAGTGGGAATGCCACTAAAACCTTTCTAGCTTCACCTTTTGTAAGTTACAGTAAATATAGATAAACAGACTGTATTATGCTAACATCTGTTTTG
This sequence comes from Acridotheres tristis, assembly GCA_037013685.1. Lineage (NCBI taxonomy): Eukaryota > Metazoa > Chordata > Aves > Passeriformes > Sturnidae > Acridotheres > Acridotheres tristis. The sequence goes on from CM072895.1 coordinate 15,306,419, forward strand.
TTACCTTGGACAGCAATAAAATTAATCATGACTACTCACAGGCAGTATCTCCTCTCTACACATTATTCTTAAACCTAGAATCTAAAATTATAATTTGTTTTATAAAGAGTCAAGATTTCCCCTAACAGAATTAAAGGTTTCAGGGCTAGTGTCTATGATTTGCTTTACTTCTCGGTATATAATAAGCTCGGAAATAAAAAGACAGCATGAAACAGTACTAAATTAAATATATATACTTTCAATTCCAAAACAAGAAGCACAAACTACACAGGACATGGTACAGCTGACACTTTATTCCTTCATGATGGAGATATATAGTATTGAAACTGCAAGAGTCACAAAAAAAAATCAAAGTGCAAACCTCTATTAGAACTGATTATGGAATGTATTGATGTTTTTGGCACAAAAAGTGGGGAGTTATATACTGCAACAAGAGTTTAAGTTTAATGAATGTCATACTTCTGTGCTCAGTAGTCACATTTGTGCACTGCAGAACAATACAATGTAAAACAGTGACTAACACGATTCACATACAACTCTATACAATTTACATCACACGTCCAGTTAAAACTTCTCTGAAAATACATGAGGTCCACTGATACTTTGTTCACAATCACTTAACAAATACCATTCTTTAAGCAGGCTTATCTTTTCAGCTTCCTTATTGATAAAAGCAAAAATAGACAATCTTAAATAGTAAATTATTTTCCTCAAATGGTTCCATGTGGGTATTGATGTTTTCTATTAATTTGGCTCTGACTTCATTGATAAAACACATATGAAGCTGAACAAAATCAAAAGCTCATTTTTTTCCCATATTTTCCAATTTGCTGTGAACAAACAGCATTCTGTATACTGGCTTTCTGTTTTCAGAACTGGACATAGTGGTGCATGTGAGCTCCATTCCTATCACATGGAAATCACCAAAAAAATCAGAGCATAGCTTCACACAGTGGCATCTATTTAAAACTGAATATTAGCATGGTAAACACAAAAATACATAAATGGAAGAATTCAAGTTTATCTCATAAGGTACAGTATGCATTCACATTTTCATTACAGAGAGAGACACTGTATTCACATTCTGTTGAAGAAAGAAACCCGCATATCACAGATCTCCCTAAACTCTTAGCAAAGATAATATCCATGAAATATCTATAATGCACATTCTGGCTCTTTCATTTCAACTGAGCTAAACTGATTGCTGAAAGGAAAAATCCTTTGATGAGTAATTCAAGCCCTATTGCTGAGCTATTACCTCAAGAACTTCTGTTCATGTCTGCTCTGTCATACAGCCTGACAACTGTTATCAAGAATTTTATGTGGGCAACTATCAGTGTTCAGTGTCTCATCTCCTTTTTTGGTTTGGGATTTTATTTGTATTAATCAAGAATGATGATTTATATCAGGCATCTGAGAAATGTTTTGGTAACAAAACGTACAAGACATGCATTAGATACACATGTGTCACTGCAGAAATGTCCTCACAACTGAATTCTTTGTTTGGGCAACAGAAAAATAAACAGCAAACAGCAAGAACAAGAAGCATTTGACATGATTTTAGTTCTTAGTACCATACTGCAAATACATAAACTGAAGCACTTGTAATATTTTCCTCTCTAATGCCAGAATAAAGATTACCAGGAGAAGCTGTGAGGTGAGTGTGATCCCACCAACCACCTTAGGTAACTTTTGGCATCAGACTAAGATGTAATTTAGAGCATCTATGTTAAGAGGCTGTGATTCCTACTGAGGCTGAGAGAGAAAGCAGGTGTGGTTTTAGAGCACCTAAATTTTGTGCCTGAAGTTAAGACAGTTTGAATACAACAACTGAAGGAATTCAGGTCCCTCAGCCGCTCCCTTGCTTTCTGTATACCAAAATGCAGCCCTGAAGCCAAGGAAATCTAAATGGCAAGAGATGGGAAACCAAGCTCTCTGTCTACACAGCTGTTTGTCAGCTCTGAAATCCCAACTCTTCCTCTCCCTCCCCTAGGGAGTCAGGGGAATTCATTGTCACCCATTCTGCAGCTTTCAAGGACACAAAGTAACAGCAGTGTCACCAGAAATGGTTCTTTTTTTTCCGGAGAAATCTTAAGAAGAGGAGTCACCTTTGTTACTCCCTGGATCTACAGCTCCTACTGACTTGTCATCCTTCCAGCTCAAAAGAAGTTGCTCAGACCCAAAGCAGACCCCTCAGTTTTTCCTCTCTCTTGGCACCTACTCAAGGAGGGAGTGAGTTTAGGATAGTCCATCATAGCTTGGGATACAGTAGAGTGAACAGTGAAGAAGAAGTGAAGAAAAAGACTCAAGTAAGAACTGAGGCAAAATCACATAGGATTAAAAGAGAAAAGTGCTTGTCATGCCTTGATGAGCAAACTAGAAATGAGAGTCTGAGGAAGGAGACAGGTGAGATGTGAGAGAGGATGGAAGAAGAAAAAACCAAAACCAACTCTACAGAAATATTTAACAATAAATAAAATAGAAATCCTACAGCTAACACTCCCAGTGTAGCTGGATGCTCTGGCTCCCTAGCAAGAGGAGGGAAGAAGGACTGAAGGACATGGATGGGGGCCAGGCCCTAGGAGGTACATGGACAAGTCGGGGTGGGGGATATTTTAGCTTTAGCTCCCACAGCTGCACAGGCTTTTAACAGAGTGCAGTTTGCCTTTAGGAGCTCACAGCTCAATACTGCAGGGCCACTTTTTTTGGCACAAAATCTCTGTTTAATGTCAAGTTATTTTGAAATGCGTGATACTTTATCAAATGTTTAAAAAGCACCAAGGGAAGGCAGAAAAAGATTCCCCACTGCAACATTTACATACTTAGAGCCTGATCACATGGCTCAGGTTTAAATGATGGTGCATGGGAATGGAAGAGACAAAGGGGAAACACTAGGATAACCCTTTGAGACAGAAGAGTCATAAATAGAAACCCTCCCCCACGTGCTGTTTGGCTGGCTGAAGAACTTCCTTTGGGATACATTCTTTTAATATACAATATATTCACTCATCACTGCTCTCTTCCCCACCATATCTCATGTCATCACAGCAAACAGAGCAACCACGAACATCAGGTGTACTCTGGCAGCTGCCAGGGGGTTTTCCTCTCATTACCACTGAGGTGCAGTGTGAGATATGCCAGAGAGAACCCATGAGTACATGTGTTTCCTCCCTTATGACTGCACCAAACAGAATGCAGGTTTCCAAGAGACATCCCAGTGGGCATTTGGTTAATGCTGTTTGTTTTCCTGCAGACCACCTTGCCCAAGGCCCTTCACTCACTTCCTACTGTACCTCAGCAACATGCCACAAGTGGTTCAGGAAAGGTGGAGGAGATGTCTAGGAAGCTGATAACATGTTCAGACTATTTGTCAGTCTCTGTAGAGTTCCCACTACTGCCTCTGTTTGGGAATTGCTCCCATCCTTAGTTTACAAATGATTTAACAAGAAGCATGTGAATACAATAGTGTGTGCTTCACTTTGCAGTGGTAGAAAAAAAAAAAGCTATGAGTCAGTGGGTAAACATGTTGAGGAATTTGCTACAAAAATTATATTTGCCTTAACTGAATACCACAGTGAATATTCATGCCACTAAAAAAATATAAGATGGTTATTGTTCCAAGGAAAACTGTCCCAAGGGCAGATAAAGAAAAAATGACAATCTTCCAGGAAAAAATAGCTTCCCTTATTCATGGACATAATCCAGGAATAGCTGTCCTTCAACTCCTTCTAGCACCCTTTTCTTTTGAATTTTGCTAGTAAGTGGCCTCCAAAAGAGGAGAAAACAGAAAGGAGAAACAAATTTTAAGATGTAAACAAAGAGATTTAACTCCCCCATACTTTATATTTCTTTTGCATCTCATCATTTAATTTTTGTGGTCCAGAGGCTTCCTAGGATCTGGCCTTTTTAAAAACTCCTCTCCCGTTCTCACCACATTGAAAGTCATGGTCTTAGCAGGAAACTGGGACCTGATTTTGCAGGAGACAACTTGTGTGGCTGCACCACTCTCTTCTGTCATTCAAGTTACCCAGGCAGTCACTGCCCTTGAATGCTCCCATCAGAGGAAGCTTTTCCAAAGCTGGCACCTGATGTCTGAAATGGATTCCAGCCATAACTCTGCCCAGCAGCAGCACTGGGATGTGGCCAGGACAGTGGGCACAATCCACTGCCCATTCTTTCAGCTAGTGCGTGGAAAGCTTCCCTACCACAAAAGGTACTTGGTTCATGAGCCTACTGAGTTTTCTTCACTCCCCCTAATACTTTGCACCACTGAAAGTAGAAGACTGAGGAAGGAAAAAACCACGTAGAGCAAGGAAGCAAGAGAAAACACAGAAGGGAACAGTGTAAAGACAACAGAGATGCTTGAAATACTGAGAATTAGCTGGGTTTCATAAAATTTTCACACAGATATGTTAAAATCACTAAAGCTAAGGGTTAGCCATTATAATTGTCTTATGCTAGCCCATGGGACTAACTTACTTCAGAGTTATGTGCTCCCAACAAACCCTACATCCACCTTAAATACCATCTGCAAGGACATAAAAAAATTCACAATGCAAAAAATTTGTAAACAAGGGTTAGTAGCACAGTGGTACAGTAGATTGTCAATAAAAACAATAAAAGTGTGGATACAGATTCGTCTACCTTGTGTGTAACATTATTGCCAGTTACAAGGGAGGGACTCTGTAAACTCATAATTCTGAAGCTTTGTTAATAAGCACAGAGCAACAGGTGAGTGACCCATCTATTTTCTCCAGTTCTGTGTTGGCTATTGGGATCAGCATGTGGTCCTTCAGCTTTTCAAATACCTGTTCAGGAAAGAAAATGTAAGGGAAAATTATTACACTTTACACCTCTATTTTCCCCTGTCTCTAAGTATTTACAGAACGAACAGACATGGATTTGTCAGCAGGTGCCAAGCCACCCCATCACTGTTAATCACACACATGACAGTGCAGCAAAGGAGCTGCCAGAGGCCTGGCTGGCAGCCCAGGTGTGGCTCTCACCTTTGCACTCTCTGGGTACTCCTCAGGGGCTCGGTGCAGCAGAACGTGCCCCTTGCTGGGAATGTTTAAGTAGATGCAGTTTGCTGCGGCATCGTCAGGCACTGTCAGCTTGTCGTAGCGGTGGTCGCTCATCTGTTGCATGGTCTGCCAGGAGACAAAAAGTGCAGCTATTTAGATCAGACACATTAGCAATCCCAAAGTAATGGGAGAACAGAATCTTCAGAAATAGCTAATTGTGACTGCCAAGGCAGTCAGGGGTTATTTTGCTATGCAGCAAGTACAGATATCTCCTTTTATCTCTGCCTTTATGGAAGAATCTACTAAACCTAACTGAAAGGAGCAGTAGAAGAACTTTGTGCAATGGTTCTTGCAAGGAGCAGGATTAAGCAGGGCACTTGGTAAGCATCCTCTGTGGGGTCTTTTCCTCAAGGATTGCACACTGAGTATGCAAAACTGCTCCTGACACTGCTTGAGACTCTAGGTGCTCAGCACCTTCAAAGAAAGCAACGATTGTTCAATATTTATATAATGAGTATGAATTAAACCAAACAGGACAGGAATGGTTCCCAGCTTGGATATCAGCCCAATCTTAATTCTTTTCAAGGACCTCCGTTCTGCTTTGCAAGCAGTTACTCTTTCACTAAGCACCTGTGCTGGGGAGCGAGCAGGCACGTCTGTGCTAATCCTCGTTCCCAAGGGGACAACACAATACCCGCCTTGCAACACAAGAGCTGCTGGCTTTCAGAGCTTTGGGTTATAAATATAAGGCTCATACACAAATGTAGACCCTGGCTGGCTGGAATTTCAGAGACAGAGACTCTCAGGACACGACAAGCATGCAATCCCATGTTTTGCATCACATCAGTTTTAGTAGGGATGGGAAAAGCCTGAAGACAAGATGCCTGACTCTCAGTTGTAGCATTCCAGCTTTACATCAGCTTCAGCCTCGGAGAGACCATGAAAAACACAGAACTGAATAAGGCTCCAAGTCCAACACTTTGGTCCTACTGAAAGACTAAGCAAATGCAAGTGTTTCCATTTCTCCCCCAGCACACCTGTGTTCCCACACACTTTGCAAAGATGCAAATAGAAAGAAAAGGTGCTCTTTTTTTTCCAGCTTAAAATATTCACACTAATATTATCTATAGAAAAACCTAGTCTTTTGTTAACAAGATTTTTCAACTAAATTCCCTTCTCAGGGAGAACCCAGAGATTTAGATCACATAGCAGAAAGCAGACTTCAATTTTAGGCATAGTTAAATTTGTCATTAAGTTGCTTCCAAGGTCATTCATCAGCACTACTTCTCATTCAATAAAGAAATACTACATATAGCTGATTTATAACAGGGTCTGTAACGTACTGGGAAGCAACAAAGAACTCATGCTTGCCCACACCTATGGTAAGTAATTCCTTTATAGGTCTACATTTTTAATGTTCTAGCCTGAGTCATCCACATCCCGCGGAGAACATGAAACTCACAACAAAGAATGCCATGCATTCTTGAGGAAGTGTTATCAGATTGTCATTTCTTGTTCCTTCTCATGTTATGAAACTCTCCCAAGTTCCCAAGGACACATCTACCTCCATAAAAGGTTAATGTGTTTTTCTGGGCAAAAATCCTTGCACCTTTACTTCACCAGATGTAATTTTGTATTTTCATATGCTTAGCACAGTTGATTTTCTTTTTAATAATAATTTTGTTTCTGTTTTGTTGCCGAGATGCGTTTTATTCTGCCTTTCTTGATGTTGCATACATCGTGCACCCAGTTTGACTCCTCCACCTGGTAACCAGAGTCAGCAGACATGTCCTCTACCTGCAGCTTCCCTTTTCCTTCCCATACAATGTTTGTAAGTCTGGACTACAGAAACATTTATTAAATCTGCACTAAAATACATGTATCAGTAGAAGAAAAGCTACTATGTCTGGATTTCACTAAGCTCCCAAAAAGTTCTTCTTTCTCCACTCCTTGTTGGAAACAGAATTCTGATATTGTAGGTTTTCTGTAGAAACATCAGAAATATTTTGTGAATCACTGTGAAACGCTTCCATACGAAATTATGAAAGAATTCTTAAGCAGAAGGGTAAAGACAAGTCTCCCATTCATTTGCTTCTGGAAAATGCTGAAGTGGGAACTACAGCAGCAAGCAGAAATAAAGGACAAGTGGCAGGGCTCTAGTGCCCCAAGGACTGGCTTTGGGGAGCCTGGGAGATGATGCCAAGGGCACGTTAAGAGGATTGTTTTCAATATTAAAAAGCACACAAATGGTGGCTGAACTAGTTGAGAAACAAATGAGAAAACCTGTGTGAAAAAGTGAGACAAAGCAGCACAGGAGTTTGAGGACACTGCTCAAACTGTGATCGTAGGACTGGGATCTCAGCTAGCTGGAACAACACCACAAGAAAGCTTTTATTACTAACTGGAAGTTTGACAATACAAGATTACTCTCTTCCTCAGCTCTTAAGATAAAAAGGAAATCGTATTTGCAAGCTTTCATCACTGTTATAACTATGCCTGACTGTTGCAGTAAAATTTCAAAAACCACTTACTTGAGAGAGTGCCCAGGCAATAACACCCCAAACCTGCCCCACAGGGAGGCTCTGGACACAGCAGAAATGCACCAATACAACACAATCAGAGCACTTCACAGACCCATGTGGTTTTCTGTATTTCTATTATGTGAAGTCATTAAGTACATGTGCCTGGCCAGATTGACTCCAGGGCAGAGAAAAGGAGATAAAAGCAAGGTCCTTTGATTGTATTTTCTATCAGATCCCAAAATATGATGCATTTATAGAGGCTGGCTTTCTGTCCACAAAATTTGTACAACCAGCTACGTTAAGAGCCAGGCATTTCCCGCGTGCCCAGTTTTTCTGGGAATTTTCTTCAGCCTAAAGAGGGTGATTTTCACTGCACATTCTCTCAGCCCTTAGTCATGCTTTCCTTATGTTGAAGTCATTCACATAGCCTAAAATGCCTTTTCTATAGTTTTTTTATGTCCTCAGACAACTGAGGTAATGGATAAGCTAAATAATCCTAAATATGAAGCAGCATTATGCATGAAGGAAAAATGTGTATGCATTTCAGGTCTATTATCACTGACAGAACTAAGATGACTGCATGCACTTTTAAAAGAGGCCAAGCCTAGCTACAAATTTTCCCCCTCCATGGGGAAGGATCCAGACTGAACCCTGCTGCCTACTCACATCCAGATTGCTGCAGGAGAGAGTGACCAAACCCACCTGCAATGCACATTTTTATCTCAAATTCCCAATAAGCAAAACCATACACTGAATGTTACTCTTGCTAGCAAGGCATTGAACATCACACTTAGAAATGCCTGTGTGATGCTGACAGAGAAGCCCAGATTTCCAGGGTTTGATGTTGTATTGATTAGCCATTGTTCTCCTGACCCCCAACATTTAAAAGAAAAATCAAATCTAAGCTCAAGTTGAGTGTATGTAACCCTATATCCATGGGATCACTCCCTTATCAGCTTTCAGTTATCCTTTCTTAAATCTTTCAAGTCACAGTATTCTTAAAAGAAAACTAGTCACGTCAAACTATTTAAGATATCTTTTCTATCCCAGTTCCTTTCTTTCCAAGCACATTAAACTTTGGCCTGTTTGACACTGATGTTAAGCAACCTTTGGCCTGGGATCCAAGAGAATGAAAGGTGTGAGAAAAGATTAAACTACATCACAGTTTCACCTACAATGACAAAAATGAAGTATTTTTGTGGTGCAGGACAACTAAAACTGATGAGAAGAATAACAGCAATAGGCAGTCACATGCCCCCAGGATGGATGGGAGATTGGAAGATCAACATGTTTCTTTTCTGCTTGGAGGAAAGACCACTTGTCTGGGAGCAGTGTGGGGCTATGCCATTATGCAGCAAAGGCAGAAGATGAGGACAGGCACCTGGCCAGTCCACTGCCATCTGGAGGGACAGCTGAGAAAGGTAAATTAGTGCTTGCTACCTGGAAAATACTGCTGACTGCCAAATCTGCTTTTTATAAATTCTTGCAGCACCCAGAAGAGCTGCTTTCTTAGTGCTACATGGTAGGGTGTCTCCAGTCTCAGGTGAGAGGTGATGGTACCTACTTTTGAATCCCAGGATAGGGAGTGGAGGTGACCAAGACTTTGTGCATGGTTTCCAGGAACCTCAGCTCATCAGCTGTCATACAGTGATATCAGCTCAGCACTGTCCCAGGGCCAGGAGTCTGGCCAGTTTGCTTTTGAACATGTAGCAAGGTAGCTACAGAGTTCAGACAGGTGCAAAGAAAGATTTATTTTCCTTTTTTTTTTTTTAATTTGCCCCTTTAGAGCTCCCCTGATTCTTACACTGGAAGACACAGTGAACAATTGATCCCCAGTCACCTTTTCCACATAATTCCTGACTTTTTAGGCATCTATGATCCTATCTCAGTTGTCTTTTTTCCAGGTTATAGTCATACCTTGCTTAGTTTGTCTCTTTAGGCAAGCTGTCCAGGCATCTGTCAGTCCTTATGGAACTTTTCTGAATCTTTCCAGTTATACTTCAACTCTTTTGAAATGAAGGGCCTGTGCATGCAAAGTGCACACATCAGACAACATGCAGATGCAGCACAGCTTTATCAATGGCAAAATGATGTTCTCCACTTGGCTTTCAGCTGAGCTAGAAATTTCAACAAGCTCAGGATCTCATTTCTGTAGTAATGATCAGTCAAGAGCACATTGTTTCATATGTGATGTTCAGCATAACATTTAGAATTGTCATTCTCTCTGTCCAGGCTGTACATCACTTTACACTGAAACCGAAATTCATTCACTGATTTATTGCCCTGACTGTCCTTTAAGTTCCTTCCTCATTTCTTCATATTTAGAGAAACAATTGGCACTGGAGAGAGAAAGCAGCAGCCTTCGGGTTCAATGCAAGAAAGTGCAGGACAGAGTGGAGCTGATGATCTGTGCCACAATGCCATGTGCCTCGTACAGGGACTCAGCAGCTTCTCAGAGTTTCCTTGAAACAAAGCACTGGCCATGAAACACTTGGCTAGGCTGGCCAGAGGGGACAGAAAAGCAGAGCTGGAAAAGCCAGCGACCTTGCTGGAATGTCAAGATCTATCAGGAGTGTCCCCTGACATGCAGAAGAGACAACAGCGTAGTAGACTCAGTAGGAAAGGGCCATCACAGCCACTGTGAGCAGCATAAATCAAAGGAGAATGATATAAATCTTCTTGTCAGGCACTGAGAAGTCTGACAGAGATACAGGATAGGACAGCATGGACCTATAGACACAAACTCCATTGAAGATCTCTTTGAAGTCAGCAGTGCCCTCGTCTACCGTGGTGACTATGCCAAATTTCTCAGTCCATCCACAGCCAAAGTGTTGCTTTAATTTCCACCCACCACCCACGATCTCAGCAGCTGGGCTTTGCCTCCCTGCTGCACCCTCTCAGTCATGTTTTCCACAAGGAAGAGTTCTTTTAAGCAACCTCTCCCACCCTGCTCCTCGGCTTTTCCTGGCATGGGGTGCCTTTTGCATCATCACTGATGTGATGGGCACCGAGTGTCACCCATGGGCACACCTGCACTGCTCTGCCCCTCAGGGCCACTGGCACCTGCCTGCCAGCTCTGCCAAGGGCCACTGAAAAGGGAAACCATGACCTGAGAAGGAGAAAAGGAAGCGGATTACGTGGGCTGTTGTTTTCAGTCGAGAAGGCAGGAGCACGAACATCCTGTCATTTGGAACAGGAACCCAGGGAGTGAATAGTCAAAGGGGAAAAAAAAGAGCAAAGGAACAGAAACATGAGTCCCCATTTACGCACAGCAAATGACACCTTCTCAGTCAGCCTCTGACCCAGCTCCTGTGGCTGACAGCCTTACTGGTGAGGAAAAACATGTGTTGAAAGGGACACTTTCCTCACCCTTAAAAACAAACAAACAAACAAAACTGATTAATACAAAAATCTCTAGTCTATAAAGATATACTTTTGATTTTTTTATCTTCCAAAGATTCTTTTGCACATATGCCAACTGAACAGCACTAACCCTGAGATAAGTGCAGTGTCTATTACATAACCTAAAATTAATTCAAAGTAAAACACAATTAGTTGACTTTTTAAGGTAGGAGTTTATTTGGCATTGAGTGAAGATCTACATCCTCTGAGATGATGTGTACCCCTAATACATAAAGTAATGAAGAATCAGAAGGAGATAAAGTACACAGAATTTTGTAAGTTGATTCATTTATTGATTGATCATAAATTGATTAATTTTTCTATCTACAAGGCTGAGAGAAGCAAAGTCTCATTTTTTATGTTTATTTTTCATGTTTAACTTTAAGGGGAAAGTTCTCAACAGTTCTTTGTATTTCACTAACCTTTCTTTGTTCCCACATTACAAAAAAGTCAGCATTCATCTGCACTTTCTGCTAATTCCCTACCTGATGTCATCTTCTTTGGGTTATTAATATTAGTAATGATTTCCACAGCAACCCATTGTGATAGCATAAATAGAGGATTATGACTTCATGTGGGGAATAAGCAGAGGCACAAATGATGAATTCTTAAGGAAGAAGAGATAATGTTTTCATGCAAACTTGTGCATTACTGGAAAAGAAAGTATCTATACAGGAAAAGCAGATTTAGCTGAGCCTTTTCCTGCTGCATGGCAGTACAAGCTGTTTTCTAAGAACACCAGAGAGATGAAGATTTCCCTTACGTGTCTGGAGGCACTTCTGTGGCAGAGCTGGGAACCCCTCAGCTTTACCCAGGCACTACAACCCTCCTCCCATGCAGGGAAACAGTACTCAGCTCTTCAAAAGCTGGCACGCTGCAGAGACTTCAGTTACACAAGATGGAGTACGAACAAAAGACATTTAATCAAAGGAATGGGGGCAACTGCCAATGCTAGAACAACTCCTTGTGCTCAAGTCTTTAAAAGCTCTGCTCTGATCATAGCTTGGATACAGACCAAGGGCACAGTTACCCAAAAGAGAGTCGTTTCTATATTATCCTAAAAATGTGGTTTTTGATAAGCCTCCCTTGACCACTGTCAAAACAGCTGCACCAGCAATAGCATCCTCCAGGGAATAATTTAGGGGATGAATGAGTAGCTCCACTCCCAACAGAAGATATTGAATGAGAATCAAGAACAAGGCAGGACAATCATGTCCAAGCTTTTATTAAAAGCAGGAGGAAAAAAGAAAGGTATATTGCTAAAGTCATGGCATTGCACTACTGTAGATATTCCAACGGAGTCCTGACCATAAAGAAATCCCATTGAATACTGAGGCTGGACTCCAAGATACCAAGGACAAGCATCAAAGTGCAGATGTCACCACTGTTCTGGGTCCTGCTGGGACAAGTCTGTGAGGGGACACGAGGGATTACACTATCAGCTGCATCACCTGCTCTGCCTTGCACCCTGACTGGCAATGCTGCTCAGTCCTGACATCTGCCACGGCCACACTGCCTCTGGAATCAGCATACACTCCTCTCAAATGACCAGCTGAAATCCCAGATGTTTCACATGCCACTCCACTATTCCAGATCTCAGAGGCAATATGCCTGGCTCAGCTGACTGCAGGACTGAGCTCAGGCCCTAGGGTGGGATGACTGCCCTCCCTTCCAAGATCCATCAGCAATCCCCACACACTCTGCATCACCCCAGAGCAGTGGAGTCACACCAAGGCTTTGTCTTCCAGTCCTGTGGGGAGACCCTAGGGCTGGTCCTTTGGTCAATGCTTGGTATCAGAGCCTACCCAAAGGACAGACTCATGTCTCAACAGGCCAGAGAACAACTTCATTAGTAGGAACTTGCTACAGATAACAATCCATACTGTTTGCAAGGGAATAGTTGAGCTTGTCAAAACTGGAATATCATGTGCAACCCTCAGATCCTTTGGGATTACTATGGTCTGATCAAGGACTGTGTTCAATCATCTGCTGCTGTCCCAATCTTCATTCATCACAAAGTGGAGGGAAATTGTGTTCTGTATCAACCAATACAAGCAGCCACAAATGTGGTTGTTCTGGATTTAGTATAGAGCAAGAGAATACAGAAAGGAGAGTGCCAAAGATGCTGTGTCACAGTTTCCATCGTCACCTTGCCTAGCTTTTGCCTTTGCTGCTGGAACCTGAGCTGGATTATGTCCTGGGCCAGTTCCTGCTCTTCTGCTGTCCCAGCAAGACCCCAGGGCTGTGTCCCTTGCTGGGAAAAAGTGGTGCAGAGTGCTCACCTGCAGCACTGCCACATCAACTCCCTACACTGGGAGTGGCACTGTTGCAGACCAAATCTGTCCTTATTCATGTTCACAGCAACTCTGACAGTGCATGATCAGAGCCCAAAGGTGACATGTTTATAGGAAATCCTGGCCTCATCAAGGGAACTGAAAAATAATCCCAGGCTTAATCATCTCAACAGCCATGGCTAATGCTCAAATGTGGAATTACATGGTTGGAATTATAAACAGGTTTAACTACAAGAAGGAATTAAATGCATGCTGAAAACAGCAGAGGGAAGTTAAAGTTTCAGATGTGATAGTCACCAGAGGCCCCAGTACTTTCTGCACTTAATCTGTCTCTTTCTTTCACCAAGTTTCCTCATGTGCCACTTTTCAGCTGCAGTCCAAATAAATGCACTATACTAGCCAAAACCTGAAGAGGATTTAATGGTTAAAATGTCATTTCTGATTTATTATCTGCTTCTAGCATGTGGTCTATTATCCTAAACTCTGTGGATTCATTTCCCAGCTCACTTGCAGTGCTTTACATTACACATACTGCACTGCACTCACCATCAATTGCACTTGGCCATATGTGAGAAGCAGATGCAAGTTCTTTTTCTATTTTTAAAGTATTGTAGGGATACATAAGTTGCACCAGTAAGAACAATCAAGAAAAATCTCTATTTCAAACAACACTGTAAGCAGATAAACCCTGTTTTAAATGTAAAATGTTAGCATAGAATGATGTAGCAGTTCACTTGTAGCAGCTGCCTAACAAGACACACAAAAACAACTCAGTTACCAGAGATGGTTAAAGACAATTCAATCATTTTGCTTGTATGATTGCATTTCCAGTCATGAAAAATGGCAACATGAAGGAGGGGTTTAAAATAACAAGCTATTACAATAAAGGAGTGGCATGCTGAGCTGTGCCAGGCAACAGACTCGGCAGAAGCTCAGGGGACTGCACTGCCACAGACTCTGCTGGGTAACAGGAGAGCAGCTGACAGCACTGCTACAGCTCAGCTGATCTGCTGAAATCCAAGGAGCAGCTTTTAATTCCAAGTGTCAGCACCTCCAACATCCTCTTGCACTGCATTTCCACAAGACTGCAAGAAGCTGATTGCCAACTGAATTTTTTTTGCTTTGGTGGCAAGTTAACAAATACAAATATATTGTCAAAAAGCAAGAATTTGAATGTTAGAGGAAGCTGGTGATGAGCAGCACTGCAAATGCCATAATTTCCAAGACAGACAATTTATCCATTTGTTTGCCAATAATTTCTCTGAAGAGATTTAGACTCCTGAAGAAACAGCCAGATCCAACTCACTGGAACGTGTTCTGGGTAACTCCAGAACTCACAGAGCTGGTTAATTTTTAAAAATGTATCTACCAACAATCAGAGCCTGCTAGATTATCTTGTTAATTATCACGTTCTTTTAAAAATGTATCTGCTTATTACTTTACCTTGATTAATGTGGTGTTTACTTGATGGTTAGTTACCAGAAATATTTGATCAAGTTAGACAAAAGATGTTCTTGGTTACAATAGCTAAATTGATGCATTGCAACATGATTAGCCAAGCTGTGCAGAACGGTTTAATCAAACTGATGAGTTCTCAGATTAGCCCTGGCTCAAATTCAAAGTGCAGCACTGAGAAACCAGCATCAGAGTTGAATTTTACTTGTGCTTATACTCTGTACAAGTGTAGGACCTCTCCCTCCTTTTTTATGACAGAATTTTTACTTCCCTTCTGTGAATTCGAAGAGACAGATTTCCTCATGGCAACATCTGAAGCAAATATCTCCTTTCTCTCTTTTAACACCAAATTATCAGATTTTCAGTCTATAAAGCTGTAAATAACAACCTGTATATTCTTTTTATTTCCTTAAGATAACTGAAGTTAAATCAACATCACAGTTCTATTGCCTGATATAGACATCCTTTATGGTTTGCACACACAGGAGAGATCCTAACACGTAGTTGTTTCCTCTTTCACTGATCTACACGTATTTTAAAATTCCAGCATCCTTAAGCAGGTATTTTCAAAAGACCAGAAAGAGATATGCTGTTTAGAATATTTTCTTAGTTGGTTTACCTTGAGGGCTTTCTGTGCAGCTTCACTTGATCCAATAGCAATCAAGTTTGGTCCAGCCATGCTGCAAAAGCTCTTCAGATGCAAAGAATCATGAACAGGGACTGTGGAGACAGCATAATCCTGTATGGGAGTAAAGAATGGTGCTATAAATATTTTTAAAGCGTCCTAATTCCATAATTATATGGAGTCATTCCATAATTAATTTTACTCTCTGCAAATTATCAACCCCAGGGCACAGTATCAACTGTTTAAGTATGACACTCTCCTCTGGATCAGTTTGTCTTGTCTGGAGACTAGCATAAAATCCAGAACATATTTCAAATATTACTATTGTTGCAACCACAAAGAAATACATTAAAATGCTTAATTAAACAGTAGGTACATAAAACCTCTCCAGGGACTGGCAATAAGACCACAGGGCTGATACAAGAGAACATGAAGAAAGTGAGTGTTTATGTGTTCTCAAAAAATAACAGCCTCCCACTATCCAACTGATTTTTATGCAGCATCTCACGTTTCAGATCCAACTGCAGCATATCACTTTACAGGATGGCCAAACCTTTTCAGCAACTTGTACCTTTGGGGTTTTTTTAATTAGGTCTTAAATAAAGTACATGAGTACAACAAACATCTTGGCCAGTACAATTGTTCAATTAGTTCAGTGAATGACAGCTCATATTTCCTGTGGCATGAAGGAATCTACAAACCTTAAATGTGTCAGCCAGAATTTCTGCACCACGTTGATTTGTCCTCCTGGAAAGACCTACGAAAAATTCTCTGCCTGGAATGAAAAAACACACTAGCTTTAGAGACATTCTGAAGCAATCTTTCATAGATTTTCATGTTCTATATTTCTTTTCTCAAGCTGAGAAGTTATACTGAAAATTCAGCATAAAAGAATGCAACCTGCAATTGTGAGCTGATAATCTAAAGCAATTTATCTTTTTCCAGAAGCCACATTTAACCAGAAAGCATAAATAGCTTCCTCTTCTAAATCTCTGCAGTGGTCATTGGGTAAGGAAAGACAACAGCTGGGCTGGATTAGTACACCACTGATTGACCATTTCCCTCTCCCTTGGAGATTTCGTCTGGTCTCAAGGCAGATCTGTGGTCATCAGTATCCTCCAGCACCAGAGAAAATCAGTGCTGGATCTGCAGTGCCTTGGAAAGGCCTCCCTTCCTGGTTTGCCTCTGTAGGAGACCCTTCTGTCCCTGTGGTGCCCTGAGGCAAGCAGCCAGTCTCCTGTGATGCTGATCAAAACAAACAGGCTTATTCAGCACAGCCAGGGAGCCACCCTGTGTGCAGCTGATGTGAGAAAATGCCTAATGGGTTTAATGACATAAAAAACACAGGCAGTATCTTCATCTTTGAAGTCAACCATGCATGGAAGGTGTCTGGCTCATGACATCTGACAGGCAACTCCACCATATCCTTGATAAACTAAAAATGCTTTTTTTTTGCATTTAATTCATTGAACTAGTGACAGTTGTCTGTATCAAGCTTTTACAAGTCCTGAAAATGAGTCTGGTGAATGTTAGCTGCTTGTAATAAGACATATGAAACAACCCCAGACAGCTGACTACTGAAAGCATTTTTCTTATTGGCACTTTACAAGCTGAAATAAAATCTGTATGCACAGTGCTGTTCTTTGTAGTGTGTGTACTGCTACTCCATTTATTCAGATATTAGGCAGGACATTGATGGTTGCAGTGAGAACTCATCTCTCACCTTTGTGACATTCAGCAAACCACAGGAATGACATTTTATTGTGCTGGTATCAGATAACATGCAGTCTTTAAGACAGGCAGAACATGTAAACAGCAAATTCACTACTATTCATGATACCTGTAAATAAGACATCTCCACCATCCAAGGTTGCATTTTCATCCACCATCTCGACTATATTAAGGTTGAGACTTTCTAGTACTCTCTTCATGGCTTCCACCTGTTTAAAAGAAAGTTATTAAGGACATACTGTATTGTTGAAAAAAATTTTTAAAAACCTTCCAGAAATACATATAATTAATAAGAATTAAAGCCTTTTAATGCACCTTTAGCAAGATGGATGGCAGGGTCTTTAGTGGCCATCACAGTTCCCCACCTGTCTTCAGAGGCCTCTGTGGTCTCAGAGGGATGGGCTGGCAAGTGGCAGAGATTGGGCTCTTGTCTTTGCCCAGCAGCCATGCAGCATTCAGGAGGGACAGAAAAGGGGTCCAAAGCACTTGTTAAGTCCAGGCCCTTTGCACAGTAATATCCTCTTCCAAACCTTGTCCCTCGGATTTGGGCCAGAAAAAACACCAGCAGAGGAGTGAGGTTCATTCCTTCCACTCTGCTCAGACACAAGAGCTGGTTCTGCCAGCCATGGAGGTGGCAGCTCTACCATAAACCCCTCTTCAGTCAGCAGGAAGAAAAAAAATCCCCTAGGCAGTAAATGTTCAAATTCCTTATGACTTTGCAATTTCACTAGGCACTAGTTCACTGTGCATGTTTGACCTACCCTGCTACAGAATTACAAAACACCTCATGCCTATACATTGTGGGGCTTAGTGCTTGCTGTGGAGAGCCACACACACGGCTGGAAGTCAGAGCTGTTTCCTGCTGAAAGAAGCTGCTGAAGAACGGAATGCAGCTTCACTTGGTTCCTTCTTTCCCAGTAAGGGCTGCTGAGGATGCCTAAAGCAGAATCTATTTCTATAGAGGCTCATATCACTGGCCATCCAGAACAGGGCCAGCATTCACCATCTTCAAACAACATCTCTGTGGTGCCTTGTAAGCCAAAAGAAGGACCTACACACAACCAACCATTCACCAAAAGCATAAACCTATAACTTGCAGAATGTCAATAAAAATAAGAGCTATTTCACAGAAACCTGTGAATGTGATCCCAAAAAGCAGCACCTTCCTATTCAGTGAAACTTCCTCACCATGGCTAACTAGAGGTGCCCAGAAAGTATTAATAAGCATGGAAAAAACAGTGAATTCTTTTTATATTTTTGCATGTCCCACAGGTCAGTCATCTATTTAAAGTGCTAAATTAAGCATTTCTAGAAAAAAACCACAGGAAGCTAAAACAGGTGACACCATACTAGTCTTACAGGACTATACAATAACAGAAGCAATTCTAGCAGCCCTGCTCCTGGGCTATGCCAAACTAGACCTGCCAGAGCAGAGGAAGGACATTTGGTGGTGTCAGGTCCTTCATGCTCACTGTGGCAGCCTCAGCACAAGAGCAGCACACAGTTTGGCTGACACGCCTTCCTAAGAGCAGTGCTGGCTTTAGGGAATAAAGGACACAGACATGATTCCCCCTAAGGTACCTTTTCCATGACTCAGCAATGTGGGATTTGTGGGTGATCCCATTAACCCTGAAGCCCAGGCTCAAAAGGCAAGGGCAGGTCCCCATGGGCTGTCAGGACAGGTGACGTAGGTCTGCAGGGATATACTGGGGGTAGCACCTTATCCAAGCCTGATCTGCTTTCCTCTCTAGCATCTTCTCACTCTCCAGTCACTTCAGAGAAAAACCCTGCACAACCACACTATTAAAGTAGGTGCCTCATTTTAAACTTGTGAAGGACAGAGGCAGATCTCTGTGCTGCCTGCAGAACTCTGATGGGTTATACTGCAACTCAGAACTGTATCCAGGGGGTTTCTGATAACAAGGGATTCATCCTCCCCACACAAAAGACCATCTAAGGCCTTGGCATGGAGCCTGAAATGAGCCTACAGCATGTTTATTTACAATTAACACTTCCTTTTTGCTCCTCTGTCTTTCACCTGATGCAAAAATGACTTCAGGCAGAAACCTGGCACTCAAGAGTCTCCAGGCTTAGTAGAAAGGCTTCATCTTTCTTAGTCTTGTTGCTTTACCTCCAGCATTCTTTAAAATTAGGTTTATAATGAGGATTGGACCCATGTGGTGTTTTAAAAATAAATGGGGAACAGCTGAGGTAATATTGGAAAACTGCTGTTGTACAAACATGACAACATTTCATAACATCCGTATGCTGATAACAGAATGATTTCTTTTGTGTGTGAAGCCCAGTGGGTTTTACTGTGCAGGTGCTACATGCATAAGAGTCAATAGACCTCAAAGAAGAAAACAATTGTTTAATACAGAGTAATGGAGATGCAGCATGATAAAAGCAGGGTTCCATTCCAAGAACACAGATTCATTCTTTTGTGCTGACATGAGGCAGACAGGCAAACTCCCAATTGGGACACCAGTCACAGGCATTTAGAATAAATAAATAAAACCATCAGATGAGATTCTGCTTTAAGGCAGAAGGCAAAATGACAAGAAAAACCAGGTTCACCCAGCTTGTTGTGTGGTTCCCCATCTCCAGTTAATCTACAACCTGCAGCAGCTTCCAAAGCCAAAACTCCCAGAAGACAAAGTCCCTTCAGGAGATGTGCTGCCAAGCAGGTGCTCCCAACAGAAGCTGCCTGGGCTTGCAGAGGAAATCAAGCCAGTGGCTGCCCCTGCCATGCACCTGCTCCCCACACCACTCCTGCCCTCCGTCCTGACCACGTCTCCAGAAGCATCAGCAGAGCTCTGGATGTTACTTTGGATGGCAGAGGACCACCATTCCCACCTCATTCTCCATGGGGAGACATAAAAGCTTCTCCAGACCACAGAACAACATCAGAGACAAAGAGGTGTAAAATCTGGGCAGCCTGCAGACACTAGTGAGGGTGCCTCACGTAGTGAGGGCTCAAGCCTCAAGGCTTCCCGAAGACCTAATGGGACCAGGAAGGTGCAAGAATTGTGATGAGAGCAGGGACCAGGGATGGGCAGCAGTGACTGGGATGAGAGAAACACACACCAGTCACCAATGTGGGAGAGAGCTCCCTGCAGCAGGTGGGAAACCTGCTTTTACCTGAGCACTGCAAACCGTGCTCAGTGCTGGGAAGAGACCACTGCAGCGAGCACGGAGCTCCCCAGGGAGGGGCAGGCAGGGAGGCAGCAGCACTTCACATCCCTGGCCCAGAAGGCCAACTAATAACCCTTGCACTAGAGTACCAATTAACTAAAGTGCCTAGCTAATGAGGCCAGTGCAATGTAAATGCTGACTTTGGATTTGTGATTTGAGTCATATGGATGTTTTAATCACCAGCTGCTGATTACCATTTAACTACCAGGCTACATCAGAGATGTCTTGGATTGTTTCTTTATTTAATTTACAGGGGTTGATGCAGCTGTAGCACATACATTAAAAAAAGTTATCAGAAGTAAAAATAGTTCAAAGTCACAGAAAACTAGTTTAATTTGCTTCATGGTGTCCAAGGCTTTAAAGATATTTGTAATACCCTCATGTTGTTTTCCTCCAACAGCTGGGTTCATTTTAGCTTTTAAAACCTAATTTAAATAAATAAAATAACTGCCATATAAATAGCTGGATCACTTTTCCACGAGATGGGTGTTAATGGACTCAATATATGGAACACATCTTTGTAAGGATTGTAAGCAACCAGTAGAAATTCTTAAGAGTTTTAATTGGGAAGTGCTGTTCACATGTCTGCTGATGCATGCATGCTAGGAATATCCTTCAATATCCCTTGCTTGTGTAAAACAGAAGTCTCAAGTTACTCTTTTTTTTTCCTACAGGCAACACCAGAAACTTCAATCAGTTGAAGCAGAAACGAAAAAAGCACACGCTGAGATGGAGAAGACTGGAGGGAAAACTTAACATTATTAAAAAGGCAACTGAAAAAAAAAACCATAAAGAAGCACACTTGTAAATAAAGGATTTCAGAAAAACAAACTGGGACTGAATAACTCATCTGCTGAATTTCCTGTAGAGGGGACAGCACAGACTCACATGATCCCCACTCTAAAGCCATCCTGCAGCAGTCCTGAGCCGGGTCTCAAACACAGCACGTCCATGGGATGTGTTTGACACAGCACCACCGTGGAAACAGCACGGGCAGCATTCAGAGCTGTGTTAGCATGGGGTGAAGCCCACACAAGTAGCTTAAATCTGTACCCCATCCCTGCAAAAGGGAATCTAAAGCTTGGCTCCATCCTTAAACCTTCCCACATCATGAAGGATTGTGCTACTTTCTAACAGAGCTCCTACAGAGAGGGAACAAGATACAATCTGGAGCTGAGGGTGGACAGGTGATTGCTATGATAAAGTAAGATGTTTTAAAAAGGGATGTAGGAAAGGGGGTTGATTTTACAAAGCCCTCTGTTCTGCTCACACTTTACCCTCTCCAAATAACTGCTAGCCATTTTCTGAAATGTCTTAACACATATTGGCAACATTTTCATTCATTATGAATGAAAGACTAATTCACAGAGCTAGCTTTGATGTATAAACAAATAACCACCTCTTGCTTTTTTCCGCTTTTTTTATTCCAAAAAACAGTGAATAGAGAAGTCCTCTGTGAAACCACAGTTACCCAGGAGACACCAGTAAAATACACAAAATATTTGGACACTACCTGATTATAAGCATTGTCACTATGAAGAAGACTTACTGCTTGCTTTTTTCATAAGCAGCCAAGAGGAAAAGTCACCTTCCCTCACTTTATCTCCTTTATTTGAAAACTAAAATCCCAGGTAGTCAGAATCGTGCACACAAAGAGAGCACTCATCTGTATTCTTTCAGATTTCTGTATCTTATTATCTCAGGTCAGCTTAAGGTTTGTAACGTGATATTGGGTTTCATTGTACATGTATCCATTAGTACATGGCTGGAGTGTTAAAGCTTGTATGCTTTGTGCAGTGATATTTTTCTAATAAGCACATTCCTGGTGTGAGACGGCATGTGTCTAATCCATGGCAAAGCTGATTGAGAGACAATGGGCTCCAGCCAGCTCAGCTCTGTTTCAAGGAAGGAGGACAATAACTGTGTTTGACATTTATAAAAATCTAATTTCCTCGTGCTTTAAAAATGGAGCTCATTACCCTTCAGACTGGTGCCTTCCACCAATTACTGTAACTGATGTGCAGGGATTTTTGCCTTCTCTATATTAGTACTTGATGCACTCTAAACATAGGCTGCTTCCTAAATTATTTACTGGTCTCCTGTGCACTAACCATATTATGGGATTTATGTTATTGACAGCAAGAAGGAAATTATCTTTTCAAAAGACAGTGGAAACAGGGAAATGATTTTGCAAGCCACCATCTCACACCTGCCAAGAGCAGGGCAGCTTTTCCCCTGGGTGTTGGGGCCATGGGTGAGGCGTCACTCAGGCTCCCAAAATGCCCCATGGGCATGGGCTGGGGCTTGGCAGAAGTCGTGGATGGCGTCAAGTCAGGCATCTTCTAATCACTGCAACGACCAACCTGCCTTCGTGACCCAGCTCTTGGTGAAAGGGGAAGGTGCCTCCAGCCCTGTCTTAAAGGAAAGGATGCAGAGAGATTCAGAGGGCAGAAAACCAGCCCATGACCCAGAGATGAAATGAGGTTTCTAAGGTAGCAGAGCTCAGCTCCATGTGCTCACAGCTCAGCTCTTCAGAGACCAACCACAGCCCTAACAAAAAGGGCTCTCAGTCCAAGACACACTACTGCACTGTCTCCGGAAAGTTCACATCCACCACCCATTTCTCCAGCTTGTTAAACCACAAATACTGCATTTCAGACCTTACATTGTGTTTTAAACAAGCATTCATAGCTGTGCAAAGCAAATGTCTTAACATATGCAATAATATAATATATGCATATATAATACAACATAATTAACATAACATGATAATATCAATAATATAACATATGCAATAATATAATGCCTTAACATATGCAAAAGTCAGACTACAATAATCTCAAAGGTGATTATTTCTGGAGCCATTAGCTCTGAGTTCACAAAGTGTCACTGTCAATATATAATACATTTTTCAGCAAGGCTCTGAGTAAAGGCTATAAATAGAGATGGACAAATCTGGGGCCAGTAAATGGTAGACTTCAGTTTTGCAAAACCAGATATCAATGTTGGTCACAATCCAGGTTCTTGCCTGCCTGAATCTGCTCCGTTTGGACATGAGGGAAGTCTGTCTCCTTTTGATGCTAAACACTGCCCTTCTGGACTTGACCAGGCTTCAAAGAAAATAAAGTAGTGCTGTAACAGTTTTGAGGGGTTTTGAGAAGAAAAACCCACTCCTTGTTGTTTTCTTGCTTTGAGTAGGTCAGATGAACACCCTGTGTATATTGATCTCAGAAATTAGTGGGATGTGGGTTGTGGGTTGTGGCAGAGTTTCCAACCCGTACTCCCAGTGTTGATACCAGAAAGGGCCCTGGCTCTTGAAAGCTCATCAGGAAAACAGCAGCAGATCAAGACACTCTGGAACTGCTATTCAATGAAGGCCATGCAGTAAGAGTGTGTTAAAAGCAAGACAACAAAGGTTAGCTCTGTCCTACAAACAGCCACCAGCACGGCCTGGTAAGGACATTCTGTACCTGCCATTCCCACTTCTGCCAGCTGATAGATTTGCTTTGGCAATCAATCTCCCTTTTCACCCACACAGGGCCTTTGTGTCCAGTCCACTGCCACTTTTGAGAAGGGGGAAAAGGTGAAGACCAGCAGTAGCCTGGTCCCAAAGTGGATTTCCAGCTGCCCAGCAACACTCCTGGATGACACGGGAGGATACGCTGCTCTCAAGACACCCTCACAAATCACATCTGGACTGCTCAGTTCTGAGTAATCTGAGCACGACTTCACTAAACTGGGCTGAACATCACAACACTCAGAAAAAGCTTTTCTGGCATTTCAGCTCATCATAGCCTGCCACCCTGCCACGGTGGAGGTCCAAGGCCAGGCCCTTACCCAGGTGGCAGGGTGGTTACACAGCAGCATCAATCAGCCAGAACACCAACCTGCACACAGACAGCACAGCTTGTCCCCAAGCCTCAACCTCTTCTCATCAAACAAGGCCACGGGAGAGACAAGAAGGAATACCAAGAGACTCCTGTACGATATTGTCAAGAAGATAACTTGTTTTTCTCCTCATACACAGATCCCACTAATTAGAAGCTGCTAATTGCAGCTTCTAGATTGCAGCTCTGAGACAGTTTCATGCTTAACCAAAGCTTGCACCAAGCAGGTGCAGTTTCTGGCAGAGTTTTGGGGGTTTATGAACCATGGAGTTCAGAAAGGGCCACAGAGATAAAGATCTCATTTGTTACTGTCCATGCACTGCTAATTGTGGATCCAAACCCACTTACTGCCCTGCTACTGAAACAGTCTCAAGGGATGTGCTGATGTAGCTGGTGTAGAGTGGCCATTGCCCCAAGAGAGTGACCTGAGACTGGGGTGAGCACAGTACCACACCAGGGAATAACAGGGAAGGGGAAACATGGAAAAAGCTGGACCAGGGCAGCAAGAGAGGGACTGGCACATGCAGGAAAACCAGAATAAGGGTGCCTAGGGTTTCTTGTCCTAGAAAAGCTTCTTGATCAAGCAAGAGGGGAGCTCCAATCTGACTTATCTCAGGAATTCAAGCAGCAACCTCCTCTTCCAGGTATGTACAGTTAAAAACACAATCTGGTTGTCCTTTGAACATGTTCTGTTTTAATATCTAAGTAGAACTGAAGCTCATAAGAACAATTTTACACAGCTCACCAGAAGTAAAACTGGGTTTCGCCTTCCTCCCTTTCACCATTTAGCCTTTAAAATGCAAGAACACTATTTCCCATAAAGCAGGAGCCAGCAATCAGCTCACTTGCTACAAAAAGCTGGGCTGAAATTTCAACTCACAGCAAATGGAAATAATTTCAGTCAGGTTTAAAAAAATCACAGGAAAAAAAAAAGGATGCTTAAAAGGATGGAGATTTAAAGTCACTAGAAGAATAGACTCTCTAAGGTACACTAAGCATAAAATCAGGTTAGTGGAAAAGTTTAGGCAGCATGAATGCATTGTTACAGAAAAACAGAGATTTTGCCGGATAAAGATGATGACATGAAATTTAAGTCGCACACAGGCATGCTGAGAAAATAATGTTCTAAATACTTTCTGCTTACAATTACAAAATGATCAATTGTTAAATGTTGGACAGAGAAATATATTCCATTCTGTCTGGACATGCACAGCAGGCCAAGAATGCACCTGGATAAGCCAAGCATTCATTATCTCCCAGACACTCAATATCCCATAATACCCTCAGTGGCTGCCAGCTCCTTGTCCGTCGTTGACCAAACTCCATGTGCCCCATTTTACAGCTGAAAAGTATTTAAAATTCATGAAGCCTGTTGAAAGCTCAACTGTCACATTCTGCTCATTCCACAGGGTATGGGAAAACCGTGCAGAAGGGACATTTCAACCAGGGCTATTATGGCTCTTGAATAACCAATATTCCATTAAATTGCTAATAAACCCACTTGAAGATAAGTTGATCACAATCGAACCATACAGTAGCATTCCTTTCCTTTAACACCAAGTTGTCAGGTTTCACTCTGTACTGTACTACTGTTTCTGTGCCATTTGTTTGTGCCTTGACACAGAGCATTCAAGACACTCACTTTGTCCCCAGTAATCTAAATGCCCTATTCTAAAGAGGCTGAAAGATATTTGGCAAGGATACTCTGCTTATTTTAAGGTAGAGAAGTCTTTTCAAAGGAAAAATGAAAAATAATTAAATATTCTCAACAGGGAAATGTGGAGTTTCGTAGCTTCTTGAACAAGGTGCCCACAATTTGAATACAGTGGTAAATGGTATAAGCACCTCCCAGCTTCCCTGGTGCTCAGCCAAGTTCTGTCTGGTATGAATTTTCATTTGAGTTTGCAGTTCAGCAATTCGTTTCATCCTTCCTTCACTAAATCTTAGTTTTATCAATCAAATATAAAAAACTTCTGGAAAAAACTTCAAGAGTATTTGTTTTGGATTAAAATGGATTTTGTTAGATTCCTCACAGTTAGCTGTAAAGCTGCTGGCACGTCTGCTGATCTGATGTGTGCACATGTCCTTATACCAAGAAGGCTCCAAGTTTTGTAATTTTTAACACTGAAAAGCATTATCAGTGTCCTTCTCAGAGGGTATTTAAAAGCTTTAATTTTATATTGACTAACCCAACACTGCTGAAAGGCAACTCCCATCCAGCTCCACCCCAGAAGGGAAGCATCATCACCACCCAGAGCTCTGACTCTTCCCATCATCTGTCTGAGGTATATGGGAACTAACCTGCAGATTTCAGCTGCACAAATGGCCAAGAATCATCATTTGATCCCATTTAGTCTCTCTGGTGGGAAGCTCCACACAAGACCCAGTGGTTGCCACCACATCTCCACTGCCATAAACCAAGGGTGGGCAGGGAGGAGAAGCAATTGCTCCAGAGGGCACCTGCCAGTCCTGCCTCTCTCTGGAGCCAATTCAGCTCAAGGAGCAATGCCCATCATCAGAGGCAACAAAGAATATTTTTCTTCATGTTGAATAAGCAGCCTTTCGTGGAGAAGCATCCAGTTGCTCCCATGTTGTTTTATAACAAGGGCCCCATGGGCAGAGGTTATACTAACCCAGCATTTTTTCCCCTCTAATAATTGGTTTCATTCATGCTTTCAGAGAAGTTGACTTGTCTGCTGTATTTTAGCTATGCTAACATATCCTGCAAGAGTGTCCTTAAGTGTCTAGACATAAATAACAACAATAATGGCAGAAAATTTAAATTCTGAACATTTTCCATCTCCCAACTAGTTCTAGTAAGGCTTCCACTGGCAGGTAAGAAAAGTGTCATGCCAGCAGGCCTATGGAAGTTTACTGGTGGTTGTGAAATGGAGTTAAATCCTTGAAGACACATCAGTGATTTTAAACAGTCAATATATCTCAATATGAATAAGCAAACAGAGAATCATCTAATGATCAAATTTGCCATCACAGGGCTAGGTGGGACATTCCAACCTGAAAATAATCTTTACCAGTCTAATACTATACTGATAAGTTTTAATAAACTCTTAAAGAAAACGATGCAGTAAGTAATATGGCTATTGTTCCTTGAACTCACAGTGGCAATGGAGAAGAACCAGTTTTCCAAGTCCTGCTTCAGCACCAACTTCCCATTTGAGGCTTACAGTCATAAGAAGGGAACAAGGGTAAAACAGCAAGCAGTAAAACATGAAGAGCACATGCAAGTACAGCAGTTGGTGCAGACTCTTTTAAGAATTAGAAACTTTCATCAATGCATTGCCCTGCATTTCCTTGCAGGCTCACCATGTGTTCAGAGAAAAATCTCTGTCCCCTAGAAGCTTCCTGTGCACCCTGCAAATGCAGAGGAGACAATGGCACCTCCTGGGCTGCTTTCCAGGACATCTCTCACCCTCCTGTGCCTCTCAAGACAGGATTACAGTCTGTGATTTCTCCTCACCTTTTGAATTTTTAAGCTATAAAACTACAGACAATAAGTCATTTTAAAACATCAACAACTGTACATAGACTACCTTCACTTCAATGTACATGTTCATTGCATTAACACAGCACTAACAAAACTGAGCTCCTGCTTTTAGCCAGCCTGCTCAAACCCCGCCTCCCCTTCTTCCCCCACTAATGTCTCAGGGGAACTGCAAAACCATTGCTCGGAAAAATTACAAGACCAGGGAGTTACAGAACAGGGAGTTCACAGTGATTAAACTCCTACGTGACAATATTCAGTCCTGCTGCCCAAGAGAGGACAACAACCAAGGAGATGCTGAACCATGGCCTCAGCCCTGAGGAGGGAGCACGGGAGCCTTCCCAAAGCCACTCCAAAACCTTTCCACTGAAAGTGCTGTGAAAGGCACGTGCCTGTCCTGAAAATCACTTTGGATGTAAGTGATACACCAGAAGCAGTCCTGAAAAACTTTGGATTTCTTATTCATGACAAACATCTAAATCCTTGGAAAAGGGACACAGCCACCTGCTCTTCTCACAGTGATGTTTCACCCAGCCAAAGAGGGGCACACATACAAACTGATCTACACAGCCCTGAGCTATGCAACAAATATTAATGAAGTACAAGGCAAAGGAATTCTTTCAAGGCCTTCATGCATTGAAATACCTTTAAGTCTACACGAGTTTCAATGCAGTGACATTTAAACAATTTGCCCAAATAATTTCTGCAATATAGGCACATGGATAGAGAATTTTAAACACTTTTTTTTAAGATGCAGCATACATCCTTTTAATACTCAATGATGGACATTTAATACTCAATGATGATCAAGTTTCAACCCAAAACCTAGGTTAGAATACTACACTTTTTGCTTTTTCAAAAGAAAATTGTTTAGGTGCTTATTCTAAGTTCAAGTCAGTGTCATTTCAACTCTCAGAGGACACTGTTGCTTTGATTACTTGCATTAATGAGCCTTCCACACCAATTTGTCAGGAGAGTGATTACTTGCAGGTGGGAATTAGGAGGGCCAAACCTGAACACAGGAACTGAGCTCTAGGCAGGAAAAAGAGGATGAATTCCCCCCCAACTCAAGATGTCCCTTTACATTCTACACAATAAATGCAGAATGCAAATGTCAGCGTGCCTGTAAGGAAAGCACTTTCAGAGCATTAACAGGTGCAATGTGGTTCATTGTTTTGCTCCTTTCGCTGCCAAACAAGCTGCTGCACACTTTTACAGATCCTGAGACCACATTCTTTCAATAGAGCTAAATATTGCATTCAGTTACATAGTACAGAGAAATCGGGGGTGGGAACAGTGTTACATTTTAAAAAACTACATTTCCAAGCCACGTTTGCTACTCAGTCTGCACTTTGCTGCTGTAGAAACAGCTTCCAGTGCTCATGCATAAAATACAAGTGGATTTAAACAAAGGGAAGCTTGTAATGCAGAGAGATAGACAAAAAAAAAAGGAAGAAAAGTAAAAATAACAGGTGAGTAAAAAGCAAGATTCTATGTAATTAAAGCTCTTGTAGTGGAGACTCTTAACTCATTCCTGCTCCTTTAAAAAGGTGTGCTTTGGCCAGCTGAGCCCTCTCTCCCTCACTCACTCACCAATCCCCTCCCGGGGCACTGTGGATGGAGCTTCTTCGCTATCTGCCTACTTCATTTTGCAAACAATTCTTCTGGGAGGGAAGCATCTCTCTGTAGGCTTTTAAGTGCATCTCAGAAATGACAGTTTCACTTAGAGTATTCTTTAACAAGAGCTACCCTGCAGAGGAAGTAAATACAGTAAGAACTCTTCCCAGCTATGCTGCACTTGGCTAATTGCTTTTGATGACCTACATTTCCTAATTGTGCCTCCTCTACCTGAGGTAGAACGTGCCCATGTTCTATTGCACCCAAGTCGGTGCCCTTTGCTGAGCAGCAGCAATGATCCCAAGGGATTACACACTGGAGCACCCGAGCTCTGCCCTCCTGCCTGCTGTGCTTTGGGGGATGCCCTGATCCACCTCACGGGTACCTGTCTGGAGCAATACCTGCCATCCAGGAGCTCATGGCACAGAGCAAGCAGCAGGGCCATGACTGATGGATACAGCACAGTATCAGCCCATTTCCAGACTCACGTGGGAATAGGGAGCACATCTGCTGGAATAACAGCCAAGAGCTGACGATACATTAGACTCCAGTATTACTTTATAGTCAGTCTAATGGCTTTTCCTTTCTCCTCACAGTCCTACACAACTTCGCCACCGTATAGAAATAAAGAGAAACGCTGACATTCATATATTTGTAACCAAATGGAAACTATTACCTACGCAGATGCTATCAACACCATCAGAGGTGTGGAAGAAACCTGACAGCTTGTAACTGTAGCATTCTCAGGCAAGGGGGATGCCAGAGCCTGCAGCTACCTGCTGCAAACAGAAGATGAGCTTCGCGCTGGAGTGACAGTCACTCATGAAAAAGTTAAATGAAAACCACTGAATGCACTCCTGCCATGAGGAGCACCGGGCAGCTCTTTCTGGTTTTGACTGCTGGGCACTCCTCGCCCCACTGAGGAAGCCATCGCTGCTGTTTAAGGTGGCTGAGCCTCCCTGAGGACCACAGCCCCAGCCAGGCAAGCCCCAGCCCTCCACCAAAGGGACTCAGCTGTGTACCCGCCCTGTCACCCAGCCTAGGGGGAGGGAAACAATGCCTGCACCACCTTGCAAGCATGGGGGACATTAACATGAGCACCTGCTCTATGGACAGCTGCCTTGGGCTGTGGCATTGAGCACTCAGTCCATCTCCTGCAAGCATCCTGGAGAAGAACAAATATTTTTTTAAATAGCTTTAAAACTTGTTATTTATGCAGCCCCAGTAAGGAAGACAGCTCAGGAGCTCCTCATTCACTCCTCACACCCACTGAGTTACACTTCAGAGACAAGAGAAAAGCATTTGCTGTACAGCAAGTTTTTTAGCATCTTCAGTAAGAAGGGTCTTCTGCTGACCAGTGTGACTCCACACCGTGCACTCTTACAGATCTGGGGGTCAAGCAATGAGCTGGGAACCTGGGAAAATAGTGACTGCTATATCCTTTGTAGATGTCAGCACTACCTACTGTCTCTACCTACTGCTGAATGCTTTTCATGTCCTGCAGTCATAAGAGCTCAAAGCAAATGCAGAAATCTGGTTTTCCTACCTGTTTTGGCTGGCAAAAGAAAGTTGTAACTGTAGATATGCAAGAGTGAAGAGAAGCTGAAGAAAAAAATACAGTCTGCAAGGTCAGAGCAAAAAGAACATGATATTTTGTTTGGCCTGCTTCACAGTCAGCTTCCACTTCAGCAGGTAACAGGCTGAAAAACGGGGCAAAGGTTGGAAGCAAGCCTCCAACATATTAGAACACATCAAGACTTCTCAATACTCCCTTGGCTTTCATGGAAGACATTCAGCTGCTCCATCAGAAACCACTTGTTACAATGACCAGAAAGATGATGCTCCTGAAAAACCTAACCCATGATTAGAGGATAATATGGTATAAAGGCATGATAATTTGTTCAGAATACAGATGACACTCTGTGCCCTTTCAGTTGCAGACCAAGTGATGAAATAAAAAACGCATCAAGCAAATAATAGATTTAGTAGACGAAATAGATGTTCCTAGTAAGTAAAAGCAGCTACATAACACAGAGACTTCATAATTTTCAAAAGCCCTATTTTCACAAAGCTGAAATAGTTGAGTTAATTCACTAAGCAGCTAATCTGCACGCTAAAAATATGTGATGCCTAAGAGCAGTTTTAAGAAAACGTCATTAAATGTCCAGAAAACCCATTCTCACATGTGAAAAGTAATGCTGTATTAGATGAAGGATCAGAGATGAAGTCCAAATTAATCGATATAGAGATGAAATTAAATCAAATATAAACCCCAAAACAATTATGGCAAGTTTTAGTACAATGTACCAGAAATTAAAAGAATTTATACAAGCAAAAGGACCTAGCAAAATCCTCTGGGTATCAGAATCAATATACATGAGAATCCTTTTTTCCCCTAATTTTTCCCCTACCTTGGAACAACAGGAAGAGCAACAGTAGTGCTGATTTATTACTACCTGGAAATTATTATTCATCTGGAAAAGGTGAAACTGTCAAAATTCACACCAAAAAGGAAAATATTTCTGCTCTGCATGGGTAAAAAGCCAGTTAAATATTCAGAGAGCATTACAAAGAGTAATTTTCATCCCATCTGTAACACAGGAAGACATTACATAGCAGTTACTAACAAGCACTTTTAAAACAGAAGCTCAGGATTATTTCTACCTATGGAAGAGTTCTGTGGAGTTCATCATCCTTACAGCCTAATGGGGATGCTAGAAAAATCTGCAAAATGACTGACAGGGAGTAATAAGGAATTGAAGGAAAAAATAATTACTACCAATCATCATGTGTTTATAACAAGTCAATCTCATTTAGTTTAAAACAGCTTTGGATGAAATGTTGACCCTAACTAGCAGTGATAGCACTGAGGTACCAGGTTAAGCTGGATACAAGTGACAATGCTGCTGGTATGCAAGCAGAATGTTTTCACACATCTCAAGACCTGATGAGAACGAAAATCATTGCTGAATAGGCGTGTTTCAAACAGAACCCCTCAGTGCAAGGTCACTCAAGTTTCACAGAAGTAGCCCGAGGGCACACAGTCATCACTGGCCAGCCACCAAGGAAGGGTTAAACTCTGAGCAAACCGGGTCAGGGGCAGGGACAGCACAGGAGGCACAAGAGGCCAACCCACAGTGCCATATGGCCACTGCAGAGGCTGCCTGGCTGGCACCAGGGCCTCAGGCCACCGCCAGGGGATGGCCATCTGCTTGGATTTGTAAGCCAAGCCACCACAGAGGATCACTGTCTGCATGTGGGCTTCAACCACTGCCCTTCAGCTAGAGCCCTCTTTGGGCAGACAAGCAGGGCAACACTGCAGGGACAGATCCACCATCCCATGTGGGTCATGGCCACAGCTGCTCCCCAGTGCCACTCCCAGCCCACAGACAACATCCAACAGCCACAAACAGCTTGGAGAGGAGCCACCAGAAAAAATGCAGCATTTCCAAAACCCCTATCAAACAGTATTCACAGAGCTCCACCTGTTTCAAAGATGATGAAAGAAGATTATAAAGGCCTTCAGCCACGTCTATGAAGACCTACACAAGGAAGCTCTGACAAAATACAGCACCTAGAAGCACTGCATAAGCAAATCATTAGCCATGGTTGATGCAGGAATAGTGGTTTTATTTTTAAAAGGAAGATAATTTATCATTTAGATAACTAAGCAACGATTGTGTTCAACTCTTTCCCTTCTTTAGAGCCCAAGCAGAGGGCCACCCATGGGCAGCAAGGAGCTCAATCCCAATATTACAGCACAGATCTGGGAGGTGACATGTGCAATGCTGAACCTGGGAGCTCATTGCTAGTCTAGGTACCAGAAAAGACTGGCAGACACCACAACTTCATGACTTTTTCTTCTTGTTCAGTGAAGAGGTAGAAGATACAGACCCTAGTGAGAAACGAAGGCGCTTTTTGAACATGGCTAATGTCAGCACAAATGATGTAACTGTAGGAACAGCTGAGTCTAAAATCTTGACTAAAGAACTTTTGTCATTTACTTTTGTGTTTTTTTAACTGCTGCCACACATCCTCACATAGGCAGGAGTATGTTCACAGAAACAGACAATGTGCTCTGTTTTATTGCCTACAAATGGATCCCTTTTCTCCTTGCAGGTAGTAAAAGGTCTCCTGGAAAAGCTTGTGGCTATTTAGGACAGACAAGGTGGTTAAAGATACCTTATAGTACCACTTACTCACCACTTCTGCTGGTGTACTCAGCAAACAGGAATATTGAAGTACGCTCCTGAATGAAAGCATAAGGCATCTGCAACACATATTGCAACACATCCAAGTGCTGGGATAGCTGGGGAGGAGCAGTGTGAGTGTGGAGTTCACTTGGGAGGGGGCGGGGGGCAAGGCAGCTTGGGAAACACTGACGTATTGTCTTTCCATTACTAAAAATTACACTTTGTGAAAAAGCATTAGATCATTTTAAGAGGTTTATATAAGGACACTGAAAAACAAGTTCTTTTGCAAATTCTATTTTTTTAGTGTCTCCCTCCCCTCTCTATTTCCACTATGTATCAGGTTGTGAAAATCCAACATGCAATAAGTCTAGTGTTCCCAGACAGAAGAGACCAATCTCAACACAAGTTAAATCTTCCAGCTGTTCCTAGCTCCTTCTCTCCATCAGACAGGCTCATAGCAGTGCCTTAATTACTTGTTTAGGAAGGATGTGACATGTTCCAATTTAATACATTTAGCCCTTCTTAGAGCAAATGTAGAATTAAGCCTCAGTATGCACTTGACAGATCTCTTAGCAACTAGAGTGCAATCAGCCAACAATGGATGATTCACAGTTACAGCAAGAGTGTGCAGAACTGCCTGCCAAAAGTCTGAATAAACTCACATTGCTAGACACTATGGTAAAATGTACCCTGATCTCTTTTAAACTATTATATCATAGAGGAAAGTTGAACTGCATGCATTCCAGCAGCTTGCCCGAGTCTGGAAATACAATTGAACTGCAATATCTCGATTTTAAGATAATTGAGACTTTTCAGTGGTTATTTTCACTTAATTAGGATAATTGTACCTTTCAAGAAGAACTGTTCAAATCCATCAGTTTGTGTAAATAAGGGATGACTTCTGTTTCCGCTGCTCTGAAATAGGAAGAGTCTGGAGGATGCTAGTGGGGGTAGTCTGTCCAGAGTCACACTGATTAAAATATGGGCTTAATCTCACGCCTACTGCTGCAGGGGCCACTGGCATGTGAAATATTTAGAGATCTCTGTGCAATCCATGAGTCAGAGGGGAAGAGCAGGAAGGATCTCGACAGAGTGCAAATATCTAGCCTGACTCATTGCTATCTTCTCTTTATCACCCTCCAAAGCCCAGTTGAGGATCAGGCTGCCACAGCAGCTTGATTGTTTGTACTTCTACAGCCAAATTTCTGCCTTCTTTGACCAGTTTTCACTCCAAAGTTCAAATTTTACTCTGGAAGAGTTTCCTCTATAGTCTCCATATCTCCATAGGTTATCTTTCTACACAAAACCAGACTCAAGCAAATCCTTTACGAAATACTATTGAAAAAATAAACAAAACCGGAAAAGCAGAGAGAAGGCACAGAGTGACACAGGATAAGTCACTGGCTCTTCCCTTTCAGCTACAAGCATGGATCATGAGCAGAACTTTTCTTGTGACACACCTGACACCAGAGTGAAACCCCTTGTGAGTAACAGTGTCTGGTCCCAGGAGATGGGGACAGCCCACCCCTAGCATCCCAGTCTCACCTTAACGCCATTACAGCAAAGGGTCCTTTGGATCTATGGCACAAACTTCAGCTCTGCTGATCTTAAAAGTTTTTCAGTCTATTTTATTATGATTTAGTCATTGCACCTGGTCATATCTCATATTTTGGATTCTATTTTTCATCATACCTTCTTTGAGACATCAATACTGACAGCAGAAGAGAGCTGACACTGTTACCTTCCTACTTTAACTGCCCCAAACTGCCACTCTCTTGGCAAAACTCCATTTCAAAATACAGACTTAGCCACTTTTCTCTGCAATTCTTTTCAGTAGGCCTTATTCTATGATTCTCTCTTGAGGCAAGAGACAACCTGGTGCTATTCAGTGGGAGACCCACCCATCCCTCCATCCCAGGCACCCCATGAGTGCTGTGACCCCACATTGCTCTCAGGAAAGAATGCTGTGGTCCTCACAGACCAGGCAGAGACCCAAGACAATGAAACATTTCCAGGTGCTATATCAGTTCACCACTTTGGCAATGTGCCCTGGCAGCCCAGTGCTGCCCTAGCCACCAGCAGACTGGGGATCTGTCCTGGAGAAGGCAGGAACCTTCTTCTAGCAGCCTCAGGCAGCCCTTTTCCAGGTACAGCAGAGATGCTTGGCTAAGTGGGCTGCTTTGTTTGGCACAGAAGAGTGTGTCACCCAAGTTGGTTGGCAGAACTCACCTCTAAAAAGAGGATTGTGGTCAGGGAAAAGAATTTGAACACATTGAGCTTTATGCTGTCTTTAATACTAGGATATGCACAGGTTTCTGCTCATATGGGCTGACAATCCTTTAAAGGGAACTGAAGGCAGCAGGGGAGGTCCTGTACGTTTTGGGAAAATACATCATGTGCAAAAATACCACAGCTGAGAATTTCTGTAGATGCACAAAGACAAAAATTATGCAGGTAAGGAGAGAAGCAGGTACAAAGTCGAAGGTGCTTATCCATTTATAGGTTTTGTAAGGAGAAGTTTCCTATTGACAACACTCACTAGACAAAACAGCTTAAGAGATTTTTCCATCTATTTCCATAAGGATTAGATGAAAGGGCTGAAAAGAATGTGAACAACAGGGACAGGGGAGCTGGGGCACAGGCGCCTCGCTCAGGGAGTCACAGGTGGCGTTTTGCCTTTAGTCAAGCAGCAATGCACGGTCTGTGCCATGTACCACCAGCACCATCACATCCTGTCAGCCAGAAAAGTGCTCTTATATCTAGAAACAAAATACACCAGGGACTGATTCTGCCTCTGCTACGAGCAGATTATCATCCTTTGCCTGGCTGGAGGCGGATGGGATATAATTTCTTCCATCCCTGAGTTGCTCTGCTGTAGCTCTTTTGGGAGTTCTGCTACCACCTTGGCCACAGTGTGTATGTGAGGGTATTTGTGCTTTGGGGAACTTGATGTTACTCAATGGCTGACGTAAATCCTGTGTTGTACGAGGCAGCAGAGCAGAATTCCCTCACTCCCTGTTTTACCCTATAAGGGCATTCGATGATGGCGCTGTAAACCTGCGCCTTCGCACAGATTTTCTGCAGCTGCTGCAGCAAAGCCAAGCCCAAGCTTGGATTCTTGTGTGTTGTGATAATCAGCTGGGGTTCGGAAAATCCTACAAAAAAATCTAATGTTCTGGCAACTTAACAAGGCTTCTGAAAAAAAATAGCAGTTTAACATCTGGAACAAAAATACTCTGAGGAAGTCCAAGACCAACACAGCACAGAACATTTTCCCCCCATAACTGTTACTGTACAGCACTTTCTTGTCCCTAGCTCAGTGAAACTGGAATGTTTGCATCAAGATGCTGAAACATTTTATTGGAAGTAATGCAGGAAGGTGGAAAGATAAAGAGCTATTCATGCACTTGAACATTTTTTCAATTTTCTGAGTTTTGCTTATTTTTATTCCTGAACCATGAATTTCCTCAGTCTTTTAATGCATCTTAATCTTCATCAATATTTAACTCTGCAGCAGAAATACTGCATACTTTGTTTTCCCATTTAACTTGAGAGTAGAGGGGTAAAAAAACATCTATGGAAAGAAGAAAAACAGCCAGTTCTAACGGAAACGACTTTTCCTTTTTCCACAAGATGTCCTGGAACAGAGTCAAGGAGAAGGATGAAAGAGAAAGGTGAGCAGAAAGAACACCATGGCATTTCTAAGAATTAGCTACACTCATCATTTAGCACACTCCTCTTCCTACCTTTGAGTCACAGGTTTAAGACCTGCCTAAGACCAAGAGCAAAAATAGTTCTCAAGAACAGGGTTAACTCTCAGCAGACATTAGCAGGGATGAGCAGTTCCCTGCAGGAAAGAACCCCTGCAGTGCCATGGAATTAAAAGAGCCAAACATACATATAATTACATGCACAAACTATGTATACATATGTACATCTACACATATATATGTATGTACAAGGTCCTTTCAGATGGGGATGGGAATAAGTGAACTTCCACAAGCTAAGAGATGTCACATAATTTTCAAATTACCTGGAACAGCAAGTTCCCATTGCATACAACAGCCTGTAAGAAACTGCCCAAGACACAACCTATGTAACCCTATGTTAGCAGAGATGGTCCACGTATCATTGTCACTGTACTATGCCTGAGTTTTCAACAGAAAAACACTATTTTTGTGTTTCCTTTATCTGAAATCTCTATGTTCAGATCATGCTCTGAAAAGTTTCAGATAACTAATTTTCCAACTGCCCACTCTTCCATGGAGTGGCACCTGGAGCAGCACTTGTGTCTGGGACACCAGTAGTTTCCATTCATCTAGTTAAAAATAAAATGAAGAAAACCTTAGAAAAAATGTGTGACAGGAAAAGCTTTCCAATACAGGAGTTTCAGTGTTGGTTATGAAATGCTACATGATCTTTCCTTGAAAACACCAGTGGTGCTGGTCTTTGGACAAGCTCATGCTCTGCCCTCTAATCCAAGTTACTGGGGGCTTGTGCTACACCAAATCAGATCCCAAATCCTGACTGTTACAGCATTAAAAGTAACATGGGGCTCCCTGCACACTGTCACCTACCAGAACCCAAGACATCCTAAGGCCCCTGAAGAAACTGTGAACACCCTCAGCTCAGGAAGAGAAAACGGCTGTGGAAGGCTCAGATTACAGAACCAAAATATAACTGTGTCTGTCTATTCCTAATTGCAGCTGAACTCCAATGTCACATCAACAAACACTTGGCACATAAAACAACAGCTTTCAAGTGCTGTTACAGAAATTAATGATTCCTCCCCAGCTCTGCAGCTCAGGAGTTTGATTATTTTGGGAGGATAGATAGAAAATGGTGCATCACAGCCCTGCTGACTCAATCAAGGGAAGCTACAAGTGCTCAGCTCTGCTTAAGGAGAGCTGGCAGGGGGAAGCCTGGCCACCAACTGGGGGCTCGTGCAGGCAGAGAACCACAGCACCTTCAAAGGTGCTAAGGAACCAAGGGAGAGCCATAATGCTCATGTTAGAGAAGCACCTGTGCCCACTGTTTTGTTGCTCTGAATATGGAAGGCTATTCAATTAAACAAAAAACCTCAACAGACAAAAAGAATTGGGATCAGACAAAAATAATTGGAATCAGAAGAAATAAGTGTTGGTTTTCAGTGGGCAGCTCTGACCAGCAATGGTAGGCTTTCTGATTGTTTGTTTGTTAATGTAAGATATTTTCCTCTTGATCAGAGCAAACAAGATGAACAGGCACTTCAGAAAGAATACAAACAAGCTTTTTAATCACAGCCTTCTATTTTTTCCAGGCTCGTGAGATTTATAGCAAAACGCTCTTCTGCAAGTTAGTCGTTCCTCTTTTCAAATATAAATAAGACTCATACAATCTTCTTTTTCAAGCAAAAAAAATCCCTAACCCATGCCCCTCTGCTGCCAAACAACACATACTTGTTCATTGCTTGGGGCAGCAGATGGATCTACAACTTGGCATGTATGGATGCTCCAGTGGCACCACTGCACCATCCAGGGGAATTGTATGAAGCATTTCCCCAGTGCAGAGCCAATCACCACCAAAGATCCCATCACAAAATGTTTGCAGTGTCTTTGGAAGTGTTTGTTGCTGAACAGCTAGTTGACAGACCAGTCTTCTCCCCATTCACAAAGATAGTTGTGATACAGGGACAAAAACTAAGTCAAGGAGCTGGTGTACAGCCAGTGCTCCTGTCACAAACTCAGAGCATCATTTTACGGATTTCCATTGTGGAAATCTTATGAGTTGCCTAAGATTTCCTCTTATGGGTTGCAAACCATACATGCTTTGCAAAAGGCTTCTAGAGTCCATCCTTTCTTCTTTCTACAATAAACCTTGTAAGAAAGCAGCAGACAGTGAGAGGTCCACCCTTTATGCACAGGCAGGGAAGTCCATCCCACAGATGCACACCTAACCCTCTCTCCAGGGCCCCAGGCACACACAGTGACACTTCACTCCCATTCTGCCCCAGCTTCAAACCTGCATCTTGCTGCATTTTAATCCCACAACTTCTTACCCTATCTTAGCTACAGCTAATCCCTTCCTTTTGGCAGCTGGCTGCCCAGAGGACAATTCTGTGTTTCACTGTTACGCTATACAGAACGTAACGAATCTTTAATTAAATGGGCTTGATGAGGAAAGTCATTCAAATTAGGCTTCATCAGCAATACAAAACCCCAGCTGTCTTTCTTAAAGGATATAATGAAGCACAGTTTCAGCTACCTGGAATCCAGTTTTAGCACTGCAGAACAACAGTCCATAAACCCAGCATTTGTTAGGCAAGCAGGGAATGGCTGACAGTGTTTAAGATCTTGGTCACTTTTCTATCAGGCACGCTTTAAGCCATGCAGCTTTTATGGCAATTCCTTCATAAACCAGGAGGTTCTAACAATCTAACAGGCTTAATGAAACCACAGGCAAGAGTGCAACTGGTTTCACAGGGGTTGTCGTTTGATCATCCAGTAAATTACAGAAAAATGGTGCAAGCACGCTGGAAAAGGCACCTCTAGGGAGCTTATTGTAGCTCCACCGAAAGGGAGTAAATAAAGCACGCATCATCAGCACATCCTCAATGTGCTTCTCATCCCTCTAGCATGAAAGCAACACTGGGAGCTTCTCTTGTCTAATTTGTACTAAAGGATTCATGTGTTCAGTGCTGAATGACTCTTCACATTGATTTCAGTGGAAATAAGCTACCCTGGATTTCAGAAGAAAAAAGCACTAACAGAAAGTTAATGAGGTACAAAGCAGGTTATGAATGGACCAAAGAAAAAATTCTCCTAAAGTTATTTCCTGCCCTGCTGTGATCGAATACATGCCTTTTAAGAGTTCACCTTACCCACCCTCCCTCCTTTCTTCAAGCAATGCTTCATTGTATCCCAAGACTTTCTTCACTTTTCTAATCAGTTTCCATTATGTCCTTTTTCTTTAAATCCTCCCACTGTTACAGCTCCACCAGGAGCAGTAATGCTGAAATCGGCAGCACAGACTGGCTACAGCCTTTTAAATAGTCTTGAAATGGAGCCAGGGTGGAATAATTCTACTGGTCAGGGGGTTTAAACTCTGGGACTCTGACTGCAGTGCCTGCATGCCTGCTCCTGCCAAGGCAGCTCTGCACACAACAACATGGAAAATTTTAGAGCAGAGTCTAGTCTAGGGTAAGAAAAAGTTCCTGACCTGCAAGTTTTAAGAAGGAAGTTATGAACCAGAGGGCTGGATTTGGCCCCCTTCAAGCCAGAGGGAGACCCAAAGGCAGGGCACACAGGCAGACCAGTTCTGGCAGAGAAGCACTCAACCCATACAGGGAATTTTCCCTATTTCCTCCTCCACTGAAAAAAGGAGGGTGATGCAAGTTTGCTCCATGCATTCACTTCTTGTTTTTATGTTGAAAACCACCACCATGCTGCACACTCATACTGTGCTATCACTTCCAATGAACCATTTTACCTACCTTGAAATATTTCTCTCAACCACATTCCCACCTCACCAACTCACACTCAACAACCAACAGAGCTCAGAGCTGGCTGGCAATCTGAGGAGACAGGCTCTCACAAGAATTTCCTGCTTCTGGTTCAGCCAGACATACTGCAACAACAGACACTCTCGCAGTATTCTGGCACCTCTACTCCTTGTTCAGGCCAAGACCCAGGAATGCAAGTGAAAAAAACACTTTTTAATTTTTAGAATTTTAAAATAGCTCTTCCCTCTGCTGCCGTGGGTGTCTGGTTGGCTTCCATGCTAAAAGACTGCTTCCACTGAGATTAACTGAATTTGGAAACTACAGTGCTGAAGGTATGACCAAAAAATCTGCTTCCCAGAAAACAGTTTGGGACACCACCACAGTAGGGCAGGGGAGCAGTTTGCTCCAGAGAATCAAATACTATGGAAAGAACAAACAACTGACCTTCCAAGTACACTGAATTAGGTTTTCCACGAGTTCTGGGATACTTCCAGTAAGCATTTCAATAAAGATGACCTAGCTGGGGAAAACTGCAGAGGAGCTTCAGGCAAGACCTACAGATATGTGATGTATGCTCCTCAAAGTGCTGCTCATGATTAACTAAGGCAGCCAGAGTTCCCATATTTTCTGGTCTCTTCTCCTGAATTACCATGCAAGCCTGCACTACAGCTGGACAAGGCCATCCTTCAGTTTGACTCATGTCTCACACTAAATACTTCAGACACTTTTAGGCTGCTACAGCTCACGCCTGTACTTCAGAGAGCGTTTTTCAAGGTACCACTGCTGAACCAATATAATTCCCACTGACAGATCAGCTTGGGAAAAAGCCTTGCTGAAAATTCAGAATTTGGGACACAAAGATGTACTCAAACAAACACCTTCTTCTCATCCCACATCTCACCTTGCAGTACATAGAGTCCGAATATTTGCCCATGCCACTGGCATGAAGTAAGGACTACAGTGGAAACTGTGGAAGGTCCTGGCACCTTTCAAGAGGGTTGACCCTCAGACATTCTTCTAGTTTTTCACTAAAAATGCAGTTTCCTACAGACTGTACTGATACAAGCAGCAGTCAGGATACTTTCAAACACCTTTCCAACCTCCAGCATGTGATTGCATGCTCCTCTGCCTCATGCTTAGCTTTCTAACAGTAGCAAAAGCAGAGGAAGTGGGGGCAAGAACACTTTTTGTGAAAAATGAAAATGCCACTCCTAGCATATAAGAAGTTCACGTTTTTAGGATGAGTTTAGAAAGAGCTCCAAACTTCCCAATATGAAGTTTTATAGGTGGTTTGGGCTCCTAAATATCCTGCACAGGGCTCAGGAGGAAAGAGCCTGATGTTCAGAGGTGCTGAGCCTGTACTTGTCATTCAGGGCTCTGGCCAAGGGTCAGAGGACACATACCACGGTGTGAGCTGTTATTCAGGCACGTTAAAACACTTTAAAACCATTGTGTTGATGAACTCATGGACAGGAGTTATCATTTGTGCCTGTGTCTGTTACTGCCTTGCACCAGACAGGGCATACAAGACAAGGAAAGCTGATTTTGACAGCAGTCACCTCCTCATCTCTTCTGGAGTACCTTCCCAAAAAGCTGAATGAGAGCATCCATTTTCTACCAGGTATAAAGGGGCAAACCTACAAATAAATCTCATTACTAGAGCAGTCAACACATACAGGAGACGTGTCAGATGCTTTATGTATTGACAATGAGGTTACAGCTTTCCCAGCCCTGGAGAGAATGCAAAAAGCAAGGGGCAAAGATTATGCATTCTTTAGAGATCCATGCTCCAAGTGGATTTAGCTTGTTCTTAAAACTAATTGCAGGATATATTTCATATTGCTACATGCTCTATTTAAGATTACTATGGATGTGAGTTCTATTGTGCTATTAACTACACACTTTCACAGGCACCACACTATAGCCCAAAATCGCCAAGTCAATACTTAAGGCTAAGAAACACTTTAAAACTACAGCCACATCTCAAATATTACATTACCTCAGACTTTCCACTAGTGAAAAACATGACCATGAGACCAGCTTAGAGAGATGGCAAGTAAGCAGACACAAGAGAGGAAGGAGTTTAAGTGCTTTAAACCAGTAAGACTGATTACAAGCTCGCATTAAGCACTGGCACCTTACAGGATTAAGCCCCATCGACTTACACACTTGCGTCATAAGCACAAGTCTTACAGTTAAAATAAAAAGTCCCTTCTCTTGAAGCCTAACACAACATACAGAAGACACACCAATTGCCTGGTTTTTATTCTTTCACTCCTTCTGGTCTGAAAACATTTGCTAAATTTACATCCAGCTGCCCCACACTGCTTCCTACTCCAGATCAGGCAATCAATGCTTGCACTTCCCCGATGGACACCTCTGTAGGACAATTCTCATTCTCTATGCCTCCTGCTAGTACCACAGCTGCAGTTCATTCCAAGTGTTATCATATTTAACATGACTGTCCATGTGAAATTTGCAGGACTAATAAAATTTGAATGGGTTTTCATACAAGTACTTTTCATACAACTCCTCAAAAATCCAGCACAGTACCTCGTGGCACATATAGGTGCATGGTGAATCTGCTTTCAAGAATACAAAACAATAGACTATTTTTAGACACAGTTTCAGGTTTTATATAAATCTGAATAAGACCTTACACACTGTATTATTACCAGCCCTTGGTTTACATTCCACCTAGAAAAATACAACCCCATCTCTTAAAAAATTTTAGGGCTACTGCTGCCTGTTAAAGGACTGGCAGACCTTTTGAAGCTCCCACTAGGCTTCTGATTTGTGTGCAGCATTCTTGTATAGAGGGTAAGGAAACTAAGCAAAGTGGAAACTAGGTTAAATTCAGAGAAGCTTGGTGGAGAATTATAAGCAGTGCCTTTAGTCCTGAAGATGAAGTGTGGACAGAGCACATTTTTACTGCACAAAAGCTTTTGGCAGTTTCTGGTGGCTGCTGACATCTGTGCCAAAGTTCCCCTAAGGATGGAGAAATGAGAAGGATAAACTCATGCTCAGAAAATATCAAAGTCAGGACATGAAACAGTAAGTCCAGGAGAGACAGGCCATGCTGGCAGCTAGCAGAGGGGATGGT
This sequence comes from Acridotheres tristis, assembly GCA_037013685.1. Taxonomy (NCBI): domain Eukaryota; kingdom Metazoa; phylum Chordata; class Aves; order Passeriformes; family Sturnidae; genus Acridotheres; species Acridotheres tristis. Next base: position 15,350,449 of record CM072895.1, read on the forward strand.
CATGGGAGTATATTCCCACCAGCACCACAAACACCACTGCCTTAGTTCAGAGCCTGGATAGCAGCCACCTTTCTTTGTTTCACCTTTCCCTGCATAGACTTTTGCTACTCCCCAGTCAACCTGAATGGCCAGGACACAGAGCCACAGCAATGTGGGCTGCTGGGGAGCCACAGCTCCAGCCCCTGGCTCAGCCAAAACTGTTGGGAGGGTTACTGCAGCCAAGTGACAGCACCAAAACAGAGATGCAACACAGGAGCCCATCTCCCTGCCCTGTAACACCCACAGGATCAAGGCTCTCATGAGCCCAATTTGATCAGGGCATCACTGATGCCATCGGTCTACACCAGGCTTTGACACAATGGGTGATGTTGTGAAGACTTTGGAAACACAGAAAAATGCTCAATCCAACCCTGGCCATGCCAGCTCTAGTCTGCTCCTGACAATCTCTCCAGTCAGCCCTGCACAATGCACAGCTGGTTTGATGCTCTCAGAAATGGCTTTCAGGCTGCTCATGGCATTATCTCAGATACAAGATGGATGCCACTGCTGGCAGCCTGCCACTCATCAAACCCACCCAGGAACAGCTCTGCTACTGCTGCTCACAGACATAAAAGACCAGCAGTTCTAATCTAAAATTTTTTGTGACTGGGTTATCCGTGAAGCCAGAGCATAAGGTCAGAAAAGACTGGAGCCTTTTCCAAATGGCTCCTTGCACTCAGAAAATGAATACCTGTCTCCTATTAGCAATGCTGGTGTTTTCAGGCTCATTTAATCTCTAACATCCTATTAAGGAAAAACCTGTCAATCATTTCCACAGCACAAATTGGCAGATTATCAGCTGCCATCAGCTGTCCCACGACAAAACAGACCCCAAAGTCCACAGGAGACTGTTCTACTCTGGCAGCTTTCTGCAAAGGCTCTTCTAGGACACCCTCTTCCATAACATTAAGCCTTTAAGCCTGACTCTCAATATATTAAACCTCTATTTGCCAAGCATTCACTGCTAGGCCTTTCTAAGAATCATCTTGCAAAGCTTGGATGGCAGTATGTTTTCACAGCTGATGTGGAAAAGCTAGAAACAACATTTCCCGATGAGAAATCTCTGCTTTACAAAGTGTGCACTGTTTCTTTGGGTTAATCTGACTTGCTAAGGGCTGGGGGGGCTGCATAATTCTTTTATACTGTTGACAGAAAGTATCTCTGTCTGTCTTCATGGTGGAATCGTTCCACTTCCTACTATCTATTCTAGGATGGATATCCTGAGGCAGGGAAGAAAAAAATAAATCAACACCTAAATTCAAACCACCCATTGCTGGTGCTAGTGATGGCCCATCTTAGGCCACTGGGCACCCTGATTAAGCCTGAACACAAGTTTTCCCTTGCCAGGGGGCGGGAAAACACCAGCAAAATCTGTGCAAGGTCAAGACTGGGCATCTGCCTCCCAAACAGCCAGTGCTTGGAACCACTCATGACCTTCAGGATCACAGCAAGTGACTCATTATGAGTCTGCTAAATAGCTATCAGTATTACAGCTTATTCATAATACATGAACAGCTTAAGTGGGTCACAGAAACCTGGATATCCCAGCAGCCTGACTCTAAGAGCAGCTGGTACTGGCAGCTTAAGGAAAGAGTAACAAAGAGGACAAGCACAGAGTGCCACTGTCTCCAGTATATTTTCCTCAGCTTATTGCAAGAGGCAGTGCACATATTTCCAAAGCCAGCTATTGCATCTAGATCAAAGAGTTAAAACAGCTATTGACGGATGTCTCTTTCATAGCTGACATCCAGCTGTGCTTTTGCCACCCCCCAGCCCTGCAACATCCTGGCAAAGTCTCTGACAGTTCAGTTGTGCACTGCGTGACAAAGTACTTCCTTCTGCTGGAATTTGCTGCCTGGGTATTTCTCTGGATGTCATTTTCATACTGTCATTTCATTTGCCCTGTACCATTTGAGACATTGTAGAACTCTCCTATTTCTCCTCTCCCCTACCCAAAATAACTTTGAGCTGAAGGCATTTATCTAATTAGTGTTGCTTCATCTAGGAACAGTCCTACACTGCAGCAAGGTCTTCTCATCCATCCACACACCTTTTCTGCTTATTCTGCATTTCCAAGATGGGTAACCAAAGCTTCACACAGCATGTCAGGTCCAGATGAATAATCAGTTTGAGCCAAGCCAAGAAATGGCCTTTCAGCAATACTGGAGGTACACAGTGTTCATCTAGAAGGGTCTGTGCTAAGCCAGAGCTCTCTGATCAAGGCAGGCTGGTTGGCTTATTGTCTGCAATAAGATCACATTCCAGAATAAGATTAACAGAAACATCTGCTTTAAGAGTCATAAAAATAAGAGATTTCTGTATGGCAGTGCAGAAGCTCCATTTCCTATGGATTAGATTTTCACAGTTGGATTTTCCAGCATCAGTGAGGATGTGGCATCCCATATGATGCATAAAGTGCTGACAAGGGCTCTTCCCCATGTACACAAGAGTCAGGTCACTCCCCATTCCTTCCTCTGACAGCATTCTGTCCTACACTGACTTCTGCCTTGACCTTTCCTGTTCTGGTGGTGGTGGGGGCTACTCTTCAGTTTCCTTCCTTGCAACCAGTTCAGATCAAGGGATCAAGAATTACTGGACAAATATCAGTAAGGCCAACACCAGAGCAGTGCCTACCTGATTTCTTTTAGAAACACTAAAACCAGCTTTCTCTGCACACATTTCAAGCTGCTACAGCCAGAAGGAATGTGGAAAAGGGTTAAGACAACCCTGTGCCTTTTTCTTGTCTAACAGCCTCTAGTCCAAGAAAGCACCATAGTTAGAAGTTTCTGAATACATGTGGCTACAGGAGTCACCCAAAAACACCTTGCAAAAAAACTTGGCAAACTTTGCAGAAGACCTCAGTCAGACCTTTCTACTGGAAAACACATGCATTCCATTCATATCATCCTCCATCACTATCTATTGTTTCTATCAGTTCCTATTTGCCTCTCAACAGCACTGCTCACTCCAGCTCTTGCTAGCACAGGCACAAGTATTTCCATCAGAGGTTTTTAACAGGTTCAAAGACATGAACTAGTGTACGAAACTTCAGTGAATATCTAGTGACTAGCAATAGCCATGCCACCTCTCCTCTGTAAAATGTTAGAAGAACATGAGATTAATTACTGTTTTAAGCACAGTGGTGACAGGCACATGCAGTTACTTGGGTAGGTGAGATGCTCCAAAGTGTTTTTACTGTTTGTAAAATTAACTCCTATAGGCTGCTAAATGTCTTCTACACAGAGGCATGGTCAGTAGTTTAATTTTTTAAATTATTTTTAACAACACAACTTGCTATTTCTGGAGAGCATGCCAAAATCTAGCTCTATCTCTAAAATGCTTATCTTTGTAGCCTGGGTTTGCATGGAGATGACCATCTCCATGGCTGCTGGCCTGCAGCTCAAAGGACATCAACCACACTGAAATGCAGACACATTTGCAAAAGCAGGATTCTTATCCTGCAAGATCATCCTTTCTGAGATACAGGATTCAGCTTCCTGACAGCTCTTACATTAAAAGCCTCAGAAAAAGCAAAGAGAAATGCAAAATCAATCACAGCACTGTCAACAGTGTCCAATTATGTAGCAGTTTTGTTTTGGTTTGCTTCAGTGGCCAGCTGGGACTGAGCTGAGATAGATGATTTCATCTTGCCAGAGAATTTCAGTTGGCATCCGGAGACAGGCGTGGACAGTCAGATCCCTCACTATTAACATACATAATGAACCCTCCAGAAACAAATTATCACAATCCTTTAAAAAAGATGATGCCAAATACTGAATCTCTATTGACATGAAAATGAGTTCTGCAAGTCTTGAACGAGCTGATTTTTATCTACTTGTGTGGTTTTAATATTGACTCAAAGTGGCAGAAAAACGGCACATTAGAGTGGTGCAGGTGATCGCTGGCCTTGGATAAATGCAAGACCTGACTCAAGTATATCTCAGCCATAAAACATTTCACTTTTTTTTTCTCCCCCGGAAGGCAAACTGCTAATACTGCTATAAAAGGGGCAGCAATAAAAGATATTGTCACCTAATGCTGTAGGTACCTCATTTATCTTCCCCATACAACTGTGACCAGACTTACACCAAGAGAGAAGCTCTCTTATACCATAAACTTGATTAGGGATATGCTTCTATAAAAAATACCCAAAAAATCAGAATGGTTTATTTTTCAAAAGAATGAATGATGAGTAATTACTGATAATAATTTCTTTCTTGGTAGGAACATAGTTTCTGTATGTCACAACTTCTGGTTGGCAAGCCTGCCACAACAATGACTTCTATAGAGATGTGTGTGAACTGGTGTGACTTATTATTAATGAAGGCTGTTTTGCATACATAACTTTCATTTCATGTCAGCATTTAAAAATCAGGTCTACAGTTTTGATCTAGCAGCATTTACCAGAGATTTTTGACAAAAACAAAAAATCCTCTGAAAAGTGAACAACACAAGCATAGACACTGCTTTCCCAGACAGCTGCTAAGCTCACTAAATATTCAGCATGAATGGAGCATTGCAAATTAAAACCTGCTATACAGTCACTTCCCTTAGCACCCTCAGCAGTTATGCTGAGCCTGCAGCAGAAGCAGAGTACCTGCTCCAGAAACACTTCAAAATAACCAGTAACAGTGGTAGAAATTAAAGTCTGCATGTGTTCATTTTAATGAAAAATATCAATGCTAAGATCAGCCAGGCTTGCTGAAGAGTTGCATGCCCCAGTCACCTCAGCAAGAGGGAGACAAGAAGTTTAAGTGCACAACTGATCAGGAAGACTACACTGGGGATATTATGAACCCATCTTTGAATCTTAAAACCAAAATTCCAGAAGTGACTGTGATAAACTAGTTTTTGCAACGCTTTTAAGTAAGGCAGTTACAAAAAAACCCCAAAATATACAAAAAAAACTACAAAGCATCAACTATTCAGGTTCAATTTAAAAGTCCAGGCAGAAAGTTCTTGGGGGAGGAACAGGGTAGCTCCAAGCCATATGTGTAAGTCAGAGCAGCAGCAAAGGAATTTTTTACTTGGTGGAAATGCTTATGGTTATTTGGAACCTTTAACCACTTAGCATTTGCACTGAACCATAAGCTCACCAAGGGCTATTTATCACAGCTACAGGAACAGTGATTAACAAAGTACAGGAGCTGACATCGGGGTTGCACAATAATAATCAAGTGTCCACAAGAGATTAAAAAACAGGCATTTAATTTGGGTTCTGACTTTTTTTAATCTTCTGGTCAGTAACCGGGATATTTCTGAGAATCCTGACATCACAATTCAATAACAAGGTCTAAATATGGCTTCTACTAGAAAAGCATGAAACCCAAGCTGCTCCTAGACTGTCCTTAAAGATTGTTTTACAGTTCTATAGATAGAAACCAATTATAATGAATACAGTCCACTTATATTGATCTGACTAGAAGCTACTTCCTAACATTTTCATTAAATCGGGGATCACAGAAGCAAAATCGAAAATGAAAAAATACAGTTCTTGGCATAGCCAGTTCACCCATAGTGTTAGCCTTATTAATGTAGGTCAGAGCTACTTCAGCAATGAACTTCAGGACCAGAGAACCACCTGCCCAAACCAAAAGGCATCACTTAAACTGTGAAACGGATGATTTTTTAAATAGTCTGCTTTAGGAGGCTAAAACACCCATTCTTATGTACTGATAATTACATTGGCTCCTGATAAAGTTCTGCCCGATGTTGTCTAAATCACTGGGTTTTTTTAAACTTCTCAGTACTGTTTAAGAAACTTTTCTCCTCTACTGCATGCTTGTCAGTTAATTTATATACTAATATAGAAAACACTGAAAATAAAGCTATTGATATGATAAAAGAAAACACTGAAGCAGATTCTGACGAGTTACTTCATTGCTTTCTGCAACCCATGATGGGCATCACCCATCATGCTGGAGAAAGTCTCCAAGTGACACTAACTTTGTAGAAGATCATTACATTTGGGTTTGCCAATTACAGGCCCAAAGAACAACCAAATCCCACATTATAACTCAGGTATACATCATACCCAAAGACTGGCTGGTACTTCTCAACTTGTTTTCAGTATGATGGAAAATAAAATGCTGACAGTATCTTACATGCTTTCACTCTAACTGTGAGATTAGTGAACATGATGAAAAAGATAGGCTAAAGGAGTATGTATATATGGCTCAGTATAGAATGGGAAAGGTATTAAAAAACTCAATCTAACAAGAAGGTGCAAAGTGCCATCTCTAATTTTTGCCACCCTTCATGTAAAGTGTTTGCCCATATTTACTTACCTGCTATTTTAAGTACTAAGCAATTATACTGTGGTAACCTCTGTGCTTTCTATCATAAGTTTTCTAGGTGGAACACCAAGGTGGTCTGGGTCATCAAGGGTAAAGCATAATAAAGATGTGCAAAGGGGTCAGTGAAAACATAAAAGACCACCACAATTTGTGTGACAGTTTAAAGAATCATGAATTATTTAAAATTGTAATAAAAAATTTAATCTCTTACTTCTCCAGTGACCAGTGCTAATCCTCCATAGAAAGGAGACAGATTCCTGACAGTGCCAACTCAGCCAAGGAGCAATGGTACCCAGTCAGCAGAAAGCCCCAGCCTTGCTAAGCTCTGCACCCCATAACTGAGCAGGGTGGGAGCACTGTCACCCTGAGCTGGGCTGCAGGAGTGCCCTGCTCTGCCCCCAGTGATGGCCAGCAGCACTGAGCATCCCTGTGGGAACAGTGCCCAGCTACAGGAGCTCCTCTGCTTGGTTCATCCAGCTTGGAGACGTTGCCGAGGTTCAGTCAGCTTGTGCCCAGCATCAAAACTGCCTCCATAAAGAAAAAAAAAGACAGGTCACTGATATGACAGAGAAGACTCCATTCTGAAGGGAACAGAAGGCCCCCCATGAAGACCAGACCCTTGTTAGGGAAGTTGCTCCCCTGGGGACCTGGTTAAAGATGGAAGAGAAAGCTTTCTCCCCTGACACAGCCCTCAGATTATTATCCATTATGGGTTTTTCAAGTGTGCAGCAATAAAACCCTAAAAAGAAGTCTGAGGGCAACCACCAGACCTAAGGGCCTTGGGACAACTGGTTAAGGGATCAGGAGCAGAAGTAGTATCCCCCTCTAGCTTTGTAACTGCAGGTAGTGATGAGTGAAGAAACAAGAGAGCCAGCAGGTCAATACCTGGCTCTGAGCCTGGTGTCACCAGCAGAATTTTTGGGTTTTGATGATGGGTAGGTTTACACAACAGCAGGCCTGCTGGAGACAGTTGTTGCTCTCCTTGCAGAGGAGTTAGCAGGGCTCATTGAAAGAGCTTTAAACCAGATTTGAAGAGAAAAGGAGATAAAAACCAGGTTAATTAGAGATAAGCCTGGGGGCAGCACACCAATGCTTGAGGGGCGATGTGCTAGTGAGGTCCTTCCATTTGCTGGATTCAGATCCATGTGGCAGCCAAGTGTTACTGGTATGTTAGGTCCCTCTGGATATGGTAACTGTGAACAATGAAGGACTGGTGAGTGATCTGCTGGCTGAAGGCCACCCTAGGCACAGCAATCATGAAACAATTTTTGATTATTGGAGAAACTGGCCTGTTTAAGAGACTGGTTGATAGAGTCCCTTGGGAGGCACTACTGAACTGCCTGTGGGTCAGAAGGCTCTCCAGAGGGATCTGAGCAGGCTGGATCAGTGAGCCAAGGCCGCTTCCATGAGGTTCACCAATATCAAGTGCTGGGTCCTGCGTTTGGGTCACAACAACCCCGGGCAGCACAACAGCCTTGGGACAGAGTGACTGGAGAGCTGTCCAGTGGAGCAGGACCTGGGAATGCTGGTTGACAGCAGCTGGACATAAACATGAGCCAGCTGTGCACAGGTGGCCAGGAAGGCCAATGACATCCTGGCCTGTATCAGGAATAGTGTAGCAGCAGGACCAGAGCAGGGGTTGACCCCCTGTGCTCAGCACTGATGGGGCCACACCTCGAGTGCTGTGTCCAGTTCTGGGGCCCTCAGTCAGGAAAGGCACTGAGGGGCTGGAGTGAGTCCAGAGAAGGACAATGGAGCTGGGGAAGGACTGGAGCACGTGTCTATGAGGAGTGGTTGAGGGAGCTGGGGAGGCTCAGCCTGAAGGAAAGGAGACTCAGGGGGGACCTCATCACTTCACAAATACCTGGAATGGTGTTGTACTGAGGTAGGAATTGGTCTCATCTCCCAGATCACAAGCAACAGGACAAGGGGGAAGGCCCTCAGCTTGCAGCAGGGGAGGTTTAGATTGGATATTAGGAAAATTTCTTCACTGAAAGGGTTTTCAAGCTTTGGACTGCCCAGGGAAGAAGTGGAATAACCATTCCAGGAAGTATTCAACGGATGCATGGATGGGGCACTTAGGGACATGGTTTAGTGGTGGACTCAGCAGTGCTGGCTTAACAGTTGGGCTCTACCATCTTAAAACTCTTTCCAAACCTAAAAGATTTTATGATTCTAAATACAGGCTCACTTGCACTGGTATAGGCTGTAAAACAAAATCCCCATAACCTAATTACTTTCAGGAGCCAGCAGAGCCTTAAATCTCTTCCTCCTGAGCCTAGCTTTTCTATTACTTTGAAACAGACATCATTAACCTGCAGGACCATCTATATCTACAGAGAGTGGAGAAAGTGTCTTGCATTTAGTACCAGCTATGCTGCATTACCTCAGTATATACAATACATAAATAACATAGTAAACTCTTTTTGCCTTCTATTATTTTTTTCAGAAACCTCCACCTCCTGGTCTGAGAATTATCCCTGCAAGCAGTAGCTGCAATTGAGACAACAGACCAGTGTAAGGTGCAAGCAATGGTTCACACACAGCTGCACAGCCCTGCAGAAGCTGTACAGGGTGGGAGGGGTGGCAGCTGAGGGTGCTCAGCATTGAGAAGCAGGTTATCTGGCCCAGCACAGCTGGAAGTTCTGCAGAAGCACTACTCGGGACATAATCCTGCCACACAGCAAGTAGACTGAGGAAGAGGTACCCAGAGATGTTGAAAAAGCAATTAGGTGGTTTCTCCACTTCTTGTTGAGAGGATGGGATTTGACAAACATATTCCTTTGCTGCTCATCCTGCCCTCATTGCTGAAGGATCAGCTATCCTCTACCAAATGAATGCAGTCACAAGTGTACCCAGTGTGTCTTGGGGGAGTAGGGAATAACAAAAGTCTTGGGTAGAAGTTTTATCTTAACCAAGGAAGGAAATATACTGAGCTCTTCTACAGCAGCTCCTGTAGTTTTCCCAGCACCAGCTAATTCTCCATTCCCATGTGGCAGCTTGGAAGAGGCCAGGTCACTGTGGGTGCATTTTGCTGAGCTTTTGGGTTTCCATCTGTCTGCATAAGCACAGAAATTGTGGAAATGCTGTTTTGTGCTATCCCAAGCACATTAAGACAACTTAGACATCAAGAGCAATGTGCTGATGAGGGCTCTTCACAGCAACTAACCCTGCTGTCTGCAGAAGGTGACGTTGAGAGTTTATACTAGAGGAATAAACAATTGAGAACATACTGCTGGAACAAAAGGTGCTGGAACTGGCAATCTGATCAGTGATCACAACATTTCCACTGGACTTACTCAACTTCAGCATCAAGTGCACTGGTGACTGCACACAGCTAAGCAAAGCACCAGCTTACACACATTAGCAATCTACCTTAGGCTTACTCCAAAAGCCTTTACCTTTCTGCCAAATCAAAACTCTACAGAAACTATGAATTTTAAAATAAGTTCAGAAGCTGATAACACAGAAACATAATGCCTTGAAATAAGTCTGACTTGCAAACAAATCATTAAATGCATGAATAATTTTTCTCTTTACTAAAAAAATACTGGGCTCTTTCCCAGTGCCGCCTGAACATGATCAAATTTAATTCAATTCTTTTTTTCTCCTTACAATAACTTGGAGCAAGAACAGACATAACCCTAGATTTTATTTTGTTTTGTTCCAGACAGACAATCAGTAAGGAATCCAGTGTTGCTGGGGGGATAAGCAATAATATCTATAAAGCCTGAAAGCTCAATCAATGCTATTACAAACTAGTGCCGAAATTTGTCTGCTGCATAGTGTTACTGTAACTGGTGACAAGCCTTCTTAATAAGGAGTCTAGTCAGTGAAAGAAAAAGCTGTATCCTTTTCAAATACTGCATTATAGGTTTTCAGTAGCATGAAACAGAGGAGATGAAGAGAGTACTGCTCAGTTTATGCATCTGGCAGACAGTTTATCAGAAGGCACAACACACCTGAAACAGTGCTGCTCCAGCTGTGTATACAGCCAGGCTGTTGTGTTTGGGATGCACCTCAGCAACCCCCATGTTCTTCAATGTTCACTAGTCTGATCAGGCTTCAGAACCCAACCCACCACATGCCTCTTTGACAGATTTCCTGGACACAAACCCTCCTTCTATTAATTATTTGCAGAAATGGTACCTTACGACCCTGTTTTCTTCATCCTTTGCTTCCTCCACTACTCCTGCTGCTCTGTACAAAAATACATTTAATAGTTAAGAGACCAGTAAGACAAGTCCAGTTGAGTCCTGCCTCATAGGGAGGCTCAGGTCAGGGGAGCATGATCAGGAGTTGCGCTTTACTGGGTTAAGCCAAGCATACACCAACTGTACTGCTAAAATATTCATGGGTTTGCACTTATGTTACATAAAAAGAGATTGCAGTTTGAGAAATCAATGCTGACGTAGACTGCATCCACCCTCTTTCCCTGTCACCCAGTACAAGTGACAGTGCACTGCAACAGCCTTGGCTCCCTTTCATAACAGGCTGACCAAGCCAACCGAGGTAGGATCCCTCCTTTCCTGAAGCAGCACTTTGTATCTGTCCCTGTTCAGCCAGGAGGTCTCCATGGGTCAGCCCCTTTTTTCAGCCTCCTAAGGACCCTCTGCACAGCCTAGACCTCTGTGGTATCACTTCTCACTCTTGCCCCAGTTTGGGGCCACTCACAGCTCAATAAAGATGCCTCAATCTCCTCCAGGTCAAAAAGACATCTGACAGGGCAGACGGTAGGACAGACCCTGCAGCAACATCACTTGCCACCAGACTCCAGCAACTATCTCAGTGGGGAATTCAGAGACTGAAGATAACCTTAGTTATGTTAGGCTGCTAACAGACACTGGGATTAGCAGGAGGGTCAGGAGCAGGTGCTGGGCTCCCTCAGTGGCTAGACTTCCTGAACATCTGTGGTTGGTACCTCCAGAACCGAAGTTGGAGGCAATAAGAGCAGAGAAGCTTTAGGTACAATAGGAAATAGCCTCACGTGCAGCTACAACATGCAGCTCTTTCTGAGGGGCTCTACGAAAGTGACATTATCATAGATGTTTGCCAAGATGTCCAAGGCACACACCAAGCCCTCCACCCGGCATACAGAGCACCGGGGAGACATGTGTGCATTCCTGCTTTCTAAAGCCTTTGCCATTTCACTGTTTTCAATATGACATCCTAATCACTAACTACTCAATACAGACACTCCAGCTGAACAAACTGACAGTAACCATGCCGGGAAGGGGAGGATGCCTTGGAGAGGAAAGGGACCAGGAATAGGCAGGTAACATCCTGCAGAAATGAGCATCTTCTCCCCCTTTCCACAAGACACTGCTGTAATGATGTTACCAGGAGGAAGAACTGTTTACGTAAGAGTTAAATGTTCAGACAAGCACTACAATGCAGTGTCATGCACTGTTATAGCTTTAAAAGGATACTTGTTCAATTATTTTTTCATTTTTACTTCATAGAAAACTCAGGGAGGAATTGCTCCATCGTTCAAGAACACGAATAACGTTCAAATTATACCTAAAAGCTCTTTTTCTCTCTTGTTCATGACTCTGCCTGGACAAGTCACTAATGGAAAGAAGTAAATCCCTCCTCATGAAGGGGAGACAGTACAAATGGCAGCAGGACTCACAGAGCTACATACCAGTGTGTCATGGGGAGAACCAGTGAAAACTCGCTTTGATTCTGGCTAAGAAACAGATGCTTCTGAGAGTAGCATGTGGTAAATCCTTTACTCTGGTGTTGTCCCTTTAAAGAGCATTCAGGTGTGTTACAAAGAGTCAATACACATGGTTATGCACGAGAAGTGCATGTGTACAACTAGTAAGAAGCATCTCAGATGTTACACCATTGGGGGAGAATTTAAGAAAACTTTGCAATTGATAAGAGAAAGACACTATGTAAAAAAACACCAAAACCAAGTGGAGCAACTCAGCCATTGCTCTCAACGGCCAAGAGGAGCTCCTGCTCTCTAGAGCTAGGGGCCTGTCCCACAGGCAAAACAGCACACGCCCGTGGATCTCACAATGCACTGTGATACCACAGATGGGAACTAAAGGAGACATGAGAAGGGTTACGTTAAAAGATGCTTACAGGCAGGCTGTCACTGCCCACTGAGGAGGTAACTGGGTGGCACTTCAATGCATGCACTATCTCATGAACTAGTTTACGAACGGGCTGAGGACATTAAGAAAGTACTAAGATCTAAAGTAAGGCTCCTGTGGGTGTTCATCCTCCACACTTCTCTCCAATGAGATGGCCTGCTTTCCATACATGCGGGGGGCCTGCAATGCTTGCACAAGGCGACATCAGGTTCAAGGGTATTAAGGCTGACACCAAGTACACCAAAACACACACCAGCTCTTGTCCATAGGCCAGTAGATACAATTATCGCAGGCACCAGTGATGCACTGCCTGGGGCTGAGCTCGGGCTCAACGCGTACGGAATATGGGGTTTGTGGACAGCAGGACTGCAACCCCGCGGGCACAAACCCGCACAATCCGCCAGCGACTCATCCCGCCGGACAGGCTGGGCAAGCTGACACGGAGCGAAAGCCCGCACGCCCCAGAATGGATGAGTCATAGTTTACACTATCCATCCACTTGTCCGTGTCTCCAGGAGCAGAGCATCGCTCTCCAGTACGCCCAGCACAGCGAGGCTCCGCCGCACAGCGGGCTCGGCTGCCGGGGCGGGATGCCGGGGCGGGATGCCGGGCCGGGATGCCGGGGTGGGATGCCGTGCTGGAGCCGCTGGCGGGGCCGCGCCCCCCGAGCAGGGCTGCAGCTCCGAGCGCGATCCCTGCCGCGGGCTGGGGAGGCCCGGGGACACGCCCGACGGTGCGGCCGCCCCGAGCGCACCTACGCGGGCATCGCTCCCCGCTCCGCTCCGCACCTCACCTCCTTCCGGCGGCTGGGCGCGCCCGGGCGGGTGAGCAGCGCCGTCTCCTCGCAGACCACGGCCACATCCTCCACGAAGACACAGTCGGGAAGGCTCTCGTCGGCCGGCAGCTCCAGCACCTGCAGCCCTAGCTTGCCCCGCAGCACACCTACATAGAGCTGATGCTCCCTCTCCGCGCGGGCGAAATCCACCTCGGGGCCCGCCGTGCTGCGCAGCGCCTGCCGGCACAGCGACTCGGGCAGCGCCCGCACCACGGCGTGCGTGCAGCGCCCGAAGGCGGCGAGGCCGCCGCCCAGCCCGGCCATGCTGCGCGGCGGGGATAGCGGGGATAGCGGAGATGGACGAGAGGGACGCGCCGAGGGGACAGCGGAGGGGGACGCGGGCGACGCGCGGCCGCCGCCGGAGCTGGCAGCGGAGAAAGCGCCGCCCGCGGCCCGGCCGCGCCCCATTGGCTCCCCACCAGGCACATTTCCATGGGGCCGCTCCCATTGGCTGGCGGCGGCAGCCGGGCCGCGCCATTGGCCGCCCCCCGCGTGGCGCCGCTTACCTGTGCGGGCGGGTCCGGCCGGCCCCGCGTGTGGCCTGAGGGGCGGCGCTGCCCAATTCCAGTAGCTCTGCCAAAGGCACAGCTGGACTGGCAGCGTTCGAGCCGCCGCACGTTGTCCAGGCACATTCTTACATCCATTGCGGCTGGGGAGCGCAGGGGGAAGGAAGGTCCATGACCATCCTGCTCGAGGGTGCCTTGGCTTGGCCACCTGCGAGTCCTTTGCAGCTTCCTTCTCCTTCCCTGCTGGCACAGCTGAAGACCAGGCGGTTCATGTGGATGACCAAAGGAAGAATATCCCATGACAAGGGCAGTTCCAAATACAAATCCTAAGGAAGTGAGCCCAGCAGACTCTCTTGTCATGGCTTTCTACAAGGCGCTCATCGGCAGAACGTGTCCACCTGCTCCCACTCCTTTATACCATTAAGGTTTCCCCCTCTATGGAGTAGGAGGGACACTGGTATTCTGCTCTACCTTCGCCTCAGGGACTGAAATAAAGAGGATTTCACTCACTTTTCCCTAAAAAGCCGTTTTCCCCGGTTTCATTTTGCCCAGTGTTACCCTGACTGGAGGTTATCCTGGAGGAGGGCCAGCCCTTGCCAGGGCACATCTCTGTCTCCCAGGCAAATGGGGATTTGTGCCAGGCAAAGGCAACATCCACAGCACCAGTCCTCAGCTGTGCTGTTCCTGCTCCCAAGCCACCCAGCTATCTCCAAGGTCTGTCCTCACCAGAGCAGACAGGAAAAAAGAAGTAATAATTTTCCTTCCAGCTCTGCTTTTTCTGGCAAGGTTTTTGCAAGAAGTGTCCCCGTGGTCATGGAGGGGAAGCCACCAGCACACAAATCTGTGTTCTCCCTCCCAGAGCTCAGACAAAACCGAGGCAGCTGCCTTGGTCATGCTCTCACAGATATCTGCAGGTGTTCAGTATTTGGGAGTATGGTTAATGAATAGCACGAAGGAAATACCGAAGTGTGTTTCTAAAATGGCAGCTCACTAGACTTTCATCTGCATTTTCCACATGCTCTCCAAATATTCTGTAAAGGCTGTTTTAACTTAATATGCATAGGCACAGTTATTTGAATAACTGTCATTCACTGAATAATGTGCAAATACTACTTAAACAAATGGACAGGTAATCGAGTTGCTATCATGTAGGATATGTAAAATTTTTGAAAAAACACTACAAGTAGCATCATACTGTATCTGATATAACATGCAATCCTTCCACCATCCTTAAAGTCTATTTGGACTTACTACATATTTGGGATATAGCCATTGGCACAGTTTGGTTTTCTTTTAGTTAGCATTACTTTTAGCCAGAAGAAAAAGTGCTACATCCAGTAATTTTAAAACTTGCCAGGGTTCCTATCAGAAAAGGTATTGAAAATAGTTTTCCTGCAGCCAATGGATTGGAAAGTTATAGTCAATACAGATGTTTTTGACATCTGCAATTACTTTATGAATTTGTAAGTGCTGACAATTTTTAGATGTCATTGAAATGACAGGATATGAGGTGATGCTACAATGTGATTTCATACACACATGACATGCTCTCCAGGACAGTGAGTCTTGCCCCAGAGGCACAGTCACCAGCCTAGCTGGGGTGACCACAGCTGCTCTCTGGGAGCTGGTCAGGTATCACTTCTGACAGCTTCTCAATACCTTTGTGAGAGACAAGGCTGGAGAATCTCTTTGTGAGACACAGTGCTATGAGATCGTGTGTGTTAGGCACACAAGTGTGTGTTGGAAATACATATCATAGCTGTTTAAACAAGGTTTTGGAACTAAGGACTACAGTAAAAAAGTCATCTGTATTCCCATAATTGTATAAAACTGCAGTTTAAATACAAATTAAGATTTGTTTTCTGATTGTATTATTGTTCTATTATTTATGTTGAATAGAAAGGCATCATTAACAATCTAGGAACAGATGCACCCAGAGCAATATTGTGCATATTTGTAATAAGATTATCAAAATATCAGTTTACTCACAAATTAACATTACAAAATAGAATGTGTTCACATTGCCTTATGGGAGTGTTGTTAAAATTCATCATATACAGTAATGCAAAATAGGTCAGCTACAGGCACCAACACAGTATTTAAATATTGTCTACCTTGTTGAATATCCAGTATTTTCCTGTAACTATGTCCTGCTGGAGAGACTAGTGTAAAAGAACAAGCTGCCCCCCAGCAAAGAAAAAAGCTGTGTCACACTATGGAAGTAACACAGAACAATGAAAAGTATGCTCCTAATAGAATATGGACTGCAGACCACTTAAGCAGTATCACAGCAAGCTGTATTTGGAAAGGAGAAAATGCTTCATACAGAGGAGGATGGAAATCCAGGTGTTTTGTCACTGCACTGCGCAGTGGCGCATTTGTGAACAGTGCATTTGCTTTTGGAGAAAGGGATAGATCCTGAAACAGGAGACATGGTTCAAAAGTTATGACAGAAAAGATTGATGCCCAGAGTGAAATGTTATCC
Source organism: Acridotheres tristis (assembly GCA_037013685.1). Taxonomy (NCBI): domain Eukaryota; kingdom Metazoa; phylum Chordata; class Aves; order Passeriformes; family Sturnidae; genus Acridotheres; species Acridotheres tristis. The sequence goes on from CM072895.1 coordinate 15,366,714, forward strand.
ATTTGACCAAAAAAAAAAAAAAAAAGTAGCATATCAATAAGATTTTTATTTTTTTTCCACACCCACAACTTAAGAACAGTCTGCAGCTATGTAAAAAGTTACCACAAAGATGAAGGAAATAATTTCTACAAGGCAGAAGGCAAGCAACAGACTTAAACTCTATCGAGGAAAAGTACAGAAAACAATAAAGAGCAGAAGAAAAGATTGCCTGGTAAAAATGTGCAGCCTCTATACCTGGTGTTTTTAAGAAGAAACATCTGCAAGGAGCAGAAAGCCAGAGATGGGGAAGAAGGATGGATAAGGAGAGGTCCCTTCCAGTCCTGTGATTCAATTGTTATTTTTACACTGGATACTATTGTTGTAGTGAAAACAGCTATGTGATGATGAGTCTAACGTATCCAGTAGCAAATACAGCACCTTTACGTGGGTCACTGAAGGCCAGGGATGGCCACTGCTGTTGAACAGTTTGTGTGACCATGACAAAGGAGAATTTGGATCACTGCTGAATACAAATGCATACCACACCGGCAATTGCCCGGGCGTGATAGGCAGCTGCAATGTCGGAAAACATTTCCCATTGATTAGACATGCTGGAACTTCACCACTGTCCCTAAAACCTTAATGGGCCTCTCACGCTATTAATGAAATGCCACTTGAAACTCCAGAGAGTGAAAAGCCAGGACAAAACAACAACTAAACCACTCAGTCACCAGCACTCCCAGCTATAACAAAGGGAATCTGCACCAGAAAGATGGAGAGACTGAATTTCACTTCTCAAAAAGAATACAAATTATTTCTTCAGCTCAATAGAAAACTGCAACTACTACACAACCAAACACCATTATTAAAACTGATCTGCTGGAAAAGCTGCCGTTATGATCAATGGATCATTCTCTTAGAAGAGTTACATGACCAGGTGTTACTCACAGCCATAGAAGAGAAAAATGTTACTTTAATCATGCCTTGGATACACAGTGACTAATAAGAGTTTTCACCCAGGCTGTTGTCAGAAGTTTTCTCTTTCTGCTCTTCCACTGTAAAAAAAACCCAAAAAACGGTGACTCAGTGAGTCAATATTTCTACTAAATAATTAAGTGTCAGGCTCCTCATTTAGAGAAGCTGAAGACATTGGGCAGGCAACAAGTCACTTCACCCTGTTGCATGGACAAACTCCCAAATGCTTTGACATGTTCCAAATGCTGAACAGATTTGTTTACCATCTATTCTTTACATAACAGATCACTTCTGGAAGAAGAGACCATTTATGCCATCCAGAACTTTTTCTGGATGGCATAAATCAACCATGCATCTGCCAGCCTGTAGAGAAATCCTTTTGGGGAGCAACATTTTCCCTTGCCTGAGTTGAACCCATGCTATCTCAGAGTTTTACTAGGGTCAGATAAATTCTATATATAGCTGGTTCAGGGGAAACACAATATTTGTTTTGTCTGCTATGGGATAATGATCTGGGTGTTTTCTCAGCTGGCATTTTGCATCCTGCAGAGAAGGAGGAATTCCCATGAACTGACAGCTACACAGTTGTTGGGAGACAAAGCTGTCAGAGGGTGATTCTTTGCAAGTCAGCTTTGGCAGCATTGTTGCAGTGACACATGGCACCAAGCAGCCTGGACAACATGCAGAGGCACAGGGCATTCCTCACATTTGTAGTCCTCCCACGCGTATTTTTTACAATAGATTGCAGTTATTGTGTACAACCAGAATTAACTTCTGGATTTACTTGGCTTAGCAAACAGATCACTGAGGCAAGAGCTGCAGGATTCTGACTGTTTACCTTCCATGCTCCTATCTCCTCACCTTCACCATGCCTTATGACCACTTTTACCCTTCTTTATGCAGGAGAGAAATCACTCCTTGAATTTAAAAAAAAGCATGGGTTAGGTTCCACAGGTATGACCACAATGAAAAAGTGAGATTAATAGTCTGTGGAAATTCATGCTGAATTACACAAGTAAATATATCTCTTACAGAAAATGATAGAAATGCACCATTTGTGTCCCTGATGGACAGACTTCCCAGAAATATGCCAGAAATGCTATTCCAGCTAAGAGAAGGAGGAGACAGAGCTAGGATAAATGCCTTGCAAATGGTTCTTGTTGTGACTGCAACACAACAATAAAACTATTTCTACTATCAACAGCATTTTTAATAAAGTATGCTATTTTATAAGCTTGGCAAGAAAGCATCAGCTCTAGCAGTAGAAGGGGAAATGGTTCATGCCATTCATACTTATGCAGCTACTGTTCAATGGGTCTCAGGAATCCAAAACCAGCTGCTGTGAAGTGCTGTAGGTACCCACTGTGGGGCTTCCTGAGGGAAGGGTGGGATAAAGCCTTTGCTAAATCACGGCTGCTAAACTGGGCTGCACTGATAGAAGAGGAAAAATGCATATGCTGTGCTCTTGCCTTCCCTTCATATCTACCATCAAAACTATGTCTTGATTGCCTAAAAAAGCAAACGCTTAAAAATGCTGATGGATGCAAGTTAATATTTTTGAAGGGATCCAAGCCCTTTGCAATGTAACTTGAGTTGCCTTTTAATGTTTGTCCTAAGACTCTATTTCCCTGTTCAGAGCCAGCTGACCAGCTGGCAGCACCCTGCAGGTGTGGCAGGCTGTCCTTCCCTTGCATTGCCTGAAAAGCCCTCACAGGCTCAGCAGTAGGAGGCAGTGACATTTGGCTGTAGCGTTTTTGTTTTTTGTGGTTTGCATTTCTCATTCCTTCTAGGAGCCAGCTGCCTGATAATTAATTCACAGCCTTTTTTATCAGTTAGGCATCTTTTGCCTTGATTTATAAAAGCTTTTACATTTTTTGTGTTGACTTGGTCAATAACTTGCAAATGCAACTATAAAGTTTTATATTTACATGAAACTTGTTAAAGTGGAATTAGCTTTTATATCTGCATGAAACAGAATATATATGTGCATATATATAGATATACATATTTTTCTGTATGTACATATGCACGAGCCAACAACTTTGTGATTTTGTGTTCCTGCAAAGGGCAAGAAGTTCTTCCTCAGCACTGAGATTAGTGCTAGAGACAAACAAGCAGATTAATACATCGCAAATCAAGCTAAGAAAGATTTCCAATAGGCTTTTCTACCAAGTTAATTATTATGCTGTCCTAAATGTCAGAGTTAAGAAGTTATAAACAGTGAAGGATACATGGATCAGCTGCAGCGTTAGTGTATCCAGTGGCAATAACTCTTGCTGTAATTCATCGCAGAACAGGCTTGAAGTGATCTTGTCTTCTTCAAAGGGGAATGTTTAACAGTTGTTTGCCCCATCATGGGGGCACAATGGGTGAGGTGCTTCTGTTGGAGGCAGATACAATACAGTGAGTGACACCAGTTGGATGGCTGAAGAGGTGATGGGTGATCAGTGATCAGCGTGTTTCATTTGAACTGCTGTTCACTATCACTTAACCAAGAGGTTTCTGGATACCTCAAACTCACCAGCTGAAATAGAATGGAAAAATGGTGAAGTTGAGGTGCAGTTCTGAAACGGGCAAAACTACTCCCAGCAATGTCACTGGCAAATAGTAGTGCCACCACAAATGACAGAGGTCAGAGGCAGCACAGAGAGCTCTGTCTGCAGCAGATAAATCTGTAGCAGATAAACCTGCAGGACACTGCCTTCAGCAGATAAACCTGTATCCTTGATACACCTAATGTTTAATTCTGAGGGGATGCTGAGCTGAAGCACTTATGGGCTTTAAGGTAAGTTTTCCAAATGTCAGTAAGAAGACCAGAGCTTATCTCTCTGTATTTGGTATTAGAATCATGTATCCTGTTTAGTGCAAAAGCTTTTGTCGTGATGTCCAAATTCAACCTCTCAAGGCATAACTTCTGCCTGATTTACCTTTGATGTCTTTTGGGAAGAATTTGTCTCCATTGTGCTTTTAACTGTCTTTCAAGTACGTATAGGTTGCTTCTAGTTCCTTTTATAGCCTTCTCATTTCTCAACCAAAGAATCCTAGCTCTTCAACTCTTTCCATGCCACATGTTTCAGACTCCTAATTATCTTGGTAGTCTTATGCAGGGCAACTTCCAGTTTCTCAATCTCTCTTTTCATGGGGCAGCTCCAGACAGGAGAGAGTATTCCAGATATGGCCTCACCAGTATCAAGCAGATGGGGATAAAAATTTCCCTCGGTTTACTGGCCATGATCATCCTGGTGCCGCCTAATACACTGTGCATTTGCAGACTTTGAACCTGGAGCCCCACAGTAACCCTCAGATCTTTTTCTACAGGGCTCCTGGTTACTTCCTGTTGTGCAGATCTACCCATCTGCAAGTCTTTGTGGTTCTCCTTGTTGACCTTCACGAAGGTGCTCAGTTTTCACAGGGTCCATCTGAATTCTCCCACCAACCACCACAGCTCAAAATGAAGATTTTCACCTCAAGCATATTCAAACACAAAGAGAAAAAGGTAGATTCAACTGATTTACTGCTCTTAAAATCAACAGCAACCTTCTGTACATAGTACAAACCCTCCTATCCTTTCACTTGACTAGGAAGAATTCTAGCCAAAATCAGCTCCTTCCTCTTAGTTCCATGGAAATGCATTTGTATTCAGCTCTAGGGACCTATGTTTAGTTACACGGGTAAAATATCTCAATCACCTTTTTTGTGCTGTCTTGAGCCTGGTGGCTACAAGTCTTTTTTCTCCCTGAAATCCTGAGGACTTGTGATGACCTGTAAATTACTGTTTCCTATGTGCTGCAGGTGTTCTGCACCAACGCTTACACTTCTGTCTGATATGTTGATATTTAGATTTCTCTGTCCTTCTACATTTGATGGCAACTTAATATTTTGTGGAAATCTAACTGCTTTAATTTTAGGTAGACATACAAACACTGTTAACCACGTTATTGGAAAGGAATAAGTGTTGTCTTAATAAATGGCTAGGAGAAGTCAGTTCACATAGTGAATGTGTCTGCCAGTAACTTTGCTGACCACATAAATTCAGTTCTGTTTGAAATCTTTTTGTGAAATCAACTGCAGAGGACCAGTTATGCCTTTTACAATCTAACAGCAAAGACAAAATCAGCACTGAAAACAGAGACCTCTCACTGATTTCTCTGAAAGCTGTATCAGAACATTTCATGCATTTTGGCAGTTTTATTCCTTACTGCTATAAATATATATAGACTACTGTCTCTAAGTGCTCATATTCTTATTCCTTTCAGGATCAAGGAAGAAATACCATATGGTAATAAGTACAGTAAATGTTGATGGAAGAAATTTTATTGTGAATCTATATAAAATATAATTATTTAATGATTATGATCATAGTTTTAGATTATGGATAGATAGATCTAAAGTGTAATTATCTGCTCACTTCAACATTCCTGCATAGCAGCATGGATGGAACTGTGTACTTATTCTTTTCAGTTACAAATAATATAAACCAGCTTTTTAACAGCACAGGGGAAAGCATTCTTTCATTTTCACAAGAGAAAGATACGTTTTTAAAGATAATTAATGGTTTCAGGTGATTCCCCTTCTGAGTAGTCTTCTTTCAAGATCTGAAAGTCAAAGGCCTGGGGAAGGGCCCTGTAAAAAGCAACATCTGAAGTATCCTAAGTAGGACATACCACACCATGACTCATTTCTCAAAATCTCTCCAGAAACAGTGAAGATGATAAAACAGTGTCACGTGGGAAGCATTTTGTAGCCAACAGTAGAAGTGCTTTATATAAAATGAGGCTATAACCCAACCCTGATTTTCAAAGGGAATATATCAATAACTGCTGTATTTTTACAGCTGTGTGAGGTACCAGATGATTTTGCTGTGTATATTGTCACCTTCTAATTAGAAAGGGAGATATATACACACACAAAAGTAACATCATGATTCTAAAATATTCTAATATGCAAGACATAATTAAAGATCAAACAACTGAAAATACATCATTTTCCTATTTTAAATTTGGCAAATATGAATCTAAAACTCACTGTTTTAATCTCTATTCTCTTGTTCCCATGCAAGGCTTTCTTTCCACTACAGGCTACTTTAATGAGATTAGTTACTAAAGTCAACAGGAAAAAAATCACTCTTTCCAATAGAGCCTATTTGAATTAGATTATTTTTTTCCTCTATGCATAAAGTTAAATCTTTCTTAAAGAAAGAAGAAAAAATATTAAGACATGGGTAGTCAATAACCATATTAATCCATGTTAAACATTTCATAGATTCATAGAAAGGAACCTAGAAGGTCCTTGGCTGGAAGGGACCTTAAAAATCCTGTAGTTCCAACTCCCCTGCCATGGGTAGAGACACCTGCTTGAAGCCCCATCCAACTTTAAATACTGACAAGAATGGGGCATCTACAACTTCTCTGCACAATCTGTTCCAGGGACTCACCATCCTTCAGTAAAGAATTTATTCCAAACAGCTGATCTAAATCTCTCTGGTTTTAGCTTAAAACTATTCCTTCTTGGCCCCTATCTTACCTATGTAAGAAGTTGCTCTGTCTCCTTTTTGTAAGCCCCCTTTAAGTACAGGAAGGCCACAGTGAGGTGTCCCTGGGACCTTCTCTTCTGCTGGCTGAACACCCTCAGTTCTCTCAGCCTGTCTTCTCAGGAGAGGTGCTCTCTCCTGGTAAATCAGGAAAAGCTGTGCACACATCGACCCTGCATGGGCACACCAATCTCTATTACATGCACAAGCTTAGATTGAGTAGCTGTATAAAAATATTGGTGCCTGATGATGCTATTTGCATATTGTAAACTGCAGCAAGTGTGGGTTTTTGATCGCTTTGCAAAAATAATTCTATCTCCTCTCTCTCTCCCCCCTCAACATTTCCTTCCAAATTACTCCATCATTTTTTTTCCTAGTGGCATTACTACATAATAGTACATAATAGTTTTTTCTCTTTGAGTCTTTCTTTCAAGATCATGACCTGCACCAGCTTCATTGAACCCCTGGAACAATAAAACTGTCAAGGACAGGAAAAAAATGTGGCATTTAGCCCATGAAATTTGGAAGCCTCCCCCAAAAGTTATCATGTTGACTATGAACATCTGTGTCTTCAAAGTGAAATGCAAAATCCACTTCTTTGATCTAATCCTCTGCTCAGTAACACCACATTTATAAACAAACATGCATCATATAAAATCAACATTAACTTTCTCCCGTTGAGCAGGGAGAGAAGAAGGCTCTTTCTGTGCCCATTTTATTTTTGGGATGAAACTGGACATTACAGCAAAGAGACATTTTATATAAGGACCTAGATAGGCAGAGATTTTCAAAACTAGCAGCATATTGAGCACTGCCAGTGTGGTGAGTCAGATTTTACCATTAATGCCTTGCAATTCTAACCACATATTCAGCTGAAATCCCACCTGAAATCTGCCAATGACAGCAGCTTTAGCTTGATCACAGCAGTGACAGGGAATGAAGATGCACATAAGGCTGATGAGCACTAAAAAGTAAATTGTTTGTCCAGATGGAAATCAATAGCTCTCTTCGCACTCTTCATTCTTTGGCAAGATCAGGAGCTTTGGATGGCAATTAAAGCTTACCCAGCTGCCAAGAGTCCTAATTATGCACACAAGAAATCCCACATTTTGCCTTCTACCTGAAACACCTCTTGTGCCACATTCATTAAGCTCATTACAGTCAGACCTGCTGTTACTAGCACTGATGTATATTTTAACACAAAACTCCCAAATAAATCCTTGCTTGCACCCGTTCCCACCAGTGAGGAATCCTCCCAAAGCCTTACAGGTGCTCTGTGGTGGTCACCTGCCTCTGTGCCACACAGAGATTTTCACAAGGTCCTTATGGGCAGTGTTTTCTCTCATCCACCCCATTTTCAGCTCCCATTGAATTTTTCAGCCCATCCTCCCTTGCTCAGGGCAGTTCCCATTCATCACTGCCCTCTGACTACTCCTTCATTGGCCATTTGTCTTTTCTGCTCACACTGAGCATCCCTGCATCCTTTCCAGCATCAGCCTGACTGCACAGGATCTGCATTGCTGCCGCACCTGGGCAGTGCCCGAGGTGCAGTGCTGACAAATTGTGCATGCAGGGCACCCTCCAGTGCTGCCTTTGGATGCTCACCTGCACGGGCAGGTAACCCCAGGCAGGCACAGCCCGGGCTGTGCATGGCACGGAGAGCTGCAAAAGGCAGTGGAGACTGACTGCAGTTTAATGGACTTGTCTGATTCTCTTGGAAATGAAGCCCAGTCTTTTATGTATTTTATAATTACAGTGTTCATCCATCTTTTGTGAACTGAGGCAGGTCGGGGTTCTGAGGAAAGAGCAGATTTTACTTCCCTTATAAGGAACAATATAGCAAAAATTTCTCTTGGAATTTCATAATTATTTTAATTTCCCCGGCATGTTTTTGGAGCTGTATAAATAAAAGTAACTAATGGAGAGCTGAGTTAGAGCAGTGTAAACAGTTTCCAGGAATTCTTCTTAATTGTCCTTGATCAAAATATGCTTTTTTTTAATATGTTTTCAATAAATCAGGTCTGAATCTATTAGTGAAGTTGTGCAAAATACGATAATGAAAAGAGCCACTGAACTTTAGGCCTCTTATTTTATCATGATGATTAATATTTTATTATTAATTATATTGGGAAAACCCATTTAGTACCCATAGATTCAAGAGCAAGGGGTTTAAAAAGCTCCAAAAAACCAATGGTAATATGGCATTCTAGTCAGCCCAACAGCTCCAGACCACATTGCCTAAAACATTCTGTTGTATAAATCACTTTCTTTATGCACAAAATGGTTAATTTATATTAAATAAGACTAGATGAATGGGGTTCAACAATATTCACCAAGTAACAACTAAGCTATGGGAAATATTGAGGGAGAAAAGAAAGGGCCAGAGGGAACCCATCAGTCCCTGTGGGCCATCCATAACCTTTTAATTTACATCTAAGGAAGAGGAAGGTTAAAAAGATTGTTGTGAACATTATAAAGTATTTGCTTATGTTACACTATTTTTTTCATGGCATTTTGGTTGCAATTTATTCTCAGCCTCTCGTGCACTGTTCTGGAGGGGGAGAGGGGCCTTAAAGGCAGGCATAAACAGATTTATATTGCCAGAGAAGCACAGGGGCACCTTGGAGCTAATGAAAGTGGTCTCCACTATCAGAGAAAGGAAAAATATTGAACAGCCAGTACTATTGTTGATACAAAAAGCAGTTAAAAATTTCACTTCACCTCAATGTGTTATATTTCACCAATAAATGTCATACTAATTATCTTTTAATACAAATAATTCACATGCACATAAACCATTGCAAATGAAGCCTGAGGGAGATCCTCCTTGAAGGAGAAAAAGACTAGCTCTCCATCAGTTAGGCACCAAAGGGATTCCTTGCCATCTCATAAAAGCTCTCAGCCAACTCTAGGTGTGGGACCATTTATCACAGCAGGCAATGTGCCATCCCTCACATTGGCGAAGTGCTGTGTAATTTGCAGGGCTGTGAACATGTTTTGTAGTTATATTCGATAGGGCCACAGGACATAAATTACATAGTTTTTACATTTAGCTGCTACTGCAAATTCTTAACTGACATTAGCTCCTAGGGATTTTCCAGCAGTGATGAGGAAGAAGGGGTGGGGGGAAATACATGTTCTGAACTTTTTAGGAGACTTAATTTTTTTTTAAAAAAAGAGATTTAGGGAAAATAATTTTAAATGTCTATACAGTTATGTTTTATTATTACTATTCTTGTTCAGTTCAACCGGACAGCATCCCAATAGGACTAGCATGCCAAAAGACACAATTTTTTTTTGTTGTTGTTGTTTTTGGTTTTTCTAGGTCTAGGGCTGGCAGTATCTGTCGAGATATATCACAGCAAAACCAGTTTTCTTCTCCTATTTGCAATGATTTGTAAGCACTGCTGTCAGGCAATATTTGAGTCTGGAAACCAGCTCCATAAAAAACCATAACTTACAACCTCTTACGAACATTTTGGGTGCAGTATTGATCATACTTGCTGACTATTGTGACAGATCCTCTCCAGGACACAAAGCAAGAAGGCCCTTCCTACAGAGACATTCACAATGGAATTTGAGGAGAGAAATCCTAATCACAGTGCAAGAGTACATAGTCTGAGATTCCCTGGGGTTTACTGTCATTAAGGGACCAGAGGCTGAAATGCCGGCACACCAATGCCATCCTCAAACCCTGATCCCAGGGAATTGCTGAATGATTGAAGATTAGCAACTATTTAATCCATTTTGGCCTGGAAAGAATTTGAGAAGAATGAGAAGCTTGAATCAAAACTTGAGTAAGCCTGAAGCTATCTTGACATGTTTGTGAAATAAATTCCCTCCCGACACTTTTCTATTATTTCAATTCTTGGATCATCATTCTTTGCATGCTGGGACCAACAATGCCTTTTATTGTAGCCTGCCCAATTTTCCTCTTGCACACAAAGGGAAAGCTCCCTTGGTGAATGCCAGAGGCAAATAGTGCTTTCTCAAAAAGTTACATGGGAGAAGTATGCTTTGGCTTTTGTTTGCATACTGTAAGCTTCAGCCACACTGAGAACAGGCTGAGTCATTCATAAATATGGCCTTTGGACTTTAAAGGTCAGCTGTGCTTTCCATAATAAAAACCTTTTAACACAAAATCATCCTGGCAAACACAAACAGCAGTTTCAAGTGAGGTACCACAAAGGACCCACCAGGATAAACACCCCACCCATAAACTGCTGCTCTTCAGTCTACATCAATCAGTACCAGAACAAGAAAAAGTTTTTAAGTGAAGGTGGTCTTGGAAAGGTCTAGGAAAACCTACAATCTTTTTCACATACCATAGGGAAGAAGTTTACAGAAATGCCTGACACAGGTAAATTTGAGAATATGTAGACTTCTGGCTGCAGGTGGCCAGCTTAGGAAAGAAGAGGCATGCAAAGGACCAACTCATGGATGAGAAGACTTGCAGAGAAACGACAAGGGCTGGTTGCAAATAAGAGAATAGCATTTAAGGCTAGAAAAGAAGCACAAGTTATTTCCAAACATAATGAAAAACTCAAACTCTTTCAGGGGCTTAAGGGTATTTAAATGCAAATGAACTTCCTTCACTCAATCCAGAATCAAGACCTGCTTAGAAATTCTTGCATTATTTTCTGTTGAGTAATCATAACATTTGAGCATCCAGCATAGTTTGGGAAAGGGCTGTGAGCATGGTAGCTGGGTATGCATGGGATTATCTCCTGATAAATAGCACAGATGTCTGCTCTAAATGTTGTAGCACCTTCACAGCTGGGTTTTGTATACATCTGTATAATGGAGACCAACTCCCTTACACATGTGCCTGAGTGCCAGTACTTGCTAGAAGTCTGCTATTTTAATGAAAATGAGTTAGAAATATGTAGAAAAGGTAGCACGGAGTTACTTTTATACAAGAGCCACAACATATTTAAAATCTATGACTGTTATTTGGGTTGATGAAAGGCTGTGGGATGACAGACAGACACCAAAGTCCTCCAAGCTCATGCAAGCAGTAGTGGGAAGCAGCTGTGCCTTGTACTGCACTCTGGCTCACCTGCCTCCTAAGCCCCTTCTTACTTTCCATTCCTGCCAGTAGTCTCACCACTCCTTTCCATTCAAGCTCCCTGATCTAGGTAACTTCCACTTTTTCTTACCCTTTTTGTCCTCCCAAAACGTGTCTAGGCTCTCATATTTCTCTACAATTCTACTGAGAAGCCTGGGCTGACCTGGTTGTGACTGGAGCATGGCACCCTTTCCACCACCCTTGCTCTGGGCCACCCCACTGGTTTGTGATGTTTCTTTTCAAATTGCCCAACTCTGGGATCCCTCAAAGTCACAGCTTCTCGTGATTCATCCAACTTTCATCAGGTTTGGGCTTCTCAGAGTAAGCCTGAGGTCAGTGAGAGCTGCCCTAGGTCCTTGTGACCTCAGTATAAGTGCCTTTACCATCTTCAGATCTACTTCTTGCTTCTCCTTTGAGAATGCAGCCCTGGCCTCACCAGACTCTAAAACCCTCTCTGATATACACACACCCCTGGTGCTCCTTCCAAGCCCACCTAGACTGATGTTCTCTTTCTTTTGTGCCACCTCTCCATAAGGAAATATTTTGCTAATTCTGTTCAGTTTATCACATCTTGTCTTTTAAATCCCTCCTCAAACTCCCTCTCACCATCCTGCTCACAATGCAAATACAGCAATGCCTGCTTATTTGCTTCAGCTTTATGTCAAATTGCAGTATGACTTAACTCCTTCCCTGGGTGCTTGCCTGGTGGGGTGCCAAAGGAGCGAGATGGGAGACAGGACAGGCTCCTGAACACAGGGGAAGGCTGAGAAGGATCCAAACACCTCTCCCAGCTATCCATATCAGTTAGTGCCACCATGGTCCCCAGCCCCAGGTTCTTCATCCCTTCTCCTGTCAGCTCTTGGTCATGCTTAAATTTGCATTATTAGGCTCTCTGATGAGCAAACTCGTGCCATTTCCAATAAGAGAATTCCTGTGAAAACACCCAGCAAATTTCTGGGCACTGCCAATTTACCAAAAGGAAGGCTGTTTCTATTTCCAAATAATATGAAAATGAATTGATTTCGAAACATTTGTTTATAGTGTTTGATAAATGTTTACTTGTGCTGATTAGGAGTGATGCTATTCCTATGCCCGGTTTATTTGTGATTAGAATTATGTATCATTTCAGCTGACTGCCTCTTAGACCAATTTAAAAAGCCAGTGCTGGGAGCCTTCAAGTGAGCATGTGAAAATGGAAAATTAAACAAGAAATTAGCCACATTTTAGAATATCTGGGCTACTAAAAATAATTTCTATTGCAGATAGCTGAAATCCCTCACACCATATTTTCCCCTGCTCTACACCCAAAAAGACATCAGAGCTATTGTCATAGTTTCTACATTTGAACTTGTTAAGGTTTGAGCCTGCAACCTCTGCAGATTATGAAAAGATCTATCCCGAGGGAAATATGTATTTAATTTGAATTTGAAGTTATTTTTTTTGAAGCTAGACCCAGGTTTATTTTATACAGAAGCCTTACGGATGACATTTTCTTAAGCTTCAAATTGTACTCCAATGAGTAAGATCTTATTTTAACTTGCTTATGAGGATTTCTCTTGGCAAGTGGCTGCAATGTGCTATTTTATTTGTAGTTAATGTCCTGAAAACCAAGGCATCACAGACATGTTTTCTCCTCTGGTATTAGAGCAGCAGTAAGGAGATGTGCCAGTGATGCCTGAGTGAATTTATGAGACAAGCTGTCATGAAGATGGAAAACAAGGGAAGAAGTGGCTGTGGATGGATGAGTGAGCCCGTGCAGGAAGAGTGCTTGGAGTCCACACAGGACACACCATGGGATAGCTGGGACCTGCATACTGAGAGACATTTATTGCCTCAGTAATGAGGAGCAAGATGAGTACCCCAACCAGGCAGCAAATGGGCTGAAAATGAATAGCAACAACTGGATACAAATAAAATTTATAAAAGCCTGCTCTAAAGCTAAGCAGAGAGATACTGATATCATTTAGAGCCTCAGCCTGGGCAAGTGATACAGATGAGAAACTCCCCTGAAACTCTGTGTTTTAATACACAAAAGCAAAATTCTGATTTAGGCAACCACCTGAGTGTATATGCTTGTATCGTCAAACAATATTTTAAATTCACCAAGCAAGGGTGATAGCCCAAGAATATGTCATTTCCCACAGAGAAAACTGAGCTTAGAAAGAGCAGATCACCTTTCTGCCTTGAGCCCACACATACTGGTGCTGACTCAAGGGAGACTTTCCTAGGAAAAACTGACAAGGAGGATGAGAATAAAATAACAGGCAGAAGAAAAACTGTGGAGACAGGGTGGGTATGTTCTGGTTGCCATTAGGAGAAGCAGGTTAGGGATGGGTATCTTCTCAAGTGTTAATATCTCAGCAAGAATCTGACCTGAAACACAGAGCTCAGCATTGTAGTAATGCATTTTCTGTGTCTCGATCTAGGGAGGAAAATGTCAAATCCATTTCTGAAACAGAGCTGGGGGTCTTTAGCTGAGACAGTTTCCCCACCCCTCCTGCCCAGCACCCAGGCAGTCACCTCAGAGCTCACCACACAGAAGTACAGGATGGAACTTATTTTTAAAAATCAGATGTCAAAAGGACACCTTTTTCCTCTCAAAATGGAAAACTTCTTGTACTAGAATCAAACAATTGAAAAGTTGCTGAAACAAGAGAGTAACAGTTAATCCTGCCCAAAGGGTAGATCTAAATTCTCCCTGGAAAGGCTGCTGCATTTGGGATTATATATAGTGGTTAACCAAATATTCAAGGGACATTAGTAATTACCATAACATCCCACCACTTACTCTGTCAAATGCACAATTTATGCAACAAACCCATCACTTCAAAAGGAATTTGTTTACTTTAAAAATAGTTGGAAATACATTTCCAACCCACAGTTTTTTCCCCAATGCCTTCCTGTCCCCACCTCAAAAAATGCCTGAAAGGCTTCTAGGTGTTTTGTGCAAACACCTTTTCCAGGGAATTTTCCCTCAGTGCCATTCATTTCTAATGTGTGCCATGCCAGGGCACACAGCTCCTTCCTTTCCCTGCTGTCCTGGCAGAGGTGGCTGCTGGCTGCCAGGAGGAGATGGCTGCTCCTGCTGCTGGCCCCCAGCCCAGAGCCCTCCTGCTGCCCTGTGTATCCACTGGGGGGAAAACCAATGGGCTTTCAAGCTCTATGGAGCAGGGAAGAGGGTCCCAAAGAAGGTTGATGAACAGAAATCAAACTTTATGCTGCCATTTCTAAAAACCTAGGATTTATGAAAAATATACATCTGGAAGGAGAAATGCATCAGGGACTTGTAGATGGGTGTCAGAAGCCAACAGTTCCACACTTCTGCAAAACCAGCACCTGTAATCGAAGCACCAGAGGTGTACTGGGGTGCAGGAAAATTCGTGCTTCTCTCAGCTGCTTCAGTCTGCACTGCAAACAAGTTTCAGCCCTGCTGGACAGCCCCTGCCCACGGGGAGCAGCTCCTCTCCATGGGAAACAGCCAGCTCTTCCACCAGGAACCTGCAGCTGCCAATGGCAAACCAACCAGCCCTTCTTGTTTGTCACTGACTCAGGACCCGAAAAACAAGAGCAGCTGGTGCCAGCCCCTGTGCTCTTAGATCTCATAGCCCTGATGCTGAGCTGACCCACCACTCCTGGAGCATTTTGCCAGCCAGGCATTTCAGTCAGGTGTCACCTGCTAACTGGACACTTGCTCTTTAAACCTAATGCATGTTTGGTAACTTACTTACACTCTGAGAATAACAGATGCTTTTAGGGATGAGGGATCAAGATTGGTCCCTAACAATGCCATGTTTTTATAGAAGCACTTCAGTTTATGATGGCATTTGTTTAAGAGTCTGGAATATTTATAGACAAATGGAACAGAGCAGTGGAATAAAAATACACTTTATAACTGAAGTTTATGCTGTTAACTGACAGTACTGGTAACCAAGAAAGAAGTAGTGCTGGGTTATATAATTTTGCTCAATCAGTCCAGCTTGATTTGTTAGGCTGAGCTTAACCCGTCCCCTGAGGTTGTGCCCACTGCCTTCACCAGGGCCCAGGACAAGGTTCCCAGTCTGTCCCTGCTCTCAGCACAGGCACAGAGCTGGCAGCTCCTTGTAGCATGGCACAGTGGCCAGAGAGAGCCTTGGCCACACGAGAGGCAGCTCCCACACCTGGGCACAGCTCGTGTCCCTCTGTGCCCCTGCCTGCTCCCTGGGCACAGCATCACCTGCAGAGCTCTCCTGAGCACCCTCCTCCTGCCCTGCTTTCTGCCCAGCTCTGCCTCTGCCCCTGATGGCTCTGCAGCTGAGCCTGCCTTGGCAGAGGCTCATTACTAAAATAACTCTGTAAGGCTTAAAGAAAAGGTCTTGCAAAGATTTGGGAACTGAAAGCCCCACTTTGTTCATATTTGTCTTCCCTTGGCAGTGTGCATGCCACAGGGCTATCATCTTGCTTCCAGGCCGAAATAGAAATTCAGTAATGCATACTTGGGAAGTTCTGTCACTGCAGTAATCATTTAATAGTGACAAATAAGACAGGGAATAAAACAAACAGATGGAAAATGGTCATCCCCATCCATGGACACCTGCTCTGGGATGCAGTCTGTAATGATCTATATACACATTAGAGACAAAATTACTTTACCACCTGTTGGAGAGTATTTGTTCCGATCTGGGAATCAACAGTCTAAAAAGTACCTAGTTGTAGTTTTGAAAATAACAGATTATCTCATTCACAAAAAAACAGCTCTTGAATTGGGAAACAAAACAAGAGTAAAAATACTCCTTAAAGAAAACCAGTATGAGGCCCAGCCTCGTACATTATTTACCCCCCCAAAACAAGCCACCAACATCATAACTTCCAGGATGTTTTCAAATGTGTGTTACTGAACTTGATTTTATTCAAAAGAGGCATTCTTCTGACTACAAACAAGGTGGAGCCTTCCATACATTTGGTTTTGGGTCTTAAGGCATTCAAGCAGAAGTCAAGAATTTTAAAGATGTTTAGGCTTCTGAAGCCCATATTGAATTTGGGAAACCTACATACTCAATACTTCTGTAAGGCAAGGCCAACCTTGGTTACAGGTTGCATGGATAAGCAAGATTTTAGGAGCATAATACTGGCAGGCATCCCAGTCTGAGTACAGTTTACATTAACAAAAACCTTTGCAAGAAGGCCTTGTATCTGTTCCCTCAGAAAAATTAGCCGTGTTTATTAGGTTTTTCCAGGGAAGTGGAGAAATGAAGCAAAGAAAACATGCCTCTGTTCAACAACACCCTCCCAGCAAAAGCTTCCAGTCTCCATCCTTCTGCTGGAATGTATTTTCATTCCTGCATTTTGACAGTATCTCAAAATGCAGATGGACAGAGTGCTCTTACGTAAAACTGGTGTGGCTTTGTGCTATGAAGTCACTGTTCAGCTGTCTCTGTACATGAGGATTTAAAACTGGGATTTCTGATCTTTATTTGCAAGAAGGACAGACTTAGGTTTCCACAAACTGAGTAGGAAGAATTTTCTTTCCCCACTCTATCCTTCCTTCTGATGTTTATGGGAGAAGCAGAATAGGTCCTGAACATGCACTGATTCATTTTCTTGCCTTTTTGAGTGCATATAAACACATTAAAACAGCTCTCTATCTTTCCCTGAAACAAAAATCCCAGATAGATGGCATATGTGACAATTAATTTACTAAGGCAGCAGTACCTGTGCACAAACAGAACAGACATAATTGCAGCTCTGGACTTTGAACTGAATCCTTGATGTCCAACAACGTGTTTGACAAAACAATAATGGGAAGAAAGGAAAAGCAGATGTAAACATGAGAAGAAAGCTGAAAGCAAGTAGGTTGAATTTTGATGGAGATTATATAAAACAAGTGTGAGCACAGAGAGTATATATAAAAGCCTTACTGCATACTTCAATATCAATTATAAACCATCATTCCAAAAATAACTTTCCTGGCAAAAAACATATCCGCAGGAGGAACAGAAGACTGTTATATAAAGGGATTCAGGGTCAAAAAGGAAGGTCCACGAACAGTGATCTATTCACAAACTCTGAATTACTTCACCTCTTTGATGGAAAAATACAGGGCAAGCATAAGGCTTTCTTGCTTCATGTGGTTAAAACTATAAATACATTCTCTGCTGACCTGCAGGTACTCACTGATGCCAGGCAGACTAAAAGGGAATTCTTGCCAGCCTTTCACTCCTTTTTTTTTGATAACAGGTACATGTTCACAGTCCTTAGCCACAGCGTGGTTCAAAAATTACTTTGGGATTTTTACCAGTAATGGTGGCTATTTTTACAATCCTCTTGCCTAGATCTGTGGGATTTTCCCCATTAGATAATTGCTATTTTAAGAGTAACTTGTCAGCCAACATGAGAAAGATGAGATCCAAACTTTGCACTGTTTGTGTCACCATCTTGAGTCAGTATTTGGTAATGCTGTAAAACAAATCAGTTTAGGCATCTGAGGAACAAAACAACCTTTGACCAAACCAGGCACTGTGAGTAGACCTGGCCCCAACAAAAATCCATTTAGTGAAACCCATTCAGATTGTGCCTACTGCTTTTTTGTCAGAGAAAACTAATTAACCCTGTATCAAGATGCAGCCAATATTTCCTCTAACCCCTGTATCAGCCACAGGGTCATGGAGAGCCTGGCAGTGTCCCACTGGATTTACCTTTCCTAGCAAAGGGGACCTCTACAGGCACATGTCCTGCTGCTGCTAGCCAGTGTCAAACTTAGAGCACTGCAGATTGGGAAAGACTTCAGCTATATAGGAAAGAAATTGTTATTTTTCTTCCTGCACAGAAAGGAATGGATTCAGCATGTGCCAGATTTGCCTCTTTTTTTCCCCCTTGACGACTTGCAGCCCATTGTTTACCAAATGGCACCCTGAATCTTCTGCATCACACTTGCTTTGACTAAAATACTTCACTTTAACTAACACAATATGTATGATGGCAAACAAAAATTTTTAAAAAGCAAGGCTTCTGTGGAAACAAAGTTTACTATTTCCCACACAGGTAAGATGTTCATTTTCCTAATGAAATAAAAGATTTGCATATAACTCTGAGATGAACCCAGAGTCTCATGCTGGCTCTTCTCAGTGTGACACCTGATGACACACATGGTGCAATCACCTCACCTTCTTGCCTTCCGACCTTTTTTGTTTCCTCTAACCAAAATGAGACTGTCCAAAAAATCACCTGTGTCATCCTCTGCACCAGGGAGTTTTGAGGCAGGCCAAAAGAGATGATCTGTATCTTTGGCCCACACCGGGTGATGCTCTACTGCCTGTGATCCTGTGCCATCACCAAGCAGAAAACCTGCCAGCAGCTCAGTGGACACAAGAAGATTTTGGCTGGAACCCCAGTGCACTCCAGGATGACAACTGCTACAATTTGTCAATATCTTGAAAAATTTAGAGCAGTCTTAACACTGCTCCAAATCCTCTGAGGCTGCTTAACCTTCCCTGCTGTACTGTTTTGACTATCAGAATCCACCCCCTCAGTCCTCTCCAGTGAAAAGCTTTAATTTTTGCCTTCAAACAGACAAACTAAATAAGAAATGCCACATGCAATTCATGAGGACAGCTGGAGACACCTACAAGGGCCTGCAAAGACAGGGAGCTCCACAATGCCCTGCTGGCACTACTCCTTATGTGCATCCTTCTCATCCAACCTCCACTCATCTTCATTTACAACAAAAAATTTTACACATCTCACTCTGTAAAGCCCCTGCCTTTGAGCTATCAGACTATCCTGTGGGGTTCCAGGTGGCTGCAGCCCTTCCAGGCTAACAGCTTTGCTGTAAAGCACCAGTGCATCAAAGGGTTCAAATATTTACAATTCTGAAACAAGACCAGGAGACCTGCAAAGGGTACTTGTACTGTAACACTCATTTAGCATTTTTAAATGGTACCATATTCTCCTGAAGACAATATTAATGTTTGGGGTTTTTAAAATAGACAAACAATATTGTTTTAAACTTACTTAAAATTTTCTTTGGAGATTTTTATTTCAAGCAGCCGCATGATCTGTATTTGCTTACAGAGGGCGTACAGTGCTTTTGCTTCGGGTTTTTTAAAGCAAGCTATAGTTGTAAATAAGGCCTCTGGTGACTAAAATGGCATGGGATCAATGTGTGAAGCTTTTTTAGGCTGTTATTAGAACATCTAAGAAAACCTGGTTCATTTTTTCCTCTGCACAGGCAAGTTTCCTCTGCCTTTGTGTACAGCAACAGAGGAGAGAAAAACACTGGGAAGATATTGGAAAATATCATAGTAAAACTGCAAACACTGACAGGTGGGCTCAGAGGAGGTAAATCTCTCCATCATTTTGTTTTTAATGGACTAGATTGGATAGTGAAGCTCTGCCTTCCCCTCCTGTTTAGGAAGGAGCCTATTTACAGAGGAAGATGGAAAGGTGACGGGGCTGGAGCACCAGAGGATGGCATTAACATTTCACTCGAATTCCTTAGCTCTGCAGAGCCACTCCTGCCTCTCAAAGCCCAGCAGGGACCCCTCCTGCGAGCAGGGGTGAGCTGGCTCAGCCCGGGGTGTGCAGGGGCTCATCCCCGGGAGCAGCTCCCACGCCCTGTCCAGATGTGCCACTTCTGGCTGCAGCTTGGCTGTGAGCAGCTGGGCACAGCACCCAGAGCAGCAGGAGCTGGCAGCAGGCAAGGACAGCTCTGGCAGGGCACAGAGGGCACTGCTGGCACCTCCCCAGCCATGAGCTGCCTTTTGGGGATGCTGTGCTTGTGGTGGTGGCTGGCAGCTCCCTGTGCCCAAGGCACGGCTGTGCACCCACGCTGCTGGTGGCCCAGTGGGACCGTGGGCAAAATGAGTAGCACAGTTTCTTGTTAGGAACATTTGAAAGCAGCGTTAGAGAAATGTATCACATTTGGAAAAGTCTGTGTCACAGAGCTGTTGTGTTTCTGGACGGGGGAGACACGAGGTGGAAGTGCAGCTTTACACAAGCAAGAGGAAAAAACTTGGCAGGGCTTTCAGCTCCACAGAATCTGAGCTGCTGTTAGCATGGACCGAACAGTGGTTGCCCAAGCAGTCAGGTAATTTTTCCCAAGCAATACTCCTGAAAAGGCTATTATTTTTTCTTTTTTTTGGCCTCACAGCATCTCCCAGATCTTGTACTACCTCCCATCACTCCCCTGAGGACAGCAGGACAGAGCGGCAGGAAATGTCCCAACAGGAGCCCATCCCCAAGAGGCAGCTGCACCACCCACAGCACCCCGACCCTCTTCCCTGCCGAGCTCTGCTGGCTCTATTCCCAGTGTGGATGCTCACCCTCCCACGGTGACATGATTAACATCCCACACAGTTTCTGTGAATCACAAATGAGCTGCAAAGCTGCCAGCAGGGAAGAGGAAAGGACACCTTTGAACTCCTGCCCCAGTCTTCGTTCTCTGGCAGCCAAAAGCAGGGCAGAGCCTTCCCTCAAGCTGCAGCAGCAAAGGCTCCAGCACCCAGGGGTGCTGGAAGGCATTGGGGTGGGTCCAGCCACGTCTCCATGCCCGGGTGGTGTGGCCAAGCTAACCAGATGGAGTGTAGAGGAACAAGGACTGCTCAGTGGTTTTAAAAGGGGAAATTATTTTTCTGCCAGACCATCCCAAGCTTCCAGCACTCGCCACACCATCTGACCATGGGCTACATTTAAAATATGCTTTCTGGCTCTTTCTTGCCAGGGAAAGGATATGAATAACAAGCTGGTACAGCCTTCTTATAATGCCATATTTTTCTGGTTAGTAAAATCTCTGGCAAAAACACGAAGAACCGGATGGCTTGCAGTGTGCCAGCATACCAGATGCAGGCGGGATGCCTGCATGATGACGGGCAGCTGGACATCACCTTCTGTAGCAGCACCCTGAACTGTGAAACACCCTGACCCTGGGGAGGTGGAAGGGTAGGGTGACTCAGAGAACACATGTGCCCATTTTCCAGTAGCCCTTCTACCAAACCAAACACTTAGAAGAACTGGTGGAGCCATGAGCAAGTCGTGGGCAGTAGAACTAATGAGACTTCATTTCCTATGGATTTGTGTCTTGCGGTTGGACTTTCCAGTGTCTGAAGACCATTATGAGCACCAAGGAGACTCTGTGGTCAGGGTGTTCACAGCCTTTCCTTGTGCATTCCCACCTTGGATTCCTCCTCCAGCCTCTAACTGGAGCTGGGCTCAGGCCATCAGCTCTCCCAGGGCATTGGGGACATCCTCTTTCCCCAGCTCCTCCCCTTCCTGGGCTCTGCCTCTGGCTTAATCTCTCAGAAACAAATACTTTCATTGCGTGGTTGGCTGAAATAGATCCAGCGGACTCAAAAATAGAGGGTGAACCAGCAGGCAGAAGTGACTAACAAAAATACCTATAGTAAGAAAGCCAGCATAACAGCCTTACATAAACATTAAATATAAAGCAGGAGCAGCCCACATCCTTGAGTCTAGAAGCCACAAATGAAAACTTTCTCAGGGCCAGGAGATGCTGGGCATGTACCACACACCCCTGAGCACTCAGGGCAGCGAGGGAGAGGCAGTTCTGATGATGGCTCCCAGTTACCTCCCTGGACATCAGCACTGTCAGCTTCCCAAGCTCCCCCTGCATCCCCGGGAAGCTCAGCTCTGCTGTTCCACCTCCTGCTGGGGGTGGATCAGCGAGCATCCCAACCACTGCCGTCCTGCCACAGCTCACCCATCACAGCAGCACAGGGCCGAGTGGAGAAGGGCTGCTAAACTCATCTGTTTGGTACACAGCTGGGCAGGCGCACACTGCATTTCCCACATTAAAAGTGGATCTGTTTTGCATGTGGTGCTTACCCTCAGTGAAACCAATTATGTAGTGCCAGCAAGGAAACACTGAGCTTTGCTGACCTGCACATGGTTCAGTGCCATGGACTGACTGTTGCTGCACTAAACACTGCTTCACATTCATCTTTTGCAAGGGCACACAGACTAATATTTCACTGTGAAGATACATGACAAAATAAACAAAACACATCAGATGCAGAAATGAAAGGTTACCCAGCTCTGTTTACAATGTTGGAGATGTCATATGCCCAAAGCTGTATCGTTTTTAAAACAGACAGAAAATGAGGCCAGGCACATTCTAGTGACCATGGGTTTGCTGTCAAAGGCAGAGCAAGGAGCAGGGTGCAGCCCCAGCACAGCATCACGGTGCCTGCTGGAGGGGAGCAGCGATTCCCCTGCTCTGGGGCTGCAGGAGGGTGAGCAGTGATGCAGGCACGGCTCCTGCATCCTGCATGCACACTGGGCAGCAGCCAGCAGCACACGTGGCTGGGCTGAGGGATGGGTGCTTGTTGCCATGGAGAAGCAAAGCCCCTTCCCCAGAGCAGCCCTGGCACCTCTGGAGTGTTATCCACAAGGCAGAGCCAGACTGATCACAATGGTGCACACCAGAGAGACACAAGGCACAAACAGGAATGAGTGAGGCTCAGACGGGGTTCGGAATTCCAGCCTGAATTATCCAGTGATCTTCTATTTTCCCTATGGCTTGGCTTCCCTCGTGTAAAATGCACAGGCACATATAGACAGCTTTTCCTGCTGACAGCAGAGCACATGCACTAAGACTGTATGGCACCAGAGAACACAGAGGTTTAAAAATAAATACCTTTTTAAGACAAAGAAGAATAAGTACCCATCACATGAACAAGTGCAAAATTAGCTAGGACCGTGTTGTCTATGGGACAGGAATTCACTTTGCTGTCATGCTGATTTGTGGCAGAGCTGACTGGCCACGGGGTGTGATCCAACAGCACATCCCCTGCTGCAGGAGACAACCAGGACAGCAGGACATGGCCTTGGTCTGTATTTACAGCTTACTCCATGCATCCCACACCGTCTTTCTTTGTGTGATAAGCTGCTTCCCACAATATTTTTCTTCCTAAAACTAACATGAAAATGAGAGCAGAAGAAACATAGAGTCAAACTGCTGTTTGAACAGCACTGGGTTACTAAAAAGTAAAGTAAAAAAAAAAAAGAAGCAAGCTGAAGATGCTATCATCTGGAGTAGAAGAGGCTAGACTGAGAGTCAGCAAGAGGCTTCAAGAAAGCCAAGGGGAAGATGGCTGTCCTTCACATCAACAGCAAAATGTCCCTCAGCAACTGAATCAGGTCCCCTCTGCACTGGAAATCAGCTTTCAGATGGGTCCAGTCACTCTTTCATATTGACTGCCTGTACCACAGTATCACTGCCACTAACACCTAATTTATTTTGTCCATTTAGGAGACATCTAGTTATCTCAATTATTTAACAATGTGTAAAATTACAAACATATTCAACTACAATATGTTCCTCTTGCGTAAACCTCTCCTCTTGGCCACATGCATAATGAAAACCCTGT
Source organism: Acridotheres tristis (assembly GCA_037013685.1). Lineage (NCBI taxonomy): Eukaryota > Metazoa > Chordata > Aves > Passeriformes > Sturnidae > Acridotheres > Acridotheres tristis. Next base: position 15,390,625 of record CM072895.1, read on the forward strand.
TGAGTCAGTAATAAAATCCAGAAAGCTTTCAAGTCTCAGAACTGAATGTTCAAATTTTGTGGCTCACTTCCTTTTCTAACCAGACAGCAGGGCTGCCAAGAGAATTTCTGGGCATTCAGCCCCTTTTGATATACATACACACACAAATATATATATAGCACTCTGCTGGGACTGGCAGAGTGCAGGCACTAATTGTTTTAAATGCAGTTATGAACAAATGCACTTTAAAAATAAATCAGAATACTGCTTGTTTTCATCTGACAGAACAGACATCTCAGACCTGGATAGAGAAAACGATCAGCTCCAGCTCTGTCAATAAATAAATATTTGCATTTCACTCCAGCAGAGGAAAAATGCAGCACTAATTTTGGGAACAAACCTCAAAAATTCCTGCCGGGAAATACCATGGCTCTTTATGCAAATAGACTGGTTGCACATGCAAATGCATGATTAAGGCACTGTGTGCATGTAGAGGTCAGATGTGATCTAGCACACCACAGGTTTGGAGGCTAAGCCCTGCTCCCATGAAGAGCAGAGCATCCTCACCCTGCACTGGAGACAAACAGTAATGAGTGAACTGGACCAGTCACAACTGGGAAGATTTTGATAGCTAAATACAAGAGCTTTGAGGTTATAATACACAGAACACTTGTGGATCCTGCCCAAAAAGACTAAATAGCTTCTAAACCCTTTGCGCTATTTATAACAACAACCACCACCACAATTACATTTATTTCTCTTCAGAAGCATTGCCTGCTTTTATATTTATAATGTAAGCAGCATATTTAAAAAAAAAAAAGGTCCAAATAGATTTCACATATGTCAGTGCAATCCAAGAGCAGCAGCCATGTGAAGGGACGGCAAATATTCAATGAGTTTCACATGGCATGGAGATACAAAGCAAAGTTGGCGTCTGAGAGTTTTCCCACACTTTGGCTAAGTACATTACCAACAGGCACCAGAGAGGAGCAGGAGGATGCAGGGCACGGTGCAGCATCCCCACAACACTCAGAGGTGCCCACACTGCTGTGGGAGCAAAGGACCACTGAATGAGAGACACACTGGCAAATAAGCATTGGCTGAGGAATTACACTTTGTGGGTCTTCACATGGCAGGCAGAGCAAGGTCATCCTAACCTACCCTGCACTCTAAACTGGGAGATTTTTACATCACTTTCATGATGAAATTTTTCCACTGTCAGTGGGCAATGAGTCAGAAGGGAGAGGGACACTGTTTACTGAAAAGCTCTTGGCTCTAGATAGAGTAAATGGGAAATACATAGGAGAGGCTAAGGATTGGATCCAAGAAGAACGTAAGAAAAATAAAACACAGACAAAATATGGAAGTGAGGGTGGAGGTGGAAGCAGAAATACCAAAGGGAAAAGGGAAGCTATGTCTAGAAGAACCTATACAGAAAACTAGATGCAGGCAAATAATAGCAGAAGGATGTAAATGGGAAACAGGAAGATGAAAAATTGGGAGGGATAAAAGGTGGTGGGTTCCCAAATTGCGTGGTATTGAAGTACATGTGCCCTTTTAAAAAACAAATCCATAGCAAGATGACCCTGATATTATCAGGATACCGTTGACTCTATCAGGACAGCCAGCTTGCTCTGGCAGAGGGTACAAAATAAAGTGCCTGACTTGTGAAAATCATGACATTGACTAAAATTATTGGAATCAAAGGGAAGACCCATTGCTCCCCATAAACATACCATTCCTCCTCTTGAGAAGGGTCAACCTCTGCATTGTTACTGCTCTGCATGTGCTGCTATCATTCACAAGCACCCATCGTATTCTCACTTCTGCTTCAGGTACCTCATCCTTGGCACACTCTCCTGATCCCCAGGAGTCAGGCAATAACATTTATCCCGTCTACAGAGAGACATTGAAACACAGGGAGATGAATGACTTGGCCAAGACCATGCTGGCAGACTCTGAAAATCCAGAGCTTGAACCCAGCTCTCCCAAGTTCCAGGTCAGAACTGCAGTTGATAATGAGAACCAAGAAAATGTAAAACATGCAAACGAACCATCTTGAAAGTTTTACAAATGAAAGTCCTGCTTCAGGCATGAATGGACTAAATGCAGACTCCAACAGGCAAATTCTTTGCCATCCCATCTCCTGAGTCCCAGAAATCCCGTTGATCTGGACTAATAAATTTCCCTGAGCCCTAGACATTCTCTTGGCCCTCATCCCAAACTCACATAAGAAGCTATTTCATAGACGGAGTTCTTATTTACAGTTACTCAACTCCCATAATATTTTATCTGAGGTGGCATTTTTAACACTCCCCCCCCAATACTGGATGAACTGTCTCTTTCTTTGCTTTATAGGTTTGTAACTAATCTAGTTAAAATCCCATAAATATTGGGATGTTTCTGTGCTCCCCATTCAGACGGGAGGCAGGCTGAGGAAAAAGTCCATTCGCACTAAAACGATGGTGACATCCAGACTGGAGCTGACAATTAGTTCATTTTCTAAGGCTACTGTCACCATGCCAGCTGCCCTTCAGGAGCTGACTGTGCATCAACTGTGCAGCCTCCTAAATGTGTGATACTTGGGCAAGAGTGTCCATAAAAGCCATTGAGAGTCCCCAGTCCTTGCCAGGTCTCACAGAGGGTTAAATGTGCTGTTTGCTACCCCTGGGGGGCCTGGGCAGGAGCCTTTGCTTTACTGCAGCCCTGTGAGCCACTCCAGCATCAAGGGATGTGTGGGGGGTCACAAATGCAGGGAATGTGGCTCCAGGGAGCAGCCAGCAGGAATCAACGAGTCTCAGTTTGGGTCCAGGACGGCCAGGTTTGCTTGAGCCTCTGCTTATACAGCAAAGAGGTGTGAGAGGGCCACAAATGAAAAATGGGCTGTGGCTCAGTGTGCAAAGAAAAGATGGTGCTGCTACACCCCTTCTCCTGAATGTGCAATGGCCCTGAGTGCTGCTGTGGCAGTGCTGTCCTCAGCCTAGGATCCCCCTTCTCCTGGTACCCTCCTTTCCTGATGCTCCCTGGGCAGTGGGTGCTGTGTGCATCGTTGTCCCAAAAGGAGCTGGCAGGCAAAGGAGCTGCAACCAGCGCTCCAAGGCAAGGGCAGCCCCTCACCACTGAGCAGGTACCCATGGGCCAGCCCCATCCCCTTGTGCCACCAGGATGGCAGGTCACCTGCAGTCAGGAAAGATGTCCTTCGCAGGTGAAGCTGGGGAGAAAGCAAAACCATCTCACCAGGACTTCTGGCTTTCTCACACACCTGAGATGACTATTATTTTTTTTTTATTCATACTTACATATATTTAATAATAAAGTGCTCAGCTAGCCCTAAGACGGGCTCTGCTTCCTAACTCTATTTTTTTCACAACAGAAAAATTTTCTGAGAAGTTAATCGGCCCAAGATCTCCTTTTAAATGTTTAGAGTTTTTTTTCTTCAAGAGCTGCCAACTATTTAATCAGATTATTGAAATAAACTCACTTCTCAACCAAGGATAACTTCTGAGGAAATCAGAGAGGCAGATGCAGCCACCCATTCCTTGGGAACTTTCCAAAACCCAAATGTCAGTTGTTTCAGTTAATCAATGCATGCTAATAAATTGATGCCATTAATTTTGACCAGATGTAACAGCCTTAATGTCAGTATAATTGAAGAGAAGCTAGTCCTCAGAAAAGAGCACAACCAATGTCAAAACTAACATTAAAAAAATCTTCTGGAACATGGAAGTGTGTTCCCAACCATTCCTGTCAGCATCTCGTGTGTGTGGCAGGTGTGTCCAACCTATTGTGTGGGGAGGGCTCTGCACATTTTGTTTTCCCCACAGCATCTGGTTCCTCTCACCTTTTAGAAATGTGCCCCCGATAAACATCCAGGATCTCAGCCGTAGTCCTGAGCACCAGCTCCTTGTCCATGGAAAACCACAAGCACTGCATTCTGGCCTGTGTTCCCATCTACCCACACTTCCCATGCCCAGGGCTTGCTGCCCTGCCCTGCTCACTCCCGAGCTCTTCATTGCACACCCCATCTTCATCAGGGCCATTTCAGCAACAAGCATCTTCCCCTGCCTGAAGAATTGCCCATGACTGTCCCTTTCCTTGGCTGCATAAATGAGGAAACATTTCTGACCACACGTCCCTACCATCCAGTCCTCTATTTTTGAAGTATGTAAGGCCTGAAATGTAGAATTTGGGATTTTACACCAACTAATATTAATAGAAACATTCTCAGGATTTTTTTCCCCCCAGTGTAAATGGAACACTTTTATTTTTTTGAGCATGTAGCTGCAGAGCTCACAGGCCAAACACTGCAGCATTGTACCTGCCCCAGGAGCACACTATAAACACATCTGTCTAGCTGCTCTGTCAGGCCCACTGAGCTCTCTATAAACCAGGAAAAGTAAACCTGCACATTAAATATTTACTATTTTCAGTGTGTATAATCCAGAAGTGTTTTTAGTAGCACAAGTGAGGCACAATTTTAATCAGTGATTTTTATTTTGACATGGCACTGTTAAAGGCTGCTTGGGTATATCCCTGAAACCAGAGGCTCTCCTCTCACAACCAGTTACAAACATTATCATGTTGTCACACACTGCTCACGTGAAAGACCCATCCTAGCCACCACTTTTCTGCTCTGATCCTAAATTATCCTGTAAATCTGAGATCTGAGCTCATGGGGGGTTACAGAAGCACACTCCAGGTTAGGCAGTGAGAGAGGACAGTGGCAAACTCGTGGTTGACTGTGTACAAAAAAATAGAGATGGATGCAAAGTGTTAAAAGAATTAAAATACAAAAGCAAACTTATCTGAAAGTAAGTAACTGGTGGCCAGCGCTAATTTTCTTTTACAATTAGTGCATCAGCTTTTAATGCCTGCTCCATGCAGAAGAGCTTCTGCTTTTGTCTCAACACTGACACTAGAAGCCATAACTTGTGTACAACAACAGGAAAAGTGATGTTAATGCAGTCATTAAAAAGTCTCTGCACCAAAGCAGTCTGCTGATAGCCTCTGCTAACCTTTTACTTCCTGACAACCCTGGTTGCTGGGAAAACAGTGGGCAGCAGACTGGCTGTCTCAAAGAGGTGTCCTCCCCCCGAGACTCTGCACAGAGCTGCTGGATGGAGCCCATGTGTGCACCCTTCTTCAAAGCACCCCACAAGCTCTCACCAGCTGGCTCCCTCCAGTTTTATTTCAGCCCCCAACAGAGAGAAGGTAAAGAAAGATTCCACTCATGTAGTTTCTTCTTTGCTCACCCAGAAAAATCACCCTAACCAGCTCCCCATAACAAGACAAATCTTTTGTGTTTGGATGCTAGTCAAGTCTAGAGATGGTTTAGCACTTCTTCCCCATCACTGGCACGTAACACTGGGATGGGCAACTATCTGCACATTCTTGGATCATAGCTCCATCTCCTCAAGCATTTTTAAGGCACATACATGATCTGCTGTCTGCCTACAAGTCCTCCCTATCTGCAAGGATGACATCGTGTCTAATTATTTGTCTGCTATCGATTTTTCCACTGCACTATCACAGACTGGAAGCAAGAGGCAGAAGCAACTGATTTCCAGCAGTGGAGTATCCCTAGAGGAGGTTGTAGCTGGCTTCCTTGCATCACTTAGCTCATGAAATAAGCATGCTCAAGAGAGGAACACAGCTAGCTGCCACTGCAAGGTGCTCACATAACATACTGGGGCAAAGGGTAGGAGCCCAGATGGAGCAGAATAGAAATGAACAATAATGCTGCTAACACAGCTATGGTCTCACTGTGTTTTAGTAACAGAAAATGAGTACATAGCAGAGAATGAGTAATGATTTTGGACAAAGCCAACAGGCACCTCAGGGGATTCTGAAATTAATCCTGTGACACTTCCAGCAGCTAGCCTGGAAAGCACAGTGACAGAAAGCACTGTGTGGCAGAGCATGTTCAGCTTTCTGCCAGAGCAGGCCTCTTCTCCCATCTGTTTACACAGAAAAAGATAAAAATTAATCAATACTCTCTTACTTTTTCAAGAAAACAGCTACAAAACCCTGTTAATAAAATCAAAATCCTTTGAAGGTCACAGATCAGTGACAACAAAGTCTTCTGTCAGGTCATAAACAGCAGGGAGAGAGGGAAAGCATCAGCAGGAAAGCAAAAGGTTCCTGTACCCTTAACACAGACTAACTTTAAGGAAATGTAGTTGTGATTTTTTAATTATAATGAAAGAAAGCCCCTTCAGGAAAAGAAGAGTTTGCAATATATTTCAAATGTAAAGAAAGAAAACAAACAAGCCTGAACCTACCAAAGAGATGTTCTGGGCAGACTGTCCCACAATGCAGATACAAGCAGGAGTTGGCTGTCTCTAAGGTGCAGTTAAGCTGTAGACTAAGGCAGACAGCAGCTGACAACCATTGTGGATTTCAGCCTGAAAATGTGCTTTAATCAAGGATTTCTCGAGCACAGCCCAATTGACCACAATGTCAGGTTCAGCTGGCTCCAGTAACTCCTTGCCATCATGAGCAACTTTCTTCTGAGCATGGTTATTTTTTCTTAGCAGATGTCAGTGCACATCCATTGCTCCACTGGGAAGTTCTGCACTCTGAAGACCAAAGTTTAACATAAAGATGTTTCTACTGAGGTCTCTTGGGATGATTAATTCTCTGACTGAGACTTTTATCTCAGCAGATGCTTGGGAAGAACCTGTGTATGTCCCTGACACCTCACCCTCCTTCATGAAAGTCACGAGACACAGCTGTGTATTCTTTTCTGGAATTTATAACGAGATTACAGGCTCTATTGCTACCTTCTGCAAGCTTCCTGACTGCATGAGATGAAAACAATAGACATGACTAGAGAGACACAGCCCACAATGGTCTTAGCATTGCAAACTTCCAGCGATAGGGAGGTGCTTGATGCAAACTGCATCTTCTGGATGTAGCTTAAAGTACACCTGCATGAGAGTAGGTGAAAATGTGTAAGTAATTCACCCATCTCACTGAGGTAATGGTAGTCACTGGTGCTGAAATAAAGTTAATGTCAGATCCTTGAATGACCATGACAAAGGCATTTTGAGTCTCTGACTGGGGGGAGCTAAGCAGGAGCTGGCTGTAAGTGCTGCACGTTTCTGCATCCAGCTGGGTGTGAGGAAGCCATGCAGTACAGACACACAGCCCAAGAGGGGTTCAACAGGAGCATGCCAACCCTGACTGTCAGCAGGGATGCTGCCTCTGTCACACTGCTGTGTCCCTAATGTCCATGTAAGTTGCAGGTATCTTTGTATCCATGTAAGCTGCAAGTACAGCCATGCAGTTCACACACCAAGGCAGAAATAAGCACAACTGAATAAGACTTCAGATTTTCCTTTTCTGCTTCCCTGCTGGATGAGGAGGCTCACAAGTCCCCCTTGCACTTCCACACAATGGGAATCTCCACGACACCTTGACAGCAGCCAGAGGAAAATGCAGCACACTTACAAAGCACAGTGTCTTTCAGTGCACAAATGCTGCAAAACAAACCCCCCACATATTAGAAACCACAAGCAAGGCACAGACTGTACAAAAACTGACAGACATGAGCGAGGCTGAAGGGAGGGCAGTAGGGAAGAGGAAGAAAACAAATAGGAAATGCCATACTCAAAAGAATTCAGCATAACCTCTGAGCAAGCCAAAGCAAAGAAAAACTTCTGAACCCACTTGAATTTTAGCTGCTGAAGCCTCCTGGCTACCTGGCTTCTCTGCCTGTGCATCGCTATGCTTAATTTGCCCCCCTGGATTTGCACCTCCTGTGAGTGAGTGAGAGGAGCCATTGACGCTGGGAGGACTGATTTAGTGCAGCAGGAACCAGCGGGCTGGCAGAGGCTGCGGGAGAGGCCCAGCCCAAGGTAGGTAAACACGGCGGTGGTTTAACCCGGCAGGCACCGAGCACCGCGGAGCTGCTCAGGGACTGCCGCGGGGTGGGGGAGGGAATGGGCAAAAACAGCACAACCCACGCGTTTAGATAAAGACAGTTTAATAGAACACAAAAGGATGGAATAATAACAGTAATAGTAACAACAACAACAACAACAACAATAATAATAATAAATATACAAAACAAGTGATGCCCAACGCAATTTCCCACCACCCCCTGACCAGTGTCATATGATCCAGAATATCCCTTTGGCCAGTTGGGATCAGCTGTCCCTGCTGTGTCTTCTCCCAGCTTCATGTGCATCCCAGCCTCGTTGGTGGGGTGGGGAGAGGAGCTGAAACATCCTCAGCTTAGCGCAAGCACTGCTCAGCAGCAACTGAAACAGTGTGCTATCATCATTCTTCTCATCCTAAATCCAAAACACAGCAATGTACCAGCTACTAGAAAGAAAATTAACTTTATCCCAGCCAAAACCAGGACATGGCAGAAGAGGGAGAGACGTGGTGAAGACTGGAACAGCAAAAGAGAGAAAAAAGAGCAGATGGAAGAAACACACAGCAATGGATCGGCAAAAGAAAAAGAGAATGAGAAAGGAAATGAAAAACAGTACAGAAAAAGGGCTGGATGCTGGATTAAGTAAGAACTTTCTCCAGAGTCCCCATGTAAAACCTCTGTAAACCTCTGCAGTGCTCCAGTTTGGTGCTGGATACTTACTGCCAGTGGGAGCACCCAGGGGAGCCTCTGTCCCACACAACCCTTCATGATGCTCCATGAACAGCTCCTATGTACAGCTGTAAAAAATTGTTGCTGGGTGAAGGGAAATTAAGCCAGTTATTTTTTCTTGACTTGTTTCTCTGGAAAGTCCTTTCCCTGGAGAGACACAGGCATGTGGAAATGACAGGATACACTCAGTAAACCTGCAATAGCTGCTATGGAAGCCAACAGCATCATATTCCTGCTTTGTATTAGCCGAGGTCCCAGTGATTCCCTGCAGCACAAAAAGTGAGAAATCAGTAAAATACTCATCATGCCATGAAGCAGGGGCTATTTCCCAGTTCATGTAGGACAACAAAGTTCTGGAACAATACATTACACTGAACAAAATTTAAAAAAGGAAGGTACTCCAAATTTCTTCCTGTTTTCTGATGCACATCCAGGATATGTAGGCACAACCTGGAGTGTAAATGCTGGGTCATGGTTTGATACATGAAGTGTGTGCAGGGAAAGGGTCACAGTCTAACCTGAACTCCAAAGAAACTCAACCTATCTCAATTGTTGTCAACTACTTGAAATTCAGGACAGATTTGTCAAAAGGTTCTTCAAAGCTTTCAAAGTGACCTTTTCTTGAGAAAAGGTAGGTTCAGTTAGTTTCCCATCAAAGTTGTGTGAATGTGTGGTAAGACATGAAATCAAGTGATAAAAAGTGCTATTCACTGACTTTTCCTGTGGCATTTCCTGAATGTTGTGAAAGATAGATCAAAGATCAAAACGCCATCGATCAAAGCAAAATGCTGGTGTATGTCCTTAAAGTAGAGGTAATTAAACAAGTGTTTGCATAAATACCTGAAAAGCAAAACTGGCCAATTTACACATGCAATAGTGCGTTAGCTTCTTATTTTTCAAAATTTTTGAAATTTTTTGAAAATTTTCATTAATGAAGGTGTTTAATAACAAATGTTTTCCTCCTTATCATAATGCTGTTGTGTAAAGAGTCAGCCTGGGATAAAAGTACCAGTCAGATTCCCCATCTATAAAATAGACTTTTGGACTTCTAAAACTAAAGTACCACAGAAAAACTCATACACCTGTAAAACTAAGGGAAGACCAGCATAGTGGATAGCTTGAAGTCCAGAGCCCTGCTCCTCTTTGTCACCAGCTGGGGCTCAGCTAAATCAGCAGGGATGGAAAGTCATTACTACCAATACTGGCAGCCAGCAAAGCTTGCTGGTGGTCTCTCTCCAATTCTTGATGGACACATAAAATAACTGCTGTCATCAGAAATGGCACTATGGGGTATATATTGGCAGTCTCCAGAGAGCTGCATGTCACTAAGGACTGGTTTTCCCTCTCAGCTGTTGCTGTTTCTGGCCGAATTTTGAGGCATACAAGTAATGAACAAAACCACTGCCACTTTCTGAAGCACAGGTTGTGGGCAAAGAATGCCTGGAGTTTCCATCCCAACACCTTTCCCAACCCCCCAAACCACCACAAAGTAAAACGTCAAGCCAATTTACTTGAATGAAAAGAAAACCATGAAGAAAGAAATTGAGGAGGGGAAAAACCCTCCAACGGGAACTGTCAGGCTCGGGCAGGGGCCTGGCCACGGCCGGGAGGAGGGGCTGCAGTGCTGAGGACATGAGTCTCTCTGCCGGGCATGGGGGGACATCCCTGAGGAGCAGGAGGAGCAGGAGGAGCCTGGCTCCGCAGCAGAGTCATCGCTGTCCCCTGCGGGACACCCATCGCACCGGCCCGTCCCCGGGTCATGGCATCCCTGTGCGGGAGAGGCTGCCCCATCCACAGCGCCCACCCCGCCTCGTCCCAGCCCACCCCATCCAGTCCGGTCCGACCCGCGCTGCCCGCCCCGTGCTGCCCGCCGAGCCGCTGCGGGGCCGGGGACAGAGCGGGGGACAGAACCGGGGACAGAGCGGGGGACAGAACCGGGGACAGAGCCGGGGACAGAGCCGGGGACAGAATGGGGGGATAGAGCCGGGGACAGAACCAGGGACAGAATGGGGGGATAGAGCCGGGGACAGAACCGGGGACAGAATGGGGGGATAGAGCCGGGGATAGAGCCTGGGGACAGAGCCGGGGGACAGAGCGGGGGACAGAGCGGGGGACAGAGCCGAGGGCAGGTCCGGGAGCAGAGCCGGGGGTCACAGCCGGGAGCAGGGCCGGGGGTCAGAACCGGGAGCAGAGCTGGGGTTCAGGGCCCGGCTGTCCCCCGGTCCCCGTGGCCGGGCCGGCAGCAGCAGGTGCGCGGTGGCGAGGCGAGACCACCCGGCGCTGCCGCCGAGCACCGCAGCGCTCCCGCCGCCCCGGACGGGCTCTCCCGTCCTGCGGCCCCGGCAGGGTCCCACAGGGCGCCTCATCACCCCCGCTGGTGTGGGAATGCACAAGGAATAGCACACGGGCCCGCGGCCCCGGGAGCGGCACTTACCGTCCTTGCTGTCACCTTTCAGCCGCGGCACCGGGCAGGCGATGAGACCACTGGGCTCGGCTCCTCCGAGCGGGTCTGCGGGGCTGCGGCTGCCTCCCCTCCCCTCGCCGGCTGCCCGTCCCGGGCGGTACACGCAGGGACACCCCCTGTATGGGAATGCCGCAACCAGGTTAATCATATCCCTCCTCTCCGCATCCCTCCCTCCCCGCTGTCCCCCTCTCCCCCACCCCCTCCACTTTTCGTGGCCTTTGGAGGGGTTTTTGCAAGCTTTCGCCTCTCCTTTGAATCCGCTTCTCTACCTTCCAGCCTTGAAGGCGACAAGAAAACCCCCAAACTTGTGTTGGGAACAGTAATCTCATTTGCAAAGAAAAATCCCTGGAATGGGGACTCATTGTAACGCCTTTGGGCAGCAGACCCAACTGCTGGGCTATTTCAATAAAGGAGCGAACTGCAGCAGAACGCCAGTTGGCTCTTCCAGCACAGTTCTCCTAAATCATGATAGACAGATTGCGTGAAAAACAGGAATTCCAAAGAATTTCCTGCCCTGGGAACAGAAGTTAAGGCTATATTTAACAACATCTGAAGCTGTCAAGAATGCTTTGTGGTTGGATAACAGAGCAGAAAAATGTGAAAAATGCGGGCTACTGCTATACCAAATATGGAAATATTGTTACGTCTGGGGTCTAAATCCCATCTGGAAGTACTTACAGCCAGGAAAAGAAAAGACGCCACAACAGAAGCTAAAACTCTCCTCCCTATCCCCAAATATTAAACTTAAACGAGGCAATACAATTCAAGGGCGCCCAACTTGAGTGAGGGACACTGAACCCGGTGATACACAGGCTCAGGGGTCTGTTCGCTGCCCGGTCATCCCGTTCCTGGCCTGGAAGCCGGGTCCGTCGGTGCCGCCGGGCATGGCCCGCCTCCCGCGCTCTGCCGCGCCGGGAACCGCTCGGATGCTCGCTGGCCCAGCAGCAGCAGCAGCAGCACGGAGCGATCCCCGGCACGGCCGGGTGACCCTGCGGGCCGTGTCACAGCGCGGGGCAGCCGCGGGCGCTCATGGCGGCCCGGGGAGCTCCCCCGGCGCTGCCCGCGCAGGTGGCCGCTCGCGGGGCGCCGGCGGCACAGCCCCGGGTGCGAACGGCCCCTCGCGGGGACACCCTGGCGCTGGTCCGTGCGGGGAGCGGGGCGCGGAGCCGGCCGGGCCGGGACCCCCCGCGGCAGCGCCGGCGGCCGCGGTGCCGGGAGACGGGGCGGGGCGGGGCGGCGGGCGCGCGCCAGCCGCATTCCTGGGATGCCGCGAGCGCTGGACGCGGCCGCGGCCCGGAACGCGCGACGTCAGCGCCGCGGCGCACGCGGCGGCCCCGCGCCCTATATAAGGCGGTGGCGCCCGCCGCCGCCTCAGACCGCGCCGGCCGCGCTCCCGCTCTACGCTCACACGGCTCCCTCTGCACCGGCGCTGGACATGGGCTCCGCGGGCACCCGGCCCGCTCTGGCGGCCGCTCTCCTCTGCCTGGCCCGCCTGGTAAGTGCCGCCAGTCTTGCCGCGGTCCGGGAGAGGGAGGGAGAGGAGGCGGGTCGGGCTCGGCTCCCGGCGCTCACCGGACGCTCCGCTCCGCTCCGCAGGCTCTGGGCTCGCCTTGCCCCACCGTGTGCCAGTGCCCGGCGACTCCGCCGCAGTGCGCCCCGGGCGTGGGGCTGGTGCCGGACGGCTGCGGCTGCTGCAAGGTCTGCGCCAAGCAGCTGAACGAGGACTGCAGCCGATCGCAGCCCTGCGACCACACCAAGGGGCTGGAGTGCAACTTCGGGGCCAGCCCCGCCGCCCTGAAGGGCATCTGCAGAGGTAAGCGGCGACCCCGCTCCCCCGGGACGGACCCCGCGCCCCGCGGTGCCGGGGTTCGGTAATTTCGAGCCCATGTATGGTTATGCTTTGTTGTCGGTAGCTTGGCAGAAAGGCACATGACTTCAGCAGTCTGGAATGCGATTCAGTATGTCTGGGCTCCGCTAAACGCACATAAGGAAAAGTGATTCCTGACTAAGTTATTGTTCTGGCCCCGCGTCCCCGGGGGGTTGTAGGGAGCTCCGCCGTACACTGAGTTTAACAGACCAGCAAATACCTGTGCTTAAACCAGCGATTCCCGCCGCTCACTCCCTTCCTTCCTGTTGATCTCTGCAGCACAGTCCGAGGGAAGACCGTGTGAATATAACTCCAAAATCTACCAGAACGGCGAGAGCTTCCAGCCGAACTGTAAACACCAGTGTACGTGCATAGATGGAGCTGTGGGCTGCATCCCGCTCTGCCCGCAGGAGCTCTCTCTCCCCAATCTGGGCTGCTCCAGCCCCAGGCTGGTCAAAGTCCCCGGGCAGTGCTGCGAGGAGTGGGTCTGTGACGAAAGCAAGGATGCGCTGGAGGAGCTGGAAGGCTTTTTCAGCAAAGAGTTTGGTCCGGATGATTCCGAAGGCGAACTAACCAGGAACAATGAGCTAATTGCCATTGTGAAGGGAGGCCTGAAAATGCTACCCGGTGAGTGTGGGTTTATCTGGATGACAGTTAAGGGGAGGAGGCCAGAGGGTGGCTGGCTGTATGACTCCTTAGACCCCAAGGGAAAGAAAGAAAGAAAGAAACCTACTAAGAGAATATGTTTAGACTAACCCCTCCTTTTCTTTTCCAGTTTTTGGATCTGAGCCACAAAGCCGAACTTTTGAGAATCCCAAATGCATAGTGCAAACAACCTCTTGGTCCCAGTGCTCAAAGACGTGTGGAACGGGCATCTCCACAAGGGTGACAAACGATAATCCTGACTGCAAGCTCATCAAAGAGACCAGGATATGTGAAGTGAGGCCATGTGGCCAGCCCAGCTATGCCTCCCTAAAGGTAAATACAGACTCTTCTGGTGTTCTTCTTCTCTTAAATTGCTTCAGGTAGGGGGTAAAGGCTGGAAAAGAATCTTCTGCTAATAATGTTACTGCCTTTCCGTTGCAGAAGGGAAAGAAATGTACCAAGACAAGGAAGTCCCCCTCCCCGGTGAAGTTCACTTATGCTGGATGTTCCAGTGTGAAGAAGTACCGCCCCAAGTACTGTGGCTCCTGCGTGGATGGCAGGTGCTGCACACCCCAGCAGACCAGGACTGTCAAGGTCAGGTTCCGCTGTGATGATGGAGAAACCTTCACCAAGAGTGTCATGATGATCCAGTCCTGCCGATGCAACTACAACTGTCCACATGCAAACGAAGCCTATCCCTACTACAGACTAGTCAACGACATCCATAAATTTAGGGACTAAGTTGTGTTGGGGGTGGGATGCAAAACAGAATTTTGAAGTACCCAGCCATGGAGAAAGGACCTTTGATGGAAGTGGTGCCTTGCCCATTTGAGGGCAACATCGAGATGTTACAGGAGTGCACTGTGCAACTGGACACTAATGCAACAGAGATTTAAGCATACTTAAAGCTTCATAATACTGGAGCAACTTTACTGCTTCTTTTTGGAGCACCTTATCTAATTATATACTGTTTTCTGTTTGTAAGTGATCAGATTAATGTTTTGTTCCGGTTATGAAAACTTTTCTATCCTGTTCAATTTAACACTATGCTTCTTCCTCTCCCTTCAATCTTCTCCCACCCTTTCCCAACTAAGTTGGAAGTTACATTCCTTCCTGAGGTGGGCACTTGTGGGGTGTTCACAGTGGCAGCTATTATGTACCAACTGTAGTTTAATGGCAAACAGAAATCAGTTGTTTTAAAGCTGAGTATTTTATTTATCAAACTGTAGCTTTTTGTTTGTTTCCTCTGAGTTTTTTTACCCCTTCCAGCCCCTGTAATACTGGAATAAGTTGTAAATGATTTTAATTTTATATTCAATGAATTAAAAGAATTTATTTATGGAATTAATCATTTAATAAAGAAATATTTACCTAACTACTTTTAGTAGAGCATTCTGACAGGCAACAGGTTTAAATACAGCATGTGCAAGAGGTTTCAGTGAAAACTTTGAATTCTGAAAAGTTTGGATTCTCTGAAAGTTAAAGAAGATTCTGCTGCAGATGCAGAAATGGACTAAATAGCCAAGTCTAATTCTTTGGATAAATGATGTTTTGAAGGAGTGGCTGCAGTCTGCAACTCCATGCTCTAGAAAGTATACACAGAAAGAGCTTAGCACTGAATGCAAATCTTTGATAGAATGAAATGTTAATTAGACTGTCAGATTATTCAAACTGGAATTTGCAACATAAGGTACTTCATTAGAATGCAGGGCATGCATGGTGATGTTGAATATTGGGATGAAAATGGTCATCAGGTCTCACGTTTTTTGGTGGCTGCTTTTTGCAAATTAATACATTTCTATGGCAGAGGAATGCTTCCTACAGGCTGCAGGAGGTAGTTTGCTTTCACTAAATTCAAATTAAATGAGCTTGAAGCAATGACTTTTGTTAATCCTAATAACACAGTGATGAAAAGTAAACATACTGTTAACAAGAGAAGAATGTGAGGAATTTCAAGTACTTATCCCATAGAGTAGAAAGCAAGGGAGCTACTCTTTTCCTCACTTCCCCTTCCCACTTTTAAAATATGCAATTACACTTTATGCTGTGGGACACAGATGGCATTTGGCTAAACTAGGGAGCTTGCTGGTATGAAGTAAAAAATGACATTTAAAGAAATTAACTAGAGCAGGATCTGAGAAAGCATCCAACACCATACACTTCTGCTTAGCCTAAAGCTCTGCTACAGATAAGAATGACAGAAAATCTGCAACATGTTATTATTTTCTTCTTGTGTGGGTATTTCTCTGTCAAAATATTCTCCCTCAATCTTTAGTAAGAAAGACACTGCTCATAAAAAGCAGACTGATTTTGAGGCTTTAGAATTGAGAAGGGATGTCATCAGGTGTCATTAGTTACAAGCAGAATTGGTTGTCAATTTTTTATTAATTAGATATAAATATCTCAATAAAATAAGTAGCCAAACGTCTCAGAAGCTTATCTCTGGCAGCTAATGCTTTGCCTGAGAAATTACAGCCTTCCCTCTTTTCTGCTCAGTCAAGTTTTCTCCCTGAAGGCGTTCAAAAGTTGAGCTGTTTTGGAATTCACCACCTGGCCACCAGTCTCAGCTGTACCTAACTTGTCTGTACAGCATTTGTTGACAGCAGAAGGGTAAAACACAAGGAAGCAGTTTTGTTTGTTTCTACGTAGATCTAGCACTGAACACTTCACTGTATCAGCTGCTCACTGAGAAACCATCAGGTTTACACACTGGGTTATTGTCGGGGGAGGAAGAGGATACACTGCTCCAGACACCCAGCAGCTGCAGGCGCATTCCTCGCCATCGCCACTGTCACCCACACTTGAATGACATCCATCTTCCCACCAACGTAAGTAACAGCTCCCCAAAAATCACACGTACATGTAATTATACTGAACTCAAGAGAGCCCAGCTCTAACACACACGTCATGGACAAACAGCCCTGCCGACTCCTGCCTGAAGTGTGGCTCTAGCCAGGCCCTGGGGTTTACACAACCTGTGCTTTGGTTTTTCCATGTAAGGGGTGCTTCTGTATCCTGCTCACTGGAAACATGTACTGTTGGGAGAATAAGGGCTGCAGAGGCAGGTCAGATAAACATAAGAGTAAAATGTCCTAAGTGAAGTTATCCTGATATAAAAATAGTAAAATGAATCCCACTAAAAAAAACGGCAAGTCTTCCAAAGTGGGGCTGTCACACCAACTGCTCATCATCCATATAGTCCTCTCTTCTATTTTGCATTTCACAATTACATGGCAAAACTACTTTTACAACACTACAAAAAGGAATCAGTCATTTTTTGTGTGCCATCTTTGCTCTTGCTTTGAAACCTTTACATACTCTGTTGTTCCAGCAGAATAAAAAAATAACCCAAAACCCTAAGTAGTAGGTGTGGATATATAAAGCTCAGGTTTCATGAATGAAGTAGCAGGGCTTACAGGTAAAGTAATGAGCACAACTATAATTGTATTTCTTGTCAAAAACTAAAATATCAATATCCTACTTCCAGAGGAATACTAGGAGATTAGGAGTTAGGAACACGATAAAAAATGTACATGACAAAAAGCTGTGCATTCGGAGCGAATTCAAACCCTGGAAGTAAAGCTACCAGCACCGTGTGGAGCTCCCTGGAGCTGGGCAGAGCCGGGGGAGTCCAGACACGCCAGGAGGGAGAGCGGCACTGCCCCAGCCTTCAGCGCAGGTCCCAGCAGTGTCGCTGCCATAGCAGCCCTGCTCCAGCCAGTCTGTCTGTCCCCTCTCTCTCCTGTCTGTCCCCCTTGGCTGCTCCCTTCCCAGCCGCGGGCACTGTCACGCCGCCCCGGGACAGGGCACTCGGCTGAATCCAGTGCTGCCGCCACAAGGAGCGCTTCTCACACTACACGTGTAGGATCGAAGGAATGCGCAGCCTTGTATTCCACGCGCTTCTTTACAAGGGCTTGATGGTGGTAAGCTCTGTAACATCAAGGTTACACATTAAATCTTCCCTACTATTGAAGGCAAAGAGAAGACAAAGTTTCAGCTTCCAGAAGTGCTTCATGACAGGAAACAAAACAAAAGCAGCAACACACAGCCAGACTTCCATGACTACACGAAGTCCTAGCAGGATGCTGCCAGCTCCCTCTCCTGAAGCAGCAGAAGGTGGAGGAAAAGCTGACATCGTACTGACAGTGGGACAACCGAGCTACTACTGAACCTTCGTGGGCTGTGAGAATCTCTTCATCCACACATCAATTACTGCAGAGCCCTTGGCACATCAGACCCCTGGGCTGCCTGACCCTCCAGCTGGCACTGCCTGGACCCCCATCTCCCTGCTACCCGTGCACAGCCACTGGGCTGTGCAGGAACAGGCAGTGACCTTGTGATCAGTGTGATTGCTGCAGGAGGATTTCCGGCCCACTGAACCTGCATGAATCCCTCACATGTCTTGAGGACTGAGACAAAAAAGCTTGCAGTGGGCAGTCATTCATGGCTGGAAGTCAAACCTACGTACCCACACAGAAGCAGTTAAATGTGTCACACCAGAGGCTTGCTCTTGCCAGATGCTTCCCTTTCTGAGCTGATCCTGCAGAAATGCATGTGCACAATTTAGCTCACTTGTTTAATCAGTGAAACTATTTCAATGCAGGGCTCCAAGTGCTCAGCACACAGCAAGGAAAGGCTGTATAGTTTTACCAGCTGCTCTGCCTCAAGCCAGTTTGTTTCAAGTAGACATGTCCTCATTTTCACCGTCACAGTTTTCTCCTGCATATTACATACCCACAAATAAAACAGCACACAGAAACAGGGAAGTGTCACAGTAATATAAAGCTAGCTTTGGAAGTACCTACAAATGCACTCCAATGCATAGACAACTAAACTGCATTGAACTGCAATGAGACTTGGTGTCTAGAAAATATAAATCCTGCAAAAAAAAAAGACTCCAACAGAATGATACAATAAGCATCTGTCTATCATGCTGTAAAGACTGAACATCAAGAAACTGAAATGGCATCCACTGTGCTATGGCTCCCCCATAAAACTACACAGCTATGACTTCTATGTACACAATTTATATTGGAGAAGATCCTGAAAGACCCCAAGGCACCATTCACATAAGCAACTTCATCTGTCTTGAAGTACAACTACTTAAGGGATGGAATGTAACAACCATCCAGGAGGAAAACATTACACAAGTTTTTGTAAGTTTTCATTTTTTAGTCAGAAGAAATTCAAAGGTGAGGTGACCACATTTGCCCAGATGGGAATCCAGCTGGGACAGACACATTAACTGCTTCACCACCTGACAAATGGCAGCTTCAATCAGAACAAAGGGACTCCATTTAAGCGAGTGAAACAATCAGTAGTAGCCCAGCAGTGTTTTGAGACCACTGAATGCCAGATCAAAAGAAGCCCAGTACCCCAGCCAAGTCAAAAACACGAGTTTCTCTGAAACTACTCATTTCCTTCAGCGTCTCAAACAAACTCCTACTTAGTCTATTAACTTGACAAAATTAGACATAAAGATGTCATGGCTGTAAAACCAGCAGTCTGTTAGGGATTTGAAATAGGAAAGTGCATTTTTCTCTACAGAGGCACATTTGTGCTGTAGTGGAACAATGCTGCTAAAATCAATATGGATGCCCAAGCACAGCTGAAAGTAGAGGTTGGGAAAAAAGGTCAACAAAGAGATACCACTGAGAATTTAGATCACAGAATCACAGAAATGCCAAGCTGGAAGACACAACAGGATCATCCAGTCCAACTCTGGGCCCTGTGCAGGAAACCCTAAGAGTCACACCATGTGCCAGAGAGCACTGTCCAAACACATCTTGAACTCTGCCAGGCTGGTGCTGTGACCACTGCCCTGGGGAGCTGTTCCAGTGCCCAAACACCCACTGAGTGAAGAGACTTCTGATATCCAACCTAAAACTCCCCTGACACAACCTCAGGCCGTTCCCTCGGGTCCTGTCACTGTCACCACAGAGCAGAGATCAGTGCCTGCTGCTCCTCTTCCCCTCTCAAGGAAGTTGTTCCTGCAGTGAGCTCTGCCCTCAGTCTCCTCCAGGCTGAACAGACTCAGTGCCCTCAGCCCCTCCTCACACAGCTTCCCCTCCAGGCCCTTCACCACCTTTGCTGGTCTCCTCTGGACACTCTCCAATAGTTTAATGTCTTTCTTACACTGTGGTGCCCAAAACTGCCCCCAGCACTCGAGGTGAGGCCGCCCCAGTGCAGAGGGACAATACCCTCCCTTGCCTGGCTGGCAATACTGTCCCTGATGTCCCCAGGACACGGCTGTCCCTGCTTGCTGTGTGAAAGTGATAGAGAATTCTTGGCAAGCTTTTAATACCACTCATCCATTCTTTTTTGTTAGTATCTACACCTCACCCACTGACTTAATGTTTACGCCACTTTAGCACAGCTCTACTCCCTATTTGCACTCCTGGCAAAAGAGACAAGCTCTGGAGCTACATACAGAGCCAGCAGAGAACCTGGAACCAAAGGATGGAAAGGAAAAAGCAGCTTTTGCAGTCGTTTCTTCCTTCTCCTTGAGGCAGAACAGGGAAGATGGGAAGAAAGCGGCAATGTAATTTTAAAAATACTTTTGCTTTTCCACCAGCTGAAATGATGCAGGAACCAGCCAGCTCCATCTGTAGTGTAGTCATTTATTTTATAAAAAAAGACTCCCTCTCCCTTCTCATTTCTATTCTTCCTTCTCTGGCAGATTATTTTGATCTCATTCTAATTTGTCATGCAACCACACGAACAGCTGTACTGATGCAGCTGATGCAAAAAGTCTCATGCAAATAGATTAGATAAATACAAGGAGTACTGTGACAATCAAATACAAAGAAATTAAATCTACAATTTCTATCATGAGTTCACAAAGACCTTACCTTACCCCAAAGGCAGGCAAAGCTCTAGTGGCCTTCCATATTTTATGACCCTATTGATTTTCCCTGCCAAAAAGCCAACTATAGTAAGATATCCTGAAAATGCTTTTCTGCAGGAAAAGTTAGCAGTGGTAAAATCAGGCCAGGCCAGAGGAACTTTACTTCCAAAGCAACAACAAAAAAGCTAAAAGCTACAATGCACAGGACCATTGAGGGAAAGAAGCTCTCACAACAAAACCATCACTAGCACAAAGTCACTGTACTGTGGGTCTCTGAGACCTGCTGGGGCACACTGAGAACACACTTCTGTTATCAAATCACACACAGACAGCTGAACAACTATCTCTCTTTTTACTTGTCATCTCTAACTTTCCTTTCAGTTTCAGTATTTATTTTCAGTTATTTTTGCTGCCACTTCTTGTCTTGCATACATGTGACTTCTTTCCATTTCACCACAGATTTCCAGCGAATAAAACCATATGCACTGCCATAGCAACATTTTAATACAAACACAGTGTGATCTTTGTTCACTGAAGTACACAGTTCATTTCTTTTTCTCTTATTAACAGAACCTGCATCTGCATACAGTTTAACTGAATGCCATAGCAACAACATAAACATCAATTCAAGATATTTTTTCCTTTGGAAGGCAGAAGAATAAATGTTTTCAGGAAAAGAGTGTGGGACTTCAAGCAGAATGAAATGTTTGTGACTAAACAGGGCCTGAAGTTACATCATCACAGCTGTATATTTACACTTGAAAAGTCTGCTCTTGCACGGTGTTATACATTCTCAGCTCCTACAGATGTCAACAGAGAACAGCCGTATCTGGCAGGGCAGGGACTGAATCCCAGCTATGCTGATACACAACACGTAGCTGGGATTTGCTATCAGCACCCCCACGAACTTAGAAACCCATGTACTGCTTCAGACTGGACTCCACGTTCTGCCTGAGTTTTCCTCTAATGCAGAGTAAAACTGCACTGTTGACTGAGTAACAAAAACTGGTCCAGTACGCCTTGAAGGACCAGTGCCAGCCACACATTCTGTGGCATGACCCTCTCTTCCTCTATGGATCAACAATTCCTAATGCCAAGATAAATGCAGCAAAACTTAGAATTCGAATGCGTTCATTCAAAACTGAGCTGTTACACTGACAGGGGGTACAACGCTGTTTACCCATGACAACTTAATTATGCCTCATACCCCCAGGAAGTTATACAAAAAGGGAAAAGAACCAAGTTCTCTCCCATGGCTGACTCAGTCCTACCTCCCAGCTATTACTGTGTGCTTAGCTATGCTCCATTTTTGTCCTTTAAGGTTTGTGAAAGGGATGACATCATTAAGCTTTTAATTTTTTAAGTAGTGTTCATTCAAGACAAGAGCCTTTACTCTTTGTAAGCTGATAGTCCTCCAGCTCAAGCACGCTGAAAAGTCTAAACATTAAAAGAAATACTATAACAACACTACACAGAAATAGCTTGTTCCTTCTGTGACAAATGGTTTATAGAGGAAAATAAATGAGTAAGCATAGTAGGCATAAAATCAAGCACTCAATGCAAGCTGGTGTTGAATGACGAAGATTAAAACAACATCACACAGTTCTCATTCACAGACATGATCTGCTCTGAATCAAGGCAGAGTCCTGTAGGGATCTGTGTGTAATAAGACTACAATAGTATGTTTTCAAAATGGACAGAACTGAAGTCTTCTAGGCAGCCTCAGCTCCATGTCGTAAATTTCTAGTTCTTGACCAGAAATTTTAAAAATACAGATGCTTTTTCTCTCCTCAGTTTATTACAAGGCGACTGTTTCAGGTTAAGTCACTCAGAAAGAAATCAAGAACTTTCTCTAACTGCCTACAAAAGTGTTAAAAAACATCTGCCTAGCACAACAGTGCAAAAACTTTGATTAAATCAGTAACCTCATTATTACAAAAAATTACCACTAATATAAAGCATTTTGATTTCTTATTATAAAGAAAAATTGAAAAAGCTTAGGAAACCTGAATAAAATATTTGAATTGCATTTTAGTTTGTATTTGACCAATCACTTCTGTTCAAAAAAATGTTAACTGTAAAAATAGGTAAGTAGTTACCCAGGAATGAATGGCAAATGCTACCTTTTACTCTTAATTTGACTGAACTCTGGGAGATTATTCCCAGCTTTGTCTGGGAAATTTCACTTCTAGTAACCACTACAGGAATGCTCCTTAATCATTTTTTAAAGCCTTCTTTAAGGTAACTCTGGACAGATTTAACAGCATCTTCATTTAAAAATAAATTATGTTGTGTTTGACTCACAAGGAAGCTTAAAGTAGATTTATATAAGAAAAAAGCCCCCACAGGCAAACCTTCTCGTACAATTAATGAAAAGCCCCAAGAGCACAGGAAAGTAATGCAAAGCACAAATCTGTGCTCCTCAGCCAAAGCCTAATCACACACATGCAGATCAACACTACTATTTGCAGCATGCTCTGAATCCAATAGAAATGCCATGCTTTCAGTTCAGATGAAACATTTTCTGGCAAATGAACTGTGGCAGTTTTGCTATTCGGCTTTTTTTATTGGCATTACTATGAAGGAGTTCAAGACTGGTCTAAAGTAATTTGTGGCTACCAAGTCGGTGTGCAGCAATCACTGATTAGGAAAAGCTTACTCACTTTCACTGAACTGAAAAAATATGAAAGTAGCACCTACAGCTAGGAATCCTGGTCCTTTAAAAAGGATTAAAAAACGAAAAATTCGAACAAGAGGTGGGCAGAGGACCAACAGTGACTAAGAAAGAAAACAGAGAACAGGTGGCTACTGCCAGGCAAGAAGAAAAACTTTCCTGTTTCACCAGAGGTTGCAAAACACACAAGAGAAAAGAGACATGATACCACTGGAAGAAAAAGCAGTATGTGACTACAAAGGTCTGACACTGGCCAAACCTGCACTGAGCTGTCACGGAGAACAACTTCTTAACTCCAATTTCTTTACAAGGGAAAGAAACTCATTCTAAAACTTTGAACATCTCAAAAATCCCCTCCATGCAACATGCCTGGTGCCCCGAATCCCAGACTGAGAGTCCAGAAGCCTAAACCCTCTCCTGAACTCGTCCCACAGCCTCCTGTGCCCTCCGTAAGTTCCTTCACTGCTTTCTGTTGTGTTTCGTCCTACAACATCAGCACTGGCAGAACACTTATGATTGAAATACCACCTTCATGGCAATTTAGCACACACCCCAGGCCACCAACACACAAAGGTTCTTGTCTCAAGCAGGAGACAGAGCCTGGGAACTAAGGCAGCAGCAACCTCAGAGAGGTGTTCAGAGTGATTATGTCCTGAAGACTTTACAGATGCTGGCTTGGCCAGACCCTTGCAAAACGACAGCAAAGGCTGATGCTGATTCCTGAGAATGCCCTGGTGCAGCGGGGAGAGGGGCTCACCTGGCTTGTACCATTTGTGGCATTGCTGTTCTCATCCTCCAACAGACCTCACAGGCACAGGGGACACAGAGGACGTGGATAAGTGGTCTGTGACCTAGCAATCTCTTCAGAACTCAACAACTGTCAGCAGACAATACAGTACTGGAATTTTTTTTTTTCTTTATGATTTATTTGTTTTTAAGTAGCCAAATTTAGCTGACATGCCAGTATTTACAATACCTAACTTCAGTAGGTACTAGGAATATGAGATGCCTAACACAAGCATTCTTTAGAAGTCCAGTGTTATTTGCATTAGTGCCAGTCTATGCATCCATTTCTATGGATTTAAGAACTCATAGTAATTTAGAAGATCTGGAGAGAAGACTAAATACACTGCAACGTGCCAACCTGAAACAGTCTGACCTGTCCATTAACACATGAAATGAGATGTAACCATATAAGGAACAAAAAAAAAATGCATCAAGCATCTAAAATGTCAGCAGAGAAGATCAAAAGTAACATAAGACCATTTTCAGCAGCTCAGTTTTACACAGAAATACTGTAAAAGGAAACTGATCTAATGAAATAACCGTACTTTTTTTCCAGTGAATTTAAGCATTTAGACTCAAATCCACATATAAATACAAATATCTAATCAGATACTTAAATCCAAAAACTTGGCACTGACCTGGTTAGGGAAAAAGAAAAAACAATGGTGCAATTAAAGACTGCAATTAAATTAGATTTTTTTTTTCTGGAACTACAATGCCCCATCCTTTTATTTACATCCCAAAAGATGCATTATTAAATCCAAAATTAGTCAAGCACTTTGAGAGTGCTACCTTTAGTAAATGAAGTTAAGCCAAACCTCTAGGAACTTAGTTGTATTAAAAAAATTTAATTAAATAATAAAAAAATAAAAGCTCATTCCACCCTCCTCTCTCAAAGGACTGTCATGAACTGTCCCGAATCTCCCCTTCTTCCGCAGAGGAAAGGGATGAACTTTCACTGTCGGAGTTCTCTGCAGGTTCACTGCCATCTGAGGATATAGAACACAAAAAACAAACAAGCAATTAGTTTCAGCAATGTTGTTTGCTCATCAAACAGGAGTTTTGTACCTTCTTTTCCTTTTAATCACTCTTTTCTTTAGGACAGCTGTTTCAAAAGACAAACAGTTTCATGACATAGAATAAAGCCCTGGATAGGACTTCCTTGTTGAAGGAGAAAGCAAAACAATGTTGAGAATTCCTTTTACCTTTTAAATCTTGGTCTTTCAATCAAGTAGGAAAGCAGAGTATTTATCCCCCACAAAATTCCAGATCTACTGAGAATTTAAAATTATTCTTTTGGCTTGTTTTAAATGTTGTTTTCTGGGATGTCACAGACATATAATTGTAATAAACTATAAATAATTTACACTTTTCTTAGCATTTTAGTTTAGATGTGGAACTACAGAGAAACTGGAAATGGAAAATTAACCTGATGTAGCTTTGTGCTTCTTCCACATTTTCCAGCATCCCAAAGGTAGTGATAAGCTATGTAAGTCCATAAGCTAAGGCTGGTGAAGTTCAAGGTGCACAATAACTTGTGCTTTAAGGCACGGCTATTGTGCTCTGCTGAGATCATACAGTGAAACTCTCATCTCCAAAACTGGTCTTCAGCTCACATCCCACAGATCCTTCTTTAACAAGCACTGACCCTGGTCACCTTGTGCTGATGTCATCAAATGCCACTTGGTTGGTGACACTCAAGCAGCACAAAAATAAACTATGGCAAAGCAGGCCCATGATTCACACTCTGCTCTCATTGTTATTTTCAGTATTTGACCTATGAATTTAAAGACGTTTTTGAGCATTTAGTATCAAAGGTTTCATCAAGAGAATGTTACCAAAAGGGAGCTGATGAAGTATAGCTACTGTCTGGTCAAGATAAGTTCTACAGCTGGCAAACATGGATAATACATAGGACACAGTGTGCACCTGTACAGTTTCCAAGGAATTTGTTCAAGAAAATAGAAGCATTTCACCCAGAAACATCAGAGGTCACATTTTGTCTATATTAAATCTAGTGTATAATCAATTAACATTTATATGCCAGATATGTACTGAGTAATGCACAAAGTAAGGCCTGTGAAAGCTTCTATAATCCCCTGCTATCTTCAGCCATGACTGACCTTGTATGTTGAAATCAGAGCACCTGTAGTTTTTGCTGTTAGGCAAGTCAAGCATCAAAACATGACATAAAGGAATGTGGCAATCCTCTGACTCACAGCAACGCTCAACAGACAGACTTCACTTCTGTCTGTTTCAGCAATATTTAACAGGAATTACAGATTGTCTTCACCAGAAAAGAGCGTATTTGCATGGTGCTGATAGCATTGCCTATAAATTAAGATTGCCCAGTCCTTCTCATCATAAAACTGTCTGCAGTTTACTTATAACATAAAATTTAAACTCTTGAGTTTAAGTCTCTCAGTGGCAGTTTCCTTCCTCAATCTTTATTTTCCTTATGTAGTTGAAAGTTTCAGCCAAAATACTTCAGCCATTTCTGAATTGAAGAATAGGAAAAATAGGCTTTATACTCATTAAATCCTAGCAGTTTCTCTTTGAAGGTGTCCAGCTCTAGCTATCCTCCAGTCCTTGGGGGTTACTACTTGAATCTCAGGGACAATGGTATCTTGCCCCAGTGTGTGCCTGTTGCTGTGGCTATGAAAACTTGACTCTCTTCTTCCTGGGGAAGGGGGTAGATCTGAGATTGCTCAGGAAGGAAACTGTATTTTAGCAATTAAATTCCTGCAAAACTTTGCTTCTTGTTCTAGCCTGGGTCCCTTGCAAACAGGGCCAGCAGGGTTATGGCTGCCTGAGCCCTCATGCTCAGCAGACACCCTGCCACATGTCCACTCATCAGCGTGGCAGCTGCTTGCCTGGAATGCAAAGGGAGAGCAAGTGTCCCTCTGGGTGTGCCAGGAGGCAGAGAGCAAAGGCAGCACTGGTGGCAATGGGATCAGCAGGATGGATGGCTTGGGAGGAGCACTGATACTGAAAGCCATACATGGCAAATAAACTGGACTGCAACAAATACAGAAGATGCTGCAGCAGAAAGGTCACTTTTTGGGAGATGGGAAGGGGCTAAAATACTTCTCGGACTACAATAGACTTCTCCCTGTATAGTCTGGAGGTTAATGTAAGATTTGCAAGCCTCTTAGTAATTATCTGAATGCAACTGCTAAAGCGAAGCAACAGTCTGCTAAACCAAACTAAAACCTTTTTTTTCCTCCTAAATTCTGTAAAGATGACATACAAAAGAAAAGCACAACGACTGTGACACACAACTAAAATGGTACTTTATCTTCAGGCAGAGTAACAGCAACAAAAAAGACCTCCAACTTTTATATTCATGTTGTGAACGTGATTTTCCTCAAAGAATCTAAAATTACTATCACAGGCTTCTACTCTGAACAGAAAAAATACCAAGAACACAGGTCCCCAACCTAAGTCAAGGCTGAAGTTGATTATTAATACCTTAACCAAGAAGATGACAGTAAGTTATGATAAAAGTTGTTGTGAAAATCATGGTATTTTTTCCATTAGCTCTAACTGTTGCTATGTCATACCTAAGACATCTTAACAAGGAGATATTAAATTAATTTTTATGGAATCTATAGAAACAGTTAAAACAACAACACAAATCAATGGTTCTCAAAACCTGAAATGGCTGTTAGTGCTCTCAGAACCCCTGCAGGGATGACTACTCATCAAATGATTCCCGCAGCAGAGGAAGGTTACTGTCCTCCAGACACACACTTGCAGTGCCCTGTGACAAGCTGTTGGCACTTCCCTGCTATTACTGGCTCTCTCTTCCCCTCCTCTTCTGCCTTTTACAGAATCAGGTAGGTGCTGCAGCAGCATGACCTCAAAATACCGTTCTTCAATCAACACTTGACTCTTCATCCTTAAAAGGACAACCTCCCTATTAGCTCAGAAGACAATGACAACCCTATACAGATTAAGAACACGAGTCAATCAATTGTAATTCCCTCCTGACCTCTAAATCACACAGCTGACTACTGAAAGGCAAGGCTCCTAGACAAAGAAATAATGGATAAACTCAAAAGCACCCAGCTTCACATACTGGGTGTCTGTATGTGCACAGGGTGTGTATCACAGGCCCCAGTTACTCAGACCTGATGTCCCCTGATCCCCTGGCGTCCTGTTCTCACCCTCAGAAGCCCCTGCAGTGCAGAGCACAAGGAATTTCTGCATGCCATATGTTTGGGTGCAGACTGCTCTCAAGGGGATCACTCAGTGTAATCTAGCCAGAACAGCTCCATGGAGGTCCAGAATTGCTGGTACAATATTCTCAGTCCCATGTTTCATCAGTCAAATGACATACATATAGAGCCATGACTGAGCTGCTGCAGGGAAATAGTAATTGCAAATATATCTCAAAGCTTTTCTGCAAAAATCTGTAAGAAATAGAGACTGGCCCATCACTGAAAATTATGGGATATGATAATTAAGGTCACTAGGTGAGGGACTAGGAGATGAGAAGTGACTCCCTATTTCAACAGCTGAAATATCTTTTAGCTTCAGAAACAGATGCTCGGACATGAAGCCTTTATACCAGGGAGAAAAATGGAAATTAACTTAAAACTAAAAGCAAATACCTGCTAGATCTGGATTCTCTTCCAAATTAATTCCAAGATGAAAGTTTTCCCTCAACAAAGAAATTTTTAAAAGATAACACTATGCTTTTAACCCACCCAAAAAGTGACTTTGTCATTATGATTTCTAATAACTACCTCACAGCTCAGAATTATTTCTTCAATGTTAGAAGCTATGCTAGAAAATAATGGAGAATGATTTCTTTACATGATTATCAAGTTTACTTAAAACTCATCTTCCCTAGACTGTCTGACTCTTCAGAAATAATCAACTCTGTCAAACTTTGCTAAATTAAAAAAAAAAAAAATTAGCACAAGTCTGAATAGCTGTTTCAACTTAGTGGCTAAAAATATATAAAAACCCCAGGAAAGCACCAGTAAACAAAGTTAGAAAAAACATATTCAATACAGCTCATGGATGTATGCCATCAGCCAGCAGTTTTAAGACAAGAGCATTCATATAAGCTTTTTCTATAGCAATCTTTTAGCTTCAGAAGGAAACACAAGACATATTGCTCACTCCTGGCAATATCCTTAACTACTGTTTATGTAACTAAAATATCCAAGTATAACGTAACAAGAAATAAATACATGCTCACCTTGGCCAAGGATCACCATGTCATTCTTCAGTGTTTTCAAGACCACAAATAATGTTGGATACTCAATTATTACTTTGCCTTTCAGATTGTCCAGAAGGCTTCTACTGGCATCCAGTTCATTGTACCTTAAAAATAACAGGAAGTTTACTTTGGATTTTAATGCTAGCAAGGGCATAATGTACATTTGCTGTAGGGAAAAAAAAAAAAAGGTAAAAGGCTTTTTGGCATTTCATATGATTTTCAGGTGATACCGCGTCCAGAAGAACTACCTTATAATTCAAATTACATATCCAGTCTTATTCTCCAACTACATAATTTTTTCAAACCTTTCTATAATATCTAAGCCTAAAAAGCAAAAGGAGAATGAAAGTCAATTTTTTCAAAGGGTTGAAAAGTTTTATTATGTCCTAATGAGTATCTTTAGCAAATTAGATAAGGACATAGGGTTATCAAAACCGATATATTTATCAAAATCTGGTTCTAAATTAAAAATAACATTTAATATTTTACTTACGGGCTTTAACACTACGGGTTGAATTTACTTGGTTAGTAGTGTACCTTAATTATCATGTTTGCTTATGAATTACTAGTGAAGCCCTAGGAAGGTGACACAAAAAGCTTATCTGAACTACTACTAAAGCACAGTATAGTGGAGCACTCAGAGCTCTGTTTTTATAGGAAAGATACCATTGTTCTGATACAGGAGCACTGCAGCAATAATTTCTAAAAGACAGTACAACACCTGCTGCTATGCCAGAGCAAATCTCTGCTCACAGAACCAGGAGTGAGACTCTCCCTGCAGAAATCCCCACATACATGTGTGCTCCAGGGCACAGCATTGGGATGTGCAGCCCCTTCCTATGAAAGGGCTCCTCTTCAGCCCAGAGTGAAACCAGGTACATAACAAATGACACCACAGTAATGAAAAGTAAACTGAGCATCCTCTCCACAATTACTCTCTCAAACTGTAATGCTCTCTCCCAGCTCTTTAACTAGAAACCTGGATGTGGGACTTTGTGGAAAGGAAGGGGTATTTCAAAAGCTTCTGAAAGTGGGACCTTGTTGCTTTCACTTGCTGTAACTGAGGCATCCAAATGATGCTCTAATATTATCACGCTGCAATCTGAGTTATGCAATTCTTTCTGTAAGAAGCATTATTAAATTATCACTAAGCTATTGTATCAGCTAAGGGCAAATGAAGTTCAGAACCAAAATATACTGTAAGCAGTACATGGGGTATTTCCCATAGCTGCTCTTCCTCCTCTGATCATTAACATATTATACAGTTGTGTTTTCTTTTGCCAAAACATGTGATAGGTGAAGAAAATTACATACTTTATGATATACAATAATATGTGATGAAAAGCAGTACACTGGGAGTCAGCACACAAGAAGAATATTGGAGGTAAACCAGGAACTGAGTTCCTGGGATTTAAGGG
Organism: Acridotheres tristis; assembly: GCA_037013685.1. NCBI lineage: Eukaryota > Metazoa > Chordata > Aves > Passeriformes > Sturnidae > Acridotheres > Acridotheres tristis. Next base: position 15,421,149 of record CM072895.1, read on the forward strand.
AAACTTAGTTTGAGCAAAAATTCTCTCATATTCAACTTCAAATCATCATGAAAATATTTGGTTTCATGTTTCTCTCAAGCCAAAGTAATTATGACCTCTTCTTACTGAAACCCTTTAAAAGGGATAACAGTACATGTCTTACTGAATGAATGCATTCATAAGTTGTGGATTAACACACGTGAACAGAAACATATTTACTCCTCTATTTACAGTACTCTAAATGCAAAGTATGGCAATACCTTTCCTTTGGCAAGGATCTTAACACATTCCTTTCTAGTTAAGCAAACATTTACCACCAAGAGGCTAAAGTAATTCACATGCCACAATACACTTTCCATTATCTCATATTTTAGACAAAACATCTTTAGCGTCCAGCTTGGCATAAGATAAAACATTTGTACTTGAAACTATTTTATGACAGTAAATTACTGAAGTGTTAGATCACTGAGTCAGAGCTTTATCTTTTTTGTGAAAGTAAATTTTATTGGTTGACAGTGACAGGAAAAATATCTACATTTTTAGTCCATAATGTGGGCTGTAAATTTCAGGAAGAACATAACAAAGGCGCTTAATGCTTCTCTTATTTAAACTTGTCTGTTACTGTGTATATTATCCAAAAGACCTCAGTCTACCACATCTTCTACTTCATACACAAGTGCAAGTTGAGGTTTTCTGCTAATCCACCTGTCAGGCTCTTCCTTGACTGCATGCTTAAGAGATCTCAAAACAAAACTATTATTTGTCACATCAATTCCCAAGTCTACTGAAGAACAGCTCCTGAGCAAGACTGATTGTTCAGGTTATCTCAGAAAGACCAGGTCATGATAAAAATCTTTCCAATTTCATCCCACAACTAGAAAAAAGTCATACATGAGAGGGTCAGAGAGTGAACAATAGAGACCTATGGGCAAAAGAAGACTGCCCTGTAGGGTTCAACCAGAAGTCTACACATACATACACTTCTAATTTTTACTTATGAAAAGGCTAGACCTGTTTGGAGAAAAATGGAATGAAATGGCATTTTTTTTACAAGTCTTGTAATTTCCTGTAGTGATTATTCACCAGGATGAGCTGAGGATGCAGAGTAACACTACATGGTAGGCCCTTCCATGCATGTGCAGCTAACTGGTCTCACTGCAAGCAGGACACAGAACAGGGAGAATATCACAATCAGCTATTACCAGATACACTTTTATCACCACTTTTACCCATTAGTTTTGTATCATTGGGATTGCATAGCCTGCATGAGAAGAACCCATAAGGAGCTGTAACCTTCTTCAAACCCATCCTCCACTGTGCACTTCAACTGACAACCCAGTGAAATGAAGAACAACCAGTGTAAGTCTACCCTTTCACTTGGACTCCTTCATGCTCCAGGATCACCTGCAGGAACCAACTTAACTGAGGCTGTCATCCTAAATGAGCTCCTTCATGCCAGGATGGATTTGAGATAAGCCTGGCTCCAAACTAGCTAACCATGCCAACAAAAACATTGCCTTAACATCCATATTTACATCTTTCTTTTAAACCCTCCCTCTGCTTTCTCCCTTCTCCCACTGTTCCATTAATGAAAATTGTCTGCACTATGGCTTCCTGATCCCTGTATTCAGCAGGACTTCTTTTTGCATGTTTCCCCTCCATCTTCTTTCCTTCCTGGTATTTACTTTCCACATATTTTCTCTTTCTCTTCCTTATGTTCCCTCAGCCTCCCTGAACAACACCCACAATCTAATAATACACTTTCCCGATTATTTTCTTGCCCCAAGCAAAGCTTTATGCCCATGTTGCAAAGCAATAAATAGGCCTGGATTTTTTTCTTAATAAGAAATGACTCCATTTATAAGGACCACAAAGAGATGATCTTAGCAGACAACCGCTTTTGATTTTAGCTGGAATGAAATAACAATAACTGCTTTTTGAAGAACCAAAATTAAGTAGAATTTGCCTGCTAGCAGGCAGTTTAAAAGCCTACAAAAATTGTGACAATTGAGAAAATTTAGCAAGATTCAACAGTTCCACATCAGTTCCCATATAAACTGTTATATTTGCTCTATGAACAGTTGCTACCTTTCACAAAATACTGAAATTAATGTGGCTCTGCACTTCTGATAGCATCTGTGAGTTTCTGCTAAGGCTAGCTCCACTATCTATAGTTATTCCACCACCTTCCAGGAATTCAACAATTCAGACTCCTAATCTGTCTCCCACAGGCAGGAATGCCACATTAGGTCACTGCACCACAACAAGTTCCCCTCAAATGGAGCCTGTGGCTATCATCGCAGTGGTGTAACTTGTCTCCATGAATTCAGACAGCAGGAAATTCCCTGCTGATCAGGTTTTCCTGAATGTCATCTACAGGAACGCTCTATTATTTAATAATAATAATAAAAAAATCTGCAATCTGGAATTAAAGATAAATTGTAGCCATGTTAGTTCTTTAGTTTGGTCTTCTAGACACTGAAAAGGGAACAAACAAGTTTTAGCCATCTAAATAATTGTAAATATTACCAAAATGTGGATTTGTGTAACGACATTCATGATTTCCCTGTGAGAGTGATCAACTAAACTGCTTGCACATATTTTACACAAAGATGACTTTTCTTCCTAGAACTGAGTGGAAACATCGAGGTATTTACTTGGCATAACTCAGATACAATAAATCACGCTATCTATTTTGGGCCTAGTCCTAAAAATCCATAACGAAGCTTATGCTAATATATGGGAAGAAAAAAGGATTTTTTTTCACCAGACCAAAGAGGGTAGCATTTCCTAAGTATCTGCATATGCCTAGAAGGGGGCAAAGACTGGGTAGAGCATTTAAAGTCTCTCCCAAGCACTCATTCTGAAGTGCTGCAGTACAGCAAAGATAATAACTAACAGATGGACTTTCATTCCTAAGTGGTGAATAACCTCTTCTTGTGGTTATGATTTGGTGAACATGGAAGTAGGGAAATGCTCTTTTGAATTAGGTATGAAAGGAAAATTGCATGGCAGAAAGCAAATACAATGTATTGAAATAATGTACAGTATTTAATTTTGTCACTAGAATTCTGACATTCTAAAAAACCTAAACCAGTGAATTTGATTAGTCTAAAAATTGAATGACAAAATTAGAAAACTCAATAAGCAAAACAGCAGAGATCTTAGAAACAAACAAACAAACAAAGCCCCTCAACTTGCCATAACACTTCCTTTATAACTAACGTCTCAACAGCAAAGCAATAGGAAGGAATACTCTGCCTGAACAATCTTTTAAGGAAAGAGAATGGGAACCTAGTTCAAGTTGATATTTTAATATGAAAAAAATACACTACAGTTTACAGAAGTACTTAAAACCTGCTAGCTCCTCCTTCCACTCTTGGTTACGTTTCTTCTCCTGGTGTAGGAACCTCCACAGTTTGCTTCAACAGATGTTAACTAACCTCTCCTCCATACTACTGACACCTGCATAACTTAATTAATAACAGTACAGACCAGATGCCTGGCCAAACTCTTTTCAAGTCCAATCCCCATCTTATGTAACACTTTTATAAAAAATGTGTTTTTTCTGGGAAAACAAAAAATAAAATTAGGACAAGAAACCTTCCCTTATCAACCATTTGGATCACAAGCCTGCTAGGAACCAACTAAAAAAAGTACAGGAAGAAAAGTTACCAGCTTAGCAGGAAAGCATATTGGACATCATCACCATCTCCTAACTACACCTACATTCACAGAGCACAAAAAGGCACAGCCAATTAATGAGAAAACTATGAAGCTGCTCCTTTTCCCTGTCTTATTTCAGCCACAGTCCATCCTCAAACAATGACCATATTAACACAGGCTGGAATAATCCAAGGTCTCCTCTCCTTCATGTGCTGTAAGAGGTTCTGCCACTAGAGAGAGAAATCTTAGAACTGTTGAAAAGTCAAGTGTAAAATGGGGGAAAGAAAAACTCAACTCATAACCCCCCCCCCCCTTACAACAAACATATTTCAGGGAGTTTAAACATCCTGGAAGAAAAAGAAAGTAATACCCAGGTGATGATAGCAGGAACAACAACTGTCACCTAAATTATTTGACAGAACAGTAGTCCAAAAAACCTCATTGTTTGTTCACTTCTACCCTAGAAAATATGCAAAACAGTTAATGGAAAGGAGAGAGAAGCAAAGTAAGAGTACAAGTATGTCACCATAGAAGCACAAAGGCTGTCCTTGTTTAAGCCTCTTGAGAATGAGGCAATTGCACAAAGTTAAAAAGCACAGTAGAAGTTGTGTCATGGCAGTAATGGAAAAATATATCAATTGATGGCAAAACCCAAAAAGCAGATAAGGCAACTGCTTCAACAATTTAATGGACTGAGCTTAAGAGTTTAAGAGTGATGTGGTAAAAGGATTCAGGATTACAATAATGATCTAAAGATTAACTGAAGTACAGAACATTCTGCATATTTTAGTTATAAAACAAAGTACAACAAAACAAAAGGAAAATGTGAAACCAGCAAATGTCAGTTTCTTGCATTTGGCAGAATTTGGTGCAAAGAATACAGAAATAAAAGTGATACTGAATTTCAAGAATGCAAATACTTTCCCCATCTCATAAGACATAATGAAAAAAAAGAACAAAAATCCAGCTGCAAGTAAAGATGTTATAATTCACGTTCATCACAGCAATAGTTCTTTACACACATGGGAATTTACTTACTTTGTGAAGCCAGGCAGCTTCACAAACTGCTCAAAAGCTCAATGTTTACAACTTCTTAAATATTATAGTGCTGACATATGAAAAAATGTAAGCCACAATCATATAAGGCCACTATATGATTTGGATAAAGAAACAAAACAGCCTGAGTTAACGCTAGCCAGAAGACTTAACATGAATATGAAATTTCACAAGGGAAAAGTTCTGATTAATAAGACAGAGAGCTAGCTATTGCAGATGAATGCCTTAAGATTCAAAAACTGAAAAGGTATCAGTGGCATATTTAGAACCAGTAAAAGCTGTGCATGGTTCTCCAAAAATGCAGAGAAGTCAAAATATGAAACTTGTACCACTAATATAATACTGGCACAGTCACAGGGAAAAAGCCAATGTCATAAATCTACTTTAATGACAGCATACTGATACACAGCCCCATTAAACCTAACCATAAATAATTTTAGAGGTACAAGTTGTACCAAGGAGTATCAAAGGATGCAATAAAAAACACTTAATACATCAAGTTCAGAAAACTAATGCATCAAATCTCATTTGGCAATTAATGTAAGCAAACAGTATACTGTTAAAATAAACAAATATAAAACTGATGAGAAGTCAGTCACTATAAATTTGCAATACCTTCGTTATTATGCTTGGATTAATCTAATGAACCACCACTTCAGGAAGAATTGATCCTTCTCTATTTTTGAATCTCTGAATGGCAAGTAGCAACTTCCCAATTTAGCTCATATGGAGAGAGGCTAAATACCATTAATGTTCTGGATTGAACGGTGGAAACAAATTCACAAATTTTATATTTATTTTCATGAGAATCACAATACCATAAACATTCCATTAGTGTAAGAGGCTACCAATGCTTTACAATGAAAAGGAAAAGCTACCAAGTAAAGAAAACAAATTATTCTCTTGGGAAACAAGCAGGAAGGTCAATTCTTACTTGGCAACATTGAAACAATCAGCTCCAAGCTCACTTCCCTCAAAACAGAGAAAAAAAGAGAGGGATTCCCTTTTGGCAGGATCAGGAGGAAATAACAGGTTTTCTCCTTCCTGACAAGAACATGAAGTTGTCCTCTCCTCTGTCTCTTTAAGAACACTGACTGCTATGCTGCCATGTTTTCACAGTGCTGCAGATTCCAAGTTCAGCCTATCACTTCAACTGTCCAGGGCAGAGTTTGTATCTTTGCTTCTAGAAGCCTTTTCAGCCTTTAAATGCTTCTGTTCCCTGAAATTAAAGAACTATACTAACTTTAAGTCAGCATATCATTGTTTTTTTTCTTCCAAGAAACCAGCAGCAAATCCACTTTTTCCTTCAGAAAAAAATATTTTAATAGCAACCCATAGAGTTGAATTAAGCCCCTCAAGAGATCTCACAACTCTTATTCTATACTGGATTAGGACAAATAGTTTGAACTGTTTGAACATCACTTTGGCTCTACAGTTCATTTTCACCAGCTTCTTCCCTCAGCCAAGGGGCTACAGATTATTCAACAGGGTTTCTCCAACTACAGTATTTTCTGGAATTTCATAGCTTGTTTTCCTGCCTTCAAGCTGCCTTATATGTGTGTGCTACACAGCAGACCAACTTCCATGAAGACTTTTTCCATACCATACATATGTTACATAGGAACACACATATAGAGGAGCTCCCCACTGTTCTCCAGCTGAAATGGCAGGCTGGAGCAAATGGCAAGATTTGCTCTTGAACAGTCTTTTCTAGCTGGACATTCTAAGAGAGGAAAGAAAATTTGCCTGTGCATGTGCTGGGTAGGCTGTTCCCATGCTTTAAACCCAGACACGATGAGAAAAGAGGATACTGTGTACAGTTTTTCTGGTTTAGAATTTGGGGGCTGCCTACCTACTCTGAAAGCATGAAGTGTCTGAGGGTCTTCAGATCTGCCTGTGGTGCTTATAGAACACCACTACATGACTGGACAGGTCAAACTACTGGCTGAAGCCAACTGTAACACTTTAATTGCTCTCTCATCCTCCATCTCTTTACTTACATATTCCTCCTCTGCAAGTTGTCTGGATTTAACTTGCTGCACTATAGACAGCAGAATTTTAGAGTGGAGGTTATGATTTCAAATAAATCTTTGTGCAATAAATGTCTCAGTCAGCAACTCTCTGGCTGGGATACTCTAGAAACCCTAATGCAATACCATTAATTATAAAACAGTTCATCCAAAAGAATTCAGCATGGATTACAAAACACTGGATTGTTACTTTAAAAAAACCAGGCGTCTACTGGTTCATAAAGGAATCCCTTTCAAGAAAAAAATGATTGCACAAGACAGTAAGATGGACAAACTCTGGGTTTTTTTGAAATCATCCCAAAAATCTTTTGAAAGGTCAAGTAATTGTAGTCAGACATCACAAACATTTAGCTATGCATGCTACAGATTCTGACCATACACACTTACTATACTCAGCAATGAGAAGATTTTTGCTTTCCATCTCTGTTGTGCAACAGGAGATTTCAATGAAGAATGTATGTAGCTAGGAAGGAAAGTGACTGTTTTTTACAGTAAAAGCTGTGTAACCTGGCATCAGCTCCTCTGCATTGCTTTTGTCAGCAGAGAGACTGATGTTCAGATAAAGAGCATGTGAAAAATGACACTGAAACGGCTGCAGTAACAAACTAGGAAGCCTGAAACGACCTGTAGGAAAATGTAAGGAATATTCAGTAAGAAAAGCAAGAAGTTTTAATTTAAAAAACCCACAAACCAAAATCCAACAGTCTGGGGAAAAACAGCAAGTATTAATGCACAGGAGTGCTGTGTTTAAGACATAGACTACAGACCAAATTCTATTTCCCCTTGAACAGCACGAAGTCACCAGTGCCTGACTACAGTTGTGCAGTGAAGAATGACTATTGTAAGCTGGCTCCCTGCTTTTGTAAAGCTGGCAGAGCTGCTTTTGTGCCAGCTGCTGCAAGCTACAGAGGAGTAATGAATTCTACTGTCAATCTTCTGGCATAGGTTAAAGCTAGCTTGGGGTCTGTTCCAACTCATGCCAAGGCCAGCAGTTTAGCCAAGGATTTGTATCCTTAATTCCTGTCTCATGCATATTGTCTACTATACAAATGTGAAAAGAAATTGCTTCCTAAGTAAGGCTAGAGAATCATCAATAAAGTACAACACTTTTCAACATTTGCAGAAAATGCAAAGGAGGAAATAATGCTTGAAAAGTGCTAATTCTAGCACACTCGTTTTGCAAGAGGAAGTAGATTTTTTGAAAAAAGGTCATAATATGATGATAAAAAGAACTGATCCATGCACCACATTAACAGCAGCGACTTTTTAAAGAAACTGAGTTATGTGTGAAAAGCAGAAAGCAAAGACTGTAAGCTGTCTTGGCTTTAAATGAAGTTATTCACAAATGATAAGGCAGAAGGAAGTGCTCAAGGAAGAGAGCACGAAAAACGAAGGAAAACATTAACAGATCAATACTTGAGACTACCTTCAACGTATTTCAATACAGGGTTTAAAAAACAATCTTAAAGTAACTGACAAAACAAGTAGCTGATAGACATTTTTACAGATAAGGAAATAAATACTCTAAATGCTACATTAAAAAAATGTGGTTCCATTATAGTTCTACTACTTTTTGAATTCCAGGACAATTTTCCAAAAGTCTGTTGGCTTATTTGCGCATACTAAAACAAAAAGCTTCACCTTCCTGAATCTATTACTGTGACTACTGCAACCTACTGATGTGATCTAACCCACAGTTATTTAAAAACAATAGACTACTAAAGAAAATTCTCTTTGAGCACAGAGCTAAGTCATCCAAGGAAATAACTCTCATTTCTGCCAGCTGATCTTGAGACAGGGAAGTGATCCAAAATTACTAACATCCTCCAGCCTTCTGGAAAGCAACCGAATTCAATCAGTTAAAGCAAAATAAGTGTTCACCACCATAAAATAATGGCATTTAGTAGAGGAGAACCTCTGATACTTGTTTAGCAGATTTTCTTCCCTGTGGTCCACAAGAATGAAGTGACAAACATGCCATTATTCTCATGTGCCCCAGCCAGGGCCACCACAGACAGTTAAGAAGTCCCTTGATGTTGGAACTGGCACAAAAATCCTTTTGGTATTTTCTGCTTTCTGAATAATTGCAGCAGGAGCTGCACCAGTACTACTGATACAGAAAACAATTCTACAACTGATTCTGTATCCATCTCTGTATGATGTGGCAGTTTTACAACAGGAAAGTGACAGGATACAGTCTGGTACAGTTCTGTATTCCAGCTCCTTCATGGATTTGCTCTACTGAAAGCAGTGGCCTTTGCAAAGCTTTTAAAGCCAATCAGACAGTATTTTCCAGGCACCTAAATATTCTGCCTGTGCCTACTCCGACCTTCAAATCCCCAAAAAGTTTTCTGCAACAATTTATTCTGAAACAACGCTCACATGCTACTCTGAATACACCAAAAAAGAACATTCCTATACAAAAGACCTAACACAGATGTTTAAGAAAGGATTATTTTTTAATTCTATTAAATCCAATGCGTGCAATTGAAGTGTCAACTATCTAAACTAGATTCATACAAGATGTTACTGAACCCAGTAAAAGATCTATTTAATTTGTATGGTTTAACCTCCTTTAGATTTATTTGTCTCTGAGAGTATCTACTCCAAATTAAGTTTAAGTTGCAGTTATTTCTCCTATAGAAATAGGATCGTCTTATATGATAAGGCTGAGTAAATTAATTTCTCATTAAGTATCTGCAGTTACAAAACCACCTGACTATTAACTTACTAATAAAAAAGACCAAGGATCTCTTTGATTTTGGGAAGGGCTGGTTGCTGTTTCAATTTAGTTTGTTACACAAAACCTGATAAGGCTATTCTCAGGAAAATGAAAAGGTGTATTTCTCAAACCACACTGGGTAATTTGGCTGTTGCACCTTTCCTTTCTTTACTGGAAAAAGCAATGCTCTTACCATATGAAGTCACTTTGAAGGCATCTCAAATAAAGGTCTGAAGATAGTCAGGACATTAATTTTTCCTGAAGAAAGAAAATACTACTTTATGAAAGAATGCAGACTATAAAAATGATCCAAGAGGCAGAAGTTAAACCCTTCTTGGAACAGTTAAAGCCAAGGAGAGAATGGTCACCAACACTAACTAAATATTGCATAACAGGTGATCAAAGCAAGCAGTACCAAAAGGAAAACTATTTTGACCCATTCAAATGCAGATTTTTTCCAAACTTCCTTTAAAACCAAAAGGTTTTAAATGAAGAAGAGTTATGTAATGCTCGTTTCTTGGCAGCCTCCTTTGCAAGATTCCTCATAAAGTGTAGCAAATGAGAAGATAAACCAAGTGTAACTAAGAGTTATAGAGCATGAGATGACAGGTAGAGCTGAGAAGACATGAAGAGATATTATGCTTTAGGTTATTCCAATTAACTGGGGTGTGCTACCAATTAATACGGAAAATAAATCTTACAAGCTGGTTTTAGAGAAGACAGAAATAAGAATTTATCATAAAGTTCTCTAAGAACTGTCACCACTGATGGTAAAAGACACATAGCAAGAAGAAAGCAAGGACCGCCTTTGGTAGCTACCCATGGTATTTGCACACCAGTGGCTTTCTGAAGTTCTACAGAATTCCTGTGAGAAAGCAGAAATCAGTACTTAATGGCTAATTTGTATTTCTAGAGAAAGAAAAAAAGACACCCAAAAATTTTAAGCATTCTACAAAGGACCTTCAAACTAAAATGATGATTTGCTGTGAAACACAGAAAATAGCCAAAACTAAACCGCAAACTCCTGTTTCGTAAACAATTGCAGGAAATACTAAAATCCTTCTACTTATCTTAAAACTAGAAGACTAACATTTTATAATCCTGCTTAGATACTCTGAAACACCACTGCACTTTCTCAATAATACAAAATTGTAACCATGAAAAGGAATTTTTTTCTAAAGGTTCTGCTAAGCCTAAAAGCAACATCTGACATAACAACATATGTTTACAACTTTTCTATCATCTAGTGCTTGTGGAGAAGAAATTTTTCTGGTGGGCACAGAAGTTGTAGATAACAAAACATTCATGCAGACTTACATGTATGAGTAGCCTACACCAATCTTACTCCTTCAGTCTGCCCACAAAGTGATGGAAGAGCATTTTGCCAGACAGGAACATATAGACTAAAATCATGCAGAATGAGGAGACACAGGATGAGAAATTACACTGAGCTGACAGTGGGAGTCAAGGTTACACAAATCAGCAGTTAACACTTCCCACTGTTATAGAAATATAGATAAAGAAAGGTGAGAGAGCTCTTATCCGCAGTCAGTTTTTGATCCAGAGAGAAGACCACTAAGCAGCAAGCTGGTCATGTTTCAGTCACAAGTACTCCCACTGCAATTCCAGGTATTGATTCATGCAGTACAAGCTAATACTCTCCAATTAACTTAGGGGCGAGGAACCAAAAGGAGAAGAAACCAAAACAAATTCTCTCTTAACTGTAACGCAACTACTGTAAAAATGTGAATTCCCTCCCAGAGCCTTTGTCACAACAACTGTGCTGAGAGCGCCTGCTGGCACAGACACAGCTTATGTTGACAGAACTGACTTTATGCTGACATAGCAGTCCCATCATTTCAAACTTTGTTCTTTCCTTTCAGAGGAAGATTTTTTTTTCAGTATTCTGTTTCCTTGACCTGTCTGCACTGCCCCAGCTGGGACTTAGCCACCAACTTATATGAAGAGATCCATTTAATTTCCAAGTGAGGAACTGCAGTTCTCAAGTCAAGATACACTTCTACTTTAACTTTCTACTGGTTTTCCTGTAATTTAAATTTTACATTCATTAAATGGAATAAATAGAAATAACTCCAATCTCATTATCAACCAACATAGGCTGATTCTGGGAATGCAGATGAGTCTCAGACTTGAGAATATTTAGGTTAATTTAATTTAATGAAAAAGAATTCCTGCTCAAAGCTGGAACATAAGGAAATGCTATAGATACTTCAGAAGAGGCAAACGGTTAAGGAACAAAAAAACCCTGACGAGCATAAGAGATAGTCAACTTCTATATTAAACTGGTTTCTTTCCAAAACCTTCTACACAGCTGTTAAAAAACAAACTTTCCCTTCTTTCTTAAAAAAGGAAATGTGAAGGACCACTGCTTATACTGTCAAGAAGGTGGGAGCAGACACAGCAAGGACAGCTGGTCCCAACTGGCCAAAGGGATATTCCCCACCATATCACACATGGTCAATATTAAAGGCAAATTAAATTAAATTAAAGGCAAAGCTGGCTGGGGGCTGCTGCTTGGGAACTGACTGGACACTCATCAGTGGATGTCAAGCAACTTCACTGGACATCATTTTTTTTCTGTATTCTTTTATCCTCATCCTTTCTTTATTTATTCTTATCCTTTCCTTTTTTGTCCTATTAAACTATCTCAACACAAGAATTTTAATTTTTTCTTCCTGAATCTCCTCCCCATTCCCCTGGGGATGTGGGGTGTTGTGTGAGTCCCTGAGATGTGTATAGCTGCCTGCTAGGTTAAAATATGACCTCCAGTCAGCAGGGACCTCCTCAGACCCCAAGGCCTTTAATACATGATCAAGAGGAGTCTTGGCAGAGCAATACTCTGGGATGAAACCCATCAGGCTCCAAAGACTTCTGAATATTCAGCTGAAACAGCTGGTCCCTTACAATTTCAATGTCCCCAAATGAGAACTCAGTACTCCCACATTTACAACACTCAGACACAGGGTACTAGGCAGTCCAAGGCCTTTCATGTTTTCTCCCTATATGTAAGAACCAGGGCTCTGTATTTTCAGATTCATGTCAACACAACAGATTTCTAGCTGGCATTCTGATGGCAAATGTTACAATCATATTTCAAATATTGATTGCAAAGAGAAAAAAAATCAATCAAAATCATTAAGAGTTTGCACTTGAATTTGAACAATATATCCTTATTTCCCCCCCCTTAGAAATAATGTATCATATTTTAGGGAAGCATATTATTTACATTTGTTACATTTGAAGACAAGAATGTACTTCCAGATGCCTAACTTAGATTCACTGGTGAACCACCATAAATTATGATACTAAGCTGATACATATCCTTTTCAGTAACAATGACAACAGGGTGGAATGTTCAGAATGGTATTTATACTAACAAAAAATATTTCTTTAAAGTTTAATTTTGAAGTTCAAGATTATTGTCTGTTCTGAAAACAAAGAAAACAATTCTGCACAAGTCTCAATTCGGAAGACGTAAAAGCCCACACCCAGAAAAATGGTAACATGAAGAGTGACAAGCTTTGAGAAAAATGGGTAATTTTAAATGCAGTGACTGGATTGTGATAAACACATAATTTTTGCTGCACTGATTTAAAAAGATAACTCTCCTTGACTATCACTTCAACTCCCTCTGGGAGGTTAACATATCCACAGAGGAACTTCCAGAAAGAAATGGATGTATGCAATTCTGTGGGTCAATAGTTACTTAGCATTTTAACAGAAACCTGTGTTCTGTTACATTGGCATGGATAGCTTAGGTATGGGCACACTCACTCAATAATTGCACTGAAATGTCAATGCTGACACATTAAAAGACAAAGAATTGGCATTTTTGCCAAATCATTTTTATAACCATTTCTAATTACTCACTGAAGTTTAATCCATTAGATTGTGTAATCTCTAACTGTAACATTAAGGACTAAGAAACGTGTTAATTCTCCTTGTAATTTTTAATTACTAAGCACATAAACTGAAGAACCACCTTACCTGACAGAGTTTCGGTTCCTGTTTTCTATTTTCATTAAAATTCGTACGTCTGATTGAGGAGATGTTGTATAGATTTTTAATCTGGAAAAAAAGCAGCATAAATGCAGAAATTATGTACAATGACTTTTCTGCCACAGGAAATGGATATCTTAAGCATGTCAAAGCCAAAATAATGTATTTTTTCATTAAAACAATAATTTGTCACATATTAGGTGTTTTCTATAAATTAGGGTTGTAATTATTAGCCTGTTTTTTAATTATTCTGAAGGTTTACTGCCACCTCCACTGAGGTTAATTATGGTTACATTTTTCAGAATTTCAGTTGCTTTATTTAGTCTTTATGCCACGAATCAATTTCTTAACTTTTGCTGGTTTAAGTTTGGTGGCTGTAGCCCAGGGTTAGTTGGTTGGTGAATGTTAGGATGGTTTTCACCAGAGGAATTAAAGATGTACTGCTGACTGGGCACTCAGCTCTGCAAGCTGACAGTGCAGCTAATTTAGATAACTTAGGTATTCAGAACCATTCTCTTTTATTAGTGCATTAGGCCAACTAGGCAGGAAAGTTATTCAACACACACCTTTGACAAACGACAGGATCTGACTCCACTGGATCAATGTATGGCTTGAGGATATCAACAAGTGTTTTATCATCAGGCACCCTTTCAGCAAAGATAAAAATCAAGCATGTGAGACATCACTCATCATGTACACAAATATCTACTGTGAGTCACCTGGAGGAAGCAGTATATTAGCAGGCTACAGTGGCACAGCTGAGTAGTTTATGGGAGGATCATAAATGTGTATCAATAGTGCACAGATATGGGCAGCTTTATCTCAACTTCAGCACGGGGATTTCACAGGCACGCACGAGGAGTAAACAGATATATATCTCTAGTTTCTAACCCTGCAAAATAAACATGCTGTTTCTGCAGCCCTAGAAACAGACAAGGACACACTTCTCATCTCCCTTCAGGCTAGGAAAAGAGGAGAAACATTTGTCAATAAAAGCTTATTTTTTTGGTTTTTCAAAATGTGTTTGTGGACTTCACTACAAAGCAAACGGTGCAACCATTTCACTCTGTGTGAAGGTCAGCTCCAGAGTGCAGGTGAGGACAGGTGGCAAATTGTGCTGCCCCTGAACATCTGCTCCACGAGAGGAGAGTATGTTAGGTGTAGGGGTACTACTATTATGAATATATAAGCCCTCTATTTACAAAGAGAAAGGGACTAACAAACATTATGCCTGATTTGGAAAGTCTGCTAGCTTTAGAGAGAAAAGGACTACACAACTTTCAATATTTTTTAGACTGAAATGCCCTTTTAGCTAAGACTAAACGTAATACCTGAAAATTTACCTTGTGTAACAGAACTTGGTAAGAACTGATCAAAATATTTTGCAGTTCAACTTTTAATTTAAACTTTATAAAAATATTTTTTAAAGATCTGTACCCTTTTAAAGTGTATTCAGCATTACAGTGAGGAAATATGAGCTTCAAATGCCAGTAGAACTTGTTCTCCCTGAAAACAAAAAGAAATGCATATTCTTAGTTGGTAACAACTACTACTTTTTTTTCTATCATAAAGCTTGGTAACCTACAGCATGGGTGCAGAAGAAAACACATGGTTAAGATTTTGAATGGCTTTAAAGAGTAAAAGGGGCATGCAGAGAAGCTATGTCCTTTGAAGGATGTAATGTTCCCACATCCTGCTAAATTTCAAGTCCTCATGGGATGCAAAACACTTCCTTACAAACATAATAAGGTATCACCAATTAACTGATCAACAAGTATTTCACACTTTAAAAGTGAGTATATTCCAGCTGCCCTTTAATTTCAGAAAAGGAAATTGCTTTTTGGCACATCACCCAGGACAGATTAACAAACCTCTGCAACAATAATAGCCAGTCTTAGCTGAGGCCGGGTCCTACAGAACACAGGGGACTCAACTTTTTCCAGCAATGATGGCCACAACAGAAAATGTGTCATGGCCAGGGAAGGAAGTTGCCTTCTGGCATAACATGGATAAGAGAAGTTAGAAAGAACAAACATTTTACAGAAAGATCATAAAACTTCTGGTAGAGACACAGCCATGTCACATTCCTTTCTTCTGTATGTTAGTTGTTATTTTTAAGACGCACCTTCCCTTTTCAGCTAGCATACCTGAGAACAGAAGCTACTGAAGCAGAGCTCAAGAGCAGTATTCTAGAGAACACTCTGCTAGATCAGGCAGTCTCTACTTGCCTTTTTGTTCATTTGCAGAATATCTGCAGAAACTTTTCTAAAAGAATTCCCTAAGAGAAAGCACAATGTAAAAGGTAGGTTCCTGACTTTTTGCTTTGGTTCAGAAATCCACACTCATGACAAACAACAAAGATTTAGAAATCAGAGCTTAAACATCTGTGAAGCACACGGACATCTAATGGCGTCCTTTTTTTAAAATGACTTTTAAAAACATTATTTAAGACAAATGAATCATTGCATCCAGGATAATCATCCTCAGTTAGGCAGAGATTCTGGTCTACAATAAAAAGCAAACACAGTGTTGCTCCAACACGTTGTTTAATTTGTTTATCAAGCAAATGAAACATTATCCAGCAGGTTCTAGCTGGCTGCAGAGAGGAGTGTACGTGCATCCACCAGCAAAATAGTAAACATAGCTGCTAAGATCAATTAACTGTGATATCAATTTTTAAATGCAAGCATTTTTTATAAAGTGAGCTTATCAAATAAGTAGTTGCCTTACCTAGTTGTTCCTAGGAGAAAAGTGAGCTTTACAGCTGAACTATACTTTCTGGAGTATAAGTAAAATCAGACTGATTAGTATTTATGAAAAAAAGAGCAAGCAGGAACCCCCAGCTCCAAGACAATAATATTTAGAATAAAAATAAATTAATGAAGCCCAGAGTCCCCAAAGCAACATGTGCCTCAATAGAGTTGTGCAGCATGCCTTGTGATTCCTCCCTTCCCTCTGCTCCTGTTTGTTAAAGTGGAGAATGAGAATGCCTTGAATGAGAAGGTGGAATTAGAGAACATAGATTTGGAAGAGGCAAGAAGATTGTATGACCAGACCTAGAGTGTAACACAGAAAACATTATTAATCATATAGTGTATATATAACCAGAAGCTGGCATAGTATTTGGGCCTGTGAATTTTATGCTATTTTGCTTATTGGCATGACAGTCTTAAATTACCAAACTGTGAAATGTTTTGAAATAACTCAAAACCACGGAGTGGAATTTTGGGAGTTTTTTGGAAGGTAAGTAAAACAAGGTTTTGCAACTCTTATCTTGACAGCTGAAGGAAGCACCAATGCTACACACAGAGCAAAATGAAATATCAATAGGGTTATGTAACCAGTTCAATTCCCTTGCCATTAACAAGCTTGTGACTCCTCTCAGACACGTTAATATCTGCCATTAACATGGAATGGTGTTAGTACAAAGCACTTTTCCAGGAAGACTAGTGAAAGTTAGTAAGCTTTAGACTCAGAAATAGGGTCACCACCATTAGCTGAAGGAATTGTTTATGATGGGCACATTTATTAAAATGTTTATAAGGCCTGTTCAGATGAGGGTTTTGTTCTATGTTATTAACTAACATCAGGCTTACTAGCATGTTTTCTTTTACCTCACCATCTTCCATACTTTCTTCAAAAAGCCCACGTTTATCAATTCTAAGTGACCAACCCTTTCAGTGACACTTTGATCTTTAAATCAAGACAGCCAAAACATGAGAGAGACAAACCATGACACAGATCATAGAAACACATAGCCCAATGGACTATCTCTAACACAGGCACTTGAAAAAGAAATGCTCCAAAAAGAACTCACAGCTATGTGCTACCTGTTGCTAGGAACACTCATCACATGTCTGTACAAACGGCTGTCACACAGCACATCCTCATTTCACATGCAAGGCTGATTCCCTGTGGGCTCACTGAGGCAGACTCAGTTCATCAGTGCAGCTGTAAAATCAGCTTAAGAGGATTCTTCTCAGACTTCCGCCCTCCCTCCCCCTTCCAGGCACAACCTAGACTCTGGAATAGTGCACAGAAAGTGCCGTGAATCAGGGAAGCTGAAGTTAAAAAGCTCATTTCTCATCAAAAAGTTCCACTTTGAAAAAACAGAAATACTGATTTTTTTCTCAGCAAACTAATACCGTAACTGGCAATGAATGACTGTCTCTCTTCAAAGTACTCTTGCCTGGAAGTAAATGGCAAGCAGAAAGAGGCAAGACAGTTTAAGAACAGGATAGAAGTAGGCAAGGAAAAAAGAAGCTTGGAACAGGAATAACCTCATACTCTTCACTGTACAATGAAGTCTTGAAAAACAACCAGCTGGGTGCCTGTTACAGAACTGAAGCATCCCTCACCATCATTGATGTATGCCTAGAGAACTTAATGTCGACTCTAGATGCTATCAAAGCTGCTTCACAACAAGTTCTGATCAAAGTTAGATATCCTGGCTCCAGATCTCCCTGACTTCATATTTTCTTCAAATACAAGGGACATGTAGTATGTTCATTTTCTAAATGAAAATGCCTAATTGAAGAAGTCATCTGCATTTGAGTAACAGCTCACTCCATAATCATTCCATGCCACTCTGCTGTCATGGAACACCCCTCCAACACTGCCCTGGTTTTTTGGATACCAAGGCACTGACTATAAAACTACCAAACAGCAGAGATCTGGGTGAAGCATAAACACATCAGTGATGTCAGTAAAAGCAGCATCACAGCCCATCCCTGTACTGCTTAATTTCATCTCCTATTCTGGCTGCTTCAGAACTATGGAAATGGATGAGAAGGAAAAGGGGAGCCAAGCACCTCTCTCCCTGCATGAGATGTAGATTCAAAATACATTCAGAATTGCAAAGGCTGTTTCAGAACTACAGTTCTACAAAAAGTAACTATCTACCTTTCATTTCTCCTAAAACTTCCAAAAACTTATTTTGTCATCAACTGTAGTTCTCCCAGAACTACATGTAGATGATTTAAAAATTTTTCACAGCAACAATGGAAACAGTTTTCTTCTGATATTACAAAGACAGCAGCAGTATATACAAACTGGCTGTCTCCTCCAGCTGCCTCTCAGAACAACTGCAAAAATTTTCACCTTTACAGTTACAGCAGTACCTAAGAAAATGCCCAAAATCTGTGATTGTAGACAGTACAGCTGCTGGGAATTAAAGGACTGACCTACAAAGGACTCTGGACTTGGACATACCTGTTAAGTGCCTTGGCAGATTTCTAGAAGTGTCTAATGTTTACACATTTGTTAAAAAATATATGAAATATCTCATAAAGCTTAACTTTATTACCTAACCTTATTACCTATATGCTTCTTCTGAGCATTTCCTCTCAGTTTTGTCTAGAATAAAACAGTTTTAAACATGTTTAGAAGGTGTTTGTAAATGTGTATGTATATATGTATGCAAACTAAAATATTTATTGACAAAAATTCTAAATTAATCACATCTTAAGACATCAGCTGCAGTTCTGGCTCTACAGAAATATTTCATTGCCAGCCTGTCAAATATAGTGATTCATTCATGATTTTCTTTCAATTTAGCAATTAGTACTCTTTAAGTAATTAGTATACAGGATATCTTACATCAAAGTGCAAATACTGTAGTATTTCCCATCTCTTTCATTTTGAATTCATAAAAGTGATTAAAAGGACATGAAGTTTAATGATAGACCAGTTATCCTTTCATCTGACAATACCCACTACTCTCTCAGAATGAAGTGAAGTTTAATTGAAACTGGGCATTCAGCTTGTATAGTCTTGGATAATGTTGCCTTCCTCGACTTCCTTTAGCAGCTTAACTTTCTTCTACATGGGTCCAAGAAAGCAAGCAAACCTATGTACTAAGTAACAACTAAATTCAAGTTTAACAGCTCCAGCAGTGTAATATTAAACCCAGCTCAGAAAATTCCTTGCTATATTCTCAAAATCAACACTTCAAACAATAATGTTAATTATCTCTACCTAGCTGAGGATTAGAGCTGACATTTTAGAACTTCCAGGTGTACCTCAAACTGTAACACTAATGATCTCCTAAATTATGCTAATCCCACATCTCCACATTGTATTTTTTTCTCATAATTACATCGAAGAGGAGAGGTAATGTAAAAACTTCCTCCTTCTCCCATATATATCCCTCTGACCAAATGCTCCCAGGCTGCAAGCATGCCTGCTGCAAGGGAGGTTTGTAGTCCTCTGGCCCCTCTTGGTGGGGAGGAGAGGTAAAAAAGGATTTTGTCTGGGAGGTATGCTGTGCATGGAGTGTGGAGGAAGCTGACTGGAGATGTCTGTGACAGTGCAAGCAGCAGGGAGGGCTGGAACAGGGCAGCACAAGCTGCAGAACTCTGGGAACTGCACTGCCCCATTCCAGTGTCTCACTACAGCATCTCCTGCCAGGGAACAGGAGCCACGGACTTGCAAGCTCATTCCCCTCTTCTCATTTAATCAGATGGCTGGAGATTCCCAGTTGCTGCTCCCACCCTTGGTTTCAGCCTGGCCTCATCCTTCACCCCTTTCCCAGAGGCCTCCTATCCCAGCAATTCACCCCATCAACTCTATGGCTGAACGTATCCAGTGGGAAACTCTTGCTGGACTGAAAATAAGGGAACAACAGGAAATGTAGGGTGAAGCAGCACTTTAAAAATAATTTAATAAGAAGTCAGATGCACCACGAGTTCACACTCTGGACTCAGACACTACTTTCAAATGACCCTCCATAACCTAGGTATTCAATATTACACATAAGTCTAACCCATGTGCTGCCCAGCATTGACACATGTGCTTTCACAACATTGGGTTTAGCAAACAAATCCATGGAATCCAGGAAATGGAGAGTGTGGTTAACACATCAAAACAACACTGATCTGTCCTCCAGCGCTGGCACAGGCAGGAGATGACACAAGAATACATCTTGTACTTCCTAGTTTTGGCCTACTCTCATTCCTGCCTTGTACTGCCCAAGAGCTTGGCTCACAAGGGAGAGTGTCAAGAGAACATGGGAGAAGCCTGTTCTCAGTTTTCCACGCACAGATGTTGAGCAGCTTCCAGCCTCCACCCTCTGGAGCAATCTGTCTACAAATCTCGACTTACAGACAACATGAGAAGGGCTCACATCTACGGGGAGGGACACACCACACCCTGAGCACTGTCAGGTGCTAAGCTCACATAATGGATATACAATTATTTGCACAGCTTTACCTCATTTCAATGTGATAGCCAACAAAATGTTATGGGTGTCATGAAGTCCCATGACACAGGTGCTAAATGCCTGATAATCACTGGTTTGACCAAACCTGATTCCTTAGAACCCATTTAAAGAGAGTAGGCAGAACATGCCAATTAAAAAATCAAGCCAAACATTCAGAAAAAAAATAACACTCCAAAAACCAGACATTAATCTTTCATCTGCATCACTGAATTAAAACAGCCCATTGCTGTGTGAATAACAGTAGCAGCAATAGAGAGGAAATACATCCTGTGTGCAATAATCACTGAGCATGTTCCATACACTTGGACAGCATTTGAAAGAAAAGGACAGTGATTTCCTATGCTCTTCAAGACAGAGAATATTATCAAGTCCTTTCTGGTGGGATGTAAAAGTCCCAGAGAAGATACCATTTCACAGCAACAGCAGAAGGTCCCCAGGACTTTATGAATGACACCTATCAGTAGGGCATTCTACCAGAAAACCTGTGAAATATTTCCATGCCTATTTGCCAAGAAGTCACCTTCCTTGCCCCATTCTCTTAGTTTTTAATTCACTTTCTGTTAAAATAACAAGAAATACAAAAAACATATGAAAGCATAATCTGCTCAAAATTTAATTTGTCTCCAATGCAAGCTACACTTCAGTGTGTATCCAAAAAGGCTTTCTAGAGGAAAAAGAAAACAGTACAGGAAGGCAAGTGTCTTGTCAGTACAGCACTGTACCATGCCCAAGATCTTCCCAAAGGTGTCAAACCTCCCTGTGTCTGTGCCCCTCCTGTCCTCTTAGCTACTGATCCCAGCATTCCTGGGCTTCCTGCACTTGCTCTTGAGGGCTGCTCCTTTACCCTGTACTTTTAAAGTGTGTTTATGTTGTTTTATCTGTATCACTGAGGAAATTCCCCATTAAAGTGAAACTCAGCTCTGAACCTGAGATACTTTTTGCAGCATGAGACTAGTAAAAGGAATCTGTATAAGTAGAGCATGCAGCCAAAGACAGGGAAGTCAGTGCAGAGGGAGACAACCTTGGCAAGGTCTGGAGGAGACCTGGTCTGTTCTAAGAGGAGACCCATAAAATTGAGGGCAGAGGGAGGGAGAAAATACCTCAGTTTTCCTTTCTTTCCATTGGTTCAGCCTGGGTTTTCTCTAACAGAACTGGTAAAATATGTAACTTTAAAAGGCTACGCTTCTACACCTATTTGATGCCCAACGTTCAGCTAAAACCTACTCAACGTGCAAAACCAAATCCCCCCCATGTTTTTCCCTAGAGCAGCCTAAACGATCCGGGTGGGTGTATTGAGCAGTTTCCAGGTGTGTTATTACTCTGTCAGAGACAGACCTCTGGTGGCCAGCCAGAGACTGACACTGTGGAGTGCACAGCTCCTGGAGCACAGGGAAAATGCATCCTGAAAACAGAAATTGCTACCAAAACTGAGACCATGAACAAAACAAGGAAAGGGGCCACCAGGGGGATGTGAGCCATGAGGGATGTCACTGCTGTGAGAAGCTCAGAAGGCATTTATATTTGACCCCAGCATATCACTGAGCTGAACTGTAGACCTGATTCCTGTCACAATGAAATACTTTGTAAGTTCTTTCATTTTTACTGTGAAAATACTTTAAAATACAATCTCTGGATATCAGAGAAAAAACACAGACTGGGTAAAGGAAGAAATATTTAAACTTTCCTTAATTAAATTAATTAATGTTAATTAAAAGACCACAACAGCACTGATTCCTCCTACCGTTTTACTCAGTGTTAGCATTTTTCAAAATAAAGCATGAATTATGTAAGCTGTTAAACTGAGCTCAAAGAACCCAAAGAAAATGAAAACATAATGCATGAAATACTAAACAGCTTTTGCAAAAAAAAGCTTCATCTAACAGATTTTAAAGCAAGCAGATGGGTATGAACTCAAATTCTCATGCTCAGTGTAAATAAAATATTGCTGACTGTAACCAACTGAAGACTCACATGGAATTGAAGGTGGTAGAATTTTCTCTTCTTTTTGTAAATCCAACAGGCAGTGTTTTTAGCTCAATATTACACCCTCGAGCTTTGTTTCTCAAGCAGTATAACTAGCAAAAAATAAAAACATTAAAAAAAAATCTGAATATATAAACGTCCTGAAAATTGAACAATAAAAAGCTGATAGGAATTATGAGAATACTATAGAAAAGGCCATATTTCGTGAAATACTCTGAATTTTTAAAAAAACATCCTGAATGAAAAAAATGAAGCGAGCCTAGAAACTCTCTGAAACATTTTTGTAAGTTTTTTATTATTAAAAAAGAACATGCCAACGTCTTTCTTGTAGCAGAAGTTCTTTAACATACCATGAAAGTCACAATGTGATCATTGTGGGTGTACGAGGTTGCTTTTTGGGCTACAACCCTGCTGGGAGAATGGATACACAAGCACCATCCCAGCCACTGCCAAATTCTGATTTGAAGGTAGCAAGAGCATCATCCCATTAACATCCCAGTACCACACCCCTAAAACTGCCACCCATGCAGCATCTCACCACCTTCAGCACACAGTTTCAGGACATCACGGTGCTAAATACACACATGGAATATGACTCCAGCCAGAGAGGAAGCTGGAGTCTTCTGAATTTATTCTGTCATCAGTGTGAGTCCTGAGTTTAGGGCTATATTTCAAGATATCTTCACGAGACTAGAAAACAAAATGGCCCTGATGCCTTCTTGTGATTTATCAATAAGTCAAAATATTTTGGAGTTGGTTGGGCTTTTTCGGGTTTTGTTTGTTCGTTCATTGTTTTCAGTTTGGGGAGTGTGTTTGGCTGCTGAAAGAGCTTCAGCAAAAAGTCCTTCTCCCTTAGGAGGCTGGCTTTTATATCACTCTTGCTTAAATTTAGCCTTTGAAGAGCTCTAGCTGTCTTCATTGGGTATATAGGGAACCACATAACAATTTTTAGATGATTAATAAATCCACCTGAGAAGTGTGTACTTAAAAAATTTAAAGTTGTGGAGGTGCAAGGAAACATTCAGACTTTCTTAACACACATCTATTATGCAACAGCAAGAATGGTCATGCATAAATTTTAAGAATTGTTAGTGATCTTTTCTTCCAATCAACTGAATGTAGCCATCAATACTATTGCTGCATAAACCTAGAGACTCCTTCTGAATTCTGGGTCTAGAATTCAGGGTCATTGATACCTTCATAAAAGATGTACCAGCTCTGGAATCTGGGTTGGGACTGCCTCAGCTGGAATTCAAACGTAGCCAACCCTAACTCCAACAGAGCAAAAGGAAAATTAAAATCTTACCAGTCTTTTAGTTGCTGGACTATGCACAATACAGTGTCGAGCAGCAGCGTCAGCTGTCCTTCCTACATCTTCCAGGAAACGATAATCTGCAGGTTAAATAGAACAAAGAAAAATGTAGGGCCAGCCTAGTAAAAACGGAGTTTTAGAACACACAGGGTATGTTCTTACCACTCAGAAGGTTCAAGTCAGTAAATTCATTTACAGAGACAAATGCTGTCTTATCCCTGACTCCATTACAGCTCAGGGCAAGCTTATGTTTCTTCACACACAACAGGCTGAAATGACAAAAAAAATTTAACATGTTCAGCACATGAATGGGGAAAATAATCGAGACTATTTAGTTCAGATAACAGATACCTGCACGAATATTTCATGCATCGTGGACATCTGTACTTAGCTTCTTCTTTGCTACAGGTTTCACACCTGAAAGAAGTAAAAAACACTTCTCAGTAAGGCAGCATTTTTGCACCTAACTGGCCTATGAGAGTGCCTGCTCAAAAACCAGGCACTAGGCCACCCATCAGCATTTTCAGGAAAAGCTATTGTAAGTGCACCTTCAAAGGAGAAAGAAAAAATACAAACACCCTGGATTAGGGAAGGTGACACACAAAACAACACAAGCTATGGGAAGTATCTCCAAACACACACACATTAAAACACTGTAGATGCTTGAAAGAAAAAAACCCACATGCTAACTGCAGAGCTAGAAACATAGCCTTAATCAGTTTATGCTTTGTGCCTGGCTGTATCAGTGCTTTTCTCCTTTTTCATCACATGCAATGTGCAACATACTATGCTGGCTTATAATACTCCCAGTTTTAGGCAGACGGAAAATAAATTTCAAGGATTCACACTAAACCCTGAACAATGCATCCCATTTTTTCACTGGAACAAAAAGAGCATGACAATATGGTCACAAGCCAAACCACTTCTGGCTGTCAGCAGTGCAAACTCCAAAGGCAGAGAACCTTTCAGGCACAATGTGTAAGGCTTATCAATATAACTAATAAGTATCAGTGAAAAATTAAATTTCTCTCCAAATATGACCATATGTTTTTACCTAGGCTATTAAAACAGATGTTTCTCCCATTCTTAGGAAAAAAGGTCTCGATATGTCAACTGAAATAATAATCATCACTTATTTTAAATCTGACAAACAGAAAAGAGAAACAACAACAATTTCCCTCACATCCGTAGTTTTCGAGAATAGCACAAACGCACCATTTTCAACTATCAGGGGATAAATGTCAGCCTAACCCGTATCTCTTCCTCTCCCCACCACGTGCTCGCTGCCTGCTGGTAGCGAGGGCCTGAAGGACAAGCCCAGCAATGACGAGCTCTGTGAATGAGCAGCACAAAATCTTCCTAAGAACCGGAAAAAAAGGGTTTCAAACACTGCAAACCAGCAGCGGGGACTGCTCTGAACGGGGATTGCCGTTCCCTGCTCTGCAGGATGTCCGCGGTGCCCGCTGCCCATCACCGCTCCAGCGAGCCGCCCCCCGCGCGGCCCCTCGCTCGCTCGGGCCTCATCCGTACGGGAGCAGCCCCTGCAGGGCACAGGGCCACCCGCCAGCCCCGGGGAAGGCGCTCCCGAACACCGTGCGGCCGCTGCCGCCGCCGTGCCGTACCTGTGCAGGGACATCTTCCCGCCGCCCGCCGCGCGTCCGGCGCTGCCGGGCCCGTCCAGCTCCGCCATGGCCGCGCCGCGGGGCCTCACGGGGCATGCGCGGCCTGTGCTGCGCGGCGGCGCCGCCTGCCGGCCGCGAGCCCCAGCGCAGCCGCACGAGGCTCCCCCGACCCGGCGGGACGGCACCGGCGGGACCTGCGGGGCTCCGGGACCGGCGGGGCTCCGGGACCGGCGGGGCTCCGGGGCCGATGTCCCAGCCAGGGAGGCTTTCCGGAGCCCAGAAAAGGTGTCCCCCAAGCCGCTGCCAATCGGAGCCTTCCGCCCCCCGGCGCGGCACTCCCAGCCAGGTGACACCGGCCATCGCTCCTTACCTGTCCGTGTCCCGCTGCACCGCCGCCGTCCCCGCTCTCTGCGGGGGATGTGCGGTTTTGCCTCAACTACGGAAATGCACATACTCAAATCCGAGCAGCTTTATAAACTCCTTGCTTTTAAAATAGGTAGTTTCTGAGATGAAGAACTCCCAAAAATAGGGCAATGAGATGAATAAAAATATACATGAAGCAGACGTTTTCTAAAAAATTATAATCTTACAAAATACCCCCAAGCATTTGCCAAAACATCACCTCCAAAGCCAAACTAAGACCAAATGTCAAATCATAATCATAAAGTGAGACATTTTCTCATCCTTCCGTAATCTTGCTTTGCTTTTCGTTTTATCAGATTTTTCTCAAAGTGGTCAAAAATGATGCTTTGATACAAAATGTAAGATGAGATGTGCATGTACATTACTTTGTAAAAGCAAACGTTGTCCCTCTGGCAGTATTCCATGGCACAGAGCATATGCATTTCCCCTTGGGAGGAGAAGCACTGCCACCTAAGAAAAGTGCCCTTCTAGAGGATTTTCATAATTTCTAAGAATGACCTCTACAATATGAAACAGAATAGTAAAAGACAAAGAGATAGCTTGGAAGCTTATTTTATTATACTTTGGTGGTTGTTTTCCTGCAGATGAAGACAGACATGTTGTTTGAACACTCCTGGGCTTCCCTAAATACAGTCCAGTATCACCTTGCTGTGTGCTCCTGAGCACACTTTGAATTGATAATAGATAGAGGCACATCAATATAAAGAGTGCTTTTCCTAGTGGTAAAACTGTTCTTTTTTACTAAAAAAACTTCAATGAACATTTTAGGCTTTATTTTAAAACCCAGAAATGATTTAATAAATTTTTCAAAACAAAGACATTTCTAAGAGGATGAAATGCTGATTATAATTTAACAGTAGCCATTCAGAAGACACACTTGGTAGATTTCTTCAGAAGTTACAAAATATATACAGAATATATCATCTTAAGATGGCTTTGGCATTAGCAATGTTAACTGAAATACAGAATTTAAAGACCAAAACTACTTTAGGTAGCTCTTCTTACAATGATTTTTACAATGGCTGCAACGCAAACTGTTCTGACTATATGCATCATATACAATATGCTGTCTTATACACCATTTCCAAAATAGTACACAAAAATATTTTAAACAAGAAATCCACATAAATAATGTTTTCATTATGTGAAGTATGTGACCAACGGTTTAAAATAAGTACTTTTACAACAGAAACATATCCTGATGTAACCAGCACATACAGTCTGAAAGATAAAAAGAGACTCATAATCTCTGCTAAGGCCACAAGCACCCTGTGTTATGAAGAGCACCAAGGCAACATGGACAGGAAACACAAAAGAGGTAGTGTGCCATCTGTTCAGATGCATGTGTCCACAAAGGACTGGAATAAAACAACGTTTAAGAAAAGAAGACTTATTGTACTGTATTGTGACATGATTCATGACTTTTCATATAAGAGCTATTGCACATTTAGGAGCATTAGCAGGTTTTGCTCCTTAGTATCATATGTCTCCAGCTTTCCTCAGGATGGTTTTTGTGCAGTGCTGTTAAAAAGAACACTTGATGTCCTGAAAAACTCCATGTCCAGATACTCCATTCCAGAAAACTATGCAAGAAAGCACCAAGAAATTTATTTTTAAATACTTTATGAAAATTGCTATAGTCTTTTCTTTCTTTTATTTTTCAATGCCATTTCTCCTTAGGAGGAAGTCTTTTTCTTCCTGAGGTTCTTTAACCAACACCACATGAAATTATTCTTCAGTTTCCTAGTAATTTTGCCTGCAATGGATCATTACTTTTGTATTCAATCTGTGCAGCTACTCCATGTTGATGTAACAAGAAACCTAGGACAGAAGTCTTAAAGGAAGCATACAGAGCCACTTTCTATGAAGTGCTGCTGTCCTGGTTTGAGGTGAGGAAGTGCATTAACTTGAACAACTGGAAGCTGATTCGTGTCCTGAGTGTGAAAAAAGAACTGTGTTTTACGCCAGCTGCCATCTTCAATCTGAAACGCACAGGAGAAGCATATGAGTCATATAAATGATGAGCTTCAAAACACAAATGAAAATCGTGCTTACAGAGTGAAAGAGAAGTAGTGCACAGCACCATTTCTTCTCTCAGCAGTTCCCAAAGAAACTGTGTAATTTAACAAATGCCATTTCTGACGCCTGAATTTTCATTTTGAGGGTAACTTTCTAAATTTTCCTGGAGGACCTCCTATTTCTGAAGTGTCTTTGTACAGTGTCAAAACACGAGACACAATGCAAATAGCGAGTACAGACACCCCTGTATCACTGCAATTGCTTCTACCCTTGAAGAGATGGTGAATTCAGTATCTAAAGGCTGGCATATGCAGAGCTATGTAAAGAAGCAAGCTTTATCTGATGTGAATCTAAATGATTATTATTTATATGCAGAAGGTTAGTAATGTCTAAACAGTACCTCTGTCATGGCTTTAATAATGTGGACCTAAAAGGTATTTACCATGCATTCATCCAGGAGCACTTTAGGTTCAAGTAGCGTATTTGCTTTAAATATTTGACCATTCCATCCTTTGAAGGTAACTGATGTCTTCCGGCCACCTGCTTTACTTAATCCCCACATCGGGGTGTTTAGACAATGGACTGTGATGCTGTGGGTTGCTTCTGAGCTCAGTAAATGAAGGAAGTTCATCTGCACTTTTCCAACACCGAACTCCAGCTAAATTCCAAGAGAAGAGCATTGTTAGACTTACAGCTGGACTGTGCAGAATCGCCCCAGCAACACCAAGTGCCATGGACATGGAAGTGTGGTGTCCAGGCACAGGAGCATGTATACATGTTTATCTACTTTGGGGTTAATGCCAAAGAGCATGATTTGCATTCCTCAGCAGGGATGTTAGGTTCTATTACAGTCATTACTATAAACAGAAGCTCTCATAGGACATTTTCAAAGCTTAAATATAAACATTTGCTGATGCTTACAATATTGCTGAAGCACAGCTGGTCAGAAAACAGTATTTTTAAATATGGAAACTAAACAAATACTTTTGTGTTTCAAACAAAGGTATAATCAGCAGCAATGTTTTAACTGAAGCCACATCACTCTGCTGTTTAGTCTTCTTAGACCACAGATTCTGGCAATACTGATAGTCCATTACAAATGCAAAAGTTCATGAGTATATTTTGATTTTAGACAGAAAATATAATAACTCATTATTCAAGAAGAATTTCTCTAAGACTATTTCATATTCAGGGATCTTCCAAATGTAGGAATGCATATGTGAACTTCAGCAGTATTTCTGAAGCTCTTCAATGACTACAGTGTATATACAGAATTTCCCAAAGTTCTACTCCCAAGAGTTCAAGAACTACATGTAAAGAGACACATGAACTAATGATGTACAGAAAGCTAGTCCCTCCCTAATGGCATTTAAAAGTGCCTAAGTGTTGGAAAGCAGTAATAATTTTCATCCTATCTATTGTAACAACCTCAGCATCTCTACACTTAGGTGCCCTGAATGATGAGATACCAATGTAGCTTAGAAGTATTTCAGACTTATTTTTATGCCTTGTATGAGAAAGTATAAAGCAAAACAAAATAATTCTATCAGCATAAGTGAGAAAATGAACACAGTGAGAATTACTAACATATATAGTCTCCAGAAAATCTGTAACTTCTGTACCAGAATATATAACATGTCCTTCCACAAAGATGCACAATAATGCCCCCCTGAAATATAACTCTTTTTAATGAGTTAAATAAATAATCATGCATTTGTTTAGAGTTCAAGCACAGACACAATGTCTCTAGAAGCAATGCATACCTTTGTCACAGACAGTGGTGTTAAACATGTCTGACCACCTGCAGTGAAGTTACAAAAAACTTCAATGGCATCAGAAGGACATCCAATATTTGGGTCAATCCAGTATTTTCCTATTCGTATATATTTCCAGACAGAAAATAAAACCAAAATATAATTACTACTAAGCAATTTGCTAAGATATTCATACTTCTTGGCAAATATTACATATCACCACACCTTCACAAGGAAATGAAAGAAAAGGAAGGCGAAAATGTTTTCACCTATAAGAGACACTGAGAAAAATTACCATAATAAACCACTTCTGACTATAATTACACTGACATTACAGCTTTAAATAGGAGGGTTTCTTATTTGAAATATTGATTCAGGAACTTCTGAGGTACAATGACTCTCAGTGTATCTGACAGTGGTAATGTATGGTATGCAACTTTCTCATTAGGAATCTAGAATCTGATCCACACAAAATTCATTGCAAGATTAGCTATAAATACTTGGAAAACTTCAAATCACAAAATTGCATTCAGTTTCCAATTTTCAGGATACAGCTGTTCACTGACAGATATAATCTGTCTAATATTTATATAATACTAGATAGCTGCATACTTCCACCTTTAAAATTCAGACATTTTATCTTAAAGATGAAATAAATATATTTGTGACAGGCACATTGCAAGAGAATATAATAAAAAAGAATGAAACCATTAAATCTATCCAATCAGAATTTTCATGTGGAAAGCAACATTTGGAAGCAACACTTCTTGAAGGTATTTGTGTGAAAGTGGGCACTTACCATCTGACACTTTACGCTCACAATTCAGCAAATCCCTGCAGATGCGTGCTGGGTTGTCCCGTGTGCCAAGAGGGTTCTTGATGCTGTGCAGTAAATTGCTAAGGTAGTGGAGTGTTTTGAATATCTCTGTACTGTGATCTAGTAAAGTGACTTCAGTATTCTGGTATTTCTGCCAAGGGCCATTAGCAAACGTGTTAGCACAAAGAAGTGTCACAACAGTATAGGCAGTAAGAGTCAAATGCCAAATGGCCATTGAACAGCCAGACAGAATCAAAGTGTTTATGTGAATGCAATCAGCCACGTAAAACAACGTAAGGGTAACAAATCCCAATAAACAAATTAGGACATTTTATTAAAACTGTCAAGAGCAGTGATGTTAAGGCAGGTTTAGGTCATGCAAATTTGTCATTATGATATATTGACATAAAAATACGGATACAAGGAATAAAAGGAAAAATTGGTGCACTTTTAAAGTAAACTTAGAGGTTTCCAGTTTTAAATAGTGAAAGCTACTCTTAGGCTTAGCCTAAAAATATATAGGCAAATTTATTTGACTTCACCCATGTATGGGATTTTCTTGCAACCAATGCAGCCAGACACATATATGTCAAATTTTGGGATCAAATCCTAAATGCCACTATTGTTATCTGTGTCTGAACAGATACAGTCCACCATATGTGATAGTCAGTAAATTTCCATTACTACCAATCATGACAAAAGGTAGAAGTCTCGATGCTTCTCTTAATTTCAACTATATCCTATAAATCCTAGCATGTTTCATTAAACTCTATAATTACTCACTGTCCATTATTAATTTAAACTAAGTCTTTGAAAAGAAACCCTGTTATGTCCTCAAAAAATAAAATAATAATTGCATTCCCTGGATGATAATGTAAATACATTTAAATATATACCTCCATCTGCAAGGCAGCATTTGACTCAAACAAAGCCTGAACAGCAGCATTGAGATCCACTTGTTTCTAAAAAGCAGGTATTTCAAAAAGATGAACAAGAATATACAAAAGTGCAGGTGGTAAATTATTTGAGCAGTGGAACAAGAAGTACATTTGAAGAGAATATTGTTATTTTCACTTTCAATAAAGCACTATATTGTAGGTTAGGGCTGTTACCCTAACCCAATTTACCCTTGGTCCTGGCGGTCCAGGTGGTCCCTGGAAAATGGGAAAAAACAGATATTAGGAGCTTCAGATCTTTATACAGTGCAATCAAAATGGAAAAAATACAAGCACAGTTTTTTATGCACTTACAGGTGGCCCAGGCTGGCCCTGCCTTCCCTGAGGCCCCTAGAGAAAATGGAGACAGAATACAACAGTTCTACATTAAAATCCCTGGGTTTACATTTATGTATTTATTAAACCATAAAAATGTCCCAATGTCTATAATGTTGTCTGGTTCCTTGTTCCTCCAATTACTTCTGATATGAAGGGAACATTAGAAGTCAGAGAAGGTATTAATATATAATGTGCTATACAGTGTGTCAGTGTTATACGTATGCTGGCAAGATAAGTACTAGAAGGGGTAAATAATCACAAAAACATTGCAAATAATGTTATGACTAACTGCAAGAAACGAACTGATCCACTTTAATAAATGAGTATGTGCCAGGCTTTTATCAGTTTAATTTATCAGCACTGTCATTTTTCAGCCAGAACATGTTATGTTCATTGTTTTACTGTGATATTGCCGACTTCCTTTTTATTCAAGAAGTTATATCCTTATTTTCTTATTGTAAGTGGCATCATTTTAGTGTGTAGGACGATTGCAGAGGAGAGGAGGAGAAGGAATTGCTTTTCCCTAGTGTACAGTGCCTACAATGCACGTAAATCTGATTTTGTCTGCCTTAGGATTGAACATGGACCTTTCCAACACAATAAACCCATCTGAATTATTATTTCTGTAATCAACTATTCACATTAAGCTGGAATGGTTGTGGACATTTATTAATATGCAGTGACACTTGTGTCTCTGTTAGATTCTAATCTTCAAGCTCTATATACTCAAAGCTTCTAGGAGCTATTGTAACAAACAATGGCACAAATGGCGACAAGGAAAAGAATAGGTGGCAATGCCCTTAAGGAGAGAAAAAAAGAAGGAATGAAAGGCATGGGCTAGATCTGCACCTTAAATTACTAAAACCCTTTCAACACAGCTAAGTCACTTTAAGCAGAACATTCTTTTGTCAGTGCTGCTTGTACCAATTACTTGAGCACAATAAGCTGTTCCAGAAAAATCCCTCATACGTCAGTCTGGTCATGCCACTACAAAATCTCTGCCAAAAGAGAAATAATCTGATGTGACGTGGTCACACTGACAAATGTTGTGAAACTGATCTAGTCAAATAGGAATTAAGTTGTAAATCACTTGATATAGTAATAACAAGTGTTTCTGCTGTGAGATTTCATAGCAAGCAAGATCTGTGTGAATGTCACTTCATGCTACAACTGCTGAACTCGGGCTGTGCTCAAGCTGCCAATAGCAGGGGAAGCTGGAAATGGTTAAAGAAAGACCAGATTCAATATAATATTAATTCATGTGCATTTTTAAAAAAGGATCTCAAACCAGACAGGAGCAATGTACCTAAGTCACTGAGGCTGCAAACTGATCAGTTCTTAGGTCCTAAGGCAGAGCATGTGGTCGTGCCAGGGAATGCATCTCAAGGGGTTACAATGGCAGCTGCACAACTGAGGTGTGTCTGCACATCACCTGCCCCTGCCACGCCACAGGGGATCAGGTGCTGGATTATGAAGGATGTGAAAAGTGGGGCCATCATATAATTCCAAGCACCAGCTCTGTGCAAGGCTATGTTGATGGACTGTAAATGGCTTTGAGGCAGGATCCATGTCTTGTATGTGTTCTTTGGAGAACAGAGGAAATTCAAAACTGAAGCAATTTCTGGATGTTTAGATAGATGATTTTCTGACACTTAACCAAGAAGACCTTAATAAGAAAAGGTCCATGGATTGTAAGAATTGTGGGTTTTTCAACTGATACATCCTGACTCTATTTTTCATCCACTTATACCTATAGGAGAGACTGGAAGCCATCTTTTAGGTAGATATTTAATGATTAACATCTTTATAAAAGATGCTAATCATTAATGTTGGAAAATGGAAATAAAAGAACTAGTAATTTTAGCATATGTAGTACTAATAGGGATATATCCCTGTGGATTCTGTGTCAAGTACCTAGCTCTCTCTACTTTTCTGAGTTTGATTATTGCCCAGCTCGAATTATTTTTTAAAATCCTATTACTATTAAATATGCATAAAATATTGTTGTTATTCACCATTACAAAACTGATCTGAATTTACACAGATTACATTCACTATTTTGGAATAGTTCCTCAGCTGTTGCAAATCTATTGGGTTTCACACAGCTATAGTGTTGTATGCCAGCTGGGAAGGCTGACTCCACATTTAATTAATCAGGTCAGGTGCTCAGGTGCTGTTAGACTGCTCCAGGATACCTTCAGTCTCATATGAAAGTGTTACTGGCCTGTCTGATCATGCTTGGCCAAGTGTGTTTAGTATAAAATGAAAGAGAAAGTGTGGAAAACAATAATGAGAAACAAAATTGACATTGTAAGGATATATTTGTTTATCTTGGTTAAGGACTTGATTATGCAAATACCAAATCAAGAAAAGGTACAAAGTCTTCAACAGTTTGTCCCTAAGTAACCACTGTGCTCGGATGAATAGATGTCCTTGTTCTGAATGCTGAGATTTAGACATTCCAGTACATTTTTTAGATGACTGAACGCTTCAGTTAATGTTCTATGCTCCTGGCATGTGTCACCATTTTAAGACTCAAGAAGTCTTGGGACAAGAGCAGTTCAAATTTATAGTGGTTTCTGAGAGAGAACTGAATGTTTTAAAAATAAAAACCTGCATTGTTCCACTGAGTTTAAGGTATTTTGCAAAACATGAATGTCATTTGTCTTGATCCACTGTCTCCTTGCGAGTGAAACCCATGGGAAAAAAAAGAGGTAAATACTGAATACTATTTATGAACAACTTTGTGGAATATCACATTTCTTAAATGCATTAAAACTTCAGAGAGCTATAGCAATTATCTTTACAAATCGTTAAAATATAATGGTACTGCACAGAGTAGGGATTTTACCAATGTTCTTTCTTTCTGTTGCAGAGCAGAAAATAAGGCTAAATTACACTTTTCATGAACTAAGTTAATTACTAAATGTTTTACTGGAATGCACCGGATTACTTTTACAAATCTACTTAATTTAACCTTTGGTCGCTTTGGAATTCAAGTGAGAAAAGTGTAATTCCAGTTCATAAAAACAAAAGAAGAGACTAAACCAGTTAGTTTCATGTGTTCTTTAATTCTTTAATCACTGCATTTGATTGAACAGAAGTTCAAAGGCTAAAATCCCAATCTTTTACTAATGCTAGAGGCCCTGATTTTACATACAATAGTACATATGCTTAACTTTGAAAGCACGAGCAATTCCAAGGACATTCATGTTTTCTAAGAATTTTTTAATTCTTGAAGAGAATATTTTTAACAAAGAATGTGTGCATCACCACTGGCCTCAATAAGAAGATTTTAGATTCCATGTTTTTCTGGGGATAAAAGGACATTTCTTTCTAGTAACGAACTCTGTAACCCTGACTGACTAAAAAACATAACTAAATAGACTACAAAAAGGTTAAGATCTATGTGATTCTAGGAAGAATGCCAATATAAATTTTAAAGATATAAATTAAAGCTCAGAATACACAGTTGGATGAAAAAAAATTGGTCTCCTTTGTATGTGAAAGCAGTTGGAAATAAATCCCTTTCTTGAGGAAAGTAATGCCACTGTATATGATTTAAAATTAAACATTCTTCCTCTGAAGACAGTCTTACTAGATTAGCTCATCTTGATGAATTCAAGAACTTCTTTAGGAAATAACTTCTTAAACACTGCACCAATAATGGAAACAGATGTTTCTTGTTCATAATTTTGGATGTTTTTTAAAGGATTATTTTTGGATTTCTTTTTAAAGTGTCAGCATTTTTAGCTCTATGCTGTCATAACAATTCTTATGAACAAGCAGTAGAAAAAGACAGCTAAGATGGATAACAGCAAATCGAGAAACTAGTTTTCCTCTTATTCTGAGATAACAATTGCCTCAAGAGCATTGGAATCAAAGAGGAGAGTTCTCCAAGACACAGACAAGAAGATTCATTCCAAGCTTTAGCTCTTCAAAATGTTTTGAATATTTCAGATTTATTTTTCAAAACTTTTATAAGGCAGTTTGAGGGTTTTTTGGAGGTGATTGGTAAAAGCAAAATACAGTAAGTGAAACTAAATAATTTTAAGTGAGATGGGGTGAAAGGCAGGGTAAGAGAAAAAGGAACAAAATAACATCTGCTAGTTGCTGGAAAAGGAACTAATTATACATCTGTCAAAGAAGGCAATATCATAGTTATCAACTTTGTGTTTATATTTGTTGTAGATACGATAACTTAATGACTTTTCACATAGCCATAATTAGTTAGAGACTTTACTGGCTCTAACATAAATTTAATATTAAATCCAACATTCACAAATGTACGACTCTTGCTGAAAAATGAAAGTCAGAAAATTCATAACCCATCAGTGCTGCCCGTGCCTCCTACAGCAAATTCATAACTGATCAGTGCTGCCCATGGCTCCTACAGCAAATTCATAACCCATCAGTGCTGCCCATGGCTCCTACAGATGGAATCCATTGCATGGACACCCACCCGCAGGTCTGGGCTTCTCCTGAGCTTCTTCCTTTCCAGACAAGAAGATACAAATCTATGAACATCTGCATGCTGTGGAGCACTAGATCTTTGACAACAAATGTGACACAAGATTTTCCCTTTAGTTCTGAACATGGACAGATCTGGAGGATGTGAGTGCAGTGTGACAGGGGCCATCCAGCCCAGCAGCTCACACCCACCGGGCATATCTGCATAAATCAACTTGAACAAGGAGGTCAGACTCCTAACACAGGCTAGCAGCTTTCTTGGGCAGTGCTCTCCAGGAGCACAACCCAACTGCTTGGCATTCAGAGCATGCATGAGCACATTCAGAGTAACACAGGAATAGATTTTACACAGCCAAAAGAATGAAAGCACAAAAGTTGTTTCATCTTACCATTTCACCCCTCGTGCCCTTTTCACCTCTCGGTCCCTGGAAGAAAGAGCAGGTGTTAATCCAATATGCTTTCTAGCTGCCTAGGACTGAAATAAGCAGATTAATATCCATGAGAATTATACTGCTCACATGAAAAGTCCAGTCTCATCTGTGGAAGTATTTACAGATCTGGGGGTTTAATTTTCCTGTACTACTAGAAAATGAAATTAGTTGAAAACGTCTTGTAATTCCTATGTATGGAAAGCTGTGTTCTTCAGCTTGCAAGTATGTTTTATCTCAGTAATTTTAACTGTGTCATCCATTGATCAGCTGTGTTCTCCACAATTTCATCCACATTCAACACATCAGTGCTTCACCATCTTTGAAGAACAAAACTCAATACTCTCCATCACTGAAATCCATTCACCACATATATGTATTTGTTTTATTATTAGTTCTACTCTCATAATCAGATTAGACACTATTTTTCTGTCTTTACTTTTGGCAGGTTTTGCACTTAACTTGTGTTCCTAAGGATGAGAAACTATCTTAAAATTCTTCTATGGAAAAATTTTGCATCTTGATGGCTGTGTTTCATAACACGTAGAAGTAATCTTCAACTAAAATGCTTTCTTGATGATAATGACAAACTTTTACATTCAATATGAAATCTATTAAAAGCCTTCATACAAATGCACACAACTGTAAAGTTTTTCTCCTCAGTGCAATTGGAAAGAACGGAGCAAGACAAAGTACTGATTTTTCCAGCAAGTGGAAAGAATTACAGAAGGGACATTCCCCTTCTTTCTATTTCATTTGTAAGTATTTGCATTTGTTACTTTTATTGTATATTTACTATTTTT
Organism: Acridotheres tristis; assembly: GCA_037013685.1. Classification (NCBI taxonomy): domain Eukaryota; kingdom Metazoa; phylum Chordata; class Aves; order Passeriformes; family Sturnidae; genus Acridotheres; species Acridotheres tristis. The sequence continues at coordinate 15,458,746 of CM072895.1, forward strand.
ATGATTATTTTGATTTTTAGACATTTTCATTTACTCCAAGTCTTCTTGATCAGGCAGAGGAACCTTCATGGTAAAAAGAGCTTCTAAACCTGACTTACATGGTTGGGTGGTCTGGAGACATGAGCCACGGGTTCTCTTGCAAAGCAAATCTGGCTCTGGTACCATGAGTGTGACAAGAGATGGAAACAGGGATGAGGGCAGAGCTCCCCCAGTGCAGGGAACCTGGGGTGCATTGAAAGTTGTCAGAGGCCACAATGATGCTTGAGTTGTAACAGGGACCTCCTCAGAACCTGGAGCAGCCTTACAAGGGCTCATGGACACTCCCAGAGTGTCTAGAAGGGCACTCTGGACAGTTCAGCCCACAAGAAATAAATTATATTGAAAGTGAGTGTGGATACTCTCTAGATATATCTCAGACCAAAGGCTGAGAAAGAATATCCAAGTGGTAATTACTGTGTGCTATTTTATACCTTGACTTGCCCACTGCCCCTGCCATGTGCCCTCTGCATGCTGTACTTAGGCAGAAGGCCATTGCAATGACTTTTTTGTCACTGGTTTCTGTAATTTTTTTCTTGTTTGTACTACAGGTGCTGGAGTCATATACATTAACTTACCAGCATGGTATAACAAGGAAGGTCCTGTTCGTTGCTATTTGCAAACAGAAAAATAAGAAGGGTGCTAGTTGAAAAACAAGAGGATTAAACAAAAGGGTAGTGAAATAAATACATTATGCAAAAGTGAAGGGAAACTTACAGGCCTGCCAGTTGGGCCTGCTACGCCTTCTTGACCAATAGGGCCAATATATCCCTGTAAACAAGCAAAGACTTTATTAGTTCACCATGTTTCCAAAATTAAGAAAATCCTCATGACATGTCCTGGTTTAAAGTTGCTCAGCACACAGACCTGTCAAATATCCAAAAGATCATGGTGATACTCTTTAAATATTGAGTTCACATTAAGACAGAATCAATAAGGTAAGTATTTTATTAATTTGTAATAATTGCGCTTGGAAAGTCACCACACACTCTTTAATGTGAAAACTGATGCACTAAAATCAGTGGAAACTTAAGTACTCTGATTACAAAAGACCACATACTTATTGAGCTACAACTTGAGCTGTATTACTGCCCACAAGTACTCTTGTAAGGCTGCCAGTAAGTGCTGCTAAAATGTCACTTTTCAGTTCCATTTCACTTGGAGCAAACTGCTTGTGTCCAGCGTTTATCTCATATAGGAATGTTTAGAAAAATAGAGTAGCTCTTAGAACAGTCCCCTAAAGCAGCTGCATCTGGTTAACTGAACAAATTCAGTTCTGTGATGGCAAAGGCAGCAGTGAGAGAACATGTTGTAGTAAGGCCCCCATGCTTCAACCTTTCACACTTGATGCCACACTGGATGCAAAATATGCTAATGATATTTCCACATTTTTTGGCGAGTAGCAAAGCAGAATGTCATGAAGAATGAGCTAATGAAGGTTAGGAACATTTTAGATAAAAACAAAATGTTCATTAAAAAAAGGCTACCTATTAATCAATAATGCCTGAGCACCACTGTGTCTTACTGCAGGCAAAGTTTGACCCCTGTTGTCTTTTGCTGTAAGAACACAGTTACACAATCAGCAGAATTGCCATCAAAAATGTTCAACTCCAATAGACAAAGAAATACAAAGTCATAAGATTACACTAGGAGATCCACACTTAGTCAGCAGAGCTTGCTTTTTTCTTTCAAGATTAAGGGCCCATCTCTGTTTGTGTGTCTGTTTGCATGATGTAACCAGAGCAGAGTTACATCTAGATTCAGACATAAAGATTTGGGTAGAGGCTTGTGGCCTTGTTAAGAAAAAAGTTTATTCTCTAAGTTAAAAATAGATGCCACTTGCAAACCATCCTAACAATCCCTTTCATGTAATAAAACACTTACAGCTTGGCCTGTTGGACCTTTGGGGCCCAGAATTCCAACTAAGCCAATGTCCCCTGCAGGACCCTGAAAATGCAAAGGAACAATTTAATCAAACATGGACATGAGCTATCCGCTTGTTTCAAACTCTTGTAATCAGTGAAAGTAAGATAATTTCTAAGAGCAGTAACAGTGAAAATACCAAGTGCACTGACCCAGAATGTTTGTCCTTAGACAGGGAGCACACAGTTCTGCCTACCATGTTCCAACAGTTCAGAGATATTTTGAACAAATTAGTGTTAAAGCTGTTTAATTCTTTGCTTTCATAATGTTCTCACTCTGTAAATAGCTTATGATCCAAGAGAAAAGAACGAGCACATACTTTTGGACCTGGGAATCCTTGAAACCCCATTAAACCTCGATCTCCATCTTCTCCCTGTAAGAGGAGCAGGCATCCTTACCATTAGTTCACGTTGCTAACTCTTGGACTACTTGTTTTGCATCAACCACTGTGATTACATACAATCTGTCCTTTCAGTCCAGTGTCTCCTGCTGCTCCTTGGTCACCCTGTGATCCTGGAAGGCCTCTTTTGCCTCGCTTTCCTGGATGACCTAGAAGCCCTTTCTCACCCTGTCAATAAGAAGAAAATGTATCTTTTATTACATTATGGAAGTTAGAGATGTAAACACAGGTTTCCTGTCAGAAGTGTGGAACATGATTTTTCCTTAAGAAATAGACTTATTCTATTCATTTTATTTCCCTCAGGAAAATAATCAAACATACACTGAAATGTAAATGTGACTTGACTACTCCTTGAATCGAAAACATAAAAACCATACATGTTAGATCAATTCTAGTATGCTATCTCCCACTGTAAGCAGTAAAATTCACAAAATGAAATACAGAATACACAGGTTAAAAGTAAATTTAAAAAATAATCCTCTGAGCAAGACACAGTGTACTTGCTGAACTCTCTGCTGTCAGACTAAAAGTCTACATTGACTCAAATGGAAACTAGACAAGTTCCTGCAAGAGAAATCCTCTGAGGACTATCAAATACACAGAAGACATTTCTAGCTCAGGAGGTTACTGAGGTGCAATAAAGACTGAAAATGCAGGTATCATGCTTTGTGCTTATGCTCTTCCCCAGATTTTACCTTTGTGTTATCTGGTTTGAGTCAGTATGTGCATTATTAATACTTGTTCTGTATTATATGTGGTAACAGTTTCCCCTCATCTATTCCTTGCCTTTCTCAGATTGCAGGCACTTCTAAGCAGGAACTACCTCCTACAGATCATTGTTTAGGCAAAGAAGTAAAATTCAGACTAGAGGCATTGGCAATAAAACACTGCAAATAATGAATACAGTTTATACTAAAATATATTCATGAAATGATAACAAAGACAGTATTTCCAGTTTCCAAGTAATTTAAGGTTTTAAAGAATGGCTTACCAATAAAATCTCAATATGAAAATGAGTTTAGATAAAAATCATGATTTTAGATTAAAAAATTCAATTTTAAATGAAGAAAATTATTTATAATGTTTCATTGTTTGCTTGTTTTAAAACTGAAATGAGTCTAATTAATATGAGGATATGCCAATATCAGGTACCTGGATCTGCCTGGAAAATGGAGCACACACAGATTTCTTTTTTTCTGAAAAGGCTGAAAAAAACAATTTGAGTCCCGTGATAAATGGACATCCCAGATACACTTATTAGCCCCCAAACCTGGGACTTAGGCTTGAAGTAATGGTAATGCTCTGCTACTAGATTGCTTAGATATTTAAATCATCCCAACTGTTCTAGTAGCTACAGAAGTTTAGAAATAAAAGTCAGGAAACATCTGACCCTAAAGATGGAGTAAATAAGTACAAAGTGTTTTGATGGCTTCTGGAGTTGGGAATAGCATTCAGATGGATGAGATCTCTATTTTCCTGTTACAGTTTATAGAAATGTGGTAAACACAACTTGTAATCTTACCCTTCAAATAAGACTTGCTGTTTGTTACTCCCATGATGAACAGCAGTGTGGTGGTTCCACAGCCACTAAATGCAGTGTGAGGAATAAGCAATATCAGTAAAACTGTACTCAAATAACCAGATCCTATGTGTGTACCTACCTTTAGTCCAGGTGCTCCCATGGGCCCTGGCATGCCTGGCAATCCCTTGGGACCTCGAGCTCCAGGATAACCTGCTAGACCTGGTAAGCCTGAGTTTCCTTTATTGCCCTTAACAAATTGAAAAGAATGGTTTACAAGCAGAACAGCCAAGCATGCTTTTCAGTGCATGCTGAAACAGGCAAGTAACATAAAATCAGTCAAAACCATTTAAAGCTTTCTGTAGGTATGGACACACAATGACAGTACATAAAAATATATAGAAAGACAATAATCAGCAGTGTCATATGGATTTCTGCTAATATTCCAAAAGTAACACAGTATTCATTTTTCAAGAAGAAGTAACTCCATGTGGAATAGAATGAGACTACCTTCTCAAAGAAATATTCAAAATTCAACATGTTTATTTATAAGGATCAGGCATACTGGTAATACTAGTATGGCTGTGTACACTCTGTAAAGATTCACACACAATAACATTACTAGATGAAGAAAGATCAGAACATTTGTTCTGAAAATGCATGAAAACATCAGCCTATAAACAAAAGCAACTATTTTAAATGAAAAAGCATGTTAGGGAGTACATGGAGTTAAGCTACTTCTGACATGTTAAAAAATACAAAATGGAAATCTGTTACCATACAAATTAATATTTCTGTGATGCAATTAATAGAAATATATGAGTATATAAATCTTCCTTATTTCCTATGACATACAGTTAAGCACTCATAGAAATAAAATAGTTATATAAAACATGATTTTTATATTAAATGTGATTTTTCTGGGCCTTTGAATATGGTGCTGTGTCTTATAGATTGATGGACTGATAAACTTACATAGCAAAAGTTCTGCTCTTTTTATTCATTGTGGCAAAGATCAGTTATAAGCCTCCCTTTACTACAAACTGTAATCGGGTAATGGAGTTGTCTTTACTATAATTGTATGACATCTTCAGTGGAAAAGCAAAAATGTAAAAATTCTTTGGGGTGGTTGTCCTAAATCCAGCTCCAAAGAATTTTAAGAATTTGGCAGAGGTTCATGACCTGAGACTGGAGAGGCTTGAGTAGGCTGCACCTGCCCCCTACGGGTAACTTGTTTAATTTTCTCTTTGTTCAACCAGATTGGAAATTTATACCTGAAACAACAGTGTTTCATCCAGCATCTTGGCTAATTCCTAATGCCAAATCTAACTTGGCAACCTTTCATTACAATTACTGGCTCATCTGAGTAGAACTACTGAGAAATTCATACTGGAAATCAAAGTGATCAGACTTTCAATGATGAGAACTACTCAAGGAACAGGAATCATTCTCATCATTCTCCTCCTCTCTGGAGGGACTAATCTGAGAGCTGTGTCACTGCTCCCAGAGGCAGCAGGTCACCACCTTTGGCCCACAACAAAGAACAGTCAGACCAAAAACTCATTTCCAAGAATGCTCTTAGATACCTCACATACCTAATACTCTATTTCACTGGTTTTGGACAAAGCTTTGTAATTATTTAGGTAGACAGACATAGGTTACAAACACTAAGTCAATAAGGAAAATTTAGGATTATCTCAGACTCTAAGAGGAAATAGTCTCAGGTTCATTTTCAGGAACAGAATTGTGCAGCCTCTCTAAGAAACAACTTTAGCTGTAGCTACTTCTGTCATATACCAATATACCATATACCAATGAAACAGTTCTTCTCAGACCACATTTCCTTATGCTAACTTCATATCTTGGCTTTGGATTATCAGGAGCAAAAGACAAAGAAAACAAAAAAATTGGTAAAATTTTCAAGATACTCGGAGAACTGAGGATGGTCTCTTCTTTTTAAGTACCTTAACCCTGGAAAATCTGTAATGCAAAATGACATTGAGGGAATGTGGAAAGCAACTTACCTTAGGGCCAGGCTCCCCTGACAGCCCAGTCTTGCCAGGGTTCCCAGGAATGCCTTCTGGTCCAGGGTACCCAACTGCTCCTTTCTGCCCTGGTGGCCCTGGTTTTCCCTTGAAAAAAAATTCAAATCAAATATAGCACTGTTGGCTCTCTTCATCTTCACTCCCCCATAACACGATTTCAGTCACAGCATTTCCCAAACCCTGCATAGCAGCAGACCGAGGGATGTGAATGGTGGCAGAGGGAGCTCTGAGTTAGCATGTCTGGTTTAGAGCTCTACTGGTTTGGTTTAACCTTAGACTTGCCCTGCCATGGGATCTGAGCAGCTTCATCTGAAATCATGGGACTGACCCCTTTGTGTGCCAGCCTTGGAAGATGCCTGAGCGTGTCAATTCTTAAACTGAAGTGAGGAAACCTGATAAAGTCATTTATTTATTCTTGGAAAAAAACTAACCATATACCTTTTCAGCCTTTATTTTACTAAATGCTCAGTACTGGACTTTCACAAATTTATGCTGTTCAAAAATACAAATTTATAATTTAATATAAGTTTGTGGTAACTGTTGCTATACTTACACAAAAAAGACCTCATGGCACATCCAACAGAAGAACACTGATTTCCTTCCTTACAATTATTTCCCTTTATACTGACATAGACTGTCTTAAAAAGCTTGGAGTTCTGCACTAATGTCTCTATAAATGCCATTTCTCAGAAATGTAAAATGTTCTTACTACAACACATTTTGTCTGAAAAAGTATTGTAACACCAGCCATATAGAATATAAGAAGTGTGCCATCCTAATCTTATTTCTAACTTCTGGTTCTTAAGTATCTTCATTTGGGATGTGCTTTGAAACTTCCTCAAGTTCTAGTTTTACTGCCTTCTCATTTCTCTGTATGTCTTGCTTTCCTTCTTTCCCTTTGTCTGCTGAATGATCCCTGCAGTCCTCCAAAAGAAAATGCAGAGTATTTACAAAGGACACACAGTTGCTTGTCTTCAAAAGGCTCCTCTTGCACTCTGCCCAGCAGGTACAAGCTCAGTGCAACAGCTGCATTTCTCCAGTTACTGACAATGTTTTGATGTGAGGTAATAAAAGTTATTTACAATATGTGCTTGAGTGGCATTATTTATTAAGGGACCAAAATAACCTTGATGCATTTTGTTCTTCATTATGTTTACAGAACACCTACTGCTTCCTGCTCTGTTTTCTCCCTCAGGGAGAAGGGTGTGCAAGTCAGCTCCTCTACAGTAACTCAAGAAAAAACATTAAAAATTTCAGCTCAGGGCAAGCAAGAGAAATAAACAAACCTCAAGGCATTTACCACATGTATCCATCATGGACATATGGATCCAAGCTTCTGTGGGCTGCACTGGATCAAAGAACTGATGGGGTCAGAAGTGAACACAAGTACAGTTCTGTGCAATATAATGTGAACTTCCGAATGGACTCTACAAATGAGCTAATTAAATAACTTCACAAGTGCTAAGGACCTTAGTGTTGGTTGCACGACACTTCCATATGTCAAGTGACTGAATATAATATTGGCATAATTTGATAAAATTTTAAAAATTATTAATATTAAAAAATGACAGGGGTTCCTTCATACTTCTGGATAATAAGAAGGTTCTTTAGAGTGAACACAAGGCATTCTGGTAACCCTGACATGATTCAGTTTTGGTTTTATTAGCTAGTATTTTCTTTGTTTTATAATCTGAAAATAGGCTCTAGAATTTTGTTACTTACAGGAATTCCAGCTTTGCCTGCTTGACCTGTTGCTCCTTTCTTCCCTGTGGGCCCCTAGAAGTTACAAATATTTGTCAACTGACAAAAGTCTTAAATTCAATTCCCTAAGAAGAGCTGAGGATTGTTCCCCTCTGGTATCCATGTTCACATTGCCTGGCTTGGGACCAGATTATTCACATTTCAGGAGACAGCAGAAAGTTTTTCAAGTAAAAGCAAATACATTTTTGGCAGAATTGGGTATATTTTTCCCTGTTGTGAACCAGTTTTTAAAACTTTTCCAACAATAAGCATAAAATGTTTTTCATCATGAATCTGGCAATTTCCCTTATATCAGCCACCCCCCTGTGAGGAAGTAAACTTTTAAAGTATTTCCTGTACTTTTTAAAAGGGAAGTCATGGAAAGTCATTTTTACCTAAGAGCTGCACAAAAGATAAAATCTGCTTAGAACCAGATTTTTTTCCATCTTGACTGATCTAGAAATTGGTAGTCTTAGAAAAGTGAGAGAAACTGGGCAGGTAACATTCTTGTAAGTGGCTTATGACACAGGAGGTCATGCACCAAGGAAGAAAAGCTCAGAATGGGTCAAAAGCTTCTCAGAGAACTTTGTTAAAGGATAGTCTGCACAGATTATAAAGATTTATAGTATCCATTTTATCCTAACACTAAAAGATGCAACCACTGAAGAACAGGGACAAGAAAAACACTCGTTAGCATAGAACAAGTAGAAAAGATTTCCAAGATTTTCCAGACTAATTATTTCAAACACACTTCTTAAAGCAGAAGTTATGCTATAACTATCATGCTGCAATATGACACAACATGCAATAAAGTGAAAAAGTGTAGGTAATTATAAGTGTAAATGTTTTATCATTATGCAAATATGACAGAAGCAGCAAAATGTTGTTCTATTGCTCAATTTAATGCCTTTTTTGTTAAGGATGGCCTAAAGAAGCCCACCAATCAGAATTGGGTTGTGTATATTCAAATAACTTAATGTTAATAACTTTATATTGCTCTCATTAAGATTTCTGGATGCACGTAAAATAAACCCAGATGATTCAGCATTGCAGTTTATGGGATTAGCTTTGCAAGACTTGTTACAGCAGCACCAGTAATGCCACAGGAGTTAAGACTATATTAATGTTTTCACTGTTAACACTTTAGTGAATATCTTGAAACTCTCACAGGTAACTCCACGCCAGATATTGGTTCCACATTTGTAAGTGGCAATATTAATCTGAGAGGCATTTGCAAGACAAAGAAAACATTTCTTCTAGAGGAATTGCTGATTCCTGGGTCCTGGGATGTGAGTAGTTTGTGAAAAGCCATATCTGAGTTCACAGTTAGAGTACATGCTCACAGTGTCTCCACATCACATTTCCTTTCTGGTGCTCCCCAGTTGGAGTCTACTACAGATTCTTGGAATTACCTACAAGCTTTTGAAACTCTAAAAGAGCTGCTTTATGGAACTTCTCAGACAAAATATCTCATTTCAATTGCAATGGTAATTGGTATTTTAAGAAATCTTTTAGCCTAAATCTTTTGAAATCTCAAAAGCCAATGATATTCAGTCCATGGCAGAACACAAACACTTCTGGCAATTTTCAACACATTATTGAGATGAACTAATATTTCCAAAGAGAAAGATTTGTTCTTTGAACTTTGTCATGACTTGCTCTGTCATTATTGCTCTAGTATTCTGTAGCAAATTCCTTATTCTCAGTCTCTGAAAATTCAGTGCAGTGCAGTACCAGGAGGCTTCATTTACAGAACAGAGAAGAAAAATCCCAGTTGGCCTCCAGAGCTACTTTGCCACAAGAAACTCCACTTTAGGGGATAATTAAATATCACTCAAATGTTTCCAGAACAGCCTCTCATAATGCTTGGTATCACTCCAAAGTAAAACTACTTACCTATCAAATAACACATATTTACTAACCACGATCATTACGCAATTTTCCATTTTATATTTTTCTTTTTTTGTCCCTGCAGGTATGAAAAGGAAACCCACACACTCAGTTTTAGCCTTATGGAACACTTTTCCAAGCACAGCCAGTGAACAACAAAACCCTACAAATTCCACTGAAGTGCAGTTTTGATTTACTCTTTTCTACTTACTTCTGAACCTCTTTCTCCTTTTGGTCCTTGCTCTCCCAATTCACCTGGCTCTCCCTTTGAAAAGAACATACATTAAATAAATGAAAAGAATCATTTGAATGCAAATGAAAATATATTTTCAACATTCGATTGAGAAATCTCACTTGTTTGAAACACTTACTGGAGGGCCTTGTTGTCCAACAAGTCCTCTAAGCCCTGGAAGACCTATATGACCCTGGGAAGAAGAAAAAATTAAATTATTGCAATAAAGGTAAGTCAGGCTGCCATGCCCAGTGAGCTACAGACTTCCTTGTAAAGCTCATCCTGGGAGGTGCTGGGTGGACCCAGTTTCATTGACATGGCCTAGATAAAGTATGGTCAGATCTCCAAGATCAAACTCTACAGAGCTTTTATTCTTTACATTCTCTACTCCAAGCTGCAAGTGGGTATTACATATTGTTTAAAACATTTCTGCACTTCTGTAAGCATAGATTTGGTACATTAATTTATTACTATGTCTGTCTGTATTACTGTGTAACTTGAATATTCCATGTCAAGGACTGTCTCTCTTGTATTTCAGTGAACTGCATCAGTGATAATGTGCTGAAAGACTGAGTGAAATTAATGACTAATTTCTAGGATTTGATTTACAGTAAGTAGTGCTTAAATTTCAGAGAAAAATGTTAACTAATACAGTGTTACAGAAACACAGAACTGTTTAGGTTAGAAGTGACATTTTGAGATCATTTATGGAACCCTCTTTCTCAAGCAAGGCCAGCTAGATATGATTGTCCAGGATCATGTCTAGTCAAGTTCTCAGTATTTCCACAGATAGAGACTCCACAACCTCTATGGGCAACCTGTTCTGGTGTTCAGCCATCCTCACAGTAAAAAAAGCAATTTCGAAAGGAATTTCATGTGTTTCAGTTTTTGCCCTTTGCCTTTTGTCCTGTCACTGGACACTATTGAGACAAGTCTGTCTACTTCATCTTAATTTCCTCCCATCAGGTATTTACACACACTAAGGTCCCTGGAGCCTTCTCCAGCTGAGGAGTTGCAGCTCCCATGTCCCCATAGCAAAGATGCTCCAAAGTGCTCCAAGAGTGCATCAGTGCAGGGAGGGACCAGCACGTGCATCTCTGCACACCTGTGAGGGCAGATGACACCTCTGCTGCATTACTCCTCACGTCTGCATAGCATGCCACGTTCAAATAAAAAGGCTAAAACCCCAAAGGGATTCATTACCTTGTAGCCCTCATCACCAGGCTCTCCTCTATCTCCACGTTCACCACTTCGTCCCTAGAGAGCAAACCAAGGAGCAAAATGTAACAGCTGAACTGAATATAATGCTGCAGTGAAATATGAACACAAAGCTGGGATTTCTCTCAAAACAGACTAACCACTGGGAGGGAACTGAGGAATATAAACATAAAGGTTAGCTTGGCCAAAGGAATAAACATGATTTTTTTCTAAACAGAATGCATTGCAGTTAGACAGTGGCCACAGGCTAAATTTTTTTGTAACTGCAGATTAGAAGCTAAAAGATAAATATTACATGGGGCTTAATGAAACAGAAGGGAGGATTGACCTCAGTGGAACTTCTTCAGATTTATACTTATATATAAATATATATATATATATATGTATGATTTTAAAATCTGAATGGATAAATGAAGTTACTCTCGTTTCAAGACAAGCAAGGAAAGCTCTCTTATGGCTTCTGTAACACATCCCATTAAAATCTGGATTCTTTTCTGAAATGACTTGCTGTACTCAAAATCTGATTAAATTTTGAAGTTTGTCCTAATAATTTTGAAGGTTCATAAATGCTGCAGAGATAGACTCCACATATGAATTCAGGACAAAAATGGTTACAAAATGCAGTTCTCTAAATCAGCCCAATGAGTTTCCAGTGATAACGAAATAAAACATTTTTGATTAATAAAGCAATTAAGTATAACTCAGGGTAAACAGAGTTTTAAAATTTTCTAGAATGCACGGATTTAAACACAGACTAATGGCATTAGTGTAATTAAATAGAGGGCAGAGATGTTTAAGTAGGAAACAGCACATAACAGCATTTTCAGAGAGAGATTACTCATTAAGGGACCATCATTCTATGTTTTTGTATTGATTTCTGAGACAGTGATATAAAGCTTCAGAAATAAATGCATTGGCTCTTGTCTTGAGATGCACTAGTATAATTTTTTTGAGAAAGAAAGACCTACTGGTTCACCTATGGGCCCAGGTAGTCCAGGGACTGTATTGTCTTCGCCTGGGTAACCCTAAATCAAAGATAAGTATTAAAAAAAGTTAGCTTGGAAGTTCAACCTCATTTACCATGCACATAAGTTCAAATGCTAATAAAAAGCAGAGAAGACATTCTATAGATGCTAGAAGTGAATATGATGCTTATGGTTTAATGTAATGGATATGGTAACTCCATTTTAACATTCACCTAAATGTCCAAAGACATTAAGGCCTAAAAAAAGGTAAATATTCACTTTGTTCTCTAAAGCAGCTATAAGGAAAAAAATTAATTGAACAATATCCATGTAATTATGTCTTTAATGAAAAAAAGGATAAACAGAATATTTGACAAGGGAAAAAAAGAAAATTTCTTCCACTATTTTGAGAAATACACTCAATATAAAGAAAAACAAGAGTACAGAAGACTCCAACATTAAGTCTGAAGTCTATTAAAATTTAAATATGAAATAACTGCCATCCAAGTTAATAAACAAAAGATTATCTATTCCAGATGATACCTAGCAACAGTAATGCAAAGAGAATCACATTTTAAATATGATTAAGGACCTCTACAGTGCATCAAAGTGGTTTTTCAGAAGTGACCAGGCAATCTAGACACCTAGCTCTCAACAAATTAGTTTTCAGTTATTGTTTCTTAAATCATATCAAAACCTATTTATAACATCAAGCACTAAATTCTATTCACAGTATTTATTGCCAAACTCGCTCTTGGTTGTAGCTCTGTGTCAAGGGCAGCTCCCATCCAATCTCTGTGAGATGAATCCATGGTGTTGCCTTCGTGGGGACACAGTGAGCATACAAATCTGTTTTCAGGATTTGAAACTTGAGAGAACAACAGTAAATTTCACACTAAAATAGCAGCACTGAGGCCACATCCTGTCCTTAACATTTTATATTAACCACAGACATTTGTCCATCCTAGTTGGGCTTCCAGGCAAATCTGTGGGTGTACTCACAGGCTCAGAGTTAAGTAAATATTTAGCTGGTTCTGCACTGATTATTTTTGTCAGCAGTGCTTGCTAAGGGCAGTGATGCTGTCTGATACAATAGACTGTTCTGTACAATGGGTACCTTGTCTTTTAAAACCTCAAACATTTTAACAGTCTGATTTGGGACTCCATCTCCAAATGACCCATTTCCTCACTTTGCATTTCTTTTCATAGTCTTTGACAATACTAACAAATACTGCAAATGGTGGCTTTAGCTGCTTGCTGTGGAAAACAGTGGGTGTGCAGTAACATTTCCTCCCTTTATAATTTCACAGAACAGATCAGTAAAAGCCATGTCATACCTTTTCTCCTTTGGGGCCTGGGGGCCCTGAGGGCCCTGGAGGACCCTGGTGACCCTAAAGAAACAAACCAAATACAAATCATTTTAAAACAAATAATTAAAGAAATAATTAATTCCAAAATTTCTTTCAGCTATTTGCTACATTTCTTTTCCTGTTTGCAAATTATTCTAAGTCATGTTATGACAACAAAATCAATGGCAGAAAATGGGCTGTGTGCAGGAAAAGCTCTATGCACATTGGGAAATTACATGTTCTGATGGGACAATGTAGGTGATGGGAGCTGGGCTGGTTCTTCCTTGAAAGTTAGGGTCAGTGATGGGTCTTTGAGTTTGGAAAAGAAACTGCTCTGTAAGAGGATGACTCAATCCATCTATGATGATTTTCACAGCTATTTTTCAGTGAAAGCCACAATATCTTTATGTCCTTCAAATAACCTCATTCAATCAGTTTCTGTTACTGAAATGGAAACTACATGGCCAGACAGCAAGCAGAGATGGTGGTGTTTGCTGAGCTCTCTTTATAATGAATAGCTGTGGTAGTTTCAGAGGAACTTTGTTCAGAAGGGGTGAGAAACATTGGATAAACAACAGTTTAAAGTTTGTGGTCAAACCTCCCCGTGAGCGAACTCACAAAAACCAGGCATCCTTGCTTAAGGCTAACATTTCTGAGTAGGCAAGCACGTCATATAAACATCAGTGAGTATCTGGCTTTCCTGAGAATATTTGTGCACTCTAGATACAGATTCCTAAGATATTTGAAATTAGAGTACCACAGACTTACTTTGGGATGTATGTGTATCTGAATTTAGTAAAAAACGTACCCCATAACCTGGAATTCCTGGCTCTCCTTCGGGTCCCATTCCTCCTAGGTGTCCCTGTTAAGTGCAGTAATCAGTGAGAAAGAAAGGAGCTTCTTTGCAAAGTGCTACAACAATGTCTACTTTATAAAGTAAGCACTTGGAAAAATCTTGAAATATGGACATTTGACACCACAGACAACTTTCTTGTAGGTCTTACTTCATTTATTAAAGAATACTGGGCTTTTCATTCTTCTGTGGAATAAAGGGTCAGTGTTTTCAGTCCTAACCTTAGAATCTTTCTGCATAATTAAATAAAAAGATCTGAGCTTTGAGAGATGTGGAAGAACTCTCTTTATAAGTGTTAGTATGTCAAGAGAAGCAGGGGATGGTCATCACCTCAGAAAGTTGACTCCTTCCTTGAAAGTGTTGGCCATTATATAGTAAACTTTGCTTTTGTACTTCATGTGCTCAGGATCACACTGCTGCATTCAGTGGCCACAAGACTGGACTGAGACAGGCATGTTGCCTCTCTAGAGTGGAGCCTGGATGTGTCTGTGCATCTGTCACACAGTATGGAGCAAGCTTGGGGAGCTTACTATGAAAGGAGCTAAAAGTCAATGGAATAGACTTAATTCAGTTAACTTTGGATCAGATTCCTATTTGATTGGAGTAGTAGTCTTCATCTGAAATGCTTTGTTTCAGCCATGGCTAAGGCTTATTGAATGTGATAGCAAACCCCTTGATTTTTGTTCTTGGAACTGGAAAGGTTTATAAACACCCACAGCAGTGAGGTTATGTGTGGAGTGTGGGACATGAGTATTCCATGCTCTGCCATCCCGTTCCCCTAATTGTCAGATGACAAAAGCTTGAGATGGTTCCTTCCAGATCCATGCCCCAGGTTTCTGTTTTGTGAGGTGAACAGGTCTCGTTCTGATGCTGAAAGACCTCTGAGCTCTTAAGTAATCATGCTTTGTACTAACCATGGGACCTCGAGTTCCTCTTGCACCTTTGGGACCAGTTTTTCCAGGCTGGCCAGAATCACCAGCAAGTCCAGTTTCCCCTGGAGGGCCAAGCTGCCCCTTTTCCCCCTGTTGGTGTTATTGTATTAAAAATAATAAGAGATTGACATTAAGTTTCAAAATGCAGTTTATGCTTAATCAAAATGTGTAACAGTATTATTCATTAGGTATGATATTTACTGTAGTTATTAGAATGTCTGAGCCCAGAACTCTGCAATATAAAAAAGTCTCTGCTAAAGCCTTCCCATTATGTTTTTGTTTTCTTTTAGCCAAAGCTTAAAACAGAAACTCTTCTGAGTTGCAAAAGCACATCCTGAAACAAATTTAAATTTCCTAAGACCTTGAATGTTATTGATTGCAGAATGTTGACAATTCTAATTGCTATGGCTAACAAGAAAAAAAATTGGCTTGAAGCATGACACAAAACAGGGATAGTTTTGGTTCAATGGAATTTTGTAATGTAAATTTGAGTTTCAGATAAAAGGAAGGGAAGTGGGGAAGATGAAAAATACTACCTTCTTTCCTGAACGGCCCCTCTGGCCTGGATTTCCTGGTGTTCCTTCAGGACCCTATAGATTTATTAGGGAGAGAAAAAGAAATGATTGAGAAAGGCCTGGAACATGTTAAACCTGTACTCCAAACTGCATAACTAAGTAGGCTTTTGTAAAGCAGAGAGGTGGGAAGAAAAATATCATTAACTGTGTCTGTAAGCAAGTTAGTAGGGCTGCCTCAAGTTATGGCATAAACAAGTGGGCAAGTATTAGGGATTATTTATCAAAGTAGTGGAAATGCACTGCAAACAGGGGAGAAAAAAACCAATAAAGCTTGTACACACAGAAAATATTACTTTACAGATTTGTGAAGCTTAGTTGTCGCTTCGTAAGCTACTGTTTAAGGAAAATCTAATATTACTCTCACCTCCAAAGAAACACTCAGACAATGGGCTATAGGAAAATGATTTCCATGTTTAGACTAGGATATTATGATCTGTCTGCATCCCTAGAAGGAGGTCAGACCAAAACTGTGCTGTGTACACTCCTAGATGCCAGGGAGGACGAGTGGAGAAGAAGGCAGCTGTAGAGCTGCCTTTGGAGCATGAAGAACAAAAACGTGAAAAATACTTCCCTAACCACATCCTCCCAAAAATCGAATTGCCAGACCTGCCTGTCTCACTGAGGCACAGAAGCACTGCTGATGTTGTTTATTGTACACAAGCATAATTACACAGACATGCCAGGGTTGAGCTGTTTTACAATAATTTCAATGTATGAAACTTTCAGTGTTCCGCAAAACTACCAATTCAAAATAGTCAAAGAAATAAACCTTGTTCTGCAGAGCACTAAGGGTGCCAACAACCAAAAGAACACTTTTTTCTTTCCCTAGGAAAGTAGTTCACTGCAAAGAATCCAGAATATAACACTGATGCTTAGAGGACAGAGTGGACAGTGCTCACAGCCGTGAACAGCTGGCTTTCCAACTAATGTTTTGTCAGACCCCACCATCACATAAGAGCTACACAGAAGGCAGCCAGAGGACTGCAAACGAGAACATGATGATTTTTGGTAAGGAAAGTTGGTCTGATTTAAAGCTACAATACTTGCTTTGGAAACTGTGCTCCAAAATTAGTTCTCAGGAAGAAGTTGCTTACAATTTTGCGGATGGATTTTAGTTGCTAGGAGTGATGCCAGAACAAATAGGCAAACTGATCTAACAATGTTGCATGTGAATTCTAATGCTTGCCTACTATTTGATCTGTGTATGCTTGTTGCCATATTGTTTGGAGAGATCTGAAGTGACAGGCTCCAGGTTGTGTGGCACGTGTGTCTGGATGACAGGTGGTGAGGAATCACTATTTGCCAAGGGATCACATAGTGAAGGTAGGAAAAGCATTTGTCTCCTCTCTCTACCAATCCTGAACCACTCTGCAAGCTTATTTAAATATGGTCATCTCTAATTACATAGAAAACCAGAAAAATCAAAAATAAAGGAAGAAGGAAAAATCAGCTTTGTTTACTAAAAGCAAACGAACAAGTCCATTTTAACTGTAAAACACTTACAGGAATTCCCATTATACCAGGCTCACCAGGGGGCCCAGAATCTCCTGGTAATCCCATTTCTCCTTTTTCACCACCTTCTCCAACAAGTCCCTGGTCTCCAGGGTCTCCCTAAAACACAGTGAAAGAAACCCCAAAAATCCTTCAGTCAAGCTGCTGCCACAGAATTACTTGTCATAAGAAAAAGAAATTCTGGGTCTCTGAGTTTGAAAAAAAGCATGCTGAAACTGATGTGAATCTTCCCAGTCAAATTCAGATCAGGCTCTAAGTTAGGGTAAAGCCCTTTCTATCTCATTCATACACTCCTACAGCCACATTTTGCCTCATCCATCACCAAGTATCTGACGTTGTTCTGACATCCCCTGTCCTGGCACCTGCCACAGTCCCTGGCACAGTACTGATCCAATCCAGGGAGCAGAGCAGCCTTGGGCTTGCTTTCTCCAGCACTTTATCCACCACAGACCAAAGCTGTACTCAGGTAAAGCCTGCTTTTCTTTGTCAAGGCATTCAGCTTTGCAGCCCTTGCAAGGTAGATATGTACATAAAAGGTACAGAAAAGCCTGTACTTTACAGGATGTCTATGTTAAGACTAAGTGCACTCAACAGGGCTCAGTTGATCAGATGCTGACCTAGGTTAAAGAATTTGGGTCCTTAGGCTAAGAGTACTTCAACCTGCTACAAAAACTTAATGTACCTTTGGGCCATCTTTTCCTTGAACACCATCTTCTCCTGGAGGCCCTGGTTCACCCTTATAGAAAGAAACAGTTGAAAACAAAGTTATTGCCTAAAGCTCTTGACTCATGCTCAGTTTTATACATGTTTATTATCTTTTGGGCAACTTTTATGTTGCTGTTACAGTTTATTTATCTTCAGTGTCACAGCCTATGAATATCCAACGCAAGAAAATATAAAAGATGATCAGCATTAGAAAAATGAGGCAATACTATGTCCATATAACCATGGAGATTTAGACAGTGGCGCTGGGATTTTGTTTGGTTTCAGAGTATATAACATGTAATTACAGTAACCTCAAGAAATATACCTAATCTGCCCTGAAACTTCCATGTTTATGTTGATAACTACTATATTGGTATGATTACAGACTTGCTGTAGGGCCATTTACCATCAGAAACATTTCAACAACATAATCACAGAATCACACAAAATCATCAAGGTTGAAATAAAGCTTCAAGACCATCTAGTCCAACAGTCAGCCCAGCACCACCACAACCATATTCCCAAGTGCCACACCCAGATGTCTCTCAAACACTTCAAGAGACAGGGACTCCACCACCTCCTATGGGAACTTATTCCAATGCCTAATTACTCTTTTAGTGAAAATTTTACTTCTAATATCCAATCTGAACCTCTCCTGGTACGACTTAAGGCCATTCATTCTCTCATTTGTTAGCTGGCAGAAGAGGCAGACCCCCACCTCACTACAGCCTCCTTTCAGGTAGGTGTGGAGAGCAATGAGCCTCCTTTTCTTCAGGTTAAACAGCCCCTGCTCTCTCAGCTGCTTCTCATAAAATCTGTGCTTCATCAGCTCTGTTGCCCTTCTCTGGACTTGCTCCAGCACCTTTAGGTCTCTTTTGAAATGAGACCCAGAACTCAAGCTCAAGGTGCAGCTTTACCAGTGCCAAGTACAGGGAAAAATTCACAGCCCTGGTCCTGCTGGCCACACTATTTCTGACACAGGCCAGGAGGCCATTGGCCTTCTTGGACACCTGGGCACAGGTTCAGATGCTGTTGACCAGCATCTCCAAGTCCCTTTCTGCTGAGCAGCTCTCAAGCTACCTTTCCCCAATCAATACTCTTTTAAACTTGCTGCAATATTACACTGTTTTGTTTTTTTCTTTAAAAAAGAGACTATCAGAAAATAGCTTCTTATTGAATTCTTCTGATATATCAAGATTTCTCAACCAGAACTTCATTCATAAAACACTTTTCCGTTGTGGGAGAAGATTTGCATCGACAGCTTACCCTTAAACCTTGGTCACCTGGTTCTCCAGCCTTCCCAGCAGGTCCAACGTCTCCCTGGGATATCACAAGGAAAATCATTGGATTTTAAAGGACAATATTCATAACAAGGACAGGGTTTACAGCTGATGGAGTCATCATGACAATAACAGTATTTTTTAATGGTCCCTTTCCTGTATCACTGTCTACTTAGCTAAAGAATCAGGTCTCTCTGATTTGCTTTTATGAAAATTTGAAAATATAAGCATCTTAACAGAGAATAATTCCAACATTTACCTTTGTGCCTGGTTCCCCCTGCAGACCAGGTTCTCCTTCAGGGCCAGGAGGTCCCTGCATGGTACAAGAGCTACTGTTACATGACCACTAGTAATAATTTTGCAACAATTAAATAATACACCCCAAACTGAAGCAGAAGAATAGCATGAGACACTGGGAAAGATGAAGGTCTGAAAATCAAATCAAGACAACATAGTTCTTTGTTCTTCCTAGAGCCAAACAGAAAAGAAAGGGGGGTATAGAAGGAGTTCAGGAAATGCACTGTGGGTCAGGAACATATTGAAGACTCAGCAGTACCACTAAGCCTGTACCTTTCACCATAAATTACTGCTGAGACAGCATCTGTAAATCTCTGTAAATCTGACTGACAACTGTTTAGGCTTGGGGCCAAGTAGGTACAGCCTTTGGAGAACTCAGCCCTTTCTGGAGGCCTCAGCCCTTAATGAGTTGATGGTATCAGAATGCTTTCCGTAAAGTTTACATATAAGCCTTTTCTTAATTGTGAGAAGTCTGGATTTTGGGAGGCTGAGGAAGAGTGTTTCTTTGAATAAGCCAAATCCCTACTGTTCTAAGTGAGCTCATCCCTCAGGTACTTCGTTACAAATGTGGCTAATACATTCTGTCACATTTCTCTCAATGAAATATTAAAAAGAAAGCAAAAAACAGAAGCAGAAGTTAGGAAGAAGGCTGTCTACAGCTGCTTTCTTTTATGTACAATTTCAAAGAACATATGATTAATGGTGTTTTACTGCCTAACTGCAAGAACAGTGTTTCCAAAATAAAAAAAAAAACGTTGTTTGCTTAATTAAACATTCACCTTCTATGAGAAATGTTACGACTGTATGCTCAGAGAGAGTGCTTACAACAGAACAAGCTAATTATTTCAGACATTTTTGGTAACAGTTTTAAGTAAGAGTCTTTCTGTAGCTCATTAAGTCAGCTGCAGGCAATAAGAATAATTTTTACAAACATATTGTCCAGGCTTATTCAGCTGTTTGAGTATTTGTAATTGCTATATGAGTGATTAAAATCTCACCTCAAAACCTGTTTCTCCAATAGGGCCAGCATCTCCTGGTTGTCCTCTTGGACCCTGGCATTAAACAAAATTTTGGATGCATCATTCAATTAACATTAAATTACATTGTAGAGTGTTTAATTTGTCTCTTCACAACTCTTCCAACTGGAATAAAGAAATGTATTTCATTGTCTTTCCTCCTGAATCCAACAGTGTATCCAATTCTCATGATAGCACACAGCACCAACCTTGACACACTGAAATAACAGATCTCAAATAATAGCACAGATGTCTTTTCTTTTAGGTCAAAAATAAATTATTATCTGAACTAAGCTCTTCTCTTGACTAGTTGAGACTTTGTTTAATTAAGATTTGTTAGACTGTCTGGTTTGTTTTGTGGAAAAGCCTACAGTCTGGTATGGAATTAACTGAAAACAACGACTTCACCATGGATTTAGCAGCATTTGTACAGAACAGTCACTGAGGCATAACAGGCTAGAGGCTGGAGCCTTCTTAGTAACATTAATAACTATACCATAGCATTTTATTATAAACCTTACATGGCTTTATATATGATTATACATTACAAGCCTTAAATAAGCAACACCCAGGGATCATTTCCCAAAGTGGCACATGTGAGATGGGGGCTCCCAGAGCAGGAGTTGCCTGGAACAGCTTACAGCTAATTCTATAGCCACTATGAATGTAGGTTATAACCAATCTTGGAACTTCAAGGAAGTTCATATCTATTTACCCCTTTGGGATTTCATCTGTGTCTAAACACATCCTAAATTCAAAACATTTTCTTGATCTACGATTCTCATGTAAAAGAAAGATGCTGCTTCTATTTATGACAGAAGCTTTTTAAACAAATATTTACTCTATTTTGTTTCACTTCCTCTTACAGACTATGCATATGGTTTTGCTCCTCCTGATGACCTGGCAATGACAACATGAATATTTTCTTCCCTTCTAACAACAATGTAAATTGCATATTACTGACAGAATTCTGGCAGATGTATATTTTTGACCTTTTTATCTTCATTTAAATATGAACAACTAAAACTGCAGTTATTTCCCTTTGAGAATTCATTTTGTCCTAAGCTAAGCATGGATTTTCATTTGCAGCAGCTCCATGAAATTCCACTAGGCAAGTGTCACAAAGCTTCAGTTTGCTTCACAAGTCAACTATTTCTTCATATTTCCATGGAGATAAGGCTGCTGGATCAGTGACGTATCTTTCTCCCAAGACTTTCAGAAGCCAAAAATTAATAGCAGTATGGGGACTCCTTTTAACCATTAACATCAGGTAACTTGCAAACGATTTTACTGAAATGTCTGACAAGCAGAAAAAGTTTGAGTGTAATTTAGATCAATCCCGTTAATACAAATAGTTCTAATTGCTTATATTTCTTTGCTCCTCCACCAACAATTAGGGTTTTCTGCTCTGTGTAGAACTAGTGTCAGAGCCAGAAAACTCAGCAGCTGGCTTTCACAGTGGCCAGCTGACAGAGGATGAAATCAAGCTGCTTGGATAGGCAGCTAAATAAAGAGCCACGCATTTTATTGCACAACATCTTCTGTCATTTTATCACTCCTTTCTAGCTCCTCAGACCATTTTCTGAAGCCATTTCACTCTTTCAGCACTTGATAGAAAAGATACACTGTTCCCAGGGTAAGTTTTTCCTCCGACAGTGAATATGTAATTTCTATGATGATGAGCACAACAGAAATGTGGGCTGCTCAAGCACAGACCACCTAGATTAGGTAAGGCAGACAGGCATGCTATTGATATGAAAATTCAGACTTGGCCAGAAAAAGGCAGGAATTTGACATATAAACCTTTTATTGTAAAGCTCTCAGATATTGCAACATGAAGATAATATACAATAAATGAAAGAGATTAAGTAACAGGAATACAGTGGTAACTATTGGAAAAACACATTTTCTGTGAAATATTTTGCCATTCCTACAGGTTGCTAGCTTAAGTTAATTATGCAATTCTATTCTAAAGAAAATTTGTTGGTGTTTTTCTAGCCCTTAAAATGTGCAATTACTTTCTGTAAGCATGTCAGTTAATGGATTAGTAGAAATAATATTGTAAAAAAATACTAAACCCTAATAATACTAAAAACAATATAAGTTTTATCAACACTTCACTTTTGAGATTTAAATTAACTATGTGCAATTTGCTGTGCAAAATTACTTTCCAGAAGCAATGTAAACACGCAATTTTTGACAACTCTATTAGATTTCTGCATCAGAAAATGGGAGCCTTCTCCCAAATCCCACTAAGGCTGCATGCATTTTCACTTTATTTATATAATCTGATTTACCCCTAGAGATGGTGCTGCAATACTATTCCTGTCACAGATATATCTTGCAGTACATTGCATATATTTGCTGCAGGTTCTGTGTGATCTTCTGTAACAATATTAGCCACATGAAAGTGAGTGTGGCTTTGACATAGTAACAAGAATCCATCCCACAGAGGAATGTCTGAGGTTAATCACAACAGTCTCTTCTTGAAAATTTAACTTGCCAAATAGATGTGGTCCCTGTGTTCCTGAAAAACAAGCCTAATATTTGCTTTAAAACCACCACTGAAGTATTGGCACATACATTACATAATACATAACACAGATATCTACCTCAATGTGGTGTAAAGCCCCATGATATTGTGGTCCATGTTCTGTTATGCTCTCCTGTGTTGTGCACCCCTTACTACAGAGCTTCCCAACAGGATTAACAGGTCTCCCCGTGAACAAGTTACACCAAGCAAGGGAGACAGACCCCAGCTCTGCAGTTTTGGAACAACCACCCCACAATTCCTACCTAACCACAGCTGGCAATACTGAATCTTAGTAAAATGGAGCTTGAGTTGTCAGGGAGCTTGTATAATACATGGAAAATCTTTGAAGCAGGCTTAAGGATCAACTTACTGGCTCTCCCATTGGTCCCCTGTCTCCTGTGGTTCCTGGCGGCCCAAGCAAACCCTGGAAGATTAAAAAAAAATTCAAAAACCATTGGAAAGAAGCTCTTTCATATTCTGAGAACACCACTTCCTCTCTTGATTTTGCTCACACAGTAACTAACACAGAAACACCCAAGAAATATGTGCAGCCTTTGTTTCTGGTTGACATGCACTGACATATCATGACTTCTGCAGCAGATAAGGGAGTCCTGAAGAAATCCTCCCTTAGTTTGTTTTACACACAGATGAACCAGCTGAACCACCATTTACCAGCTCCCTGTAATTCTCTTTAGAACCATGTGCTGCTTGTGTGTCCAAACTGCCCTAAAACCTGTATTTGAGACAATCAGTAAGGTTCAGAGCACACTTTTCTCTCTGCTCAGTTTTTCTCATAGCATTTCTATCTCACACTGTCCTCTAGAAACTGTAGCTGCAGTAGTATCCTGCACTTTGCAATAAACGTGCTATTCCACATCATTTCAGCCTAATGAGGTTTTGTTTCATTAATTTCTGGGTATATAAATACATCTAAAAGTTCTAGTGAATGAAGAGGAAATGAAAACCCCTTGTGTCAAAGGGGAGACACAACAAGATCCTAAATCTGAACAGAAAAGGCAAGAGAAGTATGGTGACAATCAACATTTTGAGTTTCAACTGCAGAACAAATTCACCACCATTACTGCTTTGTTTTTGTTTTTCTGCTTCCCTCTTTGTTGAAAATCCAGTACAATTTGGACTGAATGATCACTTGCTTTGTAAAAAAAGCCTCAAATAGAACACATTAGATTTCCATTCAAAAAAGCACTAAAAGAAGGAATTTTCTCCTATACATGATATTCATTTAACACATTTCTACATTTATCCCTACACTGATAACACACACCTTCCCCAAAAGCTATCAAAGAATTATTATTCTTTGTCACTAAGACTTTCATCCTTAAAGCTGCACTTCTGTCCCTGGTTCTTTTTACTAATAAATGCAAACTGTCAGAGTTTTCCAGCTGCTCTGAAATAAATAAGCTTCCTCACACCCAAGCGTCAAACAAAGTATGAGATTTTCTGGATTTTTTTTGGTAGAAGTACTAGTGAATTTCATACTCACAAGTGCACCCTGATCTCCTCTTTCTCCTGGGTTTCCAGCTTTACCCTGGTTAAAGAGAAATATCAAAAAGATAATGCTGGCTTCAAGTAATTGCCAAACACAGCTCAGAAATCAGAGTTATTGTGTTAAATCTTACTACAAAGACTGGCTCCAATACTTACAATGAGCCCAGGAACTCCTTTCTTTCCTGGATCACCTCTTTCTCCCTGATAAATAACAAACAATGTGAAAATTCTACATGCATTTGTTTGATAAGCTGCATACAGTTACTGTGAGTTTAAATGCTGGCTAACTACAGAAAGTGCAGATTCAGGCTTAGATGTGCTCAAAGTACCTGCAAAGGCAGAAATTTATAAATCTCTTTGATTAAAGGGAGCTCTGTGGCTTTTGCCATGATAGGCTGGGGTTTTTTGTTTGTTTTCTTTTATCTGCTATAGTCTACCTCAATGTTTTATATAATACTGAGCAATGCAAACACTCACCTTAATACCTTCTGTTCCCAGTTCTCCTGGAGGACCATCGAGACCTCTTGGCCCCTGCATATTGAACAAGTGATTTGGAATATTAATTATGCATTATTTTTGGTTGCCATTAAGGAGATGTTGCATAAGCTTTAGGAGAGGGGAAACATTTTGTTAACATGAAAACCAATTTTCATTGCGTTTCAAGTGTGAAACAAAGCTTCAAAGAATAAAATAAATTTCTGGTTTGTTGAATTATGAATTTAAGAAGAAAGATTTTTTTGAAAAGTATGTAAACAAAACATTCAGTGTCTCTGTTGGACCCAGATGGCAAGCTGATATTTTCTCTTTTTTTCATCCACCTTGTACTCATGCAACAGACATGTACTTAGTGGCATTTAGATGGCCACTGTATATACAAAGTGCTTGCTTTTGAGCACATTATAAGATGTATATGCAAAAATGAATCTTGTAAGACTCTAAAAAAAGCAGATAAAGTTCTTCCACTGGTAAACAAGTTTGAGGCAAGATTAGAAGCTATTTATACTTGTGAACTACTGTGCTCTATTGTTAGACTAAAATGTTTTAGTAAATTAGATTTTATAAGCAATAGATGAAAAAAGATAACCTGTTGTATTATTGTAATATAATATAGCAAATACCTATTACCAAAATATTCAGAGTTCTATTATTTAAGAGTGGAAATCTAAATCCATTAGCTTACAAGCAAATGAAAAATCCTTAAATAGGTCATGAGCAAAACGGGAAAGAATATTTTATCCATGCTGATTTAGGAGGTTATTTCCATAATTTTAAAAACCATGACTGTTTGGGTATGGAACATTAAATTAAAACCAGTTAATAACAACTTAAAACTAATGACCACTTCAAAAGAAGATCTAGATAAGTATCAAGGCTGGCTCTTTACAGCGGGATGTATTGGGAGGATGAGACATAACAACTTTCCTGGTGGCATTTGGGCTGGGCTGGCATCAGAGGGAGTGACACTACTATAGCAGTGCCTAGAGGAAAACAATCTCCATTTCTACGGTGAATTTTTGAATTGTTACATCTTGGGTCATGGTTTACAGTGAAGGACATCAAACCATGACTGATTTTCAGTTGTAAGACTGTTCTAAATGATGATAATAGGGGCTTGTAAAATGACTTTGTTGAAAGCACATCTGAGTTAATCTAGTTTACTTTCCCTGAAAAAATATCTGTGACTTCCATATCTCTCTTGAATATTTTGAGAAAAAACACACCAGAATTTGTTCTCTCTGACTTGGACTTACTGATCCATATCAAAACCTCTCTTGGAACATGTGACAAGCACCCATTCACTTTTCTCTGGAGCACAAGTGAAAATGGCTGACTGGTAACTCAGGAACAGGGTGCATCCAGAATCACTTAGG
This sequence comes from Acridotheres tristis, assembly GCA_037013685.1. Taxonomy (NCBI): domain Eukaryota; kingdom Metazoa; phylum Chordata; class Aves; order Passeriformes; family Sturnidae; genus Acridotheres; species Acridotheres tristis. The sequence goes on from CM072895.1 coordinate 15,485,146, forward strand.
CTTTTCTCCTGAAATGAAAACCTCTCAGGAACTGGCCTTTCCTGTGAGCTGATACATAACTACAACCCTTGGCAAAGCCAGAAATATCCCAAGAGAACTCATATGCCATCATTTCAGCACTGCTACTCCTGGCCAGCACAAAGGAACACCAAAACCATAGGAAAAGGAGAAAGGGCAGGCAGGGAGAGCTGTGTAAGATACTCTGCAGTTTGGGACTCTGCAGTTCTGTGAGGCAATCCTTGGGCTAGTCTGGCCACCGTTTATGTTTTGGTGTAAGCCAGGACTGAGCAATTACAGGCACTTTTCTGGGCTAGAGAGGAAAAGAGGCTACAGAAGATGACACTGAGCTGCCACATGGCCCTCAGTGTGAAAGGTCCCAAACCAAACAATACTGAAGTCTATGGAAAAAAATCTGTGGCCTCAATGTGCTCAGAGATTAGAAACAAAACTCTAGTGGTGTTTTCAAAGGTGAAGGAGGCTTTTATAAAAACATTTATATTGGGAATTATGTTAAGATTATGTAATTGGGTATTGCATTACTGTATAGCACAATTCAAAAGAAAGCTAAACATCTTGACCAAATGAATTTCAGGTTACTGCTCTTAATTTTTTCTGTAACTGCTATCTGTAACACACACAAAATCGGCTGGGATGAAAATTTGAGGCAGATTTAGCAAGTTTATTGTCCCCTGATATGAAAAGTCTCAAAGAAGAGGAGGAGAAGGGACAAGAGGAAACTGAGATGGAGTGATGACAGACCATTCAGCTGTGGGGGTAGAAGGGACAGAAGCTCAAGGAAAACCCATGGAGAAACCACCTATGGCAACACAAGGAAAGGTGAAATTGAGAGTCTAATGTTAAGGAATTGCAGGATAGTTTAAGATTTTCTCAGACTTTTAAAATATGTGATCTGTCATTTCTCTTTTTGCATTCTCCACAGGGCTGACCAGAGGATAGAATCTCAAGATGAAATATTCAAGGAAGGAAAAGGACATGTTTTCCTTTTACAGATTTGTGTAATAAGGAAATGTCTTTCTAGGTTTTATCTTTCATCATTAAAAATTACCAGATAAATTCTTTCAACACTTCTGACATAACTTTAATCATAAAGAGGATCATAGCTTACAGTTTGAGAAACAGGAGACTGTACAAGATCCTTAGTCTGTGTAATGCACACAACACACCAAAACCTTTCTGGCATTCACACAGATCTCCATTTCAAGAGTTCACCTTGGCAGCCCATGACAGCTGATCTGATCACTAATAGTTAAGCCAAAAAATCTTCCATTTAAAACACCAACCTTCTACTGTATAACTTTGAATTGAAAACAGAGTAACAGAAAGCAACAGGATCCTCTGGGCCATGCCTTCCTTTAGCCAGCCACAGAACAAAGGGCAGGAATCCAAGGGAAAGGCAATTTAATATCCTGACAAAAGCACGTAATAACATTCCTATAAATAATATGGTGTGACTCCTTATTGGCACAGATGAATTGGCTTGTACAATTTCTTACTATAGCTAGTACAGAATGAAAGATATACTTGATTTGCCTGCTGTTATTTAAATTAGATTGCAACAAAGCTGGGGAGTGAGGCTGCCAAACAATTGCTACTACTTTTTTCTTTGGCATGGGTTCAGTTCTGTTTCTAAAATGGAACATTTTACATTGAAAACTCTAGGATGATTATCTGAGAAAAAGTTCATCTAAGAAGGTAAAAAGCACAAATTAACTATTTTTATTCTTCCTCACCCTGTCTCCCAAATACCAGAAGAGTGAAAATAACACAAACACAATATATAGCTACTTCTCTTTTTTGGTGGCTGACATGGAAGGATATTAGACAACTACATCAATTTAGTCTCACTTCCTCTGAACAATTAAGAGAGAGAAACACATTCAGCTATTGATGCACCACCAAGCACACTGGATGCTTGTTTCACAGGTGTACACAATTTGCTAAGTTCCATATTCCCTGCTGTGAGAAATACAAAAGATATCACAGATGTCCTCAGGCAGCTGAGGTTCTTCATGCCAGTACAGACACCACTAAACCAGGACAACCCTGCTGGCTGCTAGAGACTTAAGTTGCTGCTGCCTGACCCCAAATTTACAGCAGTCCACTCTGTCATTTATCTGCATTTTCAAGTCAAAATTTCATGATCTGCATTCCTGGGAAGTAAAAGTAGAAAAACTACTTCTTCTGAGCTTTAAAACACCAAATGCCAATCTGAAGAATATTAAATGCTAAGAATTTTAGCACCTGTTGGGAATTTTGCTTAGTTCTCACTTCTGAAATGAATCTAATGATACAGAATCTCTTCCTCTCAAACTAGGAGCTCCAGTTGTATTAGTCCAAGATTATGGTATGAACTGAAAGCAGTCTTTGACATTGTAGTTTAATTAGCAAACAAAGACAATCAATGATCGTGCAACAATGACTTCATGGCTGCTTACACTGCCAGGCTTCCAGACTAATGCATTTCTTCCCTCTGGTCCTGGCAAGAAATTCTTTCTCCTACATATTGATACTCTCACCCTCAGTGTCATTCTACCATTGAAGCATCCACAGAATGGTGCTCTCCCTCTGTGTTTTCATGAGATCAACATTAAAAAATAAAGTGTAATAAACTTTCCAATGATTCTAGCCAAGGGCATCAAGTCTCAAGCATGAGCTGAGGAAGCTCTGTGCTAGTGCTGTGTTCAGTGGCATATTCCCTGAAATCCCCCAGGAGTGAGATATTCCATAGACTTCTAGACAGCCTGCCTTAGCTGGCCAGAACTGCTGGGTGTGCTGGACACTGCACAGCTGCATACTCTCAGACAGAAGTAAGCTGCTGGGTAATCTGGGATGCAAAACTATTGCTGAAAGGTCCAGAATTTATGAAGTGAAGGAATTCTATTCTGTGACAGTGCACAAGTAGAGGGTCAGTGCTTCTAAGACTTCCCACAGATTGCAGCTGTAAAGACAGGATACATTCTTGTTTCCATACACAAGGAAGGGAAATGTCCATATGCTTCCATTTAACTTCTGTATCTGACTATGGAATGCATTTTCTGAACCCTTGCACACAAAGCTCAAGGCTCTGACACTTCTCTTTCTGAATTCACTGATGACAAACCCCAGGTTCCAGGGCACCTCAGATATTTTCCTTATGTGAGATTCCACTTTTGGGCTGATATTTTCATCTTGAGAGCAGACAAAATTCTCAGTGGCTTCCATGGGAGTTTGTTCTCAGAGCCTGAGCACCTGGGTCTGTTCTGAGACTCTCTTTCTGAGACATTGGCAATCATGATGGGTAGAGGCAGAGGCATAAACCACAATTCCAAAATGGAATTTTTGAAAGTCCAAAATGGGACTTTCACAGAGCTTGGGATATTTGGGATTTATTTTTGAGTGATCTTTAGTTACAAGCACTGTACTCCATGATGTGCTGCTAAAATCATAGAGATATATTTATCAAGAATAAACGGAGCTGTGAAAAAACACTGGTCCACCCACTGGCATGAGATGTACAAGTCTCTTAGGAATCCTGGATATGTTGTCAAACTGGTGGGTAAGGTGAGAGACACTTCACTAATGTGGGCTTTGGATGAGTGCTTTATATACAGTAAAAAAATGGTTTCCATTTCCCTCATAAAAGTGAAATGGAAATGACAACCTAACAAGTGGAGGTTCAAGATTGCAGCACATATTATCTTCTGATTACACTTCTTCCTCCCTCAAAACTGTGTTTGAGAGATTTTGATTGTAGGTCCAAAGAACTAAATGCAGGTAAAGAAAACAGTCCTTAAAACATTGAAATAGTCCAGTAGTAGCTATAGTGACAACTTTTGCATGTTTATGTGTACAGAAAACAGTCAAGTGGTCATCTGGCTTCTAGTTTTGCTCTCAGCTGAAAACAATGGCAAAACCCATTTCACTGTGAGGAGAAATGAAGATTCATATTGTTTCCTACATGGGAATACAAATAGAATTGATCTAATTTAGTACAAATCAGTTGAGTCCAGAGGACAAAGGGAGCAGCTGTAAATGGTTGTATTTCAGATTCATATTTGCAACACATTACTCTCTGCTCTAAGCAACATGAAAGAGCAATTGTACTTACTCTTCTTCCCTTAGGTCCCTGTGGCCCTGATGGTCCCCGTGCCCCTGAAGGTCCCTACATGTCAAACAAACTTATTATTCATTGTCTTGTAAATACAGATTCCTGAAAATTACAAAGCTTATGCACCTTGAGCAACAATCAATGCAAGAAACGCAAATCCATCACTTTAACTCACAGTTCCAATTCAATTAATTGTGTTTGTACAATTTATGTAGAAAAATCTAATTAATAGACTTTATGTAACATTATTCTTACAAAATACTGATGTGGCTGTTGGATAGATTACTTCTGTCTATTACCCCAAAATTTTTGAAAGATACTTGTATTTCAGCAGGATTTCTTTAAAAAGCATTAATATTTTCTGATAAAAGGCTCAGTTTTTATCTATATTGATGACACATGGTAGAAAAATTATAGCAATTATATACAGCAGATTAGAACAGAATTTATTTTTATTAACAATGAAACTAAGCACATAATGGATATATTTAAACTATATTCGGCACCAATGAATTTTTAAAATATTATGCAATTATTAACCACCCTTGAAAAATTCTATTTCCCTACTTGTCTCAATGGAGAGACTTTTAAATGGATGAGTAGATCATATAATTACTTTTCCTGTCTCTCACAGATAATCCTGGCAAAGAGCAAGTGAACAGATTCTGTCTGGATGGGTACATTTTAATGATAGTTTTATAGATTGCAGTTCAACTAGAAACCATTCTTAGCTTCAGCAAAGCAAAAAGACAATTGTAAAATAGTTCATTTTATGTCAAACCAAAGCACCCCCCTATACCTACAGGTAATCCTTGTGGCCCCACAGGTCCAGGGCCTCCTGGAGGTCCTGGATAGCCCTAGAATTAAAATAAACATAGAAAATACAGAACAGCTTTATCTAAATTGTTATTATAGTAACAGTAATAAATCCAGTTATTTACCTGAAGAACTGGAGGTAAGTTAACAAAATATTTAATTTTTATTTAAAAATTAAATGCTTAATTGGATATAGCCTACTAACCATTAAAGCAGCCTAGGAAGCTTTCCCACACACAGGCAGTAGCTGGTAGAGATGTACTGAAACAAAAGATGCTGAGCTCTAAATGAATTTCAAACTCTCGTCAAGAAGGCTGTGACAGTGGGAGCAGAAAGTGGACACATCCTGGTGTGGGCAGACCTGGCCAAGACCAACTCTTGTCTGACGACTGCAGTGACCTTCTACTGGGAAAGGTTCTCTCTGCTATGACTTCAGTGGATTTACCCACGGCATTAAGCATTAATAACAGTTCAAGAAAAGTAGCTGATAAGGCTGGATACTATATTAACAAATCCTTGTTTATTAATCTCCCTAATAAGAATTTTTTCCTGGCTCAAAAGCAGCTGTTGAAAGTAAATCTAGATGAGAGGGATTTAATGAAGGACAGAAAGCTTCAAAAGTCATTGGCTCTGCACGGATCATTTAGCTGGTCTGCAGCCTCAGGATACTCGATCTCTTCCTTGCTGATGGATGCCTAAAGAGTAATTACTGCAAATACATAATTACCTTGTCCCTGGCAGAACACCACCCACTGCACCATGCCTGGGCCCACATCTGCAGTTTCTGTGTAATGCCATGGAGATGTCAGCCCTGCCAACCACACCAGTGCCAGAGGCAGCAGGGTGCAGCAGGGTGCAGGAGGGTGCAGCAGGGTGCAGGAGGGTGCAGGAGGGTGCAGCAGGGTGCAGGAGGGTGCAGGAGGGTGCAGCAGGGTGCAGCAGGGTGCAGGAGGGTGCAGGAGGGTGCAGCAGGGTGCAGGAGGGTGCAGGAGGGTGCAGGAGGGTGCAGGAGGGTGCAGCAGGGTGCAGCACCTACTACCTTACACATTAACCCCCTGCCAACTCGTTGCAGTTAAACCTTTAAGTGCTCTCTGTACGCTCTGGAGCTTTCACAGTGCTTACAAACACATAACCAAGCCTTGAGCAGATTCTCTAGAGAACTTCAACAAGAACGTGGCCATGGGCTCATGTGTGTGGTCTGTCACCTCTGTACCCCAACACACTTCCAGAACCTCTGGGCTGCATGAAGTGTGTGTCCTGCTTTAGGACAAGTGGAGTTGTCAGAAGCCAGCCCTCCCACAAGAGTGGCACCAGGAGCTGTTTGGGCAGTGCTGGACAGTGGAGCTAGAAGTGATGCTAGTTACTAGTCTGTCTACTGGAATAATCTGGGTTACCTCAGTTTACACAGGAAAGGGTTACTTTACTTTCCCTCCTTTTAATTTATTAAGGCTGCTTAGAGCCACTTCTCAAAAATGCAGTTGCTCTGCTGTTTCATTCAGCAGATCACTTTGCAATATCACTGCTACAGAGAGGACAAAGCTATAAAATGAAACTTTGTAGGAGTTATGCATTATAAATACTACTCTCCCATAAGGTCTGCACAGCCAGAAGGATGAGAATTTATTACTGTTTTGGAGACTACAGTGCCTTTATAAGTAACGTAATTGTGGATTCCACATTACTTGTAACTTACCATGACACCTTTTTCTCCAGGAGGACCTACAGGTCCTGGACTGCCTCGCTCTCCCTTCAACAACAAAAAAATGAAGAAGAAAAGAACATTGAATATTTTTCCCCTTTCTCCATGTCCACTGAGCATACCTGGCAATGCATCACAGTATTGGTTGAGAGACTGCCCTTCAGAAACGGCAGAGACCCTTTTAAAATTTCTTTTAAAATTTCTGCATTCCTTACTCCTACAAGCCTATCCATTTTTTGAAAAAAAAATGATAAAACTGAGTTTCTCTGTCTTTTCTTCTCCTAGAAGACTGAACAAGAGGTTTGACTACATCAGCCTCTGAGAACTGCTGCTAGAAGATCTGTTTTCTCTCGGTTGGGTGCATCATATTTATAGTATGTTCCTTAATCCATAAAATTCAGGACAGCAAATAAAGAAAAAAGAAAATCTTGTTTCTCTCTTCCTCTTTTCTTCAGTATGTGCTAGGAAAGCACAGATCTAAAAGGAAGGCCAGCCCTTCAACAGCTGCTGAAGCAACTTGAGTAGGGGAAGCAGGAAGGGTTGCTTTCTGGTCTTCCACAACTTTTTACCTTTCATTCATGTCACATCCAGCCCAAATATCAGACTTAGCTGTAGATTATCATCAGAAGATTACATTTTTATTACAAATAATGCGCATGACATAGTAATAACAACTATATTTTATATTGCATACTGTAATTATGCTGGAAACACGCTTATAATGTAAATCTACACAGCGTGTTTACCTTGCAATACTGAATCCATAAGAGAGGAAGACAATAAATTCTACAGAAACAGCACAGTAGTGACAATTATTGCACCATGAAGAAGCTTCCTTCCATTTGCTGATGATAAATTTCATTAGTCTTTTACTGCCTTTCACCTCTTAGCTAAACTAGCAGCAGTATCACAAGGTAATCTTTGTTGGGACAAGTGTAATTATAGAGAACAAGAATCCTTTGACATGCAATTCTAAGATGATATTATGACTAAAACCATATGAGATTTGTCTAAATCTAAAGCAGGGCTTTCCACTGATGTATTTCTTTTCATAAATTAAATAAATTAAAATCAGATTTTAAAGGAATTCCTAATAGTAGATTAAGACTTTCTCAATAAAATATCTAAATAGCAGACACCAGTCTTGGTTAAACAATTCAGCCCTATAGGAAAGAAACACAAATGGTGCTGCATCATTCTGACAAACAATTATGTTTTTCTCATAATTGAAGCTGAAATGCAGTCCAGTAATAGTTTCCTGTTTTTCAGTTTTAAAATACTTCACCTAAATAAAACCATGTAAAATACAGTTAAGCTATTTATACTTTTCTAGTCACGTTGAGTCTGCCAGAATTTGCTTTCACAAACACAACTGTTACTGCACACTAGACAAAACTCAGGCTTGTCTTTTATTCAGTTAATGTATACAGCCAAGTTTTACCTTTCTACTTTTGTCTTCATTATGTAGTACTAGTGAAAAACTAGTGAGTACTGCATAAAACAAGTATAATTTATGCCAGTTTCTCTGAAACAATAGCAGTAGATTTAAGTGATATAAGAAAGGTATCAGATCTGTCAACTCTAAATGAACTGTGAAGTAAAATCAGGGATGTCAGATACGTACCTCAAATGAGAACATTTGGATTACCAGTTATTACATCCCCATGCTCTGAAACAGCTACAGGAATATTAGCTTTGATAGTGGGGGGAGTAAATGATCTTCACCAGTATTTTATCACCCCAATGGTTTTCAAAGCTGCTGAGTAGACATATACATTATTATACCTTTTCACCAAGGCTTCCAGATGGCCCAGCTTCTCCAGGTAAGCCAGCTGATCCCTGTATAAAAAGAAATCAGACTTTTACTTGCATGATGTCTATACTAACTCACGGTCAGCAGCTCTCCAGAAACAGAGCAGGGCCCATTTCTCCATCACAGAGAAAGAACCCCAAATCTGTCTCAGTGCAGCCCTGGGAAAGTGAGGGGTGCAGGAGTTAACCTGGCCCCCAGTCCAGGCAGAAGGACCCAGCATCCCAGCACGCCAACTGCAAACAGTGCTGCCAGAGGGGAAATTGCAGTCATGTCATCACAATACCACCCAGCAACTTAGATCTGCCACTGAGCTCAACCTCGCACTGCTGAAAGCTTTACAAACATACAAATAAAGGTGATAATTGCTCTACTAGTGCTACAGTCTGACCACAAATTTCAAAGGGAATAAATTCAGTGGAACAAAGTAAAATGCAGTCAAAACAAAATTTATATTGGATCAGGCATTGTCAGAATTTTCCCTTCAAAAGTAGAAGCCCCTAATGCCTTTGAAGTCAGAGGATCAGAGCCTTTCAGGCATTCAAAAATGAAATAATTCTCTCCTGAGGCTCTCTCACAAATTTGCACTGGATAGAACAAGTACGACCATATGGGATGGGAAACATGAGAGGAAGTACTTTTAAAAACCTTATTTCCAGTGTTTACAATACCCACTTTATTATGAAACCTAAAAGAAAAGGAAATTATAGCACAAGGTTCTAACTGAGAAAAACATGACACATTAAGCTTGAAGAAAAAGCACTAAGTGCCCAGAGTACATTGCATGACCGCTCTCGGAACATGGCAGAAATGTGGAAACTCCCAGTAGTGATATAATAATATAATACATGACTGTACAATGTCTGTAACACTTTAAAAAGGAAACAAAACAAAACAAAAAAATAAAAAGAAAGTTATGTCAATTCATACATTGGCATTGCCATCTTTATATGTGTAGGAAGGAACTAGCATTAGTAGCACTACACTGGCATTGAAGTGCAATTTAAAGAAAAAAGGCATTACATTCAAAAAGAAAAATGCAGCTTTTATCTGTATAATTTGAATACAGTTCAGTCTCAAGTACTTCAACAGAACAGGTGCAAAGTAAGTAGAGATTTTATGATTACTTGTTCTCTTGGACTGCTAGCTATGCTGGCAATCCCACAGTTTAAACACATGGCAAGGAGCCAGCGATGCAGCTACCTTTAAGGCTGACAATACTGGCACAATTTACTTCATAGAAGGAACCTCAGAGATAAGCAGGCATCTCTATGGCCACTGGACTGATATATTATGTGTGGGAACCTGTGTATTATATGTCAGAACTGAGATGTCTCTTGCCCTGGCAGCAAAGATGGGTCCTGGTGATATTGGCACTGGGGCAATGGCCCAGACGTCACTGGCAGCAAGGAGGGACTTTTGTGCTGAACTCTGAGAGCAAGAGCTCCCAGCCAGAGCCAACAGCAGACCTCAGGCAGAAATCTTTGAGACAAAGAATTACCCTGTACTCTTGCTTATCAAGGTAAGAGGTGTGGAGGTACAGTTTCAAAATGCTAAAGACTAATCACTTTGATTCCCTGATTCTAGAAAGAACAGAAGACATAATTAGAGCCAAGGCGAAACTCAGACCTATTCTCTTTCCACAGAGACACTCCTGATCTCCCACCCAGTGCCATACTGTTTACAGGAGTGGAGATGCTGATCAGAAAGATGGGGAGCTGTGCCTTGGCCCAGCAGTGAACCATTTAATGTACAGCCTCTGATCAAGTTCTCTTTTCAATTCAGAAGTATTGTCTTCCCAACTCTGCTCTGGCTGAACGAGCAGGAATGACTGGAAGCAGTGACTGAGAATGTGCTGTTGTATTCCCTAGCACATTAGGGCAAGCCAATGGCACCCTCCAGAGCAAGGACAAAAGCTGGCTATTAAATAGAAAGTTTCTTATAGATTGGTTATTCCTCAAAAGTAGTTAAGAGAATTTACAGCAAAAACACTACAAAGGTTGATACAAAAGTTGTAAAAAGAACCTTGGCATACTTGGAATTGGATATCTATGGAAAGCAAAACAATAGTCAAGAAGTGAAGCCAGTGAAATGCCAAAAGCAACAGGGACTTCAGAAGCTTTGAAGGGAAAGAAATTCATGAGAGGTTAACCAGATGCTCTTCCACCTCTCTATTCAAAACAGAGGTCAAGTATCTGAGACTGAGAAAATGCTAGGGCTGGTATGCACACAGGCAGGAGAGCCAAAAAACTTACTTAGGAATATAATTTTGAATTTTAAAACAATTAATAGCATTCAGTGAAAAGAAAGTAGAACATCTTGTTCTGTCAACATATTAGCCATAAGGTGATGCTTTCCCTTCATCATTCCCTACAGACTTTCTGTAAACTCGTGTGGCTCTTAAAATCCCAGATTTGGACTGGCTTGTTATAAAGACTAGCTACTCGGACTGGATTGAGGTTTCAACTCTCTCCATCTTATGTAAGAAAATGAATATAGTCCAAAGCAGATCTGTTGAATCAGTGTCTTCCAGCATCCCTTCAATCCTCTGGGGAGCAGTGGTGGATTCCAAATATAAAATTGAATGTATTACAAAACAGAAAAAGTGAAGGAAAAATCCTGAAGTGATTAAAAAAAGAAATCAGCAACTTGTTAAAAAAATAGTCATCAACTTTCATTTACAAAGACTTGTGTAAAAGCCTCCAGTGACAATAACAGCATAATAACAGCATTTTAGAAACCTTCTTGACAGGAGCATTTTGTGGAAAATGAATCAGATACCAGATCTCAAAACTAACAGAGGCCTGAGAAAGACAAAAACATCTTGCCAGGACATATGCTCCATGTTAGAAACTGGACTGTAGTTGGATAATTGAAAACACACTGTACACTTAATGCAAACCCAAGCATGGAGTAATCCATTGAAAAACCTGGTAGTGAGAAATGAATATACAGCTGGTTCCAAACATTCCCATGGCAGCAGTTACCTGCCAGGTTGTACTTTAATGTGTTTTTCTGACATAATTGACAATTTTCCAATCCAGTGCTATTTAATTTATGGTTCAGCATCCTCAAATATTTTTATTCAACATTCATTTAATGAGATGACATAATAAATTTAAAATACTATCTTGTCACAATAACATTTTTCTATTAATTTTCTGTCTGTTGAGAAAGTTACTTGGTAATCAACAAGAGGTGATAATCTGAGTGAAAATCTGATTTGCTAGGGCCAATGGAGGATGTGAATAAGAGCAGATGCACCATATTTGTACCTTGCAGCTGATATTCACTCAATTCTTTGAAGGACTCAAAAATTCTACTACTTGAATATATTTGAAAGGCAAAAGCTACTGGCATCAATCACTTAATGTACAACAGATTTAAAGAGGAAGTAAATAGGTTAAATTTTGCTTCCAGTAACAGCAGTGTATATAGGGTATTTAATTATTAATTATTAATTAATTAATTAATTAACCCTTGCATTTAAGGGAAGCTGCCTGACAAAGTGGGGCAGGATGTTCTCACTGACAAAACCCTGGAAGCTCAACTGCAGATACCATGTGCAGGTACTATTCCTCTAGCTGAAACCAAATGATAAAAGAGAACCACTACCAAAAAATCCTTCAAGAAAAATGAACATCAGGTTGATAAAGCTAACCTCTAGATACTGCAACCTCCTCCTCCACTCCTCTCAGCAGGAACTACAGTATGTCAGGTCACACTGGGTAAAAACAAGAAGCACAACATAAGACCAAGTATCTTTATTTCTATTCACTGTTAAGTCCTCCATAGAACTTAAAATAATCTCTATCCAACTGCTTTTTGAAAGCAGCTGAAGCAGTTCCTTCTTTGGAAGCCCTTGGCAATGTCCCATGCATTCACCAGACTTTGAAAAAAAAAGGCCTTCCTCAATTGACTTATCTTTTGGCCTATGGTTTAAAATTCTCTTTTGTGTGTCCCTAAAGCCAAGACTTTTCAGGATAATTCAAACAACTCCTTCTGTTGAGCATCCTGAACACATCAGTTAAAGTTCACTTAATCTTTTCTTCAAGCAGAAAAAACTGAAGTTTCCATTCTCCCTGAATTATGCATCCATGGTGCCTAATCCAGCTAATTTTTACCTCTCTGAAAGATGTGGTAATTGCTTTATGATAATTCTTCCCAAAAGCAGCTCAGCTACAAGGCACATGGCCTGTCTGCAGTATTTGACTGCCATTCACAGACTCCTGCACACTGACCATTTGCAGTCTGCTCTGGAGTTGCCATCGACAGCCTGAACATCACTGGCTTTCCTTTGCTGCATTTTAAGGTTATTTTTTCATGGCAAAACACTTCTTATTTCAGCTTGGTTTCCTTCTGTTTTTTCAAAAACTATGTGGAACCAGAGAAATTTGCTGACATGTAATTTCTGAAGATTATTTTTCCAGGATTCGTGTTCATGAACTCTGCCTTTTGACACCAGTTGCACATACTAGAGTTGAAAGTTCTACCCTTGTACTCTGTCTCAATGTGTGTAAAAACGTCAAGGATTTCTAATTCAGAACTGTACAGGCTGAATTTCTTTAACAGAGGTGGCAAGGAAAAATAAGAATTAATTTGCACTTAGTCATTCAGAGTGGCACAGCCTGGATAAACAATAGCATTATCAAATACTAAAACAATTCTTGAAAACAACTGTTTGAAGTTCAGATGAGTTCTGAATAATTTAATAAATCATTTTCTTAAATCATCCCTGACATTTTAACAAACAGATCATTTGTATGAGATGCTTGAAGTCAGTTTCAAATATTTTCTCTCCATCACTGAACAGCAACTTATCCAAGCATAAAAAAAATACAGTTCCACATGTCAGCAAACTCAGATTTTCCTTCCCCAAAATGTAAGGGGAATTTTCTCGGTAGCTGAAGGGGTTGTTTCCTTTGGCACAGCTTCCAAAAGGTTTTGTCTCATCAGCAGTGTGCATTTGCTCTGTCTGCTCTTCACTTGCTTCTCACTATCTTAACCAATCCCTCTTCAACTGGACCTGATGGTCCTGCAGTTTAACCAAATATCCTGCAGCAAGGAGCAGCTGCTGGATTCTACCACAGCTCAGGGCTCTGCTGCACCAAGCAGAGCCTGCATCTGCCTCCCTTCCCCTCTACACAAACACAACATATGCTGTAGCCACAAAAACAGCTTTTGTTGTAGGACTTGGTTAAGGAATAGTGTCTGAAGTCTGGCTTCAAGCACATTCCTGATCTACTCTTAAATGTGTGTCATTTAAGCTTACAAGCACAGCAAACATTTTATAAATTTAGTCTACTCTGTTTCCACAGTGGACAAGCATCCAGAAATATTTTGGCAGAAATGTGTTTTGAAGAATCAGCAGCTTCATGTGACCTAAGAAATGTTGGATACTGTGGCTTCTAGCCTATTGACAGAGCTCTATTTCAGCATATATTCCACCTTACTAGGCTGAAAAAACAAGCATTATAGTCCAATCTCCTGCTGTTGAAATTTCCCTGCTTGTGCAGGGTTGCCATCTGTACTTTTCTAAGCAGGACCTGAGAAAGCTGCTACAGAAAAGGAATAACTATTTTGGCACCTCAAACAGCAGTGGCAGACATTATAGTGAATGTCAGGAGATGAACGATACAAGGGGAAGCAAGAAAATTGAAAGAAACAGAAGAAAAATATTGGTACAACAGTTTGGTATCAATAGCAGACAGGCACATGTGGTCATGGCATAATTTGCTATTTATAAATTCAGCATTTATTATTCAGGACTTATTATTGCAAAACTGCTCCTTTGGACACCTTATTCAGGAAATGCACTGGTTATCATTTGGAAAACTGGAATGCTGTGATGGACTCCCCATTGCTAAAAAACAGTATTATAGTATACTTTAACCATGGACTTAAAAATACGTTATATCCTGTAATTTGAAGAAGTCTGTCCATAGAGATAATGAATGAACACAAAGCCATAGACAAGCCAAAAAGGGAAGCTGGTGGGGTTGTGGTGCAGAAGGAAGAAACAAAATACACAGAAATACACAGAATTTTTTAGACATTGGGCTTATTGTCAACTTTTTAGCAACTTCTTTTTCCCTTTGCCTTTACTATTAATAACCTGTACAGTAGTCGCACATTTTTTACTGCTATTTGTACAGTTCCTCTTTGTATTTATGAAGTGCCACCAAGCACACAAACTCCACAAGGCATCACTAAGGACAGATGCCTTACTCCATGGCTTTATTTGACTCCATCTCAAAATCTGTCCCAGCGGTTGGTAGCACATGTACTTTGCTCTTGTACTTTGTTTTTCAAACTTTCCTCTGCTTTTAAAACTTTTTGTTTGTTTGTTTTGTGTGTGGCATATCTGATTCCAGGGATGTCCTCATGCCACCAGAGCCAATACTGAATAGCAGGGAGTGGATTTATCTGAGAATTAAGAAGTCCATACTCGATGTGCACGCCAAGGGAAAGAGACATTACTTGTTACAAGCAGAAGCTGTTGAGAAGCTGGAAGCAAAATCTGCATCCAAAGCATACAGAAGTGAATATTTTGCATCAGGACTCATGTCTGGAAAAGCATTTTACGCACACGAGAAACTTCTCAATTCTCTTTGGGAAAGTTTAACTGTTAACAGATTGCAGTGAGGAATAAGGTGAAGGAAAGGGGTTTTGGAAGGTCTAAGAGTTGTTTGTGTCTGCTCTTGGTGTTTCACCACTGGCCTCAATGACAACAAAAGATTATCCCCCTAAAGATCATGAAATAGGCACTAGTCCTCTGCTGCCAGATAATGCAAAGGTAACAACAGATCAAGGACCTATGAAGCTCATTTAATTAGATACATGCACATAAATCAGTTGATATTCCACAATCCACAGGTAAAAATAAGGAAAGTTTATCAATAACTTAGAAACTATTTTGGTTTTCAGGTATCATGTACCTTCCTGTATCACATATAAATTCTCCAAAAACTGCATGTGGGAAATGATAATTAATGATGGACCATAATTATCTTTCTTTATAACACTGTAACAGGGCTGCAACATCCCCTTGGTTTGGCATAGAAAATATTATTTAATTCTTGCAGTTTGACCCTGACTACAGTTAGGCAGCTGGTGTGATTCTTTTACTCAACATCACTGCAATGAACCATCAACGATTATGTATTTGAGCTAATAATTACTACATAGAATGGAGCTCTTTCACTAGTGAAAGACATTATGTTCTTACGAAATACCTGAATTGTGAAAAATTTGTCCACTGCATTCAAGTTCACTGAGGAGCAAAAAAAATTATATGTCAAATCCAGAAAGTTAAGGTTAACTAACTAGCTTTGTGACTGTTTCATGTACTATTATTGATGTAATGACTTAAGATTGAACCTATCTTTGTCTTTTGTTGAGGGTTTTGATGCATGTGGCACTGTACAACATAGTAAATGCTATCAGTTTTCCCTAACATGTGACAGGCTGAAAAAGCTACACTTTGAGATATGCTGGATGACTTTCAAGAGGACCTTATAGCATTGCATGGCACTATTGGTCCTGTGCCAGCAGACACTTTTAACTGAGAGTCCAGCTGCTCAGTCCCCTTCCCCAGAGCACAATCTCCAGAGTGCACAGTGGAGCTGGACGTGCCCAACAAGCAGTTTGTGAGATTTCTGCAGTAACCAACCATTTGATGAGTTGCCTCAGGTACATCTGCTTGGTATTTTGCAGACAATGGGGAGCTAACTCTGAATACCAGCTAAGGTGAACAGAGTTTGTGTGAGTGAGTAGTACAGCACCAAGCCCAAACCAGTGTGTGGTATCTCTCCTCAGCATCTGTTAACTCTAGAAATAAAATCAATCTAATTGTGTTCTACATAACACTTGGGTAACTCAAGCATGGACCAACAAGCTCACATTTGTTCATAAATCCCAGACAAAAGTTAAAAATACATAAGTGCAGGGGATGGAATCAGGTAGAGAGAATTCCAAAGTGGTATGTTTCAGTGACCATTATCAACTAAAAAAGTACCTACAGTGGAAGAACTGAGAGAGATAAGACCTTTAAAAAAAATGAAGGCTAGGAGACTGTGGATCCCAAACTGAATAACAACACACTGCTGTAAAAGTGAGCACTTCTATGCAAGATACAAGATTGTAAGAGGCAATGTTTCCTTTCTCTCAGTATTCTTAGCAGTTTTAGGCTGGAGTCAAAGATGTTTGGATGAATTGGAAACAGATCACAGGGGAGTTAGAATGTGACTTAAATTATCTCAAAAACATGACAAGCTAATTGAATTGGGACTGTTAAGTCTGAAAAGAAAGAATGAAGGAGGCACAGAATAACAACCACCATATGTAAAATTCTGTTTCCAGCAGAAAGGAATCAGGTTACACAACTGGAAGAACATTTTTCAAAATAGAGAAGCCCTGGTCTTGAAGCTTTTTAATAACTGGTTCGACAAATATTTGTCAGAAATTATGTAAAGATAACAGATCCTGCCTAGGCAGAAATGGATGCACTATGTGTCACCACAAGATCACCTTGAGCTCTGAGATTTTATGGAGCACAGACAGAACAAACCTGCAAAATACATCTCAGGCTAAATGGAGCCTCTCAAATGATTTAACTGGGAAAGGATCCCTTGTTCAATTACACAGACGTGCCTTGGAAAAGCCCCACAACACCTGCAACATTCACACAACATATTGGGAGAAAAGCAGAATTAATTTTGGAAAATACTTTAAATTTCTTTAAATAGTACAAATCTTAAAGACTACAAAGGTATAACTGACATACTACAGCTTAGAATACAGGCGAACTTCATCAGACAATGTCTGCAACAAATTATTCATTTGCTCTCAAATACAACAGAACTAAAAATTAAACCAGAAAGAGAATTCAAGCTTACTGCTTCACCAGTTTTTCCAAGGTTTCCTTGGTCTCCTTGTTCTCCCTGTTAAATGTAGAAAACAGATGATGTAGTTCACTAGAAAAGTAATTTCTTTCATATGTGTATATTAAAGTCCTCTGTTTTCCTAGGAACCTCTTTATTTTCTAAATTACATCTGCCAATTAAAACCTTAAAAGCTAAAATTAAGTAACCAAAACAAATTCTGTCAGTGGCTAATTTTGATCTGGTAAAATGATGTCCTAATGTAGTCAGGATTTGCCTGCAAAAAAAACACCTGACAATTAAGTGCTCACAAAACACATTAAGTCAGCAAATACTATAAATTAATTATCCTATTTTTATTTAAATCTTTCTTTCAGCAAATTACCTTCACTATTTCACTACTGCTCAAAGGTAAATGTTGCCTGTGTACTTTATTGATAACTGTAATTTTGTTATTAAATATGAGGAAAATTGACATTTGAATTGACATTTTAATATTTTAACAAACTTCTCCTCTTCCCCCAAAATCCTGAAACCATCATTAAGTATGAATTAATCCTGTTCTCCAAAATAACACTGTTACAAAACTGGACCATTTTGTTTTGTATTTCACAGGTGGAAGCTGGTTGTATAAGCACTATTGACTATCTGGCTGTGACTATAATCTCAGTTATCTAATAGGTGATGAACAGTGATTTATGTACTGCTGATGCAGATTGCAGATCAGCACTGGGAAATCCCACTGCCACAAGCTCCTCTTTTGAGCTGCAGCACTTCATCTCATCCCCACTCACACTTCCACAATCCTGCCAGTGTAGGAACTGCCCTGAGTCCCTTGTTGCTCCCTGCTCACATTCCCAGGCTGTTTGATTTCATTTTAGCAGGTGTAGTCTTTGCTCACACATCCCTGTCTCCTAGAGCTGCACAATTTTCTCCTCTTTCAAAACGGGATCTTGCAGGAAGGCAGAATTATCAATATGATACAAGTTTATATTCTTTGGAAGCATGTGTGCTCATATCCTTTCACTGCTATGTCACTGTAAATAGCTGTGTATAACTGTTCCAAATACATTCTATTTGTATCTATCATACATAAAACCATCACTTACCTTTAAACCTTCTGGTCCAGAATCACCTACATAACCTTTCTGCCCTGGCTTTCCCTAAAATAAGGATTAGAATAAAATACGGTAAATATTTTATTTCAAAAAGATAATTTCATCCCAGTTTACCTATTTATCAAAATACATGCACTAAAAATGTATAGTTTGGCAATATTCAATACAAAAATTTTAAGCAAGTGTATTTAGAAATCTTTATCTGAACATACACTGTTGAATATTTCATCAAATACTGGAACAGTAAACAGAATTTGTATTAAGTCTTACAGAAATTAACACTGAGGTAAAACTGTGACAATCCAAGACTGAAACACATTTCAATTTCACTTTGAAAAAACATACTAGGGAGACAAAAAAAAAAAAAAAAAAAAAGGCAAGGCAGCCTTCTCTCCTGATTAATTTCAGCAGAATAGGGACTCAGCACTAATAAAATTTGATGCTTAGACTTCAGGGACTGGTGTCATAACTGACCTTCCTCAACCAGACAAAATCAACTCAAACACTGTCTCCTCTTTATTCAGAAAATTGATGATTTTGAGCCCCATTTCTCTCCACTAGCATTCTGCTGCTGGCAGATCTTGTTGCTGTGATACTGTGGTAATAACACTGTTAGCCAGAAGAAATCCAGCAGCATCAATCAGAGCAGGGGGCCACAAAGTGAGAGGATCTTTGAATCATTTTACAACATGCATCCCTCCCTCTGCTGTCACTCACACAGACTCACAAAGGCACACAAACCAGCTTTCCCCCTTAATTTTCAATTAGATGTTTATAACTTAATTATGTCTCCACTTTACTTCCTCTACAACATAAAACATGGCCTGACCATTTGCTATGTGGACAGCACAGCTCTGCCTAACAAAACTTTCCCCATCTGCTCTGAGAAAAAGGCCCTATAAAGCAAATAAATGTCCAGGAGACTGGACCTGGCTCTTGAGCAAGTTGCTGATGAGATTGCTGGAGGCTGACAATTGGAGAAAGAAAATTAATTCAACATTTTAATGATTCAGTATCAAAACCATGCAGATTTGTGCTAAAAAGAAAGTATCCACGGCTGTTCCAGCAAACTGAATAATTGGAATTGCCAGAGTCCATATTAAGAGTTTTCCATTCCACACAAGCTGTCTTAAGAAAAGAGCAACTAAAGCACCAGATAATAAAATGTTACTTAAAAAGAGATTTTTTCATTGGTTCTTTTGCTTCAGTTGCTCTGTTCCCGTGTTTCAGAGTATGTGTGTGTTAGTTTCTGGGCATCTGAGAAATTCTCTATATGGTTTAAAATTGCATTGTCTTAGCAGACTTCTCATATTAATCCCTTTCTATCACTCATTCTCTTGCCTGCCTGAGCTATTTCATTTTGCCCAACAAGTTCCAACAAATAAAATCACTTTAGGAACATATTTTTGTTTTTGCCAATGGACTAAGATATGGTACAGCCAGGAATGCAGGGAGAAAAGACCACGACGAGAAGTTCTGAGAGAACCAGATCAAGCAAGTCATGTCTTTCCACAAGGCTTAATAAAGAACAAGTGATGGGTTTCTGCAGGTCACTACATGCTGTTTAACTACTTTGTTGTAAAGAAACTTAAGGTCTTTCTGTACAGCAAGACTGTAACATAAAAATGTTTTAAGTGAAGTTCATCAAAAGAAAACTAGTGGCCCCTATTAACTACCTTGATAATTTTAAGTCTACGAGAACTGAACTGGAGTTACAGCTTGTAAAGGTTTCTTGGCTGTCATTCCCCAGCTATGTACGAGCTGCAAAGGACATAGAACAGATGGAAGGTGATCAGAAAGTGGAACAAGTGGATTTAACTGGTAAAGCAATCTGAAACACATGGATTTGGCTTTAAACAGAAATACAATACATTTACACATGGAGGAAAAGCCACTGACAGAAGGTTAAACTAGGGATGGCTGTTTTTCAGCTTGCAAACCCCTGAGAAAATTACTCTTCCAGGGCAGGGTAATCCCAAAGGAAATGTCTGTTTCCTAAAATATTAACTGAAAGTTCTACCCTTCTCCTTCAGGAAACAGCAACCAACTGTGCTTCCTTTCACCTCACAACTGGTAGGTACAGGTGTGTTTATACATTAATATAAATATCTCTCACTATCACTCTATTTCAGTCCCTCCATAAGCTTCTCACACGCCTTCAGCCCACAGGAAAGCTGCACTGAGGGTCTGGGGCAGATTTGAGAACATTTTCCACTACAAACAGGAGTTTCCACTATAATCAGGAGAAACTGCTCATCTTATGACTACTTAAATTCCAGCTTCTGTTTAATATATGTGGCTCAGAAAGGAATCAACTTGTAACAGTTCCTTTTTATTTTCTGGTTTAAAACTACCTCTACTCTTTTAAAGGCATTTTCTTCTCCAGCAACGAAGATACAGAAAAAAAAAAAAAGTGCCAATGCTTGCATTGACTGAGCTGAGCTACACCGACAGCTCCAGTGTTAATATTTGGATAGCCTTTGAAAGAGAGGGTTAAGTGGGAGGAAACTGAATAAACACAGTCACATCTTTAGTATAGCAACTTCTGTATTTTCACAGGACAAATAAGCAAGCACCAAAAAAATCAGCTTTTTTTTATGTAGAAGGATTAATTTAAGAGAATGTAAGTATTTGACTTTGGAATAGAATGGGTGGGAAGGTTTGGAAAGGAATGAATGAAACATCAAATGATGTGATCAAATTCAGCTCAAACACATCTTCCAAAGCTGAAACAGACTGAGGTCTTTGGAACTGAGATATATCCTAAGTAAACAGGGGAACATCCTCAGTTTTGTCTCCAGTTGCTCTAGACACATGGAAATTCATTTTTGAGCTGGGACTGAGAACTCCTGTGCAGGTTCATAGTCACTGTGTTCCAGCAGAAGATGATCTATTTTAATGGCAGCACTGCTCAGGTGGGTCCCAGGGGTTTTTGGTCTCTTTCATGTTTCTAAAAATGTTTCATGTTAGAAACAAGGACAGGGGAGGGAGGAGGGAGAAAAATGAAGTGAAATTTTATGGCTGCCAGCTTGGCACGTGCCTAAACCTGAACTAGGGATTGGATATTTTGACCTGAAATTGTAAAAGAGATGAGGATTCCAGAAGCACTAGAAAACTTTCATTATTGTTTCATAAGAATAATGAAAGGTTTACAATGTATCACCTACAAATATACTGTACCTACTTCAGACAAGCCCCAGAAAATGAAGGTAACCGTGGCTGAAAAGAGGACAAATCTTGTCCACAAATAAAGTCTGTGGGGCAGGAAGCAAAGTTGCAAAGAGAAAAAAAACCAGTCAAGACTTTCAGATAAAACATCTAGACATTAGAAAAGAGGTCTGTAAACCAGGCAAACAACTGAAGCAGATTGATGGGGAGAATGAAGAAATCCCACTCCTGGAGGCTGCAGAACACGGGTTAAACACGTGTCAGCTAAAGACAGAGCTGACAGCTGAGGGTGCCCCGGGCCATGCATGGCCAGAACACTCCCCCAGGTCCCTCTCAGGACCTCCTCTGCCCCATGGCTGTTTAATTAGTGAGTGACCACACGCTTGTGATAGTGCTTACTTTCAAATTTCACATTCACTTTTAAAAACTCCTTTTGTGGAAAATGGAAGCAAAGGTATGTAAATCAAATGAACGTCAAACTGCAGTTAAGGAAACATAATTAAAAAGAGAGATGTGTTCAGCAGCTCATTGACTCAGTCTGCTACCATGTGAGATTTAAGTCAGGGTTGTGACTCTCGCTGACACAATCACACAGTGTGGGTTACATGTGGGAGTAAAGCACCAGGGACGGGAGCAGGGATGGGAGCAGGGATGGGAGCAGGGATTGGAGCAGGGATGGGAGCAGGGATTGGAGCAGGGATGGGAGCAGGGATGGGATGGGAGCAGGGATGGGAGCAGGGATGGGAGCAGAGATTGGAGCAGGGGTGGGAGCAGGGATTGGAGCAGGGATGGGAGCAGGGATGGGAGCAGGGATGGGAGCAGGGATGGGAGCAGGGATGGGAGCAGAGATGGGAGCAGAGGTGGGAGCAGAGTGCAGAGCAGGGTGCAGAGCAGGGTGCAGAGCAGCTGGCCTGGAGCTGCACAGCAGCTGGAGCCAAGAGGAGCCATGGAACCCAGGCGAGAGCCTGTGGGCCCCTGGAAAAGGAGGAAAAGCAGGCAGAGCTTCCCATCGAGCAAAATTCCCTTTTCCCCTATCTCTCATTTCAGGAGGGGATGTTAGCCAGCAAGCTGCTAAAAATGTCTGGACACAGCAACCCTGGGGCTCACTTCAGATGCATAAACTCTGCTCTCAACAACTCGCTGTGAGAGAGAAACCAGAGACATGCCAATGGTGTGCACATTTCCCACTGAGAGAAATAAAAATCTAAATAATTTAGGTCAAATTGACCCAAAATAGATGGAAAATATTTCAGTTTGCTAGGTTATACAGAAATTTTTCCTCTTGGGTCACTTTGACACCAGCTGATGGTGGCCTGTGCATGCCTGGTGATGTGGAGGATGTGAAGGTGTCTCATTGCCCATGAGTCACTCACTACAGCATCTTCTGTTCCAATTGCCACAGCACAACATGGGAGTTGCTGTCCAGCCATGAAGCCCTGCCCAAGGAGGAGACTCAAAGGATGATGCAGCCAAAATAAAAATTTCCATGAAGCTCTCAGCAGAAACTCACATTAAACTCAATGTTGAACTAAGTTACAGAGTGTTTTGAAATTCTGTTAAATTTTTTGCATGTTTTCCTCAGCTGAAAAACAAAGACACTTTTGTGGGAGGGTTTTGTGTTTGCTTTTTTGCCTTTTTTTTTGCCTTTTTTTTTGCTTTGGTATGGGTTTGTTTGTCTTAACACCTAATCTATGAAGCAAATAAGAACTTTAATATAATTTTTAACAGAAAGCAAATTCCCATCTTTGACTAGCTACTGAATAGGAAAAATGACATAGGCATATATCCACTCTAAAAGCAGAAAACAGTGGAAAAGACTCTCAAACTCATGCAAGAAATGGGAAGTCATCCAGAACGAAAGCCAAGTCAGTGATTACCACACATAATCAAATCATGTAAAGGCAGAAGATCAAATTGCATTCAATAGACTTAGAGACATTCCTGTAATCCCTAGTATCCATTTTAGCGCAGAAAGTTTCTAAAAATAAGCTTCAAGTTCACTGAAATACTCTCAGACAATAGTGTATTTTTATAACCAACAAAAAAATTGGATGATAGTTTTAAACTTCTGTCTTTTAAAACATGTCTGCATAAACAGCATTGTGACATTCCAGCTTTATTATTTTTAGTAATTATCTGCCAAGTTTCTAGTAGATTTCTTAAACCATACATCTTTTGTATTTCTCCCTGTGAGCTGGCTTCTTCCCCAATTGATATATTTTGATATATCAGCTGGTTTAGTCTCTAGGGAGTGCATGGCAGTTTCATGTATCTCAGGGGAGCATTATATTTTGTGCACTACAGCAGTGCTTTCCTTTCAAACCCTTTGTATTGAAAATCATTTCCCCTCCCAGCCCTGCTTTGAGCATGTTCTGAGCAAAAACACACATTCATTCAGGAGATGCCATTTGATCACAGTCACTTCTCACAGTAAATTTACATTTCAAAGCAGCATTCCTACTGAAAAACAGCCTGCCCTACCAAAATCACTTATACTTACTCTTGGGCCAACTCCTCCAATAGGTCCAGCTGGTCCTACTTCTCCCTAAAGAAAATCAGAACGTCAATCATCTTGATGACAAGTCTAGCTTTAAAAAAGAAATCCTGCAGATAACTGTTTGTATTTATTATATCATCCTAAGTTTCAAATGTTGAGTCTGACAGAAACACCTGGGAAGAGACCATTTTACCCTGTTAGCTTTTACTCACTCAGTTTCTGTCATAGAAGCCCATCATTTAGCTAATTAGAAGTCTAGAGGTCTATCTTCAGAATCACCAACTAAATCGTTTGAATTATTAATTTATTTAATAATTAATGTAATTATTATAAGTTAATTATTTTAGCATACAAGATATAAGCTTTTATTTTTATGATGATGAATTAAGAATACTTGATGAGTCAATGTATAAGATGAAGAACTGCCTTTCTCCCCTTTCAGTTAGTCGGGGTCTGAGAGTTTACTTAAGAGTATCTAGGACACTGTAATTAAATTGGTGTATGTTTTCCATTTTCATACTGCTAAACCCCTTCCCTCCCATCTCCTCAGTTAACTAAAATAACCACATCCAGCTCTGGACATATATTATCTCAAATTAAAATAAACCTCATAATGGATGCACAGCCCCATAAGGCTGCTAAAAACTCTTTAAAACACTTGCCAATATGCAAAAGAAATTTCAAATTTTGCATGACAACACCATACACACCTAACCATTATTGTCTAATCCTCTTAACCCCTCACAACTTTGAAACATAGTCTCTTAATTTTGTAACTTTTTCATCTTACCTCAACTCCTTTGGGACCTTGTGGCCCTGGAAGCCCTCGGTCACCCAGAGCTCCCTAAACATCCAAACAAACACAGAGAGAACTTGCATCAACTGACAATCATGCTGCTCTAATTTCTCTCCTCTTACAAACCTGGACTAAAACCCAAAACTGAGGTAGCAGACCTGATCTCTTACCACTGTTCATATTATTTCCCATAGAAAGCCAGGCAAAGATGCAAAAAACCAAGCAACATAAAAACTTCTACATAGACCTAGCTGAAGCATTATTCTTTTTATGTTGTGAGAAGCAAATAAGAAAATATTTGAACATTTTAGATCAATTTTTCTCTTTTTGAAGAGGCAAAGCCCACTACAATATAAAGATTAAAGCATCATCAATGTGCAGATCTTGTATTAGGATAGTCTTTAGAATAACATGTGTTGACAACATTGCCAGGGAAAGAAACTACAAAGTGAATTTAGACCACTAACTTGTCCAAAACTACTTGTGATTTTCAGCCCTTTTCTATTAGGATTATAATCAGCTATCCAGAGATAAAGCACCTTAAGCTCTGCCAGCTTGGAGTTTTCATGACTGCTCACACCAACATTTTCAAAACTTTGTTAAAAACACTTTGCAGCTAGCAGTGTATCAAAAGCCTTGGGCATCCCAATTACAATGGGATAATTGGGAAAAGCACTTGACCTGGCATAGTACAAAAAAAAAAGTGCAAACATATTAATGTTCTGGGAAACTTAAGCTTAATAATATCAGATAAAGCAACAAGAACAAAGAAACGGCCCTTTAGGAGAGATATGATTATCCTCTGAAGAAAGCAATGGTAGGAAAGTGTAAGCCTTATTAACTGTGTGCTAATGAAGCTGAAGTCTAGACATTGGTGCAGGCATTGGTCCAGTAACAATTTACTCAGCAGGCAAAGTAAAATGGAAGAGAAAAATGGAGCAGCCATCTCAAGGGAGTGACTTTCACTGAAGAGCCCATCTGGGAAGGACTGGGGTGGTGCTGGTTGACAAACTCCAAAGAAGGGACAGGAGGGCTTTCAGCAGCTCTATATAAACAATATTCTTCCATGGTTAGCAATGACATTTTCTCGTTGTTGTTTTATTCTGACAGCAAAGCCCATGAGGAGATAAGGATTGAGGAGATAAGGATTTCAGGGCAATGTAGCTGCACAGTGGAAATGGCAGCAGCACTGCTACTGTACACACCCTTCCACTGCACTTCACTGAATCCAGAAAAGAGTTCCAGACTGTAAATTGGATATTAATACTAAATGACATTTCCATCTCCTCCTTGGGGTTTCAGGCAAAAACAGAAAATGAAGGGAGTCATTACACATGTGCCAAATTGTCTGAGAAAAAACAGGAGTCAGCAAATGGGGTGTCCTCTGTTTCACATATATACCTTCCTAGTTGACCATGCCTTCCAGAAGAGGTGAAACTCTAATAATAATTTTATTTAAAAATGTTATACAAACAAACGTAAGTTAACAGGGGAAGGAAGCTCTTAGCTTCTTCCATGGTACAGCACACACTGCTGGAAAAACTACAGTGGTAGTCAGCACATCCTGACCATCTTTTCCTCTCACTTTTCTTGGTTAGAGAGCATAAATACCTGCAAAGGATAATGTAGGGAATAAAGTTATTTCAGAACTTCTTAAAAACATTCGTATTCCCTTTTTAAAAATATATATGTTTTGTTGGTTTTTTTTAATAAGTGGTGGATAGAGATCAAACACCTTCTAAAATATTGTTTCCAAGCTGAGTAATGTTCTGTAGACCAAATTACATAATAAATCCTTTGAACATTGACTTAGAGAGATCAGATTTGCTGATTATTTCATTAATTTGGGGGAAAATTTCCAATCCAGAACTTCTACTGGCATTTAGAGACAGCTGATCACACTCAATAGAGCTTAAACTTCCAAGGAGTTAGATTTATCCCACACCAACTGCTAAAAAATAAAGTTTACCCCGCTTTCTTGGCTTTTAAAATGGGTATTGCTTCTGAGGAAGCATAAACAAAAACATGAGGAAAACAGCAGCATAGTGAGAAAAGTTTTCTAAAAATAAAAGCTGGAGGAAAGTTCCAACTCAACTCAAGTCAACTCAAGGCAGCTGGGAATTCCAAAAGTCAAACATTTCCAAGGTTATGCAGACCTTCTCCCTCAGTACTGGGAGCAGTAGAAGAGTTTTTCCAGTTTGGTAATCCCTCTTTTCAAATGTAAGCCATCAGTTCTCCCTGACTAGGGCAGGCCGTCTAAGCCTTTTGTCTCTAATACCAAATGTGCTGGAGAGCACCAAATCTGGCTCAATTGTGTAATTTCTGTAACAAAGGAACTTGGAGTCTCAAACTTTGTAGTCCACCTCTTACTAATTTATTTCTCCGGAATCTGTGAAAAGGCAACAAATCAGTAACATGTGTATTACACATCTACAGAATTCTAACAAAAACTCCTCAGATAAAATGTGTAATAATAGGATCTCACTGAAGAAACTGAGCAGCAGGGATTAGATCTGTTATGTCATTCATGTATAACCTTGGACAATTAAATCTGAACTGCAGTTCAAGAACTGCTGTATTTCTCTTCTGGTATTTTCCTTAGACCCTAGACAGAGTCTTTCAACACCACAGGGTTTGGTTTTTTTTGGTCAACACCCTGGTAACTCAGAAATACAAGAGCAACTGCACTGCAATGGTTGGACAAACTCATTCATACAAGGCTGCTCACATTATGCATATGTGCATATAAACAAGTTAGCAATAAATCAGAATTGAAGGTGGATACCCTCTAGAAACACATTTTAAGTTCTCCACAATTTGTCCCATCAGCCTTCCTAGTCGATTCATGTCTATTTTAGTAAAAGGCTCTTGACATGGTTGAATGATAAGAGATACAGAAAATATTGGCTCTGGCTTCAGCAGCTGCATTATTTGAAAGGTTCTTAAGAATGATCACTTTTGGCACAGAGGTATTGTTACAATCTTCTAGGTACAAATAAGACCATATCTTTTTTTACTGCTCCCCATCCTATGTTTTCTTGAGTAGCCTGCTACAGAATTTCACAACTCTGTTGATAGAAAATGTGATTTCCATTTCTGTTTATTCATAGACAACCTGTATGATTTGATCTTGGGTAAATGATATTGCTGGTCTTGCACAGCTCTTTTGCCTCATCAGTTTCTGCCCTCTGGTTCACTTAAAGGTCAAAAAAGGCCTTCATTTTGGTCTAATAAACAAATTATCTCTCAAAATAAAGCCATTCAAGTAATACCTCTGCCTCTAGGCTCACTTGTTGGAATCCTTCTGGGACAAAAATGCCCAGTAATGTACTACAGAGATAAAGGCTTCTCACACTTTGAGCAGTGGCATTAATGAGACATCTTGCCTCATGTGTTCTACAATTTCACTCAGTTTCTAACTGCATTATTGTGCTTTTATTTCAGAGAGATCTGGCAATGTCTTTGTTTATAATAAGTTTATAATAGGATTTATTGGTTTAGTCCTTGCATGAATCAATCTGAAATAACTGAAATGGAATGAATTAGCAAAAAGTGCATTTTTAAGATAATCTCAAGATGCTCAAGTTGTTTCATATACAGATTTCATTCTGCCACACTTGTGCCTATTTACCACAGAAAACACAATGTCAAAATAGTCCCAAGGCTGATGAGTGAGGAACTTCACTGGTATTTGCCTTTCAACAAGTAGTCAATCTTTAGATATTATTCGATCATTTTCCTCTGGGTTAATTTCTCAGTCACCTGCACTTTTTGTATTGGTCTCTACCATTTCCAATTCAACAAAAATTTCCTATATCTGCTTTTAATCAAAACTTCATTGAAAACTCTACCCATGTGAATTATTGCCTAATTTGGGTCTAAAATCTTAGTCTACTAAACAGCAAAAGCTAAATTATTCTGGCAGTTTTGTAGATATATTTTAAACTTTATTGTTATATCTATTATTTTATCTGGCACATGAACTTTGCATGTTTTCCATATCTTCAACTACAATTTCTTTTAAAAATTGTTAAAAACAATTTTTAGTACACGTGGAACCTGAGTAATACAAAGATCTGCATACATTTGGCATGCATTCTATTTAAACACAGGTGAAACATATGATATTTCTAGCTATATAGCATTTTCTCAAACTTATTTTGCCATTACCTGCTTCCACCTAACACAGTAATTACTTTCACAACTGTGTGGACAGAATTAAACATTCAAATAACTTCCTCATATAAATACCTGAGGCAAAGTACCTGCATTCTGACAGATTATCTTCTCATAATGCCAGTGTTCATCTCTCAGAGCCTTTTCCTCAGAGATTAACACTATTTACTGTTATTTTTAATAGGTTTTCATATAATCTTACCTTAGGACCTTGAGGGCCATTTAATCCAGGTACACCAATATCTCCAGGAAAACCCTAAAGAAATCATACATACAAATAATTTGCAGAGTAGGAATGTTTTCAATGTACTTGTTTTGATTCTGTTCATTCATTTAATAAACCTGAATCATAGAGACAAGAAATAAATTTGTTCTACCATCCCAAAAAATGTCAAAATCCATTATGTTTCCTTGAAAGGACTTGGATAAATGACAGATATTAGGCAGTTTTTGTTAAACTCAATTTAGCAGATGTCAGCATGGATTTAATTTCTCTTAGGATAAGACTTTTTATCCGCTAAGCAATGTTTGAAATTAAACCATTGGACTGGTTTGAAGGCAAAAAAATCACCACAAAACAGCCTGCACCAGGTCCTGCACTTAGGAATTCGACTGTTTTTTAAATAAAATTTAGAGAGCAGCTGAAGTCCCTTTAATCTGTGGCCACACATTAAGGACGGGATCACTGCAAGATTAAGAAAAAGGTGAGAACTTTTTGCCTCCAAATCAGCAGGTGATAATCCAGGTCTGGCTGGCACTACCCGAAGGTCACACCAGCATGCAGCATTATTCACAGCAGGTCTTTGTGAAATAGATTCTAGTATAGGTGAAGCTGTTAGTAAAGAAAAAGTAAATCTGCACAGAAAAGGAATCAACTAAAATTATCACTGCAAACCACCTGGCCAGTGGGCACTGAGTTGGGACACCATGGGGAGGCCTCTGTGTCCCAGGAATTCA
Source organism: Acridotheres tristis (assembly GCA_037013685.1). Lineage (NCBI taxonomy): Eukaryota > Metazoa > Chordata > Aves > Passeriformes > Sturnidae > Acridotheres > Acridotheres tristis. The sequence continues at coordinate 15,515,173 of CM072895.1, forward strand.
GCTACAGCTACATGGCTTTAGAAGAAATGAGTATATTTTAAGGGGGAAAAAAACGGTGCAGCTAACCTTTATGCAATACAGTAGTGAGTTAAATTTCATAAATATCCGGAGATGATACATGATCTTTACATTTTTAGGATAAAATAAAACGCTGGTAATTGACCCTTTAGTTAGCACACTGCTCATTCAGTCCCCTGCCAGGATAGCATTTGATTTTGCTTTTTTAATAAACTTTCACATTTCATTAAAGTTTGACCACCTGAAAACAGCAAAACTGCCACTTCCTCTGAGCAAAATATTTATTACTACATCAAAGCAAACCCATGGTCTGACACTAGGAAAAACAAGTTTCCTTCTTTATTAAGAGAAAATCATTACAGATTAAAATGTGTACATACTTTTTCCAATAAAGGAAACAAAAAGCACATACACAGAAGAAATTTTTTTAAATCAGGTTTAGCATTTGGATGCTAATGAGTCGAAAAGAAAGCCACTAAAGAGTAAAAATGGTCTGAATTTTCAGAAGACGGGCAACAACTCCAGTACTCAACATTTCATAATACATCACAGTGGTTTGTTTCCCTTTCTTTTGCCATAAAGCAGCAATTGCAAGCAGAGCTGTGCAACAATTCCAACATGCCTCTAGGTGGCACAGAGAATATTATTCACATGTGACCAAGGCCCTGGGACTCACACCTAAAACTCACTTGCACCACCCTTGATTTCTATGCAGTTCAAAAGAGGAGGTGGTTTTTTTTTTGTAATCCTGGCCACCAATACCTACTGAAATACATTGAAGAGTTAGGTCAATTCCTTGGAATTTTTCAGCTTGTCCTTTCTTAATTTTAAATTTACTTATTTATAGACCTTAAGTAGTTACCAAGGGGTGAGTCGTTTAATATATCTGTAAATCTTTGTTTCTAATGTGTGAACAAGTGCTAAATGCTGACACAGACAATTTCCTCTTGGCAATGAACATTCCAGAAAACAATCTGCCTAGAAAAATGTTAATTTAGAAAGATTCTAATGCTTTTATAAAGGAATAGATCTACTTTATTTATTTATTTATTTCTAGAGGGAATTCGGTAAGAACCATGAGATGTAGATGTGGAGAAGTACCATTGCAGATAGAATAAATATGGTAGTTTGAAATCTTTTCATGTCAGGCAAAGTCTTAGGATACAAGAGCATTACTGGCCTGAGAACATCAACACTAAAGAATGCGTTTAAAAATTTTAAATCCTCAATTTTTTTAATTTTTTCTGTGAAGGTGAATTAAGACTTTTCTTCTTTAGCACAACCATGGAGAAAAGGCAGATGCTATGGCAGCATTAGAACACTGCTTCTAAGATGTTCTCACATTAATAATCCATGAAATAAGTGCAATAATCCAGGACACAAACAGCCATTTTAAGCAATTCCAGAAAAAGAATGGACTCTTGAAGGAAGGAGCTCTTGAAACACCTCAGCAATGGTGCTTGCCATTCAGATTCCTTGTAGTGAAGTGGGGTATATCTCTAGCAATACCTAAATTTCCATGAGTTATTCAGCAGCCAGCTCCCTGGGAAGTTACTCCAGATTAAAAATGCATTCTTCCATAAGTGAAAGGCCAGGAGATTAACATATAGTTTCCAGCTGCAATGTAGATTTCAGCAGAGACTATTCAAAACAAAACAGCCCACAGTATTAAGACTTCTTCTAAGGAAATGCAGAATCTTAATTTCCATCAGCCAGAAGCCCAGCAGCTGGTAGGATACAAATTATTTTCAAAATCTTGCTACAGATGTGATCTTTTGCCAGCAAAGCACTTTAGAATCCACTTCATTTAATCAAAAGAAATATGGCATCAGTCAAAAGAAATGTGGCATCAGCAAAACTTGAAGTGCCAACTATCTTAACAGAAACGTGCTTTAACCTTGCTGTGGAAGTGTTGCTTTTTGTAGTGAACACTTAAATATAAAATTAACTTATTGCTCTCATCTATATAATGTTTAAGGTTTTAAAAATTGTGGAGACGCCCCATTGTTAGGGTGTATATATTAGGGCATATCTCAGCACCCCTGAGATGAGCATCCTACCAAAGGTTTTGCTTTTTTTTTGTTTTTCTGTGTGGGTGCTAATATGGAAGGAGAAAATCAGAAATATTGAGACATTACACTCAATTTCCTTGGGAATTCTCTCACATTTGCAGAATCCCACTTCAAACTGTTTTCACATGACATTTGCCAGCATCACTGGCCACCCATTTTCATGCCCTTGGCTGCCCAAGGGATCAGGACAAGCACTGGTGGAAGGGCACATGGAGGGAAAATCCATCCAGGGACTGCAGCAGTTCCTTCAGTTCCAGGTTTCCCTGCTCCAATAGGAGTTCATTCAACCATAGGTTGTAATTCATTTCAATGAGAATTTAGAATAAATTTTCAGAAGCAAGACTGACTGGATGTAGCTACTGAGCTCCAACAAGATGACTTATTAGAGATTCATTACTAATTATTATAATAAAATCACAAAAGGAAGGTTTCTGCAAAAAACTACAATTCTCCAATAAGTGTTTATTATTCTTCTGAAAGGATGTATTATGCAGACATAGAAGTTTGGGAAAGGACAGGATGAAGATTCTGTGCAAAGGCAATTAGAGAGTATAAGCAAATCTACAACAACAGCAGTTCCTCAGATATATGCCAGAACATGCAAATAATTCAGCCTTTAAATTATCTTTATTTCTATATTTCCTACAAATCATTTGCATGCAAGTTATTTGATGCAATATTGAAACAGACAACTCTATTATCACTGCACACTTGGCCTTGTTTGCAAAAACTCAAAAAATCATGTGATAATGCATGTGAAACATGCACCAAAAATAAAGATTTTGTTAAATGAACACCTCAAAGCAGCCACTGATTCACCTACAAAATGTGTGCCTTTTTGACTCTTTACTGTTATTTGAATGCTTTCTTTTCTTTTGTAAAGTCTCATGCCTTGAGCATGAAGCACAGCAGCTGAGTCCCATGCAAGTACCTTCCTGAAGGAATAAGCTAATGACTTCAGATCAAAATACTGCACACATGAAAAATGTTCCATTGAAGATAATGACTAATTCTCTCTGCTTCTGATGAAATCTATTTATAACACTCTGAAGACACATCTGAAGGGAACTATCACCTTCATTTTGGGGGGATAATTAAATGCAATTCTTAGAGCAAAATTTAACTATAAAATATTCTGAATACATGTGGAAGCCTGTTAAAGGCTTGTCTAACTTCATACACATTGACAATAAGCACTGCATACTTCATTGTACACAGTAAACAGAGACACTGTGGGTTAAAACAGTCAGATCAGCACTTTCCAGATGTAATACTAATACAACAAAGCTCTACAGAAATTTCATATTTAGGTGGTTCATTTTCAGATGCATGATAAAGCAGCCCAATGAGGTGATGAAGAATACACTCCATAAAGTGTTCACTGAGTACATCCAGCGAGCAGCAGGCATTCAGGCACACGACAGACCCTGGCTCTGCAGGAACATACCCAGAAGAGAATTTGGCTCGACTCTGCTGGACTCCTGCACTGAAAAAATCACTTGGCAGCCAACCCTTGTGCAGAGAGTGAGAGCTCTGTCCCTGCCTCTGCCTGCTCCTGCCATCAGCACTGCAGGTCTCAAATGGACCCTGCCTATAGGGGGATGGCTTAACTCTGACCTGGGGCACCTTGGCTGCACAGCTGCAGAGGAAAGATTTAGGAAGCAATTCCCTGGTGATCTGCATTTAAACCACAAAACCCCGTGAGGATGATCAGAGTCTGCCTGCCCTGCTCCCACGGCTGTGTGCAGAGATATTACAGACTTCAGCTGCTGTAGTGCCAGAGTTACAGCAGTTTACAAGGGAAGAAAATCAGGGATAGAACTACTTATTCTTTACACTGGAAATGAAACACTCAAATGTGGAACTGGAAAGATCAAAGAATCCCCAGTTTCTTATTTCACATGTACCCAAAACAAATGGGGACAGAGCACATTTATAAATCCCACTGTCTTAAATGTTGAAAGAAAGAAGAGAGAAGTAGCTGGAAGTAGAGTCTGAGAGGTCCTGCCTGGGCAGACACAGCCTTGTTCCTCCTGCTCACAGCAAAGTCCAACAAATCCCAATATAGGTTTGGGGTTTTATAAAATAAAATCTCTCATAGAAGGCATATGGTATGGATTGTCACATCTATACCAAATTCAGAGTACTCCCCTTGTAAGACACTAATTCATCATATCTTTCTATTTCCAGAAAAATCAAGGAAACATTTAGTATACAATACAATGCATGTTTTCTACATGGGGTCACAGGAAGTCTGACCATTCAGGTAATGAAACAGGAACAAGGGAAGCAGCCCTGTCTGACCTGCTAGCTGTCTGGTTTTGGAAGAGACATGATCAGACATATGACAGTAGGCTTTTCTTATGGAAAAATCTACATTATTTGCTCATACTTCATATATTCAGTTGTGTCTAAATAACTTCTGGGAACAACTAGCTTATTTTGATAAGACAATGTAACGAGGGCAACATATACTCTTCAGTTTTACACTACTTATTTTAAATTCCTTTTATTATAGAACTTATAGTATCTTCAATTTGTCCAAAATCCCAGTAAGTAGCTATCCTACATCCCTTCTGTTTCTATTTTGCCATATGGTGACCATATTTTCATGAAGTTAAAAGGTGGAAAAAACCTATTTTACTTTATTTGGACCTGTCTTGCATGATTGAAGTTAAGAGAAACATTGCTTTGCAGTTTTAAACCTGCCATTTTGCAGACAATTACTCAAAAAAAGGTGTCTGGTCAGTCAAGTTTTAATCATCTAGCATCATGCACTTTATTTGCCTTCTAATGATGAAGTAGTTCTGCACTCCTGAGCAAGGGGAAATGGTGAGTTTTTCAGACAGAAAGATTCCCATCCATACCTGCCCTGAGGGTAACCAGCCCAGAACAATGATCTTTTCTCCAGACACAAAAGAGGAGCAGGTCTGTGCTGCAATAAGGAACAATGAAGAGCACAGGCAGCAGGACACAGGCCTGGAGACAACAATTTGGGATTAACCTGCCTCAGGTCTGCCTTGCTGGAAGCTGGGCAGAGACCATGCAAGGGACTCTTGTTAACAGTGAAGAGGCTCAAAAATCTGAAACCCTGAGCCACAGAAGGTGGCAGCTGTGGCAACATGCACAGGCTTTGTGTCTTCTGCACCTTTTGACTAAACCAGAGAGGTTTATTATTCTGACAAGACCACCTCGTGTTGCTACAGTGATATTCTCCAATGAGTTTTCTCTCAGCAAGGACTTTTGCCTAATAAGAAAGGTGGGAACATAGAGCCTTGGTTTGAGGAGATATGCTCATGTAAAGGCAGAAAAAAGATCATTGCTAGTATGTCTTCCACTCATTTTTTTTTTAAAAGGAAAACTCCCAAACAAACAAACTCCACCACAAACCAAACAAAACCCAAAATACATTCATTGCAGAAAGCTGATTAGAAAGAACAATCCAAAATTTCTGCTTTCATCTCTCCAGAAAATGCACGTGTCTGTGTATAAACATGTCTTTCTGATACAGACCACAGGATTTTTCCTTAAAGCCTGTGGTATAAATGCAAAAAAGCACTAAAATGGGACAATTTGGAGACTGACAGTTTCTGTATAGAATTGCATAGCACTAAGGAGTTCCTAGGAAACTTCACTTCTAGATTCAACTGCTTGGCAATGCTTCCCAGGTAACTGGTGTTCATTCTTTGAGTTTCTTGTAAGGGGTAAATATGCAACCAGGCCTGGCAAATGGAAGTTCACATTTATAAACATGTTTCAGTATTTGCAAATGGAAGTGATCCTGAGAAATCACTCGAGTCTCATTCCAGGTGTATCCCATAACAACAGGATTCAAGAGACAGCAAATCCTAATCACATAAGCAAATAAAGAACTACTTTGTATTCAAAGATCCTGTACATAAATATTTTGCAGGAAAAAATTATGAGCTGGAATCTTTTATAGCTCATGAAGGAGAAAGAATCCATCAAATATACAGAATAAAAAGATTTTCCTAATTCAACTAAGAAAACAGTCTTTTATGAAGCAAACCCACTTACCTCTTATTTTCATAATTTAGAACTGACATTCAATTTACAGCTAGCAAGCAATTTCTTACCTCAGGTCCCTGAGGACCCAATGGTCCATGGGGGCCAGGTTCTCCAATTTTCCCCTTGAAAAAAAATCCACAGTTAAGATTTCTGATGATAATTTAATTTTAACAACAGATGGTTATGAAGACTTTAGAAACATTTATAAACAAAAAGAAATGTTGAGATTACTTTTTCACTAAATAGGAAATTTTATACCTGCCTCACTTTGGACACTATTAAAACCAGTTCTTCATATCTCTTCACGTCACACACACAAAAAAATTCTGATTAGTTTAGGACAGAGAAAAATGGGAGATTTGGGAGGAACCATATAAAAACTCCTTTAAATATAACTGTTATACCTGTATATCACAATAAAAACTACATGTTATTTAAATGACCAGAAAGTAACTGTTAGTCTATACACTTACTTATATATTTTAAGTAGCTAATCATAGACAAAGAAATGGCAGTTTTGTGGTTAATAACAATAAAATTAGGTCCTATCCACATGTAATGATAACTCCATTATATACAAATTTCAACCCATCTAAAAATGGGCCAAAATATTTTTCTAAGTTATATCTGTTCTTCCACATTTTCACAAGCTTTATGCCACCATAACTAGATGTCACTTGAGCAAAGTTAAGGTCTGACCTGGGAAACATTTCTCTAACTTTTAACATGAATTACTTCATTGGAAATCTATTCTACAATGTTAAATTTCGATTACTTGCAGGACTGAGGTCTCATAGCTTAATTTAACATAAGTCACAAGGTTGGTCACATTCATCTTGTGCTTAAAATCCACAACTCTCTCTGGAATAGGCTGATTCACATGCTTATCTTAAAATGAAAATTCTTCTGCCTTTAAAAGTACAAATACGATTTTTCCCATCTAAGCTTAAGCAAATTTGCCTATGTTTATTGCAGGATTAGTGCTTATACTGTAAATTCTATGGGGCAAGGAAAGTGTCTGTTATTGAATTTAAGAGCCCATGATATTCATGAGGTCTAAGTAGGTTTACCAGTTATTGGCTTGATTGTACATAAGAAAATTGACACTGGAGTGAGTATTGGCAGCTTTTAATTATATTTTGAAAAGAGACAGATATTAGCACTAAGAAAAGGTGAGGAAAAGCCAGGTAACCCTATGCAATATGCCTTTTCTGCCTCAACATTTAAAAACCCAGCAGAAGTGGCAGCAGTGCACAGATGCCTTTAAAACTGCTAAAATCAATAAAAACAGGAATTCGTGACTACTCCCATCCCTGGGAGAAATGACTGGCCATTAATAATGAGATCTCACACATTCCCTCTAAATCCAGCTAGTCCAAATGGTCATCTGGAAGTTCCCAAAGCTCTCAGTGGATTTGTTTCAAATATTACCTACATGTCCACACAGTGATTGCCACAGAATATCTAATATCCTAAACACTCTATTAAAATTTGACACATATATTGATCGTTGTAATAAAGTCTCACATTTTAGGATTTGACTTGCTCATTAACAGCAGTCACTAGAAATAAAACTCATATTTCTTAGACCTTATTCTTTGTGCATTTTGAATTAGGTCACTTCTAAGGGATTACATGCACTGTAAACATAACAACACAGAAGTGTGAAATATCAACAGTAGTATAAAATATCAAGTATCAACAACATACAGTGATATACTGAGAGCAAAATTTGATGTGTAAACTTACTGGAGGTCCTGGTTTTCCTCTGATCCCTGGGGGCCCTGGTAAACCAAGAGAACCCTGAAAAAAGAAAGCTATTAAATACACATGAAAATGAACTGTTGCGTTATATGTTGGAAGCAATAAATTTCTATATTTTGACACCTGAAACAGGCTTCAAAAGAATTCTGCAGGTTGAAAACTATCTCCTAACATTCAACTTTCATCAAAAGAGTTCTCACAGGATGTGCTATTCCAGTGACTTCTGATGTACTAGCCAAACAGGAAAGAAGATCCTTATTTATCTCAGTCTGATGATGTGAATAAGCATGCCAGACCGTGGGCTGCTGCTAACCACAGCAGGTCCAGGTGAGCTGCAGATGAACCTCAAGGGTCAGGGGGAAAAATATCTTTTACAACAGCTCCTTAGAAAGGCTGAGATCACACTGTAATCCTTGTTTGATGCATCTCTAGATACACAGCTCCAGAATTCTGCCTGTGCCCTTTACTTGTCTTTATTCACATTTTCCATAACTGAGTTTTAATTAGCACAGATTCTCTTAAAAATACATTAATTCAGTGATATCCAGAAAGTTTTACTACTGCATTCTACTTTTATGCAACCTGCTGCATTTTAGACACTTAAGATTAAGTTGCTGAAATTGGATAATTTTGTAAAACAATGTAATTATAACTTACCTTGTCTCCTGGGTATCCTTGATCTCCTGGCTCTCCTGCAAGGCCATTTTCACCCTAAACAACATATAATTTTATACAGACATATGTATGTGGCTTAAAATGAGGTATTTTTCAGAAATAGAGAATGAGAAACATGAATTCAATATTCACTGTTTAAAGTTAACACAGATCTTTGCATTGAAATACCTCTTCCAGGAAAAATTATAGACAGAGACCTGGATATTATTATGTTCAGTAGTTAGTGTTCTGTTCAGAAAAAAGTTTGTCTAAACTTTTGTCAGACTCAGATCATGAGTCTGACATAATTTTAAAAAATAAAAGTCAGAAGACAAAAAAATCAAAAGGAAAAAGGGAAGGCTTTGCCAAGTACATTATGCTCAAGTTTCAATGAAGGGCGCCTGAAAGAACTATAAATCTCCAAGATAATGAAAATATTTAAATCACCTTATCACCTTTCATTCCAGACTGTCCCATACTCCCTGGGAAACCCTGTAAAAATAAAGAAAACATAAATCCAATGCTTGGCTATAATTTGGAAAGCAGCATAGGCACCTGGCTGTGGGATGATTCAATTCCATACCGTGGGCCCTGGAATTCCTGACGGTCCACTTGGTCCTGCTGGCCCAATGTCTCCCTGTCAAACAGCAAGAAAGGTGACTGCATTTGGTGAAATGGAGTAACTTAAAGACTCCTAACAGAATGTGTCATTTTTCTCTACCACAGAGAGAAACTAAAATATTTTTTAGGTTTATTTCTCAGGCAAAACAAAAGGTGTGGGTATCATAAGTCCCCCATGTTTGCAGTTCCCAACATCATCAGCAGAAACATGAGAAACAAAACTTGCCTCTTTTCCACTAGATTAAAAATTCAAGAGATCACAGTGCATTAGGCAATGCAAATTGTACTGCACGTTCAGTGGCCATTGCTGCTGTCCTTAGGGTTATGTAACAGCACTTCCCTGTAGGCATCAAATTTGGCTTGAAGAAATTATTCTGTGATAAGTAGAGCCTTAAAAGGGGCCTTTTAAATGGTCCTTTTACTCAATTTCTCAGCTATCAGCGACTTCTTTGAGTTAAAAGAAAAAAAAAAAAGCAGAAAAAGAGATGTGACTCCAAATACCAAGTGTGCAGAATCAAACCTATGTTCTGATGGGCATGCTAACCTTTTCTAATGTACCTTCAGAGTCCTTACTATAACTCTTCTTTCTGGGATTTATTTAGGCAGTTTTATGACAGGGGAAATAAAAAAGTGAATCATAAAATTTTAGAATCTTTAAAGATCGGCACAGCAACAGTAATAATATTAATGAAAAAGGATAAGCTAAATGTAAGACCTGACTTAGAATAGTTAAAACTGTATTACAAAGGGAGAAGTCTATTGACTTCAAACTTGGGGGGAAAAAAACCCCAAAAGGCAATGTTATCTCTCTATGGCTATGAAAGAATGTAACAACACATATGAATAAAGAAATATTTTGCCACTTGCTGAGAGCAATATGGAAAAGAAGACATGGACATCTGTGCATTTCCAGTTGAGCACACATTCATTACTCTCTTTCAGCAATGCTAGCAACCACATTCCTCTGTGGCCACCATCAGACTTATGGCTCAGTGAAGGAAAAGCAGGACCAATCACTCTGTGTCTTAATGGAGCTTGGTAGAGCTCCCAAGAAAATTGCCACTCTACATTGCTTTAACTTTCCATGACTGCTCCAATGATATTTTCTGTCATGCTAGCTGATCAAGTAAATTGTTTATGTTGCTGTCTCTGAGTTGCACTACATATTCTGGTTCAGCAAGGCATTTATGTATTAATGATACTGAATGTTTAAATGCACATTTACGGTAACAATAGCATTGATTGGAAAATCACAGAGGGATACTGAGCTGGGAAATTTAGCTTACAACAGCAATGGGAAGAAATTCTAAAACAGCTTTACAACATTCAGGTTCATTAAACACCTGTCACAGCCTTCAGATACATTGAATTACTTAATTAACAGCAAAGAACTGGAACGACACAAGAATAAAACTGAAAAAGTATTGAATTAGTCAATCTGTCAGCCTTTTAAATCATTCTTCACCTACAACAGCCTTGTTATATGTTAACATACACTTTTCACTTTGGATAAAACTTGCTGATCAGTTAAACCTGCAGCTACAAAAAGCACCTTTTCCAACATTTCTATGTGACAAGTGAAACTAAAATCTAATTGCCTTTTCCAGGCAAAAAGACAAAATACCAGAAAAGGAAAACAAATGTTTTCCTAGTATTAAGTGTTTTTTTTAAAAGGAAAAAAAATTTAAAATTAAAAATAAAAACTAATTTGGGTATTTAGCAATAAATTTTCTGAAACTCTTCATCTTATTAAAACTCATGGCCTTGCTAACTCTTGAAAGACTGACTGTTCACTCAGTCAGAACTCTGAACTGGGCAACAGCTTTGTAGATTGAAAAAAATCATGGATGGAAGGAATTACTGGACTCAGCTTGCTGATGCTGCTCATTTTGCCATTGGTCTCATGAACAAAGACAAAAATATAACTAACTCTTGACACTGCACACAGCTGGGCTGGACAAGCTACTTGAATTAATGCTCTTGGTTTCTGCCAGAAAAAGATATTTAATCCCATGTTGAATATTGCATCTTGTAGTAGTATAATGTGTTATGGTTGACTAAGTATTTTAAAGCAAACATTGAGGACTGTAGCTCTTTACTCAGATTTGGATGAGCATTAGCATCTGCCTGGACAAGAGGAAGCAGAGCCCAGGGAGCACAGAGCCATTTGGAGAAAGAGGAGCAGAGCTGCACCAGCCTGGGGACGCTGGGGCCACCTGGAACTCCCCCAGGGCCTTGGGGAAATTCTGCTACAGACTGAAGGGTGTAGTGGTCCCTTGTAAAGAAACTCTAGAACAAAGCACAGCTCTTCCCATTCTCTAACTGAGAAAGAGGAAGCCAGACGAACCAATGTGATGTTGCTGGAACCATGTGAGAGTCCCACAAATAAACAAGAGAAGGACACTCAAATGGAGCTCACACGAAACAATTGTTAATTTCCTACTGTTCAAAATCTAAACATGCCACCAAGTTTGTTTTTTTCCCCAAGAAACAGCTCTCATTATGTTTATATTCCAACTATGTGTAAGTGGCAAAAGTTTTGGACTGGTTGTTGAAAATTATTTCTCTGTTTCAAGAAAACTATTGAAAATCTCTCTGTAAGTGACTGCAACTCAGCAAGAAGACAAATGCAGCTTTGATCCTACAAACATTTATGCTCATGAACTCTAGGTAGGGCTAAACTGCTAAGTTTTAGTCAAAATAATCAGTAACAGTATATTTTTGGAAGTGACACACAATAGGCTTTTTTAAAAACCTCAGGTACGTTTGTACAATTTATCAAAGTCTTTGAGATTAAATTCCAAAAACAGTCATGTAAAAGAAAAAAGCAAACCACAATTCCAAGCAAATTCTCAAGAGTGCAAGCTCCAGGCTCTTGAGTGCATCAATTGGCCTGACTGTGCCAACTGACAAGAACTCAGAAAATCATGTTTGCATGAGGAAGGCTGGAAGCTACAGAGGTTTCTTGACCCAGCTTTTGTTTTCACTATAGCAATGCCATAACAATCCTAATCAGGCAGCAAGAGATGACATACAAGAACTTTTTTTGTTATGAACATATAATTAGAAAGAGTAACAATTGAACTCAACTGTTGTGCTTCAAAGGAAAAGTAAGATGACCATCAGTGTAAAGTACAAACTTATCAAGAATGTTTCAGATCTGTAGATATCAAAAAAACCCACAAAGCAAACACTGGAGACAATCATGGCTTTCAAGTGTAAACACTTGCTATTCCTCCCTTGTTAAGAATGTGGCTGTGTAGCCAGACATGACTGAGACAAGATCAAGAATCAGAGATCCCCTATGAGTAAATACATGAATTAAAAAAAAATAAGCAAGCGAGACTACTCAGAATGAGAGTCTTTCCCACCTTCTGCAGGACTCACAGAGCTTCTCTGGCACAACTGATAGATACAGATAATGTACAACTCCAAGTGAGCATCACAGCCTTATTCTATATGTATTTAAAAATTAATATGATATTGTAAACATGATAAAGTATTTTTTCTTAGAAATTAATTCTGCTTTGAATTTGGTAGCCATATTCAGGAGCCAATGAGGACTGTTGTCATTACAATGTTCGAGACCATTGCACCTTACACACTGGCCTTAGTGCTATAACCTAGCAAACTTGGTCATTTCAAAGAAAAAACCCAAACACACTGGATCAGAAACAAGCATACAAATCTACCCCAAGTATAGAAATGCTCCATGCTGCCAACATGATAGCAGCTGTAGAGTGATATTATTTAAAATCATGGCTATCTAAAACGAAAGTTGTTTAAATCCCTGAATTTTCATAATTGTTTTTATTATTTCACAAACACACAAGACAAATTATCTAATGCAGCCATATTAAAGTATGTAATAAAAGTATACTCACTCTTAGTCCTGGAAATCCAGGAGGACCAACACCACCAACAATTCCCTTTAAAGAAAGTTTATCTTAGATTACCTGAATTTTACAATTAAAAAAAAAATCCCAATGATAAGATAAAAATGATCTACAAAACAAGTCAGTTTTTATTTTTACAGAGTTTCCAAAGAGTGACAGCTTATCACTGTACAGAGAAATATGCTTAGTAAAATCCCTGGATTGTGGAATTAGATCACCAAATATTTGCATCATGGGAACATTTCTGCTGTTAATGTAGCAATATGAGATGATACTTAAAGTGGAAGGAAGAAAAAACAATTTTTTGAGGGTGAGAAACAAATTTATTATGATTACTTCGAAAAATAAATAAGAACACCATCTCAGTTTGTAGAAAGATCTCTGCAAGTTAAAGGCTATACTCTCCTTATGAAAAATTATTTCTTGATACAAACTATGGTATTTGCACTTCATACAGAAATTAAGAATTCAGTGGTACTCCACGACTGCCTCTGGCACAGTTTAACTCAGAAGAGGTTAATACACTGCTGAAAACAGCTGCTAAGTCTCTTTGCCCCACGTGAAACAGGCATTGCAGCCCTCCAGGTCACCATGGCTCATGCAAGCTGTCCCAGCACCTGGGACCTGGGCTCAGGGGATAACACACACAGGCTCCACTGCAGCCTCTCGGCACCCACAGGGAAGGGGAAGTTTCATACAACAAATCTCAGCCCATTCTGAGAGTGTCCAACTGGGCTTGGCTGCTGGACGTGGCACAGGGGACACCTTTGTGCTCTCCTCCCTCCTCAGGTGCCTACACACCTTCTGCAACCTGCTCTGAACTACCCACAGGGGAAGGTGAATGCTCCAAGGAGGAATGACATCCTCAGAGAATCGAGAGGGTGTTGGGGAAATGAAGGATGCCATTAGTCAGCTAAGCAGAAGAAATCAGGCATGGAGACAAATGTCATTAGTGTCAAGTCAGCACAGGGGAAGAAAAGTCTTCCCTTCAAGTTCCTGCTGCCACAGGCATCCCAGGCAGCCCCAGGTCTGCAGTTCCAGCTCCCAGAGAGCTCTGTAAGTGTGCCACTAGCCCTCTAAGAGTGCCATGAGCTCTCTAAGTGTGCCACTAGCCCTCTAAGAGTGCCATGAGCTCTGCAGCCCCGGCAGCTGCAGCACTGGCCCCTTGCCTGAACAAGCCCTGCAGGGAGAGCTCTGGGGAGGAGAGGGGCTGCTGCTGTCAAAGGAGGCAGTAAGATCAGCAGCTGTCTTGGCAGATTAGATGGAAGTTGTTTGCAAATGCTTGCAGTAGAACAGGCTTCTTTGTAAAGTGCAAGTCTGTAATTTCAGATCCAGGCTTTCTGAGCTTGTTTCTATTAAAGTACTGTTCTGCAGATCTGGTGGAAAGACAATGTCTGCTTTATCAGGAATGGAGAGAGACTTGGGAGTACGAGGAGGGGAAGGCAGAACTCACCTTTTAATATAATTTGCAAAGCAGTTGGTGACACTCAACCCCTCAGTGGGTTTTCAAGATGAAAACCATACTGATATCACCTGACATTCCAACAAGGGAAGCTGTGCCTTAGGGACCAGAAATGCATAATAATTTTTTTCCTGTGCTCCAAAATGTTGATACCAAACACTGATAACCCACCAGCAAAATTCATGTAAGCTTTCTAAAACAAGTTGCTAAGATGGGCATCAATGCAGACTTTCAAAAAATAGAGAAACTCTGTCTAGTTGATGACTCTATTCCATATCAGAAAAAATCTTTAGACACAAACTCATAGACGTTTCCAAAAGAACATCCAACAATGCAAGATGATTTAAATCAGCTGCACTTTTACTCAGCACTTATTGCTGCTCTCTTCTCTTGCCCAAAGCCTTTCACTGGTTTCTGACACCAAAGGAAACCTGAGTTTGGAGTCTGCAGCCAGAGTTTCCCTACAAATAGAGCAAGGCAGCAAAGCTCCTTTGAGGGCAGCCTGGGAAGTGCCTGTGCCACAGGCTGAGCACAGCACTGCAAGGGCTCACACTGCCAAGGACAAAGCTGTTATCACACTGATTACAATGCTCCAAATGACATGCTGCCATCATCCTGTTCAGTACCAGCTCAAAGGATGAAATCAGCTATCAAATGCACAAGCACACAAAAAGCTGGGGTTTAGCATTCAGGCAGAATCCTATTTTGTTAAGGGGATCTTAGAATAATGGTTTAAATAAACAACACAAAGTCATATCTAATGCAAGTTTTGAAGACAGAACATTCATCAGTAATGCAATGAGGACAGTGAGAGATCTGATTCTCCAGGCAGTCAGCACATGCAGCAGTGGAAAATGTGTTCTTCCAGCAGCTTTCTGAATATTTTCTTCCTCTTTTTTATACTTATTATAGTAGTTTCCTAGCAGCTTCCATAGGAAAGTTAAGAGTCCAAAATTTTCCTGTCGACTTCAATACATTTCTTTTGAGGCAAAAGTCTCTTTAATTTTGAAGGGGAGTTAATATTGAGTTTTACAAATTTTACCATGTTAATTAACATACAATTCAATACTTACAGGACTTCCATCTGGACCAGGGGGGCCTCTATTTCCAAAGTCACCTGGAAAACCCTAAAGCAGAATAGAAAACACCTGTTCTTCATTATTCAAGACATGAAAGGTGGTCTGAACACCAAATCCCTATAGGTTTGGGGAATTAAGATATCATAAATAGATTCAGGGAGCGTGATGGAGGAATGGAAAAAGCAGAAAGTTTCAGCTGCACAGTTCAAATGAATAGAATAGTGATATTTGTTTGTCTCCTAAAGTCATGAACCCAAAATGATACAACTATACACAATGAAAACATATGGAAAAAGCCAACAGCTGAATTACTTTAAGAGCAATATTAAACAAGTATTACTTGAATTGTTTTCTTGAAGCCTGTTTTCTATTTATTTTTAACTCAATTTTTTTTCCTATTAGCTTCACCATTCACTAAAACATCTGTCCTCCTTTCCTTAACTCATCCCCAAATATTAATGGCTCTCATCTCAGTATGAGATCTCATATTCATTAGAAATCAAACTTTTCATCTTTTTAAATGATGTGAACACTTGCCTTAGTCTGCATCTAGACACTGAAACAATAACTCAAGGCATAGTAAAGTCTCATTTATTTTATGAGAGTTTTGACTTCAGAGACTAGATTATCAGGACAGGAAAGAAATCTGATTTGCCAAGTCAAGCATTGAAGCTTAAAACAGAATTTCCATTTCTTGCTTCAGAAACAAAATGAAATGGAATTCTCCCACTTTACTGGCTCTGATCTTCCTTCCTTCCTGTGAGGGTTTTGAAAATTGCTTTACTTCTTTCAGATGTTGCCCACTGCAGAAGCACATAAGTTGCTGGGGAAAAGTGATCTGATTTTTTTGTTTGGGATTTTTAGGGGGAAATGGGGAGTGGTGGTCAAAGGGTGGTGTGAAGAGTTTTCAAATTAATTTTTATCAGTTTAGTATTGCTAGGCAAAATCTCACTATTTTACTGAAAGAGCCACATGTAGCTAACTAGAAACTCATGCTATTAGCTAGAAGCAGTACCATGAAATATTTTCATGATTGTTATGTATTTACTGTATGAAATTAGGAGAAGGGAAGTAGTGCAGGTCTACTGAGAAGTCAAAATAATTTTTTAACCACAGGGTAAGGTCTATAGAAGAATTTACCAGAAAATGTGCAAAATACTAAGCTGGAAAGGGATTCTACCTAGAAAAATTCAAGATATGGCACTCAAACCAAAGAGACTTTTCTTGGAATTGAAAAATGTCACAGTATTATTGGAGTACTGAGATAACAGAGAGATGCACTGACCACAAGAGATCAGCCACAAAGAACCTGAGCATTACTAATCCATCTCCATGGGAAAAAGGAGCAAACTGCATCCTTACAGAAATTTTTATGTGAAATGCTCTTGTCTTTTCAGTGTTTCAGTAACTTTTTACCACTCCAGGAGTATGAGGAACAGGACTCTGAGGCATTAACCCTTCACCTCTGTGAGACCATGTTCAAACCTGCTGCAGGTCAAAGGTAAAATTCATTTGGCCTTTTTAAGCTACTTAGGAGGGCATCCACAGAGCTGCCCAGCTCAGGACTGGCTACAGCAGCGTTTTCCTTAATGGAATGGGGGATATTCATCATCATCCAAGAGTATCTGAACAGCAGTCAGGAAGACAATGGAAAACTGCATCAAGGAGATGGAAAAATCGTAAATCAAAGTAGTTTAAACACTGCTTAATCTATATTTGGCTTTAGTAACAAGCCAAGCTTTTATAAAAATTAAGGCCACGTTTTATGCATACATATACATATATGTATGCACACTGACAAAATACTTTGAAACAACTGAATAGGTATTAATTCTCATCATCATGCATGATAATGTGAAGTAAGCTGAGACAGCCTTCTGGAGCATCTTTTGGGTTGATTTTAGGTGGAGATTTTTTCTGCTTTCTCCTGTTAACTCAGAAAAGTTAAACACAGGAATTCCTCTCACAACAATGAATTTTTTGTTCAGCACCTGATTACAGAACTCACAAATAAGAATGTGCAGCCATAAGATCTGACAATACAGGTCTTCATATTTTTGTCACCTTATCATTTAAAAAGTAGAGGTTCTTAGGCAATGGTTAATAAAATAGATTTCATTGATTCTCCAGGCTGTACACCATTGGCCATTTTTTTCCCCCAGCTCTGAAAATGTAGTGTAACATTTTACATATGCAAAATGGATATTTGAGAGTGACTACGTCGTTAAAAGCTATCAACTCAGAGAATGAAGCCAAAGATTAATTTAAGACCCTTTCCTAAACAGCATATTTTGGTTGTACTGCCCACCATTGGCAGATATTGAAAGAGGCAGAATTGTCATAACACACATGTATATTTTAATGAAACTCACAAATGAGGCCTCAAAGGGGAAATGAAGGATGCAATGGGACAGTTTTACCAACCAAAGAGAATCACAAATGATACAGCACAACCCCAGCATAGCAAGAGTTACAGAAGTGACAGATCACCCACAGTCACTATAATCACATTCTCAACAGCATGTGTCTCTGAACTGACACTGGAAAAATCTTAGTAAGTAAAAAAAGAAAGCACAATGAACAGTCACAGAAGTATAAAACTGGAAGCAATATAATAATACTACTGTGCAACAACTGTTTTATTAAATCAATATTATCATTTAACATTATTATTAAGCCTACAAAGGATGATTATTCATAACGTTAATATAAAACAGAACCTGAACTGTTTTTATAGCTACAATGAACTTGATTACTGAATACTTGGTAAAATTTACAAGGTCTTTTCTGATACATTGACAACTGGTTTTAACTAATCACAGATAGAAGAAAACTATGTAAAAATCTTCCCCCAAATAAAAACAAAATGCATCATGCTAACAGGACAGAAAATGCATAAAAAATACTGCAGAACTAGCCAAGTTTCATATTATGATGGTACAACAGAAAGTGACTAAACACATATACTTCTACCATGAAATATTTTCCTAAAATTATATTGTATGCAAAACAAATATAAAATTTAAAAAAAACCCCTCACTCTATAGATTCAGGCAATTGAATATTTTGTTCCATTTCAAATGTGCCAGAAATGTTACAAAGATGAACAACTGTTCAATAAACCTACTAAGTAGCAGCATTTTGTCAATTATAAATGTTTACAATCCCTTGTATGATCCACTTCTATACTTTAAAATTACTTTCCAAAAATGAGATTATACTTGAGATCTAATTTCTTTCAAAAATATCTCTGCCAATCGGACAGGGTTTTTATTTTCTCTAGTACTATTAGGGATGGTTTTGTCCAAAAAAATAAAGTTGAACCCTAGAACAAAGGGTGCAGACCCTGGCTTCAGGCACTGTAGAATTCCCATGCCAAATTTGTTTTGGTGACAGTGCCCTGTCCCAAAGCATTGTTAACTCCAGGGCACTATGCCAAAAACATTTGTCATTACAGCTATCATTGTTTTGGGGGTTAAAATAATTTCTCTTCTCTAAGCCTGTGATCCAGCAAAGTACTTCAAGCCAGGTTCCCATGTGATTGCTCTCCTGGCCAGTCTCCACATCAGTAGCCTTTAGTCAAACAAGTATTTTATAGATCACAGAAAAGAATTGAAATGAACCTTGGCATGGAGGAAATAACGAGTTACAAAGAAATCAGTACTGAATGAAAGTAATCACAGACATTCTGCAGAGGTGCTTTTGGTGCTCTGTCACCTATGTGAATCCTCTCTGAACAGATTTATTTATAAAGTCCTTACAGAACATAGTCTGGCACTGACAGAAGCTCTGTTCTTACTCTAAGTGGAATATAAGTGCTTGCCACAGCACACACAGCACCAACAGACTGCTCTGGACTGGGACAAATAGCACACAAACCATACACTGGCAGGCAGAAGCCAGTGAAACTTGACACAGAGACTGACAGAAGAAGGCAAAACTGTTCCAGTGCACTCTGCTGTCACCTCCACTTCCTATTTCACACTGAACACGAGTCTTGGATTCCCATCCAGGTTCTCCTCCTTTTCAAATGCTGCATGTGACTCGCTGGCACAAGACACTGCCAGCTTCTGCAAGTGACTGATGGCACAGAGCCCCTCTTGCCCAAAATCAGATGCAAAAGGTGGCATTTCATCCAAATTACATGCAAACTACAATATGGTCTCATGGCAGTTTCAGAAAGAGCAGTCTGTAGACTTAATATAATTTTGCCTTGCCTTTCTTTATATCAAAGCAATTCTTGTAGGCTAGTGACTTTTTTGGCAGGTGTTAGATCACACGGAAAACAAAACACAACTAAACAGAATCCCCTACATCTTTCACAGAATACATCAAGGGCTAAATGATGATAATCATACTACTGCTGGACAAATTTGTTCAACATGGTAGATGAAAATCATCTGAACTGCTGAGCACAACTGTCTGCACAGCTGGAGAACCCTATGGTGTTTTCCCATCTCAAACCACAAGAAAGTTAAAACTGGAAACTCCTGGATAGCTTCAAAGACCTGAAATAATATGGCTGCAACAGAAAACAAAACATTTGGCATTGAAGACACACCACAGGAAATATGTAAACCTTGATAATGTATACTTGGCAGATTTGAGTTTATTCTCAGCTGTAGAAAGATATGTGAAGTAGAGAACAGCTTTAATTTACTATAGTCCAGAAATATCAGACATTGGAAGAAGCTGATTCTTATCCAAACCAACGCCAGACTTATGAAGCTTGCATGATATCTGCACCTTGTGCTAACACCAAAAATACTGAATACATTTGTGTATTTCTGCCACCTTCTAACCCTGCTCTCCTCAAAGCTGGTATCAGTAACCTGCCACAAAGTTCATGGTGATAAGTCTTCCACACTTCAAAACATCAAATACTTACAACCTGCACAGAATCTGCAGTTCTGAAAACTACTAATTCAAAGCAATAGAAAGTCATCTGTGGACAAAAGCAAAACTAACATTTTTCAGCTGATTAAAGCTACTGAGTTAATTCCAGGTGGATTTACATTGGCAGCAGGAATTGTAACAGGTATTAGAATCTTTACCTGTCTCCCTTTAGGACCTCTTTTTCCACGGACGCCTGGGATACCCTGAGAAAGAAATAACCCATCATGAGTAGATTTTCTTTTCTTCAATACTTAAATTCAAGTAATTAAAATTGCATTTGATTGAAAAAACAGTGTGAGAAACACCATTTAAAAAAATAAATTAAAAAGTATTTGAGTAAAGTATCATAGAGCCAATCTCCTATAGCAAAAAGACAAACTTAGCTTGTCTTTAGTGTGACAATATCGGAACAACTGTGAAAAATAGCCTTGTCCTTTTCCCTGTCCATCACAGTTCATGTCCTTACAGCCTTTTTGCTCAAGTGAAGTAAGAAAAACTCAAGCAAAGTGATAGAGATTAACAGTTTCATAGCTGATTCTACTGCAAAGACCATCCAACAAGAGACAAATATTAATTATTGTAAAAAAAAATTGCTTGAATGGAAAATATTCATTCCCACTTTGCTGAAGAAAAAAAAATGACCCTAATACTTACAGCTGCTCCCCATTTGACTTTAGCACCAAGGCATTTCATTGATTAGACTAATTGGGTATGACCTATTCATCTTATTTTCTTCAAATCATTTTTGCTTTTAACCAAAAAATATATAAATGAACGATTAAACCTTGTACGTGTCCCCCCATTCTAACATATACTGCATTACCACACAAACATCAACATTTCATTAATGTTCCATTAGGCCTACCCTTTCTCCTTCAGGTCCTGGTTGTCCTGCCACACCTGGAGGTCCAATGAAACCCTAAAAATGTAAGAACAGTGCTTGATTTCAAAGTTGCTTGTTCCTGAGTATTGGCCAGCTATGGGTTCATGACACAGGAATTAAATTCAGGCACATTTGAAACTACTGGTGATGCTCTAGAAATTTAAATGTGACTAGGATTTACTCTCCAACCAACAGCAAAAACAATTTCTTTTTATAAGGGTACAGAATCACTTAATAAAGAAGCATTAAGAAAGTGTTCTAGTAAGACAAGATTGCATCAAATATATTTGTTAGAATAGATGAAATCAGAAACTTTTTTTCTGAAGTTAACCTTATTCGTGAACTCCACCAGAAAAGAAGTTCTCATCTTTAATAATATTGTGTGATCACTGCTATATGTAAGAGTTCTTACCAAAAAAAAGTTTATCTTAAGATAAGCAGAACGTTTTTCTTATAGTTCAGTCACAACGTATTTCTCTCCCACCATTCCTCAGTTGTATGGAGGAATGGATTCTGCACTACCAGATTCAAACTGATTGGAATAAAAATATTAAATTAGTTACTAGAATAGAATTCCTTGCTTTCATGCATCTCCAGTTGCAATGATTTAATTTCCTGGGGGTTGATCTTTTTTTTTTAATTATGGAGGATGGTGCCTACCTTGTCATCCAGACCTAATGAAAGTAAGGAAAACAAAGGCACATTCACTTTCTCCAGGTACTTAAAACAGCTGAGAAGCAGAGCACAGTTTGATTACAGGAATATTTTAAACCTGAAGCTCTAAAGATACTTCATATCCTGTTGCTATACACCTCCATGGTACAGGAGTATGTGTCAAGAGGGCTGTGTCATCATCTTTACTGGAAGTTACTTTTAGGATTCATACACAAGATTTGGCCTTAAGGTGTTTTTCCCTAAAATTACTCACACATTGGCCATTTCTAGCTTTGTGTAAACAGAGAAGCAGTAACTTTCAGGAAAGGGACTGGGATCACTTATGTCTTGTTTACTGAAGGGAGAACAAGTCAAAATGCAGATGAGAATCTGAACAAAAATAAATTGAAGAAACATAAAAGAAACAATCCCTGAGGGTGCAATATCTGTTGGCACTTGATCCTGCCAAACTAATTTTTCCCATCACTGTAATCAAAACTGACATTAAAAAAAAATAAATTCCAAAACCCCCAGATGTGTTTAAGAAGCTGCTGCAGGTAAAGGCTTCTAGTAACTACACTAAAAAAACAAGACAAAAGCAACTTTTCCAACACAATAAGATTATATTAATAGATACTTGAAAAAAAAATACACGGCTGAGCAACCTGTATGGGAGCTGAGGGCCTGAAAACACCCAGGAAAAGCCTCCTTCAAATCCTAGATCCAACCAGCAACATACAAGTTTCTGGAAACCTGTGCCTACTCCTCGATGGTGAGAGGCAGTCTGAAGAAATATTTATCCATGCACAAGCATGTGTAGGCATGCTTTGTGTGTCTATTTAAAGAAAACAAAATTACATAGCACCCATCCAAAAAAATCAAACCAAAACAAAAACCGACAAACCCTCAAAAAACCCCAAACCACCAAGAAACAGAGAAAGAACACTATAAAACACACATACAAACCCCCAGACCAGCCAGGAATAAAAATCAATCTATTTTGCTTCCAAGAATAACCAAAACCAAAACTTGAATGTGCAGAGCATTAAGAACCTTCAGTCTAGGATACATATAATAACTATGACTGAATAATTCTAAAATCTCAAAATCCCTTTTGTGGTTTTTATGTGACAAGACTGTTTCCCTTTATCTACTTCTATAACTGTCACAGATTGCAAATGTCAGAAATGTCTCCCTTCTTGACAATCTCCATTATGGAAATAATGCTTCAGGTCTGAGACATCCTCTCAGCCCTCACACCCCCAGCATTGCTTTCTTCTCTCCCCTGCATGCAAGTAAGAGGAAGGCCAGCAATGGAAAACTGCTCCATGCTGCTCTCCATGAGAAAAAAATAAACTCTTGCACATATTTTGACAGAAACTCTGTGTTTTCTCATTTGTAGGTTTTATAAAGGCAGAGTGGTTCTGCAGGTATACAACCAGCACAGCTGAATTAAATTCCTCACCCCCTTTCTCACCTACTGTATGAGTAAAATTAGACATGCATATCAAAGTGCTTAAGATGCTTACTTACTCTTACTCCTTTAGGACCTGGGTTACCTTCTGGTCCAGCTAGGCCCTGTTAGAAAAAGGCAGGAGTTGTAATTAATTTTAAACAACCAAATATGCCCTATGTAAAATAACTGCATCAGCACTTGTTTATTGTAAACTGGCAACACATTCTTGAAATTTTTAAGATTGAAGAAGGTGTCATCAAATAGTCCCCTGGGACAATATTCAGACAGGTCTCCCACTAACACAGGGCTGAAACACAGATCATGACTGAAACTTCCATTACATTAAAATTATTTCTTCTGGGAGAATTTTTTTTTCCAGGCATTACAGTGACATAATTTCACGGGATTTTTTATAAGCTTTTATATTTGGACACATTTCAGTTATGTTCAAGCTAATGCCAGAATTGCATATGTGGTCCAAACATTTCACGTGATTCAACACAAAAAATATTATCATCCATTACTTTATCAAATATTGTAATGGAACTTTAAAATATATAGCCATTACAAACTTAATCCAACAAAACCTTGAAGTATTGGTCAAGTTCACCCTTTAAGCAGGCACAAAACCACAAAGTCAATTGTTGCCAATTTGGCTCATATACCTTTACATGAGGAAAATGCTGAGTATTTCTACTTCATATCTTATTTCTATTACTGCACTGAGGTATCTGTTAGTTTATATGTAAATCAATATTTATATAAGTACTTGTGTATAAAGAAAGCTGCTTTCTGGCTTTATTGGTTCTCTTAAAACACCTAAATGGAAAAAAACACCAAACTTTTAATGTTCCCCTCCCTTAAAGGACTGAATAAATAGTTTCGGCAGTGAAATAAACACATTGGTGAAAAAGTCAGGAAGAACAGGCAGTTTCCTACTGCTTCTAGACTTGAAATACAAAGAAGATGAACCACACAGAACCACATGAGATTTATGAAATATTCAGTATGAGGTTTATGAAGTGAAGTGTTCAGACATTTAGTACTTTGGTAATGCCATTTATATATTTCAGAAAGGAACAGCATTACTGGATCTAACACATCAAAATTTAAAAGCCATGAGACTCAACATTCCCTCTAGGCCACTACCAGAAAAAGAGGTTTGTTTCAAGGAAAAATGACAGGATGTAAACAAATACATTTTTACAATTAGTAGCTTCAAAAGAGTTAGATATGGTACTTTTGAAAAGAAGAAATGAGAAAAATAAAAAATAAAGCACAAAGACATTTGTATAGTTACTGCACCTGCCTGCCAGGGTAACCAACTGCCCCAATACTGCCAGCCATTCCTGGAATTCCCTAAGTGGAAAAGGAAGAGAGAAAAGGAAAATAAACATGTTTAATGTCATGCTTTGGAGTTTGTTTTATCATTTCTCTTTTAACATCTGCTCGTTTGACACAGCTTAAGCACGTGGAAAATTTACTTTTTAAGAAAGCTACATAGAACACCCAAAAATTGACTCATCGTACATAAGTACCTCTGCCGATTTCAGTCACATATCCTTTAGAAAGTGTCTAAGATTTTGTGAAATACAACCGTGCATGCCTTATTTCCATAATTCAAAAATAATTCAGGAGGGCTATAGGAGGCAAGCCCCTAAAATGAGGTAACTGCACTGGTTTTAGATGTATTTTAAATAAACATGTTAAACTTTTAATTAAAGAATCCTTGTGTCCCTTTACAAAGGCAATTTTTGTTTCTTCCAGAATCAGGTCAATATAGCACTGGATAAATCATGATTGTATACAATTCTCTTCACCTTCTTGTTCTGATGTTAAGAATCAACATTTTTTTTCCCCACTAGTTATCTCTACCTCACTGGTAGACTACATCATCACAGAAAACTTCCTGTGAGATTATAATAAAAACCACCACTCATTCAGTTAAGGTTTGGGCATAAAACTCAGGGAATTCATGAATGATGTCCTTGAGTTTTCATCCCCTTTCAGGTGTTTACCATCAGTTATCATCACCATCTCCTTTCCAGTGTGATCCAAAAGGAGACTCTTTCCATCTACTCTGCCATCAGGAGCCTCACAAATGCTAACAAGAGACATTAGCAATCGGAAGTCTTTGAAATTACATTCAGATTTCTTCCTGAACCAGCATGGAAGTTTAAAAAAGTGCTGAATAACTACTTAATTTCCTATATGCTAGGAGATGTAAAATGCATTAAATCAGTTTGAAATGTGCTTCTTGTAAGAATTTTACATCAACAACCTCCCAGTTGGTCTGGTAGTTGAAAAACAAGTTGGTCTTTTCCATTTTATTTAGACTTTTTTACCACACTAAGCTCTACACAATCTGAATTCTTGCTCAAAATCTGTCCAATATTTCCTTAAGCAGTTTATACAGTTGCTTATATTGAACACTTATAATGGATTATCCATTCTCCTATCCTAATTGTTCATCTGCAGAGTACAGTGCACTGTGCTTGCATCCCTTACCTGCTCACCCCGTGGCCCTTGCAGTCCTGGGTAACCCTTAAGACCCTGCAGGTAGAGAAAGAGATCTGTGATAAATATAAACAAAAGGGACCTTCTTTTTCTAGTCTATTCTCTCTTAATCAAAGGAAAAAAAAAAAACCCAGACTTGTCTGCCAGCAGAATTAGTATGGTTTACATTTAGCAGCTCATATGAAAACCGAGCTAGAGAAAAGAAGTAAGAAAACTTGGCAGTTTAGACAATTTAAAGACATCAGTATGCTTAAAGGCAGTTTCAGACTTGTACTCTTTTAAACAAATTAATACATGGGATGCTGTCGTAGATTCTGCACTGTGCATTTCTCTGTTCCAAATCCTTGTCACAATGCCCTTTCTGAACAAGGCAGTTCAGAGGAAGGGTGTAAAGGGTCGTCCCAGACTGTTCTAGGACACACTCAGAAAGACAGACCTTCCAGGACACAAAACATCTTTCTTTAAAATTAATACAGCACAAATTTTGGCTCTTATGCTATTAGTAGCAAGAATAGCCTCATCCCAGAAATCTCTGTGGTGCTGGAACCACAGGAAGAGATGAAACTCTTGAACATTGCTCCCTGTGCATCGACCTTTTCAAGCACATTTTAACTCTTTGAGAAAAAGAATTAAAACAGAGCTGGAGTCCGCCTTCTCCATCAATACACTTGAAAGAGGAACCACCTTCCTGAACATCTTTACACTGGACTAAACATATCCAGACAAGCTGGCCTTGAAGGGAGGCTTGACTGTTGCATGACTGATGCACAAGCCAAGTGTCTGGTCTCCACATCCCTTGCAAGAGATACTGGGAATACACAAGTCCAAAAGCTACAGCTTGAAAGAAAAAAAGAGCAGAGCAATCATTATTCTGGATAGAAATCTATCATAAACTTGGACTCAAAGACATTGACTGAGCAGCAGGAGTGTCTTGGCTGATGTTAAACATCTGTCTGCCTTGCAGCATGATGATACTCATCAGTCAGTAGAGATTCACTGTAACAAAAAGAAATTCTGCAACTGATTTCAGCAGATCAGGTATTCCAAAGTTTGGGATAAGCTTCTGTGTGATCACAATACTGGTGCATGAAATTAATTTTATTATCATATACAAACTAAAAGATAAAATTATTTTCCTTGGTGACAATTTTGGCATAAACCAGTAACTCCTTTTTAGCTTCTGAAGTATGCCTCAGGAAACTACAATTTTTTACAGTCTCAGCCAATCCTTTATCTCATTAATTCTATCCATTACAGAATTTTATCTCTATACTTATATAATCAGCTGAAGTAGCTAGAAGAGACCCCTCAGTAGTTTCTTAACTTCGTACTATAAAAAAGGGAAAGCTATACACAAAAGTGCTCAAAGAGAAGTTTACCACAATTTTTTCAAAGTGGGTCATTTTAGCTGGTGAACACCTGTATGAACAGACTCAAAGGAAAGCACACAAAAAGTGAGGTGAAGGACTGATTTCTGCTGTGTGTATTTCTATATAACAGCACTTTACTTCTGTCAGAGGAAAACTGCTCTGAACTCATATTTTAGAATAGTATGTCTACATTTTTATTCAGAGTTAACACGGCCTTAATTCATTCTACCTCACTCAGTGCTGGTTGGGAATGGAACTAAACCATGCTAAAATGAGTACCATTCCAAAGAGACAGTTTTCACACACAGGTTTCTTTCCCTGTGATTTAGCTAATCCTCTTAAAATTCTTTTTTATTAGCCTGAGCTTGTATTGTTGAGCATACCCATATAATTAAGATGCAGGTTACTCTGAGCTAAGATGAAAATTAAGAATAAGAATACAAAATCACATGCAGCAGTTTGAAAAATTAATTACCTTCCCAATTCTAACAAAGATTAATTCTCTGACTTAAAAGCTCAATGTGGAACAGAATGGTTTGAAGTTCCCAATTGTAAACTTCAAGCACTTTCAAAAACACAGCAAGTTACAAGAAAAATTTAGTCTGCGTGACAGAAAAAAAATATTTACTGCCAAGTAAAATGTAGCAAATTTAAGTGTCTGAGTTCTACCGTGTGCAGCACAGTGGGACCCAGACTGAGTGAAGTCTGTGTACAGCACTCTGTGTATGACAGCAGGGACTATTTGGGCTGAGTCTTCCCATTTTACTGCTACCCACTGTGCTTTACCAGAACTTCTAGGTATTTGTAATCAAACCCTAGCACAACATTGGCAACTCCCCTAGAGTGCCAAGAAGTTCCTGTAACCTGTAAAAATCAGTAGGTAAAGTGCTATGACTAATGTAGCATTCTACAACCATCAGCTACAGAGAGAAGTGAGTGTAGCAAATAAAGGGACTCCCACGTGTTGCCACAGCCCTCACAATGCTTACTTAGCTCCAGTGTCACCACACTGCCTCCAGTTTGGAAAAATGTTTCATCAGAGAATGGCTTTGTTTTATTTTTCCTTTATAGTTCCCTTCTCTCTTGTTAGATGATCTTTATTCCACAACTAGGATTTCACCTAGCAACTCAGCCCAAATATCCCAAAGCATGGAAATACCAATTTTCTCTCACAGGACTGGAGTTTCCTTCTGCTCAATAAAAATTGGATTCTGCAGAAGCAGCACTGGGAGATACTTAGTAGCATAAAACTGACACTTAATAGCATAATGCTGATACTACCATAGGTATACTGCTTTTGAAATTTGCTTATCAGCCTTACCCTTGCATGATGACAAAGTAAAGACAAAATTAAGGTTGAAACAAAGTTTTCCTCCCACGTTTCTTACTGTGCTCTACTTCAGTAAGCAAATTTTATCAGGATTTTATAGACCCAGATTATAATGATTTACTGTCACACACATCTTAGATAGGGAATAAACTAGAGCAAAAATTGTAGCCAATCTCTGTAAAACTGCAGTGTCACTGCAAAGCACCTGTAAGCCCACAGCACTGCAGTGATGGCCCCAGGCAAGCTCCTGCCCAGGAGGGCTTCCTTTGGCTGACAGCCCAGCCCAGCAGCTCTGGCTTGCAGGGGCAGGCACTTCCCTCTCTGCACGGTCAGGGGCCATTCAGGGGAGAGGGAAAGGGGCCTTCTGCTCCATGGGGTCTCCAGACTAATGTAAGGAAAGTTTGATTTAAAAAAAAAAAAAAAAGAAAGGACACACACCATTAACTCATATGTAAGACTTTTTTTACTTTCTTACCTGGATGAGAAAGAATATTGGAAATATGCTATTTATTCTGTATATTGTATATCAAACCATAACATTATATCATAATATAATTCTATTATATACAATAATTATATGTGATAATTTTATAGTAACTAGCAATATATTCTTTTATGTAATTATATAACTCATTTTTGAATATTTTAATTTAATAAATATAAATATATAATAATTTCTCAGCAGTGCTGGAGTACAAAGCAAGAAGGATGTATTTGATCTTCTGCAGTTCCTTTCTTGTAGCTGGTTTACTGCACAACTACATTGCTCACACTCCTTTGAAAATAATTTCTGAGATCACAATGAGCTAACTCCATGTTTATCTATTTACAAATACCAAAAAGCAATATTTAAAGATCAATTATTTAAAACACAATAACTTGTGGGCTTTCCATTAAAAAAATAAGTGTGAAATATTTTAACTGATTGCAAGTGTAGTGCTGTTCAAAAGCTGGTGTTCTTAACTTCTGCTTGACCTGGATTGTGTCTCAAACATGGCTCAATTTAGTGTCTGATGTGGACAACATGGAGACAGAGAGTAACATTTCCAGTGATCAAGTGAGCATGATACTCCACAGAATCTAACCATCAGACAAGGAGTGAATTATTGTGGCAGGAAGAAATTTCTCATATTAAAGCCTACCTTCCCTCGTAGCACTTCTCTCTGAACAGGGGCACACTGTGCATTTTGGAGAACACCAACCTAAACAGCTGTGATTTACATCCTGCCGTGATGATCTCACTTACTATAGTTGTAAGGGGAGGTTTAGCACAGTGGACACAATATCAACAGCAAGCCCAAAGTTCTTCTGTCACCTCCTGACCATCAGACATCACCTGGTGGGCAGTGATTCGGGCCACGAAGATTTACAGGGAAATGGAAACAGAATCTTACCTTCTGGCCTTTGATCCCAGGTGGGCCTGGAAACCCCATGGGGCCTGGATCACCCTAAACAGGAAAACCATCCAGAATCAATATGGATTTCACTGGAACACGACCCAGATTTATAAACATGTAGCAGTTAATATCTTCTCTGCACTCCTGGACATTGCTATGGAGAACTAGCTAACGTTGTTTGATTTTCATGGCTTTTTTAGAGGAAGAAAATTGCAAAGGCAACACCTCCTTAACTGCAACCACCGGGTGCAAAGTCTGCTCCTGCAACATGGCCAAATCATGGCTGGAACAGAATTAGTTCACAACCTCAAAACACTGACTTTCAGCCAACATAAACAGGACTGAAGAAGACATACAGTTCTTGAGGCAACTCTTCCCTCAGAAACAAGTGCTCCCACCTCAAATTAATAAATATATAAAAATACTACTGTGTATTGTTTGTTTTATTGTTATGCCAACAATCCTCAACCAAAACCCAAGACACCATATGGTGTGCACTGTGCAAAATACAGAATAAATCGAATCTGTGTGAAAAACAATGTGAGAGGTGCACATGGACAAAGAGGCTATGGGAGAACACTGCTATTCTCTTTAGGTCCTATAAACCTCACAACCACATGATGGTATATGGGAATAAGGATCAGAGCATCTCAGATGCTGGGGACATGGCAAAAAGATGCTAATTTTTATGGTTGTTGCAGATGGAGAAGGAGGGAAGGTTTTTTTCTGTTCTTTTTCTTCTTGCTCAGGACTGACAGTGAAGAGTGAATCACTCTTTCATGGTTAGTGCCTGAATTCAAACCCAGTAAGTCAAGGAATGCATCCTGGAAGGGAGTTACCATCCAAGTTAATTTAAGTCCATTAATTAGAACGAGCAAATTTGATTTGACGGGAAACATTAAGAAGGCAAAATAATGAGAACTATAAAAATGCATATCATTCCCATAGTTCTGGATTATAGGTGCAGTCTACATGTATTTAGGGATAGTCATACATACAGGTGGGCTTTAGACTGTTCTGTGGCTGCTTGGGCTCATGCCAAAGAACATGGCAAGCAGCCATGTACAGCTCACCACACGATGATCTGATTGCCAGAAAGCTGGTTAGATTAAAATAATGCTATTTCTATAGAAGCTGCACTTCAATTTCTCATCAGTGCATCAACAAATACTTCTGAATTTTTTCTCAGCAGCACTTAAACCTTGACAACACATATTTGTGAATTTTAGGGTTTTACAGCATGTATGCACTAAAAAATAAGTTATGTACACATCAGCAGCTAGTAAACC
Source organism: Acridotheres tristis (assembly GCA_037013685.1). Classification (NCBI taxonomy): domain Eukaryota; kingdom Metazoa; phylum Chordata; class Aves; order Passeriformes; family Sturnidae; genus Acridotheres; species Acridotheres tristis. The sequence continues at coordinate 15,546,560 of CM072895.1, forward strand.
ATAGTTATTTGCTAATGTTTTTTCATAACATAGAGCAGTCCTTGACTCTAATAGTGCTTCCTACTTGGCACAAATATTCCACAACTGATCTACTAGTGAATTCTCATAATAAAACAGCATAAATGCATAGAGCATAGGCTAACACATTAGAATGTAAACATCCAAAAACATTTTAAGTCTTATCAAATTACTATGTATGAAACTTTCTTGTCAATCTAAAATTGAAACAATCACGAGCTTTCAAATTTACAATTTCTATGAAGAATGGAATATTTGAATATTTATACTCAAATACTTTGGGCAGAGAAGGCAACAACTAGTTTGGCTAAGGTGGTTTAGGAGGCAGTAGCAGGAAAAGCCTCTGAAGAGAAAGGATAAATTTTAGCATCAAGAGTCCATTTTAAATGCAGTTAAATACAAAACATTGCACAGTAATGTGTGCACTTGTCATCACCAAATTCTGTTTTACACGACTTTCTGGAATAATGCAAGGTACTAAGGAAAACTGGAATCTTTACTTTGTTATATCAGTGTGAATCTAATCCAATTTCATTGCTCTGAAAGTCCTTACATTTTATTTTTATAAATTAAATACAATACATAATTTAAGTTTCAACTTTTAATATATTTTTTCATTTTCCTTAGGTTCATTATGTCACCTGTGTCTACAGTGGTCAGTCTAACACAATTAACTGCTAAAATACACCAGTGTTAAAGTAAATACAAAGCATTTTGCTGTTATAATTTGTCTGAATATTAAACAAGACTTCACAGAAGAACGGGACAGACAAAACATTTTTCTATAATTAAGAAAATAATACCTTTTCTCCACATTTTGCCCATCCTGGAGAGACTCCTGGGTCTCCTTTAGGGCCCTGTTGGAGAGAAATTAAGCTCAGTAATACCATTGGGAGAGAATCTCTAATAATATATGTTAAAACAAGTATTCTCAACTGTTACAGCAAGAGGAGAAAAAATGTAAATGTGCTTCCTATTATAGATATTTTTCTCATAACTTTTTCAGTAAAGAACTAGGACAAAAATAAAATAGTGCAGGTTCACACTGAAATGAGATTAACATTGTCCAAATTTTGTAAAGTCACAAAATTTTGGAAAGCAGATTTATTGGTAATTCAAGAGGATTAGAGCAGATGCTCCAGCCATGTCTCCATCACTCAGGACAGCAGCTGTTCCTCCAACAATGTGCAGGATTATCAGGCTGGATTACTGCATGAAACATAGCCTTGCACAGGTTTCCTCAGGCTCAGCCTTCCCACGGTGCCAGAATCCACAAATTCACATTTTCTTAACTAATCTATTTTTCAAAGAGCCAAGAATAAAGCCAAACCTCATGGATACCCTTACATGACTTTGAAAACTCCCCCAATTGTTTTTCAGGAATTGGATGCTGAGGGATTGGATATTGGTTGGAACTGCTGGCCCTCACTCAGGGCTGGGCACTGCTCAAGGATATTGATGCTGTGCCATATTTCAGAATCAACTGCACAAAGGATCCTTCAGCATAGGAGGGAAAAATTCATGCATCTTAAAAACAAAATAAAATTCTGCCTTCATTTACTGCTAGAAAGTTCTTGCAAGTCATCTGTCGTGTTTTAATGTCAAATAAGAGTGTGTTTGTTCCAGTGTGGTCAACTGGATCCTCATAGCCAAAACTTCAGGAGCACCTGGTTTATTTTTATTTAGAGAAAACCACTTCAGAATACACTTGTATTGAAAGGATAACTTATAATCAAACAGAAATTAAAAATATCACTAAGCAATATATATTTATTTATATTTAAATAAAATATATATAGGTACATACACATATGTACAATTCCTTCTAGTCATAAACTCATGGACAGAGCTACAGAACTGATCAAAATTATCATCCAGTGGAGGGAGAAAATAAATTATGAAACAAAGTCTAGGAGCAATTGGTTACAATTAATTATTTTCCTAACAATGTATCCTATTATAGCCAGCATAAAAATATAATGAATCTTTAACTGTCCCCATAAAACTAGATAAAAACAAAAGCACACAAAAAACCCCAGAATCATTTGGTTTTACAGCACTTGGCACTGAAAGCTTTATTAGATTTCTTTTTATGTCCTCAAGCAGATTTTAGCACCTGTCATGACAAGTCAGATTCCTGCAATTAGGAATCACACTAAACAAATCATGGTGCTGCCTTTTTCCTAACAGATCTATCAAATTGTTCAAACTAAATATGAGTTGAAGGCATTCTGCAACTGCACAAATCTGTCAAATCTATTTAAAGGGCCTATGTTACACAAGATTGAAGGTGTTATTTGGGCTTTCAGTCCTGTATTTTTTCTTTGACGTTAAATATCACTTCCATAAAACTTCAGAAAATTATTCTACCATATTAACAAATAATAATGTCTGAGACATTAGAATATTTCGATATCAAAGGTTAGACACAGACAATAAAATAGCAATTGATAGGGACTGCCAGTCTACATTTTTCCTTTTTATTTTTTTTAAGCAAAGCAGTAGTTTACAGCAATCAAGCATTTAAACCTCAGTTTATCAGAGGCTGAGCTGATTTATAGGAACTCTTTTGGGAAGTACAGATTACTTGCAAAGAGAACCATTTCCAAGTCGTCATTTTGCACACATAGGTGATTTTCATACTACTGAGCAATCTGTTATTTTGTTTTGATATGAAGTTCAATTTGATTTGTTACGTTTAATTAAAATATATTTATAGTAGCAGTCTCCACCTGTAAACAAAAGAAGGCATTACTTCTATCCTATAATAGAAGTTCTGGAGCTTCCAAAAATTCATTTAAAAGTTCATGTATTTACATGGCACCATGGATAAGTAAACTCACCTTGGGACCTGGCAATCCTGGCAAACCTGGGTTACCATGTGGTCCTGGAACACCCTATTAAAAAAACCCAAACAAATGAAGGAGAACAACAAATGGGGTTATTCAATACACCACTGAACAAAAGTGAATGGTTTGCAGAGAATAATTTTACTGCATCTTTCCTGCTTTTAGAATCACAGGTTAGGATTTTCAAAGGATTCACAAGAAATAAAACATACACGTCTTCCTGAATCTTAAAAGTAAAGGTGAGCACCCCTTTCTTTTACAAATCTGTTTCTATTGTCTTCCCAGGTAATTCTTAAAGATGTTTGGCATAGTCACTGCAATGTTGCTCTCCAGCTACAACACTTGAAGGTATGGAATAGAATCAGTGAAATCACATTCTGAGGTACAAAGCTATACACTGCAAAGGGAAGAAGGTGGATGAGTTCTTAGTGATTTAAAAGGTGTCTCAAAGCAATGTATCCCACCTTCTTCAAAAAAAAAAAAAAAAAATCACAGATTCTCCTGATTCTCCCACAGCTAGTATAGAAAATGGAATTGTTACTAAAATAATTCAACTTAACTTGTTCCAGGAATAGAATAAGCTATCAAGACTATCCAGTATAAGTGTCTGTTCCTGCAACACATTCAGCAATCTTCACTCCTTGAAAAATTGCACATTAGGGACAATATTTGTTGCAATGGCTGTCAGCAGCTGTTCATCTTCCAAGTACTGAGGGACCAAACTGGCGAAAATCTATCCCTGATAACCTGGCAACGAAGCTTCTGTTGAATTCACTAAGGCCAAAATTCTTCCAAAACTGTTCCAAAATCCAAATATCAAGTATAAAAAGAACATTTTTGAACCTTCTTCTATGTCTAGTGGTCTAACAACAGCTAAACTCAGTGTTTGTCTTTCTGCCACACGAGGCTGCATTTACCAATTTCACCTGGCAGTAACACTGGAAGCTGCATCCCTTAAGTGCTGCCTCTCACTAATGACAATGTTGACATTACTCCACAGAAATGCTAATCCTATGTGCTGTTTGAGAGATTAATTTGCACACTGGCAACTTTGGAGGCACTCTCGGGGATTTAGGAGAAAGGAAACAAACAGAAAGAAAGTGCCAACATAGCTGCAGTGCTGCAGTGGCTCCTGTTTTTGCTGCCTGCAGTGTCACTGTCCTGGGGCACAGTACTGGAATACAGAAGTGCAAAAGTATTCTCATAGAATGAGGCAGCAGAGCAGTTTTAGGTATCACTAATTCTGAAACTTCATTATCATGAAACTTGGAATAAGCCAAGACAATTAGAAAACACTGTCAGACGTGGGCTGCTTTACCATATAATTTTAAGGACCAAAATCAACTTTCAATGGAAATCTCTACCCATTAATGACACATGCCCCAAGTGTCCCAAACACGTGGGTCTCTGTGAGGATCAGGTTTGGACACACACTCTGATGAAGGTCCAGGCAAGGCAGCTCTGCACTCTGCTGTTTCCCTTTGACACCTTGAGTCACATTTCAGGATCACAAATGGCAGCTTGTGTGAAGGAAAACAGAAGTCACAGGGCAAGCTGCTAGATGAGGAAATGAACTTTGAGTCAACAAAGTTTCCACAGGCTTTTTGGCTCACAAAACTCGTGTCACAACATACATCATCACTAGCTGCACCTGCCTGAATTTATCAGTATTATACTATATATATAGTATATATTATATATATATATATATTATAAGTAAAGAACACTGACATTTCAAAACTTTTTTTAAATCAAATAGTTTTATAGACTTGTTTGTCCCATATATTTTAAACTCAGAACTACTGGTAAATATTGATCTCAGCCATTTTCATACTTTTCCAGGCACCTTGCTGTAAGATGTCCCTTCACATTGGAAAGCATATCCTACACAACAATTAATCCAGAGAACTCACACAGAGTACTGTGCTTTTAAGCACTCTATACCTGTAAAAAGACCTTCAGAAAAAAAATCCCAAACAAACTGCAGCTGGGCAAGGGCAGTCTCACCAATAGGCAAGGTCTTAAACATATAAACACCTCCTCTAAAATAAAGAGAATTTCCCAGTTGTGAGGATCTACTTGGATATGTGAGATCCTGCCCCTGATGATGGACATATCCTTACCACAAGCTGTGTGCAACATACAAAAGTAGAGTTGTAAGAATTGTCAGCTCTTACACAGAAAGATCTGAGAAGTCATGAAGAGATGAATTTGAAGGAATGCTATTTATTTTGTACTTTTAAGTGTGTCTCTTCTACTCCCTTGCCTCCAAAATGCTCTAGAGCATCAGTTCTTGGCCTCTTTGACCAGTGCACTTCCTACCCATGAGGCCGAGTTTAGAATATCCTGTGCTGTGCTGGCTTTCAATAGGCTACTGAGCAGCATCTGGTTTAAAAGTTCCTCAAAGGCTGAATCAAAACTCCTCCCACACATCTGCTGAGCCCCAATATAAACTACTCCCTGATCTCCCACTTTCCATCTGCCTTGATGAGGGCACTCCAGCCACAACCATTGACACCCCCAGCTCCCTTGGCCTGAAATCAGCCACACAACAGAAGCTCCACCTGCCCCTCCAGCTGCCCTTCCCCTAAAACCCACCCTGATCAACCATGACCTCGGGGACTGCTCAAGCAAATGGTTTTTGTACAATTGCACAAACCCAGATTCACCCTCTTTTGCCTCATCACTCATCTGTGCAGTGGCACAGCCACCGTGGCAAAGCCCAGCTCTGTCCCCAGGGCAAGGCTGCTGTTCCTGCTCCTGCTGGGATGCACCCACTCACACAGAATAAATCATTCCTACTGTGGCTCATTTCTGTAGCAAATCGCTCTGATATCAACCTGTGATCAAGCTGCTGAAGCTTAAGAGACTAACAGAGATTTTTGGGATTACTTTTTCCCCCCACTCTGTCGTGCACTGGTTAATTTTGTATCCTGCACCTGCTCCTCAGAAGCTGTGCCCTGCATTGCTCACTGCCCCTCACTCCAAAAACAAATGAATGTGACCTTAGATTGCAGCAGATGGGAGCAGCATGGAAAAACCAGAAGTTAATATTGGGAGCAGCAAAAGCCAGGTACAAATATAATAAAGCTCAGTGTGTGCACCCATAAATGGAATTAACTATGCTGGGAGCTCACAGCAGGAGAAAGTGTTTGTTTGTCTTGCTTTAACCTTCCTGCCAAATGTTAAGAATCATGCACTTTCATAATCACTAAGCATATGAATAAAGCTGAGAAAAACAAAACCATGCAAACTCCAGTCTGATTATTGGTGACCTGCCCAGAGGTGCAGAAGTGCAGAGTTGTTTTACTCACCCGAGGACCTCTCTTCCCTGACGGACCAGGTAAACCTGGAGGACCTGGAGGACCCTGGTGACAGAAAACCAAAGCAGTTGAGGCTGAAACCTGACACAAAGACACTATCACAACTCTAGATGACACCAGTTTTGCTAACTGACAACCTTGTGCTCGCGCTGACTCCCTCAATTTGAAAACCAATTCCAAAACTACAAGAAAGCATGTTTTTAATCTGACTTCCAATCAGATTTCTGTTTAGAAAGTATCCTGTATCAGAGAAATTGGAGCTAACAGTCCAGATAGTAACTTTTACTCAAATGCATTGGTACTAGAGGAAGAAAAGATCCAATGAAGAAAGAAATGCAATGTATTTCTAAACAAAGGGCACAGAATAATTAAGCCTTTTCAATAAGCTTGCTGGCATGCCAAACACTTTAGAAAGGTTGGAGTATCTGTGAAAAAATGATACCACCTCACAGAAATTACAAATATAAAATAGAGAAAATAAATATGGACAAATTATTGTTCAGTTTCCTATTAAAAGCTTCTGCTAAGAATAACTGGTAGCACATTTGCCCTTCTATATAATGAATATCACTCTTTAAAGATAATGCAAACTTTTAAAGATGCTAGTATACCATCAAATGTATCTTTTGCAAATGAATTAGACTATGCCCCTGCATATCTAGCTGTTTTGAACAATGAAACCTTTCTTTTTCTGTATAATAACTGCTGTTCAGATTCAAAACCCCAGGATCTACCTCACTGTACTCAAATATAAATGAGTGCCCTAAACTAAAATCTGCTCTACTTTATATTATATTTCACCTATCAAATTCGAGTCCTACAGAGGGATGGGCTGTTCTCAAGGGTGAGTTCAGCCCCATCCATGCCTGCACAGCAAGCCCCAGCTGTGACAGGAGCCATGTACCTTCTGCAAGGGCAAATGGGCATCAGCAAAGTCAGACCTCATGCAAGAGGTGTGTGCATGAGAGCAGGGGTCCAACCTGCTCTGGGGCTCAGCCCAGGCTTCTCACACTCCTCTGCTCTGTATGTATGACATCCTCTCAGCTGAGACACCAGGCAAAACACTGAGTACCACACTGCCCACCACCAAACAACAGGGCTGAAACCTGGCTGAAAGAAAACCAGGAAAACCAGAAAGGCCATTATGGTGGCTGAAATGACCAACAGGAAGGTTTTGCAAACAGGAAAGAGATAAAAAAGGGAAATGAGGAAGGAAAGAAAGACAAACACCCTTGAAGGTTTTATTAGCAAGCAACATTTCATTAAGACAAAAGCTGGATTTCTAAAAACCTCCAGTTTTATGTGATACTTTTTTTTTCATTAGAAAGGTAATGTCACTGCAGAGAAGACAGTGCTGTCAATGGAATTTAGACATCATCAAACTAATTACATTAATTTGACCAAAATACAGGTCACTTATGCACAGTTCTGGGAAAACTACTGTTGTTCTGATGACTAAAAATATGAATTATTTCCTCTCAAATCAATCATAATAAATGTAGGAGTTTAAATGCAGTTGGGAATATCTGCATGTCCATACATGCTACATTAAGTCATGCTGAAACCCATAGCTGCACTTCCCTCTCTGTGCAATTTAGAAGACACAAATCTGTGTAAGAGTTCTGGTCTTTAGATCAAACCATAACATGTCACACTTTTAGCATAGGATGTTCTCTATTCACTATGCTTACATAAATGCTAACATCCTCATTTTTCTCAAGTAGAAGGACCTCATGTTTAATAGCACAAGAAATGTAACAAAGAGACACATGGAAAACTCTTGACCTGGCATTCCTGTCCAGGTTCAAAAATGCACTTGAAAGGGCACAGAGAGGTCCTACTCTGCCCTGCTGAAGCAATGTGTTTTTAATATCTCCTCTCAAAATGTAAGTTAGGAGATGCCTTTTGATTAGATAATTATCCTGGGACTATAAAAGAAAACATTTTTTATTAAGTGAAATAGCTGCAACTAGTGTGCATTCTTTTGCAATTTGTGCTCTTCTCTATCCCTGTTTCAGACATTACCTTAAAAATACATTAATAGCTAAACCATTTAATTACATACATTAATAGCTCACCATTTTCCTAATAGAAATCTTACAGAGTATTAAGATTCCTGATCTTTGTTGCTGATTTATTGAATGAGGGCAGTGAGAACATTTTTCTCTATGTGACTTCTAAATTTTTTGAACACTATCTGCTTCCTTTGCATCAGAAAACAAACAAATGAACACCCAAATCCAACCCACCCTTACTTTGATTACTCTAATTCAAATGTAACTATCTCTTTTCATACTAAAAGTAAACCATAAAAAAAAGAAAATCTAATCACAACCAAGCCCTCAGAAACCCCTAAAAGAAGTAGTACAATATATACTAGGCAGACAGAAATTAATAACTCTTTCCCAGAGCATTTTAGAACATAGTCAACTGTTGCAGATGGAGTCTCTGGTTCACAATAATAAGTAGCTAGCCCCAGCCATCCAGGTGCTTGATTAAAATATTAAAGGACTCTCCTTAACCAGAGGATGTTACCCTTCAGCCTGCACCACAGACTTCTCCCTGCAACTCAGGCAACGCCTCTGCTGAGAGCAGACTCCAGTGGAGCACACTCAAATCTTCCTGGACACGCTTTCCCAAGTTACACGTTATCCTGTCCTATGCATTTCTACAATCTGGGGAAGCAACTGCAACTTCAAATCAGTATGACTATTTTTATACTGGCTAGGAAGCTACTTAAGCCTCTCAGGCATCCATGTAAACCACAGAAATCAACATCTGAGAGTGAGCCAATCTCTCTTAAACCAAGGAATAAGTCATTTGTTTGAATAGCTTTTCTTCCAACTACTGGAAACAGTAATTAAACAAACCTGAAGCAATTAGAAATGTTAATGTGATTTTTAGCATTTGACACTTTAACCACCATTATCAAACAAAACAGAACAAAAAAAAAGTTACTTTGTATAAATATTAGAGATGCTAACTTAAAATCGTTTAACAAAACCAGTTTGCTCAAAACAGATAATTTGTACCTTAAGAAAGGTACTACAACTTACTGTCTTTAGGAATTGTAAAAATTTCATTTAGCTATTAAGCGAAGAAGATAAAATTCCAAATAATCATTGCTTAATCCTGAGATAATAAAAGTAGATGCTACTTTTCCAGAAATTTTCACAGCCCTTCCAATGGTTACTGGAATAAATGTAAGGAACTTTCCTAGACATAAAATAACTTCCACTATTTTCCTAGGCACTGAATCCCTGTGTTACTTGTGTTACATGTGTTTTAAACTTGACCTATTACCCAGAAGTAATTTCATTTACATATAGCAAGTCTCTAAGATTTCAGATGCACAGCAATAAATTCTGCATTAAGTAGTTAAAACTTCTGTACAGGCACATGTTGATCCTCATGCCATTCAATATCTAAATCCTAACCTCTGAACTTTCTCTTGTGAAGCAGCTATGAAGTTTCCCTTTAAAAGACTCTTGCCTACATCTCAGCCACTCAAAGTATTCTTTTTTAAAAGAGTAAGTTAAAGAAACATACCAGTTTAACATCTGATTGATCAAATATGAAGGCAGGCAGTCTTTCAGGAAAACAAAGAACCCATGAAACTTTCTGCACATCACCAAAATACCTGCAGTGCAGCAGTGAAATAAACAGATCAGATTCCAAACCCATTCTAAAACCTCTCCATGAGGAAATTTCACTTCTAACACTGCTAATAAAATTTATTCTATTGTTCAGGTATCACTCTGACAAGCTATGTTTTCCTTATATTCCACCTAAAATTTTATTCTCTGTCTTGCCACACTTTATGTGAAGAGGCAAAAAAGTATCTATATTGACTAGCCCTTTGCAAAACTATAACTATATTCCTTACTAACTTTCATTACTAAAACCACTTCTCTTTTAAACTTTGCTCAGAATCATATTTTCTATATCTGTATTACTGCAATCATCTGCAATCCTATCCATCTGTCTACATCCTTTTTAATGCTCCACATTTGAAGCTGAGGACACTTCCCCAAACTGCAACTTCATCATATCCAAACCAGTAGAAAAAGTAGCCTGTCTCTGATGCTCACCATTCCACCTAATGTATCAAACATCACAGCAGAAAGATGTATTTATCCTCTACTGCAGTATGATACCAATCTATCATCCTCATGACTGTCAAAGCAGTCACTCCCCCATAATCTATTTGCACTTTTAATTTCTGTATTATTGCACTACATTTAATCCCATCAGTTTTAGATTATCTGGAATTCCGATCCTGTCACTCAGAATTATTCTTTGTGCCCCTGGAGGGCTTTGTTTACCTTCTTTAAGCACTTCATACAGATACTGATTTAACTATTGTGCAACAAGGATCCTACCAAATTTGAATGTCCACCTATTGTTTTAATTCTTGTTTCATTTGCATTTCACTGGAAACAAGAAAAGCTGCACATTTCTCCTTCCAAATGCCCTAGAGCAGGCAGTCACCTCTGTAGGATTACCCTCCTTTCTTTACAGTTGTGGAAGTCTCCCTTTGTCAAGAATTCCTACAACAGTCAAAGCCATGTCATCAACATCAGAGAAATATATATGGCTTTGGGATATGGATTGAAGTTTTTCAATATTGTTGTGCAAACGACTGGGAAACTGCAGCAGTTCTAGGGGAATTAAATTAAATATTTGAATTTTTAACAATAACAATACTTTTTGCTACTAAAAATAAACCTGCAAGAATCTAAACTTTTTATCTGAATCATCAGATACTGAGATTTCTCAGCCTGGGCAGGGAAATGCATGAAAGGGATTAAGTGACCAATATATCCCCTGTGATTAGGGGGAGCCTCAACAAACAATTTTGTTCAGCTGAGAAATAAGCAAAGTGCAAAGAGCAGAACTGTGAAAGGTTAGCTAAGAGTAAAATAAGTAAAATAAGAGAAGTGTGAAAGGGAAGCTACTGCTGCTCACTTAGCATACATTTGGGATCTCTGAACTGCTCTCTCAGTGATTGCAGTAGCATATCTCATCCAGGACTCAATTCTGCTTATTGCTGGGCTTGCCATTTCCCATTCCTCCTGACAACAATTCCAGACTGCTTCTCTTTACCAGCTAGAAGGAACACCGCCATTTGGTCTTCTACAATTCCTCCTTCTGGCAAAGTGTCTTGAAAACCCAGAAAGCTTTTCCAATAAAGGAAACTAATTCCTAGTTCGTGTCTCTTGGAATGCCACATCCTGTGAGATAAGCCTGAAGATGCAATTACCCACCAGCAAGTAACATAAATCAGCTCTTCAGCTCACATCAGCCTCTCCTTTTACCAGTGTGGGACTATGCACCATGTTATTGCAAACTACTTCAGGACTGTGCAATGAAAAATATCAGCTTGAAAGTTAAACAGTTAAAAATACACACCACATTTATTTTTGTATTCTTTACAGATTGCCAACACCTTCTGCATCCCAAAAAGGAGTGGCTATCAGATGAACAGCGTAGCATTCCCTTGAAAGAAGAGTTTCAGGAAATCTTACTATTTCAGTTTAAACTCACTTTGTATTTTTCTAGGGGGGGTTTGCTCATTGCAACTGCTAGAATTTTAATCAGGCTTTTAATAGTTTTGAAGAAATAGTTGTTCCCTTTTTATACCCTATCCATAAATGAAAGCCTGAATTCTGGAGTCCTGCTTTGCAGTGGTGGGTGAATTCCACAGCTGTGGGATCATGGAATATAAGAGGCCTAATTATACAAGGCAAGAATCAGTTCTGGTAGATGATTAAAAGCTAAAAGAAGCCGAGTAGTTTAAGAACCACAAAAGCTAGTTCTTGCCTGTCAATTCCAATAGAACGAACATTAACTTCTCTGTTCAAACCTTGAAAGAAGATTCAAACCAACCACAACATAGTAAAAGAAGTAAAAAGAAGGGGTTTCATGCCTCATCAGGACTTTTTGCTGCAAGGGAAGTTTTCAAGTTCTTCAGTGCTGCTTTTTTAGGCTCTACCTTGCAAAGACTCCATGAGTGCTTATGTACTGAAGTGTTAGAGCCACACATACAAAAGCTGCATTAATTCTTGTCTTCTCTACATGGGAGGACTAAACTGAGAAAGCAAACCAAGATCATCTCTTCAAGTCTGAGGCCAACAGCAGTAGCAGATACTGAGCCACACAATCCCCATAGAGCACAATTCTTAGTTTCATGCAGAGACCTCCTGTCCCTTTGGGGCCAGCCCCTCTGGCAGAGCAGTGTTTTAGCTTTGCCTCTGTTCCAGCAGGTGCTGCTGGCCCCTTCGACCAACCTGAGGCCCACAAAGGTCCAGATTAACTTCTCACCTCTGCCACACATCTTTAAGACCTTGGGCGTGTTATCTAAATCCTGACCCAGCAAAACACCTCAGCACAAATGCACCATATTCCCTACAGACTACAGCAAGGAATTCCTAAGCAAGACAAGCTTCTTTCTCCATCCCCAGTCTATAGGACAGGCATTGACGATGGTAACACAGACACCTCTGAACCCTTCAAATTAGCTGTCATCTTTGCCTGTGTCTAGAAAAACAACCTGGAGCATTTGCTTGGAGTTTCTTACTAATGCAAACAATCAGCTTTATCAGCAGCCATTTCTGTGACATGTAAAAAAGAATGGATTTAACTTTCTTGGCTGTGACTGACTGAAATTACAACAAACAAGCTACAGGCTAAAATTAAAACCTTCCATTAGTAGTTACTAAACATCCTAACGTCCAAAAATGGAAATTAAACTCATGCTGATGACAGCTACATATGCTTAGTGATATGTCACCATAAAAGCTATCATAAGGGACAAAGAGAGAAAAAAGACTGACTTTACAATCAAAAAAGATTAAGCAAGAGCACTTTTGGAGTAGTGTGAATTACTCATTAACACATTTTTCAATTGTATAACAATTACTTTGTGCCTGGATCCTGTTTAGAGTAAAAGCTGAAATTTTGAATAGGTTCTTAGTTGTTAACTAGTTCAAGAAAAAAATATTTCAGTGCTAAAAGAATAGACACAATAAATTTATGGGCATATTTAAATATATATTAGGAGCTGCTTAACACATATCAAATTTCCTTCCAGTAATGACCACACAGATGAACACTTACAAAACCAAAAACAAACAGACAAAAAATGCAAGTGAAATTATTTACTTCATGCTATGGTTTAAAAATTTTAACCAGAATCTCACACAAGCACAAAGCATGATCTATCATATTTCCCAGGCCAAGCAGGAACTGATGTTCTTTCTGGTCTGTAGCTTCATATATGTGGGCACCTTTTTATGTTTCAGAAAGTTTATGAGCCTTGTGCACACAATAAGAAAGGATAAACAAGTTTCTATTAAAAATACTATTGTGTATTTGCAATTGTATCAAAAATCAATTACCCTGTGAATTGAAAACATACCTCAAAATCTTGTAAGACTGTTCTAAAAACTATTTTCCATGCAGGTTTGCTTGACCACATAACCTTAGATTATGAATGATTGCAGACTAGATTCTGCAGCTGTTCTATTTCTACAACTATAAATTTTGACAGCATTGCTCAACTAAGAAAACTGTGTCCGTCTCCCAGGCATCCTGGTTGTTCTTTTTATGAGCCAGCACCTATATTTGTGAACAGCATTAAATTAGCCTGCAATTTTATTAAGTGAGCAGTCTCTGTAATTAGTGGTTACAAACACCCAGCTGCATGCCAAATTTTAAAGAAGTCTGGGTTGCCTACCACTTCACCAGAATGAATATCTTGGATATCTTTATATTCTTCCAGTAAATAAAAGTATATGACACTTACACTAAAATTACATGAGAAAGAGACATATTTAAGGCACATAAACATTTGTACAATACAGCTGGGAGAAACTGCAGTCACAGCTTTGGCATGCTTGAAGAGGTTTATTTCAAAGCCTCTGTTAAATGTATGCTGCTGCAATATAGTAAAAAGAGTAATAAAGATAACTTACAGGAGGTCCAGTTTCCCCCTTTGGACCTCTGACACTTCCCCTTTCAAACATTTTGCCAAGATCTTCATAGTCATAAGCATAATTATCAATACCATTTTCATAACTGTTTTCTGTATGATAAGTCTCATCAGCATCAAGTGCACCTTCCTGCCCTAGACGTGGTTCATTATCCAGAGGGAGCTCAGCAGGCAAACTGCACAGGGTTGTGGTGAAGATTTGCTGCTTTTTGCTTGGCTCATCTAAATGCTGTTTTGCTTTTTCCATTCCCTTGCTTTTAGTTTTACTCTGTTTTACAGGGGGGATCAGAGAAGGCTCACTATGTCTGCCTGCATCTTCTGTGGTATTAGCTGAACTACTTGGATATGATCCTGCAGGGGTTTTAGTGATGTTTCTTTTTCTGCTCATCTCCTGCTGCTGAAGAGCCAGATGGATGTTCTCCTGGAGTTCTGTTTGAGGCCAAGCTTCCAGCAACAGAGGTTTGGTCTCTGCAAACTCCCATGCAGAGGCATTTCTTAACTCAAAGTGGTCTGGTAGAAATTGAATCTGAGCATCGTTGGCAATGGGCACGTTTGACAATTCTTTCCATCTATAAGCTGATATATCTTCCTGGTTTTCCTCATCAGTGATCATCTTTGAAAACACATCCAGCCCATCTGACCCAAGTGGAGCCCCTCGCAGAGATCGATAGGTCTCAGCCTGGCGACACTGCTGTTTCACATATTTACAATAGTTTGCAGAGGCTTCTGCAGAGGGAATGATATCGAGCTGACAGATAACTCCTTCAAAGCTGACAGAGTGAGAGTTCATCCTTCCCAGGGTAAATACACCCTCTGAACCAAATGTCTCCACTTCAGAAAGCACTTCACTGCTGTAGTACTTGTTTCCACACTCAGCAAACATCGAGACAGTCTTGTCCCCAGTGCCAATGGCAAATGAATGCCATTGTTCATTATGAACACAATAATCAAAGTACACGGGCTGCTTCCCTCCACTGTACACCGCTACCTTTCTCGGGAGCAGCTGGACACCAAACTGCAGTCTGCCTCTGCTCCTAACACTGAACAGAAAAGCATTACTGGCTCTGTAAGAGTACAACCCAACCAATAAGGTGAACTGATGCCCTAGGTTCGATGGTATGACTTGAGAGACGGGGCACTCGATGTGTGCATCATTACTCAGCACCACTCCTGATGCAGTCAGACGAACACCCCGAGGGAACAGAGAGGAAGTTGAGGGCACTGCTGCCTCTGATGGCTCTTGGACATCTTTCACAAGGCCTAGTTGATGAAGAACATCTATTGCTGTAAAAAGAAATAGAGGCACACTGTTGATTTAATTTACAAGCTCATGTATTCAGATCCATATAAACAAATGTACACACAACATTTTAACAAATCTGTACCTCTCAGAGCATATACACTTCACACAGTAAGGCCATCAAATCCCTAGTGGAAGGCATTGATCTTTCACATAAATCAAACAAATAATTAAAGCCAGGGAAAAATTTCCATCTTAAAAAATACAACTGAACTAAACACACAGAAAGGCCCACAAACTGCTCATTGTAGTTTAATTCATTTATGACAGTGAAAAATTCTCATTTGCTCTCTTCAAACTTTCCAGTGATCAATGAATACACTTTAGTTAGCTCCTTATTTATTTAGCTAATCCTGTCTACTCTTTGAGCAGAGAATTCTTCAATAAATCCATGCTGTTCCTCTTTATCTGAAAATTTCAAATCAAAGCATGTGAGAGAAGGGTTGCTTTGTTTATAAGAAGGGAAAAGCTATTTATAGCACAGTAACATCTCCTTCCCCTCCATGTAGTTTACTTGTTAGGGCCATGGATAAGGTGAACTCTGGAGCAGTGGAAGTGGTGAGGAGCAAGGAAAGAGGAGAATTGTCAGGACCCAAGGTGCAGTGCTCCTGCCTTCTGGCTCACCTCTCCCCACGAAGTGCACAAGGCTGCAGCTACCATGACAAGACATTGAATTAAGAGTGCACTTCACAGCAGGAGAATTAAGGAGACAGAGCAGCCAGCTGTGCTACTCATTGATATTCCATAGATTCGGCTTTGATATGTAGAAATCTGGATAGATCTTCCTGCAGGGAAGAATGGGCAGTGGTTTATTCTCTAGTTCCTCAGTCAGTGTGAGCTGTGTCCTTTAAGCTTTTCCATAGTCTGGCCATACAGGGTCTCCATCTTTTACCTGGCTAAATATCTTCACCTAATGGGTAGAAAAACAATTATCTATCATCCTGATAAACTGAAATCATATCTGTACTGGGATAAGAAATCAAAGATGCCTTTGGGTAAATCAAGAGTTGAAGGTGACCCAATTAATTTCTTATTGCCTAAATCAGATTGGGGCAAGTTGGAGGGCACAGACAACTTCCTTCAGCCAAATATAAACACACTGTTACATCCCTTATGATGCAGCTGAAACACTACAAAGGCCTTAGCAGGAACTAAACCACACATCCCCAGGAGCCTTTCTGTAGGATTTCAAACTAAGGTAACATTTATGGCATTGATTGATTGATAAAACTGTCTGCCTGTTTGTGAAAGGTGCAGAATACTGAAGATGTTGAATCAAAATGCAATCATGGAAATACAGAATGAGAAGATTAGGAACTAAAACGTATAACATGGGAAAAGGCTGAAGGAACAACATTTGCTTGGCCTGGAGACAGGAAGGTTTGGTGGAATCTAAATAAAATTGTCCATTATCTGAATTGAGGCCATAGGGGAAACAGAAAAGCTGAGGAGGAACAGGCACAAGCTGCAGCACAAGAAATTTCAGCTCCATGCAAAGAAAAAGAATTCTCACTGCAAAAGTGGTTAAATGTTGGGGGACAGAGACATTAGGTAATCTCCATCCTTGAGATTTTCAAAGACCAGCAGCACAGGATCCAGCAACCTGTACAACCTTCAACATTGACCCTGGCTTCAGCAGGAGTTGGGACCATATGAGTTCAAGATCCCCCTAGCCTAAATTTTCAGACTTTTTTTCCCAAGGAGAAACAGAAGACTAGTTCTCATAAACAGCATTGCACAGCATACAACACCATCTGTTTCCACCTCACTGGAACAACTTCAGTGGAAAACCTATATTAAAAACTACTTGTAGTATCTAATAGTTGCACTGATCAAATAAGCCTCGCTGGGCAGACACAGGCACTTTCTGCAGCATTTGGCTGGGGCTACTTTTGCAATGCACATGCTTATACTAAGTAAATAAAACTATTATATGGCACAACAAAAAACTTAGAGTAAAGAAGAAAAGTTAAGGATCTGCTTCTATATTAAAAGAGCTGCTGAAACAAATGAATGTTTATGCTTTAAGTGGAAAAAAGGTCTCCTTTCCCAGTTTCCCTTTGTCTGTTTACTGAATGCATTCATAGCAAACTTTAAGAATAGACAGATGTTGGCTTGGTTTCAGTGGTAAATTATGAGAAGTGCCTGAGATTTCCTTGAGAGTGATTTATAAATTGGAACCAAAAGCACCAACCTGAACACACTGTACATCTTGGAAATTAATTACACACCTTGTAGTGTTTCTAGTCATGTTGGAGATTCACGGACGGGCCAAGATAATCCTGGCGAGCAGCCAGTGCAGACAGAGGTATGGAGAGAGAATATTTCTGCACAAAGTCCTGTGTATGCCAATTTCTCAAGATGTTTTGCCTCAGAGCAATTAATTCACTATGGCTGTATTTTTATCTGTCAGGCTGATAACAGAGGTCAGGTTATAGTGGAGCTCTAAAGCACAGTGCATCTGCTAATGAACCACCACACCTTCCCAGGACCCTGTCCTGCCTGCAGCTCTGGAGGAGAAGGCTGTGCTTGCACTGCCCTTGGAAGGGGAGCTGGGAAGAAACACAGTGCTGAGCTCTGGGCAATGCAGTCTCACACATGCAAGCAGTCCCCAAGGCACAGTACACTGCTCCACTGCTTTTCTGCTGCCTGGGCCAGCTGACTGCACAAGGAGAACAGCTGCTAGTCCAGCCTAAGGTTGTGTCTAAATATCACATCCTAACCTGAAATATTGGGCAAGTAATTGTATTTTTAAGAAATTTTAATTACATATTTTTATTTAAAATAGTAATGCATGTGATCTATCCAAAGTATAAATTCAGGTACAAAATAAAAAGCTTAAACTGGTTTAAAATAGTCAGCTCAAAAATTACATTCAAGTCTATCACTACTAAATGGCAAGCTGCAAGCAAAATTGCCAAATTTTCTGGCAGTTCTGATTTGAAAATTTTAAAAGTTATTTAAAAAAAAATCATCAGTGAGCATGATGAAAAATAAAACTATTCTTTTTCTATCCTGCAATACATTTCTGCAAGCAATGACAGGTCTTGAGAGAGCTAAACACAAAATAAATATTGTGTGAAAAATGACATCAAACAAGTAAATATAAAGGAATTATTCCTTGCTGACTTGCTGCCTGTTAACCCACTGTCAAGCCAAAAGGCTGTTCCAAACTTTTTTGGCCAGTCATTTCAATTCTGGTCCAACATGCATTTTTATTTTATTTTAAGGCTTTCAGAAGCTCTTGGCAGCACATAGGATTTTGGGAGCAGGCAACGCTCTCATTCTTCCTCCCAGCATGACAACCACTATTTGCTTTACCTATCAGTTGTCAGTTTTCTTTGTTTACCCATGTCTGCAAAACATCTGTCTTCACTTACTGCTTATTCAACCCATTAGTCCCCCAAATTGTAACAGCTCAACTTCTTGAAGGAAAGGTTGTTTTGAATTTTTGGTGCCAAGTGCTTTCTTTCCACTTCTAGGAGATCTTTAAAAATTCACAACCTTACTGCATCATGAGGGAAGGCAAAACCTAACATCAGCTTTGGCAAAAAGCCTTCTGACCCTTGTGTGGCACAAAAATAACCCCACAAAGGAATTGGGGAGGGATGAAGGGATTTGATTCTTGGACTGTTTCACACACATATTCCATTCAGTCCCTCTTGCTCATTTCCCACGTTGTTCCACACTCACAACTGCTCTGAAGGCAGGATCTCTGAGATGCTCTCCCTGTTTCAGCAATCTGAGTGCACACGTTTCTCCCTTTCCCTTTTCCAGTGTGGGTAAGGGAAAAGACAAGGGCCATTCATCAATCAGCTCCACCAGAACCAAGAGTAGTTACTCATCAGAATGTCCATTTTCTAGGTGATGATGCATCTGCACCTGGTATATTGAGATACCTGGATGCAACAAATGCTCTCCTGGATGCCAGATCAGATGACTGGCATAGGAAAGTCAGCAAGACACATTAATTCTGCACGTCCTTGAGTCCTCAAGGTGCTGTTCCTGAGGAATGAGACTGTATCTTTACATATACTTCACTGAACATGATTTATAGCAGCATACCAAATTGAACAACATGTACCTTCTCAGGTAAAGCACGCAGAGGCTCTCTCCTCAGCTCAGGAGAGAAGTCATGTTAATTAGCTAGCATCTTTGTGTTTGGCAGAATATTCTTTTTTTCAAAATGCAACTGCCAAGAAAGTTTAAAAACCAGAGTGCTAACATATTCCTAATGGGCACACAATCCTGTTCCTGGACAAACACTGAGCACCACAAATGCAATAATGCAGCTCTGCAGCCTATGTACTAAAACTGAAGGATATATCTGAAATGCTCTTTTTCTTTTTTCCTGAGGAGGTTTCCTTCTCTGAACTGCTTTTTCCAGCTTTGTTTACACATTGTGCAAATAAAGTGCAAGAGGAATCAAATTCACTCATGGGAAGAAAGTTGCATCCAGGTTCAATGCATCATTTTGATCTCAAGCAAGCATTTAAAGAAAATGAAGTCATGTATGGCACTTGTGCATCAAGGATGGAGAGGAGTTTCCATTCAGTAAGGCTTCTCATATGGCTATCTAGAAATGCTATTGAATAACAATAATAACAATAACAACAAAACAATAATGGTAAAAAAAGAAACTCCTTCATCTGCTGGTAACAAAATAAAAAATAATTCTATATAAGCATGTTAGACTGGAGGCTTTGCCCCATTTCTGCAAAGCTCTGTACAGAGAGGCATTCTCAGTCAAGGGGCAGGTAAGACTCAGCCTCCACCCATTCCCGTGTTGCTGGCCCACAGTCCTGCAGCCTTCACAGTCCTCACCTGCAGGCTCAGTAGAAAAGCAATTCTCAGGCTGAGAGACATGAGGAGTGAGAGAAAAGGTTTATTTCTTTGCAGAGGAGGAGGGTGGGCTGGAGGGATGAAGACACTCAAATTGTAACCACACAGCTGTCTGTGGCATCCATCACCCGCTCCCGCTACACCGGGAAACTGCAAACTGCCTCCCTAAAAATGCCTCTTCCCTTTCCACCCCTGCAGGCCTGGAGCAAGGCAGGCCACACACATCTAACAGTGCTGCCCCTCCTCCAGTGAGAACTTGGCTCAGCTATTATAAAAATCCAGGAAAATCCCATCATCACAAAAGCATATGGCCCCCATTGAGCGGGATGTGAAAAATCAACAACCAATCTTACCAGGCAAGCCATGGGCAACATTGGAGGGCAAAACTACAAAGGCAACAGGGGGGAAGCAAAACAAAAAATCCACGACTGAAGGAAAAACCAAGCTTTGCCAATCTCTGGGAATGACAAGCAGGAAAAAAGCATTGGTGAGAATAATGGTGGGAGGCTGCTGAGATATCCCAGAGGGCTCTAGCAAAACATTATCAGGAATGAGCCTTGTCTTAACCACGCAACCCATCTGTTTGTATTCAGATGAGTATTTGCAGTTACACACTCAGCAGCCAAGGATGACCTACCCCCCTCATGCTTCACCTGCACAGCAAAGGACCGTGGTGGAGAACTGATGCTGCCACTCTCATGGCAAACAAGAAGTGACTAAATGGCACATTAGCCTCCACCACTCGGGACACTATCATTCCCACAGCAATCTCCACAGCAAGCTGCACATCTGGTGCTGTTATAACAGCTGGCAGATTAAAAAAGAAACTAAAAACAAGACAGGCCTATTCCCTCACAACATCTGCATCTGAATGCAAAGCCAAATGAATACCAAATTTCACATTTTGCTTTAGCGGTGCCAGCCTTTATTATGCACAGTGGTTTGCCTGGCTTAAGTGCAAAGGTAACTCAGCCATAGCTTGCCACCCCCAAGGACACCCACTTGCAGTGAAGACACAATCAAAGCCTTTTCACTGTACAAGGCTTCTTTTTTATGAAGAGCTTGCTTAAATATGTAAGCAATTTCATAGACAGAAAATCTGAGTAATTTTCAAAAGGTCATCTCTTCCAAACTGGTGCTTTAAACTTTAGTTCTCATTATGCTGTAATTGGTATTTTCTTTAAGTCATATGAATTAATGAACTAAACCTAAGGTCACAAATAACAACAGCCATTTACTCTTTTCATCTACTAACATATTACAAATGTCCTGTTATAAACAAAGCTTTCTCACCTTGTTTGGGTACTTGTGCAACACCCACAGCTATACATGTTGCAATAAAAAGGAGAGCTTTCCTGAAAGGGAAAGAAAAGGAAAAAACATGTGAGAAAACATCTACAGTTTCAGAACTCTAAGGAATTAGAAACCTGCTTCAAGATCCAAATGGCAGGACACCACTGACTTCAGCAAATCCTGAATCAAAGCCATCACATTGTACAACTTTCCACTGACACTGAGAAGGCGCTTCACACAAAGATCGAGGTTGTGTACGCCCTCATATATTTTACACTGGTTTTTATTAATAAAATGAATGCATCTGCTTTATATTTTCTTGCAGTAGCTTTCAAATATGAATGCTGCTGTGTAGTAAATTTCTTCCCGGAAAGAAAAAAATGTTACGGTAAAGAAACTGTAAAATAAATGACAAGTTAATTCCTGTAGTGATCATTAGATACTTTAGGACCTCCTATCAGTCTTCTCGCTAGATTACATCATCCTCCCATAAGTGAAAATGTCAAACTTTTGTTCTTGTATTATAAAATTTTATCATGCTACAAGCAAGTCATGCTCTTCCTAAAGTAAAATAAAATCCCATCACATTTTAACTTAAAACGCCATGCTCAGGTAGCAAAGTGTGACACTGATAGCTATCACAGGCTCACTGCCCTGGTTTCAGCCAGGGAGATAATTTTCTTCTCAGTAGCTGGTGGAGTGTTGTGTTTTGGATTTAGTATGAAAATGATGTTGATAGCACACCAATGTATCAGATGTTCCAACAAACATATATAAGATTAATCTAGATTATGTGCTCAAAACTCACTTTAGAAGTGTAGAATGTTGTACAGGCAACATTTTTACTGTGATTAAGAACAGATTGTCTGCTGTTTCTTAATTATCATAATAGCCAGATTAGAATCTAATCACTCTCTTATCAGTGACTGAATCTTTTAATAAATGAGAAATACATTTTCTGTTAATATTGGACAACAGATGCATGTAACAATTATAGTAATCTCTATCTACTCAGTTCCAAGAAGAAATATTTCAAAAATATCAGAAATATAGTTCTGATACTAACTACTCAAATCACACTCAAGCCCCAGCTCAAGCCTCTTGCTTAATGTATGTAATCTCAGTGATTTTTCATAATCTAGAACGCTAGAGTGACTATAAACGTTTCCTGGACCAGGTCAGAGAGCCCTTGAGTATGTGTAATCAAATGTATTTGAAAGTAACATAGTTGAAACTAAACACATATAACTTCATGTCACCTAATTTTGCCAGCTAATTAAGATTAATCAGATTTTCATGTTAAAAAAAAAGGTAGGAAGAAAACACTACCACTTTATACAGGAACATACGGCTTAAATAAAAAAAAAATATATAAAAGTATATATGCATACATACATAGAGCGGTATTTAGTGAAAAGTCTTACTAATTCTTTAAAGGGTTTGGAATTCAAAGATTTCAGAAACATCGAAGTGTCTGAAAACCACAGAGCAATAACCTGGTTTTATCAGGTGGATTTGTATATTGTGAGAGCTTAAATTTTCGCAAACAGACCAAATGAACAATTTAAGGAACAACAAGGCATGATAGTCGTTGCTACTGTAAAATGGTGGATACATCATGTCTTTGAGAAGAAAATGACAGAACATACAGGAGATTCAAAAACATGCATCAGTGCTTCAGCTCTGACCACAGAGGGAGGGAAGGGTGGAAACTACACCTTACACATCCCAACATGCTTGTAGGGGCATGTTCTTTAATTAACCACCACTACAGTCCCTAGCTATTCCTCCCTTCAAGCTTTCTCCTGCTACAGCCATGAAGTTTCTACTGGAGCAGTTCTGCCACTCCTAAAAAAGCCCTAACACCGACTGCTGTCCAAACAGCTCGTCCACTACAGGACACTCACTTCAATTTTTTCAGAGCTCTAAAGACGAGCATTCAAGTTCAAAGTTTCTGCATCACATCATGCATCACTTTTTGATCAAATGAAGAGCTCAGTGACAGGAGACAGCTGTGCCAGAAATAAAGTCCATGCATTGCACTGTATCAGCTAAAACTCAGGACAACCCTTTATCTGACCCTTATTATTTCCAAAGGTGCAAAATGGATTTGCCATTAAAAATCACATAAAACATTTTAGCTAGCTACAAAATAAGGATGCCCAAAGAATCCCAGAGCCCAAAATTCAAAGATGACTCTGCTAATAATTACAACAGCCTCTTCTACTACACCAGCCAGGTACAAAGCTGCGTGTGTCAGGTACCTGCCTCTGTCACTTCCCAGCAAACATTGTAGGAAAGGAAGAAAATCCAAAATGTTCCCAGGGCTGTAAATTACACAGATGTAACTAGATATACAGAAACATTTAGTGAGGAGTAAAGACAAATGTCTGGCTTACACAGTGCTCTGCAGCTAATGTCAAGAACAGATGAGTTATCAACTAAGAGAAAAAACAGGGATCAGAGACAACCATAGTGCTGGGGGTCCTCTAATGCCTGAGAAAAATGAGACTTCCTTCTATATTTTTTCACAAAATTTTTTGTGAATGAAACCATGTGCAACCTAATCCATGCAAACCCTCCCTCTTTGCTGAGATCATTACTCTGTACATTTGCAGAACAGTCAGTTCTGAGTCTTCACTCTCACACCAGCACAGCCACTAAGAATTACACCAGACTCCCTGCTGCACAACCTGTATGTGGCGTGACCCATCATCCTGCCATAGCTGCATGGAGCTTGGCTCCTTGTCTCAGCTGAGTCCACAGCTCTTGGAGATGTTGGGACTCCAACAGAAAAATGCAGAATTGTGGCATGGAAGACTTCAGCTGACCCAAATGCTGGCTATTTTTTCCCCATTTAACAGCACATTTGAAGCTGTTCCAATACCTAGGCTTTAGGGCAGAGCCAAGGGTTATCTCTTAAACTTCCTCCCCTTCTCCTACCTTTTCATCTGTTCTATTTTACATGCAAGCATATGCTGAGGGCCACTATTGAATCATTTTGGATGAACGCACTACCAGATGTGATTAAGATATTCTACCACTAAAACCTGAGTTTATCTTTCTGATAATTTTTGAGATCTTGTGGCCACATGCCTCTTCCTACAGAGTGGACAACTATCCATGGTGGTTTTTTGCATTAGGGGAGATGGATGAATGAGAAAACTGATAAGCTTCAAAGCAAGTTGTGGCAAGCTACAGTGAAAAATTTCACCTTCTAAAGCCTACTCAGCAGCATACAGAGCTCAGCTTTGGTCAATGCACAGCAGTATCCTCTTCATTCCACCCTAGTTTCCTAAATCTCAAGTTTAAATGAAGAAATACCACTAGCTGGCTGTTGGCAAAGACATGTAAACCTGTTTGCAGTATGACTGCCACAGGTGTATTTAGTCCTGCACTCCTCAGGGATGATGTTTTAAACACCAGCACCTGCCCTGCATGCCTTCCTTCACTGGATCTGTCTGGGGACTGCTGAGAAGAATGGCACAGCTTGAGTCCATCAAGCTTGAGAAAAATCGCAGTACCTTGTGGACAGAGATGCCCTAGAACTCTCAAAGACCTCAATATGTTATAAATCTTATCTTTCAAGATATAAAAAGAAATATTACTTTCTATGCTGCTGTAATGAAATTAGCTAGCAGGTCCAGTGTTGCTTCCCAAATTTTAAAAGACCTACTAGCAACACAGTTTGAGGGGATACAACAGCCTGCAAAACCTCTCTGGTGTGACACTCACGTGCCCTTTGGTCACAGATGGCACCATGCAATTAGCCAGCAAGGGGGGAAGCTCCTGAATCCTTTGCCAAATTTGACTATTTGAATGAATGGGAAACAGGAGAAATATGAGATGAGGTGAGAGGTAGAAGAGAAATGGCCTAAGAAGAGTTCTACAACAGGGTTGGGGTTCAGAGAAAGGAAACTCCCTGCCTGGTGGCCCATTCCTTGGACAGCATCTGGCTTAAGATGAGAAACTACTGCACCCAGAAGAACAGTCAAGTCTATTAGTATTTCTAAAAAAAAAAAAAAAAAAAAAAATTGAAAATGTGTAATTTTAGAACAGTTTTATGAATAAATCTCGGATTGCTTACACTAGTTCTCCAGATAGCATACATCTTTTTTTTTCTGTAAGAAGGCAAAAGTATACACCTTGAATTCCTACTCGTGTGAAGTACTCTTCTTTCACAGGGTTTGTCTCTGTATATTTTATTGACCATTTTTCAAACACACCACAACTTGGTGCTTGCAAAAAACAAGGGTGACACAAGGCTGTTCGTATTTTAAATATTCTGTCAAGACTTGGAGTGAGACACTTAGAAGTCATGCAGCTGTTTTATTTATTTAACCTGCAGAGACAACCCTATAGTGGCCTGACCTAATTGTATTTTAACAAAAAGGTGGTTGAAGTTGCAAGGGATTTACTCGTTTGACATACACTAAGGAAACCTGATCCTTTTGTGAGGAATTCTGGTTTCTTAATCCAGGCAAGTGACCAGGTTGCTCACTCTCTATAGAAGTAAATTGGGCAAACATTACAGGAGCATATAGATACATATTCTGAAGCTATCTCAGATTTTGAGCCTGAGTAAACTGCATCTCTGCTACTGTACACTTCTTTCCTGTAAAGCAATTTGTGTTTCTCCATCAGCAATACCCCTTTACCAATTTCAAACAAAACCATTCTTTGAAATTGCACTCAGACAATTCCTGAAGAAGTCCCAAAGACACAGCCATTAAAAAGAGATCTCCCGGGAAGGCCACCTTCAGGCAGCCCCTTAACTGCTCACAAGCATTCGAGTACATCCAGATTATAGACCAGGCACACTTTAGCAGCATAATCCTCACTACAACACTTAACAAATTCTTCTGTCCCGCTCACAACGCTCAGTAAACTTAAGACACAGCCAGAACAAAACCAGCTGTTTATAAAGAGAGACACATGCAAGTAACCTCTCTAACATAGTTACAAACCATCACAAATTCAGTCATTTTACCGAGGCTGCTTTTAGGTAAACTGTAGAGAGCAGAGCTTTACCTTTGCCTCACAGGTGAGGATACATCAGAAATACCTCAGCCAATTACAAAAACATGTGAATACAGAGCAGCTCATCTGGCTGTCTCTAGTATTAAGAGAGTAGCCGCAGTTCTTTAGCGTAAATTCTACAGGTTTGCTGTTTGCTTGTTTGCCGCGTTTTGCTAGCTAGGTACCAAAGGAGCCGCCAGGTTACTGCGGGCACTGCGGAACTGGGATCCCCCTGGGATCGGGGGGCACTGGCTCTCGGGTCAGGCTGTCCCGGCTCCCGGGGACCAGAGCCAGGCTGACTGGTGTGGGCTCGGGCGAGACGACACCAGGGTGCTGGACGGGACAGGGCACATCCAGAACGACAGCGGGGTGAGGAGGAGAGGGATGGGAACAGCCAGCGATACAGGCGGTCTCCGTGCGGTCCGCCGGGGGCACCGGGGACCCCGCGGGTTCTGGCTGGCGCTGGGAAGGCAGGGCTGGAGACACTGGGGACCACTGCCCGCGGTGGGAGCCGAGCCCCATCCCCATGCCTGCCGGCCCCGCGGAGAGCTGGCGGCGCGGTGCGCCCCGTCCCGTCCCGCCGGCTGCCGCTTACGTTTGTGCCGCGGGAGAGATGCGTGCTCGCCTTGTCCTGTCGGCTCCCAAATGCATTTGTATGCATTGGCCCGGGCAGCGGAGATCCGAGGGAAAGCCGAGCGCCGCGCCGCCGCAGGGTCAGCTCCTGTCCATGAAAGCCCGCCGGCGCCGAGGTCTCCGCCGAGCTCCGCGCAAGCCCGAGGGCGGCCCGGCCCGCGCACGGCCCGCGGGGGCGGCGCGCCGGGGGGGCCCGGGGGCCGGGCGGCGGGGGCGCCCCGGGCTGCCCGCGGAGCGGAGCGCAGCGCAGCGGCTCTGCACCGCCTGCCCCGGCACCGCGGAGCTCCCGCCCGCCGCGGTGTTGGATTTCAGCGCTGGCTGCCCGGCGATTACATCAGCACACGCGGCCCCCGGGGCGGGCCGGGCCGCGGCCCCGCGTGGTGCGCGCTGCCCCGCGCCGCTCCCGGGCTCCGACCCGCACCCGGAGCCAGCCCGGACCGGGACAGTCGGGCCGAGCCTGGAGCTCCGCCGCCGGAGCGCAGCGCCCGGCCCGGCCCCGCCCGGGCCCAGGTGCGGCGGCAGAGCCCGCACAGGTGATGCCCCCGGTGCGGCACAGCCTGCGGCTGCCGCTGGGCTGCAGCTGCGGAGACGCGGCAGGAAGCTGCAAGTTAAATTAAAATCTGGGGACGGGCGGCGAAAGTTGGTCAGATGGGCTAAACACAAAAAGCTGAGTGCGCTGGACGTTTTGTATCTCTAGGATAGTTGCAGTTGGGTCTAGAAATCCTCCCTCTGAAAAATGTTTGAGGAGCAGATATAAGTTAGTAGCATTACAATGCCAAAGAAATATGACACCCTTCACTGTCTTCCTAGAGAGACAAAGGTCTTTTTAGCTTTAATTTCCAGTGTTCTTACCTTGTCCCCACAACAAAGCCTTTTTGTAACTTTATCCCAAAAGAAATTTTTCTGCAAACCGTCACTAAAGACAAACACGGTAGAGTTAAACAATACCAGACCTTGCAGTACATACTGTACAGCAAACACGTGGTCGAGTCCTGCAGCCTTGCTTCGGCAAAACATCCATGGAGTTCAGAAGAAATTTGATGTGAGTTAGGGTTTGGTATTTATCTCTTTCTGGGTGCTACAAGAATGAAGATTTCACGTCATGCAAATACCATCATGATATGAGGCAGTTACCTTCTAGTTGTAGATAAGTTGAAGAAAGATGTCATGAAATAAACCCAAAGATAGTCCCAAGCAGCAGAAAATAATGGAAGCTCTAAAACAAAAAGAAAGGGTACAAAAGACAAAAATGGTGTATTGTTGTCACTGAGGGTGCCCCCCTTTACCAAAAAGGACTTCTCTGGGTGATCCAGGTAGCTGGCAACTGTCAAAAAGATGGGGGGAGAAATTTTGAGGGAACCAAGAGCAAACCGATGATGCTGAATTTTACTGGGAGTAAGAACCAAAATTTAGAGGGAGAAAAGTTATTTTCAGGCAATGCAGCGGAGTGTTTGATTTCAAATTAAAATTAATTTTCAATATCTTAAATAATTCAGAACTTGTATACTCTCATAGACTACCTACGATGGGATTTTCTGTTTACTTCCCTTTTTGAGAGCCAAAGGTAAAAGCTGATGGCATTTTACTTTCTTGTCTATGTATCTTACGTTAGCCATAATGACAGCAAAATGTGAAAATGTGCATTTTCACTGAAGGGAACGTGGTACCTGCCCAGGCAGATATTGGGCACTTGTGCAGTAAAGCATTTGTCAGCTATTCTGTTTTAAATCACACTTTAATGGCTTCCAACAATGGAAGTGTTATATTTTATTAGGTTTTGTTTATCAGCATTACAATGAGCTACCACACAAGCATTACTGATTGCGTTTGGTGCCCTTCCCTGAAATCTATCAATCTCTTAAATAATACGTCTTATATGAAGTAGGCAAGTAGTTGTTTTCTTAACTTTTTAGCATCAGCATTAGGGATATTATGGAGAGAATTCTTCCCTGAAAGTGACCCTGGATAAATCCATCCTGAGATGGGCTGGGGACGTTTTGCGCACAGATCTCCCTTCTAGTAGCATTTGTACTTGCAGAAGGCACAACTTGAGATTCTTGCCAGCTGCACACACAGGGTGTAAATAAAGCTTGCTGACTCTGATTATGTGGTTACTTGGGACAATATAAAGTTTAAAAACTAGCATTGGTTGTTCAGTTTTCTATATTCAAAACTACCCAATTAATTTCACAAAGTAGGTCTCTTGACTTCTTGTGTCGTTGTTGCAGCCCCTGCTGGGTTGAACGCAGCCTTTAGGCTGTTTGGACAGGTTCTGTGGCCACGGGAGACACAGGCCAGGGGAAGGGCTACCTGTGTCCTTCCATTGCCTCACTGCACACAGCTCATGCATCTCTGAGCCATGTATCCACAAATGGGACAGTAATGTGCCAGGCATGCTCCTTCTTTCTCCCCTTCCCTGTGCCCCTCTACCTGGAAGCTTTTGCTGTTTTTTTGAGAAGCAACCTCAGTTGCTTTCCTTCCATAGTAGGACCCTGCAGAGCTGCTTCTCTTCTAAGCTTCATGGCAAAAATCAGTGTTAGTTCTATTATTATACTTGCTTCTTCCAAGTGTTCTTACAGTCTAATAAGAAAACTGACTATGTTTAAAACTATCAGATTACACGTGTTTATTTCCAGAGCTGTATGTAGCAGTCTGTATACTTACACACACCTAAGACGTGGTCAAGCTCCAAACCTATTAGCACTTATTGCAACACAGTGATGCTGGAAGTTTCATTTCCTGTGGTAAATGTCCAAAGATCCCATCTTTCTACATTTGCTATCTTCTGCTTGTCCATAGCCTATCCCCAATTTATCATCTTTCAGAGTAAACTCGGGCATTACTGAAGTACAAAATTAATTCTTCCGAGATATCACTCCTCGCCTTTCTGATACGATTACAAGATTTCCTTCTGTTTGTTTGCTCCTTTTCCAGCAGCTTTTTCCTCCTTTCAGGATCTGACTTGCTCATCTGTCACTCCAGATTAGAGCTGCTGAGTTCCAGCCGTGCTTCGGTGCACAAAGCAGGAGCTGCTCTTGAACAGTGTAAGAGATGAGGAAAATGGTTCCTATCTGTGATTTGCCTTCCAGAAAATGTACTGGAGAGTGCAAGGGTTTTGCCAGACCCTAAAAATAAAGGGAAAAAAAGAATTTGAAGGAAAATGTGTGAAATGGGAATGCGAGGACTGAGTGTTGGAGCCTGAACTTTATCCCTCTGCAACTAGGAGCTTTACCTTTGAATTGAGTGGGAGCAAAATGGGACCCACACAAGTTTCCTGGTACTGTCCCAAAATTAGGAATTTTTGGCAAAAGGTCCATGCTGCTATTGAGTTCCTTTTGGAGAGCTGATTTTCTCTGCACACCACAATATATGGTGCTAGGCTACGTACCAGAACTGCTGGAACCTAGTTCAGCGAAATTGTTTAGAATTCTCTGTAGCAGCCAAAAAAAAAGTTTAACATATTGCTCTGGTTAAAGAAAGTTACTAAGTTATCAAATGTGATTAAGAAGTACAAGAAATGGAAATGATTACAGCATGTTTTTGACAACAATTGGCTAAAGTTGAAGAAAGGAGGACTCCAGATCTGAAACCATTCGACTTGCCTATTTGTAGAAACTGGAAGAAAGTATTATGATCAGCATTTGTCTTCTCTCTCTAGTTATGTCTGTTACCTTCGGAGAGTTTTGAATATGCCAAAAATCTGGAAATGCCTTTAAAGAACACAGTTGATGACTATTTGAATTAATCTTATCCCTTCTAATTTCCAACCAGGAAACTAAAGAGAAAATTAGCATCAATTTACATTCTGAAGCATTCAGAGTGGAGAGGATTTTCCTGCCTTGCAGACACAAAAACCTGTGATGGGAAGGAGCTGAGAGAGGAAGGGAGAGACGCTGTGGGTACAGGGGACCAGAGATCCTGGCTCACAGAACAAGAATAATGGCATAATAGAGTCAGGACTGACAAAAAATGCCAACCCAGAAATAACTATATAGACTAGTGAGATTCCTTAAGATACTTAGTTAAAGCAAACAAGGGAACATATTCAGCCAGGAGCAAGAAACAGAAGAGAGCCTTAGCGAACCACGGGACAGGGCAGAGACTCCAGACCACAAGACTCCAGCAGCTCCAACTGAAAGGTGTCTCACTGAAGCCAAGATACTTGCAATTGTTTGCAAGGCCAGGTGTTATCCATTTTGGAAAGTCACTGCTATAGCAGAAACCCACCACAAAGCAGAATAAAAACTCACGTGGAAGAAGCTCAAACAGGCAACTGAAGCAAAGCCTGCTAGAGGAGTAACCACACACACAGTCCCTGAAAAGCTGTGACGTCTTGTTTCAGTGATGGCACATAGTATGCCATACCAAGAATGCAGAGAAGCCTAGCCAAACACACAAGAAACATTAGAGAGGAGCCTCAGAAGCAGTTATTAGGAAAGTAATAAGGGAACACAAAGTACAAGAGCAAGAATGGGTGTAACTAGGGGACCATGGGAACAGCTCACCAAATGAGAAGACTCTAATTACCAAATAGACAAAACTGCCAAGAGAGAAACACAGTAAATTTCCATGTTAGAGGGTCTCTGGAGCTTAAGAACAACCAGTGAAACTAAAACCAAGAGGAGTTAGAGAAAACTCTGTGACTGTCATTTTTGGTTAATCTTTATCCCATCATCGATGGAGTGTTTTGCCATCCAGGCAGGAAGTGGAGACACCCACTCCTAGAGGCGTGAAGATGCATGAGACATGAGGTATTTTCTGGGATACTCATTGAACTGAAAAATCCCTTGTAGGCAAAGTCCATAAACACGACTGACTCTGATTCCTTCCATCACTACTGGGTTGTGCTGAGAGACACAGAACAAGACAGGCCTCAGTGGGTGTGTTAAAGGAGCATTTCCCCCCAGTATGGTGGCTGCAACCTCCTGCCATCGATGTTCAGAAACCTTGGCAGGGTTCCCTGCATCAGGTCTTCCTCAGCATGTCTCCCCAAAGCCTCCTGTCCATAGCAGGAGCCTTCCCCAAAGGGTCTTGGTTTTCCTAGTCATGGTATAATTCTTGCTGTATCTATCACTGAAAGGAAATAAAAGACTACTTTTGTAAAAGAATAAATTCTGTAGTTGGCCAAGGTAAAAAACCCACAAGCTTTATAGCACCCAAGGACACTTCAGCTCTTTGGTAGTGCTCTGTAGCATCATTTCACACTGGAAGGATGGGTCAAAAAACCCTTTGAGACCTCGACAGGACATCTTTCTGCAGGCTACAATCTACAGGTATTTCCTGAAAACCATTCTCTGCAAAATAAAAACAGA
Source organism: Acridotheres tristis (assembly GCA_037013685.1). NCBI lineage: Eukaryota > Metazoa > Chordata > Aves > Passeriformes > Sturnidae > Acridotheres > Acridotheres tristis. The sequence goes on from CM072895.1 coordinate 15,579,142, forward strand.
GCCCATTTGAAACCAGCCACGCTCATATGCTCTTAGCTGGATAGCAAAATCTCATCAGCACTAAAAATTGCTCACACATCTGGAAGAACCAGCACAGTCATCTGAGAATTATTTCATTCCCAAGCCACAGAGAGCCCTGCATTAGGCCAGTGCTTTTTGACATTCCCTTCCTTCTGTCAGCAACTGTGGGAGATGCTTCATTCTGCAGTTCATCAGTCCTAGAAAAGTCTTTCCTGATCATCTCTGCTTCCAGACCTGTGGCTGCATGGGTTCTCACACTGCTGCCCTGCAGCCAACAGTATGTGTTCCTTCTGCAGTAATTAAAAGTTCAATGTTAGCTTGCCTCTGCTGTATTTGCTTCAGGAACTGCAAGGGGTGTTTGCAGAAGCCTTGGACCTCTGCCTTCTCACCTGATGAGAGGTGAGGTACTGATGCTTGGTGGCTAACCCCATGTTAAATCTCTGCCTTGGAATAAGAAGGCTTGTTCCCACATTAGAAATCTCATCAGAATTTTCTCACCAATTATAAAAGCAGAAAATTCCGTGAAACTTCTGTTCGTGACCTTCAAAATGATACAAAATATAATTGTTTGAGACAGGTACAAGTCCATTTCCCCTGCTCAGACTTTGAAACAGAGGAATATCATCAACCATGAACAGTTTGAACTCTATCTTCTGAAAGTAAGAAATTTAATTGCAAGACAAATAATTTGACCACTTTCACCTAGTTGGCTCAACCATTAACAATAAATGATTACTCTCATGTGTCAAAGTTTCCTCCAGCTTCCCACCAATTCTCTCTAGTGGTTTTTAAATATCCTGAGTCTTAACATACAGCCTACCTAAATCATGTGGAACAATGGAGTAATTTTAAAGCTGACAACAATTATTGATTACATTCAACAAAACAGGAGTTTCCTAGCTGTTTCCAGGCAGGTATTAACATTATCAATGAAAACAGAAATTGTAGTACTTGCCACTTCTGTTGTCTCTCACATGCGTAAATCATCATCAGACTTCTTCAGTACACTTAAACTCCCAATAAAGGAAAAAAATGTGACTTATTGTTGTCTGGTTTCTTGGAATCTCTGGATTTTAAAAAGCCAAAAATACAAAATGTCAATAACAACATGATATTTTTGTATGACGAACATTTAACTTTGAAATCAAGAATTTTAGATCAGGCATGTATAAGGGCAGGAAAAAAAAATCTATAGAGAAAGATTTTAAGTTAATTGCTTTTTCTGAAAATACCAGACAGATGAAGATGTGGGGTCCAAGACCAAAATACACTGGCACTAACTTCAATGATGATATTTTTACAATAGTTATATAATTAATTTTCATAAATCCCTTACAGCTGTACCACCAATATAGCATAGTATTTTTAATAGGCTGTTTCATCACTTTATTTTTAGAGATGAAATCCTGATTGTGTTCTTCAGTCTTTTAAAATTGGTATGTGAGGAAGAATTACTGTTGCAGGAAAGTACAGGACTAAGTCTTTCACCAGCACAGATTTATATCAGATAACTCTTCCCCCTGCTCCTCCCCACTCACATCACATAAGAAACTGAATAAAATCCTCCTATAAACACTCACTTAAAAATGAAAAATTAGAAAAATATATGAATGCATCTGAGAGATGAGACTTATTTTCTCTGCTGGGAATCAAAAAGTTTAATTAAGCCAGATGTGCTTGGATTATTCTTATTACAGAGAGCCATAAAAACCTCATGGTTGTTTAGTTATCCAGTGTTGGCTTAGACATAGTCAAAAGCTGAACAACAGATGAGTAACTGCACCATGTTGACCCAAACACACATGCAACAGTTTAATGAATTAACTTCTTCAAAGCTGAGAAGTTCAGAACTTGTCAAAGAACCGGCATTAATTTTTGTTTGCAACCTCACATTGCACACTGGAGTCCTTACAGGGTCCTGGATCACTTTTCACAGGCCTCCAACCTTCTTCTGGTGCTCCAGATGTGTGTTCCACCTTCGGACCTCCAGGAACTGTAGGGGGGATACCTGCAGCATCTCCCCTGGATGCAGCTGAGCTGCTGCTCTTTGGAAGGCTCCTGACCTGTGTGGGTTGTAATGGCCAGGCAAGAGACACCAGGTTGGCACAACCATCTGCTGCACCACCAGACTTCAGTTTTCTTTGAAACCTTACCTCAGCCTCCATTCTCAACCACAGGCACAGTACACTCTCTGCATCTCCTCAGAAAATACTGAGCTGCTTAAAGCTTTCTGAACTATCCAGCCATTCATGCATATTGAAATGTAGACATCACTAAAAAAAATAAGAGGAAAAAAATTATGCACTTTTTTATTTTTCTGTTGTATATTTTTGGAGATTGCCTTTTTATCTTGAGTACTTATGGCAATAGAATGTGCATATGAAAAACAGCATTTATGGTTATCAGATGTTCAGCTTTAAAGTGGTCAGCCAACACATGTAAGCTGACTGCCCTTTTCCAAAGATAAATATTCTCTTTTCATAGCACACTTGCAATGATTGAATGTTATATATGCAAATGTAACAGCATTCTTATTTACCTGTTAGAAAAAAAAATTTAATAATTCTCAGCAAAGTTAATATTTTTGCATCTCAGAAGCTATTTCTATAGTTTAAAGACACATTAAGTTGGGAAACTACCACTAAATGTTTTTACAATATTTACACCATTCTTGTAGTGACCCCAGGCTTAAGGAAATAATTTTCTAATCAATAATATTTTTACAAGTGCTTTTGCTTGTTTGTTTTTGTTCGGGGTTTTGGGGTTTTTGTAATTTACTGTTAAATTTGGGTCGGTTCTTTTGGAGTGTTCATGAACCTAAACAACTCTTTGTTAAAGCAGACTCCTGAACAAAGAATGGCAATCAAAAGGTGTTAAATCTTTTTAGCAAAAATAACAATAAATCAATAAAAGTCTCAAATCCCTCTGGATGTTTCAGTGACACTTCTTATATGAACATGACTTTCACTTTCACAAATATCATCTATACGAGGTCTAAGTTACTTTATCAAAGTGCCAGTAACTGTCAAATGCACCCAGGGGTTTTATGTTGTGACATGGAGGGAGAGCATTTCACAAGTGGCTCTGACAGTCAGTACCAGCTATTTATCTCCTCTTAAAGAAGACATCGTCTTGAGGATGGAAAAGGTTTTGAATACGTTTAGTTTAACAAGTTCAGGAGTAAGACTTACTTTTGGGCTCCATATGGATTGCTGGAAGAAATTACATGTAGTAGCTAGTGCCAGGCAAACATGGTCTTGTCCTACACATAGATCTGGAGATGATGTGTTAATCCAAAGCAATGAAGACATGCAATAAGAACACCATTTTATTATCCTCATGAAACTTTTGAGGAAATGCTGGTGCCAGCAGGAGCACTAGAAGCCTGATCCCTGTGTCAGACCATCATGAAGAAGAATCCAAGTGGCACCAAAGTGTCCAGTTTTGGGTGCCTCACTTCACGACAGACATCGAGGGGCTGGAGTCTTTCAGAGAGGAGCAGTGGAGCTGGGGAAGGGCCTGAAGCTCAGATATCATGAGGAGCAGCTAAGGAAGATGGGGTGTTTAAGCTGAAGAAAAGGAGGCTCAGGGGGAACCTATGTCCCAAGTGAAAGGATAAGGGGAAATGGCCTGAAGTTGCACTGGGAGAAGCTCCGGTTGGATATTAGAATAAAATTTTTCACTGAGAGTGGTTAGTGGCTAGGCATTGGGATAAATTGCCCAAGGACATGATGAGGGTCACCATCTCTGGAAGCATTATTTCACTTAGAAGTCTGACAAGAAAGAAGATCTAGTCATCATTTTGCATAGCAGCAGGTAACATAATACTCCAGACCTGTAAAAAGTTTAACAGAATAGTTATCAGGGAAATAATTACTAGGACTGACAGTTGCTTCCTTGTTGATGTTAGGAGATTTATTTTCTATTCTTTCCTATGCCTTTCCAGTTCAGCTGCTTCCCTCATTTGAGTCTTCCATAAAGACCCTGAAGAAAAGGATACCACAAGGCATTTGGAAGAGGGACTATTTACAAAGCATATAAATAGACTGTGTTTTATCCAGAATAATTAGCTGTAAGCAAAGTAATAAAAAATGCGCAGAACTTACAAGTATGCCAGATGATTGAAAATCCAACATTTATGTTAGGAATAGGTTGCATGCTATAAGCACATAGGATAAATGCCACTGCATAATCTGAGGGGAAAAAAGTAAGCAATGAGTTACATTCAGACCAAGTGCATGTAATACATCTGAAATAGCCATTGAGCCAGATGTTAATTTAGCTCATGACCCTAAAAATACATTTCTGCAATCTTATGCACAATGTGCAATGCAGGATGCATTTTCCAGACTGTTTACTGAAAACTGAATTATTCTGAAATAAGAGCTTTAAAAGCCTTAGAATTCTTCAGAATTTTGCCATTGCAATCACAGCTTCTGGGGAGAATTATTTAGAAAAAGGAGAACAGTAAGCACTGAAAGTATACCTCACTTCTATTGTGTAAGCAGCTAGCTGTTAGTGAAAAACCCTGTCCCTCCTTGCCCCCTGCTGTTATGTTTTAAAAAGTAATGGAGGACTTCATCAGATCGATGTTTATTTCAGACAAGGAGCTTTTGGCTGAGCTGTAGCTGATGTCCTTGGCATGTTTTAAGTAGCAGTAGTATCAGAATGAACCATCTGCTTTGGTAATACCACATTATATTGCTGTCTCTTGTTTGGAGAAGTAATGTGTAACGAGGGAACCTTTAGGAATTCAGTCTTCAATTTGAGAGACAATTTCATGTACCCATGGTGTGATATGTGACTGCAGGCCATTAAACAGCTGCACCCCTGAACTTACACACCCCATACACATACCTCCTTGATTTTCCTCCTACAGCCTAAAATACAAGCTAAGCCTTGTGTTTCCCAGAATAACAGAATACAGAACCAACCCTCAATGGAATCATTTAAACCATTTTGTTTTACTAAGGGTCTCAACGCACGATAGAGGAGCCTGCAGCACTTTCTAGCCACAGGCTGAGGAGCTGGGTGAAGAAGGAATTGGACTCAGTTCAGGGACGCATCATCCTGTTATCCTCCAGCCTTCTGCAGCACTTGGTAACCTCTAAACAGAGATTTAAATGCATACAAAACATAACAGATGCCCTTGGCTGCTATAACAGATGGTGATCACCTCAAACTGAATGGCTTCCTGGGTCATTGAGATCCCTTCTTACTCTCAGAAATGCACTTTTTGCAGAGGCACATTGAGAGCTTGAGGCAAGTCTGGCAGCTGGAGATAGCTGCTGGCTGTGCTGTCAGTCGCTGCCCTGAATTCTCACTTCAGTCAGGCACTGTCAGTAACATTGTGCTCTCAGTGGGATGCAAGGTTTGTTTTATCTCATTCAGTGCCTTCCTCTCCTCCAGGAACCCTTCTCCCCAGCAAGAAGATCAGATAAATATATCATAACAGTCTGGCCCTTTGCAGCCTTTACAATCCCTAGCATAGTGGTATGAAGTTGCTTAACACAAGATTGCTCCCTTTCGTCTGTTGTATAATTCCAAGTATTGTATAATTCAAAAAGCTCAATGAGTGGTGGCACTTCAAATGACATTGGGCAATATTTTTGGCCTGTAAGTATGTAAAATCTGAAGAGATTATCCTCCCAAACAATACCAGTTGTGTTAGTGACCTTTTTAGTTGTCAGTTATTTGGATTGACATTTCTAACACCACACTAGAGTCCACAGCACAGGCTTGCTATCATCTGCCTGCATTCACACGTATGAAAGTTTGGCAAACAGCAGCACACTATACTTTGATGATATTCCTGCTCAATTTTAAAACAAAACCAGGGACAGTCTACTAATAAGAAGGTATTTCGTTTCTCCATTTAACTCAACTGTGCCTCTGGGCCATGTCCCAAGAACCCCAGGAAACCCCATTCCTCTGTATTTCACTTCTGCATGTGCCTTGTCGCTTTTCCTGCTCTTTTCTTCTCCATTTGTGCTCTGTGAAGCTGCAGTCAGAGTGTTTGGCACCTTGTTTGATGTTCTGCTTTCATTGACAGCTGAGTTGCCCTGTGTTCCCTGCAAGGGGAAGAACACAGGGGTAATTAGGGAGCCAAAAATACTACACTCCCAACAGCAAGCCACAAAGCCGAGCCTTGTACATGGCTTTGTTTGTAATTTATGTGGTCCTCAGCCAATAGCCTTATTGAAGCGCCTTGATAACCTCTCACAAATAATTTCAGCATAATCAGCAAAGGTTTCCTTGGCAAACCAAACCAATATTTTATCTCTTGGATGTATATAAGCATGGACATTTTCCATAGTGATTTTCCCCTCTCCCACTCTTGCATACCCATCTGTCATAAGGTTTCATCAATAAACGCTAGGTTATAGCACTGCATATAGGAATTTAAAATAGAAAGTTTAAAGAATTTTTGATAATATAATTATATTAAAATTAATTGAACATAACATGCAACCCAACAATGTCATTCAGAGGTTGAAGCATGCCACAGCTAGCTCAAAGGGAACTATGACATAATTTTTACAACTTTTTCTTCACCCATCATACTGGGGGGAGAAAAACCTCACCCTTCCCCCAGTGAGCATACTTAGAGCAGTTCAGCCAGCTGGATTATAGCTGCACAAAATGCTTTCAAAGTGTTAGAAACAGCTCTCTCCATTTGCTGGTTCTCATGACAGATTATAAAATAGCTTTATCCTGCCCTTGTACTTATGTGTTGTGGGTTTTATCATTTTTTCCAAGATGTTCTGACATTTGTTAAATTACTTATATATTGTTTGCTGACAGTGTAATTTACCTCATGAAATGTTATCACCAACTGTATGAAAGTCTTGAATTGCTTTCCCAACAGCAGGTAATGGCATCTCACACCAGGGCTTTATTTTGGTCTGCTTCCCTCTGTCAAATTTTCAGTTTTAATTTACCTTGAATTCCTAAATGTACTACAGTAAGAATTCACAGTGAGAGGAATAGCAAATAATTTAGAAATTTTCCACCAGACTTGTTGGATACTGTTTCATATGTAAAGGAGTAAAATAAGTACTTACAACTAAGTACATTGCAGGGAATTAGTCTCTCAGTAGAGCAAGTGAAGCTGTGCTCTGGAATGACATTCAGAAGTATAGCTCATACTTTCCATGTCTTGTCTTCAAGAAGAGTGGTTAAGAAACCTTCATTTTTGCCTAAAAATGATATATTCATGAGTCCTTTGTTTCATACTGCATGCAGCATGTCAGCATCCTTAACTGACAGAAAAATGCTGTAAGCTGTTGCTCCAGTTCCTTGTAAACACCAAGCCTGAAATTCCTCATCCTGTTTTACTTGACATTTAATCAAGCTGAGCAAGTACATCCTCTTGTCAATAGAATTTCTGCTTGCAAAAAGCAACCTACTGTTTTTAAATATACAAATATGTAAGGAAAATGTTGCAGTCTATGATATTCTCCTCAAAGAAACAGATTTTAACTTGTTTTCCATAGAGGCATCTCACAAGGACACATCTCAACTCTACCAGTCTCAAGTAAAATATTTACAATAAACAACAAAGACCCATGAGGAGAGTGAGGGTTCAGTGTTTTTCACTTGTATCTTGGATTCAACCTCAATAAAACCAAGCAGACAACTGCTTTCCTTTGTGCCACCATGACTGAAGCAAAAGATGCCAATATCAACATCCACACCAACACACAGCGTCATCTAAAGTAGAACACATTTCAGGACAAGAAGAGTCACAAAATTTTGGTGAGATATTTGTGTGCCCATGACAGGAATAGGAAAAAGCCCCCCTAAGAAACCACGGTGGGAAAATAGCACAAAGATCCTACTTAAAAAGCTTCTTTGGGAACATCTCACAGATCATCTAAGTATGCATATTTGCTGCAAAGATACTTTTCCTTCTGACTTTTCAGGTACTAAGGCAAGATTTTATAGATATTATGGTTAAATGTGACTGCTTTAGAGAACAGTTAAATCTATTATTGGATGTTACTCTGTACTAGAATAATTTTTCTGACCACTTTATAGACCTGTCATACAAGTGAAGAAAGTTTAAGAGTATGCCTGCCTCAAACCTTTGAAACCTTCTAGTTTATAGACTCCACAGCTTTATACAAATGACTTCAACCCTTTTGAATCTGGAGGAAGATACATGCTTGACATGAAAGTTGCAGTCTTGTATGTATTTAGGGCATGTTAGAACATCAATCTCTTAATGCAGGAGAGTTTCTCACCCAGAACCACATGCTGTGCTTTCTCAGGGAAAAAGAGATGCAGACTGCTTTATCTTCCCCAGCACATTCTTCATTTGATCTGACCAACACAGGCACCAAGAAGCTGTGTTGGAGCCTATTTTTACTGCTAGTTTCAAACCTCACTGCAATGGAGATGGCACACAGGCTCTACAGCAGAATCAGTCCTGAGAGCAGAGCACCTCAGACACTGCAGACAGGTGTGCAGGGCTGGTTCAGTGGACAATGCTCTCTTTGGACAGCAGAGTCAGAGGCAAATGTAATTGAAAATGCAGTCACTACTCAGGTCAGCTGCTTATATTTCTCATGTACAATCAATCAATTCTGTCCTCACTTAAATTCATTTTCCACTAACTGTGCCAATTTTCATGATGCTATCCTGGATTTACGCTAATGAGAAGAATAGAACCAGACCTGCTAAATTCCCTGAAAGTCGTCTTCATTTTGGTTTTGGCTTTTTTCAGCTGCTCTAATAACAAGACATGTGACAGACTTACTCAGTAACACTTCTTCAGCCAACAACTGACCGCAACAAGAATAATGGAAGTACTGCTGCTATTCACAAAACATTTATAAATAAAGAAAAATTCTTTACATCTGGCATTTTCATTTACCAGCAGGTAGTTTTCATAATTTTATAGAATATTAAGTCCATAAGAGAAGGGTATTAAACGATGCAACAAAAACAGTTGATATCTACAATGCATATTAAATACTGATGTCTGGCTTGGGATTGGGACAGAACTGAACTGGTGACAGAGCAAAGGAGCCATCTCCCGAGATGTTGCATAGTAAAAACCAGCATTAATTCATTTTCCATCTCATTTTCCATCCCTATTCAACAACCTTTTTGAAATGAATGAATGCATCTCCTTGATGACTTTTCCAGCCTCGTTTTACAAGAGGAAATGGAAAAGACTGTGGTTGATTCACTAAAAACAAGGGGAAAGCTGTATAAGCTTTGTCATGTTTCCTCTTAATTCTAGACAGGGTTGAACTCTTTTGTAGGAAGCTTATCGGAATGGGCAAGTATTACAAATATTCTGGAAATTAACAGTGTGTTGCTGGTGACCTTTGATGGTAAAAGACTGTTCAAAGGGCCAAATACAATAGGAAGCTTGTAATAGCAAACATTGTAATTGACAATGAATAAACACTTTAAAGTTATTCGTTTCTACTGGTTTATGCTTTTGAGGAGGATCTCTCCTTTTATGCTTCTCAAAACCAGGATTAACTGTATGTGTCCTTCACTATTATAAACATGACTTCCATGAGAAGCCTCCCAGCTGGGGAGGATGGAGATGGCTCCAGTGACTATATCTCAGAACAGGGACATTTCACTCGGACATTGGTACTCTGAAGGGTTTCCATTCCTGCCAGTCCTCCAGCATTGCTTTAGTAGAAAACACCATCACTCAGGCTTTGAATTCCCTTTTGCATTCATGTAAAGCAGCTTTACCATAAACAAGAATCAGCCCCAGATGTCTTTACAGGAAATACTACACAGGAAAGAATGCACAGTACTATAAAGATAGAAACCTTTTCTCTCTCCATCCATTTTCAAACCTGAAATTTTCCCTAGACATAAAAAGACACATATAATTAAGGACATTGAGCTGGCTGTTGGGATGCAAATTTGTAGCCCTGCTCTAAATTGGGCCATCGAAGCAGAAGTGGTAAGACAGAGCACTAATCAAGGAGGAAACCAATTATAGAAGGAAGGAGGGGATGTGTCTGCCCCTAGATCATGAAGTAGCCTTGCACCTGCAATGCCCCCATCACACAAGTGACACATTCTTTCCCTCTGAGCATCACTATACTTTTTGCCTAGAGCATGTTTTCACCAAAATGCCCTTGGCAAGAATTGGGGGACAGGAAGAAACACCTAAATTTAGATAGCGTGACCAGGAGCTTCTGTATGGCTAAAATGTCATATTCACAGCTTCCCAGCAGCTTACAGTGAGGACATCTCAGATGGGTTCTAGGCTGAAATGTGCAAGGCTTCCCTGAGTTCATTCTGGAGTTTGAAGGGAAAAAGGGAAATCACTGGCCTAAAAACTTTCATTGCAACACAAATTATCATCAAATTACCTGGTGTTTCATGGCAGAACAGGAATTTGCAAGGCAGCAGTTCCCCCAGAGTTGCTATTGAGCAGTGTCCAGCTCATCAGTGTGCAGTTATAGGGGCAGCAGTGGGGCAGTGACTCCCCAGCACAGCCCTGCCCAGCACCCACACATCTGCCAGCTCCAAACACCCTCCTGCATCACTGCTTTTTAGTGAAACTCCATTGCATAGCAGTTCCTAAATGAAGCTACAAAGAAATTATGTGTGCAGCCCTTTTGATACTTAGGGACCAGGCGAAGCTAACTCAGTGACAAAGTAGAAATTCTGGATATTTAACATTTTCTTCCTTTACGCAGGTATAGGCCGACAAGGCCAGTGAGAGCATCAGAGTTGGGAAAGCTTTCTCTTTTACATAAAAGCCTGTACTATGCAGCTCTCAAACATATAGTTTGCAATGTTTGATGGAAATAGGCTTTGAGCTACCCATATATAAGTATCATAGAATAACATTATCATATTTATATATAAGTATCATAGAAAGGAAAGAGAGGAACCAACTAAAGTTCAAAGCCCCCATTCATTGTGCAATAGCAATTGCATTTAACCAACTACTAAAAACTGCAGGATGAAGTACATCCATTTCTCCCCAAAGAGACAGAAACAACCCCAACCTCATTCTAAAACAAATCAACTTTGTTCCAATATATTGTCCATGCTAAGCAGGACACTCCTGCCACAACTCATTTTAACAGCCTTACTTACACATCCTTCCTTAGAGACACACCCAAAATAGCTCCCCAGAAGCAGCACTCACCCATCCAAAGAGCAGCAGTTCTGCAAGAAAACATCTCATGAGCCTCCCCCAACAGAAAGGAAGGCTGCTTGGGCCTGGAGGATATATAGGGACACCAGGTGATTGTTTGGGGATAGTCATTGTAATTGGAGAAAATACATCTCAGCTGGAGCCTCATATGGAAGGCCATCATGTATTTAATCATTGGTCTGTGTTTTATATTTTTTGTATCTATATTATTTATGTTTTTCTGGCTTATTGAACACCAACCCACATACAAAAGGGTGAGGGAGCACAGGTGTCATCAAAACCACATCACCCTCAAAAATTGTTAATGTGGAGTTAAAGCTTTTAGCCAAGCAGCTTCCCTTTCCCCAGCTAGTTTTTTTGAAGGGGGAAAAATAGATATATCTACATTTCTTTTGAACTTCTAAATCAAGCTGGAAGAAATTCAAGTGCCCGAGAGCAATTTATTGTAAATGCTGGGGGATAGAAAATTTGCATACACATTCCTGTTAATATGAGTAAGCAAGAAAAGAAGGCACAAGCTCCACCTCTGAGTAAAGCACATCCACCTTTATACTAGAGTGATTTATGTGCTAAAACCATTTGCCTGTAAGCATCTTTTAAAGTAGAGTCAACCATTGATAGTAAACCAGCTATTTAGAGAGATTGATAAATACACTGGTGTAAGCAGATACAGCTCAGTGCCTGTCTTCACCACAGAGAGACCCTGTACCAATGGTAAACATGGGTCATTGTAAATGGCACCTTCCAAAGCAGGTTCAGAACTAAACCCAGTAGTGGGCACCATCACTGTATCTTCCAAAATGATATATGACACTTGATTTTCTGTGACCTGAAAAAATTAAAAAATGCTTCTCTTAAATATAGTTCACTTTACTGTGCTAAATGACAGGAAAACAAGGTCTTGCAGCATGTCCTGGGTTTGCTTAGCTAAACTGAGGCCACAATAGGACAATTGGTTGATAACTCAGGTGTGTCCCACTAGAGGTGACATTGTTACTCAATATATAATTTACTGAGAATATTTCTGAACTGACAGGCCACTGTGTAGTGCCCAGAATAGCCTGGAATACACATTGTGCATAAGACGCTTTTCCCAAGTTTTTTTTCCTGGATCTTTTTGCACTTGTGAGTTGAAAGAACAGGAGATTATTCCATGCTGGGATGTTCCCAACTTCACCAGACATGTTGTGAACCATAACTGTGCAAACCCTCCTCCCTGTGCCGCCCACCCTGGGGTCTGGCGTCTGCCCTTGGGGGCTGCCTTCCCAGCCAGCTGCCTCGGAGCTTTACACGGCTATATATGACTTCCAGCTACAGGCTTGATAATAGCCAAACACCCACTTTTCACCTCTTTAGGTGAAATGGGTTAAGTCCATATGTTCGGCTTTTATTTCTCCACATTCTAGAGCACATAAATCCACACCAGATGTGCGTGAGAGGAGATGAACTCCTGTCAGACAGTGAAAAGCTGCGTCAGAGCCTGGCTTTACATCTGCAGCTGCTGCTGAGGATGCTTTTGCACGGTGGTACCAGCTGGTGGTTCCACTCATGGGGCCCTGGGGGAGCCGCTGGACGTGGTCAAGGGCTGATCCCCCTTCCACGTTTCACCACCGAGGACCTGAGAGCATCCTTCCTAAATATGATACCCAAAGGGGTATTTCACTGCAGGCTGTGCCCTTTGGGATTCAGCCTACTAGAATTAACGTACCAGTAAATTTGAAAAGTCGAATACAGAAGATGGAAGTCATATGAACCATATAATCCAAGTGAAAAGGACATCACAGTCTTGCATTGACAAGACTCACACGGTAATTTCATATACCATTCTGCTCTCAGTAATTACTAATGAGTAGTATGAATAGATTTTGATAATTTTTTAAAAACTCTTATTTTTCTCTACTTCATAGATTTTTCTCTCTCTTTACAGGGTACAAAATTCTTAAGGAATTCCTTCTGCTGTAAAGATTTTTTTGTCAAGGGAACATGTGTCTTTTATTTCCAGAACATTACATACAGATATATTGCCAAGCACTAGATTTTTTTCACAATAGATAATGGCTAAAAAAAGGAAAAAAGTACTTCAGACTTAAAATTAAATTTTTCAAACCAGTAAGAACATCAACAGGAGCTCATTTCTGCTGTTTATTATAGAGGTGTTACTAATGCCAAATGGCCAGCAAAGATTCCACAGAAAAATGTTCCCTAAGCATAGCAAATTTTAAAAGTAATTTTGCTGAAAATTGAATATATTTAGATATAATGCCCAGTGCAGGTAATAGTTCTGCTTACCATTGGATAGACTTAATCAAACAAAAGTACTCCAGAAAGACTCTTAGAGTGCCTTTATTTGACTGAGTCCAGCTGGGAGCTCCACATATGTTAGGAATAAGATTTGCAATTAATTGCCAAAAGCTTAAAAGATTTGAGAAAGGTCCTTCTGTACAGGAGGACATAATCCACATCCACAGAAAGTCATATTTGACTCACAGATACAGCTCCCTCTTGAAGATGAGCTCCTGCTGACTATTTCCAGCAGAGCTGGAGCTGAGGTATCTTCAGCTGTCACACAACCACCCATTTGCTTGAAGCCTTTCAGGACTGAGGCTGCTCCTCCTGCACGTGAGGATGTGCAAGAAGTGCCACTGCCAAGGAATCCCTCACAGCAACCGAGTCACTTTTCTTACATAAAACTTCTAAGCAAGACAAACTCTTAGTAAAATAACATTTACCATTGGCTTATCCTAAGGACAGCAGAAATTTGCTAAATAGCTCTAACCCAAGAGGATGTTTACAGTTTAAGTTTTGTTTAGTGCCTATGGTACGATTTGTGCCATATGTTGTCTTCCTTAGAGCTTTCCCTGCAAAACATTTTTATTAGATGTGGAGCACATGGAACTTGCACATCTTCCCACTTCATTACAGTAGCATCATCCTTGCAGGGCAATCTGTAACCAAGTAACATGTCCCTTGAGATTTTAATCTGGTCTCTGGCACTAGAGAAAAGTTGCGACTGATGAGCCTGAACCACCAAAACCTGATCTGGTAGAATGGAGCACGCATGGAATATGGAACATAATTGTTTTTTTCATGACAGTCTGTATTCATCCTGGGATAAAACATCCTTTGGAGGCTGTTTCCAGCAGATAGCCTGGGACACTCTGGAGTGAGCCTTTCAGTAAAAAGCAGCATGCTTTATCTTATGAATCCTCCTGAAACTGCAGCAGCAAAAAAAGTAGTGCATGAATGAGCATAACTGGCCATGATTGCTCTGAAGTGAAAGGCTGAAACTGTCAGTCACCATGGAAGAACTTTTACATTCTTCTGAGCCTTCTTGAAGGGACTGAGTGCTGATGCTGTGGCATACAGTGGAAAATCGGAGAGTGAGCCACAAAGGCACAGGGAAAAAAAGATCTGAAATGAAATAATGTCAGATTAACCAAGGAACTGGTTTTCTTCCATTTCTGAATAAGATTTCACTCCCACAATAGAGCAAATACTTAAAAATCCTTTTTGTGTCTGAAGAAAGGCTTTTCCTTTACTGACAGAGGTATATTTGTGCTGATCCTTTCTATTATTAATGCATTATCAAGAGGTATCCATGCAGGAAAAATAATGGGGAACCGAGGGTTTTTACACCAGCAGAATTTTTAATAATAATCCTGTAGGATATTTTCAAAATCATAGGTGAATACAGAAGCTGAGGTTTTGGTTCACTGAGGGAAATAACAGGGCAGCAATTAGATTTGAAAAGTCAGTGGGTAAATTAGGCATACAATTCAGAGCAAACAAACATGGAAATATTTTGCCATTTTTCTAACAAGGTTTTCAGACTACCCCCATGGGGAGTGTTGATCATTGGATTGATGCCACTTAGTGGCCAAAGTTTCTACACAGCTTCTATTGTCTTTACATTCTACTTGATGATTCTTTGTCATCCAGCACGTAAAGAAGTGGCCCTTGCAGGGGCCAGATTTACAATGTTCCATTAGATATTTCTGCTTGCACTTTTTCTGAAGCTGCCATTTCTATTTTTGTATCATGTTTTTTACAGAACCTGTTTCATCCACATCTTTCTTCACCAGATTGAAATGGGAGAGTGTTTGGAATGGCTTTGCTTTATTTCAGATATCACTGACCATAATCAGTAGGCAAGAAAGAGCACCTTTACTCTCTGGTGAAATGGAGTGTTTGGCTCAAAGCACAGTTCAGCAGCAAACTTAATAACTGTTATTCCTTTTACTTTTAGCCTATACTTTTACACACTCTTGAAAGTGTTCATTTATTTTTTGAGGAACTTCACTAAAAATAGATCAAGGGTGCTAATTTGGCTGTAAACATAATGCATCTGGCATCTTTGAAGTAAGTTGTTTAATGATTTCACTGAAATCAAAGCAGCTTATTAACTGTTAATTAAGCATCTTCTTTTGGTGGGTCACGGCCTATAGAATTAACACTGTGAATAGTAAAATGAAAGAAACACAAAAGGGTTTCTTTTGCTCTGGAGATTTTCCCCACCAGAATGAGATCACAAATGCTTCATTATGTTTCATAAACTGATGGAAGTTCAAAGCTAACATGACACAGACATTGATTGTCTTTATTGGATTAAATATCAATTATTCAGTCAGATATAGTTAGTGGTTATGATAATTCCATAAGAGTGCAAGAGTGAATAAAAACAGCAAGTATGGTAATCATACACAGCCACAAAAATGTTTAGACTTTCTTTGGAGCACCATTACTACTAGTGGAAAACAAAATTCAGCATTTTACTATGCAATGCTAGAAACAAAATAAAAGAGATGTTGCGAAAATTTGAAAAGATGAAGGTTTCATTTAATACACAGCTGTGCCCAGCTGATTGCTCAAAGACCAAAGATGTACCTCTACTTACTGGGGAGTAGCACCTAACCCGTTATTGACTGTATTTCTAGTCAGACAGGCTGCAAAACCTGTCTGCAGAGAGGAGCTGGGGACTCAGAGCAAAGCAAAGAACAGAACCTGATGGGATGGGGTCCCTTGGGGTCCCCTGCTTCGAGTGCAGAAATTGTCCATGGCTGGTTCCTGCTGCCACACTGCTCAAACTCTGACACCTGAGAGAAACGAGTAAAGAGCAAGGAATTAGAAAGGACTATATTTCATTTGTAAAAATATATTCTTCATTGCTCATTTACATCTTTAAAAGCTGGGTGCTGCTGAAAATGCATGCCACTTTGTAGCAGGAAATTTGCAAAAGCTCTTAAAAATGTAACACATATGTGAGTGCTGCTTTGAATATTATACCTAAATGGAGACCCTACTTCTCCAGCAATTCTTTCATGTAGTTGTATTCTCTGGACTTTTTGGGGAGGATTTGTTTCACATCAATCTTCTTTATTTTATGTAGAGAAAAAATGTGAATGAGCTTTGAACATATATATATATGTATGTATGTATATATATAACTCCATGTGATGGTTAAAGGAAATCTATAGGAACCACTCACTGATGTTAAGCATACAATTTTCTAAAATTAACATCTGGTATAAATGAATATGACACAAATCACATATAGTCTGAATGAGCTTTTACTTACTGTAGGAAAGGTATTGATATATAGTGTAATGCAGAATGGAGAATAACCAGGGTTTTTCCATTCATCTTGAGACCTTGTTACAGCTTCCAAACTTTTCACAGGCAAGACTCGTCATGGCCATTTTGCTATCACTATTATCTCAAGTTATTAATAATATGGAACAATAATTTGATTGGATGCTGTGATACAGCAGCCTAGAGAGCTTAATTGTGATACCCATAGGAGAGTAACTGTGGTTTAGAAGTTTGAACAGAAACAACACTCTTTGAGGGTTAAATCAGATAAAAGACAGAAATAATAGTGCACTTTTTCATTCCCTCTCCTATTCCCAGTGCTAGTACTAAAATAATACCTCCAAGAATATTCCTGCCTAAACCACCGTATCATGATGATGTGAAACCTTATTGTGCAGAAAAATGAGAAGTATGCAAGTCAAAGACATAATAAATGCTTTCCTGAGGTTGAATCAAGCACTTCCCCTTGAAGGTATTTTGCTGTTGTACTTCCATGGTAAACTTGGTTGCTTGCATTATCCCTGCTGAGAATACAGGCTATCAACACCCTTAAAATAATTCTGGTTGTGCAAGTATTTCTGTAAGAGAAACATCTGTGGATGAGGCAGACTGTAGGGCTGTCTAGAATGGACAGTAGCTTTAATGAGCAAATCATGACTAACAAAGCATTTGGGCATGACACTAACAAACAAGCAGCTATAGGTACTTAGTTTCATTCCTAGTCTGTTGTATTTCTGATTTTGGATGACTAGAGGTGCATTTTGAAGAGACCTACTGATGCAAGCACACAGCTGAAGAGACTATAGAAACCTTTCCCAAGCTTGTAGTGATTGACAATTTCTTTTCTTAAGAAAAGTTATACCAACATTTTCCAAGGTATAAACAGAATCTTGTGTATGTGCATTGCATGTCCACTGAACACCTAACACAAGCCTATGATTAGAAAATGAAAAATTCCTCAAAATTTGGGCTTGCTTGGGAGTGGGAAGGAAGAAACCAAGGTTCTAAGTTTAGCCAGGTGCTTAGTATTTATTTTTGAGGGCTGATTCTTGGCCTTACTGACTGCAATGAACTCTTTGTACTGAAAAAGAGAACAGAGATATTTCCACTTTGTCTGGTTTTCTCTGGTTTCCAAGCCCTCCAGCCCTGAAAGTCTATTTGAAATTGTGAGGATGGCAAAGAAGCTTTTCAGATTCAAGTAAACTGTGCTTCCTTGAGAAAAACTTCCCAATCACCACTGATGATGCAAGGACAAAATATCCTGTGCCAAGGAAGAGCAAAGGGTTGCTCAAATGCTTCCAGCTTTTTTTGATCCTCAAGGCAGGAAGAAAGGCTTGGGTTTTTGCTTACCATGGCTGGCTGTGCCTGGGGCACAGAGCATGTCTTTGGTGGGGCAGGACAGTTTCTCAAGGGTGAAACAGAGTTCATAAGGGAAATGAGCCCAGCACTTTTCCTGGACACAGTTTTCTGGTGTTTTTGCAACACTGTCGTCCCTTTTATTCAATTTGGTGCCCTGGTAGGAAAGACAGGAGATGGATGTGCTTGAGCTGCTAACACTGAAAGCTGCATTAGATGTAATTTTGCTAAAATTAGTGTCTGTTAAATGCAAGCACAGCTTTACAAGGGTTTTTTGTCTGATGCATGAAACACAGATAGTATCAAAGCAAATAGAGGCAAATGAGCAAAGTCTGATGTACAGTGAGTATTTAAGAACAATAAAGTAGAATAACAAGGGAGTAATTTCTTCCAGGGTATTGGCTACGTGTCCGGGATTTTCTTGTGCCTTATATAAACTTTTATATTCATCACGAGTACAATTTTCATCTACTTTTACCAGCTCAAATCATTACCTCCTCTCCTTTAGAAGATCAATATACTCAGTAAGAAGGGTTTCAGCTAATGAGTTCAATATAATTGAAAAGCTATTCAACATCCTTTTTCTTGAGCAGATGCTCCAATGAGTCAACCCCAATTCATCATTTGGTTTCACAGAGTTTAAGATTATGTTAAGAACTACAACCCCCCTGATTATTTGTTTAAAGGAATCCAAATATAACCTCTTTTAATGTTTTAGTACCTAGAGAATAAAACAGCTGTCAGCAATATGTTCTTCTGAGTGGCTTTCATATGAACAATCAGCCTGCTTGTAATTTTAAAAATACAGCCATAGTCAATTGTCACCCTCAAACAGGTGTGCAGTCCAAGTATAAATTTTATATTTGCCAGTACATATGCAAACTAAATATGAAGATGATAATACTAAATTTTACATAGTGGAACAGTAAGAGCTCTAAAATTAATATCAAATGCCTTGACTTTGTCAGATGGTTACCAGGTGCCTTACCCTATGAATTTCTCATTATTAAGGACATATTTAAAAAACACAATTTGTAGTGCAATATGTCACTGAAATTGCCAAATTCAGACATTGAATTATGCAGGGTAAAATTTTTCATGCTGGACAGATTTAAGTGGCTTAATGCATAGATATTTTTTGTCCCATGGGCTCTGTGAGCACTTAATACAGACATTTTGAAGTGAGCAAGCTGAGGATCCCTGAACAGGGTCAGTGAGTTAAAAGGTGTGACACCCCTGGATATGTTTGGGTTGAACAGATACACAAGTGTCTACAGTTCTGAATAAAATTAAGTCTCCACTACAGAAAACAGTATTTTTATTTTGCATACAGTGAGTAGAAAAGTATCTGGTAAAGTCCTGGCCGTATTGATGTCACTAGCAAAACCCCTATAGAGTTTTAATAAACCCTTGTCCACTGACTTTAAAGGTAACTATTATAATATCAAAAAATGTTTTAGATAGAGACTAGGAGTAGAAGCATAGAAGTAGGAGTTGTCTAATTTAATATAACACATTGTGTGAATTAAAACTTATTTTTGTCTTTGTTTCTGCTTAACTAGCAATAATGTCTGAGGATGTGTGGAAGAAATGGCATAGAACTTTCAAGCAAAGATACTGAAGTTCCCATTGAGTTTCTTTTCTCATGGAATAGTGCAAAAACATTATTTTTAAAGAAGGATGGGAGGGTAGGTTGAGGAATGAAACCAAACGTTCTAAGATATTTCTGTATGAGAGTATGATTTCATTTAGCCAGGAATAGTGGGCATGCCAGACAAAAAGAGTGTATTTTGACATGAGGGCACAATAGCTGCAACCACAAACATCCACACTCTCACTTTGCTCACAACCCCCTTTTTTTCAGAAGTTTCTGTCCATGCCTGGGATTCATTACGTGTCTGCACATTTCTGATGCAGCACACTCCTTCTACAAGTGTGGGGCTGGGAATCACCACCATGTGTGCTTCCATCTCTAAGCACTGGAAACTCTCCAGTGTCACTGGCTGGGAGCACCTTCCATGAGCAGCACCATCAAAAGCCATTGCAGAGGCAGAATAAACACAGCAGTTTACTGATAGCATTTGATTGCTTTGAAGGAAATGCCTGGGACGGGTAGTGACCCAGAAACCTCTATTATTGGCCTATGATTTTTAATTTAATAACATTTTGATAAGGCCAAGTTAATCTTGAGTAATGTACTGGTATGGAAACAATCTAGTTCAAAGGATGATTAATCTGTTCCAGTGTGATAAATGTTAAGCAAGGATAATTAATTCCAGATTTTTAGATTCAAGAACTTAAGCTTCTGCATGGCTAATCAAATACAAAAAATGGTAGGATGATGCAGGAAGTCTGATCACATCTCACATGCCCCACCAGAAGCCTCATTTATCATAAAAGAAATAATCTTAGTCTTGAAGCAAATTGACAGCACAGTCAGACATTGCACCTAAAACTATCCACATCTAGCCATCCATTCAAAGCATCCTGGTTGGACATTCACCTCAGAAGGACTTCTGTAATCCACATGTTCTTTCACACGACTTTGCAAGTGTATGTGAGTCTTCTTTTTGATCTCTGGTTGGAAGTACTCAATTTATATCATCCTAGATCAAAGTAGATGTCAAATCATCAAAATCTGGAATCAAACCTGGCAACCTTGGACACAACTCTAAATAATTTATCCATGTTTAGTGTACAGTTCTTAGATGCAGCTCTTCATACTTTGGGGAAGTGAAGTCTGACATGCAAAATTAAGTATGAGGTTCACTACTATAAATCAATATTTATCCCTGAGGTAAAAGTTACACTAAAGTACACCTTTCCCATATTTAAGTAAATGATTCTGTGGGACTAATAAGATTTTAAAGCATAAGGTTTTGAAAAAACAAAAAAAAAAGGAAAACCCTCAAAGTTTAGGATGATCCTGAATAAGTAAGGAGATTGATAAAGAATACATTGTGCAGAGACAGCTGCTGATGTAGTCTATATGTAAGATCTGGGCTATTTGTGTTGAGGCAAAGAGGAAAATTATCACCAGAGAATAATGAATGAGTTCACCTTGAGGAATTTTTGCCATAACTGCCTTGTTTCTGATACTTGATTGGCTGTCACTGAAATGTGCCATTTTTGAGAAAAATGAAATGGTTGTTTGAAACAAACTCTTCACTATAAAATCATATAATGCCTGTGAAGTACATTATCCAGAGTTTCTGAAACTTCCACATCTGATGGAAATAGTGAGATAAAAAGCAAAGACAAAATGGAATTGAGCAACAAATCTTGGGGCTATGTCACTTCTTCACTTGGAATAGAATATTCAGGTATTAGACTCTAATGTGTGCAAAGGTGACTCTAATGTAACTCTGATCTGGCTTCCAAAACACGTTTTAGAAAATTATTTAAAATTGATTTTTTCTGCCTGGAAAAATTTAGAAGGAAGCCACTTCAAGAGTTTCCATTATGTTCAAGGAAAGCACAACCACATCATCAGTGTGTCCTTTAGCAACTGTGCAGAGTAATTAGACCAAGTAATGTGAGTTTGTCAAAAGGTTCCTATTTTAACACAAAACTGTAGTTCATTAAATACAGTGGCAAGACAAAGAAAAAATAAAGATTTGATATTCACCATTTAAAGCCAGATATAACGCTAAGAACTGAGAAATTATTAGGCTGCTAAAAAGAAAGGAGGCTTGTTTTATAAAATTTGCCCTTTTCCCAAACATTAACTTGGGTAAACTGAAGCCAAAAGAGCTAAAACCTAGCAAGCAGAATTTTATAAAAATTAGGAACTGCAGTTGGTACCACTGTCCCCAGTGCCCTTAACAGATGGGAGTAGTGCTTAAACACACTAAGTTCATGAGTTGAACCATGCCAGGAATGCTATCAACAAACAGCACCCAGGAGAATTCAAAGAATATCTTGCATTACACGATGGCATGAATTTTTGTTTCTGTTTCAGGGATTTATTTCATTCTGTAGAGCTTCTTTTTGGTTTAGATGTTGAGATGATGGGTCTATTAGAAGCATGTCACTAGAAGACAAGATTTCCCCTCCATTATTATATGTGCACACTGAAAGAGAAATCCACAAAGCTGCCACCTCTGAATGCTCCTCTTTGGGGAAATCTCCCATAAAATACAAGTATGCAAAGAAACATATAAATGTCTAGTTCTGCATCACATATGCTTCATAATATGTTGATGCTTGACTGGAACCACATTGAGTTACTAAGGATTGGAACTGAGACAGTAAATGCCAGAACAATATTTGAACACTCAGAGAACTTGAACTCCATTCTTGTCTGTTCATAAATATCCATGTGAAATTTCTCCTGAACCACGGTCTTAATAAAACCAGACTTAATAGAAGAAGGAAATTTATTTGAAATGGAAAAAACTGGATATTTTTTCCACTATCATGAAGGATTTGCACAAATACTTGAAAGATCCTAATTTTGGCTCTTTCTTTAGATTTCTCCAGATTTTTTCCTCTAGAAAGAGAGTGAAATGTTGATACAAACCAGTTTGTGTTTTGCAGCATATTAATATGCTGATTTTCTCAAGGAGAGAGAAGAAGGGAAATCTTACTGTGGAGGAACAGCAAACGTCCTGAGAACAACCTGAAATGCCAACTTAGCATTTTTGCACTTCAAAAACGTCTTTGACTTTTATGAACAGCCATGATGGTAAAATTGAGGCTGTTAAAAATACATGGTTTACTTCAGTAGTTTATAATTCACAGTGGCATTTAGTGGGTGGAGTTGTAAATTAGTAAGTGGACGGTTGCCACAGCAGAGTAGCTGCTGCTCTGCAAAGGAGAAACTTTGCTAAGAATAGGAATGTGGTCACGATGATAATGAACAAGGGCTCCACATGCCTGAAACGTTGATGGGAGATTGGGAGATGGTTGTTGTATGTTTAACAGCTGCTGTAGAAATTAGATGTTATCAAAGATCTGCTTGAAAGATTGAACTGGATGAAAACCATGCAAAACTTAACCAGTAAGACCTGGTTTCAATTTTTAGTAGCACTACTGAAAGGCAGAATGGCACATGAGATTTTTATGTCGTCAGTGAATTGGAAGGTACAGTTTTACAGCCAACAAAATGCTACGTTTATCCTGCTGCAAGAGGGAGGCAGGATTGCAGCAGTCTCTACACATAAAAGGATCTTTTCCCTATTGCTCTAAAATTAAGTAGATTGATATGCCAAGAAGCATTACAATATGTTAATCAGGTATTTGATCTGGTTTGTCAACACTCAAAGAAGAAAGTCAGTTGCTTCCTGGAAACTATATTAATGTTCCAAATAAACCCAGCTTTTTAAGGCACTAGATTTGTCTGAGGAGGAATGATATACTTATCACTAGGATGATTTGCCTTTGGATTCTTAGTAGCTGTAACAGCCTTATTCAAAGGTTGAAAGCCAATGGCATTATACCAGAAATCCTGAGTGAAGGGTGCAGATAGATATGGATGGCAATATAAAACATGCCACCTTCAACTTTTGGAAACTTTACTACTTAGTTACAGTTGCTGTATGACTGCTGTTCAGCCAGAAGAAGACAGGAAAATATTCTGAACCCAAATGCATGAACTGCATGGTTGCAATAATTTCATGGTTTTGACTGCTTAAATTCCCAGTTGGTGGGCATCAACACAATGTTCTTAATTTTCTGGCTTCAAGATAGATGCTTGAGTTATGTCAGCCTTAAAGTGATCCACAGGAAACTTTCACTGAAGAGCAAAAAAAAAAAATAATCTCTGTGAAATCATTGTGTCTACTTCACATGCTGCACAACCCTTTGCTATGGGGCTCTGCTTTGATCCCTGTTTGTACTGGCCAGCTCCAGGCCCTCCAGAGCAGAAAGCGCTACACACAGATGTTACACTGCTAAACAGCTCATCAGTGGAGAAAACCAGGTCTCTTCTCCTGTAGGAAGATCACCAACAAAGTGATTTTGTCATAAAAAGTCTAATCTGACTGTTTTCTGAGTCAGAATACAGCACACGTTTCTAGCAGAAGACTTTTTGAGCTGCAGTCCCTCCCCAGACTTTCCCAGATACCCAAATGTTGAATTCATTCGCTATTATACAGATAAAAGAATTTCTCAAAAGAATTGCTGGGCTGGTAACCCATCATATTCCACTGAGGACTCATCCTCAGTGATTGCTGTGTATTTTCTATAAAGATATCTCTTAGGGAGAGATGTGTCTGGTACAAAATAATTAAATATTTCTGGTCTTACTGGAAAGACTTCATCTAACACGAGAATTTATAGCAGCTTTTGTCACATAGACAGAAAACAGAAAATTACCTTTTATCAAATTTAATCCACTAATTAACTACTTGGCCCACAGGATTAAAGGGCTAGGGTCCCAGGTAGTCCTAAGGCTTATGCTCTTTGGTTTAAATTCTGCGTTCACACACATTAACAAATCTAAAGCATATAAGATTGCAGTAGGGAGTAAGGAATCCAGGTCAGCTCTTTAAGATCTGCCAGTTTCAGGACTCTACATGCTTACAATTTAACCTAATTAAAACCATGAAATTATAATTAAATATGGAAATGTACTGGCTAGGAAGTGAATCTGTCACAACCTCAAATCACTTCATTGATGATAACTCTGAAATCCTGTCCCGCTATGAAATGTGTGCAGCAGTGTATCCCACACTGACAAAGGGTCACCCTATAGATTGAATGTGGTGTCATCTTTAAATGTGGTTTTGAAAGCTACCAGCAACAGAGGGATTTGTTTCCCAGATCCCGACTCGTCCTGCCCAGCTGATGCCTGCCTGGCCAGCAGGAGCACATTGCTGATGAGGGGGTTTGAACACACCCCACCCTAACAGCTCGTTAACTCCTGGCTCCCTTCTGTGTGTGCAGACCAGTCAAGAACTGAAGTATCATTTTAATCGTGCTTATCCTCCTGGCAGTGTGTCTCTTCAGCCAGCTATCAATGGCTGAACAAACTGATTTAAAAGCAGATCCATAGCAATCACACTTAAGTCATGCCTGGAAAACTCCACAGGAGAAAAAAAATTAATTCATTAACATGAGTAGAAAACAAAGCAATATATAGATATGGGGGAAATCGTAACACTGCAGGCAGCATTGATTTACAAGAACATTTGGCATCAGTTCAGACATGGGTTCTCTCACATACCTTGGATCATACTGAGCCAGCTTCTGTGAAAAATTCCTACAAAATCCTTTCAAAATCAAAAAATTCTATAACACATGCAACGTACATTTGACTGTGTACATTAGTAAGCCGATAGTAAAAATAGGATCTTACTAGGAAATCTAAATAAACTGGGATATGTAATACAGGGATTTAATATTTTTTTCTTTCTCTGCTTTGTTCTTAACGAGCAAGAAATCTCTTTCTACTGGAAGAGCTCATCACTGAAAGCATGGTCAAACTTTTATACAGAATCTCTGGGTTTTACTGCTTTTCTGGCCAAAGACTTTCTGCACAGCAGAAGAGAATCATTCCTGCTTGCTAAGGACCCTGTGAAAGAACAGTATCTGACTAAAAATATAATCACAAAAGCAAGAACAGTATGGACCAGGAACTTTGGGTCTCATACTTTTTCTGTCCATACTTAGAGCAGTAAGATGCTTCATCTGACTGTACTTGAAAACTGCCACAGTATATTTAGCTCTTTTTTTTTGGAAATGACAAAATCACATTGGCAAAAAGGCTGAGAGGTAAGATGCTGGCAACACCATCCTTACCAAAGGCTTCTAAAATTATCTAGAGATGACAATACCCCCAAAAGCAGGCATAATTAGTCTATTTCTTACTGTAAAACCGTGTCACTTTGCTACGTGATGCAGATGATAAAAATAAACTGCTTTAAAGAAAAGTAGTAGAATCCCAAAATGCAGTCAAATCAGTACAGTTGTATCCAAGAATTTTGTGGCACAGCACACAGATTTCTATACGCAAAATGAACAAGGTAAGAACTAATTTAGCTATACATTACACAGTTACTAAAAATACAAGCAGCAATCTCAAGTAAATGCTAGATCCTTCAGTAGTTAGACAAAGTTTTATTATTTTCTTTATTATAAAGAAATAATACACAATAACTAGTCCCAAATTAATTTTTAAAATGTAGAAGACATGATAACACCAGATCAAAAAGGAACTGAGTAAAAACAAATGATCCTTGTGATGATCAGCCTCATTTCTACCATGCAAAAAAACCAACCAACCAAACAAACAAACAAACCCAAACAAACAAACAAACAAACAAAAAACCAACCCAAAATCTAATTTCCTGAATAGTAAAAAAATAGGCTGTAATCAAGTTACTGTACATCTTTGTACATCACGTCCCAATGAAAAGAGTAGAGTTTTTTAGTATGAGCTTTGGAAAACCACTCATGCACTGGATTGAACAATTTATTTCTGAACTCTTTCTTTCATACATGATGACTTTCAAAAAGGTTTTGATATTTTATAAGTAGCACAATCATAACTAAATGGATCCAAATATTTGTGTGTGTGTGTGTGTGTGTGTGTGTGCAATGCAAAGCCCCCAGATTTAAAATAAATATTTGCTACTAACATGTCATATAGAATAAATGACAATTTTATTTTTAAAAGGAGCACCGAAGCAGATCATTAGCACACATCAGTTTTGTTAAGATGGATAAGCATTTGCAAAAAAAAGGTCCATATTCAACACATTACTAATAAATAACAATGAAATAGAATGGCTATTGTCTATGCCTAAACAAACTTATGATTTTGGTCAAAATATATGTTATTTAAGTACGCATTGTAAATCACATAAATTTAACAGAATGTACTATTTTTAAAAAACATGTCATAGCATATATCTACAAAACTAATTAGAATTTAGAACTGAAACTAAATCCAGAATTGTTTCTTATATTAGCCCTGTATCAGCTGAATATTTACATGTGTTTTACCTGAGGCACAATTCAATCTTACTGAACAGCAGCTCCTGAACTCAGACAAATACTTAAATATCTCACTGGAGATGTGTCACCATAGTATATCAGCACATTCAGAGCTTAAACTATGCCTGTATCTAAAATATTTTCCTACTTATATTTATAAAATATTATTATAGCATATTCCTGAGCATAATGAGATGTAGAGGAAAATGGAGCCTTGTGATGGCAACTCTGCCATGTAGTGCAGCAGCGTGGGCTATATTGGTGCTAAACTTCAGGGGGAAAAAGGGGAAAGAACCTAATGATCTCGATTTTTGCCTGTTTTAATAGATTAGATATCACTGAATTGAAAGATAATCTGTGATCACCTGCATTTACCATGGGCTAATAGGACTCAAGTAAGATTTTACAGCCCAGGACATTGAGAGCCCAATTTTGTGTGCATACCCCACACACACACACCTGCTGCTGCTGTCATGCACTCGGCCTTTGCTGTGCCATGGATAACACAATGGTTTATAGCAGGAATATCAGCTCCATTCGTGTGACCAGCCAGTAGGATATACAGTAATGGCTCACCTGCTTCTCCTGCCCACAACAGATGTTTTCCTAGGGAAGAATTAGCATTAGAGAATTTAATCTGTCAAAATAGTCTAAGTTGGCTTTGCCTCCAACAAGACTGGGAACCCAATCTTGACAAGTTTCTTCATTATAAAATAGATTAAAGAATTCAGCCAAACATTGTTATATATGCATCTTTCAAAAACTGTACATAATTCTGGATGCTCTTGTTCATGTTCTCTGACTTCTGTAGGGTGTTCTCCAGCTCTTTCAAATGTACTTCACGATGCTTTTCATTCTAATGAAAAAAGAGAAATGCATAGAAAATTAGAAGCAAAATATAAATCAATCTAAATAATAATCTAAGACACAAAGTACCTAATTTTTATAGCTTTATTTGCCTCTAAAAGTTTTCAGAGGCTGCACAAAAGCAAAGGTGCTAAAAAAGGCCTCAAAATATTGAATGTTTCATTTATGTTCAGAAAGGACCTAACTGAATGTGTTTGGATAGACTTAAAATCAAAAAAGCCTACAATAATTCATAAAAATTGTAAATTCAGATTACTGTCATTAACTCAGGAAAAAAAAGATAACATCATTATGAGATTGATCTGCATCTAATCAAATGTAGATATGCTTCGTGAACACTTGATCTGAGGGAGATTACAACTTCTTTTTTTTTTTTGTCTTGCTGTGAACACTGTACTGAGTAAGAGCTGTAAACTCAATACTATTCAAGTGATTTGGTTAGCCTGGACATCTGTTAGGTTGATGGGAAATGTCCATGTACAAAGTGTATTAAAAGTTGAATTAATTTACTGTTCTGAAAAGTGTGTATCAACTGTATTAATAGTGTGTTTTCAGTAAAAGGAACTTGTTTTTTTAAATGGTGACACGGTAAGTGATTTCTTAAACCACTAACAGCATTATTTACTCACATGGTGAAATAAGCAGAGGAGTTGTTTTTTTTCTTCTTCCCTCTTTCTCACTTCAGCTTCAAGAAGTAGCAGTTTTGTCTGAAAGGCTTGTTCTTTGTATGACATTTTTTCCTGTTCTTCAGCTACCTATGAAAGTAATGAGAGAGAAAGGATATATATGTTATATATATACATATATAACACATATGTATAAATTATATGTATTTTATATATATATATATTTACTCTTAAAGCCCAAATGAATTTATTTTCTTATCTCTTAATACCTCTCTTTCCTATTCTTTCATCTAATACTTATTTTCCATGCCCAGGACTTAAACGTACCTGTGAAATATTCTGGCTAAATTTGAAAGCTGTTTCAATTTGGAAAAAAAAAATTAATAAGTGGAACACTTTTTAGCTTATTTTCAAGTTAAGTCAAAATTTTACTTTTTTCAAAACCAAAGAAGTATCCTCAGGCAGTATTGAGAAAAATCATACGGTTATTTCTACATTATTAATCTGAAATTACAATTTCATACATTTTTTCTGATTAAACTAATATAATTCACGACAATCTAAATTCCTACATTTCCTCTTGAATTTGATTTACCGTTTCCATAATTTCTAAAAATGACAAAAGTCAGCTTAATATAGAAAGAATGCAAAATCTTCCTCTAAAAAGAGGAGGATTTCCACACCAACATTCTTGTGGGCTTTTATAACAAAGAAAATAAAAGGTAAGACTAAGCTTTGTACAGAAACTTTTTGCTGTACGTGTGGGATTTAATGTAAGGTGCTTAAAGAATTTTGATTTGTCTATCAAAAAAAAGAAAATATAATAAAATGTTGATTAGTTGAAACTTGTTATTTATTTCCATGGGATCCAAACTTGACAAAGAAATTGAATTGTTCCATCCATATTTAAAACATGCAGAAATTCACAGTAACTTTTTCATATTTCTCCTTACGTGCAAAATAGTCTTGTCCCATAATTTTTTCTCAAGCTCATTTTTAATGCTATTTTTAAATAGAAAGTAGCAAACAAGATTGAGAGAATACCATTTTTCTCCCTTCTTCCAAAGCACATTCAAGTTGTGTGGTTAATGCATTATATTCTGCCACTCTCTCTTCAAGCTGCAATTTACTGCTCTGAAGACTCTCATCTTCTTTTCTGAGCTGATAAGCAAGTACTTCATTCTGATATTCCATCTCTCTTAATTGCCTTTATGCAAAATAGATTAGTGCATTATAATTCACTATAGCAGAAAAGTGTAGCAACTAATTTCAATCAGATTTTTCAAGTTACCTTTGAAGATCTTCATATTTCTTCTGAATGTTACAGATCTCTTCTTCTAAGCAAAGATTGCCCATAGAAGTTACACTGTGGTTATCCTGGGAAAATGACAACTCGTTCTCTAGTTGAAGAGACTTTATACAGGATCTTACTGAAGTAAAGTAAGCTTGTCTATTAAAATCCATCAAAAAATTTAACTGTAATTTCAGACAAATGCTGTATTATAATCAAGTAAACATTATCTTGTATTATTGTATCCTGTATAATTATCTTAAATTAGTAAAATACAGCCAAAGTTGGAGACTAAAATTCTGCGTGAACACTTTAAGGCTGAAAACCTGCCATGTAAAAAAGTCTAAAAACTCCATGTGCTGCTCAAGCAGCCTTGTTTTAGGAATTGGTCAGGTCTACCTGACCAGCAAAAAAGGCTCCCTCACACCACAGTCACAAGAAGCACAAAAATAACACTGCATATACGTACTGTTATCATAAAAACAGTGCAGCACTGGCAAAGAATTTCAGAAAGAAGAGAATATCAAAAAAGACAATCAAGTTCATGAAAAGAGATATATCAGCAGCAGAAGCTGAAGGAAGCAAGAAGACAGTCATCTGCCCAGCATCCAGAGTGCTAAACTTTCACACGTTTTCCTTCAAATCTCAGTAGCAAGGAGATTACTGCTCCTTCTACCACCCATCCACAGCATGTCAGAAATGAACGGGCACATCAATGGCCTGTGGGTGCCATCATTCAAAGGGGCGACCACCACCACTCATTGGACTACCTCAAGCAGTCCCATCCAGTAACTTGAGCTGATCTGCCTGATTGTGTTTGTCAGAATTACAGGCTCTCATGTAGCAGACTAGCAGTAGCAGAAATTAGTCCAGATGAACCCAGGAGAGGTTTTCTGCGGAGGGAGCAATTGCTCCAAAATTAATTTTCCTAAATTCTGGTCATAGAGGCAAGGGTAAAGAACATCTATCACCAAGACTTAATGCTGAAATTTAACTACTGTTCCACCAGAGTAGTGATTATATTCTCAATTATCTTATTATCTATATTCTCAATTACCCTTAAGAGGGTCTTCTGCACTTTTTCAGGAAAACACATAGATTAAAATTACATACATCATTTTATATACATAAATTTTGCACCTCAAAATTAATTATTGCTTAAGTACTTTAAGATTTAAGAGTTTATGAACGTTCCTGGAAGAATCAAAAATCAAGAGCAATTAATATAAAGTTATAGGACCACAGAGACTCACTGTGCTTCAGCTGTAGTTTTCCTCCTGACACAGCAGGATGATTAAGCCCCTTTCCCACCCTAACTTTTAGTTAGTTTTAACTAACTTTGTCATTTGTGCTGTTCTAACTTAAAAGCACATTAAAAATAAAAACGCAAAAACAATGACAAAAAGCCCAAACCTACCCTGGTATTAAAATTGACATCAGAGAAAAAAAGAGTAGAGGAAAATCCATTTTCAGACTTTAGAGAAAATACAAGCATTAGTGTTAAATAGAGCTAAAAATTGCAATTATCCTATTAAAGCATATTTTTAAAATACTTAATCAGCTAAAACATTGCAATTATTAATATGTTATACATCATCAAGAATATAATTTATCTGATTAAATATTTTATGGTTTATGAATTAGCTATTAAAAGCAAAACTAATGTAGAATTAAATTATTCTACTAGATACAAACAATATCTGGACTTGCATTTATTTCCAGGGAAGAATTCTGCAACACATTTCAGGACATAAATATTTAAAAAGATCAAGAATATACTCACTCAAAAAGTTACAAGTCTTGCCACATTATGAATTCACATAAATACAGTTGGCAACGGTTTTATTTGCATTGTACTATTTCCACAGAAGTTTTTGATTTATGAAGAAAATAACAAAGGAACCCTCACCACTGTCACACATGCCAATAGTAAAAAATGTCCCAGATAATTTTCCACATAATTTTCTCATTTATCTTTAGAAATCAGCATGTTCTAACCACCTGAAGCTCCAGCTCCCTAAGGGTTTTGCATTTCTGCACACAGATCCTCTCCCAGAACAGAAGCTTTTGCTGGTTTTCCTCAGCTGCTTTCAGCAAGTCACAAACATGTTCTAACTCCTTTAACTCAGCCTCCATTTGGTCCCTCACCTGCACAGTAGCATCACAGGAGAAAAATGTAAGTGTAAAACCATAAATTAATTGTTAAAATACTTAATGGATTTTCATGTAGGTAATAAAGCTAAAATTCTATACAAGTTACATATCACCTATTTTATAAAATGCTGACAAAGATACAAGTTCTTTTCTGATGCTTAAGAATGTGCTGTGTTCCAGTGTTCAGCTCCATCTGCTGAGAAATTTATAACTCATCTCTATATGGAGTCTCAATTTTAACTGTTTAAAAAAAGCACTTACGGTAGGTTTGCTTCCATACACAACTTTCATAACTGTTCTGTCAAAAAGATAGTTTCAAAATCATCAACAATAAAATCACATTTTCAAAAGTGATAAAAGAATTCTGGAATTCTAAAATACTAGCCAAACTACTTAGTCATTGAACTAGGAATCATTGCTCAATTGTTTGCAATTGTGTAGTATCCAAAACACACCAGCTTTAGATAGCAGTCAGTAAAACTCTCAGAAATTTAAAACCAAGAGACAGTACCTTCTGACTTCTAATAAAATCACAAAAATGTAGGAAAGATCTGTATCCTACAGAAGTTTTGGAAACATTCTTCATTACTGCAAGTCTTACCTTATCTGCTTCTAAGCGTTTGTTTTCTGTTAATTTTTTGTTTTCATTTAAGACTGTTTCATATCTGGATTTCAATTCTTCTACTGCAATTTGTCTTTTTCGTACCTAGGACAACATACATTTTTCACATACATTTCCAAGATCCTTCATTTAAATATAGAATAGATAGAATCATTAGTATGAAGCATAAAGGAAAACCTTTGACTTCTAAATAGCATCTCAAAGTTTGTCATTATTTGAAGTTATTTATTTTCATTATCCTACTTATCACAGCAAGTACAAAAGGGTTACCAGGTAAAGAGCATTGTCATACCAGCAGTGTGTTATCAACAATGGAGAATGAGCTACAGTTGTGCTGTAGAAGGAGCCAGCGTGACTCACACCTCTCTCCCCACATAACGACAATCACTGACACATCCCATCTGGAGTCACTACAGCCCTGAGCTGGGGAATTTCACTCCACTCACTGCTTAAGGCTGGCTGCTCTCTGGAGCTACATCTACCACCTTAAAGCTGGCAGCAACTTTAGTTGTGATGAGTATTCCAAAGACAATGCTCTCCGGCTCTACTCTAGATTTTGTATCACGTCTTTCTTTTCTCTTGTCAATGATTTAAAAAAGAAGTAAGTGAAGAATGTCAGTGAAATGGTGTTTATATTATAGCAGAAATAGACACATATTTGAATCAATGTTCTAAAATTTCTATGTGAATGAAGCCAAATACAAAAAATAAATTGATAAAAAGCCCATTTTAAGTTGGGTTTATTTGTTTCACTGGTATTTCTATGTGGATTTACCTACGGAAATAAAAGAACTCATATAACCCTATATTCATAACCCTAAACCAAACCCTAGCCCTAATATATATTTCTTGAATGAACTTGAATTTCTTAAACTTACTTGAACACTAATAAGCTCTTAGGAACATGAAGATAAAATATGGCCAAGAAAAGGCATAAAGAAATCCACTGAAGACATCAGACTCAAACTTTTAAAATATCTAGTTTACTGGGTCACTAGCCCACTTTTTAGGAAGCAAATCTTGTTAAAGCAAGCTTGCAGTTGTTGGCTTCAATGAGCTTCAAGTGAGCTTCACACAATTCAGTTCAGTCAATGAGTACTTGTAACAGTGTGGAGACTATTCTTTGATATAGTCTGTAATAGCACTTTCTTCTTTTATACTCAAAACTACAAAATTATTACAATCCCCATGACAGCAAAACAGGTTTATTACAAACAAAACCTTTATCTTTTCCTCAAAACGGCTTACAAATTAAATAAAACATACTTGAAGATTTCAAAGATGGTAAGTCACCTCATTTTTACGCTGTTCTACAAGGTTTTCCTGCAGCTTTGCTTTTTCTTGCAGATGTAGCAACTCATATTCAACAGACACTTTACTTTTCTCCAATGTAGCAAGGGAAGCCTTGACCAAAAAGAGAAAATATAAAAATTTTAAGACTGTTACCAAGATAACATATTCTATGATATAATATTACCAGCAAGTGACTTGCTGGCACTAGGAAGAGTGATGTAAGTATTTTTCCTGTCAAACAAAAATGATAGTCTATAGTTCATTTGTCAACTATGAGAACACTTATATTGGACAAGAAATACAATACAAAACCTGTAAACCCTTTCAAAATTGAAATTAATAATTGAGGTAAGCTCATTTCTTTAATTTGAAAGAAAGTTAATAAACATAAAAGAACAATTTCTACTTAAGCAATTGTGCAATTATTGACAGTAAAATAAACAGCATCCTGATTAAGCAGATATATCATCAGACAACCCTGTTCATAGCTTTGCCATAAATTTCCACTGGAAAATTTTCAATATCTCATTTGGTCTTACTATTATAAATGGATGGCAAACTTTATTCTTCAGGTCTGGGGTCTCTAGACAGAAGGTCCAAAGACAATTAACGTGGTTACTTCATTAATGTATGAGAAATGTAGAGCCATTCAATAATGATTTATAATCTCACCTTTAATTTTTTGTTTTCAAGATGAATCTTTTCATTTTCAGAGTTAACAGAATTTAGCTTTCCAAGAATTTCCTCTTGTGAATTTCTTCTCCATTCCTCTCTTCTTTCCATGTCTTCCATCAGGCCTTTGGTCTGCCTTGTTAGACAGGCAAGAAGTTCTCTATAATACACAATGCTTCCAAAACTCTCACTATGAAAGATAAATTGAACCTTAACACATTCTCCTTCAATGCATATATATATGTATGTGTATATATATAAAAGGGGGAATGCATTTACACAACCAAAGAAAGGATTATATACTTATATTTTGCAGTAAATTCTCTGTCAGAGGAGAGTTTCTACTCCAGGGAAGGGGTCTTAGCTCAATTATAAAACACCAAATCATACTTCCAAAAGAACTATGCATATGTACACTGTACAAAATGCAATTATATTGAATTTATAAGGCATATCACATAATGTCCTACTAAGAACACTCTTTAACTACTTTAGGAATGTTACTTTCCATTACTAAAAGCAGCACATTATGCTGTGCTGCCTTTTTCGCTTTTTTTTAGTTTATAAAGTTCACAAAATTTGTTTTGCTGTTTAGTCAGCCACACACTGCTTAGTAGAACAAGCCTTGTTGAAATGGCACATTTCAAGCAAAGACTTGTATTTTCAGCTGAAATGAAAACAGCAAAAACGAGCTGGAAGCAGAATGAGTATTTGATCTTTCTTAGATGCCTTCTTATATACACTGGACCAACAGTGGGCTAGACAGATTTCTGGACTGATGTCATCTACCTGCACTCTGGTTAATTTTTACAATCTGCTGCAAGTATTTTCGGAAATGCCAGATTTTCTGGCACAAAAGCAAAATATTCAAGCCAGTTTAATGTGAGCTGTTAAACACTTGAGCATGTATCAAATAAATGTTGCCTCAGACCTAGAATAAAGGCATCTAACAGTTTCTTTTGCTGGCTTAAATCATAGTCCATATTTCTACCAACAGAAATGGTAAAAGGATATTTGTCATCGTCTGCTCCAAAAATAACGTATCCTTCATGTACATTAAGATTTGATTTTGTAGTTTGAACAAGGTTGGATAATTTTGTTCTGCTTTTGCTTACATGAGTGAACTGTTCAAAAGGCATCTGAGATGAACCCTTCTCTATCCTCTACTGAGGTGAGACTAGTGGAATTGAAATAATTTGGTCCTTACTACTCTGAAGTAGGGCCTAGAAGACAGAGAACCTTCTTCTGTAAACACAAGGGTTAACACTCAAGCTGCTGAATCAGTTATTAAATAAATGCTTATGTGGATGCTGCCAGCAAGTTCAGGCTGATCAGAAGTATGCAGGATAAAGAATGTTTCTTACTGGCAAGGGGAATAAAGCTTTAAAAGAAGTGAAATGCAAAAGAGAGGAGGCAAAAAAATCTTAAATTTGTTCTTATTTCCAACTTCCAAACTCTGCTTAGAATTTTAAAATATTAATGAACTCATTTACATTGTCAACGCTGAGTATTGCACTACTAAATATCAACACTCTATGACTACAGAAATTGATAAACAAAAAAGATCAACAGTCTAACTTACTTCTCAAGATCTTCTATTTGAACTTCTAACATTGTCTTTTCTTCAACTATTCTATCGTGCTGTTTTTTCCAGACATCAGAGGCTGACAGCATCTCACACAGTTTGACTTCCTAGAGATTGCAGAAATTATAAATTATGTAACAAAAGAATGCCACTGAAGAATGCAATTTAATTCTACAAATTTTTCTAAACAAAAGAGCTATTTAATGCAAGGTAGTTTTACTGGTTCCTCCCTTGTACAAATCAATATGTATTTTCTCTCACCTCAAAATAAAATCAATAAAATTACCCACATTTTTAAAAATTAAAGTCTAAGCACAGACTTACTTTCAAGGCAGAGACATAGTTAAATACTGGTGCT
Source organism: Acridotheres tristis (assembly GCA_037013685.1). Classification (NCBI taxonomy): domain Eukaryota; kingdom Metazoa; phylum Chordata; class Aves; order Passeriformes; family Sturnidae; genus Acridotheres; species Acridotheres tristis. The sequence continues at coordinate 15,615,668 of CM072895.1, forward strand.
GTATATCAACTGTAGAACACAACATTTCAAAATTTAGGATGACAATCCTTTCTTACCAAAAAAAAGTCTTCAATGTACCTTAACTTCATATAAATTACATCAATTAATAAACAAACAAAACTGTACCAAAATATTTTAAGAATGAAAAACACTAGCTAGGTAAGAAATGAAACATTAGGTAAAATCCCTTAAATGAGTATAGATAATTAACCAATACATGCTATCTTGAAAGTACACCAGGTTTTCAATGAGGAAGAAAACAAAAGTGACTACAAAACATCAGAAGTTCAGGAGGTAGTTGCTGTCCTTCTGTACTGCTAATTTTAGTTAAAGATCCACTACTGTTTTCTCACAAAGATCCAAAAACACCAAAACCATTATTAATCATCTCCTGGTACACTAAGAAGAAAATTATATCTTTAATACTGACATATCCAAAATTATTACAGCACATCTAAAAGTATGAAAACATATTCTTATTAGGAAATCCAAATAGGACAATAAGCACAGTTCTGATGCACCCGGCCTTTTTGAACAATTACAAACTATTGATAGTCAAAGCAAGATTCCAAGGAACGACTTGGATTAAGGAAGAAGTTTTATGCTCAGATATTGAAAACGTTCAGAGCAAGTAGCTTAGAAACAGAAAGCTAAGTAACCACATGAAACATCACATAATAATACATAGAGAAAACTAACACTTCAAACCTCAGTCATGGATTCTCAGTACACTGTATTTCTGAGTTAGTCAGTGCTTATCCATGGAGGACTAACAGGAAGACCAGGAGAGGTTTAACCAAAAGCTGATGACACTCCCCTTACTTCCTACAGCTTAAAACGTACAACCTCATGACTTAAGACAATCACTAAACTTAAACAAAAAAAAAGGCAGATAATAATAACAGCTTTCATGACACCTATAGCAACCTTTTCCTTAACAAATGAGCAACATACAAGCACAGTGCAATCAAACAAATTTTTCTATTTTCCACAGGTGAAAGTCTTTCAGTTGTTCAGTTTCAAACAATACAACACAACACTGCTCACAGCATAATCACTCACACGTTCTCTTATTTTAGAGGTTACATCTTTCATGACTTCTTCCAAATGTTGAGCTCTTTGCTTCTGGGACCTTATTGCTTTTTCCAGGGCAATCTTCTTTTGCTCATTTGCTTCCTTTAAGGCTAACTTCTGGCGCTTGTATTCACCGATTTGGCGTTTCCACTCTGCTAGTTTATTTTCTAGAGTCTGCAGCATAATTAAAATCAACTCTTCAAATTCTAGACCTTACAGATAATTTCATGCTATAAAATAATCAGGAAGAGCTGTTACATTTATAATTTGTTTCCATATAATCTTGGTATCTCAAATCTTGTGGTTGATACAAGGAACTAGCTAAGTACAACAGTAGACAAGAAAAATACGACGAGAAAGTTGAAAAGCGACAAAGCTGCAACAGCGACAAAGATGAAGAGGCTGAGAAGGTGCAGGAGCAGGTAGGAGTAGGGGAATAGATAGCAACCTAACCATGTCTGTGTGCTCTTGCAAATGAATGCAGAATTTCCACATAGAAAGCATGGTATGGGTGTTAAACCCATTTATGAGAAGGAAAATAAAATGGTTTCATCAGACTATTTCTGTAAAGAGTATCACCTTAATGATACTACCAGTGATGTGCACTGATGTATTAGGGTATGTGCTCTGAATCTAGTGACACACACACTATTAGGTCTGGAGATAGGCTGTATGACTGTATATGAAATTTTATTATGAAAGTTAATATCTTGGATTTGTGTTTTTTAAAATCAGGAATCTATTCTGAAATCTAGGAAAGGCTGGGATCTTTTCTTTAGTATATGTATTATGATATGGTCTGTGATTAGATGACTATATACTATTTTTTTGCAAGATCTCTGAATTTTTCCTGTGCATAAAATGGCCCTACTTTATTAACAGCACAGATTTGTTTAGTGAAGAAAGTATTTTTTTATAAAAAATGAAGCAGAAATGCATTTTAATGCATTTAATAATACTACAAAACATGTACAAAGCAGCCAAGATGGGAACTGGGCTCTCCAACTGCCATTATATTATCTTTTCCATTGCTGTTATTATTTCTGACTAAGTATTTACATCACTCTGATGAAGACTGATCCCATTCCATGCAAGAAGCTAACTTCATGTCTTGTATTTTTCATCTATATACCACATAAATATGAATGGAAAACAGCAACAGACGTTAAAACACTACATGATGATTTGATTAAGAGCAATACCAGACTTCGATTCAAGGAGAATCTCAGATACACTTGTCAAAAATGACCAAGCTACCAATAGACAATTAGTTTCATAAAGACAAGTGTAATTCCTGTTCGTGTCTTTACTATTCTTCCACCAAACTCCAGCAATGTAGGTAAGCCAGCAGTGTCAACCTTCTTAGTACAGTGATAAATATTATATTTGTAGGAATGATTAATGCATTTGTTTCCTTCATTTTAGCCTAGGTCTGACACTACATTATATACTACTAATTACTTACTGAATATGTGAATGTGCCAGACTTATTCAAGATACTCATTGCCAGTTGCTATAAAATATGCATGTTATGCATGAGGGGATATCTCTCAGTACAGGTCCTGCTAATGGCCCCAAAACTTTTACACAATCAAAGCAAAATATATGTGGTTTTCCAAGTGAAGATGGCCTCGGGTACTGGGATTCACCAAAAGGAACTACTACTTCAAAAAAAAGGAAATTACAAAAAACCGACACAAATGTGTAAAAAGCAATTTTCCTATATAAATGCTTACCTAACAAACAAAGATGTGACTTGAGGGGGTGGATAAACACCTTCAATAAACACAGCAAACAGAAAATCCCAGTCTATATATGGACTACAGCGGGGTCAAAGTAAATAGCTGCTATTCCCGATTGTAACCACACGAGGTCAGAATCACACTAAGAATAAGTGCTTTGAGCATTAGCGGCTGAGGTAAATTCAAATTGAGAACTAATTTCATAAGGATAAGGCTAAGCTTTTGCAAGCTTTTGTCTAGTTATTAACAAAATCATCTCCAGGATTTAAGCTAGCAAATTATTTCAGCAATTTCTGAAAGCGATCAAAACTTTTAAATAGAGATCGAATGACAATATAGCTGTATATTAAGTAATTGTATCTAATGAAAATGTTATTGGAATTCTATAATTGTACCAGGTAGAACAAGAAAGCAATTTTTATTCAGACGAAAACCTGAGACATTTATGCAGACATAGACATGTGATTTGAAATTGCCTTTATATAGGTTGGGTAACAATCAAATGGTTCAATTATCTGGGGACGTATGCTAGTAAAAAAGTTTGGAAATTAGAAATACATTGTTTTTAGCCAATGTTTTCTCATTCATGCCTATGTTTTTGACAAGTTTCATATACTGTGTTCTGAGGCCATATACAGTTCCAGCCTTTCACACATGACCTCCTCCTTGCCTTTTTTATAGCCAGTAACTGACTCAAATGCCCAAATATAACTTGTGCTTTTTAGAACAGAAAATGGAAATAATTTAACCTACCTTAAACAAAGTGAGATTAGGCATTAGTCTTAAGTGTATCACTCTCAGTCAGTATTGAGACTTATCGATTCTTCACAGACAATAAGAAGAAACAGGGTGTGGCTGTCACTGTTCTCTTAGAACAGAAACTCACCATAGGCACTTGCCTATCTTTTGACCAAGTGGAGACTGTCTTCTAGGCAGTGCAGTTAAGTGAGTGCAAACACTTCTATGCACGTTTCATTTTACTTCACCAGAACTTTGAAGTTCTACTATGTTACACCAGAAGTGTGCATAAGGCGAGAAAAGAAGAAAAGAAACCTAAACAACCTTGCAATTAAAATAGTGTAGTCAGGTAGATCTTGCAAAACATAAATACTTATAATTTTAACTGGTTTGGATTTTTCTTTTAGCAGTAATTTGATTTCAAAACAGGCCACAGCAAGGCTTTGCCTTTTTTTCCCCCAATAAACTGAAACACAAAAATATTTTGACCTGTATTTTCACTTTTAATTCATTATTTTCTGCTTCTTTTCTTTTAATCTGACACTGCAGGTGAACTTGTACTTCCTGTACTGATCTTGACAGGTTGTCTCCTTTCTGTACGTTGATCTTAAAAAAGAAGCAAACACAAATTTATTGGACTATGCTGTATGATGCTCTCTGTATTTTTTCTACTATGCCATAGTTTCTAACTGACATTTGAATGTTCTCAAACATGGAAAATATAAAACATGCTCTACAAGTATATTCACAAGCAGTAATTTTCTATAAATTGTATTAATGTTAAACAGAAATCACCAACATGAAACAATTTACGTGTAATTATTGCATCATATTTAATCAGAGTTTAAGTAGCAGGAATAAGGCCTGGAAGCATGGACTCAGACATCCAGGCTAAGCAAAGGTATCCAGCTAGCAGGATGACTAACACTAAGCCATACTGACCAGATGTGCTCTGACTATTTAGACCTGAACTGACCTCCATTAAATTCTAAAGACCAACATCTCCTACTAGAACTATTGATATATTTAATTCAAACTGTAATTTTGGGGCATATGTAAGGAAACTTATATCACCAGAACTCAGGTCAGATGATTCTATGAAATTTCTTTCAACTTGATTCCTTTGGCTCATTCTAAATAAGAAATAATTAGGTAGAAAAGAATCATCAGTATAGATGGAAAGAGACTAAAAAAATGTACCAGTGGAAGTGTTCACTACAGATACCAATAAGAAAGGCAGATTCAGTCAAGTATTGATGAAAATGCCATTTATTGAAATTAATGTAAGACGGACAAGGCAATAGCATAGAAAATTATTTATGCTTTCAGATGCTAGGCACCCTAAATGGTTCAACATTAGGTAGTCTCTTATCAAGGCATGGTATGCCACATAGATCCCATCAACATTGAAGTCTGCTGGCATTGGAGTCTTCAGAATTTTTATAGGCTTTTCTGTTCAGCATTTCTATTCTCAAGCAAAAAGATGTTTCCATGAAAATGTGCTCCTTCACTTATAGGCAAGTACATGATAACAGCCCTCACAGGCTCCTCTATTATGACCAGCTGGTTAAGTTTACCCAGCATCCAAGTGACATGTTCATCTGGTTAAACAAAAAAAAAAACCCTTAAAGAACTACAGCTCTTAAAAACATGCAAGGAGTTACAAATATCAAACTACACTGCTGTGCCCTTAAAGGTTTAAAAGCCTACACAGTCCCTCACTAATGCTGAACCCCACTGCATCACACACACACAAAGTGCACTGGAGGTATTCAGTCTGGAACACAGATTGCCAAAGCACCAGTAAAACAAATTTCAAACTTTTACAGTGTCCTCTTATACAGGACAATTCTTCCCTTCCAGTACTAGCTTTTGCACTGAGCCCCTTCTTTTGATGCAAAGAATGAATGAGCTCTTGCCAGACTTGTCAGTCTTTGATGATACTAGCTCTGCTGTCTGTACTACCTTTCCTAAAAGAGTCATGAAAACCAGCTGTGAACAATATCTGTTTAGCTTACTCCATATTCTTCCTTGAAAGCACTTTTTCCCCAGAATATTGGAAATCAGTATATGAAAACTTAAAAGCCACCTTAGGATATAACTGTTAAGGATAACTGTATCCTTAGTTGTTTTGATTACAGTTTTGATGGTTTTAAGATAATTCTGTAGGAAACACCTTTCAGGATTTTACTTTATTCACAGGTCTTTGAAACAATTGCTTTACCCAAAATTTCTATTTTTTAATTAAGAATCTAGTAAATTAGAAGAAAATACTCATTCTTGTGGAACTGGTCACTTACTTTTTCACACTGAAGGATGGACGAAAGTTCTTTAATCTGTTTGTCCTTTTCAAGTATTTTTTTCCTGAGATTCTTCATGTAAAAAAAAAAAAGAAATTTTCAAATGTAAAACTAAGATTCCATTTTGTGATGGTAAATCACAAATACTCCCACTTTGCCACTCTTACTGGAGTAAGAGTGCTTAAGGTAGCCAATTTCAGATATTCAGCATAGAACAAAGAGAATCAAATTTTAATTTACTTACAGTATTCTGAATTTCAGTTTCACTTAGCTCCTGCATCCAAGTGTCAATGATTTTACTGTTTAACTGCAACATAGGAAACATTAAAAATTTCTTATGATTATAACGTAGTTTTCAATGGGTTTTAATTGGTTACATATAGTTTGCTACATTTTCAAACCTGGTACATGTGACTAGAAAAGCTCGCGTACTCACAAGCTACTTAGTTGGTGGTTAAAATCCTAAAGATTCAATTTAGGATAAAAGCCTGTGATATCACAGGATGTACCCTCAAACAGTTTGCTCATAGAACACACAGTCCCCAAGGGAAAGGCAGACTACCTCCAGTGAAGGTGAAGGCCAAGACCTGCCTGGAATCCAATGCTGCTGTTTTTCACAGCAGACTTCTTCCAGTTTGGAGGCAGCAAGGGCTTTCCTCTTTTCCCAGTTTGGAAAAGCTTCTCACCTGGCTGCTCAAGGAAATGATGTTGCCCATGCCATGGCAAGTCCAGAGCCATATCACACCTACTACCTAAATGCATCTCATTCTCCCCACTTCCTTATCAGGCACCAGCCATCTGTTATCACCCTCACCCCTTCTCCAAACACCTCTCTCCTGCCTCTGCCCTGGTGCTCCAGCATGATTGATGCCTTCACCAAGCACAAAGTTATGTTTGCACCACTCAATGCTCCACTGACTACTCATTATTTTTTCAGAACTGCATTGTGTTGCTTTCTCCACCCACCAGGACCCATCTCCCCTGTGCTCAGCCTGTGCCAGGTACATCTCCATCAAAAGGATTTGTCAGACTAAGAGTTTCAGTTCTTATATCCATATTGCCCTTCATACAACTGAGAAAATGAATAACAAATTTGGAAGTTCCCATCTTAAATAATCATTCATAGAATCAGAATGCAGACTGCTCTGTTTCCAATTGTAGTCTTAAGGCAAGTAAATACAGTCAAACATCTAAGGTTTTTTATTTCATATATGTGGGTCTTGTTTTTATTGCAGGATTAGATTTCCTGGCAGACCTCAACTTGTGTAACACAGTGCAACTCTCTGTAGGTTTTTCCTGGATATACAACCAAAACCAAGTTCTTGAATTTATTTACTTTTAGTGAAAACAGCACCTTGGAAGATTAAACATCATGCTTCATTTATCATAGCCAGTCGATGTAAGCAGAAAAGATCAAATAAGAATAAGGATTGAGCCATAGTTTCATTATAATGTTGGTATGTCCAGCACTTTCACTTAGCCACTTCTTGAAATATCACCTATTTTACATCTATAACTAGGAAGTATATTTTTAATCTTGTTAACAAAATAAATACAATTTAAAAATCAAGCCTAACAGGAACAGAATGAACTTGCCTCAACAGTGTGAAGAAGAATAAACTTTTTCTGAAGATCAAAGTCCAATGAAGGAGTAGTACAGTCATGTACAGGTAAAGACAAGGATGATTGTGATGATGATGACATTTTGATTTAATGCTGTATAACAAGACAGTATATGTTAACATATATTGGTGTTCCATGAATCAGTAAAACATTACTGACGTGCCAGGTTGTTCCCACTACAATGAAAGTACTGGACTGGACTAAGTAAACCCCAGTCACAGCAGAGATGTAACACAGCTAATGTGCCAGAAATCTTCCACAAGAACTCATAACTTGCAATTGCTTAGCACTGAATTCACAAATACAGTGCGCAGGAAGCAAAGCCTTCCACAGCAGAAAACTGAATACACTCGAGGCACAAAGTAAAGCTCACAACCGCTATTTCCCATTTCCACGCTCCCCAGCACAGATGGGGAGGCTCAGGGTCACAGGTCACTCAAGGCCAGCCCTCGCCCCGGGCCGACACTCGGCCTCTCACCTCACCAAAGGCCCCTGCGCCCGCTGCCGGCGGCTCCCGCGCCTGGGGAGGGCTCCTTCCCTCAGCACCGCTCCAGTGGGGCACTGTCCCCCCAGCACCGCTCCAGTGGGGCACTGTCACCTCAGCACCTTTCCTGTGGGGCACTGTCCCCTCAGAACTTCTCCCGCTGCTCCCCACCTGCATCCGCCGCTCCTCGCCGCCGGGAGCCGTTGCCGGAGCAACGCGCTGTTGCCGTTGTCGTTACCGCTGCCGCTGCCGCTGTCGCTGCCGCTGTCGCTGCCGGTGCCGCTGTCGCTGCCGGTGCCGTGCCGGCCCCTCTGGCGGCGGGGGGAGGCCGTGGTGCCCTCGCAGGGCCGGCCTTGCCCGACGCTCCCCGCGTCCCCACTGCCCCCTCCTGGGGCCGGAGACCCCCGCGGGCTCGGCGAGGCGGCATCGCCCCTTCCCCGTGAGACGAGGGGAGTGCGGCTGGGATGCCTCAAGAAGCGGCCGTGCCCCTCACTCCCCTGTGACATGCCCATACTGCCAGACCCAGACGGACAAGAAACCTGGAGACCTCTGGGGAGCTTTAGATACTCCAGATGATTTCTTTCTGGATGTTTCCTTTTTTTTTTTTCCTGAGGTTAAACACTAGGTATTCATGTAACCTATGCGTATGTGGCGCTGTTTTGGCAGTACATAGTTAAACACTTTAGAAAAGCCGCATATTTTTAAATAACCACATTCAGATGAGGTGGCAATTCACAGAATATCTGAGACACTGCAACAGATGTATGGAAAGATCACTTTCAGATCATAAATTGTGCAAAACTGAGTGATCATGTGATACAAACAATCATTTGTACAGGTGCATATGAAGATATGCGTATAGACATATATTCATACATAATTATAACTTGCACATTTTGTTTAAAAAAATCATACTGATAGAAATATTACTTTTTAATATCCTGAGTAATAGCAGTGTCAGTAGCTTACATTAAAAAAAACCTTGACAGAAATAACCAAAATAAAAATCAAACAAGTCCTTTGGCATCCTTTGTAAACATGCCAGTGTGTATTTTCTTCTATTGTTGGCAATGGAATTTCAGAGAACATTTACTCACTTTATATACTCTGGAAAATATTACCTAGCCATGTGTGCCTGGTAATAAAAAATGAAATGCTAAATTTCAGCCTTTTAAATTCAAGTAGACATGAAATCACTTCATTATCCATTCTGGAGTGAGTGTCTGATTGTACCTGAATTCCAAAAGAGTTTTTGTCTTTGCATGTTCAAAAGGCCCAAGGCTTTGTTCTCTATAGGACTCATAGCCTCAAACTGAGAATTCAGCATTTCTGTCAGACTTTTGCTTCAGCACCACAGTTATGAGCTGTGGCTTTGGTACCCCATAGTCACCTCAGACAAAATTATTGATTTTAGCTGCTCAGAACTTGCTATAAAATTGGCTTATTTTAAAAAGAAAGAAATAAGTTTTTGCAATTTTCTAAAAATCTGGTCAAAGTTTATAAAATAACGCAAGCACTGTCCAGCAGTGAGGGCTAATTAGCATGATAATTAGCATTGCACTCTGTACCTCCTAAACAAAGAATGGATTACAAGTTTCAGTCTTCAAAACCACATTTTAATGACAGTGGCACAATCCACAGAGTGGAAAATAATTAAAGGAAATAGAACACACAGTTCCACAATAACATAATTACAGGCCTTATTAAAAGAGATGTGCTTGAGAGAAGCTTCTTTAGATACCACAGGAGCACTGCTGAGTGTTTGTCACAGTTCATGACTTCATCTGCTCTAAAGGTATAATTGAGCCTTTCACTTCCATGTCAGATATTCATGACTCCAGTGTGTTTCTTTGTTCATTGGTTAATTTTGGCAATAGTCTGCTATTGCAAAGGCTGCAGATTTGCTGTGACCTTGTTAATACAGTGGTTCCTTCCCCGTCCTTGTATGCACTGCTTGGTGCAGTACTGACCAGATTTAATTTCTCCAGCAATCCTTAGACACTTGCTGCCTTACACAGAAGTGGACACACAGCAGAGACAGAGTACTGTGTTTTCATATCTAAAATTTCATTTTCCCAAGCAATAATAAATGTTGTAATTGTAGCTCATATCAAAGCCAGAATAGCTAGTGCATTTTAGAGGAGAATGACTCCTTTGTAAAAAAGAGTCAGAGATGGACCATTATTTGCTAGTACCAGTTCCCTCTAATTGCTTTTAGGTCAGTGAATGCCTTTTCAATCAGAAATATCTCCTTTTATTTGCTCCTGATAAGTCTTCTTATTCCATAACGCAGTTCTGCGGCATACAAATTCTTTGATGGGAACAACATCACACAATCGGAATAAGCAGGTTGTTGCAGCATTGTTCCTGTAATTATTTCCTAGAGTTATGTAAAAAAGTGACATTATATAGACAATCCCTGTGATCCAGGACAGCTCACCAATTCTCTGGGACACCCAGTCCTACCTGCCTAGCAAGTAGAGCTGCAGTAGTCTCATGTATGGAGGCACTGACATCTAGTGGGCTCCAACTACATTTCCAGGTGTTCCAAATGTTCAAAAAATCTGTCACAGCATCTCTTTTTGAGATGCTATGACCTTGATATAAATGCATATTTAAAAGTACAATAAAATACTAATAGTTAGAAGTTGAATTTATTAATTAAGGCTGACTCTTACTGTAGTAGCACGAGGAAGATTTGTTTTTAGGAGCTCATGTTCACTGAGCTCTGTCCTTAGCAAAAGCTCTGAAGAAGTCAGTTCAAGTAATGCAGGACTGAACACTTCCCCAAACACCTCTGCAAAAGACAGAAAAATTTTGCTCTGTCATACTTTCTGACAAGCACGTGTAAAATGACAGGGCAAGGCTTTTGATTTCCATTATTATGTTTACATGTACATATGTACGTATGTTCAAAAGCTACATGGGCTGCAGTCCCAGTTGCTGACACAACTGCCACATGCCAGCTCAAGCTAGAAAGAAAAGATGTGATAGTTGATGTCAAAACCATAAAAGCTGTGCTCTCAATATGGTCTTCCCAATGCTCTTAAAATAATTTCAGCTTCCAACTTCCTATATAGACTTTATGTTGTGCCATGAAGAAGGTAAGCTTAATTATTCCTATGCCATATGTGGAGAAACTGTGGAGTACCATATGATGAAACTACCTTCTCACAGTCACTATTAGGGAAGTGATAAAGCTGCAAAAATGCCTTCAGTTATTAAACTACCATTGCATAGTAAAAGGAAGAAGCCCAAAAAGTGTATTTCTATTTCCACAGGGGTCACTTCCTCCAAGTATAAGACAGCCAACTTCTAAGATAAGACAGCTGGGGTGTGGGACTAAATGATTATCCTTCCTGCTCCAGGAAAGGACAAAGACCATGAAAACAACATATAATATACCTAGTCCAGTTCCCTGAAATATCAAGACTTTTGACTACTGAATGTTTGGCAGTTGCTGCGTGCAGTCCTAGTACAACTCCAGTTTAAGTGTTTAGGGGAAGCACAGCAACAGCTGCCACAAGGACCACTGGAAGGGCGCACTAATGTGAAAAGGAGCATTAATTCTCCCTCACAGCACTGTAGTTTCTGGCGGAAGTGTGCTGTTGAGAACAGCTGCTTTCTGGTTCTGTCAAATCCAGTCCCCACATTTTTCATGAAGGCCTGATTGTACACAGGCCAGGCAGCTGGCACTACTGATTTTATAATCTTTGTCTGGTTATTATCAAGCTAAGTTTACAGTTGTTAATGTTGGCAAAGAATCTACAGACTCACACACAAATAAATGCCCTTACCTATTTTAGTAAAACAAGTTTTCATTATTAAATATTCTGCTCCTTTTATTTTTATATGTCTTTTCAATACATCAATAAATGGTAAATCAAATTTACACACATTTATCTGGAAAATCTGGTTCCAGGATTGCTACTGTTCTTCAAGATATTAGCTGGAGTTCTGCAGGGTTGTGACTGGTGCCAGTTGTGACTTTGCCAGAATACTTAATTTCCCATTGTTAAACTGCATTAAATGATTACATAAATATGTTAAGTATTACTAAAAAATATATTATGCAAATATATGCGCCAGTTACATAATCATGAGTGGGAAGAGAAGTGGTGTATATACACACAGTGACAAAAGATGTGACCCTCAGTGTATTACAGAATTAAACAGGTATGAATTCCAACATGGACACTACATTATTTGGATTAGAGGTGCTACCAGTGTGTTTGTTTCATATATGGTGTTTTCACAGGATATAAACTGACTTATGAAGACATTTCTGGGATTGTAATTTTCAAATCTTTGACTCTAAAGCCTTTGGTGTAAACACTACTTCCCATATTGTCAGAAAGCAGTACTGGGAGTCAACTGAGAATCGTTTTAGTTATAAGCTATTACTCTTTACATAAAAATATTTTATTTTAATTATACTATAAACCTTTATATTAACATAATTTTGGTTGGTTGGTTGGTTGGTTGGTTGGTTAGTTGGCTGGTTGGTTTGGGTTTGTTTAGGGAGGGGTGTTGGGTTTGGCGGAGAAAGGTTATTTCTACTTTTGGGTTATGTAACAAGAAAAGTTGAAGATTAGACAGTAGGCAAAGTTATGCTGTTCACCATACCTTCTGGTACAGTGGTCACTCACCTCTTCTAAATTCTCAGAGAATGGGCACATGGCAGGCTTTAATTTCTTTTTCAGCCTGACACAATTCTTCAGCCTAACTTGCAAAATCTTATCTTACAAGTGACCTTCCCTGCTGTCTACCCCACACTTCAGAGCTACTGTTTGATACTATTCCTCCAGCACAGCTCCTCAGCCCTTGCAAATAATTTTCTCAGAATGCATTGGTATGTATCTCTACACACTGTGCATGCTTTGAATTCACCTTCAGCATTCCCTGTGTCAGCATCTGGCTTGTAACTAAGCCTGTGTGCTAAGGTATGGCTTTCCTTACCTGAGCCAGATATATCAGTTTATCCCAAACCCAAATCCCTGACAATGCTTTTGGCTGTGAAGGGTAGTTATAGAGAGGGACCTGACTTTCTACTAGAATCAGATATTAAAGTTTCCAATAAGGGCAGGGCAGACGGCCTGCATGTGGTAACTTTTTAAAATGGCAACAGCAATCTCCAAAATTAGGCTGTTAACACTTTCTAGGATGCCAAAAAAATTTCCAGAGTTTGTACTGAATGGTATGTAATAGGCCTACAGCACACAAAGAAAGAGAATGTCAAGAAAGGGAAAAGCTCAGTAGTGTTTTAAGAGTAATAGAATACTGTGGAATTTAGAAAGCATGGAGTTCTAGGTTGTGATCCATTAAATGAATTTATTTATACATTAAATACAAAATGGGAAAAATCATCTGAACTAGAGTTTTATATGAAATATATAATCACGCAGTATAACAGATCCTCCTCTTGAATAAGTTTAGTAATCACTAGCTGAAGAGTTATTTTCTCCCTCTCACTCACATTCTGAGTGCTTAACACTTGTAAAAAGGGGAAGGATGTTAAAAGTGAGAACTGAAACAGCAGATCCAGTGCCCCACACATGCCAAGCAGCCCATCTGCTAGTGGTGGAAATACTGGCTTCTTAAGGCATTCTCCTAAGAATGAAGTAGTACCACTTTGTTTGGGGCTCCTCAGGAAAGCAGCAACTAAAAGTAGGTTTTCCAAATCATACAGCATCACTCTCACCTACAGGAGCTTAAAGGATGGGAGTCTTGCTCATCTTACATCCAGCCATGTTCTGACGGAAAAGCAATACCAAAGGTGTCAGACAGTGTAACAGAAAGCAGCAGTTTCCTCTCTGGCAGGCAAGGCTCACATGTCAGGGGCAGCAGGCTGCAAGCTTCAGGGAAGAACTAGCAGTATATTGATTTGGGAAGAGTTAGACCTACTCGCTGGCTGTTCATTCCAGCCTGAAAATACTACAAAGCCAGGGCATTACTGGGGTATATCACAGCTGAGGTGGTGCTTCTGCTACAAACTCAGGCATCACTGCTTTCAGTTGTTGGGTATCTCTTTTTGTGGAAATCCATCAACATGAACCGCTGGAAGTCAGTGCCAATGGAAGTTATGAAGTGAAATAATTGCATCTGTAGATCCAAATTTAAAAGTTTTAATGTTGATGTCTTTTCACATATGCTAAATTGATATCATAGTTAATGTAATCATCACTTACATGACTGTAATCAGCCTTCATGAGGCCATATATAGTACTGGCCTCGGAAGAGAGACTAGTGGGACTTCTATATACCAGTAACACCAATTTTAGGAAATTGAAGCTTGCCATATACCTTTTATATGCAAACACTTATACCCATGTATAAACAAGACAATACAAGCTGGAAAAGGTGAATTGATTCAAGAAAAGGAAACACATACACACAATAGCTTTCAGGCCCGGTTCTTATAAAAGGTACAATAGGAACTTTACACAGCCTGGGTTTTGTTTTGGTTTTAATTCCTGGAATCTGACCAGCATGTAAGCAAGATTGCTTCGATTGTTAGTTGTTTCCCTTCTCTGGAATTCACCTCTTGTCATAATGCCATAGGATTTCCTCTGACTTTATCAAATTCAGCCACACATTACTTATTATTTAGATTATGAAATAAACTACTTAACCTAACAAGCAGGATAATTTGCTGGTTATGGTAAGTTGTTGCCCATGTTGCCACAATGTAAATGTTTCTAATTCCTGGACATGTCACAGGTCCTTTCTTCTTGAACATTCAGAAATCATGATGAGAGATGTTAAAATAATAGAAATTACTAAAAGTAGAGACTATTTTCTCCTAATTTGCTTGATTACTGCTGTTGAGTTTTGCTACTGTACTCAAGGTTTTCAAAAACTCTCTTGGGATGTTTTGGTGCTAATGCCTAGTTGCATCTCAGTAGATGTTTATCCAAACATCTCTTAATAAAGGCTTTTTTTTTTTTCTGAACAACTTTTAAAATTTCATCCCCAGTTTACATTTTGAGGTTTATCTGAAAATTATTTTTTGTGAAGACAAGGTTTGACTTACAAAACTCAGGACACAAGAAAAGGGAGCGGGGGCGGAACTTGTCCTCCAGAGCCGGGTCGGAAGGGACAGGCCGGACCGCGGTCCCTGGGAGCGCCGGCATTTCCACGCCAGGGGCTCGGACAGGCGTGCCCGGGGTTCAGCCCCCACCCAGCTAGCGACTCTGTACGGCAAAGGCCGCACCGGCTCCCAGAGTCTCCTTCGCCAGGGCTGGCGGGCGGGCTGACCCTGCCCCAAAGCAGCCGCAGCCTTGGAGCTGCCGATAATGCCCGCGGCTGCCCGGGATGAAAATTCCGCCGGGGCACCACGGCCAACTCTACCACCCCGCCCGCCGTACCCTCACGCCAGCGCGGGGCGCGCCGGGGCAGGAGCGGGGCGGAGCGGGGCTGCGGAGGAAGGCGGCCAGGGCGGAGCGGGACCAGAGCGGAGTGGGGCTGGGCAGGAGCAGCGCCGGGGCGGAGCAGGGCCAGGGCAGAGCAGAGCTGGGGCGGGGCGGCCGCCGGCGCCGCTCACCCGGCCGATCCGGGCCCTGGGCTGACGCCACGGCCCCGCCAATCCGCTGTGGCCGGGCCGGGCCCGGCACCGCCCCCGGCGGCTCCCACTGGGACGGGCCGGAGCGGCCGCCGCCGCCGCGGGTGCCCGGGCTGAGTCAGCGCCCCCGCCCAAGATGAACATCATGGATTTCAATGTGAAGAAGCTGGCGGCTGACGCGGGCACCTTCCTGAGCCGCGCCGTGCAGGTACGGACCGCCCGGCCCCGCCGGGGCCTCGCCGGGACGGAGCTGCCGGGGCGGCCCCCGGCGGAGACGCCCCAGGTGGGGCGGAGGCCGCGGGTGGCTCCGCTGGGCCGCCGCCGCCGCTGGGCCCGGCGCGGAGCGCTGGCCGGGGCGCTCGGCTCCGCCCCGGGGGCCGGGAGGGGCCGGGCCCGCCGCGGGCTCCCCGCTCGGAGGGAGCGCCAGGGCCGGCTGTGCCGGCGGGGGCGAGGCCGGAGCGTGGGCCGGACCGGGCCGGGCGGCGATGGGTGCTGCGGGAGGTCTCCTCCAGCCGGCCCCTTCGGCCGCGGGCTGGGCAGGCTCGGCTGCTCTCCAGGCAGGCTGCAAACAGCAGCCCCGGGGGGCTGGAGGGGGTTAGACAGCCCAAGGTCAGACGGGGAAAGAGGGGAGAAGGCGGCGGCACTGGGGGCACGAGGTGCGCAGGCATCAGCTGCCGGGAGACACGGCCGGACTTTGTGCATGCAAAGGACAAAGGTGTGTCTCGCCTGAAATAAGCATCTGAGTTTTACTGGCTGATAGAAACGTATTCATATCGCTGCTGATCGGTAGAAGTCGAGCTCTGATGTGACACATGAAAGTCCTGTATGTGTGTGCTTAGGCTGTTCGGTTTGTTTTACCTTTAGTATCATTTTAAAGCTTGTTTGATAGCCCGTTGTTTCCTATTCGGTTTTCCCCTTTCTTCGCAGTAAGGGCATATAGCTGTCTTTTGTTCCTTAGCGCTTGTCTCCCTTCCGTATATAATCAATCAAACTTGAACAGATTTCCTGTATGGAGATGAGCATCCAAGCAGTATATAGTAATCCACTTTGGTTTTCTTACTAGTTCTCACTGGGTCACAGTCAAGTTTGGAATGTGGTAAGCATTGTTATCTGGTCTGATCCAGTCTGATGTGTTGCCTTAAATCTCAATATTCAAGCAGAACCAATGATCAGCAGCACAGCA
The DNA here is from genome assembly GCA_037013685.1 of Acridotheres tristis. Classification (NCBI taxonomy): domain Eukaryota; kingdom Metazoa; phylum Chordata; class Aves; order Passeriformes; family Sturnidae; genus Acridotheres; species Acridotheres tristis. The sequence goes on from CM072895.1 coordinate 15,632,373, forward strand.
GATCTCTGAAAATGCAAACTCGTCAAAAAATATTGTTCAAATTTAAATGAACTTAAAGCAGTCATTGTGGCTTCTCTTTGTGATGGAGGTATTTCCATGCTTCCCCCACTACTCCTGGCTTCTTCCACATCTGTCTGCTTCCCAGACCAACTCTTCCTTTCCAGCCTCCACTTTTTGTTTTCTTGTTGGACAAGGAAAAGAAAAAGGAGGTAGAGTTTCACCCTTCATTGTAAAATCTTGTGATGGGACCTTGTGATTTCATTTAACTGTATATGTGGAATCTAACATCGTGGTCTTCACTAAGCAATCTTCACCCTGCTGAGCGGATTTATGGAAGTATTAATAGGAAATAATTTTATATACAAATACTCTCATCTGTAATTAGTAAAAAAATAATTCCAGACCTATCTTTACTGTATTGTAACGAATCTGTAAGGTTTTTGAGACCACTGGGCATAGTTTTAAAAGCCTTTTAAACAGCAGTAGTAGTACACCCATGAATAAATTACCTTCTTCTCTATATGGCAGCTGAACTTTCTCATGACTGCAGTTTGCTTTTATGTAGAACTGCAAATGCCAGAAGCATTTATCAAGATGTGCATACTATCAAAGTTGGTTAATCTACATGTGATGGAAATTAAAACAAACTTGGACAATGCAATTTACTTCTATTGTATTTTGTTTCTTACTGGCCTCCAAAGAACTTGTTAAGAATGAAATTGGACAGTCAGAATGCTTCCAGTCCCATTAACTTCCTCATTGGTAAATTTGTTAGCAACTTAATTGTAAGGCAGATTCTCCTGAGAATGCCTGACTTTGAGCAGCGGGCTGTCAAGGGATGAGATCATTGTTGTTGGGAGGAACTACTGCTCTGAAGAGAGGCAGGCAAAGCCCTCACTTCCGGCTTTGCTTGGTTCCCTGATGTGAAATGCGGAGCTTCTCCCTGTCTGGGATTGAAAAACGAGCTGCTTGTGCATTAGTAAGACTTGGCATGAATTTTGTATCAAGTGAAATGAATTATCTGATGGATTTATTTAGCTAAATGAAGTTGTATTGTAATTCATGGTCGCTAAAATGACAGCTTGGATGAGAACAGCAAAGGTCATCTTACTGTTTCTGTGAGGCAGAGCAGGATATCTAAAGAGTTTATCGAACACTGGTTTGTCCTATTCTAAAAAGCAAAACATTCGCCACCCCCAAAGATATATATTTTACAACTTCCCAAGAAAGTTTGTTTTAGCTTTTAATCCTTGTCGTTAGAAGCTTTAATGTCTAATTATAATTTAAATCTCCTTACTGAAGTTTAAACTCCCTATTTTTGTCCTGTTTCCTCTGGACAGGGCAGGACATTTTTTTCAATATAATCAAGGTAGCCGCAATAGCAATCTGTTTTGTCTTCAGGTTTTACATGAGGATAATTGACAATTACAAAATATGCAAGATTGGGGTAATCTTTTAATTTTCTTTATTACCTCTGGACTTTCATTTTGGTTAATATTTTAAAGCACACTGTGCAAAATTGGACAAAATGCTTCATGTGAGAATTCTCAGTACCAAGTTTAGCAGAGGATTTCTTCATAATGTTGTAAATTATCTTTTGCATCCTTGTCTGATTAACATCCTCTTGTCCTTTTTTTTTTATCTGATAGTATGGATGTGTTGGTGAAAAGAGTAGCTTTCAAATTTATCCTTAGATTTTTACTGATGACTGGGGAATGGTTATATCTTCTAAAACATCATCTTCAAACTAATATAAGTGATTGTTTTAAATTTGTCCTGGAAAATTATTTCTATGAACTGAATGTTTTTAACCTGACTAACTTGCAGTTCACAGAAGAAAAGCTTGGTCAGGCAGAGAAGACTGAACTGGATGCTCATCTGGAGAACCTTCTCAGCAAAGCAGAATGCACTAAATTGTGGACAGAAAAGATAATGAAGCAAACAGAAGTATTATTGCAGCCAAATCCAAGTAAGGAGCCCTTCAGGTTTTTGTTTTCAACTTTGAATTAATAGATATGCCAATGTAAATATTTACTGCAATAGCTATTGCATAAGTAATGACTAAATACAGCAGTTTTAAAATTTGAAGGGTGCAGTTATGGAAAGCACATTTTGAAGAGCTGGTAAGAACTGGAGACACTGCCAATTGCTGGTGCTTCCTGAACCTTTCAAATGGGGAAAACTTTATACACAGCTTTTTAAACTGTTGTATTGGTTCCATACTCTGCTGAGTCTCAGGTTGATTGTTTTTTTGAATTATTTGCTGTTTAATTGAATTTCCCATTCTAATTCCAGATATCTTGGATAGCTGTAAGAATTATGAAATTTTTCATGGGGTAAATACAGTGGCTCAAGAAACTTAATTACTATTTCTTTATTTAAACTCTCTGCACAATATAAATCAGCTTGAAGGAGGCAAGATTAACTAAAACACCTGTCTTCAACAATTCTATTACTAAAGGATTAGCACCCTACTTAAGCAATACAAAAAAGTGTCAAATATTATTTCATCACTATTGAGTCTCTTACTGAGAAAAAAAATGGGCAGAAGAAATGAAGTTTTATGGTGTGTTAATTTTATTTGTTTCTAAAATTGCTGTTACAAGTAGTAATGTTGAGGAGATCAGTTTCAGACTCATCCTACAGTTGTACTAAGGTTTGGAGCTATAAGAATTTATTTAGTGTTTAGATCTAAATGTTAAATCAGCACCTGGTGTCTAGTCAGTGGGTGAACGTCACTGAAAAAATCCAAACCTCCTTTAGGTTTGCTCAAATGATAATTTTATAAAACTGCTACTACCTCTGCACTGAAAACATAAGTATTTTCCTTGTAGTGACATACTGAGCTGGGATTTATTACTCAAGGTAAATCATATACTGCTAACACTTCTCTAATGCCAAGTAGATAAATTATTTATTACAGAGATGTTTGAAATATTACTTTGGAAGTGTGTTGCATCTTTTAGTTCCGTAAAAACAGCATTTAAAAAATAAACCAACTAATCACGTGGGAAGGATGCAGTAGAACTTGCAGAATATTCTGTCTCAAATTTCTGCTTTTGTCAAGGCCAGAGGAAATAGCTGTCTTTTTCATTCAGTTCAGTATTTGTAATAGCTCGTGGACTTTTTCAGAAACTTGTAAGCTTTGGATATTGAGGCAGCAATATTCGAAGCTGACTGAAGGCTAGTGGAAGTGTATAAAGAAGTTTCAGTAGAAGGATGGTATATGGTAGTGTCTCAGTTCTGCTCACCAGTCCATTTTCTGATGGCTAAAAATACTCAGCATTGAGCAGTGATCTTTGTGAATGTAACTTCAGCTGTTAGCTGGCCTACTTGGGAAAAGGATCACATGCTGCAGAGAGCTGCTTTTGGTAGTTGTTAATGGAGTGACCCTGTCTGGGGGAGGAAAAATCACTTTCAATTTCATTCATAATTGTACCTACACATCACATCCATGTAATAGTCCAGTAATTTTAGATTACTTTCCAGTTCTTTTGTGATTTAGTAAAAAATAAATATTATGGCTTGAATAAAGACAACAAATCACTTTTGATTATTTTTGGTGCACTCTTGTTGCCTGGGAATGCACTAGTACTCATCATTGTCTGTCTTAAATTAATTTTTGTGACCTTCACGAGAGAGTAGTTATTTAATCCACTGCTGTTGAAAGTTGTCTAATTAACAAGAAGAATTAAAATGGCAGGTTTGTTCACTGGAAAGCTTCTTTGTAGTTGTGTGTACTATTGTAGACTGAAATGAGTTCATACTGACTGTATAAATAAAGCCAGCTAGGTGGGAAATGAAAGCAATCAGTCAGAGAAATTGGGTATTGTATCTGAGGAGTTTGCTTTTTCAATTACAGAGTCCCTTTTTAGGTGTGTGAGGCCTTTCCACCTAAAAGCTCCCTGTGTCTTGTTATTATGATAGATGGGTAGTAATGCTCACATAGTCTTGACAAGTTTTTCTGATAATTTTATTGCTCAGACTAAGAAAATAGGGAAACATGAAATGAAACATTTTCTAATTATTTTTAATGGTTTCTTTCAGAGTATTTCAAGGGAGCATGTGGCATGGGAAAGAGGATATAATTTGTGGGGCAATCAAAATTTCAGAATATCTTAATAGGGAACTTAAAGTAGTTGTCAAACTTAATTTCTACTGCTAATTGTAGTGAAAAATTTTCATCTTTTTCCTGGAGGGGGAACAAAAGACTGGTTATTAAGGAGAAGGGTTCTGTTATTGCTCTTATTGCAAAGACTTCTGATCAAAATTCTGAAAAGCTGTATAACTATGCTAATGGAGAAGAAAAGTATAAATTTTCCCTTTCCCAGATGGCTCTAGGAAACACTTGAACATGGCACGGCAAGCATGGACCATGGTCAGTTTTCAAGAACAGGATCTCCAGCTTAACATTGTTCACTTAATGTTGAATTTAATGGCTGGATTTTGAAATTCCTTTTTTGTGTTCCTTTTTCTTTTTTGTTTGTTTCTCTTTCTAACTTGTGCTTTGAATGACAGTAATTATTTCAAATAAACATTTTTAGATGCCAGAATAGAAGAATTTGTGTATGAGAAGCTGGACCGCAAAGCACCAAGTCGCATGAATAACCCAGAGTTACTAGGCCAGTACATGATTGATGCTGGGAATGAATTTGGCCCAGGAACAGCCTATGGTAAGAAGTAAAAAAACCCATAGATATAGGCTTTTTTAACAATATAAAATTACATTTCTTGTCTTCCTCTAGATAAAACAGTTTAATGACATTTATATCAGTATGAGTTGACTTGCTGTATAACTGTATAGCTGAGCATTAGGAGATCAATGAGGAGGTTTCTGTCTAAATCTAGAAATGAACTTGTGGTTGGAAATGGTATCCATCTTCATGGATGGATAATTATCTTACCAGAGCAACTACTTTTGGAATTTAATGTCCCTGTTAAAGGAACACATCTGCACATTTGATAGTATTTATTGATTTTATTAGTTGTTTGGAGTGAAAATGTTACCTGAAATTGACTTCTGTAGTAAGAAACTTCTCTAACTGTACAGTATTCCTACTTTTCTTTATATATAATATTTTGATAAGGGTGGTAGTGTGGAATACAGTCTAAATGTTATTCCTTCTCTAGTAAGCATATACCTATAACAGGATGGTTGGGGATATTGCCTCTAATATTTTTACATTGCTGTTAATTTAAAAGTCTAATTCTATTGTTCTCTACAACTCTTAAAGTTGCTGATACAAATTCAGCTGTTAATTTAATTTAAACAACTGAAAAATGCAGGTGTCTGTACATATTATGGTATGCGAAGTCTGATAGTTCACTCTCTTCAAGTCTTTCTTCAAAATTACTGTGAGGAGGGAAAACTTGTTCTGTGAAGAATGAGTTCCTTGTGCCTGTAAATAATGATGTTCCTTTTCAAAAAAGGAAAATCCCATTAAATGAAAGTAAATGTTTCATAAAATTCTTATGCCATAATCAATAATAGCAAGCTTTGTTCCTTTGTTTACACCCACATGATTTTATGTATCTGTGGTCTTCCTTCTGATCATCAGCCTCAAGTCTTGCTTTCTAGCATTCAACAGAGTTGTACTTATAGGTACACTGTCCCTTGAGTTGCAGAATTTTTTGAATTCAGGCAATTAAAAAAAATGTTTGCACATAGATACACAGTTAGAATTTCACGTGGTATCATCAGATCTTGGTTCTCTGAACACTTAGTGTCCTTTCTAACTACGCAGTGTCAGGCTATTGAAATTCCTTTTGATATACTAACTTCAGTTTCAGTATTTGCAACTAGATTTCAAAGTATTGCTCAGTTAATGTAGAAATGCATATTTAGAAGTTTGAGTAGATGGGGGCAAGGAAAAGCACATTCTTTTCCAATATCTTAATAAGCTTTTTCCTTGCTACCAATTACTCCTGTCTTAAGAATGTTGTATAGGAGAGGAAATTGTTAGATTAAAATAGGTATGATATCCGGTTCTGAAATAACTGTTCACTATGGCGTTGCCATAATTAGTGCCATTTCTACAATGTGGTCTCATTGAAATCTTACCTTGACCTGTGATTTTTCATAATAAAAATAGTTTGGATTGTTGTTTGTGTGGTTGGTTATTTTGGTGTGGGGCTTTTATTTGTTTTTATGTTGAGTTTTTTGGTGGTTTTCGGTTTGGAGTGTTTTTTCTGGGGGGGGTGGGTTGAGTTTCTTGCACATTATTTTTCTTTCTTTTGAAGGCCCTTTTCATGGCATTGGATTATTTTTCATACTGCTGGCCTAAACTTTCCTGACTGTAGCAACCTGCTTTGTTAACCTCCTGCATGAAAAATATGATTAATATATTTTTCCCTTGCAGGAAATGCACTCATAAAATGTGGAGAAACACAAAAGCGAATTGGGGCAGCAGACAGAGAGCTAATTCAAACTTCTGCTATAAACTTTCTCACTCCCCTAAGAAACTTTATTGAAGGAGACTATAAAACTATTACTGTAAGTGGAATTGTACATTTTTCAAAATTTCGCACCAATTGTTACTGTCAGTCTTTAGTAGTAGATAATGGTGCATTATTACTTCCTGCAAGGTAACATAGAAAAATTCAAGTGAAATTTGTGCCTTTGAAATATTTTCTGTTTTTTGCCAAGATAAAAACAAAATAATGATGAAAACGCTTCTTTGGTAACTATTGTTCCATGAGAAGTGTGCATATTAAGTATAAACTGTGTGAGAATGATGAGTATCTAGTTCTGCCTCTCTCTTCAACTGAAGAACTTTTTTTTACATAATACTTCATTAAAAGCATTTCCAAGTAGATAGTCTTTTGCTTGTGAGTATGTGTACCTGTTCTCACAAACTAACCTAACTCACTTTCAGAAAGAACGTAAACTGTTACAAAATAAAAGACTGGATTTGGATGCTGCAAAAACCAGACTGAAGAAGGCAAAAGTTGCAGAAGCTCGAGCTGCAGTAAGTAGAGGGTTTTTTTTAGTTGGTCCATAACTTTCAGACTTACTGATACATATTTATCAACTTGACTGCTTGGTTATGTTTCCAGTCCTAGCTTCTTACCCTGGTTGTTTTTCCAGGTACTTTTGTAAGAAATGCCTTAGTGGAACACAAGGAAACAGAAGTGAGTTACTGATCAAGGTGTTAGTCTTCTACTTTTAAATATTCCATCAAGTTGGACTTAGTTATTCTCTTCTTGTTTTATAGTAGATAAGTCTATACTGTCAAAAATTAGTTGATACAACATGCCAATATGGGTGTAAATACAAATACTTGAATCTCTGCAGATGTTGAAGTGTGTGTATAATTGCTTTCAACTGATGAACCTATCTATACTTAATTTCCTTATGTCAAAAATATTTGTGGCTTCTCTTTATGTACTGCTTACTATTTTACACCACCAGAGGTGAGACTCTTCAACTCACATGACTTAACCATTCTGATTCCCTCAAAAAATGCTTATTCGAGGAGATTAAATTGAAAAAAAAGTTACTGCTTTTTAAACTCTTAAAATGCTCTAAGTGAAGAAATGAACTGTTGACTGTGTGTAGTTTCATCAGTGTATATTTACAGTATTTTCATAGCTATCTTCTGACTGCATTCCTAAAGGCTCAGCAGTTAATGATGGACAGTGAAGTGATTTCTGCTATAAGGGTTAATGCAGTAAGGGTCATGCAAATTAAGAAATCCAGACAATTTAAATACACAGGGACGGTGTGCGTGATGGAGGGGCAGAAGAAGGACTGTCAGATTTTGCTGTTTTTTCTAAATGGGTGTTTTACCTGAAAGATCTGAGAGACATCATCTTGAACTTTGAAGTGTGTTGCATATTTGGGATCATGGTCCATCTAAAAACATAATCTCTACTTGACAGATCTGCTCTTGTGTGTCAGTTCATGTCATGCACGCTGTCCCTCTGTATTTAAACCCATCTGTATTTTTAAGTTTATGCATGCATTTTCTCTTATGTAAATTCTATGCAAAAAGAGTCACTTCTCTATTTGTCAGGCTTTCTTCATTTGTAAGACTGAAAATGGAGAGCAGGGAAGGGTTTTGATCAGCAAGTAGTGCAGTTTAGAAGCAATTGATGGAGCAGCATTGGATAGTAAACTATTCCTTTGCTTGGCTTTGTTCAGAGTTAAGTTTAAAAAAAAAGATTTTATTATTAGCTTCATTTCTGGTGTGGTAGCAGGTATGTATGTACCTTAGTTTCTAAAGCAATGAAAAGACCATAAGGAATTGTTCCCCTTGAGCCTGGTATTAAAATTTTATATATATTTATAAATATGTATGCATTGTTATACTGAAGTTTTAATTCCATCACCAAGGCAATCTTTCAGAGCTTGGTGCCAATTGCTGCTGCAACTACTTGATCCTGAGTATTCATCTAGCAATTATGCAATTTTATGCACATAATTTAGTGCTGGAAGAGCATGAAACTCTAAACCTCTTCGCTATTTTGCCTATACTTTAATTTTAATTACATTTAGACATCAATGTGCTTGTTTAAGAAGTATCAGATTGCCAGCAGAAATATCAAAATTGCTGCTCTTCTTTATCCTTTGCAATATAGAAGTGAAAACTAACCTGCATGTAGGTGTGATGCAAATGGGTCGCATTCTACTGGGTCCCTTATTTATAAAGGAAGAAACCTAACAAACAGGGCTGGACTGATAGGTTAGTGAAGTGTACTGAGCTACGATGCAAATTTTTATGCTTTACTATTTTCTGTGATAGGTTAAAGTACTAAATTTATCTGCATGTGATTACATATTTTTGTAACTGGGAAAATAACTTGAAAGTTACTTATTCTGTGCTTACTGTACAGCTGGAACAGCTTAGTTCAGTGTTTAAAATCAAAATCGAAACTGTTTTATTTATCTGTATTCACTTCACAGTCTTACTTAGCTTAAACTTGCAGTGCTTTGTGCTGATAATCTATTTACCTGCTATATTCACAGTGTTGTAACTTGCTTTTGTTTTTTTATCTATACACTTAAGCAACTAAACACCTCTCAGCCTGAAGAGAATAACATTATGGTAAATGTCTCTTACATGCTCAACTTGCTGCATGTAAAATGGCTAAAGGTTTGTTGGCCTCCTGTGTTCATTCATTTTCCTGTCAAATGTTTCCTCTTGCTATCCAGCTCATTTTGATCTTGTTTCAGATGTTTCCATTCTAAAATGGATTGGTGTAATGCACTAAATACACTTATGTCAGTGCAGCATTGAATGTTATTTTTATCAGATCATTTCTGATAATTTGAAATACACAGTATTATATTCTAATTTCTGTGATTCTATGAATGTAAACTTAGAATACAAAGGAGTTAATTTTTCACTTCTGAAATTATTTTCAGCTGTTGGAGGAATGATTAACTTTTCCTATCTTTTTAGTATGAGTACAAGTGAATTATGTGAAGTAGCCAGAACTATGTAGAAATGATACCTTTCAAGCAATGTGTTACAAAGAACTGCAACTGAAAAATGTCACAGAAGTTAATGGCTAAACATAGAGTTAGAATGTATCCTAAACTTGTTGCAAGGACTCCCTGGTGCAGCCGGTTTTAGCACCGTAGTTGTGATAGTGGAAGGGATTGATTTGTTATGTGCAGCATAGACTGTTCTGCCCAGCCTGTTCTGGCTGGGGTTTGGATCTGCACAGCATATTGGGTCTCATCTCAATTTAGTGTTTCAGATTGCTCAGCTGTAATCAGATTTAAAAAGGAGCAAATAAACTTGTTTGTTACAGTTTGCTCCTGCAACCTTTATACACATTTCTTCCTACTCCTGATTGTGTCATCATCTTAAAATGTCAGGAGATGAAGGTTAAAGAAGAACCACATTGCAAGAGGGAATTGAAAGAGCAAGCTGAAGTAATTAACTTTTTGACTAATTCCCTTGCAGTTCTATAATTTTGCTGTGCTGCATGCTACTACTCTAATACTCAATTTGAGATACCTCTGTAGCATTTTTAATTAAATTTAGGTTTCAGTCAAAGTGCTTGTGAAATAGAAAACTGGTAATGAAATTAGCAAGAGAAAGCATTCATGTGTCTCAGTGTAAAAATGAGAATAGCTTTCCATAGTTTTCCATTATCATAACACATTAAGGTGACTTAAATTCCTCCTAAGGTAATTTAGTTTGTCTGATTCGTGCCATTTTTAAAGTAGTTATGTCTTGAGTTGTAATAGCTTGTTTTACGTAGATTCTTGTAATATATGAGTTCTACAAGTCACACTCTCTTCAGTATCTAACTTGTTTCATAGATGTAATGCTATCCATATTCATAATAGATTCATTGTATATGAAGGGCTCTGGGCAGCTGACTTGTAGCACTCCTCAAATCCCTGTGAAGTTCTGAGGACAGGAAAGTACTTAAAAGCCAAAGTGTGATTACTGTAATAGAGTACCACCAATGTCTAAGTTTGTATGTTTTTATTTTTTCCTCCCCCACTTTTAATGCTGACTAGATATGGGCTGAGGAAGTGACAAAAGTAAGTAAACAATTTTAAAATTGCAGAATTCTGAAATCATAACTTGTGCTGGTCTACTGTAATAAAGGATATTACATGTTGATTTCAGTCTGATGCAGCCTAATGCATTACATCAGAGTGCACTGGGCCCCTCCAGGGTCTTTCAGGTTTCAGTGGTGAAACAATGCCCTGGGCTTGTTTTATAGTAAACTATTTCTGGCTGTCACTTAGTACCACTACTGTATGATTCTCATGGATACAATAGACAACTGCAGGACTTCTCTCAAAATTTACTGCTATGGTTTCCTGTTAAGAACGAGTTTATTTGAAAATTTTCAGAAATATTTGCACTAGTAATCTAAACTCTCTTGAAAACACTGATCTTCAAGTTTTACCCAGAATATGGAATACCTCACCTTTCTCTCCAGTGTCACTAGATCTTCAGCAGCTTAAGTTAGGGGATAGGCACATCTGAAAACTGCACCTGCCCTGGAAGCTAGTTTGTAAGCTTAGCATTAGCCTTGGATGGGTGTTGCAGCCTTGTCTGTCATGCCATCCCTTGCCCAGGGACAAACTCAGGAGCTAATGGAATATTAGGCAGTAGCTGCTGTGGTGCCTTGAGAAGGGCTGTCCTTAGGCTCACTGGCTGTGAGGGGGTGTGCTAACAGGGAAGGAGGGATTTCTGTAGAGGAGGAGTAATTAAAAGTATGTCAATAAACGGAGAGGAGGGGCTTTGGACTATGGTTTTTAATGGGAACTAGCTAGGCAGCTGTGGGAGGTGTAGGGAGAAGATGGAATATGCAGCTTCAAGTGAAATCTTGGGAGTTGCTTTTCCAACTTTCTTTGAGTTATGGTGCACACAGGTGAGGATGAGTGTGAGTTCAGAAGGAAGGAGGCATTTAAAGTAAAAGGAGGGTTAACTGTAAAAGGAAGGTGAGGTCAACTTTGATCCCAAAGTTTGAGAATTATTTAATTAATTAAGTAAAGTAACATTTGCAAGCAGGAAACCTGCCTGCTGGTCCTATACTGGGGAAGAAATGGCAGGGAAAGAATACTGCTGTGGTGAAAACTAATCTTGAAGCTATTTGCTTTTCAGAGACAAGGACAAGCAATTTTAAGGCTAGCCAAATTCAACAGATTGTGTCTTGGAAAGAAGAAATACTACAGAGTGCTTAACTATAGCATAAAAAAGCCAAAAAGCTTTAGCTCTTATAATAAATTATTTAATTCAACATACCCTTTTTTATTTAGTATATAAATAGCAGAGACTGTTGAGAAGAAATGAAACATTATGTACAGCCAGTGGCCCAGTAATCCATCCATGTTTCTAAAGGCAATCTGTCCTCTGTGTATGAGAGTTGGAAGAAGAGATTCATAAATGTATTCAAATTAAATATAAGCTTCCCAGCAAAGGTTTCAGACGATCCAGTCACCTGTGGCTCAATTAAAGGGTTTTTTTTTGAGTTAGAATGAAGGATGTGCATGGTGGCAATGACAAACTTTCCTCAGTTTAGCTTCCTCTAACTCCGCATTTCAGAAGGAATATTAAATACCAGGTGCAGCTATATATCCACTACCAGTGTTTTACTGAAAGCATGTCTAGTAAAACAACATTAAGAGGGTGATTTTATTTCATATGTTTTTATAGGTGTTGTCCCTTCACTACAGGATTGCACAGTACTTCTAAGAGGTCCTGTACTCCTGTGAAATCTGGGGAGATTATTTACATATGAATACTCAAATTCAAGACCTGGGGATCATATTCTGTAGTTGCAGAGCAAGTGCCATTTTGAGGGATCTTCATGAGACATACCTAGTGAGGTCTTTTATTGGTCCCAAAAACACAATACAACTGCAGCTGGGAAGTTTAGTCTTGCATTTCCAAGCTCTTCACTCTGTTCAGAAACAAAGGTGATCAGGCCATAAATTTCCCAGATTAAAAGTGACCTGGTTTTCACTTTTACCCCAAGATGTAGAATAGATATGCTGTCCTGCTACTGTTCACCTAGAGTACTGAAAACAGGGATGGGCAAAACTGATTAAAGACGTCATCACATAGTTCATGTGAATCTCTATAAAACCACTGCATTGGGCTTTTGTAAATATATTTTAAGTCACTCTGTACTGGCTAAGTTCATGTGTTACCACCTACTTTCTTACAGAAAGTAGATTATTTGCTAGAATGTTGTTGCAACAAATATAATCATTCTGATGGGTATGTCCCCTTCTTGTAAGTTCCTATTCTCCTGTATTTACTTACCTGACAGGGAGACAGAAACACATTAGCAACTGCTGACTTCAGAGAAGCAAGAGACAAAAGTATTTCTCTCCAGATAAATGATTTACTTATTCCTTTGATGGTTTTTTTAAAAGAAAATTAAGGTGGTGCTTTTCTTCCCCTCTTGGCTATCTGATTAGCTTTTTTCCGTCTGTTTGTTCTTACATTTCTCTCAAAGACTGACAGATGGATTTCACTGATACTAATTCAGATTTAATCAGAAAATTCCAAGCAAAGATTCTTTCCTCAATGAACTTTGAAGACCTAATTAGTTTGAAACTTGATACAAACTTGCTATCTCAGTTTTGAGTAAGAAGCACACAGTTCTCTCTAGGTGCTTCTTCACTGTTTAATTACTGTGTAAGCCCTTGCAGCTGCAGTGACTTCAGATGGAAAAATATTTCTTAGAAAATCATTCTTCTGTGCTGTTTTCTGAGACTCCATATGACTTTTCATACTGATTAACATTAGCTGAATGCAAGAACAGAATGTTTGCAAACACTTAAAATGCTTTTGAAACCAGTGCTTTACTGGTATCACCTCATTAATTTTCCTGAAAATATATTTCCTTCTTTGTTGAGAATAATAATTGCTGCATCTTGGACTTAATGTAGATTTTTGCCCTTAGGTTTGTTTTTAGAAACAAGGCACTAAATGAATATAAGCATTGAGGCGAGTTAATCCAGTTTCCAGGCTGAGGACATTCTGTCTTGGAACAACGAATCTTGGAGCACATATTCTGTATATGTGTGTTTGGTGTCCTTTTTTCTTTCCCCCCCAAAAAAAGTATGCTAAAGTAATTTTGTCTGTGCTAGATTGAAATAATTTTAAACTAGTGTGACACTGGTAACTTACTTAAAAATTGTCGAGAACTATATGTAACAGGGAATAAATTTAAATTATTGAAATATGAAACTTGTATTATATCATTTTAATAGATTTTACTCAAACTGTAACACAAAGTGTTAGAACATTTTGTGTAGTTCAGACTTATTTATTTTCAAAGACTCCTTGATTACAAGCTCCAGAAATAGTTATAGTAGTTTGGTGGCCAGTATAAGACATTAAATTATAAGACATTCTGGTAAAACATCACATCAGAGATTTATGTACAGCTGATTGCTGTGCAATTACCTGGCAAAAATAACATGAGATTTACCCTGAATTGTTTCATCAGAGAAATAACCTGTGAAGTTAATGTATAGAAAAAATTACATAATTCTTGGCTGCCACTGGTACGTTGACCAAACCTCTGGTGCAGATGTGGTTGTGCCAGTGAACACTTGGTTTGTTCCTGGGAGAGGTGGGATGATACTGCTGGCAAAGAAATGCCTTTCTTTTGCATATGTAGTAAGTGTCTGATAATAAAGCTGCTTGCTGTGTACACAGGACCTCGACATTTCTGAACCCAGAATGCAATCACTGTTTTTGCCTAGTAAAGACTTGCAAAGACAAAGCCCGTTTCAAACACCTAGCTTGTGATTCATGCACGTGCATGAGCAGTTCTGCATCAAGTGGGACTGCAGCAGTGGGCAGGTGTAGCACAGAGCACTGCACAGTACCTGATGTGCATCTTTCTTCCAGTCTGAGCAGGAAGTGCGAATTACTCAGAGTGAATTTGACCGTCAAGCAGAGATTACCAGGCTGCTGCTGGAAGGAATCAGCAGCACACATGTGAGTACCCAAAAAGTGTTGAGGGGGAAAGCCAATATCTGGGCACCTTCTAAAAATAGCTGCAGTGAACTGCTTGGGAACTCTGGTCTATGAGGTTTCACTTCAGTGCATTAAAGCATCAAACCTCAAGGGATGGGTTTTTTTGTTTGATTTTTTTTGTTTGTTTGTTTTGGGTTTGGTTTTTTTTGTTTTTTTTTTTAATTCTAATTTTTAGTTCAAATTAAATATTCAATTTTTAAATTCTAATTTAATATTTAATTTCCCATTAACCTTTAGAATACAAGAGCTTTCATTTTCATTCTTTATACCCAGCTTGCCATTTATCAGATCATTTGTTGAAACCACAAAAACGTTTATTCAAGTATGTAAATTTTTGTCATGTTTTATCCTGTTTACCTGGTAAATCCAGGCACTATGCCTATCTGGTGTTTATCCTTAAGTGCCAGCATTGGCACCTGAGGAGGTACCTACTCTTTCTAGTGCAGCATGGTGCCCTTTTAGACTAAACACTGGAATTCTTTCTTCTGTGTTACAGGCACATCATCTCCGCTGTCTGAATGACTTTGTTGAAGCTCAGATGACCTATTATGCACAATGCTACCAATATATGTTGGATCTCCAGAAACAACTTGGAAGGTAATACTGTATAAATGTCAGGAAAAAGCTCAGGTTTTTGATAAATGCTTATGAATAGTAGGAAAACTTACAGATATAACAATGGTGAACACACAGGCATGCCAGACTGAGAGAAAATGTATCTATTCTCAGGTAATTAATATGTAATTACCCAGTGCACCTACTTCCCTAAGCCTACACACAACACTAATGCTTTTTGAGAGTTGATCTACTGAGATTTTATATATTGTGTAATTGAGGAAGGTGAGCTCTTGGTAACCTCATTTAATGTGACAAAAAGGAATTTCTAGAGATTTATTTCTAATTATTCACTTGTCTTATGCTTCATGCTACTAAACCACTGTGCAATGTGGGAAAAGTTTTTATGCTTACTATACATTCCTGTTGCCTCTTAATTTGCTACAGATCATTATCTGATTTTTCTGATGAAACCGTGTTCTCAACTCTTAACTGAGTTGCCAGCATAGATACTGTATAGGGGAGAATCTACTTCATCCTATCTATTATCCAGAGCACAAACAGTAGAATGAACAAATTTGTCTTGTTTTACTGTTTAATGAGTTTAGCATTTTTAAAGCAAGAGAAGAAACTGATATTAGTTTGTGCTCTTAATTCTTTTTGGGTGATTGGTGGGACTGTAGAGAGATCTACATTCTTACACTTCATTAAGTTTCTCAGTTTTAATTCTTCACAAATTACCCTTTCTTAGAGTTACACAGGTCGTGTAATTTACATGAGTGCATGCACTGGAGAATTGTCTGTACTTAGTTTACTGTAGTGTCTGTTCTAGGTAACTGTCTCTGAGGTCTCTCTGTTTATGTTTTCTCTGACAAGGAAGTAAAAACAAGTGTTCTTGAGGCTTATCCTTTTCCTGACTTGCAACTTCCTGTGGCATTTGATTTCCTCAGTTTGTTTAAATGTATAGTTTAAAGACCTTTTTTTAGTCTTGAAAAAGACTTTAAACTACAAAATTGTAGTTTGAAGTATTTGAAACTTCAATTTAAAAAAAAAGCTACATCTTTAAAGTTACATCCCAATCTCGTATACATTCCAGATATTCAACTATAAAATGTGATAACACATAAATAGAAGTTGTGGTATTGAAAGCTTGAAATCAAACATTTACACTATTAAGGAAAAGCAACTTTTAAATAAGTAATTAAATGAAATATATTTACATAACTATTTTGAGAGGATATTTTTAAAATGTGTACTCTTATCCTAGCATATTTATCAAACAGCCTTAAACATAATACCCTTATTCTAAGGAAGAACATATTCATCTTTAAATTCTGTTTTAGAATGTATAGCTTGTTCAAGAACTGCTGTTTTTGTTTAAAATTTGTGTAAACTGCTACCAGGTATTTAAAAAAGTATATTTGAAAAAAATAGTGCCTTTAGGAAGACAGAAGGATGTATCTTTATGTGGCTGTGATCTGATTAGTTTTTTAATAAGATTACTATGACTGGTAGAAGACCAAAAAAGCATGGAAGCTTTATAAAATTCTAAATGCCTCTAAGAGTGAAATGAAGTTTCTCTGCCTACGTGGATTAAAATTGTTATGGTATTAAAGCTTGGGTGTGTCTTTCCTTCCTTGTGCAAGGGAATCCCACTGAAGTATAAGAGGGAGCACTGGGCCAGGGTCTCAGGTTGTGCCCCTTGCTTAGGAAGTGTCTCCATTTATAGGGATGTGCTGTGTAGCCCTTGCATTAAACAAGCAGATGGGTTGGGTTTGTTCTGTGCTCCTGAGGTTATGCAGGCACGAACAGACCAAATAAACAACTTGGGCAGCTCAGCTAGATTTTGTTTGTCAAAAACAGACACAGCCAGTGCTGTGTTGGTTAACACATAGTGCTGAGTTACACAACCTTTCACACTTCTAAGGATGGTATTGTGCAGTATTCGCATATAAAAGCCAAGAACTGTGAAGGACTGAGTTTCCTTCTGAGGTTGTTGATGCACCAGAGGCATTCAGCCTCTAAGTGAGTGCAGTTTGTTACTTGAAATGGAAACCTGGTTCTCAGAGGAGATGCATATTATGTTTTACTTGGGTCAGAACCTAGGGGATAAACCCCTTCCTGGCTCCAAAGCTGAGCACTGATCTTCCTGATGTACACTCCAGAGGCAGCTGTAAGGAAGGTGGGGAAAAACTTGTACTCAATTCTCTTTATATCAATAGACATGTTTTTATGGATGTTTCTCTTCAAGGCAGTACCAGCTGCTTATCTCTGTACTGCCTTGCCCTCCTGTGAGGCTGGATTGATTCTTTGAATCAAATCTCCCTTTTTTCTTATTTTCAGTTCCTCAGAATGAACTAAACAAATCTGTTTCAAATATTCTGGTGCTCTGGCTGCTTTTTTTCTTCCTGATAACTGCTTTTGCTCTGAAGTTTCTCAGCTTCCCTGATAGACAAATGTAAGCTGTGGCATAAATTTTTTTTTCAGGTTACCTATTACTAGTGTCTTACTCTACAAGCAGTGCAATTCCTGTTACTCAAGCATTCAAAATAAAAAAACCCTGAAACAGACAACCTCTGTATACCTGAAGGCTTACAGTAAAATGCCTTACATATGGCTTTGCAAAAGGAGTGAGACTTAATGCCCCACTGATTGACAGAGTGATTATAAAGTTTTGGCTTTCTGTTCCACTGACTATACAAACCAGTGACCCTTTGAACTGAGCAGAATGGCTTACAGGTAATGACTGTGTTAACTGAGAACAGGTTTAGCAGTATATTAACCAGTCGTGTAGCAATATTGAGAAACAGCTGATTGTCATTTAAAATTAAATCACTCTGGTTGAATGCCAGCTAATCAAGTAATAAATACATCATGAGGTACAGCTGAGTTATACCTACAGAAATGTGGGGTCTGGTTTTGGCTCCCTTTGTTCTGCTTGTTTGATTTGTTCAGGGAGCATGATGAACTTGTTTGAAAAACTAATCTAGCAAATGGAAAAAAAAAATTTGGTGGAGTTGCAGTCTCTTATTGGTGAGTTGAACCAGCTCTTTATGATGAAGTGGGGTCAAGGTAAACCAGAGGGGGAAGTGGGATTTCCTCCTTTGCACAGTAGTAGTAAGCTGCTACCTAAATTCAGAACAATTTCCTGAAAGTCTTCCCAATTTTTCCATGCAATTTTGTCTGACTGTCAAGGGGCTAGTGGTGTCCTTCATGTTACACTGTTGCTCTTTCCTTTCAGTCAGATACAACTGTGACTGCAAGGTGAACATGTTTAAAAAGCTATTCTTATGGAAAGTTAGTAATCTTCCTGATTTTTGGTTAGTTCAGATTGTTGAATCAAAAGCAGCAGATTGCTAGATCTGACTCAAATGATAGAGAATGAACATTTGTGCAAAAAAGAGATATAGGAATGGGTCCACCCTGTTGGGTGGCACTGTGCATTTATCAGGTTAATTATAGTGTGAGCCTGGAACCTTGTGTGCAGGACTGCTGCAGCTGTTACAGATACGAGCTGCATTATTGCCACATGAACCAAAAGTTAGTTGCTGCATTGATGGGTTTAGTTTTTACCTGCATCAGCTCACTAAAACTTCCTCCTATGATCATATGAGCACCAGTAATGCTGCAGATATGGTTATGGGAATATACTGGTCTGGATTTACATGAGTAGAGTTGCCACTAAACTGCACCTTCAGAAAGAATCTGACTGGGCAGCGAGGTGGGAAGGGATGATATGAAGCTGTTTTCTGGTGGGTTCATATGTGTGGTATAGATAGATCTTATGTCAAAAGAGCAGGCAAAAAGGAGGGGGGAGGCAATATGCCTTTATCCCAGATGTTAATGAAAAAGCATCTATGTGGAAGGACTGAGGGAAGTTCATGTAGGAATTTAGTGGTCAAAAGAATAGAAGGAAATGCAACTACAGTTCCAGGTCATTATGACTCAGTCTAACTCCTAGTTGCTGGCCCTTTTTTACTGCTCAACTCTGCCACTTTTTAAAACCTCTCTTGACCTACTCTTAAGGTAAAATCGAGATGGGTGATAGAACCAAGTAAGGCAGCAAAGACACAAGAAATTGTTACATCAGCTGCTAAATATGAGTTTGGTCTGCCATGGAGCTGCATCCCAGAATGTAGGGCAGAGTGACATGAGGCATTCTCAGAGCTCATCATTGCTGCTCCATTCTTCCTACTCCACTGCCCCAAAATCTCTTACTGCTTTGCTCTCCTTTTTGCTCCTTCTATTTTTCAGTCATGTTATTTTGTGCTTTCCCTTGTATCTGCTCTGTCACTCATAACAGTTTTTTGTGACTGAGCTCATTAACTAAGTAGGAGATTATACACTTTTTTCCCCCCTCTTTTTCAGTCAGGTTAATGAGTTTAATTGACTTCATGGCAGGGTCTGGCAAGCACTGCAGCTGGCACAGAGCATGTAGCAGCCTGACCTAGAAATGAGGAGCTTAAGTTGATAGAAGTTTATTTTTAGTGCAAAAAATATTTTTTGTTTTACAGCATGAAGTTAGCTGAATCAATGAACTGATTTAGATTACAAGACTAGTTGTGTGGTTTTTCTTGCTTTCAGAGGGAGCCTGTGGTTTTAAGTTGTATTATATTTCCCTGATCTGGTTCGTCAGCACAATCTTTTGTGTAACCACATAATTGAGGAATGAGCAGGAGGAGGTGGAGGCTACTTTTCCTGGCAGAGCTGTCAAAAGAAATGTTTATCAAAGTACAGTCTGAATTAAGTTTGACCAACAGTGCTTTCTTAGTTTTGCCTTCAAGAGACAAATATCCAGCGTTTTTAAGGTGGCAGTATTTATTTTAAATTATATTGATTTGATTTATGCTGGTTATCAGGAACAAGTATCTTTATTTATGCTATACAACTCTCAGTGCTGTTGTCATACTGCTGTCTACTGGTGTTTATTGCTGATAAAAATAAGAAAGCTAATTTAGGCATGGGAGCATGTATAATGCCCTATGTAAAATAGATTCACTCAGAAATCTTTTTTTTATTTTTCTCTCACAGCTTTCCATCTACTTTCCTCTCTAACAACAATCAGTCTTCCACAACTCCTGTGCAGAGTGTTTCTTCTCCCTCAGGCTTGGCCTCAGCCTCTGCTTCATTGCCTTCAGTAAGCAATTCAATGGTTACTTCAGGCCTCAGTGAACTGAAGTCATCAAGTGGCAGCAGAAAAGCAAGAGTTCTCTATGATTATGATGCTGCAAACAGCAGTGAATTATCTCTACTTGCAGATGAGGTAAGAATTTCCTGAATCACTTGAAAGTAAAATGGGAATGCTTGTGAGTAGCCAGTTCAAAAAGTCTGTGTAGTTTATTTTAGTCTGTGTAGTTTATTTTTTAAAATTAAGTTTCAATAATACCCTTGGAGCATTGTCCTATACCTACATATCCTAATATTCTCAACATCTGTGACACCATCTCAGCTTGCAAGAACATTTGCTAGGCAGTCAAGATGCAGTTCTGCTGTCTACTTTTCACCACACCTTTAGCACAATTATCAATATGATTAGTCATCCAAAACGTTGAATATTGTAATTTGGGAAGAATATGGAAATACAACTACTTCTTGCTTTGATGGTGAAAGTTGTGCTGTGTTTATCCCTGTTCCAGTTCAGATTCAGTCATAAGTCAGAGATTCTATACAAAGCAGATGGAGATAGATGATGAAGCACAGGGCTGGAACAGAGTTCCACCTGGTAAAGCAAATGTAGCTTAATACTGAAGAAGAAAATAAAAAAAAGAATCAGGATTTTTGGGTTTTAAAATATTCATTACTTCAATATTTTTGACTTTTTTCTTATCTGGAGTGACTTAGATAGAAGCTGTGGGCTCAGATTTTCTGTGAAGATATAGCACAACACCATCTGTCTTTCTATCATGCACTCCACAGAAGTTTCTTTTAGGTTACCTGTTTAGGCTGAGGGTGGATACACAAGATTTAAATATAAAGCATAATAGAAAATAAACAGTAATTAATAGAGTTTCAACAAAGTGCCTTAAAATATGACACTATGTCTGTTCTTTTCCATGGACCAGTGAAATAATTTTTATGAGCATTAGACTATGTTCCATGGATGCTCATATTAAATGCTCTGTTTAACCAGGTTAATCTCGATTCCAAGACACTGGAAATCACATGAAGATAGATATGAACTCTCTTCCCTGCAAACGAAGTTTATAATCATGTGTTTCTCTTTTTGTAGGTGATAACAGTGTACAGTATCCCTGGCATGGATTCAGACTGGCTGATGGGTGAAAGGGGAAATCAGAAAGGCAAAGTGCCTATTACTTATTTAGAACTGCTAAACTAAATGGTTGGCCTGAATAGAGACTGTCAATTATGGCAACAACATATTTATATACAATTAACGTTATGTAAGCAGGTTTATGTGTCTTCCATGTTATTGTCTTGAGGGACAAATACCAGCCATTAAAAACTGGCTTTTCTGCCAGCATGGTTGCACGGTCAATACTCTATTCAAACTTAATGTGTTTAAAGCTTTTACTTCATGTGCCAAGAACGTTTCCTACAGATTTGTTTCTACTGAAGTTTTCACTAATACAAGCTTCTACTTTTGAGTAATTTAGATTGAAAGCAGGAGGTACTGTTTTCTACTGAAATTTTTCATTAATGGCAAAGCTTTTCTTCACATGAAATAAACTTATTGTGAACTGATGCAGGTGTAATGCATGTTATTTGAATAACCAAAACCAAATGTGAAACATAAACCATGTGGTTCTGTTCCCAGCACCAGTGGAGCTCAGCTGTGCTGAGACACGCTTGGCTTCTGCTGAGTGTCTTGCACATTTAGTCACTCTGAAAACTTAAGGCAAGTTCCCAGTTTGCTGAGATTTTAAGCTGCATGTAGGAGGATGGACACAAAGTAGGGACATACATTCTGACTTGTTTTTAACCTTGTCTTGTATTTTTTTCCTTTAATTGCTTTCCAGAAAAGAGTCTAATTCAGTTTGATTAGTAATTATAAAAATTCTTTCAACTGTAAGTCAGCCTTTATGTTAAATTAAGCACTGCATTTTGCTAACCAAATATGCACTGTCTTCCTACGTTTAAGTAGTTGTATAGATGAGAATACAATTGTTCAGATTATAGGTTGTAATGAAATTCTGCATCCCTACTTCTTATGCAACAGTTTATTGTCATGTTCTAATTGGATTCAATTAGTGGTAGGCATTTTGCTTTGCAAGAGAATCTCCTTTCAGTGCAGGAAGTAAAAAATGTTTTGAATCTAAGAATGGCTTTATCAAAGGTAATATTATTTGTAAATTTAAAAAAAAAATTCCTAAACACTGCACCCTTTAGCGTTTCATAAGTAGCAGATTTTTAAGGCTGTAAAAAGATTTAAAAAGTGTAGTGGAGGGGAATCTTCCTTTCATTATTTTCTTTTAGTTTCAGTATATTTAGTTAATTGGACATGTGGAAGGAAAGGGTTGGACTTGTAGAAGGAAACTCCGTCCATCAAGAAGGAAATTCTTCTCCTTGCAGGTGATGCAATATTACCAGAAGTCCACTTTAGCTCTGAGGGAACACTGGCATGATGCTTAGCTAACTAATTCTGAGCAGCAACTTTGTTTGCAATGACATTTCCTTAACACATTTTGATGTTGTCATTACAAGCATGTAGTGATGAAACATTCAGCAATAGAAATTACTTCAGTGGGATGGATAAAACTATATTAATTTAGATGTTATGGCTGTTTAATTAAAAAGTGATGACTTTTATTTTGAATTTCACTTCCAAAAATATTCTTTTATTTTTTTGGGTGCAGAAGTTACACGGAAACAAATATATTACATTGGTTCATCAATTGCAACATTCTTGGGATAACTACCAAGAAAATCCTAAATGTATTCTGTCAAATGTAAATATTAGAGAGAATAATAATAGCTACTGATGAAGTAGAAATGCCCATGAATCATTCATGAGGCATTAAATAAAATTAATAAGATAATAATAAGAATAAGAACCCTACAGTTTAAAAGTAAAAAGACTGAACTATTTGACCACGTGATGATCTTCTGCAGTCCTCTCTAATGTGAACTGCTATCAAATGTGTTTAAATGAAAATTAATGTTGTTCATTTGACTTAATTTGTAGAGTATTCAAGATAATTTTAAAAAATTGCTATACTGCACTATTTACTTCATATTTGAGTGCAATAAAATGTTACAGAGCAGCATTTTAAATTATGATGAAGATTTAGTGAAATCTGAGTAGTACATCTATGTGAAGGCAACATTTGGCAGCAGTCAAAATTACTTTTTGTTATATGTCAACAGCTTAAGCTGTGTGTGAGAGAAATTGAAGTTGACTATCTAAAAAACATGAAAATCCGTATTCTCAGTTGTCCCTATTTCTGTTTAATTTCAGCCCAAAAGTAATTTAAGTAAAGAAACTTGTTACTGTTTTCTCAACCTCACCTATTTTGAGATTCCCTGTTGTACCCCTGAGAAGGGGAGCTGGTAGAACAGTGCTCGTTTGCACTTGTGTTACACTGAAGAGAACTTTACTGCAGGTAGTCCCAAAACTCAGTCTCTGTGTGTCACTTGGTTGGTAACTTTCAAGCAGAAGTTGACTGAAAGTTTTTGGTTTTGTTTGCTGACTCAATCATTTTTGCAACAAATGTGAAAGTAACTGATTTTGCCTTTGGGTCTCTTCTTTCTTCGGTTGAATTCCCTGTTTTCTTAGAACAAGCTTTACTGGTTGAAAGGAGAAAAAGTAAACTAGGCCAAAAAAATCCTGTGTGAAAGTTGTAGGCATTTATGAAATCAGATTTCAAACACAGAAAAATATATAGAATATGCATTACCTTACATTTAATAACTGGTTTGGCAAGATAAGTGCATTCAGAATGGATACCTAAGGATGTGTGCAGGCAGGGGATAAATACTTCCATGGCTGCTCAATGTATGTGTTTCTTTTTTCTGCAACCACTGGCATTTTACTTCATTCTAACGAATGCTGAGATTTTGAATAGTTTCAGGTAGAGTAGTCATCACAGTTATATTCTATAACAAACCTGAGTGAGTCTTCATCACAGTTTATCACTGCTTTCTGTGGCAGATGAGATAATACACAACATCATTAGTGCCAGTAAATTAATACTTTCAGAAAACTACATACTAGTTTTATATAATTTCTGCCATAACTGCTGGTTTTTAATGCTTTCTTAGGCAGATCAAACTTTAACTCTTACTGATTCTGAACAGAAATTATGATTTGGACCTCTTGCAAACAGTGGGATTTTTATAATTTTTGTTACTTCTGTTTCTTTCTAGAGTAGTAGTGTATCTTGGAGCAAAATTCTCTACCATATGGAAATTTTGACCACAGGTAAACCTATCAGTATGTAGTGTCTAATTGAGACAAATGTGTGGGAAGGTGGAGAATGGAAAAAAATATCCATGGAGTGTGTGACTGTTTAAAGATACTGAACTTAGCATAGAGCTCTGCCCAAACTAATTAATCTTCTGAAATGCAAGCATAATTAGCTCACAAACAGCAGTGTGTTAGTACAGTTCTGCTGCTGCTGGGATTGGAGCTGGCATCTCTGGGTCCTATACACTGTACAGGAATTACTGTGCTGCCACAGTGTCACCAGTGCAGGTACCAATTTACTGGCCATTAAGGCTTTCAGAATACTTCCCCCCAAAAATGAACCCAAGTATTTAGGAGTAAATAAGTAGCTCCAGTAGGCAGGAATTGCTAATTCCTAGAGTCCTGTATTGGAAGAAAGCCTGAGTACAATCTGATGGAGATTTTTTACACATGCACCAGTCAGAGAGACGGGTTTGTTACATTTCTTGCAGTGTGTACCAAATGCTCCACTGGTGCAGGATATGGTCTCCTATATGTATACAGGTCTGTAGGTCAAACATAGAGGAAAAATTTATTTCAGGCTTCCTTTTTTGTAGATTAAAGGGTTTCTGTCAGCTTTGGTGAGGGCTGAGCAGGCCTGGTAGCCTACTGCTAGTCTCTCTTTACTCATGCATGTAACATCATAGCCAGGGATTTACACATTATGACTTTAGAAACCAAATTGGGCAGGATTGGCCTCCTCAAGTATTTTGTATGGTAAAGATGTGGGTGCTTCAAATTTTACAAGAAACTGACATGGACTTTCTTGGTATGTTGCAACATACCAAGGATATACTGCAACTCAGAAAACAGAAGAACAAATATAAAACTTGTCAGGACCTGTGCTGGCTATGTCTGTACTGTGTACACACCTTGTCTGGGATTTCAGAATCAAATGTACTATTCACTGTAAAAAAATGTTGGTACTGGTGTCCACATAATACCATCAGTATTGACTGGAATAGCTGAACTCTGCATCATCCTACCTTGAAAGCTGGGAGGGCTTAAAAACTGACCTTGAGAAATGCATCTTTGGTCTGGACTTTAGCCAGGTACTGCAGTCCTGTGAAGTTGTAGGGGAAAAGCAATAGGCTACTTCTTCCTGCTTACATTTTAGAAGGCCCAAGAATTCCCCATTTCAGTGTTGTAGACAGAAGGACACTTGTGACAATCCACAAAGATGAAAGGCTTATGAAGCATATGTACTTTATTTAAAAGACATCATATTACTTCTCTGACTCAGATTTCTGGCAAGAGTCCTGTACGTAATTTGTATGCTTTCACCTAGAATGAACATGCATAAATATTCCCATTTATATTCAGTACAAAATACTTGAGCATAGATTTTCAGTTCCCAAAAAATGTAGACTGAAATTGTCAATGGAAGGTAGTGAATCTGTGTGAAAATCTTCAGTGCAACATGCTACCTTTTAATCCCTCTTTGAGAATTTGTGGAGTTTCTCCACCTAACCACACATCTCCACATGAGACTTAGAGCAAAAGGATTTAGTGTTTAAATGTCTTATCAGTAGTTATGTTTGTGGCTTCCCCTATCCCAGTTCAAAGCTGGTCTTTCAGAGGGTCTGGTCTGAAAGAAATACTTCTGGGAAAGGGAATAAGGCTATCAAGCCCCATGAGCCATAAATAAGGTTCTGGAATCTTGTGTAACAAGAACTCCCGTGAGAGTTTGTACCCTATATGAAGAGGTGATGGGAAGTTAGTCACTGCCTCTGGCACAATGGCTGCAAGTGCTGTCTGAACAAGGACTGCAGAATTAGGCTGCCTTACTTTCCATGGAGTGCCAAAGGTATGTATTTATTTAGGCTCATAGTACTGAGTCCTGCTGTTGAATCCCTGTATCTCAGACCTCCTTGAAACTGTTTTAGTTTTTTTCTTCCATTTCATTCACCTTAAGAATTTATGAACTGCTGAAAATCCTTGCTAAACTTGGCCTGCAGCCCAATCCTGATTCATTTTCTTTGAGCAGAATTCCTAGCTGTGTTTGTTCTAATATAATGGGCTGTAATCAATTAATCACACAGCTATTAATGGAAGTACAAGGCAGTACACTGCAAGCTTGTTAGTTTGGCCATGCGGATTTGTGTTTGGGGAAGATGCAAAGAACATCAGTCAAGCTGACAGACAGCCTCAGTTGTCCTCTGTGCTGCTGCTCTTACCATTGAGCCGTGACAGGGAGCATTCAGGGTGGCATCTGGGGGTGAGAAACCCCTCCAAGATGGGGAACTTGATGAATTCTGTAGCTTGGCTGAGGGAACAGCAAGAAAATGTACCATGAAGGCAAACACTGAACTACTGCATGAATGTTATGCCTTTTTAAATTAGTTTCCTGCCAGAAGTAAATGACAGGAAATACATTAGCACAGGGAGTTTACATGCAATTAATAATCTGAACTTTGTCTTCCTGACAGCACAGAATTGTTTTATAAATCTTTTAAAAACATGAAATAGATGTTTGATATGAGCAATTAAGGAAAGCTATTTGGAATTGCAAAATTAATTAAAGCTTTAAAATGTCTTTACACAGTTATAGACAGAAGCAAAAGTGCTGGAAATGGAGTAATGAGGGAGAAAGTTGTTTCTTCATACAGAGAAACATTTGAAACAAGAAATCTTCCAGTTTTACTTCTGAATTAAATTGCTTTTAATTTTAGACCCCTAACAGTGATATTTGTATACACTAGGAGTCTCACAAAAACAGGGAGATTTTGTGTATTAGAAGTCTTGAAAATTTTCAAATCCCCTTTTTGGAGATTTTGGATTATGTATCTTTGGAAAAGGGAAGGGCACATGTCACTGAGGCTTAATTTCATGTTTCCCCACGTCAACTTTTATGCGCCTTCCAACGGGAAAATCATTGATATTTCTTCATTGAAAATACTGAGCATCTAGGAGAATTTCTTTGTTTCTAATCCTGTTCTCTGTGCAGAGAAACGGTTCATTATTTTCAGTTTAATGCTTCCATATTGCTGATCATAAACTTCCCTTATAAAGGTGAGTGCCATTGTCTGTGTTTACCTGGGAGAATGTGCAGCAGAAATGGGAAATGATTCATCCACATCACCTTAGTGATGTGGTGACTGAGGCTGCTGTTTTCTGTTTGTGCCTTAATCATATCCTCCTGTAAGGGCTGGCTGGGACATGACCTCTCAAGAGCTCTGCTCACATTTTGTATTAATAGCAAGAAGAAAAAATTACTTTAATTAGAATTCTTTCTCACTTGTTGGAATGAAAAGAGACCCTGATGTTACTTTATAATTTTCCCAAACTTTCATTTTGCTCTGTTGTTTTGTTTAGTACCAGTTGTGAAAAGGTCTGGCAGCCACTCAAGGGAATACAGAAGTAGACAGAGTCCAATTTTTGCCCTGTGCAAGCAGAATCTCTCCTGGTGTCAACTTAATAAGGATTTTCTTTCCCTTGTAAATTCAAAGCTTTCTAGCTTTTTTAGATCTTTAGGTTTTAATATTAAGATACTTAGGGAGGCAAGAATATTTCACTCCAAAGCAGGATACAGTGACTGTAGTGTGTCGGGTGAAGTTACCCTGAGGTAACTGAGGCTACCCTGAGGCTTTTGCAAGTCACACTTGGCTGACCTCAGGCCAGTCCTGCTCACCCAGCGCTGCTGCCCTGCTCACTACCACAGCCTGAAGGTTCCCTGCCCACATGTGCCACAGGAGACTTTTCCTTAGATGAGCAAATTCTTCTTTCCTCCAGCTTCCCAGACAGGCTCAAATCCTGCCAATATTCATGAGCAAAAAAGTAAGAGGTTGTGGGGCTATGGATGGTGGGAAATTACTGATTAGAAAACCAAAATCCAAACTCCAGCTGTCGGTATGCAGCAGAAACTCTGTGGTTCCAGCTGCAATCCCAACTGGGGCCATTAGGTAGCATATGTCCACTAACAAGCTGAGAGATTTGGAGAAATCACTGGTAAGGGAAGGACCTAAAGCTTTTCAATGATTATGTTAATCCTGTAAAAAAGTGTAGATCACACATCTTTTTTCTCTCCTTTTTTTTTATTATATAATTTAAGGACATGCCTAAGGATAAATAGTGTTCAGCTAAATTTGGCATAAATAAGGGAACTGTTTAGAGATGAGGGGAGGCTGGTTGTGTGTGAGTTCTTGGATAGGTGTGATGGCAAGCTTACTGTCTCTAAAGTATTGTACTGATGGTTGGAGAGCTATTTAAGGTTTGGTGCCAAATGAGTTTTGAGCAGGTGTGCAGGCAGCTTCATTTAATTCTCCCTGTGACTTTGATCACTGTGTATGAGATTTCCCTAGATCACACACTGCCAGTTTCTAGCCCTATTGTTTCTCTGGCTGCAGAGACTGGAGCAGTGGCATTAGTGTCTGTACTCCACTGAACTGCTCTCAGCTTATGCAAAATCCTGTACATTTTGAAGCTAACCTTTACTTGCTCTAGTTTAAAAGAACGCTGGTATCTCTGTTCTTTGCAAAGGACAGCATTACCAGTCTGAGTCCAGCAGACCTTTTAAATGATCCTGAACAATCATGTCCTTCCCTAAATGTATATTTGAAGGGATCAGGTAATGTTCTTTGTCAAATGGCTGTGCTCAGGGAAGGGAGCTGTGGACTGTGGAATTGGGGAGGGAGTTTGATTGCCTGCATTAGTGTTTTGTGTGCTTTTGATGTGAACCTCACACTTGTCCTTGCTTAGTGTGCATTGGTTTGTGTCACTGTGTTCTTAGTAAGTGGTCCAGATTCCTTTATTTTGAAATAAAAGTGAACATAGAACAAGGAAACTCACCTTATTGTATTTAAAAGATACCAAGTTAAGAAAAGCCCACACTTACACCCACTTCCTGACATGACTGTGTGTCTCAGATGCCCTTAGGAAAACACTTCAGTTCTCACTTCAGCAATCCTGACGCTGGTTCCCACCCTCTGCTGCAGTGGAGACCAGGCCCTGTTTGCAGTGCTCAGTGCTGAGGCTGAAGCAGGCACAGCCAGGATGTCCCTGGGCAGTGGAGTGTGGGGAACAGCTGTGCTCTCCCTTCACACCTACACACACCTCCTCGGGTGGCTGTCACATGTCCCCCAGCTTGTTTGACAGCAGTAAGTGCATTGCCTGATGGCAGGATCTGCCTTTTGTTCCAGTGATGCAGAAATGATCTCTAAGGCTTATTTCTTGGCCTGGCAAATCTGCTTTGAGGGCTGGTGACAGCTGCCATGCTTTTCTTCAGGAAACCCGAATCTTTGCCACCAGGATTAGGAAGTAAAAGATCTGTTTTGGTTTAGTTCCTCTGCCTTTGCTGTCTGTTCTGGTGGGCTGTTGTCTCTGGTGTGACAGGAACAGGGAACCAATATCAGCTCCAGAGGGAGCTGCTGCTCTGGGGTCAGAGGTCCAGGCTGAGCTGGGGGGCCATGGGGAGACTGTCCCATAGGCAGTGACACACCTCTGACTACTCCATGCAACCACAAAAATCACCTTTGATTTGGACCTTTTTTGTGACAATCCCTTCAGCAACCTTTTGGAAAGGTTGAAGGCAGCACTTGGCCGATGCCCTTGGGTCTTGCTGTGTGTGGTGCCCCTCCACAGGGAGGCCAGGTGTCCTGTGTGAGCAAAGCCTGGCCAGGCTCCCAGGGCAGCGTGTGGCACAGGGGCCCTGGAGTTCGGAAGTGACAGGTCATAAAACGTGATAGTGTGTGACTGATACAGATAATCTAATAAAGCATCAGCCAGACTCCACTCTGGAGACGCAGCTGCTTCAGCTGGGGCACGCCTGGCTGAGCAGGGTTGTTGCAGCATGGATGGGGGTGTTTCCTTACTGCTGAGAGTGGAGGGAAGCTGTGGTTTGGCATCTTATTACAGCTCTGCTGTCAGACCCAAGAGGGGAAAAAAACAACCCGGCATTATTAGAAATCACAATATGACTGGGAACTCCACAGGTCTACCTGCACTGAGTACAGAGGCTCTGAGGTGTTTCACCATGAGCCACTTAAACCTGTTGCTTGAAGATGTGTCTGTCATCAAGACCTTTCCTTATCAAAGATCAGTGCTTTCCAAAAACTAGGCCAGGTAGCCTAAAATCTAGAGTAACATTGAAAAACCAGGTCATTGAATATAGGGGGAAAAAGCAGAGCAAAAATATTATCTAATATTATCTAATGATCCTGCTCTCTGCTTATCCTCCTGCACCAAAAATCTGTTTGCCCATGGAATTTCCTAGTCAGCAACAGTAGCCAAGAGATAGGTTTGACAGACATCCTGCCTTGAAATTACATACATTCTGCAGCTGAAAAAAGTGGAAGTTTTACTGTCCTATATTTAAGATGAGGAATTTTTTAGTCTGTCCTACAAGTCTCATGTTAATTTTTAAGGGGAGAGACAGAAAGGTGCCTAACTAACTCAGTTAAATCCAACCTCAAAAGATCATTGTCCAGAGAACATCCCAAATATCTTTCCTGATTCTCCTCCCCATCCCACTGTTGAAAGAGAGTGAGCAGGAGGCCATGTGGTACTTTAGCTGCCAGCTGAGGTTAAACCATGACAGCTTGACAACATAGCCAGACAGCAGACAAAATGGACTATGACTCAAAAGCAGTGCTGGCTTGATGCAAGAGTAAATAATGGTCAACTCTTTTGATCACAGCTGCTAGTAGTGGGAAGTGCTGAGAGAACTCTTCCATGTCTCAAGAGTTTAGACACTTTAACTTGCACATTGGTGGACAGGTGCTGATGTCAGGCTTTAACTCTACAGGAGCAGCTGAAACGTTCTCAGATACCTTACTTGGAGAGCAACAAAGCTGATGGGCATTCCTGAAAATGAAGGCAGACTATTTCAGAACATAACAGATAATCAGGTATTCTCTGAGACAGTCTGTGTCTACCTGGTGCTATGGTTCCAGTTTAAATCAATAAATACTAGAATACTCTGATCACTTCTGTAGTCTGTCTCCTGTTTGAGCTCATTAGTGAGTAATTTCATAATGCACTGCCTTCTATCCATCCTTCATGACCAGTGATAAGGAAAAAATTACTGAGGATATTCTCCACTACCTTCTGCTTAGACTTTTTATAACTGCATTTGGGAGTGAAGCTGGTGTTCTGAACGAGTGTTCAGTAACATATCACCATGCTGGCTGTTTTGTGGCTCCTTGGCTATCTTCTCCCTGGGGCTCTTAAAACATCACAGCAAATTTGTTTCAAAGTAATTGTGTTGAGCATTAACACTTAACGACTTAAGGAAAATCACACAAGTTCAGGAAGTTTTCTTTAGCTGTTTTTTACATAAATACTCCTGTGTTTTAGCAATTTGTGGACAAATTCCTGAGTCCATCTGCTTTAAGTGACCAAAGCATCCCTAGCACAGAAAATTTAATGCTTTGTCTGACCTTCCTTACACAATCCAAGAACTGACAAATGCCAGTGTTCCTTGCAAGGCACTCTTGAAAATCGTCTTGCTAGATTTGAGCCTGCTTGCCTTCATGCACAGAACACAGAGAAATTCTACTGCAGCTCTTACAATCCAGCATCCATGCTCATGAAGTAGAATGGCACTTACAACATTTTTTGGATTTGTATTTTTTTAAATGAGGTGTGAACACCTGGCTGAACACCTGAAGATATATTCTGCTTCTGAAAGCTCAAGTTCAAAACCAGAGACATTCTCAATAGGTGCTCAGGTTTCTGAACGTTTTTTTTCTGTGCGTGCTTTTCATTAAGTTGACTATCTGTTCTTGTTCTATCTGTATGCTGAAACAATAAAACAAATAGGGAGTGGAATATTTGCTTTCTTCCCATGATTTTAGTGTCTGCTGGAAGATTTCCCTTAGGTCTGAAATAGATTTTTGCTTGCTACAATCATGCTATTCAGGTTCACATTACAAGAATCTATGACTAAACAAGTACCCAGGAACCCTTTCCAAGTGGCTTGTACACTATGCTTCAAGTTCCTCTACATATCATACATATGTGTAAAATGGAGTGTACAACACACTTTTTTCTTAAAAGCACAGATATTCTCTCCTGCAACAATCGCTTTTTTTCCTTCCTAGGAGTACTAGATGGACAGTTCATGTTCCAACTCAGTCATGCATGCTTGCTGCTTTTATTTGTCCTTTCATTAACTCTCAAGATTTGGCACAACAAGAGCATTATATAAGATTAAATAATTCTTACATAAGTCTGAGTGAATGCCTTTCATGAAGTACTGGGTGCTTATCATGGCTATAAGTAAAAATGAATCACTTCCTTTTTAAACTGGAGCTTTCAACCTTGTATTCTGTGTGGTTAATTGCCACAAACGAAAATAACCTTTTGAGCTCTATGAATTTTCACAGCTGCAGACTGGAGAAAAAAACCTCTCACCAATAAATAGAAACTTAAGAATTTCCAAAAGAAATTATTCCCCACTCTAATTGCCTCTTTTAGCACAAAGCCCAGCTCATTTATGCCAGAATGTTAAATGTTCCTAACACGTCTGTAGAGCCAAGAACCTGAGTATCATCTAAAGGACAGAATGAGAAAGAATACAGGCAGGACAGTATGAATTCCACACTTTAGAACAGCATGGAGCATAGCCAACAGGTCAGGAAGTGTAGGTAATTAGCTTTTGCTAAAAGCTGCAGATTGAGTAGGATCAGGGCTCAGCAGCTCAGTAACAAAATCAAGGAGAACTCTGAACATGTCCCCATATATAGGAAATTACAGGAATGTACCTTGTGCATGCTTTTGAACTATGGGAATATGAATCCAAGGCCAGATTAGTATGTGGAGTAGGAATCAGCAAATCAGAAACCTAGGATGAAACTGGGAGAAAAACTTATTTCCAGTGTCCTTAATAGAAATACTTGAGAACCAGTACTGGAGTAGGTCAGAAATTGCAGAAACAGCACTGGGACTCTGTTGTAAAACTCAGTTACACTGCAGGAGAAATTCTTTGGCCTGTCATCTTTCTCCACCCTGGGAAAGTCATCTCCTGGTACACGAGTGAGTTCCTTGCTTCTCGGAAAGACAAGTAAGAGCAGCTGTAAAGGATCTGGTGTAGGAAGACAAAACTTGTGTAGTGAAGTACTGGCTGGCAGTAGGAAGACATGGAAATAAAAGGGAGGCTGAAGGTCAGAAAACAACTGGCTGTCATGTTAAGGAGGAAGTGGAAAGAAATGAGGACAGCAAAGAGAAGTATTTGATAGACATAAAATGAAGCAAACAATCTCACTGATGAATGGCAAAAAGTACCTAAAGCTGGAGAGAACAAGGTTAGAATATTCTGCTAGAACGATGTGGTAAGTCATTCTGTGGTACAGAAACTGGAATCTCTTGTTGGCAAACACAGGAATGGTAGGTATTCAATATAGTCAGTATATTAAAAGACCAGTGGATGGCAGCATATTTTTACTACCAGAATAGAGGGTTGTCATGCCACATGTTTTGGTTGTAGCTCATCTACTGACTAACACATCACACATCTCAAGAAAAAAATCCATGCTTGACTCTGGCAAGGCAGCACAAGCTGAAATGTTTTTTATGTACAGATCATGTTTCTCCAAGACAGTGGTGACCACTGTTGTAGCTGTCTCACACTGAGTCATCTGGAAGATCAGGAGCATATCACAAGAATAGGAGTCAGCTGCACACACTCTCTATGAGTTTGTAACAATATTTTGGGAATAAAAACTCCAAAGACTATCCTGAAGAATCACCTTAGTGCATTACTTCTGACAATTCAGTATGGTTTCAGTCCCAAGCTTATTGTTCTGCTATGAAGTTGATGATTTCTTCTCAAAAGCTGGAAATAAAGTCTGTAATTATAGAGAAGTTTTTGGAGATATAAAATTATATATGAAGATAAAAACTGTATACCACTTCAGGTCATAGCGTAACACCCATCCAACCCAAATCTGGTAAGCATGAAGTAATTAAAGGGAACATTTATTTGCTAATTAGACTTAAAAAATAAAAAACAACCCACATTATTCTTGATTACCATATTTATTGACTCTAAGTGGAAAAACCCAACAAGTCTTAATGGATTTGACTCATTACCATACATACTGTCTATATTCCCTGTTCACATACATTTCAACTGAGAAAGAAAAATATACATTTTAAAATAACAGTTTCTAAATTAATTTCATAAACAAACTTCCAATAAACTTTTCAAAGTTGGAAGGAAAGCTTTTTCAATAATTATAGCTCATGTTTTCTGAAGCAAAACACTTGATGTAAAGCACACCTGACATCTGACTTCATACACCTCAGAGGTTTTCTATGTAGTCTTCACTAAAGTGTACTTACTAAGTGTTTCACAGTATCAGAGCATGAGTTCCTCCATCAGCTTTCAAACCTGTGAATTAGGTACTCACTGTAAACAAGGCTTCTATAAAAGGACAGTTCAAATACAAATAAAAGAGGGCATTAGTAGCCAAGTTTCTTTGGGAGACAGATTGCATTTGGTTCTAACTTCCTTAAGAAAGAGCAGCAGACAAAAAGCATGGTAATAATTTCTATTATTTGAAGCTCTTCAGTTTTAAGAGCGTTTGTAAAAACAGACCTGATTATAACAAACTGAGATTTGCATAATTAACTTTGAAACAAAGCATTCTTAGTGATAAATGCATTAAAAGCTGAAATAATGTTAAGACAAGCTATTGTTTGTCAGCTTGTCAGATATGTGTGCTGAAGCTTCCCTTCTAATTACAAGATGTTTAGTACAGCACAACAGATATTTAAAAACTAATACAGATGCTGGAATGTTTCTTCAATTGTAGTGCACTTCGCCTGAGAAGATTACCATGACAAAATATGAAAAGGAAAGAGGGCAGAAAGCAGTGATTTATAGACGTTCTAATTTTTCACTTAGAAATTCTTCCACACTATCTGTATTCCACTTGAGGATGCTCAGTTCTTCTGCAATGTTCCCACTGTCGTCCAGCAGCTTTAGCACAGGGTCAGAACCACGCACATACTGTGGGGGGAAGAAGAAAAGTCAGTTACCTTGGCTGGCAGATGTATTCTCCATACTAACACTGCCCCTGCTCTCAAGTGATTTAAATCAGTTCAGACCTGACTTGCATTTAATGTCAGAGAGAGGAAAGTGAAGGACCAAGTCAAATGAAGGGAGGTGGGGGTGGGTATCAGAAACCTCTCCTTGTTCTCCTTGGTGCACCACAGCAGTTAATGCTTGTGCAGAGGGCAATGCCATCGGCCTGCCTTTGAAGGAGGGTATTTACTCCAACTGTTTTAAGTTACCAAAGCTAGACTTCTGATGATGAATGATTTTTCTTATATCATCAACAGCCTTTTTACCATTTTAGAAATTCTGGGTCACTTTAACAGGTCAAAGTTCTACTATCAATTTCTAATGTAATTACATTCTTTCTTGCTGTGTTGTATTTGTGCCTGCTGTGCTTTGCTGGTAACATAATTGCTCAGCGCTTCTCAAACTCACTAAATCCCAAAATAAGTAATGGAAATCAAAGCTTTTAACAGTATCAGAAAGCTCTGACCATTTAAGTTTATGCAAAGATTTCCCCAGGAGTGTTCCACTTTGCTCAGCTGAGTTAACCTAGTTGGTTTTACTTAATGAAGCTAGTGGCACCTCTATTAAGTCTTGTGAAATAAACAGATTCATTTGCACATTTTTTTTCTGGTAGTACTTGATACCAATTGTAGTCTAGACTGCTTTGATGTTCAATACATCTACAAAGTTATAAAAAAAAGAAACAGACGTACAGAAGAAGAAAAAGCTTTTGAAAGAAACTGGAGGACACAGAGACGTGAATGCATGAGACAGACAGAAGAAATCTGTTTTACATAGAATCTGCTGTTGACAAGACAAATCACTTATTGCAGCCATGCATAGCTATGAAGTGATTCCAGATGGTGCCATTTGGGCAATAAGATGGGAGCACAAGATGTGAGAATCAAGATGTGCATCTTAGAAGTACACTTGAAGTTCACACAGGATTTTAAGAGAAAGGTGAAGTCTTAGATTAGATCTTGAAACCAAAGAGTTGTTGCAGCTTAAGGCAGTGCAGCTTATGCAACTTTGCATATATGCAAGTCATAAGAAACACCATTCAGTATATGCATTTCTATAAAGCTGAATGTCTGAAGTATATAGAGAAAAACCAGCACAATAGAACACAGCAAGGGAGGGAGAAGAAAAATCCAAGAATCACTGAATGTATGGAAATGGCAGCTCCATAAGAAGACTAGGGGAGAACAAAACAGGAGAAAAAGAAACTATGACAGAATAGATTGAGTAAATCCATGATATCTATAAAGTAAGAATAGAATATAAACAATCCTCAGATTCTTTTCTCATCTGCTATAATAACAATTTTTTCTTAGATTAAAACCAACCAACCAACAACAAAATAACCCAAAACCTCACCACTACCAAAGAATTAGTACCAAACAGTTACTGAGCAGTAAACAAATCAGTATTACTAGCAAGAACTTGCAATGATTGACACTGGAAATGCAAATATATGTCCTCTACTAAAGGATTACTCGATGAGGAAATAGTCCTGTGGATTGTACCCTATCTCCACCAAACCTACTTCTTCTTAACATTGCAAACAAAAAAGTTAGGCTTCTACTTACCTTGATTTGCAGTCCCCTGAAGAGTTTTGGCTTATCACTCCTGACAAAAGCTACAGTTTGGAGAAAAGAAAGAAAATCAAATTTTTCTCTACTTGCATAAAGTAGATTTATGTCAAATTAGTATTTCCCAAATTATTTATTAAAAATTATGCTTTAGAAGATATTTTAATGTTAAAATCTTAGTACCCTCACAAAATTAATACTAAACTTGCCAGAGGAACACCTATTTTTGCTAGTAATTCAAACAAGAATTCTATCTGCTTGGCTTTCCCTTGAACACCAGTGCAACTGCGTAAGGCAGTTTATCTGCACGCACAAGTGACAGCCTTCAGCAGACTGGCCCATATGCTGCTGCGACACAAATGGGAGGAAAAGCGTTGGAGTGATCCAAATCTGGCTGAGGATCAGCTTTGTGAGGGAGGCTGAATGTGACACCCTTCTCATCAGCACACTCCACACACAGAGCTGCAGCTCTGCGGGGGACAGGGCACAGGAAGCTGTGGGGAGAGGTGTTATTGTGGTGAACAAGATGGTCAATCTTGTCTTGCAGAGAGCTGAGATTATGTGTTGAAAACCAGCGAGAAAACAAAGCTAGAAAACAGGAAGATAAACTCGTATTTCCTCTTCTCTTGACACTCCTGAAGGCAGCCGGGACCAAGGCTCTCTGGGCTGTCAGGCAGCTACAGGAGAAGGCCAGGTCTGGGGTGGGCTGCTGCTGCACCACTCTCACTTGCAGCAGTGTCAGCAGTGTCAGCGGGCATTAACAGCAGCACAGCCCAGGCCTTGCATTAACCTCAACTCTGAACAGACAACATGAACTATTACAGGACAAAGTGTGAGCATAATCCCCTACTTCCAAGCAATTCACGGTAATGAGTGTCTGAGTTCTAGAAATATTTAAAATTTATTTAGAAAATAACAGTCCTCATTCCTCCTTTTCACAGTCAGGGTGTGCTAAAAGCTGAATTTAGTATCTATATTGACATTAAGTGGATTCAGGATGCTCCTGTGGTACGTCAGTAGCATCTCCCCAAGGATGAACCCTGTCAGTACAGACTGACTCCTACAAGAGTGCCAGCTGCATGTTAAAGCTGCTTTTTCAAGGTTAGACAACAATGAATCTCTCACAAATTGCAGTGCATCCAGCTGGTGCATGGAGATGAGTGCAACCTCAGGACTAATGTTTCATACTGCTTGACAAAGTGTAGTGCTTTCCTCAGTAATTGCAGAGATATCCCCCTGGCATCTTTATACCTATCTTTGCATTACTGCAGACAGTTACCTTAACACTTTCTCAGCATGGTTATACAGAGTGGCACTTATTTTCTTCCCTCTTTCACCGAGCTCCCAGTTCAGATAAAAATCATATACACTGCTTGCTGCACCAACTACTCCACAATATAAACAAGGTAAAAACATAGCAATGGCCCATGGAGCTGCCAGATGTAGCAGGCCCCTAAAGAAAACGAGACTTGTCTTTATTCTTTTTACAGGACTATGCACTAATGTCATATTGTGAGCTGTGTATAACGATTTCAAATAGCACAAAATAACCAGTATTTGCTCACATACTGCAGTTTGATTCTGATCTAAACTCAAAGACATATTTTCAACTTCAGTGTTTCCCATGCCCTTGTGACATGTTGTCTTGGCTGTCATCAAAAGTAATGTGCAAAAAAGCAGCAAAGACATTTCTTATTCTTTAAGTCCACAGACTGTTGAAGTGTTTCTGGAGGAATTTTTCCACATTTTTCTTCAAGTTAAATCTAAAGCTGAAATCAGTCTCTAGGGCTTTATATGAAAAGAAGGTTGTAAGAAGTAGTCAGTACAGTGGATAACTAATTGCAAAATGGTAAGAGAGCATAGTAAAATGGATAGAGTTTCTGAAGCAAATAACTCTGGAATTTTACTGTAATAAAAAATTGCCTTTGGGAGGGACCTCAGGTTACAGCACTTTAAGCTTTTAACAGGTGTGAGGATTTGTTACTTGAGTGACAGATGAAAGCTTATTTGGACACGAGAGGCTGTTCTCTGGCTGCAGTGTTGGACTGAACAAGCTCACATAAAGTGCGAACAGCATTAGGTGGAAGAAGAAAGTACTCTATAGGCAGCATTACATTCTGCCACATTAAAAGTAGCTATTACACACTTGTATCAATGTCAAATGTCTAAATCTTCTGAAAGCTGAAGCACTACAGAACATTTTTCCTGCAATTTTAGACAGCTGGAACAAAATTAGTTATGGCATATTTATTTCTAATGCTGATCATAGCGACTTTCTGCATCACTCACTTGAATTTGCAATGCAACAAAGAGAAACGCTCAATGTACAAATAACTTAATTTGTATATTCTGAATTTTGGAAGCTAAAATGAGAAACTCAAACACTGACATGCATTAAAAACACCGATTATCCCATCAAACACTTTTTTTTTCTTTCCACAAAATCAGTCCTTGTGTTGAATTAGCAGCCTTTGAAATGATGGGGTTAGAAGTCAGATGCATCTACAGTGCATATTTTGGGACATATGACCACTTGCTTATCATGGGATGTGGTGCACATGCTCCACCTTCACATTACTCAACAATTTCCCCTCTACACCCTGACACCAACATATGGTTCTATATTTAAATGGTACTTGCACATCACCTCTACACCATTATTTAGCAGTTTGGTGTTTAATACTAAATCCTATCCAAGCTATCTCTCCATTTTCTTTTCTCTGTAGCAGCTTTAAAAATTTTACACCACAGAGAAACAAACCTTTGTCAAACCTATCTGTGGGTGAGCAGGAGAGGCATTTTCCACCATGGCTTGTGTAAGATGAACTCTGAGCTCGGTGCCATGACACCAGGTTCTGGTGAATTAAACCCTGGACCAGAAGTCAGAGCTGTCCAGACAGCTTTGCAAAATCCCTTCACCTTATGCTCTGATAAACCATGAACAGTATCAAAGCACTTCTGTTGGAAGGCACTCCTGAGGTGTTCCTGAAGAGCAGGCAGGATTGCCCCACAATCAGCTACAAGGTCACAGAAGGATCAAGTGTGTACGAGCATTTCAAAGCCTGGCCCCCACTAAATGGTGCTTTTAGAGA
Source organism: Acridotheres tristis (assembly GCA_037013685.1). Taxonomy (NCBI): domain Eukaryota; kingdom Metazoa; phylum Chordata; class Aves; order Passeriformes; family Sturnidae; genus Acridotheres; species Acridotheres tristis. The sequence continues at coordinate 15,672,494 of CM072895.1, forward strand.
CCTAAAAGCAGCCCTTACCTATGAACACACTAGAATGGAGAACTCACTGCTGTTGTTATAATGTCCATTTTTTTCCATACAAAAAATATAGAGGTGTAATAAGAAAGTCTGTGAAAACTAGTTTGCTGGAATTAAATCCCAGAGCTCTAAGTGGAAACTGTAGGAATCTAAGAATCACTGTGGCCAAAAGGGCAAGTCTGTGTGTATGCACACACATACCTGCACTATTCTCTGAGATGCAGCAGACACAGCATAAGAGAACTTCCTGACACAAAATGGACATGAAGTATCTCCCCAAGCAGAACAAACAGTTGTTCTGAGTCAACTTGAATAAACAGAAAGCAAGTGTAATATTACTTCAGATAAGCTAAAGGGTAATCTGCTTGCTTGGCTGTGAATTATCAGACACAAGCTGTTCGAAAGCAAGAAATTTTACTGGAGACACAAATTTGTGCATAATGTGGCAAAATTTTACATAAAAAAGGCACACAGAACTTGACCATACAGACCTGACCATTTTGTACCTGAAATGAACTTCAATTAAAAAACAATTTATTGAGGCATTGCCAATTATCAAGTGTTAAATCCATGAAAAAGAAACCAAAATAAAGAGTAAGAGAAGGACATTTTATGAAGATAGGAAATTCCACATTAAATAATGCCACCAATAGCAGAGGATTGCTAAGACAATTGGCAATATTTGCTCGAAATGTGAATATGTAAATCACCAGGAAAAACAAAAGCATTAATGCCTTCCCTCAGACATTATTTCTGGGGACAAATACATGCTCTGCAATTTTGAAAATGGTCTGAGTCTGCTTCAAAAGCTACCATGAAAGCTGAGTAAAAAGACTGAACTACAGTACACAACAAGCACTTATGTACATTTTAATGACTATAGCTCTGTATCTTCTGGGGACTTCAGTTTGAGATAAAAATTTAAATTTAATAATTCATATGGCACATCAATAACTACTATTTGTAGTCTCTTAATCAAGTTACAATGCAGCTGTTCATGATTTTATAAAAAGCATCACATGCTTTCAGAAATGAATCCAAGACAGAGCTCCAATCAAGCCTGAAGAAGAAACTTCAAAAAATCCCAAAGACAGGGTATTTTGTCTAAGCAGTTGGGCAAGAGACATTTCTGAATCTGAAGGGAAGTATTTTTTTTATTTTGTATGTCATCTGTTTGCAAAAGATTATGATAAAGCAATGCATGTCCCCCACTACAATGTCTGCATTTCTTAGCAAGAGTTTTAGTAATGCTTTTATCTGTGCAAGATTTAAGGTTAATATAATTTTCTAACTTTCTTTTGTCAGTATTTATAAATTACAGATTAAAATAACTAGGAAATGAGTGATCTTACCTCATACAATATAATCCCATAAGAAATTACATTTTAGTAGCTAAAAGGATCCCCTTAACTCTTGGAGAACTTGGGTGATAGAACAGTGCTGACTGACTCTGATTTCAGAGGATTTAATGTAGCTGCACACTGCATAAGTTCAAGGTCCTTGTTTCTAGAACAGATTTGGTGGGAGCACATCCATTTCTAAACTCACAAGGAGAGGTGAGAATTATTTTATTGAAGAAAAAAAAATGGAGAGAAACATGAAAGGAATGTTCAATGAAAAAATACAGTCTAATTCAGTTTTTTAAACAAACTGGAAAGAATGTAGGAATCTAAACACCAGTCTCCTATCTCATGGTGAACAGAACACAGCTGCCACTGAAAAATCAACTTAAAACAAATATGCTAGATTAACCACTGACCCAGCTAATTCATTATTCTATTCCAGAGCCTCAGTTTTATGGATGTCAGCCAAAAACTGTCACTGTGTTACCTGGTGTATTAAGATATTGCTTCATCTATGAATCTTGTTACTTAGGTTTTTAATAGTCTACTTTGATGGAGAGCTTTTAAATGACAAATATTTAAGAACAGTTTTATACAGAACAATTTCAAAATATATGTAATATATAGGAATTAATTTTAGAGTACAGCATTTCTAATAAGGCAATTTATTTTTAAGGGAAACTTATCAGTAAGAATATTTCAGTACTGAGTTTAAAAGGAACATACAGAAATGTGGTCTGTTATCAGACTTCTCACATGAAACTGTGAATGAAAAACCTAACAGGCATCCTTGGCCACATTCACAAAAGTAAAATTTAGTAGTTTGGGGTGACACTACAAACAATAACATCCAGTTCAAGACCGAGATAATCTTGCTGAAGACCAGACTTTTCCATCCTCTTCCTGAGGACTAGATTTTTGTTATCACTTCTTACTCCTTTGCTTTCCTAGTATATACAAATACATTCTATATGTAATGATTCTCACATTTCAGGCACACAGGTATATTGAGCAACTGTTTATAGCTGAAGATTATATAACCAGTTATTTTGAAAGAAACGTTGATAGAGAAGGACTGATCAACCCACAGATTCTTCCAACTGTGTAACTTTTACAAACCTTTATTAATTCAACTGATTTCAATCGTTACCTATTTTAGTATGTGAATCTCATAGTAAAAAAATCTAACCACAAGAAAAAAACAACCCTGTTCATCATTTAGCCAAATAAAACATAATCCAGATGTAGCCTGAGACACATCAAGTCTGTAGGACTAAACCAAGAGACAAAACAATTTACACAGGTACTTAAAGGTCAGGACTTCACAGTTACATACAGGAGTAACATACACTAATCCATGTAATTGTAATATATACACAGTCCTGCAATTAACAATGCCATTCTGTGTATACTCTGGGGACAAAAACCAAACACATCTAAACAAACTCTAACAAAACCCTCACAGCTATGGAAAAGGATTCAGTTATTTGTGATGAGACATTGTCAGTGAGGCTACACAGTTCAATGAAGCCTACAAAGACAATGCTTCAAAGGCAGCAGCACGACCTTCAGGCAACCTAACTTCCATAGCAAATGTCCAAGTGAAAAGCTGAAATAAAAACTTACTGAATGTAAATGTCTTAAGATGGAGACATTAAATACTGTTTCTGTTAGAAGTTAAAACAAAGGAGAAAATCTTAAGTATTCTGAGATTAATATTAGTGTGAAGACAAATACCAACTGAAAGAATATATTCTACTGCTTTTAAAAATTTCTAAGTAGGCTTCTAATACATATCCCATCTTCCAACCTCTTCTAACACCCTAGCTGTAAATTTGGTTAAGGTACGTTTAGATTGAGTAGCTGCAGAAATTGGTGATGAAAACACAAAAGAGAAATTTAAGTGCACTACTCAGTCCTTTTTTAATTCTTACTGTACCAAATCAAAACTGGTGGTCAAAACAGAGATCCTTTTTAAAAAACAGTGAAATGTATCCAGCCACTTTAAAAAGTAAGATATATGATTAATGGAATGTAAATATTTGAGGAGGTTTAACCCAGAATTCAAGGGAAAATAATCTAGTCACAATTTTCAAGTTTTTCCTTTTGCACCATTCCAAGTCTTTGGAACATATTTCAAAAATGTGCACACAGCAGGAATTGAGGGCCATTCCCTTCAAGGACCTACACATGAAGGTAACTGAGGACACAATGCAGGCTGGAGTCAGGCTAAGAGGTTAATTTTTCCTTCAAACCCATGGCTCAAACGAGCACTTAACTGCCAGAAATCCAGAGCCACAAAGCAGCTGAGTGAATGGGCAACAACAGTTGGGAATGTTTTTACGTTGGCTAAATTTGAACAGTCATGGAGATAATATGGGCTCCTGTGCTAAGGAAGTTAATCTCCTCAAACCCCTCAAGTAGGACAAGTAATTTAAAGAATTCTCATTTTGACATTTTATACAGTGGAAAAGAGAAAGAAGCTTTGCTCTGGCCTCATAGTTATTCAACTCAACTGTGAGGGCAGAGGTGGCAGGAAAGGATGTAATGCAGGACAACTTATGTAAATTGTAACCTGTTTTAAAACCTTTTTTTCCCCCACTGTTTGTCAGCCAACCTTCAAACAGGGAGGTATTAATACTTCCCACAGTAGATGGAGACATGCTGTTTGTGCAATTTTATATTCTAAAGTTAGATTAGTACTTATGTCCAACTATGTCCAAAGTACAGTATTAGGGAGTATGGTATTAGGGTCCTCAATACAGGAGAAAAGACCAAAATAACCATAGTACTGCTATCACCTAAGCTCTTCCCTAATTTATAAGAAAGTCCAGTTTGAAATTTCTCACAGATTCTTTTCCTGCAGTTTCCTCCCACCAGACACTGATGGTACTGATTTTCCTTTTACACTACTGTATTCCATTCCTGTTAGTTGACTGTCACTATCCACTGATAAAATAATTGTATGGCAGGATCTGTGAAAATAAAATCTTTCCATAAGTGCACAATATAATTTCATCTATCAATTACTGGAGACCAGTTTATGAGTCTCAGGCAATGTAACTTTACTGATATAATATACTGAATTTATGACTACTTGTAATGTATTTAAAAGCACCTTTTGTTATTCAGCTGTGACAGTATTTTATATTTGAAGGAATACTAGTAACTTTACTTACCCTGGACTTGAGGGAACCTTCCCAATTTTCATCCACATACTTCTAGGACAGCTCCTGCATAAAGCTGTAATAATAAACAGAAGCACTTAATGACAAAAGTAATCTAAATTACTCGTTTATTTATAGTGTCTTATCTGTTGAACTATTTTTCTCTGAGGAGACAATATGCTACTCTGTTGATGCTAATTACAAGTAAGATCCTAGACAGAATCACAGCTCCAGACCTGTCTCTGATTATGCAACAACTGACCGTTCACTGAAGATCCATGATAATTTTCATTAATTAAAATGAATGAAATTACAAAAATGTAAAAACAAAAAAAAGACATCATTTGAGATATACTGTTGGTATAAGCAAAGTTTCATTTAAAAAAAAGCAACTGGACATGTTAGATTGGGAATTATGGATTAGTAATATGAAAGCTATTTCTTCCAAAAGATATTAACAAAATCTCATTGAATGAAATTTTAGTTTCCACTTTATTTTAAGTATTTCACTGTCCAAGTTAGGTTTAAAGATAAGGCAGAGACTTCAGATTTCCCATTTGGGCTATTGGTTGATTTTAGTTCATTATATTTACAGAAAGAGGACAGATCACATTAACAGGCTTTAGGTGAAGCAGTATGTACAGGCTGGACTAACTTTGATATTTGCACTTAGATGTCAATCACTTCTGTCACCTAGGCAAGATACTCAGATTCAGTCTTCCTAAAATATAAGTTAATTTCAATTTTATATAATATCTAAATTTAAAATCCCTCCACCTAATTATCTTCCATACTATCATATTTTAGACTATTTTGAGATTTTTTTTGCAACATGCAAATGATTCTATAGTTTGCTGATAAATTAACAACAGATTTCCCAGCTACTAAAATAGCATGTCATACTCCAAAGTTAGACTTCTTAATATTACACATAATATATACACTATATATGTAATACTGTGTATCAAATTACATCCTTCTAAGCCTTAAGCCCCACTGTGTAGAGATAAGCAGACAGAATGAGCTTAATTTAAAAATTTTTATTTTAATTCATTGCTTTCCATAGACAATTAAAACCTCTGCTTTCATGTTCTTTTAGACAGTGTTTTCATAACAAATGGGCAAGTCTGGGTATAGAAAAATATATAACTTTACTGAAATGATGTCAATTCATACTTCACTTACAATATGAACCATGAACACAAGTAATTAAAACTAACTTCATGAACCACTCTGAAAAAGCAAACCACACATGATATGACCGAGATCTCACAGACAATTCTATTAACATTCTGTCACCCATCGTGTGGAGGCATGAATAGACAGCCAGAAATATATGTTCATCTCTGAACATTCAAATTCTGATTCAAGGCAGTATTTGCTTAAATACTATGAATTAGAACAACAGAAATACTCTAATCATTCACAGGGAAATTACAACTTCTCTCTTGGCGTGAACTAATCAATAATCATTACTTCCATGGGAAAATGAAAAGAGAATGTTACACTGCATTTTCTGTTCAGAACAGCATCTCAGAAATTTGCTTAGCTACAGATACATTTTCAACTAAACATATTTAAGATAAAAGCCTAAGATTTGACTGTTAAAACCCCAAAATACTATGAAACAATACTCAAGAGACCATAAATACCAGACTTTTTAAAAGCTTTTTCACCACCCAAATCAAGTTTTTTATTTAAAAAGGCAGTGATAAACAGCTCAGATACTAGCCTGCATAATTAAAATTCCTCTGGAATTAAAATATGAAGTAATTACAAAGATGGAGGAAACATGGCACACGGGTTCATAAACTTCACTTACCTTGTCTACTTGTTGTTTAAAAAAAAATACTCAACAGTTCTATTGGCAATCCTAGATTTAGATATTTCTTTGCACACTCACTAATTCACTGAACAACTATACTGATTTCTCTGATACTGACAGTTATCTGCACTGGTCTACCAAGAAGTCAGTATGAAGAAGTAGACAAAGGAATAAATAGCCTTCTATCTAGTTAATTAACTATTTTATGTAAGTCTATAATAAGCCAAGTACACTCGAATTTAGGACAAAATTAAAATGGGCATTTTTAATACTCATTACTGCAAATTATTCTTAGTCATTATTTTCCTTCCAAACAAGGATTTTTATGGCACAAGATCACTGTAGGAATCTAAAATATGTAAGACATTTTGTAACTACTCCTAGTTTGTAACTCCTGGCCAATATCTGATAGAAATTTAACAAAGAAAACATCTCAGTCATTGATGTCTAAATTTTGAGCTTGTAATTCTGCCATAATTGAAACCCAACTGCTCTGGTACAAAAAGGTTTAGATTCATGCTGGGACAAACAGCTGCTTTCTCAATGGCTACACCAGAAAAAAAAAAGAATCAACTAGCTTCATTTATAACTCTAAACAAAGGTATCTTTTGCAAAAAACCCAGGTTTATTTGCATCATTTAGCCCACTACAAAAGCCTAGTTGTTAATATCTACATCTCATCGTGTCCAGAGCAGATGTTCTCCAAATTTCCTTGTGAAGGCAGTCACTGTGTTCAAGTATTAATAAGAATGACATGTATCATTCAGCATGGAAGCACACAAACATCTCGAGTCAGTTCATTATACAATGCTTAACTCACGAGTCAGTTCATTTTAAAGTAATGCTTCACTTGTTTTACTGCTCATGAAAGTGAGTTTAGTACCAGAAGCAATGAAATAGACTTTCTAAACTATTATTGGTGTCCATGTTAACATCCAAAACAAGTGCTGATTCATGTCTGCATCTATAAAAAGAACTTAGCTTTTTTTACAGCATTTTAATATCATGTTTTCTAGGGTTACTGTGACAGTATCTGAACTTTTCCCTCATCTTTTCCAAAGCACCAACTTGAGTTCAGTTTTATTCAAAGGTTTTTGGAAAGCATTTGAAACTCTTGTAGCAGTTCATACTAATGAAATCAAGATGGCTCCTCACAGAGACAAACCACATTATTGGTCATGTCTGCTTTAACTATGAAAGAGAGTGCTAATTATAGCAGAATAACACCTTTTTGCATAAGAATTGTGCTAGGTAAAAATATGCATTGTAAAAATAAGTAACTTTAACTTACATGTAAGAAAACATTTCACCTGCTATTAGGAAGAGAATTGAAGCAATTTCTGCAAGACACAATTCCAGCAGTGCTTCATTGATACATTGATATGGTATTGTTACCACAGTTACTCATGGTGAAGACTCCAGAAGAAAAGTGACATTCCTGCTACATAACCATTAATGTTTACAACCAAACAGGAACTCAGACCAAACTGAACTGCAAGAAGTGGTATTGAGCAGACATTGCTCCTTGATTCCAATAAAATTATGTTAGATCAAAGGAGACAAAAAAGTTTAATAAAATACAACAAGTTATACCTAATTTTACTTCTATGACATTTATATTTTGCACGCTGCTTTCTTTAACTATTCATTTGGGGTGACCCTGCCTGACACAGGTTACAAAATGTCATTCAGGCTGGATTTGTACAGCTGTTTGTAATCAGCTGACAGCACCAGTGTATCTTAGAACACGAAATGAAACAGGCTGTTAAGGCAGAGCCACAAAAGTCAATGGCTACTTTATGGTACCTGGATTCTCTCTCATATGTGCATACTGTCCTCTCCGAATATCAGTTTCAAAAATATAGTTAAGTTCTGAGAACAAGCAGAAAAGCAAACTTATGACTCCAGCTAAACCTCTAGAATTTTCACTTGCCTCAGGTACAAGATTATCTTCCACTAAATCTTTAAAAACAACTCTCTCCAACGTAAACAGTGTTTTTATGAAATTCACTGCAATTTTAATTTCATATTATGATATAAGCAGGTCTGCAGAAGACAACTCCTCATCTCCTATCAACTTCAAAAAATTTCAGGAAAAATATGGATGTTATTATTCTTAATGGCCAAAGTTCCTTAGTATATGCAAAATGGTACTGTTGAAAAACAGGGTAAATGATCTTTTTTATGTTCCATCCACACACCCAGAAAGCAAAACAGGTTAATTAATATTTCTTCTTCTGAGAAATTTACAACCAAAAGAGATTTTGTTGAAAGTTTCTTTTGCTTTTTTCCTAAACTCTTCTAACTAGCAGTTCATTTGTGACTTTTACTAGAAAACTAGTCTTCTAAACTAGAAAACTTTAAAAGAATATACACTGGGCAACAAACTATAAAGTATTTTCTATGGGAGAGAATGCACTTATATGGACAGCTCAAAGTTTTCAAAACCACTCTTGTCTTTCCTTTTCCTGGAGGCATAACATGAGTAAGAATCTGTGGGTTAACAAGGAGCAGTCAGAAAGCCTCACTGCCAGGAACATTATGAATTACTGCTCTGTAATACAGAAAGCCAAGAAAGTCATTGCTACACACATACATCATTCTGAACTGATGTCATCAGTAAATTTAGCAACAAAGCAGCTTCTACCACTGACAGCTCATTATCCTGTGAAGGGAGATACCCAACTCTTAAATAAGAGTGTGGAAACAGAGTCTAACAGTCAAAAACCCGTTGTGTGAACCAGAACTACTCCTGTGATTAGTGGATATGTACTACACCAAGCTGCTCTGAACAAAGCTGAGCAGAATCTAACCTCCCATTTATTTGTGGGGAAGGAAACTCTGACTGAGTATAAGGGTGAAAAAAAGTCACAATGATGGTGTTTAAGCACTGAAATAATTTACTAAGGAAGACTGTATAATCTGCATTCTTGGAGATCCTCAGAACTTTGAGGTCTGCTTTGAGTAGGAGACTCAAAGGATACTTTTTATTCTGTACATACAAAGCATAGTTGTGCATTACTATTACATTCTTCAGCAAAATGTGCCATCCATCACTACTTCTGGTGTTTAATGATACCCTCCCTGCAGGAGGCAAGGATTCTATAAACATTCGTGCTGTTTAAATCCAATAATCATTGAAACGTTCCAAACCAGCTTCTGCTCCTGGCAGCCTGTTTTTATTAACTTTGGTCACTGCAATGTTTGGTGTAAGTTCATGTGAGCAAAAGATCTTGCACAAGAGTGAGAGAGAAAATGGAGAAGCTGAGCAACCACAGACCTCCGGAGCTGTTGCTTGGATTAGGTGGTGTGAATACCCAGTTTGAGTGGGGGTAGAGAGCAGAGTGGAATGGAGAAGGGTGGCAGAAAAAGGGCTCCTAGTACAGGCTCTCACTTGGACCTAGTCAGAATTATGCAAACGAAAGAGTAAAGACAGGAAGTTAACAGGTCAAGTTTCAATTCTAGACTTTACCATCTGACTCCATCTAAGCACCTACTTATCTCTAGAAGTACAATCCCCGAACATATCTTTTATTCTCCAGTCTGTGCTTTTGTTAAAAAATAAAGCATCTTAAAGTTGCAAAGAAAACAGTGAGAACAGATCTCATGAGATATTTATTTGACCTTGAGCATTTCGTTAATTTTAAGACTTTTTGAAGTTTCTTCAACAAATGTAGAGTCAAATGCCAGTACTTTATCTAAATGAAGGTCAGCCTTAATTAGCTAAAGCAATTCCATTGACCAGCACAGTTGCACATCAACAACTGAAACTCACATTTAGCAAATTTGCACTTACAGTTTCCCTGACCTTTTTTTTTCACTGATAAGATCAGATAGAGCTCTTCCATGGGTAAGGCTTACCCTATTACAGACAGATAATGCATTTTATCTTAGTTTATCTGACAGAGATGAACACTTGGTGAGTCTGAGCCAAACAAAAGGCAGTAAATTTCTGTCTTAAGCATTGACTAGTTAGCTGCACCTTTCTTATCTAGGACTACTTCTTGTCAACATTAATTTTCACTGCCAATAACATCATGTACAGAGGGAAAGGAAAGAGTGTAAATGGTAAAGTTCTTGAGGACATCCACTGCAGCACACTTAACACAAGGAATGGTTGTGACTAATATTTAGAAGCAACAGTACTGGTAAGAGACTTTCTCCATTAGAGAGGACAGTATAATCTCACAGCCCCTAACTTCCCTATCAATACAGCCCATAGAATCACTCCTGTATTAAATGTCTGCGACACTTAGTTAAAAGCAAACTTTGAAAGGAGATCATATAATATATTAGTCTTAATTACAAGGTTCTGATTATTTACTTGAATGTTAAATAAAATATATTGTCACTGAATCACACTATTTTTGAAGGCACACTTGCTAGAAAAACAACGAATTCGAACCATTTTTGAGTATCATGTTAGAAATAAGGAATACAGTTAGGTAAAACCAGAGTTTTTGGGTGTTTTTTTACAATGTATTCAAGAGACTTTACAGGACACATCAAAAGACAGAAAAAGATGTGGGTTTTGAGAAACAGCTAAAAGTAAACTAAAATGCTAATTAATTTCTGTAAGCATTGATATGACTTAGAGTTAGTTTACATCTCTGAGATGTCAGTGAATTCTAAGTAGTTCTCTGTTTTTAACCATTGAGTTGAAAATCAGAAGTTCCAATGAGAGTGGAAGTATTCATGTTAAGAGCCTCTGGCAGAACGAGAAGGCAGTCAACAGCAATTTGAGTGTAGCACTTTAATTAGTGTAATGAAAAGAAAAAAACAAACCTGAAAAATGAATGTAAATTGGGTCACATAGGAGTAGCCTGAAGCATTAAAAGCACTTCAAGTTATTCTACTTCCAGCAATTATTGTGAGTTTTGTAAACTATCTTTTGAGTTTTAAAAAGCAAGTCTGAACAAGAATGTCACCTCCTTATAATTCATAAGAGCACATTTAAGAATTCTGCATAAGTAAAAAGATGGGGTTTTAAGAAAGCTTTCAATTTGTTTTTTTGGTGTTTTCAGTAGAAGAAGCACCTAGTCATTACATCTGGTGTCATGTTTTCTAAGTCACCAAACACTAATATTACAATACGACAAATACTTGACAGAAGAAATTTAAAATGCTAAAGTTCAACACATATTAGTGAGCAAAATATATTTTTCAAAGCTCCATTTAGATATATTGATAACTTTTATGGGTTGTAGCAATCCTGCACAGCGCAACCGTGAAATTTAATGTATTGCAAATTTTATCACAGAGTTGATTTTAAAAATCAATTTGGATTTTGACACGCATATATTGTCGAGATAAATCTAAGATTATAATATACAATTAATGGAATATGCTTATAGATATGTCTGAAATCATCACACAGCCTAAGTGAAGCTGCAGATGGAGATGAAAATAGCTGCAGCTATTTTCAGCTACTGCAAAATATGGACAATCTCTCCTGCTACTACAATTTCACGCACAGTTAGCTTCACCTCCATTTCATCCTTCTATGTTTTACACACCAGCAGTACTCTGCATCTGACAGACTGAGGCTTAAAACTTGCAGCTGTCTAAAGCAATACTGTTTAAGCTGGCTTCTGAATTAGTGTGAGAAGGCATACAAAATCTCTAGAGGAGGAGAAAATAACGAAAACATTTTTTCATTTTACCCATTGTCCAATTATGAAGTAATTAAAGTATTTCAATGGACAGGTGTCAGCAAAAGTTCAGAGCGAGAATATCTCACAGCTATTTTCCACAATGTCAATTCACAAACTACTAGACCAATAACAAGAGCAGAATTAATAAATGCACTTCTTTCAAGGCTATGAAACAGCTCAAATCTGTAAACATCTCATTTGAGGTTGCACTGATACTATGCAGCATTAAACATTTTTAGGACTGAGGGTATTTCACAGATGGTTTGTGAAAAGCAGGAATTATGTAAAAATTCTCAGATAGATGTACAATTACCTTTAATTTTAAATTCTCGTTTAGAACTCAGGCCCAAGTCATGCAGTAAACTAACACTTGCTTTCCCTACTTGTAGTATTTGCCACGTAATTGTAAAGAGAAGAAAATTAAAATCCTGAAGCATGTCCTGGAACTCCAGTAGCTGGCAAGTCTGTTTGAAGCACAGACAACCCATGTGCTGTATCACTTCATAGCAATACCTGCTCAGGTAAGGAGCGAGCTACATCACCAACTGGGATGGTGGCTCAGGGAAGAACGATTCCTGTACTTGGAGGATGTTCAAGCATGGAGTCACAGCCTTAGCAAAACCCAGAGCATCACTGCTCTGGAGCTCAGAAACATGCCAAGCTGCTAATCAGAAACTCAAACATTTTACATTGAGATGCAGGTTTTCGATGTAAGATGAACAATTCTACAAGCAAGAGGGTGAGGAAAAAAAGCCTTTAAGAACTTTCAACATTCATTCACTCTTTACTCTCAAATTTTCATTAGAAAGATTTCTGTGGTAACAGGGAAAAAAACAGGGAAAAGGAAAAAGTATAGCAAAAGGCAGTATTCAGCTTTCATAGTCTGCATATCTAGCATGAAAATTCTTGTTTAGCAAGAAGCTACTAAAAATTATATTGTTAATTTTTATGCAATAGTAAAATCTCAAGCTCAATTACAGACATCTGTTACAACCAACACTACGTTAAAACACAAGTCAATTCAAAATGTGATGATTCTGAATACAATCTGTTAAGATAATATTAAGTCTCCAAACACTAATTTTCCACTGGCTAGTCCTCAAGAGAAGTTACTGAGTATGATTTAAAAAAAGAGTAAAACCTCCAAACAATCACCAAACCTGAAATATACACTTCTAAGTAGTAGTAATAGTACAAAAAATTTCCACTGTCTGAAACAGCATTTGTAAGAAAATTGGAAATGATGCTATAATAAACCATATAATCATAATGCTAGAACAATTCAGTAATTCTATTCATGCACACAATACGGAAAGCCTGCATTCCAACTCAGATATAAAAAACGCATGAAAATACTATCATAATCACTCGTATACTTCAAGCTGATGATTACCACATTAGCTCCAAATCTCAAATATAATTTGTATTACATTTCTTCAGAAATGTCACAGAAATAAGAAAAGATAAAGTAATAATCAAAATCCACATTGTTCACATTTACTACAAAGCCCAAGCAGAAAATGAAACTGAGTAAAACACAAATAGATTAAAAAACCAACAACTTTTAACATACAACTTCTTGCTTCCTGTGAATATACAAGGAAATCTGGTCCACTATGAAGGAATTTGTCAAATACCCTTGAGACTTTGTCCAGCTCTGTGATATTTATTTTACTTCATTAATCATGACTAAAATAAAATAACTTTTCAGACTAATAATATTTACAGTGTGAAGTCCGGACCACAAAATGGCATTTTCTTATCCTTACATAGGAAATGTAATTATCCACACAATGAAATCTAGATCAGATGCAGGAAATTCAGAAGACTATAAATTTAATTTCTGTTACTTGATCCAATTTTTATTAATACGATGTTTACAGTACAAACTCACATCCTTAAGTATGTTACTGATAAATTGTTAAGACATTTTTCTTAGAAGTTACATTGACAGAAATGCAACATAGCTCCTCTAGCTTATTTTCCCATCAAATGACAACAGAAATTGTCCTGCTCCATAAGTTCCTGTGCTACATGTTATGCAGAGGCAAAACTCTAAGAATATTATCTGAGCAAATTACAGCAGCCTCTCTTTACACAAGAACAGGAAGCCTTGCTGCTGCTGCCAGCACAACTGTTACTGAGCATGCTGGAGACCCTTTCTATTCTGCCCTTCTCTGTTAGTACATTTTGTTAGATTATTCTGAAACTTCAGGTTTTATGGATGCCTGTGTATAGATATGTACATATATTTATATATATATGTATGTATATATGTATACACATGTAAAAGAACTGGATCTTTCCCCAGAGACACCTTCTTTTACAAGGTTCATATATCTAGCAAAGAAAAGGCCTTACATATCAAGTCCCATAAGGATTGTATTGAAATATTACTTTGTTAATGAATAAAATTTACAACTTAAAAGTCTGTCAATATTAGGAAACTACTAATTAAACTATGAATTCTCTGCCAATCTCAAACATACGCTTCTTGATACTTTATATACACTACACTGTAATCGTTGGTTTTATTAAAAATTAAAGGCAGACTTTCTTTTTTAAATATTAGGCTGAATTTAATTGACAGGAGAAACCTGCTAGACTTCCTCATTAATTTCATTAGGTCAGTTGTTCCACTATCTCCTAGCCATTAAAAATAATTTCAGCACCTCTCATCCCTGAAACCTCTACTTTCTTGATGATTGATTTGTCTTCACTATATTCTAGAGCACTCTTAAATTACCGCATATTAGAAAACATGTATTGTTTTCAAGAACTCTAAAAATTCTTCATTGGTAACATACTTTAAGGAACACAGATATTTATTTACTACAGATAAGTGAAAGGTTTTGCCTTAAACTGATCGAAGCACAGCATGAGCTCTGAGATCATTCCCAAAATATCCAGCTGTTCTCACTGCTGCAGGATGGAGTTGAGCAGTCCTGCTTCTATCAGGTTTGTGCCACTCCATCCAGGAACTGACCTGGAGCAAGGACTGAACTAAGCCCCCGTGCCATTACACTATGGGTCAGTGACCAAGCAGGGGCTGTCATCAAACACCACTCTCCTTATCCTCCTCTTCTGCCCCCTTCCAACTCTACGTATTTTGCTTTGAAAAGAAGCTGGATGTAGTCCCCATATATGGTCACATCACAACAGAGAAGGGCTGCCAAAGAACCAAAGATTCCCCAGTTGGTACAGGGATATTATTTTACAGCAGGATGGCAAGTCTGCAGATCTAGACCCTGTAGATGTACACTCGGCTATGAATAAATACTGCATTTTCCTCTTGAAATGATAATCCAGATTCTCATGTATTTTTTTAAATGAAAAGTTTAATAAACATGACATGTTAAATTATTCCACATGGGATTTGGTCCAAAACTCACCTTTCTAGTTTCCAACTGAGCTTCTTCTTGGCAGCAATCCCTGCAGAATGGATCCAACTGATTCAGATTGAACTGCCCAAGAAGGTTGCAAGAACTGCACAGCAAGTTACTGGAGAAACCCAGCTCTCTGCAAGCTTCTGATGACAACTGTGCTCCATAAACACTTACCTGTAAGTCAATACAATGTTACACTTAGTATTAATTTATTTTTTTAAAAGATGACTTTAAATGCTTTAATGATTAGAAAGAAGGAATTAGTCTCTTATGACTGTTTTACAGTAATGCCTAAATAGTCAGTCCAAGGGTTCAAACACCACCCTATTGAGAAGGGTCTTAAACTAACAGGGAATTCCAGCCACTCATAATATGTACATTTCAAGGTATCAGACCTGCCAAATTAATTTATATACATTCCTGATAGCTCTATTCCCTTCCTATCTATTGCTAACTTCAAGTTAAGAAAAAAGCCCGAAGGTAAGAAATCAGCTGAAATGCACATGGTTACAGCTTTCCAAAGGCTCCTCTTCAAAAAGAATTTCAGTAAGTTTCAGATCACTAAAAACACTCCTGGAAAGTAATGTAACAGCTAAGCTCAGGAAAAACACAACCCGGAAGTGATAAAATTTACCAAACTGCTCAACAAGACATACAGGTAGGACTTTAATTTCATGTTTGCATTAATGTTACAGGAAAATTGCACAGGCTATTATGTGGAAGTGCAGATAAAAACCTGCAATTCTGATTTATCAGCAATACTTTACAACAGGCCATTCAATTACATAGCTTCTATGTAAAACACCAGTTCTGCTTTTTATGGGCAGTAAAAATAACACAACCAATCACAACACTTAAATGATATTTGAGTTTTGTTCTCATAGAATCACTAAGGTTGGAAAAGACCTCCAAGATCATCAGTGAGTCCAGTCATTAACCCAGCACCCCCGTGTTCAGCCCCAAACCCTGTTCCAAGTGCCACATCCACGTGCCTCTTGAAAACTTCCAGGGACGGTGATTCCATCACTACCCTGGGCAGCCCATTCCAGTGCCTGACCACCTTTTCAAGGAAGAAATTACTCCTAATATCCTATCTAAACTTTCCCTTGTGCAAGCTGAAGCCATCTTCTCTCATCCCATCACTTGCTACCTGGGAGAAGAGGCTGACCCCCACCAGGCTACACTCTCCTTTCAGGCAGCTGTAGAGATTGATAAGTTCCCCCTGAACCTCCTTTTCTCCAGGCTGAGCTCCCCCAGCTGCTCCTCACAGAACCTGTGCTCCACACCCTTCTCCTGCTCCACTGTCCTTCTCTGGGCTCACTCCAGCACATCAGTGTCTTTCTTGCAGCAATTTCACATTCCCACTTTTCTACACATGGATTTCACCTTGGCTTAAAACTTTCCCTTCCAGCTGCTTACTTTGGAGAGGAAAAAGTGAGAGAGGAAATTAAGAATGGAGAGATAGAAGGTGGCTTTCCCAGATGCTTTTCAGTCTGGGTAAAAGACCAGAGGCAAAACCTACTACATCCAAAGCACCAACAAAACAATCAGGACCACTGTGCTCAGACAGGAGTAACAGGGCACCAGCAAACTCAGCTGGGTGATAACAGCCAAGACTCAGAAGAATTATGCTGGGCCAAACAGAGA
This sequence comes from Acridotheres tristis, assembly GCA_037013685.1. Taxonomy (NCBI): domain Eukaryota; kingdom Metazoa; phylum Chordata; class Aves; order Passeriformes; family Sturnidae; genus Acridotheres; species Acridotheres tristis. Next base: position 15,689,534 of record CM072895.1, read on the forward strand.
AGTACACAAGAAAAACTAAGTTTGTCATTCAGCAAAACAGACTTCTCACACCCACATGTCACCTAACCCATGCAGCACACCCAAGTCAGGTAGAGACAAAACTCATTTCCTCTGCTTAAGTGGCCAACCTACAGCTGAAGAAAAGACATATCTTTTGTGACAGATAGAAAATATTATGGATTGAAAATTGGTAGAAAATATATTAGGTGCCTCATTATTCTATTTCGCTGTATCTGATAAAAACTAGAGTTAAAGCATGAACAGAGAATTATAATACATAAAAAAGCTATTCTGAAATCACTGTTCTATCAGGCAGAAAGATACTTTTCTTCTTCCTACAGAGCACTGTGTGACAATAGGCAAGCAAAAATGGAACCTTGTTCTACTGTAATTATTTAGCCTTTCTTTAGGATTTTTACTAAGGTATTTAGTTTTTAAAGTATTTAGCATTTATCTTTTCTGAGGGATACTAGCAATAAGAAATACAACAATGACACAATAGCATAAAAACCCCCTAAGGAGCATTCCAAACACTGCTACATTTAATTACTGCTAACTTATCAAATTAATGATGGTAGTAAATAAAGCAATTTTCTTGCACCTTGCTGCTTGCCATCTACCACTGATGCTTTACTGTCATCTTTTCACTTCATTATCACTTCTGAATCTGTCCCCCTTGGAGCAATAACACGGCTACTGGCCTTGTCACTTTGCTTCCAGCAGCCTCTCTCCTCTCTTGCCCAGCAGATCCCTAAGCAATCTGTGAACGTAAGGCAAATACTCTCCTGAGGGATTTTTGGGGTTGTGTGTGTGTGACAAAGAACCAACCAAAACACTATCAGTGTATAAAAGCAAGTAAAGGCTTGATGCCTTGAGAGGCTACCTAGAATAGAGGCTAGATAGTGTTAAAAGAATAAAGTAGGTATTTTTTTAAAAGGCCTTCATGGTTACACCTTGGGCAGTACAAGAGCCTGGCCCTGGCTACTCCCAAGATGAACGATGGGTCACACGTTTTCTCACTTTTATAAGTTTTGGTCCATTTACATATTGGGGTTAATTGTCCTATTACAGCTCCAGGTTATGAAGTTTCATCCTCCCAGATTGCTCTCCTCAATTCACTGTTATTTACACTTTTGGGGCTTGAAGCTGCAACTATGTCCTTTCTTCTCGGGCTGGAAAAGGATTGTTTTGTCTAACTAAACTGTGAAGAGAATTTGCTAACACTTTATATTAAGCTCAGAGTTATATACTAATGCAGTACAGAATCTGGAAAACATGAAAGCTAAAACTTAAGGCATCAGGCTCCATTACATGACAGTTCCTCCCTCAAGTGGTTTTCCTTACAAAAACAGCTCAAAACACCTTGAGAATAAAGCTACGGAGAGGTAAAGGAAAAATAAATAGGAGAAAGTCTCTCTCCTTCATATTTTTACTCAATTTTCAGTATCTTAACTATCATATTTTCCTGAAACAATAAATGTACTAGTCATAATAAATGTCTCTGATTGGGATTAGAAAAAACCCCTCACACTTCAGAAAGATCATTTCAGACACTTAGCAAGTGATGCGCCTCATTTAATCAGCATTTTCTCTTTCAAAGCTTTGGCTCCAAATACACGTTTCAGTGTTGCTTTGTTTTCACACCAAATAATTCAGCATATTAAAAAAAAGGCAGCACCAATACAAACTGTTTTAGGAAGAAGGCAGAAGCAGAGGTCAGTCTCCGACACGGAAAGCAAAAGAAGCGGCCACGGCCGCAGGAGCGGGAGGAGGCGCCCGCGCCTCCCGCACCAGGACACGTCTCACGCCACCGCCCCGCCCTCACACTCGCTCATCTCTCAGGAACTGCAGCCGCGCTCAGCCCCGAGAGCGAACGCGCCGGATCCGGCTCTCACCGCCTGCAGCCCCAGGAGCCAGCAGAACCAGCGCCGCCCCAGCGCCCCCAGCTCGGCCGCCGCCATCTTGGTGCCGGAGCGCCCCTGCCAGCGCCGCCGGGAGCCGCGGAAGGACCTCACCCATCGCGGGTGACCGACACGCCGCCTGATGCGGAAGAGCATAGAGTTGCTCCCAGCCCCCAGCGCCACAAGCTGAAACTGCTAACCCAGAATGTCTTATAGAATTCTACAACAAAGATATTTAAGTCTGTTCAGAGCAGTGCTTCGCAGCAAGGCTGTAGGAATTGCCAATCCCCAACGCTGGTCGGGCATTGCGGGAACAACTCCGACTAAAGCCCTTTCCCCTTTCTCGGGAACAGCTGCCAAGCGGCACGTAGGCCCCAGCCCAGTGACTGACAGCCAGTCCAACCAATAGCTCTGTGCTATGCCCGCGGGCAGAGTGCCTGTGCCCAACGAGGTTGGGCGGATGGGCGGGACTTCAAGCAGCGCCTTCCAAGCAGGAAGGGACGCCTGTAGGCGGGACATCGCCCCGCTCCGGCGGCTCAGAGCGGCGGGGGAGGCGGAGCGATTTCCTCGCCGGGCCAATCGGACTGCTCGAGGGGCGGGGCCTCGGCAGCACCGCCCAATGGCAGAGGCGGGGGCGGGGCCCGCCGCGGGGCCCGGCGGCGGCGGCAGCGGCGGCGACGACGACGACGGGGGCGGGGACGGGCGCGCGGCCGGGCGTTCGGTTGCCGAGCAGCGCGCGCAGGGCGGGCGGGGCGCGGCGGGGGCCGGGCCGCGCGGTCGGGGCGGGCGCGCTGCGGGTCGTGCGCGCGGCGATGTGAGAGCGGCGGCGCCGGGCCCTGTCCGCGCCCCCGGCCGCGCTCCCTCCGTCCCCGTCGCCCGTGCCGTCCCCGCGGCTCCCGCCGGTCCCCGCGGGCCGGGCCCCGCGTTATGTCGTGATCCCGGGCGGGCGGCGCTGCTGCTGCTGCTCATGGGGCTGCTCAGGATTATGCTGCCGCCCAAGTTGCAGCTGCTGGCGGTGCTAGTCTTCGGGGTGGCCGTGCTGTTCCTGGAGAACCAGATCCAGAAGCTGGAGGAGTCCCGCGGCAAGCTGGGTGAGCGGCGGCGGGCGCGGCCGGGCGAAGCGCGGGGGCCGGCAGCGCCGGGGCTGAGAGGGCACGGCCGGGCCAGGGGAGCTCCGGGCGCTGCCGTGCCCCGGCGCCGCGGGACCTGATCGGTGCGGGCCGGCCGCTCTGCAGAAGGGGCTGTCCGCGGCAGCCTTGGCCTCTGAGTTAATTTGTTTGCTCTGCGGGATCAGCAGACCTGTGAGAGGTCAGTGCTGGGAAGACGAACATGTGTGTCTGTAGTGTCTGCACGGGCTCTGTCGGACGAGCCGCGGTGCTCACCGGGGGCAGCGGCCGGCCTGCCTGTGCTCCTCGGGCACCTGGCGAGCGAGGAGAGCGGCAGCCGTGCTGCCCAAACTGAGGCTGGTTCTGCTGCAGCGAATTACCATCTCCTGCACATCTGATTTCTAATTCAGACGTTTTACTTACTCTTGGCACTGTAATGGAAAGCACGGTGTAAAGAAAAGAAAGCTGAAGCTACTGCTCTTAATGACAAATGGCTATATTGTTTAGCTGTCATTTAATATAGGATGTTATTTTCTGCGTTTACTGAGTGTAGTTAGTGATTTCCTAAACTGTCACTGAGCTGTACTTCAGTGAATAGCGATGAACTAGAAATCTCTTCTGTAAAATTTCTTCTAGTTTTCCCGTCTTAAAAGGATATTTTTAGAGTAATATCTGCCTGGCGGATAAAATCTTACTACTTTGTCTGTTGTACATAAGGCTGCAGAACTTGTAGAGATTTTACGTTGCTTCATTAAGGGTCTCCAGGATGTAGAAAACACCATTCTCAACATAGTTCGTGGTGCCTAGGAGTTGTGAAAACAGAGCACTGAGACTTCTGGTGTATAAAAGATAAGGAACTGGTCTGCAAACTTTGTGGATTTGCTTTCTCCTATTATTTGACTGTACTAAGATATTTAGATTATTAATAATAGTTAATAGTGTAAATTTAAGTTTGTAGGAAGAAAAGTGCACATCGTGTTCCTTCTGGTGTTAACAGTAGCAGTGGATTTGAGTGACATGGGAAGTTTAACAATGAGTTTTTAACAGAGGCCACATAACTTAATGTCGAGCTGTATGAATGCCTTTGGATTATACTTCACAGCATTTCTTTTCTACTTCACTCTCTCTGAGCCGCATATTAGCGATTAGGGCCCTGGAAACTGCAGTTGAGGAGCTTCTCAACTGAGAATTCTTACCAGTCATAATCGAGGCATTTTTTTTGCAGGGTCTCAATTACTGTAAACAAACATTTGGAGAAGAAAATGAATGAAATTCAAAGATAAAGCAAGCAAGTGTTGCCATAGTGCTGAAGGTTCAGTAGTATTTTGTATACATTTGCTTTAAAGTGGTTCATGGCCATGGCTTCAATGATTCTGTTGTTGACATTGTGTTTTACTTTAGCGAAATCTACCTCTGGGCATGAAAAGAATAACATAATGAGTGTGTGAATAAAGAATTTTGCTGGTAAAACTTCTTTCTCTTTAATATGTATGCAATGGATGTGTTTAACTTACATGTTTAGAGAATTAAAATACTCATACTGCTTTGGGACGAGAATCTAATTACTATCTTCTGCTGATTTTATTTCTTAAGGAGAAGGAAAAACTATTGTGAAGTTTCTTAAAAGTAAGATGGAAGGATTTGCTTTGTGTGCAACTTACTGGTGGCTCTCCAAAACCCGTGGAAGGAAGGGGAAAAGGACCTTCTGCAGCAGCTTTGAACTCGGATTCCAGTTTTTAGTGTGAATGTATGCTTTGTTAAAAAACTTTGAGCTATCTGAATGTTTTTCTTATCACGTGTTTGGTATGTATTTAATGACTAGCAAATATTAAGATTTCATTACAGCTGGTTTTTTACCATCATGATTGGTTAGATTTCTACTGAGCTGCATCATGGAAAATGGTTTTCTCCAGATCAAAGCAATTAATTGGCTTAATGCACTTGAATGCTAATTTTTCTCCCTGCCCCCTAAAAGAATGATGTGGGTTTGTGTGAAGTGATACTATGATTTGAGGGTAAGGACAAAGTAGCTCTTCTGGTCTTTCAGTTGTGTTTCAGTGGGTGCTTTATGTCAGAAGTCTCATTGCACAAAGTTTGGGGACTGGGTTTTGAGCTATGCCATGTGTTTGCACTGATACATCATATGATAAACTTGTCATTTTAGAAAGTTCTTGTAAGAGTTAGGCTTCTGCTAGGAAAACCAAATTACTTCAGATTTGATAGCAAAGTAACTGTGCAGTCTTATCAGCAGTTCTAAAAATGTTCAACTGTACTCTCAGACAGAAAGGGTTTTATCCAAATCCTTCACATATGAGCAGCTCCAGATTCTGTGGTGAACAGTTGGGGACCTTAATTTCAGTTTAATAACTTCAAATATCTTGCCTATGAGGTGAAATTGGTGCATGTTTCTGGGTGAAAAAAGAATGGGAAGTTCTTCTTTTTCCTGTTAGACTTTATATGGGTAAACTTGGTCATCATGACAGGCTTCTTAGTTGAGAAGTATGGGGCATATATGCAGATGAACATCACAAAATTACTATGATCCTTACCTGTGGGCCTTTTGATATGAAAAATAATTTCCTAATTTTAAAAAAAGTAAATCAAAACATTAATTTTAACTTCTTTACAACTCTTTACAAGTAATTTGTAGTGGCGAGATTACAAGCAGAGTGTGAACAGTTTGAAATATTTTTTGGTGAGATTTCTACCTACAGCTATTAATCTTTCATATTATTTTCAGGTTTACATGATAAATTAGCATGCTCTCCAGGCTAAGCTGCCCCTGATTGCCAGTGAGAATTTTAATGTTTTTATTTCAGCCTAGTGTGTGTCTATTAGCTCTAGGAATGCACAGCCCTAATAGAGAACACTGCACATGAAAGGCAAGTGTTGAGGTTTCACTATTGTTCCTGGAACAGGAGAACAGAAGTAATGTGTGACTGCCCCCTTTGGGTTTTGGAAGCCTATTGAGTGCAGCTCTGCCTTTGGCATACATTGACCTAGCATTTAACATGTTTAACGTGTACCATGCCATCTCCTGCTTTGTCATTAGTATTTATTGTGAGTTGGATCAAAAAAATGATCCAGCTGAATATAATCCATTCCTATCTTCTTTTACGTCCCCATGATTTTGTAATTTGGCCAGGGAAGTGGGAGAAGACAGTGTCTCATTTGAGGATTGAAGTCCGTAGGATGGATGAGAGAAGGTGAGGAAAGGTTTGATTTTTGGTGGGGAGAGAATAAAATAATAATGCTACTTTCTAGCACTTCAGTGATGTTTACATATTGCATTTGGAAAAAGTCTTTGTCTGAGAAGCACAGTGTACCATAATAGGGAAAGCAAGGATTGAACCTGCTTCAGATCATGTTGAAAAACTTCTTAGCTGTAATGTGGGAGTGTTTCTTCTGTTAAGTAATAAAAGCAATAATGGCTCATATCTGTTAGTTCAGCACCTTGAATTCCGTGTACAGAAGTCTGTCATTTAAAAGAAGTCCTTAATATTTTACTTTTTCAAATTTTCTTTTGTTTAAAAAGAGTTTCATCATTTGAAAGGCTAAGACTCTTTTCGTTAGCCCAGGAAAGAAAATTTAATTGATTATTTATTGCCAGATTTAAAAAAAAAATTAAGGTAGTTTCCTAGTGTATGTGACCCTTGCTGGGGTAATATCTTTCTAAGCACTGTGTGCCTAAAAAAACACTATTCCCTTGAAGTTAAAGGATTTAATTTTCCAATTACTAAGTCTTATGCTTTATGGACATACAAGATTTTATGCTTTTTTGCGATGATGAAATAATAGGCATTTCATGTTTCTTTTATTTAGAAATAAAAAATCTGTCTGTAGGCCTTCCTGTTGCATGTTGTTGGAAAATCCCTCAGAAAACTTACTAAGTTGTCTGTTCTAATATAGCACACATAGTTCCTTAGCATATTGTTATTGTTGTAATTAAGCATTTATAAAGAAGGACATAGAACACTTATAAAGAGGAGTTTGTGATTGTTGGCAGGTGTTGCCACACACGGCTATGCAAAATAATTTCCTAGATTTTTTTTTAAACATTGCCCTGTTACACAGTAATTATTATTTGCTGCCGAGTAGCCCAAGGCATTCCTTCAGAAGCTGTTTTATTGTATTCTGGGTTTCCTGAAATAAGAATTGTAATGCTGCTTCCTTAGTAAATCTCCATCCAGTGGAACTTTTTTCTACTTTGTCTTGCTGGTTTTATCATACTTTTTCACTTGGTTCCCTCTTACCATTCCTTTCACCATGCCTCTGGTTGTCCCAGAATGTTTCAGAATAAATTTTAAGCTACTCCCATACTGCGATTGTACTTCCCGTTGAAAATTGTAATATCGAGCAATTGTATGAATTTTGTTATACTTTTTATTTATGTTATTGTTTGTGTTTTTATATTCTTTATAGCTTTTTGGGGAATAAATGTTGCAGCTGTTGGTGTTCTATTTTCTGTGAGATTGGTAATGTCTGAACTTTGACTAGTACAGAGCTGTGCACATTCCCAAGCACACACCAAGGCAGATCAGACTTGCTAATGGAGTCTATGCCTTGATCTCACCCCTTTTTGTTGGTACCCCAACAGCTGGTTCTAACAGTGGAAATAAGAGGCATAACTTTCTAAAATATCTTTCCCCTTCTGAAAGGCTGTATGTTAGAAACTGCAGTATTGTTGGACCTGCTTTGCAAGCACTGTGCTTGTAGTGAAATAACTTAAAAAATGGGTGATGTGCTGAGAGCTGTGCCTTTGCTTCTAATAGCAGATGCTGTATTGAAGAGTTATCTGACAGGGGGATATTTTTGTTAGAGATATTTTGAGGGCAGATCTGAGAGATTAAGTGGACTTGAGAAAACGGATAAGGCCACCTCCAAGTCCCTCCCAGTCCCTCCAGCCATGGGCAGTGGATGAAGTAATCACCAGGTAAGGCACTCTATCCTTCTGGATTCTTCATTGAAAAAGGACAGATTTGGGCCTGTACATATCTATGTTACTTAGTAAGGCACAAATTGAAGTTGAAGAGCACATAGAATTACAATACCATTCTTCGTGGAAATCCTGGAAAAGAGTCATGTTTGCAGTCACCTCTTTAGGACAGAAAAGGCTTGTTGGACAGTCAAAGGTATGTGAGTACCGTGTTCTTCATTGTGAATTAATGCAATATTAAAAATTGGTAATGATAGCTGGGAGGTAGTTTAGCTGTGAGTTCAAGGCTGACAATTTCAGGAGAAAGTGTTCAAACAAGTTCTGCATCCTGTTCTTCCATATAATTGGGTTTTTTTTACTCAAGAAGATAGATTAGGTTATTTCAATAATGAAATACCTGGCAGGTTTTCTTACTGTGCTTAGCACTCTGAAAGGAAAAGTGGTAACACTACTGGAAATCAGAAAAAACTACATTTGATGCCTTTATTTACTCTGTGCTAAAGCAACTAAAACAACAGCATTATGGCATAATGGCACGCCAGTGCTCACTTTGTTTTTCTTGTCTGTTTTCTACTCTGAGCATGGCAAAAGTAAGTAAAATTTCCCATCTGCAATATACCTCTGAAATCAAATGATTGGAAGTTCCTATGTCTTTTTTTTCCTTAGCTCTCACTGGAGGCTGTATACTGCCTATCCAAAAGAAACCTTGTTGAACTACATAAACCTTGGATTTATTGTAACAGATGAAACCACTGCTTTCCAGCTTATCATGGTTGCCAAGGAGGATGCCCCATCCCTTGGAGTGTTTAAGGACAGGTTCTACACCTCTCTCTCCTTGAGCAACCTACTGAAGTGAAAGGTGTCTCTGCTCATGATGGGGATGTTGGAACTTAATGATCTTCAAAGTCCCTTCTAGCCCAAGCCATTCTGTGGTTCTATGTACTTGTGAAGTGAAATAAATTGTATCAGTTTTTTTTCTTCTGTATTTCAGAAAACTGATATATTTGAAGCTGTATTTTTTTTTCTTTGCATAGCTTTGTATTGCCCCTGGCTATTGAAGTTAGGGACATTTGAGCAGTTCATGAAGAAGTAATTTCCGTATCTACTGACTGGCAGCCATGAGTCACTCCTGGCTAGGCTAGACCTATTGGGGCCAGGCAGGGTCTTGTCATCTAATAATGAGCACCTTCCCTCAAATTCTTGCTTCTTAGGAAATAGATGGCTTTTCCATATGGAATCTTCCATGTATTACCACTTCAGTGGATCAAAAGACAGTCTTTGTGTAACTGTGTGCAATCTGTAGTTTTTGTCACTTATCTAAAGTGTACTTAAACCTTGTCAAAGCAGTATTAAAATAGTGGTAAGAGCATTGCTTAAAATCTGTTTATATATCTGAAATACTAGCCTGGCAAGCATAATGAGAGTTCCATGCAGTAGAAAAATAGCTGAACTAGTATGTGTATTTGCATTATTTTTTCAACAGGAAATAAAAGATGAAGACTGAGTGAAAGGACTCCACTGTTGAGAGAGGCATCTGAAATTTGGCCAGCTGGTTGCAGCCTTTCATAAATATGTACAGACTCTTAGCTGCAGTCTGGGCGACAAGCAGTATCTTTTTCAAGCCCTGAGCTTCATGTACTGCTCAAATCCACCCATTGTGTTGGAATCCACTCCCCTGGAAACCTGTGGCTCTGTGAAGATGTTGTGTTCAAAGCCCAGAAGTCTTCATCCATTTAGGAGAGAAAAGCAAACTTCATTTCTTGCTGGAATTTCCCTAGCTGGTTCTTTATTCATCCCCCCCAGCTCCTTGCCACTTGACTTTTTAATTTCTAGAGAACTCCAGTCCCTCCATTTGGCATTCCTATCAGTAATTGCTTGTATCAAAAGAACTGCTAATGCTGATTAAAGTTGGTATGCCCAGGTGTAGGAGAAGAGTTTGTAAGGATAGTGCAGAAGGCAGTCTTTCCCAATGAATTACTGCTGTACTGATTAGTGAGGAGTGGAAACAGCCTTGCCTGCCCAATGAGGATGGGTGTTGTGGAAGAGGGGGTCAGTGACTGGGGAAGCAGTTCCAGTTGGAATCTGCTGCAGTTCAGGATGGAGTGTGCTGGCTGTGCTGTGAGGAGGTAAGGGACATGTGGTCATGTAAGGGACAGATAAGAAAATGCTGTGTGAGGGACAGACAGGGTTAGGTGGGTGGGTAAGGGATAGGTTGTGGTTTAGCCAGTCATGCAGAAAGAAGAAGGGAACTTGTAGAAGGAAGGAGTCAGTGCTGTGTGGAGCTGCCTGTAAGAAAAGGAGTCAGAGTTGCCTGAAGTCCAGTGATAGAAGATATGAAGTTTTTGATAAAGAACTGGTGATGGTGCCAGTCATACCTGTCTTGACATAATTACTACACTCAGGCACTTCCCTAAAAATACCAAGTGTTGATACTCACAGAAACATTCCTGTTGCACACATTTGTGTGGCTCTGGGTTGGGAATATGCTGACAATCAGGAGAGCAGAGGTACTGCAGGATGTGTCCCTCAGTGGTAGGGACTGCCTTCATATTGACTGTCTGTATGTTATCAAGGGATTATTTCATTGCTACAGTTCAACTCTTTATGGCTGTAAATTAAGAGCATACTTTTACCATGCAGGTATTGTTTGCAGATGTGTCTGCAGAGAACTTAGCTGTGTCCATGTGCCTTTTGATTGTCTCTAGTATTCAGCATATTATTGCTGTCCTTACTTTGTAATATCCTTGTGTCATGGTTTCAATGGCATTACTGCTATAATAATTATTATTCAAGCTTTCTGGTACTGATAAAATTCATCATGAGTAGTTAGAAGTCTAGGGCAGTGAAAGAATTAATAAGATAATTAAATTACAAGAAGTATCTGGAAAGAACCTTTCCATCTCTTTGTCCCGGTCTTTGCCTTCCTTCTTCATGTCCACTTTCTATATCTGGTTAGAGTTTAAAATGACAGCTGACATCCTTTTTTTCATCAGCTTGCTGTTTAATTCTGAATACTAATTTGTGTTGAAACATATGTAAAACTTAAGTGCTGTTTTGATAAAACAGCTTTTGATGATTTTGAAGTGTTTATGCAAACCTTGTGCATAATTGCTGTAAAACTGTAAAGAGTGTGGGGATGAGTTCTTAGGTTCCTTAAATGAAAATGCATATATTCTCCATTGACTTATGTAGTGGCTTTTCTCTCAGGTGATCTTATTTTCTTCTTTTTTCCTAGTATATATAAAAAAGACATAGGTGAGAGGATGGAGTATGTGAATTTATTGTATATATAATCCTATGAAATATAAATAGGATCTGTGTATATATTCCTCACTATCATTGTCTATATTTTCTGATGTTGTTGTATAGGACTGATCTTTCTTGGACAGCAGATTGAAAGTCAGTAGCATTTCATTTCACTTTGAGAAAGGTGCAAAAGGATGAGCAATTGGATGGCGATTGTGCTTATTCATCTCACTTTTTGCGAAGTGAAGGGGGAAATCTAATTTAATTTTATTTTTCCCTTGAATCTCTTCCCTGTCTATCTTTCCTCTTTCAATAATTCTGTTATCTTTTCTTCTAGATCTATTGTTGAACATATTCAAGACGATTGCACTAATAGCATATCTGTATTTTCATTGAAATATTTCCATTTCTTCACATGAAGTCTATGGAGGGCTTGGGAGGAATGAGAAGTCTCTTTTCTGCAAAACATGGAATTTGCAATTGGTTTTAATATACAAAATTTTAATCAACAGTTGATTATATTAGAGTTGATATTGATTATTCATTCTAAGCAAAGTATTTCACTAATTCTAAGAAGGATTTAGAAATTTAGAGTAGAAGTTAAAAGATAGGATGTAAAAATAATAGAATCTTATTCTGATACATTAAATAGACAAAAAATTACCTTCATAATGAAACAAAGCACTAGGATTTTGGCTCCTTCAGGATTTGAATGATAGATGTAAATTGAGGAGAAGTTTTTTGAGTTTTTTTTGGACAGTATAATTTAAAAGTTTTTCTTCTTTCCAGAAAAGGGGATTAATATTTACAAAAGCTGAGTTCAGCCATGTCTTTCCATTGTCTGCAGTCAAACTAATATCTCATAGTTTTATTCCCAAGCTGAAGGACAAAACCAGTATACCCCGTCTCCTGACCAAAACACTCTTGAGCACAAGCGTGTGATCACCTTCTGAAGATGTGTTTTTGTACGTGGCACACAAAATAGCTTGTATGAGGATCTGAATTTTTTGAACCAAAGCCATAATGTCAGGTTTTTTGTATGCTGGTGTTGAGTGACGTGTTTCATTGGTAGAATCTTATTTCAGCTGCACTTCCCAGTGAGAACTTCAGAGCCAAGGTTTTTCAGCATCTCTTTTGTCAGTAAGCCTTCAGCAGTGTGAACTGTTACGAAGTGTGAAAAGATATTTTCCTGGCAAAATACCTACAATATAATTATATTTTTGATACATTATCCTATGAACTGAGATGACCGCAGCACTAAAATACTTTGCCATAATCAAGTTATTTCCTTTGCGAATACTGAATGTCTTAGAGTTTGCCCCTCTTCCTCCCTCCTTTTTTTGTTTTCAATTTAAACCAAACAAAAGACCCTTACGAAGCCCTCCTTATCTGAGAATAATTTAGTCTGTTTTAATAGATTTTTAGTCAGAGTAGCAATTTTGTATTAAGTTTGTTGATTCTGCTAAGAAAGCAAGCTTTTGAAGATAAGTACCGAATAAACAGTTTGCTGTTTTATGATGAAGTGATTAGATCTTACTGTCCAATTTGATGTCTTCAAACTGTGTAGAGTGGGATTGGACAGAGTATATTTTTGAACTCTCTTTCACTTAGCATTTCAACAGTAGATGTATATTTGCTGTTTGAAGACTTCTTTCATAAAAATGACCTTTGGTGTATAAGCATTTAGGAGGAATTGGAATGTTGTGTAAATATATTGTCTTTCTATTTTTATCAAAACAAATACTTTAAAAAAAATACTTCCGAGTGTCTCTCCCCTTGCTTTCCACATTGTTATCCAGTTTGCTAAATTGCACTGCTGCTGTCGGTTTGAGTGAGGGCAAAACTTGCTCTAGTGTTTTCTCAGAGCCTCTTTAGGTTTAAAGTTAATTTCAGCAGGAGTGTATTTAATATTTTTCATTGATCAGACTATAAAAAACACTCTATAAAATTTCTGGCGTACTGCTTGATTTATGCCTGTAAACAAGGGCTTATTGTCTGTGTTGAATGTATATGCAGTAGTCTAGGTGTTTTTGGCTAAAAGTACCTGTATGCCTTACTTTCTGGTGGGCTAGTAATATTTATTCTAGTCCTTGAATGGCCCCACAAGCTTGAATTCTGAGCCAAAAGTACAGGCTGAATGACCAGAAATACCTGTCTAAGCTTACAGTTAAACACAGCAGTGTTTATGACCTGTCATGTCTGGTACAATCTTGAATTTTATCTTTGAAGCTATTCAAATGGCCAAAGCAGTTCGGGTTATGTAAAACCTTCTACACAGAATTCGGTTGGAGCTGCTTTTATTAAAAAAATTTGCATTTTGAGGAAAGCTTTTGGAATGGTTGATGAAGTAAAATTTCTACCAGTCATAGAGTGGGCATAAGAGGGCTGGGGGAGATCTATTGAAGTAGCAGAGGATGTGTCAAGGATTTTCCCAGCAGTGTGCCTGGCACTCTGGTAGGAGAGTATCACTCCAGAGAGAGCCAGGGTAGTAGCCAGAGCTCCTCCCCCAGCAGTAATCAGAGCTTGGAGCATGAAGTTAAAGCACTTTTGATTTAAGTTGAGTTTAATGCTTTGGGCCTTGAGCTGCAGAGATGGCATCTGTTTGCTTCTGGACAGGAAGGGACAGCCATCCCTTCATCCAGCCTAGGAAAAAAATGGTACAGGATACTAGTCAGGCTTCTTGGTTATTCCTGAGGTGTGTTAAGTGAATTTAGCCTAAAGGAAAATTTATCTTGTAATCACATGGTCAGACATAGAGGAGAATATTAAAAATTACCTTCTAGAGAGGGAGGGTAAGAGAAGAAGGGATGTATAGTGAGGATCAGTGCAACTTTTGTGTTTGTGAGCTACCCACGGTCTTTCTGATCCCAGCTAAAAACCAGTGAGTATTGGGCTATATGCTTATTTTCGAGGCTGACTTCAGTAGTTTTAACACTCAGAAAATGTAGTTGCTTCTGATTCCTACTGCTTTGTCATTTACCCTTTACAATGCCATTAAACCCTTCTCTCCTTTCTGATATGATAAACCAGCATAAAACTGAAGTATTGGTTTAGCACAAAGAAATGATAAATCAAACAGCAAAACATTTAAATGTATCCTCTTCTGGTTTTCCTGTCTGTGCTTTCCAAACCATACTCTGAAAAATATGGTCTCACTGACATGCTTGTGGGGGCATTTTTCTAAACATTTGTGGTTGCTGGAGCAGCCCAAACCATTGTTTCTACTGATTTTTATGTGCCTACTTAAGTGTGATTGCACAGTGCAGATGGCAAGGCAGTCTTAATATGAGAATTAAGAAAGAGAAATAGATGATAAATTATTCACATATCAAATTTAAAAAAAAAGTGTGAGGGAAGAATTAAGATACTAAAAGATGTCTGAGGTTTTTTTCCTTGTTTTAATCCATCATAAAAAGCCCTTAGAAACTGAATGATTAAGGAGCACTAGTGGTGATTATGTTGAGGTTTTACATATGTGCGTGCTTTGGGGATGGAAGCTTATGTCAAGGTTGCAGTTGAAAGCACATATTGTTTTGCAGTAAGTAATGATATGTAATAAATTTCTTAAACTGATACTATAAAATATTCATACAAGACAGGTGTTTTGATGAAAATGATGAGAAAAGGTTTTAAATGTTAAGTGATATTGTTTTAAGATATGTAATGAGAAGATGCAAGTCTAAAAAGTTTACCATTTTCCTAGATTCATTCTTGAAAACTAAAATTTCAATGTAGAAATAAAAATAACACATAGTATGCTTTTTAAGTATGAAAGAACCTGCTGAATGTCCAACAACATGACACTTAAGCAACAAAATCTGTCAAGTATTCATATAGCAGCAGGAATATGAAATAAAGTGATTGTTCCTACATCTCTTTTACTTAATATATGTTAAGTATTTGCATGTAAATATAAACATGAGGTGGCACTCTAGAGATAATTACTATGCAAAAGAAATGTATCTGAGCATCCTTTCAGCCAGGAATTGATTTGGATGAGTTTTCTGGCCTTGATGGAATTGCTTGTCTACAAACTCTGCAAATTCTCTTAATATCCTTCAATCTTTGTTGTAACAGGTTCCACAATTAAATAGGGACCTAAATTAGTTTTTTTAATAGAAAAATGCCTTGTCCTTACCAATAGGGATCAGGCAGGACTACCAGGTAGTTTGAAGTTTTACCAGTTATAACAGTTGACTAAGTAGAGACATAAAACCATATAAAGAGGTTGTTTTTTCTTCACTTGGTTTTTTCTTCGCTTGTTTCAGTGAATTTGAGAAACTGAAAAAAAATCCTGTGATGTTTAAGGATTAAAATGCATTTATTTCAGCCTTGACTGGTCTTGTTCTATTGTGCAGTTGCAGTTGTATCCCTGATAATTTTCCTGTGGTATGTAATATATGTGGCAATTTGATTTTAAGCAACTGCATGCTGTCCAAGATGGAATGTGGTGTATGCTAATGAGTTCTGTGTCTCTTTGTCCTAGGGAGACATTCATAGAGATTTTGAGTGTTCTGTTTGGTTTCAGAGCAAAGGATATTGGTTTTGGAGATTTTGTAGGTAAAAAGAACTTAATGATTTGAAGATAATAATTAAGTTTATGTCACATGACATTTTCTAATGAAAATATAAGATTTCTTAACCTTGAGTGGTCTAACAACCACTGGATCAAAAAAGTACACATGACATTCCTTGTTTGTGTGTTTTGTGGAAATTTTCCTTTTTATGCTTTGTGAGCCTTAGCTACAATGCTAAAATGAAGAACAATTTCATTGAGCTTTTTGCCATTTTAGAGATTAATTTGTGAATCACTGACTAAACAGAACAACTTTTACAGACTGTAAAGGGCAGTCTTTAATATGGAGTAAAAATCAAATAAAACAGTCTGTTGGGCAGAGTAATTTTTCCACATTTTCAATAGTCTGTAGGTGAAGCAGGAGGAAGGTTGGGGCTGTAGGGCCTTGGGATGATTCACAGCAATACAAGCAGTGACGTGATGGCAGGAGGTTACTATTGATGGTGTGGGTCACTATAGGCCATCAGGCATGGAAGCCTTCAGTAGCTCTTCTGCCTCTGCTCCCCTCTCTGTGCAGTCACAAGGATGTAGCTGATCAGCTTATGTGTGTGTGTGGAAATGACAAAGTTTTCGGGTTTTTTTAAATACCCAAAAGAACCATCCTAATATAGAAACAATATAGTCTATTTGTTTGATCCATGTCCTTCACAAGTCTATTGCAGGTATGTGACATTACAAACTTGTATGTGTACAAAAAAACCACTGTATGTATTTATATTTGAGTTTAAATTTGGTATTTCTTCACAAAATTTGATAAACGTTGTTATGGAGAATAAACAGTATTGGTCTCCTTGTGCCACTGGACAGAGAGCTGCATAGTGTCCCTTACCCTGCTGAAGCCACATGAATTAGGTTTGAATGAGCCAGGTGCTTACTCAGGCCACTGCAGCCTCTCTGGGGGCTCTGTAAGGCCCTTCCTGACCAGCTGTGTGATCCACAGCTCGCTCATGTTTCTGAGGTGCTGCATTTATGATGTAGGTTTAAGCATGAGTCTGTTCATGATGTGTGTTGTCCTGAGGTGGCTACAAATAGATTTACAGGTCTTCTTTCTGTGTCATTTGTTCCATTGTAGTACACATGAAATAAGGAGAAATTTCTTCCCTTGAAGTCCTGCAGCCATCCTTGTGGTGAGAGAATCTTTATAGTTGGGCTTAAATGATTTAATGGCATATTTTTAGTTATTAGTCCATATGGATTATTAATTATTTAATAAATTATGTTCAGTATTCATTGAAATGAAACCTTTATAGAGTTAGGTACTTTTTTACCTTAATTGGAAATAAGCTTATTAAACTAACATTTCAGAGGAGAGTGTATGTTGAGAAGACTGATGACTGTTTTGCCGACAGTGTATAATTTCTGCACAGTACCTCATCATAAAGTCATGTTATTAAAGACTTTCCAATGTTTAATGTGTATATAGACAAATATGTTATGCTTATTATTCTACTCCTTAAAGCAGCAGTAGTCTGTCAGTCTTAGGAGCTCACTGGCTATTTCGGGAATTTAACCTGCTTTTGACACTTCCATGTCTTTTTCCTGCTAGTAGCTTGAATGCCAGTTACTCAGCAGTAAGTAAAATAAAATCAGCTTAGAAGCACAGCATATAGTAAATGATGCTGATAACAGAAAAGGCATGTAAAATTGCTTGTAAGATGATAACATTTCATAACCTTCTTGAAAACAGCCTCTCATATATTGATTTTTTTCCCATATTTTTTTATCCCCCCCGTGTCTAGAAATATGAAATGTAGTCTTTCAAGGAGTCTTATTTCTTCGTTGAAGACTTGCTATATTGATCTGAAACCACAGAACTGAAATTGATCATATTTTAACAGCGTTCCTTTTTTAATGACAAAATACAGCGTTATGTTTAAGTGGAAAACTTGCTGTAGTATTTCTGTTACTGGAATTTGTGGAGCAGTCAGGCAGGGATTTCACTAAAAACCCCTTATGAGGTACTGCAAATGGAATATTTCACTGCCATCTGTGTGCATGGATAGCAGACCTTTGTAGACATGATTCATGGAAGCAGACTGCCAACTTGCTTCAGAATAAAGTGATGGGAGAGGAAAGATACTGAATAATCCTATATGAACTAATACAAATTTTGTAGTTTCTTTTAGGTCTGGTGCTCCACTAATCACAGGTCAACTAATGAACACACTTGTTAGCGCAACTTTAGGTCTCTCAATAATGATTAATATAAGAAACTTACAATAAGAGAATTTCTCCTTTTCTCCCGCTCCCTTTGCCAGATGATGAAATTAAAAGCTGCTGTGTATTAATTATTGCCCATGATAACTATGTTGGGGTTGTTGCAAAGCCTTGCTGCTACTCTAGAAATGCTGTAAGTTTAATAAAGTCAGGATTTACCATAATGAGAGAGCTTTTCTCTCTCTCTGAGAAAAAGAGGGTGAAAAATTTCATAAGAAAACATACACGAAGGCTGTGGGTGATTTTTTTCAAAGTCTGGTTCTGAAAACAAAGGAAGTACAGAAGGTCAGAATAACAGTGTAGAATTTTTGATGCTTTCCAGTCTCACTTGTCCTTTACCTCTACTGTCATAAACCTGTTGCTTCAGAATATGGCAAAGTGTTTGTAATCCCTCAGAGGAAATGAGTTTGTTACAAATACCATCTTAAGCTAATTTAGCCTGAGCACTCAAATGTACAGCACTGTATAGGCAGTAATTCAATTACTGTATTTTTAGACATAACAACCTGCAGGGTGAGGACAGACAACTGAAAGATGCCAAGAGTCTGTGCAATCTTGGCTTTAGGGAAGAATAGGAACTCACTAGGTCCAAGTAATATAGAGCCTGTTTAAATTTACAGTCTCTGAACAGATTTTTCTATTTTGGAAACTACACAATAGAAATTGAACATTAAATCAACAAATGATATAATTGTAGTCATGTCTCCATGAACCATGTTTTTAAATTCTACTGTAGTGAAATTTATGCCAGGAAAATGGGCCTCCAAACAAACAGAAAACCCATTATAAAAAACTGTTTGAAGTTCTGAAAACTTTAAATGTGCAAAATGGTTGTTCTTATCCAGTGCACACGAAAACCAGTTGGTTAATAATTTCGCAAATGGTTGGGAACAAAATGAGTTCAGGATGATGCACTCTCATGTATCATAAATTCTTGCAGAAAGTGGCGTTATTAGGAGGACATAAAACACTAAACAGATGTATTGTTGCATACAAATTATAAAGGCAAGTTAGGCACAGATTTACTGAAATGAGATAGGAACTGGACAGTGAATTTGATATTCCTCCCCTTCCCCACTGCCTTTGTGCTGTTGCTGTGTTCATTGCAAAAGAAATTATTGTATAGTGTCACAGCACTTTCACTGAGGAAGGACGGTGTTGCTGCCATGCTGACTGAAACTGTATGGTTTCACCATTGTAACATCACATAGTACAAGTTTTTCTAGCTGTTGTTTCAAGTAAAAAATCTCAGTTGCTTGACCAGTCTTCAATAAAGCCACATGGTAGGGTTGGTTTAAATCTTGGAGATTTGGTGTCTTGTGAGGAGTAGACAGTTGTTAACAGTGAAACTGATTATCTGGAGTATCTTTCTGCAGTTAGGTTTCTTAATTTTCTAATGTAATCACACTGGTTTCAGTGGTATGCAGGGAATTCTTTTGCATTTTAGTCAAGTGTATATGCACATTTAAACCTAAATTCTAAAGAAGTCTGTTTAAAAAAAGCAAACAAAAAGTGCTATTATTTGGGAACAGTTTTGAACAGCGCAGTTTAAGTCATTGGGGGTTGGGGCTGTGTGGGCTTTTGAAAAATAACCACATAGTGTCACCTCTGCAGGTCTCTCCTCATTTACATCTGATTTCTTCTTCTAATGCTTTAGAGAGAGGGCTGAATGGTAGCTGAATGAGATTTGTAATGTTTTTTAAAAGTTTCTAGGGTGTTAATTAGCTAGGAAAAAATCTGAGTCTTTTGAAGACTGTGATTAGAGTTGCTGCTTGTATATTTTACTGAACATAATTCATAGTTTGAACTTGTGATATGTACTTTCCTGTTTGCTTGGAGATTATTGTGCATTGGTGGATGATAATGAGGGGAAGAATCTCACAACACCAGGTGACTGGGTAATGGCAGGTGTAACTTGTCATATCTAAATGTATTAAGAAAAAAACAATCTCAGGTTTACATATGTTAAATTCTGAATTGGCTGTCCTCACTGAGGCAGGCGTTGTTGGGGTTACAGAAGTTGTCTCTATGGAAACTGCTGATCAATTCTCAACGATGGTCAAAAAAGAATGTTAAAAACAAATGATGAACCACATGAGAATATTCAGTTTTCTTTTGGATGTAGCAGTTTTACTGTGTTGGTCTTTCTTGCCCTTCCTCATGGAAAAGGTTATAGCAGACTTGGACAAGATCTGTAACTGCTGAGAATAGTAAAAGAAATGAAGTATCTCCCATATGGGAAATGATTGAGTATACCAAGGCTCACCAGACGTGGGAAAACATATCAGGAAAGGAATGGTAGGTGCCTGTAAGTATGGATAAAGTGAGCAAGGAATCCCTATTATACAAGTAGTATGAAACAATCAAAAATTAGCTATTGCTTGATAACCTCAGAAATGCTGAAATAAACTGGTGATCTGTTGAACATAAT
Source organism: Acridotheres tristis (assembly GCA_037013685.1). NCBI lineage: Eukaryota > Metazoa > Chordata > Aves > Passeriformes > Sturnidae > Acridotheres > Acridotheres tristis. The sequence goes on from CM072895.1 coordinate 15,709,947, forward strand.
GCTACAGCATGAAATGATCATTGAAATGCTTAAAAGAACTGGGGTAGAAAAATCATTAATCTGAAAATTCATTGATCTCCTAAGTTGCAAGTAGATGGGTGATGTTAAGTACATCAGGAGCCTATAACCTTGTGCTTGACCTGTTTTGTCTTCTCCAGATGTCAGTTGGCCTTTGTCAGAAGCAGGATAGTAGAACCTTGGTCTGAGCCAGTAAAGCCCTTTAGGTAATGTATGCACCAGGACACTTCCCTCCTTTAATGCATCCCCATTCATCCTTTTCAGGGTATACCTGACAACTCTTCAGCATTGTGTAGATTTATAGCATTTACCTCTTCAGAAGGCAACTAAAGACTTCTGTGTATCATTAGTCAGTTAAATTCCAAGCCAGATCTAGGAAAAGTTTTGTCAATCCATTTCTTCCAGGAAGGCTTGTATTCTAGCTTTGAAAATGTCATCAAGAGAGAGAGCATTTTCCTTGTTCATTTGGAACCTTTCAGTATTTTGAAGTAAAGTCACAGTTTCTTAAAATCTGGATATGGTAGGTCTCCTGCTACAGCTACTGGGTCTTGCAGTGTTCTCTATACTCCTCCTCACCACCCTGCAGTATTTTTCCCCTGTGAAGGTACTCACATCCTGTAATCATCTCGCTTCCCAACCTCTCTGAAAAACTAAGCATGCTGAATTCCCTAAGCCTCTCATTGTAATGTACCTTTCTGATTCTTGAATCATTTTTATGGCACTTCTGCACCCTCATAGTTTTCCACCAACCACTTTAAAATGTGGACAAAAACAGTATGGAGTGTTTCAGTAGCAGCCTGCTCCCTGCCATGCACTTCATTGTTTTTCTTCTGTTTTGCCCTCCTGACCCATCAGTGGATGCTGTTTGTGATTGCTTATGCAGCTGAAGTTGCTGGTTGTGTTAGCAAGATGTTCCGACATTTCCTAATTTTACTGAAATCAAATAGCAGATAGAACTCTGATAGCAGCAGCATTATATGAAATGGAAAGCAGGGAATTTATCCTATTATCTCAAAACTAAAAATGCCAGCAAGTATTTCCCTTCAATTTATTTGCTAGATAGTAGCAACTTAATTTGTAATCAAGATATGGGCTTTTATAGTATGGAGATAATAATATAGCTAAAACCCCCAAAGTCTGAAGAGTTGATACTTGCAGTTTTTAATAATTTATTTTATTGGTAGGAAAATCTAGCATCTACTATCTATCAAATACTGTGAATGTATTTAATGTGGAGTTTCTAGTTCCAGTCCAAACTACCAGTTTAACTGGCGTGGAACCATATTTGTTCAACTGTGCTGCTGTTATTTTTGAGCTGTTTTCAGGTTTGCCCACATGATACTTAGGGATTCAGAAGGATTTCCTTCTAGAAGGCAAATCAGGAAAAAACAGGTGTTAATTTTAAAGGTCTAAGTAGCATTTGGAGTGTGTTTAAATGTATGTGAATGTATTTATTTGAAACACTGCATAATTCCCAGTGTTACAACGCTATGAAACGTGATAGAACACATTTTAGGATGGGTGATGAATTGCATTCTTAGTGTCCTGGTGGAATAAATAACCTATTAAGATAACGTGTTTCTTTATTTCTTGCAATTGTACAGTGGAAGAGAAAGCAGTTCACACTTTATCTCTCAGGTTTTGCTTTTTTTCTTCATATTGGCATAAGGAAAACTGTTTCCCTTAATTTTCCTTGAGAAGGTACTCAGGCTTTTTAGATTTTATAATTGACCAGTCATACTTCTGATGTTTGACTACATTAAATATTTGAAATGTAGTTTCTTCTTGAGAGGAGGACAAGTAACTTTTCTGTCTCGCTGTTTTGATTTCTTCTTGTGATGTGCCTAAACTGGAGATGGAGTCGTTTGTAGCTTGTATATCTGTTCCATAGCTGGTATTGTCTCACATTAGAGATTGGAAACCCTTGTGGTAGTATTTTTACATTGAAAACAAGTTATGTATTGTAGTAGCTGCTTTACACTTATGTTTATCTTTGAGAAGTGAGCTCTTTAAATTTTAAGAATTGTTTCCACTGCAAAGCAAGTTGCTGTCTGTCATTGCTTCAAATGTAAACTTTCTGAATTATTGGTGAGTATCTATGTTCCTAGCTTTGAAGTCAAGAGATTAAATGCAGCTGAGAAGATAATTACCAACTTGTTATAAAGTGCTCTCTTTTTTTATGAAGAAATATTGTTGGAGTGCTCTTTGCTTGGACTGAAGTTGTGACTCTATATTGAGCACCCTGAGAGATAAGAGTGGATGTGCTTTGTCCCTCTGGTTGCCTATGCAGACTTGTTGTATGATGGAGAAGTAGAGTGGCTTATATTTCTGTTCATTTTCTTGTCAAGTTGAAAATACAGAAACACAGACAATCACAGTTGTAATGCCAAATGTGAGAGCAGTTGCACTGCTTTATTTATATAATGGTTTTGTTCAAGTTAAGCGGTATTTTGCAGTCTTTGGGTTTTTTGTTTTTCTGGAATCCAGACCGTAGTTGAGTCCTTTATCACTGGATGTTGAGGGTGTTTTTTACAAGAGCATGTGTATCTGGTGTCTGCCCAGCAGTACCCCTGGTGTGGCTGGACTTGGAATGTCTCTCAGATATTGTTAATGCAGGACTGATGCACAACAAGCAGTTTGCTGTGTTAATGAGCAAGGTTAAGCCCATCTCATGGCTTTATCAGAAGAGCAGAGCCTTAATTTTTCAGGTGAAATCTTGTCATAAATGGAACTGGTTGGGCTGAAGGAAAAAACATCGACCAATTATGGTCATAGTATCTTAAATTTGTGGTTATTCTGGATTGCAAGCATGTTTCTCCACAATGAGAAGTACATGGCTTGCATTTTACTTTAATGTTGAAATCATTCAGTTTCTCTTACTTCTCACAGTTTTAAAGAGTAGGAATAGGTAGAGAACTTAAATGCATGCAACATATGGCTGAGATATCATGTATACTAAAGATCTAAAAATCAAAGTTGCTGTCTCCATGACAACTGTAGCTGAGCCAAAGAGTTCTTTTCATAAAGACAGCAGTCATGCACAGAGAAAGTTCAGAGTCTGGGAACCTGACTCCTAGGATGCTTTGGGATCCACATATAGATCTACAGGGAGGTGCTATTTATGTTTATATCCACTTGGGACTAAAGAGTGTCACTTTTCCCCCACTTCTGCCTACAAAACACACTGATGGGAGTAGAGTGTTTTTGTGATGTCTAATTGAGATGTCTGACATGTTGCAGATGGGAAGTAATGCAGCCTTGGGAAAGAGGAGTTTTAAATGGAAAATGGGAGGATTTCTGTCTTTAATTTTGTGGGTGAGGGATGATGAGGGCTTTGACCTGTGAGTTTTGCTGATTGGAATTGTTTCTATGAATACTCATAACCAGACTCTTTCTATGCAGTTTCTCTGATGTTGATTACTGGAAAAATTTGGCTATTCGACTTTCCAGCTCTAGTGTCACTATATTTTAGTCATGTCAGGTGGAAGTCTGATTTTTCTTCTCTCTGATGCTAATTGTTCATGTCACAAAATAGGAAAAGTGAATCTTGATCACAGATAGTAAAGGTTCTGAGAGGGGAGTGAACCAGTATCCAAACTATGGTGAGTTCTGTATAACCATAGGATTGCACTGGTGTATTTATTCTGCTTAACTCCTGTTTAATTCAGATTTTGGGTTGATTCTGGAACAGAAATTTTATGAGATTAGTTACTATTTACCCTATTTTGAGTATTCAGACATAGAGATAAATAAAATGTGGATTAAGCAAATCTGTCTGCAAGTCATTTTCCTTCATCCAGGCTACCCAGCAGAGAAGCTTTATTTTACCCTACTGAAGCAAATATTTCCAGTCATTTTTTGGCTAGTTTCCAATTTAATCAAAATATGTTTAGATTACCTGTTTTATAATTTAAAACTAGATAAAATAATTATTACTTAAAAAGGGAGGATAATAATAATGCTATAGAATACCACAGAGGCCCCCACCTCCCCAGTTAAAAAGTAACACTTTTAATTCATGAAAACTCTTAAGAATGTAATTGAACTTTCAATAAACCCATTACTGTAACTGGTTGCCATTACTTTGATTTGAATAGTTCAAACCTTTTCTACTGGGACAGCCTGTATAATAATAGAAGTGTTCCTTTTTTCTGCTCTGGCTCCTCTATATTAATGTATCTCAGTGGCAGTAATGGAGTTTGATCATCGTATTTCTGGAATACTAATTCAAGAAAATTTAATCCCCTGGTGATACGACTTAGCCTTTCCAAATGTGCTATTATAAATCCACGTGAGAGCTGAGCTGGTGGTGGCTGGCAGTCAATGTTAGCACAGTGGATGGAAGCTAAGTGTTTAGAAATCCAGTGCCTCTCCTTCATAGAAGAGCTCTGACTCATATTCCCAGATGGATTTTGCTATCTTGGTTTAACTGATTCTCTGCCTCTTGGGTCTGACCTTCCAATCTGCCAAAGGTGGAGCTGCTTGGCACAGGTGGTAGAAGGGACTTCACAGCAGCTCATGGAGTTTGCACTCCTCCAGGAGTTTCAAGGATACTCCTCAAGGCTCAGCACGAACTTTAGGCTGGAGCAGAAGCAGAGTCTGAGCTGAAGGAACAGCACAGAACACGATCATGGGGCTTTGGATTGGCACTCGGATACATCCAGGCAGCTCCATCACTGACTGCTTATTTGAGGGGATTAGGGATGGAGGTGAAGAAGGATTTCACGTGGCCATGTGAAGTGTCTGACTAGATTTCACTAGTCAGGAGTTTCCAAATACAATATGAATTCAAAAATAAAGCTCTATTAATGAAAAAGCCAGGAAAATTATTAAAATGCTAGCAAAGCCTAGAAACAGATTTTCTTCTGCTTTCCTCACCTTGAAAAATGTATATGGACGCTGCCACTTAACTCTGTTCTTAAGTCCAATGTTAGTGGTGAGGGCTCCCTCTTCATTTAATACATAATAGGTGAAGATTGCCACAGAAGTTCTAAGTTGGCTTTTAAGTGACATTGCTTTTGGTGACATAAAAATGGAGCTGTATTTCCTGACAAATGGGCTTATGGTTAATTTTTTTTTATTACTTGAAATAACCAAATATCCTTTAACTTCTGTCATTAAAGTCTTGGCTTGCACATCAGATTTGGAAATCTAATTTGTAGATGGCACTCTTGGAAAAAGTGCTGCCCAAATTGAAACATTTTTCTTCTGGTTCCTTAAGTGGTACAAATGTATCACAGGCTGAACATAAATGTCACTGAAGTAGAATTCTTAAATACCATTTTCAGAAGCAGTACATTCAAAAATATGATCTTTTGCTTCAATTTTTTTTACCTCTAAGTCCAGGTGAAATTCCTCAATTCCTATAAAGTACATAAAACCACATCACTGCAAAGTTGCAGGTTTTCTGAGCAATGCAGGGTTTTAGATTGTGCAGGCTCCATCATCCATCACAATTCTGCAGATACTTGTATAAAAGAGCATAATTTTTTCTGTTCTTTGTTTTCAGTTTTGCTAGATTTCAAAATGGACTTTTCATGACTGGTTTCCCAGGCTCTATTTTGCAGATCAAAAGCCTTTTGAGAATATCTTGTCTCTGTTTTTGCAAATAATGTATAATTGATAAACATCCATTGAAAGTAATCTTTAAACACAGAATTTAAAGGTCTCTGTTAAATGGTAAAACATTGATTAGTAAGAGACAAATCCTGTCTTGCTCAGCCTAATTTGCAAGTGAGAGGGGTTGTGAAGAGAAGTTACGGACATTGACAAAACTGTTAGCATTGGATTTAAGTACTGAAAGCATAGATAGGCCTGAGTTACTGTGTTGGGTTGAAACTTCCATCCCTGAGGTTCTGTATATGCAGCATTTTCCCGTTTCTGAGGTGCTACTCCAGCATATCAGATTGTCTCTCTTGGGAAAATAAGTTTTTATGTATCTCTTTGTACCTCTAAGACTTCCCTACCCTTCTACTATTTTTATGGGGCCTTTTTCGGGGCGGAGGTGATGGTTGGGTTTTTGTAATTATGAAAAATACAACTGTTTAACAACTCCAATGTTCAATTACCAATGCTTTCAAAGTTTCCAAAAAGTTATTTTTCCTGGGGGTGAATGTAAATGAGAACAGCTCTTAAACCTTCCACATCCTCATTCAGGGTGTTATTTAACATGAGCAGTCATTTTACAATTTGGAATATATATTTCTAATCAGCATTAGTTAAGTCTTTATATTTAAAGTATTTAAGTTTAAGCTATATTTTTGTTCACTAGAGCTTTAAAAATACATGATGTCTGAATTCCAGACCTGTATTCTACATTATAAATGGAAAGATAAATAGTATACAAACGCTTTCTCTTCTGTAGTTTTAAATTACAATGCTGACATATTTATTGGTTATCTAAGTAGTTGCAACTTAGAATCTTATTTAGAACTGACATTCACACATCAATTTGCTGGTATTGATGTAGTTCTGCCAACCACCACTTCATACAGTGGGGTCATGGTGCTTGGTTCATTACTACTAGGAACAGAATTTTTTTTTATGATGTGGAACTTTATATTTACAGGAATTCTTTCAGTAAAGTCCATCAAGCTCCAGTCCTGAGCAGAAATCCGGTGATAATCTGATTCATTTGTTTAAAGCAAGTCAAGGTTAGGTGAAACATTGAAAAATAAATTACTAAAACACAGACTTAAATAGTGAATACTACATGTTGATGTAAGCTGGCTGGAAAACTAAATGTTGTAATCTTTGGCTTTGTGCTAAATGGAGTCCTTTATACAGATGTAGGCTGACTGCTTCATTATTGTCTGGTATAATTGGTACAATCTTGCCAGTTTTGTTTTGGAATTTGGAAGTCTGAATGGGGTAGATATTTTGAAATACCTTAGAATACTTATATTATCTAATGCTGATTTTAAATAGCAATTTGATCTTGGCAAGATTAGCCTGGGGCTTCCTATAGCTAAGCTTGAATAATGAAATATTTAATACAGAGATAAATTGTGAGGTTTCTAACAATGGTCTGGATCAATCAAGATCAACTTTTTACTTTGTGAGTTGTTTTCTAGTGGTGGTCACCATCTAAATAATGCACTAACTTGACCATAACCTTATGCTATTTGAGTTTATGTCATGGTGGAAAACACTGAATGAAGCTTGCAACTTTGTGGGCAAAGACTCAAAACTTCCACTGCTTTGAAACCACTTTGGATGGAGCTTGAGTAGTGTGGTCTAGTGGAAGCTGTCCATGGCCAGGGTAGTACCTAAATGATTGTTAAGGTCCCTTCCAACCCAAGCCTTTCTGTGATTCTGTGATACTGGTTAAACCATTGAAAGGAATTGCTCTGGGTAACGTCGGCATCGTTTAAGAACATGTTGTGCTGTGACATAGGATCGCCTTCATTAAAAACATAAGGGTTCATAGCTCTGGTATTATGTTCTATCAGCTTAAATAAGGACTGTCCAAGGAAGAAGGAAACCAGAGAAAGGGGTGAAGATGAACATAGTTAGTCTGAGGAGTGTTTAAGCCTTCCTTCACTAGTCTAGAATGTGGTTTAATTGGTAGTGGAAAGAAGTACTTGTGAGCAAAGAACAAATTCCTGTTAATAGGACTAGGAAAGGAGGATATTGTAAAATAGTTACCCTGAAAATTATCTGCCAGATTATTTCCCCTTCCTTTCAGAGTAGAAATTGAAAATATGAAGTGTGCTTTTTGGATTTCATGCTAGTCTATGGTGTTTGACTTGATGTCATTCATCATTTTAATTTCTGGTTTAGGACTTTGCAAATCTGTGATTTTTGGAAGCAAAGAGATGAGGAAAACAGGCATTTAAGTCTGCATGTACACCAGATCAACTTATTCAAAACAAATTTTGTATATTTGTTACTACTAAAAAAACCAACCCAACTCATCCTCTCATGTCCACCTTTGTGGTCTTCCCTTGTTATTACATTTCTGGCTAATAATATATATACTTTATAGAGTAAGTTTGGGCTTATTTTAATTTATAAGACATCATAGTAATGATCTGTGTCATCCGTCTCCACACTCAGAGTCATGTATATTTGAAATCTTCCATAGTAAGGCATTAATATGCACTCAAGACTCCTGCTTTTTTGGTAATACTCCCACTAAAATATGAGTAACTTGCATTACCTGGAGAATATTGCTTAATATTTGCATAAACATACATTTACCAAATTGTACCAAGAGGGAAAACGCAGCATAATCATATCATAATTGCATAATAAATTCACTGTGATTATATTTTCTCCCTTGATGCAATTTAGTAAATGGGAGTTTGGGTGAATGTGAAAGAGAGTTTCTTGCTTACTGTGATGTGTTCGGTTAGTTTTGGGTGGCTTTTTGAGTTCAGAAATGGTAAGAAATATTTTTTATATTTAGTTTAGTTCAGGACATGTTTCCCTAATGGCCTTTTCAGATTGTGTAGGTATTTTAATGGAGATTACATCTGTTTCTCATGGTTTAAGTTAATAGATTCTCTGTTGTCCTAGATGTCATAGAATTATAGAATCACAAAATTGTTTGCATTGGAAGAGACCTCAAAGATCATCCAATTCCAACCCTCCTGCCACAGGCAGAGACACCTTCCACTAGACCATGTTGCTCAGAACCCCATCCAACCTGGCCTTGAGTATTTCCAGGGACAAAGCATCCACCTCTTCTCTGGGCCACCTTTTCTAGTGCCTCTTTGCCCTCACAGGAAAGTATTTCTTCCTTATATCTAATCTAAACTTACTCTCAGTTTGAGCCATTCCCCTTTGTCCTGTCACTACATGTCCTTGTAAAAATTCTCTATCTTTCCCGTAGGCCCCCTTCAGGTGCTGGACAGCCACAATTAGGTTACCCTAAAGCCTTTTCTTCTCCAGGCTGAACAATCTCCATTTTCTGCCTTTCCTCATAGCAGAGGTGCTCCGTCCCTCTAATAATTTTGGTGGCCTCCTCTGGATTTGCTCCAACAGACTGATGCCCTTCCTGTGCTGGGGATCCCAGAGCTGAACCTAGCACTCCAGGTGGGGAGTACTGCCTGCTGTAGGAGGTTACTCCACATGAGAGTAACCAGAGGAATACGGAAAAATTCCTTAATGTATTTTTTTTTCCATTGGCATTACTTTGATGATTCAAATTACTGATATTCCTTTACAGTAGCAAGTGTTGTAGGAAAGCTTTTGAGCAAACAAGGTGACAAAAGAAGTTTGAGATCTGAAAGTTATTTCTGGTGTGTGGTGGAAAAACCATTTCCTATTTAAATGCAGAATAAACACAAGAAAATAGTTTAAATCTTGGGAGTAGTAGTATGACAAAAAGGTACTTGTCAGGTAGATTATCTAAATGTAGTTAAAATCTCAGTGTAATTTTCTTAGTTGTGCATGAGATAAAAAATATGGAGTATTACTGGATATAATACTGATTCCTACACACTGTAGTGTATTTAGGATTTTGTAGTGTGTTTGTATAGGATAGGGCATATATTTTAGCTGCAGCTACTGTAACAGGGATAGATGTTCTTATGTGGGCAACTAGCCAAAAGAGCTAGAACCCTGTCACGAAAGTGTTTTTGCTATTTCAGTGAGGTGTAATCATGTGGAGGCGGAGGAGAGGAAGTAATAGATATGTAGGTGTCACAAGTGCCTTATAAATTAACCAGATGCTCTTTACTTTGAACTTTATTGCTATTTTAAATTTTCAGTTTTCACACAGGGTAAGATTCTAGGGCTTTGTATATGTCAGTAGGTGTCACTGAGAAGCTCTACCATTAAAAGCAGAATGCAAAGTCTGCTGAATACGGAGTAAATCACGAGACAGTCATAGCTATACTGCTCTGTTTAAGAAAGTAAACTCTTGGGATGCAAGCTCTGCCCTGAGAAAGGTACTGACTAAATATATGAGATCAACAGCCATGCTCAGAATGGGTGGGTAAGTGCTGAAAAGATGCAGTCCTCCCTAAGCAAGGACACACATTGCTTCTCTTCTTGCCCTTTGACTTTTTTATCAGTCTGAGACTCCTAGCCAGGACTTTCTGAACTGTAAAACTAAACAGTGTGTGGGTGCTTACGTAGCTAATGGAGAAGGCCTGGGACAGGGATCCCTCTCTGGATCTAGCTGGGCTTAAAGAAGATGCTGTTGCTGCCCAGCTGGGGGTTGCTACCCTTGCTGTTTTGATTTGACAGAAGAGGATTATGTACATGATTCCTCATCTGTTTCAGGCCAGTAGTGAATCATCTAATGAAGACTGATAAGACCAAACTCACCTGACTTTGCTTAAGGCTGTTTGCATGATTTTTCCAGAGAAGTGACTAATAGCTGATAGAGGTCAGCAGTCAAAAACTGTAGTTTTTTTAGGTGAATTTGAGTATAAGACCCAAGGAAAACAACCCAATGAAATTTCTATAGAAATAACTGGCTGCAAATTAGGGTTAGGCAGATATCATCTGATGATTTTCTTCATTAGAAAGGAGTTAAGTTGCCTTAACTCCTCAAGTCTAGTTTTCTCTTCAGTGACTCAGCAAGTGTTGACTGACATGTTTAACAGACAATGGCGCAGATCTTCTTAGTGTTGTAGTTGTGAATATTGGCCTTGCTCTTTACATGAGCAATATCTATGACAAATTGGTGGTTTTGTTTGCTTTGAACAAACACATCAACCATCAGTGTCTGCTTTGTTAGTGATAGACAAAATGATAGTAATTTTGCAAGCAAATTCTTTAACTTTTATACAGTGTATTCCTAAAAATGTCTTAATGCATTTTTTATGTTGATACTAGCATTATTTGATGCACAGGATATGTGAACATCTCCCTCATACAAGATTTAACAAAAGTCGTACCACTGAAAAAAGGGAAAAAGAAACCCCAGAAATTTAAGATTTGCAGTAACAAATAATTTAAAATGTGACTAGTCTTATATATAAGTAAGTGGAAATACGTGTTTTATTATCTTGCTGAATTGGAAACTGAGCCATTAGCAGCCAACTAGTACAGGATTAGATGTTTATCTCACTTAGACACAGAGGTCTAAGAACTAAACTCCTGGGGCATAGTAATGAATGTATTATCTAACTGGGCTCTCCTCTCTTTCAAGAAAACTGAGCAAAGCTTTTTTTTGTTTGTAAATGTAGTTTGCAAAATTCCTTTAACTATATGTTACTGGTTTAGTTTTCTAATTCTAGGAGGTAATACTACAAACATATTGAAATACAGAAATGAAATTTGCCTACATTTCCATTAAGATGTTTGTCATTTATGTAATGGAATAGTTTTTGGTAAGGTTTTTTCCTGAAAGTTGAAACATACTACACTGAAATGCACAAGAATTTTGTTTTAAATCATGGCTTAAGTTTTTTTGTTTGGTTTTTTGGGGGGTTTGGAGGCAGTTATGGTTTGGTTTTGTTTTGTTTGGCTTGTTTTTAATTAGTTTTGTTAAGACATCTTAATTTTGCTGTATTCTGTTTCCAGGTATCCAGTAAGTTATATTTAATGTTACAGTGAGGGAGAAGAGGGTTTGAAAATGGAAAAGCAGGCTAAAATCCAGACCTATTATTTATTCATTCCTCAGTGTTCTAGATGTCTTAGGGATGTTCTTTGACATTCATTATTTCTGTCAGCAGTGCTGACTTAGACCCCACTACTCCTTCCCAAGGTGCTTGTTCCAAATCTGTATAATCTTTGTATGATACAGAGGTAATGTAAATCAAACTTGTTTTACCATGTACCAAAACTGGTTCTCGGAGGTATAAGGACTTAAAGAGCCATGGAGTATGTGGATATTGCATAAATATCTGTGTATTGGTGGTTGTTTTTTTTTCTGTTTCAGTCCTTCTCTGAAAATAGATACTTGGAAATAGAAGCTGGCTGCTGAAGTATTGCTGCTGGACATTGGAACAGGAAATTACAAAGTTGATCTTACAGTAGGGGAAGCAGGAAGAAGATAAAAAATATACCCTGAAAGTATTTTAAGCATGTATGTTCTGTAAGATCAGATTAGAATTGAACTAAGGAGAGCATGGTAGAAGGTGTGCATGGTATAGGAGTTCTAGTAAAGAGTGGTAGGTGGAAGAGATAGAAAAGTGCCAAAGATTGATGTTTATTTCTAACTGTCCTTTGTCTGAAGTTGTCACCTTGTTAGTCACTGGATTCAAGACCTCGTGAAAGCTGGAAGATCACAGTTCAGGGCTCAGGAAAAAGCCTTAATTGATCCTATAATGTTTACACTTCAACGTTGGATGTGGGTTATTCCATAGTCCCCATTTCCTCATCTGTGTAATGGCTTCATCCATTTTGCTGCATTATCACAGCTGCATCTTCCATGGTAAGTGTTCTGTGGGAAGTCAGTAGAGATGCTCTATTGAAACTTTCTTTTCCAACTATTGGATGAACATTCTTTCTCTTCCCAGTATCTGAAGAAGATAGGGAGCTGGAGAGCTGGCTGACATGCAGTTCAGTTTCACTAAGGATAGTGATGGTTTTGGGGAAAAGGTGCAGTGGTTTTAGGAATTAGTTGGCATGTTTAATTGGAGGCCTAAGGCCTTCAGTTAGGAAGGTGCACTGCAGTCTGAGTTGTGAGAGATTTACTGCTTGTTCTTTGGGTAGCCAGGAAAATATATTTGTCTCCGGCTGGCCAATTGATTGCAGCTTTTCTTTAAGGATTTGAACAAAACTGTAGGCATCTGTCTTTGTCATCTTCAGACTTGATTACTATAGCACACGTTTTCTTAACATACTTTATGCCTGACATCTTGCTCTAATCAGCATTTTCAAGTGAAACTGTTTGTAATCGGGCTTGCTAGACTAACATGCTCTGTATTTTGCATTATTTACAAGTTTTCTTTTGGAATTCTTTTGTATTTGATTATCTGACATTTCATATACCCAAAGACTGACTTTATGGAGCATATATTGAAATATATCTAGGCGCACTAGTAGCCTACTCAATTCATGAGAGCCTGAATCTTACTATTTCTAAGTCTTGATACATGGACCTGAACTGCCTCTGTGGATTCATAATTTTTTTAGCCTCCTTGCTTATTGAGATCTCTTCCATCTTAAATTTTTCTAGCTTGAACAGAATTTCCTTAGTTGTTTTTTGCCTCATGCAGCTGGTAGTCTCTTGCAGTTATTTATGATTAGAATCATATAGTTTAAGCCTCTGAACATATTGAAGTTCTGCACTTACTAATAAAAAAGCCTTTAGTTTAACAGCAATAAAAATAGAAGAGCATAGGGATTGTATCTGAGGCTGCTTGCATTACTTAAAATTATATTCATGGATTCTTTATGCACAATTGCTTTCACAGCCACACACACTCTTGCCACCTCACTGCCAAGACCTTCAAACCAGGTGTCAGTCTTTTCTCAGACTCCAAAGTTTTATAAGGTCTATGAATACAGTGACTGCCAGTAGAAGAAAACAGCCAATTTAACTGCTGATACTTTTGAGTAGGACTTCCTTACATGCATAACCTGAAATACCTTTACAACTGCAGCACTTTAAAAAGAAAAGCAACAGTATAGACAGTGTCTGAGGAAATAAATAAATAGCTTGCCAAATAGTCTGCTTTATTTATGGCCTGACAGCTTACTTGTGCAGTTGGACCTACAGATTTAGACAAGCGTATTTGAGGAGGTACTTTAGAAATATTTCTCTACACTGGCTCTACAGAAAACTCATTGACCTGTAAGAGGATGCTGCAGAGTGCTGTATGTTCATCTGGATAGTAAATGTATTTTGTTATTCATTACTGGCTCTACCTATCCTGAAGATATTTTAATGTGTGCTTTACTTAACTCAGTGCTTGCAGTCAAATGCTACTCAAATCTATTTAGGATAATGATAGCAAAGAATGGCCCTCAACATTTGGTTACAAGAATGAAGATAGAGAAATTCTGAAAATAATCTGATGCAAATATTGTCTGCATTTGTAGGACAGTGCTTTTGGTTTAATCTTCCCCTTTAATATGTTGGTAATGGGAATGTCCCTGACCTTTACCTTCCCTTGGCTGAAGTTTGTTACGTTTTTATCATTATTTCTCTGCATTTTCTTTAGATATCACATTACTGACTATTGTTTTTAAAATAATGTGAACTGATTCCCTCAGTCTCCAGAGAAGGTATTTTGAAAAAAGTTCCCTATCCCGTTTTGTAACACAAACATCTCTGATGCATCTCTTGGTAAGAAAAAATATAGGAAACAGAACAACTGTTTTTCTGGGGGAAAAAAACCCTAAAACATAATGGAAAGCAAAGAAGAAAGAAGCAACTCCAGTTTATTGCTGTAAATATTCTACTGCAATAGTGAACAGGAAATCCCTGGTAAGGTGACTGGCCACTGCAGAGTGACTGGCTTTAACATATCTATGAAGGAGATACTCTGGATATTTGCTACAAATAGATGTGTGGCCTCTTTCTCCTGACTCCTATGGCAGCTTTCTCTCATTGTCTTCTGTAACTAGAATGTCAGCTTTTCCTGCTGACACATTGACAACTGATTTGCCTAGAAGAAGTGGAAAAAGTTTTAAAAACTTATTATCAAATATAAATGGAAATATGTTTGTTTCTATTGATGTGAGGGAAGAAGATATGAATAAAACCATTCAGCTCATATTTGCTGTGGAGTAACACTTAAATTCTTATTAGAGTTTTGGATTATAAAGTCAAATTAGGTGGCTCTTGCACAAAAGGAGATGAGAAGAGAGACCTTTTGTTTTCCTATAAACTTTAATGAAATTCCAGAATACATTGACAGGCTCTTCAGTGCATCAATAGGGCTGCACTAAAATGCTTGCTGTTTTCCTTGGGGTATTTTCTGTTACTTGAAAATGTATAGTAAACTAGTCATAACAATATTTTCTCATGAGAATAGCGGTGAACGAAGGCCTGGTTTTTACATTGACATTACCAACTCAGCTTCTTTCAGCTGCCAAAGAAGTTCAGTAGAGTTTATAGTGGTATTTCCAACTATATTAGTTGTGCTGATTTGTTGGTATGGTGCATTAGAATGCCATTAAAATCTTAATAAAAAATTAATGTAAATAATTTGTCTATAATACTTAGAAGTCGACTGGGGCTGATTTGTATAGGCAGAGGCTGCCTGCTGATTAATGGCATTCATTCCAGTAATGCTGTATTTGTTTTAAACAACAATTTAGTAATTATGTGCAGACTGCCAGGTATAGAAGGTGATTCTCAGGTAGATAAATTATAGTCTTTGATCTCATTGATTGGGTTTGCTGTAGGCTTGTTGATTCCTACTTGTACATGTTTCCTATCAGGTTTGTAGAAAAACCTGAAAATGGGGAAACTGGTCATAAACGGGTACATTCCTCTAAATATGAGGTATTAGGATAAAAATCTACTTTTAGGGTTTGTAGTTTCAAAGCAGTGATTTAGATTTTCAAGTTCTTAGAGCAGTAATTGTTTGAGAAAGAAGCTGTGTAACCCTTCAGCTAAGGCACTGTTGTCAATGTGGAAGCTGGGAACAGGAGAAGGTTATCTTCCTATCACTAGACCCTGGAATATCTTGAGTGATGAAATACATAGTTTGAGAGAGACCATGTATTTCTAGAACCTAAACTTCTATTTATTTCATTTTATGAAAGTCTGATTAGTTAGTATTGTATAATTCCTTGGATAAATGAGATTATAGCAAGAGAAACCTACTGATTGATGATAAAGTGTGGTCAGTATTCAATGTGCTTTCTAATTTTTATTAAAGCTCTTAGTTCTTAATTCTGTCAAGGGGGAATGGACAATGGTATGTTAGCATATTTTTTAAAAATATCTAATAATCTAAAATTTAAAAGTATCTAATGTTTAGAATATGATTTCATTCAATGCCCCCAGGAAGAAGAATCACAATGTATATGTGATAGAACAGACCATATTATCAGTCGTGAAAACTGATAGATGCAAAGAATTGTTTTCATCTCCAAAAGCACAAAGAAATGAGTGCAGTGTTTTTAAGATCAGTTTTAACATCGAGTATCAAAGTGGAACACCCAAGCAATAATGAGCTTAAGTCTGACAAAATGGATGCTTATAAAGGCCAGCAGACATACCTCTTCAAAACTAGTTGCTGTCCACAAAACAGGCTGAGTAATACAGCCAGGTTCTTACTTGGCACTGCATCTGTTTTTGAGGCTAACACTGCTGATGTTTCCCTTTGCAGTGTTGGCATGACTTTCACCTGACAAGGACTTCTTTCAGGGAAATAAAGCTTCTTTAGAAAGGCTAAATAAATTTACTGTTAAAGAGAATGTTCATCTCTAACAGTCATATATTTCCTAATTAAAAATACCTACAAAAGTCATTATATAATTAGGACTTGTATTGGAGGGAAGGGGAAACATCTATCTTGGATGGATCTGCCAGAGCTTCTTTCATCTACTCTATTAAATCACAACTAAATGAAGAGCAACAAACATCACATGGTGCCAGACCTTACAGAGCTTGCAAGTCTTAAGGGGCACTCAGAAAGATACATCAAAGTATGTGAATTTGGTATATACACTGTCACAACTCTGTATTTGATGTGGTCTGCTACTCCATTTTTCCACATGGAAATCATGTTGGTGGAATTAAAATATGAAGATGAATTCTCACATAATTGAGGTAAATGGGTAATATCTAATTGCAGTGTAGAACGGTATCACTGATATCTTGGGCATTGCTCTCAGGGCAAACTACAAGATGTCTAGGTAAGATAAGATCTGATAATTAAAATTTTAAGTTTTGTTGAATAAAATTCATGCTTGGTGGAGTACCCTTCATGAACCGATATGCAACAATCTTTGTGTCTTTATACAAGTACTGGCAGCTTGGTCCCATGCTAATATACTCTGAAAACCAGCTATCCTTTTGTTCTCAAGGGGCTGAATTGCTATAGTTAAGTTTAACTAAACACAATTCTCTCAAACTGTAATTAGTTTGGATAGTGTCACTTCTTGTCAGACACAATATTGCAGGGACTGGATACTTGCTCACCTGGTTTTTTACCCCCAAGTATATAATTTTGTGTAATTTGATACACACCAGAGAAATGAGTAGGGAAAGGTAAACTTTTAACACCTGATTTTTATTTTCTTGATAATTGTGTTTCTGTTGTCATTTCCAACACGCTAGTGACTAAACAGATTTTGATAAGGTATTGTACTTAATGCAATAATATAATTGAATTATCTACACTGAGTAGATAATTCATTGCTGTATTGACCCTCTGCAGTATGCAAGATTCAAACCTAACACAGAATGTCCTTTTAATAGAGCTACCTCCATGTCAAGTACCCAAACAGGTAATTTAATGCGTATTAGATAAATGCATTAGTAGCAGAGTAGGGCGTAAGGTGATGCTGCAGCAAAATAAATCCTATCTAGCTATTTGACAAAATATTCTGGTGAAAAAGTAGAAAATAAAATGTTCATCCTGGTGTGCAGCTGAAGTCTTTCTTCTGAGAAACAAGCTTAAGCTTTCAGGACACCCTTGAAAAATCAGCGGGTCTTTTTTGTCAGGGCTACACAGAACTGTGATAGTGATGATATGACTGAGGTCTGAGCCCAGGATTTATGCAGTCTGGCTTTAAATTCTGGCTAGGGGCTGTGAGTGTGCATGCATGGGCAAATGGCTTCTTTGTGCTATGCTTCCTTGTTTATAAAATGGAAAGATTAATTTTCCAGTTTCAAAGGAGTTTTGTGAGTTTAAATCCATAAATTCTGTGGGCATGTAGGTCTCATGGTAGGTGTGGTCATTCCAGAAACTTCAAAGATACAAGAAATCATCACCATGGACTAAAACAATCTAGGTGGTCACATTACAGTGATTACTTTAAGGACCACTGTATACTAGTTAGGTACTATTCAGAAATATTTCTTTCTCTTTTTTTACTTTTAAAAGTCTTTCATACAGAAAATACTTCCTTTTAGGAGTGTGCCAGCTTAGAATCCAAAAGCTATCGATAAATGCAATGACACTTTCTTGGTATCAGCAATATTACTCTTTTTCAATAGTTCTATGAAAAAGTCTCTGTTCATCAGTACAAACACTCTCCTTGCTAGGAATTTAGGCTTTGAGAATAATATTAATTTAGTAAGTAGTTGCACTAATTTCACAGAAGTGAAAGAGAAAAAAACAAGTCCAGATTCCAGGGAGTTTAAAACAGCTCTGTTGAAACATTCCAGACCTTTGTGGTACTCCGAACGGGGAAACAAGAATCACTGTAGACTCGGAAAGATGTTTTTAGTAACACAGTTGGGTGCCACAATGTAAGAAAGATGTTAGAGGCCAAAAGAAGGCCAAGAAGGCCAAGAAGATGGTGAAAGGCCTAATTAAGCCCTGTGAGCTATCAGAAACTCAGGTTTGTTTTGCAGAGAGCAAAGTTCTAACCAAGTGCATTCCCTCTGATTATTTCCCCAGTTGTGGAATCTGGGAGGGTAGCTGGAGGAAGGAGCAGGGAAGGAACCACTGCTTTATGTTGGCCAAACAGGAAAACTTAGTGCCATCCTTGTGGAGCTGCTTTAAAAAATGTTGGTGTAGGTTCCGTTGATGTCGTGAATGGCTTTTCTGATCACAACATTTATGAAGATTTTTACAAGAACAAACTTCAAACAAGAACCTGTACTTACTTCTCTGTTACTTTTTTCTGCAACTGGCATTCTCTTCTTTTAATGTTCATTTAAAGCTATGAAGAAGCACGTTGTCTATTTAAATCTTTAAGCGTATTCACTAATTTTGATTTGTTTTCTGGTGCAGAGTAAACATTGGACTAAATTCTAGCAGTAGTAGTTTCATTGTTTATTGTGTAAAAGTGTAAATATGCAGAAGTTTTTTCTCAGAATGTTTTACAAACTTTTGACTAAGTTAATAGTGCTAGTGGGGAACAGCCGAAAAGTTCTATCTTATCAAGTATGCTGTTTCACAAAATACAAATGAGGCCATCACTAGTCATGAAATTTTATGTAGCAGTGTATTGAAGTTACACATTTAAAAACACTCAAAATGTGAGTGTTCCCATCATTTCATCCTGCATTAAGCTTCAGATCTCTGTGTATTTATTGTCAAATAAATTTGTGTTAATGTAGTGCCTGACTCCTAATGAATAATTTGCAAAAGAGGTGGACTGACAGTTTCTCAGCATATTGTGTTTGCATCTTAATGAACATTTTCTGCTTGGTCATGATCAAAATAGGAATACATTTACATAATGTTAATCAAGTACTTGTTATTAACATTTGGAGTAGGACAGGACTTAAATTTAATTTTTACGGTGTGCATGCCTGTAACATGAATTTAACAACTAGTTTAAACTACAAGCTGCTATCATGGTGAAAACTGATGTTAACTGTCCCTATTACAAGTTCTATATTAAATGTTCTTTTATGGTGTTTTATAGATTGATATTTTATAACTCATTCCTATTGCTAGCTCTCTAGACATAAATCTTATGTGAACTTTCCCTAATCTTTTTCAACCTTTTTAATTTAGAGGATCACTTTCCATTTTTAGCTGTTCATAGAGTCATAATTCTCTTCTACTGGTTTGGCACCACTTTTTCTTTGGAACCAAAAAGTAACAGGTGCTTATAAAGATCAGTGAAGATTTTTGAGCTTGCATCCTAAAGGAAGCAGGGTGTTCTTGTTTTTTGTTTTGTTTCCTCTCTCCCTTGTTAAAGTAGAAACCTAGTCAGCTTAAAGCTGAGAGAAACAGAGAAATAGTTATAGAGGTAGAAATAGTTATTTTTAGTCAAGGTAATGACAGACCTCATTTGTTTGCTGCCTCTGTTCCATAATGGCATTTTGTATAACAAATTACGAAATGAGGCATAAGAAAATAATTTGTGACACTTTTTAATTAAAAAGCAAATGTCAGTCACAGGCAACCTGTATTGGCTATGTAATTTTGGTGGGTTTTTTTTAATGGTAGTTAGGGGTTTTTTGTGTTTTGATTGGGTTTTTCCTCTTCATATTCCAAGAGTGTTGTGTATTTCAGTTTTATTAATTGACACCCTAAAAGTTAGCATTCACTTTTCTGGAATTAGGAGGAGATTTTGCAATAAGAGAAATGTGTATTGGCTCCCATGGAATATTTTGGCCTAAAGATGATGTGGCAGAGCACAGGGAAGAGAATGGAAAAGTGAGAAAGGTGAGACTATAGGAAAAAGAAGTAAGACTAAAAAAAACCCCAAAGGATCACTTACCTGCTTCTCTGATAGTCTTTGATCCCTTAGCACTAACTGTGCCCATAACGGTACTGCTGGGCCTGCTTTGAAATTTCAGTGCTGTTCCTGTGCTCTTAGAATCAGAGCTCAGTTAATGCAGGACTCTTTAACTGTTTCCCAGTGGTCAGTTGTCATAAAAATCATATGCAGACTGCATGATGCAATTCTGTCCATGAACTTGGTTCATACAGGTAGAAACCTGTTTTCTGTCAGCTTCTCACTGAGGTAAACCATCTGTTAGTAGTGTTAAAACACAGACCATTGGACTGCACCCTTTATTCTGCAGTAACCTTGCACAATTCATTTTCTTTCAGGTAAATAGCATATCTGTCTGTACAGCTGTAGGACAGCAGCAGGGGAAAAAAAGGAACTGATACCAGTAATAGCAAAACAATGATAACTTGTTTTCTCTTTGTAATATTCATCTATATATAGTGACTTTATTCCTGTGAATTGTTTGATTAAAGCATATGAATTTACTGAGAAAATACCAGTTTTTGTTTCAATTGCCTTTATGCAAAACAAATAGTGGTCTGACTTTTACTATCCCAACCTTTTCTTCTTAGTTGAAATGACTATGATATTTCCGTAGCATCAGAGAATTTAGACAAAATGTCTTTTCCCCAGAATCTCTAGCATTGCTTTCGAGATGAAGCAAAAATTGTAAGAGGATCAAAATGAGAATCAGTCTTTGTCCCTGGGAGGTGAATTTTGCTGTATTTTGACGCAGCCATTGAAAATGTGCATCAGTCCTCGGTTTCCTTCAGCTCTTTCCTGTGTCTTCATTGAAACCTCATTGTCACCTGTTCGTGGTCTGCCATGGCATAAGCCACTGATGGAGATAGGCTTGTGACAGGAGGCTGAGGAGGAGCAGACACGTGGCCCATGCCTCATTCCTGGTTCCTGTTAAGGGATGGTTCTTCTCAGGCTCTGCCTGTCTACCTGAGCTCTTCTGTGCAGTAATTGAGAGGCCAAAGGAGTTGACAAATACTGCACTGGCATCTGGAATTTCAGGAAAGGTAAACAAAAGCAGGAGATATCTGTTACCACCTCTACTATAAATACTTTGAAGGAAACAGACATTCTGGTAATAAAGCACAAGTTTAATGACCAGCTTCATAAAGACAATTATTGGGTTAAATTTTACAGAGAGTTTGACTGGTGTACAAAATGTACATATTAGCTGAAGTTATATAATAAGAATATGATGGTGTGCTTTGCTTTGAGAAGGAAGAGCAACGTTTTAATTGTCCAGTTTCTTTCTGAAAGGACATGAATTAACAGTTCACTGTTGTGAACCTTTGCATTCATTCAGTGCTGGGAAGAGCATTGCAAAGCTGATATACAATAATTGCTTCCAAAATAGATGTTGACAATGGGCTCTCCTTGTGACAGACAGAAGAGTGATTATTTTCACGTTGAAATCAGAATTCTAGTGTCTTGAACACATTCTTTCAAATATACATGAGCATATTTAAGTTTTTTTACTGATAAAATATTTTCACTCAAAGGAAGTTCTGATTTTGGTGCTACAAGATATTCTGCTGGGTCTCTGTGCTTCAAGGATGGAGAAATTGATCCCTTAGCAAAAGTTTCATTTGCATAAGTATGCTATATCTGTTGCATATAGACCACCAGTATGAGCAGCAGAATATTGCATGTCTGGAACTTGAACAAATCTTTTAGTTTGACATTCTTGTATTTTTTGTCAGTCAAGGGTTGTTTTCATTTTACAGAATAGTTGAATAGGGAAATGATGATTGAAGTAGAAGCTGTCTCAAGCACCTAGCCTGTATATTAGTCATCTTCACGGTACTATATCAATGTTTTATTCTGTAAAAGAATTTTTCTTTTTTTTCTGTAGCAAAATATAGGTGTAAAAATGCGTATGACTAACTTGGATTGAGAGATAAATCTCTAAAAATACAGCATGGAGCAGAAAACAAACGCAACTGAAACAAACCCAAATAGTTTCATTTGCCACAGTAATCACAGTAGTGATTATCTAGAACTTGACGTATACGAGATCTTAAGAATAAATACTTCCAAGTGATTTGTTTTTCTAGTGTTCACAACTTCTTCACGGTGCAAGTGAGATTTTTTCAGGAGGTGTATATAGATTACTAGAGGTAAATACCTTGCGAAACATTATTGTGGTTGTAGAGAAAAGGGCTGGAGTTTCAGCGCTGTTTAATTCCGCACGCCCCGTGTCACGGTGCGGCTGCGGTGTCAGCAGGCGGCGGCTGGAGCCCAAAGGCCGGGCTCGAGGGACGGGAGCGCGGCTTTGGGTCAGCCTGGCGGCCCGAGCCCCTCTCCACAGCTGGTGACTCCTTTTCCCTTTGCTCTGAGCTGCCGGTGTTGTGGTTTGGTGCTGAAAAGACAGCGCCGGCGAGCGCAGGATGTGGCTCCCGGAAAGAGAGAAGGGAGAGGGCGGCGCGGGGCCCGCTGTGGCCGCAGCCGCTGCAGGCGGAGCGCCCAGTGTTCAGCCCCGCTGCCACCAAGTCAGGAGATCTGCTCACTTGTTCCGGAGCCCTGTCAGGTCCCTGCAGGTTCTGCCTCGTCCCTGTTCTCCTGCTGGTTGGGGGCTGGGGGAAGTTAAGCCTTTGTTTGCCCATGTACCGCATGCCCAGCGTTTTTTCCCTTTGGGAAACCACACTCGCTGCTGTTTTCCGGGATCGTTTATGGTTGCTCTGTGGTGAATCCCGTGTTGGGGGTAAAATACTCTTTTGTACGCTTTTATTAATAT
Organism: Acridotheres tristis; assembly: GCA_037013685.1. Lineage (NCBI taxonomy): Eukaryota > Metazoa > Chordata > Aves > Passeriformes > Sturnidae > Acridotheres > Acridotheres tristis. The sequence continues at coordinate 15,732,943 of CM072895.1, forward strand.
TGTTATTATTGCGATTTTTCAGTAAACTGTGATTCCGTCTTATGATCTTCCCCAGTGTTTCCTCCGCTATCGGAGGCAGAGGATAGGGGACAGCTTGGAGGGGTTCAGTTTGCCTGCTGTAAACTGTAACAAATTAAAGTTGAGGTAGCAAATTTTGGCTAAGGGATAAAATTTGTGAAATGCAAAGTAGAACAAAACTCTTTTTATAACTGAAATAAAAACATATTTTTTGTTTATTTTCTATAGGTGTGATTGACCGAGGGGAATTGTCTTTCAACTGCCATTGTCTTAATTTGGAGACTGCTTCTGCATCAATTGATAAATGTGGATTTTCTTAGATCAGAATAATAGTCTTTCTATCCTTAAGTGTTTAGCTTTATTCCTGTTCCTTTATTTTCAGTTGTTAATGGAAACTAGGCAACAGCAACTTGTATGTGGGCATCTTAACATTTGGGTGTGTTTAAGATAGAGGAGTAGGAGCTTTAGAGGGTTTAGGAAGTTCTGGGGAGATGTGACACTGGAAACTGAACAGCTGCAGGCTTGGTGCTTAAAATGACACCAGTGAGAGGTGTCACACAAGGTGTTTTTGAGAAGACACTGATAGCTGTGAACAGAACACAAGTAGGGGCATTGTAGCTGAAAACTCACAACTGTGAACTTCATTAGGAAGTACTTGGCATAGTCATGTAGTGATCAGCAGGTTTTGGTGTTGGTGGCAGGGAGTTATTTTGGGCGGGGCTTTTTTGTTTGGGATTTGTTTTAGGGTGTACTACTATTGAGTACTAGGTCCTTTTTCCCCTACAAGAAGTGCTCTGTTTTGCCAGTGGCAGAGCTTTGAGAAGAAGGGAATTGGATGAAATATTCTTCCCCTTTAGTTTACACGTCTGCAATCAGAAAACTTGTTTACTGTTACTTGTGTCTGCCAGCACAAATACCAAGTATATTGAAAGATCCTCTAGTTCCTCACTTGGATCTATTGCTACATGCTAGTAAACTTCCTCTGAGTAGACCAGAGGCTTTGTATTCTTGGTTCCTATTCAGTCTCTAATAAATGGGCAAAGAAATACCTTGAGTAATTTTATAATAATAGGTATGTTTTGTAGAGCAGAAGTTTGTGCTTGGAGGGAGTTTAAGGGGAGCTGAAGTGATGTCCCCAGTGCTCTCAGCCTGTTCACAAGCCTTTTGTATGTCATGTTATATTACCTCTGAGCTGGAAGATACTAAAACAAAATCCATTAGGACAAGACCTAACGTTATCTCAACTGCCTTACATATAAAAAGATAGATGAAGACTATAATTCTTCTGATAGAGAAAGCCACATGTCCATTCCTCCTCAAATTCCTGCGGCTTTATAAACAAATATTTGTGTTTATTCTGGGATAAAGCAACCATAGAAAAAAGGCTGAGGCAGTAGATTGCATAAGCCTAATGGTTGGAAGATAGGATCCTCGGGCTGATCACTGCTTTCTGGCCTCAGAGTGTTCCCATTCAAGTCTATTAAAAGCTATCTAAAAAGACTTCTAAAAGCTTTTGAAACTGCTGATAATTTTGTTTATTTGTTTGGAAGTTGCACTACTTCTTTACCTCCAGTGCATCTGGTTAACCATCAAAAGTACCTGGTGTTCTTTCATTGCAGTATACAAGGGTATATTTTTCTGCTCCCTAACATGGTTTCCCACTTTTTTTAGTGGGGTTTTTTTTATGGCTATTTTTATTTTAACTTCACTTGCTAGAGCTGTGGTAGTGTTTTAATGGTGGTTTTCAATAAACCTTCAGATTCCTTCTCCCCAGTTTGAAGACAAGTTCTTACTCAGCTGCATAATGTAAAATAAAAGGAGAACATTGTTAATTATGAATGACTAGGCTTATTAGCTGCATCCAGACAAATATTGCAGAATTCTGGTGCCCTTCCCAAGGGTAAGTTTGAGATAGCTCTGAGCTGCCAGATTTACTTTGTGTAGACTATTCCTAGCTCTCAGTAAATAACACAGACTCCTTTAACTTTTATGCAACTGTATGTGAATTTATGTACAAATCAGAAATTCTGGATTCAGTGTTGGCTCTTTAATGGAGTATGGAATAACACAACATACTCTAATTGATAGCCAACTTATACATTACTTTTTCTTTCAAATTGTTTTCCTTCCTCCCTGTGTTTAGTGCAGTTTGACCTCATGAATTCACCACATGAAATGGGGAATTAAGTATCTTCTCTTGGTTGTGCCTGAAGCTCTAAGTGTTGTTAGCCTGAAGTAATTAATAGTAAGTATTATTATATATTATTAGTATTATTATATGGAGTAATTAAAAGTAAGTAATACTCAAATAATAATTTGAATAAGTAATATTCAAATCCTTTTGGAGGTCATCAGTGATATTGAAGGTTGGTTTGTCTTTAAGACCATTGAAAGTCTGTATATTCCTTTGCTTGTATTGTGTTCGTGCAGAAAGAAAAATGAAATTAAAGAAGCTGAATGGGTAGAAGAATAACATTACAAGCTCTCATTGGTGAATCCATAAAGAAAATAGCAAATTCAGTCTGTGTACTTACACTACTGGTGACTTACATGCAAAAGGAAACATTTATGTGGTACATAATGTGTTCTGAAGTTTTATGAAATAATGTTTTGGAGTTGTTTTTTTAGTTTTCAGGTAGTTGAAGTTATCAGTTGTGAAATGCAGCTCCCATGACTCAGATGAGATCTGTACCTTACCTCCCATACTCCCCATTCCTCTTGGATGGCATGTTGAGCAACTGATGATCTCTGTATTGTGTTTTAATAGCATTAATATTTACTTTTCTTTTTAAGTCCTGGAAGTGAAGCAGAAGGTTCTGATTAAGTGTAGTCCAAGACAATACTGTATTTCAAAATAGTCATATTGATTGTAACAGCTGATATTACTTTGCCCTTAAATGAAGGGAGCAGTTTATTTTCATGCTAATTTGATGTTATATACCTTAATCTTTGCAACTTGAGTTCCTTTCATATGTGAGTAATATAAACAAAATGTTTACTATTCTAGCCAAGACAGTTCATTATAGCTTATAATGGGAATGTTTAATACATTTTTGGCCTGTGATACAATAATCAGTTCTGACAAACCTGTGAAGCTCTGTAGCACTTCAATGGCTTCTACTGATTTTCAGCCAAAAGTAAGAATTCATACCTGAGAAGTCTTAATTTTTGATTGTAACTGAAGTGTGTGTTCTTTCATGGGTAGTTTATTGGTTTTGATCATGTATTGTGTGCCTAAGGATAAAAACATAGGCCTAAATAAGATTATCTGATATGTAAGGGGCATGAAAAGAACGGATTAAAATAAGTTGCTGTTACATATATGCCTCTGTTTTTTTCAGTGATTTGGTGTTGGCTAATGGAAAATGTTAAGCATATTTCCTTCTTTTCTTTTTATATAAGTTTCTGACAGGAAATCTGTAGCTAAATATCAGTTTATGATTTCCATCTGTTCATGTATAATAGTGTCTTATAATGCAGTCCAGATTGCTGCCCAATGGAAATGTCCTATAGCAGGAGACAGGCTTTCAAGTGATTGTTGTACATACTAATTATTTTCTTAAATGAGTACTTTATATAATTTTGAAGACACAGAACTCGTTTTAAAGACATCTTCCTTGATGCAAAAGTTCTCACTAATTAGCAAAGATAGTGTCTCATCTTTTTAGTGACAGTATTTTTTTTAAAAAAAGGTCTGCATAGTTGTACTACTGTGGTAAAACAAGAAAATAAAATGTGTTCTTAGATTCAGGTAGGCAACAAATGGGAAAATTGCTAAAATGTTTCTTAGTCACAAACTTCTGTGATCTCTGCAGTGTTTGTCAGCTAGTGAGGACTAGATTAAAGAGCGTTTATTGTAACAGATACAATTTTAATTCTGAGAACTCGGGTGATTTAGACAAATTGATAGAACTGCTAAAACTCTAGCTTTTGAAAGCTGTGTGTCAGCGTATGTTTTACAGTGAAAATTTCCACCCCTCCCAGCTGGGAAGGACTTGGTAATGAGAACCACGTGTTCCTGTACGGTGAGAAAACAAGACAGCGAATAAAAACCTCACCTGTGTTACTCATGATCTTCATCACATCACTCCTGATTTGTGCACAACTGACTGTAAATCACTGCAGAGGAGTTGGACTAGATGACCTTTAAAGGCCCCTTCCAACCCAAACAATTCTGTGATAAATGGTAAATTATTGCTGCTTTTCTTCATAAACTTGGCAATCAAGTTACCTTAAAATACCTGTACTGCCTGAGAGTTTCCTGCTTTCACATGCAATGATAATCTGAATAATAGGATTAACATGACGAATCATTTTATTATTTATCAGTTTAGGACTAATTTAAGGACAGCTGTACTGTGTGTTAAATGAGCCAGGATGCTGTCTGTGACTTCCAAATTGGGCTGAAAGTGCCTCTGAGAGGCAGAACTGTGCTCAACCTAGTGAGGTTTAGCTTTGTAACAGCATAAATTATTATTATCAAGAGCTCTCACTTCCTGAAAAAAATGTTTCATATCCATGGTGAATTTCCTTTCACCAAGTTTGTTGCAGTGGTTTAGTGGCATGAACGTGAATTTCTATGGGTTTTTGCAGCTCAGTTGTTACCAATTCAGAGCAGTTCTCAATGGGTAAGCTGATTTCCTATGGTTTGCCTCCTGTGGCTGTGTGCTTTGCACAGGGTGACCCTTCACACAGGGACTGGGAGTATTCCGTCTCAAGTTGGGAACTTGGAGCTAGTCACGTTTGTAGTCATGAGGGAGTGTGTCTCTATCATTTTGGAAAATGAAAGCCATTGGATTCAACTGCTTTTTTTGATGAATATACTGGATGAGTTCGTATCTGGGCTTGTTCTCAAATGACTCTATCTCAAAGCAGGGATTGTTCTCAAATGCCTTTATCCACAACAGATGTGCAGAGACAGCCAGTCTGACTGGCGCGGCTCAGCTGGGCCAGACAGCGCCGTTCCCCTTGTGTCAGTGACTCCCCAGTGAGGCACAGCACAGCTCCCTGTGCTGTCAGGAGGCTCCGCTGTGCTCTGAGGCACAGGCACCTTCTCCTCCTTGGAGAGCAGCGGCGGGAAACTCCTTTGCTTCTACATGTTGAGAGGCATGATTTAAAAACAGAACCTCACAATACCTAAACCAACTCTTTTTCCACCTCTGAGCAGCTGGAAGGCACAAAAGCAGAGCAGAGCTGTGGCAGCTCAGTACTTCTTTGTTCAACGGGAAATGTATTTTGAAATAGAACTTAATCTGTACAATTGTAAATACAGTTTTTAGAAGTCAATATATTACAGAAATTGTACCTCAGCTGAAGAACAGGTTGAAATAGTTCATGGGGCATACAAAATTATTGAAGTTCCAGATACTTTTTAAGTGCCATGCATAAAGTCAAGTGAAATTTCTACAACCTGTTGTAGTTACAGTGTTGTGACATTGACTACAGAGAGGGGCCTTTTCCATAGCCTGTGGAATAAATGGCTGCTACTTTAACCAAATCACCAATTTTATTGGGATTTTTATTTTTTATTTATTGGGAGTTTTATTTTTATTTATTGGGATAATATGTTCACATTTGGGCACACAGAGGAGAGGCCACTTGTACAGAATAAACTCTTTTAAATTTGACTTCGTTTTGTGCAAAATAGTTATACATATATACTGTGGTACATCCCTGTATCTTGCTTGAGAGTTATCTTCTCAACTGGTCATAGGCTAGTAGTGTATAGAGATGTGAAATCCTGATCTACAACAATTTAGACACAGAATTTCCTTTTGATGAAAAGTGACCCATTTTCTCATTGGTAGTGTGATGTATGAAACGTAGTGGGAATTTTTACCCTGAGTCAGTTTTAATCCTGCATATTGATGTCAGCCCAAGATACCCTTGCCTTCCTGAGAAAAATATAATTTGATATGAACTAAGTGTCAGAAGAGGTGTGAAAATATTTTGAGGTGGTTGTTTGGAAACTAAGAAGTTACTTTAATCTAGGAACATAGAAGTAATATGACTTCAGAAATTATTTTAATATGAGCAAGGGAGGTTGGTTTTTACAACTTATGTGCAGCCGTAGTGTTTCTGCCTTTTTAAGGGTAAACTGTGAATTTGAGAAGAAGATAAAAATGATGATGTAGATATGGAACAGTAACGGAGGAGTTGAAGGATGAGAGTATGCACATTTTCAGTGTTTACTCATCATGGAGCTTCCTTTGCACCACATGATACTATAGAGGACTATTACCTGTTGGCTTTCCCTCCTTTTCTGCCCAAACTTGTGTATGAATTGTTCCTACAATTCATATCTTCTGAGCACTGTTGTTACATGGATAGTTCCCTCTTTAACCACTGCAATTAAATTTGCTGACTATCATGAGTCAAAGTTCAATTTATTTTCATTTATTTATTTCTTAACTTTATTTTATGCTATTTTATTATGTAACAATGTAGCCAGAGAGTCTGTATCATGACAAGGAAGTTCTTTTCAGGTTTCCCTCTGCTCACTCAGTCTGAAGTGCAACTTCACTATTTAACATGTATCTGGAAGGTGATATATCATGAGAATTCACCAGTGGTATTTTCTACTTTGAAGTATCCCAGATAAATAATGAATTTCTTACAAAAATCAGTATATATCAGTATATCCTCTCATGGAAGTTTATAGTAGTGCTTTTGTAGCCCCTCCTGCTAGTAATGGCTTGGATTAAAATATCATTCTAATTTAAAATTCTGAAGTAGTAACTTCCATTTCATATAGCAGAAGGGAAGACTTATGTATTTTTTCATACATGCTTTATTTGAATTACCAACACATATTAATATATACTTACATGGTTGCAACTTGTTAGCATAAAAATGAAATTTTGAACCTTACTATACATATATGCAAAAATAGTAATTGAGACTTTTGGAATTTGAGGATTGAGACTTAATGCAACAGCAAGGGAAATTTAAATCATAAATACAGAAACTATTGATGGCCACTGGAGACTTAAACCAAAAGCACCTGAGGAGAGTTTGGGTTCTTGAATGGAGATGTGAAGAACAGAGAGGTGTTTTAGATTAATTCAGTAGTTTTCATACTGGCATACAATTGTTACAGCTGTACAACTTCTCTGAGGAAGGCTGAGTTCTGACCAATGCCTGCATCTCTGGCGAGGGCACAGACTTGTCAATGTCACAGCATCTTTGGGAACTCAGCCTATGAAGCTTCCACAAACCTTTTCTTTAAAACAGAGTTTTAGTATTGCTATTCATAGCCCTTCTGGCTATGTAATATTTCTTTAAAATCAAGTTAAAATACCACCAGTGCCTTGGTATTGACAGCTCAAAACACTTCCACTCTCAATGGCAGCAAAAGGATTATTGCCTTATAGAGCTCTGCAGGTTTCAGCCTTATTAGAAATGGGTTAATGCTAGATTTTAGCCTATTGACTATTGTTGGAAGCAGATTACTTTGCTTGTATAAAATAAAACCAGATCTGACAACTGAAAGTCTTAATGTCTGCAGAAGATAATCTGACCAAAAATGTGGGTGTTCCTAGTGTTTGGTTTGAGGTGGTTTGGTTTTTTCTCAAGACCACTCAACTCTTTACATGCTGTGCAATTCTGACTGCAAACAAAACAGTATGTAAAGCTAAATCAACTTTTTTGTCATAAAACGAGTATTTGAATGAATTTGAAATACTAAAGGAGAATCTAGATTCCTCTTTTTCTCTGGACTTACTGGGGGAATTGTTTTTGACTTTTATTTCACTGGCATTGCCTTACCCAGAATAACATTCTGCAGTTCTGACTTTTACTAAGTTCAGTAGTGGTATGTCTTCTGATAATGAATAATTATGCTGTATTGTGGTCAGGAAGCATTGGTAGAGACTGATGAATACAGATCTCTTGTATCCCTTACTGCTGTGGGACCAAAGTAATGAGCAAGGGGCTGTGATTGTTTCTTAGCTTTTTGTAACAGCTACCTGAGATGCAGTTGAAGGAATTGTTTGCCCTTTTGTTCTGGACAAATTTTCATCAAATGGTCCTTCTTGTTCAAAAAAAGATTTGGGAGAAGACCAGAATATTTCTCATGCATGTAGGAAAAGAATTACTTTTAATTAAAAAGCTTAATCCAATCTAAATCAGGATTAACACCAAGAGGCTTTCAATGAGCCAGCTGGCTCTCCTGCCAGAGGGAAGTTTTTTGTACAAAACCACCTTACTGTACAGATCACTAGCCTGGACTGTTTCTGTTTTTACCGAGCACAAGGAGCTTCATATCACACTGACATGAAATGAGGCCAAGCTGTTGCTTGTATATAATTTTGATTTTTCTAATCAATGTCTGCTGCAAGGAGTTTTACAGTAATGATGTTGATATGCAAGTATTTGAAATATAATTGCCACTGTTTCTTGGCATGGTTGTGGAAGCTTTGCATTAGCTGCTAGTTGTGTCCCAAATGTTTTATAATGTCTGGTTTCAAACTTGTATTGAGGATTTCATGTGGACTTCTCTCATAAAAGCTGAACTTCCAGAGTAGGGCTGGGGAGGATACATGTTGAGAGGGCTTCTTTGTAATGTTCCCTTGAGTCCCCAGGGCCTCTGCTCCTTTGAATCCTCTGAAAGTTAAAGGGGAGAGGCTCCCCTTAAAGCAAGTGATTATTTTATTTGTGAAGGAACCAGGTTGATATTGCCTGTATTTTTATTCCTAGATCTGCCTGAGAATAGCTTGAACTTAAGTGTGAAGAGAGGAAGGATACAGCAAGAAGAGTTTTCTAGGGATAGTTAAAAACTTTTAATTTGGTGTTTGTTGTAATTCTAGCATTTAATTAAAAATAGGGGGGCTTTTGTACTTTCATTTACTTAAAATGACTGTGATGTTCGTGAAATGTAATTTTTAAGTGGTCTGTATGTTAGAGCTTGTCTTTATTCATGCTTATCTTTTCGATCTCCATTGCAGATGAGGTCTTTAGGCGGCAAACCTTCGACTGGAAAAAAGATCAAGAAGTATTTTTTATCCATGTTGATATTTTAGCTGCATAAAGTAGCAAATATCTTGATTAACAATTCACATTTTTGAGGGAAGAATAAAATTTCTGATTTCCCTATAAAGCAGCCAAGGTATAGAATTAAATTGAAGTTCTTAAATGAAGCAAAGACCGAGATAAATGGTTTCCATAAAGAAAACAAAAAAATACAATAGAGGGCTTATCTAGTCAGTATTTTTAAAATTTAATTTAAATTAATTCTGTAATGACTTAACCATGGGGCTTACACAGCATGCAGGCTCGTTTCTGGTTTTTTTTAAAAACTTTTTATTAAAAAAAACTTTTCTAAAACTTCTGTTTTACACAAACTCCTGTAACAACATTAAGGTTAGAAATAATGTTTATCACTGTAAATTCTGAATCTATACATAGCCAGTGTCAATTCAGCAAGTATCACGCTCTATCTGTTGGTGCTACACAGAGTTCTTGTAGGGTTATTCTTGGTGCTCTAACTTCCTAAGATTCCTAGTAAAATGTTTGGCTCTGCTACCTTAACCACGTCAGCTGCCGTTCTGATCAGAAGGCAGTGCTGTTTGCTGTCTTCCTTTTTTTGGCTGTTAGACCAGATGGCAATAGCTTGTTTTCCAGATTAGGTTAGTTTAGCCAAGATGTGTGAAGACAAGCAGGGGTATAAATGCAATATGTTGCAAATAACAGTATATCTTAGCAATTAGTTTTATTAAACCTGATGGCGACTCTACTAGAATACAGTATTGTCCTTACAAACGTCTTTCAATGATTTTAACAGATAGTTTAGTGATTCTTTTTGTTTTTTTGCTAGTCAATACCCTTTTTAAAAAGTAAATTATTATATGGCTGTAGAAATCTCATATAGTAATATAAATAACAAATACATATAAATAAGCACCAGTCTGCAGGCTGCCTTACTAAATAGTCAGACACTCTATATTGATCTGCTCTTTTTCACTGCTTGAATTGAATTTTTCTTGAAGTAGTGACATGCATATTTTTATTGTGGAAGGCTTGTGACAACTGCATGCGTGTAGAAAACAGTTCCATTAACTTTTCTTGCTAACACTGGAGACCTGCATTAAGATGTTAAGGCACTATAAATAAGAGTAAATCCTGCTGTTACATGCTCAGCTGAGGTTTATTATTTAGAGAATAAATCCCTGGTTTGCAACTTATTTTTCTTTGCTCTTATAGTCACAGTGCTTCATAACAGTTTACTGACAGTTTTGGCATTCTGAAAAGCCACAAACCTTTTCATTATGTGATTACATCCTTCTCTTTACAGCTATTTGTTTACTTGTCCTAACAAAACAATAAATTGCAAGCGACTGGGAGAAAACAGAGGTGAATGGTGACTGTTGTGTTTGTTCTCATGCTAATTCATCAGCTTGAATTCAACACTTGGGTCAAGCAAAGCAGATAAGTCTAAAGTTGAAAAGCTTATGGAGCTGCTTGACATACGCTTATTTTAAAATACACTACTACATCATGGTGCCTGAACATTTTGCTTCTGTAGATTTTTACCTAACTTTATAGTTAGCATTATGTGAAGTCATATCAGTGATGCTGTAGTTAAAGCTGCAGGTGTTTTTTAAGTATGCACCTTTTGTTTTAAAGCATTTACAAATTTTTGGACTTAAGTTCTTCTATTTTCTTCTGCTTTATTGGATGCTGTTTTACCAAAGTGTTTGTTATAAGCCATATTATTTCTGGGAATAACCATGCTTGCTGGGGTACTTAAACTTTGATTTATATATGTAATTCATCTAACTTCCCATGGGATTTTGTCTAGTTTTGCCCTTCCTGTGACAATTTGAGATGTAGGCCATTACCTGTCCTACATATTACTAAGAGACAGATTGACTTAATAGTACATGGCTGGTCTTAAATCCAAAACGAGCCACAATATAATCTTTAATTAAGATATTTTGTGCAGGGGAATGCTGGAAGAAATATATATATGGCTGTATGTTAACTGTAGTCTTAAGAAAAAAGAAATATAAAGAAAGCAATTGCTTGGTCAGACCCTAATCTCCCTTCCTTAACAAAATTTGCAGAAAAATGAGTAATGCGGGCTCTGATGTTCAAACCAGGTTGGATGTACGTGTGGGATAGTGATTTCATTGTAAAGGGTAAACCTTTTGTCTTTTAGTTTGAAAACAAAGCCTTAACAGTATTATTCACTAATCAGTATGCTTCTACTTACATGTTCAAAATGAAGTCCTGGCAAAAATGCTGTCTTGAAATAAAGTGGCAGATACCAAATGCCAATGGAAATGTAGCAGGCTTTTCAGAATCGCTACTTCTAATTTTCAGCCAGCTGCTGCATTAGATTCCAGTTAATGATTTTAGTGCCTGCTTGGGTTGTCTGTGTTGGGATTTCTGAGGGGAGGTATTTTTTCCTTTAACTAGTTCCAGTGAGCATTTGTAGGAGTTTAAAGTTTGGAGTTTGAAAACAATTCTCTTCTCTCTGGACAGTTCTGAAGTGCAGAACTTCTGTTCTGAAAGTGCATTTAACCACTACAAAAGAAAATGCTTTGGCAATATTAGTGACTTCTACTTGGTTACTAAGCTCCTGGGGTTTATTACAAAATGCCTTTTACACCTATTTCTTTTCATACATTACTTGAAAATAAACAAGCTAGGGTAAAATTTCTAAAATTTGTCAATAGAATTTCTCGTCGCTAAGGCAGCTGAGTTCTTAGAAGGGAAAGAAAAGGTGGGGTTTTGACCTGACATAAAAAACTTTCAATTACTTTTCTAGTATTGTTTTAAGCTTTTTACCGTTTCCATCCTAGTTTGTGCTTTGCATTTGATCTTCGCTTGCTATAGGTCAGAACTGGGTTCAGAGTGCAAATGTGCTAAGACTCCTGAATTTGAAGACTTTTTAAAGGGAAATGTTAAATTAAAGGTTTTAGCAGGTATTTCATAGACTGATTGAGACAGCTAGACTCGCAAATGACACCAACAGTCTTTTTTGTCTAAAATGCAAATTACTAAAATCCCTTAAGGGTTAAGATGTTTTTAATTAGAAAAGTTGTTCTGAATTACACAAATAAATATCTAAGCAAAGAAAAAAAGCAAAAGGTACAAGTAACTCTCTTAACCAGAGTAAGTTCTGGCTACTGCATAAGGCAGTAATAGTGCTTTCCACAAGTGTCATTCTCTGAATGGGATCGTTGTTAACCAAAATTTCTGAAGCTGTGATTGGTGGTAGTGCATGTGAGGGGCTGGGAATGCAGTGTAGGACCATCTATCTGCCCCCTGTCTAAGGGCAGTGGGCTGCTGCTTGTACCGGTATTCTTACTGTGTGGCTGAAAAAATTAAATTAAATTGCGGTTTTGTTTCTTAGAAATCTTTTATTATTTTTTGCCCACAAATACATGTTGTTCTTTAACTTATGAAGTTTCTAGAGAACTCGTGGTGGTTCTGCTCTTAATGGGGCTCAAAACTAGAACACAGTAGAGTTGTTATTTATTAAGGTCTTTGAAAAAGTTGGTATGTTAATACTGATACCTTGCACAAATTTAACTTTTAGGCACTTTTTATTAATTCAGTCTGTATTTTTCCTTCAGATTTAATTGGGTATAGTGACACAAGTCCTCCATGGCCATAAACTGTTACAGCACCATTGATTCTTCCTCTTCTTCTCTCCATCCCTGAAGTATTGATACCTACATACAGCTTCACTCTGGTTTGTAAGTTGTGTACGGCTGAACAGCTCCCAGAGGAGGCCACATTTCAGTGATGGATGGAGGCTGTGTGTATATGGCGGGTGTTGAAAATGATTCAGAACATTAACTTTGCTACAGGATTATGGTTCAGTTTTAAGGTGGTGTTCAGTTTTCATTCTTCATCAGAGGGTTATGGAGTCCATAGTGAGTAGGTTTGCACCTACTCGGGTTCAGTATTTAGGCCAGTCGTGTTTAATGCAGCTTTTGGGCAGGGAAACAGCTTGAGAGCTGCTCGGTGCCTCAGGCCACCAGCTGCTTGCCGAACTGGCCTGGGAGCAGAGTGGAAAGAAAGCTGAGACACCAAGTCAGCTGGCTTCGGCGCTGTTCCCAACTGGCAGAAACCTGCTTATTGGTTTAACGTGGCATCCTGCAGTGTGCATACACAGCAACAGCGTGCTCAGGGGTGCTGCTGTCAAGACTGGCTGTCCAGTTCCTTCACATCGAGCCAGCGTGACTGAAGTTTGAATCCATGTCTTTTTCTTTTGTTGGGGCAGCACTTGAAGGCTGCTGAGCTAAAATTTATTTTAAGACTGAGTCTTCCCTCATGTGAGTGGGAGCTTTCACAATGAAGCATGGCAGGCACACAAAACATATTGAAGAGAGAGCCAAAATAATATCTGTAGATAGATACAAGGAAAGGAAAATAGATGTAGAGGACAAAGAATATGGTTTGGTAAAGTAGAGCAGTATCCTCTGAATTATTCTTCCAGTTACTTGAACCTGATTTTGACAGCCAGCAAGGCTCTAAATGTGTCTTTCATTAAGTGGTAAGTGCTAAGTTAGAGCATAAAGAAAAATTTCTGATTTTGATAGATTGCTTTGTTCAGAAATCCCAGGAGGTTCTTACGCTTCTGTGAAAAATGTGAGGAATTTGAAATGTTTGGTTTTGTTAATCTTCAGGTTGTTAAAATCCATGACACACTATTTTCTTTGGGAAGATATTTGTATGCAGTTAGGCAGTTGACACTTGGATTTGAAGTAAATGCTAATAACCTTGTTTTGCCTAAGACGTTCATCTGTTTGAATGTACAAGGAATGTAAACTAATAACTGCTTATGATCCCAGTCATTTGTTTCTGTAATTATTTAAATATTTTCATTTTGGTGAATTTGTTTCTGTAATTATATAAATATGGTTCAGCTGGATTTTCAAATATTTTTAGAAGTATGTATCGGTCCACTGCATTTTCACAGGTGATTTTATTAGTTGATATCCTTGGTATATCCATTTCTCTCCCAAGTGTTTCTTGTTAGTAACTTTTGAGCTTGTTGAGAAACTGCTTTGACTTGAAAGGGCAGTGACCTTGAAGTGATGGTGTATGGATGAAATGTTGATATTAGTGCTTCTGCTGAAGAAGACATAACTTGCCCATTATATGTTATTTTGTAGTGGCATGTGACTGGCAAACCAATTTGTTGCTAGCTATGGTATTTTATGGCTTATTACTATAAGAGGAGGGCTCAAGAAATGTAAGTCACGCCAAGAGACAGTTACAGAAATAGGATGAAGGCAGATTTAGAAGAACATGTAGACAAATAGGTGAGAAAACAAACTTGTTCTACTGTTTGCAAAGCAGCTACTTCAGCCAGCTAAGGACTTTCTGCAAGGAATTCATCTGCTGGTAAATAATCAGTTCAGCAACTGTTATTACAGTGATCATATTGGTACTGCCTACGTGCAAACTGTCCTTGCAGTTGGTAAAAGTTTGCTTGCAGGACAACTGCAGCTGACAGAACAGAGTTTATCCCAAGAGTATGACAATTATATTGTGTATTACAGTGAAATTAAACAAGCAATAATAAGTAAGTGAGAGACAGAATATCTTATGCCTTAAAATTATCCTGTATTATAGTTTTATGAAAACCTGTCTGGTATTCAAAGGTATCACTTATCTAAATGCTGCATATCTTTTTAAGTGGGTGTAGTTATGTAATTTGAAATTTAGAGTGTATGATCTTAACCCTGTTTAAGCATTTCGTTCTTAATAATTTTGCATAGGTGTTTTTCTTACAGCACGAAGTTTAAATAGAATGCAGTGAAAGCAATGAGACTGTAGGACATTTTGTTCACTGGATCTCTGAGAGGAAAGAAATCACCCATCCTGATTTTTAAAATTTTTAAAAATTGTTTTCAGTGAAATCAGTCCAACCTTACGTAGATAGATTCTTGTAATCAGTTGTATCACTTAAGGAGATTTTTGGTAAACATGATATATTTAGCAAATATTCCTCCCAGTCTTCCACATGTAAAATGTCTTTAAAGCATACATTGCATTTTCTACCATATCTCTAAAAATGTGTAAGTATAAACCACTTATCAGCCATTACAGGGCTTCTACTTCCAAGATTATTTAAATTTTATAGAAGAGCGAGTGAAGTAGTTAATCAAATGCCCATGAACTCTTCAAATTCTCTAACTTTTGATTACCTAGGTGTCTCAAAGACTATTCTCAGTTGTATGTTACCATTACTGGACCTCTTCCCCTCTCCAAATAATAAACTAACTAACCAACCTTATCAATAAATAAAATTGATATCCATAATTTTAAGAATTAAACTGACTTGTCAGTAAGTATCAGAAGAGCTTCCTGACTTCACAGGAAAAACTGCTGACTATTTGTGACTGGGAAAAAGTGTGCACTTTGACAAAGCTTGAAATTTTTGTTGCTGTATTACTGATAGACTAGAATGAAATAGGCCCTTAGAATGGCTGAGCAGGTTAGACATTTCCAGGTGCTTCCTCTGCTTCTCACTTCAACTTCCCTTGCACTTCAGCAGTTTATATCCTTCGCTCCATTTAAGCTTTTGTTTTTTAGCTATTATAATTATTTCAAAAAGGTGATTTCAGTGCTTCAACTCCAAGATCAGCTTTTGTTTTTTAGTTTGAAATTTGAAGCCTCCTTTTTTTTTCATAATAGGACTGTCTGTATACTTCAGGCTTGTGAAGTTTCTGCTCCTTACCTGAGTTCTTGCTTTCCCCCGGCCATGGGAAACTGAAGGTGGTTGGATGAAATAGCCTTTCTGCTAATTGCATCCAATCATGCAGCTTTTATATCTTATGCATGGTCTTTAAACTGCCCTTATCACACTAATTCTTGAATCATCAAGGTTTAAAATACCTCATTAGAGGAATACTTCTCATCAATCCTCTTGCAAATCATGTCTCTTCATCACAAATGTTTCTCTCTTTCACGTAAAAGAGGAAGCTCTGTGCCAGCCAGCCTTTATCAGCCCTGGGGTTCTGTGCAGCTATGATTCAAATCTAGCTTAAATCTACTACTGTGATGTAGAAAATACCAATTAAATGGGTTTCATTTCAGCCTCTCTAGGTGGTATTCAGTATCCATGTAGCCTTGGGCAGCCACGTGGTTAACTATGTTCCCTACCAAATGCTTCCTCTAATCTATTACTGGCAGGAAGGGGACAGTTGCCAGCCCCATTTTGTTATAGCCATCTTCAGAGAGATGAAACCTGAGTCTGTTGCCTCATCTCTTTCCAAAATAGGATGTTTGCCAGCATTGATGGGAGAGGTAGCAAATGAGAAAGGAAGGAGGAAAAACTGTGACTGATGTAGTGGGGAGCAACAGATGTCATATGGAAAATTGAGATATTCTCAATAAGCATTTCCTACAAACATTTTCATACTGAGGTAACTTAGTTATGGGGTGTGAGATATGAGCATATGAGAGAGTGAGTGAGTTTAAGCTTTGAAGCATTTCAGACAGATGGAAGTTTGTGGTTTAAGACAATTTACGTAGAATTACAGGGTAGGCTATTCACAGCTTGATGATTCTGCTTTAGAAGTGATTTATGTTATAATTAAATAAAGAGATTTGGTGAAAGAGAATAGAAGGAGCTGGGCTAAAGAATCAAGGGAAGTAAAGGTCAAGAGCTGCTGCTGCTGTTAAAAGCATGTCATCCATAAAGAACTACCCTGTAAAAGAACATAATACAGAGAATTACAGGCTACTCTTGTGATAACAACTTCAGCTTACACTGTTGACAAATGCACATTTCTTAGAATACATTATTAAAGGCAATACCACCATAAATGAATGAGAAAAAGTGCTTTGACAACTGTCTAGCAAATTATATTAAAGTAACATATCTGGAACAGAAAAAAACCTGAGTCTCAATCAGCATGTGATATTTGATCTTCCACAGCACAAAAAAAGCAAAAGCTGTGAGTTTTATTTTCCAAATAACCTTTTAGCACTTGAAGCAATGTTCGATTACTCTTGAGTATTGCCCTTTGTATAAAAGGAAAGGTGGATTATTTGTAAAATACTCTGCTAAAATGTGTTGTTCATAGCCTGCCTTTCCATGTTTCTTTCTTTTTGATGTATTTGATGTATTTCAGTATTCAGAGATCAAGCACCTTAATGTTACCTGTTTTGTAAGCACCTCTTGTTTCTATTCTTGTCAAACTTCAAATTAATAAAGCTAATTGAATTTTTGCAACCCCATTTATTGTAATTCTTTACTCTTGGGACTTGTATCAAATGAAATAAAAAGCCAGTGGCTTCATCTGAATGACAGCGTTTCTGCACAGTCACTTGGCTGTGGTCTCTGGTGTTAGTATTTCTGGAAGGCTCATATTCTTCAAATTGTTTCTTCCGTTATAATTTTTAACTTTTGGGGTATTGTAGAAATTATGTGGGGTATTTCAGGGATATCTCCACTTTCATTGTGCGTTACAGACTTTCTTTTAGAGATGATGACACTAAAAACAGTGACATCAGTGTGAGTCACAGACTGTGGTCTGTGTTCCCTAAGCATATTGTTTTCTAGGCTGTGTTTTTCGTTGGACTGTGTTTCATTCATTTTTATTGATGAAGTTTTGTTTCAGGTATGTCAGAAATACATAGTACAGCAAGTGTTTTGTTTATTGCTAAGGAGTTACTGCTTTTCACCAGATTGTGTTCTAAGGTTTGAACTTCAGAATTGGTGACACTTATGGTGAAATTTTATGTTTTTCTTCTTTAACAGAAAGGGCTATTGCAAGGCATGAAGTCAGAGAAATAGAGCAACGTCATACAGTAGACGGTCCCCGACAAGATGTGACACTGGATGAAGAAGATGATGTGGTGATTATTTACAACAGAGTACCCAAGACTGCCAGCACGTCTTTCACAAATATTGCCTATGATCTCTGTGCGAAGAACAAATACCATGTTCTGCATATCAATACAACCAAAAATAATCCTGTTATGTCTCTGCAAGATCAGGTAAGCTGCTGAATTTGGGATGTCTTTATGAAACAAGGGAAGAGCACAGGAAGAAAAGTGTGCTATTGCAAATTTGGGTGATCTGATGTACTTGGCTTTTTTATCATGTTTTCCGATATAAATCTAATGTTTTCATATTTTCTTTGTAGAGACTTAATATTATTTCTTAATAGGTTTAGGCTTTTGCTTGGCTACTGGATGTGGTAAGTGTCTGTTTATTGGACAAAAACAAAGCTAAAAGGGGGCATGACTGGGGTAGAAATGACCTTTGTTGTTATAACTGTTTTGCCTGTTTTGCCTTTCATCTCCATCTGCAGTGAATGCAGTCTTAGGCAATTTGCTCTCTGAGTAGTGCAGGCACTGTGCCATGCTGTCAGGGATAGACTTGTGTCTTTGGTACTGGGACTGGTCAGGTCTCACAGGTGATAAAAAACATACAGAAAAGTGATTGTAAATAGCTTGCACTGCAAAGGATGGATCACTTTGCTTCCTTTAAAAATTCTCACTAAAATCACTGTAGTACCAGACTAGAAATGATCATGTCTACTGTATTTAAAAAAGAGTATTTTAAAAATATGGTGAGGGTTCAGTGCTGTTTCTTTGTTAGGCTGAGGTGAAGAAGTAGCTTAATTGGTTTATTTTCTTAAATATTTCCTTGGCTGTCATGAGTGAACTTGCAGAGAATCCAGGTTAGAGATCTGAACCATCGCTGTCATCATGCCTGCCTGTAAAACGAATGTTTCGGGTCTCTTTACTGCCGGTTGTGTGCTGATCGCTGAAGTTGATATGCAGCAGAGGCAGGAGCTGCTCTGCATTGCAGCATGTCAGCACTGAGCCTTCCAGCTCCTCTGAGTGTCTGTCTATGGGCAGAAGCAGCTCAGCCAGCTCGACTGGGGCAGGGAGAAGCAGATGCTCAAGGCCCTCCACTTCCAGTTCTGTATGTGGGGGAAAGGTTGAGGTAGGGATCTCTGTGCAGAGGAAATAATGGACTTGGGTGATACCAGAATGTGTTTTGTGATAGTGCGGTTGTGTTACTGGCTGAGTATTTCCTACTGCAAAACGGTTTCCTACATATGAAGGTGATACTGTCATACATGATTATTGTGATGATAAAGTCTGGTAGCCATCACTATGGTCCTGCCCACTGCATAGAACAAGTACTAAAGAGCTGTGCACGAAGAGCAGAGCGATATTTCAAAAGATTTAATAAGTCTATATTTGTTAATTAAAAATCGTGCTCAAGCCAGTCGTACCTAGTGCTTCACTTCCCACTAATTCTGTTTCTGCCAAGGTGTCTCTTGAAATGGAGGTCTGTCCTGAAGGATAGGAGAGCTAGTCTTTGAATAGGTGTAAATTAAACACTATCTTAAATTTCTACTTCTGTTTGAACTTAATTCAAATAAAATTTGTTCTTTGCTGGCTTAGTTTTATAGAAGAGAGACTCCTCATCTTTCCTCTAATAATAATCTATTGAAAAATGAAAAGCCGTCTGTGCTGAGCATGTACACAATACTGTCAGTCCTACCTTAATTTGATACTATGCTCTTGTCCAAGGTGGCAAATTATGTAGTTTAATTAGACACTTGATACTGTTCTTCTTTGGTGGCCATAAACTGGGAGCTGCTGACAATGAAGAACTTCATATATTGCATAGTTGTTCAAAGGTGCAGAAATAATTATTCATCTTTAATACATGGAGATAACAGCTTGCCACTGTAAGTAATAGTGCATAATTCTAGAGGGGTGCTGAGTGGTAGCTGATGATGTTTACTCTGTGTGGGCTTGGATTAGCATGACCTATTCATATGCCACCTTCACCAGTATAGCTCATTTGAGTGCATTAGGTGTATATGTTCCAGTAGTAAAATACATAAGCATATCATAGAGACAAAATTGTTCTGTCATTGATAGTGTTTGTTAAAGCTGATCTCCCTAAGCAAGGTGAAGATTGCTTTGGGCCTGGCAGAAATTTGTAAATTAGTGAGCGTTCTTTTGTGCAGTTTTTCTCCTGTACTCTTTCCAAACTACTGTAATTCTGTAACAGATTTTAAGTTCTCTGCCCATATGTGAAACCTTTACTTCTTGAATGCAGTATGAAAAGAATGGTGTTTAAAATCCATTCCGAATATAGTCTGTATCTGGTTTGAGATAATTCGATAAGAGTTCCTAACACCCATTTTAGTTTCAGGTGTAACTTGTCCCAGCAGTCCTCCTTTCCTTTTCAGCATCTTTGTCAGCAGGATCCTGGGAGCTGCCCCTCTTTCCCCAGGCTGGGCCTTTTCTTTGCAGCAAGCTGAGTGCCATGTTGCCCGTATTGCATTTCTGACCTGTGTGGTCTGTAGTAGAAACACTTGCTTTTCCTAATGAAGTCGGAGTAGTTGTTTGATTGAGTTCTCTTTGCTGCTTGCATATGTCAGCAGTGACACACTGTCCATATGGGAATGCTGTGTTATGGCTATCAGGATGGCATACCAGCCACGCAAACTTCATTGGTTTTGTTACATGTTGAAGTTGTCATCTAAAACATTTAAAATTAAATTATTATTCTCCATTACAGCATGTATTCTTGATACATTATTTAAAAAGTGGGTGTGAGAATATTCTCTATACTGTCATGAATGCTACAGTTATCCAGTGTTTTAATCCCTCAGCTTGCTGTTTTCTGTTTCTAGGGTTTTTTCTCCTTCAGTTTCTCTCTCAATTTTTCTCAAAAGAGCAACATGAAAATACTATCTTGCTTCCAAGTGCATTCTAAAACAGTGGGTCTCTCAGAGGACAGAACAGTCATAGTGGCTTTAGTGATACTTACTTCTTCTGCTCTAGTGCAGGTTTCAGGGGCTGAAAGTGAGTCAGAAGTGGAACAAGTGAAAAGGCTGCAGCAGCTCTGTTAGGAGTGGAAGTACTGTCACGCGCCCATGAACATTGAAGAATTTTTCTTTTGGAGTTAGATGATCTATTGAGTATGAGTGCTGCATGTGTGCCAGTTGTATCTTTCCTTCTGAGAAAGAACTGTTAGTGCAAGGCAGGTATCCTGGCTGTACTGTGGCTGAACTGGTGAGCTCAATCTTTCCACCATCTCACAAAATTGCTTTTCTCAACCGTCCTTGCCTTGAGCTTGCTTGTGGTTGTTCATGGCATGCAGCCAAAGATGTGCTGCTTGCCTGTTTCCAGCATTCCTGACGACCTGATTCAGAGCTCACTCAGACACATTCTTGCACACTAACTCATATCCACACTCTTGCACACTCGGACACACTCACAGAGACACAAGCAGTCACATGCACCCTCACACACCATCAGGCACACTCAGACACTCGAACACACGTGTGTGTGATTGTGAGTGTGGCTGGGTGTACATGAGTTCATGTGAGTGTGTGTAGTCAGACTGTAGAGAAGAGAGAGGCTGATGGTTGCAGTTAATGGACAGAGATAAGAACTTACAGCATCACTTTAGTTTGCACACATGGCTTGTTCTCACACCAAGTATGCTGGCTGGGTTTTTCCTCCTTTTGGCTCACTGGGACTTGTTTTAAATTCCTACTGTCCTAGAAACTGAATGTGTTTAACATACCTTTCAGGACATCTTATACCCCTAGAGTACGTTTGATCAGGCTTTTTAATTCAGTGAACCTCAGCTCATTTCCCACTTACTAAAGGCTGTGAAGCAACTTTGTAGCTGCTGATATAAAAGCACCATGAAACAACTTCACAGGAATTCCATTCACGTCTATCTGAACTTTTAAAGTCACCTCAAATTGTATTCAATTGGGCTCAGATGGAGAAGCTTGCTCTGTCTCTTGAAAGCTTCAGTATCTGCTAAGCCCTGAAAAGAAAGGTAAAATTGATCATATTTAACAACATGAAGCAGTGAGCAATATTCATCTCTGACCTAAAATGTGTGAATCCAGACTCATTAGGCTGTGTGACCTGGAACAATTCTGGCTTTTGGAATGCTGCAAATTGTAGGGGGGGGGGGGAAAAATCACTTGCCTGCAGGCTAGTTCTAGGTGTTAAAAACTGGTTCTCAGGGGCTCAGCATGTTGCAGGTCCATCTTAAGACAGATGTACATGTCACAGGTTTGTTATCAAACCTTCCTAGCCTTCTCTTAGCTAGGCTGGTGTTAGAGGCTAGAGTATCCACCCTACATTCATAAAAATTATTTCCATGGCAGACAACACTGTAGGACGAAGGCAATAAAGGATTTTTGTAACTGTTACTGAAACATCTATAATTTGATGCCAGATGTTTTCATAGGGTTCTAAAACAAAAAAGTTGAGATTTTGTACTTAACGTTACTTATGTCTAGTCCTAGTCTATTAGAAACTGAAATCTAGATGATGTAAGATTTCAAAAAACTTATTCACGGAAGCATAAACGTGCACTTTAATATGTGGACTGCACTGCACAGCCTAAATAGCATAACTGCTTTTCTTGCAGAGTTGTATCAACCAACCATGACATTTTGGGGTCTGTGGGTAAAGGAAGGAAAGGTGATATATATTTTGTATTTAGGAAGTATCTTTGCCAGGTAAAGAAATATTTATAGCTGAAGCTTTCCACTGAAAATATCTTGTCATTAATCTTGGAAAGATACAGTCAATGGGAGTGTGGTTTATTTCAGTAGCAGTAGAGGTAGTTCAACTGGATTCAAAGTCATATTAACAGCTTGTGCTATGGACAAAATCAGACAGAAAGCCAATGCAGTTTATGAAACACCATTGTGTAACATTGTGCAGTGCTTTTCAGCTAGATTTGCCACCATTTTCATACGCAATAAATGCTTTCAATTTTGTAATGCCAGAGCAAAGACTGTGAAACTTGTACACTGAAAAACTTACTTTTATTAAGACTTGCTATTAATATAAATATCTGTTATCTGGGAGTCCAAGAGCCAGTGTTTAGAGAAATAAGTACAGGTTACCAACCTCTTAAATTGTAGACCATGAGTTTTGCACAATTGAAGAAACAGCAGCAGGCCAATCTCACCTCTTAAAATCTCCAATTGGTAGGTTATAACAAGTAGTAAATATTATGCTTCAGGACACTCTCAAGCCACTTGACCTTACAGAATGTTAGTTAGTGTGTTGTCTTTAGCTCTCAAACTTTCCTTTTTTTGTCTCTCTTGTCTCACTTCAGAATCTTTGTGGTTGTCTGTTTCTCTGTATAACAGAAAAGATACTGTAAATGTGCAGAGAACACTGTCTTTTAATTCACAGCCTCAGAAATGGCCTATCTCTGTCAGACAGCTCAGGCAGTACAAATTTATCATCTTCTCTTTATTATCCAATTCACTAGTTCTGGAATAACTTTCAGTTACATGCTTTGATGTTAAAATATTCTGTTCTTCTAGTAAAGCCAAGCTCTATCAGAATTTGCATGTCCCACTTAATTTGATCACACACTCTGGTTTGGGGCATATGTCTCATTTTGTTTTTTGAAATGTAAAGCTATTCCTATTTTTGTGGAGTTTGCCAGTAACTGCTCTATCAGCCCTCATTTAATGGCTACTTCATGCTTTAGTATGAAAGTTTCACTGAAATGTTAGGCTCAAGATGACTATTCAGAATAGCAAACTATAGATCTGATTTACATTACATGCATTTATAACATTTCAGGATTACTTGTGCATTGCATTTTGGGATGGAGCAGCAAATCAACAGTCGGATTCATTTCTTATGTCCCAGTAAAATAGGTCTAAGAACATACTGTACATCTGGTACACTTTTATTTGAGGGACTGAATACCCATCAGACAATTCTATCAAATACGTACTTGTATTTCTACTGAAAGAATTCTGCATTCTTTTCCAATTACAAATAAAATGGACTGACAAAAATGTAAATATTTGCCTTGCTGATATTTTTGTGGTAGCTTTCCTTGAACTGTCCTTCTGATTGCTGTGTTGTGCTTTTGTTTAGTTTCTGATCATTAAATTCTAATGATCTAAAATCAATCGTCTATATGCTGCAGAAAAGTCTATTTTAGGTGGCACAAATTTTTTCATAATATTCAAAATAGACTTTTTCTAATGCATTACAAGATTAAAAGCCGGTAAACACACCGTGTATGGGGAAATGTAACGAGCCGTACAGAAACACTTTTTGTCGCCCACTTCCACAGGTCCGATTTGTGAAGAATGTGACTTCCTGGAAGGAGATGAAGCCGGGCTTTTACCATGGCCATATCTCGTACCTGGACTTCGCCAAGTACGTTCGGGTGGCGGCGCCTGCGGAGCGCGGCTGGGCTCCGGCCGGGCTGCCGGCGCCCTCTAGCGCTCGGGCCTGGCAACTGCAGCGTGCGGAAAGGCCGCCGCTGGCGGTGCCGCACGGCCCGCGGCTGGGGGGGATCCTCGCCCTTTCTTGCGTGATAAAATGTAGCCGAGTCTCAGTCAGAAAAAACAAAACATATGTGCTGGGATTAGTACTCCTTGTCTAAGTTCGGAGCTTGTTTTGCTGAAAGTCATGGTTTTTCTCTGAAACACTGGCGGTTCTGTTTTAGGATTGGCTTCCCATTTGGGGAAGTTTAACATACCTGTTCCCAAAAGTGCTTCGTATAAAGAGTAACGCCACCTGCTCTTAAGTTATGTAATTCTTCTCTACCTTACTATCCCTTTACACTTTATCAAAATATGAAAAGTTATATTTTGAAGTAGTTTTCTGGTCTATGATAGTTTCACTTGGTAGAAAAAGCATTGAAATAATTCTTGTGGAGTTAAATGCTGCTTCTTCTAAAATTAAATAAAATATCGTAAAAATCCTCCGACTGACTTCAAAGATTCAGGCTCATATCTTTATTCC
Source organism: Acridotheres tristis (assembly GCA_037013685.1). NCBI lineage: Eukaryota > Metazoa > Chordata > Aves > Passeriformes > Sturnidae > Acridotheres > Acridotheres tristis. Next base: position 15,757,726 of record CM072895.1, read on the forward strand.
CACTATCATATGTTCCTTTTCTTGTCTTATTTTTGCTTCTGGATCTAAAGCTGTGATCCTCAGTAGCTCAGTCTTAGGAAACCTCCCCTTGAACTGACAAGTCAGTTTTGCTTAAGATGCTTACTAGGCAGTGGTTCATATTGCAGTTGGAGCATGTGAAAAATGATTTAAAATTGGAAGTGGAGTCTTCAGATCTCATTACCTTTGACTGCACAAATGATAGTGCAATCGACAGAAATCTGCTACTTTTACCTCTTGCTGACGGTCACTCCTCAGTGTTTTTATGTTTCTGTGCATTAAAGTGTTTATTTAAATTATTTTTTGTGTGTAGTAATTACTTTTGTTTAGTCATTTCTTCTAATTATTCATTACGTCATGTACACTGATTTTTAATTTGAGCTTTTTATTACAAAAAATGAGATGGGGAAGTGAGAAGTACATTATCAGAAAATGCTAAAAGCTACAGGAGTAGCTGAAAATGACCAGTAGCACCAAGTTTCCAAAAAGTAACAGGCAAAAGAAGTTACGTACAAATCAGTTAATCAAATGAAATATATCAAAATTCATTAGTGTACTTTATGCCAATTAAATTAAAATGCTTCAACATTAATAAACGCTTGAACTGAGTAACAGCTTTCTGGTGTAGCAAAGCTGAATGTGATTTTATACATTAGTTCATGAAGCTGAAAACACGTTCAGATACTGGAACTCCTAAAATTAAAATATTTTACATGTAGAAAGCATCTAAGCAACTTTACAGATTTCTTTCATCTACATCTTCCCTCTGGGACTGTGTTATCCTTGTCTTTGTTGTTTGTTATCCTTTCACCTGAGTGATTTTTTTTTTTAATTTTTTTTTTCCCCACAACAGCTTGCTTTCTCATACTTTGAGTTTTCATTATTAGAATAATATCTTGCATACGCTGGTTGTGCTTGGCAAGGCCCACACCTTTAAGGCTGTGAGGTATGTTCTTGTAATGAGCATTCTTGTAGTTAAAAAGTGTAAAATATTTCAGAAGAGTCAATGCTTCCTTATACATGGACACCAGACTTAGGTCCACTGTCAAATATCAGAAGTACCTCTTAAAATATGCTGAAAATGAAAGTACTGGATTCCATTGATAACTCACAGTATTGAGGACAGGTTATTGTAATCTATCCATGCAGAAATTAATTTTTTTCCCTATTTTTTGTCTTCTAAATTTTTTTATCCACCCTTATTCCCTATTTTCTCTGGTAAGTAGTTGGGGAAAAAAGTTCTTTGATAATGCAATTGTCAATTCATTATCATTATTATTAAAGTTACAGTAATAACTTATGTTACTAGTAGGCTTATATTACTGTAACTGAAACTATTACTGCAAGCTCGTATGCGAATGCAGGCGATTGTACAATCCAGCACAAGCGTTTCTAAGGACTTGGACGTTTTCATTTAACCCACGGATCTGTGCTGTTCATTGGCTGGGGCTGCTGCTGTACGGAAATGGTTTGTTACGGCTTCCCCAGCATTGCTGTAATCTGTGGAGGGACACGTGCGTGTCCCTTCAGGGGACCTTAAAGAGGGTGCAGTTCAAAGCCTGGACTTGGCATCAGAATGGCTGAAACATTCACACCCTCTACTCAGCAGACTCCGGGACGTCAGGGCTGGCATGCAGACAGATGTCAGCAATTCTGCCTTTGAGTGCTCCAGTCTGACTCATTGGTACTCTACTGGCAGCACTGGACCATCAATTGCTCTTTCTGTAGTCTTTAACAACTCCTCTGTCTGTAGTGCTTGTTTTTGGCAAAAGCAATGCCTGTTGTTTTTTTCTCTAACTTCCTCCTTTCTGCTGCTTTTGCTACATTTCTGTTCTTCAGCTTTTCAATGTTCTTCATATGCACAGTGCCTGGTAGTAAAATTTACCCCTTTAAAAATCATAGTACTGCATCTTAAGGCTATGAGTGCTCTGTTTTAGCCAAGCTAGGAAGGCATGAATGGCCCTCTTTCCATGCAGAACTCTTTCCCACTTCGAATAGGAACATAAAGAGAACTTTTTTTTCCAGCTTCTGGCTTTACTTCAGAGCACTTGACACACTTTTGTGTGACACACTTGACTATCACAATTTCCATTGTGATATAAACTCCTTAATATTTGGATACCATAATTATTTACTACAGCATGTCTCAAATGGAAAAGAAAAAGCTGAGAAATGTATTATAAAAGATGACTTGAACACAGATGACTGAAAAGGTGGCGTTTTCACAAAACAGTTAGGTGGTTTAAATTTCTCTCCTGTGTCGTATGAGCTTACACGTCATTTAATCAGGCTTCTGTTTGTACTGGAGTACATCAAAATTTGCTTAGGGTAAATGTCTAAGGAAAAATTTAATATCTTTAGATAGTGAAGTTAATATGGTTACTGATACTATCTTAGGCTTATATTTAATAAGCATAGCTGTATGCATTTAACCCAGGCAATGGATGGGCTCTGAGCTCTGTCTTCCTGCTGTTAATGTCTCTGACAACTGGAGACCTGCCAAGAAAACCACTCATAGCATTGCAAAGCCCAGTTCACAAGGGCAGGAACTCAATAGCAAACTTCCTTGTACTTATTATAAACATGTATGTGGCTGCTAAACTAGTTAAGGCATTTGTAGAGTCAAGCTGGTTGTGTAAACGTTTTTAATATCTGTTTTGTGACAATATTTTGTTTGTTTCTTTAATAATAAACCCTTTAAATCATAATCTTGGGCAGGCTGAAATTGAACTTGCTTTCACATCCATGTAATGCACTGGATATGAAGATGAAAAGAAGTGATCATTTAACTTCCTCTCAGTATCATATATTCTGTGTATAGATTTCAGGTATAGCAATAAAGGCAGGCTTTTTGCATATTAGATGAGAAGCTTTGATTTGTCCATTGAAAGATGTTTTTTCCTCTTTTACTTTAGATTTGGTGTTAAAAAGAAACCAATTTACATAAATGTCATAAGAGATCCTATAGAACGCCTAGTTTCTTATTATTACTTTCTGCGCTTTGGAGATGATTACAGACCAGGGCTACGGAGGCGAAAACAGGGGGATAAAAAGGTAAAGTACACCCAATAATATATGCCGAACTTACTAAAATTAATGTGAAAACAATTTTTAAATGCTGTGATGAAAGCCAAATCATTCTTTTATCAGCCTTCATGATAATGGTGGATTTGTAAGTTATAGTCTTCATTTCCTGTCCATACTGGAGTAGAGCATGACATTAGTAGTTCTTTGTATCCTTGTAAAGTCACTGTACATTGCAATTTGTTAAAAAAATTAAATAAAATATTTTTTAAGTTGTTATTATGTATCCTGAATTAGAAAATTTGGCTTATCTTCCTATGTAAGAAGGCTACATCTCCTTGAGGACTGGGACACATTTTCGCAGCAAAAGCTGTAGAACTGCTGATGCTTTGGCTTTGTCGTTTATTTTCATGTAATTAGCAACCTAATTTAGTCTGTTTTTAAAAAATGTAAGCATTGCAATGTCTTTGGAAACTGTGGAGTATCATACATAAATTTCTGTGCTTCCTCCTTGTGGCTGTAGACAAGTTCAGGTTAGCACATTCAGACATTGGCTACTAATACAATTTTAGGATGGCAACATCATTCAGGTGTCATAATGGATTTGTTCCACTGTCATGGTGTGCAGTATGATGTTTTTCAGGCATGTTGGTTTGGATTTTTCTTATATTGGGAAGAAAAGCAGGGTATTAAATACACGAGTATGGTTTACTGTAGCGAGAACAGTGTGGAATCCTATAAAATGTAATGAATTTTTATACTTTACAGAGCCAAACACTTGATACAGTTCCAGTGACGATATTTTCTTCATCTGATGTTTTTCTGTGACGTTGACAATCTCGTGTAGTGTTGTGTGCGTACTAAGAGACATAGAAAAAAAATTAGCCTATAAACACCATAACAGCTAATAAACATGAGTAATCATTTTGTGCTGCCCCATCCAAATAGTGCTTTTTAAATATTGGGAGCAAACCATTCCTCTTTTCTTTCCAGCTGGGAACTAACTGCTCCTCTGTTATTTAGGGTTTAGCGCCATCTTCAGCCGCTGCATTTCAGTTTGTCCAGGTATCCTGCAGCACAGCAGCATAGAAAGAGGAGAGCTTCAAGAATAAATTGAAATTAAACTTAAAAATTTTCTTTATAGAACTGGCTAAATAGATGAACAGGTGATGTGATTTGATATCACTAAGACATTTTTAGAAAGAGAGATAGCATCTCATCTTTTGTAGCCTGTCTTCCTCTTCCCTGCTGGAGATCAGTCACTTGGAAAGCTGAGCATGCGATCAAGTCTGAGCTGTTTCTGGGACGTAAAACTTACTAAAAAGAGTGAAATTTATCAGTGTTTATTTTAATTTTGAATTATAATCCAAACAACCTGGTTAGGTAGTCACTGGGAAACATGCCAAAAATCCTTAGTGTTGCTGCTTGGTAAGACTGCACTGTAAGCTTTGATTTGCTCGGAAAAAGGTCAAATGCATTCTTGTTTATAATGCTTGAAATGCATTGCATTATTAATTTTATGTTTTCTTTTGAAGACGCTTTTTGCATTTTGTCACTGTGAAGCCACTTTATTTAGGTCTGAGAGACTTAGTTGTTATACAGATTTAACATGTTCTGTAAGCATGTCAAGTTCATTTGAAGTGAAATAGATTTACTATATCAAGCTTCTGGCTTCTTTCATGTAAATCACGTAGTACTATTCTTCTAAAGTGTCCCTGGGGAACTGTCAGTGTATAAATGATGCAAGTTTTGCATACATTAGTTATAAAATTCAGTAAGCTCAGAAATGGATTGAGCCAATTGCAGTGTCTTTATTCTAGTATGTGTTACAGTAGATTCATGAAAAGCTCTTCAAATGAAAAGTAGGGAAGGTCAGCCAGTGGAATCAATTGTTCCTTTATTAGTGGAAAGGAATCTCAATGTACTTTATACTCTTGTCCCCTTCTAGTCCATACTTCAGCATTTATATAGAAGAATTCTTAACTAGTTTGTTTTTTGGATCCCTGTGTCATAGACACAAGTCATAGATAGCTTGGCTCCAAATGCAGAGTCTGTAGGGGCAAGGGTTTTTTATAATAAAATCTCTGGATGGAGCAGCCAAGGTAGGTGCATAAGAGGAAGTGTGGAAGGAAGTCTGTCCTATTTCAGCTTACTTAGAAAACGGCTTGCTTCCTTTTGCTTATTAACTGTAAAATAACCTGCAGGTATAAGCAAAGAAATCTTTCTTTGTACAGACACCAGTTCATTTTTAGCATAAACATTCATAATTTAAGAGATGTATTTAACAATGGATCAGTGCAGAATTTCCCTAGAGAACTATGCTAGGGCAAGCATACCAATGTCTTGTTTTCCTACTTAAGCTGCATTTTTATCTATGATGTGTGATATGTACAAGCTATTCTAAACTCAGAGTTCAATATGAATCAAGGCACCACGGTTTACTCCCTGCTTTGGCATAGTGTCAATAGTTTTTTCAGATTATCTCATAAACTTCACCTCAAAATAGAAGCAAATTGTGTTGTCTTTGTTCTTAACCCCAAATAATTACACAAATGCGTTTTTGCATGGTTGCTTTGAACAGAAACTTGTAATTATGCTGAAGAAACAATTTTAAAAATTGTCTCTGTGATGTTTTTTAATATATCCTAGATACAGGCCTTACATCTTGATTAGAAATATCATAAGTACTTCCTTTATGGTGACACAGTAAAGCATTTACAAATTCCTTCCAGTGCTAATGGAGTTCCTATTGTAACTCTGTTACTACAGCTGTGTATGCTCATAGAGAGCAATATTGTATGGAATATTCTGTTAGGCCCTGAACAACTTCTTTTCATTTCTTCTGATTGCCAAAACAATATTAGCCTCTGAAATGGCAGTTATTTGTCATAATTAAAATGTAATAGAACCTTGTTTAATCTAAAACACAAAATGCACAATGTTCTGTGTTACAAAGATCCAACTGTTGCAGGATTGCACAATTCCTGATGGCATTTGATGCTGTATCTTTAGTGACTTCTTTTATATGGGAAAACAGTTATACTAACTGACTGACTATTTTTGCTAGTTTTGACAAAAAGTCTTTGCTAAAGTTATATCAAAGCTGTATCATTTTATCAGGTAAGATCAATTGTTCATTAGCTGTAACCATAAAAGACTGTCCAAGTACTATTTAGTTGAGACAAGAGATCATCCTAATAACACTGTGAAAGCAAGGCTTGAATTTTTTTTCTAGAAAATCATATATGTGTTTTTCTATCCCTACTACATTTAGCAACTAACCAGTTTGAGATGTTTGATACATATATGAGATTTTAAAGCTCAGCTCAATTTTGTCTTTGTTCCAGACCTTTGATGAATGTGTGGCAGCTGGAGGTTCCGACTGTGCTCCAGAGAAACTTTGGCTTCAAATTCCATTCTTCTGTGGCCACAGCTCAGAATGCTGGTAGGGACATAAATGTAGCTTGTTCTTCAAGTACGTCAGTGCTGAAATATAAACTTGAACAAATTTTTCAGTATGTAGTCCAGTTGACAAAAGTGTGGGGGACTGGGCAGAGTGAAGCAGTGGATACTTCAGTAATGTATTTTCTGTTGAATGGATTTACTGAAAAAGTTTTGCAGTTCTTTAAACTAGCAGTAAGTTACAATACTGTATCAGCGGTGCTGTGAGGGAAAACATATGTTTTCAATTTTAAATATAATTTTTGTAGATTTAGAGTCTTGACATTTTTCTCTTATGTCAGACTACAGTATCCTTCTTTTGGAATGGAGATGTTTTATTCAAGCTCCTAAAGTTCCTGGGGAGTACACAATACTTGACATCAGGATAAATTTATCTTTTTAAACCTTTACCAGATATTCAGTAGTCAATGCTACTTAGCAGAAACCGAAACAAAAGCAAATAGTGTCCATCTGTCAATGCAACATGTTTTATAATAATGGAAAAGACTTTTAAAAACTCTTTAGGAGAAAAAAAAAAAAAGAGCAAAAATACCCGTAGATTATTTGAAAGATTCTGAGTGGTATCAAGGGCAATTATTTGTCAGAGGTATTGTTCATTCAAACACAAGCAAATACTTGGGAGCTCCTCTTTCAGTGCCTGTTGTTCAGACCTGTCTTCTCTCTGGCCATGTGGAGAAGCAGAGAAAGAAAGAAGGTGCAAAAGGGAAGGCGTGTTCTTGCCAGATATCAGGTATCTAATGTGAAAGTGGAGACTGATTATTAATACTGAGACAATGTAAAGCCTCGAAAAATTGCTTGAATTGAGGCATTAAGCATATCTACACACACACCCCCCAGGTATTTTTGTTGAGACTCTTTTCTAAGTAGAGGAGTCACATATTTAGGTAAGAACACAGATGAGAGAAACGGGAAAGGGAAATGAAGTTAGGAACAGTTATAACTTGGAATATACAAATGTCCTGTTGTGAAGTAATCTCCATCTAGGGACCCACTAGGGACCCAGGATTGTTGGCTGACATCAGAACTTGCTGTAATTGTTCTATGTCATTTTAGGAATGTGGGAAGCAGATGGGCTTTGGAACAAGCCAAATACAATCTGATTAATGAATACTTCCTAGTGGGAGTTACTGAAGAGCTTGAAGACTTTATCATGTTATTGGAGGCAGCTTTGCCCCGGTTCTTCAGGGGTGCCACAGAACTGTACCGGACAGGTATTTAAATACTTTGTTTCCATGGATTTTTCATCCACTTACTGCCTTTTTTAGTGGGAATTCTTTAGATCTAGATAAACGGTTTTGAGCCTCTGCCAGGTTTGTCTCTCAGCTGGATGATGCTCCTATAAAGCATCTCTTTCTCTTTCTCTCTCTCTTTCTCTCTCTCTCTCTCTCTTTCTCCTTCCATGTCTTGGGGTTAGGTGGTCCAAGTATCCTTCTGCCTTACACAACTTGTAAATATTTAAGGTTGAGGTAAAGGTAGGTGTGTAGGTATACTGCATGTAACATTGTCATGTGTTTGCAACAGAATATTTTTGTAAGGTTCTGCAGTGGCTTCAGTTTTGTAAAGTGGCTAACGTGGCAGACTTCCATTTCCTCAGAAGCCCTGCTGGAATTAACTGTGCTCAATGCAGCCTGGTTGGCTGAGCAGTAAAGCCTAAGGGATGCAGAGACCCAAGTAGATGTTTATCTCCCTGGGCTCCTAGCTACAAGTAGCTCAGTTTCTAGGAGCTGGCCATGCAATTTATGATGAAGAAAAGATCTATCTTAACAGGGCTTCCTCTGCAAATAGAGGGAAAAAATGATCTGATGTATGGAGCCTAGATATGTAGTATTAACAAGTTAATTACAAAGCGACAGCGCTCCGTGGGGAAAATCTGGTCATTTTGGTCGTCTTTGTCTTAGAAACTCTGTGCAACAGGGATGTGGCTTATGTATAATTTATGATAAGACTATAGTATCCTATTTAGATTGGAGAATAATGGTTTAAATGCTATTAGTAGAGATTATATTTTGATTAGAAATAGTTGAAATCACATGAAAACAAGATTTTTTTTTTTTTCTCTTTTATGGAGAGCTACAGAGAGCTACACAAGAACAGGGGGAATTTTGGTAGTCTGAGTTGAGTATAACCCTCCCTGGAGGTATTTAAAAGAAGTGGTAGAGGTATTTAAAAAACTTGTAGGTTTGGCACTCGGGGACATGGCTGACTGGGACTTGGCAATGTTAGGTTTGTGGTTGGACTCAATGACCTTAAAAGTCTTTTCCAACCTAAATGTTTCTATGATTCTATGAAAGAAATCTCTCTGCAGTTTCTAAAATTTTTAACATTTGATACCAGATTAACATCTAAATAATTAATTTTGAAAGACCAGTTTTGCTCCAGGTAGATTATATGGAGTAATCTTATTTCTTAAATGAATGTTGATTCCCTGGGTTTATTAGACCAAACAGGAAGAATGGAAAGAATGGATGCAAAATGCATAAACATTTAGTTAGAGAGGCTGCAGTTTTCCAACTCTGCATGTTGTGTTAATAAATTTTGGATTAAACACTGCTCCTTCTAATGCAGTTTATCAACACTGAGAGTATAAAAATTCTGTAAATAACAAAGGACTGTAAACATTTTTTGAGCACATTAACTTGAAAGTGAAGTTATTGCTTTCATTTTGCATTTAGGAAAGAAGTCGCATCTTAGGAAAACAACTGAGAAAAAACTTCCCACAAAAGAAACTATTGCCAAGCTACAGCAGTCTGAAATCTGGAAAATGGAGAATGAGTTCTATGAATTTGCACTGGAGCAATTTCAGTTTGTCAGAGCACATGCAGTTCGGGAAAAAGATGGAGAATTGTATATTCTGGCTCAGAACTTTTTCTATGAAAAGATTTACCCTAAATCAAACTAAGAATGCTATACTGTTAGATTTATGGACCTAAATCTTTGGTCACATCATCATCTTAGTCCTCAGCCATGGAAACTAGATTGCTTGTAGACCTCCAAGACATTTCTTTATATGAGAAAAGTGGGTTGTGGATCACCTCCAGGGCTTTGGATATAGCTGTGTTGGTAATCCAGAAGCAAAGGCTTCATTTCTTATATCTAATACTTTCAATGGGAGTCAATATCCTTAACCTGAAGAAATCGACACTGTAATTCAGAGCAATTAATCCACGGCAGTTCTCTTTGAAAATACAAACAATCAAAAAACCACTTCTGTTGATGCTCTTTTTAATTTTCAGAGCAATTTATTTTCATTTATACTTCTGTGAAGAGGAAATAATTTCCCCCAGCTTTCAAAATGGAAAATATGGTTGTATACAGTATGAGTAGTCCTAATAACTGGTTGACATCTGTTCTTTGTTTTTGTGTATCATGTCACATGATATTAATTGGGATGGCTAATCATGTTCTGCTGAGAAATGCTGCTGCTGCTGGAATTGCCCATATTTATAAATGTGGTTTTATTAAAAAATTACAACTACTCATTAGTGTTAAAATGTCATTTCCACATTAATATTGTAAAAAGTTAAACAGAGCGATGGGGTTTTTATTTTCATTTTTTTTTTAATCATCACCACTGACTGAAGTTGGGAAAACTACAAAGAAATTTGGTATTGTCTGCAGTTCTAGTTGATCCTTACACAGTGGTATAAAAATTGTAAATTCTTAAGTAAGTTTCTCCATGGATTCTTTGTAATAATTGTAAACTGAGGTATTGGTGAATCCATATTATGACTCTACTAGTGAGCTGTGGTATGGCTAGGGTTTTCCTACTACTTCAATACTTTTATCTGTAGAATATTTTTACTGAGGTGCTTTATAATGTGTTTTAAAGCATTGCATTTACAAAAGGAGTAAAATGCTGTAAATACTGCTTATTTTATGTATTTGGACCAAAAGGTTTAAAGTAACTAGTTTAAAGTGGGGTTTTTTGCACCGGTTCTGTTATGTGTGAAGTGAAAAACATCACATTTACTTCCTGGTTGCGTTAACTGTTGGACGTTGCTGCAACATACTTCAGTGACCTCTCTCACTTCAATACCAGAATGTTTTCCAGGGATTCTCCTTACACCAGTGTAGTCTTCATCCTTTTATTAGGGTAAGAGAACAAGAAGAAAAATGTCATGTGCAGTCTGGCTGGGAAAGATGCAGTGAACTTGATTGACATAATTATATTTCTGTAACTGCCTTACGTGACTGTTGTAAATTTGTGAGTTGCCATTATTAACAATGTGAAACACCTGGCAGATGAAGTCAATTGAAATTTTAGAACAGATGTTTGGGGCCACTGCATCATAGCAAATGACAGTGGAGCACTGCAAGAATTTTTCCTATTGAATTTTCTTAAAGATACGAGTATTTACACAACTTCCACCTGCCTTTTTTTAAAAGTGCTTTTCATGGGATTTGATTGGGAAGGCATCGAGGAGAAAAGAATGAAAAGAAAAGAATGGTGGGAAAGGTTTAAATTCTTAAGGTATGATGCTGAAGGTTTAGTTTAAAATTACCAAGTGGAGTTTTTTTAACTAACTTGTTCTTGTAATGAAAACAAAGGAAATGGAAAATGGTCTGTGAACTGGATGTCTGCGGCCAAAAGCAACAGCCCAATTACAAAGAGGATAACGAGAGACTATCAAGTACATCTTTCAGTTTCTTTGTTTTCTTAAATTTTTCCCTTCTGATTTTAAAAATAGATCTCCCTTTGTTCTTCCCAAATAATCAGGGAAGTTCCTTCTCATAAGTTACCATTTATATAGCATGAACCATGCTAAGACTTCCTGTTCTAGTTCTTGTCTGTTGACATCAATAATAATGCCAACATGTTTGGATATAGGATGTGTTGGGTCACACATGAAGACATGTTTCCTACCTAATGAAAGGAACTGAGGAGTCATACACAAAAAGTAGTTAATGGAGATCTAAAAGTTTTCATTGAAAAGCAGACACTTTTTTTTTTAAGTAACATAAATATTTGTAATCCCAGGAAAGATTTCCGCTCAGTGATAGCTTTGTTAGATTTTTTTTTTTTTACTATGTTGTTCTCTTTCAGAATAATTCAGATAAGTTTACCTTCTTCAGTCTTCTTCAGAATTTTCAGCAGAGTACCTCTAAGAGAGCTGAAGAGCTTGCTAAGTGAAAATGTAAAATATTCATCTAAGTAATGAAATAGGTATGTAGACAAATGCTTCTCTATTGACGAGAAAACAATAGACAAAACTTCTACTGATTTCAGTAGGGTCTACAGAAACTTCTTCTATTCTTTAAGCAGTTTTGAAAGTTATGGTTTTTTTTTTCTTCCAGGATTTAGAATTTCTTAATTACGAGTCTCCAATAACAAAGCCAATAGAACAATGCAAATTTTTTACTTTTAAAAGGGCAATATATTTTTCATAGTTCATGTAAGATAACATATTTTATTTAATCAGATATCACTTCCTGTTCTTTGCTGTGAACTCTCGAGGTTGAGATAAGAATTTTAGGAATATTTTTTAGAAATGCTAGCAACAATTGGAGTGGTACTTATTCCAGATGTACTCAGAAAATGTGATCATCTGTAGAACACAGGAGGAACTAAAACTGTCTGCTTTTATGTGTAGTGTATCCATTAAAGTCAACTGTGAACTTAGAATAATTTGAATTTAGAACTATCAACTTGGATTTCCTAAAAGACAGTTTGGGAAAAACAGCTTTACAGATTTTAAATAATCTATTCTGTTCTTCTGTTTGAAAACAAAAACAATCCAAGTTGTTGCCATTAAAAATATTCTACGATATATAACTATGATTTATCTCATTTTCCCTTAATGACTCATACAGGAAAGCAGCAATATGTGAATTTGTTTTTGCAGGTTGTATGATCAGTAAACTACTATGCAGCCTCCTGAACACATCTTTTAACTAAAGTCACTGTATCCTCTGTAGAGGAGTGAGATTGGCTTTTTGCAGGGCTAAGTTCATTTGAACAGTGTTGAAATGCTCATATATCTACATACAGTTGAGAGTAGATTTTGTGATACTGTTCTGTACTTTTTGTACAAAAGTATGCCCAGATTTGTGCCAAACTCTAGCCCTGTTGAAATGCTTGATGTCAGCAGGAGGTGCGAGGTCCTGCTGTGCTGGTGACTGCACAGCCATACCCAGAGCATGCCCAGGGCACTGGTGATACTCTGGGCTGTGCTGGTGGGACAGCAGCAGTGGTTTTAGCTCCTTCCCTTAATAATTCTGCAGCTACACAACAAGAATTTCACATTTTTATTCTTAGTGCATCTACAAGCAGACCCAAGGCTAGGGTGCAGAATGTCCTCTGTGCACATTCCTGCTTGTTCTGGGTGGATTTTCTAGCAGTCTTTTATTGGTATGCTGATCACGGCTTCATTTTCAAACACACATTAAAATTTATAGCTATACAATATATGAGATGGAGAACCAGCCCATCCTGGTCATTTGAAATGCCTTTTCTGGGTATTTAGTTTTTCTGAAGATACCTAGCTATTTTTACATTACAGGAATAAACTTGCTTATTGATGATCTCACAGTAATTCTATCTTACATTGGGAAAAATTCAGTTATTTTCTTTTACACTTCTGTTAAAATTTTCCATTAAGCTTACCTGGCTTAATGTGCATGTGTATACTTAGAGGTGTATGTGACAAAAAGGTGTGTGGATGGTACTGTCTGAACCATGCTGCTTAAGCAGTCAATGGGAAAGCCTGATTGAAGTGCACTGCCAATCTAGCTCTTCAAAATTAGAGCGTATTTTATGACTACTAGAGATTAAAATTTAAGAAAGTTTAAGGCTGCTTAGTTGGATGGATGCTTCCTTTACTGTAAGCCTATGCAACTGTGTAACCTTTGCAGCAGTATTTATAGAAAGAGCCTCTCTTCCTGAGACTTTTCTGGAGCATAATTATAAATGTTCGTACACTTGCACTGTCTGATACTTACATCAGCAGCTTTCCGTAGCTTCTGCAAAAGAGACAGGTTTGTGAGCATTTCTAAAGCAGTACTGAATGTAATTTTGAAAAACATGGATTGTGCTTCATGACCTTTTTCTTTTTTAAACACACACACAGCTAAATAGTGCCTTTTTTCCTCACAATCCATGTTGAAGATGCTTGCTCCCACTCACCCTCCGTAAATTGATTCATTTGTGCAATACTATTCCAACTTGAAACAATTTTGTCACAGCTGTTTGAGAAATTATCTCCATTTTTCCTCACTGTGCTGCCAGCTTTCTGTTGTTTAAGTGTTTCAGTTGATTACCTAATGCAAATGCTATAAAATAAAACACCCATTGGGAAGGGGAAAGAAAAGAAGTCTGGTGTCCTGTCTTAATATTTGCATGTCACATTCACACGGAATGCTTTTTTTCTGGAGCATGTTGTTATACGGTATTGTGAACTTTGTTGGCAGCTGTTGTGATTTTGGAGGGGAGAGACAAGCTGGAGTGTAGCTCGTCTGTAATAATTTCCTACAGCTATAACCAAATATATTTAGAGGCCCTTAGAACTTGCATGGACTTTGTGACCAGATATGTTTAAAGTTTGCAGGGGGTATACACTGTGCTGAAGGTGTCAATGAAAATTTCTTAATATTAAAGCCAAGATTTGTAAGAACAGAAAACTGGCATTAAAACAGTGGATTGATACCCTTGTGCTTCCCTGCCTAAGGAAACAAATGATGAACCCATTGCTGTGGTACAGGAAGACCCTCAGTTACTGCAGTGCTGAGAGTGGTGTAAGAGCTTGAGTAGATCAGAAATATCATTTGCATTTGTAAGCAATGACTTACAACAAGAAAATACAGTGAGCATTGGCATGCTGCTGTTCAGGATTTCTGAGGCATACTATAACCACTGCCCTATAAACATCCCTGGCCGTGTGCTAGGGAGCTGAACATCATCTGACCCTGCCAAGTTTCTTAATGCAGTAGTTCCTAATTATGTAGTTATCAGCCTTGACGATTATGAACCATCATGCAATTACTCAGCAGCTTCAACTTGAGGATTTTGATGGCTTTTAAATCCCCCTTTTGTTGAAAATAGACTTTTCCTAGCTCTTGTGAATGGAAGTGATAGGTGTAATTGTGCACAGGAAACAAAGTCTCTCTGTTTTTATCAGCCGGGGGAAGTGGAGGAAAAAAGTGCCTATATAGAGGACTTCCTAAGGTCACTGTACCTGTCTCTGAAATGATGTAGTAAATAGAATGACAGCCAGAAAAAGTTGCAATGCAACAAAAAGCTTTATTTAAAATGACAGTAGCTCCTCCTCTGAAATGAATGACTGTAGTGCATGTGGTAGGTATTGGTTGAATCATTTTTAACCAATGCTGCCATTTGCCCATGTAATTAATCTCAGCAGTTGGAATTTGTGGGAGGGGAGCAAGAAAAGGGAAAGGTGGTTTTTGTTCCAACCAATTTTGTTTTTCAGATCCTGTATTTTCATTTCATTTATTGTTTGCATCTTGAAATTGATTTCAGTATAATTTCCTTACTTTTTAATAAAATAAAAGAAGTTGCTAGTGAATGTCAAAGCAATACCCAGATGTTTTCTTGAAGCACAAGTCCCCTGCTATGACCTCCTCCCCCAGCTTCATTACCACATAACACAGATGTGGTAACTTTCAATAAGAGCTAATTTAAAGGACTAATAATACTCTTTATTAAAAAAACCTCTACAAAGAACACCTGTGGCCTAAAAATGAAGGCTTTGAGACCTTTCACCTTGTCATAATAACCAACTGCATCCTCATAAAAATGGAAAATACTGTGATAAACATTCTCTGCCCATTTTCTGCACACTTATAAGGCTGATCCTGAATCTATTCTCACATTTGCTCCACACGGACATGAACCTTTTGTTATAAATATGATTGTCAAAATAATTGCACAGAGAATAATCGTCCTATTGAAAGAAATTAAAATCTGGGAACAAAATAAGTTAAAATAGTGATTCATGGGAATTGTGGTTATAGTTCAAGTATATAGGTATTGCATTCCTCTGTTTTAAGAAATTATTCACTACTGTGCTGTATACATGCATGTGTTATTTCAAACATAGTTTCAGTATTAATAATGAAAAACCTCCTTCAGTTTTGAAAAAGAAACAGACCTAATTTGGTGTGATAATTTGAATGCTCTGACTCTACTAGAACTCTGAGTTTGATGCAGCAGTTACTGGAAAATATTATAAACTGTCTCTTCACCAAAAAAAAAAAGAGAAAAACTAGTGTAGAGAATAATGGCCTGGAGGGCCTAAAGGCACTATTATAGTCTTGACAATTATTGATTGTTGGTTTTAGCACAGAATTTGGAATCCTTAATCTCCTTTATTTAGAATTTAATAACTTTAACAATGTTGTATGACTTGGAGAATTGGCAAGAGGAGAAGGAATGCTAGAGACTTGTGCAGTTATAGGCTGGCTTTGTCAAGACTGCCTCACAGCAGTGTGAAACAATGGATGTAAATACAGGCAAACATCGTGCAAAGCAGTCAGTATGGAAGGAGGGGGGTGTATTTATATCTGTGAAGACAGTCTGTAAAGAACAGAAGCACAGGCAGAAATATAAACCACTATATATTGCAGTAATTGCTTAAATTAACAGCTATGATGGCTATCTCTGGCCTAATTATCTGCTTTGGATTTTCAGTGCCTTCTCCTGACTGAATTAATGAACTCAGAGCTGCAGCCATCAAGGCTGCTGCTATTATAAGCAAGATCTGTACACTACCAAATGAAATGTCTCCTATTTATAACCCAGACCAAATACCTACTTCCCGCTCTTTGCTCCAGTACTATTTACAGTTAAGCTGTAGATCTGGAAAAGAAAATTACATTGACTGGGAGGCTCGTGTGCTCTGCATTTGAGGTCTTTGCTTCTTGAAGATAAAATAATAATTGCATAAAAGAAGTCAAATCCATAAAGTATCAGAGAAAGCAACTTAATATTCAGATTATGTGGAGCAAAAATGCTGCACTTTTTTTTGTGTCCATTCAGAATGAGTCCACTCGCTCAGGCAGATTTCAACGAGACATCTGTTAATACTAAAGGCTACTTCAGAGAGATGGTTGGAAACCTGAGTTTTACTTTCAGCAAAAATGGCTGTAAATGTTTTCCACAAAACTTTTCAACAAGGTTTTCGAGGTTTTTTTTCATAAGACAGAGAGTTTTCCCCTTAAAACAGAGCAAAACAGGAACATGTCAGTGCCCTCCCCACACCAGCAAACATTCTTTGTCAGTGTCCTTTTATTTTTTTATCCCCTAAGTGTGTGGAAAAATAACGTATGAGTGTGTTCAGTCTCTCCCTTTTCTCAGCTGGCTCTATGAGATAGTGTGCTAGTTTTTGTTGCTTGACAAGCCTTCAAAAGGGCAAGTCTTATCGTGCAGGTATTGTTGTGGGGCATGAGATCACGCTCCAGTATGGAGTTTATCAAATCTGGTGTTTACTCAGGGTCACCTCTGAGAGCCCGGTGGCAGTGGAGGTCCCTGTCCTGTGTGTGGGGGCAGCACTCCCGTGTAGTGCTGCCTTAGCTCGTGTGTACTGCTGACAGTTTGCATACATTTACCCCACGTATCTGGTGAGGATATTTAACTTGGGGGGGAATATTTTTTCTTTTTTAAACTTCGTGCAGGAAAAGTGCCTGACATGATAAGAATCAGGCTGCAATCAACAGGTTTTATTGAGAAAAGCTTTGCAGTAAGCTTATGTCTGTCTTTGGTTCTATACTCCCTTCTCCCCAACTCACCCAACCAGGAATGTTCGAGAAAAGAGTGAATTACAAGGCCAAAGGCAGCTTTTGAAGACAAGGTTGAAAACCTTGTAAGTAGTCAGAGGCACAGGCAGGTGTGTGAATGTGCTTTCAAATCCCAGCATCTTTGTGTCTTTCAGCATCAGAGTACAGTTGGGGCTGAACTCAGTTCAACTACTTAGGAAACAAGTCTAGAAGAGCTTTCTGCAATGAAAGATCCTGATGTTAAAGCTTGTTGCTCCTTTGACAACAGTGTTTTCTAAGGCAATTATATACCTTGTGACAGAGAGGAGGGAGAAACCTGATGTCATGGTTTATCATAGATGCTCACGGATGATTGTTCAAATTAATTTCATCATTTCATGTCTGGCTTGCGTGTGGTAATTTAAAACTCTTTCTTGTCCTTTATATATGCATGAAAAAGATGTGTTTAAAATCCAAAACAGACTCTCTCCCATGCCAATCTCATTTTGTTTATCCAAATTCAAATAATAATTGAAGACTGGAAGTCTTCCTGTCTAGTTCCAAAGGTATTGCAGAAGACTAGGAAATGAGGACCTGGGTGCCACAGCCACACTGGATGTTCTAAAACTACTTAAAATATGTGATACTCCATAGCTAAAAGCAATGCAAACTAAATGTTGTGATATTTGACAGTATTTGTCAATTTTCAAGTGTAGAGCCTGACTTTAGCTATTTATGTTAATATGTAGCTATGTAATAAATTGCTCATGGGTTTGGTTTTTTTCAGGTTGAGCAAGTATTGTAACTTTCTAGGAAAGCAGAATATCTAGTTTTGTGACAAGGTATTAACATCACAACACTTTGGCATCTGAGTTTGTAATTGTTGACTTTATTCTTTTAAAACCACACAGAAAATTGGTGTCTGTTGTTTCATGCCTTGCTATGAAAAGACATACATACATTTCTAACTGTTTTTTAAAAATAATTTCCTCTTCATATTCTCTTTTGTAATCACATCTGCGAGAAAAATGTGAGTTAGAAACATAAATCATTTGGGAGCCTTGTGTCTAAGTCTTTGAAGACAAAGTGCTGCTTCTGCTGACTGTAGACTTTTTTGCCCAGGGTGGTTTCCTCTTTCCATATAAATCAAAAAAACCCATACTGCTGTTCTTCCTAAATCAGGTGGGGGCAGGGGAAACCCACAAGGAATAAATGTCTGGTTTTCATGTGATGTTACCACCACAAAATACAGGCTATCAACAGAATCTAAAAGGATTTTTGAGAAACAAAGTTTAAGCAATGTAAATTAAAAACAAAGCCAAATTTTCGCCCTGCCTAAAGCTGGTACAAATCCTTACCCACAGGACTTCAAAACTGATAGGATTCCACTCGCTGAATTAGGAGAGATTAGGATTGTTTCTTAGGGTCCTGCAGATTTGTTTCTAGGCTTCATCTGCTGATGCATCAACTCTAAATAAAGGCATCAAATAATAAGATTTGTTAGCATTTGTGGATGTCTCAAATTCCTGTGAAGAATGTCCAAGAGATGGTAAAAACTGATTGCTGGCTGAAGACTTGTCCATTGAAAGGCAAGAGGAAGGTTAGCTGTGGGATATTGGTGTCAGGTTTTAGAAATTAAGGTTTTCCAGTCTTTTAGATGACAGAGCATAACTGAGAAGTTTAAGTAACTCCCCCACAGTTACTCACCAGAGACAGATGTTTCACCCTGCACGTGCAAAGCAAGTAGACAAACAGTTGCCAGAGGTGAATTGCTGCATCTGGCACGTCTCATCTTTCCACTTATCTTTGGGCACCTGTTGTCATCATCATCTGTCCAGCAGAGAAAAGTCCCTCCAGCAGGTAAGCACTTTCTTTACCTTTTTTGGGGCAGTAGAGATGCTTGTTCTTTGTAGATCAATTAAATAAAGAACCGTGTTAGTATTAATGCATAGAAATTTTTGATGAGCACATAAAGCAATGGTGCTGCAGATGCAAAGGAAGCCTCTGTTGGTCAGAGGTATTGCCATGTGGCTGCCAGAATACCTGCCTATTACTGGGTAGTATCAAATAAAGTCCCCTTATCCTTCACAACGTTTTGGTTAGAAAATCTGGTACTGTTGTCCTGTGTCAGAAGTAAGGCACTGAAACTCTGGTGGGGTTTACCTGTCTTGAGAAGCTGCATCCTCTGATGGCTGCTGCTGCCTGTGTGCAGCCTCACTGCTCTCCCAGCTTCAGCATGGCTGCCTGGTGCCTCAGCAGGGCTGCCCTGTGCCCGGGAGGGAATGGCTCTCTGGATTTCCCTCTCTGCTGGCAGTGAGAACGCTGCTGCCAGCTGTCAGGTACAGCAGTTTGGAGGAATGAGGCCTAGACCTGGTGGGTCTGCCTGCTGAGCTGATTTCATACTGATCTGTGCTGAGATAACAGCAAGATTGGGCTTTTCCCTGCACTTCTAAGCCAAGTGTGTGGTGTCTGCAAATGTAGCAGTGGTGTTGGTATATTTGAATTGCCTACAGCTTGGCAAGAACATTGTGGAGCCAGGAATTCAGACCTCCTGAGCCCTGTGCAGGCTGCTCCTGTCTTTTCGTTAATAATCTTCTCATATAACTTTCTACCTTGGCATGACTAATGTTCCCAATTAATGTGTACTAACCTCTAGCATTTTAATATAATAAAGCAATAATTTATGTCTTAATACGGAATTTAATTTTTGTACTTGCCTGTCACGTTTCAGGCACCATGAAGGGTCAAAGAACAGGTGTAGGTGTCAGGGGAGCGCTGTGTTTTGCAGCACTGCTCATGAGTTATGAATCCCTCAGACTTGCTGCTGTTGGCCGTATCAGGGAACAAGATGTTATTTGGGACTCCAGAATGAATCCTAGGCCCCGAAGTGGGAAATAAAGGAACAAACAACTGTGTTCTGCAAGTTGGAACTAACTTCTTTGACTGATTTGGGAAAGAATTAGAACAGGAAAAGCTGTCTGTGCTGGCAGTGTTAGTGGACTATAGAGCAGCAGCTGTGCCTGCATTTCTCCTCCCAGGTTTGATTCTTGCTTCTGAAGTTCTGTGTGATTGGAAAAAAGAAATGTCACTATTACCTTCTTTGTTTGCCTGCTATACTTTTAAAAACAAGGAGAAAAAGATCAGAAGTGGTGATCTGATCCTTTTGGACAGCTGTAGCTGTTGGGAAAGTGGTGTTTCAGAGCCCCATCTTGAGCTAGCCTTGTGGTGAAATATGCAGCTGGTGGAAGGAACTGGTACACTTTTGTTCCCAGACTAATATCCCTCATGCCCAAACTCCATTAATATTTAACAGGGTTAAAAAAGGCTATTTTACTTCATTTTGAAAAAGAAAGCAAGCATCTTTCCCTGCTCTAGCAACGACTAGTCATACAAAATGAAAGCATGAGGATATGGGATTGAGATCATGCCAAAAAAAACCCTTTTCATTTTTCACTATACATTCAGGCCTGTGTCTAACTGAAAACAAGCTCAAAAGTGCCTGTGCCCTTGCCATGAAGTTATGCTGTCCAAAGGAATAATACCTCCCCCTGCACTCCGAAGAAATACCAGTGGGTCGTGCTGCAAGACCACTGTACGCTTTTTTGGAACTCTGGGCAAGTAACAGATTTAACCTCTGCCCAACTACTGCTGCAAAGCCCTCTGTAGTGTCCTCCCCATCCCTGACTACCCACTCTGTGCTTTGGTTTTTGAAGAGGAAACCTGCTCTCACGGCCTCTGAAAGCTCTCCCCATCTCCAGGAGGGCTGGGGCTAGGCACCCTTCACAGGGCAATAACTGCTTTAAAATTAACACGTGTCTTTTTGCACTTGCTGCAATTATTTAGAAACCTTCTTGTCAAATGACCCGCATTAAGCCAAAGAGCATATTACTAGGGGTGTGCTAACAGCACCAGTGCACTAAACCAAAACTGACAGCCTGACCCAGTGCTGTGCTTTAAAAGGGCAGGGCCACAGCGTTGGAGTTGGAATTCTGCTTTAATTAGGCCATTACCTGACCTTCAAAGCTGTATTTTGTTCCTCCTCTGCATGCTATGCTGGAGGAAGGGCTGCTGGAGAAGACAGGAAGAGCCCTATCTGATCGTTATCAGGAGCGGATGAAAGCCATGCATTGCCTTTTCCTTTTGACGTGTGCAATTAGTTTGGCTTGTGTGGAAGAAGCATGTCAAGGTAAATGGCCGTCTCTGTCCTTCCCCCTGCTGATCCCTGGCAAGGTCCATCATGCAAAAAGCTACTCAATCACCTGTTGACAGTGGTATCCCTCTCATAAACCTGATTATACACCATCATGAAGTACCTTTGCCCAGTGGTGGCCTGACACTACCATGGGCTGTTTTACAGGCTGAGTGCACTCCAGCTCTCCTCATAAAACTTTGTTTGAACCCATTTGTTTCTACATCTCTCTGCTCCCCTCCCCCCTGCCCTTCAAAATAAGTTTTTCCATTTTTATGGGAATGGAAGAATCTTTGTGTCCAGGGCACATGACATCTGTGTTGCTCACCAGGAACATGCTGCCACTACCCCCATTTCTGAGCAATCAATCCCCACTCTGCCAACCCAGCAGAGTCCCACCCCTCTAGAGCTGCCACCTTTGGCCTTCTTGTTGAAGATGTTGTGTGTCTCCTGAGTTTGCCCTGATTTCTGTGTTGTCTTGGGCAGAGATCTGTGCTAATGGACTTACCTTTGGGAAACCAGTGAAATCAGTTCCTGCCTGGAACTGCTGCTGGCTGCCACCAGTGCTCAGCACACACAGGGGACAGACCCTCCATGGCTGCGTGTTGCAGATGACTCTTACAAAAGGCAGAAGACCTGTTTCATATTTGGGTTGTTGGTTTTTTTGTTTGGTTGGTTTTTGGATTTTTTTTTTGCATAAGAATTTATTTTCTTTTTAAAATTCAGTTCACTAGATTTAAGTAATGCTCTGATTATGAGAAATGAAGTCTAAAGCAAAGAAATCCAATGCAAGTGCTGAGAGAGAGTTCACTTTTAATTCACCTCTTAGGCCAGTTGCAGCAACTTTGCAGATGGGTTATGCCAAGGAAAGGCATTAAGCTCACTCTATATCCATATCTCAGAAGCATGTGCATGTGCCTTTCCACCACTGCTGAAGGGGTGGCCCCTTGCCGTGCCCAGTGTGAGCCGTGGTCACAAGTCTCCGGTCATACCCTCCATCTCACTGCAGATTTCCTGTGTGGTCACGGGAAAGTCATTTTGAACTCGTGCTATCTCCTTTGCTTTGACCAGAAGTGCTGCTAATCCTTTTCCTTCTTGTGAAGTTGACTGTGCATGAACACCGACTGGCAGGAGTGGCTGCCAGAGCAGTGTCTGCCCAGGACTCCGGGGATGGTTGTGTCTGTCCTGGTTTGGGCGCTGCACCTCAGCAGATGGTGATCATAACAGCGCTCCCCAGTGTCACTTAGACCACAGTGGACAATGTTTGATAGTAAGGTCTGAGAAAATCATACTTGCTTAGTCACAGAGGCTTTGTTTCCTTCTCTAAGCAATATTTGAAGAGTGATGGAGTAGCAGTTCAGTAAATTAGAGGACAGAAATTAGATAATTTGTTACAAAAGGAGGGCTATTTAATGGAAACAGCACTGGATTTTTACAGTACTATTATACAGTTAAAAGAAGGATATAGTTTTGGTTTATAAAGGGGGAAAACGAGGCATGACAAGATCCAGTGGGTTCCTCGAGGCCAGACAGGAAACTTTTTTTGTTGGCACTAACATATGGAATGATCTAGCCAACAAATGACTGAAGTCCTGTGCTGCCAGAGAGCCCCGGAGGGTGGTGTCAGAGTGGGATGGGGCCTCTCTGCTCAGACCCGCTCTGCCAGCAGGGACTTGCAGCCGGCCGCCCCAGGCCGGGGCAGCAGCAGGAGCAGCGGCAGGAGCTGTGTCCGTGCTGAGCTCAGCGGGATCTTGCGGGCGCGGGGAGAGGCGGGTGCGGATAGCGGGGGCAGCGTGTGCAGGCTGCTCGCTGTCCCCTCGTGCTAGGAGGTGCGGTGGCACAGTCGCAGTGACGTACAGGGCTGGTAATCATTCACTTTTATCGTGAAAAAGCCTAGTCTTTAATCAGATGATGTGCTAAGTTGAATCTGAGGACAGATAAACTAGTAGCTGCTGAATTCAGAGTTGGTGAGGCTCTGAATGGTAGAATTACCACCCCTGGAAAAATGTTCAAAAAATGTACAAGTGTGGCACTTAGGGACACAGTTTAATGGTGGACCTGACAGTGTAAGGGTAATGGCTGAACTCCGTGACCTTAGACGTCTTTTCCAGCCTTAATAATTGTGTGATTCTACGGAGCACTAGCGGACGGAGCTGTGGGGTCGAGGGGCTCGGCAGGGACAGGCCGCTCCCGCCGCTCTCCGCTGTCTCCTGCGGGCGCGCCGAAGCGCGGAGGGGGCGGGCAGCCCGGCCCTGCCCTGGCCGTGCCGCGGCCTGTGCCCGAGCGGCCGCGAGATGGCGCCCGAGGAGCGGGCAGGCCCTGCCGCGCCGCCGCCGCCACAGAGCGGCCCTGGCGCGGCCTTCCCGCGCTTGCAGGAGGGCGGCTGCTCGGGGTGGCTCATTTTAGTGCTAAATTGAGCCCAATTATTATAGTTTAATGAAGGGCTGCTTCAAGTTAAATAATGACCCTGGCATTGTATTTATATGAATGAAGAATTAACCTTAAAAGGTTGCCCTTCTCAGAAAATGGATTGCATGCTTGGCTCTCTCTATTGATTGGTTTAGGTATTTAAAGTGCTGCATTTTATCTCTCCGGCCTCCCGGTAAATTTGTCATGATGATACTTAAAGGAACAAATTGACGTTGTTTATTTTCACAAACCTCTTTGGCATAATTCTGGGGCTTCTTACAGCACCTTTGAGCTATACAGTATTGTGTAAAGGAACAGTGATAACCCTTCTGCTTAAATAAGCATCACAGTCTAACATCTCTGTTGAGCTGAAATGCACTGAAAAGGATGCTTCAGTGCAAAATGTGTATTGCATTGCAGCTGAGTGGGGTGAGCAATCCTGAGGAGGTTTTCAAGAGGACTGGCATCTTCCCATACTAAATGACTGATGGGAGAGTTGGGTGAGAATTTCTGTTCACTCCAAAAAATTGGAGTTCATTTCTCCTAGGAGGCTGCCAGACAATGGGAGCCATCTTAATAATTGCAAAGTACTTTAATACTGAGTAGTGTTAGGGATTTTGAATGTGACGTGCAACTAAGCAAAAAGAGACAGGACACATGCATGAATTTCTGTATTATGGATTTCTGAGGAAATAATAGGGTGACGTAAAGTTTTAAAGATGGGCATCTAATTTTCCTACAGAAGTTTTTAAACTATTTTAAATTTACTCCAGAAGTTATGGGGAAATGGGGAAATTTTATGCTGTGATGCTGAAAGTCACTTCCCTGTGTACTGCTATGGAAGCACCGCTAGCTGTGGTTCTGCCCTGACATGGGTTTTTTTCCCCACTGGTGCTCAGGGAGCGGCCTCAGCACTGCTTGTCCCACATTCCTGTTTCTGGGGGATGGGGGAGAGCTATGCTGTGTCTCAGTGTCCCCTGCAGGATGGCCCCAAGGATGCCTCCCACAGTGGCACAGGGAGCGTGGCTGTGGGTGCCCTTGTTGGGGAGCAGGAGGTTTGTGGGCCCCTGTGGCAAGGCACAGCAGCATCTGCACTCCCCACTCTGGAGCCGGGTCCAGCCAGCCTCCACCAAGGCTCCTGTTCCCACAGCTGTCAGTCTCTAGCCTGCTCCTTCAGTTACCCTCTCTGGTTTCTCAAGTTTACAGATCTGCTTTTGGTCTCTGAGTGAGCGATTGCCACCCCTTTCCTAACCCCATATCCTGGCTGGCAGTAGGAATATGCACACCACTTAAATTCCCCAAACAAAATGGAAATGGAAAGTCTTGGGTTTAGTTGAAAAGAACAGCGAATTCTGCTTGCAATCTGTAATGCAATTAGTGTTATTTGACTTGGCAGCCGTCGGAGGGCCTGCGTGGGCTGTAGGCTGTGAGGGCTCGGAGTCAGCCTCCATCTAGGAAGAGGACTTTGGAGGAACTCTCAGTAAATTTTACATCTGAAGTCTCTCAGTGGTTTCTCTCCCCCGTGTCCTCTCCCCTCCAGCCTCGGCACTCAGATGCTGCAGGCAGTCATTCTTTCCAGCTGGGAAGGGGTGAAGTCGGCTGGTCCTGCAGCCGCCGCCCTGCTCTGCGCCCCCACCAGCCCGCCTGAGTGTCTGCGTCCCCCCGCCCGGCCAAAGGAAAATAATTCTGGGTCAGAACTCACTGAGCCATCTGTGTTTCTGAGGCTAAATTATTTCTTACAAAGGAAATAGCATTAGGTCGGTGTATCTGGCTGCTAATTGCTTTAACTGGCTGAAAAGATTTCAGTCTGTTCCTGAACTGTTTGTGCAAACTTAACGGAATAGTGTTACCTTCAGATCCTGCCCCAGCCGCAGCCAGAACATATAAACAAGTCTTCTGGTACGAAAAGCAGCACAAAGTTTTGAGCTATGCTAGCAGAGGTTATGAGAGACAGGAAGTTATGGGCAAATTGATTTCACCACTGGGAAACTTGGGATTTTTTTGCCCACCCCAAGTAACGACTGTAAAGCATGCTAGTGCTATTCAACATTAGTGCATTAAAGTGTGGCCTTATTAATTCAAGCCATAAAGGCAACAAAATAAGCTGTTAAATTTAAAATATAATACATATATAATGAGAAAAAAATATGTGAAAGCTTTATTCAAATGAAAATGCAGAATTGTTTGAGCTAGTGAAGTATCTTTTGTGCTGAGTTTTGAACATATGTAATAGATTTAATTATTAATTTCTCCATTGTTCTATACACACAGACAGGGTTCAAGGCACAGTCATTCTCTGGCTTTCATGGATCTAATTTGTATAATTATTGTCTGACTAAAGAACTACTCTCATTCCTAGCTCACTTTTTTCCTCTCCTAAGTACTACCTCACTGCTGCTTTCCAAAAGGAGAGCACCTGCCAATTCTTCAGGAATCAGCTGATCACTTCCAGTGATGAGACACGCTCCCAGTGACATTCCTTTTCAAGCCTTTTTGTCTAAATGAATTATTGTGCATACTTTTTAATTTTATTGAACAAATTAGATTTGTCAAGGTCTAGCTTTGTAAATAAATAGCTAGAGACACATGGATGCATATTGCTGCTGTTCAAGGTCTCCTATTTATGGAAGCCAGATGAATATGAAACAAAAGAGAAACTTTTCTCTAAAAGCAATTATCTTTCTGCATTCCCATCAGTATAATTATATTACAGGGAATTTTAAGAAGTCATACAAGTAGAATTGAATACTTAAAATCATGGCTGGATAGTTATGCAAAAGCTGAGTGGAGCATCTCGCCTTAAGCTAACAAAACATGCAGTGGCTGGCTGTTCTCTTACGCCTTTACACCTGACATGTATGTGGGTATTCATCAGAAAATAAGAACCTGAGATCCATGATATACA
This sequence comes from Acridotheres tristis, assembly GCA_037013685.1. Taxonomy (NCBI): domain Eukaryota; kingdom Metazoa; phylum Chordata; class Aves; order Passeriformes; family Sturnidae; genus Acridotheres; species Acridotheres tristis. Next base: position 15,784,440 of record CM072895.1, read on the forward strand.
TGAAGAGTATTTCTGGTGAGAACTACTGAAATCCTCTCAATTTTGTAGTAGTAATATTAATGGGTTGAATTATTTTGTCACTCAGGCATTTAAAAAGTCATGGCCCTTATCTGTGAGCATCTTTAATCATGAGTGTTTTCTTTGACTTTGGAGATTCGTTGTGCTGTTAAAACAGGGCAGCATCTTTGTTTATGGAAAGGTCTTCCCAGATGGCAAAAGGAATAAGGCCCAAGAACACATAGCAAGGGCCAGACTGTGTTGGTAGAGGAGACTGGTAAAAATCGTTATGTTGACTGTGCTTAGAGATAAACATTTTAGGAAGCTGCAGTACTGACACATGGTTTTTAAAAAGTCACATCATTCTGGATGCAAGAGTAGACAAAGTTTGCCAGGAGAGTACTTCTTTGGGTTTTTTTCCATTATCAAGTTTTGGGGCCTTTTCTTAAAAATATAGTTGTCTTTTTCCTTTATTGGGAAAATGCTGTCAGAGCACCAAAATAAAAATTTTGGGGGTGTTCTATAGGTTATTTTACACTCCTGTTAGAGCAGAAAGCTCAGCAAGAACAGCTGCAGGCATGCTTCTTGAGGAGAAGTACCTTTAAAAAAGCCCAGCTAAAATCCTTCTTCCAAGGCAAAAAAAAGGTGGTTCCTGCAGGAAGGATCAGCTACACCGCAGTTCATTTGTCGCCTGGCTTTGCAAGGAGGTGCTATGGAGAGGTGAGGACATGATAGTGCAATTAAAAACCATTAAACAGTCCTTGTTTTAGGAAGTGAAATAAAAGTGGCACAGGATAAATATATTATACTTCCAGATTTGAATATGTAACCTATATGTTTAAGTGTATATTTGCATTTAATACCAGAAGTAGACAGATGTATTCTTTCCAGATAGATTTTCCAATTACGTCCCTCCACTCCTGCTATATCCAGGGTTGCTGGCTTTTTCCTTTGCTCTGCCACTCCTTTTTCCCTATTCTAGGCTTTTTTATGTCAAACAGAACCATGTAAATTAAACATTTAAAACTCAGTTATGAAGAAATTATATATTTAACCTGACCTTGGCGAAAGGCTTGAGCAAGAAAGGAAATGTTGGTAGCTGCTTGTGCCATGGCAGATGGCTGCACAAAGCTGCACAAAGCTGCACACCGAGAGGTGCCCATCCCACAAGGGCCAGCTCCGTGCTGCACAGCCAGAGCAGCTCCAGCCCAGTGTTTTCTTTTCTGTGAAAGCCATTTTGACTGCCATGTGTTTGCATTTATTTCCTTTCCGGCTCTGTACATGACTCATCCGCAGCAGGACAGAGGAGTCGAGCAGAGCTGGGCTGCCCGGGAGCTGCTTTCCTTACTCACCGGCCCTGTTTTGGGCTGTTTTCTGGAAGGCAGTCCCATGGACAGGAGCAGTTCTCCAGGCTGCAGGAATTAACTTGCTGTGCTTGTGTCAGCTGGGCTCAGTGTTGCTTTGCGGGGCAGGTACACGAGGGCTCTCATACCCTTCCCATACAAGAGACAGAGATGCTTTTCCCTCTGTAAAGTGATGGAGCCAGCTTTTATTCGCTCTGGCTTTGAACCTTGCCATTCTCCATAGGTTACCCACTAAGCATCTTGCTGCAGGTCTGACACTCCTAGGTTTTAGTTCAATCCAAATTTAATCTTTTCTTCTTTTTCCAGAAGTCCTGTTGGCACCAGAATTTTCTTGCATTTGGCCATGGGCAGGGTTGCAGTAAATGGTTTCCTTTCTCTTCCTTCTGGGACCCTGTGCCAGAGCAGAAGGTATGTTTCCATGTGAGGATACCTCTTGGGAAAGACTCTTACTTTTTGGAGGGGCTATACTTGAACCATGATGGTATTTTAACTGACTTTTGTTTTTAAGTAAATTCTCCTCCTCTGTCCAATAATCTGCAAATCTGTTACCAATCAGAATATGATACGTATCCTCAGCCAGTTTCAATGGGGTTTATTTCTATTACATCTGGCAGTGTGTCCAGAAGGGGAAAAAAAAACTCAGCCAGAATTAGCTGCACTCAAATCAGCTGAATTTTGGATGTGTTCAACCTTTTTGGCCAGACTCATTCCGGTTCATGAGAAGTAATTATCTCTTGAGCATCACATTAATATTAAAGATCCATAGGCATTACCATTTAGGCAATATACCTTCTTCCCAGCTCAAAAAAAAATTATGTGGGATAATTGATCTGAACATGCTCCAAATGTGCATATGTCTTTATTTATGAATTCCAATGTGGATTGTTTGGGAGGATAAGATGGAAAAAGGAAAAGCAGGCAAAAATGTTGAGACCTCTTCATCTCCCTGGCCATTTCTGTTAGGAGTAGTTATAATCCACTGAAAATGAGTTGTGAAAGCTAACAGTATGTAAATAGCACATGTTACAAACACTAAATCCCTTCAAGTGGTACTTCTGATTTACACCTTTCTCTGTTTCTTAGATCAGGGAATTCATGGTAAATGCAGTTTGTGTCTGCCTGCAGCCAGGCCAGTAACTGCAGAGCCAGGTTTGGGCACTGATGAATCTACTTCCTAAGGATGGCATGAAATTGCACCCCAGTTTCTGCCTGCTGAAAGAAGAATTGCTTCTGCAGCACCCAAAATGCTGTCTTCTGCAGGTTATCCATCAGCTGACATGCATCAGGTCCCAGACATGGAGGTGATGCTGGCTGTTGCAGGACACGGTGGCCTCAAGTGTTCAGGAGCCACTTGCAGGGAGTGTGGCCGGGCTCCATGTGGGTGCTGCTGGTCTTGAGCCACTGGGCACCCCCATCTGACACACTCCCCTGCCTTCCACTGTGTCTGTGACACCTGGGCCTTTGCTCAGGTGTGCTTACGGGTAAGTAGCTGGTATTGCATCACTCTTCCTTCCACTGGAAGAAAATTCAATTACTCCACTCTACCAGCAATGTCATTATCTTAAATAAAAGGGGAACCTTTCCCTTACTGAATTCTTTAGTGTGTTCAGCTTCACTCAGTAGGGGAAAACAAGTCTATAAAAGTGCCACTAGCTTGTTTTAACTTCTGCATGTGCACCCACCTCATTTTCACACCCTGGAGAGGGGTGTCAGACACAGCCTGACTGCCCGAGAAGCCATGGACTGGCCCAGTTTCCTGCAGAGTGCCACGAAGGCCATAGATATCAGCTTCAAAGGTAAACAATTACCTTTTATTATCACACATGGCTTTAGCTCTACCAGTTTCAAATAGCACATAATCACAAGTCTGTGATAACATTTACTCCTGATGAGAGAAAATTCACCAAGTACTAAATTGCTGCTGAGATGACGGGAACATGAGCCAGGCACGAATTAACTGCTATGATGAGTCAGCAGACGTTAATGTCTTGCACCATGCTGGAGACATCTGCTGAGCCGTCCACTGTTGAATCATCTTAAATATTTCTGTTATTACCCCTCCAGGAGCAAGCATCAGAGAACTTTTGTGTCTCTGTGTTATATATGCATAAGCTATTTTAAAATAAATATATGCAGGCACATAACAAGTTTATGCATTTAGGTATGTAGGTAATTTTCAGCTAAGGGAAGGATGAGCAAGTAGCAACTATTTAAAGTAAAACATGCATGGAAATGCTGATAGCAATTGCCCACATTTGGTGTTTGAAAAGTGATAGCTTTGCTAGTCGTGGGTCTAATGAGCCTAGGAGGGTGACCTCATGTCTGCACCATACACCCTGAACCTTCATGCAGACCAGCCTGTCCAAGTTCTCAAAGTAGGAATTACAAGTTTCTAAGGGCTCGCCCCATATTTTGAAAATTAATCCCTCCAGAACAGCTGCAGGGTGCTTTGCTTAAGTGTATCATCACTTTGGCTTTTCCCAGGTTTTTTCCCATATACCCAGAATGTCAATATGTGGTTAGATAAATGTAATAATTAGGCACTATCAAGAGCATCAGATGAATCCAGTGGAGAGTTGCAAATGCCCTCTTAAATGAGATCCTTTTTCACTGAAGTCCCTATGCCCAGTGCCATAATGCACTGTCCTCCTTCTGCAGTGGATCTTCAGCAGATGGTAAAGGCAGTGGTGTATTACTGGGGGTGCCAAAGCACTGTATCGTGGACAATGTAATCATTGCACAAAGGAAGAGGCAGAGCCTTTATTTGGCAAATCCTTTGTTGCATTCAGCTTAACTCACTGTAACAAAACAACACACGCTTTTTAAACTCCAAGTGGTTTAAAGTACATTGTCTGTTCTGGCCTTAATTTAAACTTTTGCATACATAATTACCTGATTGTATGCACATGAGAACTGTAGTAATTCAGTGCACATTGTGCAAAGCTGCATTTTTTGAAACTCCGACTCTCTGAGGTCTGGAGGTCAAAAGTTAATTCTAGTGAGATGTGAGAGTTCTCTATGTATGCCAAAAAAAATTGTTATTTCAAGCATTCTGCCGTCTGAGTGTCACTGTTCCAACTTGTGTTTTTAAGGTTTCTCCACCCCCTGAATTTTCATATGCAATTGAACAAAAACACCATCCAACTCACCGAATGTTTTGGGAAGCAGAGTGAGAGCAGGCTTGGCTGTTGCAGAGGGGACATGGAAAGCACAGGCTGACAGTGGAACTGGTGCCTCACGGTTTGGCTGTGGGGCAGTGGGACCAGACAGCCTCACGGTGCCCATCCTCCCTCTCCTGGTCTCCTCCTTGCTGCTACTGATGCCAGGCTTAGCCCCCACTCAGGCAAGCCCATGCCTGGCTGCCATCTGATGGAGGTGCTCAGAGACCTTGTTCCTCTCTTCTTGGGGCTTGGGATGGCTGCAGTGCCCACTGGTCCCCACTCATGGGTCAGAAAACATCAGGTCTTCTGAACTGATTCATTGCTAAAATGCTTAAAATAGCCCAAAGGAAATGACATGAACATCCCCTGCATGCTAAGTTTTGCACTCAAACACTACTTTTTCCAAAAATTAGCTCTAACCACTCGTCTTGAGGTGCCCTAAACTAACAACTTAGTATTTAATGAACATTAAGGGGAAATTAAATTAATCTAAACAGTAGCTAGGTTTCAGACCTCTCAGTAGTGGCTGCACAAAAGTAAGGCAGTGTTTTCAGAGCAAATAAAAAATCCATCCTTTGAGAATTGGTTTACAGTCCTCCAGAATTTTCCATGAGCTTAATAACCAAGAGAAATGTCCTGGCAGGAATGATCACATTCTCACTACTGCCCAGTCATTACAATGGTACATCAGGAGATTTCAAGTAAGTCACAGGATTTTTCTGCTACTGTGGAAGACAATGAGTCTCCATATTCAGTTGAAAAGCTTTCTCCCATTTTGCTTTGCATACTGAACTTCTTGGGCACAGTGCATTAACTCTTCTTGAAGTACAAAATGGAGAAAGAACTGCCAGAACATTTTTGTCAATGGTTTCCAAAAACTATGGAATTTCCTGCCCAGCTAGATCAGATCAGCCAACAACTTTGTAATTGCTAAAAACAGCCTGTTGATTTTCCTCCCAAGTGTTTCAGCTGGCCTGGCTGAGCTTTTTCTTTTCCACTGTCTTGAGATGTTTCTCTCATTGTGCACTGTACTGTATTTTTATGGTCAACATATCCTCTAGCAAACAATTTCAGGCTGATGGCGGAAGGGAGATTGGATTCAGGTTAGAGATTTGAGCTCGGGACAGGGAGCCAGGAATGCCTCAGTTCCTGAATCAGATCTGCCACTAAATCAGGAATCCACATAAAGCAAAGCCACATGATGAGCAATTGTATGTTGATTTGATTTTCTGTGCAGAGGAGGAAGTGAGCCTTTGAATGCAGTTCTCTCCTTGGCATGCCCACTGCAACTGAAGCTGCGGCTACAGGTGGCCCGTGAGCTGGGGCATGGAGCAGGTTCCTCCCAAGGAGAGATCTGTGAGGCTGCTGTGTAACTGGGGCCAGAAGTTTTCACCAGAGTGGTACTTGGACTGACATCTCAGCGGTAAATGCAAATAAATTAGTTAAGTATGCCTGCATGAAATTTTCCTGCTGAAAAACTCATTCTATAAAAGCATTTATACTGTATTCTTTATTGTCAGCTAATCCAGCCCAAACTCATTAAATGGCAATGTGTGGGTTACTCGCTGTCAGTGAAATTATCAAAGGTATTTTTCAGCTGATGCACTGGGAAAGCATGTGCTCCAATGCCAACTAAAACAATAACGAGGAAATGTTATGATCAGACTTGACCAAATGACCTTTCCCATTTTAGATTAGTTCTTAATTTCAGCACAAGGGTCATCCTGTGAGAATAGTTACAATAAGTCACTGCTCACCTCTCACATGAAAAAGAAGTGACTTATTAGAAATCTCACTGTACTCATTGCAGTTAATGAGATGTGGAAAGCTTTATAATTTGATTTGCTGGACCATATGCTGTAAAGGGATACTGCTGATTTCATTCCTCCACATTTAATTTAAGCAGTATGCAATGGCTTCTTCGTATGGCTACTTATATAATAAAAATTAACTTGGAGTATAAAAAAAATAGACCATTGTGGGGTTTATTACTCTATGTGGTTGAGTTTCAAGTGTTTTTCATTGAAACATCTGTAAGTAATGTGTAGGTCTAATTTTAAATCCTGGCAAATATTTTCCATTTAACATTTGGTTTTACTGACAGACTTGGAGTGGTGGTTTTCAGAGCTTGTCAGTAACAGATATGTATTTTCAAAGATAAACAGTTTTTTAATTGAAGATAACTGTAACCCAATACCTGCTTTTCCTACTCCTCTTGTATTTTAGTGGTTGCAAGCAGCAACACAGACACACATCTGCCGTCCCCCAGACCATGGCCATGGCAGCAGCCCTGCACTGGTGCAGGCTGTCCCTCGTGGGCTGCCCAGGCATGTGGAGCCACCTGGGGCTACACAGCATCCAGAGAGCTCACTGACCCAAGGGGCAAGGTGGCAGTCATGAACTCCCTGAGACTGTCTCTTTCAGAGATGTCCCCTTAGGTATTTTGCAGGAAAAGTCACCCTTGGAGGGTGGATTAGGGCCCCAGGTGGGGCTTGGCTGCCTGCCGCCACGCGCTCCGCTCTCAGGGCCAAGTGTACTCACTAGCACCGCAGTGTCTCACCGTCACAGCTTCACTCTAGGCTATTTGAGTTTCGGCTGCAGACAAAATGAAACAGCTCGAGTAGGCAGGCTGGCTGCACAGCCCATAAAAGTGGAAACTGCTCTGCCTTGTCAGCGGGCGTCACCTGGCCCGCTGGGGCTTGTGCTCCTGGTGCTTCGTGTGAGAGCCAGGGCCACGGCTGGGCTAAAGGTGGTGGTGGAAATAGCCAGTGTGAGGCAATGAAAGGTCAGTTTGGAAGTAAATGTTAGGATCATTTTCAAAAAGAAGTCCTGAAAGGCTAGAAATGTGGGAGAGTCACTGGTTTCACGTGAAAAAAATACCACAGCATTATTTGCAATTAGTGCCACGATGTCCAGAGTCTCTAAATGCAAAGTCTGTGTCTAACCTGTTGGTAAAACTTGAGATCAGGCCAAGTAATCTTGTGTATATGCTGCCCTGAGCCAGACCATGGCCCTGCAGGACAGCAGGGCTCCATCACCCACTGAAACACCATTTTGTGAGGTGCTTGGTAGAGGGATGGCACTTGTTTGTGTCCCTCTACTCTGTCACTCCCTCTCTCTACTTTTTACTGTTTCCTCACCATTTCACAACCAAGTTTAATCCTGCTTTCAATGAGAAGTAATAATAATAGTACATTATTCCCTTCAAACCCAGGCTGTTGTTTTACTGAACTCTGAACTGCAGCAGCAGCAGATGGGATTTTGGTGCAGGGGCATTAGCCATGGTGTAGGATGCTGGTGAGAGGCCAGCAAGGGGCACTGCGGCAGCCAGCAGGAGCACAGGAGCCTCCAGGCTCCCGCAGCCCTGTGCTGAGCCTCCAGGAAGGAGTGTCAGTGTTACCTAATTTAACAGCTTTTCATTTAGAGAGAAAAACATGTCTTTCCTACCAAAGACATTTCATTTACCAAACCCATTTAATTTAATTTGGAAACTGCCTTTAATGCTTTGCGATTGTCTGTGGTGTGGTCTTCAGCTGAACTGAAGGTGTGAGCTTGAGCCAGCCCTCTGTGCCTCCTGGGTCTGAGTCTACTTGGTGGAGACCCTGACAGGGATTGAATCGCAGGCCCTTCAAGAGTTGACCTCCACATTAAAAAAAAATCGCAAAATCAGGTTTCAATTTTAACACATCCCTGTTTTCTTTCATCAGAATTTTTGAAATGCTTCTGAGGAGGCTGGTGATAGCCGTAATCTCAGCCACAGTGATTTCTCATAAACACTGAGAGAAACTGCAGCTTTACTGAATATAGCGTCTGTTTTAAATGGCTGGTGGTTCACTTGGTTTTAATATGAGTACAAGCACAGAGGCAAGTAAAATCTAATGAAAGTGCTTAGAAGATTTTGTTTGGATACCCCACAGCAGCCATGGTTTATACTGAGAGGGAAAAGATTTCTTTATAGCCAGTCTGCAGAAGCCAGAAATTTAATTTTGCTCCACAACTTATTTTATTGCATTTTTAATTTTCTCTTGCATTACCCTGACCCTTTTCTATAGCTTTTGACGCCTGGTGCTTAATTACTTATCATTAGCAATGTACATGGGGGCCTTCCTGCATATTTATAAATGTGATCATTAGTACATGGGAAGACAAAGACTTCTTTAAGACCTTCATTAGTTATTCTGTTTTCATAGAAATGTTCATTAGAGAAACTACCCACCTGGTTAAATAATTATAATTAAGAATTGGTAATCTCCTTTGCATTTTTAACTTGATCTTCAGGATGCATGTGCATAGCTAAAGGAGCCTTGTTTGGACATCTTACTATCTTTTGTTTTTGATTTGAATTGTCAAGCAGATTTAAATTATGTGTTTTGGAGCTGTGCACCCTATAGAATGATTTATGGAAAGATAGGTTATTAAAAAAAAAAAAGCAGAAAGAAAGAAATCAACCCTGCAATTATCTCTGAATTCATTAACTGTGCACTGGCAGCAAGAGGTTGTGTAAGCCATTTACTGTAATGCACAGTATGGAGTTAAAACAAAATGTCACTGGAGCCTGATTTCCCTTTCCTATCTGTGGTACTCACTGCAGACACCCAGACTGCGGGAGAACACTTGCAGAAAGGTATCATTTCCATGTCAGGCTCTGGTGTTACTGGGGATGCTGACAATAACTGTGATGGTGTCAGTAGTCCTGCTCCCAGCCATTGTGGGGAGCTGCTGGGAAACCTGTCCGAAATGTGTGTGTCTGCCCGTCTGCTGCACCTGCGGGGCAGGGAGAGCATCGCCCTCAGTGCCCACCGTGGGGCACAGGGAGGGCTCACCTCTCAGACACCAAGGCTATAGGAAGAGCTTGTCAGTGGCATAAATATCATCTGTAAACAATTAAGCAGCTACTGCTCATTCAGGGCAGTTCTGAGAAGCAAAGGAAGTCTGCAATCAGTTATATCTCCAATTACCATAAAAATATATTAGCCATTCATTCATTTATTAATGATTCATCAGTTAACCACACATAATGAGCAAATAATTAGCAATGCTGTACGGTTGCCAAAATTGAAGAAGTGTTGGCATTTTAAAGATGAAAGGTTGCATTTATGTAAAAAGTCGGGTGGTGATAAAGTTAATACAGAAGATAATTATAAAAGTAGATGTCCTATTTTAGAGGCTGAGGTCCCGCAAAACTTGCCTAATTGAACCAAAATTAATATTCTTCAAAAGCACGCATGTTGCTGGTTCCTCGCTGCTGCATTTAGTGGGAGATCTCCCTTCAGTAAGGTACATCACACAATACAAGTTAATAAAATGCCAGACAGCAAGACTGCGTTCTTTGTTTGCTCTGTTCAGGGCCTTGTGGAAAACAATAAATTGCATTCATGTCAGCCGAGGCCCATCCCTTTGCTAATTACCGTTTGGTGCTGAAATGACTTCTGTGAAATTGGGAGCATGAAGAAACACACAGCCGTACAAGGGAGGCTTTTCAGGCAGCGACAGTAAATGTGAGATAGGCCTTAGGCACACAGATGTTGAAACAGTGAATTCCCCTACAGATTACACTAATGGAAACCCTGTCAGTGTAAGTCAAATCTGGGGTCTGTGGTCAAAATCTAATTAATGTTCCTGTACTTAAAAAGAATATGAATGCCTGGAGGTGATGGAGAACACATAAGAAAGCTGCTTGTTTGTAAAATTGCTGGTGTGGATGGCAACTGCCACCGAGCCCTTCCTTAGGAGGTAACACCTGCTACAGGAGTTGCTTGCACTGCTTGCTGCTTGATGTGGGGCTATGGACACTGGGCTCAACCCCTCTTGCAAGTCCTGCACAAAAATGGCTCTTGGCAGCTGGCCCACGGGGAATGGGGATGGTCACCACTGTCACCGAATGCCTTCTCTTCATTTATCATGGCTGCCTAGAGTCAGCAATGCTGTTTAGGAAGTACCTTAGCTGATGACATAAGAAAGGACCAGCTCCTCTTTGTGCAGAAACAAAGGCTCGGCCATCTATGTTGAGCTTGAGGACATTGCTGGGGCTCTTACAGCGCTTTCACAGCTGCACTGTGCATGGCCTGTGCAATAACAGAGGAAATGAATTTATAATGCAACAATCTCTTCGTTTTCACAAGCACAAAAATTCCCCTAAATACTTAAAATAACACTCAGAGTGGGACAGACCTTAAATTTTGAATAAATGAAACCCTAATCCAGTGTGTTGCTGAAACAAGCATGTTATTAAAGAAATAAATTTGAAACAGCAAGTGGTTTGAGAATTTTGGATTTAATTATTTAAATCTGCTTAAGATAACTCTCTAGCACTGTTTTTGGGTTTCCTGTTGAGAGCATGTTTCCTGGGAAAGGTATTCCACCCAGTGCCTGGAAATATTAACTTTCTCATGCAACAGTGCTTTAAGCAGTAGAGACGAATAATTATTATAATAAGCAAGATATTATTTGGCAGCTTGGTGGTAGTTCTTGGATGCAGTCTGTCATGAAAACTGCGCAGAGCCAATCGTGTTTGGGGAGATCACCACTCTCCTTGGCTAAATGGCACATGGAGTGTGGCTCTGAAAGCTCTTCAGGTAAAAAGTGATTCCCTTAGTAATGTTACCTACTTAGCTATGACCAATAAAATCGGAATCAGCACATTTGCAATTTTAAGCTAATTTTAAAGTATTATATGTTATTTAATAAGTAAATATTGCAAATCGGATTTTGTTCATTACTGATTGCTATACTTAGTTACAAACTACTACTTCATCTTTAGGATATAATATTATCTCTTAATACAGCATAGATCAAGGTGGCAAAATCTATCTTGTCTTTTGTGGGACCATAACAGAAGCTTCCTGGATCCCAACATGAAATGTATTCAAGCTAACCCAATCTGCACAAAACCTAGCAGAAAGATGAGAACCAGGGAGATGTTCTTCATCCCCAGCCACAACCCAGGCACGTGGGAATTCAGTTTCCCCAGCCTGGAGTGAGTAGGGGAAAAACCTCCAGCTCTGAGTCATATTTCCTTTGCTTGGCTTGTGCTGGGACAGAGGGATATAGCCATGCTGCATGCTGGCTCAGTCTCACCACTTAGATTGGCTCCTGCAGTGCAAGCACACTGTACATACTCTGTGAAGATCAGGAAATGTGTTTTTGTGCTGAATATCCTCAAAAGTAATCACTTATGTCTTCAAGGCAGAATACTCATCTTAGCCATTTTCTTTTGGTATGTTCTCTGCATTGTCTGTTTGCAGTACAGCTCTTGCAGGGGGGTTACATGCTAGTTTGGGGATCAGACAGTTGCTGAGTATTGCCAGCATTCACTCTGTCAGTCATGTTGGCCGTTGTGGCTCAAGTGCCACTCAGTCACAGGGATGAAGCCTTTTTGTTTTCCTAATGCTACTGAGGTTGCATTGATGTAACTGAATTTGTCCCTTCTGTCATGCATATGAGTAGGGTCTTAGATAGTGTGCAGGTTTCTAGTCAAAGTTTGTGGGGACAAGAAAAGAGCAAGTCCAGACTTGGTATTAATGAAGTTTAATGGTTCAGTTGTTACTCGGAGCTCTGATGGTCAACACAGCCATGTCATTGTCTGATTGCAAGAGCACCAATGATGACTCAGGAGCTGGTGCTCAGTTCAGTTCTGCATTCTCTGAAATTCATAACATGTGTAAGGATGCTGTTCAACCAAACCCCAAAGGATTTTCCTGGCTGTACTCATTCAAGCATGCTCACTGATCTACCTAGTGATTATGAGCAATATTTTCTTTTATAAATGTTTTTTATTTTCAATAAAAGGTCCTACAAATACTTTTTACTTAGGCAGCAATGTCTATGTGTTACATGAAGTAAATGTTGATTTAAAGCTTACTTCTTGCTTAAGATATTTTTCAGTCCACTGAAATGGGTTGAGTAGTGTCCCCTAGCTGAACCATTTTTTCCCTCTGTTGCTTTGACCCATTAATTTAATTAAGGTCTAATAAAGAGAGGGCTGAAAGATTGTTAAAAATCCTTTTTTTTTTTTCCACGAATCTGACCTATGCTGGTCTGTCAGTGCAATTTGACTCGCATATGCTCCCTTTAATATGTGAGCACACTGATACAGGGTTTGTCTTCTTTAGAGTCAGTTGGTTTTTTTCCCTCAACGATAGGTCAGATTTAATTTTGATTTTAACCAAAGCAAATGCTTTCCTGGAGACCATCTTCTTCAGTGAAAATAAGTAATGAAAAAATAACGAAAACAAGTCACAGTATCAAAAGGAAAGACCTTAGAAAGCTTAGTGGTGAGCCTTTATTTCTCTGTTTCCTTTCCTATCCTCGTCTTGCCAGCATAGAGAGAGTGAAAGAAATGAAAACTCAGGGTTTGTTTTTCAATTAAGTAACAACAATGACTCAAAGTTTAGGAAAGGTGGCAGGGTTTTCATTGAAAATTATTGCTACTTTTCAACTTTGTGTCTTGCCTAGGTTGGTGTTAATGCTCAAAAAAATACTTCACAGTACTTGTCATATTGCCAGACTCCTGTTTTCCTTTCCCTTCTTCTCCCACCAGCTCTGTAGTTTGCTGCTCTAGGGTGAGAAGAGCTGCTCCCAGCATGCTAATGTTGCCACTGAGCAGGCTCATCTGTATCTTGTGAAAAGGAGGCTACCATGAATGTGCACTCTCACCACACTCTGCTTCTGTGCTAGGAGAGGACTTCTGGTGTTCCCAGTGCTACCTCTGCTGATTGTAGTGATGGTCTTCAGAAATATAAAAAAAGGAAGAAAAGCCCCAGCTGCAATTTCCAGGAATGGTTCAATGCACTGTTCATGGCTTGAAAGAACAGCATTGCTATCCACAGTGGCAGTTTGTGTCTGTGAACCTTCTTAGATGGCTCTCATGCTCAGATTCCTGTGCTGCAGCTCATTTGCAGGACAGCTGCCTGTGGGGCTGCAGCAAGTTTGTAGTACAGCAGGATGTGCACTAAAATAAAAATGCAGTTGGGAGTGGTGTTATCCCAGTGCTGCCTGGGCACTGGCAATTAAACATGGATGAAAATAAGACACCTGGACTCTGGGACTCGTGGGATGAACATACTGCTTGCTGAGGGCTGTCTCTGCCCAGGAAAGCACTAAAACAGGTGTATAAATCCTACCTTGTTCAGTGGGGTTTAGGCACCTGCTTAAACTTAAGTGCTTGTTTAGAGAGTTTCCTGAATGAAAGCCTGACAATTGTGCCCGAGAGTAACTTTTAAATTAGTTTTAATTTGCTCATCATAACCAGCTGTCATGAGTGTGTGTAAAAAAGGGTTTGATTCTGGAAAGATGAAAGACTTCCCAGGCCCTTGGCTTTTATGTAAGCACCTTTGCTGGATGGCCAGCGTGCTGCAGAGCTGGAGCAGCCCTGCTTTTATCGTGTGTTGCTCTGTGGTCCCACTGGGGCTGCAGTGCCAGCCCAGCAAACTGCCCTGCCAGCAGCTGACACCACCCACCTGCACCTCACCAGCAGGGCCCCATCAGAGGCAATCTGCAGGCTGCAACAGAGCAGGACAAAGTCCGTGCTGTGTTTAGTAGGTGAGTGCAAATGAAGGTTAGGGGAATAAGAGAGGGGGAGAAGAGATTTGTGTCCAAGTGGAAGAGTCAACTGAACCTCCCACTTGGAAACATAGCAGTCCTTTTGTGCCACAGGAGTCAGAAAGCTGCACAAGCTTTTTCTTTTAGGATTTCCCCCCCAGTCTATAATCCCTTCCTTGTTACAATAGAGTTTGAGGATAAACTTGAAAATAAATGTAATGTTACATTTCTACCAATCAGTCTCAAAGGAAAAACAAAATCCGGCAAACTCAAATTACTACTTCATTCTGTGTGTGCACATGTTTGCATGCATCATCTACTTAAGACAAGCAGGACTGTGTCCATGTAGCTGAGAGTTATTTTATTTTTTTCTTTAAATACGTGGTTAATTATTCAATGGATGATACCACTGCTGTGTACTTAGAAAGACTAAATTTGCAATTAAAACATTTTAAAGGCTTTCTTTTGTAGAGTCCTTAGGTAATTAAGCTGAAGTGCCAGAACATTTTATATATAAACGTACTGGAGCAGTGGTAGCTGATGTAGTAGTTAAGGTCAGGTAGAAACCAACCTTGCATTTAGAGTCTTTTTTCCAGTATCTCAGTTAAAACCTCCCTAAATCTAAATTAATCTTCCAGAAATGTATGGGAAATTTGGTTTATGAGGGGAAAAAAAGGTCTTGCATTATTACCATAGTCTATCAGTCTTCCCTCAGCGTGACTCCATTCATTTTGCAATGCGTGGCTGTTCAGCACTGCCACAGCTGAACTTCAGAAGACTTTTGCTGAAACAAAGCATATTATGGGAACAGTCACGTTGGGTGCCCCCACCAAGGCAGGAGCAGGAGCTCAGCCCTGCCTGGCTGCAGCCCAGGGGGCTGGGGGCAGGTGTAGGGGAAGCCTTTTTGTGGCCCTCAGCAAGCGACTTGGAGACAGCATAATGCTCAAGGTGGTAGTGACAAAACTGGGGCAAACCTGGCTTCATTTCTGTGTCCTGCTGCAGTGCTGCTGTGGCCTGCTCTGCTCCCCAAAACCCTTGCTTGGGCTACAGCTTCCCTCTTTGCCTCCTGAAGTCACTCCCTCCCTTGCAGTCTTGCTTCCTCTCCTCCTTGCCAAGTACACTGACTCCAGCCTGATCTGAAAGTTAATTTTAACAAATAACATCTTGGGCCAAGCCCAGTTAGCATCTGGAGATAGGACACGCTGCGGGAAGGGAGCAGGGTGGGGTGGAAGGGAGCATGAACGCTCAGCCTTGTAATACGTGTGAGAGCTGATGCTCTCTGAGCAATCGAGTGCTTATTATTATTTCTCTTGGATAGGTCACCTGGGAGTGGAGGAATTTTTCATTTTAAATTAAAAAGAAATCTTTTATAATGCTCATTTCTGAAAGAAAAAAAAGAAAACTCTACCTCATCATGGAAGCAATTAGATGGAGGACACATTGAAAGGAGTGATTAGTTGTTAATTTTTGAGCTGTTGGCCCTGGCAGAGGGGGTTTTTTGTCAAGGATTTCTTTTAAAGGTGTCTTTCACATGCGTATAGTCCAAGGTTACTTCTCATTCAATAGCAATTACCATATGTCCATTACACGCTGGAGACTGCTGGAGGTAGATGCAGTGGTCCCCATCAGAGCATGTGTCAAGTCAAAGTGCCAGCAGCTGTGTGAGCCGCGGGATAATTGCTCCTATCTGTTTCTTCTCTTTTCCAAGTCCCAGTAAATGTTCTAGGGAGTTACTTCCCCTTTCCTTGATGCAACCTGAAAGTGCAGCCCTCCAGTTTGCATTTCAGGTTCCAAGTCAGCTGTGTCAAGAGTTGAACAAGAACCAAGGAGGATAATGGGTCAGATGTAAGTAAGAAGTAAAACTTCTGGTGAAATAGACTTTCTTTCTTTCTGCCCATCAGATTACAAACCTTAGCCCCACCATCACTTAAAAAAACTAATCCGTAACAGCAAAACCTGTAACTGCTCTATTGTACCAGATGGAAACCAACTAACCAGACACCACAATACAAAAAAATACACACATTGTACCTCAGAAAAATATGGGGCTGAAAACACAGGAAAAATGCAGTCTTGTTAAAACGTGGACATGGTCCAGTAATAGAATGAGTAGGGAAACTTGAATAGATCAGAGTCAAAAAACGCTCTGCTTAATTCTTGAGGTTTTTTATTTGCCATTCAGCTTACATCAGTGTTAACATCTACTGAGAAATGCAGCCATTTACAATTTGCAGTTCAATGTGTTACTTTAATTAGTATGAAAATTAAAGGGCAACTATAGGCCAATGTGAATGATTATGGAAATACATGTGCATCACATGCTATGCTCTCATTTAATTAATCGTCTTGTAAACTATATCAAGCACTTTAAGTCAGTTGCTGAGTATAACAACTCTATTTTAAATAACAACTTAATACTTAACAGGATGTGGAGAAAACACTAGCACACGACTGCTTCTCAAGTTTCAGTGTCTGAGATTTTTTTAAAGCTGACCCAAGTCAACCCAAAGAATGTTTAACACCCTGTGTCTGCACACAAGAAACTCTGTGATGTACAGACATTCAATTACATTTTTTTAAAAGTGAGAAATATTTTGCAAAATAGCAATTTTAGAAAACTAATTGGCAGCAGCAAACTTAAGAGTCAAAAGCCAAAAGCTAGAGGGGACCATTTACTACAGTAACTCTAGTCAAGGAAAATGAAAATAAAGGCATCTTTGTTTCTCAGTCAAATTAGCTGATTAAGAAATAAAACATTTTAACATGCTTTAAATGCAGCATTAATTATTTATATGTAAAAAATTAAAGCCAGGTTCCATGAATTACACTTTGTGTATGTGAATTGAATGTTACGGGAATACTAATCCTTTTACATTCATGCCTTACTTCATTAGGCAAAAATAAATATTAAGGGCTCTATTCATTCAAAATATTCTTATGCATTCAAGTCACACCTTTTCTAAGGCTTTTTTATTTTTTTAAAGAGAGTAACTTACAGCACTGATTTTTAATTATGATTCAGAAAAAATTATGTACTTCTACGGGATGGGCACTAGTAAACAGATATGTTTACCAAAAGGCCAAGGATACAATGGTGGGTTTTGCTTGCCATTGGTGGAAAAGTTCAGAGTAAACCATATTGTATGGTCTCAAAGCTGGTGTAACATAGGAAATCAGATGCATTACTATCAGGGAAGCTCTGAAATCTCAGAACCTTTTTTCCTATAGATTGGTTAGTAAACAATCTCCTCACTCCCCCACGCCCCTCAGTTTATTGTTTCCAGTGACTGGGCAGTGCTTTATTCAGGTGAATGAAGAAAATAAGGTGATTTACTCATGCAGATGTGTTCAGGGATGTATTTTTATATTTCCCATATGTCCATTTCAGCAATGGTGTGTCCCATGCTTGGCTCCCTGGGGAGAGAGTCCAACCACTGAAGCTGCACTGATCTGTGGGATGTGATTAAACACCCACTGGGACTGAAGCTGGGACCATCAAAGTCGGTTGTCTGCATTTTTTTGAACGCTGACCCATGAGTTAAGGAGCTTGTGCATTAATTAATTGTTTTGCTAACACTTATGTGAAAAGAAGTAAGAATTGAACTCTAGTTTGTTTCAGCTTCTTTCCTCGGGTGTTTTGTTGTTGTTTTTTACTGACTGAAGAGAGGAACAGCTAGAACTGTGCAATGATGATCATGTTGAACTTTCAAAATAATTAGAAGATTCACTTAACATTAAAGTAATAACTTTAAAGGAGAAGAGGGTTGGAGAGGGGGAGAGAGAGAGAAAGGGGAGGGAGAGGTTGGGTGGAAAGCAAGAAATTATGAAAAAAGGGTTGCCCAGAAGCTTGCAAATTGTCAGCTGGCTGAATTTAAATAAACTTTAGGGAAAAAAATATATTAGGAAGTAGGAGGTGTCAGATGGTTGGGTAAGATTGATGTATTTAATAGTTTAGTTAATATGGATCAACATCTGCCTTTAGTTACATCTGCACAACCCCCTGACTTCAGCAGTGTTGTACTTTTGCAACCAAGTTTGGACTGATGTTTTTAAATAGGCCCCAGTGCAGAATATCTGCAGAGAGCCTGCAGTGCTCAGTGCTGGTGTAATCAGGCAGCTCTGGAGAGAAGGGGTAATACAATATGTTATTGTTTCTCATGTAATTTTTAAAATACATTGAGGAGTAATATATTTTTTATAATAGGGTGCTCCCTGTCTCTTTAAGCAACTGTCAGATGTAGGATGTCCTCGTGCCAGAATGCTACGGTCTGCTCCCTCTGTGCAATTGTTAATTAAATCCATCCCTTATTGTAGAGCCTGCCTAGTCTCTTACCCATTCTGCTTATCTGTGATACCAGATGATGCTCAGTAATTCATGGCCAACCTGCTCCCACCTTCAATAGGGCCTCCTGTGCACTGACCTTAACCAGCTTCACCTTTTCATTATTCCCAAGGAGAACAGAGTCCCGAAGGTAAGAGTTTATCAACTTTTCCTGTTGACCAGATGACAGTTCAGTGATAAATAAATGGAGTGTGCTTGAGCTGGAGGCCTCCCACACACCATCACTCCCTGTCCTCTGGCTCCTGCTGCCTGCCTGGACACAGAGCTGTGCATGGAAAGGGGACTGTCCTCAAAGGGCACTGCTGGCTTCACTGCTGCTGGCAGGCAAAAAACACCTTTGCCTATCCAGGTAATGCTACTCTGCCAGTCATCATGTCAGCTGAAAAGTTTCTCTGCTTGCTATTGGGCTATGTCACCTGAAAATCTCTTTTCCCCAGTGCTAAGGCTGATATACAGGAGCTCTGGTAGGAATATTTTCATAGCTGACAAGCTGTTTCCCATGAACAGTGTCAAAGATTTAAAAGCCACTTCTGCAAATAGGACTTTCTGGCAAATATAGTCTAAGCAAATCTTCTATTATTACCACATGACTAGAAATACTCCTAGAGTTCTCCTGAAAATGGGTACTGTACCAGCAGAAAGCAATATTCTGTTGGCCTGTACGTTGCCTCAAGGGTATTTACTATGGTAATAAGATCAGTAATTCATCTCCTAAAATCACTGGGAGTACAAATGCTTATTTAAGTAGATGGTATCTTGATTACAACTGAGCTGGGAGAGTTCTTAAAGCAGCCTGTTTAGGCTACAGATCTTTTAAAGGCAAAGAGCTGGTAAGCACAAGAACATCGTGTTTCATAGCTACCTTACATTTTCAGCAATTCACAGAGATGCACAGCACATCCCTTGACAAAACAGGCATGTACAAATAAGTCAGGAAATTATGCCTCTTGAGTGTCATTTTTCTTTTTTCTTTCCATAGAACTGTTAACGAAAAGATAGATAAATCTCTCTATCTAAATGGTTGGTTAGAACAAAGGAAACAGAGAGAAAGCTATGCTCTAACAGCACATAGGGCCATTTGAACCCCATTGTCCTGGGAGATGCAGTACCAACATCAGTTAAGACACAGCATTGACCCAGAAAAACATAAAGGGAAGAGATCTGGAGGTAAAATGATTTGCTTCATCACAGAGTAGGCCAGTGTCAGAGAAGTGTCCTGTGTTCTTGAGACTCTTGCAGCCTACCATCTGCTAGTTCACAAACTCAGCAGGCTTCTTCTCTGGAAGTCCTGGAGACAGAAGCTGCCAGTCTTGCTCAACTGCTTTTATTTGTTTACAAATCTGATCAAAGAAACCATGGGTTTATGACAAAGGCAAAGTAATGGTAGTTTAAAGATGTTCTAATCCCAAACTCTATCACAAAAGTGTTCACAGAAAGGCTGACACAATTCAGAGATACAGAGATTCATCCAGTTGGTTTATTTGAGGAAAAACATTGTCTGATTTCTGAGAATCCAAAAGCAGTGCCCATAGCCATGTGCCAGTAAAGTCTCAGGTGATCCATAGTATTTCACATTGGTGATGTGGCATTGAAGGTGAATTGCAGAAGAACAGAGCTAAAAGTTGGTAAAACAGATGTTCTCTAGTTTGCCAGGAAGCCTGAGCTCTTAATGAGGACATGTGACTGAAATGGAAAGCATTAGCAGTTTCCCTGCTGAATGTTGTTCTCTGCTTTAAATTCATTGATACCACTCCTTCTTTGCACAGTTATTAAGTTGAATATCACTGAGGTGTGTGCATATTTGATGAGAGAAATAGTTGTTTGTGCTCTTTATATATTTCAGAAATTAAGATTTTTCAGTAGGCATGATTCTGCCTTATGAGCCAGAATTTTGCCTCTAATTTTTTCTGCAGTTTTGAAGTTGCATTTGAAATAATTTCACCAGCCTGATCACTGTTGTCAGACAGAGTACAGATGCAAATGAAACTAATAATTTTTGCTGAAGTTCTCTAGATTCCACCAGAATGTATGGAATTTTCTTAACAGTGCTTAACACTTATGTAGCAATTTCCATCCTCGGTGACAAGCTTATTAATCAATTAAACACCTCTGCAAGGAGCATTGATATGTATTTCTATTAGAGTGTGAAATTTAAAATGTATGGATGTGCTCTGAATTGTTGGTCAAATAGCCAAAGAAATCTCGGTTTTGAATTTGTAAGTTCGTGGTTTCTGTTCCCTGATTAGACCAGACTCCTTTGACACACAGACCCCTTTATGTATTCAATAGATCAAGCTCCACTGGGTTTAGAGCCACACATCAGCATGGCCATACTCTGACTTTGAAATGTGGCGATAACAGAAACATTTTCTATAATTGCTGCCTAGAGGACCTGAGATGGGGATACAGCACACTGCTGTGATTTGCTCTTTGCAGCTTTGTTAAGAGTTGCAGGAGCTGGAATGTGTGTTTCCAGTGCACACCAAAGAGGGCTGTGTTAAATGACCAATGCCTTTTTTCATGCTAATAAGTGTGACCCTATTAGGATAACAAAGAAGTCAATCCTGATACAGCGATGATAATTTTGTCGAGAGTGAAATCCATTGGATTCCCTCACCTTTCTTCAGTGCCTGCTCTTGTAAGACACATGGTTCTGCTGGTTAGCTCTCCTTGCAAACAAGAAAGTGTCAGATGAGAGTGCTTTCTGCTTGCTACATCCTGGGAAAAAAAATGTATTTCTATCCAATGGGCTTGGTTTGGGAAATGAGTTTTGCTTAATGTTACCAGCTCTGCAGAAGCCACCAGGACAAGTGCAGTGAAAAAGGACTCCTTTAAAGGGTGTAACGAAAGACGAACCATTTCCGTTGGTGACTGGAGGTATATCAATAAAAATCAACTCCTGCATATATCAAGTAACTGATAGCAAGTTTGAAAGCTTTTTCACTTCCCTCTTAGTACCATCCAACTGCAATAAAACAATGGATTTCTCGGCTACCCTTGCAGATACTCACTTTCCCCATCCCCTATACTGCATGTAAGGAGAGCTTCAAGAGTTCTTTTTAAAAAGTACAGGGAATTTTTTATTTTAAAGGTGAAAATGTCTCATTGTTTTGCTCTGTTGGTAGGCAGCCTGGGAGACTGTCAGCAGTCAGGCTTAAATCAGCCTGCTCAGGGGTGACAGCCCTGATGTGCCCTGTGAACCAGGAGAGGAGCTTTTGGGATGTCTGAAGAGAAGACACCAAATGACAAGAGCTACCTAAAAATTCACCCCTCTGGCAAGTCCAGCAAACTTCATCCCTGTGCTGGGTAGCTTGACAGGACAGAGCAGGGCTATGGGCCAAGCAGGGCAGGCTCCCACATACGTTGCAAGGTACAGGCTGGAGTCCCATTCTTGCTGTCTCCTCAATAGTTAACTCCCTTGGTACTGCCCATGGATTGGGATTGAGGCTTGTAGCTGCTTCTGTCCCTCATGGATGCTGAGTCTGGCCCCTCAGAGGCATCTGGTGTTTGGTCTTGTGCTGTTAACAGGAACCGATTGCTCCTATGGAAAATGACTCTGTTTTGAGGAATTGTGCATCCAGATGCTGGGAAGCATTCATATCTAAAAGCAATATATGAGTTTTATATGAGTTTGTATGAGAAGTATTTTATGGGTTTTCATGACCAAACCTCTATCTGTTTCATTGCCTCATATCATGAAGCCTTGTGTCAGCTACAGGGAGCCTACAAACCTAGGAGACGTCAAGGGCCTTCTAGAAACTCTGAGTTTAAATTTATATTTGGATGCTGTTCCTTCTCACAAGAGAAGGACATCCAAGTTCAAGACCTAGGATTTCAAGACTTGGGAAAGGACCTGGAAAATACCAAGGTATTTTCAGCTTTGTCCATGCACAGACTGTTTGGAAATTGATTCCAGCTACGAGGCTTGGATTTGGATCTGGGTCCAAACAGTTCTTAATTCAAAGGCAAGACATTTATCCTACTGATGTCAATGTGATTTCTATCACTGGCTTAACTAGATGAGGGTCTATGCTGTGTTTAAAACTACAGATTTTTAGTTTGACCTATAGGTAACACAAAGATAGGTATTAACTGGGAAGTCTAAATTTCTGGAAGTCTCTCTCTCTCAGTAGTTCTTATTAAATTCACTACTCCAGCATAATGTAGCTTTCTGTTCTAATCATAGCACTGCTATACTTGGGCATGGCACATCAAAGGGGTTACCTTGCTCTCATAGCAGAATCCTCCTTAGATTCACTTACTCTAGGGACCCACACCAGATTTCCCCGGTTCTGCACACATGCCAGATTTTCAGCTCCCTTTTAATCTTTGACAATTTGAATTTATATGGAAAACTTACAGGTGACAGTCTGGCTACATTGAAACAAGCAGTATAGAAACCATGTCAGAACAGTCCCTGAAAGTCCTACGATGTGCTTAAAGCATTTCAAGAGAACCCTTGATCCAAAGTATCAAAGGGTTACAGTAAGATCAAGAAGAATTAAAGCTGATGGTGTGCCAGAAATCACGTGCAGCACAAGGTCATTACTCACCCTCGTTAAAGTGGTCTCAGTACTGTGGCCTGATCTGAAGCTTAATTGAAAAGTTTCAAATCATGCATTATAACGAAGACAAGACAGCCACTGCCCATTCCACGACTCCTGCTAAAAAAGGCAGATCAGTAATAGGGCAGAAATCTAATTGCTTGAGGATAATCAAGGCCTAATGAGGTATCCACTTCAGCCTTTCAAAGGTGGAGGAACCTCTTCCTGGCACTGGAGAGAATGCAAGGGCTGATGTGAGCAGGTTCCTGCATCCAGGGAACAAGGCATCTGACCAAAGTAATCACCGTCCTTGGCAGCACAGGGAATATCAAGGGTGACACAATATCTGTGGTGTGGGTTTGCAGCAGTACGAAAGGTCAGTGCCGTGGCCAGGCAAGCCTCTTCTCAGTTGCCAACTTTTGCAATAATTTTCTGTTACCCCACACCTTGGCCCAAAGTGATCAAAAGGAACCCATCACGTCTGAATTATTAGTTGTTTTAGGAACCAAGAGAGTGGCAATAGGAGATATGTGACTGCTGATGTTATCAATTTTCCCTAAAAATTCACAAAACCCCCAAAATTCGTTGCTGTTCAACTTAAGTGTGATAACAAACTGCAAGTCACAATTATCGAAAGAAATCAAGTATCTACTTGCCATCTTCCTCTTTATTCTTTATTTTATCTGTTCTAGCAGAGAGGTCAGGGCCCATATCCACATGATTATCTCCACATCCAGCTGCCAAGTTGTGAAAGCTACTCTTCCTGGACTACTGCTTGGGCAGCTGTATTAAAGGGTTTGCATATACCTCTGCCCAATGAGCAGTTAGAGTGGAATCACCTTTCAGTCTGCAGGAGCTAAATGCTTTTTCTACTTTTTAAAATAGTAATTTTAAGCAATTTTAGCCCATATCTGTAGGATGTGCTTTTGTCAGGAGAGGGTGTCTCTCCAGATTCATATCTGTTTGCTGAGCATGTTTGCTTGCCATTTCTAATCTCTCCTGTTTTGATAAGATCTCCCTCCTGTCTTGAAATATGCTAGCCATGGAAAGCTAGACTAAATAAAAACATTTAAAGAGTTTTGGATTCAGTGACAGAGAGCAGCCTTCAGTGATAGATTTGCTTAAAAGCATCATACTCAATGACAACTTATAAAAATTATTTAGCGCCATGGGACATTTTCTGTGGCCTTCAAGTTCCTCCCTAATTTTAAGTGTCTTTAAAATCAAAGTACCTACTTTCTTTGCTATGAATCCTACTTTAATTTTCTTTTGTTTTTTTCATGTAATTTCCTTCAACTTTAAACATGCAGCAGGAAAAGGATGCTAACATAAAGGAAAAGTTATATTAAAATAATTAAACCCCATTTGTGCAAGTCTTTGGATAGCTCTCTTAAAGACCTTGAGAGGTGCAACTGGCTTCATTGGGACACCCTTGGACTTAGCATTAAACCATGTGTTTTGCTGATGTGAGACCTTTAATATATGACATATTGCATCAGCTCTACAAAATATTACTTGTTGGCTGACAGCCCTGCTTCTGTCTGTTGCTTGCAAATTAATATTGTAAGTTTGTGTGTGTAAAAAGGTTGTCATCACCAGTGCCCGTGGTCACTGCAAGCTGCACCCACCAGCCTGAGCACTCTGCATCTGTGCTTTCCTCGAGAGGTATTCATGTGTTAAGTTGCTGGTGCTGCCCATGGAAGCAGTGACTGAGCAGACCTGCCTGGGGAGGAACCAGTGCCACCTTTTTTCCAGATCTCCAGGCCCAGCAGTGGAGGATGGGGCACTGCCAGCTGCTGCATGAGGACTGGAGCCAACAGTGAGAAATTCAGCTTGTACCAGGCTGAAGGTACAGTGTCAAGAGGCATTTCTTGATATATTGTTTCTTGTTAGCAACCACTGATTGATTTAGCCATTTACAGGATTTTTTTATTCATTTCACTTGTATATTAATAAGAACAAAATACAGATGGAGGGATGCCTAGTGTGTCTTGGGATCAGGTACCTGCCTACTCTTCTCAGGAGTCTGCAAACCTCAGCGAGGTCTGATGATTTTGAATTCAGGGTT
The DNA here is from genome assembly GCA_037013685.1 of Acridotheres tristis. Taxonomy (NCBI): domain Eukaryota; kingdom Metazoa; phylum Chordata; class Aves; order Passeriformes; family Sturnidae; genus Acridotheres; species Acridotheres tristis. Next base: position 15,809,456 of record CM072895.1, read on the forward strand.
GCATTTTCCTCATCTGTTCCTGGCAATATAATTGCCTGCTCTTTCTGTACCATTCAGACAAGAGGTCTCATCTTGCGATACCTTAGGTTAGAGATAGTTGAGCCTTAATTTGTCTGTTCTACAGATACTCTGCACGTGTGCATGCAGTGTGTGTGAAGCGCCATAGACCATGGACTGCCCACTGCTGATTTGGCTATGAAGGATAAGAAAACCATCCAAAGAACTCGCTATTGAGGAGGAGCATGAAAGTGAACCTTGTGACCAATATGCAAACTCCTTTGTTTGCTGAGTTTTAAGTAATGGGGGGAAGAAACTTCTGATTTTTTTAACTGTAGATATTGGAATCCATGTAGCAAAAAATAGGGTAGTTGAGTTATCAGTAGCTGATGAAAATATGAGAAGAGTAATTATTGTATAGTCCTATTAATAACATTGTAACGTGGCTCAAAAGGGAAAACAGAAAGTTGCCAAAGTGAGTCCAGTGAGTTACTTCAGGGGAGAAACAGCTTCTATTATATGAATCAAAATATCAGCTTGTGTGCTTAGCAGAGACCTCTGGACACTTATGGAAATTCAAAACAATTCCGTATTTCCCAGTCCAAGATGGAATTAAAGTGTTGTAAAGCTTCCCTGGAAGCCAACATTTATCTATTATATAAGCATATTTAGATTTCATTTTGAAATGGTTGTTAAAGGCTATCCTTTGGCTGCACTCTATCCTTCTTTCTAACTTTTCTTTTAATTGTTGAACTCTGAGATTTTTATGCTAAAAAGAATGTACTTTCAGAACCAGAAATATCTGAATGACCAGTTACAGCATGTACTAACCCTGAGAGATATCCATTGAATCTGCTCCCCTCCTCCAGTTTATTTGCTGTTTTTACAATCATGCCTTGCATTAATGTTCTGCACTTAGCTAAACTGTGTGTGTTATGTTTTAGATGTATTTTTGTTTTGTCTAAAAAATTTTCGAACTGGCATTAAGTATTCAAGATGTAACCTCTGTAGCAGAAACTAGTTATCAGATTCATATAAAATAACTGGGCAATAGAAATACCTCTGAGCAGAAGGCTTTTTTTCCCCTTAGAATTAACTTAGAGGGAATTTAATGCCTGTGAAAGGTGCTGGATTGCAACATCAGAGAACTGAAGCTGCTATTTAACCACAGAGCGGTTACAGGATAGGAGATGGCTTTACAAGATTCCCCATGAGGGTTGACAAAACATTTGTCTCAGGTCTGGTGCCTTTCATCTAGCTGGAACAACCAAGCTTTCAAGTGTTGGTAACAGTTGCTCTCAGTTTGTTAGCTTTCACCTGGGTGATGGAGAGAGCTCTTGTGTAAAAAAGGAGGGGATCTTACTTTTGTAATAGCTGGGTAACATTTATAATACGAATAAACCTAAAAGACTATAGATTTACTACAGCTGAGCTGGCACATCATTGTAAGGAGCTGTTAGAGTAACAAATTCAAAGCACCAGGTGCATCCATGCTGTCCCTGCCCTGTGCCTCAGAGGCAGGTAGAACTGGAAGGGAAGGAAAAGGCAGACTCTGGGACCCACACCGTGATGCACGTTCTGCCACCAGCCCTGCAGTGCCCATGGGCATGGTGCCACTGTTCTTGGACCACTTCAGAGAGACTCTCAGACCCAAGTTTGCATCTTTTGCATTCTCTTGCCCCCTGTTTATCAGAGGAAAGAGAAGAATGGCAGGCTCTAAGCTGGAACTATGCCAGGTTCAGGGTCCAATTCTTATATTGTCTCTTTTTTTCCCTCAACATTTCCAGAATAGTTCTCTCTGAAGGCCATGTATGGTGTCCATAGTTTGAGTTGTAGGTCTCAGAAGTCAGGTTACTATTACACAGGTACAGACAATATCATGTGTGGTAGTCTTGCCAGCTGCAGAAGACACTGAAGACCATTTCTCATGATACAGGATATGCTTCAATTTATATTTTCTACTTAGTTAAATTAATATGTTAGGTGTTGATGGTTTTTACTGACTTCACAAGGAGGGAGAGAAGGTGGTGGCCTCAGGGTAGTTCTAATTTCACCCAAAGGGAGAGACTTTCATAGTATTGCCTGCCTCCCCTGAGCTCATCAGGAGAAGCAAATCACCCTTTTGGTGTGTTCCATGGGCCTGGTGTCACAGGCCCACATGGGACATGCAGCAGGCTCTCACAGCAAGGCCAGCTGAAATACATCCATGGCTGAATGGACCAATGGACTTGTCACTGTAACACAAAGTCAACTTATGCATAAGCCCCTTAGGAACCAGTTAGAAGTTTTTTCCTGGGAAGCCACATTCTTCTGCTAGTTGTGGTATGTTGGACAGAGGCTACATTCCCTCACACTGAAATTTCCTGTATTAGCACTGCACAGGAGTGGGTTTATTTTGTATTCCTTGAGATTTCTGAGCTTCATGGGTTTCACAGCCTTTATGCACCATGAAACAAAGATCTGGTTTCTACTGAGGCATTGTAGAAAGGATGAGCATCTGCTGACTTGTTGATCTTCTGAAAACTGAGGCCGTCCAGGATCAGAGGTGAATCAGTCTGGGATCATTTCACTGAAGACTGAGGTATTAGTGACACAGCTCACATGCAGCTCACATATGCTTTTTGCACTAATTTTTAGAGCTAAAAGAAACATTTCCTTTTCCTCTTGTCAATTTAGACCCTAGTGTACTGCTGAAGGAGCTCATGTTGCTTCTGTTTTTGCAGGAATACGGTGATTACCATCTGTAAAACACTAAACTAGGCCTAGGCACGGGCATCCTCCTTCAACATTTCCCATCCTAAATAAGCTTGTCATCTTCTGGGCTTGTGGGCTCAGGACCATAAAGGCAATGTCATAGGTTCACTTGTGATGAGAGCTTTTAGAGAGGCCTGTGGAATCTCTCTTTTCTATAATTCATGTGACTCCAGCCCAGCTGTGCTATTCCCCCTTCTTTACTTAATCAAAATTGCATGCCATACATACAACCCCCCAATTTACAGCTTTATTGAAATGGAGACAGATTATGTAAGACTTTCTGCATTAAAATGTGTAATAAGTTACATTATATTGAGTCTTGTGGAAGAGTGGAAAATCTCTGTTTGGTTTTGGAAATAGTTTATAGAGCTATTTAGATGCCAAGTTTTTCATTGTTCTACTAATGTCTTCCTGGTCTGCAAGGTTTTAAAAGATATAGCTAAGAAATTTTGCACTGTGGTGTTGTCAGTCTCAGAGTTTCACAGGAAATAAAGTGGCAGATGTGATTCTGTAGAACAGATTTCCCCAAATTGCCCAAGCCTAACTCTCCACCTCTCTCCTTTTATGCACTTCCCCACCTTAAACTGCTCTTACTGAGTCAGTTTGCCAGGGATTCTGAGTAACTGGTGAAGCGGACCGAAATGCTCCATTTTTCCAGTATTTGTATTTTATGACTATTCTACATTATTGATTTACAATTTTTTCAACCTAAGGATACTCTCTACCTTAATTGTATGCTAACATTTTTGTAACTAACATTTTTGTTTTGTGAAGGATTAATATTATGGAACTGTAGGCCTACCTCAGCCATCTCTTCCCTATACCTGCAGCCCAGAAAACTAATTGGTTTTTTCCCCAGTGTGACTCTTTGGCTTCCCAGCAGGCCAACATGAATTTTCAGCATTGTCACAGAGCTCCACAAACAACCAGTCGAACTTCCCCCACCCAAACCTTCCCAACAGTCTCCTTCTTTTATATCCTTACATTCTTTTTCATTAAATTTGCCTTGGTAATCAATATGTCCCAAACCTGTGGAGTGTCTTGGTGGGAAATTTCATCAGCATCCCCCTAAAGGAACACTGCTCTGCTCTTATGTCCCTGCTGCAGATCCCTGTGAAAGAGGATGCCAGAGCACTGACTGATCTCATCTCTCCCAAGCACTAATTTAATTTGCAAAGTGTTGTGGTTTTTTTTTTTTCCTAAAGTGTGTGAACTTTTCTTACTCTGTGCTCTTGAAACATGACTCTGTGCTGTTTTCATCTGTGTGGCCTCAGTATGTATCTTGCCTTTGCATAAAATCCTTCAAAGCTGTGGCAAAGATGGTATGAAAAGAAATAGCTGTTCAAGCAACGAAATTAAATTTTCTATGGGTCCCACTGATCAGAAGTTTGCAGTAGTCCTTACTAGTGACACTCTTATTGGTGCTAATGGCCAAGCCACCACACTTGGGTGGCTGTGTATAGAAGCTTTGTCTTGACCACTGAAAACCAACTGAAGGTAAAGCAGAGCAGTGGGACACAGCTGAGCTGTGCTGCTGTTCACAGGTACAGAGCCAGGCCATGGCCTATGTGCTCAGGCAGGGGGCTGGTGATATCCTGCTGTGTAAATACAAACAGAACCATGGTAGTTTGTAATTTTCATTGAATTCTTAGTTTTTTTTCCTATCCAAACTTCATTATTATTATTATTATTTGTGTTTGAAACAACCTGGCCTTTAAATCTATAGTTAATACTGCTCTGTGCATTATCTTGGCCAAGCTGGAGTTTGAATTTCTTGTTTAAAATTCCCCTTGTTTTATAATTTCAGCTGAATAGGTTTAATGACATCTTGTTGTGAGCCATGGTGCTGTACAGTAGGCTGCACATCACTGAGAAGCTTCAGTCTAGAGGTAGCTGCACTTCAGTGCCAAGGGAAATAATAACAGGATAGATGGAAAGCATCTGGGATTGATGTGGTTTAAAGGTGCTGTTCATGCAAGCTATTATCAAAGAGGGAGTTAGGGATGAGATTATTCTTAAAATGCAGGTGCTCTCATGCTTTGTCTGACAGATGTGTTCCAACAGTGTTTTGAATTCTGTTTAAATTTTGAAAGAGCTAAACCTTCAGGCTCTTCTCTTCCTTTCTTAAATTCATTTCCCTGTTTAGATGAAAAAGAAGCATTTTGCAACTTACTTTAAACTTTCTTCAAAAGAACTGCTGGAAAAGGACCATTTCATGTGAAGCACATAAGCTATAAATGAGTGTTAAGCACAGCAGAAGAAGTGATTTTAAATGTGCTAATGGACAGACATTACAGTGTAGGAATTTACCTAAGAGAAAACCTGAGATGTAGAGGGCCTGCCAGGTGAGGATAAAACCCCAGTAAATGAGCCAAATGATAGAAAAGTATTACCAGACCAAAGAGTTGTACGTGTGAAATAAATACTGAAATGGGGAAATAGTGCCAGCAAAGATACTGAAAGATGGAGAACATTTTGGTTAAGTGATGCAGGACCGTGTACACACAGCCCATGTTGAAAATGCAAGCTCTTAGGAGGAGATCTCTCTCTCTTTTTTGCTCTCTCCTTGCCTCATTTTGATATTTTTCCCCTGCTCATGACAGTAACGTAACAGAATTTACAGCATTAATGGGCAAAGCTCCTTCCATGTAAATGTGCCACAGACTTTGTCATAGTGCTCTGTCACATGTTTTCAGGTGTGTACTTACCTCAAAATTTCCAACAAACTCTTTTCCTCAGATAATTTTTGATTAATTTTGTAGGTCTCCTGGCTGGTGGTTGGTTTCTCTGGCTGTGTGAAAGTAGCAAAGCAAGTGGGTTGAGGTTTGCATGATTTGTGAAAAAAGGGAACAGACTAAGAAAAAGAAAATACCCCAAAGGAAAGAAATAATGGGCAATATATTTCCTTTTGAACTTTTTCAAATCAGCCTCTGGAAAAGGTGTCATAAAGCCCCCAAAATGAGTAACAGTGCAAGGACAAAGAAAACTCTGTTACAGATGTCCCTGCAAGTCTATGAGCAAATTGTTTTTTTCTAAATAACTCCAGAACATTATATGGCCTTAACAAGTTTCCCAGGACAGGAACTCCTAGTTTATTACTTGCTCACATTGTCATCAGAAATTAATTTTGTCCCTGAAAGACAAATTGGCTGGTAGCTTATGAAGTTAAATGGAAAGAACAAGTGAGCATCTGTTTCTTCTGCATTTTGTCTCCTTGGTGTCTTACATATAAATGAATCAGAGTGTTCAAACTTAAATTAAGATCTTTGGCTAGATAAACAGTTAAAACTGGTTCCCATAGCTACCTCTCACACATAGCTGTGATTGCATTATAATCCCCTAGTAATCAGGTCTAAATGAAAGAAAGATGATAAGGGTGCTATTTTCAGTTTTCAGTACTGATTTTTATTAGCTCTCAATCAGATCAGGACTGCTTTGCCTTTCATCACATTGTGGCAGTGTTTGTAGAATCATTAGAGTAATAAAGTGTAAATCTTACCAAGGTGCATTTTTCTTGAGGTGTTTTATATAGCGAAAACTCTGAAGATTACATTGGCAGGTACAGGAAAGATTTGTTTCTGCAACTAAAGTGAGGATATAATGTATGCTATATTCATTTATTCTTTACCCAGGCGAATATCTAATGAATTACCTTGCTGAGGTAAAACAAAAAATAAAAATATCCAAAGAATCAGCCTGTCTGAACATGGTCCTAATATATTGTATATTGCCAGTACTGAGTTTAGTAGTTTTTTTAATTTGCCTTATTATCTTGTATCATATCTCTCCCTGTGCATTACCATCCACAAATGAATTACAGGCAGAACCACAAGCACTGCTATTACCAGCCTGCTGTTTTTAGTAAACTAGTGCAGCCCAATAAAACATCATGTTGCAGCAATATATAAGTATTTATTGTAGACTAAATTTCAGCTAAACAAAAGCACACAGGGAGGCCTGATCCTACTTCTAGGAGAGGCAGTGGCTCTGCTCGAGTTTGGCTCATACATTGTCTCACCTGCACCCTTGATTTGCAGTATCCTTTGAGGTAAATTTTACTTAATGACTTTACTTTTAAATTGTTCCTGGCTGCCAAATTTAGAAAAGATTTCATACAACCTCCAGAGGAGTTCCTGGGTGTTTCTGCAGGCAGAGCTATCCTTTAGCACAGAAATTGCTTTGTGTGGTGTTGTAGGATTGTTCACAGAGTTTGCAGGTGTGCCCCACATTTGCAATTAACTCCCAGTTTAATACTGGAGTGATTTTACTTTCCCACAGACTTTTTTTTAATATCTGGTGAATGTTACTGTAGCATAGCTATTAAAATGCCTTCCCATTTTAAATATTTGAATTTTATGTATTCTGTATTTAAATGAGTAGTAAACTGTCTCAGTACTACCGTGTTAGATAGTTACAGTCATGCACACAACTGCAGGAGTATCAGGTAGCAACAGCAATTAGTCAGAAAGCTGAAAAAGGATATACAAACAACTGTCTGGTTTTCTGATTGATTTTAATGTACCTGATACAGGATCAATACCTGATATTGACCTTATTATGTTTTACTTGCCTTTCTATAAAAGGTGGATCTGTTCAGCCATCAGATAATGGTGTTCATATAGTTCATTCATCAAACTCTTATACAGCTTCTGATGTTAGGACATGGAATACTTTAGGAAAGGGTATACAAATTTTAAGGTATACAAATTTATACCTGAGGTAATTAGGTACTGGCATTCACATCAGGCAAAAAAAGAATAAATCTGTTTATATGATATTATAGATAAGGAAACAAAATTTATGTTTCAAATTTTAATCTATTAAGACTTCTAAGATGCAGAGAGATTCTCAGTCAAAAATGATTCATTTCCTACTAATATTTTAAACTGCAAAAAGCCCAAATTCCAGTGCTCTTTCAAGGGAAATAGGCGAAGACAGCATTTTGGTCAGGAAGGTTTTGTGTGTGTTTGTATGTTGACACACAAATGTAATATGTCTGGAAGATGTTGCTATGGCTAATGACACAAAAGAGAGTAAATTGCAGAGCCTGATTATCAACAGATAACAAGACATTCTGTATATAAATAAATGCTCAGCATCAAAATCCATTATTGGATTAGCTATATAATCATGTTTTAGGCTGTAAGTCTGTGCTGACAAATGAACACTTTTCATTTGGCTCAAGGTCCTCATCAGCAACGGAACTAATTTTACATTCTCACCCATTAAGTGAATAAGATGTGGAAAAAGCTGTCTGCTTTTTGAAGTGTAAATTTGCTGCTACAGGCTGTGTAGACCAAAGCTCTTTTGAAGCAGTGAAATGAGATCATCTCTAGGGACATGTGAACCTGACAAAGTTTAGGTCATTTCTGTGGAAGGTATGGGTGGGGGGGAAGCCATTTGGATGTGGTTTCAGTAGTGACTTATATGGGGCAATTTGGAAGATGCTGAACTTTACAAGCTCTTTGTTCAAATTTGTGAGAGGACTTGAACTAGAAGCACAGATGCAAACTTTCAGCCCTCAGAAAGAAACCTCCATAAACATTGGAACTGGGTAGTTAGCCAGCACAATTTGTGAGTGCTAAGCAGGCTATGCGCTGAGCCTCTCCTGCAAGTCAGTTTTATGGGTTGGATACTTCCCATGCATTCCCCTACATACACCCACACAAATACAAATGAAGATCCAGGACCTAAAGGGGACCATTTTCTTGAAAAGGCACTAGGGGTGAAGGAACTAGACCATCACATCTCACTTTCCAAGTGCCCCAGGAGAGAGGAAGATCACAGGTCTGTCCCTCATCTGGTTGAAAGCCCCATAAATTGCAGCATGGCACCAGCTTTGCCCTCTGGAAGCCCCTGGGCACGGGCTGTGCCTGTAAAAGAGAGGCATGGTGGGCAATGAGGGCAATGGACAGAATGGGAGGGGACTCCTCAGAGGGCTCAGTAAGGATCCCTGTGGTCAGCAATTGGGGAAAGATTGTAGTAAACTCCGGGGAGCAGTGTTGTGATACACCACTGTTCAAGCAAGGGTGATGAAGATGTTGCTGACATCAGCTTAGAACAAGAGTCTCATGAAAATAATTTAACTTTTTAGATTTCCAGACATACAAAGCAGTGTTTAACCACTGTTTAAGATCATGACAAAAATATCCCCAAGCTGTGCTGTATGCTTAACCACAATGCTTTTCATTTGCAAACCAACAAAAAATTCAGATAGGTTTGATTGTTCATTTTTTAATTTGATTCCACCCTCTTTGCTTTGTTTGCTCACTGTGGAACATGCTTGCATGGCTTAGGCTCTTGGTCTTCCTTCAAAATTGTGCAGTTGTTTCATATACCACTTCCTGATTTCTTGTAGCCCACCAGTGATCCATGGACTAGATGCTAAGAAACACTGTGAAAACCCTGTACTCACAGTGCTGTGTGGCTATAATGAAACTAAAGGAAATTACAGAAAGTCCAGGCTGGCATATTTGCAAGCAAAAATAAACCTAGCCCATGATATGCCCCTGTGTGAAATGAGTTAGTTAAGTCTTAATTCAAGCACCTTGAGCATATGGTTTTGAAATTGTTTTTCTAAGAGTCATGGCTATCAAAGAAAAAAGATGTTTGTCGGGCGCTTGTATAAAGCGACAACTTTTAAAAAAATATCCTCTAGGCATACATTTGCACGGCTTTCACCCTTGGTGTGTTTTGGCCAAATGTACTAATATTGTGGAGGAACATCTGACCAGCAGAACTGAACAGAAGCTTAGGTGGGTAACCTCTGTGAAATCTTCACCTGAAAAATAAACTGAATAAAGGCAGCTGAAAGCAAGGTTTTCACGTCCTTCCCTGAGCTCAGCTTTCCAACTTTGCTGTTGGTGGTGCTGTGCCCACCACCAGCTTCATTGTCGACTTGCCTGGACACATGAACAGGGGTTTTGGCCCTTGGAGTAGCCTCTCTGCAGTCAGCATCAATTATGCCAGACCTCCCCTTGCCTTTCCTTATCAAAACAAAGCTATAAATACTTCTCTGCCTCGATGTTATGAGAGTTAATGAGTTGACGTCTGCAAAAGACTTTCAAAGTATAAAATGTGTGGAAGTTCTGAGCACTGTGTTGTGGAGGTCTCCCTTTCCCCAGCTTAAGGCAGAATGAGTTAAAGTTAGCCAAAGGGGATAAGAGAAACAAGAGAGACTTTATGAGTCTACCAGGGAAAAAGGAAATACTGGAGAGAAAATAGACCCATTAGCAAATGAGGAAGGAGATTAAGTTAATTATGATTTTAAAATGGATGAGCATCAGAGCTGCTTTTTTTTTAAAGGAAAAAAATCAGTCCTGAACAAAAATAAGGACTGACAATTAGGAAGAAATAGAGGCTTATGAAAGCAGGGGTTTGATTAAAAAGTGAGGGGGAAAGAACTTGTAAAACACGAATATGTGTAAATGAGCAAGTCTAGATGAAACTCATCTAAAGAACAATGAGAAGCTAATTGATTTTTCCAAATATTTACCCATGGCAGATGAGGAAAAAGTCATATCAGGAAAAAGAAAAGCAACAGCAGCCTTAAAAAAGCTAATGATGTTTGGAAAAAGGATGCCAGTGATTATCTGCCAGTAAGTACTCATCTGTACTCAAAGCAAGAAGCACAACTGGAGTGAGCAGGCAAGCAACCTGTCTGTTGGGTTATGAAGCCAAGCATCACAATTTTTGGGTTATGAAGCTATGCTACACAAATGAGCTATCGTTACAGAGTTTCAAAATACACCAATGAGAAACCCAATACTTGCTGGGTCAGATCCAGAATTGCTGCTCTGCCTCTTTACACCAGCAGATCTATTTGCAACATCTGAACTTGAGTAAATCATTTGACAGAAATACCTTGCAAACTTGTGTTTGAGAAAATAAATCCAAATTGGCTTTGATAGGAAGGGTGTCATTTGGGCTGAGAATGGCAGTATGAGGCCACATAGAAAGTGATCTGAAGACAAAAATTAAAATAGAGTCTGGTTGTAAATATGTTATGATTATTTCAGCATAAAGAATGATTAAGACATAATTATAAAAAGAAAAACAAGTTACTGTGTGAGCAGCAGAACTAGGACACTCTGGTTCCTGATGTATTTAGATACTCTGGCTAGATTCTCAGGTGGCTGTGAAAGCCCCTCTGAGGCAGGAGTGGGCTGGCACCAATGGGTAGGGGTGCACTTCATGATATCTGTGATAGTCCTGTGTGTTTGAGCCCTACACAACCTCCAAATGCAACTGGGGTCAAATGACAAAGCTTTCCAAAAGTTCTGAGGAGGGAATTCAGAGACAGTGATCTCATTTGCCACAACCATTTACTGGGAATTCAGACTTTAAAATCTTGAAAGAAGGCAAATTCTGTCTGAAAACTGGAATGTCCCAAATTAACAAAATGCTCTGAATTTTGAGACCCTTCCCCTCTCCTTTCTCATTTCTAAAACACTGTGCCTACATAGATGTAGAACATAGACACAATAGCTGTAAAGTTCTTATTTTCATACCTACTTCTCAGCTATTACTTTAGAAGCTTCCCATCCCCCCCTGCCAAATGGACAAAGCATTTTTCCAAGGTGCTATTTGTTCCCTTTTAGTGTAAATGATTAAGGAAAAAGGAGTTTCTATACTGATTATTTTGAGATATATTATTTTTTAAAGGCAGTCTCTGGCTGTTGAACATGAACACCCAGCTATGATCAATAAAATTTCTCCTTGCAGAGAATGATGCTTACAGAACTTCAGAGAGGTTAAATTTGCCTGTTCTAGGGAGGGGATCAAAGCTCACTTACAGTTTATGATATTCAACCTTCAGTATAAAGCCAGGTCTGCAGAACCTCTTGAATATCATGTCTGTGTCTCTGTTGCTGCACTGGGAACTGAAGTGAGAACAAGGGCACTGTTTCTTGTCTGTTATTAAAAAGCATCACTGAGTTGCATGGGGTATCCAATAGATTTTTATATGAGGACAGAAGGATGCAACTTTTTTTAAGAATAATGTTATGGTCATTCCTTTTCATGCCCAACTGCTATTTTCTACTTGTGAATAGCAGAATTTTGAAAAGCTTCTAGCCTTGTTATATTTCACATGAATAAAAAAATGTGTCCTACATGGTTTCACACCAGTAGAGAGGTCACAACACACATGGACTGAGAAGAAATCCCCCTAAATAGCAGGAAATGTGTAAGTAACACCTCAAATATGGTTTTGAGAAAAGTGACTTAGCAGTTTTCATAGCTGTAAAGCTGGCTCACAGATGCAGGGAAATCTATGCAGAAATATACTTCCCTGTCTATTATCAGGATTACAGAGCCCAAAATGGAAAGTGTAAAAGGAATGCTGTGAAACCAGAGCCAGCATATGTTCTGTAAGAGCAGCAAGGCTCAGAAAGCCCAGCTACCACTTGTAACCAGTCTTCTTCCCGTGGCTCCCACACAAAGTTGCATTTGGAGTGGCACTTTTATAATGGGGAGGGTTAGGGTGCCTAGAGACTCTTCCTCCTCCTCCCACCTGCTCCTCATCCTCCTCTCCTTCAGGTCAAATATCTGGGGAGCACCCATGGCCCTGTGTCTGCTGCTGGGTGATGTTGAGCATGAGGATGTGGATTGACACATCCTGATTCCTTCTGTGTTCCTTAAGGTCCTGGTTGCCCCCTTCTCATGCTTTCCCTTGCAGATCTGCTTATTTCTTAATAGTGCAACATAGTATATTGTACATTTGCTGGGAGCCTAAAAAAGCAAGACAGATTTTATCATTTGGGCTGTAGATATTCAATGCCCATTATGGGCCGACTAAATTTAGTAGAGTGGCAATTCAACAGACTACTAAATTTAGTTAGGCCATCCGGTCATATCATTTTACTTAGCTTAATATTGGATATCATAAGATAGGGCCTATCAAACAGTATGGCTCCAGCTTCCCCAGCTGCAGATTATATTATCACTATAGCTTTTCAAAACACTCATGCTAAGTTTTTTTAAGTCTTAACATTTTTTAGTTTGTATATTTTGTTGCAAATTTATAAATATGGTCAAAATTAGTTTGGTTCTCACAGTAAAGATCACTGTTAAAAAAAGATGCTACTGTTTTCATTTTAAGCAAAACCTTTGTCTTTCCTTGTTTAACTTCAGTTAGAATAGGAAGAATTTTATCATCAAAGCTAGGTGGACAAGGTGGAGTCCCATTTGGAGTGAAATTTTGCGCAATGATTTTCATTGCCTTCATGCATTTCTCAATGCTATAAAATTTCTTTTCTGTTCCAGATAGGAAAGAAAAAAAGCTTTATGAGAATTCAGACAACCTGGCCTGTGACAGCAAGGAATACTCAGTGCTGAAAATTCAAACCTGTCTTGTGCAGAGTAAATGGGAAAGAGATCTTGGTAGATCCCATGCACAACAGCTGAAGTTATGGCAATGGGATCAAATACGACTAACAGAATGGCACTTGCAAGCTCATCAGCCCTGCTATAATTCTTATGTGTAATATGGCAAGAAAATTGCAGTAGCAATATTCTGGGAGTCTGTGCACTTAATATATGGAAAGAAAATTGCAGTTGCAATATTCTGGGAGTCTGTGGACTTAATCTTTTGTGGGAGGCCTTGAAAGGGAGCCTGTGTCTCTCCATCCCGAGTCAGTCATTTCCTATCCAAGTAAACTGGACTGAGATCATCTAGATTCTGGTCTTCGTTTCTAATGAGCTTTCACAGTAAAACAGGAAATAATAATCTTGAAAGGGGAAAAAATGGTCAAAAATCACTCAGAGAACATTTAAAGGTTTGTTCTGAACAAGCAGGGCTAAGAAAAAGGCCTGAGAAAAGTGTGTCCTGGGATCACTCACAGTTAAAGCACTGATTAATTAAGCAGAGGGTCATTCTTCAGAAAGACTTAAGGGCAGTTTTGGCCCTGCGGCTGTAATTTGGACACTTCTGGAGTTCTAGATACACTGAGCTATTCTGTGCAGGGCCTGTGAATATGTGCATTCTTCTGGCTGAACAATGGCATCTTTATTCAAATGGGAGCCACTAAGTAAGTGGCTGTCTCCTAATATGGGTGGTATTTCTTCCTGCTCTGCCTCAATCTCTGCTGCTTTCCCGTGGCCTTATCAGTGCTTTGTAGCACAACTTACAAAATGAAATCTATTCATAATGTTAAAACCCTCCCCCATTTATAGACACAGGAAAAAATCCCCAAACGCTTACATATCCTCCAATTCTATGGCAGGGTGTTTACTTTTTTAAATGCAATTCTGCTTATCTGACGCTGGTTTGGAAATTAATAAAATGGTGCCTGGCTTTTATTGTTTTGACTATGGGAAGGAAATTAATCCACAACTATTACAAGTGTTTGATCCAAATAAGCAGAGATAAAACTACGGTTTCAAGAAACGTCGTTCCCTGTTTGTCAGGTATCCTAGGGCTCCTGACATGTCTGATTTATTCCTCCCTTATTTAGAAACAACACTGTCCAGTTAGTTGATGCCCATTCATCTTGCTTTGTGTAGGTATTTCTTCAGGGTGGCTTTATTTATTATGCCTTAACTACTGTTCCTTCTTACTCACTAGGTTTGGCTCTGCCAGTGGTTAGAAAAGATGTTGTTTGTCTGCAGAGACAAGGGTGTGGTGAAAATACTCTGTGCCAGCCAAGTGAACCAAAACACTATCTGAATTACTAAGCAGGATGGAAAATAAAATTTAACTGACAAAAGATCTAGACCCCACCTGTGCTGAGAGACAGAAAAAGAATCACAGAAATTGCCATGTATAGTTGGAGATAGGTCTGGAGAGAGGGACTGTGACCCTCAAATTCTCTCAGCAGAGGAGGGTTTACAGCATTATTGCTTGGGGAAAGCTAATGTCAATGTTCATGCAATATTAGTTGGTATTGTTAATAGTTATTTTGGTGACAGCAGGCTTGCTGTGAAACTGTACTGCAGAAATCTGTGACTTCCCTCATCAGGGGAACTTGGCTGTGGAACCAGTCACAGACCAGACCTGTCCCAATGCTCACTCAAAGTGACCAATGGCTACTGGAGTCACAGGGACTGGAGTGGTGGGACAGACATGTTACTTGTTCCTAGCAAAAAGCAGAGCCCAGGCATCTTTAGCTGCATGTATCTCCAGAAATTGTGCTTCCTGAAATCCTTTTGAACATCCTAGACCTGTATAACCACCAAAAGTTACTGTATGGAGTGCTGGTTTGATATTTCATACAATTGCAATGTAATATAAAATACACCATCCCTAGAGTGGAGACATCTTTGTCTTCCTCTGTAAGAGTTCTCCTGTGTGAGTGGGTAGCAGCTATCCCTCTTCCCAGAGGCTTTTGCTCCACTCCACCATCCCACGAGTGCTAGGCAGAGCAGCAGTCACACTGGTGGTGCCAGGGCAGCCTGGCAGCCACGGCCCTTGGTGGAATGACTCCTCACAAACCCCACATGGCTACCACCTAAAGCTCCCCCAAAACCTGGCAGTCCTCGGGCTGGGGACGAAATGGGAGGGTAAATGACTGCCATCATTCCTACATCCTGGCTGTTAGGTCTGCCTGACCTGCTAAGCAGTGTGTGCTGTGAGAGAGGGCTCTGAGTGGATGTGTCTCCCCACACCTGTGTGGGGAAGGAATCCATGAGCAGAGCCTTGAAGGAGTCCAGAGAACAGAAGTTTTGCATTAGCCATGAGCCAGAGGCTGTTACTTGTATTTAAACAGGACCAGGCTCTGGGGAAATTCAGATGCAGACCTGAAGTACATGGCTTGGCAAAAGACTTTTGTTACTGTCACATGTCTGACCTCTGAAAAATAGTATTAATTCAAAAATTAAATGTGTTCAGCTGGCAGTGATAGAGTATTTGTGTTAAGGAGGAGATTTTTCAAAATCATAAAATCAACTTAGTAATGTGTTACAATTGCTTCCTTAACATCCTACAGAAGGCCTGAGTGCAGCAGGTTTGGGGGACTTTTCAGCTACCACGAGGCACTCACTGCATCAAGGGGTGTGGTTGTGGGCTCCCACTAAAAGGACTGCATTTCCAAAGGTGGTTCTGAAGATTCATGATCTTTCTGGACACTTTAAATACAATTATTCAGGATATTATTTCTCCTTGCTTAGTTTCCAAGCAGGCAGTTAGACTGAGCAACCACAAACATACATCTTGTAACCAGCTTTGACATGAGAGAGCAGCATTGCCATAATTCTGGAGATATCTCTTTCTTTTCTAAACTATATTGGCAGCCCATGATACCAGAATGTCAAAATGACATTCACTCTGTGTTACACAGTGTATAAAAAGTTGTGTTTACATTTTGTCTCCTTTGCCCTTTTCAATTTTGCTTTATTTTCTTATAGTTTCGTAACTTAAGCTGTACATATTTGGAGATTTTTTTTTCCTTTCCTCATCTTGCTTTATGGCTTGTTCTGGCTGAGGTGTCCTTTGATTTTACGAGAAATATAGGCTAACACATGTAATTGTTCCACAGTGAACCGATCTGTCTGGAGCACTGGGGGAAGATATATATTAAAGTTTTCTTTCATGCTATTTACAGACTATATTGCTGACTCTACGAATGATGCAAAATATTAGGAACTGCAACAATAAGGCTTGGGCTAGTTAGAAGGGAGCATAAATGTATGGTGGAGCCAAATACTCCTCAGAGTAATATTTTCATCAGAAACAGAATGTACTGTAACCAGGGGAGATAAGCATGAGTAGGCAAAACTGACTATGCTTAGAGCCAACATGCAACATGCAGCAGCAGCTACAAATCACATACTGCTGAGTGACACCTGAAAAACTGAAGCCTGATTCTTCTATCAGGAAGAGCCCTTCCTGCTCTAAGTGGAGTGTGAGGCAGGAGCAGGTCACAGGGACTGCCAAAGTGTGCCAAAAGGCATCTGCGCCAAGAGCACAGAGCAGCTGTGACACCAGCTAGGAGGGGAGGCTAGGCTGTGCCCAGCCTCTGGAGACCTGCCACTTGGTCCTTGTGCTGGTGGCAAGTGGCCCTCTGATAATGGAGTGTTTAAGGAAGTGTCACTGAGCCGAGTGGATTGAGAGCAGGGAATCACCGTGGAGGAGCTCAGCAGCCTTTTCCATGCAAAGAAATGTGGGAGGACTTTGGTGTTTCCAAGCAGGACAGCAATGATAAAAAGAGCCAAGGATTGTTGCTGAGGTGGAGTAGCAAACCTTGTTTAACACTGGGTGCATTGCAGTGGTAACAGCAATGTGGAGTCAGTGCTCCAAGTGCTGCATACTAGGACTTATTTAAAGAGCCTATTGTAAAAGTCTTCGAGACAGTTAATTACCAGTTTTTGTTATGTCAGGAGCTCCTTGAGTTAAAGCAGAAAGAAACTATTCATGAATATGTTCCAGTTCTGTAGTTTAATGAGACAAAGTTAAAAAAAAAAAAAAAAGAGAGAATGAAACTGATAAAATTATTTAGTTCATGGAAAGATTGAAAAGCCTTTCAAAAAAAGCTGAAATTACATATTGTGCCCCATCTACTCTTGCATAAGCCATTGAAATTACTGGAGACTTAGCTGGACTAATCGTCCATTGCAGTTATGCATGAGCCTTAGGGAGTGCACAGGGTGCATATAGGTCAAAGCACCAGCCTATGAAAGAGAGGGAAATTATCCAACAGCATTCTTAAAAATGTAGATGTCCAGGTATGAAAAGCCAAGAGGCTTGGCTTGCATTTAAAAAGTATTAAGAGCAAGTGAGGAATTTAATTTAATTCATTCACCAAATGGGCTTGAAGAGGTGCAAAAAAAGGACTGAAGTTGGCCAGGCTGGGTGGGTCTTCGAGCAACCAGCTCTTACAGAAGGTGTCCCTGCCCCTTGCAGAGGGTTGGAATTAGATAATGTTCGAGGTCTGTTCCAACCCATTTCCTTCTATGAAGTGATGCTAGGCAAGAGAAAACTTTCAATGAAAAACAAAAATCTACAGAGGACATTAATATAGACTCATTCCCTTCCTGCTTACATGAGTTTTTCCCTCTGCACCTCGTTTGCCATAAAGTTACTGATGGACCATGGTTATTGCAAGCAGGTTCAGGCCTAAGAGTTCCATCTGATCAGAAAAAAAGTAATACTGCATGCTGCATATTGAATTGATCTGCAGGAGTAAATGCCTGTTTAGAGCCTGTCTCATACTATCAATATTCTTCAAACATCTACTTAGCTCCTTCAGAGCAACCTGAAAATCACCAACACATCTATTGAATTGAGTTTTAAAAACAACTCAGAAACAGAAACAAATCAAAGTTTTGGCTCTGCTGGCTAGAAGAATACTGTTGCCCAGGGGGTGCTTCCTGTGTGTGTGTCTGAGTACCTCCAAAATGACCTGTCATGTATATATGTGTCCTGGTTTCTTTTGTTGCAAAGAGAGTTTATTATGAATTTAGCCTACCTCTTGGGAGAAGAAATGAGTCCAGCTTACCAGAATACCCACCTTTCTAATTCTTACCATTCCACAAGTGAGACCCCAGACCTGCTCATATATTATGAGGCATCTTGGAGGAAGCTTTTATGATTTCGTGCCTATAAATGCAGTAATCTCTCAGGATATGGAGAAAGTGCAGAGGATATTGAACACAGTTTGTTATATATTTCCTCTTGGTATTACTTGTATCTTTTCATCCATGGTAAACTTCTCTGTACTTGGCTTTTCAGAAGTCCCCAAGTCCTACACCAAACACCTTAGGTAATGATACTACTGTAATGTAGGGCTGACCACACTGTAGAGGTTATCATCAGCCTTTCAGTGGTGCTCTCTTCCCAGGGCAGATTTCCCATTTGGCATGCTGCTCCTCACTTCTCCCTGCTCCTGCTCCCCTGCCCAAGGGCTTTGCTCTGGGTCTAAGAGCCCCTCTGATGCATGCTGAACTTAGAGGGTTCAATACATGAGGCTTTTGCTGTGTTGTTCTTTAAAGTGCTAATTTGGTTTTACTAATATATTTTCAATGTTTGGGATTAGCAGAGCTTGTAAGAAGACATCAGACCTGTCAGGTTTACAAGTCCACTCACCACCTCCACCCCCTTACATATATTTTTAAATAGCTAATTAGGAGATAATGCCAGTGGAACGAAATACTGTCATAAGATAATGATCTCACACCACTATAGAAATGGTAAGTGGAAATGTTTATTTTCAAAGGGAAGAAACACTGATCATGTGCCTAATCCTATATTCTTACACAAGTAAAATTCCTGTAGTTTTCAGCAGAGCCTGAGGTGACAACATCCTATTACTGTGGTAGCGTTTCTGGATACCAAATGGCCGTAAGTGATGCAGTCATTTTCTCCAAATGATACTGGTGCAGTATTGGAACAGATGTTTCCCTTACCTTTATTAGCCTGTTGTATCTTCTAACTTGGAGGACAAATTTTGCATGTGCTTCATTGCACCAGCTTAGATGATTTTTTTAAAAGATGTGTTTTAGGAAGCAGTGAGCTGTGGTTTGGATGAAGTTATGCTTATTTTTAATTTACTGACAGTTCATAGTGGTGATACACAAGTTTCAGTTGTTACTGCAGGCTCCCATTGGTACACTAAGGATCCTCTCTGTTTAAGTCAAAAATGGCCTTCCCTCTGTCCTTCTGGAATTTTGGAAACAAGGGCTGTCTTAAGTTCACCTTTTAGGAGTAAACCGCCTTACCTTTGTGGTGGGGTGAGGGACTACTCACAGATATCAGGTAGAAGTGCATCAGCTCTTCTGGCCTCACTGTTCCTGTTCCCCAGTAATAGAACTGGAACAATGTCGGGCAGCTTTACCTATCACTCAAGCTCATCCTTGTGCTTGTATTCCCATCAGCAGTGTTGCTGGGGGCTGTGCTGTGCAAAGTCTTCCCAGATCACCTTCCAGGGAGCCCCTCTCTGCTACGAGGTAGCAGTAATGGGGTGGCCACATTCACCTTTACTGCCTCTCCCAGGGAGACCTTCTTTCTACTGCAGCTCTGGACTCACTTTAGATGCAGGGCTGTCTTACAGACAGGGGAATACTACAGTGGAAATTGGAGGCAGCTACAGAGCTGCTTTCAGAGAAAAGCCTGACAGTGAAAGCATTGAGGTTTATCCTGGTCAGAATTAACTTGCACAAGTAGTCAGTGCTTCTCCATGGAAGGTGGCCATTGGTTTTCAGAAATTACTGCTGTTTTCACTATTAATAAAGCTATATCTTTCCATTGGATCATCTCTAACCTGCTGTAATTGTTCTGATTTTTATTTTTTACCTTGTTCACCAGTTCATGTCTAAATACAAGAAGATGTTTATATTGCATACATTCAGCTTTAATTGGCCCTTAAAAGAAGGTGTTGATTAGAATCTTCTCAACATCAACAGCTCGCTCGCACAACATTCTCTAATTACTGTTTATTAATTTAGTTCAAGTGGCATAGTTGAAAGCCCTGCTCAGATGGGAGAAGTAAATTGTCACTGGTATTGAATATGTAAATTATGTGCCATGTAAGTTTCCATGAAGAATGTTTAAAGTTAAATGTTACCCACATAAAGCCTTCCAGTTTCATCTAAGCCAGCCATATGACAGCTTTGCAAAAAGTGTCGTGAATATTTACCAGCCCTGGCAAAAAAAGTACTTGCCTATCCTTTACTTTTTTCTATTAACATAATCATGATGATAATAATAATTTATTTGCCCATCAAAAAAAAAGTAATCATTTATTCTGGCTGGCTGGAGATTTGCAAAGCTGCCAATTGAATCTGAATTACATGTTGCTACAGTATAGACATTCAGCAGCCTGGATTTCTTGCCCTAGTGCAGTAACCCTCCCTTCTCTTTAATTAGCTTATAAAGTCAGAATTTCTTTAACAAAGTACTCATTAAACATTGCCTTGTTACATTACTTTAAAATGCAATTAAAAGTTTTAAGAGTGTTGTGGAGTTTGTGTGCCATTGTCAGCATCCATGTCACTCACTATCGGTTTCCACCCACTCACGCAGATCAGAGGCTTCCTGTTAAATATAGATGGCACTTGATAGCATTTCTATATAGACTAGGCATAAAACAATATCCTGATGAGGATGACCTGACTGCACCTTATATTTCTGGGAATTAGAGAGAAATGGAAGGGAGGGCTTTCTAGAGGAAGGAGGAGCTCAGAGTATTCATTGTCCTTCCACCTCTCACAATTTTCTCTCTGTGGCCCTTTGTGTGGGAGTAGCTGCACATTGCTGGTAAGTGCACTGCTTCCAAGACTTCCCAGACAAAGCTGCATGGGAATACCACATAGTTATTCTATTATGCCTCTGAAACAAGAGAGACAGACATCGCATGAAAAAAGATTAAAAATATCCAATGCCTGAATGCTGCCTGGGCCTTCACCCAGTCCTCACACTCTCGCTGGCTGTTGCTATCATGAATGGCACTAATCAATTCCAGGAAATCTCTACAACAAGCATTATGTCACATATGGTTACATCATTCCCTCTAACCTCTAGGGCTTCCTGTTGACATCTTTGGAGCTCTTCTACTACCAAATGGTATTAGAAGAAATGCCAAGCTGTATTTTTATTCATATCTGTTTGCCAAAAGGAATTCAAATGTTTCCCTTTTGCAGGTTTCACCTACTGGGTCTCATATTTGCTTCTTAAAATGAGCAAACCTTAGTGGGCCTTCTCAGGGTCTCTCCAGATGTTTGCATAAAGGATGGTAAGTGCATGTGAGGGGTTATTGAGACAGAAGGAGCTAATGCCTCTGCAAAATATATTTATTCTTAATGTCTATCAAACTGCTAATCCAGCCTGTCAGTGGTGTAACCTCTGTTATAAATTCCACCCCAGGAAGCTATTTCTCTGTTTTGTTCTTAATTCTCTCTAGTAGTTGCTGCTTCCCAGTGTGGGCTATGTTTCACCTTCTCATTGATTTCAAGCATTGTGCTTCTTGGCATTCCCCTTTCTCCTTGCAGGACCATCTCCAAAGGTAGAAGCCATTTCTGTCTTGGACTAGATAGTGCCACCCCATCAGCTTCTCCTTGCAACCTCTACTTATCCAACCAACTGCTTAGCTGAAAAAAGCAGGGCTCAAAGTCATTCCAGTCATTCTAATGAGCAAGATTTTTCCTTCTCAAAAACTGCTGTGCTCCTTGGTTTGGGTATTTTTTATTCTTATTATTTGTCTGGTTTATACTTTCCTTTCATTCTAAGAGTTTTATTTTTGTGGCTGTTTCTGTGTTTATTCACTACTGCAGTAGGTATCAACAACATGATTAAATTCCAGCTCTGACTGTTGCAACATAAGCGCTCTGCCTTCATTATCTGCAGTGCCTAAAACTATTTGATCTCTAATAAGTTCACCTGCGAGTGTGCCTCATTTGCATGATGAGGCTAACTGGTGCAGCCTGGGTGCATATTGGTCTGTGATTTCAGTTTCTCTTCGATCAGATGCATCAAACAGAAGAAACTATTAGAATTGCCAGTGACTGTATTTTTCTGTGTTAATCATGCCAGAATACTAGGAGTCCCAGGCAGCCTTACCAGGCTGGAGAAATCCAACAATAAAAAGCATGGGAGTGCTTCTGATGTCAGATGACATACAAAACAGTGCTGTGCTGGGGATAGTTGGTCTGGTTTGACGGCACACAGTGTTAACATCACACCTAGCCCCTGAGCAGGTTATTCAGTAGCCTCCTCTGGTGAGTTGCACATCCCATTGCCCCAAGCCCTTGAGGGAGCAGTGCCCTCCAGCAAGGACCTCTGCTCTGGGCCATCAGGCTCACAGCTGGAGGTGTCCTTCAGCACCTCTGAGGGTCTCTCCCTGACTGTCCCCAGCTCACATTCATCCTCTCTGGTCCTGCACTTAGATCCAGTTGACATTTATTTGGCTGTAATACCAAGGATTTTACTACCCAAAGTGTGTAGGGAGAGAAAATGTGTTCTCTTACACCAAACTTTTAGGAACCTGAACCTTTCTTTGTGTCTGAAACAGAAGCACCGGACTTCAAAGCCAAATGTAAGAAAAGAACAGCAGCTCACTGATTGTGAGATTCATGTCAATAGTGCTGAAAACGTGTCAAGTTGCCTATTTCCTTTCTAGATCAAGATCAGGATAGGCCTGTTTTACTGTGTTCAGCATGACTTTAAGAAATGTGATTTGCCCCATTGTAGCATCCCTTACTTTTCTAATTTCAGTTTTCAGCTTCTTATATTGCGTTCTCATTTGAGACAAGTTTTAATTGAGCTGAATGATCTCTGAGAACATAAAAATGTTTCTCATTGATCTGAATGGGTCCTAGACTGAGTTCGCATTTCATACACAAAACCAACTGTTTTCTTTTGCTCTTGGGCTCACACAGCAAATAAAAAACTAAACCAAGCAGAGCCAAACAAAATCATTCTGAGGAGCTCATCAGGCAGTATTTGTTTTGTACAGAACAGTAATTTTTCCCTGGCACATACTTCCAAGAATTTTTTTAAATGTCATTCATCTATCATCTGCCCCAACAGACAATAGTTGTTCCAGAGAAGCTGTTGCTCTCTATTAGGTCAATGATCAGTGAACTAAACATTTTCTACTTAGGCCTTCATATGATAAAAGCCTAAGAGCTTTGAAGGAGCCATTACAGACTATTGCCTAGAAGAAATATCCATTTGAAAATTCAGCAATTATGTACTTCTATAATAGCGTGTAAAAGGAGCTCTGGACCCATTATGGGTTATTGAGTAAATAATGTATTTTTAAAAGTGTCTAAGTAATTTATATGATAGCCTGTATTGGCAGCAAAGAGTGATTGTAGACTAAACATTCTGTCTTTCTCTCTTTTAAAAAATCTCATTTAAATCCCTAAAGAGTAATTAAAGAAAGAAATCCCTGATGCAGTTTCAGTATTTCTATAGTAGTCAATAGCTAATGGCTCTGACTTTGCTGCACTGAGGCTGCCATTTTGTGCTGAGACAGTTTTCTCTGGTCTGACTTACTTTTTTTGTCTTGATTGGATAAGACAGGAGGCTTCATTATCAAATATAATGTAGAAGTGTCCAGAGGCCTCCTGGAGGTCAGACTCACACTCATTAGACCTACCCATAATCAGGAACAGCCACTAGCCAGAAGAGCCACCAGCCCAGAGAGAGAAGACAGGAAGCTGTCAGTCCCTGTTTTAGGGAAGAAATTAGTCTTGGAGAAAGGTAATATGTTGTCTGAGATCATGCAGGGAACAAAGAACCTCTGCCTCCCAAGTCCAAGTTTAGTTCCCCTGCTTTATATGTGGACCTTCCATGGAGAGGCACAGTCTGAGCTTCTCGTTGCTGTGCATCCTGAATGCTAATGCAAACTGCTCCTCTGTCAGGTGACCTCAATGGTCTTGCATCAGACCACTGCATTCAGCCCTCTCAGGCACAGATCCTGGTCAAAGTAGATAGGAAAATACTGCAGTTCAAAAAATTTACATTGTAGCAACAATGCACTATGAAACGTGCAGGAAAACAAACTTGTTTTCCTCTTGTAAGCATGCAGGAAGTTTCCTTAGTCCTCCCACTTATTTATGGTACTGCTTCCTGCCATAGCAGGAACATTCTATAGTCACCTCTTTAATAATTTTCTGTCAAAATTTGAAAGAATAAGTTGAAACAGTTTTGTTGGTGGTGGGGGGGTTTTTTGTTTATTTGTTTTTTGTTTGGTTTTGGTTGGTTGGTTGGTTGGTTGGGTTTTTTTAAGAAACACTAGTGCTTAACATGCTCTGAATTTTGGACATGATCTTGGGATCTCCAAATATCTGTCAGACCAAGCAGCCTTCAGTGCCCCAGGGACAGTACTGGACTTCTGTACTATCTGTACCTTAGAGCATTGCAAAGGGCCTGACTTGAGGCAACAAAAGTAAAACAATTTTCTGCCTATGGTGATGCTCTATCTTAACTCTTTTTGATGGTACTTTATCTGGCATAAATTTGAGACAAAGTCACTTAATTTGATGCTCTGGAACCTGCAGGTCCAGACCTGTGTTGTAACTCATTTTGTATGTGAAATACCTTACCAGCCAGCAGGAAGCAAGCATCTGTTTTCCATGACTGCCAGGAGTTCTAATTTCCCTCTTCAGAGGCTGTGTAATGCCTACTCCTTCCTATGTGTGTTCAGGGCATACTGTGTGCTTCCCATAGCTAGCTATGCTCTTCAGTCAAATCTCAAGAACATCA
The DNA here is from genome assembly GCA_037013685.1 of Acridotheres tristis. Classification (NCBI taxonomy): domain Eukaryota; kingdom Metazoa; phylum Chordata; class Aves; order Passeriformes; family Sturnidae; genus Acridotheres; species Acridotheres tristis. The sequence goes on from CM072895.1 coordinate 15,834,348, forward strand.
CCTTTAGACCTGAGTTTGAATACATCTGTTTAATTTCTCATTGTTTAAGGAAAGTGGTTCTGATGCAATGAATAAAAGTGTGGCGTTTTAGCTGCTTTCTGGGAGATGTTAAGAGACAAGTCTCTGTAGAGAGGCTGCTGGCATGTGAGAGTTTGTTTTTCATGTGTTTGGAAAGACACAAAGAAGAGAAGAAATGCAAGGGTACCAATGAGCACATAGTTGAGAAGACAAAAAAGAAAGGGAGTGACTTAATGTAGAAATGGTAAGGTACTAGGGAGAAAGACGAAGTAAAAAATGGTGAAGGATTGGTAAGAGAGACAGAAATAAATGAAGAAACAAGGTGAAAGGTGTAAATACATTTAAGTTGTATTCGAGCAAAACATATAACACTTAAAAAAGCAATTGGTCTCTCTCACAGACTGTATTTGTCACTTAGGAAAGGAGAGTTATCTGTTGGGATAATTGACTGGAGTGATGATGAAGTACCTATCACTGGAGCATTTCTATGACAGACTAGTCAAAAATCTGGGGAGTACTGCCAGCTATTGGATGAACCCTTCCAGATCTATTTTCTATGACCTCAGCATCCCATAATGCATGAATGGGAGCAGTACCTCAGATGTGTGATCATGGAAAACCTCTTTCTAACCTGGTCACCTCCTCACCAAAATTCTCTGGGATCCTGAAGAGTAAACAAGGCACATATTTGGAAATGAAGTCTATGAGGAAAATTAATATAGAGGGAGAAAGAAAGGAAAATGAACTGGTTGATCTGCAGACATTTTCTTCTGCCTTATGGACCCAATGCCACAAAACCTGCAATTTCCTCCTCATACTGAACATCCCCATTCTGCAACAAATACCTAGTTTGGCTTAGATACAAACCCAAAGCCCTCACAACTAGAGTTTGTGAGGTTTCTTACTGACTCCAACAGCGTTAAAAGATCTTGGGGTCTTTTTTCCAAAAACAGTTATTAATTGGTCTGCTCTGCTTCAACTCTAACTCTGTTCTCCCATTCAAGGAAAATTCCTTCTTATTTCAACCAAAGTCACAGTTATGAAGTGGTCTGGGATTATTCTAGACTGGCGATTATTTCTATGCAAGCCATCAGTTACCATCACTCTATTAAAAAAGTGCAAAACAGGCTTGTAAAAATAAAGTCTGGAGAGGCATCAGATTGAGATGAAATAAGCTTTCATTCTCCCATCATGTGGAGTTTCTCAGGGCTTGCCAACAGGACCTAGCAAAGCCGAGTATGCTAATGTCAGGTCCTCCCTTGGAGGCAGGAGACTTGGATTGCTCCTGTGCATATATACATATACACTATAAGAAGGCACACCATTCCTTCCCCATACAAATCTGCCCTGTGTTCTTTTTTTTACACTCTGAGCCACTGAGTACAACACTGGTAACTAGAAGAAACTGCTTTTTGTTTTTTTTTTCCTGACAGTACTTTAGAGACATTAGATTCATTATTTGAGGGTGTGTATGAGATTCTGGAAGTAGAATCTATGTCTGCTATGCTGTGAGATCTTTGGTATGATATTGACTCACTCATTGGCACCTGAGAGAGGTTTGGGGAATTCAGCAAGTTTTCAACAATCCCGTTTGAGAGATTAAACAGAATTATAGCTCAATCAGGTTTGTCCTAATTTTATTAAATTTTTACCATTTCTAATTCCATAAACATATGCAGCCAAGTGTGCAAGTGGGGACTGGGATGATGTACAAGGGCACTCAGGCTCCATAGGCAGTTAATTGGTGGACTAACTAATAGAGCACTTGGAAAGACTGGTATTTTTTCAGAACAATCTAGGGTAAAATCCTGCCCCCATTCAAACTGAGGCAATCAAGAGAGGAAAGATTTTAGCTATAGATTCTGTTGGAACTGGAGAAAGAGATGAAAGGATCTATCTGATGCAGAAAATATCCAGGATGAAAGTGGTTGTTTTGGGCAAGATTCATTAGTTATTTGTCTTGGACACAGGAAAAAGACAGAATGTCTCAAGACCATAGAACTAGCCTGATAAATATGGTGATATCAGAATAGCAGGGCAAATGAGAAGTTATTTTGTGTGAACATTGTTACTGTTAGCAAATGCTAAGCTGTAATGTTTTCAGTGATATTTTATATTTTGTTTTAGAAAATAAATCTGTTTTTTCTATGTATAGAAGAGCTCTTGAGCCCCAAGTTAAAGTATGCTATGGTAAAGTGACACCAGCTGAGGTACTGGCCTGGCTGTTTATGTGTGTACTTTCTCATGAAATAATATTACTGTCCATATTTGTTAAGGGAATACTGCTGTTGACTTATTTTCTACAATCAAAACAGAAAGAGGGGTAGGAAGGAAAAGTCTGCATTCTGGTTTTTGCTCTGCAGTGTTCTTTATCTCTGATACAGCATCTGCACTATGAAATTCACCCTGAATGAATGGACACTCAGATGTCTTCACTTCCAGCAGAGAGGACACAACTCTCAGGCTGAATTAGACCATTTGGAGAGGTTTACCAAAATCCCTGTGGTTTACACACACAAGACTTTTCTCTCACACTGGTCTGGACTGAGCACTTGGTGGGTAAGTAAAATTTTACTTTTTTTCCTTTTGAAAAGCAGAATAAACCACAGAAGTTGGTCACATATTTGGAGCTGGACTTCCCAGCAAAGGTTTGCAAAGTCCTCTAAAAAGTCAGAATATTTAGTAAACAGATAATGAAATATTTTCTAGAAACAAACAAACAAACAAACAAAAATACAAGAGGGCTTTAATATGTTGGGATGCAGTTTTCTGTTAATGACTTTATTTTCTTCTTCCTCCTGTTTAAGCAGTAACATACAAACTCTGACCACATCACCAGTGTGAAATTGCTGATTAACCTTTTGACTCTGACAATTGAGACTTCTCTCAACACCAACTGGTAATGCAGAAGACCATTAGTAGTTAATATTGGGACATCCCAGTTTCAGATGTCAAAAGGTTAATGAAAAATCAAGTATCTTGCTTTTACTGGGGAACCTGGAAACCTTCCCCCCCAAACAGTTCATTTTTTCTGATAAATAAGCCAGACTTCTTGAGCTGAGAAAGACGGGTGTTTTGCTAATGTGTACAGCTGTTAATTGAGAAAGATTTGGGTATGCTTGTTCTTCTGGATGTAGATAAAAGAGAGATTTGTTGGTGAACTTAGTTGGTCATGAACACCCCTTTGTTCAAATACACTACTTCATAATAACGCTTTGTTCTTTCTATAACAGCCATGCAGGGATTTTGAGTGGAATACTCATTTTCTTTAAGTCATATCTGCCAGTAATCATTCCTGGCTTAAGACCAGCTGCCATTTATGTGTTTTACGAAAATATAACAGTTTTACACTCAAAACTATTTTCTTTTTAGGTAAAAGCTTCAGCACAAGCTGGTTCCCCATATCTACCATAAATGCTATTTATCACAGATTTTGGTCTTTAAAACAGAAAGATAATGTTAAAACATTTTGATTACCCTTTCCTTGCTGCTATCATTCACAACCCATCTTTTCTAATTATGGTATTAGGACATTTACATAACCGGGAAAAGGGTCCTTTAACTACATTTCTATTATGTTTGGCACTTCTGTGAAAGGATATTATATTCATGTGCATTAGAGATTGCTTATAAAAGATCAAGACAATAATAGCAGATCAGACGATAAAGGTTCCCTTTTCTCCTCCCAGACAGGCTGTCTCTGACAGAAGAATACAGTTCATCAAAAGTGTCTGCAGGTTGTCAAACTCAGTGAGATTTGGGGACACTCGGAGGCTGTCATGGCCAACAAGAAGATTTTCTGTAGGGTTCTGCCATCATTCACCCTCAGGAAATAATCACTCACTACATTCTGCATGCTCTCATGATAGAGCTCTATTTGAGAAAAAAGAGCCATTTTATCAAAGGACAATATATCCCTTCTCTTGGTCCATGTAGCTTCCATTATCAGACCATAATAAATCATATTTATGTTCTCAGTTAATAAGACTGATTACAATGCAGGTTACAGGCATGGGAAAAGAAAATCAGGTGAAAAGATGTTTTAATGAAAATATGATAAGCAAACAGCTTCTTGTGAACATTTCAGGCTGTTATTTGTAATGATCACAGGCAATTTTTGATACATCTTCTTTAGCAATGGCTTAAGCTGCATAAATTGGCTTGCCACTTTATACGTTGAAATAGGAGGAATCCCAGTGTCCTTCTTATGTTGTCTAGAATCATTATATACATTATAAGCATAAAATGAGTTTAATGTATGTGCTTTGAAAAGAAGGGGAAAACAGAAAATCAGGGAAGACTGATTTTAATGCTGCTCAGAATGATTTTGAAATTTTCTACTCATCTTTGTTACTAACGGTGCATTTTCCATGAAATTTAGGAATGACATGTACTGCTTTCATCTCCCTAAAATTAATATACTGTGCTCTCTGTTTTTCTCAATTTCTTCAAAGTTCTTCTTAGAGCACTGTGCAAAGAGACAGAGGGAAATTCTCCACTCGAAGTGTAAGAACATGTGGTATTAATGCTGAGGGGAGTTAAGTGTCTGCTTCTACAGGAGAATACACCCCAGTGTTCCTGAAGGGCACCCTGTTAAAATGGTGCAAGAATGTTTAACTCCAGCATATGTGATGCATTCAAGGGCCAACTTCCACAGAATTTTAAAAAGTGATTAAGGCAATTTTTTATTAGGGTAAATATTCTGATATTATTTCAGCATATAAGTGTATGGATGGAAGTAGCTGATGGACTGTCTTGCTCTCATCTTGTGAAAAGTCTTATTTTGCTATTATGTTCAGCATCATACTTTCAAGATGAAGTTAGCAATTTAAGGAATAATTTCCTCCTGCTGATACATAATTTTGACCGGGTCTCTGAAATCCTACAGCACTTGTAGAATGATTAAAAAGTAGCAAACTTGTAGAAAGACTCCTTGGTGTTGTGTCTGCAGGACCTATTCTGCTCTCTAGTATTTCACTAAACTCACTCTTAGGCAAATTTTAAAGCTTTGTATTTGGCCTGGCCCTGGAGAATGGCCATGAAATTACCTTAACCCTTTTAGGACACTTCAAAAGAGCAGTGCCCATATAAGAAGCAGCAGACTGCTCTTCAAAGGCAATATCCTGATATGACAACACATGTAGATAATGTACTTCATGATGGAACTGCTTGATACAGAAAAAAACATGTTGTAACTGCCTTCACTGTGAAAGAGGTTTAAAAATGCTGCCTGCCAACTCCACAAAAACCAGAGCTGCTATTTCAGTTAAAGGCCAGTGGATTGTATTTTTCACATCAGTTTTCACTAACCTCAAACATCACTGTTATGACAGACTGTCATCCAACCAAACCAGCATTCTGGTGCCATTCAAGCAAGCAGGAAAAAAGCAAACACTAAGGAAACTTAAAAGTCCAAACAGTAATTGGGGAGTGCATGTGAGTGAACTACTTTTGTGTAACAATACTGATTACTGAAAATGAAACACTTAAAATAAACAAAAAGCAGTGTTTCTGAGCCAATGGTGTTTTCTTGGCTGGCAATTTCTCTTTGTTCTATTCCATGACGCCAGGCTCAATGGTTGAAGGGGTGTTCTGGGCCAGATGTCAATCACAATGTCTGACATAAACAAAAATAGCTAAAAAGGCATGCCAGCATCTTCCTTTTGTTTTCCCATTAGCTCCATTTTTCTTTTCATAGGCTGACAAAAAATTACTGCCTCCAAGTGAATTCAGTAATGTCACTATATATCTAATATCTAGGAGACCTTTTGTTTTAGCTTTACTGGGCTTAACCACAAAAGACACTTGACATTGACAAAGAATCTGTCAAACATACAATGATCAGTGCAATGAAACCTCTCATGACAGAAGGGCACTATTCTGCCTCCCCCTTGCCTCCAGCAGCAGCTTGTCTGAGCAAAATGTGCTGGAGCACATGTAGCAGCTGAACCATTACAGAGCAGGCCAGAAGCTGAGATGTGTCTTGTTTAAGTTGTCATAGCATATTAGTATAATTAAAACTGCCAAAAGAGTAGAAAAGATAGATGGAAATGTTACATTACTTGTTTCTAGAGATTAACCTCCAACCAGAACTGAAATAGAGAGACACATTTTGGATTTCTTAGAGCTCTGATATGGAAGAAAACAAGCCCAAGAGTACATCTCTCGAAGTGTGAGACATGAAGTCATAGTTCCTATATTTACACAAAAAAAACCAGAAATAGTGTTTCAGACAGACACTGTTTCCTCTGTGATTACAGCTCCCGTTGTGGCTGTACTCTGCAGAGCAGTTGTATCATCTCTCAGCTAATTGCTTTCCACTCCCCTATGCCTTTGTGCCTGCAAGGTCTTGACACCTCTTGGGCTTGCTGATGAGCTGATGTCACTGCTCTTCACCCTGTCCCCATCTGTGGGCTTGGATGGTGCTCCAAGTGCCCAGCCCCACAGCAGTACACAATGACCCACGGTCCAGGCTCTGGGCCTCAGCAATGCCCAGCAGCAGTGGGCAGGAACTCATCCTGCACAGGTTTCATCCTTTGGGCATGCCCTGACTGGAGGCAGGCACAGGTAGACCAGCCCCGAGACTGCTCTTGAATCCAGCTCCCTCGTGCACAAGACAGCCAGAAAGGGAAGACTTAGATTACTTTGCTTAAGCTATTTCTGCTTCTCATTGCAAGGGAAGATGTTTGAACAATGGGTTCAATTTGAAATCTGACCTTTCAAATGTCAAGCTTCATGCTCGTTTCTGTGTTGAATGTATAGATAAAACATATGGCTTTCTAACACTGACCTGGAAAATTATATTCTCTGCATCAAAGAGATGTTTTCCTTCCCATGCATTGTTACCTTTCATAACTATTCAGGACAAACTAGTTATGATCCCAATTTATAATTGTGCCCTGAGTTATATCTGGTGGTGAGAAAATGATTTAAAACCTTCTGTATGTTTGTTCAGTTGTAGATGTTGGAACTCAATTTATCCATAAGCTGAGGAGGACGTGAACTGGCTCCAGCTGTTCTGAGAGAGAGAAGAAGCAGCACAACAGTCCTCTAACAAAAATGGTACATTCAAGGAGAAGCTTCAGGAGCAAGGTAGGTTTCATGTTCATTTCTTCTAGTATTAATGAACTTCACATCTTTGCCTCATTTTCTGATTTGCTTTAAGTGGAGAGATGATAAATGTGAGCCTTTAATTTTAGGCTACCCCATATTTCCTGTATTTCCCAAATTTAAATCTCAGTTAATGACTTCTCCATATAGGGTTTCTCTTAAATTTCTGCCCGGGCCTGTAGATGTGCATAACTAGCAAAAAATAGGTTATCTGCATTTAGTGTTGGCTTTCAGAACCCTCACCGCCAAGTCACCTCTCTACTGCATCTCACCCCACATGCATTTCTGTGTAGTGCCAGGAGAAAAATGGAAAATAGCCATGAAGTAAAAGCAGATTCTGCTCCCATTAAAGGCAATGAAAACAGTGCTTTTACTTCTACTTACTCAAAATAGCGGAGAAAAATGAAGTGGAAACAAGCACAACAAAACACCTCTGCCAGCTATCTACAAGCTAACCAAGGCTTCCACTAATGAGGTGCTCTGGCATTTTAAGAAAGACAGGTTCTTCCAGAAATGGGAAAAATACGCTGAGTTTTTCCTTCAGTTCTGAAAAGCTAGTGAAAGAATAACAAATTGTATTTAAAAAAGGGATGACAGTCAAACTTTTAATGCTGTCTGTGCTATTAAATACCTAAAGATGCCCATACAATTTCTTGTCAACTAAATGCTTTTACATATATATTTGTCAGCTTATTAAATATTGATACTTACATACCTCACCTAATTATTGACTGTATTTATGGGATCATTTAAATGACCATACATTTTTTGAGAAAGTTAATAATATCAAATTACAATAATGAAGTAATTTTCCGGTCTTCTAGAAGACTCTATACTATGGACAATCACATAGTCTATTAAACAGAATAGTACAGTTTGTGGAAAAGATAATAGTCCAGATCATGAGATAGCACCAGATTTCACATTATGATTTCCAGATGTCTTTGTGAGCTTAATGCATACAACATTGGTTTAAGTCTAATCTGCATGGCAGAAATGCAAGTTGTTCCAATTTTCTCCTCACTGGAGCTGTGTGGAGAAACAGGAGGGCATTGTTCTGCTGCTTTGGAGAGAGGAGTTTACCTGAAGGACAGGGGAAAGTTGCACCTAGCAGTGTCCACATCCTCATCTGGCTGCAGAAATCTGGCAAATCTGCCCCTGCCCTTTATCTTCCCACCTCAGCAGCCTTTTTTCTGCACTCTTGTCTCCACGTGGTGTCTCGGTCACCCCAAGACATTGGACAGAACTGGCCTCCCTGTCCTGTCCCCAGCCCTAACCACTGGAAGCATCAGCATCCTCTTTTGTTTAGAATGCTGAAAAGATCTGAGTTATAGCAGCCTGTCTCAGCTGTCAGACTTCTGTGACAACCTGGTTGTATTATTTTGAGCAGTGTGTGCTGCTTCACTGAAGAGAGAGGGTGGAATTTGCCAAACTCAACATCACATATACTCACTCAGAAGCTCCTGGAGTGAGTGTCTGTGCAACCAGAAGGCAGCTTCCCAGCTGTTTCCAGGGTGCAGCTTTGGAAACAAAGCTCCCCGAACATCCACTGTAAAACAATGTATTGCATCAGTTTCCTGAACCAGGGACTAGGTGAAGTCACAGCACATGAGTGGCAGCCCAGGGGATTTACAGCACTTGGCAGGGCAGCCCAGTATCCTCTTGTGCCCAGAGGGGCCACAGATGTCCAGAAGTTTCTGGTGGGTCACACATAGCTATAAACATGAAATAGTATTTTCTCTGTTACTTTCCTGCTGGAGAGCATTTTACTGGTTCAGGTAGGTGGGCTAGATAACAGTGTAAAGATCTGACAGGACATTTGCTTTTCAATTCTAGCACTGTTGGGCTGGGAAGTGAAAAAGAGCTCTGCAAACAGAAAAGGTGTCTGACATGACAGTGCAATGGGAAAAAAAAGCTCAAGGCTACTTTTTCTCCATGGAAATCTCTACCAAAAATTGTCAATTTGATGCTTTATGAATTTCTCTCTGGAGTCAAACATTCAGTGTGAATTTACAAAGGAGTGAGGAAGGAGTATTTTGGCTCCTTCAATCCTGCGTACAAAACCTCCCAGGGTTTCAGTGAGGTTTTTAGCATTTCGTGCAGTCTTCAAATGTTATGCTGTGCAAGGATGTGCTTATACATAATTTTGTAATTGAAATGGCATGTTTACTGTTCTATTTCATGCTTGATTGTGTTTTTTAAACACCTTTACTCATGCTGTTAGAAGTGGGATTATAATTAAAATGTCCTGTTGAACACCTTGTTCAGTTCAATGAAGGCATAATGGAAGTATAAATACTTGTTCTTGTTGACTCTGTGATGTCAGCACAACAAACGCAGTAAATGTCATAAAACAAATCTCTCTTTCACCAAAGCATCTGTCAGAAGGGAAGGGAAAACAGAATCTGTGACTGGGGAAAGAGGGGCTCTCCCTTTTGGAAAAAGGAAATACTTTGAGAGGTTATCTGTGATATAGATGTGTTAACTAAGGCATGGAGTGATTGATTGATTGATTGATTGATTGATTGATTGACTGATTCATTGATTTAGCCAGTTTTAAGGCAAAAAAAAATCAGAGGAGAATTTGTTCCTCTACACACAGTCCCTTGGCGTAAAGACTAAGTAGCACTTTCTCCTACACTTGCCATTAGGAAATGCTGAATCTGCTGTGAAGTATTAAGGAGCAACTTATATTTCTTAATATTCATGTTTCCTTAAAATATATACAGATACGCAGACTTCAAGTCTTTATGGTGCAGTGGAACTATAATACAACGTCCAAATATTTCTAAGTCACTGTCCAGTGGCTTCAGAACTTTTGCATAGTGATAATAGTTTCATTTTCTTCGTGTTTTCTCTTGTAGTCTAAGTTACCACTAATGATGTGAGGTCTAACCTTTCTGGCAGGCACATGTTCAGTCTTAAGAAGCTTTAAATTACTTCACAGCTTGAAATTCCATGTAAGAAGGGATGTTCCAACATTTAGCCTAATTGATGCTTTCTTGGGCAGTTTACTTGGATACCTTGGCTCAGTTTCCTCCTCTGAAAAATGGGAAGAACAATGTCTGTGCTCCTTGTGTTCTTTGATGTAATAATATTTTTACTTACTAAATACTTGGCTATACACTGCATAAACTCCATGAGCTTTTAGGTTTCTGTCCTTTCACTGTCTGAAAGAGGGCTCTCAAAACCAGTCCCAGGATATGTAATATTTCTGTGCCAGAGCAGAACTTGCTAGTCAGTAGCTGTCCTGTAGGAAGAGCCCACAAGATCTTTATGAAGCAGGCAAATAAGCCATGTGGAAGTTGCCTTCTGTGCCAAGTTTCATTTCCAGCTACTTCAAGCTCAGCAGAAGTTGGACAGGCAGATGGTTCACGGAATTTAGTCTTTAGAAAGCAGTGAGGAAGTGACAAAATAAGAGGTTTTTTTCCCCTGGGATGGGAGAAGTAGGTGAGTACAGAGGACGGTCCTGTCCAGAACCAGAAAAAGATCCGGCAGCAGCAGGAGAGATAAGGCTACAGAACACAGAACATGCAGGATAAAATGGACAAGGATATTGTCAAGTGGGATTGCAACAAAACTTGGTGTATTTCTTTGAATGTCTCATTATAGGTACAGGTGCAGCTCTACACACCCACACATGCTGCATTTATTTCAGTGCGTGATCATATAAATACCTGCAGGTGTGATACTGAAGAGATACCCATGCTGAGGCATGAATATGGAGTTCCACATCTGTATTGGCTGCCTGGTTCACACAATGAACTAGTGCTGTCAGTGGGTTCTATTTCCACCTCATGTACGCACTTCAGAATTAAAACCAAAGAAAAGTCCATCCTGGTAACTACATTTAACAGGATGTCATGGCATAGAACTAAAATATGTGTACGGGACAGTCATCATTACCTCATTGTGTTGCACATTATATACAAAATCAGGACTAAACTAATTTCAGATAAAAATAGCCACATCAATTAAATGTATGGTGATAAATCCATGAAGTTGTAATTTAATGTGTCTTTTGGGACACCTAAAACTTCAGCTGGGCTTCAGTGCAGTGGCTGGTTTCTCACTTCTGACACACACAGAGATGGCTCCCTGTCTATAATACTGTCAGGTAGTCCATAATACATGGGGTGAAAATCATGGCTGCTGCAAACCATAGTTCTGAATTCACTGACTTGCTTACATGTTAAAAGTCTCAGCCATGGTATTACACTTATGCAGATGGTTTCATTAAACAACAATATGATGCTAACTACTTAACTGCAAACACCCTCCTTTCAGTGTCAAAAATGTAAAACACCTAAGGGATATAAACTGGAGGCAACCTTTTGCATGTAATTGCTGCCTGCAGAGACGCAAGGCTGTCAAAGTTTCTTACCTTTTATAAAGCCTTTAGTGATAACTTTTGTTTCCCAAAGAGAAAAAATAAACCTACCAAAGTTTCTTTGAACATTTCAGCAGCCTTTCATAGTGTTAGCTGTGATAGTAATGGTGTCACATTCCTAATAAGGATGTATACAAACTGTGTTTTAGGAGTCCCTGCTGCTTTCTTTGTGGAAACTATCTCAGATGCTTTGGGATTATTTCGCAGTAACTTCTTTTTGCACCATTATTTCACAGAGATCTTCTCTGTTATCTTCTCTTCAGCATATTCCTTTGAAGATCTAGGGAGAAAATGTGGTGCTTGAGCATTCAGTGAAACCTGATAGTTTGCATCTCCATCTAGCTAAAGTCAGGGCTGTCCTGTGACAGAAAATGTGAAGGGACCACAGTGCCCAAAATTCAGCAAAAATTTTACATAGTGTTGTCCAGACAAAGGAATGATGAGAATATGGTCAACTGAGATTTCATAGGAAGCAAAGGAAGAAAGAAAGCACAATTTTTTTCAGGCTTGAATGTCATTGCTTTGCCCAGAGGGACCCCGGCTGCCATCCACAATATCACAATAGCGAATGTATTCTGTGCAGTGACACACGGGCTAAGGGATCACAAGTGGCTGGAGCACTGGTAGAAATAATACTGTGCTAATGAAGAGTTTCGTCCAGGCAAACTTAACTCCCTCAGAATTAGCCTGGGTATCTCTCCATGACACATTTGTTTTAGAGTCACAGCATGTTGCAATTTTTAGGCTCTGGCAGGCTCCTACTTAGGAACTCTGTCCAAGAGCCTTTATTTAATCTGCTCCAATTGGGAAGAGCATGGCAGTTTCTTTTGGTTGAGACTTTGCTATAACGATCTGAGCTTTAGTCACTGTGAGACTGGCCCTCTGTAAAGCATTCACTTGGTGTTACAACCAGAGACAACTGAGCTCCAAAAGTGAGTGCAGACTGTGTCTGTTATTAAGTATGGTGTTATTAAGTAAAGGGGCATGTGGAGAGCCCATTACTCAGTAATTGGTGCTCGCTGCCAGTTAGCATTCAGCAGGACTTCCAGGATTTGTATAGACCTTACAGCCCAGAATGGCCTAGGATTGTTCTTGCCTTATTTGCTTCCACTATAATCAGCTGGTGGCTCTCTGCTTTGCAGAGCTACCAAAGCCAGCTTGATCAGACTGAAAGGCACCTGGAAGCACAGGATGTCCCCAAGGAATTCATCCAGCAGGACATGCAGGTCTGAGAGATTTTGTGGCTAAGGTTCTGTACCAGTTTTGTGAGCTTGCAGTTTTCTTCCCCTGCCATGGAAGAGGAAAATGATGGCTGGGACTTGTGGTAGATGATACAAATGCCTGCCTGACTGTGTAAAACCTTAAATAGGTCTTTAAAGATGAGGCCCTCAAGTGTCATGTGACTCTTTAGGTGAGACAAACTGCACTTTGGGATGGGGAGTCTCGAGAGACAGTGTGGTGAGTCTTTACAGAGAAGCCTATTAGACATTTGACAAAAACACAGCTCTGTCACTTGCATGTCACTTGCAGCTTTGCCGAGGGGAAACCTTTTGTTGTCCATGTCCCAGCTGCTCCCATGGAGGCAGATTGCTGAGGTTTGGGATAGGTGTCGGCAGTCCCTGGCGGGGGTGGCGGGCTCAGGCAGCCGAGGAGCAGGTGGGCTCCGGGCATGCAGCGGGCAGGACGGGGCCTATTCCCTGCAATATTGTGTTTATTTATTTATTTATTTATTTACAGCATAGGCAGCATTAGCCCCAGAGGCTGACAGGGCGGTTGAATGTATGCAGACCAGCTGCTCTCCCCAAGCAGGCGGGCTCTGCCAACACCTGTGAAGTGAAAACCTGTCTGCGCCACAGGTGAGAAAGAAAGCAAATAACGGGGGGTGCCGCCGCGGGGAACTGCCACAGCCACGTCCGCTGCCCCCCGCGACGGCGGCCCGAGGCCCCGGGGCCGCAGCAGAGTCCCCGGGCCGGGCAGAGCCCGTCGCGGCGGCCCCGCCACCGCCGGCCCCGCGCCCTTCGCCGCAGCGTCCGCCAGGTGGCGCCCTTGCTCGCCGAGTGGCGTGAGGGCGGGCGGGCCCGACAAACGCATCGCGCCCACCCCCCTGCCCGCCCTGCAATTTCGGAAGCATTATAACTAAAGTGTTTTCAACTTATTATTATGCATGAGTAAAAATTCCATGAATGTGTAACATTTTCGCCTGTATTTCCCTCTTTTATAACATCATTTAAATTCCCCATTAATAATTTAGCAACGTTCTGGATTTTAATCACTTTTCTCATCCCCGCGGTCTCTATCCGAGGCAGCGCTCTCTTCCCCACCTGAAGGTGACATGGAGGCAGGGCTGGAGCCAAGGGCACCCGCCCCAGCGCCCTGTCCGGCTGCACGGTGTTTCCTCCATCAATTGAAAATCCAAAGGTAACCAAACCTAAGGCTTGAGTGGATCACCATTAGTGAAAATTTAATATTTTATTTTCATCTGAGTTTAATTACGGTGGTATTTGTTTGATAGCTAGTTACTGTAAATAAAAGAGATAAAAGGAGCCCTTCACTCGAGCAGCTTCAGAGCTGTGAAATATGTACCTAATTAAAACTATTGGTGTAAGAGGCTAATAAAGTACATATGCCTACTAGATGTCTTATTCTAATGAATCTCAGCTAACTTACTCTGAGCGATGTATTTTGGTGTTGGTAGTAAGAGCTGAATAATTATGGAATTTATCATGCAGGACCACAGGGGTGTGGGAACGACCCCCAGCCATGGTGGGGTGCAGGAGGAGCGGGGCCCAGGCTCCCCCCAAGCACAGGGGCTGGCTGTGGCCTAGGGTGGCCGTGGAGCCCCGGGCCAGGCCCCGCGGGCGGGGGCAGCCGGAGGGCCGGCCTGAGGAGGGTTTGTGCGGGCCGGCTGCGGGCTCCGAGCGCTCCCGCTGCCCTGGGCGCTCCTCCCCAGCCAGCTCCTCTTTCCCCCTTGTTTTCTCCTGGCACGGGTGAGGAGCGGGCCACAGCATGCGCTCCTCAGACTCCCAAACCCAGTGCAGATGGGTTGTCTAAAGCATTTCAGATGGAGTTTTGGTCTTGTGCCAGCAGCTAATCAAAGTCTTAATTCTGGAGAATAAAAAGGCTGGGCTTTCCAAGCTTCCTCCAGCTGGTTTCTGCCGGGGATGTGGACGGCCAGCGCTGCTGAAAACCCTTCTGCTGTGGGTGCTCCCAGCGCCACGGGCGGGGCTGGATGCAGGGCTGGATGCAGGGCTGGATGCAGGGCTGGATGCAGGGCTGGCACAGCTCTCCTCACCCTGTGCAACCAGGCTGGCCTTGAGGTCAGTTACCTGGGCTGGCTGAAGGGGCCAGCTTTGTACAGGCCTGTGGACAGACACCCTTAAATCCATCCCTTCTGACCCATAATGAAGTCAGGCATGTGAAAAAGTGTGTGTTGAGAACCCTTGCCTGAGATACGAGCTTTGCCCTTCGGAGCAGTGCAGGCTTGTCAGGAGAAGGGGTATGTACTGAGAGAAGCTGGGCAGTAATAAAGGGGCTGGTTAAGCAGAGACAGAGCCCTCAGACTAGCATATATTTTTATTGCTTTTTTTGCAACAGAACAGTGAAAACATCCCAAGGCAAAATGTCTATTGTAGGCTTTCGTGTAGTCCCCAATAACAACGATTTAAACGCTTGCACGTGTGTGTGTCCTGCCGGCGTCCCCCATTTAGCGGCACTGTGGGCGGCGGTGGTGGGGCTGCTGCCCTGGGCTCTCCCATCGGAACCTGGCGCCCAGAAATCTGCGGGGCCCCAACCACGCCGTGCCTCATCCCACGTGAGGCTGGAGGGCTTTGTGTACGGCCCAGCCATCTGGGCTTTGCTGTCTGTCCCACAGTCAGAGCTGATGAGTTCAAATGACTCTCTGCAAGTGTGCGGTAGCTGCAGCTGTTGAAAGCGCTCCGGCAGTTTCTGATCTGCACATGAATTTGGAGGTTTTTTACAAGTGCTGCATCGGCAGTTTTTCTGCAGAATGAAATTTTCACTATTGCTCGTATCAGCTGGAGAGACGGGTGGAACTTGTTATCTTCCTTGCAAAACCTACCTTTTCACAGGGAAGAGATCGTTTTTCATGATTCTACAATCTGTTAATGGGATAGATTGAGAATAAGATTGGGAAGAACTAGTCTGTTTCTGTCTTTGTCCCTGACTTACTGTTTGACCTCAGCAAAGTCTCTTGGTCATTCTGAAAACCTGGTCTATGTGTCAAAAAAAAAAAAAAAAAAAAAAAAAAGCAATAATAGCTATATCAAAACAGTCATCAATATCTAGAAGTGGCTGTAAAATTTCAGGTGAAAGTGTTATGTATTGTCACAGTGTCTGTTCTGCTTTCTCAGAGATCTATAAAAATCTGTTTTTTCCTGCTGAGAGAATTTTTTCCATGTTGCTCAATCAACGATCATTTTAATATATTTTTCTGCCTCTCAGTTACATCTCAAATATTTGTGTCTGTACAATTTTCATGGTCTCATATCTTGTCTCTTTCTGTATAAAATGTATGTTGTCAGCTTAAGGGGAATGCTTTTTCTTTCCATTTCTATGTAATTACCAAAAATATTTTTACCTGTTAAAATATTTCTGCGTTGTCGGCATGATGTGGTATGGTATTGAAACCTCATTACTTTGCAGCAAACCTTTCTGTGCATTTTGTTTACCTTCTGATAACATTCATAAGAAACCAAACACCAACAGAATGAAGGGGATACTTGCACTGTTGGGTCCAGTGTGACTTTGCATATGAAAATATGCAAAAATAAATTACACTCTCATGTAGCTAAGAGAGGAATGTAATCAATTTGTTTCTGCTGGCTTTTCTTCAAGGCAGAAAACCTGTGTGTGTGTTTTCTAGACAAGTGTTATTTGTACTATGGTCTGAGACCTGGCAAGAGGGATTCCTGTGCTTGTGCAAAGTTAATTTGATTTCAGCATAACTCTACCAAGAGACCCCAGTGTAGAGGACTACGCCCGTTAGAGGGCAGTGAGCTTGGGTCCTCAGCAAGGCCTAGATTTGAGGCACTCTGAGCTGGGTAGAACCAGAGCAATAAGAGCCAAACTCAGTTACTATAAGACAGAGGCTGCAAGAAAACTTTCCACCAAAAGTATGTTTCCTAGATGTTGAGAGCAGATGGCCATCCCATCCCATCCCATCCCATCCCATCCCATCCCATCCCATCCCATCCCACAGACTGGGGATGTCCTGACATTCCACTCCCAGTGTAGCTTGTTCTCACATCACAGAACTTCTATTTTTTTTCTTTTTAATAAGTGCGATTTGATAAGCTAAGGTAAACATGCTTTTAAATTAATTTCAGGCATAAATTACTCTGTTGTTCAGATTCTCGGAGATGGTTTATATAATTTTGTTTTTCCTTTGACAGCTAAGCAAAAATCTGACATCTGATTTCATTCTTCTTGTAGTAGAGAGAGGAGTATAACTGTAACCAGAGGTGACCAGTACTAGATAGGGCTAGTACAGAATGTGCCTTGCAATCTCTGCATTTGCATGATGAATTGATGTTCCAGCAGCATTTTTATTTTCTATGCTGTACCCATATCCATTGCCTTTATTTTGCTTTTTCCCAGCTTTACCTTGACTTTCTTTGTGAAGCTAGACACCTGACATTGGTAGTCATGTTTTTAAGATTATCTGCTCAGGAACATCTCCTCACAGAAGTCTATTTTCACTGTTTTACACATCTGAAACAACAGCTTGGGACTGGATGACTTGTTGCCTGGACAAATGTGAGAAGAGAATTGGTTTAGACTAGTACTGCAGTCTGTGAATGGACCCAGATGCATGGAGGTCTGAGAATGATAAATCCAAGGCTTCATCCCTCTGGGTCAATGGTCTTTGGGACAAGACAGAGAGGAGACAGGAGCTGAGGAGACACTGCTGTCTTGGAGTCTGTTTCAGGTCACAGTCTTGTCAGGTCAACAAAAGTCACACAATGTGAATTGTGCCAAAGCAGAGTTGGTGGCTGTGCATGAATATTTATCCTCTATCTTTTTATTATAAACTTCATTTTGCATTCTGACAGCGTTGTCACTACACACCTTTTCTGAAGAGCTACTAGGAAAAATCCCCAAAAGTGCTTTGTTTTGTAGTACCCTAGGCAACAAGCCCAAATGTAGGTCTGAGGAAACTTTTGTGTCACCCTCTTCTTGGAACTTTCTTCCAGATCTTCTGTGTTGTACTGGATCCAGCCCTTTCCAGCTGAGCTGTGGTGACCCTAGACATTGTCCTGAGATATGTTTTGGGGCTGCTGTCTGGGCTCTGGTGCTACTTGCAGCAGCTCTTGAATATCTTCAACTGATCAGTTGGAGGTTATGGATGGTGCTTGACCCCCAACTTGTGTCTCTTGCCCTTGTTTTAGACCCTGGTGCTGACTGGTGGGCCAGACTGCCTTTCCCCATTCCCTTCAGCATATAGATAGTTCTTTGGCATGCATCCAAACCTAATGCAATATAGAGGGAAAGGTCTTCAGGTTCCCAGAGTGTGTATACACATGTGGTCAAAGCCCCAGCTCATTAAATTAGTATGTGCAGTGGAGACCAGCTACTGATTTATGTTTTCATCCACACACAGTAAATTGGATTGAAAATTCACACTGTTTAAAAAGGAGAGTTGAGACTCTTGCTTACCTTTGAGTTCTAAATTAGCAGGCACATAACTAAGCTTCATGGACCTGAAGAAGCTGGTTCTGAGTTAATACGATGCCTATACTGTTGATTTCACTGGAGCCTTTTGTATCAGAAACCACATGTACACAGCCTCACATTGTGAAGCAAGATTAATTTAGCTGTTGGCAAATTATGTGCTGTATAAGAATGTTCCGTGAACGACTTGGATTGCAAATTCTACTGCTTAATTTTTGCAATGCAAAGTACCAGTAACATGAACTACTGGTTTCAGCTGAACTTTAAAGAAATGTGAATGACAGGCAGTCAAAATAAAGAGATAAATGGTGGAAAACTAAACAACATAAGGCCTACTGCGTCAGATACTATGGGCCTCAATATAAATGATAACATAGAAGATAGCTATAAAGTTAATGGCAAAGGTTTTAGAGCTTCAGATCCCCTAAAAATACGGAAGAGGTGGTCTCTCAACAGAACGTGTATTTGTGATTCTGAGCTATAATTATAGGGAGCAACGCAAGGGTGACTACTGAGAATATTTCCGTGTTTCAGTTTAATATGTTACTTTAATGGTTCTAAAATCTCCCCACTTTTAGAACTAAAATTCTTGTTCTCTCTCTCTGAATTGTAGCAATAGCTGAAGTGAAACACACTTTCCATGATCTACCTACCTTGGAGAACAGAACCACTCTGGATAATAGAAGTAAAGTACTGGTACGGAAATTCACTTGATGCAAGTGTTCCTTACTTATAATAGTGAGATACATTTTCTGTCTCTCTTTCCTTGAGTTTTATTCAGCCTTAAGATTGTATTGGTTCCAGTCTTCATGTTCCTATGTTCACCTAGACCAAACAAACATCTTCACCAGTGCCTTGAGACACCTTTTACTAGCTGAAAACCACACCACATTTTGCTGCTTGCCCCAGTCCCTCCCTATATCTCTGCCATCAGAAGAGGCCAAGCAAGCATTCCTTGATGCATGACAAGTAAAGCCAGCCTGGTTAGCTCATATCCATGTTCATCACCAGGTGAAATGACTCTGGCTGCCTTAACTTAAACAGATTAGGTGATTTGTGATCCCTTTTGCTAATGGAGCAGCATGTTGGGTTCTTGGAAGACAGCAATAAGCACTAGAAACAGTGCTGTCATGCCCCAGAGGAGCTTTCCTGTAGTCTCAGGTTTTCACAGCACTCCCATCCTTGAACTGAGTCTTGCACCCCTCAACTTCCATGTTTTTTTCTATGTATGTTGCCTTTATTTTTACTTTAGCTGCCAGAACTAAAGATATATTTTGACATTTTAAATGAGTCTTCTCTGTTCAGCTTGCTCTGCTTGTCTTTATTAATTAAACTTGGGTCTTCATATTAGGCTCCTTCAGTTCATCTCTTCCAGTTTCAGTTCTTACTTTCCATTTGCCTTCATTATACTTTGCCATCCTTGAACTGCACTGAACTCTTCTTCATTCTCATTTTCCCATACAATATTCAGATCTGCTATTCCTCTGTCTAATTTTACCATGGCTGATGTGAAAATCATCTTTGCTAGAGAAGCAGCAGTGAGGAGACAGACCGTTCTTCTCTTTGCCACATTCGTTCTCGCTCTTACATAAAATCTCAGCTGAAAAAGAGCATTCTCTTCTGTGATCATAACTTCACATTCCTCTTTTTCCTGCTACCCTTCCCCTTGGAATACATTTTAATACATCCTCATCCGTGGAAACTATACTGTTTATGTTTGCAATTTTTCAATGTGCTTGGAGTTGGTGTTTTTCAGATGAACGGTGTATTAAGATTTAATCTGAACCTAGTCAGATAATATTGACCTGCAATGAAAAAGCTGTATGAATGAGATAGCAGCAGACAGCTAAAAGTGCTGAATGCCAATTGCTGACTGAAAAATGATACCCAGAATTTGGTGGTGGAGAGTAGATGGGACATTTATGAATGCAAAAGCTTTCTGATTGCTTAAATATTGTGTTGGGCTTTTTTATTATTATTTTTAAGTTTCTCTGTCTTTCCAACATTTGCCAAAACTTGCCTGTGCCTGTAGGGTGGTACAGCTGCAAGCTTCCAGGAGAAGCTTATCCCTCTGCAGGCTACCATATCCTGATATCAACTCTGAGGCCTCTTTGTTTTGCCACAGTAGACTTCCCCAAAATTAAAACAAAGAACTGAATCTAAGACTATAGATTCCCAATGCATCTCTGTGTGCCCATTTCAGATATATTTCCCACTATTCACTGTTAGCAGTCATCAGGAAACATGTATTTTGGTTCCAAAATCAGAATCTCCTGAAACAATTCCCTAGGTGTTACAGTATTGCCACACTGGGTTAGGGCCACAAACAAGTTAGCCCTTGCCCAAAGCAGCTTTTAATCCAGGTCATGTATATGGAAGATAGGCAAGGGAAGCTGATTCTGCATGTATCTGAGTTGCCTGGATTAAATGTGGTGAGTTGTTGTGGCAAATACATTCTAAACCTTGCCCTTCAGTTTTTCACAAATTCCAAACGTGGATGCTGCTCTAAATGAAAAGAAACCATTAAAATGCCTTTCTGAATGCATTTGAAATTAAATAAGTTACTGTGATTTCCCTGGGCAAGCCAGCTTTTTGGAGGGGGCAAAAGTTGCAAGTGGAAAAACAAACAAATGAGTGAGTAACTGGGATGTGCTGCCGGAGAGTCAGAAACAAGTCTGGTGGAAGGGGGAGGGAAAGGCTCTTGTCTGCCCTGGGACAATTTGTAGAAACCAAAATATGGGAGAGAGTTGAAATGAACAGGAGGAAAAAAATCCACTGCCTTTTTTTTTTTTTTAATCCAGATAATCAGGTTACCAGGACCCATGATGTGGGTATGAAAGATGACTGACTTCAAGGCTTTTGAAAAAGAAAATAGAAATTTCCAATTTTGTTGTTCAGGCCTTTCCTTTACAGGGGTTCCTTTAGCCACACAACTAGGTGAGTCCCTTGATTGCAACTGTAAAGGGGAAGACTGAATGACAGTGCCAGATGCCCCAAGTTAAGAGTGAGTGAGAAAAGCCTGACTGCCAGCTGCCTTTCTTGCCTTCCAAATCTCGGACCAGTGAGAAATCAAAACATGGTTTAGGTCAGTGTGCAGGTACGGAGCATGCTTCACCTCGCATGAACTGGGGATAGGGAAGCAAAGGGAAGAATGCTGCAGAGCTGCTGATTGTCTGCTCTCTGAAGACTTCCTGTTAGGGAGACTCCTCAGTTGTCCATTTAGGGCAGTATTAGAGCTGCTCAGAGCTGCTGAGGCATGCAGAGGAGCTGCAGATGGGGCTGAGAGTACAGCTGGATACTTCTCTGTTCAGCCACCAGTTACAGCATTTTCAAATGCTCACCAGAGGTGGGTACCAAGACTGCTAGAATGGCTGAAGGCAAAGCAGGAGGTCTGCTTTTAATGAAAAGGTAGTTTACACACAGCATTTTTCTTATTATAATGATAAAATGGATATGAAACAGTTACATTCCAGACCCTTACTTTTTTTTAGTGCTATTTATTTTTTTCAGAACATTGAAAACAAAACAAGCAAAAAGAGGAGAGAGGGGAAAAAAAAGGAAAAAGAAAACTCCCTTCAGACAACAATCACCTTTTGAGTTAAATTCTCATGCTTGGTCTTAGCCCAGAGGGATTTGTCTTGAGTGAAGTTCGAAGAAAATCCTTTCAGCAGTTTCTGAGTTACTTAAATGTAACCATGGAGGTTTGGATTCAGATGCTTTTTTTTACTTATATAAGTCAAAAATAGCTTTGCTTTAAAACTTTTAAATTAACCCTCCTTAACTTTTCAACTTGTCACCTATCCTACTGTACGGCTTATAAAATTTTAAAGCTAATAGTATAACAAACTCAAATAATGATACTGCAGATGTTCAAATGAATCTTGGGAGAAATAAATTATAGGAGTTACAGTGGGTTGTTACTGAAGAAAGAGTGCCTGCTTGCCTTAAACCATGTGTTCTTTCTGGTCTGAAAAAGGCCCAATTTTTTCTGCTACTAAGAAGCATAAGTGTTCTTGGGTGTAGATTTTAATACTCAGTTACACATACAAAATTAAGCATGTAAGTCCTGTTCCTTTTTTTCTTCCTGATAGCCCTGATTTAGACTTGTCAAAACATTCTCTTAAATTTTCCTGCTCTCTTTTTAACATAATCCAAATCAACAGGACACTTAAATGTCTCCTAAATATTTACGGACTTCAAAGTCACTGAAATGCTCTGTGATTCTCCTAGTGTTATTATTTTATTGCCAGAAGATTGAGGCAATGAGAGGTGAAGTGTCCTGGTAAGTAACAGTTTTTTCCATTTTCTTTGTCCAATCCTCCTGTTGCTCTCTGATGTTTCTTCCTCTTTGTCTTCTTTCCAATATTTCTGCCTCACTTACTAGTCCCGTTCTCACTGTCTCCTATCTATCTTTCAACCATCTTTCTCCATTTATTCTTCTCCAACAATTGCACTGAAGAGAGCCCATGAAAGAAATTATTTTTACTTTGGCAGAAGCTTTTTACTTTTATCTTTTCCCTGAACGTCTGGGATGGGTCCAGGCAGCTCTCCCCACTTTCATCATCTCTCTTCACATTCCTCGTGACCCTGAGCTCTAGTCAGCAATCTGATGTCGGCCATGAGAGCACCTCCCATGATCCAAAGCCACAATCAGACTAAGGTGTTGTAACACTGTGTGTTGCTCTACAACTTACCACACTTGCTCTGCTGCTTTCTAGGAACTGCACACCTGTGCCAGGTTTTTCTCACAGAATAATAATGACAGCACTGTCACCTTTTGCACGTCTCTCCTCCTTGCTCCTGTGCCCATCTTCCTCTCCGGACCTTTGTGGTTCAGTCTCCTGGCTGGTGCAGTTTAGCCAGGATATGGGAGACTTGTATTTAGGCTCTGCCTGAGGCAATTTGAACTTGAATCTCTTGCCCCCTGAATTTGCACTCTAGCCAAGAGATTATCACCTCTTTTGTGAGGAGGGTCACCTGAGTCCTTGAATCTTCGAGTGGGAAAGCTTGAGATTGACTTTTCAGTCTTGTAGTGGAGGCACTCCCCTGGGTGGGGAGACCAGGACCTGCCCCAGTCAATACTTAAAACCAAGTATGGAGGTATTCCCTGGAAGACAGTAGCAAACCCCAGGTTTCTTGCTCACAGTAGTGCTTTGAGAGCAAGCACACAGAACAATCAATTTAATCCATTTAATTATTCCATACAAGCTGGAACAGCTCCAACAGGATGGACTGGAGAAAGAACCTGCCCAACAAGATCGTTTTAAAACTGTGCTGATCTCACTTGGCTGCCATGGGTCAGCTCCCTCGTACCCCAGAGCAGCCATGGAGCTGCTGACTTGATATGGGACTGGGTAGTGAGGACATTTGTGGAGACTGGAGGGAAGTGTCATACACACCTATACAGAACATACTCTGTTACCCGTGGTGGCAGGTTTGTAGTTGTAGCTGAAACAAACACCTGCCAGTGCTGCCTCAGTTACCATTCTGGACAGGAGTGGCAGCAAATATGTGGTGGAGGGAAAAGAATTCTATTAAAAGACAGTGCAGCACGCTAGAGCACTACAAGGCAAATTGCTTTTAAAGGTGGAAATACAATAAAAATAGACTAAGAGTCTTAAAACACAAAATCAATGCCAAAACAGAGAAAGCCAGAATGACTTCCAGATCTCAGCTATAGGCAGTTGTCCCCCAACATAAGCCAGATCCTGTCAGTGTGTGGGAGACATCCAGGAATTTTCTCTCCTACAAAAATATTAGGGACATTATATGTTTTAACTGTAATGGAAAACTAGAGCTCTATTGCTCAGTTCCAAAGAAGAACATTAGCCATTGGAAGTGCTGTGGTACAGGGGGTGGGTGTGTGTGTGTGTGTGTGTGTGGCTGCTCCTTTTCTCCTCGGGATTCTATAGCTTCCTTCATTCTTTGCTTCTCTCATATTACAGAAAGAAGGTAATTTTTCCTGGCCATTTACTAAAGCTCATTAAAGACTGAAGAGAACAAACAATGCTATTCCTTAGAGACTACCATTCAAAGTCATTCTACAATTCTCTGTTCTAATACTTGAGACAAATTAATTATTCCTTAGTGAAAAGTGTATAATTCCTATTCTTCATTTTTGGGGTGGGGAGTGGGGAATAATAATAGGAAGTTTATATCTGAGTCAAAAGCTGTCTGAGCTGAAGGGAAATGAGAAAAAATGTGTGTTCCAAGAAGAGTAAAAGCAATTATTCTAATAATAATTCTAGGGATATTAATGTCTTTTTAAAGTAGATTGCTTTCAAATAAACACCAAAGTTGAAGGCATAGGAAAGGCTGGTTTATTTATTAATCATTCCAAAAGTGCATTTTTCTAAATGAACAAGTGCATGAGCAACTTCGCTGGCACATATTAAATTTAGTTAAACGGCAACTTGTAAATATCTAAAAACTTCTGTAACCAGAGACTAATTTGTTTAACGTGTTGAAAATGTTCTGTGGATGTGAGAAGCTACATATTAAACTTCAAAGCAAAATGCTCCAGAGATTACACCATCTTAAAGACTGCATATTGGAAAGGCCTTTATACATTAAACATAAAGGACTTTTAATTCTCTTCTATTTTGAATACTTGTCAATCTGTGTGACTCATGCTTAAGATTGTAAAGTGTCATTTTAAGGTGTGATGTCCAAGTTGAGACCTGGACTATGATTTGCAAGGGGCTGGCTTTTCTCTTTCATCTCTATTAATTAATCCTGTTTCAGTTTGCCCAGCGTACACTTCTGTTGACATCACCTTTTCCATATACTTTAAAGAGTCCCCAGAGAGATCTACTGCAGAACAAAAACTGGACAGAGAATACATTTGGAAACCATTTTATTTCTCAATTACCAACCAAAACGTATGGAAAAGATTTACACTCTATCTGATTTACACAATAATTATACTTTGAAAGCCTAGAAATAAATGGCTTGATCCCTGAAATCATTAGTTACTATACCAAATGTAATTGGTGTAAACTAATGAGTTTACTGGATGGCTGACCCTTAATTACTGATTGTAGTTAAACTCTAGCCAATCAAAATTTCGTTTACTTATAAAAGTACAGTGTAGTATTAACAAGCATTACATTTCCAAGCAAGCAGCTTTATGATTAGTTGTAGCACACAACTCAAGCCTATTCAGGGCTATCAAAAGCAGCTTTTTAATAACAGTGCACTAAGCAACCATCATTCTCTTACCTCAGCTTCTATCAGACAAACAGAAAGAAACCACATAATTAATCATCTCATGCAATAGAAATAAAGCATCTGGGCCAGATCCAGGTGGGGTATACACAGCCGCCTTAGTTCAAAGAGCTGCAAGAGGCTGGGGATCTGCCTTATGATAGGATAACTGACATGGGGAATTCTGCCTCTCTTGGGGGAGCAGTATGGGGTATGGAAATGAAATACTGATTGATTGTGTGCACTCCCATGTGATGTGGAGAAACTTATCAACAAAATAGATTTAAAAATTCCTTGAATTTAGGAGGATTTCTTGGGCAGATTCACTATGTGGTGATAGGACATTTGATTACTCTACTGGCAATCCCAAAAATTCATGCCATGACTCCTCACTATTTATTAGATCAAACGGAGAATAACTTTTAAAATAAAATACTAAATGGGAACAAATTATTTTCATTTGTCTCTGGTTATACTTTAAGAACTAATGTTTTGCCTACCCAGGAAGACTCAAAATTCCTACCAGAAAAGTTGCAAGATTTGTATTTAGATCATGATTCCAGAGTTGTGACTTTAAACAGGCACACCAAATATTTAAATAAAATCATAAGACTTTACAATGCTTACAGTCACATCCTTAAAGGTACTTAGGTAAATGACTCCAATGATTTAAGGATGTGGAAATTCTTAATCTCCTAGATCATTCCTATGAATTATAAAATTCAGATAGGAGAGTGATACCAGAAGGCACAAGAAGAAAATCAGATGCTATGGAGATTTAGTTGGAAGAATATGTATTTGCTGGAGCTATGCACTATGTGCTCTGCAGATGACCCAACAGACCTCATAGCTGCAAGGGTTAATTCTGTCACAATTGCAATTCTCTCCTATTTCTGTTTTTCTCTATGATGTTCTCTCTGAGGCTCACCCTTCAAAAGGGGCTAGGCTCAGCAGAGGAACAACCTTCCCTGATGGCCCTTTGGAACAAGTACTGTAACACTTGCCCACTTGTTAGTATAAACATTTTCTTAAAACTCAGAAATTGAAGAATTAATTAGTTCTCAGGATATCTGCACATGGGTTAAAGTGAAATTTTTGTATTTACTGAACTCTTGTCTATGAGATGTGTCTGCAGTCAAGAAAAGGTTAAAGTTGTTTACTGCCTTCAAGCTCTGGTCTTAGAAGTTAATTCAGAACTGTGCTTTGAGCAGCTGCAGAGAGTAAGTCCTTGCAGCAGTGAATTGCTGGTTTGATGTCAAGGTCCATGGGCCTTAATCATAAAATTAGTTTGTTTCTTAAGGATACCCTAGCAGGGACTTTATGGTTATATAAAGTCATTATACTGTTTTACAGCACAACTTTGAAGATGCTTCCGAATGATCAGAGTTTGTAGGAAGAGATCATGTTTTTTATTATTTGTGGAATATCCTCAAGCTGTCATAGCTACAGCACTGCCAGTTGGAAGAGCTGCTCCACAGTTCAAGAGAAAAGACAAAGGATTTGTTGAAGCCTAAGTGAGGCAATTAGGGCATATCTGTCCAGAGAAAGCTCATCGAATTGAATGGATCCCATGTACTTCCTGACAACTGACTCCAGTTTTGTAGGAGCTGTATATTTGGGGCAATCAAGGTGTTTTATTACAATTCCACAAGAGCAGATAGAGGGCCTATGGAGCTCTACAAGCTCTGCTTTTCACAGTTCTCTGTTGGAGAATTCGAGGGTGAGCAATTTTGAAATTCATGGAAAAGGAAGAAGGCATATTTTCCAGAACTTCAAGATCCTGTGAATGCAAAGACAAAGGAAACACTAGACTATACAAAAACTTTCCTGTCCACCCTCTGCACAGCAGTGCTGGTAAGAACAGTGCTGCCATTTCTGTTTTGGTAACACAGACAACACCCTCCAATGCAGAAGGGAGACAGGCAACCATTGATTTAGGAGGAGGGGAACACACTGTAAACAGGTTCACTGTCCCCAGCCTGCCATCCCTGCAGCGTGGAGGAAAGGGGGGGGCTTCTGGAATGACTGGTGGAACAACACCGAAGGGCCTCACTTTCCTCCTTTCCTGTGAACCCTGTATAACTGTTTCTGTGAAAGAAAGCATCAAGCCCCATCTTGTTCACGGAAACACAACATATTTTAAAGCCGTAGTTAATGGATAAACTGTTTTCTGATTGGATGAGCCACACAATAAATCTCTTCCCAAGCCAAGTGCAATGCAGCTTATTCAGTTACAGTGAAATGAGCCACTGTCACTTTGCTGCACTTGCATACATCAGGCAAAATGCTTCCATCTTCATCAGTCTCTTAGTGAAATAGAAATAAAACAATTTTAACAGAATGGTGTCACTAGATCTGTGGCACCTGCTTTAAAAATAAATCTCTTAGCTTTGTCTTCACTATTACTTTCAATAAATGTCCTAGCATTGCCACAGCATTTATCTAGCAGCAGGAAACCATTATGCTATGACAACAATCTATTCCATTAACATTAGCTCTTAATTGTAAGATTGTTTATAAGACAGCAAAAGCTACTGAATCATAGTAGAATGATAAAAAGAGTTATGGTCATGGAGTATTGTAGTCCCTGCAGTTATGAAAAACAACCTAAGAGTAGAAAGCTATACTTTTATATGAAAAATAATGCAATATTCTTATGCAATACAATGTTTTTAAAGAATGGATTACATCAGGAAGGTAACTATTAAAGAGTTAATGTTAAAAACTGTTACTAAGAAACTCTTTCTTTGATAAATGGTATGGCTGAAAAACTAAATAGAAGGCTTAGAAACTCTCCCTCTTGCTTTTAGCAATGCTGCACCAAGCCAAACAGAGAAATCATAATAACAGAAACACATTTGTCTGGCAGAGTGAACAGAAGAAATGTTGCAGAATTGAGATATGAAGAACCTCACTGCAGAGTAGGAGAACTGTCACTCTGATTGTTTGCCATTATTGTTTCATGTCCAGTTAAGTGAACTTAAAGTGACAGTTGTGTCATAACTCCTGGCAACTATGTAAATTTCAAATCAAATACGATAGAGGCATTTCTGCCAGACACAAGTCACCAGGCTGCTCTTCCTCTTCATTTTTGTAACCTTCCATTTTCTCATGCCATTGCTGGTAGCCCTTAAATTAAAAAGACAAGTTCAACAGGGGATCTCTGTGATGTGTGTGTTTCAGTGCTCAGCCTATACCTTGCTTTCTCTCAGCTTTTTGAAACAATGCCCAGTGTCAAATTTCCACCAGAAACAGTCACCACAAACATCTAGATGGATTAGCTAAAACTGTGCCTTCCCATGAGTGATGTATCATACAACAACACCCTATGAAGTTCTAGGTTGAGAATGTCCCCTGAAGACCTACAGAGAAAACAGCTTGAGCAAATGTTCCTTCATTTGTTCACTACAGCCCAAGCCAGGTACCACAGAGGACTTCTCTGTGGATAGGTGCAAAATGGGTGGAAAATACTGGTCATGGACCTTTCTGTACATTACAGCATTGTTCAGAGATCATGGGAACTTCATAAAGATATCAGACATACTCCTCCATTGCAATGAGCTATATGTAAATATTTCATTTCCTGGATACACATATTCTAATTACACATGACTTGCTACTGGACACACATCTTTGAAAATAATTTCAATGCAATTATAAAGGTATTTTGTGTGGACAACACCATGAAAAAATATTAAATGCGCTATTTATTCACTCAGGGATAATATACTAATTTTTTCTGCATATTTGAAGTTACTTGGGTAATTAATTAGATAATACAGGCTAGAGTTAAGTTTCATTTTTCATTGCAACACATTGCATAAACTATAGTATTATAAACATGTACCTCTGCATTAGGTAAGTGCATTTTGGTCAGCTGATTGAGTCAGATTTTTATTTTTGTAATTCCTTTCCAGCTGATCTTTTTTGTATTGTAAATTTAAAGTAGCTCAGTGGCTCCTTTTATCTCTAATTTGGGCCTTCCAAACAGCGCCAAATTGTGCTGTCCCACCCTCTCATTTGTTAAGGTGACTAGTGAATAGAGGTAACATATTAATGCCAGTTCTATACAAGTATCTGTGAAGAAAACAATTTTTTTGAGTTTATATTAGGTATTTGTCAAAGGATTTTTTTCCCTGTTAAAGATGGAGGCATATGAATCATTAAAACGTTCATATTTGAGACAAAATATCTCTACAGATATGTCATCACAAAAATTGTCAGTATATGTTTAAGAGCAGCAAATTAATGTTTACTGATTTGCCTAAAAAATACCTATAGACTGTGGAATGTAAAGTCCTCTTTCAAAATTCACATAGCATTTCCATTTTTTTTTAATGTAATGAACTTGTTATTATATACACATATTCTAGGGGCCTTCTGAGAGTTTTAGTTTTAAACAAAAATTACATATAATTTCAAAGTCTATCGTTGCCTGTAGTCACAGAACCCACTTGCAGGACTTGCTGCTACTGATGGCTTGTGGTAATGTATCAATTTCTCCTGACAGAAATGTGCACAGGACAAATCGGTGAACGTAATTTCAGACATATGACATCATTACAAATACAGCCTTAGCCCTTCTAAAAGTGGAGTTTATTGTTAATATAAATATATATCTGTAATTACTGACATTTATATTATTTGGCTCCCGTCCTAAGTTATGGATACAGTGATGATAAAAGGGTCTTGCAAGCCCTTACCTCAGCAAACTGTGCTTACTAATTACCTCCCATGGTTCTGGGTTCCTGTAAATAAAGTTACTCATATATTTATAAGCAAGTCAAAATCTATACACATATTTCTAAATGTAACTTATCTTACTCTTTTGGGCTAACAGTACTGTCTAGTGCTTAGAAAAGAATGCTAAGAGTGAAGCCATGCAGGATTCTTCCCAGCTTCTGCCAGGATGTGACTCCGCCATATCACTGGATATCCAACTTAAATACTTAATCCAGTCACATTTTTAAATTGACTGAGGCCTGAACCAGAAGATCCTATGTGAGTAAAAGGATGCATTACTTTAAAGTAAGGAATGGCTGCTGATTTTTCATCACTGTTTCTGGAGAGACTGGGGTCAGAGGGTTTGTTTTAGAAGTTTGTTTGTTCAAAAGGTGTAGCTTACAAGACACATGGATTAGCAAAGTGCCACATGGAAGATCTCAAAGCAGCAGCCTCAACATTTCTCTCTAATGAGAAAAGGAAAAGAAAGTCCCCTAGGTATGCACTGTTCAGGGAGAGAACCCAGAGGTCCCATAGGAACGCAGTATTTAGGGAGAGAACCAAGACTCCTTTCCTGAACACAGAGAAAACCTAGATGAATTCTGGACTACCTGATATCTTAGGGGCACATCTAAGTTTAAGAATGATTTGGATCTCAGGCTGTAACATTTTCCAGACATTAAGATTGCAACTACTAAGCCAGCAATTTTATGCTTTCCCTTCCCTGACTCCAACAGTACTGCAACATAAGCAGCCAGATTTTCTTCTGCATTGTGTTTTTTATCCATTCAGCCAAAATTAACAGTCTTCTAGGATAACGAATGCCAAGTGAATTTAAATCTTGTGGACTCAAATCGACCTAAAGTTGATGGATACATTCATGCCTACTGCTGAAATCTACCAATTACACAGAACTATGTTAACTTACCATAGAAACATCTCATCTAATAGCACAGATGATGTTGAACTAACTAATTACATTATGGCACATAGACAATGAAAAACATAACGAAGATGACAGCACAGCAACAGCAGATGCTGCACAAAAGAAAAATTAGAAAAATATTGCTCTGCAAAATGCTCTCAGTTAAGGTTTCCCCTGTTAAAATTAATCACAAAAATTAGTGATGATCAAATTTCAGAAAAAGATATGAACATTGTAATGCTATTTGGAAGACATCATTAAGCCATTTAAAACTCTGCTCCTTGAGAAGGTAATTCCTGTTTTTTTGTATCACTCTCACTTTTAAGACTAGTAAACATTTTAGTGCCTATGGCAGATTTTCTTGGTAGAATATCTTTTCCAATAAGGAGAGGTCCTAATGGCTCTGCCAGAGTCTGAATTTGGTAGCTTCCAGCCATTACAGGCTTAGATAATTAGACAATGTAGATTTTATTTTAGCTTGGCATTTGCTCTGTTCTTGTGCTCTTAACTGTCAGAGAGCTAAAATATCAGTGATTGTTGATTATTTGCAGCATGCCTTGTTGCTTTATATATTTTAAATTGTACAAGATCCTAAATAACAAGTCTAAAACTGCTGAGTATGTTTAAATGTAATATGTACATGGAGATTACATCCAGATGATATATTTCATAGACCTATGCTAAAAAAAAATTAACCATAACACTGCTCCTCTCCCCTTTCCCTGTGGAACCTTTCCATGCGCTCCCAAGACTGCTTTAAGCAGACTCTGAACATATCCCAGTCTATGGAGAAACACAGAAATAGAATTTTCTCCCGTGTTTAAATCATACCTGTGGTGCCATTCACATGTCGACATTTTATTTCTTATAAATTTAGGAGCAAAATGTATCTTCTGTATCCCACGTTTTCCCGCGTACATTTCTCTCAGGTATTTTCCTTCCAGTTCTACATGATTGCTGGGCGCACGGCTCCGTGCCCAGCCCAGGCCGGGCTGCAGGGCTGCGGGAGACCCACAGGTGGCGATGTGGTTAAAGCACACCTGGGCTGCGCCTGCCGGGCCGGGCTCAGCGCCAGGCAGTCCGCGGGCAGGCGGCCGGGCAGCATTCCTGCGCCGGGGCGCTCGCTCGTTCGGAAGTGCTGCCGGGAAGAGTTCCGTGTACCTGTGGGGGCACCGCGCCCGCCCTGCCCTGCCTGCGCCGCACGGCACGGCCCGAGCGCTGCTGCCGTCCGGCCAGCGCTGCATTGGCTGCTGCTTACGTCAGCGGTCTGGAATCAAGAAACTCCTGTTAGGAAGTTTTTCTGTCCTTTAACAGATCCCGGGAATGAGGGGGCTCCGCCGCTGCGAGCGGAGCGCGGGGTGACAGAGGCGCGTGTGTCCCCTGTGCCGGGCACCAGCGCCCGCGTTCAGGAGCACTTTGTTATTCCGGGGGTGTGTTCCTGCGATTCGGGCTGTGCTTATCCTGTGTGCTGCACTTAGGCCTCACACGCGTGCAGTTAATACGCAGTGGGTTTTCCACAGTTTTAAGCGTCCCAACTGAACATTACTTGTTCCGATTTGCCGTCATCCCCGGGTTTCTCCCTCAGAAACGCAGCTGCCTGTCCTACTGCCGAACAGTGCCGCCAACTGCGGCTCTTTAACCCACCGAAACCTCCGCTGCGGCGGTCCCCGCGGGCCGTGCCCGCCTGAGTCCCGCAGCGCACTCCCGCAGGGAATGTGTGACAATCGGGGGCTCGACACGGCCCCTGGGCCCACAGGCCAAGCCGGGCACGGCCCGCGCCGCCTCTGCCCGCCCAGGCGCGGGACCCCAGGACGCGGTGCGGGCACCGGGGCCGGACGTGGCCGCGGGGGGCGCCACGAAGGCGGCAAGCGGCGGCTGCTGCGGCCGCGCCTCCCCCTGGCGCGTCCCCCGGCCCGGCGGGGCCGCGGCGGCGGGGGAAGCGCCCAGCGGCCGGGAAGGGCTCCGAGGGACATCGCTCCCCGGGCGGAGCAGGACTGCCCTCGGGGACAGCGAGGACGAGCCCTCACCGCCAAGTTTCTCAACTGGTGGCCGGGAGCTGGCGGGCGGGGCGGGGCGGACGGTGCCCTCACGGCCGCGCGCCTCCCCTCAGTGCCCAGGCAGACGGCGCGGCCAGCACTGCCCACCTGACTCCCTCCTTCCTCTCCATTCCCCTCCTCCTCCTCATCACCCCCTCCCTTCCTCCCTTTTTTTTTTTTTTTTCCCCTTTTTTTTTTTTTTTTTTTCCCTCCCCTCTCACTCATTCCTTTGTCTTCCCGGGGATTGGCAGGTTTTATTATTCCGCCTGAACAAGCCGGGGGCGGATTGGCTGCGGCGGGCTGACGAGGGCGCCGAGCCGGAGTGTAGTTGGGATTCTGCTCTGTCAGTAACACATGTGTGAGGGCAGCGGGCACACGCGCACCGTGCGGGCACACACGCACTTGCAGCCTCACGCTTAGACGGGCACAAGGGCCGCCCCCCGCGCCCCGCCAACGCCGCCGCCGCCGCAGGATCCCGGCAGCAGCTCCGCGCCCGGCCCCGCTCAAACTCGCCGGTCCCGCCCGCTTTGCTGAGGCGCTCCGGCGGGCCGCGGCCGGCCGGCTCCGCGCCACGGGAGGCTCGGGAGCCGCCGCAGCCCTGAGAGGGGGCGGAGGTGGGGGAGCGGGGGGAAGCGGCACAAAGTGAAGCCACATTGCCAAACTTGCCCGGCGATTGCAGCAGCGAGCGGCGGCGGCGCCCTGCGTGTGCGGCTCAGCGGCGGGGACCGAGCTCTGCAGCTTCCCTCCCGGGAAGCGGGAGCTGGAGGAAGGACCCGGGCAAACGCCTCTCATAGCAATATCTATATTTTTCCAGCCTAGTCTGCCCCTTGCCGGGCGGGGGGCTGCCTCCAGCCGGCGAGAGAGCGAGCACTGTGCTTGTTTCTTTGCAAGAAGACCTCTTCAGGCACCCCGAGCGGCGCTCCCCGGCCTTTTGCAATATAGAGGGGAAGCAGGTAAGAAGTGCCGGTCGCTCCCCCGCGTTTCGCAGCGTTCGTGTGCGCGGTGCCCGCCCGCCGCCGCCGTCCCGCTGCCCGCCGGGCGGAGGGGCGCGGAGCGGGCCCCGGGCATTGTCGCGGCCCCCCGTACAAAGCCTGGCGGCGGCCGCCGCTGGAGCGCCTTCCCTTACCCCCCTTCCCAGCTGCCGCCGGGAAAGGGCTCTGCCTGCCTCGGCTGTGAATGGAGGGGACGGGGGGGTGGCTGGGTGGGGGAAGGCTGGGGCACCCGCTTCCCCCGTAGTAAACACTGTGCTGAAACAGTGGCAGAAAAGATCAAAGTGAGCTCTCTGTTTCTCTCCTCTCCCGTTCCCTTCCTGCCCCACACACAGTCTTTTGTTTCAATCCAGGAGAAATTCGGTGAATCACCTAATTAAAACCAAGACATGAATTAAGCATCCATTTTTGTACTACAAATTTCCAGCTCTCCGCTTCTCCCTCCCTTAGTCTCCATTTAAAAAGCACCAGAGACGCTGTTAAAAGGGGGGTATTTTGCCTCCAGCTTCTAGCTCTGCTTTCTATTTCACTGACTCCTATCCCAGGACCAAAATTGCTTGGCTCTGTAATTACTAGAGTAAGCCTATTTAAGTTAAAAGCTTTCCCCCCCCAACTCTAAATGAAACTTGATGAGGGCCCGTCCTTAGTTATCTAGGGAGTCACTTTCTGGTCAGTCCTCTTGATTCATCTTTTTAGATTTAATCAGCATTAAGGTATTGCTTGTCCTTAAGAGCTTTAGCTTAATGGGGTTACTGGATGGTTTTCTCAGTGTAACGTTTCCCATTTTATATTTATACATATTTGTCTTCGACAAAGACAGGTTAAGGTGGTGGCATGGAGCCTTTTTCTTTCTTTCAAGAAATCTGAAGTGATTTAAAGCATAGGAAAACGGTTTAAAGACTCGGAGCAGGAAATGCAGATTCATTAGGCTGTAGCTGGAAACTGTAACAAAAGGCAATTCCTTGAACAAATGCATCAGAAATCAATTTACATAAAGGTACACGATGCGTTCGGATAAATGCAATGCTAATGGCTTTTAGAGTGGTTTTCTTTCCAAAGTCTCGGGGTTTTTGTTACAGCTTAATTGGTGCAGTTCTCCTGGTTTATTGTGCGGTCACTGGACGTACCTCCAGGTACTCTTTCTGAGGAAATGTGTGTTTAAATCGGCCTCAGTTCTCCTCCTGCAGCCGAGTTGGGCCAGTCGCAGGAAAAGTTCGTCCTGGACGAACTGCTCTGGACGTATCAGTCTGAAGGTCCTTAGCAGATAGCCAGATGCCTCGGCATGAGCACATACGGCTTACAAAGGACAAAGACAAAACATGCTGCTTAATTGGCAGTAAATAACTTGATCTTTTTATAGTATAAGTGACTAGAGGAACACCGGGAGTTTATTGGACCCTGGATTGAAGGCAACAAATTAATCGGTTTAGAGTAAGCTTTATGAATTGATTCCTATATTATCTCTCGGTTGTCCTGCTTGCATAAAGCATTTATTAGAAAGTGAAAAATGCCCTTAGTAGCAGTTTCGGGAGCGGCCAGAGTAACCGCAGCCGGAGCGATGCACTTCATTACTCTGCTGCTTTCCTAGGGTCGGTAAACTTTTTTTTTTTTTAGTAACAAAGCTTTAGCATTTAAACTGCTGATCAAGGGCAGATTAGGGAGACAAAAGTTGAGTATGTTTGTGTAGGAAGTTAACAGGCGTCCTAAAGTTCAATGATCTATTATTCGGGCCAGTGTCCTCAATCTGGAGTGTTTTCTCTGGATGTTTTTAATTCTCCAAAATAAAACTACAAAAAATAAAATCCCAAGGCCTCGAGGGCCGGTCTGGAGCCCCTCGTTACTGCCCTGAGCCTGCAGAGCCTCTCCTGGACTGAAAAACCAGTTTCACAACTTTTTTTTTTTTTTTTTTTTTTTCCCCCTCCACTCTTCACACACTTTTTTTCATAAGCAAAACAAACCCCGGGACTGTTCCTGACTTGTGAGCTGCAGCTGCACAAGCCCGGAGCGGGGGGGCGGCGGGTTGTGCTCGCTCTGCCCCCCGCGCCCGCCGCTCCCCGCCAGCTGCGCGGCCGCGCCCCCGCCCCGCGGCCCGACCCGGCCGCCGCTGCCCCGAGGGGCCCGGAGCGCCGCTGGCCCGGCCCGGCCCGGCCCGTTCTGACCCGCCCCCGCCCCTCTCTCCGCGCAGGCCATGGTGAACCCCGGCGGCAGCGCGCAGCCGCCCCCGGTCACGGCGGGCTCCCTCTCCTGGAAGAGGTGCGCCGGCTGCGGGGGGAAGATCGCCGACCGCTTCCTGCTCTACGCCATGGACAGCTACTGGCACAGCCGCTGCCTCAAGTGCTCCTGCTGCCAGGCCCAGCTGGGGGACATCGGCACCTCCTGCTACACCAAGAGCGGGATGATTCTCTGCAGAAACGACTACATCAGGTGAGGCGACGGCCAGGCCGGTGAGGACAGCTTTCCTCCTTTCTCGCTGCCTTTTTCTCCTTTTTTCTCTTCTTCCCCCACCTTATTTCTCGTGGTGGGTGTCCGCAGGGCAGAGGGGTGGGCTGGCTCAGGATGGCTCCTTCATTAGGAGAGAGAGACGTGCGGGTGCGGTTGTTAGCGCCTAGCCCAGGGCGAGTTGCGACTGCCAAGTGGAGGAAAGAGCTGGGGGGGCTGAACGACGACTGTAACTTTAAAGTGGTTTGTCAGCACAAAACAAGTCCTAACTAAAAATAAACAGCAATCAGAGAGGCTAAATTAATCTGCTTTGTTGTAGTGTTGAAGGAGAAGTGTGCATATCTGAACAGTAAATGTTAAAATCGTAGGGCTTAAATAAGGCTGTGGCAGAGGTGCTAAATAATGAAATGCCTGCCTTTAGTATCTGATTAATTATG
Source organism: Acridotheres tristis (assembly GCA_037013685.1). Classification (NCBI taxonomy): domain Eukaryota; kingdom Metazoa; phylum Chordata; class Aves; order Passeriformes; family Sturnidae; genus Acridotheres; species Acridotheres tristis. The sequence goes on from CM072895.1 coordinate 15,871,310, forward strand.
ATATTTACATAAGCACCTTTAAACTCCTTTGAGTGGAAACAGAATGACTCATTCTCTCTTCTCCTTGTGAAAGAGCTGATTAACCATCAGTTGGAGGGCCACGGATTCTACTCATAGGAAAAAAACAGTGGTATGATGTTTGTCTCAACACTGTTACAGAGAAGCTTTGAACTGGTATTTCTCTTAACTTCCAGTATAGACAATGCAGGAGATAGCAGAGGAGGTATATGCTCTTGCCCTTTATTTCTTATCTCTTCCTCTTTTGAAGCTGTTTGCTTTAAATGCCACAGATTTGGGTAGGGGGAACTAAGCCTCACTAATCTCGCATCTGTTGGGGTACAGTAAGATTATGCAGAGTATCTCTTCCAACAAGTTTCCAATATAATTAATAGAAAGAATTCATGAGGTCAGGTGCCTGTACGATCTTTTCAGGTGAACTCAAGCTACTTAAACTCATTAATTTAAAAGGAGGCATTTTGAAGGATTACACATTTAATTTGAGTAAATGGTTTGATGGACTGATGCACATGAATGCTTCAAGGAGGTGTTCTGTTTCAACATTCCGTAATTAAAAAAAACAACAAAAAAGCCCCATACCTTCCCAGCATCACAGAAATGCTTAGTTAAAACAAATTGTGTTCTGTTTAAATGCTTCTGGCTCCTAATTAATGGTAAATGTCAAGAGTTAACCCAGGATTTACTTTCTTACTGATGGCCAAGAAGTTCTGCTTTTTTTGCTTTTCTGAAGAAAAGACATCCCTACCAAAAGCAGCCATCAAATGTTACAAGTTTGCTTATGCTGTAAAACTTGGATTTGAGAAGATGTGGATTGTGCACAGAGACCTCCTTAGTTAAGAGGATGGAGTTAAGGTTTGGTTACTCTGGTAGTACAGTTTCTGACCTGGTATGTGGCCGTGGCTTCGTGTAGTTAAGTATATGAAACAGGTCCTGTGGTATGTCTGAGCAATTGAAGCCATAGCTTTGCTAGTTTCTGAGGTATTTCTAGAGAGAAATGCTAAAAAATCAGCACATTGTGGGTGCACAATGGTGCTTTTTGGTCATCATCCTAGGCAGCAAGCCTAAGCCTGGCAGAATAGTAATTAAATAGAGCAGAACGGTGTTAGGGGAAGAGTCTCGTTTGAAGTGGAAAAATTGACACTACTGTTAAGATGCACTGAATAGTACGGATTCATCACTCGACCAACACCATCAAACAAACCCTCATGTCTGATTGCTACTAATTAAAAAGAGAAGATGCATCCACTGTGTCCCAGAGGCAAGTTCAGGCAAGCTTATCACAGTCCTCTGGTTTTGTGTTGCCAAAAATTAATACTCGTTTATTTTAATGTAGGCGATTATGAATAGGATGCTTTATCAGATGAGGGGTTTGAATTGATCTCCTTGTCCCATTGCCTGACTTCTCTTTAGATCTGTGTAATTTGACTTGCAAAAATAACTCTGACAGATGCTTGCTGAAACTTGAACTGGACACTGTACACTCAAGGTGGGGTAGGATGGCCTGGTGCTATCAGAGCTGAGTTAACGTGGAGCTTTCCCTCTGGAAATGGACTTTGCAGGCCTCCTCGTGGGTCATGCTGGCGTGAGTGAAGCCCTCGCCCTTCCTGTGTGTGAAATGGTCACATTTGGCTGTGGAGGCAGTGCCACTCTGCCATCGAGTCTCTCTGGTTCCCCTCTGCCATCCTTCTCCCCTCTCAGTTTTCTGGCGGGCGCTTGTCGTGGCGCGTTCTCTTCTCCAGGCAAGAGCCACGGGCACAGTTCTCAGCCGGAGGCGCGGGGCACGCGGACACGACTGACAAAATGGGAGAGAGGATCGATCGGCCAGGCAGGCGCCAGGTGAAAGGGACTTGACTCCTTCGGGCCAAGACCACAGGGCCATTTATTAATGAGCTTTTTAGCTGTCTCAGGCTGTACGTGGGGTTATTTGTTGTTGCTTAAACAACACCACACTCCCCTTTCCCTCCCTCTCCCCCCCAAAACCCGAAAACAGATTGGCCGTAGAGCTACAGCTGCAGCTTTCATTGAAGGCCAAGGTTCCTGGGAAAAGAGGGAGGTGAAAACCCCGGTCCGTTCTTCTCCCTCCCCACGGCGAGCAACGCGCTCAGGGAGGGGAGCAGAGCGCAGCCCTCCCAACCTTGAGATGCCAGATAAAGCAGCAGCGTGGCAGCGAATCCGCACAATTAAAAGCTTTAATTAGTGTCTCCTCCATTTTCTCTTAGTTCTGATAGGTTTTATCTAATGAGATCTGGTCGCTGGCTTAGATCTGCTCCGAATGACGTGTCCGAAATGAATGAGAGCCGCGTCGCAAACAAAACATTTAATTAACAAAATTGGCCTCTAAGAGAGAGCAGGGAGTGGTGGGGAAGGGGGAGAGGGGGAGACTGCCCGGGCGCCTCTTAAAGGGGCAGCGCCCGGTGCCCCTCCCCGGGCGGGCGCTCGGCGCAGCGCGGCGGGGGCGCAGCCCCGGGGCGAGGGGCGGCCGGACCCGGCCCCGCCGCGCTGAGGCCGCTCCGGGGAGGGGGCCGCCGGCAGCCAGTTCATTTCCCTGGTAATCAGCGGCAAGCTGCTATATTCAGGGAATGCTGTCCCTTTAATTGAACAGGCTAGGTAATTAAATGGCACTTTTCCAATAGGACGTGCTAGGTAAATCTAATAGTTGGTTATTTAATATCACTTTGAAGTCTGCCCACTCAAGCACAATGACAGCACAGGAGCATGTGAACTATTAGCTAGGAAAAAAAAAAAAAAAAACAGGATCTCAAAAATTAATTAAATCGCATGCAATTTAGGGGGAACGTTTATCTTGATTTGTCATAACAGAATTAATTCAAGGCCTCCAATTCACTTGGGGGCAGATCTGTTACTCTGAATTAACCAAGCGTAATTTGGCTGGTTTTTTTTTTTTTTCCCCTTTTTTTTTCTTCCTCTTCTCTAATGCAGCACTTGCCATTATGCACAGCCCCCCTTTTAAGTATCAATAGCTTCTGGTGCTTTTAAGGTGCTTGGTCTCTAGTTATTCTGAAGTACCTTTAATGGACTTCGCTTCAGGCGTAATTTCTGTGTTGCCTTTCTTTGTTACATTTAATATAGCTGGTGCAGAATTTAGATTAAATGCGGGGAATGTACAAAAACACTGATTCTTTATGGATCAGTAGGTCTGGATGTGCATTTCTCTTTGCTAGGGCTTGGATGTATGTATGTGGACACAAATGTGCACCATGTCGTGCAAGAATCAGAGTGCTTAAATCTGTCTCCACGATTTTGGAAAGCAATGGAACCTTGTTTTGTTAGCACAAGTTGCTAGAGACGTGTTTCTGCTGATGCCGAATTTTGAGCAGCAACATGGGAAACTGGGTTGAGAAGATTTCTTGCTGCTTTCATTCCCACTCTCCTATAGAAAGTTCTGAAAAAAGTCCCACCACCAACAAAAAAATACTAGAATCATTTGGGGGTGCAGGGAATGCTGTGTTGGAACCACACAGTAGTTAATTTAAGGTGGCTCAGTAAAATGCTGCTAAGTGTAGAAGAGCTGCCTTGTCCGTACGGGGAACCTCTTGATGTTTGTGATTGATTGCATTGCCCAAATGTTGAAATATTAATGACCTTCTTGGACTGAGGACCCAAAGAGGAAACTGAAACCAATTCTGTCATCACAATTAAAGAGTCCCCTGGCTTTAATTAGCCTGACCTGGGGTATCTCTACCCATTGCTGCAGTTAAAGAGAAAAGAGCCCATTAAAGTCCAGTCTGAGACCGATAGCTACTTAATTGAGCACCTAAAGCCTCAAGCCTTTTAAATCAAATACTGTCCTGGACAGTCCCCCTGGTTAGATAATTAGCTCTCCAGCTTCCCAGAAACCATGCAAAACAACTTTTTCAGTAAAGAATAGTTACTGTGGAAGACTTCCTTTGCTGGTAAAGAGAAATAACATTTTTTTAAAAGATAAAACTTCTTCCTGTTAATGGCATTACGGAACAAAACCATTCATAACAGTAGAGAAGGAAAAATAAGTTTAATTTTCTTGGTAGATAAATAATAATAATAAGCAGCGGAAAGGTGTTCTGGCTTTGTAAGTAATTTTTAGAAATTTTACTAGAAGATTCAGCTGAAGTGTCTTCCCAAAGTAGAGTTATTCTGGGAACATGCCTGGGGAAAACTTAAGATATGTGGAAAGCCTCAGGATTAGTTTGACTCCGTTTATTAGAATTCACAGACATTCAAGGTGTGGGACCACTCTAGTTCAGAGAGAATAGTATAACAAATGAATGCTTAATGAAGACAAGTAGTGCAATGAGATCAGCATTCTGAAAGCTGTGTTTTCAGTTGGGTGGTGCAGTTGTACAGGGGGAAGGGGGAGCTGTGAGAGAGCTCGCTCACCACGTTCAGATTCTCCTGGACATCTGACATCATCTGTCCATCTTCGCCCTTCTACCCAGCAATGTCCTTGCTGCCTCCCTCTTACTCGGGATTGTTGGATCTTTGCTCCAGAAATGTAGCAGTGCCTTCTGCCTTGTCTCACAGCCCTTCCTGTGCACTGTCTCTAGTGCCAACTTCATTACTAACGATGAAAGAAGAAAAATGCATATTGCAATGCTTTGCAAGTAACCTCGGTATGTCATTCAGAACTGGTCCTGGTTTGGAAGATGCCCTAATAGGGGACCTTTAGTTTTCAGCCAGTGCAGTCCCTTTGGCGGGAGGTCCTGACAATGTATTAGTTCAGCTTTCCCTTTGTAACCGCTGTGATTCTGCAAGAACGTGTCAATGTGTCGTGGATCTCAGACTAATTAGTTTTGAAATGGAGTTTTGATTGAACTCTTCAAATCGATGCTGCTGCAAAATTTGTTTCTCAGCTTCCTATTAAAAGCCATCTTAAGGGGCAGTTTTACTACTCTCTCTGTCGTTCAGTCGATACATTTAATAACAACTTACAGGCTATTTTCAATAAAGTGGCGACAGCAAATTAGTAGTTTGAACATGACAAGCCTCCTCTGCAAGCTCAGATTCTGAAAATTCAAAGCAATTATTTTTATACAGAGGCACACTGCAATCATTCAGATTACGGGTATTCTGTTATAATGCATGTCCTAGGTTGACACAAACAGAATTTTATGACTTTATTTGGACAGGAAGGAGATGCAAATATTAATATTTATTATGACACCAATACGCTAATTTGTAAATCCTATTACTGTGTTTTACATCGTGCAGAAAAGTGGGTCTGTGACCCTGCCAGCTAGTTCAGTTTCCTTTTTTACTGTAAAATGAATTGTGGTAGTCTTTATAAATATTTGTGTCTATTAGAGACTCGCGCAAAAGCAAATAAAGGTTTTTCTAATTCTAGCTGAGGCAGCCTGTAAAAGTAGAACTCAATAATCATTACTGTATTATATTTTGAATCGATGTGTTGTGCCTTTAAATGGATTTGAAGAATTATGTATATATTTTTCTTCACCACTCTTCTGCCTATTCCCCCCTCCCCCCACTGCGTGTGCCCCCCCCCCAATGGCAGATGTTGTGGTCTCATTTGATTGCATAGGAAAACTGCAGTGATACAGCAAACACCCAGAGAGATATGATGACAAATGGGTCCAGATCCCGGTAAATTACTTTCTGCTCAAATCGAAATTTCATTCAGTTTGTTGCTAGCAGAGATGAAGTAATCTAAATTGTGGACTCAGGAGCAGATAGAGGGAAGTTGGAGCAAGCATTTCATTATCAAGAGAGAGAGAAGGTTAGGATGAAAGAGATGAGCAGAGGCAAATCTAAAGTGTTGACACCATGATTGAAAAGGTTAACCCATACACATTATATATCAACCTGGATAGCAGAGAGTTTCTAATGGAAACTCTGCACTGATGGAGGTTTACTGGAGTTTCAATACACTGAGCATGATGTCTTCTTAGATATACAATCAAATCCTCTTAACCCTTTTGATGACTCATATCTCAAGATATGATTAAAGTACAAAAGAGTTCTTCATATAATTTCAAGGACACAATGCATTTAAACTCCAGTCATGAATTGTATCTTTTTTTTATGATGAACCCAGTAATCTGATAAAATGTGTGTAGTACAGAATTGTTTGTGTTTCTAGAGGTGTAAGTCAATATTTCTGATTAAATCCTGTGTAACCACATCCAAGGTAAGGTGAAGCTACCAGTTGTTACACAAAAATATACTTTTTCATATTATGAAACATAAGCAAGTTGGAAGATGGGGGTCAGAAGTCTAAAATAGTTGTGTAATAAGCCATGGCAGTGATGTGCAAAAATGCCTAGAGCCTTCTGTGTATTAAATTATTCACAATCATCACCTCTGTTTCAGGTTATTTGGAAATAGTGGTGCTTGCAGTGCCTGTGGACAGTCCATTCCTGCTAGTGAGCTGGTTATGAGGGCACAGGGCAATGTCTATCATCTTAAGGTGAGGGTTTTTTTTCTGTGTACTTTCATTTTTAGCAGCTGATTAGTACCACTTTGCCTCTTTAGTGTAAAACCCGCATCTACTTATGAATGTAGTGCAAAATAATAATTAGAAGAAGGAGTATCTAGCATAAAGCTTTCCTTAGCGCATGGCTTTGTTCCCTCGTAATCGGTAAAACTCTGCTTGAGTTATGTACTGCATAGTCCCAACAGGTAAGACTAATGCCATATTTGGAGATACTAGAAACCAAGCAGCTCCATATCTCAACTGCACTTGCAGTCTCTGAAGTGTAATTTTCAAACCTGCAGCATACTTAATTTGTGCTGTAGTTTCACTTGCTGTCTCTTTCCTTTCCCAGTGTTTTACATGCTCTACCTGCCGGAATCGCCTGGTCCCCGGAGATCGGTTTCACTACATCAATGGCAGTTTATTTTGTGAACATGATAGACCTACAGCTCTCATCAATGGCCATTTGAATTCACTTCAGAGTAATCCACTACTGCCAGACCAGAAGGTGAATACTCCACAATTACTAATAAGCTTTCTTAGAGCTAAATGAAGATCAATTTCTTTTCATTCTAATAGTGGACATTCCCTGCCCCTGCAAAGAGACCTTTAAGTAGCTGAACTTGCCTTAAGTTATTTAGGTACAGGGTGTGGGGAGAAAATAGTAACCCTTTAAATATGACATACAGGGTGAGTCATTTTATTTTGGTTTGGGCACGTGCATCTGTACAGGTGTTGAGCTCCTTATGTACAAAGCAAAATAGAAAGCATACATCAATACAAACTTTTAAGAAAGAGCAGTATTTTATTTTATAATCTTGAAATTAAGGACTACAAGGGAGCAGGTTTCTGAGGGAGGAAAATTAGATCCTTTAATATGGAAATAAATGTCTTCTGAAGAGAAGGTTCCTGGACTAAACTAATGTATTTCATTTTAATACTAAGATTTTAGTTGAGGAAGCATGCTTGGGTACTCTTTCAGAAGTACTTTCTTGCCTGTTTTGTGTGTCATAACTCAGATTTTTAAAACCAAAGTGCCATTTCCTTAACGTTCCATAACACTGATAGCTCAACTAGAGATTGTGTATCTCCGTGGTTAATAGTTTCGGTTTCTAGCTAAATGAGTAAATAATGACTGTACAGATCATAGAGTGAGGAAGAAAAAAAATTTCTGATCAACAGTTGTCTTGTAACTCTGAAACTAGATAGTTTTAGATGTATTTTAATCTTCTTAATCAGTCCTAAAGCTATGCAAGTGAGTGCATTTTGATAACTGCTGTGCCTAATTTGTAACAATTACTGTCAACCTTGAGTTAAGAGACTGTTCATTCCACCCTGGTCCAGAAAAGAGTGGATGTATGACTCTTGCACATAATTTTATTCACATCATATTTCATACTGATTATGTATTGATGACATTGATTCATTTACTCTTTACAGCGCCACTTGCATGGATATTAAATCTTATTGACCACAGATGAATTTTAATTTCAGATTGGTGATAGATTTTTCCATCAGCTCTGATAGTATATTTGACTTTTTCATCATTAACCCAGGCAATCACACAGCACTGAGTTATTGCAATGAAACAAAAAGTGCACACTTCAGTTGGTAATTCTTTATAGATTTACAATAGGAACTTCATTAATGTCTGTAAGGATCACAAAAAATAACATTTATCTGCAAGTAGGAATTTGGAGGATTAAAAAAAAATCTGGGACAAATGCTAGGCTGATCTATTCTGTAGTGTACAGTATATTTTGTAGTGCTTTTAGTCAGTGGAGAAGTGTGTCCGAGAAAACAGAAACCGCTCTTTAATTTACTTTTTTTTTTTTTGGTTGTGTTGTTACATTTCAATATCTGTGTTTGCTTTTTTTTTTTCTGTGCATAAATTTACTGATTAATTTTAAGTATTCGTTCAAGTCTTATACAATGAATGTAATTACATCAAAATATAAAGCATAGACCTTTTTTATTTACTTAATTTGTCAATCGAGGTGATGAGAGAATTGAGTACAAAAATGCTACATAGTTAGGCAGCACAAAGATAATTAAGATTGGAAGAGAATGTGCAGCCTCTTCTCAAGGAAGTACAAATAGAGTTAAAGATTCATAGATTTATACTGTTGTGAATTTTAATGAAACAAATCTGTAATATAGACTAGCTAGCAGTGATTCTGTTAAATGAATATTTATAGGTATCCCATTTCAAAATATAGGTAAAACCATTCATCTTTATACACTGCAGTAAAAGGTTTACCATTCTGAGAGTGGTTTATCCACTTGTCTTCTACGAATGTAAAGTTTAATGTAACTTTGAATAGGTGTCTAAATTGTCATTTAGTTTTATCAGTTTCTTTCTCTGCCTTTGCAAAACATAAAAATGATTTAGTTGCAATAAAAGCAGCAGACATGATGAGGAACACAGAACATGGAAAAGAGAAGCAGAACAGGACTGGGCTTGCCGAGCTTGTGGCTGTAGGAACCTGGTGGGAGTAAATGCAAGGAGAATGGTGAGAGCAGGTTTTTGTGAGCTCCTGCCACTCACTGGTAGTGGCATTGCTGGGCCAGAGCTGAGGCAGGTGAGCAGCTATTTGGGAGAAGGTTGAGGGGACATGTAGTTTGAGGGTTTTTTTTCTTTATAATACAATCTCTAGAAATTGTTCGACCTTCTCCTACTGGTTTTCAAAGTGAATTGCAGAGCACCGAAACTCCAGAAAACAAACACAGTTAAAAGAGATAAGTTGATAATTCATGTATTTGTCAGGTTTCTGGAAATTTGGAAGCTACAGGCACAGTTGCTAAGAGAGTTATGTTTTATATTTTGCTTTCAACAGTCCAAAGATTTTAACAGTAGAGATGTTTTCCAGAAAGCTGCATGTATTAGGGCCACTGATTAAAAGTATTCTTCCACTGTAACAGATACTTTTTATTAAACATTACAGATCAATCATTTTCCATGTTAATCTATCACTAGAGATTACAGAGATAGCAGAATAGCCACAGGTTTTTTTTTATTTGACCAAAGAGATTGAGACACTCTCAACATTAAAACCCATTTTTGTTGTGCATATGAGGGTGACAGTTATGAACTTACTTTTGTCTCACTGCAGTGTGCAGGTGACTGGTGCAGGCAAGGATGGTTGGATGGCCTAATTTGGTTTAAAAACTTGGGAGTTTTTTTAAGGAGGCAAATGCAGGGATGTTTGCCATTCCTGCCTTTTGCCTCCCTGAGGCAATTCACACATGTAAGTTATAACTTCCCATCACTTGCCCTGTAGTTTAAAAATCCCTGTTTTCTTTAAACTCAATACTGCTTGCCTGCAGAGTGCAAACTTAGTTTGTGATGTCCTGTGTGCCATTTCATTTGAAGGGGCTGTATTATCAAGAATTCTCTCTGCTTTTTTTGTACTGGTAGTATTCCTGTAGTATTTCTTGTTTGCAACAGTATTACCACCTACTAAAAGTGTAAATTTTCCACCAGTTGACAATGTTTGTAACACATGCTTGTCTTCAGCCTCTGTACTTTTAAATAAAGTATGAGTTACATTACGTCTCTTAGAGAAGATCTTAAAAATCTTCTAGTTTACGTATCACTCAACAATTCCCTTGTAGTTACATAATTGGTGTTGTCTGTGTCCATAGTAGAAGATATTTGATGCTCATTTATTAAATATGCTTGCTGGCTGCTCCCTAATCTTTGTTCTGGACAGACAAATTACCTTTCTCACACTGAGCTTCGGCTCTGGGGAATTAAACCTCCAAGCCTCTACTACTTTAATTAGCTTGAAAGTGGGGGGTTGCAGTTACTAATAGACCTCAGGCTTTTGGTAACTTAGAGAAAGGGTGAAAAAAGAACTTCCTGGGAAGCGCAAAATGTCATTTAAAAGCCATAAAAATCTAATACATATTATTTCATTTTGGTAATTGCAAACAGATTGTATTTGAAGACTATGGATGATCATTCCTATTTTATCCATGAAAGTTTAGATTTTTATTGAGTTAGACACTTTTAATTATCACAATTCATTAACACCAGTATGAAAGCACATGTTTGACTTCATATATTAAAATGTTTATGTAACATTAACTAAAGTACCAGATGAGGAATTTAAATGGGAGGAGGGAATCCTGAAATATCTATATTTAGCTCTTGTGCAATGCAGCATATTAACCAAAGTTGCCTTGGGAGGATATTGGCTGTACTTCATATTTGCTTTACACACTATTTCTTCCAATTACAAGATCATATTACTCGCTTCTTCAAAGGCATGGCATAATGGTTCTTCCCTTTCAAACACGGCCCAGAAAAACCACCTTATTCACTGTATGATTTGTTACCAGAAAGTACACTTATTTCTTGTTGTATTCTCTTTTTTTTTCCATGTCTGCTTGCTTTAGTAGTGGAACTGTGAAAAATGTTTGGTTTTTGCTATTTAAAGTTGAAACGTTAGCAGTATGACTGGACAGTGTAGAAAGCCTTAATCAAGTCACAGTTGGAAAGTAGTCTAATGAAAAAGAGATTAGTGAATAGGGAAAAACAAAAGCAGTCATGTTGTAGTTTCCTATCTCAAATTTAGCTAAGATACTCATTTTTATTTCTTACAGGTCTGCTAAAAGGTCAGAGTAATGCAGAATGCGTGCCTTCATCTCAAATTTTGTTCATCACAGATGGATCCCATGTCTCCAAGTAGACAAGTCACCTTTGTAGCTAGCATCAATGCCAGCTCCATACCATTGCACCTTCTTTATTCTTGATTGCCCTTCCCACATTTATTGGTGTATTAAAATGACTGAATATGAACATTAAGGACTCCATGAACCTGGGCTAATGGGAGACTGTAGAGAAAATGAAAAAAGATCCACCGGAGGACATCTTGGGGGGTGGCGGGTGGGGAAGATGACTAATGAAGCTAATTAAAAGAAGCATTGAAATCTGCTTTCTACCCTCATTAACAATTAGCAGGGCACTGGCCAGTTTGTACCCTGTGTTTTACCTTAACAACATTCTATTTGCTCTTTGTATATTTAAGTGTTGTAAGGAAATGTGTTTCAATCAAACTGAACATGAGATAAAGATGTGGCTTTTGTGATATTCTATCACAAACACTTTTATTGTATCTCTGTAAAATACAATGTATGTATGCATGTAAGTGTTTTTGTCCTAATGTTGCTACTTCCCATGGCAAAAGAAAAAAAAAAGGAAAAAAAGTCAGGCTCATAGCAGCTACTGTGTAGAAATTTTCACCTACTTCTAATTTGCTGAATGAAGAAAAATCTTTTATTTGTGATATTTTCAGAGACATTTGCTCTAGTATGGTGTATTTAAATAATAAAAAGTAAAACAAAACTGAGTATGGATTTTAGAAGCTTTGCTTTTTTTTTTTTAATTACATTCAAAACATTCTGCACCTTCATCTTTCATAGCCGTTACCTTAATTGTCAATTACCTTTAAAAGTAGGTTTTTGGTTTGGATTTTTTCTTTTGTCTTATGCCAGGAAAGACTCTGCTAAACTACTTGACCGTGTTACTTGTGGCAAGGATAATGAGTACTACTTCAAAATGATGGTTTTTTTCCATGGAGATTCTTAATTCTGGTTACAGCAAGTACATTATAATTCCCATTGCAGTGAATTACAGGACACACAGAGGTACTGTGGTCTCTTTCTTTCCAATTCCTTCTGTGTAAAGGATGTGCCTCTGTCTCTGAGCATGCAAGCATAAGAGGCTATGAATGTACCATAAGAGGTCAAAAAAACAAAAGCCAACTAAAGGTCTGTACCTCATGCAGAGCACTAGGATTGAGTATTCATGAAAAAGAATACAATAGCTGTTCTGATCTGAACAACATCAAGTTGTTTGCTGGGGTGAGACTTTAACTTTTCAACACTGATAATCTTAAGGAAAGAAAAACCTGTTTCCTGGGCTGGTTCTGAGAACTAGCTGATCTCAAAATGTGATCTGTTCTCTGCAAGCAAACAAACAAAAACCACCTCCCCACAAAGCAGCAAAGCCACCTCTAAGCTTAGAAAGGGAACAACTTCATTTTGCATGTTTTTCCCATCAGCTGTTTTGTGGTAAATCTGTGCAGAATACTTTTCAGAAAAAAAAATCTGACTTTTCATGTTTTTAGCAAAAATACTAATGTGGATCTGTGGCTGTCCACTGTATGCCTTCAGTCAGGAACCTGCAAGCAGCAACTCTAGCTCTGCTGCCATTCAAAGTAAATCAATATTAAGAAATACTCTACTTTTATAGGAAACTAATACATTCATAACACCTCACTATTTTGTTTAATTCTTCTTTAGAAGTTGTTCACTGCTCAGCTGCTTGGTGATGGAGTGAGCTTGACTTATTTTTGTTGTGATGCCAATACACAAAAAGCTGATTTACAGATTTATCTGTCTAAACAACCAACAGCAGATATTTTTGTTTCAGATTCTACTTCGTGACCTCTAGTATATTGGAGGGCTGCCGAATTTCTTCTTTTAACACTTCAGTGCTTAAGGAAGAAGCACTGTTTCAGAGAAGAGAAAATGTAGCAATGTATAGTATCAGACAATAAATACAAAAGACTACTTGCCTAACATATAAAGCACAACATAAATGACTGACACTATGTATGACTTTTAATTAAATGCACTTGTGGGTATTTTAAATAAGTTTCTAAGCTTTTTGATCTGGCATTAAAGTCTTCAGAGTCCTGGAAATTGTGCTGCTTCAATATCTTTGAAAAGACACTTGAAGTCATATGAATATAGAATTCAAGTATTAGTGAGACTGTAGACATCTTTTTATATTATTTCAGTATAAGCACTCAAGGTACAGTGTTTAAATCTAACACGTACAGATTTTTGGTTGTCCAATATAACCTAGAAGTGCTAAGAAGATAGCTAATAACTTCTAGTAAGTAATGTAGTATAGCATTTAGTGATGTAGAGGTTGAAGTTCATTAACAGCTTTAAATAAACTATTATATGACTCATTTGTAAAGCACAGCTACCTATTTAATAGCTTACTTTAAAAGCATTTCTTAAGTTGCAGACCTATAAGATTACAAATGTCACTCATGTTAGCATAATCCACATGCAAGTGATGAAGCCTTTGCTTTGATGTGCTAAATTGCAGGAGGACTAATGGAGCTATGAATATACAATAGAACATATTTAAGTAGTATTCTTGCTTTAGGTAAAACACTTTCTTGAAACCACAGGCATTTCACACAATGAAACAGGCTGTAATGGGGACGGTAGATGTGGGCAGAAGGCTACTGGAAACACTTAGATTTGTCCTTATGTGAAAAATCACTTCTTTTTAAGGAGATCTGTAAAGAAAAACACGTGTATTTGCTGCAGTGAGGCTGAAATAGAGCCTTTGCATTTAGTGCTGCTGAAAAGTCCAATAATCATTCAGTAAGAGCTTCCCTTACTTTCCAAAATGAATGCTGTTAAAAAAAGAATCAAAGGAAATATTACTAATCTGAAATCATCCTCATGAACCTGGATAAAATGCTTTGTCTATACTGCATCTAAACATCTCAATCATATAAATTGTCACTCTTATTAATGAAACAATTTTGTAAAAAGATTGCCCTCTAAATGGGTTTAATGTTTTTACCTATCCAGCTGTCTAGTTATGAGATTTACGCATCCTGGCAGGCAGTGGGACATTAAGCCTTTCCAAACCAAATTCTGTTTGCAACAAGATACTGTCTTTTCAGTCCTACATGATTTATCTTTAAATATTTTAAGAGGTTATGCAGTATCTTATGAAATATAAAATGAGAATGTCTTAACAAAATGAAGCCTATGAAATTAAGTCACATCTTCAGAATATTAACCACACTGAGTTTGTCTCCCTTTTTCCCTGTTAGTTAATACTGATAAAACTTGTATCACCTAACATTAGGGTAAATACTTAAAAAAACCCCAAAACTCACATACTGGCAGAGTATGCCTTGCTGTCAGGGCAGTGGAGTCACCACTCCTGGAGGTGTTTAAGGAAAGACTAGACATGGCACTGAGTGCCACAGTCTGGTTGACATGGTCTCAGTTTGAATCTATGATCTCAGAGATCTTTTCCAACCTGATTCTGTGATTTCAAAAGATAATTTCAATTTAAATATTTTATCAAAGTATTTTGCTGGTAGTTGTATGTGAAGTGTGCAGCTTTTTTGCAAGTATCTATTCTGAGCAGCTCTATTAAAAAATAAAATTGAGATTAGGAAGTTTATGTATATGCATTTTTTAAAGTATTACATTTAATCAGTGCGAAATTGTGTTCTGGGTTTGATGGCACTGCCTGAGACTCCTGTACATGCCGTACCAGATAACCTTTGTTGCTGCTTGTTACTGTTACTACCTGGTATATGCCTATTGTCAGTCCAGCTAAGCCACAGACAAGCTTATTGCAATTAAACAGCAATTTGTTTCTATGAAACTGCAATTAAAGTATTACTGATCAGCCATTTTAGATTGGCAGTGCTGTGACTGCATGCTAAACAGAGGAGCTCTCGATTCCTTCCTGCAGTTGGAGAGGCGAGTACAGTGAGGTGTAACACACTCACCTCTGTCCCTTGTCAAGCTGGAAGTATGAGTCCTTGGTGAAGTGCTCTGATCTCATCACCAACATGCTGAGAGCGATGACAAGTCAGGGCTGATCTCTGTAAGTTGAACTGCAGCTTACAGGACCTGAAGTTATTGCTGTTTCTGTTCCTGTGGAAGCAGGGATGTGTACGCTTCCTACGGGGATGTTTTCAGCTCCGGATTGATTCTGTTGAGAATGGACGGCAAGTTGTGGGCCCCAAGCCACTAACGTTCTGCAGGTCCTCACTTGTTAGAGCTGTGTAAACAGGGCTACTATAGCTCCTTAATCATAACTAATAAAAGACTAGAAGAAAGTAATCAATTACCTTATAAGTTTGGTTTGTTTTGTTTGGTTTGGTTTTTTTTTTAATAAAAAGCAGAAGTTCATCTGACACAGTGATTATTTTCACGCTCATACAAGGGATGAGAGTCTAAAGCAATCCGATGGGCTTACCTGTGTGCACCTGGGGTTTGCTGGCAACTCTGCTTGTGATATTCCCGGGAAGCCACAGTGCTCCTCCCCCTAGGCCTTGCAGAACCAACCAGCTACTGCCTGAAGTCTCTGGCCGAGCTTGTACCATTCCTGGTTGACTTTAAATCTGAAATGTAAATTTTTTGTTGCAAATTAAAAACTTGTTTATAAGAACTCAGAGAGGAATTAACTTTGTTGTGGTAATTTTGTTTTTTAATTATCACTATATTTTAACAAAGTCTGAGACATGTTAACTTTAGTTCCTGTATTTTCGTAGAGTGGAGGCTGTAGACATCCTGGTTCCTCCGCCTGAGGGGATGACATCACACCTGTGGCATGCATGAGATAAGCATTGCTTCATTTCGGCACAGGTTCTTGTCCCTGGGAGATGTTCCTTGGGGAGTGAAGGCTGGGGTCCTGCAGTATGGCCCATGGGGTGGGTTATGGCTGCTGGGAAAACTGCACAGGTTTGCTGGTCAGGTGGCACATGGATAAAAAATGCCACCAGAGCAGATCTTGGCTCCTGGCAAACGGCAGGTAAAATGTCTGTGCTTAAACCTAAGTGAAAATGACCCAGCTGACAGTAATTCATTCACCCTGCTAGAGTGGTCTTATGTCTGAGCCCAGGGCCTGAAAAGAGCCCTGTTTACTGGAGACAGACGCTACTGTGTTGAGGAGGTTTTTTTTTCCTTCCTCTGTGAGTATTTTTTAATGAGTTCTGTTGTTGTGTTTCTTTTAACAGTAGTTCTAGCATTAAGCTCACAGAAATATTTTCGGTGTACAGGAGGCTGCACAGATCAGAGGAGAAAGCAATAGGGTGTAAGGGGGTACTTGGGGGTGGCTCACTGGAGGCTTTTCTTACCCCACTCACCTGTAGCTTGTCCACTGAAGGCCCTGGAGGAGGGCAATTCTGAGGAAGGCTCTGAGGGGGCTCAGGCTCCTGAAGGACGAGTCCTGAAAAGGGTGTGGGCATGCAACCCAAGAAGGCTGGAAATTTAAATAGGTGCTAACTTTCAGCAAATGTAAGCTGAAAGTTTTGTCATATTCATCATTATAATGGAGATCTTGTAGACCATTTTGCTGTTTTGTTCCCATGCGTAATATCACTCATGTTTTTGTGATCATTTTATCTTCTTAAATCAGTTCTCTGCTACATTATTCATATGAGCTTACAAATGCTGAAGCGTGAAAATTGGTTTTTTTAAAATATCAAAATGTTTTAAAAAGACAATGTTTTGTTTTTTAGAATTGTTTTTATTTGCTGCTATGGATTTAACTTTAAAGAACCAAAATCAAAACAAAAACCCTCAAACAATTTTGTTGAAACACTTCTAAAACTGTAGCATTAAGACCAAAATTAGGCTTGAGACATGCCTGACCCAAAATAATTTTTTTCGAGAGAGTACAGTGGAGAGAAAATGGACATTTTGAAGAATGTTGTTCTTCCTGGTTGGGTGCTGGCCCCAGTGAAGCTGCCTGTGAGGAGGGTGCTGTGCTGCCGAGCACTGTGAGGTGGGCAGCACGAAAGGAGCCCCTGCAGACAGAGCCTGCCCTGCCAGCTCTGCCAGCTCTGGTGAGGGGTCCCCTCTGGTGCCCGTCCTGTCCTTTGCTCCTAGTGGTGCCTGCTGAGCAAGCCAAAGCTCTCCAAGTGCAGTCAGATTCCTCTGCAGCTAAACCAGACAATGCTTCTTTCTCACATTGTTGGAATATAATGTTAATTACGTTTTGAAATATCCATATACTTTTCCTCTTAGGGGATCTTACGAGCAAGGTTCTCACTAACAACTTCTGTGGTTCACCATAACCTCTCAGAATAATCATTGCTTCCATTGAACCTATGCCAGTTGTTTTTTTAAACTAAGTTGAGAGAACGGGGCCTGTATTAATTCTCGAAAGGCAAGAGATTGCCCTGCAATTTGGGGAAATCTTGATTGCTGACAATATGAATAAATGAACAAGGCAGATATTAACTTTACATCTGACTTCAATTTCTTTGAGCAGTGAAGAAATGTCCAGTAGGAGGGTAAAAATCCAGCTGAAACTCATAAGCCAGCCATTAATAGGCTAACTTTATTGTGCTGTAAAATCTTCAGCTGCTTATAGAAAACAAAGGGGCAACGAATGCAGTATTTGTCTTTTATTTTTAGAAAAAAACGTTAAGATCAAACAGCCCCTAAAAGACTGAGCTGATATGCATCCCACTTACATATTTTTGGATATCATCTGATATTCATTTCACTGATGTATTTGATAGGTAATTATATCAGCCATATTGAGATGCTGATACCAAATAGTGGAAGACTTCAGTGTTTTGCCATAAAGCTTATACCCCTTGTTACTGAACTCTCATCGCACTCGAAATCTGCAGCAATCATTTGAAAGCTGTAGTTGGTATTTTTTGTGCTTATGCCACATTTAAAAATTATTATTCTTGCTTCATCAGTTAGTCTTTTTAGCTGACTTGAAAAAAAAAGCATATTGCAAATGAGCTACTATTCTTATTTGTTGTTTTAAGAAGGGTAAGCACTGAAGTATTCAAATGGAACAGATTATACCTTTAATTACATCCAAACAGGATGCTGAGCTGATTTTTCTATTTTCCGTTTAATTGCTATAGTTCAAAAAGATATTGCAAATTTGTAGATGAATTATTTAAGCATAGCCTTCTGGCCTCTGTGTTTACAGGAGAGACCAAACACGGGGGGAAAAAGAAAACAGAATTTAAAGGGGAAAATTACCACTTCCTTCTTTAAGAAAAAAGCTTGAATAAAACATCTTGGGAGAAGTGTTTTACCTGAATAGATATTTTATGCTTCATGGGAGCACCTTGGGACTCCGGGGGGATTTGTTTGTATCCCACCAACCACAGCGGATCCCTGACTCCTGAGGGCCCCCCTGTCTCGTGCCATGGGTACAAAAGTGCTGTTTCTTCTCCAACCTGCTCCTTGGTGACTGTGCTGCTTCACAGATCCCAGCCAGCCACCCTTTCCACACATGTGCTTGATCTCCATTCTCCTATGCACAAAATGAGAATAATGAAAGCAAGAACAATTCATCAGTTCTTAAACTAAATATATTTCCATTTTGTTTGCATGTGCATGTGAATATATCATTCACTGTATATATTTTGAATATGTACAACGATATTACAGCCAGTGATAAATCCTACTCACTTACTATATGTGTTATTTGCTGCAACATTAAACTCACTAAGAATTTTATATGTAACTTGTACCAAAACTAAATATATTGTGAAATTGATGCACAATTGTAAACAAGAACATCACTCCCTGCTTCAACATAGTCGAAGGTGGCAGCTTGTGTGGCAATTCTTTTGTAAACAACTGCAGACATTCCTAAGAATAAGCCAGTTAATTACATTTTTAATGATGTTTTTAGAAAATCATATTCTTGGGGGGCGGGAAAAACCCGAACCTATAAACCAACAGGAAAAGTAAACCTAAAGGTTGTACTGTATAAAGAAATGCTGTTGGTGAAAAACTGGACTCTGCTGGGTGCAGGTCTTTTGCACCCCCCATCTTATTTTTTTTCTTTTGCTGAACTTGCCTGTGTAAAGTACTTTTTTATAGCTCTACTGTGAATTCAAAGAAAGATGACACTGGCACAATCTATTTAAATTTTTTGGTGGATTATCTTATTTCATTATTTTCAATACTGCTAAGTATGTGCTACCCACTTAGAGAGCTGATGCGCTGCATAGCAAAGCTCAAGATGTCCTCTTAAACACACAAAGCTTATGCAAGGCCGTGACACAAGTAGGTTTTAAACATCAGCAGTGTTGGCAGCTTTGAACGGCTGACATGATACAGCCTTGCCAACACACCACAGGTTACAGGGAGAGACTCAGGAAGAAAACTGAACTAACCAGACTAAGAGTAGGACACAACTTTTATTGATGAAGTTCAGGGGAAAGAGGTACAGGGGGCAGCTGTATTAATCCCATAATAACTTGAAATATAATCAGTACCTTGCTGCAGGGATGGCTAGGAAGGCAGGGAGGTGGAGGTGTCAGGGTTTAAGTTCACAGACTTTCCCAGTTCATTAAAAAGTGAATCAATCAGAAAAACAGGCTGGCTTTTCAAAGGGCTGGCAGTTGTGAATGGGCTTCGGACGTTGGGAGGAACACAGA